>CM069929.1:26608792-29108678 GCA_036172225.1 Cryptocoryne crispatula var. balansae | reverse complement strand
CAATTATATGAGGTTTTGATAGAACATGAAAGCGATCTAGAATACTCGAGAGAGAATTCATATTCTTTGGGGATCGGGTAGATAAGCGTGTCTATATCTACACCTTGATGCCACCTTTTCAGTTCATCACCATTCCATTTCACTACATTCATCTACGCTCACTTGCATTCCATTTCTGATTCACTACGAATCACTCAGCTTCATTACATGCCACTCCCTTACAAAGCGCGACATCAAGGTGAGGCAAAGGTTGTATGACACGCCAGAATGGTCGATTAATTCAAAGCATAAAACTCATGTTTTATAGGGTAACATGTATGATTGACCTTATAATGATGCCGGGTCTTTTAAAATTGATTTGGAGCATTCGTCGAATGAAATCGGATGTTTTCAGAACGTTTTCCACATGAGCCGTAATTTCCGAGCGAAAGCCACACGTAAGTCGTGTAAACATGGAAATTGGCTGGGCAGTAATTCCTAATGATCATGCATTGAAGGTTATGGTCATATTCACGCTGACAAGTTTTGCTGCATTAGTGCGCTTTAGGTTTTGCCAAACGGAGTCATTTTGACCTATATCGGACCTTCACCATTCCTTTGCCTAACTTCCCGGATAAAATTCTGAAGGATTTTTGAGGGTGTGATGGCTGATCCGATATACTATAGAAAGCTTCTTCGGCCTGTTATCTTTCCAACGCAACAAACGGCGTCGAATTCTGAGTTCGGGAGTGTTCGCAATGGCTTCCGAGGAAGAAGGACGCGCGAAACCCGATCCCCATGCGCCCGAGGTTCATGGTCACATGCGCCCGGGACCCGAGGGCTGCGTGGCCATGCGCCCTACCCGGTGGGGAGCACGTGGCCTTGTGCGCGTCACTTGAGGGCACATGTGCCCCACCTTTGAGGCACGTGGGAATCGAGTTTTTCACTAGGACTCCCCTGCCGCTCGGCAGACGGACCGGATAAGATCGGTACCGGAGAAGATAAGATGTGCCCTCCCTAGGGGGCACATGCGCCCTTCATTAGGGCGCATGCGCCTGCACCGGGGCGCGTGCGCCTGGCACCGAGGGCGCGTAGACCCCGACTTTTAGCTCCGATAAGACCTTTGTTCTCCTATAAATGGACTACGATTACGAGGTCGTTCCGGAGAGGGAGGAGCATGACTCCCAGGCATCTCAAGACGTCCTAGCACCCTCCTGCATCTATTTTATGATTTTCAGAGAGAGAATTTCGAGTTTTTAGAGAGAAAAGTCGGTTCGAGAGAGAGGAAGGCTGTTCTACGGGTGATGCGCGCAAGTCTCTCTTCTTCCGGCCTCTACAGCAGTGTGTGGACGTCTTCTGCCTAATATCTCTTCATCAAAGTTCTTCCTCTACAAGTCTTTTTCAGTTTACAATCTGACGTCACTTGATTCAGAGGTCAGGGCTGAGTGGTAATGAACGCCAAACAAGGTCGCGCCTGGCCGGATCCACAGAGCTGTTTTGCTAGAAGCACTGACAACACAAATTTGGCTATATCTTCACTCTATTAAACTCAGAATATTTTATTTATTTTTTCCTATCTCTTTATTTAGTGATTATCCATCATCTTATCATTTTTTTACATTTTTTTGCATTACTTTTACTCTGTTATTCCGAAAATACAAAAAAGGGGTTAGAGAATAACCCCGAATCCCGGTCGATTTTCCCTAGTCAATTGTGTGTTTTATGTTATTCTCTTTACATATACTCCACTTTGTCTAGTTCTAATTGTCTATTTCACTTGTTTATTTGTCTAGTTGCACAGAATATCAAGCACCCACACGTTGAGGACTCTTTTCTTCATCGGACGGCCGAAGAAGGAGAAGACACAACTATCGCGATTCTTCCAGCTAAGGTACACACGGTCAATTTAATTTCATAAATCGGAACCCACGGTTCTGGTGACCCACATGTCTTAATTTTCTTTCTTCTCACCCTTATCCCACATGACCCGAACCGTCTCTTTGGTGATCGAGAAGCGACGCCAAGGGATGAAAGTTCGGGGATCGATGTGAGTGTGGGACCCGAGAGTGAGAGTTGCTTTCCGATGCTTTATTCCTTTCTTTCCTCATCCCCTCTTGAGGTGACGAGTCTGGATTCATGGACACACCACTGAAAGGAGAGGACCCGTCTAAATTTTCGAGTCGACACCATGTTCAAAATATGTCTCCATTTGAAGAGGAAACAAATCTAGTCTAAAAATGGCAAGTTTTGATGTATAAGGCAACAAAGTTGGATTGAATTCATTTGATGATGCTAATTTCGACCATGTGAAACTTCAGGATACTTTACATAAAAAGTGATATGGAGGAGTAAAAGGAAGAGTACGGTCGTGAATTGATCGGATATGTGCCCAATAGATGCAGGCTTGCATGCAATTAGGCTTGATCGGTACTACGTGCGGACGAGGCTAACATCGACTTCCAAAGAGCGTTGTGGACAAATGGAAGATGAGGAATATTGAATGCCGTTTGTTGTAATCAAAATACAAATCAAATAATAAGATTATTCATGTTGAATATCTTTTCATGAGACATTCATATTATCCTGTGAAAAATTTTCAAATAGAGGATATCTTTGGGAAAAGCATAATACGGCACCACCACCAAGAGTACATTGTTCGTGCAAACACGGATTTGATTAGAAATTAGCAAATCATCCTCATATTTCCAATAATGCACCTCGGATCATTCAAAACGGTGGTTCACCATGATTTTTAAAGGTCTAAAAGATATGTTGCCAATGGAATAAGAGTTTAAGCCCCAAATAAGGGCCAAATTAGCGTGTCTACATATACCTCTTGCTTTCCTCACTCGAGCGCTAAATGGCATAAAAAAACGGACCCTACATAGGTTTAAAAGCCATCACCAATTAGGTCCTTTAAACAATCCCTCTATTGGCCACCTTGTAAGGAATTGTCCAAAAAGTTTGGTGCAGCGAAAATGATGATTGCTATGGGTTCCTTTGGAATACATCTCGTCGGAACCGAACGATCAGAAAATCGAAAACCGATAAAATCAGGTTCGAATATACGTGATAGAGATTCATATAATCCCATAAAGACAAAGGAGATAAATATCAAACTCTTCAAACCATTCAAATATTTGGTCTCAGGTAATATCCCCATGAACTTCATCATGACGAGGTTCTCCCTTCGCGCCGGCCTCGAGAACTAGCTACACGAACGGAGCTCCATCAAGCATGGACACCTTCTGAAGAGAGGAGGAGGTAGGTAATAAGTCTAGGGACGTGGTTTTCACCCTTGGCTTGATGGGGTTTGGCTGAAACCATTAGTATTTATAGGAGAATTTTGGAACTTTTCATAAAAACCCAAAATCTCCATAAATTACGCCCTTGCCCGTGTACTTGTGGATATGATCCTTTTGTGTGTGACCCACTAGGCCCAATAGCCTATTTGGTTGAGGCCTAAATAAAATAGAACAATTCTATTTAATTTAATTAAATACGGTATACGATAATAGATTAATCGGCCTACCCGATCATGAAGGGTACAAAGCCACATCCCATGATCCCAAATGGCTATGGAGATTACTTCATCTCCATTGAGCCTTTCCATCATCAGTTACCACATGGATATAAACCCTCATCCGTCCAATGTCCCAGTCGGAAAGGAGTACGGCATCGTTGTCAACTCCTTAGTGTACACGACTCTATAGGATCTTGTACTCGGAATCAGATCAATTGAAAAACTCCTTTTCCAATTATCCTATCTACCCTGGCTAGGGATTTAGAGTACTATCCCATAGGACATTCACTCTCACTTACCGAGAGTGGACGATCCCTTGTTGTCCGCTCAATTGCCTCCATCGGGTTTTCTTATGCCCGATCCATCGCTATACTGGACCATCTATACGGTGACCATAAGACAATGGTCAAGAAATGCAAGTTTCACCCAAAAAGGCATCATTAGTGACTCGGAGGTCAAAGGTCCAACCATGCAACCGTGATGATAGAAAACCACAATAGACGATTCGGTAAGATACTATTCGAGGGTTTCTAATTCGATCAAGTCGGTGAACTCATTCGACCAATGAGCACTGTAAGTGTATCTCATGTCTCCACACTAATGACCAATGAGATCGGTTATCCTCATCATATGAGAAGGCATCACATACACTAATCTATCGGATCTTTGATGTCCCGTCTCGAAGTATCCTATGACTAGGAACATTTAGATCAAATACCTCACAGATGATCAATCTCATTATCATGATCTCATCATGATTTAATAATCACTGCATTTGATCAAGGACTTCATTATGATATTCGCATCTAATAAGAGCTTATAATGAAGATTTGCCTAATTAATTGAATGATATATATTTAGAAATGTCAAATCATATCATATACATATGATTGGCTTGTAGAGGCATACATTTCTATCAATCTCCCACTTGCACTAAAGCCAATCACCCTTCTAATGCGATGTATCAACTCAAGGTGAAGCTTAAACACTCTTTCGATTAAGCGCTGCTTGAGTTAGTGGATCTGCTTACATTGTTATTAGTGATGAATGCTCTATCTTTTATTTTTATCTCTGTAAAGTTTGCAATCTCTCTCTGATTGTATAGTATCGCCACGAAGTTTTAAGAATTTACTGATGAGACATCGGTTCTACTCCATTGTTTTTCTCGAAACAATGATACACTTTCGAGATAAAATGGTGGGACAATCCCATATCAAATATATGTAATGAAAATCTTCATCTATGCTACTTCTCGAGTAGTGTGCGACCACTATGTAAACTTGTTTACATATGTTGTAAAATTTACGATGTTCTATCGCATAGAACTCTTTCAATGAAACTCAACTGCACCACCATTATTCGTGACTTAATATCAAACTTATTTGATTGAGAAGTTTGTGTTTGTAAAACTACAAGACTTCATGTCTTATCCTCCGGTGTATAGAGATGCGGTCTCGGTGCTTATACAGTACTAAATGATATATCTCTAAACTATCCGATGTTGTCACTTGGATCTTCTGATGAATGCTCATAACACTTATAGCTTAATCATTTCATGTACATAGTATCATAAATGTGATAGACCCTATGACAAAAGCATAAGGGCTCTACTCATGTGATCTCTTTATCTCTCAAGAAGTCTACAAAGACAACACTTTAGAGAGATCAACTCCATACCTACATAGGTAAGAAACCTATCTTGGAGTTTATCATATCAAACCCTTTAACTATAGTGACTACGTACATTAAGCGGCATTGATTTTAGATCTATTTCCATAGATCTCAAAACCTAAATTATGTTTGGAGGATCGATTTAATGACTAGGTTCACTTGCCTGATAGCATACCTACTTCATTCTTAATGAGTGGTATGTCATCAACATAAAATGTCAAGAAAGTAATGGCACTCCCACTTATCTTCTTGAATACTTTGTTGGGATCGAAAATTTTCGCTTCAGCTTGGCTTGATACGAATTTCGGCAATGCCGAGGCCAGGTGCGGAAAATTTGTCATTGATTCGAACACAAATCAAGAATAGATGATGCGAAACGAAGACTCTGGAAATGCTTTGGCATGGCTTTACATGCCTAAAAATAGCAAAGATAATGTGCTCATTGCATAGCCCCCCGGTCAAGAGCTTCGCAACGGATTGCACGAAAACATGGAAAACGGACATCGAGAAGAGGCCAAAATGACCATTTTTTCCCCTGAGGCACTTTGGGGACAAATTGGGACACCCTAACATGGAATTACAACTTTACCACATTGTCAAGGTTGGATAGAGCTAGGCACCCCTCTCAAAACGGATCGAAAATCTGACCCCCAGTATAGCAAAGAGATATGCAAGAAAGAGCAAATACGGAGCGGAAAGCCGTGTGTCGTCGCACCGGGGGCATAATGGTTTCGATTAGCTCCGGATCGACCCATGGGCTCGAAAATTTCAATTTTCATGACCCAAAACTTGATCTCATGAATATTGATGCATGCAAAATAAATTTGGCCAATGGGATAAGGTAATTGCACTCGAAGATTCTGATTTTCGGCATTATCGACGGCCGAGATCGCACCGATCGGAGAAATTGATAAATCGAGAGATCCTGGGCAATTTGGGAGATATCATGCCACACATTTTTATGGATCATAAGATCAATGTTCATAAATGATTGTCCCATATTTTTCTGATTTAATTTTTGGCTATGTTTAATCAATTTTCGGCTAAAATTATTTGATGATAGTCGTCGGATCGGAAGTCTGTTAGATGAATGGTCTAGATTAGATCACTCTCTCACTCTTCACTCCACTTGGCTGGCTGAACTCACTCCCCATCTGCCATGCGCGCAATCCCCGGGAAGTTAGGGAGCTGGCCGAAGTCCCCATACGATGGCATAGCTAGCAACTTTGGCATATCTCCACCTGAACCACCTCAACAAGCTCAACAACCCCCATGGTTTATCCTTATCCCTCTCAACAACAAAATATGGGTTATACTTATCATCCTAAACCACCCTTGAGTTATCCTTATCTTACCTTAACAACCTCCCGACCTTATCTCCTCCTATGAGATGGCGCCATCAACTCCCTATATAACGACCTGCATGCGGCCATGTGGAAGGCGAAAGTAGATACACCTGCGGAAGCCTGCACTACTGCCTCCCTCCCTACGCTTCTCCAAAGACATCTTATCCTTGCTTGGACATCTTCATCAGCGAGTCCAAGTCAACCCCCTCCAGCCCCTTTGTGGTGTGCTAGTGAAGTGAAGAAGAAGAGAAAGAGGAGAAAAGACCTCCCTCCGGCAGTGCGCCCGGTAACAGAGTGCAACCAACACACACGATTGGTGTGCCAACTTGACAAATGCAGTACGGCAAGCTCTCTTCATCTCTTTGCTCCATCCATCAACATCAGCAAGGAGAAGGAACCCCCTTTGCACATCCAACAGAAAGAAGAGAATAAGGGTTTGGTGGCACCTTCAGCTCATCATCTTCAACACCACCCTACGGTGCAAGAAAGAAAGAAAAAATGGTGAATTAAAAAAGTGTGTGGGCCGATGTAGCCTTTTAATTCCTAAGCTCTTTCCCTTCTCTTCTCATACCCTATCGTGGTGGCATACCCTCACAGGTAATGCCCATTCAGCCCCTTTAAGGTGCCCTTCACGTTTATGCTCATGACCCCAAGTTGGCCTCTAAACTCTCTACTATCATGCTTGGTTCTCCATGTTGCCCTCTAAACCTTCTACTATAATGCTTGGTTCTACCCCACTTATGGTCACTTGAACGTGCACCTCCTACCTCCCCCAATCAGGCCCCGAATGGCATCCCAAAAACCGGCCATCCCCTTGCTGGCCCAAGTTATGCCCCCTTGTGAGCACCCATGTCGGGCCCCTTCGATGGTCATCCTAGGTTGCCCCTATGTGTGCAACACACCCAATCACTGAGATCCTACAGCACTCCCAAACAAACCAAACTTTCTTTTTGATGTGTGAAAGAGAGGGGTGACAGCACAGGCCTCTTGGAATCTGTTGGATGGAAGGCCAAAGTTAAGCCCGAGTGGCCACGACAGTTTCTGCATGTCCAAAAATGCCCTTTGTGCATTCCCTAAAGTTTGGTCCCTAGTTCACACCTAAACCTACCCCTTGTGCAGCCCTACCAAAAGCCCACCCTAAACGGCCACCTTTGCCCAACCCATTCCAGACCCTACAGAGGCTCACCTACTCCGCTGCTATGGCGAAGAATGTCAAGGTGCAGAAAATGAAGTGCCAAATCAGCAGGTCAATCAGTCTATGGAGGTGAAAATCGAGGCCCATTGGGTCATGAAGCTCAAAGCGAGACGCCGGGCCATGGAAAGCTTCAAGGTGGGCCAGCAGGACGATGACATGGTAGCAAACTGGCCTTCTCGGGCCATGCGACACGAAGACCGGAACCATTGTGCTGATGGTAGCTTGCCCAGGCCTTGGACATTTAAAAAGCACACCGCAAGCAAATGCGAAGGAAAAATGCCAAAATTAAATAAGGAGTTTGCACCACCACGCTTGGGCGCTCCCCGCAGGCTGACTCATCCGGCTTGCACCTTTGGAACGTTGACCCGGACGTAAGAGTGAGGGCCGGCTCCCATTGCGGATGATCCTTCCCACTACTTAGAAAGTCAAAAGACTATGCCATGTAGGACTCGGGTAAAAATTCTACACCGATCGGAAAATAAGGCGGCATGTCGCCAAAATTCTCCCGGTCAAGTGGGATTTTACACCAAAGGGGGAAAGGACTTTGACACTTCGAGAAGCATTATTCATGGCATATGAAGTGCCACATATGATTTACACCAGCATGAACATGAATATTCAATGAACATTTCAAGTGCCGAGTTGATTGCATGTTTTGGCCAGGGCATCAACACTAGCACTTTGACCGGACGGATGTGATGCAAATCGAACAAGAGTTAACCAAATCTGATGTTAACTTAATTAAACATGAAAATACATTTAAATCAACCTCTTAAAAATCGCTTAAAACAGATAATTAAAGCTTTAACATTCAACAAAAAATCAGATTTAATACAATGCGGAAAAATTGATTAATTACACTTAATCCATTGGAATTTAAAATGCTTAAAAAAGTGCACATCACATATCTTACCAACCAAGTGAAATATGAACACATTTACTTTACACATTAAAGCATATAAAAACACATCTTAAAACATGTCACTTTTAGATCATTAACAATGCGAAGTTCAAAGTTTAATCGATTTAAACCGAACTTGACTGAAACATTTAAAATGTACCAAACACACCCGAATCGTGTATTAAAACACCAACCCGATGGCTTATGAGAAAATCACATGAAAATGACTCGACACATGTCAACTAAACTTAAACAAGTCAAATTAATCAACACATCCCAAAATGCTCAGAGTTCAAGCAAAAATAAAATAAACTTCGAACAATTGAAGTAAAACAAACCAAACAATTCAAACAAATCCCTGGGAAACAATTAACATTCAAACCCAAGTCAAATGGAAATCTGAAATTAACATTTCAAATCACATCAAAATCAATTCATAAATCAACATAAGTCGACTCCAAACCAAATCCTAACCCGAAGACTTGTTTGCATCTCATCCGGCTTGAAAGGCCGGGGACCCTTTCAGTGTTCTTTATACGTTGTGGATGTGCGCGCTCTCGTCAAACAAGATCTCTAGTTAATCAAGGGTGTTCTGAAAGTGTTTGCTCGATGTAAATGAACATCGAGATATTTGCACCATCAGATGGAGAGAGGAATTCGAAAAATATTTTCACGGGGCAGAACCTAGGTTTCTATACTCTTTTAATATCACCTTTGGACTATCTAGTATTTTTATGGTCTATCACCTACGTTACTAGAAAATTCGGATATGCAGTATTTCAAAACAAGAATTTTTTTTTTTCTAAGAATCAAAATGATTCCCGAGGTTCCCATAATTAGCTACGCCTTTGGTGGGACCTCTCTTTCCCTTCATCTCTACTGTGATAGCAATGCGAGAGGGTGTGACGTCATATACCTCTTAGAAACAACTCTAATTAAGTCAACCTTTTTACGGAGTTCGGTCGTTTGCTTGTGAAGGAGTCATTTACTTGAAAGCTTATATTGGCAATGCGAGTGTACGCTCAATCGTGTTGGTGATCATTTTCAGCAAGTTTGCGAAGATTATGTTACTCCTGGATGACTCGGCACCGTCTTGGAGTCACTACTGTCTGCGAGTACATAGCTTGATACTACCCCTCACTTGCTACTCCATAATTCATCTCCAAAAGCTTGACTTTGGACACCGCCAAGTTGCTCCAGTAAAATGTCCTGTTGTCTCCCCCACATGAGACTTTTATGGTGAATCGGATCACCCTTGATCTTTGGACGTATCACCCACGGAGTCCATAACACCTACTCCACTTGCTGCCACCGGCACCTACTATGTCCGCACGCAACATTTGTGTTTGCACCTAGCACCGTGTTGACACCTACTACAACACCCCTCAGGCTGAGGAAGAACATGAGTGAGTGAGGATCACATCGGTGCCGCAACATCAACAACGTGTGTTGCTCGTGGGACCACACCCACACAGTGATGCCTACTCCAGGCGCTTTCGAGCTTATGGGGAAGAGAAGCATGGACGACGGTAACCCATCATCCTGCCACTTGTCAACCGATTATCCACTCTAGACTAGTTTTCAGACTACAACAGCAGGGCCCTATGCCTTGCCCGTGCTAGTGCACCGAATGCAAGGGGGAAGTGTAGACCTTCTACCTACCCGAGGAAGTCCAACCAACTAGTGGCAGAGAAATGCCATGGAGAGGGGCAGCCCTCTATTCTAAACTCGAGAAGACCTAAGCTGACCAACGGCTCCAAAAACAACAATACGGAAAGGGATCGACCCCTTAGCAGCCTGCCATACTTTATTCGACCGAGCAGCGATCCTAGATGACAAGACCCCCGTAGGTGCCCTTACTTATTTAAATTTTTTTATGTAAATAGTTGGTTCACTGACCACCCTTCGATCTTCAATTTAGCCAATTGAGGGAAGCCTCTCCATCGGATTTGCCCTTCATCTAGCTAACCGATCAGTGGTTCAGCCTAAGAGGAGCTTAGCAAGCGCCGCTTGCCATAATGAAGAGAGAGACATCGATAGTCGGCCATGACATCGAATCACCCTTGGCACTCAATTACGCCGACTAGGGCCAAGCCCCCATGTGAGCTAATTCTATGGAAAGGGGGAACAATCCTCTCCTCTTAGTTACGAAAGCAGGAGCTGGTCAACAATTCCGAAAATGGTAGCTCGGGCAAAGGACCATCCCTCGGCTGCCTTCCCTCGTTAGACCAATCAGCCAGTCACAGAGATGAAGAGAACTAGAAGGTGCTACCACCTGCCAGGCTGGATTCACACTGTAGTTGGCGATCAGCCCATTGGCCAATTTTTCCCGGCTCATTGCTCGATCCCGATCGGGGACTGTACTCCTCATCGAGATCCACTCACTATTGGGCTGACTTCGATGTCGTTGGAGAAGGCCAGGAAGAGGGGCAGCCCTCTCCTGCGTGTGAAGACATGTGCTGATGGGCGGTGGCTCACAAAGACAACGGCTCGGGTAAGGGACCAGGACCTCGACCCACGCCTTCCTACACCAGGCCCCGACCAACGGTCCAAAGGCGAAACGAGAACATACAGGTGCCACCACCTTCCATGGGAAAATTCTTTGTTAATGGGTGGTTCATTGACCACCCTTTCAAGTTCACTACTCAATCAACTGTGGGCATACTCCCCGTAGGTCATTCTCTTCACACAGCCAGGCGATCAATGGTCTAGCCCGCTGAAGACACAGCTGTGACTACTTGCCATGATAGAAAACATCAATTAACCTCGATTGTTGGCTTACTACTTAGGGACCCAACTCCGCCAATTGGGGGCAAGTTTTGCACACAAGTTATTCCCCACTGTGGGAAGTCCATCCAATGGATCCCCTTGCTGACACGGGGCAAGGTGCTAGACCCTCTGCCATGGTCCCTTGGCGAATTTGGCTTCTCCTCGGTGGAACCGACCTCTATCAAGGTTTGTTGTTCACCATTCCTAGACATTGAGGAGCTTCCGGCGAGAAATCCTAATAGCTGCCAGCATTGAGTACCATGCATGATGCTCCTTCCATGATTTACGCTACCCTAGCTCAGGTCGATTGGGGAAGCTCTTTGTTGGTCCCTGCCTTCTTCGCACCAGGCTAATTAGCGGTACGGCCCAAGTAACCATCTGACGGTAAAATGCCCACCGTAAAATTAAGCATCAACGATGCAGGCCCACGCACGCATAACAAATAGAGTCTCCTCAAGATTTGGCTTAGACATGGCTCTTACCACAGCACGAAGGTTGGCGGTGTGCATTGCCCATGGGATTGCACTCACTCAGCACACTCCCATCCAAACATGACGACCTACGAATCGTTGATCTTCAGCTCGAACAACTAATTTCTTGGCCACGGCCGGTTGGATGACAAAGACGGGGCCTATGCCATGCCCCACCATTATTCTTGCACTAGCTACACAATAGAAGCTCAAGTCTTCTATCCAACTTAAGAAAGATCGGCCGACCAATGGCCAAGCGGGACAAGGAGTGGGGGCAGCCCTCTCCTACAGAAACTTGAAAACACGAGCCAACCTACTATGACTATAAAGGTGGCCGGTCCATGTGTGAGAGTTGGCTCTTGGCCCGCTTTCACTCAACTAGACCGATCAACGTTCGACCGGGGAGAGAGATGGTGTAGACGAGGCCAAATTGGCTTGATTCGGAGCCTGGACTCTTATTCCATAGGCGATATCCTTTATTTGACCGTTATACGATCCGGATTACCTCGTGGAGACTGAGCTAAGGACATTGGTGGAGCCCCTCGCAAGTTGAGAATGGACCAATGAGATTTCGGGAATATTGTCGTAACCTTCAAGCGAGAGCCGCACGTGAGCTGACAAAAACACGAAGCCGTAGCTTTCGATGACCGACAACTTGAATGGCCCGTAATTGAAGGTCTCGGGAGTCCCCGCGTGTGTTGCGTAACATTCGGGGTTTCCGAGAAGTCATTTCGGTAGGCGTCCCGGTCAATAACCGGCACTCGTTACCGGCTTTTTCGTTACACGTTTGGATTGCCCTAACGATGTGTTTTGAGTTTGAGTTCTTTTACGGTTTTTGTGCCCATTTAGGACAATCGAGATGTCAGTGAAGTCTGTATTGGACAAACTGACCATGTTTCATGTTTGGCTTTTAGCATTTGAGATACCGCCTTAACCGGCCATGATTTTTGTTCCAACCCCTTCTTTGCCCTCCTAGGACTATCCTTACCTACTACAGGCTGAATCATCCTCATTACCCATGTCGTGAGTTCTAACTTATTTTTGGGTTTCCTAGGCTCCTTTGGCCCATTCAGGCTTGTGAACGATTTGGTTCGGCTTTGACCCCCGGCCATTCCTTGAGATCCCTTTTCAGGTTCCCATGCTCGTTTGCAGTTCACCAATTGAGATTGGCCTAAACCGGCCATGGATTGGGGTTCTAACTCTTTTTCATTGATTGTTGGAGTCGTTAAGGACAATTCGAACCCGATTGCTTGTTTAGATATATATAAACCCATTCGCACAATGTTTTTTAGTTCTAACACTTCTTAGAGTTTCTATAGTTTCCGGTTCATGTTCTAACTCTTCTCTCCTTTTGCTAGGGCCAATGACGACAACACAAAGTGTGCACCCATTTGGATTGGCCTAACCGGCTGCATTTTATGTTCCAACCCCTTCTTATAGTTTCTATGGTCATTCAAGACGGTTGAAATAGGATATAGTTTCGATTGGACAAACTAAGCACAATTTGTATTCTTACTCTCTTTTTGTGTGGGTACATGTGTTTAGGCCAATATGAACTGTTAGAAATTTGGATCAGCCTTGCTGGCAATGAACTCTTCTTTCGGTTTCACTATGGCCTGTTTTGGACAATTCGTACTACTCGTTGCAATGTTGAATCATGACAACCAATGTTTTGAGATGACCTTCTCTCCAGGTTTCCAAGGCCATTGCGGCCCGTCCGTTACCCATTAATGGTTTGAATCATCCAATTCGGTCGTTGTGTAAGTATGACCACTATTTTCATTTACCATCGCCATTTTTCGTTTACCCCGGTTTGGATTAGCATCGGCTTTGCCGTAGTTTAGGTTTACAGGAGCCATTTTAGGCGATTCGGAATGGTTACACATTTGGATTGTCCCTGCCAGTGTGTTTTGAGTTCCGACTCCTTTTCACCATTCTTTTGTGCCCATTTAAGACAATCGAAATGTAGTGTAGTGTGTATCGAACAAACCAGGCCATGTTTTATGTTCGATTGTTCTCCCGTGTTGTTACGTACGTTTAGGACACCGCAAACCAATTTGCGGTGGTACAGGACTTGCCTAATCAGCCGCGATTTTTGTTCCATCTCTTTAATCTCGGTTTCACTGCCCTCCTAGAACACTCCATACTGCTACGGGGTTGAATTATCCTTACACCCACGTCGTGAGTTTTAACTTATTTTCTGGGTTTCCCCGACCTCTTCCCGCCGGCTGGTATGTGAGCAGGTTTGGTTCGACTAATCGGCAGCGTTCTTTGAGTTCTAACTTCCCTTTTCAAGTAACTATGGCCGTTTGAGATTCACCGATTTGGATCCACTTAAAATGCGCCATGGTTGAGGTTCTAACACTTTTTCTTCAATTGTTGGATCCGTTAAGGATAATTGAAAGCAGTTGCTCCTTTGCATTTAATAATAAACCAATCCGGCCATGTTTTTCAGTTCTAACTCTTCTAAGGGTTTTTCAATTCCAACTCTTCTCTCCCTGGGTTGCTAGAGTTTGTTGAGGACAACTCAAAATGTTTGCTAATTTGGATTGGCCTGGCCCGACCATGTTTTTTTACATTCCAACCCTTTATTACAATTTCTATAGTTGTTCAAGATAGTCAAAATAGTCTACGGAGTTTGATCGAACAAAGTAGTGAGGCTTTGTGTTCTAACTACCTTTAAATATTTAGTGCGTTGGTACGCGTGTTTAAGTTAAGTACGAACCTATTACGAGTTTGAGGTTGGCCTAAGCGGCAAAGAACTCTTCTTTTTGGTTTCTCTACCCCATTTTAAAAAATTTGTATTTTTTGTTGCTACGTTGCATCGCTTTGACCGCTAATGTTTTAAGATATGACATTTCTTCTTTCGAGGTTTCCAAGTAATTTACGGCCCCATCAAATTTTGTTAATGGTTTGAATCGACCAACCCGGCCATCGTGGTTAGTGCTGACCACTATTTCCGTTTTACTGCGACTCATTCACCGGTTTTGAATCGGCCTAGGCTTGCCATGATTTGTGTTTTTGAGGACCGTTTGGCAAAGTTCGAGAATGGTTACATGTTTGGATTGCCCTAACTTTGATGTGTTTTGAGTTTGAGTTCTTTTACGATTTCGTACTTACATTTAGGACAATCAAGATGTGCGAAGAGTACGGATTGGACAAAACCGACCATGTTTCATCGTGCTCTTTTTAGCATTTGGGATACTGACCAGCCGTACCATGATTTTTGTTCCACGACCGCTTCTTTACTCTCCGAGGACTTTCGATACCTACTACGGGGCTGAATAATCATCCTCATTACCCATGTCCTGAGTTCTAACTTATTTTGGGTTTCCTAGGCTCCTTTGGCCCATTCAAACCTGTGAACAGTTTGGCTTAGCCTGGCTGGCGATTCTTTGACATTATCCCTTTTCAGGTTCCCATGCTCGTTTGCAGTTCACCAATTGAGATTGGCCTAAACCGGCCATGGATTGGGGTTCTAACTCTTTTTCTTCGGTTGTTGGAGCCGTTAAGGACAATTCAAACTAGTTGCTTGTTTAGATATATATAAACCCGATTCTCGCCATGTTTTTTTAGTTTCAACACTTCTTAGAGTTTCTATAGTTTCCGATTCATGTTCTAACTCTTCTCTCCTTTTGCTAGGGCCATTAAGGACAACCTCGAAATATGCACCCATTTGGATTGGCCTAACGGTACACGTTTTATGTTCCAACCCCTTCTTATAGTTTCTATGGTCATTGAAGGCAGTTGAAATAGGATATAGTTTCGATTGGACAAACCCAAGCACAATTTGTGTTCTTACTCCCTTTTTGTGTGGGTACACGTGTTTAGGCCAATGAATGTTGTGCCAGAAATTTGGATCGGCCGCCTGGCGGGCAATGAACTCTTCTTTCTATTTTACTATGGCCGGTTTCGACAATTCGTACCACTCGTTGCAATGTTGAATCACCCCAACAACCAATGTTTTCGAGAACTGACCTTCTCTGCGGTTTCCAGAGCCGTTGCGCTTTGTCCGTTACCCATTATTGGTTTGAATCGGTAATTCGGTTGTTGTGTAGTAACGACCACTATTTTCATTTACCATCGCCATTTCTCGTTTACCGGTTTGGATTAGCATAAACACCGCCACGGTTTAGGTTCTAGGGCCATTTGGGGTAATTCGGAATGGTTACACATTTGGATTGTCCCACGGTTGTGTTTTCGAGTTATGAATCCTTTTCACCATTCCTGTGCCCGTTTAAGACAATCGAAACCAGCCATGTTTTATGTTACGATTGTTCTCGGAAGTGTTGTTACGTACGTTTAGGACAACGCAAACCAATTTGCGGTTTACCAGGACTTGCCTAAATCAGCCACGATTTTTGTTGCATCTCTTTAATCTGGGTTTCTGTGCCCTCCTAGAACACTCCATACCCGCTACGGGGTTGAATTATCCTTACACCCACGTCGTGAAGTTTAACTTATTTTGGCTTTTGACCCCTTCCTCCCGAAGCTCAAACTTGTGAACGGTTTGGTTGACCCCTGGCCGGCCGTTCTTTGAGTTATAACTTCCCTTTTCAAGTAACTATGTCCGTTTGAGATTCACCGATTTGGATCGGCTTAAATACGCCATGGTTGAGGTTCTGGCACATTTTTTCTTCCATTGTTGGGTCCGTTAAGGATAATTGAGCCCAGTTGCCTCATTTGCATATAATAATAAACCAGAATGGCCATGTTTTTCAATTCTAACTCTTCTAAGGGTGTTTCAATTCCAACGCTTCTCTCCGGTCGCTAGGGCTGTTGAGGACCACACAAAATGTTTTCTAATTTGGATTGGCCCTGCGCCGACCGTATTTTACATTCCAACCCTTTATTACAATTTCTATAGTTGTTTAAGGCTTGTCAAAATAGTCTACGAGGTTTGATCGGACAAACGAGGGCACGCTTTGTGTTCTAGCTCCCCTTTACGACGCACAGTACGCGTGTTTAGGTTGATACGAACCTATTACGAGTTTTGGAGTTGGCCTAACCGGCAAGGAACTCTTCTTTTCGGTTTCTCTACCCCCATTTTGGAAAATTTGTATTGCCGTTTGCTACGTTGCATCACCCCAACCGCTAATGTTTTAAGATATGACCTTCTTTCGGGTTTCCAAGGCCGTTACGGCCCCATCCGATACTGTTAATGGTTTAAATCGACCAACCCGGCCATCGTGGTTAGTGTGACCACTATTTCCGTTTTTTGCGGCTCGTTTCACTAGTTTGAATCGGCCTAAACTTTGCCATGCGTTTGGCAAAGTTCGGAATGGTTACACGTTTAAGTTGCCCTTACCGATGTGTTTTGAGTTTGAAGTTCTTTTTACAATTTACTGTGCCAATTTAGTGATAGAAATGTATATACTACAAGCCAATCATATATGATATGATTCGACATTTCTAGAAATACCTCATTCAATTAATTAGGCAAATCTTCATTATAAACTCTTATTAGAAGCGAATATCATAATGAAGTCCTTGATCAAATACAATGATGATTAAATCATGATGAGATCATGATAATGAGATTGATCATCTAGTGGTATTTACGACCTAAATGTTCCTAGTCATAGAATACTTCGAGACGGGACATCAAGGATCCGGATAGACTAGAGTATGGATGTCTTCTCATGCGATGAGGACGACCGATCTCATTCGGGTCTATTGGTATGGGGGAACTGCTTGAGATACACATACGTGTGCTCATTAGTTGAATGAGTTCAACTGACCCGACGAGAATAGAAACCACTGAATGTGGTATCTTACCGCAGTCGTCTATCGGGGGTTTTCTATCATCACGGTTGCATGGTTGGACCTTTGGCTCGAGTCGTAAGATGCCTTGTTGGTGTGGAACTTGTGCTTTGACCATTGACTTATGGATCACAATTTAGATGGTCCTATATAGCGATGGATTGGGTACGGGGAAAATGGAGTGGAGGCAATTGAGCGGACAACGAGGAATCGTCCACTCTCGGTAAGTGAGAGTGAATGTCCCTATGGGATGGTACTCTAAATCCCTGTCCGGGGTAGATAGGATAATTGGAAATGGAGTTTTCCAATTGATCCAATTAGGAAGTACAAGATCACATAGAGTCGGTACACTAAGGAGTTGACGATCGATGCCGTACTCCTTTTGGGCCAGGACATTGGATGGATGAGGGTTTATATCCATGTGGTAATCGATGATGGAAAAGGCTCAATGGAGATGAAGATTATCCCCATAGCCATTTGGGATCATGGGATGTGGCATGTACCCCTTCGTGATCGATAGGCGGATTGTCTGTTATCGGATAACGATTTAATTAAGTCGTAGAATTGTTCTATTTTATTTAGGCCTCAACCAAATAGGCTATTGGGCCTAGTGGGTCACACACAAAAGGACTTATCCACAAGTACAGGGGCAAGGACGTAATTTATAGAGATTTTGGGTTTTATGAAAAATTCCATAATTCTTTATAAATACTAATGGTTTCAGCCAAACCCCATCAAGCCAAGGGTGAAAACCACGGCCCTAGCCTCCTCCCTACCTCCTCCTCTCTCTAGAAGGTGTCAATGGTCGATGGAGCTCCGTTCGGGAAGAGTTCTCGAGGCCGGCGTGAAGGGAGAACCTGCTGTGGATGAAGTTCGTGTGGATACTGCTGGAGACCGGACACTTGAACGGTTTTGGAGAGCTTTATAAGCTCATCTCCTTCCTCTCCATGGGATTATATGAGTCCCTATCGAATATATTCGAACCCGATTTGATCGGTTTTTCGGTTTTCGTCGTTCGGATTACGATTGAGACGAATTCTAAAAAGAACCCATAGGAATCGTACGCTTCCGCTGCACCAAATTTTAATGGACGATTCCTTACATTTAGGACAATCAAGAGGTGCTGAAGTTCTAACTTATTTTGGGTTTCCTAGGCTCCTTTGGCCCATTGAACACATGCGAACGAGCTTGGTTCATTTGTTGGCCATTCCTTGAGATCCCCTTTTCGGTTCCCGGGCTTTCGTTTGTAGTTCACCAATTGAGATTGGCCTAAACCGGCCATGGATTTGGGTTCTGAACTTCTTTTTCTTCGGTTGTTGGAGCCGTCGTAAGGACAATTCAAACCAGTTGCTTGTTTAGATATATATAAACCCACATTACGCCATGTTTTTTTAGGGCCTCTAACACTTCTTAAAGTTTCTATAGTTTTCCGGTTCATGTTCTAACTCTTCTCTCCTTTTTGCTAGGGCCATTGAGGACAACTCAAAATGTGCACCCGTTTGGATTGGCCTCAACGAGGCTGCGTTTTATGTTCCTGAATCCCCTTCTTATAGTTTCTATGGTCATTCGGAAGATATGGTTGAAATAGGATATGGTTTCCGATTGGACAAACTAAGCACAATTTGTGTTCTTACTCCTTTTTTTGTGTGGGTACACGTGTTTAGGCCAATATGAACTGTGAGAAATTTGGATAAGCCTTGTGCTTTGGCAATGAACTCTTTCTTTCTATTTTAGCTATGGCTTCGGTTTGCCAGACAAATCGTACTACTCGTTGCAATGTTGAATCACCCCAACAACCAATGTTTTCGAATCGACCTTCTCTCCGAGTTTCCAAGGCCGTTGCGTGCTCTGTCCGTTACCCATTAATGGTTTGGAATCAGCCAATTCGGTCGTTGTGTAGTACCTTGACCACTATTTTCATTTACCATCGCCGCCATTTCTCGTTTTACCGGTCAGATTGGATTAGCATAAACACCCTTGCCACGGTTTAGGATTCCTAGGAGCCATTTGGGGTAATTCGGAATCGGTTACACATTTGGATTGTCCCACCAGTCGTGTTTTGAGTTACCGAATCCTTTTCACCATTCCTGTGCCCGTTTAAGACAATTGAAACGTGATGTCTAGTCGTGGATCGGACAAACCAGCCATGTTTTATGTTACGATTGTTCTCCCGTGTTGTTAACGTACGTTTAAGACAATCGTAAACCAATTTGCGGTGAAGTGGGACTTGCCCTAATCAGCCACGATTTTTGATCCATCTCCTTAATCTGAGTTTCTCTGCCATCCCAGAACCCTCCATACCTGCTACTCGGTTGAATTACCCTTACCACCCACGTCGAGAGTTCTACCTTCTTTTGGGTTTCCCAGGCCCTTTCCGCCGCCTCAAACTTGTGACCGGTTTGGTTCAGCCTAACTGGCCGTACTTTGAGTTCTAACTTCCCTTTCCAAGTAACTATGGCCGTTTGAGATTCACCGATTTGGATCGGCTTAAATCTGCCATGGATGAGGTTCTAACACTTTTTCTTCGATTGTTGGGTCCGATAAGGATATAATTGAACCCGGTTACTCATTTGCATATAATAAGAAACCAAACCGTCCATGTTTCTCAATTCTAACTCTTCTAAGGGTTTTTCAATTCCACCTCTTCTCTCCGGTTGATAGGGCTGTTGAGGACAGCTCAAAATGTTTGCTAAAATGGATTGGCCTATAACTGGCCATGTTTTACATTCCAACCCTTTATTACAATTTCTATAGTTGTTCAACACAGTCAAAATACTCTACAGGTTTGATCGGACAAACTGGGCACGCTTTGTGTTCTAACTCCCTTTCGGTGCTGGTACGCGTGTTTAGGTGGATACGAACCTATTAGCGCAGTTTTGAGTTGGCACTAACCTTCGGCAAAGAACTCTTCTTTTGGTTTCTCTACCCCCATTTTCGAAAATTTGTATTACCCGTTGCAACGTCGCATCACCCCAACCGCAAATGTTTTAAGATATGACCTTCTTTCGGGTTTCCAAGGACTTTACGTCCAGTACCTGTTAATGGTTTGAATCAGCCAACCCGGACATCGTGTTTAGTGCAGACCACTATTTCCATTTTATGCGGCTCACTCACCAGTTTGAATCGGCCTAAACCTGCCAAGATTTGTGTTTTAGGACCGTTTGGCAAAGCTCAGAATGGTTACACGTTTGGATTGCCCTAACACGATGTGTTTTGAGTTTGAGTTCTTTTTACAGTTTTTGTGCCCATTTAGGACAATCAAGATGTGCTGAAGTCTGGATTGGACAAACTAGCCATGTTTCATGTTCTGCTTTTAGCGGTGGGATGCCTGGCCTACCCAGCCATGATTTTTGTTCCAACCCCTTCTTTGCCCTCCTAGGACTATCCATACCTACTACGGGGCTGAATCATCCTCATTACCCATGTCGTGAGTTCTAACTTATTTTGGGTTTCCTAGGCTCCTTTGGCCCATTCAAACCTATGAACAGTTTGGTTCAGCCTGACTGGCCATTCCTTGAGATCCCTTTTCGTGTTCCCATGCTCGTTTTGCGATTCACCAATTGAGATTGGCCTAAACCGGTCATGGTTTTGGGTTTAAACTCTTTTTCTTCGGTTGTTGGAGCCGTTAAGGACAATTCAAACCAGTTGCTTGTTTAGATATATATAAACCCATTCTGCCATGTTTTTTTAGTTCTAACACTTCTTAGAGTTTCTATAGTTTCCGGTTCATGTTCTAACTCTTCTCTCCTTTTGCTAGGGCCATTGAGGACAACTCAAAATGTGCACTCATTTGGATGGGCCTAACAGGCTGCGTTTTATGTTCCAACCCCTTCTTATAGTTTCTATGGTCATTCAAGATGGTTGAAATAGGATATAGTTTCGATTGGACAAACTAAGCACAATTTGTGTTCTCACTCCCTTTTTGTGTGGGTACACGTGTTTAGGCCAATATGAACTGTGAGAAATTTGGATAAGCCTTGCTGGCAATGAACTCTTCTTTTGGTTTCACTATGGCCGGTTTGGACAAATCGTACTACTCGTTGCAATGTTGAATCACCCCAACAACCAATGTTTTCAGAACTGACCTTCTCTCCAGTTTCCAAGGCCGTTGCGGCCCGTCCGTTACCCATTAATGGTTTGAATCAGCCAATTCGGTCGTTGTGTAGTACTGACCACTATTTTCATTTACCATCGCCATTTCTCGTTTACCGGTTTGGATTAGCATAAACCTGCCACGGTTTAGGTTCTAGGGCCATTTGGGGCAATTCAGAATGGTTACACATTTGGATTGTCCCACCAGCTGCGTTTTGAGTTCTGAATCCTTTTCACCATTTCTGTGCCCGTTTAAGACAATCGAAACGTGATGGATCAGACAAACCAGCCATGTTTTATGCTCTGATTGTTCTCCTGTGTTGTTACGTACGTTTAAGACACTGCAAACCAATTTGCAGCTGGGACTTGCCTAATCAGCCACGATTTTTGTTCCATCTCTTTAATATGGGTTTCTATGCCCTCCTAGAACACTCCATACCTGCTACGGGGTTGAATTATCCTTACACCCACGTCGTGAGTTTTAACTTATTTTGGGTTTCCCAGCCCCTTCCGCCGGCTCAAACTTGTGAACGGTTTGGTTCAGCCTAACTGGCCGTTCTTTGAGTTCTAATTTCCCTTTTCAGGTAACTATGGCCGTTTGAGATTCACCGATTTGGATCGGCTTGAATCTACCATGGTCGAGGTTCTAACACTTTTTCTTCGATTGTTGGGTCCGTTAAGGATAATTGAAACCGGTTACTCATTTGCATATAATAATAAACCAAACCGGCCATGTTTTTCAATTCTAACTCTTCTAAGGGCTTTTCAATTCCAACTCTTCTCTCCGGTTGCTAGGGGTATGGAGGACAACTCAAAATGTTTGCTAATTTGGATTGGCCTAACTGACCATGTTTTACATTCCAACCCTTTATTACAATTTCTATAGTTGTTCAAGACCGTCAAAATAGTCTACAGGTTTGATCGGACAAACTGGGCACGCTTTGTGTTCTAACTCCCTTTCTGTGTTGGTACGCGTGTTTAGGTTGATACGAACCTATTACGAGTTTGAGTTGGCCTAACCGGCAAAGAACTCTTCTTTTGGTTTCTCTACCCCCATTTTGGAAAATTTGTATTACCCGTTGCTACGTTGCATCACCCCAACCGCTAATGTTTTAAGATATGACATTCTTTCGGGTTTCCAAGGCCGTTACGGCCCCATCCAGTACCTGTTAATGGTTTGAATCAGCCAACCCGGCCATCGTGCTTAGTGCTGACCACTATTTCCGTTTTCTGCGGCTCATTCACCAGTTTGAATCGGCCTATGCCTGCCATGATTTGTGTTCTAGGACCGTTTGGCAAAGTTCCGAATGGTTACACGTTTGGATTGCCCTAACCTGATGCGTTTTGAGTTTGAGTTCTTTTCACAGTTTCTGTGCCCATTTAGGACAATCAAAATGTGCTAAAGTCTGGATTTGACAACCCAGCCATGTTTCATGTTCTGCTTTTAGCAGCTGGGATCTGCCTAACCAGCCATGATTTTTGTTCCAACCCTTTCTTTGCCCTCCTAGGACTATCCATACCTGCTACGGGGCTGAATCATCCTCATTACCCATGTCGTGAGTTCTAACCTGTTTTGGGTTTCCTAGGCTCCTTTGGCCCATTCAAACCTGTGAACAGTTTGGTTCAGCCTGACTGGCCATTCATTGAGATCCCTTTTCAAGTTCCCATGCTCGTTTGCAGTTCGCCAATTGAGATTGGCCTAAACCGGCCATGGATTGGGGTTCTAACTCTTTTTCTTCGGTTGTTGGAGCCGTTAAGGACAATTCAAACCAGTTGCTTGTTTAGATATATATAAACCCATTCTGCCATGTTTTTTTAGTTCTAACACTTCTTAGAGTTTCTATAGTTTCCGGTTCATGTTCTAACTCTTCTCTCCTTTTGCTAGGGCCATTGAGGACAACTCAAAATGTGCACCCATTTGGATTGGCCTAACAGGCTGCGTTTTATGTTCCAACCCCTTCTTATAGTTTCTATGGTCATTCAAGACGGTTGAAATAGGATATAGTTTCGATTGGGCAAACTAAGCACAATTTGTGTTCTTACTCCCTTTTTGTGTGGGTACACGTGTTTAGGCCAATATGAGCTGTTAGAAATTTGGATCAGCCATGCTGGCAATGAACTCTTCTTTAGTTTTCACTATGGCCGTTTTGGACAATTCGTACTACTCGTTGCAATGTTTAATCACCCCAACAACCAATGTTTTGAGAACTGCCCACCTTCTCTCCAGTTTCCAAGGCCGTTGCGGCCCGTCCATTACCCATTAATGGTTTGAATCAGCCAATTCGGTCGTTGTGTAGTACTGACCACTATTTTCATTTACTATCGCCATTTTTCATTTAGCGGTTTCGATTAGCATAAACCTGCCACGGTTTACGTTCTAGGGCCATTTGGGGCAATTCAGAATGGTTTGTCCGACCAGCTGTGTTTTGCGTTCTGAATCCTTTTCACCATTTCTGTGCCGATTTAAGACAATCGTAACATGATGTAGTGTGGATTAGACAAACCAGCCATGTTTTATGTTCTGATTGTTCTCCTGTGTTGTTACGTACGCTTAAGACACTGCAAACCAGATTGCAGCTGGGATTGGCCAAATCAGCCATGATTTTTGTTCCATCTCTTAATCTGGGTTTCTATGCCCTCCTAAACACTCCATACCTACTACGGGGTTGAATTATCCTTACCACCCACGTCGTGAGTTTTAACTTATTTCGGGTTTCCCAGGCCCCTTCCGCCGGTTCAAACTTGTGAACGGTTTGGTTCATCCTAACTGGCCGTTCTTTGAGTTCTAACTTCCCTTTTCAAGTAACTATGGCCGTCTGAGATTCACCGATTTGGATCGGCTTAAATCTGCCATGGTTGAGGTTCTAACACTTTTTATTCGGTTTTTGGGTCCGTTAAGGATAATTAAAACCGGTTACTCATTTGCATAAAAACCAAACCGGCCATGTTTTTCAATTCTAACTCTTCTAAGGGTTTTTCAATTCCAATTCTTCTCTCCGGTTGCTAGGGCTGTTGAGAACAACTCAAAATGTTTGATAATTTGGATTGGCCTAACTGACCATGTTTTACATTCCAACCCTTTATTACAATTTCTATAGTTGTTCAAGACAGTCAAAATAGTCTACAGGTTTGATCGGACAAACCGGGCACGCTTTGTGTTCTAACTCCCTTTCTGTGCTGGTACGCGTGTTTAGGTTGATACGAACCTATTACCAGTTTGAGTTGGCCTAACCGACAAAAAACTCTTTTTTGGTTTCTCTACCCCCATTTTGGAAAATTTGTATTACCCGTTGCTACGTTGCATCACCCCAACCGCTAATGTTTTAAGATATGACCTTCTTTCGGGTTTCCAAGGCCGTTACGGCCCCATCCAATACCTGTTAATGGTTTGAATCAGCCAACCCGGCCATCGTGCTTAGTGCTGACCACTATTTCCGTTTTCTGCAGCTCATTCACCAGTTTGAATCGGCCTAAACCTGCCATGATTTGTGTTTTAGTACCGTTTGGTAAAGTTCAGAATGGTTACGCATTTGGATTGCCCTAACCTGATGTGTTTTAAGTTTGAGTTGTTTTTACAGTTTCTTTACTCATTTAGGACGATCAAGAGGTCTTCAAGTCTGGATTGGACAAACCGGCCATGTTTCATGTTCTTCTTTTAGCATTTGGGATGCTGCCTAACTTGACCATGATTTTGTTCCAACCCTTTCTTTGCCCTCCTAGGACTATCCATACCTACTACAGGGCCGAATCATCCTCATTACCCATGTCGTGAGTTCTAACTTATTTTGGGTTTCCTAGGCTCCTTTGGCCCATTCAAACCTGTGAACAGTTTGGTTCAGCCTAACTGGCCATTCTTTGAGATCACTTTTCAGGTTCCCATGCTCATTCGTAGTTCACCAATTGAGATTGTCCTAAACCGGCAATGGATTGGGGTTCTACCCTTTTTCTTCGGTTGTTGGAGCCGTTAAGGACATTTCAAACCAGTTGCTTGTTTAGATATATAAACCCATTCTGCCATGTTTTTTAGTTCTAACACTTCTTAGAGTTTCTATAGGTTCATGTTCTAACTCTTCTTTCCTTTTGCTAGGTCCATTGAGGACAACTCAAAATGTGCACTCATTTGGATTGGCTTAACAGGCTGCGTTTTATGTTCCAACCCCTTCTTATAGTTTCTATGGTCATTCAAGACGGTTGAAACATGATATAGTTTCGATTGGGCAAACTAAGCATAATTTGTGTTCTTACTCCCTTTTTGTGTGGGTACACGTGTTTAGGCCAATATGAACTGTTAGAAATTTGGATCAGCCTTGCTGCCAATGAACTCTGCTTTCGGTTTCACTATGGCCGTTTTGGACAATTCGTACTACTCGTTGCAAAGTTGAATCACCCCAACAACCAATGTTTTGAGAACGAACCTCCTTCTCTCCAGTTTATAAGGCCGTTGCGGCCCGTCCATTACCCATTAATGGTTTGAATCAGCCAATTCGGTCGTTGCGTAGTACTGACCACTATTTTCATTTACTATCGCCATTTTTCGATTAGCGGTTTCGATTAGCATAAACCTGCCACGGTTTTGGTTCTAGGGCCATTTGGGGCAATTCAGAATGGATTGTCCAACCAGCTGTGTTTTGCGTTCTGAATCCTTTTCACCATTTATGCGCACGTTTAACACAATCGAAACGTGATGTAGTGTGGATCAAACAAACCAGCCATGTTTTATGTTGTTATTGTTCTCCTGTGTTGTTACGTACGTTTAAAACAATGCAAATCAGTTTGCAGCTGGGATTTGCCGAATCAGCCATGATTTTTGTTCCATCTCTTTAATCTGGGTTTCTATGCCCTCCGAGAATACTCCATACCTGCTACTGGGTTGAATTATCCTTACCACCCACGTCGTGAGTTTTAACTTATTTTGGGTTTCCCAGTCCCCTTCCGCCGGTTCAAACTTGTGAACGGTTTGGTTCAGCCTAACTGGCCGTTCTTTGAGTTCTAACTTCCCTTTTCAAGTAACTATGGCCGTCTGAGATTCACCGATTTGGATCGGCTTAAATCTGCCATGGTTGAGGTTCTAACAATTTTTCTTCGATTGTTGGGTCCATTAAGGATAATTGAAACCGGTTACTCATTTGCAAATAAACCAAAGCGGCCATGTTTTTCAATTCTAATTCTTCTGAGGGTTTTTCAATTCCAATTCTTCTCTCCGGTTGCTAGGGCTGTTGAGGACAACTAAAAATGTTTGCTAATTTGGATTGGCCAAACTGACCATGTTTTACATTCCAACCCTTTATTACAATTTCTATAGTTGTTAAAGACAGTCAAAATAGTCTACAGGTTTGATCGGAAAAACCGGGCACGCTTTGTGTTCTAACTCCCTTTCTGTGCTGGTACGCGTGTTTAGGTTGATACGAACCTATTACGAGTTTGAGTTGGCCTAACCGGCAAAGAACTCTTCTTTTGGTTTCTCTACCCCCATTTTGGAAAATTTTTATTACCCGTTGCTACGTTGCATCACCCCAACCGCTAATGTTTTAAGATATGTCCTTCTTTCGGGTTTCCAAGGCCGTTACGGCCCCATCCAGTACCTGTTAATGGTTTGAATCAGCCAACCCGGCCATCGTGGTTAGTGCTGACCACTATTTCCTTTTTCTGCGGCTCATTCACCAATTTGAATCGGACAAACCTGCCATGATTAGTGTTTTAGTACCGTTTGGCAAAGTTCAGAATGGTTACGCATTTGGATTGCCCTAACCTGATGTGTTTTGAGGTTGAGTTCTTTTTACGGTTTACGTACCCATTTAGGACGATCAAGATGTCTTTGAAGTCCGGATTGGACAAACCGGCCATGTTTCATGTTCTGCTTTTAGTAGTTGGGATCTGCCTAACCATCCATAATTTTTGTTCCAACCCTTTCTTTGCCCTCCTAGGACTATCCATACCTACTACGGGGCTGAATCGTCCTTATTACCCATGTCGTGAGTTCTAACTTATTTTGGGTTTCCTAGGCAACTTTGGCCCATTCAAACCTGTAAACAGTTTGGTTCAAATTTCGATTGGCCATTCTTTGAGATCCCTTTTCAGGTTCCTATGCTCGTTCGCAGTTCAACAATTGAGATTGGCCTAAACCGGCCATGGATTGGGGTTCTAACCCTTTTTCTTCGGTTGTTGGAGCCGTTAAGGACAATTCAAACCAGTTGCTTGTTTAGATATATAAACTCATTCTGCCATGTCTTTTATTTCTAACACCTCTTAGAGTTTCTATACGTTCATGTTCTAACTCTTCTCTCCTTTTGCTAGGGCCATTGAGGACAACTCAAAATGTGCACTCATTTGGATTGGCCTAACAGGCTGCGTTTTATGTTCCAACCCCTTCTTATAGTTTCTATGGTCATTCAAGACGGTTGAAACTGGATATAGTTTCGATTGGGCAAACTAAGCACAATTTGTGTTCTTACTCCCTTTTTGTGTGGGTACACGTGTTTAGGCCAATATGAACTGTTAGAAATTTGGATCAGCCTTGCTGGCAATGAACTCTTCTTTTGTTTTCACTATGGCTATTTTGGACAATTCGTACTACTCGTTGCAATGTTGAATCACCCCCAACAACCAATGTTTTGACAACTGCCCTCCTTCTCTCCAGTTTCCAAGGCCGTTGCGGCCCGTCCATTACCCATTAATGGTTTGAATCAGCCAATTCGGTCGTTGTGTAGTACTGACCACTATTTTCATTTACTATCGTCATTTTTCGTTTAGCGGTTTCGATTAGCATCAACCTGCCACGGTTTATGTTCTAGGGCCATTTGGGGCAATTCGGAATGGATTGTCCGACCGAGTGTGTTTTGCGTTCTGAATCCTTTTCACCATTTCTGCGCCCATTTAAGACAATCGTAACGTGATGTAGTGTGGATCAGACAAACCAGGCATGTTTTATGTTCTGAATGTTCTCCTGTGTTGTTACGTACGTTTAAGACACTGCAAACTAGTTTGCAGCTGGGATTGGCCAAATCAGCCACGATTTTTGTTGCATCTCTTTAAGCTGGGTTTCTGTGCCCTCCTAGAACACTCCATACCTGCTACGGAGTTGAATTATCCTTACCACCCACGTCGTGAGTTTTAACTTATTTTGGGTTTACCTGGCCCCTTCCGCCGGTTCAAACTTGTGAACGGTTTGGTTCAGCCTAACTGGCCGTTCTTTGAGTTCTAACTTCCCTTTTCAAGTAACTATGGCCGTCTGAGATTCACCGATTTGGATCGGCTTAAATCTGCCATGGTTGAGGTTCTAACACTTTTTATTCGATTGTTGGGTCCGTTAAGGATAATTAAAACTGGTTACTCATTTGCATATAAACCAAACCGGCCATGTTTTTCAATTCTAACTCTTCTGAGGGTTTTTCAATTCCAATTCTTCTCTCCGGTTGCTAGGGCTGTTGAGGACAACTCAAAATGTTTGCTAATTTGGATTGGCCTAACTGACCATGTTTTACATTCCAACCCTTTATTACAATTTCTATAGTTGTTAAAGACAGTCAAAATAGTCTACAGGTTTGATCGGACAAACTGGGCACGCTTTGTGTTCTAACTCCCTTTCTGTGCTGGTACGCGTGTTTAGGTTGATACGAACCTATTACGAGTTTGAGTTGGCCTAACCGGCAAAGAACTCTTCTTTTGGTTTCTCTACCCCCATTTTGGAAAATTTTTATTACCCGTTGCTACGTTGCATCACCCCAACCGCTAATGTTTTAAGATATGTCCTTCTTTCGGGTTTCCAAGGCCGTTACGGCCCCATCCGGTACTGCTAATGGTTTTAATCAGCCAACCCGGCCATCGTGGTTAGTGCCGACCACTATTTCCTTCGCCGGCTCATTCACCAATTTGAATCGGACAAACTCCCGCCATGATTAGTGTTTTAGTACCGTTTGGCAAAGTTCGAATGGTTACGCATTTGGATTGCCCTAACTCTGATGTGTTTTGAGTTTGAGTTCTTTTTACAGCTTTAATGTACCCATTTAGGACAATCAAGATGTGGCCGAAGTCTGGATTGGACAAACCAGCCATGTTTCATGTTCTGCTTTTAGCAGCTGGGATCTGCCTAACCAGCCATGATTTTTGTTCCAACCCTTTCTTTGCCCTCCTAGGACTATCCATACCTACTACGGGGCTGAATCGTCCTTATTACCCATGTCGTGAGTTCTAACTTATTTTGGGTTTCCTAGGCAACTTTGGCCCATTCAAACCTGTAAACAGTTTGGTTCAGCCTGATTGGCCATTCTTTGAGATCCCTTTTCAGGTTCCTATGCTCGGTTGCAGCTCAAAAATTGAGATTGGCCTAAACCGGCCATGGATTGAGGTTCTAACCCGTTTTCTTCGGTTGTTGGAGACGTTAAGTACAATTCAAACCAGTTGCTTGTTTAGATATATAAACCCATTCTGCCATGTTTTTTAGTTCTAACACTTCTTAGAGATTCTATAGGTTCATGTTCTAACTCTTCTCTCCTTTGGCTAGGACCATTGAGGACAACTCAAAATGTGCACTCATTTGGATTGGCCTAACAGGCTGCGTTTTATGTTCCAACCCCTTCTTATAGTTTCTATGGTCATTCAAGACGGTTGAAACAGGGATATAGTTTCGATTGGGCAAACTAAGCACAATTTGTGTTCTTACTCCCTTTTTGTGTGGGTACACATGTTTAGGCCAATATGAACTGTTAGAAATTTGGATCAGCCTTGCTGGCAATGAACTCTTCTTTCGGTTTCACTATGGCCGTTTTGGACAATTCGTACTACTCGTTGCAAAGTTGAATCACCCCAACAACCAATGTTTTGAGAACTGACCTCCTTCTCTCCAGTTTATAAGGCCGTTGCGGCCCGTCCCTTACCCATTAATGGTTTGAATCAGCCAATTCGGTCGTTGCGTAGTACTGACCACTATTTTAATTTTCTATCGCCATTTTTCGTTTAGCGGTTTCGATTAGCATAAACCTGCCACGGTTTTGGTTCTAGGGCCATTTAGGGCAATTCAGAATGGATTGTCCAACCAGCTGTGTTTTGCGTTCTGAATCCTTTTCACCATTTCTGCGCACGTTTAACACAATCGAAAAGTGATGTAGTGTGGATCAGACAAACCAGCCATGTTTTATGTTGTTATTGTTCTCCGGTGTTGTTACGTACATTTAAGACAATGCAAATCAGTTTGCAGCTGGGATTTTCCGAATCAGCCACGATTTTTGTTCCATCTCTTTAATCTGGGTTTCTATGCCCTCCGAGAATACTCCATACCTGCTACTGGGTTGAATTATCCTTACCACCCACGTCGTGAGTTTTAACTTATTTTGGGTTTCCCAGGCCCCCTTCCGCCGGTTCAAACTTGTGAACGGTTTGGTTCAGCCTAACTGGCCGTTCTTTGAGTTCTAACTTCCCTTTTCAAGTAACTATGGCCGCCTGAGATTCACCGATTTGGATCGGCTTAAATCTGCCATGGTTGAGGTTCTAACAATTTTCTTCGATTGTTGGGTCCATTAAGGATAATTGAAACCGATTACTCATTTGCAAATAAACCAAAGCGGCCATGTTTTTAAATTCTAACTCTTCTGAGGGTTTTTCAATTCCAATTCTTCTCTCTGGTTGCTAGGGCTGTTGAGGACAACTAAAAATGTTTGCTAATTTGGATTGGCCTATCTGACCAAGTTTTACATTCCAACCCTTTATTACAATTTCTATAGTTGTTCAAGACAGTCAAAATAGTCTACAGGTTTGATCGGAAAAACCGGGCACGCTTTGTGTTCTAACTCCCTTTCTGTGCTGGTACGCATGTTTATGTTGATACGAACCTATTACCAGTTTGAGTTGGCCTAACCGGCAAAGAACTCTTCTTTTGGTTTCTCTACCCCCATTTTGGAAAATTTTTATTACCCGTTGCTACGTTGCATCACCCCAACCGCTAATGTTTTAAGATATGTCCTTCTTTCGGGTTTCCAAGGCCGTTACGGCCCCATCCAGTACCTGTAATGGTTTGAATCAGCCAACCCGGCCATCGTGCTTAGTGCTGACCACTATTTCCTTTTTCTGCGGCTCATTCACCAATTTGAATCGGACAAACCTGCCATGATTAGTGTTTTAGTACCGTTTGGCAAAGTTCAGAATGGTTACGCATTTGGATTGCCCTAACCTGATGTGTTTTGAGTTTGAGTTCTTTTTACAGTTTCTGTACCCATTTAGGACAGTCAAGATGTCTTTGAAGTCTGGATTGGACAAACCAGCCATGTTTCATGTTCTGCTTTTAGCAGCTGGGATCTGCCTAAGCAGCCATGATTTTTGTTCCAACCCTTTCTTTGCCCTCCTAGGACTATCCATACCTACTACGGGGCTGAAACGTCCTTATTACCCATGTCGTGAGTTCTAACTTATTTTGGGTTTCCTAGGCAACTTTGGCCCATTCAAACCTGTGAACAGTTTGGTTCAGCCTGATTGGCCATTCTTTGAGATCCCTTTTCAGGTTCCTATACTCGTTCGCAGTTCAACAATTGAGATTGGCCTAAACCGGCCATGGATTGGGGTTCTAACCCTTTTTCTTCGGTTGTTGGAGCCGTTAAGGACAATTCAAACTAGTTGCTTGTTTAGATATATAAACCCATTCTACCATGTCTTTTAGTTCTAACACTTCTTAGAGTTTCTATAGGTTCATGTTCTAACTCTTCTCTCCTTTTGCTAGGGCCATTGAGGACAACTCAAAATGTGCACTCATTTGGATTGGCCTAACAGGCTGCGTTTTATGTTCCAACCCCTTCTTATAGTTTCTATGGTCATTCAAGACGGTTGAAACTGGATATAGTTTCGATTGGGCAAACTAAGCACAATTTGTGTTCTTACTCCCTTTTTGTGTGGGTACACGTGTTTAGGCCAATATCAACTGTTAGAAATTTGGATCAGCCTTGCTGGTAATGAACTCTTCTTTCGTTTTCACTATGGCTGTTTTGGACAATTCGTACTACTCGTTGCAATGTTGAATCACCCCCAACAACCAATGTTTTGAGAACTGCCCTCCTTCTCTCCAGTTTCCAAGGCCGTTGCGGCCCGTCCATGACCCATTAATGGTTTGAATCAGCCAATTCGGTCGTTGTGTAGTACTGACCACTATTTTCATTTACTATCGCCATTTTTCGTTTAGCGGTTTCGATTAGCATCAACCTGCCACGGTTTATGTTCTAGGGCCATTTGGGGCAATTCAGAATGGATTGTCCGACCAGCTGTGTTTTGCGTTCTGAATCCTTTTCACCATTTCTGCGCCCATTTAAGACAATCGTAACGTGATGTAGTGTGGATCAGACAAACCAGGCAAGTTTTATGTTCTGATTGTTCTCCTGTGTTGTTACGTACGTTTAAGACACTGCAAACCAGTTTGCAGCTGGGATTGGCCAAATCAGCCACGATTTTTGTTCCATCTCTTAATCTGGGTTTCTGTGCCCTCCTAAACACTCCATACCTGCTATGGGGTTGAATTATCCTTACCACCCACGTCGTGAGTTTTAACTTATTTTGGGTTTCCAAGGCCCCTACCGCCGGTTCAAACTTGTGAACGGTTTGGTTCAGCCTAACTGGCCGTTCTTTGAGTTCTAACTTCCCTTTTCAAGTAACTATGGCTGTCTGAGATTCACCGATTTGGATCGGCTTAAATCTGCCATGGTTGAGGTTCTAACACTTTTTATTCGATTGTTGGGTCCGTTAAGGATAATTAAAACTGGTTAATCATTTGCATATAAACCAAACCGGCCATGTTTTTCAATTCTAACTCTTCTAAGGGTTTTTCAATTCCAATTCTTCTCTCCGGTTGCTAGGGCTGTTGAGGACAACTAAAAATGTTTGCTAATATGGATTGGCCTATCTGACCATGTTTTACATTCCAACCCTTTATTACAATTTCTATAGTTGTTCAAGACAGTCAAAATAGTCTACAGGTTTGATCGGACAAACTGGGCACGCTTTGTGTTCTAACTCCCTTTCTGTGCTGGTACGCGTGTTTAGGTTGATACGAACCTATTACGAGTTTGAGTTGGCCTAACCGGCAAAGAACTCTTCTTTTGGTTTCTCTACCCCCATTTTGGAAAATTTTTATTACCCGTTGCTACGTTGCATCACCCCAACCGCTAATGTTTTAAGATATGTCCTTCTTTCGGGTTTCCAAGGCCGTTACGGCCCCATCCAGTACCTGTTAATGGTTTGAATCAGCCAACCCGGCCATCGTGGTTAGTGCTGACCACTATTTCCTTTTTCTGCGGCTCATTCACCAATTTGAATCGGACAAACCTGCCATGATTAGTGTTTTAGTACCGTTTGGCAAAGTTCAGAATGGTTACGCATTTGGATTGCCCTAACCTGATGTGTTTTGAGTTTGAGTTCTTTTTACAGTTTCTGTACCCATTTAGGACAGTCAAGATGTGCTGAAGTCTGGATTGGACAAACCAGCCATGTTTCATGTTCTGCTTTTAGCAGCTGGGATCTGCCTAACCAGCCATGATTTTTGTTCCAACCCTTTCTTTGCCCTCCTAGGACTATCCATACCTACTACGGGGCTGAATCGTCCTTATTACCCATGTCGTGAGTTCTAACTTATTTTGGGTTTCCTAGGCAACTTTGGCCCATTCAAACCTGTAAACAGTTTGGTTCAGCCTGATTGGCCATTCTTTGAGATCCCTTTTCAGGTTCCTATGCTCGTTCGCAGTTCAACAATTGAGATTGGCCTAAACCGGCCATGGATTGGGGTTCTAACCCTTTTTCTTCGGTTGTTGGAGCCGTTAAGGACAATTCAAACCAGTTGCTTGTTTAGATATATAAACTCATTCTGCCATGTCTTTTATTTCTAACACTTCTTAGAGTTTCTATACGTTCATGTTCTAACTCTTCTCTCCTTTTGCTAGGGCCATTGAGGACAACTCAAAATGTGCACTCATTTGGATTGGCCTAACAGGCTGCGTTTTATGTTCCAACCCCTTCTTATAGTTTCTATGGTCATTCAAGACGGTTGAAACTGGATATAGTTTCGATTGGGCAAACTAAGCACAATTTGTGTTCTTACTCCCTTTTTGTGTGGGTACACGTGTTTAGGCCAATATGAACTGTTAGAAATTTGGATCAGCCTTGCTGGCAATGAACTCTTCTTTTGTTTTCACTATGGCTATTTTGGACAATTCGTACTACTCGTTGCAATGTTGAATCACCCCCAACAACCAATGTTTTGACAACTGCCCTCCTTCTCTCCAGTTTCCAAGGCCGTTGCGGCCCGTCCATTACCCATTAATGGTTTGAATCAGCCAATTCGGTCGTTGTGTAGTACTGACCACTATTTTCATTTACTATCGTCATTTTTCGTTTAGCGGTTTCGATTAGCATCAACCTGCCACGGTTTATGTTCTAGGGCCATTTGGGGCAATTCAGAATGGATTGTCCGACCAGCTGTGTTTTGCGTTCTGAATCCTTTTCACCATTTCTGCGCCCATTTAAGACAATCGTAACGTGATGTAGTGTGGATCAGACAAACCAGGCATGTTTTATGTTCTGATTGTTCTCCTGTGTTGTTACGTACGTTTAAGACACAGCAAACTAGTTTGCAGCTGGGATTGGCCAAATCAGCCACGATTTTTGTTGCATCTCTTAATCTGGGTTTCTGTGCCTTCCTAAACACTCCATACCTGCTACGGAGTTGAATTATCCTTACCACCCACGTCGTGAGTTTTAACTTATTTTGGGTTTCCTAGGCCCCTTCCGCCGGTTCAAACTTGTGAACGGTTTGGTTCAGCCTAACTGGCCGTTCTTTGAGTTCTAACTTCCCTTTTCAAGTAACTATGGCCGTCTGAGATTCACCGATTTGGATCGGCTTAAATCTGCCATGGTTGAGGTTCTAACACTTTTTATTCGATTGCATATAAACCAAACCGGCCATGTTTTTCAATTCTAACTCTTCTGAGGGTTTTTCAATTCCAATTCTTCTCTCCGGTTGCTAGGGCTGTTGAGGACAACTCAAAATGTTTGCTAAGGACAATTCAAACCAGTTGCTTGTTTAGATATATAAACCCATTCTGCCATGTTTTTTAGTTCTAACACTTCTTAGAGATTCTATAGGTTCATGTTCTAACTCTTCTCTCCTTTGGCTAGGACCATTGAGGACAACTCAAAATGTGCACTCATTTGGATTGGCCTAACAGGCTGCGTTTTATGTTCCAACCCCTTCTTATAGTTTCTATGGTCATTCAAGACGGTTGAAACAGGGATATAGTTTCGATTGGGCAAACTAAGCACAATTTGTGTTCTTACTCCCTTTTTGTGTGGGTACACATGTTTAGGCCAATATGAACTGTTAGAAATTTGGATCAGCCTTGATGGCAATGAACTCTGCTTACGGTTTCACTATGGCCGTTTTGGACAATTCGTACTACTCGTTGCAAAGTTGAATCACCCCAACAACCAATGTTTTGAGAACTGACCTCCTTCTCTCCAGTTTATAAGGCCGTTGCGGCCCGTCCCTTACCCATTAATGGTTTGAATCAGCCAATTCGATCGTTGCGTAGTACTGACCACTATTTTAATTTTCTATCGCCATTTTTCGTTTAGCGGTTTCGATTAGCATAAACCTGCCACGGTTTTGGTTCTAGGGCCATTTAGGGCAATTCAGAATGGATTGTCCAACCAGCTGTGTTTTGCGTTCTGAATCCTTTTCACCATTTCTGCGCACGTTTAACACAATCGAAACGTGATGTAGTGTGGATCAGACAAACCAGCCATGTTTTATGTTGTTATTGTTCTCCGGTGTTGTTACGTACGTTTAATACAATGCAAATCAGTTTGCAGCTGGGATTTGCCGAATCAGCCATGATTTTTGTTCCATCTCTTTAATCTGGGTTTCTATGCCCTCCGAGAATACTCCATACCTGCTACTGGGTTGAATTATCCTTACCACCCACGTCGTGAGTTTTAACTTATTTTGGGTTTCCCAGGCCCCCTTCCGCCGGTTCAAACTTGTGAACGGTTTGGTTCAGCCTAACTGGCCGTTCTTTGAGTTCTAACTTCCCTAGTCAAGTAACTATGGCCGCCTGAGATTCACCGATTTGGATCGGCTTAAATCTGCCATGGTTGAGGTTCTAACAATTTTCTTCGATTGTTGGGTCCATTAAGGATAATTGAAACCGATTACTCATTTGCAAATAAACCAAAGCGGCCATGTTTTTAAATTCTAACTCTTCTGAGGGTTTTTCAATTCCAATTCTTCTCTCCGGTTGCTAGGGCTGTTGAGGACAACTAAAAATGTTTGCTAATTTGGATTGGCCTATCTGACCAAGTTTTACATTCCAACCCTTTATTACAATTTCTATAGTTGTTCAAGACAGTCAAAATAGTCTACAGGTTTGATCGGAAAAACCGGGCACGCTTTGTGTTCTAACTCCCTTTCTGTGCTGGTACGCATGTTTAGGTTGATACGAACCTATTACCAGTTTGAGTTGGCCTAACCGGCAAAGAACTCTTCTTTTGGTTTCTCTACCCCCATTTTGGAAAATTTTTCGTTTAGCATAAACTTGCCACGGTTTAGGTTCTAGGGCCAGTTGGGGCAATTCAGAATGGATTGTCCGACCAGATGTGTTTTGCGTTCTGAATCCTTTTCACCATTTCTGCGCCCGTTTAACACAATCGAAACGTCATGTAGTGTGGATCAGACAAACCACCCATGTTTTATGTTCTGATTGTTCTCCTGTGTTGTTACGTACGTTTAAGACACGGCAAACCAGTTTCCAGCTGGGATTTGCCGAATCAGCCACGATTTTTGTTCCATCTCTTTAATCTGGGTTTCTGTGCCCTACTAGAACACTCCATACCTGCTACGGGGTTGAATTATCCTTACCACCCACGTCGTGAGTTTTAACTTATTTTGCGTTTCCCATGCCCCTTCCGCCGGCTCAAACTTGTGAACGGTTTGGTTCAGCCTAACTGGCCGTTCTTTGAGTTCTAACTTCCCTTTTCAAGTAACTATGGCCGTCTGAGATTCACCGATTTGGATCGGCTTAAATCTACCATGGTTGAGGTTCTAACACCTTTTATTCGATTGTTGGGTCCGTTAAGGACAATTGAAACCGGTTACTCATTTGCATATAAACAAAACCGGACATGATTTTCAATTCTAACTCTTCTGAGTGTTTTTCAATTCCAACTCTTCTCTCCGGTTGTTAGGGCTGTTGAGGACAACTCAAAATGTTTGCTAATTTGGATTGGCCTAACTGACCATGTTTTACATTCCAACCCTTTATTACAATTTCTATAGTTGTTCAAGACAGTCAAAATAGTCTACAGGTTTGATCAGACAAACTGGGCACGCTTTGTGTTCTAACTCCCTTTCTGTGCTGGTACGCGTGTTTAGGTTGAAACGAACCTATTACCAGTTTGAGTTCGCCTAACCGGCAAAGAACTCTTCTTTTGGTTTCTCTACCCGCATTTTGGAAAATTTGTATTACCCGTTGCTACGTTGCATCACCCCAACCGCTAATGTTATAAGATATGACCTTCTTTCGGGTTTCCAAGGCCGTTACGGCCCCATCCAGTACCTGTTAATGGTTTGAATCAGCCATCCTGGCCATCGTGTTTAGTGCTGACCACTATTTCCATTTTCTGCGGCTCATTCACCAGTTTGAATCGGCCTAAACCTGCCATGATTTGTGCTTTAGGACCGTTTGGCAAAGTTCAGAATGGTTACACGTTTAAATTGCCCTAACCTGATGTGTTTTGAGTTTGAGTTCTTTTTACAGTTTCTGTGCCCATTTAGGACTGTCAAGATGTGCTGAAGTCTGGATTGGACAAACCAGCCATGATTCATGTTCTGCTTTTAGCAGCTGGGATCTGCCTAACCAGGCATGATTTTTGTTCCAACCCTTTCCATGCCCTCCTAGGACTATCCATACCTACTACGGGGCTGAATCATCCTCATTACCCATGTCGTGAGTTCTAAATTATTTTGGGCTTCCTAGGCTCCTTTGGCCCATTCAAACCTGTGAACAGTTTGGTTCAGCCTGACTCGCCGTTCTTTGAGATCCCTTTTCAGGTTCCCATGCTCGTTTGCAGTTCACCAATTGAGATTGGCCTAAACCGGCCATGGATTGGGGTTCTAAATCTTTTTCTTAGGTTGTTGGAGCCGTTAAGGACAATTCAAACCAGTAGCTTGTTTAGATATATAAACCCATTCTGCCATGTTTTTTAGTTCTAACACTTCTTAGAGTTTCTGTAGTTTTCGGTTTATGTTCTAACTCTTCTCTCCTTTTGCTAGGGCCATTGAGGACAACTCAAAATGCGCACTCATTTGGATTGGCCTAACAGGCTACGTTTTATGTTCCAACCCCTTCTTATAGTTTCTATGGTCATTCAAGACGGTTGAAATAAGATATAGTTTCAATTGGACAAACTAAGCACAATTTGTGTTCTTACTCCCTTTTTGTGTGGGTACACGTGTTTAGGCCAATATGAACTGTTAGAAATTTGGATCAGCCTTGCTGGCAATGAACTCTTCTTTCGGTTTCACTATGGCCATTTTGGACAATTCGTACTACTCGTTGCAATGTGGAATCACCCCAACAACCAATGTTTTGAGAACTGACCTTCTCTCCAGTTTCCAAGGCCGTTGCGGCCCATCCATTTCCCATTAATGGTTTGAATCAGCCAATTCGGTCGTTGTGTAGTACTGACCACTATTTTCATTTACCATCGCCATTTTTCGTTTACCGGTTTGGATTAGCATAAACCTGCCACGGTTTAGGTTCTAGGGCCATTTGGGGCAATTCAGAATGGTTACACATTTGGATTGTCCTACCAGCTGTGTTTTGAGTTCTGAATCCTTTTCACCATTTCTGTGCCCGTTTAAGACAATCGAAACGTGATGTAGTGTGGATCAGACAAACCAGCCATGTTTTATGTTCTGATTGTTCTCCTGTGTTGTTACGTAGGTTTAAGACACGGCAAACCAGTTTGCAGCTGGGATTTGCCGAATCTGCCACGATTTTTGTTCCATCTCTTTAATCTGGGTTTCTGTGCCCTACTAGAACACTCCATACCTGCTACGGGGTTGAATTATCCTTACCACCCACGTCGTGAGTTTTAACTTATTTTGCGTTTCCCAGGCCCCTTCCGCCGGTTCAAACTTGTGAACGGTTTGGTTCAGCCTAACTGGCCGTTCTTTGAGTTCTAACTTCCCTTTTCAGGTAACTATGGCCGTCTGAGATTCACCGATTTGGATCGGCTTAAATCTGCCATGGTTGAGGTTCTAACACTTTTTCTTCGATTGTTGGGTCCATTAAGGACAATTGAAACCGGTTTCTCATTTGCATATGAACCAAACCGGCCATGTTTTTCAAGAGTTGTTCAAGACAGTCAAAATAGTCTACAGGTTTGATCAGACAAACCGGGCACGCTTTGTGTTCTAACTCCCTTTCTGTGCTGGTACGCGTGTTTAGGTTGAAACGAACCTATTACCAGTTTGAGTTGGCCTAACCGGCAAAGAACTCTTCTTTTGGTTTCTCTACCCGCATTTTGGAAAATTTGTATTACCCGTTGCTACGTTGCATCACCTCAACCGCTATTGTTATAAGATATGACCTTCTTCGGGTTTCCAAGGCCGTTACGGCCCCATCCAGTACCAGTTAATGGTTTGAATCAGCCAACCTGGCCATCGTGTTTAGTGCTGACCACTATTTCCATTTTCTGCAGCTCATTCACCAGTTCGAATCGGCCTAAACCTGCCATGATTTGTGCTTTAGGACCGTTTGGCAAAGTTCAGAATGGTTACACGTTTGGATTGCCCTAACTTGATGTGTTTTGAGTTTGAGTTCTTTTTACAGTTTCTGTGCCCATTTAAGACAATCAAAATGTGCTGAAGTCTGGATTGGACAAACCAGCCATGTTTCATGTTCTGCTTTTAGCAGCTGGGATCTGACTAACCAGCCATGATTTTTGTTCCAACCCTTTCTTTGCCCTCCTAGGACTATCCATACCTGCTACGGGGCTGAATCATCCTCATTACCCATGTCGTGAGTTCTAACCTGTTTTGGGTTTCCTAGGCTCCTTTGGCCCATTCAAACCTGTGAACAGTTTGGTTCAGCCTGATTGGCCATTCTTTGAGATCCCTTTTCAGGTTCCGATGCTCGTTTGCATTTCGCCAATTGAGATTGGCCTAAACCGGCCATGGATTGGGGTTCTAACTCTTTTTCTTCGGTTGTTGGAGCCATTAAGGACAATTCAAACAAGTAGCTTGTTTAGATATATAAACCCATTCTGCCATGTTTTTTAGTTCTTAAACTTCTTAGAGTTTCTGTAGTTTTCGTTTCATGTTCTAACTCTTCTCTCCTTTTGCTAGGGCCATTGAGCACAACTCAAAATGCGCACACATTTGGATTGGCCTAACAAGCTGCGTTTTATGTTCCAACCCCTTCTTATAGTTCCTATGGTCATTCAAGACGGTTGAAATAGGATATAGTTTCGATTGGACAAACTAAGCACAATTTGTGTTCTTACTCCCTTTTTGTGTGGGTACATGTGTTTAGGCCAATATGAACTGTTAGAAATTTGGATCTGCCCTGCTTGCAATGAACTCTTCTTTCGGATTCACTATGGCCGTTTTGGACAATTCGTACTACTCGTTGCAATGTTGAATCACCCCAACAACCAATGTTTTAAGAACTGACCTTCTCTCCAGTTTCCAAGGCCGTTGCGGCCCGTCCATTACCCATTAATGGTTTGAATCAGCCAATTCGGTCGTTGTGTAGTACTGACCACTATTTTCATTTACCATCGCCATTTTTCATTTACCGGTTTGGATTAGCATAAACCTGCCACGGTTTAGGTTCTAGGGCCATTTGGGGCAATTCAGAATGGTTACTCATTTGGATTTTCCTACCAGCTGTGTTTTGAGTTCTGAATCCTTTTCACCATTTCTGTGCCCGTTTAAGACAATCGAAACGTGATGTAGTGTGGATCAGACAAACCAGCCATGTTTTATGTTCTGATTGTTCTCCTGTGTTGTTACGTACGTTTAAGACATTGCAAACAAGTTTGCAGCTGGGACTTGCCTAATCAGCCACGATTTTTGTTCCATCTCTTTAATCTGGGTTTCTGTGCCCTCCTAGAACACTCCATACCAGCTACGGGGTTGAATTATCCTTACCACCCACGTCGTGAGTTTTAACTTATTTTGGGTTTCCCAGGCCCCTTCCGCCGGCTCAAACTTGTTAACGGTTTGGTTCAGCCTAACTGGCCGTTCTTTGTGTTTTAACTTCCCTTTTCAAGTAACTATGGCCGTTTGAGATTCACCGATTTGGATCGGCTTAAATCTGCCATGGTTGAGGTTCTAACACTTTTTCTTCGATTGTTGGGTCCGTTAAGGATAATTGAAATCGGTGACTCATTTGCATATAATAATAAACCAAACCGGCCATGTTTTTCAATTCTAACTCTTCTAAGGGTTTTTCAATTCCAACTCTTCTCTCCGGTTACTAGGGCTGTTGAGGACAACCCAAAATGTTTGGTAATTTGGATTGGCCTAACTGACCATTCCAACCCTTTATTACAATTTCTGTAGTTGTTCAAGACAGTCAAAATAGTCTACGGGTTTGATCGTACAAACCGGGCACGCTTTGTGTTCTAACTCCCTTTCTGTGCTGGTACGCATGTTTAGGTTGAAACGAACCTATTACCAGTTGGAGTTGGCCTAACCGGCAAAGAACTCTTCTTTTGATTTCTCTACCCCCATTTTGGAAAATTTGTATTACCCATTGCTACGTTGCATCACCCCAACCACTAATGTTTTAAGATATGACATTCTTTCTGGTTTCCAAGGCCGTTACGGCCCAATCCAGTACCTGTTAATGGTTTGAATCAGCCAACCCGGCCATCGTGTTTAGTGCTGACAACTATTTCCATTTTCTGCGGCTCATTCACCAGTTTGAATCGGCCTAAACTTGCCACGATTTGTTCTTTAGGACCGTTTGGCAAAGTTCAGAATGGTTACACGTTTGGATTGCCCTAACCTGATGTGTTTTGAGTTTGAGTTCTTTTTACAGTTTCTGTGCCCATTTAGGATAATCAAAATGTGCTGAAGTCTGGATTGGACAAACCAGCCATGTTTCATGTTCTGCGTTTAGCAACTGGGATCTGCCTAACCAGCCATGATTTATGTTCCAACCCATTCTTTGCCCTCCTAGGACTATCCATACCTACTACGGGGCTGAATCATCCTCATTACCCATGTCATGAGTTCTAACTTATTTTGGGTTTCCTAGGCTCCTTTGGCCCATTCAAACCTGTGAACAGTTTTGTTCAGCCTGACTGGACATTCTTTGAGATCCCTTTTCAGGTTCCCATGCTCGTTTGCATGTTCACCAATTGAGATTGGCCTAAACTGGCCATGGATTGGGGTTCTAACTCTTTTTCTTCGGTTGTTGGAGCCGTTAAGGACAATTCAAACCAGTAGCTTGTTTAGATATATAAACCCATTCTGCTATGTATTTTAGTTCTAACACTTCATAGAGTTTCTGTAGTTTTCGGTTCATGTTCTAACTCTTCTCTCCTTTTGCTAGGGCCATTGTGGACAACTCAAAATGCGCACTCATTTGGATTGGCCTAACAGGCTGCGTTTTATGTTCCAACCCCTTCTTATTGTTTCTATGGTCATTCAAGACGGTTGAAATAGGATATAGTTTCGATTGGACAAACTAAGCACAATTTGTGTTCTTACTCCCTTTTTGTGTGGGTACACGTGTTTAGGCCAATATGAACTATTAGAAATTTGGAACAGCCTTGCTGGCAATGAACTCTTCTTTCGGTTTCACTATGGCCGGTTTGGACAATTCGTACTACTCGTTGCAATGTTGAATCACCCCAACAACCAATGTTTTCATAACTGACCTTCTCTCCGGTTTCCAAGGCCGTTGCGGCCCGTCCGTTACCCATTAATGGTTTGAATCAGCCAATTCGGTCGTTGTGTAGTACCGACCACTATTTTCATTTACCATCGCCATTTTTCGTTCGCCTATTTGGATTAGCATAAACCTGCCACGGTTTAGGTTCTAAGGCCATTTGGGGCAATTCAGAATGGTTACACATTTGGATTATCCCACCAGCTGTGTTTTGAGTTCTGAATCCTTTTCACCATTTCTGTGCCCATTTAAGACAATCGAAACGTGATGTAGTGTGGATCAGACAAACCAGCCATGTTTTATGTTCTGATTGTTCTCCAGTGTTGTTACGTACCTTTAAGACACTGCAAACCAATTTGCAGCTGGGACTTGCCTAATCAGCCACGATTTTTGTTCCATCTCTTTAATCTGGGTTTCTGTGCCCTCCTAGAACACTCCATACCAGCTACGGGGTTGAATTATCCTTACACCCACGTCGTGAGTTTTAACTTATTTTGGGTTTCCCAGCCCCTTCCGCCGGCTCAAACTTGTGAACGGTTTGGTTCAGCCTAACTGGCCGTTCTTTGAGTTTTAACTTCCCTTTTCAAGTATCTATGGCCGTTTGAGAATCACCGATTTGGATCGGCTTAAATCTGCCATGGTTGAGGTTCTAACACTTTTTCTTCGATTGTTGGGTCCGTTAAGGATAATTGAAACCGGTTACTCATTTGCATATAATAATAAACCGAACAGGCCATGTTTTTCAATTCTAACTCTTCTAAGGGTTTTTCAATTCCAACTCTTCTCTCCGGTTGCTAGGGCTGTTGAGGACAACTCAAAATGTTTGCTAATTTGGATTGGCCTAACTGACCATTCCAACCCTTTATTACAATTTATGTAGTTGTTCAAGACAGTCAAAATAGTCTACGGGTTTGATCGGACAAACCGGGCACGCTTTGTGTTCTAACTCCCTTTCTGTGCTGGTACGCGTGTTTAGGTTGAAACGAACCTATTACCAGTTTGAGTTGGCCTAACCGGCAAAGAACTCTTATTTTGATTTCTCTACCCCCATTTTGAAAAAATTTGTATTACCCGTTGCTACGTTGCATCACCCCAACCACTAGTGTTTTAAGATATGACCTTCTTTCGGGTTTCCAACGCCGTTACGGCCCCATCCAGTACCTGTTAATGGTTTGAATCAGCCAACCCAGCCATCGTGTTTAGTGCTGACCACTATTTCCATTTTTTGCGGCTCATTCACCGGTTTGAATCGGCCTAAACCTGCCATGATTTGTGCTTTAGGACCGTTTGGCAAAGTTCAGAATGGTTACACGTTTGGATTGCCCTAACCTGATGTGTTTTGAGTTTGAGTTCTTTTTACAGTTTCTGTGCCCATTTAGGACAATCAAAATGTGCTGAAGTCTGGATTGGACAAACCAGTCATGTTTCATGTTCTGTTTTTAGCAACTGGAATCTGCCTAACCAGCCATGATTTTTGTTCCAACCCTTTCTTTGCCCTCCTAGGACTATCCATACCTACTACGGGGCTGAATCATCCTCATTACCCATGTCGTGAGTTCTAACTTATTTTGGGCTTCCTAGGCTCCTTTGGCCCATTCAAACCTGTGAACAGTTTGGTTCAGCCTGACTGGCCATTCTTTGAGATCCCTTTTCAGGTTCCCATGCTCGTTTGCAGTTCACCAATTGAGATTGGCCTAAACCGGCCATGGATTGGGGTTCTAACTATTTTTCTTCGGTTGTTGGAGCCGTTAAGGACAATTCAAACCAGTAGCTTGTTTAGATATATAAACCCATTCTGCCATGTTTTTTAGTTCTAACACTTTGTAGAGTTTCTGTAGTTTCCGGTTCATGTTCTAACTCTTCTCTCCTTTTGCTAGGGCCATTGAGGGCAACTCAAAATGCGCACTCATTTGGATTGGCCTAACAGGCTGTGTTTTATGTTCCAACCCCTTCTTATAGTTTCTATGGTCATTCAAGACGGTTAAAATAGGATATAGTTTCGATTGGACAAACTAAGCACAATTTGTGTTCTTACTCCCTTTTTGTGTAGGTACACGTGTTTAGGCCAATATGAACTGTTAGAAATTTGGATCAGCCCTTCTGGCAATGAACTCTTCTTTCGGTTTCAATATGGCCGTTTTGGACTGTAAGGAATCGTCCATTAAAATTTGGTACAGCGGAAGCGACGATTCCTATGGGTTCCTTTAGAATCCGTCTCAATCAGAACTGAACGACGAAAATGGAAAACCGATAAAATCGGGTTCGAATATACCTGATAGGGATTCATATAATCCTATGGAGAGGAAGGATATGAGCTTCTCAAGCTCTACAAACCGTTCAAGTGTCCGGTCTCCAGCAGTATCCACACGAACTTCATCCACAACAGGTTCTCCCTTCACGCCGGCCTCGAGAACTCTTCCCGAACGGAGCTCCATCGACCATGGACACCTTCTAAAGAGAGGATGAGATAGGGAGGAGGCTTGGGACGTGGTTTTCACCCTTGGCTTGATGGGGTTTGGCTGAAACCATTAGTATTTATAGAGAATTATGGAATTTTTCATAAAAACCCAAAATCTCTATAAATTACGTCCTTGCCCCTGTACTTGTGGATAAGTCCTTTTGTGTGTGACCCACTAGGCCCAATAACCTATTTGGTTGAGGCCTAAATAAAATAGAACAATTCTATTTAATTTTAATTAAATCCATTATCCGATAACAGACTAATCGGCCTACCGATCATGAAGGGTACAAGCAACATCCCATGATCCCAAATGGCTATGGGGATAATTTCATCTCCATTGAGCCTTTCCATCATCAGTTACCACATGGATATAAACCCTCATCCATCCAATGTCCCGGTCGGAAAGGAGTACGGCATCGACTGTCAACTCCTTAGTGTACCGACTCTATAGGATCCTGTACTCGGAATTGGATCAATTGGAAAACTCATTTTCCAATTATCCTATATACCCTGGCCAAGGATTTAGAGTACTATCCCATAGGACATTCACTCTCACTTACCGAGAGTGGATGATCCCTTGTTGTCCGCTCAATTGCCTCCATCGGATTTTCCTTGTACCCGATCCATCGCTATATAGGACCATCTAAATTGTGATCCATAAGTCAATGGTCAAAGCACAAGTTCCACCCAACAAGGCATCTTTGGCGACTTAGGTCAAAGGTTCAACCATGCAACCGTGATGATAGAAGACCCAGATTGACAGTTCGGTAAGATACCATTCAGGGTTTCTAATTCGGTCAGTTCAGTGAACTCCTTCAACTGATGAGCACCTGCATGTGTATCTCAGTGTCTCCACACTAATGACCAATGAGATCGGTCGTCCTCATCACATGAGAAGACATCACCTACACTAGTCTATCCGGATCCTTGATGTCCCGTCTCAAGTATCCTATGACTAGTAACATTTAGATCAAATACCTCTAGATGATCAATCTCATTATCATGATCTCATCATGATTTAATCATTATTGTATTTGATCAAGGACTTCATTATTATATTCGCATCTAATAAGAGCTTATAATGAAGATTTGCCTAATTAATTGAATAAGATATTTCTAGAAATGTCGAATCATATCATATATGATTGGCTTGTAGGGCATACATTTCTATCAATCTCCCACTTGCACTAAAGCCAATCACCCATCTGGCTGATCTATATCAGCTCGAGGTGAAGCTCAAACACTCTTTGAGTAATTGCTTCAGTTAGTGGATCTGCAATGTTATTAACGGTAGATACTCTATCTTTAATTATATCTCTATAAGTTGCAATCTCTCTGATTGTATGGTATCGCCACAGAAGTTCTAAACTTTTGATGAGACATCGGCTCTACTCCATTGTTTTATCAAAACAATGATACACTTTCAGAGAAAATTGAGACAATCCCATATCAAATATGTAAATGAAAAACTTTATCTAGACTACTTCTCAAGTAGTGTGCAACCACTATGTAAACTTGTTTACATATGTTGTAGAACTTACAGTGTTCTATCACATAGAACTCTTTCAACTCACTGCACCACCATAATTCTGACTTAATATCAAACTTATTTTATTAGAAGCTTGTGTTTGTAAAACTACAAGACTTCAAGTCTTATCCTCCAGTGTATAGAGATACATTCTCAGTGCTTCTCAAGTACCAAATGATATATCTCTAAACTATCTAGTGACTCTCACTTGGATCTGCCTTATGAATGCTCATAACACTTAAAGCATTGATTACATCATGTACGTAGCATCATATAAATGATAGACCCTATGACAAAGGCATAAGGGCTCCATTTATGTGATCTCTTTATCTTTCAAGAAGTCTACAAAGACAACACTTTACAGAGATCAACTCCACACTACATAGGTAAGAAACCTATCTTGGAGTTTATCATGTCAAACCCTTTGACTATAATGACTGCGTACATTAACTGGGCATTGATTTTAGATCTATCTCCATAGATCTTAAAACCCAAATTGCGTTTGGAGGATCAATATGATAGCTAGGCTCACTTATGATAACACACCTACTTCATTCTTAATGAGTAGTATGTCATCAACATAAAATGTCAAGAAAGTAACAGCACTTCCACTTATCTTGTTGAATACACAAGGCTCCTCTTCGTTCTTAACGAAGTCATAAGATTTAATCTCATTAAACCTTATATATGATCTATGGGAAATTTTACTTTAGTCCATAAATGAACTTAATACACACTCTTCTTGGATGTTATTGGGACTTGATTCCCTATAGTTGTATCATATACACCTATTCCTCAAAATACTTTAGAGGAATACTATATTAACATCCAATTAGCTTATCTCATAATCATAGAGTGTAACAATCAAAATCCGAATGGATTAATCCATGGAATAGGTAAAAGATCTCATCATTGTCAACCATTTGACTTCAATGATATCCTTTTCAACTATTCTCACCTTTGAAGGTATCTACCTTCTAATCCACTCCAATCTATTCTTTAGTGATCCATTTATTCCTTATGGATACTATATCCTTAGGTGGATCTATCAAGTTCTAAACTTGATTAAAATAGATAAAGTTTATATCGCATTTTATTGTCTCTTCCCATTAATGAATCAATATCTCATATTGGTTCTATATAGATCCTAGGATCAATATCCTTATTATCTTATGCCTCATTTCATCTATCAGAGACATGTCTCACATATCTCTTAGGTAGAATGGACACAAGTAAAGACCTATCATTAGTCCTTGTGTAATTATTAACTAGCACCTTAATAGAAGTGTTATTGGGTTGTGGGACTGGAACATCTTCCATATATACCTTGCTCCCACTATCTTTCTTAAGAAGGAACTTTTCCTTTAGAAATATAGTGAGCTGAGCAACACATACCCTTATACATAAGGGTCGTATATTTAATAACCAAAAGTTTCCTTTGGATATCCCACAAGCAACACTTCATAGTCTTATATTCCAACTTGTTAGAGTTATACTTCTTCACCAGGTCGGACATTCCGAAACCTTAACTTGTTTAAGGTCAAGTTTTAACCCCTTTTCCATATCCTATATGGAATAATCAGAACAGACTTAGAAGGTACCTATTAAGAACAAGTGGTTATAACGAGTACTTAACCAAAATTAGACAAAGAGGAAATTTGCAAACCTCGTCATTGTTCATATTATGTCTTACATAATATGACTTCTTATTTTAGCTACTCAATTAAGCTAAAATGTGTAAAGAGGTGTCCATTAGATTCTAATATCCTTCTATTATATGTAAATTATGTACTTAAGTATTCCCCTCCTTGATCTCATCAAAGAGTTCTAATACTCTTTCCATTAGTATCTCTACTTCATTCTTAATCTCAAATAATTTCTCAAAGGTCTTAGTTTTGTACTTCATAAAGTACATGTTTTCAAACCTAGAGACATCATCTTTGAAATAATGAAGTAAAAATATTCTTCTTTAGTCTTACTAGATATGGGCTATCATACATCTAGATGCACGAGTTCTAATAACTCATTAACCCATTCTCCATGTCTATATAAAGCTAAAGTGTAGATTGATCTAAATCAACCCATTTCCTCTTAAAAGGAATATTCACACATAACATGAGAGCTAACATATCAAATATGATTAAACAATTCATTAAGCTCCCATTGGCAAACACTTTGCCATTCAATCTATTAGAACATCTATCATTTCCATAGCTTAGAATAAATCAACATTTATTCAAGTAGGAAATCATATAAAGTCCTTGTAGAAGGATATAATAGCAATATTAATTATTAAGACATCTCCATAAGGCTATTAAAGAATTGCACCTCCCACTAATAATGATGCAACTTTTGCACCATTTCATATGTAGGTCAATATCTTCTTTATTAAGCCTTCATTTACTTGTCATCATCTACAACTCCTTGTAGATATAAGATGCATATCTGGTATCTCATAGCATCAGATGCATCCATAGTATCTAATATTATGATATACACATATAGTATCTAATACTATTAAGTGTATATTTAAAACAAGTAAGTGCCAATGACTTGGATACATGAAGCTTCTCAAGCTCTACCTTTGCATTATATACAAAACACTTTGTACTTTCTCTTCCACTTATCATCATCATGACAGTGTAAGAATCATGTCTTATTCTGGCTTTATTATCTTGACCACCTTCTTTTACTATTAACTCTCTCCTATTTTTATCTAATGATTTTACTTCTTACTATTGGTTTGACCAACAAGAAGTAATTAAGATGTATTGTTGATCTAAGTTGCCCTTTAGTTAACTCATCAATATGAGCCATGATGGATCTCATATCCATCTATCCATGTTGTCTCTATAATTATGTCTCATAGAGACTAACATCTAGTTTAAGGCAAACAATGCATCTTGTCTATGAGATAAGATCTTATCTTTCTTTCATATCACTAGATAATTTAGGAGACACCTACTTCTCAAGTAGAATAGTTAATTGGTCAACTATGAGAACAATTCTCTTAGTTCTAAACCAGTCTAAGAAGTGTGAGCCATTAAGCTATGTGGCATCTAATATGCCATACTAATGGTGGTTTATTATCGTATTCTACAACTGAGATATAATTTTTTCAATATAACATTGCAGACATTCATTAAAATTAAGATATGGTCTTTTATCCTAATTTATGCTCCCACTAATTTTCGACGAATTTGCATAACCCTCATTATGCAAAGACGGGATATCACGATGAAATCCTAGTGGGGACTAAGACCCTATTAACTTTATGGTGATGACCTTGTGGTAGCACAACAAATCACCCCATACTTAATAGGTAGGCAACTATTGCCAGTTGCAACTCTTGCAACTCTTAGTCATTTAGCCTCTAGAGTTATGACCTTGTGGTAGCACAACAAGCCATATACTCTAGTTAGGTCAAACCCGCTTGTTACGTTATGAGAATGGATTCTTCACACAGCCCTTGTGGTAGCACAACAAAGCCATGCAAATGGTCCACCCCAAGGTTCGGCAAATGCCTTAGCCATGATCACCAATCCCTTGCTGAATGAGTCTTGTGGTAGCACAACAAACCCATCCAATCTAAGATTGGCTCATCAAGACCATAACAACGGAAGGCTACGTGAGTCATTCTTAATGTCACACGTTTATCAACCTAATTATGACAAGGAGGGATTTTATTTTAGTCTCATCAATAATATGTGCTAAGTATATATAATACCTTTGGAATATCATATATCTAAGGTATAACTAGTAGCACACATCCACATATCAAATATGCACAAAATCGTGTGATCATGGACTTAACCCTAAGCATGCACCTAAGGCACCCCTATAGGTGCAAATCCTTGCTTCGTATGCTTGAGTTGGTATGCTCCCACTTCGAAGGGTGCTTCTCCAAGTGGTCCCGCTCTCCAACCTTCCACGAACCAGCTTCTAACTCTTACAAGCGGCTTAAGGGTATGCAGACCCACAAATGTACATAACTCAATAAGAAACCTTGGTTTTAACCAAGGGGAGTACATTAATGGAGGGAGGTAGAATGTACAATCAGATTGTATAGAGAGAGAGGAGGCACACGCAGGCCCCATTTAATAACATAACCAACACAACTAAAAGCAATCACAAGCCAAGCACAATTAAGTCCATGATCACCTCCATACACACACTAACATTCATCACTTGAACATAGAGCGCATACGTGATAATTATATGAGATATATCATATATATCAGCATAAAATTATATAATTTATTTTGAAATTCTCAATTTCATGCATGTCGAATTTTCATGAAATAAATAACATGAAAATAACATGACAACAACATATAAACAATTTATATGAAATGAACATACAAAACTAAACTATTTAGAACATTTATGCATTCCCAATACTGTGCAAGCTCATAAATTAATGTCCCAATTTATATTCTGTAAAATCTCATTTTACAGAATTAATTAAGACACTAATAATTTAAGTTAAACCTTTAAAACAATTTTAAAGTTTAACCATGAGTGAATCTATGTAAATAGAACTAAACATCATCTAACATGTCATTAAACACTTTAAAACATGTTAAATAATATTATAGAATTTTTAAGAATTTTTCTGGATTTTTATGGCAATTTTTCGGAATTTTCTATGATTTTAAACAATTTAAAATCATTAAATAAGGGACGCGGCGCATAAGGAATCGTCCATTAAAATTTGGTACAGCGGAAGCGACGATTCCTATGGGTTCCTTTAGAATCCGTCTCAATCAGAACCGAACGACGAAAATGGAAAACCGATCAAATCGGGTTCGAATATACCTGATAGGGATTCATATAATCCCATGGAGAGGAAGGAGATGAGCTTCTCAAGCTCTACAAACCGTTCAAGTGTCCGGTCTCCAGCAGTATCCACACGAACTTCATCCACAACAGGTTCTCCCTTCATGCCGGCCTCGAGAACTCTTCCCGAACGGAGCTCCATCAACCACAGACACCTTCTAAAGAGAGGATGAGATAGGGAGGAGGCTTGGGACGTGGTTTTCACCCTTGGCTTGATGGGGTTTGGCTGAAACCATTAGTATTTATAGAGAATTATGGAATTTTTCATAAAAACCCAAAATCTCTATAAATTACGTCCTTGCCCCTGTACTTGTGGATAAGTCCTTTTGTGTGTGACCCACTAGGCCCAATAACCTATTTGGTTGAGGCCTAAATAAAATAGAACAATTCTATTTAATTTTAATTAAATCCGTTATCCGATAACAGATTAATCGGCCTACCGATCATGAAGGCTACAAGCAACATCCCATGATCCCAAATGGCTATGGGGATAATTTCATCTCCATTAAGCCTTTCCATCATCAGTTACCACATGGATATAAACCCTCATCCATCCAATGTCCCGGTCGGAAAGGAGTACGGCATCGACTGTCAACTCCTTAGTGTACCGACTCTATAGGATCCTGTACTCGGAATTGGATCAATTGGAAAACTCATTTTCCAATTATCCTATCTACCCTGGCCAGGGATTTAGAGTACTATCCCATAGGACATTCACTCTCACTTACCGAGAGTGGATGATCCCTTGTTGTCCGCTCAATTGCCTCCATCGGATTTTCCTTGTACCCGATCCATCGCTATATAGGACCATCTAAATTGTGATCCATAAGTCAATGGTCAAAGCACAAGTTCCACCCAACAAGGCATCTTTGGCGACTTAGGTCAAAGGTTCAACCATGCAACCGTGATGATAGAAGACCCTGATTGACAGTTCGGTAAGATACCATTCAGGGTTTCTAATTCGGTCAGTTCAGTGAACTCATTCAACTGATGAGCACCTGCATGTGTATCTCAGTGTCTCCACACTAATGACCAATGAGATCGGTCGTCCTCATCACATGAGAAGACATCACATACACTAGTCTATCCGGATCCTTGATGTCCCGTCTCAAGTATCCTATGACTAGGAACATTTAGATCAAATACCTCTAGATGATCAATCTCATTATCATGATCTCATCATGATTTAATCATCATTCTATTTGATCAAGGACTTCATTATTATATTCGCATCTAATGAAGATTTGCCTAATTAATTGAATAATATATTTCTAGAAATGTCGAATCATATCAAATATGATTGGCTTGTAGGGCATACATTTCTATCATGGACAATTCGTACTACTCGTTGCAATGTTGAATCGCCCCAACAACCAATGTTTTGAGAACTGACCTTCTTTCCAGTTTCCAAGGCCGTTGCGCCCCGTCCATTACCCATTAATGGTTTGAATCAGCCAATTCGGTCGTTGTGTAGTACTGACCACTATTTTTATTTACCATCGCCATTTTTCGTTTACCGGTTTGGATTAGCATAAACCTGCCACGGTTTAGGTTCTAGGGCCATTTGGGGCAATTCAGAATGGTTACACATTTGGATTGTCCTACCAGCTGTGTTTTGAGTTCTGAATCCTTTTCACCATTTCTGTGCCCGTTTAAGACAATCGAAACGTGATGTAGTGTGGATCAAACAAACCAGCCATGTTTTATGTTCTGATTGTTCTCCTGTGTTGTTACGTACATTTAAGACATTGCAAACCAGTTTGCAGCTGGGACTTGCCTAATCAGCCACGATTTTTGTTCCATCTCTTTAATCTGGGTTTCTGTGCCCTCCTAGAACACTCCATACCAGCTACGGGGTTGAATTATCCTTACCACCCACGTCGTGAGTTTTAACTTGTTTTGGGTTTCCCAGGCCCCTTCCGCCGGCTCAAACTTGTGAACGGTTTGGTTCAGCATTACTGGCCGTTCTTTGAGTTCTAACTTCACTTTTCAAGTAACTATGGCCGTCTGAGATTCACCGATTTGGATCGGCTTAAATCTGCCATGGTTGAGGTTCTAACACTCTTTCTTCGATTGTTGGGTCCGTTAAGGATAATTGAAACCGGTTACTCATTTGCATATAAACCAAACCAGCCATGTTTTTCAATTCTAACTCTTTTGAGGGTTTTTCAATTCCAACTCTTCTCTCCGGTTGCTAGGGCTGTTTAGGACAAGTCAAAATGTTTGCTAATTTGGATTGGCCTAACTGACCATTCCAACCCTTTATTACAATTTCTATAGTTGTTCAAGACAGTCAAAATAGTCTACAGGTTTGATCAGACAAACCGGGCACGCTTTGTGTTCTAACTCCGTTTCTGTGATGGTACGCGTGTTTAGGTTGAAACGAACCTATTACCAGTTCGAGTTGGCCTAACCGTCAAAGAACTCTTCTTTTCGTTTCTCTACCCCCATTTTGGAAAATTTGTATTACCCGTTGCTACGTTGCATCACCCCAACCGCTAATGTTTAAGATATGACCTTCTTTCGGGTTTCCAAGGCCGTTACGGCCCCATCCAGTACCTGTTAATGGTTTGAATCAGCCAACCCGGCCATCCTGTTTAGTGCTGACCACTATTTTTGTTTTCTGCGGCTCATTCACCAGTTTGAATCGGCCGAAACCTACCATGATTTGTGCTTTAGGACCGTTTGGCAAAGTTCATATGGTTACACGTTTGGATTGCCCTAACCTGATGTGTTTTGAGTTTGTGTTCTTTTTATAGTTTCTGTGCCCATTTAGGACAATCAAAATGTGCTGAAGTCTGGATTGGACAAACCAGCCATGTTTCATGTTCTGTTTTTAGCAACTGGGATCTGCCTAACCAGCCATGATTTTTGTTCCAAACCTTTCTTTGCCCTCCTAGGACTATCCATACCTACTACGGGGATGAATCATCCTCATTACCCATGTTGGGAGTTCTAATTTATTTTGTGTTAACTAGGCTCCTTTGGCCCATTCAAACCTGTGAACAGTTTTGTTCTGCTTGACTGGCCATTCTTTGAGATCCCTTTTCAGGTTCCCATGCTCGTTTGAAGTTCACCAATTGAGATTGGCTTAAACCGGCCATGGATTCGGGTTCTAACTCTTTTTCTTCGGTTGTTGGAGCCGTTAAGGACAATTCAAACCAGTAGCTTGTTTAGATATATAAACCCATTCTGCCATGTTTTTTAGTTCTAACACTTCGTAGAGTTTCTGTAGTTTCCGGTTCATGTTCTAACTCTTCTCTCCTTTTGCTAGGGCCATTGAGGACAACTCAAAATGCGCACTCATTTGGATTGGCCTAACAGGCTGCGTTTTATGTTCCAACCCCTTCTTATAGGTTCTATGGTCATTCAAGATGGTTGAAATAGGATATAGTTTCGATTGGACAAACTAAGCACAATTTGTGTTATTACTCCCTTTTTGTGTGGGTACACGTGTTTAGGCCAATATGAACTGTTAGAAATTTGCATCAGCCCTGCTGGCAATGAACTCTTCTTTCGTTTTCACTATGGCCATTTTGGACAATTCGTACTACTCGTTGCAATGTTGAATCACCCCAATAACCAATGTTTTGAGAACTGACCTTCTCTCCAGTTTCCATGGCCGTTGCGGCCCGTCCATTACCCATTAATGGTTTGAATCAGCCAATTCGGTCGTTGTGTCGTACTGACCACTATTTTCATTTACCATCGCCATTTTTCGTTTAACGGTTTGGATTAGCATAAACCTGCCACGGTTTAGGTTCTAGGGCCATTTGGGGCAATTCAGAATGGTTACACATTTGGATTGTACTACCAGCTGTGTTTTGAGTTCAGAATCCTTTTCACCATTTTTGTGCCCGTTTAAGACAATCGAAACGTGATGTAGTGTGAATCAGACAAACCAACCATGTTTTATGTTCTGATTGTTCTCCTGTGTTGTTACGTACACTTAAGACATTGCAAACCAGTTTGCAGCTAGGACTTGCCTAATCAACCACGATTTTTGTTCCATCTCTTTAATCTAGGTTTCTGTGCCCTCCTAGATCACTCCATACCAGCTACGGGGTTGAATTATCCTTACCACCCACGTCGTGAGTTTTAACTTATTTTGGGTTTCCCAGGCCCCTTCCGCCGGCTCAAACTTGTGAACGGTTTGGTTCAGCCGAACTGGCCGTTCTTTGAGTTCTAACTTCCCTTTTCAAGTAACTATGGCCGTCTGAGATTCACCGATTTGAATCGGCTTAAATCTGCCATGGTTGAGGTTCTAACACTTTTTCTTCGATTGTTGGGTCCGTTTTGGACAAGTGAAACCGGTTACTCATTTGCATATAAACCAAACCGGCCATGTTTTTCAATTCTAACTTTTCTGAGGGTTTTTCAATTACAACTCTTCTCTCCGGTTGCTAGGGCTGTTGAGGACAACTCAAAATGTTTGCTAATTTGGATTGGCCTAACTGACCATTCCAACCCTTTATTACAATTTCTATAGTTGTTCAAGATAGTCAAAATAGTCAACAGGTTTTATCGGACAAACCGGGCATGCTTTGCGTTCTAACTCCTTTTCTGTGCTGGTACGCATGTTTAGGTTGAAACGAACCTATTACCAGTTTGAGTTGGCCTAACCAGCAAAGAACTCTTCTTTTTGTTTCTCCTACCCCCATTTTGGAAAATTTGTATTACCCGTTGCTACGTTGCATCACCCCAACCGCTAATGTTTTAAGATATGACATTCTTTCGGGTTTCCAAGGCCGTTACGGCCCCATCCAGTACCTGTTAATGGTTTGAATCAGCCAACCCGTCCATCGTGTTTAGTGCTGACCACTATTTCCGTTTTCTGCGGCTCATTCACTAGTTTGAATTGGCCTAAACCTGCCATGATTTGTGTTTTAGGACCGTTTGGCAAAGTTCATAATGGTTACGCGTTTGGATTGCCCTATCCTGATGTGTTCTGAGTTTGAGTTCTTTTTACAGTTTCTGTGCCCATTTAGGACAATAAAAATGTGCTGATGTCTGGATTGGACAAACCAACCATGTTTCATGTTATGGTTTTAGCAGCTGGGATCTGCCTAACCAGCAATGATTTTTTTTCCAACTTATTTGGGTTTCCTAGGCTCCTTTGGCGCTTTCAAACCTGTGAACAGTTTGGTTCAGCCTGACTGGCCATTCTTTGAGATCCCTTTTCAGGTTCCCATGCTCGTTTGTAGTTCACCAATTGAGATTGGCCTAAACCGGCCATGGATTGGGGTTCTAACTCTTTTTCATCGGTTGTTGGAGCCAGTAAGGACAATTCAAACCAGTAGCATGTTTAGATATATAAACCCATTCTGCCATGTTTTTTAGTTCTAACACTTCGTAGAGTTTCTGTAGTTTTCGGTTCATGTTCTAACTCTTCTCTCCTTTTGCTAGGGCTATTGAGTACAACTCAAAATGTGCACTCATTTGGATTGGCCTAACAGGCTGCATTTTATGTTCCAACCCCTTCTTATAGCTTCTATGGTCATTCAAGACGGTTGAAAAAGGATATAGTTTCGATTGGACAAACTAAGCACAATTTGTGTTCTTACTCCCTTTTTGTGTGGGTACACGTGTTGAGGCCAATATGAACTGTTAGAAATTTGGATCAGCCCTGCTGGCAATGAACTCTTCTTTCGGTTTCACTATGGCCGTTTTGGACAGTTCGTACTACTCGTTGCAATGTTGAATCACCCCAACAACCAATGTTTTGAGAACTGACCTTCTCTCCAGCTTCCAAGGCCGTTGCGGCCCGTCCATTACCCATTAATGGTTTCAATCAGCCAATTCGGTCGTTGTGTAGTACTGACCACTATTTTCATTTACCATCGCCATTTTTCGTTTACCGGTTTGGATTAGCATAAACCTGCCACGGTTTACGTTCTAGGGCCATTTGGGGCAATTCAGAATGGTTACACATTTGGATTGTCCTACTAGCTGTGTTTTGAGTTCTGAATCCTTTTCACCATTTCTGTGCCCGTTGAAGACAATCGAAACGTGATGTAGTGTGGATCATACAAACCAGCCATGTTTTATGTTACGATTGTTCTCTGTGTTGTTACGTACGTTTAAGACATTGCAAACCGCCTGTACCGGGACTTGCCTAATCAGCCACGATTTTTGTTCCATCTCTTTAATCTGGGTTTCTGCACCCTCCTAGAACACTCCATACCAGCTACGGGGTTGAATTATCCTTACCACCCACGTCGTGAGTTTTAACTTATTTTGGGTTTCCCAGGCCCCTTCCGCCGGCTCAAACTTGTGAACGGTTTAGTTCAGCCGAACTGGCCGTTCTTTGAGTTCTAACTTCCCTTTTCAAGTAACTATGGCCGTCTGAGATTCACCGATTTGAATCGGCTTAAATCTGCCATGGTTGACGTTCTAACACTTTTTCTTCGATTGTTGGGTCCATTATGGACAAGTGAAACCGGTTACTCATTTGCATATAAACCAAACCGGCCATGTTTTTCAATTCTAACTCTTCTGAGGGTTTTTCAATTACAACTCTTCTCTCCGGTTGCTAGGGCTGTTGAGGACAACTCAAAATGTTTGCTAATTTGGATTGGCCTAACTGACCATTCCAACCTTTTATTACAATTTCTATAGTTGTTCAAGACAGTCAAAATAGTCAATAGGTTTTATCGGACAAACCGGGCACGCTTTGTGTTCTAACTCCTTTTCTGTGCTGGTACGCATGTTTAGGTTGAAACGAACCTATTACCAGTTTGAGTTGGCCTAACCAGCAAAGAACTCTTCTTTTGGTTTCTCCTACCCCCATTTTGGAAAATTTGTATTACCCGTTGCTACGTTGCATCACCCCAACCGCTAATGTTTTAAGATATGACCTTCTTTCGGGTTTCCAAGGCCGTTACGGCCCCATCCAGTACCTGTTAATGGTTTGAATCAGCCAACCCGTCCATCGTGTCTAGTGCTGACCACTATTTCCGTTTTCTATGGCTCATTCACTAGTTTGAATCGGTCTAAACCTGCCATGATTTGTGCTTTAGGACCGTTTGGCAAAGTTCAGAATGGTTACACGTTCTGTGCCCATTTAGGACAATCAAAAAGTGCTGAAGTCTGGATTGGACAAACCAGCCATGTTTCATGTTCTGTTTTTAGCAACTGGGATCTGCCTAACCAGCCATGATTTTTGTTCCAATCCTTTCTTTGCCCTCCTAGGAGTATCCATACCTACTACGGGGCTGAATCATCCTCATTACCCATGTCGTGAGTTCTAACTTATTTTGGGCTTCCTAGGCTCCTTTGGCCCATTCAAACCTGTGAACAGTTTGGTTCAGCCTGACTGGCCATTCTTTGAGATCCCTTTTCAGGTTCCCATGCTCGTTTGCAGTTCACCAATTGAGATTGGCCTAAACCGGCTATGGATTGGGGTTCTAACACTTTTTCTTTGGATGTTGGACCGTTAAGCACAATTCAAACCAGTAGCTTGTTTAGATATAGAAACCCATTTTGCCATGTTTTTTTGTTCTAACACTTCGTAGAGTTTCTGTAGTTTCCGGTTCATGTTCTAACTCTTCTCTCCTTTTACTAGGGCCATTGAGGACAACTCAAAATGCGCACTCATTTGGATTGGCCTAACAGGCTACGTTTTATGTTCCAACCCCTTCTTATAGTTTCTATGGTCATTCAAGACGGTTGAAATAGGATATAGTTTCGATTGGACAAACTAAGCACAATTTGTGTTCTTACTCCCTTTTTGTGTGGGTACACGTGTTGAGGCCAAGATGAACTGTTAGAAATTTGGATCAGCCCTGCTGGCAATGAACTCTTCTTTCGGTTTCACTATGGCCGTTTTGGACAATTCGTACTACTCGTTGCATTGTTGAATCACCCCAACAACCAATGTTTTGAGAACTGACCTTCTCCCCAGTTTCCAAGGCCGTTGCGGCCCGTCCATTACCCATTAATGGTTTCAATCAGCCAATTCGGTCGTTGTGTAGTACTGACCACTATTTTCATTTACCATCGCCATTTTTCGTTTACCGGTTTGGATTAGCATAAACCTGCCATGGTTTACGTTCTTGGGCCATTTGGGGCAATTCAGAATGGTTACACATTTGGATTGTCCTACTAGCTGTGTTTTGAGTTCTGAATCCTTTTCACCATTTCTGTGCCCGTTGAAGACAATCGAAACGTGATGTAGTGTGGATCATACAAACCAGCCATGTTTTATGTTCTGATTGTTCTCCTGTGTTGTTACGTACGTTTAAGACATTGCAAACCAGTTTGAAGCTGGGACTTGCCTAATCAGCCATGATTTTTGTTCCATCTCTTTAATCTGGGTTTCTACACCCTCCTAGAACACTCCATACCAGCTACGGGGTTGAATTATCCTTACCACCCACGTCGTGAGTTTTAACTTATTTTGGGTTTCCCAGGCCCCTTCCGCCGGCTCAAACTTGTGAACGGTTTGGTTCAGCCGAACTGGCCGTTCTTTGAGTTCTAACTTCCCTTTTCAAGTAACTATGGCCGTCTGAGATTCACCGATTTGAATCGGCTTAAATCTGCCATGGTTGAGGTTCTAACACTTTTTCTTCGATTGTTGGGTCCGTTTTGGACAAGTGAAACCGGTTACTCATTTGCATATAAACCAAACCGGCCATGTTTTTCAATTCTAACTTTTTCTGAGGGTTTTTCAATTACAACTCTTCTCTCCGGTTGCTAGGGCTGTTGAGGACAACTCAAAATGTTTGCTAATTTGGATTGGCCTAACTGACCATTCCAACCCTTTATTACAATTTCTATAGTTGTTCAAGATAGTCAAAATAGTCAACAGGTTTTATCGGACAAACCGGGCATGCTTTGCGTTCTAACTCCCTTTCTGTGCCGGTACGCGTGTTTTGGTTGATACGAACCTATTACCAGTTTAAGTTGGCCTAACCGGCAAAGAACTCTTCTTTTGGTTTCTCCACCCCCATTTTAAAAAATTTGTATTACCCGTTGCTACGTTGCATCACCCCAACCGCTAATGTTTTAAGATATGACATTCTTTCGGGTTTCCAAGGCCGTTACGGCCCCATCCAGTACCTGTTAATGGTTTGAATCAGCCAACCCGTCCATCGTGTTTAGTGCTGACCACTATTTCCGTTTTCTGTGGCTCATTCACTAGTTTGAATCGGTCTAAACCTGCCATGATTTGTGCTTTAGGACCGTTTGGCAAAGTTCAGAATGGTTACACGTTCTGTGCCCATTTAGGACAATCAAAAAGTGCTGAAGTCTGGATTGGACAAACCAGCCATGTTTCATGTTCTGTTTTTAGCAACTGGGATCTGCCTAACCAGCCATGATTTTTGTTCCAATCCTTTCTTTGCCCTCCTAGGAGTATCCATACCTACTACAGGGCTGAATCATCCTCATTACCCATGTCGTGAGTTCTAACTTATTTTGGGTTTCCTAGGCTCCTTTGGCCCATTCAAACCTGTGAACAGTTTGGTTCAGCCTGACTGGCCATTCTTTGAGATCCCTTTTCAGGTTCCCATGCTCGTTTGCAGTTCACCAATTGAGATTGGCCTAAACCGGCTATGGATTGGGGTTCTAACTCTTTTTCTTTGGATGTTGGACCGTTAAGCACAATTCAAACCAGTAGCTTGTTTAGATATAGAAACCCATTTTGCCATGTTTTTTAGTTCTAACACTTCGTAGAGTTTCTGTAGTTTCCGGTTCATGTTCTAACTCTTCTCTCCTTTTACTAGGGCCATTGAGGACAACTCAAAATGCGCACTCATTTGGATTGGCCTAACAGGATGCGTTTTATGTTCCAACCCCTTCTTATAGTTTCTATGGTCATTCAAGACGGTTGAAATAGGATATAGTTTCGATTGGACGAACTAAGCACAATTTGTGTTCTTACTCCCTTTTTGTGTGGGTACACGTGTTGAGGCCAAGATGAACTGTTAGAAATTTGGATCAGCCCTGCTGGCAATGAACTCTTCTTTCAGTTTCACTATGGCCGTTTTAGACAATTCGTACTACTCGTTGCAATGTTGAATCACCCCAACAACCAATGTTTTGAGAACTGAGCTTCTCTCCAGTTTCCAAGGCCGTTGCGCCCCGTCCATTACCCATTAATGGTTTGAATCAGCCAATTCGGTCGTTGTGTAGTACTGACCACTATTTTCATTTACCATCGCCGTTTTTCGTTTACCGGTTTGGATTAGCATAAACCTGCCACGGTTTAGGTTCTTGGGCCATTTGGGGAAATTCAGAATGGTTACACGTTTGGATTGTCCTACCAGCATTGTTTTGAGTTCTGAATCCTTTTCACCATTTCTGTGCCCGTTTATGACAATCGAAACATGATGTAGTGTGGATCAGACAAACCAGCATGTTTTATGTTCTGATTGTTCTCCTGTGTTGTTACGTACGTTTAAGACATTGCAAACCAGTTTTCAGCTGGGACTTGCCTAATCAGCCACGATTTTTGTTCCATCTCTTTAATCTGGGTTTCTGTGCCCTCCTAGAACACTCCATACCTGCTACGGGGTTGAATTATCCTTACCACCCACGTCGTGACTTTTATTAACTTATTTTCGGTTTCCCAGGCCCCTTCCGCCGACTCAAACTAGTGAAAGGTTTGGTTCACCTAACTGGCCGTTCTTTGAGTTCTAACTTCCCTTTTTAAGTAACTATGGCCGTTTGAGATTCACCGATAGGATTGGCTTAAATCTGCCATGGTTGAGGTTCTAACACTTTTTATTCGATTGTTGGGTCCATTAAGGACAATCGAAACCGGTTACTCATTTGCATATAAACCAAACCGGCCATGTTTTTCAATTCTAACTCTTCTGAGGGTTTTTCAATTCCAACTCTTCTCTCCGGTTGGTAGGGCTGTTGAGGACAACTCAAAATGTTTGCTAATTTGGAATGGCCTAACTGACCATGTCTTACATTCCAACCCTTTATTACAATTTCATTAGTTGTTCAAGACAGTCAAAATAGTCTACAGGTTTGATCGGACAAGCCGGGCACGCTTTGTGTTCTAACTCCCTTTCTGTGCTGGTACGCGTGTTTAGGTTGAAACGAACCTATTACCAGTTTGAGTTGGCCTAACCGGCAAAGAACTCTTCTTTTGGTTTCTCTACCCCCATTTTGGAAAATTTGTATTACCCGTTGCTACGTTGCATCACCCCAACCGCTAATGTTTTAAGATATGACCTTCTTTCGGGTTTCCAAGGAAGTCACGGCCCCATCCAGTACATGTTAATGGTTTGAATCAGCCAACCCGGCCATCGTGTTTAGTGCGGACCACTATTTCCATTTTCTGCGGCTCATTCACCAGTTTGAATCGGCCTAAACCTACCATGATTTGTGCTTTAGGACCGTTTGGCATAGTTCAGAATGGTTACACGTTTGGATTGCCCTAACCTGATGTGTTTTGAGTTTGAGTTCTTTTAACAGCTTCTGTGCCCATTTAGGACAATCAAAATGTGCTGAAGTCTGGATTGGACAAACCAGCCATGTTTCATGTTCTGTTTTTAGCAGTTGGGATCTGCCTAACCAGCCATGACTTTTGTTCCAACCCCTTCTTTACCCTCCTAGGACTATCCATACCTACTACGGCGCTGAATCATCCTCATTACCCCATGTCGTGAGTTCTAATTTATTTTGGGTTTCCTAGGCTCCTTTGCCCCATTCAAACCTGTGAAAAGTTTGGTTCAGCCTGACTGGCCATTCTTTGAGATTCCTTTTCAGGTTCCCATGCTCGTTTGCAGTTCACCAATTGAGATTGGCCTAAACCGGCCATGGATTGGGGTTCTAACTCTTTTTCTTTGGTTGTTGGAGCCGTTAAGGACAATTCAAACCAGTAGCTTGTTTAGATATATAAACCCACTCTGCCATGTTTTTTAGTTCTAACACTTCGTAGAGTTTCTGTAGTTTCCAGTTCATGTTCTAACTCTTATATCCTTTTGCCAGGGCCATTGAGGACAACTCAAAATGTGCACTCATTTGGATTGGTCTAATAGGCTGCGTTTTATGTTCCAACCCCTTCCTTTAGTTTATATGGTCATTTAAGACGGTTGAAATAGGATATAGTTTCGATTGGGCAAACTAAGCACATTTTGTGTTCTTACTCCTTTTTTGTGTGGGTACACGTGTTTAGGCCAATATGAACTGTTAGAAATTTGGATCTGCCCTGCTGGCAATGAACTCTTCTTTCAGTTTCACTATGGCCGTTTTGAACAATTCGTACTACTCGTTGCAATGTTGAATCACCCCAACAACAAATGTTTTGAGAACTGACCTTCTCTCCAGTTTCCAAGGCCGTTGCGGCCCGTCCATTACCCATTAATGGTTTGAATCAGCCAATTCGGTCGTTGTGTAGTACTAACCACTATTTTGATTTACCATCGCCGTTTTTCGTTTACCGGTTTGGATTAGCATAAACCTGCCACGGTTTAGGTTCTTGGGCCATTTGGGGAAATTCAGAATGGTTACACATTTGGATTGTCCTACCAGCATTGTTTTGAGTTCTGAATCCTTTTCACCATTTCTGTGCCCGTTTATGACAATCGAAACATGATGTAGTGTGGATCAGACAAACCAGCATGTTTTATGTTCTGATTGTTCTCCTGTGTTGTTACGTACGTTTAAGACATTGCAAACCAGTTTGCAGCTGGGACTTGCCTAATCAGCCACGATTTTTGTTCCATCTCTTTAATCTGGGTTTCTGTGCCCTCCTAGAACACTCCATACCTGCTACGGGGTTGAATTATCCTTACCACCCACGTCGTGAGTTTTATTAACTTATTTTCGGTTTCCCAGGCCCCTTCCGCCGACTCAAACTAGTGAAAGGTTTGGTTCACCTAACTGGCCGTTCTTTGAGTTCTAACTTCCCTTTTCAAGTAACTATGGCCGTCTGAGATTCACCGATTTGGATCGGCTTAAATCTGCCATGGTTGAGGTTCTAACACTTTTTCTTCTATTGTTGGGTCTGTTAAGGATAATTGAACCCGGTTACTCATTTGCATATAAACCAAACCGGCCATGTTTTTCAATTCTAACTCTTCTGAGGGTTTTTTCAATTCCAACTCTTCTCTCCGGTTGCTAGAGCTGTTGAGGACAACTCAAAATGTTTGTTAATTTGGATTGGCCTAACTGACCATGTTTTACATTCCAACCCTTTATTACAATTTCTATAGTTGTTCAAGACAGTCAAAATAGTCTACAGGTTTGAACGGACAAATCGGGCACGCTTTGTGTTCTAACTCCCTTTCTGTGCTGGTACGCGTGTTTAGGTTGATACGAACCTATTACCAGTTTGAGTTGGCCTAACTAGCAAAGAACTCTTCTTTTAGTTTCTCTACCCCCATTTTGGAAAATTTGTATTACCCGTCGCTATGTTGCATCACCCCAACCGCTAACGTTTTAAGATATGACCTTCTTTTGGGTTTCCAAGGCCGTTACGGCCCCATCCAGTACCTGTTACTGGTTTGAATCAGCCAACCCGACCATCGTGGTTAGTGATTACCATGATTTGTGTTTTAGGACCGTTTGGCAAAGTTCAGAATGGTTACGCGTTTGGATTGCCCTAACCTGAGGTGTTTTGAGTTTGAGTTCTTTTTACAGTTTCTGTGCCCATTTAGGACAGTCAAGATGTTTCATATTCTGGTTTTAGCAGCTGGGATCTGTCTAACCAGCCATGATTTTTTTTCCAACCCTTTCTTTGCCCTCCTAGGACTATCCATACCTACAACGGGGCTGAATCATCCTCATTACCCATGTCGTGAGTTCTAACTTATTTTGGGTTTCCTAGGCTCCTTTGGCCCATTCAAACATGTGAACAGTTTGGTTCAGCCTGACTGGCCATTCTTTGAAATCCCTTTTCCAGTTCCCATGCTCGTTTGCAGTTCACCAATTGAGATTGGCCTAAACCGGCCATGGATTGGGGTTCTAAACCTTTTTCTTCGATTGTTTGAGCCGTTAAGGACAATTCAAACCAGTTGCTTGTTTAGATATATAAACTCATCCTGCCATGTTTTTTAGTTCTAACACTTCTTAGAGTTTCTATAGGTTCATGTTCTAACTCTTCTCTCCTTTTGCAAGGGCCATTGAGGACAACTCAAAATGTACACTCATTTGGATTGGCCTAACAGGCTGTGTTTAATATTCCAACCCCTTCTTATAGTTTCTACGGTCATTCAAGACGGTTGAAATAGGATATAGTTTCGACTGGGAAAACTAAGCACAATTTGTGTTCTTACTCCCTTTTTGTGTGGGTACACGTGTTTAGGCCAATATGAACTGTTAGAAATTTGGATCAGCCTTGCTGGCAATGAACTCTTCTTTCGGTTTCACTATGGCCGTTTTGGACAATTTGTCCTACTCGTTGCAATGTTGAATCACCCCAACAACCAATGTTTTGAGAACTGACCTTCTCTCCAGTTTCCAAGGCCGTTGCGGCTCGTCCATTACCCATTAAGGATTTGAATCAGCCAATTCGGTCATTGTGTAGTACTGACCACTATTTTCAATTACTATCGCCATTTTTCGTTTAGCGGTTTCGATTAGCATAAACCTGCCACGATTTAGGTTCTAGGGCCATTTGGGGCAATTCAGAATGGATTGTCCGACCAGCTGTGTTTTGCATTTTTAATCCTTTTCACCATTTCTGTGCCCGTTTAAGACAATCGAAACGTGATGTAGTGTGGATCAGACAAACCTGCCATGTTTTATGTTTTGATTATTCTCCTGTGTTGTTACGTACGTTTAAGACACTACAAACCAGCCATGATTTTTGTTCCAACCCTTTCTTTGCCCTCCTTGGACTATCCATACCTACTACGGGGATGAATCATCCTCATTACCCATGTCGTGAGTTCTAACTTATTTTGGGCTTCCTATGCTCCTTTGGCCCATTCAAACCTGTGAACAGTTTGGTTCAGCCTGACTGGCCATTCTTTGAGATCCCTTTTCAGGTTCCCATGCTCGTTTGCAGTTCACCAATTGAGATTGGCCTAAACCGGCCATGGATTGGGGTTCTAACCCTTTTTCTTCGGTTGTTGGAGCCGTTAAGGACAATTCAAACCAGTTGCTTGTTTAGATATATAAACCCATTCTGCCATGTTTTTTAGTTCCAACACTTCTTAGCGTTTCTATAGGTTCATGTTCTAACTCTTCTCTCCTTTTGCTAGGGCCATTGAGCACAACTCAAAATGTGCACTCATTTGGATTGGCCTAACAGGCTGCGTTTTATGTTCCAACCCCTTCTTATAGTTTCTATGGTCATTCAAGACGGTTGAAATAGGATATAGTTTCGATTGGGCAAACTAAGCACATTTTGTGTTCTTACTCCCTTTTTGTGTGGGTACACGTGTTTAGGCCAATATGAACTATTAGAAATTTGGATCAGCCTTGCTGGCAATGAACTCTTCTTTCGATTTCACTATGGCCGTTTTGGACAATTCGTACTACTCGTTGCAATGTTTAATCACCCCAACAACCAATGTTTTTAGAACTGACTTTCTCTACAGTTTCCAAGGCCGTTGCGGCCCGACCATTACCCATTAATGGTTTGAATCAGCCAATTCGTTAGTTGTGTAGTACTGACCACTATTTTAATTTACTATCGCCATTTTTTGTTTAGCGGTTTCGATTAGCATAAACCTACCACGGTTTAGGTTCTAGGGCCATTTGGGGCAATTCTGAATTAATTGCCTGGCAATGGTTATTAATTGTTCCTCCTCCACTTGATCCTGCGGTTGAGTTCCGGCTTAGGGAAAGAGCCGCTGGAACATCCTCCCACTCCGAAGCACCGGGGTATTTGGCGGTCGGGTAGAAGTGATGGGTTAACTGGGGTGGGTTTTGGTGGAACAGGTGGTGTAGGTGCAGGTATGATAGGTAATGGGATCGATGGTTCTGGGATGATGGGGTTAGTTGGTAGAGGGGTAGGATTTGGAGGTGGTAATGATGGTGATACTTGTGGCCTAATAAGAAGAGGCCGGAGTGCAGAAGTGGTTGATGAGTTTAATGAAGGTGTAGGTTGTGGGATTGGTGGTATGATAGGTTGGGGTTATGGAGTGGTAGAGCTCGTAGGTAGGGGGTTCAGGTTTGGTGATGATTGTGGTGGTCGGATGAGCAAGGGCCGGTGTGTAGCAATGGTTGAAGGAGGCGTAGTTAGAGAGGGGGCTGGCCTAATGATGGGCCGGCGAGAAGAAGTGGCGGCCAGTGGTTGGGTTATTGAGCTTTGTGGTAGTTGTGGAGTAGCAGGTGCATGGATTATCTGTCTAGGAGGGTTCCTAGCAGGAGACCTAGCTGGGTTGACAGGCATGGTTGCATTTTGGTTTTCTAGTTTCCAACCTTGAGCACGGCTAGTATCTCCCTGGACAATGGAGTGTACTAGACCAATTCCTGGGTTTGGATGTGCTGGTGCCGGTGACGGAGCGGGAGCATGTAACGGGAGCGGATTTTGGACAATCCCCAAGCCAGGTTGTTGTTGAGGTTGAGCCGGTGGACGCTGCCGCTGCTGCTGCCTAGCCTTCATTACCTTTATGCATTCCCCCATTTGGACCCAATCAATGCTGCCTTGGTCATTCAGATCATGGATGTAATCCTTGAATTGAAAGCACACTTCTACAGTGTGACCAGGACACCGGTGATAAGCACAGTATCGGGACATATCTGCGTTTACTGGCCAAACCTCTCTTTCCTTGGGCAATTCCAACTGTTTTTCCGCCATGAGTACATTGAAGATGTCGGTCAAGGAGTAAGGGAGTTGCTGGTAGTTCTCTCTCCTAGGACCTCCCCTTCGTGGTGCTTGATTGGGTGGTGGCGGTGCCCTATTGTAGGTAGGTTGTCGAGGTTGCTGGGGTTGTGCTACTGGTTGCGGGGGTTGTTGTGGTTGTCGTGGTTGTGGTGGCATAACTTGTTGCTGAGGGTGGTAATAGGAAGGGTTCTGGTGGGTTTCGTACCGGTTTTGACGGTTCCCTCCCCGGTTCCCCACAATGTTTATAGCTTCGTTGTTGACCACTCCTTCGGTTGTAGGCCCAACTGGTGCAAAGGGGGTTTTCCTGAGGTTTCTATGTTTAGGATCGAAAGGGTTTATCATTGTGGCATCCTTGAAGTGGGCTTGCAAGTATCGGGCACTGTCATAGAGTTCATTCATTGTGGTAGGACGGTGCATGATCAAGACATTCCTCAAGGCAGGTGTAGTGTTGCCAATGAGCATCTTCACTTGTTCCCCTTCAGAAATCACATCTGTCAATTTTTCTGCCATTCCCCTCCAAATATCGGCAAACTTTATGAAGTCCTCTTCGGGCTTCATCTTCTCAGCAATCAAATCCGTGATGGAGCATGCTGGTGCCACCCGGTCTCTGTATCTTTGCAAGAATTTTGTCTTGACAATGTCGAAGTCTCCTGCCTCAAAGGAGTCGAGTGAGTAGAACCATTCCAATGCAGACCTTTATAATGATCGACGGAACAAGAAGGCAAGAACCCTACGATCATCTTTCCAGAATGAAGATTCATAGAGAAAATCTTTTAGATGAAGAAAAGGATTGCCAGTACCATTGTAGCGGCGATAAACTGGTAGCTTAGAAGGTGGCAGGTGTAGGACTGGCAGAGAAGGAATAGAAATCTCAGGCACTGACTTGGAGTCCATGCGACATCTTAGCTCTTCATAACGTTCATTCATCTGGGTGAGCTGATCCATGATTGCCCTGGTGAGAGTAGGTTCTTGGTTTACTGGTGGGGGTATGTGGTTAGAGACATGGTTCTGAAATTGAGGAGCATGACTTGAAGATTGTTGTCCCATGACTTGATGGGCCAAGGGAGCAACATGGTTAAAATAAGATGGTTGAACAAATGAGGGTTGGACCACAGGTGGTTGAACTATAGAGGGTTGAACTACAGATGGTTGAATCATAGATTGTTGAACAACAGGTGGTTGAATCATAGATTGTTGAACAACAGGTGGTTGAACAAAGGGTGACTGAATAACTGGTGGTTGAACTAGAGGATGAGGAGATAAGGCAACTTGATTGGTTTCAGCCTGATCTGAAGCAATTTTGCCCTTCACCATGGATTGTATACGGGCATAGGTTTCTGGGTCAGTATAGAGAGACAACTCCCTAAAGAGTTGTTCAACATCACGGGGAGCAGATGGTTGAGGGACCTCTTGCACTTCTGACTAAATCGGTTGGTGACCCATCTCGTGCTCTCGATGTTCAGCTTGTTCCGCCATTCCAATGTGCCTTCCAGACCTTAGTTGCATTGAACTTCTAGGAGAAAGTAAAACAAACAAGTTGACAAAACAAACAAAGAACTTTTCTTTTTTTTTTAGTATTTTGCAAAAAAATTAGAGGTTTGAATTTTTGTTTGACAAGCAAGTGATGCAAAGACTTGAAAGCAAGATTACGCAATGATTTTGATTAAACCTTAGGTTTATGAATTTGTTAAGAATTGTTCTCTCAACAAATGGGTTAGGATCCTAACTCCAATCTCCAATGACCTAGGTTTCACACAATCTCACCACGTGTAGGTAACGTAGGATGCTTCGGGTTTTGGGGAGTGGTACAACCAACCCGATCGTGAAGAGGAATACTCCACGTATGAGGAATTACGGAGGCCTTGATGAAAGCCAACCAAGTCAACTAGGAAGGAATATCCCAGAAGAGAGGTCAGAATCCACCAAGAGGGTGTTTTGGATGGGAGGGGTAAATAGGAGAGTGAGCTCCCCCCTCAAAAAAGTGTAAAAGAAGGAGGTAGAGAGAAGGAGCAGAGAATGTAATCAAGTAATAAAGCAAGTAATGAGCAAAACATAAACTTAAATAAACAAGCAATGACATAAGACAAGCAATTAGAAACTAGACAAGCAACTAGAAACTAGAATCTAGACTTGTTTCTTATGTGAGCCAAATGGAGATAGTGAAAAGGTGATGGAAAGAAGAGGGTTCAGATCTGATAGCCAAGCAAAAGGGTGGTCCACGTGGGGACCGATGAGGGAACTGGGGTAAAAGCTAAAGGTGGAACACGTGGGAACCGGTTTTGGGTAAAAGGGGGTGGTTCACGTGGGAACCGGTTTGAATGGTCAAAAGAGGGCCACGTGGGGCCAATTAAAGGTGAATAAAGATCTTATCCAATTTGGGATAGATCTGGAAAAAAAGGGGTTTGGTTCACGTGGGAACCGAAGTAGAGAAAGAGATTGGTTCACGTGGGAACGAGTTTAAAAGGAAAGGGGTGGTTCACGTGGGAACCGGTTTAAATAAAATGCAGAAATTAAACGGCATACTTGGCACTTCAGATCTGATGAAAGATGGGTGAAATCAGAAGTTTTGAGATGGCATGAAGTTTAAGAGAGGTGGAAAGAAGGAAAAGCTCACGTGGGAACCGGTCTAGAACTAGAACTAGTTGCAAACAAAACACTAAGCACCCACGGCTGAAGACATTGCTTGTCCCACCGTGGTCGCCACGAAGCTGTCGACTCTGAAAATTCGACGGGGTCCTCTCCTTTTCAGGGAAGTCCGTGAATCCAGATCGTCACCTCAAGAGGGGATGAGAAAAGAAAGTAATAAAGCTCGGAAAGCAACTCTCACCTCGGTCCCACACTCACATTGATCCCCGAAATTTCATCCCTTGGCGTCGCTCGATCACCAAAGAGACGGTTCGGGTCATGTGGGAAGAGGATGAGAAGAAATAAATTAGGACATGTGGTCGACAGGAACCGTGGGTTCTGATTTATAGAATTAAAATGACCGTGTGTACCTTAGCGTGAAGAATGTGAGTTAAAGCTTCTCCTTCTTCGGCCGGCCGATGAAGAAGAGTCCTCAACGTGTGGGTGCCTGATATTCTGTGCAACTAGACAAATAAACAAGTGAAATATACAATAAGAACTAGACAAAGTGGAGTATATGTAAAGAGAATAACATAAAACACACAATTGACTAGAAACTGACCGGATTCGGGTTATCTCTAACTCCCTTTTTTTATTTTAGGATTAACAGAGTAAAATTAATGAAAAAAAATGTAAAAAAATGATAGGAGTATGGAGAATCACAAAACAAAGAGATAGGAAAAAGAACTGAAAGATTCTGAGTTGAATAGAGGAAGATATAGCCAAATCTGTGTTGTCGAAAAAGTCGAGCAGCAGTCCAGGATCTGCCAGGCGCGACTTTTCTTCTGCGCTCGTCACGACCAGCCCCGACCTCGGAATCAAGTGTCGTCGATTGCAAACTGAAGAAGACTTGGAGAGGAAGAACTTTGATGAAGAGAGCTCAGGCAGAATACGTCCACACACTGCTGTAGAGGCCGAAGAAAAGAGACATGGCTGATCACCTGCAGAACAGCCTTCCTCTCTCTTGAACCGACTTTTCTCTCTCTAAAAACTCGAAATTATCTCTCTAAAAATCACAAGATCGATGCAGGAGGGAGGTTGGACGTCTTGAGATGCCCGGGGAGTCATGCTCATGCCCCTGGAACGACCAGAATCAGAGTCCATTTATAGGAGAACGAGCAGTGCGATCGGAGCTACAAAATAGGGCTCATTGCGCCCCACCCCTGGGCGCTGGGCGCATGCGCCCCACTGAAGGGCGCATGCGCCCCCCAGTGGGGGCGCATGGGCACAAACCCCGAAAAAATTGTTCTTATCCCATCGGCGGTTCAGTGGTAGAGTCCGGGTGAAAAACTGGGTCCCTCGTGCCTCAAAGGTGGGGCGCATGTGCCCTCAAGTGAGGGCACAAGGTCACGTGCCTCACTGGTAGGGCGCATGGCCATGTGCCCTGGGTCCCGGGCGCATGTGACCAGGAACCCGGGCGCATGGGCCTGGTTTCGCGCGTCCTTCTTCCGGAAGCCATTGCGAACACTCCCAAACTCAGAATTCGACGCCGTTTGTTGCGTTGGAAAGATAACAGGCCTAAGAAGCGTTCTATCGCATCGTATCAGACATCACACCCTCAAAAATTTCATAATTTTATCCGGAAGTTTGGGTAGTGAACAGAAGGTCCGATATAGGTCAAAATGACTTCGACGGCAAACCGGAAAGGCACGGAATGCAACAAAACTTGTCCGGAGTGTGAATATGACCATAACCTTCAATGCATGATCATTAGGCATTGGTCATTCAGCCAATTTCCATGTTCACACGATTTACGTGCAGCTTTCGCTCGGAAATTACGGCTTTTTGCGGAAAACGTCGGAAAACATCCGATTTCATTCGGTGAATGCTCCAAATCAATTTTAAAAGACCCGGCATCATTATAAGGTCAATCATACATGTTACCCTATAAAACATGAGTTTTATGCTCTGAATTAGGCGAATTTGGCGTGTCTACAACTGTAAACCAGTTTGCAGCTGGGATTTGACGAATCAGCCACGATTTTTGTTCCATCTCTCTAATCTGGGTTTCTGTGCCCTCCTAGAACACTCCATACCTTCTACGGGGTTGAATTATCCTTACCTCCCACGTCGTGAGTTTTAACTTATTTTGGGTTTCCCAGGCCCCTTCCGCCGGTTCAAATTTGTGAACGGTTTGGTTCAGCCTAACTGGCCGTTCTTTGAGTTCTAACTTCCCTTTTCAAGTAACTATGGCCATCTGAGATTCACCGATTTGGATCGGCTTAAATCTGCCATGGTTGAGGTTCTAACACTTTTTCTTCGATTGTTGGGTACGTTAAGGATAATTGAAACCGGTTACTCATTTGCATATAAACCAAACCAGCCATGTTTTTCAATTCTAACTCTTCTGAGGGCTTTTCAATTCCAACTCTTCTCTCCGGTTGCTAGGGCTGTTGAGGACAACTCAAAATGTTTGCTAATTTGGATTGGCCTAACTGAGCATGTTTTACATTCCAACCCTTTATTACAATTTCTATAGTTGCTCAAGACAGTCATAATAGTCTACAGGTTTGATCGGATAAACTGGGCACGCTTTGTGTTCTAACTCCCTTTCTGTGCTAGTACTGGTGTTTAGGTTGATACGAACCTATTACGAGTTTGAGTTGGCCTAACCGGCAAAGAACTCTTCTTTTGGTTTCTCTACCCCCATTTTGAAAAATTTGTATTACCCGTTGCTACGTTGCATCACCCCAACCACTAATGTTTTAAGATATCACCTTCTTTCGGGTTTCCAAGGCCGTTACGGCCCCATCCAGTACCTCTTAATGGTTTGAATCAGCCAACCCGGCCATCGGGTTTAGTGCTGACCACTATCTCCATTTTCTGCGGCTCATTCACCAGTTTGAATCTGCCTAAACCTGCCATGATTTGTGTTTTAGGACCGTTTGGCAAAGTTCGGAATGGTTGCACGTTTGGATTGCCCTAACCTGATGTGTTTTTAGTTTGAGTTCGTTTTACAGTTTCTGTGCCCATTTAGGACAGTCAAGATGTGCTGAAGTCTGGATTGGACAAACCAGCCATGTTTCATGTTCTGCTTTTAGCAGCTGGGATCTGCCTAACCAACCGTGAATTTTGTTCCAACCCTTTCTTTGCCCTCCTAGGACTATCCGTACCTACTACGGGTCTGAATCATCCTCATTACCCATGTCGTGAGTTCTAACTTATTTTAGGTTTCCTAGGCTCCTTTGGTCTATTCAAACCTGTGAACAGTTTGGTTCAGCCTGACTGGCCATTCTTTGAAATCCCTTTTCCGGTTCCCATGCTCTTTTGCAGTTCACCAATTGAGATTGGCCTAAACCGGCCATGGATTGGGGTTCTAAACCTTTTTCTTCGATTGTTTGAGCCGTTAAGGACAATTCAAACCAGTTGCTTGTTTAGATATATAAACTCATCCTGCCATGTTTTTTAGTTCTAACACTTCTTAGAGTTTCTATAGGTTCATGTTCTAACTCTTCTCTCCTTTTGCAAGGGCCATTGAGGACAACTCAAAATGTGTTTAATATTTGGATTGGCCTAACAGGCTGTGTTTAATATTCCAACCCCTTCTTATAGTTTCTATGGTCATTCAAGACGGTTGAAATAGGATATAGTTTCGACTGGGCAAACTAAGCACAATTTGTGTTCTTACTCCCTTTTTGTGTCGGTACACATGTTTAGGCCAATATGAACTGTTAGAAATTTGGATCTGCCTTGCTGGCAATGAACTCTTCTTTTCGTTTCACTATGCCGATTTGGACAATTCGTACTACTCGTTGCAATGTTGAATCACCCCAACTACCAATGTTTTGAGAACTGACCTTCTCTCCAGTTTCCAAGGCCGTTGCGGCCCGTCCATTACCCATTAATGGTTTGAATCAGCCAATTTGCAGCTGGGACTTGCCTAATCAGCTACGATTTTTGTTCCATCTCTTTAATCTGGGTTTCTATGCCCTCCTAGAACACTCCATACCTGCTACGGGGTTGAATTATCCTTACACCCACGTCGTGAGTTTTAACTTATTTTGGGTTTCCCATCCCCTTCCGCCGGCTCAAACTTGTGAACGGTTTTGTTCAGCCTAACTGGACGTTCTTTGAGTTCTAACTTCCCTTTTCAAGTAACTATGGCCGTTTGAGATTCACCGATTTGGATCGGCTTAAATCTGCCATGGTTGAGGTTCTAACACTTTTTCTTCGATTGTTGGATCCGTTAAGGATAATTGAAACCGGTTACTCATTTGCATTTAAACCAAACCGGCCATGTTTTTAAATTCTAACTCTTCTGAGTGTTTTTCAATTTCAACTCTTCTCTCCGGTTGCTAGGGCTGTTGAGGACAACTCAAAATGTTTGCTAATTTGGATTGGCCTAACTGACCATGCTATACATTCCAACCCTTTATTACAATTTCTATAGTTGCTCAAGACAATCAAAATAGTCTACAGGTTTGATCGGACAAACTGGGCACGCTTGTCGACTCTAGAAACGGGTTCCGGATCGGCACCTCAATATAAGAAGGTGAAAGATGGAATAGGAGAAAAAGGGGAGTGAATCGTAAGACACTCGGAAAGCGGTAAAATGTCCTCACCTCGGTCCCACACTCACATTGATCCCCGAACTTTCATCTCACGGCGTCGCTCGAGCACCGGAGATGGTTCGGGTCATGTGGGAGGAGAGTGAGGAGGATATGAATTTAGAACATGAATAAAAAAGAAAGTGTGGTCGCCAGGAGCCGCGGGCTCCGCTTTATATAATGGAAATGGAGTGAAGTTTACCGTGTGTACCTTAGCGTGGGAGAAAGGGATGTGAGTTCAACCTTCTTCTTCTTCGGCCGGCCGATGAAGAAGAGTCTCCAATCCAATGCTAGCTTGATAAACCTGTGCAACTAGAAAAATAAACCAAGTGAAGAAAATAATTAGAACTATGGGAAGTGTAGTAACTGTAGAGAGAATATGAGAAAGAAGCAATTGGAATCGAACTCACCGGATTGGGGTGAGTCCTAACCCCTTTTTTGTATTTTTGATTAGGTAAAAATGATGTAAATAAAATAAAAGATGCTTTAAAACAATGAATAAACAGAGTTAATGGAGTTGAGAAGGCTTATAGAATGGATCGGCTTGAGTTGAAGCCGAGTTGGTTGAGACAAGGCCGGTTCGGGTAGCTTTGCACCCTTCTGGCGCGACTTCGGTGCAGAGGATGTTACGGACGGCCCCGATGTCAGAATCGAGTTCCGTTTGTTTCAGTAGACGGAGGACTCAGAGAGAAAGAGTTTCTATGTTGATGATTTCTCCGAAATACTCCTGTATAAGTCAGTAAAATTCTGAAAGTGGGCGGATATCAAAAATAGAACCTGGATGCGCGCCCTCAGTGTAGCAACCGCCACGAACAAACGGCAAGTCGGAATGGAGTGCCGTCAGTTGGGGACGAAAGAGGACGAAGAGAGGAACAATTTGTATGTTGAAGACTTTTGCAGCAGAAGCCTCGGCTTTTCTGCAGAAGTCGACGAAGATGGTTGATGAAGAACACCCGGATCGAGCCTTCTCCTTCACCTCGGGATCGATTTCTTGACTTCGGATCGCCTTTGGACGTCGGGACGGCTTTGGAGAAGAGCTTGGACAACCTCTGGACGAGCTAGGCACCCGGGTTCCACCTCGGTTCGTTGAGAATGGCCCTCAATTTATAGGGGAAGAGAGCCGGTGCAAAATTTAGAAACTGGATGTACCGCGCACCCGCGTTTCAAAGGACACGAGGGCGCGCAGGGCGCGCCCTCAAACCAAGGGCGCGCAGGGCGCGCCCTCAGTTCGGGGGCGCGGTCTGCGCGCCCCCCTGTTTCAAAGGGGGTGGGGGCGCGTTCGGCGTCTCATTGCTAAAAATCGACAGAAACTTCCGGAAATTGCTAAAAATCGACTTGACATACGTAACGCGCCCCCGAACCGGGGGCGCGGTACAAATAAGTGAAAATCCTCCCGGGAAACCTTCCAAAAACCCGGTTTAGAAGGTGCTAATCGGGGTAATTTCCGATTTAAAGCAACTGACCGCGCCCCCGCATTTCAAAGGAACCGGGGGCGCGCAGGGCGCGCCCCCAGTTTGATGGCGCGCAGGGCGCGCCCCCGGGTTGAGGGCGCGCAGGGCGCGCCCTCCCCTTTCAAGCGGAGCGGGGGCGCGGTACACTCTCTCTCCTGCGCGCGTGTTCCGCGGGCCGTATCTTGCAAACCGGATGTCCGATTCGGCTCCCATTTGTCGCGTTGGAAAGAGGGCCTTCAACCGCACCTCCTCAAGTCGGTAAACCAGCTGCATGACTCCCGAGATGTTCGTACGGGGCTTTCTACCGGTTTACCCTCTCGCGGAAAGCCAAAACCTGGGGCGAAGATCCGAAAGAGCACGGTTCCGGTCGAGAAATCTCGGGTCAAGTCGGGATGACTTGAAATGATGACCGAACAAGTCTGGTACAATCGGACAATCCTAAGTCATCGAAAAATGTGAGATTAACCCGGTAAACGTGAATCAAAAGCCGTAAAAGCCGCGAAACCCTAAAATTGACCGAACCGGCCTTATAGCCCCGGTTGATAAAATATACGGCTAGAATCAACCCGGATGACCCGAAAAGACCCGGTGATGACCGGAAAGGCCTAACATGTGGTCTGGGATAGCCGTGTCAGCACAGATCGAAAAAGCCATAACAAAAGCCGTCATTGACCGACGCCTACTGAAATGACTTCTCGGAAACCCTGAATGTTACGGAACACATGCGGGACTCCTGAGACCTTCAATTATGGACCATTCAAGGTCGGTCATCGAGCAGGCTTCGTGTTTTTTATGGTTCACACGCGGCTCTTTCTTGAAGGTTACGGCATTATTCCGGAAATCTTCGGTCCATTCTCAACTAACAAGGGGGCTCCACCAATGTCCTTAGCTCATGTCCACGAGAAAATCCGGATCAGATAACGGTCAGATAAAAGATATCGCCTAGGGAATAAGAGTCTAGGGCTCCGAATCTAGCCAATTTGGCGTGTCTACAGCTTGCCTCGCCTTGATGTCGGCTTTGCAAGGGAATGGCATGTAGCGGAACGGAGTGAAACGTAGAGAAAGCGTAGCGAAGCGAGATGGATCATAGTGGAATGTAGTGGAGTGAAATGGCGATGGACTGAAAAGGTGGCATCAAGGTGTAGATATAGACACGCTCAACGACCAGATTCGGCAAGACGAATCTCCTCAAGTCTCTTGGTTAACCGCCATGTTTCATTAAGTCTTCCTATGTTCGATTGGTAAAAGATGTGCCATTGGCACGAGAGAAGAATAGCCAACCCCCAACGCGGTGGGGAGTCCCCGAAACATGGGTTCGTAGGTTCATCATCAGCCGGTAACCCGATCTTTGCGGTGTTCCTGTACTGTGATGGGCTAAAATTTAAAAAGAGATTTGTTTGAAAAAGTAAAAGAATACCAATCGAGCACATTCAGGCTCTCTGATTCATTTAAGTCTTCCAAGAGACAAGATTTGATTCGGAATAGAATGATCTCAGATTCCGAAAGGCAAATGTTTAAACATAGACCGTGAAGATAATGACGGTGCAAGTTCTGATCAAATAGAAGGTCCTTGGCGGGACGAAATGGCTGTCACGGTGGGATAAGTAGCAAAAGAAGTTGTGATGGCCTCTGTGGTGAAAAGAATTGAAAGATTTGAGGGCAAAAAGTGGTTACCAAACACGGTGGGATTAATAGACACGGTGGGATATTAGAGAGGTTGGTGGGACTAGAGAATATGGTGAATGACATGGTGGGATTTAGAATGATCGAGAGGGTGAGAAGGTGAAGATTAGGAAATGATGTATGCAATGACAAAACAAAATGTAATGCAATTAATACTACATGATGCATGTTGGGCTCAAAAAACAAAACAAAACTTGTATAACAAATAGTTGAAGATATAGATTGTCTATGAGGTCAAGATACCCATTCGGGAACTATCGTCCCTCACAGCACAACTTTGGCTTATCCGTGAGCATTAGAGATGACCCGACCGTCGTAGATTTTGATGAAGGGGATCTCGGGTCAAGTCTTCTCTATGCTCATGGTCTTCAACAAATAATGCATAAGATAATAATACACGACTAGCGACATATATGCTAGTCGGCAAGTTATGGGGGTTTCCCATGTCTATTCTTCTGTTTCCGCGAGCAATTCCTGGCCACTCTTTTGGAGCATCACCAGAACGAGGCGGTTGCGGCGGTATGGTTTCCATGCCTTCTCCACGTGGTCATTCTCCTGGAGTCAGTGGCAATCAGACACTGATATCTGTAGCAGGCTTAATCTTCTTCTAGTGTTGTAGCTGCTTTTCTTCCTTGTTATAGCACTTCTTGCTTCAGTGTTGTTTGACCTGTTGGCGAGATTCTCACCCCTCCTTGACTTGTGTTTCTTTCCTGAAATACTTAATAAAGGGGTTAGATCTGCTCTATGGCTTACCCCCTTGCCTATTGTCATCTTGCCTTGCTTATATGTCAAGGGGGTAGCCTTATTAACAAGGTAAGATGAACAAAATGACTAAAAATGAATAAGATAAGGGTTAAGAAAGCTTACCTGCTATGGCGAGAGTCACTCCCTTCTTGATCTTAGAATCCTAAAACACTTAATCAAAGGGGATTAAATCTTCACCATGACTCATCTCTTTGCCTATTGTTGCCTGCCTTGACTTAGGTCAAAGTGAGGAGCCTTCTTAACAAGGTGTAATAACCTAAATGACCGAAATGAAATAGTTAAGAGAAGTTACCTGTCGTTGAGAGAACCTTTTCCTCTTATTTTAAAGTCCCTGAAAACACTTGATAAAAGAGAATTAGAACTTCACAACGACTAATCCCTTTGCCTATTATGGCCAACTTTGACTCAGGTCAAAGGGAGGAGCCCTCTTAATGGGGTGATAATGAAGGTAAATATGCAATGCGGAAACAAAACATGCAAGACATAAAGATAAACATGAATGCTAGCAAAGGCAAAAATCAAGGTTATGCCAAGCTAGATGATGCACTTTTTTAGATTTTTTTTTTTTGAAGATATTCAACTTATTTTCTTTTTTGTGGATTTTTTTTTTGAATTTTTTTTTTGAAATTATTTGATTTTTTTTTTGGATTTTTGAAAATTTTCATTGTTTTGGATTTTTGTGGAGAATGTGCCAGTGTTGAAACAATTCATCGATCTTTGAGTGTTAATCAAGATTTAAGTGATAAACACCACGTGAAAATAAGGTTCCATACCCAGAATCTTTCTTGCCCTCTTCTCTTGATCGGTTTGGATTCCCCCTGAGTTTGGATAGTCTACCCTACCCTAGGGGTTTTAAGATGGAAGAATAATAGAGGAAGTCTTTGATAGGATTTGGGGGTGTTGAGGAGGGTTTCTCTACTCATGCCCAAATTGCCCGTTGGGGTTCGGCCTCTTCGGGTCTTTTCTACATGTGGCACTTACTTAGACAAGTCTTTGACCCGTGGGGTCATTGCCCATCTTTTGGTGCCTTCTCTTCATTTTCTATTCTTTCAGGTACTCATTCGAACGAGGCCCATATTTGTTTAAACCTGTGGGGTTCATTTCCCATCTTTTGGCACCCTTTTGCACCCTATGAGACGGCCTCCTACTAAGGCGGCGGGCATTTTCGATACTATCCTCCTCTAGTCCCCTTCACCTATCTTGGACCGAATAGAAGAGAATAGGGTAAGGTTTCCTTTCCGCCTTCAGGGTTCTGCCTTGCCTCTCTTGAGTGTTGGGCTATCTAGATTCTGGGATCGGGAGGTGTTGTGTGTGCAAGGTGATGTCTACCCTTGACTTCTAGCTAACACCCTTGGATCGATGACTTGATATCATACCAGAAATTCTCCATTTTCTTTTTTTTTCTAAGGAAAATATTTTTTGAGGTAAACGCCATTCCATGGATGATTCAATTTTTCTCCATCGGCGTTGGTTAGCTCATATGCATTGCCTGGATATTTTTCAGTTATAACAAAAGGCCCTTCCCAGTTAGGTTGCAACTTGGAGCGGGGACCACCCGGCTTAACGAATATACGTTTAACTACCATCTCACCAATTTCGAATTTTCTCTCTACCACCCTCTTTTGATAAAACCTTTTCAATCGGTTCTGATAAGTCCGAGCATGCTCGGAGGCAGCCAACCTTCTTTCATCTAGGAGTTCAAGTTGTGCAAGGAGAGATTCTCGTCTCTCATCGACAGGGATGTCTCTATCGAGTTGAACTCGGAGTGATAGAAGGAGTACTTCGTATGGGACCACCGCTTCCATCCCATATGCGAGAGCATACGGGGTTTGACCAGTAGGGGTCCGTACAGAAGTACGATAAGACCATAGGGCATCTACAAGCTTATCTGGCCAGTCTGCGAACTTGCTAGACTTACAGCTTTTCTTGATGATTTTAATCAAAGTTTTGTTGGTGGCTTCTGCTTGACCATTGCCTTGCGGGTAATAAGGAGATGAATGATGCAATACAATGCGGTACCTGTTGCAAAGATCACGCAGATTTTGAGAGAGAAATTGCGGTCCGTTGTCGGTGACGATGTCGCTGGGTATCCCGAACCTGGCGATGATGTTGCACTTGATGAAGGAACACAGTGTTGATGCCTTGATCTCCACGAACGCTTCCGCTTCTGCCCACTTGGTGAAGTACTCTGTTGCCGTCAGGATGAACGATTTGGAACGAATTTCAGAGTTAAGATCACTTAGAGGGCCAATGATATCGAAAGCCCACATGGCGAAGGGCCATGGGGCATGAATCGGATGAAGGGAAGATGCGGGAGAATGGATCTTGTCGGCATGAAGTTGGCAAGAATGACAAGTCTGGGACAAAGATGGAGCAATCCTCTTCTAGGGTTGGCCAATAATACCCCTGCCTGATGATTTTCTTGGCAAGAGCTTGAGCATTGACATGGCCTCCACAGACCCCGGAATGTGCTTACTTAAGCACCAATTCTGCCTCTTCTTCATCAACGCATCTCAATAAAATTCCGCTCAGGCTCTTCTTGTAGAGCACCCCTCCTAGGATGGTATACCTCTGGGATACTCTCCTGATGGCCTTCTTTTCTTTTGCATTTGATCCAGGTGGATATGTATGATCTTGACAATACCTCGCGATCTCATCAAACCAGGGCCTCTCACCCTCATCTAACTCTTCCAACTCGACTAGAGAAACTTCCTCTTTCTGCTCTAGGTACTCCTTCCTGCCAAATCTCTCCTTAACTTTCAGAAATCGCCCATCCTTAATCGCTGGCATCGACCTTCTACGGACATGAATAGTCCGCACCTGTCTACCTAGCGGGACTGATAGAGATGAAGCTAAGGAGGCTAGGGCATCAGCAAGGATGTTCTGAGCTCGAGGAACATGGACAAAAGTGAGTTTGGAAAAGAGCTTGATGTAGCAAGAGGTGAGTTCTTGGTAAGGTTTGAGGTTTGGATGAGAAGTTCGGTATTTGGTTAGGACTTGGCGAAGGATTAGTTGGCTATCACCTATCACCCTCAATTCCGTGGCACCATAGAAATGAGCAGCCTCCAGCCCGGCCAGCAAGGCTTCATATTCAGCTATATTGTTGGTTGCTGGGAAGTCAAGCTGAAATGCCTGTGGAATGGTGACACCCTCGGGTGATAGAAGGACGATTCCTATTCCCTTACCGTGTGAATTCAGAGCCCCGTCAAAATATAATGTCCAAAGGTGGGAAGATCGGATCAACATTAGTTCGTCATCCGGGAGCTCCGATTGGACCGGGTCAAAGAGGGGTATAGGGTGATGGGCTAGATGTTCGGCAATGGCATAGCCCTTAATCGCCTTCTGGGGGACATAGGTGATATCAAACTGGGAGAGGAAGCTCTGCCAACGACCTAACCGATCAGTTAGAACAGTTTTCTCCAGAAGGAATTTGATGGGATTGATGTAGGCAATAAGAATGACCTCATGTGCTAAAAAAAAGAGTTTAAGCTTCGAACTACCCAGACTAGTGCAGCACAGGTCTTCTCCACTACAGTATACTTCTGCTCACATGGATCAAAGATCTTTGACAAATAGTAAGTTGCCCTCTCTTTCCCTTCTTCATCAACTTGTGCGAGGACTGCCCCAAGAGAATTCTCCAAAACCGAGATATATAAAACTAAGGGGTTGCCTGGGACTGGTGGTCTAAGCACAGGGGGACTAGCCAGGTATCTTTTCAAACCATCGAATGCATCCTGGCACTTCGAATCCCATTTGAACTCGGCCCCCGCCTTGGTCAACTCATAGAAAGGTTTACACCTTTGGGAGTGTTGTGAGATGAACCGGCGGACAAACTGTAGCCTCCCGATTAATCCTCGAAGTTCTTTCATATTTCTCGGGGGAGGCATACCAATGATTGCCTTGGCCTTGTTTGGGTCGATCTCTATGCCCCTTTTGCTCACTATGAACCCCAACAGTTTTCCTGAGGATACTCCAAACGTGCATTTCTTTGGGTTCATTTTCAATTTGTATTCCCTAGCCCTTTGCAAGACCTTTCTTAACACTTCAGGATGATCTTCTCGGCTTCTGGACTTAACGACCAGGTCATCCACGTACACCTCTACAAGGGTATGCATCATGTCATGAAAGATAGCCATCATTGCCCTCTGATAGGTAGCACCGGCATTCTTCAGTCCAAAGGGCATGACGACATAGCAGTAGGTTCCCCAAGGTGTGGTGAACGAGGTCTTCTCCTGGTCCTCTTCGGCCAACCGGATTTGATTATATCCAGAATAGCCATCCATGAACGACAACATCTCGAATCCAGCAGTGTTATCAACCAGTACGTCAATATGAGGTAGAGGAAAGTCATCTTTAGGACACGCTCGGTTCAAGTCCCTGAAGTCTATACAGATCCGAACTCGACCATCCTTCTTCATGACAGGGACTATGTTTGCCACCCATTGCGGATAAAGGACGACCTTAATGAATCTTGCTTGATGTAACTTGTCGACCTCTTCTTTCATTTTAAGTGCAACATCAGGGTGGAATCTCCTTAATTTTTGCTTGACCGGGGTAACTCCAGGTTTCAAAGTTAGACGATGTTCAACTAACGAGTTGTCTAACCCCGGCATGTCCTCGTATGTCCATGCGAACGTGTCCTTATATTCTTCCAAAATTTTAATCAAACTCTGTTCCTCAGTGGGAGTGAGGTTTGCGCTTAGGAGGATTGTCTTGGGATCTTCCGGTGTTCCAAGATTCAGTTCTTTTGTTGGTTCATCCACCGTGGCTAATGGTTCTTCAAATCTTTTAAGTCCAGATGCATACGCAACAGCCAAGTCCTCAATTCCATCCTCGAAATCAGGATCTTTTTCTGATAAGACCTCGTAAACTCCCAGTGTATGATCTACATTGAATTCATCCTCATATTGGATTTCATTAAGCTGGATAGCATTTTCCAAAAAAACTTGGCAGCCTTGCACATTCCTTGCATTTTTGAGCTATTTGTTGGATATATCTTTCCGGCACACGTTTACCTCGAATTTTCTTATTTTCTATCCTAACTACTCCTAAAGAAGACGGAATTGAAAAGGTGGTATTAACAATGGGTGAAGGATCGAGCAGATCGATCAGTGAGTTGGAGAAGAGGGGTCCCTGGTTGGGAGCACCCTCCGAGACAAGTAGCGACGTCTCCTCAATGGAAAACTGAGTTTGTGAGAGGACGTTCTTTTTTGGGTATTTTGGGTATTTTCAATAATAAAAAGGGAATGAGCCGATGGGGCTCGAGCATAAATAGAAAGCTTAAGTAAATGGAAGAAAAATGGGCTCGCGGGCCCGATGATGACAAGAAATGGGCAGATAGGCCCAAAGCTGGTGAAAATATCTAAGGGGCACGTGGGCCCAAATGGTGGGGACGCGGGCCCAAAGCAAGAAAATAAATCTAAAGGGCACGTGGGCCCGACTGGTGGGCACGCGGGCCCAAGGTTGTTGGATTGGAATGGGCATAGAAACCCAGTGGAGTAAGAAGATTTGAATGGGCTCTCATGCCCATTGATCAGTTCAGGTGGCCATTTTGGCCCATAAGTGGGAATTGGGCTAGATAGCCCATCAAGAGAATCCAAGAGGGATAGAGTGAGAATTTTGAAATACGTGACCATAGGATACGGTTCACGCGGGATGTTGTTTGGAGGTGGGTTCGAGTGGACAAGTTGTTTAGAGATGGACTTGCCCTTGACTGGTTCTACCTCCTTGATGAACAACCGAGCCAAAGATGTACTCAGGTTGTCCACCTCCTCCTCTTGCTCTGGTGCCTTCTTCCTCTTGACTGGTTCTTCTTCTTTGTCCCCGGCCATCATCATGGTCTCCCCTTTGATAAAGAATTTTTGGAGTCCCATGGCATTTTTTGGCCGGTAGACCATCCGCGGAGTGAAACTGGGCTCATAGCCAAGCCCGTATCTCTTTGGTCTTTGTACGGCTTCAATGGGGTGCACAATCCCCTGCAGCTCCTTTCCCAGCCCCTTTCCTGGCTGATAGCCCATCCCTTTCATCATCCGCCACGCAACTGAATCTGGTGGCGTCGTCAACACCATGACCTCAGGTAGCTCTGTAGTTGAAACCAACGGCTGGACAGATTGTGATATTGGTAGTGCAGAAGAGGGGTCATCCACGTCATTCAGAATGGGGATGTTGGTTACTTTGATCACCTGGCCCTTGTATGGGAACTTCGTACAACGATGATTAGTGGAGGCAACAGCTCCTATTGCCTCAAGGTACGGGCGTCCCAAGATAGCTTTGAATGTAGGGTCTAATTCTAGAACGTGAAACTCGGCGGTGACAGCACACGGCCCGAGCCCTACTTTCAACGTAACCACCCCTCGTGCCGGCTTCCGGGAGTTGTCATATGCGGTCACCGTGATGGCAGAAGGCTCGATTTCTTCATCGGAGATGCCGCAAAGTTGCAATGTTTCTGGCGGCATGACATTTATGGATGCTCCGGTGTCAATCAAGCAAGACTTGATCTCCACGCCTCGGATGACTACTGCAACGCGCAAGGCGTACTTTCTGATCTCTGGCCGTGCCAACTCCTCCTGTGTAAAGGTGAGTGCCGGATGTTCACTCCTCGGGGTCAGGACAGCAATGATCTTCTCAGGCGGGAGGTCCTCATTGACCATGACCCGCTGCAAGTATTGTTGCAAGATGTCCTGGTGATTCTTCGACCTTTTTATCAACTCCAGAATTGAAATCCGCGCCGGCATTTTATCTAAGTGCTTCAATAGGTCATATACCGTGCCGGGCAATGGTTCTTCTACCACCTCCTCTTCTGCCTGTTCCTGTGGTTGTATCCCGACCTGGGGGAAGACCCTTTGGAACATCCTCCCGCTACGAAGTACCGGCGCCAGCGTGGTAGGGGAAGTGGTGATGATGGTGATGGTAGGGTTGGTTGGTAGGTTGAGGAGCCCATGGTAGGTAGGGGTGGTGAGGATCGGATGATGAGGGGTCGTGGATTGGTGGAGGCCGGTATGTTGGGTGATGGTTGGGGTGTTGGTGGTGATGGTCTAATGATGAGGGGTCGTGGGGTGGCAGTGACTGGTAGATTAGGTGATGTCTGGGGTGTTGGTGGCGGTCTAATGATTAGACGCCGTGGAGGATTAATGGTGGTTGGTGGGTTAGGTGTAGACACGCAATTTTGGCCTAGTTGGAGAGCTTAAATTCTTGTTTTCATGAAGTATATTTGAGTAACCTTTCAAGAGAACCGAGTTTTCCGGAAAAATTGAGGCTTTTGGCACATTTCAAAGAGGGAAAAAACCCTGTGTATAAGGGCACCTGGCGCCCTACTTATAGGGCACCAGGCGCCCTATAAATAGGGCACCAGGCGCCCTGTTTATAGGGCACCAGGCGCCCTATAAACAGGGCACCTGGCGCCCTGTAAACAGGGCATAGGGCACCAGGCGCCCTATAAACAGGGCGCCTGGATCCAAATCTAATCGATGTGACAGGTCGATTTGACCCCCCGCAGTGACTTGTCTTGTCGATTTGACATATCTCATGATGCTAGCGCCCCATATACAGGGCGCTATGCCACATGGCACTGTTTTTCGAAAATGGCCAAAGTGCCCTCTTTTGGGCTATAAATAGAGCCCCATTTGAGACCAAAAGAGGGTTCCAACTCTGTGCCACCCTAGAGATCATCCAACACTACGATTCCAAGCCACATTCACCCTCCAAAAGCCTCCAAAACCGATCCAAAATCTTCCACCAAAAACCCCAAAACCCTCTCGTTTCGTCACCCGTAAATATGATTTTTCTCCAACTTTGAGAGCTTCTCCCCCTGTCTCCTCTTATATCCAGCACACAAACCCTCTTCCATGGGCTTCATTTGAGTCTTGTCTACAAGGAGGAGCCCCTACTTCGTCGTGGAAGCCTCCCAGCACTGCGGAGTAGCGCCGCGAAGAGGAGAAGAAAATCTGTTCGGGCCGGACTTAGTGCCCCGTATACGTGGCGCTTTGACTTGGTCAACGCGCCCTATAAAGGGGCACCTTCTCTGGCGCCCTATATACGGGGCACCGGGAAGGACGAAGCTTGTTTTCGTTATTTTTAGATTCCGATCGTCCGTTTAATCGAGTCTTGTCTCCCTTTTTCGCTTTTGCACCGATCATCAAGTTATTTAGCACGTCTTAGAGCATCTTTGCATTTCATATACGTTTAAAACCTACCAAAAATAGGGGTTGGGATTTCGTCCCAATCCGGTTAGTCTTTTCCCATTTGCATGTTTGAATCTAAATTCGAGCTCGATGCTATGCTTTCGTTAGAACTAATGAAACCTTCACTTGTCTACATGTTTTCTTATGGACATTCTTAGGTAGATCCGATCGAGGCGGAGCTTCAACCGGATTGAAGGCAAGGGATTCACTAAGCTCTCTTCTTTCGGCCGGCCGAGAGAGGAGAAGTCGGAACTCAACAATCTCCCCGCTTCCGAAGGTACGACGGTCATCTTTCTATTTCATTTTCTTTCATCCCATCATACTTTGGAACCTTTGGTTCTGGCGACCACACACAAAACACACCACACCACCCACCGACGAACACCGTGGCCCCGCGTCAGGGGGGTCCCAGGGGGAGATCCGCGGATGTCCCGGTCCGGGTGCTTACACCTTTCGGCGACCACCCTGGGACCGACTTTGCTTTAGTGAAATCCCACTTTATTTACCTAAGAATGGCCATCTGAAAATCATGTTTACTTTCATTTCCATGTGAGTCATTTCCATTTCCTTACATTGTTGCTTGTTTACGTTGCTTACTTTTCTTCGAAGCATCATCTTGTCTCTTCCAAGTTTACTTGCTCTCCGTTTATCTTTTAAAAAGCATATCCATCTGATTTCCAGCTTTGATAATCAACTTATTTCACCTTAGTATTTTAGATATCATCTTCTTTGCTAAGTCTAGTTCTCCTTTAAATCTTTCAAAGCATGCTTAGTTAAATTAGTTCTTTCTTCCATCCTAGCTTAATTTTATATCATTACCTTTTTCACTTGCTTCCTACAAACATCTCATTAATCATTGTATGCTTTTATTTTCTTCTTGGTTGCTTCTTATTCCTTGAAATTTCACTTGCATTTAGTTTGCATCGGAGCTTCGGGTCCGCCCGTCTCCTTAGGACATCCGAGAAGGGAGGCTCTCTCCTCCCAAAGCCCCACACATCCAAACACCCCTCTTGGTGGTTGCCAACTCCTCCTCCGGGGATTCCCTCTCGGAAGGACCGGGTAGCTTCCATCAAGACCTCCATAAGTCCCCAGACGTGAAGGATTCCCTCTTCACTGATCGGGCTGGTTGTACCACTTTATCCCAAAACCTGGAATACCTATTACCCATCGTTGTGAAAAGAGTGACAACCTTAGATTGCTCGGTGTTGTGAGAGCATAGGGTCCTACCCATTTATTTGAGTGGACAATATTTCTCTTAACAAGCCATTAATTTGAGATTGAAACAAAAAAATTGCGTTAATCATTCCAAGTCTTTGCTATTACTTGTTTGCAAACAAAAACTGAAAACTAAACAAAAATCCCAAAATCACCTGAAAAGAACCAAAACAAAAAATTTTACTTGAGGTTAATTTGCTTGACAACTTGCTTGTCCAAACACAAGAAAATCAAAACAAAAGAGGTCAAAAATCAAAACCAAAAAATTCTTGAACTTTTATTTGCCAACCTTCTTTTTCTGTCGTGTTTATGAACTTGAGGTCAGGTCGAGTTATCGGAATGGCGGATCAAAGATGCGAGCAACTGCAATTGGAATACGACCAGTCTTACTTCTACCCTGATGCCGTATGTGCCGTCAACGAACCTGAAGTCCTCCCTGAACCTAGTCAAACTTCTCCTCGACCCAATCCAAATTCACTTTGGGAGGCATTCTCTCATGCCGACCCTACCCACCTCCCGGCTTTCAAAGCCATTCTCAAGGGCAAGTCCCACACCGACCACATTCCTACCGAATGTGGCCTTCATATCTCTACTCCTCGGTCAGTGGCACACCAACCCAATGTGCCCACTCATGGCCATTCCCATACCGGGCTCCTATCCCCAATTTCACCTCATCCGGTGGCTAATCTAGATCACCCCCATACGAATGTGGTCGTCCCTTCTAGACCACCAGTTTATTCTTCTAATCATCTCAACCCTACTCCCCCTTTGGTACATCCCCCAATCTACCCTTCTCATCCGGTCACTTCGGCCCACCAAATCCCGATCCCGGTACACCAAGCACCCGCTCCTCCTCCTCCTCTTGGGGAACCCTCTGTCGATCTGGCTATGATCAATAAAATCAATCGCATGGACGAACAATATAGAGAACTCCGACGTTTGATCGACGCCAAGGCAGCCCCCGAAATTTCTCTTCCTTTTCTCCCTACTTTTCATCTACCCCCCTCTGAGATGCCGGTATACCGTCGCTACAACGGAACCGGTAATCCCTTCATTCATGTTAAAGACTTTCTCTATGAGTCAGTAATGTGGCAGAACGATCCGAGGGCCCTGGCTTTTCTTTTCCGAAGATCATTGGAGGGCTCGGCTTTAGAATGGTTTTACTCACTTGACCCTCCCGATGCAAGTAACTTTGAAGTCGTCAAGGCCAAATTTTTGCAAAGATATCAAGATAGGGTCGGACCAACTTATTCCATCACCGACCTCATGGCTGAAAGGATGAAGAATGATGAAGATTTTATCAGGTATGCTGATAGGTGGAGAGCAATGGCGGAAAGATTGGCAAATGCACTGTCCGGATCGGAACAAGTTATGGTGATCATCACCAACGCCACTCCCGCTTTAAAAAATGTATTGGCATTACATCACCCCGCCACGATGAGCGAACTCTATGAGAGAGCACGGTATATCCAAACACAGCTCCGAGACTCTCCCATTATGAACCTTTTCGACCCTAGGCCCCGAGTCACCAAAAAAACAACCACCACCACTTCTGGGCCCGTGACTGAAGGCGTGGTAACCAACGAACACGTCAATATCCTAGGGAACCCGCCCATCAACCACCAACGGCAATACAGAATCCCCGTATAGAAACCCACGCCAAATCCAACCGGCACCTCGCCCCGCATCCAACCGCAACCTTTCCGCCACCAAGCGCCGAACCAATACCCCCAACAACCAATACAGACACCAGTCCCCCAGCAACCCCGGCAGTTGGCCGTACAGACCTTTGCACCTCAACCTCCCCGCCAGCCGACCACCTACAACCAGGCACCTCCCCCCGGCACCTATGTACCACGAAGAGTAGGGCCTAGGAGAAATCATTACCCGCCATTACCGTACTCCCTCGTAGATATTTTTAACGCTCTTATGGCGGCAGGGCAGATCTCATTGCCGAGAGAAAAGTTGGAGTGGACACAGAATGCCAACACGGACAAGTACCGCTTGTACCACGATTCCCGGGGCATACGGTGGAGAACTGCTTTCGGTTTAAAGATTACATCCATGACCTCCACGAGCAAGGAAGCATTGACCGGGGCCAAATGGGCGAATACATCAAGGCAAAGAAAAACCAACCCCAAGAAGCGGCGAGGCACCGCCTCGACAACAACAACGGGAACCCGGCACAGGGAATTATTCGTAACCCGCTACCCGCGCACGCACCGGCAACACGGCACCGAGAAAACCAGAGGGTTAACCCTATCTTAACCTCCACTGGTGAACCCCGCGATAGAGGTCAAAATTGGCAAATAGAGGGACCTGCTTCCTTCATGAACACCAACCCTCCAAACCGAACCGTTCACTCCATACCCCGAGTCATCCCCGCCAGAAGAAGCCAACCGCCGATTATCCGCACGCCACCACAACCAACCATAACACCACCAGCCATACAACTCCAACCGGGTAGGACCTTGATCCGCCCGGTCGAGCCCCCACAAATACCACCGCCACTAGGACCCATCATTATACCACCTCGTGCAACCATGCCACCACAATCCACTCGTACCCCTACAGCTCGGACCATCATCACTACACCCCGCCTAGGCCTCCTATCATCCGACCTAACCCCCGTCTATCTCCACTACACCAACCATAACTCCCCCCTCGCCACGGTGCTTAGAAGCGGGCGTATGTTCCAAAGAATTTTTCCCCGAGCCGGTCAACCGGGACGACCGCAAGAAGAAGAAGAAGAACACCCGGAAGAGCCGGTACCAGAACATCCTATGATTTGCCGAAGCACCTGGATAAAACCCCTGCGCGAATTTCCATTCCGGAGCTAATTAAAAGGTCCAAAGCTCATCAAGAAGTACTTCAACAATATCTCGCAAAGAGTGATGGTCAATGAAACTCTCCCCGTAAAAGATTACATCGGTTCTAACCCCAAGAAGTGAACATCCTGCTCTCATTTTCACTAATGAAGAATTGGCCGAACCGTAAACAAGAAAATATGCACTATGTATCACTATCGGTATCAACGAACGTATATTGAATCTTGTCTAGTTGACACCGGTGCATCTATTAATGTCTTACCACCGAAACACTACGGTTGTGTGGAATCCCGAGAAGAAGATATTCGGCCATCGCAAATCACCGTGACTGATACGATAATTCCAAGAGGCCCGCCCATGGCATGGTCACACTTGAAGTCAAACTCGGACCCCGGGTTGTTACTGTCGACTTCCATGTTTTGGATATGGATCCAACTTACAAAGCCATCCTGGGAAGGCCTTACTTGGAAGCATTAGAGGCCGTAGCTTCAACCAATCATCAGTGCATCAAATTTCCCTTCAAGGGACAAGTTGTCAAAGTAGTGAGTATGCCCGTGGATTGCTTGGTTACTCTCCCCCCTGGCTTGCCGAATCAACCAGTATTTACAATCCTTGATCTACCAAGGGATAAAAGACAGTCTAGGCAAGTTTGGAGAAAGAAGAAAGATAACGCCAAAACCCTTGGGTGGCGTATGATGGAGAGTCTGGGATATCAAGAAGGCCTAGGACTGGGGAAAGAACTGCAAGGCATCACAGAACCCATTCAGCTAGTGAAGACGACATCAAGGAATGGGGTAGGGTATGATGGGACACGTGATAATGGCCAGAAAAACGGCCAAAAATACTTCCAAGGATGTCTGCGCAAGTTCTTTGATAAAAGAGAAACAATACAAATGATTGAAGAGCAGGAACCACAAGAACAAGTGAAGAGGAAGAAGGTGGGCGACCTAGGGGATGAGACACATATTGACGTATCATGGTTATTTGCTGAAAAAGGGTCAAGTGATGAACCGTTCTGCAACGAGCCTTCTAACAAGCAAAGTCCAGGGCATTCAACGAGTGTCATCTTCTCGGATCTAGCAGACTCATTCCCGACGGATCCATTGTCAGTTCTAGATGACAAAGACGGATGCCCTCTTTACCCGTCCTTGCTTGACTTGTTCCCCTCTCTATCAATATCTCAACCCAAAACAACAACCAACCAAACCCCCACTGTATTTATGTTTAGTACTTCTCAAAAAGATCAAAAAAATCCGTCCTTTTCTCAAACCAAATCTCGCTCGAAGAGACGTCCCAACTCGCTCCGAAGGACAACCCGAATCAGGAGGCCACCCGATCTCTCGATCGATCTCCTTTGCCCTTCGTCAATAAATTCCACTCCATCCACCTCCTCCTCACCTCCTTATTTAACTTCTTCTTCTTTAGGTTTAGTTTACGGCAAAAGCAAAACAAAAATCAGGTAGAAGAGTTCCGGGGAGGTATTCGCATCGATTAGCTCGGAAGAGCTTAGAATGCGCCAAGCTACCGGAGTATTTAGAGGATGCAATCCGGATAGGAGAAATTCGATATGAGGAGAGAAACAATGTTGATCCAACTTTAGGGGTCTACGAGGTTGTATCAGAAAAGGATCCTGACACCGAGGATGAAGAGGAGGATTTGGCTGATGCCTATGCATCCGGTTTAAGAAGATTCGAAGAACCATCAGCCACGGTGGATGAACCGACTAAGGAACTTAATCTCGGAACACCGGAAGATCCTAAGAATATCCTCATCAATGCCAACCTCGCCCCTTCGTAAGAACGAATCTAATGGGGGTATTACAAGAATACAAAGACACGTTCGCTTGGACATACGAAGATATGCCGGGGTTAGATAAATCATTGGTAGAACATCGACCGACTTTAAAACCTGAGGCTACCCCGGTCAAGCAAAAGTTAAGAAGATTCCACCCAGACGTGGCATTAAAGATGAAGGAAGAGGTCGATAAGTTGCACCAAGCAAAATTCATTAGAGTCGTCCTCTATCCACAATGGATGGCAAATATAGTCCCAGTCATGAAAAAGGATGGAAAAATTCGAATTTGCATTGACTTCAGGGACTTAAACCGAGCGTGTCCAAAAGATGATTTCCCCCTTCCTCATATCGATGTTCTTGTTGACAACACAGCTGGATACGAAACCCTATCATTCATGGATGGATATTCAGGGTATAATCAAATCCGGTTAGCGTAAGAGGATCAAGAGAAGACCTCATTCACTACACCTTGGGGAACTTATTGTTACGTTGTCATGCCCTTCGGATTAAAGAATGCCGGAGCAACTTATCAAAGGGCCATGGTGGCAATATTTCATGATATGATGCATAAATCTGTAGAGGTGTACGTAGATGATTTAGTGGTCAAATCTCGAACCCAAGTGGAGCATGCTGAGGTATTGAAAAGGGTTTTGCAACGAGCCGGGGAATATAAGCTCAAGATGAACCCCAAGAAATGTGTGTTTGGAGTATCGTCTGGAAAGTTACTTGGGTTCATTGTCGGCAAAAGAGGCATCGAAATCGATCCCAACAAAGCCAAAGCTATTATTGACATGCCTCCACCAAAGAACCTAAAAGAGCCGAGAGGGTTGATTGGCGGTGTTACGGTTCGTTCGCCGGTTTATCTCACGGCACTCCCAAAGGTGCAAACCTTTCTATGAGTTAACCAAGGCGAAGGCCGAATTCGGATGGGATTCGAGGTGTCAAGAGGCATTCAATGGTTTGAAGAAATATTTGTCAAGCCCACCCGTGCTCAAACCTCCGGTTCCCGGCAAACCCATGATCTTATAAATCTCAGTCTTGGAGGGATCCTTGGGAGCAATATTGGCACAAGTAGATGATGAAGGGAAAGAGCGAGCGGCATACTATCTGTCCAAAATTTTTGATCCTTGTGAACAAAAGTATACAACCATGGAGAAAACCCGTGCCGCCCTGGTTTGGGTGGTCCGAGCTCAAACATTACTTTACGGCTCACGAGGTTAATCTCATTGCTCGCATGAACCCCATCAAATTTCTCCTTGAAAAATCTGTCCCGACCGATCGTTTGGCACGCCGGCGAGTTTCCTCTCCCAATTTGACATCACCTACACCCAACGAAGGCAATCAAGGGCTATGCAATTGCCGAGCACCTTGCCCATCATCCTATCCCAACTTTTGACCCTATCCGGTCAGATTTTCCCGATGAAGAATTGATGTCCATTCGATCTTCTAATCTGTGGACTCTATATTTTGACGGGGCATTAAACTCCCGGGGTAGAGGGATAGGGATCGTTCTTCTATCGCCGGAAGGTGTCCCCATTCCACAGAGTTTTCAGCCCCATTTTCTAGCAACAACCAATATAGCAGAGTATGAAGCCTTGTTGGCCGGACTGGAGGCCGCTCACTTCTATGGTGTCACTAAACTAAGGGTAATTGGTGATAGTCAGTTGATACTTCGCCAAGTACTGGCCAAATATCGCACATCTCATCCTGGGCTCAAACCATACCAAGAACTCACCACTTGCTACATCAAGCTATTCTCCAAACTCGAATTCATTCATGTCCCTCGTGCTCAAAATATTCTTGCCGACGCTCTTGCATTTCAGGCAACTTCACTATCTGTCCCGCTAGGCAGACAGGTTAGGACGATCTATGTCCGCCGACGTACCATTCCGGCAGTAGAAGATGCACGGTTCTTAAAGGTTAAGGAAGAGTTTGAAAGGAAAGAGTACATTGAGCAAAAGGAGGAAGTATCTTTGGTCGAGTTGGAGGAACTAGAAGAAGGTGAGAAACCATGGTATTATGAGATTGCGAATTACTGTCAGGATCAGACGTACCCACCAGGATCAACTGCCGAAGAAAAGAAAGCCATAAGGAGGGTCTCCCAGAGATACACCATCTTAGGCGGGATACTTTACAAAAGGAGCTTGGCCTCCGGAGTATGTGGAGGCCATGTAAATGCTCAAGCCCTCGCCAAGAAGATCATCAGGCAAGGGTATTATTGGCCTACTCTGGAAGAAGATTGCTCGATCTTTGTCCGGCACTGTCATCAATGTCAACTCCACGCCGACAAGATTCACTCTCCCGCATCTTCCCTTCATCCGATCCACGCCCCATGGCCTTTCGCTATGTGGGCTTTTTATGTTATCGGACCCCTCGGTGACCCAAACTCCGCAAACAAAACCAAATCATTCATCCTAACTGCAATGGAGTACTTCACCAAATGGGCGGAAGCGGAAGCATATGCGGAGATCAAGGCATCAACAGTCTGCACCTTCATCAAGCGCAACATCATTGCCAGGTTCGGGATCCCAGGCGACATCATCACCGACAATGGACCGCAATTCATCTCTCAGGAGCTACGTGACCTTTGCAACAGGTATTGCATCAAATTGCATCACTCATCTCCATATTATCCTCAAGGCAACGGTCAAGCTGAAGCCACCAATAAAACCCTGATAAAAATCATTAAGAAGACTTGTAAGTCTAGCAAGTTCGCAGACTGGCCAGATAAGTTAGTTGATGCTCTACGGGCCTACCGCACTTCTATTCGAACCCCAACGGCTCAGACCCCCTAGGCCTTGGCATCTGGGATGCAGGCGGTAGTTCCATATGACGTAATCAGTCCCTCTCTCTGAGTCCAGAACGATCGAGATATCCCAATGGATGAACGTCGAGATTCTCTTCTCACGCAACTCGAACTCTTGGATGAAAGGAGACTGGCCGCTGCCGAACATGCTAGATCTTACCAAAATAGACTTAAAAGATTTTATCAGAAGAGGGTGGTGGAGAGAAAATTTGAAGTCGGTGAGGTTGTGCTTAAAAGAATATTTGTTAAGCCGGGCGGTCCCCGCTCCAAACTTCAACCAAATTGGGAGGGTCCTTATGTTATTTCGGTCATTTATCCCGGTAATTCATATAAGCTGACTAATGCAGAAGGAGAAGAGCTAGCTCATCCCTGGAATGGTGTCTACCTCAAAAAATATTTTCCTTAGATCACAAAAAAAATCTATAAAATCCAAAGGTGTGAAGTATAATGATAACATCCAACGCTTACTTGCCCGGAGCATCAACTTGTCGCTTAGGGAAATAAGAATAGGCATCATACTGCACACACTACACACCTAGCTTTGAGATCCGATGATCACAAGTCAGAGAGAAAGCTAGGCAACGCTTGGCAAAGGAAGGTCAACCTAATCCCATTCTCTTCTTGTTTCGGTCCGTAATAGATGAAAGGGGTTAGGATGAGGAGTATCGAAAATACCCATTGCCTTAGTTGGAAAATGCCTCTCGAAGGTCTAACCTTTTTATTAGAAGGAAAGGTGCCAAAAGATGGGCAATGACCCCTCGAGTCGGCAAAAGAATAGACTCCGTTCGAATGTGTACCAACAAAAGTCCAAAAGAAAAGGGCTCCAAAAGATGGGCAATGACCCCTCAGGTCAAAAATTAAGCAAAAAGAAGAAAGACCTGTCTGAATGTGGGCCATCAAAGAAAATGGGCTAGAAGGAAGGACCCGAAGAGGTCAAAACCCAAACGGGCAATGTGGGTATTAGTAGAGAAACAAGTTCGACATCCCCGAATTCTACTAAGGACCTACCACCAATCATCTTCCTTCTTTTGATTAGGTTGACCGACTAGACCCAAGAAGAACCATAGCCTATCAAAGGCAAAAGGTCAGGAGATCTCAGGCTAAGCACTTCCTTACACGTGATGCCTACTCTTAACCCTTAGGTAACAATGAGAAGCACCTATGGCAAGTAGGGCAGAGGATGAAATAATCGTGTCCCTCACACCAACAAAAAAACCAAATACTTTGGAAAATACCAAACGAATCTTAAAAATCAAAATTCTAAAAAAGAGAGAATATTCAAAACCCAAACAAATCAAAATCCCAAAACACAAAAAAATTATAAAACCATCAACACTCAAACAAATCGAAAATCCCAAAACACCTAAAAATTTGCTTTGCTAGTTGCCTTTGCATTCATGTTTAATTTCGGTCTTGCATGTTTCCTTTCTATGCACACTTATGTTTTTCGTTATTTTACCTTGATAAGGCCTATGTCCCTTGACAAAAGGTCAAGGCAACTTTGCCCTCTCCTCGCAAGGGACTAAGCCAAAATAAAGTTCTAACCTCTTTTCTCAAGTGGATGCAGGAACAGGAGAAGGCATGCCAACTTCATATCCCCAGACACTTGGAGGAAGCAAAAACAACAAAAAATTGAAAATTGAAAAACAAAAGTGGACTACTCCGACCCCTATTAGGACTTGCATTTAGTATTGCATCTATCAAAATAAATAATATTTGAGATGTTGAAGACCTCAAGTCTAGAGGGGGCTGAGCCTGAGAACCCCTTCAACAAAATCAGTGAGGGCCCAGTCATTCCCTAGGCTTGCGGATAGGCCAAAGTTGAATATGCGGGGACGACGGTTTCTTCATGGATGTCCTGACCCGTTATGTTCAACCTATATCTTCAACTATTTTCTTATACTTATTTTTATTTCTTTAAACCCAGCATGCATCATGCATCATCACATGCATTATCCCACCATAACCATTCCCCGCTTCCTAATCCTGCCATAACCTCCTTCCAGTCCCATCATGAACCTTTTTAAAGATGGTCTTTTATAGCCCCTAGAGGAGGTCTTGATTTTCCGAAAAATCGGCTTTCAATATGTTTTAACAATGATTTCATCGAAACAAGAAGCTTTTCCATGTCGAACTGAACCGGTATTGTTGAGTAAAACCTTATGAATTTGAAGAACCCAACCTTGGTTGATTGGTTGTTTCCTCTTTACTTTTCGCAGTTTATCGCATTTCTACCGAGTCCAGCACACCATGCAGTTCGGGTCCTGGCCGGTAACAATTCTCCCCCACGTGGGATTTTAGTTGTTTTCATTACTGTTCTTCTCTTTAACCAAGCAACCAGAGGGAAGGTTTCGATAAGACAAAGGATAATCTCGGAGTCCGGTAAAGTTTTATTCCACTCAACGAGGCCAATGAGGGCGTGTCTAAATCTACACCTTGGCGTCACCTTTTCAGTCCATTTCCACTTCATTTCGCTACGCCTCATTCGCTTCGCTACATTCGCCTACGCTTCATTCAGGTCACTCCCCTACAAAGCCGACGCCAAGGCGAGGCAAGCTGTAGACACGCAATTTTGGCCTAGTTGGAGAGCTTAAATTCTTGTTTTCATGAAGTATATTTGAGTAACCTTTCAAGAGAACCGAGTTTTCCGGAAAAATTGAGGCTTTTGGCACATTTCAAAGAGGGAAAAACCCTGTGTATAAGGGCACCTGGCGCCCTACTTATAGGGCACCAGGCGCCCTATAAATAGGGCACCAGGCGCCCTGTTTATAGGGCACCAGGCGCCCTATAAACAGGGCACCTGGCGCCCTGTAAACAGGGCACCTGGCGCCCTGTATACAGGGCACCAGGCGCCCTGTATATAGGGCACCAGGCGCCCTATAAACAGGGCGCCTGGATCCAAATCTAATCGATGTGACAGGTCGATTTGACCCCCCGCAGTGACTTGTCTTGTCGATTTGACATATCTCATGATGCTAGCGCCCCATATACAGGGCGCTATGCCACATGGCACTGTTTTTCGAAAATGGCCAAAGTGCCCTCTTTTGGGCTATAAATAGAGCCCCATTTGAGACCAAAAGAGGGTTCCAACTCTGTGCCACCCTAGAGATCATCCAACACTACGATTCCAAGCCACATTCACCCTCCAAAAGCCTCCAAAACCGATCCAAAATCTTCCACCAAAAACCCCAAAACCCTCTGTTTCTGTCACCCAGAAATATGATTTTTCTCCAACTTTGAGAGCTTCTACCCGTCTCTCCTCTTATATCCAGCACCCAAACCCTCTTCCATGGGCTTCATTTGAGTATTGTCTACAAGGAGGAGCCCCTACTTCGTCCCGGAAGCCTCCCGGCACTCCGGAGCAGCGCCGCGAAGAGGGGAAGAAAATCTGTTCGGGCCGGACTTAGTGCCCCGTATACAGGCGCTTTGACTTGGTCAACGCGCCCTATAAAGGGGCACCTTCTCCGGCGCCCTATATACAGGCACCGGGAAGGACAGAAGCTTGTTTTCGTTATTTTTAGATTCCGATCGTCCGTTTAATCGAGTCTTGTCTCCCTTTTTCGCTTTTGCACCGATCATCAAGTTATTTAGCACGTCTTAGAGCATCTTTGCATTTCATATACGTTTAAAACCTACCAAAAATAGGGGTTGGGATTTCGTCCCAATCCGGTTAGTCTTTTCCCATTTGCATGTTTGAATCTAAATTCGAGCTCGATGCTATGCTTTCGTTAGAACTAATGAAACCTTCACTTGTCTACATGTTTTCTTATGGACATTCTTAGGTAGATCCGATCGAGGCGGAGCTTCAACCGGATTGAAGGCAAGGGATTCACTAAGCTCTCTTCTTTCGGCCGGCCGAGAGAGGAGAAGTCGGAACTCAACAATCTCCCCGCTTCCGAAGGTACGACGGTCATCTTTCTATTTCATTTTCTTTCATCCCATCATACTTTGGAACCTTTGGTTCCTGGCGACCACACACAAAACACACCACACCACCCACCGACGAACACCGAGGCCGGGCGTGAGGGGGTTCCGGGGGGGAGATCCGCGGATGTCCCGTTCCGGGTGCTTACATTAGGTTGGGGTGATGGTTGGGGTGCTGGTTGGGAGACGGGTGGCGGTCTAATGATTAAGCGTCGTGGAGGGTTAATGGTTGCTGAGGGTAGTGGTGTTTGGATAGTTTGTGGGCTGGGGGCAGCTCTCGGTATGGAGAGTATGGTGCGGTTTGTAGGTGGGGTCGGTATGGCGGGCATGGAGGTGATTTGATCCTCGACCTGCCAACCACAGGAATGGTGGGTTGACTCCTCGATGGCGGAGTGGACGAGGCCGAGTCGTTGGTTTGGTGGTGCTGGTGCCGGTGCTTGTACGGGTGCATGTACCGGTAGCGGATCTTGGACTATGCCCAGGCCGGGCTGCTGTTGTGCTTGTTGTCGCCGTGGTTGATTCTGACGTGTCTTCATTGCTTGAATAGACTCCCCCATCTGTGCCCAGTCAATGTTCCCTTGATCATTAAGGTCATGGATGTAGTCTTTAAACTGGAAACAGACATCCACCGTGTGCCCAGGATACCGATGGTAAGCACGGTATTTTGTCATGTCAACATTTGCCGGCCATCCTTCTCTCTCCTTTGGAAGCTCTAGCCGCCGTTCAGCCATCAATGCGTTGAAGATATCGGTGAGGGAGAATGGCAGTTGAGGGTAGTACTCTCTCTTGGGTCCCCCCCTCCTAGGTTGGTTGGCTGGTGGTGGCACTTGGTTGTAGGCTTGTTGTGGTGGTGGTGGTCAGTTGTAGACATGTTGTTGTTGAGGCGCTCGGTTGTAGGCATTTGGTTGCTGGGGCGCTCGGTTATAAGTGGGTTGCTGTGGTGGTGCTCGGTTGTATGCAAGTTGTTGCTGTGGCTGAGGAGCTGGTTGAGGGCCGGGCGGTATTGTTGATTGGGTGGTGGGTTACGGTATTGGTTTTGACGGTACCCACCCCGGTTACCCATGGCATTGATGCTCTCATTATTTACTACCCCTTCGGTGGTGGGTCCTGTAGGCTTTCTAGTATTACGGGGCTTGGTGTCGAACGGGTTGATCATGGATGCATCCTTAAAGTGGGCTTGGAGGTAGCGGGCGCTATCACACAACTCACTCATGGTTGTTGGACGGTGCATGATCAGAAGGTTGCGAAGGTTAGGCGTGGTGTTCCCAATAAGCATCCTCACCTGCTCCCCCTCTGAGATGGTATCCACAAGCCTCTCAGCCATTCCCCTCCACCGATCAGCAAATCTGGCAAAGTCCTCATCCGGCCTCATCTTTTCAGCAATTAAGTCAGTTATCGAGCAGGCTGGGCCCACCCTATCCTTGTACCTCTGTAGAAACCTCGTCTTGACAATGTCGAAATCCGCCGCCTCAATGGAATCAAGAGAATAGAACCAGTCAAGGGCGGCTCCATCCAATGACCGACGGAATAGGAAGGGAAGGGCTTTGCGGTCATTTTTCCGTAATGAGGAGTCATAGAGAAAGCTTTTTAGATGGTTGAAAGGATTACCGGTCCCGTTGTAACGTTGGAAGACTGGTATCTCTGAAGGAGGAAGGTGTAGAACTGGGAAGGATGGGACAGAGATTTCAGCGATGGCTTTAGAATCGAGGCGGTGCCTCATCTCTTCGAAACGCTCATCCATCTGGTTGAGTTTGTTCATTAACGCCTGGGTGAGGCTAGATTCCTGAGCCACGGGAGCAAAGTGTTTAGGTGGCTGAGCTGGAGGAGGTAGGTTGGAAACGGGGAATTGGAACGAGAATTATGTGAATGCCCCATAATAGGGTGAGTGGAGACACGGCGGGGTTGCCCGGGCGAGGAGATGATTTGGGGCCCGATCGCCGATTGAGGTGGTGAGGGGGCTTGATTTCCCTCGACCGGATCTTGAGTGGCGGGCATCTTGCCCTTAGTCAAGGATTGCACAAGCGAAAAAGATTCGGGGTCTAGATGAAGAGATAGACCCTGGAGGAGTTGCTCCACGCTAAGTGAAGCGGGTTGATGAGTTGGATTTTGAGTTTCTGGCTCCCTGACGGAGTTGACATGGCCCTCTGGTTGAGCCATGGGTTGTTGCAGCTCGTAGTGGCCCGTCTCGTACTCCTCCTCTTGGCCGCAGTAGTCCGACATCCCGACATGTCTTCCGGACCTTAGAGTGGGCATCCTGTCAAATTTCCTTACAAAATGGTTGAAAGAAAGCAAATGAAGGGTGTAAATGCAAAGAGAGTTTTTGTTTGGTTATGGTTGTTTGTTTGATTTGATTTGGTTTCAATTTGGTTGTTTGGCAAGCAAGTTGAACATAAAAATTAAAGGGATTTTTTTTTTAGGTGTTTTGAAAGAGAATCTTTTTTCTTTTCAATTGTTGTGAGCAAGCAAGTTATGCAAACAAGATTTTAAAATGACTACTCGACAATTATTGGGTTGAAACCTTAGATTAGATGGATTGTTAGCAATTGTTCACTCAAATTGGGTATGGTTCCTATTGCTTCAATCTTCAAGACCTAAGGTTATCACTCAATCACCACGAGTAGGTACTTGGGTTCTTCGGGTTTTGGGAAAGTGGTACAACCGGCCCAATCGTGTGGAGAGGAATACTCCACGGATGGGGACTTACGGAGGTCTTAATGGAAACCACCAAATCAACTAGGAAGGAATATCCCAGAAGAGAGGTAAGAATCCACCAAGAAGGTGTTTGGAGGGTGAGGGTGTGTTGGGAGAGAGAGCCCCCGCCTCGAATGCCCTACGGATCGGAACGAATCCGGTACCCGATGCAAAGCTAATGCAAAAAAAGAAAAATGGAGGGTAGAAGGAGAAGAAGCAATCAATATGCAAACATGAATGAAAGCTATTAAATAAATCAAACAAGTGAATGCAAGCAAGACAAGCAATGATAGAGTAAAACAAGTAACTAGAAACTAGCAACTAAAAGGTGGTTCGCGCGGGAACCGGCTTGTGTTGGAGTGTTCAAGCGGGGACAAATCTGAAGTAAAGGTAAAAGGATGGTCCACGCGGGGACCGATTTGAAAATAAAGTGGCTCACGCGGGAGCCGAGTTTTGGAAAAGTAGGTGGTTCACGCGGGAACCGGTTTTTGAAGGAAAAATGGGTGGTTCACGCGGGAACCGGTTTGTTTGATTGGAAAAAGGAAATGAGGGCCACGTGGGGCCAATCTAATTGGTGCAAAGGGGTGGTCCACGCGGGGACCGATCTGAAGGTAAGTTGGTTCACGCGGGAACCGAGTTGGAAAAGAAATGTGGTTCACGCGGGAACCGGTTTTTTTTGAAGGAAAAGGGGTGGTTCACGCGGGAACCGGTGTAAGAGTTGACAAAATGAAAAGAGAGCCACGTGGGGCCAATCTAAAGGTGCTGCAAATGGGTGGTCCACGCGGGGACCGATCTGAAAGTAAGTTGGTTCACGCGGGAACCGAGTTGGAAAAGAAAGGTGGTTCACGCGGGAACCGGTTTATAAGAAAAAGTGGTTCACGCGGGAACCGGGCTGAAATTAAAGACAAGAAATCAAGTCCACATGGGGGACAATCTTAAAGGAAGAGTAATCAGCAAGCTTTTAAAGGTAAATTGACATGGAAAAGGGTAAAGGACAAGCCGGTTCACGCGGGAACCAAGTCGGAAAACAACTAGTTGCACGGATCAATCAAGCTAGCACGGTTGAAGACATTGGTTGTCCCACCGTGGTCGCCAAAAAGCTGTCGACTCCAGAAACGGGTTCCGGATTGGCACCTCAATATAAGAAGGTGAAAGATAGAATAGGAGAAAAAGGGGAGTGAATCGTAAGACACTCGGAAAGCGGTAAAATGTCCTCACCTCGGTCCCACACTCACATTGATCCCCGAACTTTCATCTAACGGCGTCGCTCGAGCACCGGAGATGGTTCGGGTCATGTGGGAGGAGAGTGAGGAGGATATGAATTTAGAACATGAATAAAAAAGAAAGTGTGGTCGCCAGGAGCCGCGGGCTCCGCTTTATATAATGGAAATGGAGTGAAGTTGACCGTGTGTACCTTAGCGTGGGAGAAAGGGATGTGAGTTCAACCTTCTTCTTCTTCGGCCGGCCGATGAAGAAGAGTCTCCAATACAATGCTAGCTTGATAAACCTGTGCAACTAGAAAAATAAACCAAGTGAAGAAAATAATTAGAACTATGGGAAGTGTAGTAACTGTAGAGAGAATATGAGAAAGAAGCAATTGGAATCGAACTCACCGGATTGGGGTGAGTCCTAACCGCGTTTTTTGTATTTTTGATTAGGTAAAAATGATGTAAATAAACTAAAAGATGCTTTAAAACAATGAATAAACAGAGTTAATGGAGTTGAGAAGGCTTATAGAATGGATCGGCTTGAGTTGAAGCCGAGTTGGTTGAGACAAGGCCGGTTCGGGTAGCTTTGCACCCTTCTGGCGCGACTTCGGTGCAGAGGATGTTACGGACGGCCCCGATGTCAGAATCGAGTTCCGTTTGTTGCAGTAGACGGAGGAATCAGAGAGGAAGAGTTTCTATGTTGATGATTTCTCCGAAATACTCCTGTATAAGTCAGTAAAATTCTGAAAGTGGGCGGATATCAAAAATAGAACCTGGATGCGCGCCCTCAGTGTAGCAACCGCCACGAACAAACGGCAAGTCGGAATGGAGTGCCGTCAGTTGGGGACGAAAGAGGACGAAGAGAGGAACAATTTGTATGTTGAAGACTTTTGCAGAAAAAGCCTCGGATTTTCTGAAGAAGTCGACGAAGTTGGTTGATGAAGAACACCCGGATCGAGCCTTCTCCTTCACCTCGGGATCGATTTCTTGACTTCGGATCGCCTTTGGACGTCGGGACGGCTTTGGAGAAGAGCTTGGACGACCTCTGGACGAGCTAGGCACCCGGGTTCCACCTCGGTTCGTTGAGAATGGCCCTCAATTTATAGGGGAAGAGAGCCGGTGCAAAATTTAGGAACTAGATGTACCGCGCCCCTGCGTTTCAAAGGAGACGAGGGCGCGCAGGGCGCGCCCTCAGTTCGGGGGCGCGGTCTGCGCGCCCCCCTGTTTCAAAGGGGGTGGGGGCGCGTTCGGCGTCTCATTGCTAAAAATCGACGGAAACTTCCGGAAATTGCTAAAAATCGACTTGACATACGTAACGCGCCCCCGAACCGGGGGCGCGGTACAAATAAGTGAAAATCCTCCCCGGAAACCTTCCAAAAACCCGGTTTAGAAGGTGCTAATCGGGGTAATTTCCGATTTAAAGCAACTGACCGCGCCCCCGCATTTCAAAGGAACCGGGGGCGCGCCCCCGGGTTGAGGGCGTGCAGGGCGCGCCCTCCCCTTTCAAGCGGAGCGGGGGCGCGGTACACTCTCTCTCCTGCGCGCGTGTTCCGCGGGCCGTATCTTGCAAACCGGATGTCCGATTCGGCTCCCGTTTGTCGCGTTGGAAAGACGGCCTTCAACCGCACCTCCTCAAGTCGGTAAACCAGCTGCATGACTCCCGAGATGTTCGTACGGGGCTTTCTACCGGTTTACCCTCTCGCGGAAAGCCGAAACCCGGGGCGAAGATCCGAAAGAGCACGGTTCCGGTCGATAAATCTCGGGTCAAGTCGGGATGACTTGAAATGATGACCGAACAAGTCTGGTACAATCGGACAATCCTAAGTCATCGAAAAATGTGAGATTAACCCGGTAAACGTGAATCGAAAGCCGTAAAAGCCGCGAAACCCTAAAATTGACCGAACCGGCCTTATAGCCCCGGTTGATAAAATATACGGCTAGAATCAACCCGGATGACCCGAAAAGACCCGGTGATGACCGGAAAGGCCTAACATGTGGTCCGGGATAGCCGTGTCAGCACAGATCGAAAAAGCCGTAACAAAAGCCGTCATTGACCGACGCCTACTGAAATGACTTCTCGGAAACCCTGAATGTTACGGAACACATGCGGGACTCCTGAGACCTTCAATTATGGACCATTCAAGGTCGGTCATCGAGCAGGCTTCGTGTTTTTTATGGTTCACACGCGGCTCTCACCTGAAGGTTACGGCATTATTCCGGAAATCTTCGGTCCATTCTCAACTAACAAGGGGGCTCCACCAATGTCCTTAGCTCATGTCCATGAGATAATCCGGATCAGATAACGGTCAGATAAAAGATATCGCCTAGGGAATAAGAGTCTAGGGCTCCGAATCTAGCCAATTTGGCGTGTCTACAACGCTTTCTGTTCTAACTCCCTTTCTGTGCTGGTACGCGTGTTTAGGTTGATACGAACCTATTACGAGTTTGAGTTGGCCTAACCGGCAAAGAACTCTTCTTTTGGTTTCTCTACCCCCATTTTGGAAATTTTGTATTACCCGTTGCTACGTTGCATCACCCCAACCGCTAATGTTTTAAGATATGACCTTCTTTCGGGTTTCAAAGGCCGTTACGGCCCCATCCAGTACCTGTTAATGGTTTGAATCAGCCAACCCGACCATCGTGTTTAGTGCTGACCACTATCTCCCTTTTCTGCGACTCATTCACCAGTTTTAATCGGCCTAAACCTACCATAATTTGTGTTTTAGGACCGTTCGGCAAAGTTCAGAATGGTTGCGCATTTGGATTGCCCAAACCTGATGTGTTTTGAGTTTGAGTTCTTTTTACAGTTTCTGTGCCCATTTACGACAGTCAAGATGTGCTGAAGTCTGGATTGGACAAACCAGCCATGTTCCATGTTCTGCTTTTAGCAGCTGAGATCTGCCTAACCAGCCTTGATTTTTGTTCCAACCCTTTCTTTGCCCTCCTAGGACTATCCATACCTACTACGGGGCTGAATCATCCTCATTACCCATGTCGTGAGTTCTAACCTATTTTGGGTTTCCTATGCTCCTTTGGCCCATTCAAACCTGTGAACAGTTTGGTTCAGCCTGACTGGCCATTCTTTGAGATCCCTTTTTAGGTTCCCATGCTTGTTTGCAGTTCACCAATTGAGATTGGCCTAAACCGGCCATGGATTGGGGTTCTAACCCTTTTTCTTCGGTTGTTGGAGCCGTTAAGGACAATTCAAACCAGTTGCTTGTTTAGATATATAAACCCATTCTGCCATGTTTTTTAGTTCTAACACTTCTTAGAGTTTCTATAGGTTCATGTTCTAACTCTTCTCTTCTTTTGCTAGGGCCATTGAGGACAACTCAAAATGTGCACTCATTTGGATTGCCCTAACAGGCTGCATTTTATGTTCCAACCCCTTCTTATAGTTTCTATGGTCATTCAAGACGGTTCAAATAGGATATAGTTTTGATTGGGCATACTAAGCACAATTTGTGTTCTTACTCCCTTTTTATGTGGGTACACGTGTTTAGGCCAATAAGAACTGTTAGAAATTTGGATCAGCCTTGCTGGCAATGAACTCTTCTTTCGGTTTCACTATGGCCGTTTTGGACAATTCTTACTACTCGTTGCAATGTTGAATCACCCCAACTACCAATGTTTTGAGAACTGACCTTCTCTCCAGTTTCCATGGCCGTTGCGGCCCGTCCATTACCCATTAATGGTTTGGATCAGCCAATTCGGTTGTTATGTAGTACTGACCACTATTTTCATTTACTACCGCCATTTTTCGTTTAGCGGTTTCGATTAGCATAAACCTGCCACAGTTTAGGTTCTAGGGCCATTTGCGGCAATTCAGAATGGTTACACATTTGGATTGTCCCACCATCTGTGTTTTGAGTTCTGAATCCTTTTCACCATTTCTGTGCCCGTTTAAGACAATCGAAACGTGATGTAGTGTGGATCAGACAAACCAGCCATGTTTTATGTTCTGATTGTTCTCCCGTGCTGTTACGTACATTTAAGACACTGCAAACAAATTTGCAGCTGGGACATGCCTAATCAGCCACGATTTTTGTTCCATCTCTTTAATCTGGATTTCTATGCCCTCCTAGAACACTCCATACCTGCTACGGGGTTGAATTATCCTTACACCCACGTCGTGAGTTTTAACTTATTTTGGGTTTCCCAGCCCCTTCCGCCGGCTCAAACTTGTGAACGGTTTGGTTCAGCCTAGCTGGCCGTTCTTTGAGTTCTAACTTCCCTTTTCAGGTAACTATGGCCGTTTGAGATTCACCGATTTGGATCGGCTTAAATCTGCCATGGTTGAGGTTCTAACACTTTTTCTTCGATTGTTGGGTCCGTTAAGGATAATTGAAACCGGTTACTCATTTGCATATAATAATAAACCAAACCGGCCATGTTTTTCAATTCTAACTCCTCTAAGGGCTTTTCAATTCCAACTCTTCTCTCCGATTGCTAGGGCTGTTGAGGAAAACTCAAAATGTTTGCTAATTTGGATTGGCCTATAACTGACCATGTTTTACATTCCAACCCTTTATTACAATTTCTATAGTTGTTCAAGACAGTCAAAATAGTCTACAGGTTTGATCGGACAAACTGGACATCACCCCAACCGCTAATGTTTTAAGATATGACCTTCTCTCGGGTTTCCAAGGCCGTTACGGCCCCATCCAGTACCTATTAATGGTTTGAATCAGCCAACCCGACCATAGTGTTTAGTGCTGACCACTATCTTCATTTCCTGCGGCTCATTCACCAGTTTTAATCGGCCTAAACCTGCCATGATTTGTGTTTTAGGACCGTTTAGCAAAGTTCAGAATGGTTACGCGTTTGGATAGCCCTAACCTGATGTGTTTTGAGTTTGAGTTCTTTTTACAGTTGCTTTGCCCATTTAGGACAGTCAAGATGTGCTGACGTCTGGATTGGACAAACCAACCATGTTTCATGTTCTGCTTTTAGCAGCTGGGATCTGCCTAACCAGCCATGATTTTTGTTCCAACCCTTTCTTTGCCCTCCTAGGACTATCCATACCTACTACGGGGCTGAATCATCCTCATTACCCATGTCGTGAGTTCTAACTTATTTTGGGTTTCCTAGGCTCCTTTGGCCCATTCAAACTTGTGAACAGTTTGGTTCAGCCTGACTGGCCATTCTTTGAGATCCCTTTTCAGGTTCCCTTGCTCATTAGCAGTTCACCAATTGAGATTGGCCTAAACCGGCCAGGGATTTGGGTTCTAACCCGTTTTCTTCGGTTGTTGGAGCCGTTAAGGACAATTCAAACCAGTTGCTTGTTTAGATATATAGACCCATTCTGCCATGTTTTTTAGTTCTAACACTTCTTATAGTTTCTGTAGTTTCCGGTTCATGTTCTAACTATTCTCTCCTTTTGCTAGGGCCATTGAGGACAACTCGAAATGTGCACTCAGTTGGATTTGCCTAACAGGCTGCGTTTTATGTTCCCACCCCTTCATATAGTTTCTATGGTCATTCAAGATGGTTGAAAAAGGATATAGTTTCGATTGGACAAACTAAGCACAATTTGTGTTCTTACTCCCTTTTTGTGTGGGTACACGTGCTTAGGCCAATATGAACTAATAGAAATTTGGATCAACCTTGCTGGCAATGAACTCTTCTTTCGGTTTCACTATGGCCATTTTGGACAATTCGTACTACTCGTTGCAATGTTGAATCACCCAAACAACCAATGTTTTGAGAACTGACCTTCTCTCCAGCTTCAAAGGCCGTTGCGGCCCGTCCATTACCCATTAATGGTTTGAATCAGCCAATTCGGTCGTTGTGTAGTACTGACCACTATTTTCATTTACTATCGCCATTTTTCTTTTACCGATTTGGATTAGCATAAACCTGCCACGGTTTAGGTTCTAGGGCCATTTGGGGCAATTCAGAATGGTTACACGTTTGGATTGTCCTACCAGCTGTGTTTTGAGTAATGAATCATTTTCACCATTTCTGTGCCCGTTTAAGACAATCGAAACGTGATGTAGTGTGGATCAGACAAACCAGCCATGTTTTATGTTCTGATTGTTCTCCTGTGTTGTTACGTACGTTTAAGACATTGCAAACCAGTTTGCAGCCGGGATTTGCTTAATCAGCCACGATTTTTGTTCCATCTCTTCAATCTGGGTTTCTGTGCCCTCCTAGAACACTCCATACCTGCTACGGGGTTGAATTATCCTTACCACTCACGTCGTGAGTTTTTATTTATTTTGGGTTTCCCCGGCCCCTTCCGCCGGTTCGAACATGTGAACGGTTTGATTCAACCTAATTGGCCGTTCTTTGAGGTCTAACTTCCCTTTTCAAGTAACTCTGGCCGTTTGAGATTCACCGATTTGGATCTGCTTAAATCTGCCATGGTTGAGGTTCTAACACTTTTTCTTCGATTGTTGGGTCCGTTAAGGATAATTGAAACCGGTTACTCATTTGCATATAAACCAAACCGGCCATGTTTTTCAATCCTAACTTCTGAGGGTTTTTCAATTCCAACTCTTCTCTCCGGTTGCTAGGGCTGTTGAGGACAACTCAAAATGTTTGCTAATTTGGATTGGCCTAACTGACCATGTTTTACATTCCAACCCTTTATTACAATTTCTATAGTTGTTCAAGATAGTGAAAATAGTCTACAGGTTTGATCGCACAAACTGGGCACGCTTTGTGTTCTAACTCCCTTTCTGTGCTGGTACGCATGTTTAGGTTGATACGAACCTATTACCAGTTTGAGTTGGCCTAACCGGCAAAGAACTCTTCTTTTGGTTTCTCTACCCCCATTTTGGAAATTTTTTATTACCCGTTGCTACGTTGCATCGCCCCAACCGCTAATGTTTTAATATATGACCTTCTTTCATGTTTCCAAGGCCGTTACGGCCCCATCCAGTACCTGTTAATGGTTTGAATCAGCCAACCCGGCCATCGTGTTTAGTGCTGACCACTATTTCTGTTTTCTGCGGCTCATTCACCAGTTTGAATCGGCCTAAACCTGCCATGATTTGTGTTTTAGTACCGTTTGGCAAAGTTCAGAATGGTTACATGTTTGGATTGCCCTAACCTGATGTGTTTTGACTTTGAGTTCTTTTTATAGTTTCTGTGCCCCTTTAGGACAATCAAAATGTGCTGAAGTCTGGATTGGACAAACTAACCATGTTTCATGTTCTGCTTTTAGCAGCTGGAATCTGCCTAACCAGCCATGAATTTTATTCCAACCCTTTATTTGCCCTCCTAGGACTATCCATACCTACTACGGGGCTGAATCATCCTCATTACCCATGTCGTGAGTTCTAACTTATTTTGGGTTTCCTAGGCTCCTTTGGCCCATTCAAACCTGTGAACAGTTCGGTTCAGCCTGACTGGCCATTCTTTGAGATCCCTTTACAGGTTTCCGTGCTCGTTTGCTGTTCACCAATTGAGATTGGCCTAAACCGGCCATGGATTGGGGTTCTAACTCCTTTTCTTCGGTTGTTGGAGCCGTTAAGGACAATTCAAACCAGTTGCTTGTTTAGATATATAGACGCATTCTGCCTTGTTTTTTAGTTCTAACACTTCTTAGAGTTTTTGTAGTTTCCGGTTCATGTTCTAACTCTTCTCTCCTTTTGCTAGGGCCATTAAGGACAACTCGAAAAGTGCACTCAGTTGGATTGGCCTAACAGGCTGCGTTTTATGTTCCAACCCCTTCTTATAGTTTCTATGGTCATTCAAGACGTTCGAAATAGGATATAGTTTCGATTTGAAAAACTAAGCACAATTTGTGTTCTTACTCCCTTTTTGTGTGGGTACACGTGTTTAGGCCAATATGAACTATTAGAAATTATCATCCTTGCTGGCAATGAACTCTTCTTTCGGTTTCACTATGGCCTTTTTGGACAATTCGTACTACTCGTTGCAATGTTGAATCACCCCAACAACCAATGTTTTGAGAACTGACCTTCTCTCCAACTTCCAAGGCCGTTGCGGACCGTCCATTACCCATTAATGGTTTGAATCAGCCAATTCGGTCGTTGTGTAATACGGACCACTATTTTCATTTACTATCGCCATTATTCGTTTACCGGTTTGGATTAGCATAAACCTTCCACGGTTTAGGTTTTAGGGCCATTCGGGGCAATTCAGAATGGTTACACATTTTGATTGCCCTACCAGCTGTGTTTTGAGTTCTGAATCCTTTTCACCATTTCTGTGCTCGCTTAAGACAATCGAAACGTGATGTAGTGTGGATCAGACAAACCAGCCATGTTTTATGTTCTGATTGTTCTCCTGTGTTGTTACGTACGTTTAAGACATTGCAAACCAGTTTGCCGCTGCCATTTGCCTAATCAGCCACGATTTATGTTCCATCTCTTTAATCTTTGTTTCTGTGCCCTCCTAGAACACTCCATACCTGCTAGGGGGTTGAATTATCCTTACCACCCACGTCGTGAGTTTTAACTTATTTTGGGTTTCTCAGGCCCCTTCCGCTGGTTCGAACTTGTGAACGGTTTGATTCAACCTAATTGGCCGTTCTTTGAGTTCTAACTTCCCTTTTCAAGTAACTATGGCCGTTTGAGATTCACCGATTTGGAACTGCTTAAATCTGCCATGGTTGCGGTTCTAACACTTTTTCTTCGATTGTTGGGTCCGTTAAGGATAATTGAAACCGGTTACTCATTAGCATATAAACCAAAACGGCCATGTTTTTCAATTCTAACTCTTCTAAGGGTTTTTCAATTCCAATTCTTCTCTCCGGTTGCTAAGGCTGTTGAGGACAACTCAAAATGTTTTCTAATTTGGATTGGCCTAACTGACCATGTTTTACATTCCAACTCTTTATTACAATTTCTATAGTTGTTCAAAACAGTCAAAATAGTCTACAGGTTTGATCGGACAAACTGGGCACGCTTTGTGTTCTAACTCCCTTTCTGTGCTGGTACGCATGTTTAGGTTGATACGAACCTATTACCAGTTTGAGTTGGCCTAACCGGCAAAGAACTCTTCTTTTGGTTTCTCTACCCCATTTTAGAAAATTTGTATTACCCGTTGCTACGTTGCATCACCCCAACCGCTAATGTTTTAAGATATGACCTTCTTTCGGGTTTCCAAGGTCGTTACATCTAGTACCTGTTAGTGGTTTGAATCAGCCATCACATCCATCGTGTTTAGTGCTGACCACTATTTTCGTTTTCTGCGGCTCATTCAACAGTTTGAATCGGCCTAAACCTGCCATGATTTGTGTTTTTGTACCGTTTGGCAAAGTTCAGAATGGATACCCATTTGAATTGCCCTAACCTGATGTGTTTTGAGTTTGAGTTCTTTTCACAGTTTCTGTGCCCATTAGGACAATCAAAATGTGCTGAAGTCTGGATTGGACAAACCAGCCATGTTTCATGTTCTGCTTTTAGCAGCTAGGATCTGCCTAACCAGCCATGATTTCTGTTCCACCCCTTTCTTTGCACTCCTAGGACTATCCATACCTACTACGGGGCTGAATCATCCTCATTACCCATGTCGTGAGTTCTAACTTATTTTGGGTTTCCTAGGCTCCTTTGCCCCATTCAAACCTGTGAACAGTTTGGTTCAGCCTGACTGGCCATTCTTTGAGATCCCTTTACAGGTTTCCATGCTCGTTTGCAGTTCACCAATTGAGATTGGCCTAAACCGGCCATGGATTGGGGTTCTAACTCTTTTTCTTCGGTTGTTGGAGCCGTTAAGGACAATTCAAACCAGTTGCTTGTTTAGATATATAGACCCATTCTGCCATGTTTTTTAGTTCTAACACTTCTTAGAGTTTCTGTAGTTTCCGGTTCATGTTCTAACTCTTCTCTCCTTTTGCTAGGGCCATTGAGGACAACTCGAAAAGTGCACTCAGTTGGATTGGCCTAACAGGCTGCGTTTTATGTTCCAACCCCTTCTTATAGTTTCTATGGTCATTCAAGACGGTTGAAATAGGATATAGTTTCGATTGGACACGTGCTTAGGGTAATATTAACTATTAGAAATTTGGATCAGCCTTGCTGGCAATGAACTCTTCTTTCGGTTTCACTATGGCCATTTTGGACAATTCGTACTACTCGTTGCAATGTTGAATCACCCCAACAACCAATGTTTTGAGAACTGACCTTCTCTCCAGCTTCCAAGGCCGTTGCGGCCCGTCCATTACCCATTAATGGTTTGAATCAACCAATTCGGTCGATGTGTAGTACTGACCACTATTTTCATTTACTATCGCCATTTTTCCTTTACCGGTTTGGATTAGCATAAACCTGCCGCGGTTTAGGTTCTAGGGCCATTTGGGGCAATTAAGAATGGTTATACATTTGGATTGTCCCACCAGCTGTGTTTTGAGTTCTGAATCCTTTTCACCATTTCTGTGCCCGTTTAAGGAAATTGAAACGTGATGTAGTGTGGATCAGACAAACCAGCCATGTTTATTGTTCTGATTGTTCTCCTGTGTTGTTACGTACGATTAAGACATTGCAAACCAGTTTGCAGCCGGGATTTGCTTAATCAGCCACGATTTTTGTTCCAACTTTTTAGTCTGGGTTTTTGTGCCCTCCTAGAACACTCCATACCTGCTACGAGGTTGCATTATCCTTACCTCCCACGTCGTGATTTTTTACTTATTTTCGGTTTCCCAGGCCCCTTCCACCGGTTCGAACTTGTGAACGGTTTGATTCAACCAAATTGGTCGTTCTTTGAGTTCTAACTTCCCTTTTCAAGTAACTAAGGCCGTTTGAGATTCACCGATTTGGATCTTCTTAAATCTGCCATGGTTGTGGTTCTAACACTTTTTCTTTGATTGTTGGGTCCATTAAGGATAATTGAAACCAGTTACTCATTTGCATATAAACCAAACCAGCCATATTTTTCAATCCGAACTTCTGAGGGTTTTTCAATTCCAACTCTTCTCTCCGGTTGCTAGGGCTGTTGAGGACAACTCAAAATGTTTGCTAATTTGGATTGGCCTAACTGACCATGTCTTACATTCCAACCCTTTATTACAATCTCTATAGTTGTTCAAGACAGTCAAAATAGTCTACAGGTTTGATCGGACAAACTGGGCACGCTTTGTGTTCTAACTCCCTTTTTGTGCTGGTACGCGTGTTTAGGTTGATACGAACCTATTACCAGTTTGAGTTGGCCTAACCGGCTAAGAACTCTTCTTTTGGTTTCTCTACCCTCATCTAGGAAAATTTGTATTACCCGTTGCTACGTTGCATCACCCCAACCGCTAATATTTTAAGATATGACCTACTTTCGGGTTTCCAAGGCCGTTACGTCCAGTACCTGTTAGTGGTTTGAATCAGCCATCCCGGCCATCGTGTTTAGTGCTGACCACTATTTCCATTTTCTGCGGCTAATTCACCAGTTTGAATCGGCCTGAACCTGCCATGATTTGTGTTTTAGGACCGTTTGGCAAAGTTCAGAATGGTTACACGTTTGGATTGCCCTAACCTGATGTGTTTCGATGTTTGAGTTCTTTTTACAGTTTCTGTGCCCATTTAGGACATTCAAAATGTGCTGAAGTGTGGATTGGACAAACCAGCCATGTTTCAGGTTTTGCTTTTAGCAGCTGGGATCTACCTAACCATCCATGATTTTTGTTCCAACACTTTCTTTGCCCTCCTAGTACTATTCATACCTACTATGGGGCTGAATCATCCTCATTAGCCATGTCGTGAGTTCTAACTTATTTTGGGTTTCCTAGGCTCCTTTGGCCCATTCAAACTTGTGAATAGTTTGGTTCAGGCTGACTGGCCATTCTTTGAGATCCCTTTTCAGGTTCCCATGCTCGTTTGCAGTTCACCATTTGAGATTGGCCTAAACCGGCCATGGATTGGGGTTCTAACACTTTTTCTTCGGTTGTTGGATCCCTTAAGGACAATTCAAACCAGTTGCTTGTTTAGATATATAAACCCAATCTGCCATGTTTTTTAGTTCTAACACTTCTTATAGTTTCTATAGTTTCCAGTTCATGTTCTAACTCTTCTCTCCTTCTGCTAGGGCCATTTAGGAAAACACCAAATGTGCACTCATTTGGAGTGGCCTAACAGGCTAAGTTTTATGTTCCAACCCCTTCTTATAGTTTCTATGGTCATTCAAGATGGTTGAAATAGGATATTGTTTTGATTGGACAAACTAAGCACAATTTGTGTTCTTACTCCCTTTTTGTGTGGGTACACGTGTTTAGGCCAATATGAACTGTTAGAAATTATCAGCCTTGCTGGCAATGAACTCTTCTTTCGGTTTCACTATGGCCGTTTTGGACAATTCGTACTACTCGTTGCAATGTTGAATCACCCCAACAACCAATGTTTTGAGAACTGACCTTCTCTCCAGTTTCCATGGCCGTTGCGGCCCGTCCATTACCCATTAAGGGTTTGAATCAGCCAATTCGGTCGTTGTGTTTAGTGCTGACCACTATTTTCATTTACTATCTCCATTTTTCCTTTACTGGTTTGGATTAGCTTAAACCTGCCACGGTTTAGGTTCTAGGGCCATTTGGGGCAATTCAGAATGGTTACACATTTGGATTGTCCTACCCAGCTGTGTTTTGAGTTCTGAATCCTTTTCACCATTTCTGTGCCCGTTTAAGACAATCGAAACCTGATGTGGTGTGGATCAGACAAACCTGCCATGTTTTATGTTCTTATTGTTTTCTTGTGTTGTTACATACCTTTAAGACATTGCAAACCAGTATGCGGCTGCGATTTGCCTAATCAGCCATGATTTTTGTTCCCTCTCTTTATCTGGGTTTCTGTGCCCTCCTAGAACACTCCATATCTGCTATGGGGTTGAATTATCCTTACCACCCACGTCGTGAGTTTTTATTTATTTTGGGTTTCCCATGCCCCTTCCGCCAGTTCAAACTTGTGAACGGTTTGATTCATCCTAATTGGCCGTTCTTTGAGTTTTAACTTCCCTTTTCAAGTAACTATGGCCGTTTGAGATTCACCGATTTGGATCGGCTTAAATCTGCCATGGTTAAGGTTCTAACACTTTTTCTTCGATTGTTGGGTCCGTTAAGGATAATTGAAACCGGTTACTCATTTGCATATAATAATAAACCAAACCGGCCATGTTTTTCAATTCTAACTCTTCTAAGGGTTTTTCAATTCCAACTCTTCTCTCCGGTTGCTAAGGCTGTTGAGGACAACTCAAAATGTTTTCTAATTTGGATTGGCCTAACTGACCATGTTTTACATTCCAACCCTTTATTACAATTTCTATAGTTGTTCAAGAGAGTCAAAATAGTCTACAGGTTTGATCGGACAAACTGGGCACGCTTTGTGTTCTAACTCCATTTCTGTGCTGGTACGCATGTTTAGGTTGACACGAACCTATTACGAGTTTGAGTTGGCCTAACCGGCAAAGAACTCCTCTTTTGGTTTCTCTACCCCCATTTTGGAAAATTTGTATTACCCGTTGCTACGTTGCATCACCCCAACCGCTAATGTTTTAAGATATGACCTTCTTTCGGGTTTCCAAGGCCGTTACGGCCCCATCCAGTACCTGTTAATGGTTTGAATCAGCCAACCCGGCCATCGTGGTTAGTTCTGACCACTATTTCTGTTTTCTGCGGCTCATTCACCAGTTTGAATTGGCTTAAACCAGCCATGATTTGTTTTTTAGGACCGTTTGGCAAAGTTCAGAATGGTTACGCGTTTGGATTGCCCTATCCTGATGTGTTTTGAGTTTGAGTTCTTTTTACAGTTTCTGTGCCCATTTAAGACAATAAAAATGTGCTGAAGTCTGGATTGGACAAACCAACCATGTTTCATGTTATGGTTTTAGCAGCTGGGATCTGTCTAACCAGCTATGATTTTTTTTCCAACGCTTTCTTTGCCCTCCTAGGACTATCCATACCTACTACGGGGCTGAATCTTCCTCATTACCCATGTCGTGAGTTCTAACTTATTCTGGGTTTCATAGGCTCCTTTGGCCCATTCAAACCTGTGAACAGTTTGGTTCAGCCTGACTGGCCAATCTTTGAGATCCCTTTTCCGGTTCCCATGCTCCTTTGCAGTTCACCAATTGAGATTGGCCTAAACCGGCCATGGAGTGGGGTTCTAACTCTTTTTCTTCGGTTGTTGGAGCCCTTAAGGACAATTCTAACCAGTTGCTTGTTTAGATATATAAACCCATTCTGCCATGTTTTTTAGTTCTAACACTTCTTAGAGTTTCTATAGTTTCCGGTTCATGTTCTAACTCTTCTCTCCTTCTGCTAGGGCCATTGAGAACAACTCCAAATGTGCACTTATTTGGATTGGCCCAACAGGCTGCGTTTTATGTTCCAACCCCTTCTTATAGTTTCTATGGTCATTCAAGACGGTTGAAATAGGATACGGTTTCGATTGGAAAAACAAAGCACAATCTGTGTTCTTAGTCCCTTTTTGTGTGGGTACACGTGTTTAGGCCAATATGAACTGTTATAAATTTGGATCAGCCTTGCTGGCAATGAACTCTTCTTTTGGTTTCACTATGGCCACTTTGGAAAATTCGTACTACTCGTTGCAATGTTGAATCACCCCAACAACCAATGTTTTGAGAACTGACCTTCTCTCCAGTTTCCAAGGCCGTTGCGGCCCGTCCATTACCCATTAATGGTTTGAATCAGCCTATTCGATCATTGTGTAGTACTGACCACTATTTTCATTTACTATCGCCATTTTTCGTTTACCGGTTTGGATTAGCATAAACCTGCCACGGTTTAGGTTCTAGGGCCATTTGGGGCAATTCAGAATGGTTACACATTTGGATTGTCCGACCTGCTGTGTTTTGAGTTCTGAATCCTTTTCACCATTTCTGTGCCCGTTTAAGACAATCGAAACATGATGTAGTGTGGATCAGACAAACCAGCCATGTTTTATATTCTGATTGTTCTCCTGTATTGTTACGTACGTTTAAGACACTTCAAAACAGTTTGCAGCTGGGATTTGTCTAATCAGCCACGATTTTTGTTCCATCTCTGTTATATACGTTTTATTGCCCTCCTAGAACACTCCATACCTGCTACGGGGTTGAACTATCCTTACCACCCACGTCGTGAATTTCAACCTATTTTGGGTTTCCCAGGCCCCTTCCGCCGGTTCAAACTTGTGAACGGTATGGTTCAGCCTAACTGTCCGTTCTCTGAGTTCAAACTTCACTTTTCAAGTAACTATGGCCGTCTGAGATTCACCGATTTGGATCGGCTTAAATCTGCCATGGTTGAGGTTCTAACAATTTTTCTTCGATTGTTGGGTCCGTTAAGGATAATTGAAACCGGTTACTCATTTGCATATAAACCAAATCCGCCATGTTTTTCAATTCTAACTCTTCTGAGGGTTTTTCAATTCCAACTCTTCTCTCCGGTTGCTGGGGCTGTTGAGGACAACTCAAAATGTTTGCTAATTTGGATTGGCCTAACTGACCATGTTTTACATTCCAACCCTTTATTACAATTTCTATTGTTGTACAAGACAGTCAAAATAGTCTACAGGTTTGATTGGACAAACTGGGCACGCTTTGAATGGGCCTAAACCTACCATGATTTGTGTTTTAGGACCGTTTGGCAAAGTTCAGAATGGTTACACGTTTGGATTGCCCTAACCTGATGTGTTTTGAGTTTGAGTTCTTTTTACAGCTTCTGACCATAGACTATCCATACCTACTACGGGGCTGAATCTTCCTCATTACCCATGTCGTGAGTTCTAACTTATTTTGGGTTTCCAAGGCTCCTTTGGCCCATTCAAACCTTTGAACAGTTTGGTTCAGCCTGACTGGCCATTCTTTGAGATCCCTTTTCAGGTTCCCATGCTCGTTTCGGTTTCACTATGGCCTTTTTGGACAATTCGTACTACTCGTTGCAATGTTGAATCACCCCAACAACCAATGTTTTGAGAACTGACCTTCTCTCCAGCTTCCAAGGCCGTTGCGGCCCGTCCATTACCCATTAATGGTTTGAATCAGACAATTCGGTCGTTGTGTAGTATTGACCACTATTTTTATTTACTATCGCCATTTTTCGTTTACCGGTTTGGATTAGCATAAACCTTGCCACGGTTTAGGTTCTAGGGCCATTCGGGGCAATTCAGAATGATTACACATTTGGATTGTCCGACCCGCTGTGTTTTGAGTTCTGAATCCTTTTCACCATTTCTGTGCCCGTTTAAGACAATCGAAACATGATGTAGTGTGGATCAGACAAACCAGCCATGTTTTATATTCTGATTGTTCTCCTGTGTTGTTACGTACGTTTAAGACACTTCAAAACAGTTTGCAGCTGGGATTTGTCTAATCAGCCACGATTTTTGTTCCATCTCTGTTATATACGTTTTATTGCCCTCCTAGAACACTCCATACCTGCTACGGGGTTGAACTATCCTTACCACCCACGTCGTGAATTTCAACCTATTTTGGGTTTCCCGTGCCCTTCCGCCGGTTCAAACTTGTGAACGGTATGGTTCAGCCTAACTGTCCGTTCTTTGAGTTCAAACTTCACTTTTCAAGTAACTATGGCCGTCTGAGATTCACCGATTTGGATCGGCTTAAATCTACCATGGTTGAGGTTCTAACACTTTTTCTTCGATTGTTGGGTCCGTTAAGGATAATTGAAACCGGTTACTCATTTGCATATAAACCAAACTGGCCATGTTTTTCAATTCTAACTCTTCTGAGGGTTTTTCAATTCCAACTCTTCTCTCCGGTTGCAGGGGCTGTTGAGGACAACTCAAAATGTTTGCTAATTTGGATTGGCCTAACTGACCATGTTTTACATTCCAACCCTTTATTACAATTTCTATTGTTGTACAAGACAGTCAAAATAGTCTACAGGTTTGATTGGACAAACCGGTCATCGTGTTTAGTGCTGACCACTATTTCCGTTTTCTGCGGCTCATTCACCAGTTTGAATCGGCCTAAACCTTCCATGATTTGTGTTTTATGACCGTTTGGTAAAGTTCAGAATGGTTACACGTTTGGATTGCCCTAACCTGATGTGTTTTGAGTTTGAGTTCTTTTTACAGCTTCTGACCATAGACTATCCATACCTACTACGGGGCTGAATCTTCCTCATTACCCATGTCGTGAGTTCTAACTTATTTTGGGTTTCCAAGGCTCCTTTGGCCCATTCAAACCTTTGAACAGTTTGGTTCAGCCATTCTTTGAGATCCCTTTTCAGGTTCCCATGCTCGTTTCGGTTTCACTATGGCCGTATTGGACAATTCGTACTACTCGTTGCAATGTTGAATCACCCCAGCAACCAATGTTTTGAGAACTGACCTTCTCTCCAGTTTTCAAGGCCGTTGCGGCCCGTCCATTACCCATTCATGGCTTAAATCAGACAATTCGGTCGTTGTGTAGTATTGACCACTATTTTTATTTACTATCGCCATTTTTCGTTTACCGGTTTGGATTAGCATAAACCTGCCACGGTTTAGGTTCTAGGGCCATTTGGGGCAATTCAGAATGATTACACATTTGGATTGTCCGACCCGCTGTGTTTTGAGTTCTGAATCCTTTTCACCATTTCTGTGCCCGTTTAAGACAATCGAAACATGATGTAGTGTGGATCAGACAAACCAGCCATGTTTTATGTTCTGATTGTTCTCCTGCGTTGTTACGTACATTTAAGACACTGCAAACCAGTTTGCAGCTGGGATTTGCGTAATCAGCCACGATTTTTGTTCCATCTCTTTAATATGGGTTTCTGTGCCCTCCTAGAACACTCCGTACCTGCTACGGGGTTGAATTATCCTTACCACCCACGTCGTGAGTTTTAACTTATTTTGGGTTTCCCAGGCCCCTTCCGCCGGTTCAAACTTGTGAAGGGTTTGGTTCAGCCTAACTCTCCGTTCTCTGAGTTCAAACTTCCCTTTTCAGGTAATGATGGCCGTTCGAGATTCACCGATTTGGATCGGCTTAAATCGCCGTGGTTTGTGATTCTAACACTTTTTCTTCGATTGTTGGGTCCGTTAAAGATAATTGAAACCTGTTACCCATTTGCATATAAACCAAACCGGCCATGCTTTTCAATTCTAATTCTTCTAAGAGTTTTTAAATTCTATGATTGCTAATTTGCTTTGCCTAACTGACCACGTTTTACATTCCAACCCTTTATTACAATTTCTATAGGTTTGATTGGACAAACTGGGCACGCTTTGTGTTCTAACTCCCTTTCTATGCTGGTACGCGTGTTTAGGTTGATACGAACCTATTACCAGTTTGAGTTGGCCTAACCGCTAAAGAACTCTTCTTTTGGTTTCTCTACACCCAGTTTAGAAAATTTGTATTACCCGTTGCTACGTTGCATCACCCCAACCGCTAATGTTTTAAGATATGACCTCCAAGGCTGTTACGGCCCATCCAAGCACCGATTAATGGTTTGTATCACCCAACCCGGCCATCGTGTTTAGTGCTGACCACTATTTCTGTTTTCTGCGGCTCATTCATCAGTTTGAATCGGCCTAAACCTGCGATGATTTGTGTTTTAGGACCGTTTGCCAAAGTTCAGAATGGTTACACGTTTGGATTGCCCTAACCTGATGTGTTTTGAGTTTGAGTTCTTTTTACAGTTTCTCTGCCCATTTAGGACAATCAAAATGTGCCGAAGTCCGGATTGGACAAACCGACCATGTTTCATGTTCTGCTTTTAGCAGCTGGGATCTACCTAACCAGCCATGATTTTTGTTCCAACCCTTTCTATGCCCTCCTAGAACTATCCATGCCTACCACGGGGCTGAATCATCCTCATTACCCATGTCATGAGTTCTAACTTATTTTGGGTTTCCTAGGCTCCTTTGGCCCATTCAAACCTGTGAACAGTTTGGTTCAGCCTGACTGGCCATTCTTTGAGATCCCTTTTCAGGTTTCCATGCTCGTTTGCAGTTCACCAATTGAGATTGGCCTAAACCGGCCATGGATTTGGGTTCTAACTCTTTTTCTTTGTTTGCTGGAGCCGTTAAGTACAATTCAAACCAGTTGCTTGTTTAGATATATAGACCCATTCTGCCATGTTTTTTAGTTCTAACACTTCTTAGAGTTTATGTAGTTTTCGTTTCATGTTCTAACTCTTCTCTCCTTTTGCTAGGGCCATTGAGGACAACTCGAAATGTGCACTCATTTAGATTAGCCTAACACGCTGCGTTTTATGTTCCAACACCTTCTTATAGTTTCTAGGGTCATTCAAGACGATTGAAATAGGATATAGTTTCGATTGGACAAACTAAGCACAATTTGTGATCTTACTCCCTTTTTGTGTGGGTACACGTGTTTAGGACAATATGATCTCTTAGAAATTTGCATCAGCCTTACTAGCAATGAACTCTTCTTTTGGTTTCACTATGGCCGTTTTGGACAATTCGTACTACTCGTTGCAATGTTGAATCACCCCAACTACCAATGTTTTGAGAACTGACCTTCTCTCCAGTTTCCAAGGCCATTGCGGCCCATCCATTACCCATTAATGGTTTGAATCAGCCAATTCGGTCGTTGTGTTTAGTGCTGACCACTATTTTCATTTACTATCTCCATTTTTCGTTTACCGGTTTGGATTAGCATAAACCTGCCACGGTTTAGGTTCTAGGGCCATTTGGGGCAATTCAGAATGGTTACACATTTGGATTGTCCTACCAAGCTGTGTTTTGAGTTCTGAATCCTTTTCACCATTTCTGTGCTCGTTTAAGACAATCGAAACCTAATGTTTAACACTTTTTCTTCGATTTTTGGGTCCATTAAGGATAATTGAAACCAGTTACTCATTTGCATTTAAACCAAACTGGCCATGTTTTTCAATTCTAACTCTTCTAAGGGCTTTTCAATTCCAACTCTTCTCTCCGGTTGCTAGGGCTGTTGAGGACACCTCAAAATGTTTGCTAATTTGGATTGGCCTATAACTGACCATGTTTTACATTCCAACCCTTTATTAAAATTTCTATAGTTGTTCAAGGCAGTCAAACTAGTCTATAGGTTTGATCAGACAAACTGGGCACGATTTGTGTTCTAACTCCCTTTCTGTGCTGGTACGTGTGTTTAGGTTGATACGAACCTATTACCAGTTTGAGTTGGCCTAACCGGCAAAGAACTCTTCTTTTGGTTTCTCTACCCCCATTTTGGAAATTTTGTATTTCCCGTTGCTACGTTGCATCACCCCAACCACTAATGTTTTCAGATTTGACCTTCTTTCGGTTTTCCAAGGACGTTACGGCCTATCCAGTACCTATTAATGGTTTGAATCAGCCAACCCGGCCATCGTGTTTTGTGCTCACCACTATTTCCATTTTACGCGGCTCATTCACCAGTTTGAATCAGCCTAAACCTACCATGATTTGTGTTTAGGACCGTTTGTCAAAGCACAGAATGGTTACACGTTTGGATTGCCCTAACCTGATGTGTTTTGAGTTTGAGTTCTTTTTACAGTTTCTGACCATAGACTATCCATACCTACTACGGGGCTGAAACTTCCTCATTACCCATGTCGTGAGTTCTAACTTATTTTGGGTTTCCAAGGCTCCTTTGGCCCATTCAAACCTTTGAACAGTTTGGTTCAGCCTGACTGGCCATTCTTTGAGATCCCTTTTCAGGTTCCCATGCTCGTTTCGGTTTCACTATGGCCTTTTTGGACAATTCGTACTACTCGTTGCAATGTTGAATCACCCCAACAACCAATGTTTTGAGAACTGACCTTCTCTCCAGCTTCCAAGGCCGTTGCGGCCCGTCCATTACCCATTAATGGTTTGAATCAGACAATTCGGTCGTTGTGTAGTATTGACCACTATTTTTATTTACTATCGCCATTTTTCGTTTACCGGTTTGGATTAGCATAAACCTGCCACGGTTTAGGTTCTAGGGCCATTTGGGGCAATTCAGAATGGTTACACATTTGGATTGTCCGACCAGCTGTGTTTTGAGTTCTGAATCCTTTTCACCATTTCTGTGCCCGTTTAAGACAATCGAAACGTGATGTAGTGTGGATCAGACAAACCAGCCATGTTTTATGTTCTGATTGTTCTCCTGTGTTGTTACGTACATTTAAGACACTGCAAACCAGTTTGCAGCTGGGATTTGCCTAATCAGCCACGATTTTTGTTCCATCTCTTTAATATGGGTTTCTGTGCCCTCCTAGAACACTCCGTACCTGCTACGGGGTTGAATTATCCTTACCACCCACGTCGTGAGTTTTAACTTATTTTGGGTTTCCCAGGCCCCTTCCGCCGGTTCAAACATGTGAAGGGTTTGGTTCAGCCTAACTGTCCGTTCTCTGAGTTCAAACTTCCCTTTTCAAGTAATGATGGCCGTCTGAGATTCACCGATTTGGATCGGCTTAAATCTGCCAGGGTTTGTGATTCTAACACTTTTTCTTCGATTGTTGGGTCCGTTAAAGATAATTGAAACCTGTTACCCATTTGCATATAAACCAAACCGGCCATGCTTTTCAATTCTAATTCTTCTAAGAGTTTTTAAATTCTATGATTGCTAATTTGGTTTGCCTAACTGACCACGTTTTACATTCCAACCCTTTATTACAATTTCTATAGGTTTGATTGGACAAACTGGGCACGCTTTGTGTTCTAACTCCCTTTCTATGCTGGTACGCGTGTTTAGGTTGATACGAACCTATTACCAGTTTGAGTTGGCCTAACCGGCAAAGAACTCTTCTTTTGGTTTCTCTACACCCAGTTTAGAAAATTTGTATTACCCGTTGCTACGTTGCATCACCCCAACCGCTAATGTTTTAAGATATGACCTCCAAGGCTGTTACGGCCCATCCAGTACCAGTTAATGGTTTGTATCAGCCAACCCGGCCATCGTGTTTAGTGCTGACCACTATTTCTGTTTTCTGCGGCTCATTCATCAGTTTGAATCGGCCTAAACCTGCGATGATTTGTGTTTTAGGACCGTTTGCCAAAGTTCAGAATGGTTACACGTTTGGATTGCCCTAACCTGATGTGTTTTGAGTTTGAGTTCTTTTTACAGTTTCTCTGCCCATTTAGGACAATCAAAATGTGCTGAAGTCTGGATTGGACAAACCAGCCATGTTTCATGTTCTGCTTTTAGCAGCTGGGATCTGCCTAACCAGCCATGATTTTTGTTCCAACCCTTTCTATGCCCTCCTAGAACTATCCATGCCTACCACGGGGCTGAATCATCCTCATTACCCATGTCATGAGTTCTAACTTATTTTGGGTTTCCTAGGCTCCTTTGGCCCATTCAAACCTGTGAACAGTTTGGTTCAGCCTGACTGGCCATTCTTTGAGATCCCTTTTCAGGTTTCCATGCTCGTTTGCAGTTCACCAATTGAGATTGGCCTAAACCGGCCATGGATTTGGGTTCTAACTCTTTTTCTTTGTTTGCTGGAGCCGTTAAGTACAATTCAAACCAGTTGCTTGTTTAGATATATAGACCCATTCTGCCATGTTTTTTAGTTCTAACACTTCTTAGAGTTTATGTAGTTTTCGTTTCATGTTCTAACTCTTCTCTCCTTTTGCTAGGGCCATTGAGGACAACTCGAAATGTGCACTCATTTAGATTAGCCTAACACGCTGCGTTTTATGTTCCAACCCCTTCTTATAGTTTCTAGGGTCATTCAAGACGATTGAAATAGGATATAGTTTCGATTGGACAAACTAAGCACAATTTGTGATCTTACTCCCTTTTTGTGTGGGTACACGTGTTTAGGACAATATGATCTCTTAGAAATTTGCATCGACCTTACTAGCAATGAACTCTTCTTTTGGTTCCACTATGCCCGTCTTGGACACTTCCTACTACTCGTTGCAATGTTGAATCACCCCAACAACCAATGTTTTGAGACCTGTCCTTCTCTCCACTTACCAAGGCCATTGCGGCCCATCCATTACCCATTAATGGTTTCAATCAGCCAATTCGGTCGTTGTGTTTAGTGCTGACCACTATTTTCATTTACTATCTCCATTTTTCGTTTACCGGTTTGGATTAGCATAAACCTGCCACGGTTTAGGTTCTAGGGCCATTTGGGGCAATTCAGAATGGTTACACATTTGGATTGTCCTACCCAGCTGTGTTTTGAGTTCTGAATCCTTTTCACCATTTCTGTGCTCGTTTAAGACAATCGAAACCTAATGTTTAACACTTTTTCTTCGATTGTTGGGTCCATTAAGGATAATTGAAACCAGTTACTCATTTGCATTTAAACCAAACTGGCCATGTTTTTCAATTCTAACTCTTCTAAGGGCTTTTCAATTCCAACTCTTCTCTCCGGTTGCTAGGGCTGTTGAGGACACCTCAAAATGTTTGCTAATTTGGATTGGCCTATAACTGACCATGTTTTACATTCCAACCCTTTATTAAAATTTCTATAGTTGTTCAAGGCAGTCAAACTAGTCTATAGGTTTGATCAGACAAACTGGGCACGATTTGTGTTCTAACTCCCTTTCTGTGCTGGTACGTGTGTTTAGGTTGATACGAACCTATTACCAGTTTGAGTTGGCCTAACCGGCAAAGAACTCTTCTTTTGGTTTCTCTACCCCCATTTTGGAAATTTTGTATTTCCCGTTGCTACGTTGCATCACCCCAACCACTAATGTTTTCAGATTTGACCTTCTTTCGGTTTTCCAAGGACGTTACGGCCTATCCAGTACCTATTAATGGTTTGAATCAGCCAACCCGGCCATCGTGTTTTGTGCTGACCACTATTTCCATTTTACGCGGCTCATTCACCAGTTTGAATCGGCCTAAACCTACCATGATTTGTGTTTAGGACCGTTTGTCAAAGCACATAATGGTTACACGTTTGGATTGCCCTAACCTGATGTGTTTTGAGTTTGAGTTCTTTTTAAAGTTTCTGTGCCCATTTAGGACAATCAAAATGTGCTAAAGTCTGGATTGGACAAACCAGCCATGTTTCATATTCTGCTTTTAGCAGCTAGGATCTGCCTAACCAGCCATGATTTTTGTTCCAACCCTTTCTTTGCCCTCCTAGGACTATCCATTCCTACTACGGGGCTGAATCATCCTCATTACCCATGTCATGAGTTCTAACCTATTTTGGGTTTCCTAGGCTCATTTGGCCCATTCAAACCTGTGAACAGTTTGGTTCAACCTAACTGTGCATTCTTTGAGATCCCTTTTCAGGTTTCTATGCTCGTTTGCAGTTCACCAATTGAGATTGGCCGAAACCGGCCATGGATTGGGGTTATAACTCTTTTTCTTCGGTTGTTGGAGCCGTTAAGGACAATTCAAACCAGTTACTTGTTTGGATATAAAAAACCATTCTGCCTTGTTTTTTAGTTCTAACACTTCTTAGATTTTCTATAGTTTCCAGTTTATGTTCTAACTCTTCTCTCCTTTTGCTAGGGCCATTGAGGACAACTCAAAATGTGTACTCATTTAGATTGGCCTAACTGGCCGTGTTTTACATTTCAACCCATTCTTACGATTTTATGGTCATTCAAGATGGTCGAAATTGGCTATAGTTTCAATCGCACAAACTAGGCATGCTTTGTGTTCTAACTCTCTTTCTATGTTGGCGAACCTATTACCAATTTGGATTGGCCTAACTGGCTACAAACTCTTCTTTTTGTTTCTCTATGCCCATTTTAGACAATTTGTACTACCCATTGCAGCGTTCAATCACCCCAACCACCAATGTTTGAAGATATGACCTTATTTTTGGTTTCAAAGGCCATTGTGGCCCATCCATCCAATACTTGTTAATGGTTTGAATTATTCAACACAGCCGTTGTGTTTAGTGCTGACCACTATTTTAATTTTGTTCAACCATTTGTCATTTACTAGTTTGTATTGGCCTAAAGCTATCATGGTTTGGTTTCATGGGCCATTCGTGGCAGTTTAGAACAGTTACACATTTATATTTTTCTAACCAGTCATGTTTTGAGTTATGAGTCTTTTTTATGGTTCTTATGCCTGTTTAAGACAATTAAAATGTGCCTGGATTAGACAAACCGGCCATGTTTCGCATATTAACTAATCTCTTGTATTGGTACGCATGTCTAAGCCAATGAAACCCATTAGAATCTACCTAACTGGCCATGATTCTGGTCTGAACCTTTCTCTTTGTTTTTGTACCCTCCTAGGACGATCTATACCTACATTAGGGTTGATTCATCCTCACTGCCCACATCGTGAGTTCTAACTTATTTTGGGTTTCCTAGGTCCCTTCTGCTCGTTCAAACTTGTGAACGGTTTGGTTCAACCTAACTGGCCATTGTTTGAGGTCTAACTTCCCTTTTTGGGTTTCTTTGGCCATTTGCCATTCACCAGTTGGGATCGGCCTAAACCTGCCACAGTTTGTGGTTCTAACTCCTTTTCTTCAGTTGTTGAGGCGACTAAGGATAGTTCAAATTGGTTACTCATTTCGATATAAACATAGCAACCATATTTTTCAGTTTTAACTTTTCTTACTGTAGTTGTCAGTTCATGTTCTAACTCTTCTCTCCAGATGCTTGGGCCGGACAACTCAAAATGCGTACATGTTTGGAGTGGCCTAACTGGATGTGTTTTATGTTCCAACCCTTTCTTACAGTTTCTATGGTTGTTCAAGATGATCAAAATAGGCTATAGTTTCGATTGGACAAACTAGCCATGCTTTGTGTTGTAACTCCCTTTCTATGTTGGTGCACGTGTTCAGGCTGATACGAACCTGTTACCAATTTGGATTGGCCAAACTGGCAAGAAACTCTTCTTTTGGTTTCTCTATGCCCATTTTGGACAATTCGTACTACCCGTTGCAGCGTTGAATCACCGCAACCACCAATGTTTTGATATCTAACCTTCTATTGGGTTTCCAAGGCCGGTATAGCCCATCTAGTACCTATTAAGGGTTTGAGTCAACCAACCTGGCCGTTGTGTTTAGTGCTGACCACTATTTTTATTTTCTATGGTTGTTTGTTATTCACTGGTTTGGATCGACCTAAACCGGCCACAATTTGGGTTCTTGGGCCGTTTGGGGCAGTTCAATATAGTTGCATGTTTTGATTGCCCTATTCGGCTTTGTTTTAAGTTACGAGTCCCTTTTACGGTTTTGTGCCGTTTAAGAAACATAAAATGCGGTGTAGTTGGATTGGACAATCCTTTCACATTTCATGTTCTGACTATTCATTCTCTTGTGTTATGTTGGCACCAAATTTTTTTACTCAGCTCACTCAACACATATTTGAGCAATGCCAAAGCCGGTTTCAAAATCTGACCCAAATTCAGAAAATTCAAGTATAGATAAAATAGGCTTTGAAAATATTTTGGCATCATTTTATAGGCTATAAATGGCCAAGATAATGTGCTCATTTCATAGCCCCAGTTGAGAGCTTCACAATGGTGTCCAAAACATATAAAAATGGACACCGAAAGCCCAAAATGACAGTTTTGCCCTCGACACTTCGAGACAAGTTGGAACTCCATCAAGAAATTCCAACCTCACCATATTGTCAATATTAGATAGAGTTGAACAACACTCAAAATGAATCAAAAATATAACCACCGGTCGAAAAGTTAGGCATAGAGTATCAAATTCGACCAAAGTCTAGGTTAAAAAACCTCAGGGCACGATGGCCCAAACCATTTTTAGAGTAGCCTACAGGTTAAAATTTTCAATTTCCCAGTCCAAGACTATATTCTCAAGAATATTGGTGAATTAGAATTAAAATTTGGCCAACAGAAGAATTTAATTTTCTTCAATTATAGATTCTGACATTATTGGCAGTTGAGATTACACCGATCAAGAAAATTGGTGAAATCAGAAGATTTGATGCAATTCAAGACATCATGAACACACATATTGATGGTGCACAATATCAATGGTCATCAGAGCTGATTTTATATTTTTCTGATTTAATTCCAAGTATGGTTGATCAATTTTCGGTCGGAATTAATGATAGTCATCGGATCAGGAGCATTTTGATGGATGGACCAGATTGATCTTCATTCATCTATTTCATCCAGCACATGATCCCTAGCCAAATACCTTCATCCTTACCTGATTTTGGTGAAATTCAGCTTTGCCCACACTCCTCATTTGATTGGAATTCTTTTGGTTAAAGACTTCTTCAAGAGATAGAACTCTTGCCATCTTATCATATCTCCAACTTATCATTTTCCCCATAGGCATTATCTTAATCTTAATTCAACAATATCCATAAAATATCATCTCACCCCATCAGATGTCCATCCTTTGGCAAAAAATCAGCACTCGTTCAGCTGGTTTGTGTGCTCAATGCCTTACAATCTAGGAATGGGTGCACCAACTCTCATTTTACCTTGAAAGATTATTCCATTTTCATCACAATTTAATTAAGATAAACCTTACTCCAAACCACCTACTTGGCATATCCCTATCACCCTCTGCCACATCTCACCTATCAGATGGCATGATTTGGCCAAACCTCAATCTATTCCTTCCCTGGCCTTTGTGTACATTCACCTAAAATGTAGGGTGCGCCAGATTTTATCTTACACCCATCACATTGGTTAGATGTCTTGCCGAATTGGGAACATTGTTAAAGTAGTACTCTTTAGCCATTAGGACTCTCACCCTCCTAGCCAAATTCTATTTATCAGATAGTGCCCCACTCTTCTATAAAAAGCACTCTCATCTGTTTTTGACTGCACCTAGATCAAGTCACGTGTGCACTAGCTTTGCTCCAGCTCACTCCTCTCTTTGGTGTGCAATCATCCTTGCTCCAACTCTTATTCTTCCTGCTTTAACATCTGCATATGCAAGTCAGCAAGATCTCCTGCCCATTTTTGGTGTGTCAAGTGAAGAAGAATAAGATGAAAAGATTCCTTCTCCTGAAGATGTGCCAGCAGCAGGTGCATCCAGCCCGCCTGGTCTGTGTGCCAACTCCAGCGATAGCAACTGGTCTTCTTCATCCTTTGGGTGGCCTTCAATACGAACAGCAACTTCATCTTCCTTATCCAGCACCTGCATATGCCAAGGAGAAGAAGAAAAAAAAGGAGAAGGGAACACAGCCCTTCCATCTTGAGCACTATCTGCACTAAAAGAAGAAAAACACGGTGAGTAGAGAAAGAAAACAGTACAGATCATTTTGTTCCTCCCCTCTTCTTTCTCTTTCCCTCGACCTCCTCTTTGACCATTCACAATGTCGCGAGCCACAACCTCATGAGCACTCTAATTTTTCCTTCAATAAGACCCCTTGTCTCAATTCATGTCCCCTTGCTGTCCATTTGCGTACAGCCCCTAGATGGCCTGTAAACAGCCCCTTGTGCAACCCCATTTGGCATCTCCAAACAACCCCATGCTTTCACCAACTTCAGGTCCCTTGTTTCCACTCCTCTAGTAGCCAATTAGGCTCTTGGACATGTCCCTAATCAGGCCATGTTCGACCATTCTTTCTGCCCAATTGGACAGACCCCAGAATATACCCAAATCAGGCCCCTCTGCTGGCCTTGAAACCAGACCCTTTCTAACCCATCTGTTGGTCACCTGAAAAGGGCTTCAAACGCCCCATTTCTATCTCTAATCAGGCCACTTTGAGAGCTCTAAATCCTGCCCTTGATCAGTCCCTTGTCTGATCCTTCAATCAGGGCTCCCTTGAACAGCCCGCCTTTGGCTTATCCATTTGGCCATCCAATTGGCTCCAATTCTGCTCACATGTGCAGCAGACGAACAGCATCCCCATCAGCCCATGTTTGTCTCATCAAAACTCCTTCTAAACAGGTCTCTATGTGCCCCCTCTGTTGGCACCCTTGCACAGCTTCAGCTTAGTCTCAAAAAAGCACCGAAAACAGGTCATCCTGCTCTCTACATAGAGGTGCACACCATCTTCTGCTGCAGCAAAGAAAACATAAAAAAGCTAAGGCATATAGATTGTGAAGCTAGACTTGCTGGCCTTGAAGAGCAAAGAACAGGCCTTGCTAGTCCATGATGACAAAAACTTGCCTCTTTGGACCCAAGACTTGAAGACCGGCTCATTGTGCCGATGAGACTTGAACTGGTCCATGTGCATTAGAAAAAATGATTAAGTCTGGGGAGTTAATTTACAACTGGATGCTGCCCTGGACACTTCGACCTAAACTTAAGAAAATTTGACTAAGGCTGCGTTTGATAACGTTGAATGAACGTCTGAAATCTGATTCGGTCAGATTTCAGATATTTTATGTTGTTTGACAAAATGTCTGAGTTAAGGTCTGACCGAACATCTGATATATGAAAAATGGTCTGAACGGTTCAGTCTTGACATGTAGCTTTGTTTACTTCAAACGTTTCTCTGCTTGCTGTGTGCAAAGACATGCACGTGAGTGATTAACTTTTTCATTTGAATATTCAAATCCAACGTTCGTGTTACGCCTTGTGCACATATTTGCTTTAAAAATAAATTTAATTTATTTTTAATAAAAATGATTGTATAGTAAATTAAAATTTTGATATAAACATATGATTTTACAATAAAATTTATTAAAATTTTATTTTATGATTATTACCAAAAAAAATTGTGTCAAACAAAATAAATCACTTATATGTTAATAAAATTAAATATTTTTCCCACATTATTTAAAAATAAAATTTTAAATTAATAGTTTAATTTTTTCAAATTAAATTAAATCAAACTGTCACCTTATCCTTTTATTTAGAATAAGTTTAAAATATTAAAATTATTTAAGTAAGATATATGTATGTTAAAAAGAGAAATAAAAATGTAAAGACAATATATCAAATTTTATTAGTAATACAAACTTTATTACCTAACTCATTAATAAAAATATATATCGTTAAATTAGTTTGAGAAAACATATATTTAAATATATTTAAATTTATGTATTTCTCATAATGTTCCGTGTAAATATTATATATATTAAATTTGTATATATTTAGCTCTTGTCTAAATAGTACTCATTCTATTAAGTTTTTACTATAATATAATTTTTATAAAAAACTTTATTAAAATATATTTTGACTTGTTATATAATAAAATTTAAATGTTACGTTCAAATTTTAAATTTTTTATATTTTTATGAACACGTGCACACGTGATCCAAAAGTTTAATATAAAATTAGTCTAATTAGATGTTGATTTAGATGTTTTGTCAAACATACTTATCGCTTATATCTTAATAAAGTTAAGTACTTTTTTTACCACATGTTAATATATTAGAGATGAAATTAAGAGGTTAGATTTTCAGATTAAGTCTAATCAAACGCCACCTAAGTCTGAGGAGTTAGCCGACACTAAGTGCTGCCTTAGGCTTGACATTAAAATTTGACTAAGTCTTGGGAGTAGCCCACAACAGGGTGCTATTTCAAGCTTCAGTCTTAGAAAAACAAAGTCTAGGAGTTAACCCACAATTGAGTGCTACCTGATTCACACCTAAAAAATTTAAGTCTACAAAGTTAGTCTACCACTGGATGCTGCTCAGGCTTAGACAAAAAAACTAAGTTAAGGAGTTAGTCCACAACTAGATGCTCCATTGGGTGACTAGTCCAAACATGCTTCCGGTATGCTAACCTGGGCATACGTATGCGGTATGCTTCCTATGTGGATGGACCCTTCCTACTATGTGAAAAGGATAAAAAAGACTTATTAACCGTATAGCATGGGTAAATCTACACACTGATCAAAAAATAATATGGCATGCTGCCCAAATTTTTTTGATCTCGTGGGAGTTTACACATTGGGAAGGAAATCTCTATTGACAGGTTAAAGTATTCTACACTTAGTTATTTTCTTCACATGGCATATGAACTACCAACATTGTAAACATACTCTCAGTCAATGCTATTTTCTTCAACAACTCCAAGCCCTCCTAGCCAAATCTAATAGTCTCAGTCAACACAAGTTTCAAGTGCTACCGAGGATTCTAACAGGCCATGCGCCACTCAAATGGAGTTGCCACCAATCGCACTGCCACGCCCTGCCACACCTATGTAGTTGGCCCCAAGGCCCTCCATTGACGATGATGTCTTTGTTTCACCTCAGTATTAGGCTCTACCACCTCCACCGCTGCAAGATCCCTTGGAGCCCACTCAATAGGCTATGATAGATAAGATGATTTCCATGTAGCTTGTGTAGCATGATGACAGGCAGTTTGTGGCGGGTCTTTACCAGGTTCCATTCCCACCACACCACCAATATGTCAGACTCCCCTCTGACATCTCCAAGGTACCCAAGTGTTCCATGTTTGACGGGTGTGGATCCCCCTAGGGAGCACTTAGTGCTCTACTACAGATATAGGTGAACTAGCACACTACGAATCATACTTAAGTAATTTGCCACCACTCTGATGGGTACAAACCTTTGAGTGGTATTCCAACCTAAAGCCCTGGTTAATAGTCAACTGGCCAAACATGTAAGAAAAGTTCCTTGAAAGGTTTAGCTTCTCTAAGCAGCCACACACCCTGGTGGAGCTAACCACCATGTTCTAGGGTGGATCGAGTCTGCAATCGACTATATTCACCATTGGAGAGATGTATGCATGAAGTGCGTCAATCCACCTTTGAACAACGAGGCAATTGCCTTGTGCAAAAGAGGCCTCTGGGCTGAGATCCAAGAGAAGGTGCTGGGGATATGAATCCATCTTTCAATGACCTTTACGTCACATTTGCGAACATAGAACATTTCTATGACAACAATTCCTTGTTAGCAGTCACTCGATAGAAGCCGATTAAAGACAAGCAATTTAGCTTTTAGGGATGTCAATACAATCAACATCACCTCCTCCTCCGTAAAGAAAAACAACAATATTGGGGGCAAGAAGGTTACTACAGCTCCCCTACAGACAACAAACAATAACGTAGCACTGAAGCCCACATGGAAGGTATGTATGAAAAAATAGTACTTTTTTATTTGAGATTACACAAGGAACTTATTCGACACTTGCGTGGAGAAAAGTACTCTGTTGATATGACGATGCCCTGAAGAGGCTACATGAAGTCAGGAGCCAAACTTTTGCCCATACCACAGATTGTTGTGGCACAACATTGAAGATTCTTCTACTTCAAAGACCTTGTTGAGACCCTGATTCGAGATAAGGTTCTGAACTTAAGAAATCGGCTAGTACAGCCCCCCAACCAGATAACTTATCCCAACGGCAAACCAACTTCACTGTCATTGTGGTACACTAATTGGCTCCACCCATTGTTGAGCCTCAATTTTCTTCATCTCCTCAACAATCTCAACCATAGGAGGAATTGGGTCCAACTAGCTCCTCTTGCATCCTCCACGCAATGCCAAAGTATGGTCTACAGGTGGATCAGCAGCTGGGGGCACTTCACATGCCACTCACCCCCAGTACTCTCCCTTATTTAAAAAACTACTTCAGAGCTAGTACAAGAAAATATTGAAGTGCTGGTCAAACCTCTAAAAGACACGACTAGCATTCAACGAGATGAAGGTGGCAAGCCTAGTGACATAACCCTAGTCTTTGACAAGCCTATCGAAGAAGAAGATATCCTCTTTTGTGACTCCAGTATAGGCCACAATCCGGACATGGTGTCGTCCTCTTCATAGGCTCCTGTCATCCTTGGTGATAGCAGCACTCCACAAAAAGTAGACAAAACACAATATAACACACCAGGGAACATACCACCTAACTTGATGACGGTAGGTTTCTGGTGGAAAAAATCAGTTGCTCAAGACCCTCCTTGCCAATGGTGGGCTAATCCCAACACAATCAATATAGAATTCAGGAGCTCCTATGATCTCTAGGCCCCACATCACTCAAGTTGGGTCACCACCAATGGTCCTATTGTGGTTTGTCAAATGTCAGCAATTAAACTCGAGGGAACTCTCTGAAGACAAGGTGTGCATGATCACTTATGATTGACCACCAAGTCCATCACCTCAAGTGTGCATGGAGCCCTCCTAGAGAGCTATGATTGAGTAGCTAATTGACCTAAGGCTCTCTCTGCATGAGGAGAGACGCAACACAGTAGGTCATCCTCAGCCTGCTTTATGTCACCAACAAAAACGTCCTTGTGTTAGTGACCTACTGAGGGCGATATTTGGGTCAAAGCATGTGTGAGGCAAATAACTGACAAGCAATAGTAAAAACACAGTCATCACCTCCTCATGAAGAAACAATAACACCAGGGGCAAGAATTCGACCACAACTCCCCTATCAAAAATTTACACATCAAGATGACAAGAGAGAGCACCTAGTGGTCCCTCGAGTCCACCGTAGAGACAAGCAGTTTGTTTCCCATCATGTCAATACACTAAATGTCACCTCCTTGAGGAACATCAATTCCATGGGCAAGAAGAATGTTTCAATGCCCCATCAAAAGACTTTGAACACTCTAAGGCCACGAGCTTCATGGGAGGAGTGCATGGCCAAACCATATTCTTTTTGCTAAGAATACTGAAGGAAGCTATTCGACATTTGCATGAAGAATGATTTGATCAACTTACCATTGGTGAAGCACCCCGATGAGGCCCAAAGAAGCAGGGAGGCTTACATCAGTTCCTATCACAGAATGAGGTAGGACAAGCGATTGAAAACTGCTACCAGTTCAAGAATGTTGTTGTGACTACGATCCACAATGATGTCTCTAACTTGTGGAAACAATTAATGAGTCCACCTCAACCTCACTATCAAACTCAAATGCATGTCGATCATGCCATCAGCATGGTGCACCACCAGCCACCACATCTTCACAGCAACATGAGGCTGGCCAATTCATCCTCGGCCATTCTCGCTACCCAAAAAGTGAAATACACTGGGGGCACCAGACTGGGGGCAAGCTCCCCGCGCAAGCTACACTATATTGAGAGCCTCAAACAATTAACTCTTGTACCAACTGAAGGGCAAGGAACCAGACCCTTTGCCCCAGTCCTTAAACAAATGTGGCTTCCACATACTAGCATTCTACAATGGAACCACTACCTTTTAAGCCCAGCCATCCGTGGTGCTCGAACATAGACCCTTCCGGATCAAAACCTCAGCCTCAGCCCACCTCCCTCAGCCCAAGGCTCGTCTACTAGGCTGATGGCTCAACTTGCCTCAACACACCTATGGCAAGTCTATCATTCTGTTGGAGCTACGGTTCTGTAAGAGCTACCCTGTCAAAAAGGGTTGGTTTTCAATCTACTAATTTTCCTCGTTGATGTCCCCAGGCGACAAGTAGCATAGGGACCTGAAGGCCAAATGCAAATATGTAGGGAGCATGTCTCTCTAATGACACCCCGAAAGCTTCAAGAATAGTGGTCCATCCTAGACCATAGACTCACACTCAAACCAGCCACCAACCTATTGTTGCCACTGGATCTACAGAGCCAAATGGTCAAACAATGTTGCTGTGGTGGACACATTACATCATCAACACCCAAGCGCCAATCACTAGGCCGCCATCTTTTTTAAAAAAAGAGCTAAAAATATAGATGCTCGACAGACTTGGTTGACCAAACACAATGGTGGCCAAGGGCAAAAATGTCAAAACATTGAGTCAAGGTGAAAACCTGCAAAGGCACCTTGAGTAAAATTAAATAACCCTGCTATGTGGAAATCTCAATGTAGGATGCATAGGCAAAAATCCAGAAGGGGTCAGCCTGAAAAACTGTACAAAGGAGCAGTCAGGTTGATAAAAAATAAACAAAAAAATTAATTAACTAGGGCGAGCCTCCAAGTTGCTGATGACGAAAAGGCTCTTATTGGCTCATATACCCTATAGTAGAAATATGCTTGGAGATATCATACCTAAGGTGACGAGGAAGACCACCTCTCTCACCTATGAAATTTGGGTTTAGTTCCACACTTCACCTTGGAAGAGACAAAAGGTAAAAACCCTTTTCTGATCTCACACATCCTTGCGATTTCAATCTTCTTGGCTATAACAACCCTACCATCCTAATCACTCCAATCCTGATGGTCTACAAAAACATTTCCCGGCCTTGGCTATTCAACCCAGTCGGCCTGTAAAAAGTTCACACCATTATGACCTTCCTAGTCCATACAATTTTGAAATTCATTCAATCTTACCATATTGACTACTTCAATCTTGTTGGTCCACAAAGCCTCCATGTCAACTTGACCACTCTAGTCTTGATGATCTACCAAAGAAATCACACCTTCTAGGTCATCAATCCAGATGATCTTTTGACACTCTTTCCATCCTGACCACTACGGTCTTGATGGTCTCACAAAAACACTCTCAACCTACATGAGACATTGTTTTGGGCATCTTTCAAAGTTCCCACCATCCAAGCTATTACAGTCCTGATTTAGACAATTTTCAAAATACACACCATTATTTTCACTTCGGTCAGTCCCGAAACAAAATTCACAAGTTGTTTGGGACCTTGTCTTGGGCAACTTTCAAACTCACCACCTTGGCTATTCCAACCTTTGTAGTCCACAATAAAAAACACAACACAACATACTTCATCTAGAATTCCGTTCTAGACAATTTTCAAACTTCCCACCATCTTGATCACTCCAATCTTGATGGTTAACGAAGAATCACTATCTTGATCACTCTGATATTGATGGCCCATGAAGAATTCCCACCATCTTGATCACTCTGATCTTGATGACCCACCAAAACCACAATTCCTTGTTATAGAGTTGAAACACAAACTTGACAAGGACTTCTATTTCATCTCCTTGTTATACAAGTTGAAAGTTACACTTGCCGAGGAAAACACCAACACTCTTTTATCATATGAGTTGAAAATCACACTCAGCTAATTCTTTTACTTTATTCCCCTGTTACACAAGTTGAAAATAACACTTAACAAGGAGCACACACACATCATTTCATTCCCTTATTACACAAGCTGAAAATCACACTTGACAAGGCAGACACTTCATGTCATTACCTTGTTATACAAGTTGAAACTCACACTCGGCAAGAAAATCAGTTTACATCATTCCATTCCCTTGTCATACGAGTAGAAACTCAAACTTGGCAAAGAACACAACATTCTATTCTCTTGTTACACGAGTTGAAATTTACACTCAGCAACAACTTCAGTTCACATTATTCTATTCTCTTGTTATACAAGTTGAAACTCAAGCTTGGTAAGAAACTCCCATTTTATTTCCTTGCTATATGAGTTGAAACTCACACTCGACAATAAATCCCATTCCATTCTCTTGTTATAAAAGTTGAAACTCAAACTTGGCAAGAAAAATCCCATTTCATTCCCTTGCTATGCAAGTTGAAACTCAAACTCAGCAAAAGCTCACATTCCATTCTCCCTCCTGTTATATGAGTTGAAACTCAAACACGGCAAGGAAACCCACACTTCATATAGGCTAAGTTGAAATACATACTTAGTTTAACACAACAATGCTTGTAGCTTAAGGGAAGACTCAATTCCCTATAAAAAAATAAAAATGGAGACTAAAAAGAGAGATGCCCAACAGGCTTGGTTGATAATTCAAAAAGGACCAGTTGAGAGAAAAAATGTCAAAAAGAAATCTTGCTAGAGTGAAAACCCAAAAGGGCGCTTTAAGCAAAATCAGGTGACCCCGCTACATGGAAACATCTCCAGAGGCATGTAGGAAAAATATCAACAAGGCTGGTATGGGTGAAAATCTTGCAAAATACAATCAGATCAGTAAAAAACCAAGCACAACAACACAAGTAGAGGGCCCATCAAAGAATTTGCATGTTGGGGGATCCATGTAAGTTGCTATTGCAAATGTGCTAAACAGAAAAGTTGGAGCCTGTTGTAAGGGAGACAGACAACCAAACCAAAAAAAAACAAGGCTGGTCATATCCAAGGGCCCAACCCCTTCTCAGCCTTGAAGAAGCTCACACAATAGAACTAGTCAATAGATTGCCAAGAATAGAGAGTTAAACAAAGGCCGGATGGCAACTTACACGGGTAGTCCCTTCTCAACTCCCATCTCCAAGTAAGGCCCATGGGGGGCATTTGTTCAAACCAAAATTTTCCACTCAGCTTCATATTTGAACAATGCCAAAGTCAATTTCAAAATCTGACCTAGATTTGGAAAAATCAACTGCAAATGCTGCAAATAGGCTATGAAAATGCCTTGTCATGGCTTGAAAAACTATATAAATAGTCAAGATAATGTGTTCAATGCATAGCCCCAGTCAAGCTTCGCAATGGTACTCAAAACATACATAATGGACACTGAAAGATCAAAATGACCATTTTACCCCCGACACTTCTGGACAAGTTGGGACTCTATCAAGAAATTCTAACTTCACTATATTGTTAGTATCAGATAGAGTTGAACAATGTTTGAAATGGATTGAAAATCCAACCACTGGATGGAAAGTTATCCAAAGAATATCAAATTCAGCCAAAGTTCTTGTTACACCAGGGGCATGATGATCCAAACCATTTTCAGAGTAGCCTACAGGTAGAAATTTTCAATTTTTATCCATGACTATAGTCTTGGGAATATTGGTGAATTGGAATTAAAATTTAGTCAACGGAAGAATTTAATTGCACTCAATTACAGTTTCCGACATTATTGACTACCGAGATTGCACCGATTGGGAAAATTGGTGAAATCAGAAGATCTGATGTAATTCAAGACATCATGACCACACATGTTGATAGTTCACAAGATAAGTGGTCATCAGAGGTGATCTCTTTTTTTTTAATTTCGGAATAGTTTAATCAATTTTCAGCTGGAATTAATGATAACCGTAAGATTGGGAGCATTTTGATGGATGGACTAGATTTATCTTCATCTCTTGTGTCCGGCACCTGATGCCTGGCCGAAATGTTTTCATCCTTACCTGATTTTGTCAAATTTCATCCTTTCCCACACTCTTCCTTTGATTTGAATTCTTTTGGTTAAAAGACTCCTTTATAAGATTGGACTCATGCGTACTTATCCTATCTCAAACTTATCATTATTCCCATAGGCATTATCTTCTTCTTACTTCAACAATTACCATCAAATATCATCTTACCCCATCAAATGGCCATCCTTTGGCCAAAAATCAGCTCTCCTTCAGTTGGTTTGTGTGTTTAATGCCCTACAATCTACGAATGGGTGCACCAACTCTCATCTTACTTTGAAAGACTGTCCCATTTTTATCACCAATGTATTAAGATAAATCTTACTCCCAACCACCTTATATCCTACTTGTCTTATCCCTATGTCCCTCTGCCACATCTCACCTATTATATGGGCATGATTTGGCCAAACCTCAATCGATTCCCTCGTAGCCTTTGCGCACATTCACCTAAAATGTAGGGAAGAGTGCACCACATTTCATCTTACACCCATCACATCGGTTAGATGTCTTGCCCAATTGAGAACCTTGTTGAAGTACTCTTTATCCGTTAGATATCTTACTCTCCTAGCCTATCCTAACCATCAGATGGTGTCCCACTCTTCTATAAAAATCCCTTCCATCTGGCCTTGGCCTAGCTCAAGTCACCTGTGCTTCAGCTTTACTCCAGCGCACTTCTCTCTTTGGTGCACCATCAACCATGCTCCAACTCTTCTGTTTATTGTTTGGACGTCTATAGAAACAAGTCTGCAAGCTCTTATGCCTATTTTTGGTGTGCCAAGTGAAGAAGAAGAAGAAAAAGAAGAAAAATTTTTCCTCCAGCAGTAGGTGATGCAAGTCCACCTGGTCTGTGAGCCAACTAAAGCAATAGCAGCAGGTCTTCTTCTTCATCCTTTGGGTGGTCTTCAACACCAACAACAACTTCATCTTTATCCTACAGCACCTGCATGCGAAGTAGAAGAAGAAAAATAAGGAGAATAAGGTCACACAGCCTTTCCATCTTCAGCGCTATCTGCACTACAAAAAGAAAAACAAGGTGAGTAGAGAAAGAAAAAAGTGTAGTTCATTTTCTTCTACCCCTCTTCTTTCTCTTTCCCTCGGCCTCTACTTTATCCATTCACAATGCCTTCAGCCACAGCCCCATGATCACTCCAATTTAGCTTTCAATCAGACCTCCTGTTGTCCAAATTCAGGCCCCCTTGCTGTCCAAGTGTGCACAGCCCCTAGATGGCATGTAAACAGCCCCTTGGGCAACCCCATTTGGCATATCCAAGCAACCCCATGCCATCACCAACATTAGATACCACCCCTCTAGTAGCCAATTAGGCTCCTGGACAAGTCCCTAATCAGGCCATGTTCGACCATTCTAGCTGCCCAATTTGACAGACCCCAGAATATACCCAAATCAGGCCCCTCTGCTGGCCTTTAAACTAGACCCTGTCTAACCCATCTGATGGTCACCTGAACAGGTCTTAAAACACCTCATTTCTATCTCCAATCAGGCCTCTTTGAGTTCCCTTAAGCCCCTTGATCATCCCCTTGCCTGATCCTTTCCTTGAACAGCCCCTTGGCTTCTCCTTTTCGCCATCCAATTGGCCCCAGTTCTGCCCACCTGTGCAGCAGCCAAACAGCAGCCCCATCAGCCCATGTTTGGCCCATCAGAACTTAAACAGGTCCCTATGTGTTATTCTGTTGGTTCCATTGGACAGCTTCAGCTTAGTCTCAAGACAGCACCAAAAATAGGTCATCCTATAGCTCTCTCCATGGAGGTGCACAGCTGCTTCTGCTGCGGCAAAGAAAGCATTAAAAACTAAGGCCTATAAGTTGTGAAGCTGACCTTACTGGCCTTGAAGTGCAAAGAACAGGCTTTGCTGGCCCATGAAGACAAAACTTGTCTATTTTGCCCAATATTTGAAGACCAGTTCATTGTGCCGATAAGACTTGAATTGGCCCATTGGGCATTGGACAAAAATTACCAAGTCTGTGAATAAATTTATAACTGGATACTGCCCCAGACACTTCAACTTGAACTTAAAAAAATTGATTATGTCAGAGGAGTTAGCCCACCACTAGGCTCAGTCTTGGACTTCACATTAAAATTTGACTAACTCTGGAAAGTTAGCCCAAAACTGGTACTTGTATCTTCGATTTTAAGGAAACTATGTATAGGGAGTTAACCCACAACTGGGTGCTACAGGCCTTCACACTTAAAAAAATTAAGTCTGAAGAGTTAGTCAAATTTGGGCCTAGATACTACCTTAGGCTTAGACAAAAAAAACTAAGTTAAGGAGTTAGTCTACAACTGGGATGCAACATTGGGTGGCTAGTCCAGATACGCTTGCGATATGCCGACCCGGGCATACGTATGATACATGCTTTCTATGTGGATGGATCCTTGAAAAAACACAAAAAAGACTTATTAACCATATAGCATGGGTAAATCTCCACACTGATCAGAAAATAAGATGGCAAGTAGCCAAATTTTTTCTGATCTCGTGAGAGTTTACACCTTGGGAACGAAATCTCCTTTGACAGTTTGAAGCATTCTACACTTAGTTATTTTCTTGACATGGCATATGAACTGCCTACATTGTGAACATGGCATATGAACTACCTACATTGATGAGCTTGGCGTATGAATTGCCTATGTATAATGTAGTCAGACATGAATAAATGCTGTGAAATTCAGTGCGGACTTGATTCCATGTGTTTGGGCATCAATGCTAGCCCAATGGACTGGATGAGATGTAGATTGAGCATAAAACTATGTATGAACATAATAATATCCGAAGAACACTTAACCAAAGTTGAAGACAGACTTGATCAAATCTTCACATACGATCTAAGTCTAAAAAACTTAACCAAATATGAAAACGTTTAGACAAATTTGAACATCTAAGTTAAAATACTTAACTCAGGTGGGAGTTAACTTCTTAAAAAAGACAAGTAAAATATGCCAAAAACACTTCAAAACACTTAGAATATATTTCAAGATAAATAAGAAATTAAATTCTTAATCAATATTGACTTAAACTTAACCAAGTTGAGTTGAAATGCAAAACACATAAAATGTACCGAACACACTTAAATTAGTTTTAAAACACCAACCAACATGGAAAAAGACTTAACACATGTCAATCAGACTTGAATAAATCAGATTGTTTAAAACATCTTAAATTCATCTGCACTTGAACAAATTTCATCAACAACTTCAATCAAAACCGATTCAAATTTTAAATAAGTATAAAGCAGGTAATTTAGCTTGAACACAAACACCAACACTTAACATTCAAACTTGAAATCAACACTTCAAACCTAAACTCAAACCAACATTGAATAAACCAAACTTTCAATAAGCTTTCAACAAATTTAAAATAAAATTTAACCAAAATTATTTGCATCTCATCAGGCCCGAAGGGCTAGTGTTCTTTATATGTTGTGGATGTGCACATTCTCAACAAAAAATCGCTATGACAGTTAATCAAGGGTATTCAAGTGGTTGCTTGATGTAAATGAACATCAGATATTCGCACCATTAGATAGAGAGGGGTCAAAAAATATTTTTACATAAATTGAACCTCAATTCTATATTTTCTTAATACCACCTAGCTATCTAGTATCTTTATAGGCTATTATCTATCTTGCTGGAGAACTCAGATGTCGATATTTCAAACACACAAAAACTAATTTATTTTCAAAACACATAGAAAGGTTCTCAAGGTGTCCCACATGTTGGTATTCACGATTAAGCCAATGCAAACCTACTAGCAGCTAGGATCTACCTAACCAGCCATGATTTTTGTTCCATCCCTTTCTCCCAGTTTATGTCCCCTCCTAGGATAATGCATACCTACCACAGGGTTGAATTATCCTCACTACCCACATCGTGAGTTCTAACTTATTTTGGGTTTCCTAGGTCCTTTCAGCCCGTTCAAACCTGTGAACGGTTTGGTTCAGCCTAACTAGCCATTGTTTGAGTTCTAACTTCCCTTAATGGGTTTCTATGGCCATTAGCCATTCATCAGTTGGGATCAGCTTAATCCTGCCACAATTTAGGGTTCTAACTTGTTTTCTTTAGTTACTGGGGCTATTAAGGATAATTCAAATCGGTTACTAATTTTGGATATAAACCTAACCAGCCATGTTTTTAGTTCTAACTCTTCTTAGGGTTTCTGTGGTTGCCAATTCGTGTTCTGACTCTTCTCTTTGGTTCCTAGGGCCGTTGAGGAAAACTCAAAATGTGTACTCATTTGGATTTGTCTAACTAGCCATGTTTTACATTCCAACCCTTGCTTACAGTTTCTATGGTCATTCAAGACGGTCAAAATAGGCTATAGTTTTAATCAGACAAACTAAGCATACTTTGTGTTCTAACTTTCTTTCTGTGTTGATACATGTTCAAGCCAATACGAACCTATTACCAGTTTGGATCAGCATAAATGGCAACCAACCCTTCTTTTGGTTTCTTTAATCCCATTTAGGACAATTCGTACAACCCGTTGCAGTGTTGAATCACCCCAACCACCAATGTTTCGAGATCTGACCTTCATTTTGAGTTTCTAAGGCCATTGCGTCCTATCCAGTACCTGTTAATGGTTTGAATCAACCAACCCAGCCATTGTGTTTAATGCTGACCACTATATTCATTTTCTATGGCCATTTGACGTTCACCAATTTGGATCGCCTAAACCTACCATTGTCTGGGTTTTAGGGCTATTTGCAACATTCATAATGGCTGCATGTTTGGATTGCCCTAACCGGTTGTGTTTTGAGTTCTGATTCCCTTTTACGATTTCTATGTCAATCAAAATGTGCTGCAGTCTAGATTGAGCAAAATCGGCCATGTTTCGTGTTCTGACTGTTCTCTTGTGTTGGTACGCACATTTAAGTCAATGCAAATCTGTTAGCAGCTGGGATATGCCTAACTGGCCACAATTTTTGTTCCAACCATTTCTTTGGGATTCTGAGCCCTCCTAGGACAATCCATACTTGCTATGGAATTGAATCATCCTCACCACCCACACCATGAGTACTAACTTATTTTGAGTTTCCTAGGCCCCTTCCACCCGTTCAAACCTGTGAACGGTTCGGTTCAGCCTAACCGGCCATTTTTTGAGTTCTAACTTCCCTTTTCTGGTTTCTATGGCCATTTGCCGTTTACCAATTTACATCAGCCTAAACCTGGGGTTCTAACTCTTTTTCTTTGGTTACTAGGGCCTTTAAAAGACAATTCAAACTAGTTATCATTTGGATGTAAACCTAACCAGCCATGTTTTTCAGTTCTAACTCATCTTAGGGTCCCTATGGTTGTCAGTTCATGTTGTAACTCTTCTCTTGGGTTGCTAGGGCTATTGAGGACACCTCAAAATGTTTACTCGCTTAGATTGGCTTAACCGGCCATATTTTACACTCCATCCCTTTCTTACGGTTTCTATGGTTCAACAAACCACCAGTGTATAAAATTTCCCTTTAAAGGCCAAGTGGTCAAAGTGACTAGCATGCTTATAAGGGACGAAATGAATGATGCTACTTTTACATCATCCTTTAGACTATCAATACAGCCCCAGTTCTCAGTGGGAGATTTACCCTTAGTCAGATGCATGACTGCCTCTCTACCAGACAGTGGGATGGCGGATGACGATGAAACTGGGCTATCAGCCTGAATAAGGTTTAGGCAAGGATCTTCAAGGGATCACTCAGCTGATTCAAACTGTGAAAATGCCATGCAGGCAGGGGTTGGGATACGAATAGGATTCCATCCCAAGAAGGATCTTCTAGCCAGGATATGCCATGGGACTCCATACATTCTTTATCAAAGGGGAGACCATGATGATGGCTGAAGATGACAAGAGTTCCATGATAGCTGTCAAGAGAAGAAAAGCTCCAGATGAAGAAGAAGAAGACTTGGAAGATATATGCTTATCTTTGACTCGTTTATTCTCAAGTGTGGAAGAGCACCAAGAACCACTCAAGGGCAGACCAATCTTGGGTCATCTGGTTGAGCATATCACCCAAGTCAAAACCATTCCACGAGGTCCAAATACAACAATCCCATGTTTGAACCTCATACCTTTGTTTCTAGATCTTTTGGATGGGCTTTCGGGCCCACTTACCCACTTTGGGCCCATGCGCCCTTTCCAGCCTTCCACTCTTCTTGTGCCTGCTTGCCCATTTACTTCCCTCATCAACTTTAGAACTGAGGGTTCTTTCCAGCATGGGCTCACATGCCCATCCATTTCTAAGATTGGGTCCACGTACCCGTTTACTTTTTTCATCAATTTTGGACCCATGTCCACTTTCTGTTACCATTGCGCCCACGAGCCCCTTTTTTCCTTTTATGCTTAAGTTTTTATCTCTATTAATTTAGTCATCTTCTATCAAATCCCAAGTCATGTTGACTCATTCTATCTTTTTACTTGAAATTCCCAAAAAAAAAACATCTTCTCTGAAACTCACATTTCCATTGAGGAGACATCTCTACTCATCCCAGAGGGTGCTCCCAATCAAGGATCCCCCTTTTTTGAATCATTGATCGATTTACTCGATCCTCCCTTCATTATAAATACCACCTTTCCAGCTTTGTCTTCAGTATGTCAGGTTAGGTTAGGAAATAGGAAAGTCAGGGGTAAACGAGTTCCAAATAGGTACCTGTAACGATTGGCACAGAAATACATAGAGTGTGCAAGGCTGCAAAACTTTTTAAAGAATACCATCCAGCTAGATGAAATCCGGTATGAGGATGAGCATAACATAGATCATACTTTGGAAGTATATGAGGTGGTATCAGAGAAGGATCCCGAATTTGAGGAAGAAATTGAGGACTTGGCCGATGCGTATACATCTGGGCTTAGAAGATTTGAAGAACCATCAGCCACAGGGAATGAACCGACCAAGGAACTGAATTTATGAACCCTGAAAGATCCTAAGACTATCCTCATCAGTGCAAACCTCACTCCCTCAGAAGAACAACGTTTGATCAAAGTTTTGGAAGAATATAAGGACACGTTCGCATGGACATATGAAGACATGCCGGGATTAGGTAATTCATTGGTTGAACATAGATTAACCTTGAAACCTGGAACTACCCCGGTTAAACAAAAGCTCAGGAGATTCCACCCTGATATTGCACTCAAAATGAAAGAAGAGGTCGACAAACTACACCAAGCAAAATTCATTAAAGTCGTCCTATATCCGCAATGGGTGGCTAACATAGTCCCTGTTATGAAGAAGGATGGACGGGTTTGGATTTGTTTAGATTTCAGGGACTTGAACCAAGCGTGTCCTAAGGATGATTTCCCTTTACCTCATATTGATGTTTTGGTTGATAACACAGTTGGATTTGAAATGCTCTCATTCATGGATGGCTATTCTGGATACAATCAGATCCGGTTAGCTGAGGAGGACCAAGAGAAGACCTTGTTCACTACACCTTGGGGAACATATTGGTATGTTGTCATGCCCTTTGGGTTAAAGAATGCCGGTGCTACCTATCAAAGGGCTATGATGACTATCTTTCACGACATGATGCACACCCTTGTAGAGGTGTATGTGGATGATTTGGTTATCAAGTCCAAGAGTCGGGAAGATCATTCTGAAGTGCTAAGGAAAGTTTTGCAACGAGCTAGAGAATACAAGCTAAAAATGAACCCTAAGAAGTGTAGAGATCGACCCAAACAAGGCCAAAGTAATTATTGGTATTCCTCCTCCAAAGAATATGAAGGAACTTCGAGGATTGATTGGGAGGCTACAATTTGTCCGCCGGTCTATCTCGCAACATTCCCAAAGGTGTAAACCTTTCTATGAGTTAACCAAAGCGGGGGCCAAGATTAAATGGGATTCGAAGTGCCAGGAGGCATTTGATGGGTTGAAAACATACCTGGCAAGTCCTCCTGTACTTAGACCACCAATTCCCGACAAGCCTTTGGTCCTCTACATTTCGGTTCTTGAGATCTTACTTGGGGCAGTCCTTGCACAAGTTGATGAAGAAGGGAAAGAACGAGCTACTTACTACATGTCTAAGATGTTTGATGCTTGTGAGCTGAAGTACACTGTGGTAGAAAAGACCTGTGCTGCTCTTGTTTGGGTGGTTCAGAAACTCAAACATTATTTCCTTGCTCACCAAGTCAAGCTCATTGCTCGTATCAATCCCATTAAGTTTCTGTTAGAAAAGATAGTCTTGACTGATCAGTTAGGGAGATGGCAGAGTTTCTTATCCCAATTTGATATCACTTATGTCCCACAGAAGGCAATTAAGGGCTATGCTATTGCTGAACACCTTGCCCATCATCCCATACCCATCTTTGACCCAGTCCGGTCGGAGTTCCCGGATGATGAACTAATGTCAGTCCGATCTTCCAATCTTTGGACATTATATTTTGACGTGGCTTTGAGCTCTCATGGTAGAGGTATAGGTATTGTCATTCTGTCACCTGAAGTTGTCATCATTCCACAGGCTTTTCAGCTTAACTTTCCAACAACCAACAACATAGCTGAGTATGAAGCCTTGCTGGCCGGGCTGGCAGCCGCTCATTTCCATGGTGCCACCGAACTAAGGGTGATAGGTGATAGTCAATTGATCCTACGCCAAGTCCTATCCAAATACCGAACTTCCCATCCAAACCTCAAACCCTACCAGGAGCTCACCACCTGCTACATCAAGCTATTCTTCAAACTCACCTTTGTCCATGTCCCCTGTTCTCAGAATATCCTCGCCAATGCCTTAGCTTCACTAGCTTCATCTCTATCTATCCCGTTAGGCAGGCAAGTGCGAACTATCCACATCTGTAAGAGGACAATTCCAGCAATTGAGGATGGACGTTTTTTGAAGGTTAAAGAGAGGTTCAACAGAAAGGAATACTTGGAACATAAAGAAGAAATCTTCTTAATTGAGTTGGAAGAATTAGAAGAAGGAGAGAGACCTTGGTATGATGAGATTGCGAGGTATTGTCAAGATCAGTCATATCCACCTGGATCAACCACCAAAGAAAAGAAGGCAATTAGAAAAGTATCCCAGAGGTATACAATCCTAGGAGGAGTGCTCTACAAGAGAAGCCTAAGTGGAATCTTACTCAGATGTCTTGATGAAGAAGAAGCTGAGTTGGTGTTGAAGGAAGCACATTCTGGAGTTTGTGGTGGTCATGTGAATGCCCAAGCCCTTGCTAAGAAAATCATCCGACAAGGGTATTATTGGCCAACTCTAGAAGAAGACTGCTCCATCTTTGTCCGGCACTGTCATTTATGTCAACTCCATGCTGACAAGATTCACTCTCCCGCATCTTCCCTTCATCCAATTCATGCCCCATGGCCTTTCCCCATGTGGAATTTTGATATCATTGGCCCCTTGAGTGTCCTCAACTCTGAAATGCGCTCAAAATCATTCATTCTGACGTCAACGGAGTACTTCACAAAGTGGGCTGAAGCGGAAGCATTCGTGGATATTAAAGCGTCAACAGTCTGCTCCTTCATCAAGCGCAACATCATTGCAAGGTTCGGGATCCCCAGCGACATCGTCACTGATAATGGGCCACAATTTCTCTCTCAAGATCTGTGTGATCTTTGCAATAGGTATCCTCAAGGCAATGGTCAAGTAGAAGCCACCAATAAAACCTTATTCAAAATCATCAAGAAATCTTGTAGGTCTAGCAAGTTTGCTGACTAGCCTGATAAGCTTGTAGATGCTCTATGGGCTTATCGTACTTCTGTAAGGACTCCCACTGGACAAACCCCGTATGCTTTGGCATATGGGATGGAAGCAGTGGTCCCTTATGAAGTATTACTTCCAACTCTCCGAGTTCAGCTCGACAGGGATATTCCTGTTGATGAGAGGAGAGAATCACTCCTTGCACAGCTTGAACTCTTGGATGAAAGAAGGCTAGCCGCTGCCAAGCATGCCCGGACTTATCAGAATAGACTCAAAAGGTTTTTTCAAAAGCGGGTAGTCGAGAGAAAATTCGAGATCGGTGAGATGGTAGTCAAACGCATATTCGTTAAACCAGGGGGTCCCCGCCCCAAGTTGCAACCTAACTGGGAAGGGCCTTTTGTAATCACTAAAAAGTATCCAGGTAATGCATATGAATTTACTAATGCATATGGAGAAAAATTGAATCATCTTTGGAGTGGAGTTTACCTCAAAAAGTACTTTCCATAAAAATGGAGAAACCACTGGTATAATCTCAAGTCATCGATCCTAGGTTGTTCGCGAGAAGTCAAGGGTAGGTACCATCCTACACACACAACACCTCCCGATCCTAGAATCCAGACAACCCGACACTAGAGAAAGGCAAGGCAGAAATCTAGAAATGGAAGGAGTACCCTTACCCTATTCTCTTCTACTCGGTCCAAGATAGGGAGAGAAGATTAGAGAGGGGGTAGTATCGAAAACACTTGCCACCCTAGTAGGAGGTTGTCTCAGAGGGTGCAAAAGGGTTCCAAAAGATGGGCAATGAACCCCTCAGGTTAGAAAAAGAAAAATGATCAACCTGTCTGAATGAGTACCCAGAATGATAGTCAAGGCAAAAGGCACTAAAAGATTGGCAATGTCCCCACAGGTCAAAAACTTGTCTAAATATGTGCCACATAGAAAAGAGCAAAAAAATAGGAAAAACCCAAAGTGGCCGAACCCCAACTGGCAATTTGAGTATGAGTAGAGAAATCACTCTCAACATCTTCAAACCCTATCAAGGACTTTCTCTATACTCTTCCTCCTTAAATCCCTAGGGTAGGGTAAACCGACCAAATCTAGGTGGAATCCAAGCTGATCAAAGGAAGAAGGTTAGAAGGATTCTATGTAGGGAACTTTATTTTGAATATGGCATCTACCACTTGAGTCTTGACAAACCCCAAAGACCGATGAATTGTCTCAAATACCAGCATTTTCCCGACAAAAAAGTAAATATTTCAAAAATCCAAAAAAAGATGAATATTTCAAAAATCCAAAAAAATTGCATATTTCAAAAATCCAAAAAATATTTGAATACTTTTGAAAAACCTAAAAAAATGATGAATATTTCTAAGAAAACCAAAAAAAATTGCTCATTAGCTCAATCATGATCATTGCCTTAGTTGCATCCATGCTTTTTTTTCTGTCATGCATATTTCCATTTTTGCATTGTATATCCTTTTGCTTTAATTACCTTGTTAAGAAGGTTCTTCCCTCTGACCTAAGTCAAAGTTGATCGTAATAGGCAAAGGGATGAGTCACAGTGAAGATCTAATCCCCTTTCTATCAAGTGTTTCATGCATTTTAATGTAGGAGAGAAGAGGATTCACACCACGGCAGGTAAGTTCTCTTAACCCTTACCCCTATTTTATTTAAGTCATTTGTTTTATTCCACCTTGTTAAGAAGGCTCCTCCCTTTGACTCAAAATCAAGACAAACGGTATACAGGCAAAGGGATGAGTCATGATGAAAATTTAATCATCTTTGATAAGTGTTTTCAGGAGCTGAAGAAGCAAAAGAGAAGGGCCATCAGGCAACCTTTTAAGTCCTAACAGGTGAATTGGTGAGATCGATGTGCCCCAATGAACGTCATGCCAACCTTGTGGCGAAAAGAGAGGAAGCGCCACCCAACTGAACATTATCGTGGTGCTGTATTCCGTCAAAAGGCAAGACTGGACCAGAGATGCTGATGAATCAGGCGGATGACGCAAGTTGATAAATCATGCCTGAATATTTCATCCACATTCTCATCAATCTCACATCAACACTAGCACTCAATTTTGCAGTTCACTCACTCCTACCATCTGTCACCTAGTTATGTTAGGTTCATTTAATATGTATTATATGCATTAATGTTGAAGACCTTGAGAGTGAAAATGACTGGGCCTGAGGTCCCCTTCAACAAAATCTACAATCGCTTGGTCATTTCTACACACTCACAGATAAGCCAAAATTTAACATTGGAGGGACGATGGTTCCTAATCAGGTGTCTTGACGACCAATAGACAGTCTATATCTTCAACTATTTTCTACATAATTTTCTATGTTTTCACATCCATCTTTCTTTACATTCTTCATCATTACCAATTTTATCCCTTCATGTTTTATTCTGTCCTTTCTTTTATTTCATCATGTTTTATTCTTTCCTTTCTTTTATCCCAACGTGTCTTTTATTTTATCCCACCATGTCATGTTTGTCATGCCATTGTTTCTTCTGTCTCCTCATTCTATGTTAGTTCCACCATTATCTTTCAATCCCACTATGGCTTAAGTCTGTCTTGTCATTTTTTGAATACTCAGTTTTCTGCCAGAGCATGATTCACGGTTTTCACGATACCTGAGCAATTTTTTTATGCTTAAAAATGAACCCTTTTAGAATTTGAGATTATTCCACTAAGAATTAAACTGAGTATTTTGGTGAAACTTGAATGAACTTGAGATTCCAAATATGATGGATTGGTATTCTTTTCATTTTAAGATCAGTTTCTCTTTTAAAACTTTAGCCCATCACAGTACACGAACACCGCAAAGTTCAGGTTGTTGGCTGATGATGAACCTACGAATTCGAGGACTCCCCATCACACTGAGGGTTGGATACATCCTTTATCCTTTATCCTTTATTTTTCATCTCTCGTGCCATTGGCATGTCTTTTACCAATCAGTTATATGAGGTTTTGATAGAACATGAAAGTGATCTAGAATACTCAGTACGATTCATTTTGCTGGATCGGGTAGATATGTGTGTCTATATCTACACCTTGATGTCACATTTTCAGTTCATCACCATTCCATTCTACTACATTTATCTACGCTCACTTGCATTCCATTACAGTTCACTCCGAATCACTCCGCTTCATTTCATGCCACTCCCTTACAAAGCCGACATCAAGGCGAGGCAAGCTGTAGACACGCCAAATTCGCCTAATTCAGAGCATAAAACTCATGTTTTATAAGGTAACATGTATGATTGACCTTATAATGATGCCGGGTCCTTTAAAGTTGATTTGGAGCTTCGCCGAACAAAATCGGATGTTTTCCGAAGTTTTCCACAAAAGTCATAATTTTCGAGCGAAAGCTACACGTAAATCGTGTAAACACAGAAATTGGCTGAATGACCAATGCCTAATGATTATTCATTGAAGGTTATGGTTAGTTTCACACTCTGGACAAGTTTTGTTGCATTCCGTGCCTTTTCGGTTTGCCGTTGGAGTCCTTTTGACCAGTATCGGATCTTCTGTTCACTGTCCTAACTTACGGATAAAATTTTTAAGGTTTTTAAGGTGTGATGGCTGATAAAATGCTACAAAAAGCTTCTTCGCCCTGTTATATTTCCAACACAACAAAGGGCATCGAATTCCGAGTTTGGGAGTGTCCGCAATGGCTTCCGGAAGAAGGACGCGCAAAAACAGTCCCATGCGCTCGCGTCCCTGGTCACATGCGCCCAGAACCCAGGGCACGTGCCCATGCGCCCTACCCCTGAGGCACGTGACCTTGTGCCCTGACATGAGGGCACATGCGCCCTACCCTTTGTCAACTCTGAAAATTCGACAGGGTCCTCTCCTTTTCAGGGAAGTCCGTGAATCCAGATCGTCACCTCAGGAGGGGATGAGAAAAGAAAGGAATAAAGCACGAAAATCAACTCTCACCTCGGTCCCACACTCACATTGATCCCCGAACTTTCATCCCTTGGCATCGCTCGATCACCAAAGAGACGGTTCGGGTCATGTGGGAGGAGGGTGAGAAGATAGACATGTGGTCGCCAGGAACCGCGGGTTCCGATTTATGAAATAAAGAATGAAAGATGACCGTGTGTACCTTAGAGTGAAGAATGTAGGTTAACCTTAGAGAAAAACCTTCCTCTCTCTTGAACCGAATTTTATCTTTCTAAAAACTCAAAATTCTCTCTCTAAAAATCACAAAATCAATGCAGGAGGGTGGTTGGACGTCTTGAGATGCCTGAGGGGTCATGCTCATCCCCTTGGAACGACCAGAATCAGAGTTAATTTATAGGAGAACGAACGGCGCGATCAAGACTAAAAAATAGGGCTCCTTGCGCCCTACCCATGGGCGCATGCGCCCTAGTGCAGGGCGCATGCGCCCCACTGAGGGGCACATGTGCCTCCTAGTGGGGGCGCATGGCACTGTTCCCAAAAAAGTTGACCTTATCCGATCGATCGGTTCAGTGGTAGAGTCCCGGTGAAAAACTGGTTCCCTCATGCCTCAAAGGTAGGGCGCATGTGCCCTCATGTGATGGCACGAGGTCACGTGCCTCACTCCTGGGCGCATGTGACCAGGGACCCGGGCGCATGGGACTATTTTTGCGCGTCCTTCTTCCGGAAGCCATTGCGAACACTCCCGAACTTGGAATTCGACGCCGTTTGTTGCGTTGGAAAGATAACAGGCCGAAGAAGCTTTATGTTGAATTGGATCAGATATAACACCCACCAAAACTTCAGAATTTAGTCCCGAAGTTAGGGCAGTGAGAAGAAGATCCGAAACAGGTCAAAATGACTCCGACAGGAAACCGAAAAGGCACGGTATGCAACAAAACTTGTCTGGGGTGTGAATATGACCATAACCTTCAATGAATGATCATTAGGCATTGGTCATTTAGCCAATTTCCATGTTTACATGATTTACGTGTGGCTTTCGCTCAGAAATTACGGCTTTTTCGCGGAAAACTTCGGAAAGCATCCGATTTCGTTCGGCGAAGCTCCAAATCAACTTTAAAGACCCGGCATCATTCTAAGGTCAATCATATATGTTACCCTATAAAACATGAGTTTTATGCTCTGAATTAGGTGAATTTGGCATGTCTACAGCTTGCCTTGCCTTGATATCGGCCTTGTAAGGGAATGGCATGTAATGAAGCGGAGTGATTCGGAGTGAACTGTAATGGAATGAAAGTGAGCGTAGATGAATGTAGCGGAATGGAATGGTGATGGACTGAAAAGGTGGCATCAAGGTATAGATATAGACATGCTTATCTACCTGATCCAGCAAAATGAATCTCTCTGAGTACTCTAGATCGCTTTCATGTTCTATCAAAACCTCATATAATTGACTGGTAAAAGACATTCCCTTGGCACGAGAGATGAAAACGTAAATGATAAAAGATAAAAGGATGTAGCCAACCCTCAGCGTGGTGAGGAGTCCTCGAATTCGTAGGTTAATCATCAGCCAGCTGTAGACACGCCAAATTCGCCTAATTAAGAGCATAAAACTCATGTTTTATAGGGTAACATATGCGATTGACCTTATAATAATGCCGGGTCTTTTAAAGTTGATTTGGAGCTTTGTCGAACGAAATCGGATGTTTTCTGATGTTTTTCGCAAAAAGCCGTAATTTTCGAGCGAAAGCCACACGTAAATCGTGTAAACATGGAAGTTGGCTGAATGAACAATGCCTAATGATCATTCATTGATGGTTATGGTCATATTCACACCCCGGACAAGTTTTGTTGCATACCGTGCCTTTCTGGTTTGCCGTCAGAGTCATTTTGACCTGTATCGGATCTTCTATTTACTGCCCTAACTTCCGGATAAAATTCTGAAGTTTTGTAGGGTGTGATGGATGATCTGATGCTATAGAAATCTTCTTCGGCCCTTTATCTTTCCAACGCAACAAATGGCGTCGAATTCCGAGTTCGGGAGTGTACGCAATGGCTTCCGGAAGAAGGACGCGCGAAACTAGTCCCATGCGCCCGGGTTCCTGGTCACATGCGCCCGGGACCCTGGGCACGTGCCCATGCACCCTACCAGTGAGGCACGTGACCTCATGCCCTCACTTGAGGGCACATGCGCCCCACCCTTGAGGCACGAGGGACCCAGTCTTTCACCGGGACTCTACCACTGAACCGACGATCGGATAAGACCAATTTTTTCGGGATTTGCGCCCATGCACCCTCATTGGGGGGCACATGAGCCCCTCAGTGGGGCGCATGCGCCCTGCACCAGGGCGCATGCGCCCAGGGGTGGGGCTCAAGGCCCCTATTTTTTAGTCCAGATAACGCTGCTCGTTCTGCTATAAATTAACTCCGATTTCGGTCGTTCCAAGGTCATGAGCACAACTCCCCAGGCATCTCAAGACGTCCAACCTCCCTCCTGCATCGATTTTGTGATTTTTAGAAAGAGAATTTCGAGTTTTTAGAGAGAGAAAAGTCGGTTCAAGAGAGAGGAAGGCTGTTCTGCAGGGGATCTGCCCAGTCTCTCTTCCTCGGCCTCTACAGCAGTGTGTGGACGTCTGCTGCCCGAGATCTCTTCATCAAAGTTCTTCCTCTCCAAGTATTCTTTAGTTTTCAATCAACGTAACTTTATTCCAAGGTCGGGGCTGCTCGTGACAAGCGCATAAGCAAAGACACGCCCGGCAGATCCTGGACTGCTGCTTGGCTTTTTCGACAACACAGATTTGGCTATATCTTTCTCTATTCAACTCAGAATCTTGCTGTTATTTTTCCTATCTCTTTGTTTAGTGATTCTCCATCCTCCTATCATTTTTTTTTACATTTTTTTATTAATTTTATTCAGTTATTACGAAAATAAAATAAAGGGCTTAGAGATAACCCGAATCCGGTCAGTTTCTAGTCAATTGTGTGTTTCATGTTATTTTCCTTACATATACTCCACTTTGTCTAGTTCTAATAGCCTATTTCACTTGTTTGTTTATCTAGTTGCACAGAATATCAAGCACCCACCGCGTTGAGGACTCTTCTTCATCGGCCGGCCGAAGAAGGAGAAGCTTTAACTCACATTCTTCAGGCTAAGGTACACACGGTCATTTTAATTCTATAAATCGGAACCCACGGTTCCTGGCGACCACATTTATTTCTTCTCACCCTCCTCCCACATGACCCGAACCATCTCCTTGGTGATCGAGCAACGCCAAGAAATGAAAGTTCGGGGATCAATGTGAGTGTGGGACCGAGGTGAGAGTTGCTTTCCGAGCTTTATTCCTTTCTTTTTTCATCCCCTCTTGAGGTGACGATCTGTATTCACGGACTTCTCTGAAAAGGAGAAGACCCCGTCGAATTTTCAGAGTCGACAGCTTTGTGACGACCACGGTGGGACAAGCAATGTCTTCAACCGTGGGTGCTTAGTGTTTTGTTTTGCAACTAGTTCTAGTTCTAGACCGGTTCCCACGTGAGCCTTTCCTTCTTTCCACCTCTCTTAAACTTCATGCCATATCAAAATTTCTAATTTCACTCATATTTCATCAGATCTGAAGTGCCAAGTATGCTATTTAATTTCTGTCATTTTATTTAAACCGGTTTCCACGTGAACCACCCTTTTTCTTCTAAACCGGTTCCTGCGTGAACCAATCTCTTTCTTTATTTCGGTTCCCACGTGAAGCAAACCACTTTCCTTCAGATCTATCCCCACTTGGATCAGATCTTTATTCACCTTTAATTGGCCCCACGTGGCCCTCTGTTGACCATTCAAACCGGTTCCCACGTGAACCACCCCTTTTTACCCAAAACCGGTTCCCACGTGAACCACCTTTACTTTTTACCCCAGTTCCCACATCGGTCCCCACGTGGGCCACCCTTTTGCTTGGCTATCAGATTTGAACCCTCTTATTTCCATCACCTTTTCACTATCTCCATTTTGCTCACATAAGAAACAAGTCTAGATTCTAGTTTCTAGTTGCTTATCTAGTTTCTAATTGCTTGTCTTGTGTCATTGCTTGTTTATTTAAGTTCATATTTTGCTCATTACTTTTTTTATTAATTGATTGCATTCTCTGCTCCTTCTCTCTACCTCCTTCTTTTACACTTTTTTTGAGGCGGGAGATCACTCTCTCATTTACACCTCCCATCCAAAACACCCTCTTGGATCTATCCCCACTTGGATCAGATCTTTATTCACCTTTAATTGGCCCCAGGTGGCCTTCTTTTAATCATACAAACCGGTTCCTACGTGAACCACCCTTTTTTTACCCAAAACCGGTTCCCGCGTGAACCACCTTTACTTTTTACCCTAGTTCCCACGTGAACTAGCTTATTCTTACATCGGTTCCCATGTGGACCACCCTTTTGCTCGGCTATCATATCTGAACCCTCTTCTTTCCATCACCTTTTCTCTATCTACATTTGGCTCACATAAGAAACAAGGTTTGGATTCTAGTTTCTAGTTGTCTATCTAGTTTCTAATTGCTTATCTTGTGTGATTGCTTGTTTATTTAAGTTTATGTTTTGCTTATTACTTGCTTTATTACTTGATTGCATTCTCTTCTCCTTCTCTCTACCTCCTTATTTTACACTTTTTAGAGGCGGGATATCACTCTCCCATTTATCCCTCCCATCCAAAACCCTCTTGGTGGATTCTGACCTCTCTTCTGGGATATTCCTTCCTAATTGACTTGGTTGGCTTTCATCAGGGCCTCCGTAATTCCTCATACGTGGAGTATTCCTCTTCATGATCGGGTTGGTTGTACCACTCCCCAAAACCCGAAGCATCCTACGTTACGTACACGTGGTGAGATTGTGTGAAACCTAGGTCATTGGAGATTGGAGTTAGGATCCTAACCCATTTGTTGAGAGAACAATTCTTAACAAAATTCATAAACTTAAGGTTTAATCAAAATCATTGCGTAATCTTGCTTTCAAGTCTTTGCATAACTTGTTTCTCAAACAAAAATTCAAACCTCTAACTTTTTGCAAGATACTAAAAAAACAGAAAAAAAGTTCTTTGTTTACTTTGTCAACTTGTTTATTTTACTTTCTTCTTTAAGTTCAATGCAACTAAGGTCTGGAAGGCACGTTGGAATGGCGGAACAAGCTGAACATCGAGAGCATGAGATGGGTCATCAACCAAATCCGTCTGATGGCCGTGTTAATCCATTGTTTGAGTCACAAGCGCAAGAGGTCCCTCAACCATCTGCTCCTCGTGATGTTGAACAACTCTTTAGGGAGTTGTCTCTCTATACTGACCCAGAAACCTATGCCCGCATACAATCCATGGTGAAGGGCAAAATGGCCTCAGATCAAGCTGAAGTTAACCAAGTTGCCTTATCTCCTCGTCCTCTAGTTCAACCACCACTTATTCAATCACCCTTGGTTCAACCTCCTGTTGTTCAACGATCTATGATTCAACCATCATTAGCACAACCATCTATTGTTCAATTGTCTATGGTCCAACCCTCATTTGTTCAGCCATCTTATTTCAACCATGTTGCTCCCTTGACCCATCAAGTCATGGGACAATCTTCAGTGAATTTGCCAAGTCATGCTCCTCAATTTCAGAACCATGTCTCTAACCACATACCCCCACCAGTAAACCAAGAACCTGCTCTCACTAGGGCAATCATGGATCAGCTCACCCAGATGAATGAACGTTATGAAGAGCTGAGATGTCGCCTAGACTCCAAGTCAGTTCCTGAGATTTCCATTCCTTCTCTACCAGTCCTACACCTGCCACCTTCTGAGCTACCAGTTTATCGCCGCTACAATGGTACTGGCAATCCTTTTCTCCACTTAAAAGATTTTCTTTACGAGTCCTCGTTCTGGAAATATGATCGTAGGGTTCTTGCCTTCTTGTTCCGTCGATCATTAGAAGGGTCTGCATTGGAATGGTTCTACTCACTCGACTCCTTTGAGGCAGGAGACTTCGACATTGTCAAGACAAAATTCTTGCAAAGATACAGAGACCGGGTGGTACCAGTATGCTCCATTACGGATTTGATCGCTGAGAAGATGAAGCCCGAAGAGGACTTCATAAAGTTTGCTGATCGCTAGAGGGGAATGGCAGAAAAACTGACAGATGTGATTTCTGAAGGGGAACAAGTAAATATGCTCATTGGCAATACTACACCTGCTCTGAGAAATGTATTGATCATGCACCGTCCTACCAAAATGAATGAACTCTATGACAGTGCCCAATACTTGCAAGCCCACATCAAGGATGCCACCACGATAAACCCTTTTGATCCTAAACCTAGAAACTTTAGGAAAACCCCCTCAGCACCAATTGGGCCTACAACCGAAGGAGTGGTCAACAACGAAGCTATAAACATTCTGGGGAACCAGGGAGGGAACCGTCAAAACCAGTTTAGAAACCCACTACAAAACCATTCCTATTACCCCCCTCAACAACAGGTTAGGCCCCCACAACCACAACAACCACAACAAACCCCGCAACAAGTAGCACAACCCCATCAACCTCATCAACCTACCTACAATAGGGCACCGCCACCACCCAATCAGGCACCACTAAGGGGAGGTCCTAGGAGAGAGAACTACCAGCAACTCCCTTACTCCTTGACCGACATTTTCAATGTACTCATGGCGGAAAAACAGTTGGAATTGCCCAAGGAAAGAGAGGTTTGGCCAACAAACGCAGATATGTCCCGATACTGTGCTTACCACCGGTGTCCTGGTCACACTGTAGAAGTGTGCCTTCAATTCAACGATTACATCCACGATCTGAATGACCAAGGCAGCATTGATTGGGCTCAAATGGGAGAATGCATACATGTAATGAAGGCTAGGCAGCAGCAGCGGCAGCGTCCACCGGCCCAACCTCAACAACAACCTGGCTTGGGGATTGTTCATAATCCGCTCCCATTACATGCTCCCGCTCCAGCACCGGCACCAGCACATCCAAACCCAGGAATTGGTCTAGTACACTCCATTGTCCAGGGAGACGCCAGTCGTGCTCAAGGTTGGCAACTAGAAAACAAAAATGCAACCATGCCTATCAACCCAGCAAGGCCTCCTGCTAGGAACCCTCCTAGACAGATAATCTGTGCACCTGCTACTCCACAACTACCACAAAGCTCAATAACCCAACCGCTGGCCGCCACTTCTTCTCGCCGGTCCATCATTAGGCTAGCCCCCTCCTTAACTACACCTCCTTCAACCATTGCTACACACCGGCCCTTGCTCATCCGACCACCACAATCACTACCAAACCTGAACCCCCAACCTACGAGCTCTACCACTCTAAAACCCCAATCTATCATACCACCAACACCACAACCAAGCCCACAACCTACACCTTCATTAAACTCATCAACCACTTCTGCACCCCGGCCTCTTCTTATTAGGCCACCGGTATCACCATCACTACCACCTCCAGATCCTACCCCTCTACCAACTAACCCCATCATCCCAGAACCACCAATCCCATTACCTACCATACCTGCACCTACACCACCTGTTCCCACCCCAGTTAACCCATCACCTCTACCCGACCTCCAAATAGCCCCAGTGCTTCGGAGTGGGAGGATGTTCCAGTGGCTCTTTCCCCAAGCTAGTACTCAACCGCAGGATCCAGTAGAGGAGGAACAAGTGGAAGAACCATTGCCGGGCATGGCGTATGATTTGTTGAAACATTTAGATAAAACACTGGCCCGTATTTCCATACTTGAGTTGATCAAAAGATCAAAGGTGCACCAGGAGATTCTATAGCAGTACTTGCAAAGGGTCATGGTGAATGAAGATCTTCCACCTGAGAAGATCACTACAGTGTTAGCCCCTAGAAGTGAGCACCCAACACTCACTTTCTCTCAGGAAGAATTAGCAAATCCAGACTTTAGGAGATATGCTTTGCATGTGGCTGTTATCATCTGCAATGTCAAAGTAAAATCATGTTTGGTTGACACTGGAGCTTCTATCAACGTTATGCCGCAAGAAACTTTGCAGTTGTGCGGTATTTCTGAGCAAGAAATCAAGCCATCTTGTGCCATGGTGACAGCCTATGATAACTCCGAGAAGTCTGCACGTGGGGTGGTCACTCTAGAAGTCAAACTTGGACCATGTACGGTCACAACATATTTTCATGTTCTAGAATTAGATCCAACATTTTGGGCTATACTTGGGAGGCCATACTTGGAGGCAATAGGAGCTGTGGCTTCAACAAACCACCAGTGCATAAAGTTTCCCTTTAAAGGATAGGTGGTCAAAGTGATTAGCATGCCTATAAGGGACGAGCTGAACGATGCTTCTTTACCCCTAGGTCTGTCAATACAACCCCAGATCTCAGTGGGAGAATTGCCAGAAGTCAGATGCATGACCGCCTCTCTACCAGACACACTGGGATGGCGGATGATGATGAAATTGGGCTATCAGCCTGGAAGAGGTTTAGTCAAGGATCTTCAAGGGATCACTCAACCAATTGAAAATGCGAAAAGGCCACGCAGGCAGGGGTTGGGACATGAAGAGGGTTCCATCCCAAGGAGGATCTTCCAGCCAGGATATGCCATGAGACTCCATACATTCTTTATCAAAGGGGAGACCATGATGATGGCTGAAGATGGCAAAAGTTCCGTGATAGCTGTCAAGAGAAGAAAAGCTCCAGAAGAAGAAGAAGAAGACTTGGAAGACTTATGCTTATCTTTGACTCATCTGTTCTCAAGTGGGGAAGAGCACCAAGAACCACTAAAGGGCAGACCAATATTGGATCATCTGGTTGAGCATACCACCCAAGTCAAAACCATTCCACGAGTCCCAAATACAACAATGCCATGTTTAAACCTCGTGTCGTTGTTTCTAGATCTTTTGGATGGGCTTCAGGGCCCACTTACCCACTTTGGGCCCATGAGCCCTCTTCAACCTTCCACTCTTACTAGGCCAGCTTGCCCATTTGCTTCCCTTATCAACTTCAGAACTGAGGGCTTTTCCCAACATGGGCTTACATGCCCATTTATTTTTAAGATCGGGTCCACGTACCCGTTTACTTTTTTAATCAGTTTTGGACCCATGTGTCCACTTTCTATTACCATTGGGCCCACGAGCCCCTTTTTCCCTTTTATTCTTAAGTTTTTCTCTCTATTAATTCAGTCATCTTCTAGCAAGCCTCAAGTCACTGAGACTCATTCTATCTTTTTACTTGAGAATCCCAAAAAAAAAAACGTCTTCTCTGAAACTCACATTTCCATCGAGGAGACGTCTCTACTCATCCCAGAGGGTGTTCCCAATCAGGTATCCCTCTTTTCTGAATCATTGATCGGTTTACTCGATCCTCCCTCCACTGTAAATACCACCTCTCCAACTTTATCTTCAGTAGGTCAAGTTAGGTTAGGAAATAGGAAAGTCAGAGGTAAGCGAGTTCCAAATAGGTATCTGCAACAATTGGCACAGAAATGCGTAGAGTGTACAAGGCTGTCAAACTTTTTGGATAATACCATCCAGCTAGATGAAATACGGTATGAGGATGAGCATAACATAGATCATACTTTGGGAGTATATGAGGTGGTATCAGAGAAAGATCCCGAATCCGAGGATGAAATCGAGGACTTGGCTGATGCATATGCATCTGGACTGAAGATTTGAAGAACCATCAGCCACAGGGAATGAACCGACCAAGGAACTGAATTTAGGAACCCTGGAAGATCCTAAGACTATCCTCATTAGTGCAAACCTCACTCCCTCAGAAGAACAACGTTTGATCAAAGTTTTGGAAGAATATAAGGACACATTCACATGGACATATAAAGATATGCCGGGATTAGATAATTCATTGGTTGAACATAGATTAACCTTGAAACCTGGAACTACCCCGGTTAAACAAAAGCTCAGGAGGTTCCACCCTGATATTGCACTCAAAATGAAAGAAGAGGTCGACAAACTACACCAAGCAAAATTTATTATGGTTGTCCTATATCCGCAATGGGTGGCTAACATAGTCCCTGTTATGAAGAAGGATGGACGAATTCGGATTTGTATAGATTTCAGGGACTTGAACAGAGCGTGTCCTAAAGATGATTTCCCTTTGCCTCATATCGATGTTTTGGTTGATAACATAGCTAGATTTGAAATGCTTTCATTCATGGATGGCTATTCTGGATACAATCAGATCCGGTTAGCTGAGGAGGACCAAGAAAAGACCTCGTTCACTACACCTTGGGGAACATATTGCTATATTGTCATGCCCTTTGGGTTAAAGAATACCGGTGCTACATATCAGAGGGCTATGATGGCTATCTTTCACGACATGATGCACACCCTTGTAGAGGTGTATGTGGATGATTTTGTTATCAAGTCCAAGAGTCGGGAAGATCATTCTGAAGTGCTAAGGAAGGTCTTGCAAAGAGCTAGAGAATACAAGCTAAAAATGAACCCTAAGAAGTGTACATTTGGAGTTTCATCAAGAAAGCTACTTGGGTTCATAGAAAGCAAAAGGGGCATAGAGATCGACCCAAACAAGGCCAAGGCAATTATTGGTATGCCTCCTCCGAAGAATATGAAAGAGCTTCGATGATTGATTGGGAGGCTACAATTTGTCCGCCGGTTTATCTCACAACATTCCCAAAGGTGTAAACCTTTCTATGAGTTAACCAAGGCGGGGCCCGAGTTTAAGTGGGATTCGAAGTGCCAGGAGGCGTTTGATGGGTTGAAAACATACCTGGCAAGTCCCCCTGTACTTAGACCACCAATTCCCGACAAACTTTTGATCGTCTACATTTCGGTTCTTGAGAACTCTCTCGGGGCAGTCCTTGCACAAGTTAATGAAGAAGGGAAAGAACGAGCTACTTACTACTTGTCTAAGATGTTTGATACTTGTGAGCTGAAGTACACTGTGGTAGAAAAGACTTGTGCTGCTCTTGTTTGGGTGGTTCAGAAACTCAAACACTATTTTCTTGCTCACCAAGTCAAGCTCATTGCTCGTATCAATCCCATTAAGTTTCTGTTAGAGAAGACAGTCTTGACTGATCGGTTAGGGCGATGGCAGAGTTTCTTATCCCAATTTGATATCACTTTTGTCCCACAGAAGGCAATCAAGGGTTATGCTATTCTTGAACACCTTGCCCATCATCCCATACCCGTCTTTGACCCGGTCCGGTCGGAGTTCCCCGATGATGAACTAATGTCGGTCCTATCTTCCAATCTTTGGACATTATATTTTGACGGGGCTCTGAACTCTCATGGTAGAGGGATAGGTATTGTCCTTCTGTCACCTGAAGGTGTCACCATTCCACAGGCTTTTCAGCTTAACTTTCCAGCAACCAACAACATAGCTGAGTATGAAGCCTTGTTGGCCGGGTTGGAGGCCGCTCATTTCCATGGTGCCACCGAACTGAGGGTGATAGGTGATAGCCAATTGATCCTATGCCAGGTCCTATCCAAGTACCGAACTTCCCATCCAAACCTCAAACCCTACCAGGAGCTCGCCACCTTCTACATCAAGCTATTCTTCAAACTCACCTTTGTCCATGTCCCCCACTCTCAGAATATCCTCGCCGATGCCTTAGCTTCACTAGCTTCATCTCTATCTGTCCCGCTAGGCAGGCAAGTGCGAACTATCCACATTTGTAAGAGAACAATTCCAGCAATTGAGGATGGACATTTTCTAAAGGTTAAGGAGAGGTTCAACAGAAAGGAATACTTAGAACATAAAGAAGAAATCTCCTTGATTGAGTTGTAAGAATTAGAAGAAGGTGAGAGACCTTGGTATGACGAGATTGCGAGGTATTGCCAAGATCAGTCATACCCACCTGGATCAACCACCAAAGAAAAGAAGGCAATTAGAAGAGTATCCCAGAGGTATACAATCCTAGGAGGAGTGCTCTATAAGAGAAGCCTAAGTGGAATCTTACTCAGATGTCTTGATGAAGAAGAAGCAGAGTTGGTGCTGAAGGAAGCACATTCTGGAATTTGTGGTGGTCATGTGAATGCCCTAACCCTTGCTAAGAAAATCATCCGACAAGGGTATTATTGGCCAACTCTAGAAGAAGACTGCTCCATCTTTGTCCGACATTGTCATTCATGTCAACTCCATGCCGACAAGATTCACTCTCTTGCATCTTCCCTTCATCCAATTCATACCCCATGGCCTTTCGTCATGTGGGCTTTTGATATCATTGGCCCCTTGAGTGGCCTCAACTCTGAAATGCGCTCAAAATCATTCATTCGGACGGCAAAGGAGTACTTCACAAAGTGGGCTGAAACGGAAGCATTCGTGGAGCTTAAAGCGTCAACAGTCTGCTCCTTCATCAAGCGCAACATCCTGGCAAGGTTCGGGATCCCCAGCGACATCGTCACTGATAATGGGCCACAATTTTTTTCTCAAGATTTGTGTGATCTTTGCAACAGGTATCGCATTTCATTGCATCATTCATCACCATACTATCTTCAAGGCAATGGTCAAGCAGAAGCTACTAATAAGACCTTAATCAAAATCATCAAGAAATCTTGTAAGTCTAGCAAATTTGCCGACTGGCCTGATAAGCTTGTAGATGCTCTATGGGCTTATCGTACTTCTGTAAGGACTCCCACTGGACAAACCCCGTATGCTTTGGCATATGGGATGGAAGCAGTGGTTCCTTATGAAGTATTACTTCCATCTCTCCGAGTTCAGCTCGACAGGGATATTCCTGTTGATGAGAGGAGAGAATCACTCCTTGCACAGCTTGAACTCTTGGATGAAAGAAGGCTAACCGCCGCCGAGCATGCCCGGACTTATCATAATAGACTCAAAAGGTTTTTTCAAAAGCGGGTAGTCGAGAGAAAATTCGAGATCGGTGAGATGGTAGTCAAACGCATATTCGTTAAACCAGGGGGTCCCCGCCCCAAGTTGCAACCTAACTGGGAAGGGCCTTTTGTAATCACTGAAAAGTATCCAGGTAATGCATATGAATTGACTAATGCAGATGGAGAAAAATTGAATCATCCTTGGAATGGAGTTTACCTCAAAAAGTACTTTCCATAAAAATGGAGAAACCACTGGTATAATCTCAAGTCATCGATCCTAGGTTGTTCGTGAGAAGTCAAGGGTAGGTACCATCCTACACACACAACACTTCCCGATCCTAGAATCCAGACAACCCGACACTTGCGAAAGGCAAGTCAGAAATCTAGAAATGGAAGGAGTACCCTTACCCTATTCTCTTCTACTCGGTCCAAGATAGGGAGAGAAGATTAAAGAGGGGTAGTATCGAAAACACTCCCACCCTAGTAGGAGGCCGTCTCAGAGGGTGCAAAAGGGTGCCAAAAGATGGGCAATGAACCCCTCAGGTTAGAAAAAGAAAAATGATCAACCTGTCTGAATGAGTACCCTGAATGATAGTCAAGGCAAAAGGCACTAAAAGATGGGCAATGTCCCCACGGGTCAAAAACCTGTCCAAATATGTGCCATACAGAAAAGAGAAAAAAAAACCCAAAGAGGCTGAACCCCAATGGGTAATTTGAGTGAGAGTAGAGAAATCCCTCTCAACATCTTCAAACCCTATCAAGGACTTCCACTATACTCTTCCTTCTTAAACCTCTTGGGTAGGGTAAACCGACCAAATCCAGGTGGAATCGAAGCCGATCAAAGGAAGAAGGTTAGAAGGATTCTAGGTAGGGAACTTTATTCTTGCACGTGGCATCTACCACTTGAGTCTTGACAAACCCCAAAGACCATTGACTTGTCTCAAATACTAGCATTTTCTCCACAAAAAAAGAGGAATATTTCAAAAAAAACCCAAAAAAATGCATATTTCAAAAACCCAAAAAAATTGCATATTTAAAAAACCCAAAAAATGCATATTTCAAAAACCCACAAAATTGAATATTTCAAAAACCCAAAAAAAATGAATATTTCAAAAATTCAAAAAATATACATATTTCAAAAATCCAAAAAAAACTTGAATACTTTTTAAAATCCAAAAAAAAATGATGATGATGATTGTTTTCAAGAAAAACCAAAAAGAAATTTTTTTGCTCAGTCATGATCATTGCCTTAGTTGCATCCATGTTTATTTGACTGTCATGCATATTTCCATTTCTGTATTGCATATCCATTTTTTTACTTTAATTACCTTGTTAAGAAGGCTCTTCCATTTGACCTAAGTCAAAGTTGACCATAATAGGCAAAGAGATGAGTCACGGTGAAGATCTAATCCCCTTTCTATCAAGTGTTTCAGGCATTTCAATGTAGAAGAGGAGAAGATTCACACCACAGCAGGTAAGTTCTCTTAACCCTTACCCCTATTTCATTTAAGTCATTTGTTTTTTTCCACCTTGTTAAGAAGGCTCCTCCCTTTGACTCAAAATCAAGGCATACGATATACAGGCAAAGGGATGAGTAATGATAAGAATTTAATCATTTTCATTGAGTATTTTCAGGAGCTGAAGAAGAAAAAAAAGAAGAGCAATCAGGTACATTTTTTTCTGAAAAAAAAAATTTTTCCCCTCAGGGCGCATGTGCCCTCATCTGGGGGCACATGGCCAGGTGCCCCAACCCAGGGCGCATGGCCAGGTGCCCCCGATCGGGGGCACATGGACAAAAAATTCGAAAATTTCATAAAAATCTCAAAAGTTCAGAAATTGTCTATAATGTTAAAATTGACATTTTTGCTAAAGGAACCATCATCAAAAACATTGTTTTGACATCCGAATGATAGTTCTAATAGTAAAATCTTCAGTTGATCATTTCATGAACAATCTGCTTCATATGACAATTCTGTCTGTTTGGTACTAACCAGAAATGTGCAGGCAATCTTTTAAGTCCTAACAGGTGAATTAACGAAATCAGTGTTCCCCAAGGAACATCATGCAAACCTTGTGGCGAAAAGAGAGGAAGCGCTACCTATCGTGGTACTGTATTCCGTCAGAAGTCAAAACAAGGATGGACCAGAGATGCTGGTCAATGCACTACGCCTGAAGACTTCACTCAAATCCACAATCTCATCAATCTCACATCATAACCATCACTTCATTTTTGCACTTCACATCACTCCTACTATCTGTCACCTAGTTATGTTAGGTCCATTTGATATGTATTATATGCATTAATGTTGAAGACCTTGAGAGTGAAGATGACTGGGCCCGAGATCCCCTTCAACAAAATCTACGACGGCTTGATCATTTCTTCACACTCACGGATAAGCCAAAATTGAACATTGAAAAGACGATGGTTCCTAATCAGGTGTCTTGACCTCCAATAGACAATCTATATCTTCAACTATTTTCTACATAATTTTCTATGTTTTCACATCCATCTCCTTTACTAATTTTATCCCTTCATGTTTTATTCCTTTCTTTTTATCCCACCATGTTTTTTTCTTTCTTTCTTTTATCCCACCGTGTCTTTTATTTTACCCACCATGGTAATTGTCATGCCATTGTTTCTTCTTTCCCATCATTATATGTTAGTCCCACCATTATCTTTTAATCCCACTATGGCTTAAATCTATCTTGTCATTTTCCGAATATCGAGTTTTCTGCTAGAGCGTGATTCATGGTTTTCACGATACCCGAGCAATTTTGTTATGCTTAAACGAACCCTTTTAGAATTTGAGATTATTCCACTCAGAATTAAACTGAGTATTTTGGTGAAACTTGAATGAACTTGAGATTCCAAATATGATGGATTGGTATTCTTTTCATTTTTAAGATCAACTTCTCTTTTACAAACTTTAGCCCATCACAGTACAAGAACACCGCAAAGTTCGGGTTGCTGGCTGAAGATGAACCTACGAATTCGAGGACTCCTCACCACGCAGAGGGTTTGCTACATCCTTTTATACTTTATCATTTACCTTTTCATATCTCGTGCCAAGGGCATGTCTTTTACCAGTCAATTATATGAGGTTTTGATAGAACATGAAAGCGATCTAGAATACTCAGAGAGATTCATTTTGCTGGATCAGGTAGATAAGCGTGTCTATATCTACACCTTGATGCCACCTTTTCAGTCCATCACCATTCCATTCCGCTACATTCATCTACGCTCACTTGCATTCCATTACAGTTCACTCCGAATCACTCCGCTTCATTACATGCCATTCCATTACAAGGCAGACATCAAGGCAAGGCAAGCTGCAGACATGCCAAATTCGCCTAATTCAGAGCATAAAACTCATGTTTTATAGGGTAACATATATTATTGACCTTAGAATGATGCCGGGTCTTTAAAGTTGATTTGGAGCTTCGCCGAACGAAATCAGATGCTTTCCGAAGTTTTTCGCGAAAAGCCATACTTTCGGAGCGAAAGCCACACGTAAATCATGTAAACATGAAAATTGGCTAAATGACCAATGCCTAATGATTATGCATTGAAGGTTATGGTCATATTCACACCCCAGACAAGTTTTGTTGCATACCGTGCCTTTCTGGTTTTCCGTCGGAGTCATTTTGACCTGTTTCGGATCTTCTGTTCACTTCCCTAACTTCCGGACTAAATTCTGAAGTTTTGGAGGGTGTTATATATGATCCAATGCTACAGAAAGCTTCTTCGGCCTGTTTTATTTCCAACGCAACAAACGGCGTCGAATTCCGAGTTCGGGAGTGTTCGCAATGGCTTCCGGAAGAAGGACGCGCGAAACCAGTCCCATGCGCCCGGGTTCCGGGTCACATGCACCTGGGACCCAGGGCACGTGCCCATGCGCCCTACCAGTGAGGCACGTGACCTCGTGCCCTCACTTGAGGGCACATGCGCCCCACCCTTGAGGCACGAGGGACCCAGTCTTTCACCGGGACTCTACCACTGAACCGACGATCGGATAAGACCAAATTTTTTGGGATTTGTGCCCATGCACCCTCATTGGGGGGCACATGCGCCCCTCAGTGGGGCGCATGCGCCCTGCACCAGGTCGCATGCGCCCAAGGGTGGGGCGCAGGGCCCCTATTTTTTAGTCCAGATAACGCTGCTCGTTCTCCTATAAATTAACTCCGATTCCGGTCATTCCAAGGTCATGAGAACAACTCCCCAGGCATCTCAAGACGTCCAACCTTCCTCCTGAATCGATTTTGTGATTTTTAGAAAGAGAATTTCAAGTTTTTAGAAAGAGAAAATTCGGTTCAAGAGAGAGAAAGGCTATTCTGCAGGGGATCTGCCCAGTCTCTCTTCCTCGGCCTCTACAGAAGTGTGTGGACGTCTGCTGCCCGAGATCTCTTCATCAAAGTTCTTCCTCTCCAAGTCTTCTTGAGTTTTCAATCGACAAAACTTGATTCGGATGTCGGAGATGCTTGTGACAAGCGCAGAGGCAAAGTCGCGCCCGGCAGATCCTGGACTGCTGCTCGGCTTTTTCGACAACACAGATTTGGCTATATCTATCTCTATTCAACTCAGAATCTTGCTGTTCTTTTTCCTATCTCTTTGTTTAGTGATTATACATCCTCCTATAAAGTTTTTACATTTTTTTCATTATTTTTATTCTGTTATTCCGAAAATAAAATAAAGGGGTTAGAGATAACCCGAATCCGGTCAGTTTCTAGTCAATTGTGTGTTTCATGTTATTTTCCTTACATATACTCCACTTTGTCTAGTTCTAATAGCCTATTTCACTTGTTTGTTTGTCTAGTTGCACAGAATATCAAGCACCCACCGCGTTGAGGACTCTTTTTCATCGGCCGGCCGAAGAAGGAGAAGCTTTAACTCACATTCTTCACGCTAAGGTACACACGGTCATTTTAATTCTATAAATCGGAACCCACGGTTCTTGGCGACCACATTTATTTCTTCTCACCCTCCTCCCACATGACCTGAACCATCTCCTTGGTGATCGAGCGACGCCAAGAGATGAAAGTTCGGGGATCAATGTGAGTGTGGGACTGAGGTGAGAGTTGCTTTTCGAGCTTTATTCCTTTCTTTTCTCATCCCCTCTTCAGGTGACGATCTGGATTCACGGACTTCCCTAAAAAGGAGAAGACCCCGTCAAATTTTCAGAGTTGACACCAGCAACCCGAACTTTGCGGTGTTCTTGTAATGTGATGGGCTAAAGTTTTAAAGAGAAGTTGATCTTAAAATGAAAAGAATACCAATCCATCATATTTGGAATCTCAAGTTCATTCAAGTTTCTCCAAAATACTCAGTTTAATTCTGAGTGGAATAATCTCAAATTCTAAAAGGGTTCGTTTAAGCATAACAAAATTGCTCGGGTAACGTGAAAACCATGAATCACGCTCTGGAGAAAACTCTGTATTCGAAAAATGACAAGACAGACTTAAGCCATAGTGGGATTGAAAGATAATGGTGGGACTAACATAGAATGAAGGGAAAGAAGAAACAATGGCATGACAATTGCCATGGTGGAAAAAAATAAAAGACATGGTGGGATAAAAGAAAGGACAGAATAAAACATGGTGGAATAAAAAGAAAGGAATAAAACATGAAGGGATAAAATTAGTAATGATGGAGAATGAAAAGGAGATGGATGTAAAAACATAGAAAATTATGTAGAAAATAGTTGAAGATATAGATTGTCTATTGAAGGTCAAGACACCTGATTAGGAACCATCGTCCCTCCAATGTTCAATTTTGGCTTATCCGTGAGTGTGAAGAAATGACCCAGCCGTCGTAGATTTTGTTGAAGGGGACCTTGGGCCCAGTCATTTTCACTCTCAAAGTTTTCAACATTAATGCATATAATATGTATCAAATGGACCTAACATAACTAGGTGACAGATAGCAGGAGTGATGTGAAGTGCAAAAATGAAGTGATGGTGATGATATGAAATTGATGAGAATGTGGATTTGAGTGAAGTCTTCAGGCATGATTTATCAGCTTGCATCGACTGCCTGATTCATCAGCATCTCTGGTCCATCCTTGTCTTGCCTTCTGACGGAATACAACACCACGATAATGTTCACTTGGGTGGTACTTGCTCTCTTCTCGCCACAAGGTTGGCATAACCTTACTTGGGGAACACCGATCTCACCAATTCACTTGTTGGTCTTTAAAGGTTGCCTGATGGCCCTTCTCTTTTGCTTCTTCAGCTCCTGAAAATAGTTAACAAAGATGATTAAATCTTCATTATGACTCATCCCTTTGCCTGTATATCGTTTACCTTGATTTTGAGTCAAAGGGAGGTGCCTTCTTAACAAGGTAGAATAAAATAAATGACCAAAATGAAATGGATGTAAGGGTTGAGAGAATTTACCTACCGTGGTGTGAATCCTCTCCTCTCCTACATTGAAATGCCTAAAACACTTGATAAAACGGGATTAGATCTTCACCATGACTCATCCCTTTGCCTATTATGGTCAACTTTGACTTAGGTCAAAGGGAAGAGCCTTCTTAACAAGCTAATTAAAGTAAAAAAATGGATATGCAATGCAGAAATGGAAATATGCATGACAATCAAATAAACATGGATGCAACTAAGGAAATTATCATGACTGACCATTTTTTTTGGTTTTCTTAGAAATATCATTTTTTGTGGATTTTTGAAATATTCATTTTTTTTGGATTTTTGGGTTTTTGAAAATGCATTTTTTGGGGTTTTTGAAATATGCATTTTTTTTAGTTCTTAAAATATGCAAAAAAATTTGGACTTTTGAAATATGCATTTTTTGGGTTTTTGAAATATGCATTTTTTTGGGTTTTTGAAATATGCAATTTTTTTGACTTTTGAAATATACATTTTTTTGGGTTTTTTGAAATATTATTTTTTTTAGGGTTTTTGAAATATTCCTTTTTTTGGATTTTGAAAATTGGATTTTTGAAATATGTATTCACTGTTTTGGTATTTTGGAATATTCATATTTTTTGTAGAGAAAATGCTGGTATTTGAGACAATTCAACGGTCTTTGGGGTTTGTCAAGACTCAAGTGGTAGATGCCACGTGCAAAAGAAAGTTCCCTACCTAGAATCCTTCTAACCTTCTTCCTTTGATTGGCTTGGATTCCCCCTGGATTTGGTCAGTTTATCCTACCCAAGGGGTTTAAGGAGGAAGAGTATAGAGGAAGTCCTTGATAGGGTTTGAAGATGTTGGGAGGGATTTATCTACTCTCACTTAAATTACCCATTGGGGTTCGGCCTCTTTGAGTTTTTCTTTCTTTTTTTGCTCTTTTCTATGTGGTACATATTTGGACAGGTTTTTGACCCGTGGGGACATTGCCCATCTTTTAGTGCCTTTTGCCTTGACTATCATTCCGGGTACTCATTCAAACAGGTTGATCATTTTTTTATTTTTCTAAACTGAGGGGTTCATTGCCCATCTTTTGGCACCCTTTTGTACCCTCTGAGACGGCCTCCTACTAGGGTGGGAGTGTTTTCGATACTACCCCTCTTTAATCTTCTCTCCTTATCTTGGACCGAGTAGAAGAGAATAGGGTAAGGGTACTCCTTCCAAATCTAGATTTCTGCCTTGCCTTTCGCAAGTGTCGGGTTGTCTGGATTCTAGGATTGGGAAGTGTTGTGTGTGTAGAATGGTACCTACCCTTGACTTCTCACGAAAAACCTAGGATCGATGACTCGAGGTTATACTAGTGGTTTCTCCATTTTTATGGAAAGTACTTTTTGAGGTAAAATCCATTCCAAGGATGATTCAATTTTTCTCCATCTGCATTAGTCAATTCATATGCATTACCTGGATACTTTTCAGTGATTACAAAAGGCCCTTCCCAGTTAGGTTGCAACTTGGAGCGGGGACCCCCTGGCCTAACGAATATGCGTTTGACTACCATCTCACCGATCTCGAATTTTCTTTCGACCACCCTCTTTTGATAAAACCTTTTGAGTCTATTCTGATAAGTCCGGGCATGCTCGGCGGCGGCTAGCCTTCTTTCATCCAAGAGTTCAAGCTGTGCAAGGACTGATTCTCTCCTCTCATCAACAAGAATATCCCTGTCGAGCTGAACTCGGAGAGATGGAAGTAATACTTCATAAGGGACCACTGCTTCCATCCCATATGCCAAAGCATACAGGGTTTGTCCAGTGGGAGTCCTTACAGAAGTACGATAACACCATAGAGCATCTACAAGCTTATCAGGCCAGTCGGCAAACTTGGTAGACTTACAAGATTTCTTGATGATTTTGATTAAGGTCTTATTGGTGGCTTCTGCTTGACCATTGCCTTGAGGATAGTATGGTGATGAATGATGCAATGAAATGCAATACCTGTTTTAAAGATCACGCAGATCTTGAGAAAGAAATTTTGGCCCATTATCGGTGATGATGTCGCTGGGGATCCCGAACCTTGCAATGATGTTGCACTAGATGAAGGAGCAAACAGTTGACGCTTTAATCTCCACGAATGCTTCCGCTTCAGCCCACTTTGTGAAGTACTCCGTTGCCGTCAGAATGAATGATTTTGAGCGCATTTCGGACTTGAGGTCAGTCAAGGGGCCAATGATATCAAAAGCCCACATGGCGAAAGGCCCTGGGGCATGAATTGGATGAAGGGAAGATGTGGGAGAGTGAATCTTGTCGTCATGGAGTTGACATGAATGGCAATGCCGGAAAAAGAGGGAACAGTCTTCTTCTAGAGTTGGCCAATAATACCCTTTTCGGATGATTTTCTTAGCAAGGGCTTGGGCATTCACATGACCACCACAAACTCCATAATGTGCTTCCTTCAGCACCAACTCAGCTTCTTCTTCATCAAGACATCTGAGTAAGATTCCACTTAGGCTTCTTTTATAGAGCACTCCTCCTAGGATTGTATAGCTCTGGGATACTCTTCTGATTGCCTTCTTTTCCTTGGTGGTTGATCCAGGTGGGTATGACTGATCTTGGCAATACCTCACAATCTCGTCATACCAAGGTCTCTCACCTTATTCTAATTCTTCCAAGTCAATCAAGGAGATTTCTTCTTTATGTTCTAAGTATTCATTTCTGTTGAACCTCTCCTTAACCTTCAGAAAACGTCCATCCTCAATTGCTGGAATTGTTCTCTTACAGATGTGTATAGTTCGCACTTGCCTGCCTAGCGGGACAGATAGAGATGAAGCTAGTGAAGCTAAGGCATCGGCGAGGATATTCTGAGAACGAGGGACATGGACAAAGGTGAGTTTGAAGAATAGCTTGATGTAGCAGGTAGTGAGCTCTTGGTAGGGTTTGAGATTTGGATGAGAAGTTCGGTACGTGGATAGGACCTAGAGTAGGATTAATTGACTATCACCTATCACCCTCAGTTCGGTGGCACCATAGAAATGAGCGGCCTCCAGCCCGGCCAGCAAGGCTTCATACTCAGCTATGTTGTTGGTTGCTGGAACGTTAAGCTGAAAAGCCTGTGGAATGGTGACACCTTCAGGTGACAGAAGGACAATACCTATCCCTCTACCAGGAGAGTTCAGAGCCCCGTCAAAATATAATGTCCAAAGATTGGAAGATCGGACTAACATTAGTTCGTAATCCGGGAACTCCGACCGGACTGGGTCAAAGATGGGTATGGGATGATGGGCAAGGTGTTCAACAATAGCATAACCCTTGATTGCCTTCTGTGGGACATAAGTGATATCAAATTGGGATAAGAAACTCTGCCATCGCCCTAACCGATCAGTCAAAACTGTCTTTTCTAACAGAAACTTAATGGGAATGATATGAGCATTGAGCTTGACTTGGTGAGCAAGAAAATAATGTTTGAGTTTCTGAACCACCCAAACAAGAGCAGCACAGGTCTTTTCTACCACAATGTACTTCAGCTCACAAATATCAAACATCTTAGACAAGTAATAAGTAGCTCGTTCTTTCCCCTCTTCATCAACTTGTGCAAGGACTTCCCCAAGAGAGTTCTCAAGAACAAAAATGTGGAGGACCAAGGGCTTGTCGGGATTTGGTGGTCTAAGTATAGGGGGACTTGCCAAGTATGTTTTCAACCCATCAAACGCCTCCAGGCACTTCGAATCCCATTTAACCCCGGCCCCCGCCTTGGTTAACTCATAGAAAGGTTTACACCTTTGGGAATGTTGTGAGATAAACTGGCGGGCAAATTGTAGCCTCCCAATCAATCCTCGAAGATCTTTCATATTCTTCGGAGGAGGCATACCAATAATTGCCTTGGCCTTGTTTGGGTCGATCTCTATGCCCCTTTTGCTTACTATGAACCCAAGTAGTTTTCCTGATGAAACTCTAAATGTACATTTCTTAGGGTTCATTTTCAGCTTATATTCTCTAGCTCATTGCAAAACTTTCCTTAGCACTTCAGAATGATCTTCCCGACTCCTGTACTTGATAACCAAATCATCCACATACACCTCTACAAGGGTGTGCATCAGGTCGAGAAAGATAGCCATCATAGCCCTCTGATATGTAGCACCAAAATTCTTTAACCCAAAGGGCATGACAACATAGCAATATGTTCCCCAAGGTGTAGTGAATGAGGTCTTCTCTTGGTCCTCCTCAGCTAACCGGATCTGATTGTATCCAGAATAGCCATCCATGAATGAAAGCATTTCAAATCTAGCTGTGTTATCAACAAAAACATCGATATGAGGTAAAGGAAAATCATCCTTAGGACACGCTCGGTTCATGTCCCTGAAGTCTATACAAATCCGAATTCGTCAATCCTTCTTCATAACAGGGAATATGTTAGCCACCCATTGCGGATATAAGACAATCATAATAAATTTTGCTTGGTGTAGTTTGTCAACCTCTTCTTTCATTTTGAGTGCAATATCAGGGTGGAACCGCCTGACCTTTTGTTTAACCGGGGTAGTTCTAGGTTTCAAGGTTAATCTATGTTCAACCAATGAATTATCTAATCCCGGCATATCTTCATATGTCCATGCGAACGTGTCCTTATATTCTTCCAACACTTTGATCAAACGTTGTTCTTCTGAGGGAGTGAGGTTTGCACTGATGAGGATAGTCTTAGGATCTTCCAGGGTTCCTAAATTTAGTTCCTTGGTCGGTTCATTCCCTGTGGCTGATGGTTCTTCAAATCTTCTAAGTCCAGATGCATATGCATCAGCCAAGTCCTTGATTTCATCCTCAAATTCGGGATCCTTCTCTGATACCACCTCATATACTCCCAAAGTATGATCTATGTTATGCTCATCCTCATATCGGATTTCATCTAGCTGGAAGGTATTATCAAAAAAGTTTGGCAGCCTTGCACACTCTACGCATTTCTGTGCCAATTGTTGCAGATACCTATTTGTAACTCGCTTACCTCTGACTTTCCTATTTCCTAACCTAACTTGACCTACTGAAGATAAAGATGGAAAGGTGGTATTTACAATGGAGGGAGGATCGAGCAAATCGATCATTGATTCAGAAAAGGGGGATCCCTGATTGGGAGTACCCTCTGGGATGAGTAGAGACGTCTCCTCGATGGAAATGAGAGTTTCAGAGAAGACGTTTTTTGTTTGGAAATTTCAAGTAAAAAGATAGAATGAGTCAGCATGACTCGAGGTTTGCTGGAAACTGACTGAATTACCAGAGAGAAAAACTTAAGAATAAAAGGGAAAAAGGGGCTCATGGGCCCAATGGTAACAGAAAGTGGACACATGGGTCCAAAACTGATGAAAAAAGTAAATGGGTACGTGGACCCGATCTTAAAAATAAATGGGCATGTACGCCCATGTTGGGAAAAGCCCTTAGTTCTGAAGTTGATGAGGGAAGTAAATGAGCAAGCAGGCCCAATAAGAGTGGAAGGTTGAAGAGGGTACATAGGCCCAAAGTGGGTAAGTGGGCCCTGAAGCCCATCCAAAAGATCTAGAAACAATGGTACGAGGTTCAAACGTGGCATTGTTGTATTTGGGCCTCATGGAATGGTTTTGACTTAGGTAACATGTTTAACTAGATGATTCAAGATTGGTCTGCCCTTGTCCTGGTGCTCTTCCCCACTTGAAAATAGACGAGTCAAAGATAAGCATAGGTCTTCCAAGTCTTCTTCTTCATCTGGAGCCTTCCTTCTCTTGACAACTGTAACAAAACTTTTGTCATCTTCAGCCATCATCATGGTCTCCCCTTTGATAAAGATGTTGTGGAGTCCCATGGCACATCCTGGCTGGAAGATCCTCCTTGGGATGGAATCCTCTTCGTATCCCAACCCCTGCCTATGTAGCCTTTTCACAGTTTGAATCGGCTGAGTGATTCCTTGAAGACCCTTGCCTAAACCTCTTCCAGGCCGATAGCCTAGTTTCATCATCATCCGCCATGCCACTGTGTCGGGTAGAGAGGCGGTCATACATCTGACTTCTGGTAAATCTCCCATTGAGATCTGGGGTTGTATTGAAAAACCAAGGGGTGTAAAAGTAAGATCATTCATCTCGTCCCTTATAGGCATGCTAGTCACTTGGACCATTTGTCCTTTAAAAGGAAACTTTATGCACTGGTGGTTTATTGAAGCCACAGCTCCTGTTGCCTTCAAGTATGGCCTCCCAAGTATAGCCCGAAAAGTTGGATCTAATTCTAGAACATGAAAATCCGTTGTGACCGTACATGGTCCAAGTTTAACTTCGAGAGTGACCACCCCATGTACAAACTTCTTGGAGTTGTCGTAGGCCGTCACCATGGCACAAGATGGCTTAATTTCTTGTTCAGAAATACCGCATAACTGCAGAGTTTCTGGCAGCATAACGTTGATGGAAGCTCCAGTGTCAACCAAACATGATTTCACTTCAATATTACAAATAACCACAGCAACATGCAAAGCATATCTCCTAAATTTTGGATCTGCTAATTCTTCCAGAGAGAAAGTGAGTGTTGGGTGCTCACTTCTAGGGGCTAACACTGTAGTGATTTTCTCAGGTGGGAGATCTTCATTCACCATGACCCTTTGCAAGTACTGCTGTAGAATCTCCTGGTTCACCTTTGATCTTTTGATCAAATCAAGTATGGAAATATGGGCCGGTGTTTTATCTAAATGCTTCAACAAATCATAGGTCGTGCCTGGCAAGGGTTCTTTCACTTGTTCCTCCTCCACTGGATCCTGCGGTTGAGTACCGGCTTGGGGAAAGAGTCGCTGGAACATCCTCCCACTCTGAAGCAACGGGGCTATTTGGCGGTCGGGTAGAGGTGACAAGTTAACTGGGGTGGGTTGTGGTGGAACAGGTGGTGTAGGTGCATGTATGATAGGTAATGGGATCGATGGTTCTGGGACTATGGGGTTAGTTGGTAGAGGGTAGGATTTGGAGGTGGTAATGATGGTGATACTGGTGGCTTGATAAGAAGAGGCCGGGGTGCAGAAGTGGTTGATGGGTTTAATGAAGGTGTAGGTTGTGGGGTTGGTTGTATGATAGGTTGGAGTTTTGGAGTGGTAGAGCTCGTAGGGTGGGGGTTCAGGTTTGGTGGTGATTGTGGTGGTCGGATGAGCAGGGGTCGGTGTGTAGCAATGGTTGAAGGAGGTGTAGTTAAGGAGGGGGCTGGCCTAATGATGGGTCGACGAGAAGAAGTGGCGGCCAGTGGTTGGGTTATTGAGCTTTGTGGTAGTTGTGGAGTAGAAGGGGCACGAATTATTTGTCTAGGAGGGTTCCTAGCAGGAGACCTAGCTGGCATGGTTGCATTTTGGTTTATAGTTACCAACCTTGAGCACGGCTGGCATCTCCCTGGACAATGGAGTGTACTAGACCAATTCCTGGGTTTGGATGTGCTGGTGCCGGTGCTGGAGCGGGAGCATGTAATGGGAGCGGATTCTGAACAATCTCCAAGCTAGGTTGTTGTTGAGGTTGAGCCGGTGGACGCTATCGCTGCTGCTGCCTAGCCTTCATAGCTTGTATGCATTTCCCCATTTGAGCCCAATCAATGCTGCCTTGGTCATTTAGATCGTGGATGTAATCCTTGAATTGAAAACACACTTCTACAGTGTGACCAGGACACCGGTGGTAAGCACAGTATCAGGACATGTCTGCGTTTGTTGGCCAAACCTCTCTTTCCTTGGGCAATTCCAACTATTTCTCCGCCATGAGTACATTGAAGATGTCAGTCAAGGAGTAAGGGAGTTGTTGGTAGTTATCTCTCCTAGGACCTCCCCTTCGTGGTGCCTGATTGGGTGGTGGCGGTGCCCTATTGTAGGTAGGTTGACGAGGTTGCTGGGGTTGTTCTACTGGTTGCGGGGGTTGTTGTGGTTGTGGTGGCCTAACCTGTTGTTGATGGGGGTAATAGGAAAGGTTTTGTGGTGAGTTTCTGAACTGGTTTTGATGGTTCCCTCCCTGGTTCCCCATAGTGTTTATAGCTTCGTTGTTGACCACTCCTTCGGTTGTAGGACCAACTGGTGTAGAGGGGGTTTTCCTGAAGTTTCTAGGTTGGGATAAAAAGGATTTATCATGGTGGCATCTTTGAAGTGGGCTTGCAAATATCGGGCACTATCATAGAGTTCATTCATGGTGGTAGGACAGTGCATGATCAATACATTCCTCAAGGCAGGTGTATTGTTTCCAATAAGCATCTTTACTTTTTCCCCTTCAGAAATCACATCTGTCAATTTTTCTGCCATTCCCCTCCAGTGATCAGCAAACTTTATGAAGTCCTCTTCGGGCTTCATCTTCTTAGTAATCAAGTCTGTAATGGAGCATGCTGGTGCCACCAAGTCTCTGTATCTTTGCAAAAATTTGGTCTTCACAATATCGAAGTCTCCTGCCTCAAAGGAGTCGAGCGAGTAGAACCATTCTAATGCAGACCCTTCTAGTGATCGGCGGAATAAGAAGGCAAGAACCCTACGATCATTTTTCCAGAATGAGGACTCGTAGAGAAAATCTTTTAAGTGGAGAAAAGGATTGCTAGTACCATTGTAGCGGCGATAAACTGGTAGCTCAGAAGGTGGCAAGTGGAGAACTGGCAAAGAAGGAATAAAGATCTCAGGAACTGATTTGGAGTCCAAGTGACATCTCTGCTCTTCATAGCATTCATTCATCTGGGTGAGCTGATCCATGATTGCCTGGGTGAGAACAGGTTCTTGGTTTACTGGTGGGGGTATGTGATTAGAGACATGATTTTGGAATTGAGTAGCATGACTTGGCAAATTTACTGAAGATTGTCCCATGACTTGATGGGTCAAGGGAGCAACATGGTTGAAATAAGGTGGCTGAGCAAATGAGGGTTGGACCATAGACGGTTGAACTATAGATGGTTGAACTACAGATGGTTGTGCTAGTACCAATGATGGTTGAATTACAGATTGTTGAACAATAGGTGGTTGAACAGAAGGTGATTGAATGAGTGATGGTCGAACCAGAGGACAAGGAGATGAGGCAACTTGGTTAACTTCAGCTTGATTTGAGGCCATTTTGCCATTCACCATGGATTGTATGCGGGCATAGGTTTCTGGGTCGTTATAGAGAGACAACTCCCTAAGGAGTTGTTCAACATCACGAGGAGCAGATGGTTGAGGGACCTCTTGCGCTTCTGACTCAAACAATGGATTAACAAGACTGTCTGATGGAATTGGTTGGTGACTCATCTCGCGCTCTCGATGTTCAGCTTATTCCGCCATTCCAACGTGCCTTCCAGACCTTAGTTGCATTGAACTTCAAGGAGAAAACAAACAAGTTGACAAAGTAAACAAAGATATTTTATTTTGTTTGGTTTTTTTAGTATTTTGCCAAAAGTTAGAGGTTTGAATTTTTGTTTGACAAGCAAGTGATGCAAAGACTTGAAAGCAAGATTACGCAATGATTTTCATTAAACCTTAGGTTTATGGATTTATTATGAATTGTTCTCTCAACAAATGGGTTAGGATCCTAACTCCAATCTCCAATGACCTAGGTTTCACACAATCTCACCACGTGTAGGTAACGTAGGATGCTTTGGGTTTTGGGGAGTGGTACAACCAACCCGATCGTGAAGAGGAATACTCCACGTATGAGGAATTACAGAGGCCTTGATGAAAGCCAACCAAGTCAACTAGGAAGGAATATCCCAGAAGAGAGGTCAGAATCCACCAAGAGGGTTTTGGATGGGAGGGATAAATGGGAGAGTGAGATCCCGCCTCTAAAAAGTGTAAAATAAGGAGGTAGAGAGAAGGAGAAGAGAATGCAATCAAGTAATAAAGCAAGTAATAAGCAAAACATAAACTTAAATAAACAAGCAATCACACAAGATAAGCAATTAGAAACTAGACAGGCCAGTAGAAACTAGAATCCAAACCTTGTTTCTTATGTGAGCCAAATGGAGATAGTGAAAAGGTGATGGAAAGAAGAGGGTTCAGATATGATAGCCGAGCAAAAGGATGGTCCACGTGGGGACTGATGTAAGAATAAGCTAGTTCACGTGGGAACTAGGGTAAAAAGTAAAGGTGGTTCACGCGGGAACCGGTTTTGGGTAAAAAAAGGGTGGTTCACGTAGGAACCGGTTTGTATGATTAAAAGAAGGCCACCTGGGGCCAATTAAAGGTGAATAAAGATATGATCCAAGTGGGGATAGATCTGAAGGAAAGTGGTTTGTTTCACGTGGGAACCGAAGTAAAGAAAGAGAATGGTTCATGTGGGAACCGATTTAAATAAAATGCAGAAATTAAATGGCATACTTGGCACTTCAAATCTGATGAAAGATGAGTGAAATCAGAAATTTTGAGATGACATGAAGTTTAAGAGAGGTGGAAAGAAGGAAAGGCTCACGTGGGATTTGGTCTAGAACTAGAACTAGTTGCAAACAAAACACTTAGAACCCACGGTTGAAGACATTGCTTGTCCCACCGTGGTCGCCACAAAGCTGTCGACTCTGAAAATTTGACGGGGTCCTCTCCTTTTTATGGAAGTCCATGAATCCAGATCGTCACCTCAGGAGGGGATGAGAAAAGAAAGGAATAAAGCACGGAAAGCAACTCTCACCTCGGTCCCACACTCACGTTGATCCCCGAACTTTCATCCCTTGGCGTCGCTCGATCACCAAAGAGACGGTTCGGGTCATATGGGAGGAGGGTGAGAAGAAAGACTTGTGGTCGCCAGGAATCGCAGGTTCCGATTTATGAAATAAAGATTGAAAGATGACCGTCTGTACCTTAGCGTGAAGAATGTAGGTTAAAGCTTCTCCTTCTTCGGCCGGCCGATGAAGAAGAGTCCTCAACGTGTGGGTGCTTGATATTCTGTGCAACTAGACAAACAAACAAGTGAAATAGACAATTAGAACTAGACAAAGTGGAGTATGTGTAACGAAAATAACATGAAATACACAATTGACTAGAAACTGGCCGGATTCGGGTTATCTCTAACCCCTCTTTTTTCTATTTTCGGATAAACAGATGAAAAATAATGCAAAAAAATGTAAAAAAATTATAGGAGGATGGAGAATCCAGAAACAAAGATATAGGAAAAAAAATAGAAAGATTCTGAGTTGAATAGAGAAAGATATGGCCAAATCTGTGTTGTCGAAATAGCCGAGCAGCAGTCCAGGATCTGCCAGGCGCGACTTTCTTTCTGCGCTCGTCATGATCATCCCCTACCTTGTAATCAAGTTTCATTTATTGAAAACTCAAGAATACTTGGAGAGTAAGAACTTTGATGAAGAGAGCTTGGGCAGCAGACGTCCACACGCTGCTATAGAGGCTGAAGAAGAAAGACCTGACTGATCACATGCAGAACAACGTTCCTCTCTCTTGAACCGACTTTTCTCTCTCTAAAAACACGAAATTCTCTTTCTAAAAATCACAAAATCAATGCATGAGGGTGGTTTGACGTCTTGAGATGCCTGGGGAGTCGTGCTCATCCCCTTGGAACGACCAGAATCAGAGTCAATTTATAGGAGAACGAACGGCGCGATCATGACTATAAAATAGGGCTCCTGCGCCCTACCCCTGGGCGCATGCGCCCTGGTGCAGGGCGCATGCTCCCCACTGAGGGGCGCATGTGCCTCCTAGTGGGGGCGTAGGGCACTGTTCCCGAAAAATTTGACCTTATCCCGTTGATCAGTTTAGTGGTAGAGTCCAGGTGAAAAACTGGTTCCCTCGTGCCTTAAAGGTAGGGTGCATGTGCCCTCAAGTTAGGGCACGAGGTCACGTGCCTCACTGGTAGGGCGCATGGGCACGTGCCCTGGGTCCTGGGCGCATGTGACCAGGGACCCGGGTGCATGGGACTGTTTTTGCTCGTCCTTCTTCCGGAAGCCATTACGAACACTCCCAAACTCGGAATTCGATGCCATTTGTTGGGTTGGAAAGATAACAGGCCGAAGAAGTTTTCTGTAGCATTGGATCAGCTATCACACCCTCCAAAACTTCAGAATTTAGTCTGGAAGTTAGGGCAGTAAACAGAAGATCCGATACAGGCCAAAATGACTCCGACGGCAAACCGAAAAGGCACGGTATGCAACAAAACTTGTCCGGGGTGTGAATATGACCATGACCTTCAATGCATGATCATTAGGCATTGGTCATTTAGCCAATTTCCATGTTTACATGATTTTCGTGTGGCTTTCGCTCGGAAATTATGGCTTTTCACGGAAAACTTCGAAAAGCAACCGATTTCGTTCGGCGAAGCTCCAAATCAACTTTAAAGACCCGCATCATTCTAAGGTCAATCATACATTTTACTCTATAAAACATGAGTTTTATGGTCTGAATTTGGCGAATTTGGCGTGTCTACACCCTTGAGGCATGAGGAAACTAGTTTTTCATCGGGACTGTACCGCTGAACGAATCGAGCGTATAAGACCAAAATTTTCGAATGATAGCATGCACCTCCACTTGGAGGCACATACGCCCTGCCTTGAGGGCACATGCGCCCTGGGGTAGGGCACAAGGTCTCCTATTTTGTAGTGTTGATCGCAACAGTTTTCTCCTATAAATAAACTCCAATTCCGGTCATTCCAATGGCATGAGCATGACCCCCCCAGGCATCTCAAGACATCCAAACTCCTTCCTGCATTGATTTTGTGACTTTTATAGAGAGAATTTCGAGTTTTTAGAGAGAGATAAGTCGGTTCAAGAGAGAGGAAGGCTGTTCTGCAGGTGATCAGCCAGGTCTCTCTTCTTCGTCCTCTACAGCAGCGTGTGGACATCTTCTGCTCAAGCTCTCTTCATAAAAGTTCTTCCTCTACAAGTCTTATTCAGTTTGCAATCAACGTCACTTGATTATGAGGTCAGAGCTGGTCGTGAAAAGTGCAGAAGCAAAGTCGCGCCTGGCAGATCCTGGACTGCTGCTCGGCTTTTTCAACAACACAGATTTGGCCATATCTCTCTATATTCTATTCATAATCTTTCTGTTTTTCTTCCTATATCTTTGTTTCGTGATTATCCATCCTCATATCATTTTTTTTACATTTTTTGCATTATTTTTAGTTTTTTTACCCGAAAATAGGAAAAGAGGGGTTAGAGATAACCCGAATCCAGTCAGTTTCTATTCAATTGTGTGTTTCATGTTGTTTTCTTTACATATACTCCACTTTGTCAAGTTATAATTATATTTTTCACTTGTTTATTTGTATAGTTGCATAGAAGATCAAGTATCCACCGCGTTGAGGACTCTTCTTCATCGGCCGGCCGAGGAAGGAGAAGCTTTAACCCACACTCTTCACGCTAAGGTACACACGATCAATTTTAATTCTATAAATCGGAACACACGGTTCCTGGCGACCACATGTCTTAATTTCCTTCTTATCACCCTCCTCTCACATGACCCGAACCGTCTCTTTGGTGATCGAGCGACGCCAAGGGATGAAAGTTCGGGGATCAATGTGAGTGTGGTATCGAGGTGAGAGTTGCTTTCCGAGTTTTCTTTCTTTCTTTCTCATCCCCTCTTGAGGTGACGATCTGGGTTCACAGACTTCCCTGAAAAGGAGAAGGCCCCGTCGAATTTTCAGAGTCGACAGGTATGCCCGACAAGACATCTTTGATGACTCAGGTCAAAGATCCAACCGTGCAACTGTGATGACGGAATACCCATATCGACAGTTCAATAAGAAACCATTCAGGGATTCTATACTGGTTAATTTTAGTTCACTCATTCCTCTAATGAGTACTTGTACATATATCCTATTGTCCCCACACTGATGACTAATGAGATCGGTCATCTTCATCATATGAGAAGATATCATATACACTAGTTTTACCAGATCTTTGATGTCCAATCTCAAGAATCCTACGATACGAACATTTAGAGTACATGCTTCTAGATGATTGATCTCATTATCATGATCTCTTCATGATTCAATCATCATTGCATAAAAACTAGGACTTTATTACAATAGACACATTTAGATAGTGCAAGTAATGAAGATTATGCCATTAATACTGAATAAGATATTACAAGAAATGTAAAACCATATCACAAATGATTGACTTCTAGGGCATACATTTCTATCAATCTCTCACTTGCACTAAAGCCAATCACCCACATGTCTGATCTCCATCAGCCCAAGGTGACCCTCAAACACACTTTGAGTCAGGGCCTTAGTTTGTGAATCTGCAATGTGTAGACACACCAATTTGGCCCATTTGGAGCTTAAACTCTTATTCCATTGGCAACATCTATTTTAGACCATTAAAATCAAGTTGAATCATTCTTTTGAACGAGTTGAGGAGCTCACTAGAAATTTGAGAATGAGTTTTTAATCTTTAATCAAATTCATATTTTTCAAATGAGAGCCGATTTTGACTTTCATGTTGCTCTTGGTGGTCTCTGCACCAAGGTTGCGCCGCTTGGTTGTGTGCCAGATTATGCTTTTTCTGGCATCTCCTCTGCTTGAAAAATTTCCACATGATTATGTTGACGTCTACAAGAAGTCTTCAACATAAATAATCTTCCACTCTGAGTTCTCTTTTCAATGCAACAAACCGCATTCAATTCATATTTCTCATTTGTCTGCAGTGCCTTTCGAAAATCAAAAGCACAATTCTATTCGCACACAGCCCCGATCAAGACCAATGGAGTGAATACCCAGCCCTTTGGCCACATCCCTGACCAATTCACGACATTAAATTCCTTTTTTTCTCTTCCAACTTGTTTGGATAAGTTTCTGAAAGCTTTATGATGAAAATTAGCATCATCAAATGATGGCAATCCAACTTATTGTCTTAAACATCAAAACTTGTTATTTTTAGACTAGATTTGTTTTCTTTTCAAGTGGAGACATATTTTGAACATGGGGAAGTTGATCCATAGTTTCCAATCCCTAAAAATCATTTGGGTTAGTTGAAAATTAGCATCATTAAATGAAGGAAATCCAACCTATGGTCGGATGTATCAAAACTTGCTATTGTTTTACCTGTTTCTCATCCCCTATAAAGGGAGACCCATTTGAACGACAAATAAGAGCATCCCCATCCTCCAGTTCTTTTATCCCTATTCTTCAGACACCCTAGGCTCATCCCAACCTTCCCAAATCATCCTCTCTTTATTCTGGTGTTCGGAGATCATCCTGAAGTAAAGAAATACCGATCTATGCTCTAACATGTTGCTTCGCTGATCATCGGCTTTCACATATCTCCCTGATCATTTTACGACAAAAATCTATTCAGAATAAGTGTGACTCATCAAGTTATCTTTCATCTCCAAGAGACAAAGATTGATTCTAACATCATCTTGGCTTTTCACGGCTTCTACACCGGCGATGCATAGACAGATCCGAAGTCTTCTTTTTTATGTCATTGTCTTATCAGTCAATTTCAATACATTTAATGATTGATTCAGCCTATAAATCCTTCATAGAAACTATTACCTGGTAAGTTATCTTTTATTTACAATAAGACTAATTTAATTTGGACATCTGTGGTGCCCAAGGCAAATCTTTTATCAACATTGTGCTGGTGGTTCCCAGATCTTCAACTTTTAACAATAGAAATATCAAGTAAATTAATACCACTTCTGAAAGGATTCAAGCAAACTTATCTTCATCTCAAACCATTTTTAATCAAATGTCACTTTATTATGACATCGGTGTCGTCCGCTGCGGTCTCTACATCAGAGCCGCTAAGTTTACATTGAATCTGTCCAACCCGGTGGCCACTTTGTCTAGGTTGTGTTATCTTTAATCATTTATATTATCTTTCTAACTCTTCATTCATATCATTTAGTTCATATTTAAGCATCATTTATATTCAATTTTGCATCATTTCATATATCGTAGAAAACAAAAAAAGTTGTTAGGCCTAATCCTGAAATCGGTGAGTTTCTTGCCAATTATTGTTTTTCATGCCACTTTCTTTACTACACCTCACTCAGTTCTAATCCTTGTTTCATGTGTTTTCTTGTCTTCTTTTCTACTAGTTGCATAGATTTATCAAGCTTGCATCTGTTGGAGACAATCTTCAATGGCCGGCCAAAGAAGGAGAAGGTTGAACCCGCACACACTCTTTCCTGCGCTAAGGTACACACGGTCAAATCTCTCACTTATTTAATTTAAATCGGAACCCGCAGTTCCTGACGACCACCTATTTTTATTTCTTTATGCATTGAGTTATCCCATACTCACTCTCCTTCCACATGACCCGAACCATCTCTCTAGTGCTCTAGCGACGCCAAAAGATGAAAGTTTGGGGATCAATGTGAGTGTGAGATCGATGTGAGAGAGCTTTTCTGTGTTTCTTTTCTATATTTCTCATCCCTTTCTTTGAGGTGGCGATCTGAAAGAGGATAACCCATTTTCGGAGTCGACAGCTTTGTGGTGACCACGGTGGGACAACCAATGTATTTAACTGTGTCAGCCTGATTTGTTTGTGCAACTAGTTTCATTCTAATTCGGTTCTAGTCACTAGATTGTTTGTTTTCTTGCATGATTGCTTGTCTCGTTTGCATATCGCTTGCTCAATTTGCTTCCTTTCATTTCATGTTTTTGCATATTGATTGCTTCTTCTCCTCTTACCCTCCATTTTTACTTTTGCATTATCTTTTTGCATCGGGTACTGGACTTGTTCCATTTTGTAGGGCATTCAAGGCAGGAGCTCTCTCGCCCAACACACCCTTACCCTTCAAACACTTTCTTGGTAGATTTTAATCTCCCTTCTGTGATATTCCTTCCTAGTTGATTTGGTAGTTTTCATCAAGACCTTCATAAATCCCCATCCATGGAGTATTTTTGTCCGTATGATTGGGCTAGTTGTACTATTTTCTAAAATCCCAAAGAACCCAAGTACCAACTCATGATGTTGTTGATTGAAGCAATAGGAGCCATCCCTACTTGAGTGAACAATTGCTAACAATCTATTTTATGGTTTGAACCCAAAATTGTCGAGTAGTCATTCTAGAAACTTGTTTGCACGACTTGCTTGCTCACCAAAAGTGAAAACAACAAAAATTTATTCTTTCAAAACACCTAAAAAATTTTCTTTAATTTTGTGTACAACTTGTTTGCCAATAGAAAAATTGAAACAAAAATAATCAAACAAAACAAAACATAACAAAAAATCTTTAACTGTGTGCTCCACTTGCTTTTCGAAGAAACATCGGCATGATACCTATGATGCTAAGGTCCGAAAGCCATGTCAGAAGGTCAGACTACTACAAGAAACAACAGTATGAGCCAGATCTCTACGAGGTTCAACAACAACCCATGGTCCAACCAGAGAGCCATGTCAATGCTGCTATGGAACCTAAAGTGCAAGGAGTTGCCCATTAGTCTGCACCATGCAGTGTGGAGAAACTCTTTAAGGAACTATCTTTTCCTTTTGATCCCAAGGCATTTTCAATCATACAATCTCTAGTGAAGAATAAGATGCCTGTCAACCAAGGTCTAGCCAAAGTCAACCGAGCTGCCTCACTCCCCAATCAGTGGTTCATCCTCTTACCATAACCTCACCTGGGTAGTCCTGCCATGTTACTTTACCTACTCACTCTATTGTGGGTCATTCTTCAGCTTGCACACCAACCCACCTCCCTTCTATCCGAGTGCCACGTGCACTCTCTGGTGAATTCCTCTCCACGTGTTGCCAAGGATAAAGAAACCCTTGAATTTTCCCTCTATACTATCTACATTCCCCCATCACAAATGCCAACCTACCATTGCTACAATGGCTCAGGTGATCCCTTGACCCATGTCAATGATTTCTAGAGCAAATCATCTCGATGGCTAAATGATCGAAGAATTCTTTCTTTTCTTTTTAGGCGATCTTTAGAGGGTGCAGTACTAGATTGGCTTTTTTACTATGAGAAATAGAAATATGGGATTTTGAAATTGTCAAGGCCAAATTCTTGCAACGATATGGGTCGAGCTATTCAATAATTAGGGAAGCAAAAGAAAACATGGAATTTATGCAATATCATGATGAATTAAGCAAGTTGATTAGGCCACCCACGGCTGAGAAGAACATTGTTGCTGTGCACCAACCAAGGAGCTCTCCTCAACTCTATTCATATCATCATCATTGGCTGACTCCACAACGTCAGTTGATTAGGCCACCCATGCCATAACCTTAGCCAGTCATGCAACCCTTGTCAATGGCGCAATCAATTGTGCCCAATCAAGCTCCTCTTGTCCATTATGCAAATACATCATCCCCTGAATCAACTCCCCAGCCTTTGACTCAACCAACATTTCCTAAGGCCTCTCGCCCAATCATCTGACCCTCACTTTCTCCATCTATTTCACCAATGGCCTCTTGGCCGACCACTCAGCCCTTGGCTTCTTAGCCTATTCCACTAATGGCCCCTTGGCCGACCATTCAACCTTTTCCTTTTCAACCGGTTGAACAAGCCCCGGCTCCTCAACCAATCAACATAGGGTTCCCCCTCAGTCAGTAAGGTCACTTGTTTCGTCTATTGCTCCTACCTCGACAGAAGAACAGATCACTTCTATAGTTCATCATCCTACCCTAGTAGATGATTCAATCACTCCAATCATTTATGCTCCTACCCCGGCAGAGGAACCAATCAATCCGATCATTCCTGGTCCTACTATAGTAAATGATTTAGTCTCTTTGACCCTTCATGCTCTTGCCCCTGCAGAGGAACTGATCACTCTAATTATTCGTGTTGTTGCCCCGGCAAATGATTCAATCACTCCAACCATTTGTGTTCCTGCCCTGGCAGAGGAATCAACTTCTCAGCATGTCATCTTAATATCTCAAGATCAAAGTTAGCCAATGGGAAAGGTTGAACTAAACCCTTTTATATTTTCAAAATTTCCTAAACTAGGCATACCTTTTTTCATAGAACAACCTGAGGGGAAGCCTATTGTAGGGAGTTTAGATGAAGGAATCATAAACCTTGCTGATTGTCAATCCAATGAAGGACTAGGCAAAGATTTGTTAGGCATTAATCAACCATTAAAATCATTGGAATTGATCAGTGAAGATGGCCAGATTGAATTGACCCCTGTACTGGGAAGTAAAAGGAAGTAAAAGGACCGAATTGGTCAATGAAATGGAGAATGAATAAATGAGCCTCCAGAAAGGCATAGACCTTAGCAAAGGGATACTGGGACCTTCTCCAGCTAGGCAGACAAATCCCTTAACATCAATCCTAGGGTCGCTGCCCATATCTTATTCTCCCCTCAATCAAGAATCGGAACCATGGGCTCACAATCAATCAATCTTACGGCCACAACCCTTTCTTTATTCTCCTCCAAATCAATGATCGGGCCCATGGGTCCACAATTTATCAATCTTAGGCCACCACCCTTTCCTTATCCTACCCACAACCATCGAATGGGCCTATAGCCCCTAATTCTTCAATCTTAGGTCCACAGCCCATATTTCATCCCACTCAATTGGGCCCTTATGCCCCTTTCCTTCATCCAGGCCCACGTGCCTCTTTTATCCTACCGGGCCCACGTGCCCTCTTCATCAACTGAGCACTTATGCCCCTTTTCTTCAATTAGGCCCATACACCCCTTTTCCCCAACCGGGCCCATGTGCCCCTTTCCTTCAACAGGCTCACGTACCCAATATTCTCCCCAATTGGGCCCATGTGCCCTTAATTTTTCAAAATCGGGCCTGCGTGCCAACAATCACCTCAATCAGGCCCGCGTGCTCATAATTCACCTCAACCAGGCTCACATACCCATGTTTTCTTACAGCCAGGCCCATGTGCCCAAATTTCTTCTAAATCAGGCCCCCATGCCCACCTTCCATCAACCCTGGGCACACAAGCCCACACTCCTTCAACTTCGGGCCCGTGTGCCCCCACTCCTTTACAATTGGGCCCACATGCCCAATTTCTTTGAAATCAAGCCCCCATGCCCCCACTTCCTCAAATTCGGGTTCACACATCCATATCTTTCAATGGTGACTGTGAGCCCATCAGAAATCTCAATCAAAATCATGCCACCAACCACCTAAATCGAGACCACATGCCCACTCTTTTCATTGGGTCCCTTGAGCTCAACCTTCAATCAGACCCTCGAGCCCACCCCCTTTAGTCACACCCTCAAGCCCATTAACATCAATTGGGCCCTCTGGCTTGCATTCAACTCTGACCCACATGCCCCTTGATTCCAACCTTTCTCGGGCTTTCAAGCCCACTATCAACTCTCAGACCCAAGTGCCCACTTTAACTCACTTTTGTTTTCAAGCATGTTTCTTTCCTTTTTGAATTCTCTCTCTTTTTTCAATTTTTACTTTCAATAAAAATCAAGGGTTGAGATATTTCTTGGCTGATACCACAATCTTTGTCTTCTACATCATTAATTTGACTCCGCCATGCTAAAATTTAGCAACCAAATCAGATCCTCCACATCTTTCATTTCATCATATGACTCTGAATCTTTGATCCAATGTAATATGAACTATATCAAAAGTTGAAGCAGCAAGGCAAGGCAAGGCAAGCACAAGCAATGTCGTCACCAACAATGAACTCCTTCTCTCAGATATTGCATGAAATTGCATTTATCATCATTATGTCATCCACAAGGCAATGTTTTTATGAAATGATTTTGAAATTCACATGACAATATTAATTGAGGGAAAATTCATGATTGACAGTATTTGTAACTACCTTACTTTTTAAATTCTTTACATTGCAAGGCATGTTTACAATTAATTCATCCATGAAATGTAATCTACTTCAAAAAATGGAGAGAACTATCCGTATAACTTCAGTTCACATGTCCTAGGTGTCGACTCCGAAAATGGGTTCCGGATTGGCACCTTAATAAAAGATGATTATAGAATACGGGAAAGTGAGTGAATTGGAAACACTCAGAAAGCGGTAAAATTCTCACCTCGGTCCCACACTCACATTGATCCCCAAAATTTCATCTCACAGTGTCGCTTGAGCACCGGAGATGGTTCAGGTCATGTGGTAGGAGAGGGAGGAGTAGAATGACTTAGAACATGAATAATAGAAGAAGTGGTCGCAGGAGCCGCGGGCTCCACTTTATGGAAAAGAAGAAAAGATTAAGTTGACCGTGTGTACCGTAGCACGGGAGATGATGTGTGGGTTAAATCTTCTTCCTCATTGGCCGGCCGATGAGAAAGAGTCCAACCGGTGCTAACTTGATCAATCTGTGCAACTTAGAACAATGAAACAAGTTAAGGATTTGATTAGACTTGGGAGAAGTGTAGAAACCGAAAGAGAAAGATAAAAGAAAGAAGCAATCAGATTCGGACTCACCGGATTTGGAGTGAGCCTTAACCCATTTTTTTGTATTTTTGGTTATGTAAAATGTTGCAAAAACTAAATGAAAATGACCAAAGGATGCTGTAAATGAAATATAAGAAACACTTATGGAGTAGAGCGGCTCGTATCGGAGCTAGGATGAGCAAAGAAGATCAGTCTGGATGGTCTGCCCTCGAATAGGTGCAGTCCCCTCTTGCACAACTTCAGTGCAGAAAATGCTATGGCTGATCCTGATGTCAGAATTGAGTGTCCTTTGTTTCTATGGATAGAGAGATCGGATTGGAAGAGATCTTATGTTGACGACTTCTCCAGAATACGTCCGTACAAGCCTGTAGAAAATCTGAAAGTGAACAAATATAGAAAATAGAACTTGGATGCACGCCCTCGGTGCAGCAATCTCCACGGATAGATGATAGGACAGAATCATGTGCTGCTGGTTGCAAATGAAAGAAGACGAAGAGTGGAACAACTCTTTTGTTGACAACTTTTGCAGAAGAAGCCCCAAATTTTCTGAAGTGGCCAATGAAGTTTGGTGATGTGGAGTGCACGCATCGGGCCTTCTTCTTCACTTCGGGATCGATCCTGATGTCTGCTCAGATTTGAACATCGTGACGGCCTCTGCAAAGAGCTTGGATGACCTCAGGATGAGCTAGAACATGGGTGGTAACCCTAGGTGATTGGGAATAGCCCGGTATTTATAGAGAACTAGAACCGGTGCAAATTATAGAAACTAGCCGACCACGCCCTCAGTTTGAGGTGCAGGCCACGCCCTCAACCTGAGGGTGTGCAGGCTACGCCCGCACCTTGAGGGCCTCGGGGGAACATTCGGTGATTTATTGCCAAAAACCATCGGAATTTTCTAAAAATTACTAAAAAATAGACTTGATAAGATGAATGCGCCCTGGACTCGGGGGTGCGGTCAAAATAATCGATTTTAAGCGGGGGAAACCATCCAAATCCAGTTTGGTCCAAATCGGGGGCAGTTTCTGGTTTCCGAAACTGACTGCACCCTCACAGTGAGGGTGCAGTGACTGCACCCTCCCTTTTCAAGGGGCATGAGGGAGCGGTACACTCTCTGTCTTGCATGCATGTTCCACAAGCTGTAACTTACAAATGGGACATCGGATTCAGCTCCCGTTTGTTGTGTTGGAAAGAGATTCATCAACTTCATCTCCTCAAGTCGGTAAACCAGTGGCATGGTTCCTGAGACATTTGCATGGGGCTTTGACTACCAATTTACCCTCTGGCAAAAAGCCAAAAATCGAGACGGCAATCTGGAAAGGCATGGTTTCGGTCGAGGAATCTCAGGTCAACTTGGGATAACGTAAAATGATAACCAAACAAGTCCGGTATGATCAAAAAACTTAAAATCATTGAAAAATCCTAGATTAACCTAGTAAACATGAGACGACCCTTGGAAAAATAGGGAATAACTAGGAAACCCTAAAATCGACCAAAACGGCCATGTGGCCCCCGGTTGATGACAATGTACGGCTAGGGTCGACCCGGATGACCTAAAAAGGCCCGACGATGACCGGAAAGGCCTAACACGTGATTCGGGATAGCCGTATCAACATGGATCAAAAAGCCATTATAAACCGACGCCTACCGAAATGACTTGTCGAAAACCCCGGATGTTATGGAACACACGCGGGACTCCTGAGACCTTAAATTATGAACCATTCAAGGTCAGTCATTGAGCAGGTTTCGTATTTTCACGATTAACGCGCGGCTCTCGCTTGAAGGTTACGGCATTACTTCGGAAATCATCGGTCCATTCCCAACTTATGGGGGTCTCCACCAACATCCTTCTTAACACGGTGATCCGGATCAGATAATGGTCAAATAAATGATATCGCCCATGGAATAGGAGTCTGGGGCTCCGAATCAGGCTAAATTGGCATGTCTACAGCTTGCCTCGCCTTGATGTCGTCTTTGCAAGGGAATGGCATGTAGCAGACCGGATTGAAACGTAGAGAAAACGTAGTGAAACGAGATGGATTGTAGTGGAATGTAGCGTAGTGAAATGGCGATAGACTAAAAAGGTGTCATCAAGGTGTAGATATAGACACGCTCAACGACCAGATTCGGTAGGATGATTTTTTCAAGTGTCCTGGATAACTGCCATGTTTCATCAAGTCATCCTATGTTCGATTGGACATAGATGTGCCAAGGGCACGAGAGAAGAATAGCCAACCCCCAACATGGTGGGGAGTCTCCAAAACATGGGTTCGTAGGTTCATCATCAGCCGGTAACCCGATCTTTGCGGTGTTCCTATACTATGATGGGCTAAAATTTAATAAGACATTTGTTTTGAAAAGTAAAATAATATCAATCAAGCACATTCAGGCTCTCAGATTCATTTAAGTCTTCCAAGAGACAAGATTCAATTCAAAATGGAATGATCTCAAATTCCAAAAGGCAAATGGTGAAGCACAGACCGTGAAGATAACAACAATGCAAGCATGATCAAATAGGAGGCCCTTGGCGGGATGAATTGTTTGCCACGATGGGAAGAATAGAAAGAAGGGTGTTGTAGTGGCCACAGTGGGGATGGAAATGAAAGATTTGGAGGCACAAGGTGATTACCGAACACGATGGGATTAACAGACATAGTGGAATTATCAAACACGGTGGGCTTAGAAAACATGGTGGGATATTAGAAAGATCAGAATCGGGGTATACGATGGGAGAATATCCCTGGTAGGGTTAGAGATATCCTGACAGAGGTAGAAGATTATGAATGGATGTATGCAATGATAACGAGAAATGCAATGCAACTAATACTACATGATGCATGCTGGGCTCAAGAAAACAAAAACAAGACTTGTTTAACAATTAGTTGAAGATATAGATTGTCTATGAGGTCAAGATACTCATTCGGGAACTATCCATGAGCACGAAAGATGACTCGACCGTCTTAAATTTTGATGAACGGGATCTCGGGTCAAGTCTTTCTCCGCATTCATGGTTTTCAACAATAATGCATAAAATAATAATACACGACTAACGACTATGGGGGTTTCCCATGTCCATTCTTCCATTTCCGTGAGCAATTCCTGTCTTTCATCAAAATGTTAGTCCCGAATGGACAAATATGTCCATTCGACCTCAATAAAGATAAAACATGAACAAAATTGATTTAAAAAATGATTTTCAATTTTTCTGAATTTTCTGGAATTTTTGGAAAATTTTTAAAGAATTTGACTAAATGCACCCCCAAACTGAGGGCGCAGCCACCGCGCTCTCAGTTTGGGGGTGCGGCCTGCCCACCCTAGGTTTTGGGGCACGGCCACCGCACCCCAACCTCGAGGGTGTGTTCGGTCCCAATTTCTTATTTCGACCGGATCCAAATTCGGTTCAAACTGGGACCAATTTCTCCTATATAAACACCCCATAGGATGACCAGAACATCTTACCAACACCTAGGATGGCTCCTCCTTTTAAGAAACAAAATGTTGGCTTGGTTTGGGGTATTTCGAGTGTCCCGGGTTATTTGAAGGCTAGAATCGACGCCAATTAGGTAAGTTTGCTGCCAATTTTAGCTTTCATCCACTTTTTCTCTTCTTTTCCTTAAAGAATTCTCTCTTACCTCCTGTTTCGGTGTAGGATTACCCAAATTTCCCGGGACCTCGCTGGTATTGCTATCCTCCTTGGCTTACCGACTTGCTTGACATCCTCAGTTTGCCGGTCAGAGTGACTCTTCAGGATTGGGGCTTGACCGGGCTCTTGATCCATGCCAAGTAGTATTCAGTCTACTCCCTTGACTTAGGCTTGATGGGAGCTCTCATTGAGTTGTGGCACCCCGACACTCACACGTTCGAGTTTAGCAACTTCGAGTGCACGGTTCTTCTTGAGGAGGCAGAGCTCCTTCTTGGCCTTCCTCGGACTAAAAAGGGAAAAACTGAAGGTATGTTTATTCCTTCTGGACCACCCTCTTGCCTAGAGTTCCTTCAGGATTTTATCGAGGATCGGCAAATCATCTCCTTATTGGCTAGCAAGTGAATCAGCGTTCCCAAGTTGGCGACTTGGACAGTTTCTCTTCTGACGGCTCCTAGTCTGGACGAGGATCGGATTCTGCTCGGCGCAAAGGGTTTCGTGGCTTGACTTACCGCGGTGTTCTTGTTCCCTGTGGAGGATGGCTTCCTAGAGCCTAATCAACTCTCGTGCATCAGTGGCATCTGGAGTGGCGCACGGATGGGGCCTTCAGTTCTGGGCTTCTTGTATTGCAGATTGTCTGCAACTTGCGTGGGCCATCCTCCTTTCGGCAGTGCTCTTCTACTGGCTTGCTGGGCCGATCTCCACTTCAAGTTCGATACAGCCGGTGAGGTGACCACCAGGTCGCAACTCTTCCACCGCAGCCCCTTGTTCCCGTATGCTGCTGCACTCGGCTTTGGCAAGAGGGTTGCTAACAAGTGTGCATCGGTGAAGAAGAGGCCAGAGTGGCGTGTTCACTTTGCCTCTTTGAACCATTCTAGCTTCCTGCAGTGTTCTACTGCCCTGATGCAAAAGGACTTCCTGGTGTGCTTTGCGCCTGGTATGGATCTCCGCCAGGTCACTAGTTCAGCCTTTGTGTTGTACAATGCCCACCGCTGCATTCTTAGATCAGCTTGCCTCGGTACTTGTTGCCCAAGCTGTCCCACCTACCACCCATCAAGGGTAGGCAACTTGGCTCTGCGGATGACGGGGAGGAGGCGATTTCAGCAGTTACCTTGTGGGAGATGAGTCGGGTATGCCGCCCAGGTCTCCTGATTGAGGAGGACCCTGGTCGGAAGTGCCGCTACATCTCCGAGTTGAAGCTTTTGCTTTCCTGAGAGTCTTCTTTTCCTGCTTTAGCTTGTCAGACATGTTGTGGTTATTTTGAATAAAAAATGAATTTTTATATAGCAGTTTTGAGTGAAAATTCAACGAAAATTAACTTTGTTTCAGAAAATTACAAGATAGATGTTGACAATTATGATGAATATACCTTGTTATTTTTCAACTCCATGGAAGTTTTTTAATATGAAATGAAATATTTTCCATGGATTTTAAATTGCCTTTTTTATTTAACTCAATTTTCAAAGCAAACCGTGAGTCTGACGAATTTTATTTCGGTGACTCCTTGATCGGCTCGATTTACTAAACAGCATGGTGCCTTCTTAAAATTTTGCCATTTTTATTAATTTCGGCCCTAAAAAATATATTTTTAGTCATTTCTGACTAAGAAATGCCTAGAATTTTCTCTTGATACATGAAAAAAGTTAGCTAGTGATGATAAAAAGTATGAATATGCCTAGCTATTTTTGGGCCTGAGACATTCAAAGCTATGTGAAAAGAAGGATTTTCGGTGAAAATTAAAAGAGAATTTTTTTTCACAAAATTTTTCAAGGCAAACCGGGCATCAGATTGAAATTATTTCGGTGGCTTCACGATCAACTCGATTTAATGAACCCTAAGTGATGTTTTCAATTTTATTTCATTTTTACATTTTTATACTCTATAAATACCCCTTGAGGGTAAGAATCTTTCATTTCATCCTACACACCATCTCTCCTCGCCTAGAAGCTCTAGAGTTCCAGCTCATTTTGGGAGTCCAAGTTGCCCACCAAGGTCAGTGCCCCTATCACAAGAAATGTAGATCAGGACTTGCTCTTCATTTTGGTTGAAGTTTTATGCAATTATGAGTTCATTTGAGGAGGTTATCGCGAAAATAAAGATTGAGCTGTTGAGGGGGGTGCGTTGAACATAGGGCGTTGACCGCGCCCTCAACTCGGGGGCGCGGTGACCGTGCCCTCCCTCTTCAAGGGGGGCAGGGGCACGGTAAGGTGCCTGTGATCTGAGGGCACACTGAGTGCCACCCCCCCCCCCCGCTCTCCGAAGGGAGAGAGGGCACGTTCAGCCAAATTTTTTTATTTAAAGAAAGAAAATCTAAGCAAATAATTAACAATTAAAATTTAGTGATGTGATGTTTAACTCCCCTTTTGATGCAGATGTCAAGACGCATTCGTCAACACAACTCTGAGTCCGAGGAGGTTAACCTCCCTACTATCCGCGAGGTACCTTTTCTTTTGCCCTACACTTAATGATTAGTTCTTTTGTATTTTAACTATAAAATTGCATGAACTACCAAAAAAAATTTCTTGCAGACCTGAGTGAAATCCTGGATGTCGTGGGATTCGGTGCATGCTACCTACCTCGGCCTTCCGGACTTCCAGCAGGTTCAGTTGAAGGATATGGGGTTTGGACCCCTCCTCCAGGTGACCCCATTTTGGGAGGGCCTACCACCTAGTGCAGGTCCTCCGCGAGTCATGGAACCTAGGCTCCTTTGTTTTCCTTTTTCTTTGGGGCACATGGTGGCGTCCCTAGAGGACGTTGCACACATCACCGGTCTCCGCATTGATGGTAGGCCGGTGGTGTGTCCCACCTCTTTAGACTTTTCTCGGGAGTTCCGAGCCCTCTTCTTCACCTATGAGCCCGAGTTTGACCTGGAGAAGGGTCTATGCACCATTGCCAGACTAGAGGCTGGCGAGATGGTCAATCATGTAGACGTTGAGAGAGTTTGGTGCGAGAGCCAGGACAGCTTTTTCTGCAGCATGGTTGGCAGCCTTCATCGGCTTACCTAGCACCGTGAAGGCAGATGTAGACTTGAGTCAATTCCTCCTCTTCTTCTTCGGGCGCCTACTGCTGGGCTCGAAGATGGACCACATTCATTTGTGGTTTCTTCCTTTGCTTGCTGACCTGGACCAGGTTGGCACGTACGTGTGGGGGACAGTGATGCTTGCTCACCTGTTCTGCGGCCTCCAGCCCGAGGTGGGTTCTATCTCCGTTGCCGGCTTCTCTCCCTTCCTTTAGGTGACCTTGGTAGCTTTCTTTTGTATACTTGTATGCTTTGCTCTGTTCTTGTACATGTTGCCTGACGAGTTGTGCCTTTTGCAGGTCTGGAGCTATCTTTACTTCCCCATGTGCTAGGCACAGTAGTCTTCCCTAGGTCTTCTCCCCTTGATGGCTTGTTGGGAGCCTATCCGCTCTTCTGAGGGCCATCGGAGCTAGCTGGCATCTATCAGGGCATAGATGTTCCGCTTCCCACACACTGAAGTATATTTAATTGATGCATTAATTTTCTCTTGCTAAATTAATAATCATGATTTTCCTTCCTGCAGGTGTGTTGGAGGCCATATGTCATGACCGATGACCACCTTTAGCCCTGGATTGCTGATTTGGGCCATGTTTTTGGTCAGGATATTCACCTCCTGTGTGTCAAAAAGCTGGCACCGCTATGGCTCCGCTTCTCAGCACGCTCCCTAGGCATGGAGGAGGACTGGTTGGAGCCACCTCCCTGTATTCTGCCAGTTGGGGCCCACCCTAGGCGTTTGATCCTTCCAATGGACTGGGTGGAGAAGTACCAGGCCTCCATTGCATTGTGGTACAAGGGCAGCAACGTAGTTATCAGTTGGGCGGAGGACAACCTAGACTACCTTCGCCATTACGAGGAGGCCTACGGACATATGTTCATACCCAAGGGTCAGGGAATGCTTCCTTCTTTTGACTTTAATATGATTTTGCATTGTTTCTTCTTTTGACCTCTGTGACATTTCAGGAAGCCCAGGCTTTACTACTGCACCAGAGGCTGGAGATAGTTAGTCTTCGGAAGGAGGTGGCTTCTCTTCGCACCACTCTGGAGACCGAGGTAAAGATTTAATCTTGCCTTCCATTCTCATTGTACTGCTTGCATGGCTTTGACATGTTCTCTTTTCTACTTGCAGTGGAAAGCCCGTGCCGAGGGTTCACCTCCTTCTCTGTCGAGGGTAGAAGTGGCCGAGCTTCACCATTGTCTAAGCGAGGCGAAGGAGACCCTGGCAACCAAGGAGGCAGAGGTATCCCTAACTAATTCTTCTTTCTGATTGTTGATTCTCTTGCCTTATGCTCTTTCTCCTTCTTCTAGGTTGCTGAGCTTCAGAGTACTTCGTCCTCCCGCATCTGGTCTTTGGAGACCGAGGTGGAGACATGGCTGTCTGCACCGCCCGATCTTCGTTCCTAGATGATCGTCTTGGATCTTCGTCTTCAGCATGGGAGAGCCATGCGCGAGATGGAGTGCCAGCATAGCCAGGCCATCCAGTCCTTGGAGTAGTTGCACCTACAGTTGCAGGTTCGTTTGGCAACGGCGGAGGCGACACTGCAGATTTACCGCCACTCTACGAGGGCGTCCCTCCACAGCCGAGCCAGAGTCGTACCCACCAGAGTAGCTCCCATCGAAGTGGCACACACCGGAATGTTGGCGCCCCTCGTAGTTGGAGTCACCACGGCTAGAGCTAGCAGGGGCAGAGTGACTAGAGCCAGAGCCATGAGCGCAGTGCTTCTTCATTCTTGGCCACTTCTTCTGAGCGTCGCCGTAATGAGGCAGCTGCGGCGGCTTTAGCAAACATGGCTACCATGCCTCCTCCACGTGGTCATTCCCCTGGAGAGGGCAGTAGCAGGCGTTGATATTTGTAGCAGTCTTAGTTCTCCTTTGTTGTTGTAGCTACTTTTCTTCATTGTTGTAGCATTTGATGATGTACTCATATTTTCTTTTGTTCCAGAATCATTTGCACTAGTTTTTCCTGCTTGACATCACTCAAAAGGGTTGTTAATATCACATTTCGGCTTGGCCCCTTGTAAATTTGTCAAGGGGTGGAAGCCATTTGAAAGATGGTAAATGACAATAATAAGATAGTAGATTTGAGGTTAAGAAATGTACCTGTTGGAGAGACTTCCCCCTCCTTGACTCGTTGTGTTTCTTTTCAGAAATGCTCAACAAAGGGGTTAGATCTGCACCATGGCATACCCCCTTGCTTATTGTCATCTTGCCTTGCTTATATGTCAAGGGGGGGAGCCTTATTAACCAGGTAGAATGAACAAAATGACTAAAAATAAATAAGGTGAAGGTTAAGAGAGTTTACCTGCCATGGCGAGAGTTACTCCCTTCTTAATCTCAGAATCTTGAAACATTTGATAAAGGGGGATTAAATCTTCACCATGGCTCATCTCTTTGCCTATTGATGTCTGTCTTGACTTAGGTCAAAGAGAGGAGCCTTCTTAACAAGGTGTAAAAATTACACTAAATGATCGAAATGAAATGGTTAAGAGAACTTACATGTTGGGAGAACCTTTCTCTTCTTACTTTAAAGTCCCTAAAACACTTGATAAAAGAGGATCAGATCTTCACAATGACTCATCCCTTTGCCTACTACGGCCAACTTTGTCTTAGGTCAAAGGGAGGAGCCCTCTTAAAGGGGTGATAATAAAGATAAATATGCAATGCAGAAATGAAATATGCAAGGCATAAAAATAAACATGAATACTGGCAAAAGCGAAAATCAAGGTTATGCCAAGTTAAATGATGCATTTTCTTAGATTTTTTAAAATATTCAAAAAATTTTAGATTTTCAAAACATTCATTGTTTTCATTTTTTGGATTTTTAAAAATATTCAATTTTTTTGTATTTTGAAAATATTCGAATTTTTTGAGATTTTGAAAAATATTCAAATTTGTTTGGAATTTTGTAGAGAATGTTTTGGTATTAAGACAATTCATTGGTCTTTGAGTGTTAATCGAGATTCAAACAGTAAACATCACACAAAAATAAGGTTCCCTACCCAAAATCTTTCTTGACCTCTTCCTTTTATCGGTTTGTATTCCCCCTGAGTTTGGATAGTTTACTCACCCTAGGGGTTTAAAATGGAAGAATAATAGAAGAAGTCTTTGATAGGATTTGGGGGTGTTAAGGGTTTTTCTACTCATGCCCAAATTGCTCATTGGGGTTCGGCCTCTTCGGGTCTTTTCTACATGAGGCACTCACTTAGACAAGACTTTGACCTATGGGGTCATTGCCCATCTTTTGATGCCTTCTATTCATTTTCTACTCTTCCGGGTACTCAATTCAGACAAGCCCATATTTGTTTAAAACCTGTGGGGTTCATTGCCCATCTTTTGGCACCCTTTTGCACCCTATGAGACGGCCTCCTACTAAGGCGGCGGGCATTTTCGATACTATCCTCCTCTAGTCTCCTTCACCTATCTTGGACCGAATAGAAGAGAATAGGGCAAAGGTTCTTTTCTGCCTCTAGGGTCCTACTTTGCCTCTCTTGAGTGTTGGGCTATCTGGATTTTGGGATCAGGAGGTGTTGTGTGTGCAGGGTGTTGTCTACCCTTGTCCTCTAGTGAATACTCTTGGATTGATGACTTAATATCATACTAAACATTCTTCATTTTTTTTAAGGAAAATATTTTTTGAGGTAAATGCCATTCCATGAATGATTCAATTTTTCTCCATTAGCATTGGTTAGCTCATATGCATTGCCTGGGTATTTTTCAGTTAGAACAAAAGGCCCTTCCCAGTTAGGTTGCAACTTGGAGTGGGGATCACCCGACTTAACGAATATGCGTTTGACTACCATCTCACCGGTTTCGAACTTTCTCTCTACCACCCTCTTTTGATAAAACCTTTTCAATCTATTTTGATAAGTCCGGGCATGCTCGAAAGCAACCAACTTGTTTTCATCTAGGAGTTCAAGCTGTATAAGGAGAGATTCTCGTCTCTCATCGACAGCGATGTCCCTATTGAGCTGATCTCGGAGTGATGGATGGAGTACTTCATACAGGACCACCGCTTCCATCCCATATGCGAGAGCATATGGGGTTTGACCATTGGGGGTCTGTACAGAAGTACGATAAGCCCATAGGACATCTACAAGCTTATCTGGCCAGTCTGCGAACTTGCTAGACTTATAGGTTTTCTTAATAATTTTGATCAAGGTTTTGTTAGTGACTTCTATTTGACCATTGCCTTGCAGGTAGTATGGAGATGAATGATGCAATGCAATGTAGTACCTATTGCAAAGATTGCGCAGATCTTGAAGAAGAAATTGTGGTCTGTTGTCGGTGATGATGTCGCTGGGGATCCCGAACCTGGTGATGATATTGCGTTTAATGAAGGAGCACAGTGTTGATGCCTTGATCTCCATGAATGCTTCCACTTTTGCCCACTTGGTGAAGTACTTTTTTGCCGTTAGGATGAATGACATGGAGCACACTTCAGAGTTGAGATCACTTAGAGGGCCAATGATATTGAAAGCCCACATGGCGAAGGGCCATGGGGCATGAATCGGATGAAGGGAAGATGTGAGAGAATGGATCTTGTCGGCATGGAGTTGGCAAGAATGATAGTGCCAGACCAAGATGTAGCAATCCTCTTCTAGGGTTGGCCAATAATACCCCCACCTAATGATTTTCTTGACAAGAGCTTGAGCATTGACATGGCCCCCACAGACCCCATAATGTGCTTCTTTAAGCACTAACTCTGCTTCTGCTTCATCAATGCATCTAAGCAAGATTCCACTCAAGCTTCTCTTGTAGAGCACCCCTCCTAAGATGGTATACCTCTAGGATACTCTACTGATGGCTTTCTTTTCTTTTGCATTTGATCCAGGTGGATACGATTGATCTTGATAATACCTTGCAGTCTCATCAAACCAAGGTTTCTCACCCTCATCTAACTCTTCCAACTCGACTAGAGAAATCTCCTCTTTCTGCTATAGATATTCCTTTCTGCCATATCTCTTCTTGATCTTCAAAAATCGACCATCCTTAATCACTGGCATCAACCTTCTACGGACATGGATAGTCTGCACCTGTCTACCTAGTGGGACTGATAGAGATGAAGCTAAGGAGGCTAAGGCATCAACATGAATATTCTGAGCTCGAGGAACATGGACAAAAGTGAGTTCAGAAAAGAGCTTGATGTACAAAGAGGTGAGTTCTTGGTAGGGTTTGAGGTTTGGATGAGAGGTTTGGTATTTGGTTAGTACTTGGTGAAGGATTAGTTGGTTATCACCTATCACCCTCAATTCTGTGGCACCATAGAAATGAGCGGCCTCCAACCCGGCTAGCAAAGCTTTGTATTCAGCTATGTTATTGGTTGCTGGGAAGTTGACATAAAATGACTGTGGAATGGTGACACCCTCAAGTTATTGAAGAACATTTCCTATTCCCTTACCGTGTGAATTTAGAGCCCCGTCAAAATATAATGTCCAAAGATGGGAAGATTGGATCAACATTAGTTCGTCATCTGGGAGCTCCGACTAGACCAGGTCAAAGAGGGGTATAGGGTGATGGGCTAGATGTTTGGCAATGGCATAGCCCTTAATCACCTTCTAAGGGACATATGTGATATCAAACTGTGAAAGGAAACTCTACCAATGACCTAACCGATCAATTAGAATAGTTTTCTCAAGGAGGAATTTGATGGGATTGATGCGGGCGATAAGATTGACCTCATGAGCTAAGAAATAGTGTTTAAGCTTCTAAACTACCCAGAGTAGTACATCACAGGTCATCTCCACTACAATATACTTCTACTAACATGGATCGAAAATCTTTGACAAATAATAGGTTGCCCTCTCTTTCCTTTCTTCATCTACTTGTGCAAGGACTACACCAAGAGAATTCTCCAAAATTGAGATATATATAACTAAGGGCTTGCCAAGGACTGGTGGTCTAAGCATAGGGGGACTAGCCTGGCATCTTTTCAAACCATCGAATGCATCCTGGCACTTCGAATCCCATTTAAACTCGGCCCCCGCCTTCGTCAACTCATAGGAAGGTTTACACCTTTAGGAGTGTTGTGAGATGAACCGGCGGACAAACTGTAGCATCCCGATTAATCCTCGAAGTTCTTTCATATTTTTCAAATGAGGCATACCAATGATTGCTTTGGCCTTGTTTGGGTCGATCTCTATGCCCCTTTTGCTCACTATGAACCCCAACAATTTTTTTGAGGATACTCCGAATGTGCATTTCTTTGGGTTCATTTTCAATTTATATTCCTTAGCCCTTTGCAAGACCCCTTCTTAGCACTTCAAGATGGTCTTCTCGGCTTTTGGACTTAACGACCAGATCATCCACGTACACCTCTATAAGGGTATGTATCATGTCATGAAAGATAGCCATCATGGCCGTCTGATACGTAGCACCAGTATTCTTCAGTCCAAAGGGCATGATAACATAGCAGTAGGTTCCCCAAGGAGTAGTGAACGGGGTCTTCTCCTAGTCCTCTTCGGCTAACCATACCTGATTATACCCGGAATAGCCATCCATGAATGACAGTATTTCAAATCTAGTGGTGTTATCAACCAACACATCAATATGAGGTAGAGGAAAGTCATCTTTAGGACATGCTCGGTTCAAGGGTCCCTGAAGTCTATGCAGATCCGAACTTGTCCATCCTTCTTCGTAACAGGGACTATATTTGCCACCCATTGCGGATAAAGGACAACTTTAATAAATCATGCTTGGTGTAACTTGTCGACCACTTCTTTCATTTTAAATGCAACATCGGGGTGGAATCTCCTTAGTTTTTGTTTGACCGGGGTAGTTCCAAGTTTCAAAGTTAAACGATGCTCAACCAGTGAGTTGTCTAACCCTGGCATATCTTCGTATCTCCATGCGAACGTGTCCTTATATTCTTCCAAGATTTTAATTAAGCTCTATTCCTTAATGGGAGTGAGGTTTACACTTAGGAGGACTATCTTAGGATCTTCCGGTGTTCCAAGATTTAATTTTTTTGTCAGCTCATCCACTGTGGCCAATGGTTCTTCAAACCTTTTAAGTCCAGATGCATACGCATTTGCCAAGTCCTCGATTCCTTCCTCGAAGTCAGGATCCTTTTCTGATAAAATCTCGTAGACTCCCAATGTATGATCAACATTTAATTCGTCCTCATTTAGATTTCGCCAAGCTGGATAGCATTTTCCAAAAAATTTGGCAGCCTTGCACATTCCTTGCATTTCTAAGATAATTATTGGAGATACCTTTTTAGAACTCGTTTACCTCAGATTTTTTTTCTTTCCTAACCTAACTACTCGTAAAGAAGATGGAATTGAAAAGGTGGTATCTACAATAGGTGAAGGATTGAGCAAATCGATCAGTGATTTGGAGAAGAGAGGTCCCTGGTTGGGAGCACCCTCATAGACAAGTAGAGACGTCTCCTCAACGGAAAAGTGAGTTTGCGAGAAGACATTTTTTTGGGTGTTTTTGGTGTTTTCAATAAGAAGACATGAATGAGATGGTGGGGCTTGAGTAGAAACAAAAAGCTTAAGCAAGAATGAGAAAAATGGGCTCGCGGGCCCGACAATGACAAGAAATGGGCAGATAGGCCCAAAGCTAGAAAAAAAGATAAGGAGCACGTGGGCCCAATTGGTGGGCACGCAGGCCCAGTGTTGTTGAATTGAAATGGGCATAGAAGCCTAGTGGAGTAAGAAAATTCGAATGCACTCTCAAGCCCAGTGATCAGTTTGGATGGCCAAGCTGGCTCAGAGATGGGAATTGGGCTAGAAAGCCCATCGAGTGAATCTAGGAGGGAGAGCATGAGGACTTTGAAATATGTGACCATAGGATACGGCTCACGCGGAATGTTGATTGGAAGTAAGCTTGAATGGACGAGTTGTTTAGAGATGGACTCGCCATTGATTGGTTCTTCCTCCTTCATGAACAACTGAGCCAGAGATGAACTCAAGTTGTCCACTTCTTCCTCGTGTTCTGGTGCCTTATTCCTCTTGGTTGGTTCTTCCTCTTCGTCTCTGGCCATCATCATGGTCTCCCCTCTGATGAAGAATTTTTGGAGTCCCATGGCATGTTTTGGCCGGTAGACCATCCTCGGAACAAGAGTAGGCTCATAGCCGAGCCCCTACCTCTTTGGTCTTCGTACAGTTTCGATGGGGGTGTACAACCGCCTGCAGCTCCTTACCCAGCCCTTTTCCTAGTTGATAACCCATTCCTTTCATCATTCACCAAGAAACCGTATCAAAAGGCGAAGTTGTCACGACCATGACACCAGGCAGCTTTGTAGTTGAAACCAGTGGCTGGACAGATTCTGATACTGGTAATGCAGAAGAGAAATCATCCATGTCATTCAGAATGGAGATGTTGGTTACTTTTATGACATGTCCCTTGTATGAGAACTTTACACACTAACGATTGGTTGAGGCAACAGCTCCTATTGCCTCAAGATACGGGTGTCCCAATATAGCTTTGAAAGTGGGGTCTAGTTCTAACACATGGAACTCGGTGGTGACAATGCAAGGCCTGAGTCCTACTTCCAATGTAACCACCCCTCGTGCCGGCTTCTAGTAGTTGTCATAGGCTGTCACCGTGATGACAGAAAGCTCGATTTCTTCATCGGAGATGCCGCAAAGCTGCAACGTTTCTGGTGGCATGACATATGGATGCTCTGGTGTCAATCAAGCATGACTTGATCTCTTTGCCTCTGATGACCAGTCAATGCGCAAGGCGTACTTTCTGATCTCCAACCGTTCCAACTCCTCCTGTGTGAATGTGAGTGCCGGATGTTCACTCCTAGGGTCAAAATCGTGATGATTTTTTCGGGCGGGAGGTCCTCACTAACCATGACCCGCTGCAAGTACTATTGTAGAATATCTTCGTGATTCTTCAACCTCTTCATCAGCTCCAGTGTTGAAATCCGTGCTAGCATTTTGTCCAGGTGCTTCAACAGGTCATATGTCGTGCCGGGCAACAAGTCTTCTACCACCTCCTCTTTTGTTTGCTCTTGTGGTTGCATCCCAGCCTGGGGGAAGACCCTTTGGAACATCTTTCCGCTCTGGAGTACGGGCGCCAGTGTGGTAGAAGGAGTGGTGAAGGTGGTGATGGTGTGTTTGGTTGGGATGTTGAGGGGCCCGAGGTAGGTAGGAGTGGTGAGGATCGGATAATGAGTGGTCATGGAGTGGTGGAGGCCGGTATGTTGGGTGAAGGTTGGGGTGTTGGTGGTGATGGTTGGATGATGAGGGGTCGCGGAGTGGTGGCGACTGATAGGTTGGGTGATGGTCGAGTGATGAGAGGTCGAGGAGTGGTGGGGGCTGGTAGGTTGGGTGACGGTTGGGGTGTTGGTGGCGGTCTAATGATTAGGCGCTGGGGAAGAATGGTGGTTGGTGATGGCATGGTTTGGTTTTGGGGTATTTGGGCTAGTTGTGAGCCGGGGGCCTCTCTCAGTATGAAGAGTATGGTGCGAGTTGTGGGTGGAGTTGGTCTAACAGGCATGGCGACGGTTTGATCCTCTACTTGCCATGGTTGACTCCTCGACGGCAGAGCGAACAAGGGTGAGTCGATGGTTTCGTACGGCTGGTGCCGGTGCTTGAGCGGGTGCATGTACCGGGAGTGGAACTTGAACTATGCCTAGGCTAGGCTATTGCTATGCTTGTTGTTGCTGTCGCCGTTGTTGATTCTGCCATGCCTTCATTGCTTGTATGGACTCCCCCATCTGCATCCAGTCAATATTCCCCTGATCATTAGGTCATGAATGTAATCCTTGAATTGAAAGAAAACTTCCACAGTATGCCCAGGATACCGATGGTAGGCGCAGTACTTCATCATGTCTGCATTTTCCAGCCATCCTTCTCTCTCCTTCGGGAGCTCCAACTGCTGTTTAACCATTAATGCATTAAAGATATCAGTGAGCGGGAATGGCAGTTGAAGATAGTACTCTCTCTTTGGTCCCCCCTCCTAAGTCGGTTGGCTGGTGGTGGCGCTTGGTTATAGGCAGGTTGTTGCTGGGGCACTCGGTTGTAGGTGGGTTGCTGCTGAGAATGTTGAGAAGCTAGTCGGTATTGTTGGTTGGGTGGAGGTTTCCGGTATTGGTTTTGGCGATACCCACCCTAGTTTCCAATGGCATTGACATTGTTATTATTGACTACCCCCTTGGTGGTGGGCCCTACAGGTGCAGGCTTTCTAGTGTTGCGGGGTTTGGAGTAGAACGGGTTGATTATGGAAGCGTCTTTGAAGTGGGCCTGGAGATATCGGGCGCTATCACATAGCTCACTCATGGTCATTGGGCGGTGCATGATCAGGAGGTTGCGAAGGTTAGGCATGGTATTCCTAATAAGCATCCTCACATGCTCCCCCTCTGAGATGGTATTAACTAGCTTCTTAGCCATTCTCCTCCACCCGATCCTTATATCTTAGCAGAAACTTTCACTAGACAATGTCAAAATCCGCTGCCTCGAGGGAATCAAGAGAGTAGAACCAATCAAAGGCGGATCCTTCCAATGACCAATGGAATAAGAAGGCAAGGGCCTTGCAGTCATTCTTCTAGAAAGCAGAGTCGTATAGGAAGCTCTTGAAGTGGTTGAAGGGGTTCCCGATCCCATTATAGCATTGGAAGATTGGCATTTCTGATGGAGGAAGATGTAGGACCGGGAAGGATGGAACAGAAATTTTCGATGTGGCTTTTGAATCCAAGCGGTGCCTCAGCTCTTCAAAACACTCATCCATTTGTTTAAGTTTATCCATGAATGCTTGGGTGAGACCGGGTTCTTGAGCCACTGGTGCAAGGTATTTCGATGAATGGGCTGGAAGAGGTGGATTGGAAGTAGGAGTTGGCATAGAATTATGTGAATGCCCCACAACGGGGTGAGTAGAGACACGACATGGTTGCCCAGAAGAGAAGATGATGAGAGGCCTAACTGCCGATTGGGGTGGCGAGGGAACTTCATCTCCCTTGACCAGGTTGACGGGCATCTTACCCTTAGTGGCAAATTGGATGATTGCAAAGGTTTTGGGATCAAGGTGAAGAGATAGTTCCTTGAGAGCTTATTTATACTATGTGAGGCAAACCGGTGAGTAGGATCTTGAACTTCAGGCTCCATTACGGCATTAACACGACCCTCTGGTTGGACCATAGGTTGCTGAAGCTCGTAGTGACCCGTCTCGTACTCTTCTTGCTCGTAGTAGTCCGACATCCCAACGTGTCTTCCGGACCTTAGCATCATGGGCATCTTGTCAAATTTTCTAACAAGATGGTTGAAAGAAAGTAGGTGAAAGGTGTAAATGCAAAGATAATTTTTGTTTGTTATGTTTTTGTTTTGTTTGATTTGATTTGGTTTCAATTTTGTTGTTTGGCAAGCAAGTTGAACACAAAAATTAAAGATTTTTTTGTTTTTTTTTGTTTTTTTAGGTGTTTTGAAAGAAGAATTTTTTTAGTTGTTTTCAATTGTGGTGAGTAAGCAAGTTATGCAAAAAAGTTCTTAAAATTACTACTCGACAATTTTTGGGTTGAAAGCTTAGATTAGATAGATTGTTAGCAATTGTTCACTCAAGTATCTATGGTTCCTATTTCTTCAATCTTCAAGAACTAAGGTTGTCACTCAATCGCCACGAGTAGGTATTTGGGTTCTTCAGGTTTTGGAAAAGTGGTACAATCAGCCCAATCATGCAGAGAGGAATACTCCACGGATGGGGATTTACGGAGGTCTTGATGGAAACAATCAAATTAACTAAGAAGGAATTTCCTAGAAGAGAGGTAATCCACCAAGAAGGTATTTGTAGGGTGAGGGTGTATTGGGAGAGAGAGCCTCCGCCTCGAATGCCCTATGGATCAGAACAAGTCCAGTACTCGATGCGAAAAGCTAATGCAAAAGTAAAAGTGGAGGGTAAGAGGAGAAGAAGCAATCAATGTGCACAAGCATGAAATGAAAGAAAGCTATTAAGTCAAACAAGAGTATGCAAGCAAGACAAGCAATAAACAAGTAACTAGAAACTAGCAACTAAAGGTGGTTCGCACGGGTGCCAGCTTGTGATGGAGTGTCCAAGATGGGGACAAATCTGAAGTAAAGGTAAAAGGGATGGTCCATGCGGGGACCGATTTGAAAATAGGATAGCTCACGCGGGAGCCGAGTTTTGGAAAAATGGGTGGTTCATGCGGGAACCAGTTTTTGAAGGAAAAGGGGTGGTTCACACGGGAACCGGTTTGTTTGATTGGAAAAAGGAAGGAAGGCCACGTGGGGTCAATCTAAAGTGGTGCAAAGGGGTGGTCCATGCAGGGACCGATCTGAAAGTGGGTTGGTTCATGCGGGAACCGGTTTAAAAAAGGGGGTTGGTTCACACGGGAACCGGTTTTATGAGGACAAGGGTGTTTCATGCGGGAAATAGTGTAAAATATGACAAAATGGAAAGAGAGCCACGCAGGGCCAATCTGAAGGTGTTGTAAAGAGGTAGTCACGCGGGAACCGATTAGAAAATAAGTTGGTTCACACGGGAACCGAGTTGGAAAGAAAGGTGGTTCACGCGGGAACCAATTTATAAGAAGAAAATAGTGGTTCATGCGGGAAATGAGTTGAAATTAAAAGAAAGCAAGTCAAGTCCACATGGGGGACAATCTTAAAGGAAGAGTAAACAGCAAGTTGTAAAGGTAAATCGACATGGAAAAGGTAAAGGACAAGCTAGTTTGCGCGGGAACCAAATTAGAAAACAACTAGTTGCATGGTTGAATCAAGCTAGCAAGGTTGAAGACATTGGTTGTCCCACCATGGTTGCCAAAAAGCTGTCGACTCCGAAAATGAGTTCCAGATTGGCACCTCAAGAAAAGGTGATGAAAGAATAGGGGAAAGGGAGTGAATTGAAAAACACTCGGAAAGCGGAAAAATCATCACTTCGGTCCCACACTCACATTGATCCCCGAACTTTCATCTCACGGTGTTGCTCGAGCACTAGAGACGGTTCGGGTCATGTGAGAGGAGAGAGAAGAGTAGAATGACTTAGAACATGAATAATAGAAGAAGTGGCCGCTAGGAGCCACAGGCTCCGCTTTATGGAATAGAAGACAAGATTGAGTTGACCGTGTGTACCTTAGTGCAGGACATGATGTGTGGGTTAAACCTTCTTCCTCGTTGGCCGGCTGATGAGAGAGAGTCCAACGGTGCTAGTTTGATCAATCTGTGTAACTTAGAACAATGAAACAAGTGAAAGATTTGATTAGACTTGGGAGAAGTGTAGAAACTAAAAGAGGAAGATAAAAGAAAGAAGCAATCAGATTCGGACTCACCGGATTTGGGGTGAGTCTTAACCACTTTTATTTGTATTTTTGGTTATGTAAAATGATGAAAATACTAAATTAAAATGACTTAAGGATGCTGTAAATGAAACATAAGAAAGACTTACGGAGTAGAGTGGCTCGGATCGGAGCTGGGATGAGCAAAGAAGACCAGTCCAGATGGTCTACCCTCGGATGGGTGCAGTCCCCTCTGGTGCAACTTCGGTGCAGAAACTTCTACGGCTGATCCTGATGTCAGAATCGCGTGCCGTTTATTTCTATGGATGGAGAACTCTGAGAAGAAGAGATCTTCTATTGATGACATCTCCGGAATCTGTCTGTACAGGCTTTTCGTAAATCTGGAAGTGAACGGATATAGAAAACAGAACCTAGATGCACACCCTCGGTGTAGCAATCGCCACAGACAGATGGTAGGTTGGAATTGAGTGCTGCTGGTTGCAAATGAAAGAGGAAGAGGAGAGGACAGACGTCAGGTTGGAATCGAGTGCTGCTGGCTCAGTGATTTATTGCTAAAAACCATCGGAATCTTCTTGAAATTACTGCAAAATAGACTTGATAAGATGAACGTGCCCCTGACTCAGGGGCGCGGTCAAAACAATCAATTTTAAGTGGGGAAACCTTCAAAAATCTGGTTTACAAGGTCCAAATCGGGGCAGTTTCTAGTTTCTGAAACTGATCGTGCCCTCGCAGTGAGGGCTGACCGCGCCCTCCCTTTTAAAGGGGGGCGAGGGTGTGGTACACTCTCTCTCCTATGCACGTGTTTTGCAAGCCGTAACATGCAAACGGTACGTCCGATTCGGCTCCCATTTGTTGCATTGGAAAGAGGGCCTTCAACCGCTTCTCCGCAAGTCAGTAAACTAGATAGCCTGACTCTTGAGACATTCACATGGGACTTTAACTATCGGTTTACCCTCCCATGGAAAGCCGAAAATCGAGATGGTAATCCGGAAAGGCACGGTTTTGGTCGAGGAATCTCAGGTCTACTCGGCATAACTTAAAATGATAACCAAACAAGTCTGGTATGATAGGAAAACTTTAAATCATCAAAAAATCTGAGATTAACCTGGTAAATGTGGGATGACCCTCGAAAAAACTGGGAATAACCAAGAAACCCTAAAATCGACCGAAACAGCTGTGTGGCCCCCAGCTGTTGACAATGCACAAATAGGATTGACCCTGATTACCCAAAAAGGCCCGGTGTTGACCAGAAAGGCCTAACATGTGGTCCAGGATAGCCATGTCAACATGGATCAAAAAGCCTTAACGAAAAGCAGTTATAGACTGATGCTTACTGAAATGACTTGTTGGAAACCCCAGATGTTACGGAACACACGCGGAACTCCCTAGTCTTTCAATTATGGACCATTCAAGGTTGGTCGTTGAGTAGGCTAATGCGTGGCTCTCACTTGAAGGTTACGGCATTACTTTAGAAATCATCGATCCATTCCCAACTTACGGGGGTCTCCGCCAACGTCCTTAGCTCATCTCCACAAGGTGCTCCAGATTAGATAATGGTCAAATAAAAGATATCGTCAATGGAATAGGAGTTTGGGGCTCTGAATCAGGCCAAATTGGCATGTCTATACTAAGTTGTTCTCTAAGATTCGAGGGTAGATACCATTCTACACATGCAACACATCCCAATCCCAAAGTCTGGATGATATGACACCTAAGAGAACTAGGCAAGGCTTAAAGATGAATGGAAAACCTTCACCTTTGTCGACTCCGAAAATGGGGCTCTCCTTTAGGGTAGTCTGTGAATCCGGATCGCCACCTCAAGAGGGGATAAGAAAGAAGAAAGAAAACACAAAAATCAACTCACCTCAATCCCACACTAACATTGATCCCTAAACTTTCATCCCGCGGCGTCACTCGATCACCAAAGAGACGGTTCGGGTCATATGGGAGGAAGATGGGGAGAAGAAAACATAAAACATGTTGTAGTCACCAAGAACCGCGGGTTCCGATTTATGCAATAAAAATGACCGTGTGTACCTTAGCAGGAAGAGTGCGGGTTAAAGCTTCTCCTTCATCGGCCGGCCGATGAAGGAGAGTCCTCAACTCATGGGTGCCTGGTTTCCTATGCAACTAGACAAACAAATAGATGAAAAGACAATTAGAACTAAATAAAGTGGAATATGTGTAAAGAAAATAACATGAAACACGCAACTGAATGGAAACTGACCAAATTTGGGTTATCTCTAACCCCTTTCTATTATTTTTCTGATTAACTGGCAAAAACTAATGTAAAAAATGAAATAAATAGGAAAATGGATAATGATGAAACAAAGAGATAGGAAAAAGAACAAATTTCTTTTGAGAAGAATTGAAAGAGCTATAGCCAAATCTAGGTTGTCAAAAAAGCCAAACAGTAGTCCGGGATCTGCTAGGCGCAACTTTGCTTCAGCATTTTCCATGACAAGCCCCGGCCTTGTAATCACTTTCCATCAATTGTAAATAGGAGAAGACTCAATGAGGAAGAACTTTGATAACGAGAGCTCGGGCAGCAGACGTCCACACGCTACTATAGAAGCTAGTGAATAGAGACCTAGCAAATCACCTGCAGGCTGGCCTTCCTCTCTCTTAAACTGACTTTTCTCTCACTAAACACTCAAAATTGTTACTCTAAAAATCACAAAATCAATGAAGGAGGGAGCTTGGCCATCTTGAGAAGCCTGGGGGGTCCGGAACCAACCTCTGGAATGACCGGAAGTCACCTTAATTTATAGAAAAATAGCTATCGGGATCCAAGCAAAAAAAAGGTACCTTGCACCCTGGCCTAGGGCACATGCGGCCCCTTCTGGGGGTGCATGTTATCTTTCCAAACAGGTCAAGTTTATCCAACTGAAAATTTCAATCTGATCCATTCAGAGGTAGTCCTGATCAGAAACTGGTTCCCTCGTGCCCTCAATCGGGGACAAATAGCCATGTTCCTTAGGATGGGGGCACATGGTCACGTGCCCTGTGGAAGTGCACATGTGCCAAGGGATCAGGGCGCATGGGACTGGTTCCATGTGTCTGTGTTCTGCCATTGCAGACACTCCCGAACTCAGAATTTGATGCTATTTTTTGTCTTGAAAAGATAACAGGCTAGAGAAGTTTTCTACAGCAACACATCAGCCATCACACTCTCCAAAACTTCTGAATCATATCCGGAAGCTATGACAATAAATGGAAGATCCAATACTAGTCAGAATGATTCCGATGGCCAACCGGAAAGACACGGCATGAAACAAAACTTGTCCAGAACATGAATATGACCATAACCTTTAATGCATGATCATTAGGCATTGGTCACCCAGCCAATTTACATGTTTACACAATTGATACCAGTGAAGCACTCCATTTCTTTTCGCCCAAGGTGTAAATTGGCTGGGTGACCAATGCCTAATGATCATGCACATGACATTCCTTTCGATACACCAATCTCACTAATTCACCTATTGAACTTAAAAGGTTGCTTGCACATTTTTTATTAGTACATAACGATACGGAATTGTCATATGAAGCATATTGTTCCTGAAATGGACAATTGAAATTTTCACTATTAGAACCACCATTTGGAGGTCAAGACAATGTTTTTGATGGTGGTTCTTTTAACAAAAAAGTTATTTTCAACATTTTGAATAATTTTTGATTTTTGAAGATTTTTTTGATTTTTTCAAAAGTTTTGTCCATGTGCCCTCAATCGGGTGCACAAGCCCATGCACCCGAGGGATGGGGCACATGCGCCCTGGTCAAATTTTTTTTATTTTTGCAAAATAATGTATCTGATGACCCAATTTTTTTTCCTCTTCAACTCCTGAAAACACTTTGCAAAGATTATTAAATTTTTAACATGACTCATCCCTTTGCCTGTTTAGCTTTTGCCTTGATTTTGAGTCAAAGGGAGGAGCCTTCTTAACAAGGTGGAATAAATGACTTAAATGAAATAGGGGTAAGGGTTGAGAGAACTTACCTACCATGGTGAGTTCTCCTCTTACCTTAAAATCCCTAAAACACTTGATAGAAGACATCTAGATCTTCACGGTGACTCATCCCTTTGCCTATTACGGTAAACTTTGACTTAAGTCAAAGGGAAGGACCTTCTTAACAAGGTAATAAAATGGGCATGCAATGTAGGAATAGAAATATGCATGACAAAGAGGTAAACATGGATACAACTAAGGCAATGATGATGACTAAGCTAAAAATAATGCATTTTTTTAGATTTTCTTGAAAACAATCATTTTTTTAGATTTTTTTAAAATATTTAATTTTTTTTGATTTTTGAAATATTTATTTTTTTAGATTTTTAAAATATTTAAATTTTTTTTAGATTTTTGAAATATTTAATTTTATTAGATTTTAAAATATTCAAAAAAAATTGGTGGAGAAAATGCTGGTATTTAAGACAGTTCATCGATCTTTGGGGTTTGCCAAGACTCAAATGGTAGATACCATGTGCAAAATAAAGTTCCCTACTTAGAATGCTTCTAACTTTCTTCCTATGATTGGCTTGGGTTCCACCTAAATTCGGGCGGTTTACCCTACGCTAAGGGTTTAAGGAGGAAGAGTATAGAGGATATCCTTGATAGGGTTTGAAGATGATGAGAGGGATTTCTCTACTCACACCCAAATTACTCGTTGGCGTTCGGCCTCTTCAGGTCTTTCCTATTTTTTGCTCTTTTATGTGGCACATATTTGGACAAGTTTTGACCCGTGGGAACATTTCCCATCTTTCAGTGCCTTTTGCCTTGACTATCATTTTGGGTACTCATTCAAACGGGTGGATCTTTTTCTTTTTAACCTGAGGGGTTCATTGCCCATCTTTTGGCACCCTTTTGCACCCTATGAGATGGCCTCCTACTAGGGTGGCGGGTATTTTTGATACTACCCCTCTGTAACTTTCTCTTCCTATCTTGGACCGAGTAGAAGAGAATAGGGTAAGAGTACTCCTTCTGTTTCTAGATTTCTGCCTTACCTCTCTCAAGTGTTGGGTTGTTTGGATTCCAGGATTGGGAGGTGTTGTGTGTGAAGGATGGTGCCTACCCTTGACTTCTCATGAACAACCTTGGGTCAATGACTTGAGATTATACTAGTGGTTTCTCCATCTGCATTAGTCAATTCATATGCATTGCTATGATACTTTTCAGTGATTATAAAAGGCCCATCCCAGTTAGGTTGCAATTTAAAGCGGGGACCCCCGGCTTAACGAAAATTCTTTTAATGACCATCTCACCAATCTTAAATTTTCTCTCGACCACCCTCTTTTAATAAAATAGTTTAAGTCTATTCTGGTAAGTCCGGGCATGCTCGGCGGTGGCTAGCCTTCTTTCATCTAAGAGTTCAAGTTGTGCAAGGAGAGATTCTCGTCTCTTATTGACAGGGATATCCCTATCGAGTTGAACTTCGAGAGATAGAAGTAATACCTCATAGGGGACCACTGCTTCCATCCCATATGCCAAAGCATATGGGGTTTGTCCAGTGGGAGTCCTTACAGAAGTACGATAAGCCCATAGAGTGTCTACGAGCTTATCAGGGCAGTTGGCAAACTTGCTAGACTTACAATATTTCTTGATGATTTTAATTAAGGTTTTATTGGTGGATTCTGCTTGACCATTGTCTTGAGTATAGTATGGTGATGAATGATGCAATGAAATGCGATACTTATTGCAAATATCACACAGATCTTGAGAGAGAAATCGTGGCCCATTATCAGTGATGATGTCACTGGGGATCCCGAACCTTGCAATGATGTTGCGCTTGAATAAAGAGCAAACTATTGATGCTTTAATCTTTACGACTGCTCTCACTTTAGCCTACTTTGTGAAGTACTCCGTTGCCTTCAGAATGAATGATTTTGAGCGCATTTCAGAGTTGAGGTCACTCAAGGGGCCAATGATATCAAAAGTCCATATGGCGAAAGGCCATGTGGCATGAATTGGATGAGGGGAGGATGTGGGAGAATGAATCTTGTCGGCATCGAGTTGACATGAATGACAGTGCTATACAAAGATAGAGCAGTCTTCTTCTAGAGTTGGCTAATAATACCCTCGTCGGATGATTTTCTTAGCAAGGGCTTGGGCATTCACATGGCCACCACAAACTCTAGAATGTGCTTCCTTTAGCACCAACTCAGCTTCCTCCTCATCAAGACACCTGAGTAAAATTCCACTTAGGCACCTCTTGTAGAGCACTTCTCCTTGGATTATATACCTTTAGGATCCCCTTCTGATTGTTTTCTTTTCCTTGGTAGTTGATTCAAGTGGATATGGCTGATCTTGGCAATACCTCGCGATCTCATCATACCAAGGTCTGTCACATTCTTCTAATTTTTCCAACTCAATTAAGGAGATTTTTTCTTTGTGTTCCAAGTTTTTTTTTTTGTTGAACCTCTCCTTAACCTTCATAAAATGTTCATCATCAATTGCTAGAATTGACCTCTTATGTATATGAATAGTCCATACTTGCCTGCCTGGCAAGACAGATAAAGATGAAGCTAGTGAATCTAAGGCATCGGCAAGGACATTCTGAGCACGGGGGATATGGACAAAGGTTAGTTTGAAAAATAGCTTGATGTAGCGGTGGTGAGCTCTTGGTAGGGTTTGAGGTTTGGATGAGAAGTTCAGTACTTGGATAGGACTTAGCATAGGATCAATTGACTATCACCTATCACTCTCAGTTCGGTGGCACCATGGAAGTGAGTGTCCTCTAGCTCGCCCTGCAAGGCTTCATACTTAGCTATGTTGTTGGTTGCTGAAAAGTTGAGCTGAAAAACTTGTGGAATGGTGGCACCTTCAGGAGACAGAAGGACAATACCTATCCCTCCACCATAAGATTTTAGAGCTCCGCCAAAGTGTAATGTCCAAAGATTGGAAGATTGATTGACATTAGTTCTTCATCCGGGAACTCCGACCGGACTAGGTTAAAGACGTGTATAAGATGATGGGCAAGGTGTTCAGCAATAGCGTAGCCCTTGATTGCCTTCTACGGAACATAAGGGATATCGAATTGGGACAAGAAACTTTGCCATCGCCCTAACCGATCAATCAAAAAAAAACTTTGCCTTTAAATGCAACGAGCTTGACTTAGTGAGCAAGGAAATAGTGCTTGAGCTTCTAAACTACCTACACAAGAGCAGCATAGGTCTTTTCTTCCATTTTGTACTTTAGCTCACAAGCATCAAATATCTTAGACAAGTAGTAAGTAGCTCGCTACTTCCCTTCTTCATCAACTTGTGCAAGGACTGCCCCAAGAGAAATCTTGAGAACCGAAATGTAGAGAACCAAGGGCTTGTCGAGAATTGATGTTCAAAGTATGGGGGACTTGCCAGTTATGTTTTCAACCCATCAAATGCTTCCTGGCACTTTGAATCCCATTTCAACTCGGCCCTCGACTTGGTTAACTCGTAGAAAGGTTTACACCTTTAGGAGTGTTGTTAGATAAATCGGCGGACAAATTGTAGCCTCCCAATCAATCCTCGAAGCTCTTTCATATTCTTCCGAGGACACATACCAATGATTACCTTGGCCTTGCTTGGGTCAATCTCTATGTCACTTTTTTTTACTATGAAACCTAGTAACTTTCTCGAAGAAACACCAAATGTACACATCTTAGGTTTCATTTTCAACTTGTATTCTCTTGCTCATTGCAAAACTTTCCTTAGAACATTATAATGATCTTCCCAACTCTTGGACTTGATGACCAAATCGTCCATGTACACCTCTACAAAGGTGTGCATCATGTCATGAAAGATAGCCATCATAGCCCTCTGATATGTAGCACCAGCATTCTTTAACACAAAGGGCATGACAACATAGCAATATGTTTCCCATGGTGTAGTGAATGAGGTCTTCTCTTGGTCCTCTTCGGCTAACCAAAGCTGATTGTATCCCGAATAGCCATCCATAAATTAGAGCATTTCATATCCAATTGTGTTATCAACCAAAATATCGATATGATGTAAGGGAAAATCATCCTTAAGACACGCTCAGTTCAAGTCCTTGAAATCTACGCAAATCTGAACCCGTCCATCATTCTTCATAACATGGACTATGTTAGCCACCCATTACAGATAAAGGACAATTATAATAAATTTTGCCTGGTGTAATTTGTCAGCCTCTTCTTTCATTTTGAGTGCAATGTCATGGTGGAATATCATGAGCTTTTGTTTAACTAGAGTAGTTCCAAGTTTCAAAGTTAATCTATGTTCAACCACTGAGTTATCTAATCCCAGCATGTCTTCATATGTCCATGCAAACATGTCCTTGTATTCTTCTAAAACTTTGATCATATGTTGTTCTTCTGAGAGAGTGAGGTTTGCACTGATGAGGATAGTTTTAGAATCTTCCAGGGTTCGTAAATTCAGTTCATTGGTTGGTTCATTCCCTGTGGCTGATGGTTCTTCAAATCTTCTAAGTCCAGATGCATATGCATCAGCCAAGTCCTGAATTTCATCCTAAGATTTAGGATCCTTTTCTGATACTATCTATTATACTCCCAAGGTACGATCTATGTTATCCTCATCCTTATATCGGATTTCATCCAACTAGATAGTATTCTATAAAAAGTTTGGCAGCATTGCATATTCTATGCATTTCTGTGCCAATTGTTACAGATATCTAATTGGAACTCATTTACCCCTAACTTTCCTATTTCCTAACCTAACATGACCTGTTGAAGACAAAGCTGAAAAGATGGTATTTACAATGGAGGGAGGATCGAGTAAATTGATCATGATTCAAAAGAGAGAGATCACTGATTAGGAGCACTCTTTGGGATGAGTAGAGATGTCTCCACGATGAAAATGTGAGTTCCAGAGAAAATATTTTTTTAGGATTTTTAAGTAAAAAGACAGGCTGAGCCAGAATAACTTGAGACTTGCTAGAAGCTGACAAAATTAACATAGAAAAAAACTTAAGAATAAATAAAAAAGGGGCTCGTTCACCCAATGCTAACGGAGAATGGGCACATGAGCCCAAAACTAATAAAAAATGTGAACGGGTACACGGATGAGTTGGGATTCAGGCTCCTCTTGCTTATGTCGCCCCTTTAGGAGGTCCTGGCCCTAATCTAGGTTTTGAGAGACCACTGGATGCCATGACCTGCTTCTTCTTACTTTCATGGGGGCACATGGTCCCGATGCTAGAGGACGTGGCCCACATCACTGGGCTTTGGGTCTTCAGGTGTGCTGTCACCGGCTACACCTACGGTGACTACTTTAATATGGTAGCGGAGTTACTTTCTTTCTACCCACCCCAATCATAGGACGTGGCCATCCTTTCAATCACTTGGAGGAGTGTTTCGAGTTGGTGGGCCTATCAAAAGCTCAAATGTTGTGTGGCAAGGATACCAAGGACTACGAGGATCGTTTGATCAGTCAGGTATCTGCTACACTTTACGGTCCTTTCAAGTCACTAGAGGCAGATTGGGATCTCCACTTGTTCTTAATCTTCCTTTTCGGTTACTTGTTGCTGGGCAAAAAAACCGAGTTCACTTGCGATTCCTACCAGTTCTTGCTGACATGGTGACCATCGGGGAGTATGCCTGGGGCACAACAATTCTGGCCAACTTGTTTGCCAGCCTTTCTCCCAACAGCGGCACTGTCTATGTGGGTGGCTTCACACCTTTTCTTCAGGTATTCTACTTTATGTTCCACCTTTTTTTTGCATGTTATATCTGTACTAACAAAGTGTTCTTTTCAGATGTCGAGTTACCTTTATCTTTTATTAGGGCATGGCCGACTGGAGCATCTAACTCGCCTACCTTTACAGTTGGCTGGCATGCCATCGACAACACCACCTCCCATGCTCACTAGCTCTTCCGTCTGCTGAGCGAGCTGCTATGTCTTCCTTCAGAGCAGGTATGTTTTCTTGTCTTTCTCTGCTTCAAACTGTTGATTTGCTGATTTCTTCTCTTCTTGTAGGTTTGTTGGCACCCATATTTGAGTACAGATGATGAGAGTGTAGAATGGGTGGAGAGGAGTTCCCACCTCTTCGGTCGTGACATCTACTCCATTCTCTATACAGGAGCCACTCTGGGTTTGCCTCGTGATGAGGACTTTTGGAGGTTACCAAGAGTGGTGCCCTCCTACACCTTCTAGACACAGCCATGGTACCTGGGGCTTGATGTACTCGGTAAACTGGGCTGCCAAGTATCGGCCCGCTCTTGAGGTGTGGGAGGCGAGGGTACCGTGGTATTCTCGATGGCCATAGATGACACAGTTTCTTTGCTAGTATGGCGTTGCCTATGGTAATCTATTTGACTACACTAGCCAGGTTAGCTTCTCCACCATCTCCTTGTTTTCAAACTGAGTTATCTTATCTCACAAAATTTTATTTCAAGACTCTCGTGCCATGCTTGCTTAGTACCAGGCACAGATTCATGAGTTGGAGAAGCAGATAGCCTCCCTATGTGCAGCCTTAGAGGTAGAGGTATGTGTGTCACTTGTGTTCTTTGCATTCTATGATTGTACTACAACATATCCTTACTTGCTTTTTCTTCTTTTGCTTGTGATGTAAGGCCTGCTCAAAGGGTGTTCTTCTTCTGAGGAGGTGAGGGCCCTACGAGATGAGTAGGTTGCCATGAAGTAGTCTCTAGTGGAGGAGATCATGGTAACTTTCTGACATTTTGCTATCACACTTGTTCTTTCAATGTCTAAGCTTTACATCCTGCTTGTAGTTGGCTTAATTGGAGCGATCAGTCACCACTTCTTTTTCAGAGTCTTCTTCTAGGATCCATGCCCTAGAGGCAGAGCTGCAGACTCGGGTGCCCACCCTTGAGAAGGCTCAGCTCTGAGTTGACTTAGATGCATAGCTATTGGTGCGGGACTGCCGCTACTTCGCGAGGTGGAGAACCAGCACAGCTTCCCTTCGCGAGTGGGATGCCGTGATGCGTGCCATGGAGCAAAGGCAGTACCAGACGCAGATCTATCTAGTTTCTGCTCAGGTGGAGCTGCATTTCCTCCATGAGATGGCCTGTCAGTCTTTCCGGAGCCGGACCCATCAGAGTATCACCCATCACAGTGGCACTAATGAGTGGTAGCCACCAGAGTGGCACGCGGACCCATCAAAGCAGCTCACACCACAGCCGAGGCCACACAGCACAGGAAGGAATAGTTCTGGAGAGGAGTCAGACTCTGAGTGTAGCCGATTACTTGGTTTCTTCTTCTAAGCATAGGGATGAGTAGGCCTCCGATCTATATATATGCCTTGCCTTTTTGTATCATGCTTATGAGTTGTATCTCGTTTATGACTCGATCATTGTTTATGTTCATTTGTTTCACTTTGCTTTTGTCTGCAACATCACTTTGACAGCTTTGATTAGTACGACTCGATGGCTTGGCCCTTTGCTTTTGTCAAAGGGCATAGCCTTCTTAACATCGTGAAAAATAAGAAGTAATAAAATAAATGTGAAGATTGGTAAGAAAGCTTACCTGTGTGGCGAGAATCCATCCGCCTTGCTATCTATTGCTTGAGAACACTTAACAAAAGGATGAATTCTATCAATGTCTCGTCCCTTTGGTTATTTTTCATTTGACTTGACTTTAAGTCAAAGGGAGGAGCGTTCTTAACAAGGTAAAATAAAATAAATGACTGAAATAAAATGGTAGTAAGGGTTGAGAGAAATTACGCACCATGGTGAGAATCTTTCCCTCTTACAATGAAAATCTCTGAAATACTTGATAAAATAGGATTAAATCTTCACAATGACTCATCCCTTTACCTATTACAACCAACTTTGACTTAGGTTAAAGAGAATAACCTTCTTAACAAGATAATTAAAAACAAAAGTGGATATGCAATGCAGAAATAGAAATATGCATGACAGAAAATAAAATGGATGCAACTAAGTCAATAATCATGACTAAGCTAAATTAAATGATGCATTTTTTAGATTCTTTTAGAAATATTCAAATTTTTGTTTGAATTTTTAAAAATATTCAATTTTTTGGAATTCTGAAATTATTCAATTTTTTATTTTTGAAAATACTTACTTTTCTAGATTTTTGGAAATATACATTTTTTGTGGAGAAAACGCTGGTATTTGAGGCAATTCATCGATCTTTGGGGTTTGTCAAGACTCAAGAGGAAGATACCATGTGCAAAATAAAGTTTCCAAACTAGAATCCTTCTAACGATCTTCCTTTGACCATTTGGTTTCCACCTAGATTTGGTCAATTTACCCTACCCTAGAGGTTTAAGGAGGAAGAGTATAGAGGAAGTCCATGATTTCATTTGGAGACGTTGAGAGAGATATCTCTACTCACACCCTAGTTACCCATTGGGGTTCGAACTCATCGGGTCTTTCCTATTTTTGCTTTTTTTTTCTTGTGGCACATATTTGGATAGGTTTTTGACTCATGGGAACATTGCTCACCTTTTACTGCCTTTTTACGTTAACTATCATTTTGAGTACTCATTCAAACAGGTTGATCATTTTCATTTTTACCTAATAGTTCATTGCCCATCTTTTGGCACCCTTTTGCACCCTTCGAGATAGCCTTCCTACTTGGGTGGCCGGCATTTTTTATATATTACCCCTCTCTAATCTCTTCTCCCTATCTTGGACTGGGTAGAAGAGAATAGGGTAAAGATATTCCTTCTTTATCTAGGTTTCTGCCTTGCCTCTCGCAAGTGTCGGGTTGACCGGATTTTGGGATCGAGAGGTGTCATGTGTGTAGGATGGTACCTATGCTTGACTTCTAGCAAACATCCTTGGATCGATGACTTGAGATTATACTATTGGTTTTTTTTACTGTTATGTAAAATACTTTTTGAGGTAAACTCCATTACAAGGATGACTCAAATTTTCACCATTTGCATTAGTTAACTCATATGCATTGCCTGAATACCTTTTAGTGATTACAAAAGGCCCTTCCCAGTTAAGTTGCAATTTGGAGCGGGGACCCCCTGACTTAACAAAAATTCTTTTAACGACCATCTCACCAATCTTGAATTTTCTCTCGACCACCCTCTTTTGATAAAATCTTATAAGTCTGTTCTGATAAGTCCAAGCGTGCTTGGCGGCAACTAGCCTTCCTTCATATAGGAGTTCAAGCTGTGCAAGGAGAGATTATAGTCTCCCATCAACAAGAATATCCCAGTCGAGTTGAACTCAAGCAGAGGTGTCGACTCCAAAAAAAATAAGGAAGCTCTCCTTTTCAGGGTAGTAGTCTGTGAATTCGGATCGCCACCTCAAGAGCGGATGAGAAAGAAAGGAAGAAAACACGGAAAACAACTCAACACACCTCGGTCCCACACTCACATTGATCCCCCAACTTTCATCCCTTGGCGTCCCTCGATCACCGAAGAGACAGTTCAAGTCATGTGGGAGGAGGATGAGAAGAAAAATTAAGACATATGTGTCACCAAGAACCGCGGGTTTTGCTTTATGCAATAAAAATGACGTGTGTACCTTATCGGGAAGAGTGCGGGTCAAAGCTTCTCCTTTTTCGGCTAGTCGATGAAGAAGAGTCCTCAACGCGTGGATGCTTGTTTTCTTGTGCAACTAGAAAAACAAACAAATGAAAATACAATTAGGACTAAACAAAGTGGAGTATGTGTAAATAAAATGACATAAAACACACAATTGAAAGAAAACTGACCGGATTCAGGTTATCTTCAACCTCTTTTTATTTTAGGATTAACAAACTAAAACTATTAAAAAATATATAAAATATAATAGGAGGATGGAGAATCATGAAATAGATAGGAAAAAGAAAAGAAAATTTTTGAAAGAATTGAGAGAGATATGGCCAAATCTGGGTTGTCGAAAAAGCCAAACAATAGTCTGGGATCTGCCAGGCGCGACTTTGCTTCAACACTCACCACAACTAGCCCTCACCTCAGAATCATGTACCATTGATTGCAAACAGAAGAAGACTCGGAGAGGAAGAACTTCATGTTGAGATCTCAGGAAGCAGACATCCACACGCTGCTGTAGATGCCGAAGAAGAGAGACCTAGCAGATCACTTGCGGACCGATCTTCCTCTCTCCTGAACTGACTTTTCTCTCTCTAAAAACTTGAAATTCTCTCTCTAAAAATCACTAAATTGATGCAGAAGGGAGCTTGAATGTCTTGAGATGCTTGGGGTGTTGTGAATCAGCCTCTAGAATGACTGGAATCGGTCTCAATTTATAGGAGAACAGTCATCGCGATCCTGGCTAAAAAACAGGGGTATGTGCCTTGGGCCAGGGCGCATGTGCCCTCTCCCAGGAGCGCATGGTAATTCTTTGATAAATATGAAAAAATATATCAAAACGTGATCTTTGGAAAGATATAAGAACAAATAACGAAGGTGGTTACCATGTGCCCTAGGTTGGGGCAGGGTGCAGGGTGCATGTGCCTTGGGACCAGGGCGCATGGGACTAATTCTGCGCGTCTATGTTCCGGAAGCCATTGCAGACACTCCTGAACTCAGAATTCAACGCCGTTTGTTGCATTGGAAAGATAACAAGACAAAAAATCATTTTGAAGCAACACATCAGCCATCATACATCCAAAACGTCAGAAATTTATCCGGAAGTTAAGATAGTGAATGGAAGATCTGATAATGACTGAAATCATTCCGACGACCAACCAAAAAGCCATGGCATGAAACAAAACTTGTTCATAACATGAATCTAACCATAAAATTAAATGCATGATCATTTAGCCTTGTTCACGTAGCCAATTTCCGTGCTTACATGATTTACGTGTGGCTTTCGCTTGGAAATTACGGCTTTGTGCAAAAAATTCTGGAAAACGTTCGATTTCGTTCGGCAAAGCTCCAAATCAACAATAAAAGACCCGGCATCATTTTAAGATCAATTACACATGTTACTCTATAAAACATGAGTTTTATACTCTGAATTAGGCAAATTTGGCTTGTCTACAGCTTGCCTTACCTTGATGTCGGCTTTGTAAGGGAATGACATGTAATGAAGCGGAGTGTTTCGAAGTGAACTGTAATTGAATGTAAGTGAGTGTCAATGAATGTTGCAGAATGGAATGGTGATAGACTGAAAAGGAGGCACCAAGATGTAGATATAGACACGCTTATCAACCCGATTTAGGAAAATGAATCTCGCTGAATATTCTAGATCGCTTTCATGTTCCATCAAAACCTCATATAATCGATTGGTAAAAGACATGCCAATGGCATGAGAGGTGAAACATTAAAGGAATAAAGGAGTAGCCAACCCTCAGCACAATGAGGAGTCCCCGAATTCGTAGGTTCATCAACAGCCAGCAACCCGAACTTTGCGGAGTTCTTGTATTGTGGTGGGCTAAAGTTTAAAAGAGAAATTGATTTGTAAATGAAAAGAATACCAATCCATCATATTTGGAATCTCATGTTCATTTAAGTTTCACCAAAATCTTCAGCTTAATTTTGAGTGGAATAACCTCACATTCTAAAAGGGTTTATTTAAGCATAACAAAATTGCACAGGTATCATGAAAACCATGAATCACGCTCTAGCAAAAAAATTGATTATTTGGAAAATGACAAAATAGACATAAGCCATAGTGAGTTTGAAAGATAATGGTGGGACTAACATAGAATGATGGCAAAGAAGAAACAATAGCATGACAAACATGACACGGTAGGATAAAATAAAAGACACGGTGGGTTAAAATACAAGTCACGGTGGGATAAAATGAAAGATATGGTGGGATAAAATAAAAAACATGGTGGGATAAAATAAAAGGCACAGTGGGATAACATAAAAGACACGGTGGGATAAAATAAAAGGCACAGTGGGATAACATAAAAGACACGGCGGGATAAAATAGTAAAACATGGGGGAATAAAATAGTAAAGCATGGTAGGATAAAATAAAAGGCATAGTGGGATAAAATAGTAAAACATGATGGGATAAAATAAAATACATGGTGGAATAAAATAAAAAGACGTGGTGGGATAAAATAAAAGACACGGTAGGATAAAAGTGTAAAACATGGTGGGATAAAATAAAAGACATGGTGGGATAAAAGAGTAAAACATGGTGGGATAAAAAAGTAAAACATGGTGGGATAAAATAAAAGACACGGTGGGATATAAGAGTAAAACATGGTAGGATAAAATAAAAGACATGGTGGAATAAAATAAAAGACACGGTGGGATAAAAGAGTAAAACATGATGAAGCATGAAAAGAAGATCGATATGAAAATATTGAAAATTATGTAGAAAATAGTTGAAGATATGGATTGTCTATTGGAGGTCAAGACACCTGATTAGGAACCATCATCCCTCCAATGTTCAATTTTGGCTTATCCATGAGTGTGAAGAATTGACCAAGCCATCGTAGATTTTGTTGAAGGGGATCTCGGGCCCAGTCATGTTCACCCTCAAGGTCTTCAACATCAATGCATATAATACATATTAAATGAACCTAAGATAACTAAGTGACAGATGGAGTGATGTAAAGTGCAAAATGGAACAATGATGATGATGCGAGGAAGAGAATGTGAATATGAGTAAAGTCTTCAGACGTGGTCTATCAACTTGCATCGGTTGCCTGATTTATCAGCATCTCTAGTATATTCTTGTCTTGCCTTTTGATGGAATACAACACCACGATAATGTTTAGCTGGGTGGCACTTCCTTTGTTTTTGCCACTAATCTCATTCGGGAACACTAATTCGGGAACACTAATCTCACCAATTAGCATGACATTCATTCGGGAACACTAATCTCACCAATTCACCTGTTGGACTTAAAATATTGCGCACATTTCTGATTAGTACCCAACAAATGAAATTGTTATATGAAGCATATTTTTCCCGAAATGAACAACTAAAGTTTTTACTATTAGAACCATCATTTGGAGGTTAAAAAATGTTTTTGATGGTGGTTCCTTTATAAAAAATATCACTCTCAACATTGTAAATAATTTCTAATTTTTTGAGATTTTTCTAAATTTTTCAATTTTTTGGTCCATGCACCCTTGATCGGGGGCATGTACCCATGCGCCTAGGGGATAGATGTGCCCCCAGATGAGGGCACATGCGCCCTAGGTTTTTTTTAAAAAAAATTAGTACCTGATGGCCCTTCCCTTTTTGCCTATTTAGCTCCTAAAACTTATCAAAGATGATTAAATTTTCATTATGACTCATCCCTTTACCTATATATCGTTTGCCTTGATTTTGAGTTGAAGGGAGAAGCCTTCTTAACAAGGTAGAATAAAATAAATGGCTGAAATAAAATGGTGGTAAGGGTTAAGAGAACTTGCCATGGTGAGAATCTTCTCCTCTTACAGTAAAGTCCCTGAAACACTTGACAAAAGAAGATTAGATCTTCAGCATGACTCATCCCTTTGCCTATTACAGTCAACTCTAACTTAGGTCAAAGGGAAGAGCCTTCTTAACAAGGTAATTAAAACTAAAACAGATATGCAATGCAGAAATCGAAATTTGAATGATAGAAAAATAAACATGGATGCATTTAAGGCAATGATCATGACTAAGCTAAAAATGATGCATTTTTCTTTAGAATTTATTAAAAATAATCAATTTTTTTTATATTTTTAAAATATTCAATTTTTTTTGGACTTTGGAAATATGCATTTTTTTAGATTTTTGGGATATTCATTTTTTTGATTTTTTTAAGATATTCAATTTTTTTGGTGGAGAAAATACTTGTATTTGAGATAGTTCATCAGCTTTTGGGGTTTGTCAAGACTCAAGTGGCAGATACCATGTGCAAATAAAGTTCTCTTCCTAGAATCCTTTTAACCTTCTACCTTTGATCGGCTTGGGTTCCACCTGGATTTGGTCGGCTTACCCTACCCTAGGGATTTAAGGAGGAAGAGTATAGAGAAAGTCCTTGATAGGGTTTGGAGATGTTAAGAAGGATTTCTCTACTCACACCTAAATTACCCATTGTGGTTAGGCTTTTTCAGGTCTTTCCTATTTGTTCGCTTTTCTATGTGGCACATAGTTGGACAGCTTTTCAACCCATGGGGACATTGCCCAGCTTTTTGTGCCTTTTGCCTTGACTATCATTTTGGGTACTCATTCAGACAGGTTGATCATTTTCTTTTCTTTTCTTTAACCTGAGAGGTTCATTGCCCATCTTTGGCACCATTTTGCACCTTCCGAGACGGCCTCCTACTTGGGTGGCAGGCATTTTCAAAACTACCCCTCTCAAATCTCCTCTATCTTGGACCTAGTAGAAGAGAATAAGGTAAGGGTACTCCTTCCGTTTCTAGATTTCTGCCTTGCCTCTTGCAAGTATCGGGTTGTCTGGATTCTAGGATCGGGAGGTGTTGTGAGCATAGGATGGTACCTATCCTTGACTTCCCACGAACAACCTAGGATCGATGACTTCAGATTATAACAATGGTTTCTACATTTTTTTATAAAAAATATTTTTTGAGGTACATTTCATTCCAAGGATGATTTAATTTTTCTCCGTCTGCATTAGTCAATTCATATGCATTGCCTGGATACATTTTAGTGAATACAAAAGGCCCTTCCCAGTTAGGTTGCAATTTGTAGCAGGGACCCCTCGGCTTAACGGAAAATCTTTTAACGGCCATCTCACTAATCTCGAATTTTCTCTCAATCACCCTCTTTTGATAAAACCTTTTAAGTCTATTCTGGTAAGTCCGGGCATGCTCGGCGGTGGCTAGCCTTCTTTCATCCAAGAGTTCAAGCTGTGCAAAAAGAGATTCTCGTCTCTCATCAACAGGAATATCCTTGTCGAGTTGAACTCAGAGAGATGGAAGTTCATAAGGAACCACTGCTTCTATCCCATATGCCAAAGCATACGGGGTTTGTCCAGTGAGAGTCCTTATAAAAGTACGATAAGCCCATAGAGCATGTACAAGCTTATCGGGCCAGTCGAAAAACCTGCTAGACTTACAAGATTTGTTGATGATCTTGATTAAGGTCTTTTTGGTGGCTTTTGCTTAGGGTGTCAATGGGCTGGGCCCAGCTCGGCCCGAGGTCGGCCCGTTTACGGCCTAGTGCAAAATATATTGGCCCGGCCCAACTCTACCCGTACTACATTGTTGGTCCGACCCGACCTGGCCCGCAAAAATTATTAACTTGGCCCAGCCCCGCCCGGCCCGACCCGACCCAACTTTATATTTCTAAAATAAATATTTATTAAATAAGATAAATTTAATTATTTAAGATACTATTATAAAATTGATAGTAATTTAATTAAAATATATTTTTAATAAGTAAAAGTGATATTTTTGACATAAAAAGTAGAAGTTCTGCTTGACCATTGCCTTCAGGATAGTATGGTGATGAATGATGCAATGAAATGCGATACTTGTTGCAAAGATCACGCAGATATTGAGAGAGAAATTGCAGCCCATTATCAGTGATGATGTCGCTTGGGATCCCGACCATTGCAATGATGTTATGCTTGTTTACGCTTTAATTTCCACGAATGCTTCCACTTCAGCCCACTTTGTGAAGTACTCTCTAGCAGTCAGAATGAATGATTTTGAGCGCATTTTAGAGTTAAGGTCACTCAAGGGACCAATGATATCAAAAGCTCATATGGCTAAAGGCCATGGGGCATGGACTGGATGAAGAAAAGATGCAAGAGAATGAATCTTGTCAGCATGGAGTTGACATGAATGACAGTGCCGGACAAAGATGGAGCAGTCTTCTTCTAGAGTTGGCCAATAATACCCTTGTCGGATGATTTTCTTAGCAAGGGCTTAGGCATTCACATGGCCACCACAAACTGCAGAATGTGCTTCCTTTAGAACCAGCTCAACTTCTTCTACATCAAGACACCTGAGCAAAACTCCACTTAGGCTTCTCTTGTAGAGCACTCCTCTTAGGATTATATACCTCTAGGATACCCTTTTGATTGCCTTCTTTTCCTTGGCAGTTGATCCAGGCGGATATAACTGATATTGGCAATATCTTCAATCTCACCATACCAAGGTCTCTCACCTTCTTCTAATTCTTCGAACTCAATTAAAGAGATTTCTTCTTTGTTACAAGTATTCCTTTCTGTTGAACCTCTCCTTAACCTTTAGAAAATGTCCATCCTCAATTGCTAGAATTGACCTCTTACAAACATGAATAGTCCGCACTTGCCTGCCTAGTGGGACAGATAAAGATGAAGCTAGTGAAGATAAGGCATCAGCAAGGACATTCTGAGCACGAGGAACATGGACAGAGGTGATTTTGAAGAATAGCTTGATGTAGTAGGTGGTGAGCTCTTGGTAGGGTTTGAGGTTTGGATGGGAAGTTCGGTACTTAGATTGGACTTGGTGTAGAATCAATTGAATATCACCTATCACCCTCAGTTCGGTGGCACCATGGAAGTGAGCAGCCTCCAGCCCGGCCAGCAGGGCTTCATACTCAGCTATGTTGTTTGTTGCTGGAAAGTCAAGCTAAAAAGCCTGTGGAATGGTGACACCTTCGGGTGACAGAAGAACAATACCTATCCCTCTACCATAGGAATTCAAAGCCCCGTCAAAATATAACGTCCAAAGATTGGAAAATCGGACTGACATTAGTTCGTCATCCAGGAACTCCGACCGGACTGGGTCAAAGATGGGTATGGGATGATGGGCAAGGTGTTCAACAATAGCATAACCCTTGATTGCCTTCTGTGGAACATATGGGATATTGAATTGGGACAAGAAACTTTGCCATCGCCCTAACCGATCAGTCAAAAATGTCTTCTCTAAGAGAAACTTGATGGGATTGATACGAGCAATGAGCTTGACTTGGTGAGCAAGAAAATAATGCTTGAGTTTCTGAACCACCCAAGAAAGAGCAGCATAGGTCCTTTCCACCACTATGTACTTCAGCTCACAAGCATCAAACGTCTTGGACAAGTAGTAAGTAGCTCACTCTTTCCCTTCTTCATCAACTTGTGCAAGGACTGCCCTAAGAGAATTCTCAAGAACCGAAACCTAGAGGACCAAGGGCTTGTCAGGAATTGGTGGTCTAAGTACACCTTCGGCCCCCACCTTGGTTAACTCATAGAAAGGTTTACACCTTCGGGAAAGTTGTGAGATAAATCGGCGGACAAATTGTAGCCTCCTAATCAATCTACAAAGCTCCTTCATATTTTTCGGGGAAGGCGTACCAATGATTGCTTTGGCCTTGTTTGGGTCGATCTCTATGCCCTTTTGCTTACTATGAACCCCAGTAACTTTTCTAATGAAACACCAAACATACACTTCTTAGGGTTCATTTTCAATTTGTATTCTCTAGCTCGTTGCAAAACCTTTCTAATTACTTCAGCATGATCTTCCCGACTCTTGGACTTGATAACCAAATCGTCCTCATACACCTCTACAAGGGTGTGCATCATGTCATGAAGGTAAGCCATCATACCCCTCTGATATGTAGCACCAGCATTCTTTAACCGAAAGGGATTGGCAACATAGCAATATGTTCCCTAAGGAGTAGTGAACGAGGTCTTCCCTTGGTCTTCAGATAATCGGATCTGATTGTATCCAGAATAGCCATCCATAAGTGAGAGCATTTTAAATTCAGCTGTGTTATCAACCAAAACATCGATATGTGGTAAAGGGAAATCATCCTTAGGACACGCTCGGTTCAAGTCCCTGAAGTATATGCAAATCCAAACACGTCCATCCTTCTTCATAACAGGGACTATGTTAGCCACCCACAGTGAATAAGGGACGACTTTAATAAATTTTGCCTGGTGTAATTTGTCAATTTCTTCTTTCATTTTGAGTGTAATGTCAGGGTGGAACCTCCTAAGCTTTTGTTTCACCAGGGTAGTTCTAGATTTCAAAGTTAATCTATAATCAACCAATGAATTATCTAATCCCGGCATGTCTTCATATGTCCATGCGAACGTGTCCTTGTATTCTTCCAAAACTTTGATCAAATGTTGTTCTTCTAAGGGAGTGAGGTTTGCACTAATGAGAATAGTCTTGGTATCTTCCAGGGTTCCTAAATTTAGTTCATTGGTTGGTTCATTCCCTGTGGCTGATGGTTCTTCAAACCTTCTACGTCCAGATGCATATGCATCAGCCAAGTCCTCAATTCCATCCTCAAATTCAAGATCTTTTTCTGATACTACCTCATATACTCCCAAAGTATGATCTATGTTATGCTCATCCTTATATTATATTTCATCTAGCTAGATGGTATTCTTTAAAAGGTTTGGCAGCCTTGTACACTCTATGCATTTATGTGCTAATTATTGTAAATACCTACTTGGAACTCGTTTACCTCTGACTTTCCTATTTCCTAACCTAACCTAAACTACTGAAGGCAAAGCTAGAAAGGTGGTACTTACAATGGAGGGAGGATCAAGTAAATCGATCAATGATTCAGAAGAAAAGGATCCTAAATTGGGAGCACCCACTGGGATAAGTAGAGACGTCTCCTTGATGGAAATATGAGTTTCAGAGAAGTCATTTTTTTTTAGGATTTTCAAGTAAGAAGACAGATTGTGCCGAAATGACTCGAGACTTGCTAGAAGCTGACGGAATTAACAGAGAGAAAAACTTAAGAATAAAGAAGAAAAAGGGGCCCGTGGGCCCAATGGTAACGAAAAATGGGCACATGGGCCCAAAACTGATGAAAAATGTCACGCCCTGGATTTTATAACATCCGCAGCGAATTAAATCCAATGACGAGACCGGGGAAATAACCCCTAAACTACGTCAGTTTGGGAAAAATTAAAGAATAACAGGTCCATTTCATAAATTCGAATAATTATATCAAAAATAAACCATACCTCGATTTAATATGAACAATTCATAAATCAGATTCTCTAATCTTCTTGTGCACTAAACATGATCTACTACGCTTCTGTTGTGTTAAACCTGATTACCTGAAAATTGTTAAAAGCTATGGAATGAGTCACATGGACTTAGCATGACTTATACCCGAGCTTACATAAATGATAGTAATAAATAATAAAACCAACACAAATTAGATTATAACATAATCACTAAACTAATTATCTAAATTCAATTATTTAATTGGGTCCTTTCCAAAATCAATTAACCGATTTAACCAAACTCTACATGAACCAAACTAATTGTAACTAAACCAACTGATCTACTCTACATGTCCATGCAACCTGGACCTACATGTGTTTATTTCTTTTCCATCTGTCTGACTATTATGCTCCACTTGGCAGAACTCCACTCCAGCTCTAAATATATATAGAAGTACCATATAGTATAAATCCCATAGTACGTCTTGGTTGGGGCGTACTTAGGATAAACCACGGTATCTGGGATCGAATGATGCACCAGATTGATCTAATCTCTGCGGCCCACGGGCCACTAACGTAGACTGGAGGAGTAAATATTACATCACATGCATCAGAGCATCAATAATATTTCACAAGTAAAAGTCATATAATTACTCAGATATTACAAATTCAACAGAACAGATAACCAGAATTACTGAATCACATTCGCAACTTCACTAAACCAAATATGCCAATAATCAAGGTCATATATGACAATTTTCTTTTTTCACATTTTCAATGCAATAGACCCAATCGAGAACAATATGCAAATGTACCGGGTCATACACATAATTCAATTATATTGGAATTCATGCAATTGACCCAATTAAATGCTATGCAGTGTGGACAAATATGTTAAACTTGAATTAGTCATGATTTTATAATAATCCACATAGGAACACATATTCATTGATCATGCGGCTATTAAAATCAAATAACCACATTGCATGAAATCAAATTTAAGTATTAATGACATAAGATAAATCTTAACATGAATTAGATATAAATATGATCAAAAAGGTCATAATTAAATTTTCATGAATTAATACATACAATACCATTAATTATCACAATACATCTAATTTAAGAATTACTAAACAATAATTTAATAAATTTCCATCTAACTAATGCAATGCATGTAAATGAATAAAATATACCAAAATGACATGATTAACATCTAATTAAACACATGTAGACAATAAAATAAAACAACAAATATTTATTCCAATTTTTCTATCTAATAATCTAATAAATAGGTTTTAATACATTAATTAATATATCAAAATGCTAAGAAAAGTTGGGATGCCTACCTCAATGAAGGAACGATCAACCCAAATCCGATAGGAGCTAGCTAGATGATGTTCACGAAATGGTAGCGGCAATGGTAAACGACGATAAAAAAACAAGAAGATATCAATATTTTAATAAATTACCAATGTATATAAAAATCCCAAGATAAAATAGAAAATAGAAATGGCAAGGCTCACCTTGGCGGATCCACGGGGAAATGGCGCCAGCAGCGGCTGCAGGCGGCATGGCAACGTCAAGGCGACACAGCCGAGAGCTTGGGACGACGACGGTGGGGGTCCGCAGAGGCATGGGCAAAGGCATGGAGGCAGGACGACAAGGCCTAGGAGACAGTGCTGCGAGGCAACAAGGCGTGCAGATGGCAAAGGGTGAAGCAGGCACGGGAGGCGGGTGGTGACCGAATGTGGCCACGCGGACGCATGCTAGGAGAGGGGAGGGTGGAGCGCGGCATCCAATGCAAAGCGCGCACGTGCACATAGGCATCACGCCACGTGCGGGAGCCGCAGCAGCGACGCGAACGACAAGGGGACGGGGAGGCCGCAACGCTTCAGATGGGTAGAGAGAGAAACATAAAGAGAGAGAAACTGTGTGTGAGAGAGAGAACGAGGGAGAGCGGCTCAGGGGGGGATATATGATGGCAGCTAACGGAAGCCGCATGCGGGACGGCACACATGGAGGCAGAGGAGGGAAACGGCAGCACATAGCTTCGTCGGCGTGCTACTGGTGCACGGGCCACGCAGAGGCGGCCAACGCCTGCACACGTGGGCTCGCGCGTGGTGCGGGGCAAGGGAGGTGGTGACCACGATGTCGCTTGTGGCGACGACTGTGAGCGTGTAGGTGGGCTCGAGGAAAAGAGAGTGGGAGGGAGAGCACGAGCCGGAGGGGACAGAGGTAGATGTGAGATGGCCGCGCAGGATAGCAAGGGGGCCGAGTGGGTGGGATGACGAGCGTGACGGGAAGGAGCTACAGAAAGAGAGAGGCTAGAGTGACAACACTCGCAGTGATGAGCAGGAGGAGCCTGGGGATGGGGAGGGGGACACGGAGGCATATGAGAGGCGGTGGAGAGAGAATGTTCTAGAGGGCGGGAGGTAGTGGAAGTTACGAAGGCGGTGAAGAAGGAAAGGTTCTATAGGGAGAAAAGGCGGTGGCGTGGTGGTGGGTCCCGATTTTTTATTTTTGATTTTTTTACGTGTTAAAAAAAAAGTGAACGGGTACACGGACCCGATTTTGGATATGGATGGGCATGTGAGCCCATGTTGGTAAGAGCCCTCAGTCCTGAAGCTGATGACGAGATTAAATGGGCAAGCAGGCCCCGTAAGAGTGGAAGGCTGGAGAGGGCACATGGGTCCAAAGTGTGAAAGTGGGCTTAGAAGCCCATCCAAAATATCTAAAAAAAATGGTACGAGGTTTAAACATGGGATTGTTGGGATCTCATGGAATGGTTTTGACCTGATTGGTAGCTTGCTCGACAGGATGGTCCAAGATTTGTCTGCCCTTGAGTGGTTCTTGGTGCTGCTCCCCACTTGAGAACAAACCAGTCAATGATAAGCACAGATCTTCCAAGTCTTCTTTTTCATCTAGAGCCTTCCTTCTCTTTTCAGTTATAATGTAACCTTTGTCATCTTTAGCCATCATCATGGTCTCCCCTTTGATAAAGAATGTGTGGAGTCCTATGGCATATCCTGGCTGGAAGACCCTCCTTGGGATGGAATCCTCTTCGTATCCCAACCCCTGCCTATGTGGCCTTTTCATAGTTTTGATCAGTTGAGTGACGCCTTGAAGGTGTTTGCCCAAACCTTTCCCTGGTTAATAACTCAATTTCATCATCATCCACCATCCCACTGTGTTTGGTAGAGAGGCGGTCATGCATCCAACTTCTGGCAACTCTCTCACTGAGATCTGGGGTTGTATTAACAGTCCTAAGGGCGAAGAAGCATCGTTTAACTCGTCCCTTACGGGCATGCTAGTCACTTTGACAACTTATCCTTTAAAGGGAAATTTTATGCACTGATGGTTTGTTGAAGCCACAGCCCCTATTGCTTCCAAGTACGGCCTCCCAAGTATAGCCTAAAAAGTTGGATCCAGTTCTAAGATATGAAAATCAGTTGTGATCGTACATGGTCCAAGTTTAACATCTAAAGTGACCACCGCATGTGTAGACTTCTTGGAGTTGTCATAGGCCATCACCATGGCACATGATGGCTTGATTTCTTGTTCATAAATGCCACATAAGTACAAAGTTTCTAGCGGCATAGCATTGATGGAAGCTTCAGTGTCAACCAAACATGATTTCACTTCAACATTGCAGATGATAATAGCCACATGTAAGGTGTATCTCCTAACCTCTTGATCTACTAGCTCCTTCTGAGAGAAAGCGAGCGTTGGGTGCTCACTCCTTGGGGCTAACACTGTAGTGATCTTTTCTGGCAGGAGATCTTCATTCACCAAGACCCTTTGCAAATATTGCTATAAAATTTCTTGGTGTACTTGATCTTTTGATCAACTCAAGTATGGAGATACAGGCTGGTGTCTTATCCAAATATTTCAACAAATCATAGGCCATGCCCAGCAAGGGTTCTTCCACTTGTTCTTCCTCTACTGGATCCTATAGTTGTATCCCGACTTGAGGAAAGAGCCACTGGAACATCCTTCCACTCCGAAGCATCGGAGCTATTTTGCAGTCAGGTGATGGGTTAATTGGGGTGGGATGTGGTGGAACAGGTGGTGTAGGTGTAGGTATGGTAGGCAATGTGTTTGGTGAATCTAGGATGATTGGGTTTGTGGGTAGAGGGGTAGTAGGATTTGTAGGTGGTAGTGATGGCTATGGTGGTGGCATGATAGGAAGAGACCGAGGTGCAGGAGTGGTTGATGTGGTAGGTTGTGGGGTTGATGGTGTGATAGGTTGGATTTTGATGAGACCGTCTGTTCTCCTATAAATAAACTCTGATTCCGGTCATTCCAAAGGCATGAGCACGACCCCCCAGGCATCTCAAGACATTAAACCACCCTCTTGCATTCATTTTGTGATTTTTAGAATTTCAAGTTTTTAGAGAGAGAAAAGTCAGTTCAAGAGAGAGGAAGGCTGTTCTGCAGGTGATCGGCCAGGTCTCTCTTCTTAGGCCTCTACAGCAGTGTATGGACGTCTTATGTCCAAGCTTTCTTCATAAAAGTTCTTCATCTCCAAGTCTTCTTGAGTTTGAAATTGACGGAACTTGATTCCGAGGTCGGGGCTGGTTGTGACGAGCGCAGAAGCAAAGTCGCGCCTGGCAGATCCTGGACTGCTGCTCGGCTTTTTCGACAACACAGATTTGGCTATATCTTTCTCTATTCAACTTTGAATCTTTCTGTTCTTCTTCCTATATCTCTGTTCTTCTTCCTATATCTTTATATAAAAAAATGATAGGAGGATGTAGAATCACTAAACAAAGATATAGGAAAAAGAACAGAAAGATTCTGAGTTGAATAGAGAAAGATATAGCCAAATCTGTGTTGTCGAAAAAGCCGAGCAGCAGTCCAGGATCTGCCAGGCGCGACTTTGCTTCTGCGCTCGTCACAACCAGCCCCGACCTCGGAATCAAGTGCCGTCAATTTCAAACTCAAGAAGACTTGGAGATGAAGAACTTTTATGAAGAAAGCTTGGACAGAAGACGTCCATACACTACTGTAGAGGCCTAAGAAGAGAGACCTGGCCGATCACCTGCAGAACAGCCTTCCTCTCTCTTGAACTGACTTTTCTCTCTCTAAAAACTTGAAATTCTAAAAATCACAAAATCAATGCAAGAGGGTGGTTTAATGTCTTGAGATGCCTGGGGGGTCGTGCTCATGCCTTTGGAATGACCGGAATCAGAGTTTATTTATAGGAGAACAGACGGTCTCATCAAGACTAAAAAATAGGGGTCCTTGCGCCCTACCCCTGGGTGCATGCGCCCTGGTGCAGGGCGCATGCGCCCCACTGAGGGGCGCATGTGCCCCCCAGTGAGGGCGCATGTCGATCGGTTCAGTGGTAGAATCCTGGTGAAAAATTGGTTCCCTCGTGCCTCAAGGGTAGGCGCATGTGCCCTCAAGTGAGGGCACGAGGTCACGTGCCTCACTGGTAGGGCGCATGGGCACGTGCCCTGGGTCCCGGGCGCATGTGACCAGGAACCCGGGCGCATGGTACTGTTTTTGTGCGTTCTTCTTCCGGAAGCCATTGTGAACACTCCCGAACTCGGAATTCGACGCCGTTTGTTGCGTTGGAAAGATAACAGGCCGAAGAAGCTTCCTATTCCTATAGCATCGGATCATCCATCACACCCTATAAAACTTCAGAATTTTGTATGGAAGCTAGGACAGTGAACAGAAGATCCAATACAGGTCAAAATGACTCCGACGACAAACCAGAAAGGCACGGTATGCAACAAAACTTGTCCGGGGTGTGAATATGACCATAACCTTCAATGCATGATCATTAGGAATTGGTCATTCGGCCAATTTCTGTGTTTACACGATTTACGTGTGGCTTTCGCTCGGAAATTACGGTTTTTGCTGAAAACTTCGGAAAACATCCGATTTCGTTCGGCGAAGCTCCAAATCAACTTAAAAAGACCCAGCATCATTATTGTAACGAATCAATACATGACAGTGGAAAAATTTTGATTCCATAAAACCATGATCTTTGCCTTGATCGATGCCGAACGAGTAAAACCGGGAACCGAATATGAAGTAGAACGAGAGTACCTCATGGGATTTCTAAAATCCCTCACCATGGATGAAGAGAGGACATTCCTCCTTGCTGAAAACCGTTCAAGTGTCCGGTCTCTAGCGGTATCCACACGATCTGCTTCAATAGACGAGTTCTCTCTTCCTTCGGGCCTCTAGAAACCTTCCAGATCCAAGCTTGACCATAGGAGATCACCTTCTAGAGGAGAGAGGAGAGAGAGAGTAGGCTTGGGACGTGCTCCAGCCCTATGGCTTGTTAGGGTTTGGCTTCATAAGCCATTTATATATAGAAGATGGAATTTTTCACAAAAACCCAAAACTTCTATAAAATTGCGTCCATGCCCTCATCTTATTGACCAGATCTATTGTGTGTGACCCACTAGGCCCAATAGTCAATTTGGTTGAAGCCTTAATTAATTTAAAAGAATAATTCTTTTAAATTAAATCAAAACCGTTATCTGATAACAGTTTTTACGGCTTTCTGATCATAAAGGGTACAAGCCACATCCTATGATCCCAAATGACTTTGGGGAGTTAAATAACATCCATTGAGCCTTTCCATCATCAATTACCACATGGATTTAAATCCTCGTTCATACAATGTCCCGGTCGGTTAGGGGTTCGGCACTGACTGTTAACCCCTAAATATTCCAACACTATGAAATCTTGTACTCATGAATGGATCAACTGGAAAACTCCTTTTCCAATTATCTTATCTACCTTGGCCAAGGATTTAGAGTACTATCCATAGGACATTCTCTCTCTCCTACCGAGAGTGAACGATCCCCTATTGTCTGCTCAATTGCCTCCACCAGGTTTCCCATATACCCAATCCATTAACTATATAGGACCACAATACTAAGTGATCCATCAGTCAATAGTCAAAGTATATAGTATGCCTGGAAAGACATCTTTGGCGACTCAGGTCAAAGATCCAACCGTGCTATTGAGATGTAAGAATAACCTGATAGACAGTTCGGTAAGATACCGATCAGGTTTTCCTAAATTGGTCAGTTCAGTGAACTCATTCCACTAATGAGCACCTATGTGTGTATCTCAGTGTCCCCACACTGATGACCAATGAGATCGGTCATTCTCATCATATGAGAAGACATCACACACACTAGTCTATCCGGATTCTTGATGTCCCGTCTCAAGGATCCTATGACTAGGAACATTTAGATCACATACCTCTAGATGATCGATCTCATTATCATGATCTCATCATGATTCAATCATCATTGCATGTGATCAAGGACTTCATTACGATATACGCTTCTAATAAAAGCTAGTAACGAAGTTTTGCCTATTTAATTGAATGAGATATTCCTAGAAATGTCGAATCATATCATATATGATTGGCTTGTAGGGTATACATTTCTATCAATTATAAGATCAATCATACATGGTACCCTATAAAATATGAGTTTTATGCTCTGAATTAGGCGAATTTGGTGTGTCTACAGCTTGCCTCGCCTTGATGTCAGCTTTGTAAGGGAGTAGCATGTAATGAAGCGGAGTGATTCGGAGTGAACTGTAATGGAATGCAAGTGAGCGTAGATGAATGTAGCGGAATGGAATGGTGATGGACTGAAAAGGTGGCATCAAGGTGTAGATATAGACACGCTTATCTACCCGATCAAGCAAAAATGAATCTCTCTGAGTATTCTAGATCACTTTCATGTTCTATCAAAACCTCACATAATTGATTGGTAAACGACATGCCCTTGACACGAGAGATGAAAAAGTAAATGATAAAGGATAAAAGGATGTAGCCAACCCTCAGCGTGGTGAGGAGTCCCCGAATTCGTAGGTTCATCATCAGCCAGCAACCCGAACTTTGCGGTGTTCTTGTACTGTGATGGGCTAAAGTTTGTAAAAGAGAAGTTGATTTTAAAATGAAAAGAATACCAATCCATCATATTTGGGATCTCAAGTTCATTCAAGTTTCATTAAAATACTCAGTTTAATTCTGAGTGGAATAATCTCAAGTTCTAAAAGGGTTCGTTTTAAGCATAACAAAATTGCTCGGGTATCGTGAAAACCATGAAGCACGCTCTGGCAGAAAATCAAGTATTCGGAAAAACGACAAAACAAACTTAAGCCATAGTGAGATTGAAAGATAATGATGAGACTAACACAGAATGATGGGAAAGAAGAAACAATGGCATGACAATTGCCATGACACGGCGAGATAAAATAAAAGACACGGTGGGATAAAATAAAAACACGGTGGGATAAAAAGAAAGGAAAGAATAAAACATGATGAGATAAAATTAAGAGTAAAACATGAAGGGATAAAATTAGTAATGATGAAGAATGAAAAGGAGATGGATGTGAAAACATATAAAAAATTATGTAGAAAATAGTTGAAGATATAGATTGTCTATTGGAGGTCAAGACACCTGATTAGGAACCATCGTCCCTCCAATGTTCAATTTTGGCTTATCCGTGAGTGTGAAGAAATGACCAAGCCGTCGTAGATTTTGTTGAAGGGGATTTCGGGCCCAGTCATTTTCACTCTCAAGGTCTTCAACAATAATGCTTATAATACGTATCAAATGGACCTAACATAACTAAATGGAAAATGTTAAAGGTGATGTGAAGTGCAAAATAGAGTGTTGGTGATGATGTGAGATTGATGTGAAGCTGAGTGAAGTCTACAGGCGTGGTCTATCAACTTGCATCGACTGCCTGATTCATCAACACCTCTAGTCCATCCTTGTCCTGCCTTCTGATGGAATACAACACCACGATAATGTTCAGTTGGGTGGCACTTCCTCTCATTTCGCCACAAGGTTGGCATGACATTTTCTTGGGGAATACTGATCTCGCTAATTCACCTGTTAGGACTTAAAAGATTGCCTACACATTTCTGGTTAGTACCCAACAGGCGAAATTGTCATATGAAGCATATTGTTGCTGAAATGAACAACTTAAGTTTTTACTATTAAAATCATCATTTGAAGGTCAAAACAATGTTTTTGATGATGGTTTCTTTAGCAAAAATGTCATTCTTAACATTATGGACAATTTATGATTTTTTGAGATTTTTCTGAAATTTTCGAATTTTTTGTTCATGCGCCCCCGATCGGGGGCACCTGGCCATGCGCCCTGGGGTCGGGCACCTAGCCATGTGCCCCCAGATGAAGGCACATGTGCCCTAAGGCAATTTTTTTTTTTTTTTTGCAGAAAAATTGTACCTAGTGGCCCTTCTCTTTTGCTTCTTCAGCCCCTGCAAACACTTAGCAAAGATGATTAATTTTTCATCATGACTCATCCCTTTGCCTGTATATCGTTTGCCTTGATTTTGAGTCAAAGGGAGGAGCCTTCTTAACAAGGTGGAATAAAACAAATGACTAAAATGAAATGTAAGGGTTGAGAGAACTTACCTATCATGGTGTGAATCCTCTCCTCTCCTGTATTGAAATGCCTGTAACACTTGATAAAAGGGGATTAGATCTTCACCACGACTCATCCATTTGCCTATTATGGTCAACTTTGACTTAGGTCAAAGGGAAGAGCCTTCTTAACAAGGTAATTAAAGTAAAAAATGGATATGCAATGCAAAAATGGAAATATGCATGACAATCAAATAAACACGGATGCAACTAAGACAATGATCATGACTGAGCATTTTTTTCCTTAGAAATATCATTTTTTTTGGATTTTCAAAAGTATTCAATTTTTTTTTGAATTTTTGAAATATGCATTTTTTGTTTGTTTTTGAAATAAAATTTTTTTGGTTTTTGAAATATTCCTTTTTTTGGGTTTTTGAAATATTCCTTTTTTTGGGTTTTTGAAATATTCCTTTTTTTGGTGTGGAGAAAATGCTAGTATTTGAGACAAGTCATCGGTCTTTGGGGTTTGTCAAGACTCAAGTGGTATATGCCACGTGCAAAAATAAAGTTCCCTACCTAGAATCCTTCTAACCTTCTTCCTTTGATCGGCTTGGGTTCCACCTGGATTTGGTCGGTTTACCCTACCCAAGGGGTTTAAGGAGGAAGAGTATAGAGGAAGTCCTTGATAGGGTTTTGAAGATGTTGAGAGGGATTTCTCTACTCTCACTCAAATTACCCATTGGGGTTCAGCCTCTTTGGGTTTTTTTTCTTTTTTTGCTCTCTTCTGTATGGCACATATTTGGACAGGTTTTTGACCCGTGGGGACATTGCCCATCTTTTAATGCCATTTGTCTTGACTATCATTCTGGGTACTCATTCATACAGGTTGATCATTTTTTTTCTTTTACTAACCTGAGGGTTTCATTGCCCATCTTTTGGCACCCTTTTGTACCCTCTGAGACGGCCTCCTACTAGGGTGGGAGTGTTTTCGATACTACCCCTCTCTAATCTTCTCTCCCTATCTTGGACCGAGTAGAAGAGAATAAGGTAAGGGTACTCCTTCCATTTCTAGATTTCTCCCTTGCTTTTCGCAAGTGTCGGGTTGTCTGGATTCTAGGATTGGGAAGTGTTGTGTGTGTAGGATGGTACCTACCCTTGACTTCTCACGAACAACCTAGGATCGATGACTTGAGATTATACCAGTGGTTTCTCCATTTTTATGGAAAGTACTTTTTGAGGTAAACTCCATTCCAAGGATAATTCAATTTTTCTCCATCTGTATTAGTCAATTCATATGCTTTACCTGGATACTTTTCAGTAATTACAAAAGGCCCTTCCCAGTTAGGTTGCAACTTGGAGCGGGGACCCCCTGGCTTAACGAATATGCATTTGACTACCATCTCACCGATCTCGAATTTTCTCTCGACCACCCTCTTTTGATAAAACCTTTTGAGTCTATTCTGATAAGTCCGGGCATGCTCAGCGGCGGCTAGCCTTCTTTCATCTAAGAGTTCAAGCTGTGCAAGGAGAGATTCTCTTCTCTCATCAACAGGAATATCCCTGTCGAGCTGAACTCGGAGAGATGGAAGTAATACTTCGTAAGGGACCACTGCTTCCATCCCATATGCCAAAGCATACGGGGTTTGTCCAGTGGGAGTCCTTACAGAAGTACAATAAGCCCATAGAGCATCTATAAGCTTATCAGGCCAGTCGGCAAATTTGCTAGACTTACAAGATTTCTTGATGATTTTGATTAAGGTTTTGTTGGTGGCTTCTGCTTGACCATTGCCTTGAGGATAGTATGGTGATGAATGATGCAATGAAATGTGATACCTGTTGCAAAGATCACGCAGATCTTGAGAAAGAAATTGTGGCCCATTATCGGTGACGATATCGCTGGGGATCCCGAACCTTGCAATGATGTTGCGCTTGATGAAGGAGCAGACTGTTGACGCTTTAATCTCCACGAATGCTTCCGCTTCACCCCACTTTGTGAAGTACTCCATTGCCGTCAGAATGAATGATTTTGAGCGCATTTCGGAGTTGAGGTCACTGAAGGGGCCAATGATATCAAAGGCCCACATGGCGAAAGGCCATGGGGCATGAATTGGATGAAGGGAAGATGCGGGAGAGTGAATCTTGTCGGCATGGAGTTGACATGATTGACAATGCTGGACAAAGATGGAGCAGTCTTCTTCTAGAGTTGGCCAATAATACCCTTGTCGGATGATTTTCTTAGCAAGGGCTTGGGCATTCACATGACCACCACAAACTCCAGAATGTGCTTCCTTCAGCACCAGCTCAGCTTCTTCTTCATCAAGACATCTGAGTAAGATTCCACTTAGGCTTCTTTTATAGAGCACTCCTTTTAGGATTGTATACCTCTGGGATACTCTTCTGATTATCTTCTTTTCCTTGGTGGTTGATCCAGGTGGATATGACTGATCTTGACAATACCTCGCAATCTCGTCATACCAAGGTCTCTCACCTTCTTCTAATTCTTCTAACTCAATCAAAGAGATTTCTTCTTTATGTTCCAAGTATTCTTTTCTGTTGAACCTCTCCTTAACCTTTAGAAAATGTCCATCCTCAATTGTTGGAATTGTCCTCTTACAGATGTGGATAGTTCGCACTTGCCTGCCTAGTGGGACAGATAGAGATGAAGCTAGTGAAGCTAAGGCATCGGCGAGGATATTCTGAGAGCGGGGGACATGGACAAAGGTGAGTTTGAAGAATAGCTTGATGTAGCAGGTGGTGAGCTCCTGGTAGGGTTTGAGGTTTGGATGAGAAGTTCGGTACTTGGATAGAACCTGGCGTAGGATCAATTGACTATCACCTATCACCCTCAGTTCGGTGGCACCATGGAAATGAGCGGCCTCCAGCCCGGCCAGCAAGGCTTCATACTCAGCTATGTTGTTGGTTGCTGGAAAGTTAAGCTGAAAAGCCTGTGGAATGGTGACACCTTCAGGTGACAGAAGGACAATACCTATCCCTCTACCATGAGAGTTCAGAGCCCCGTCAAAATATAATGTCCAAAGATTGGAAGATCGGACTGACATTAGTTCGTCATCTGGAAACTCTGACCGGACCGGGTCAAAGACGGGTATGGGATGATGGGCAAGGTGTTTAGCAATAGCATAACCCTTAATTGCCTTCTGTGGGACATAAGTGATATCAAATTGGGATAAGAAACTCTGCCATCACCCTAACCGGTCAGTCAAGACTATCTTCTCTAACAGAAACTTAATGGGATTGATACGAGCAATGAGTTTGACTTGGTGAGCAAGGAAATAATGTTTGAGTTTCTGAACCACCCAAACAAGAGCAGCACAGGTCTTTTCTACCACAGTGTACTTCAGCTCACAAGCATCAAATATCTTAGACAAGTAATAAGTAGCTCGTTCTTTCCCTTCTTCATCAACTTGTGCAAGGACTGCCCCAAGAGAGTGATAGAAATGTATGTCCTACAAGCCAATCATATATGATATGATTCGACATTTCTAGAAATATCTTATTCAATTAATTAGGCAAATCTTCATTATAAGCTCTTATTAGATGCGAATATAATAATGAAGTCCTTGATCGAATACAATGATGATTAAATCATGATGAGATCATGATAATGAGATTGATCATCTAGAGGTATTTGATCTAAATGTTCCTAGTCATAGGATACTTGAGACGGGACATCAAGGATCCGGATAGACTAGTGTATGTGATGTCTTCTCATGTGATGAGGACGACCGATCTCATTGGTCATTAGTATGGAGACACTGAGATACACATGCAGGTGCTCATTAGTTGAATGAGTTCACTGAACTGACCGAATTAGAAACCCTGAATGGTATCTTACCGAACTGTCTATCAGGGTTTTCTATCATCACGGTTGCATGGTTGGACCTTTGACCTGAGTCGCCAAAGATGCCTTGTTGGGTGGAACTTGTGCTTTGACCATTGACTTATGGATCACAATTTAGATGGTCCTATATAGCGATGGATCGGGTACAAGGAAAATCCGATGGAGGCAATTGAGCGGACAACAAGGGATCGTCCACTCTCGGTAAGTGAGAGTGAATGTCCTATGGGATAGTACTCTAAATCCCTGGCCAGGGTAGATAGGATAATTGGAAAAGGAGTTTTCCAATTGATCCAATTCCGAGTACAGATCCTATAGAGTTGGTACACTAAGGAGTTGACAGCCGATGCCGTACTCCTTTCCGACCGGGACATTGGATGGATGAGGGTTTATATCCATGTGGTAACTGATGATGGAAAGGCTCAATGGAGATGAGATTATCCCCATAGCCATTTGGGATCATGGGATGTGGCTTGTACCCTTCATGATCGGTAGGCCGATTAATCTGTTATCGGATAACGTATTTAATTAAAATTAAATAGAATTGTTCTATTTTATTTAGGCCTCAACCAAATAGGTTATTGGGCCTAGTGGGTCACACACAAAAGGACTTATCCACAAGTACAGGGGCAAGGACGTAATTTATAGAGATTTTGGGTTTTTATGAAAAATTCCATAATTCTCTATAAATACTAATGGTTTCAGCCAAACCCCATCAAGCCAAGGGTGAAAACCACGTCCCAAGTCTCCTCCCTACCTCCTCCTCTCTTTAGAAGGTGTCCATGGTCGATGGAGCTCCGTTCGGGAAGAGTTCTCGAGGCCGGCGCGAAGGGAGAACCTGCTGTGGGTGAAGTTCGTGTGGATACTGTTGGAGACCGGACACTTGAACGGTTTGTAGAGCTTGAGAAGCTCATATCCTTCCTCTCCATGGGATTATATGAATCCCTATCAGGTATATTCGAACCCGATTTGATCGGTTTTCGGTTTTCGTCGTTCGGTTCTGATTGAGACGGATTCTAAAGGAACCCATAGGAATCGTCGCTTCCACTGCTCCAAAATTTTAATGGACGATTCCTTACAGTGGTAGCAGAGCCAGGTTCAAGTCTCGGTCAAAACCGACGTCGAATCGACATTATTTCATGTTATTTATGTGTTCCCGAATCTGTGCAAACGTTTGTTTTGACGAGGCCACCATATTCTGTGTATGACTCAGATAAAATATTGGTTGGCCTTGGTAGAATCTCGTGATATAGGTCTTTCCAACGCCGCAAACCGTTTGAAGTTTGGATCTCTATAGTGTTCGGGAGAAGCCTCAAAATTTGGTGTTTCTGTCATGCCCGAACCGACACCCGGATTTGGGGATTTTGTGAAATCTCCGTCCACAGAAGAAATTGAGGCTTGTAAAAGGTTTATAAGATGGGTAATATGATTACCTAGCCTTTAACTTTGATATCCAGCTTTGAACGACGGCGGAGGATGAGAATTTTTGAGTTTTCCAACGAACTAGGGTTCTGCGGAGTCTGGCGGCGCCGACTTGTTTCTTCCTGATTTCCCGTTGATAGAGAATTTTTCTCTGAAGGTATATATACATATTTGGAAACTTCATATTATGAGGATTCTAAATTGTATTTTTGGAGAATATTTGGCTTCCTGTATAAGGAGTTATCCTCGTTACAAAATTGAGATTTCTGCTACGGAACTTGGGTGACCGCCGCCTCTTCCTCCTCATTTTTCGGTCTATTTCGATTTTTTCTGGATATGAGGCTTACTATTTTAGATTCCTTATTTGATAAGGATTCCAACGCATATTTTTTCGGATTTTTAGGAGTCCGGGATAAGGAGATAAATCCGATTCTATAGGATGGATTTTCTCCCGGATGAACAGTGCTATTACGCGCAGTCGGTCGGCGCACGCGCCGGCGCACCGACGGTCGGCGCACACCCGCTAGAGGACTGGCGCACGCCAGGGCGCACACCGGCGCACGCCTGACGGGCGCAGTGCGCCGCCATGTGCGGCGCATTGCGCCAAACACCATTTATATGCTTTTAAAGTGTTTAAAATCATAGAACATTCCGAAAAATTGCCATAAAATTCCAGAAAAATTCTTAAAAATTCTATAATATTATTTAACATGTTTTAAAGTGTTTAATGACATGTTATATGATGTTTAGTTCTATTTACATAGATTCACTCATGGTTAAACTTTAAAATTGTTTTAAAGGTTTAACTTAAATTATTAGTGTCTTAATTAATTCTGTAAAATGAGATTTTACAGAATATAAATTGGGACATTAATTTCTGACCTTGCATAGTATTGGGAATGCATGAATGTTCTAAATAGTTTAGTTTTGTATGTTCATTTCATATAAATTGTTTATATGTTGTTGTCATGTTATTTTCATGTTATTTATTTCATGAAAATTCGACATGCATGAAATTGAGAATTTCAAAATAAATTATATAATTTTATGCTGATATATATGATATATCTCATATAATTATCACGTATGCGCTCTATGTTCATGTGATGAATGTTAGTGTGTGTATGGAGGTGATCATGGACTTAATTGTGCTTGGCTTGTGATTGCTTTTAATTGTGTTGGTTATGTTATTAAATGGGGCCTGCGTGTGCCTCCTCTCTCTCTATACAATCTGATTGTACATTCTACCTCCCTCCATTAATGTACTCCCCTTGGTTAAAACCAAGGTTTCTTATTGAGTTATGTACGTTTGTGGGTCTGCTTACCCTTAAGCCGCTTATAAGAGTTAGAAGCTGGTTCGTGGAAGGTTGGAGAGCGGGACCACTTGGAGAAGCACCCTTCTGAAGTGGGAGCATACCAACTCAAGCATCTGAAGCTAGGATTTGCACCTAGAGAGGTGCCTTAGGTGCATGCTTAGGGTTAAGTCCATGATCGCCTAAATTTTATGCATATTTGATATGTGGTTGTGTGCTATCTTTTATACCTTAGATATATGATATTCCAAAGGTATTATATATACTTAGCACATATTATTGATGAGACTAAAATAAAATCCCTCCTTGTCATAATTAGGTTGATAAACGTGTGACATTAAAAATGACTCACGTAGCCTTCTGTTGTTATGGTCTTGATGAGCCAATCTTAGATAGGATGGGTTTGTTGTGCTACCACAAGACTCATTCAGCAAGGGATTGGTGATCATGGCTAAGGCATTTGCCGAACCTTGCGGTGGATCATTTGCATGGCTTTGTTGTGCTACCACAAGGGCTGTGTGAAGAATCCATTCTCATAACGTAACAAGCGGGTTTGACCTAACTAGAGTATATGGCTTGTTGTGCTACCACAAGGTCATAACTCTAGAGGCTAAATGACTAAGAGTTGCAAGAGTTGCAACTGGCAATAGTTGCCTACCTATTAAGTATGGGGTGATTTGTTGTGCTACCACAAGGTCATCACCATAAAGTTAATAGGGTCTTAGTCCCCACTAGGATTTCATCGTGATATCCCGTCTTTGCATAATGAGGGTTATGCAAATTCGTCGAAAATTAGTGGGAGCATAAATTAGGATCAAAGACCATATCTTAATTTTAATGAATGTTTGCAATGTTATATTGATAAAATTATATCTCTGTTGTAGAATACGATGATAAACCACCATTTGTATGGCATATTAGATGCCATATAGCTTAATGGCTCACACTTCTTAGACTGGTTTAGAACTAAGAGAATTGTTCTCATGGTTTACCAATTAACTATTCTACTTGAGAAGTAGGTGTCTCCTAAATTATCTAGTGATATGAAAGAAAGATAAGATCTTATCTCATAGACAAGATGCATTGTTTGCCTTAAACTAGATGTTAGTCTCTATGAGACATAATTATAGAGACAACATGGATAGATGGATATGAGATCCATCATGGCTCATATTGATGAGTTAACTAAAGGGCAACTTAGATCAACAATACATCTTAATTACTTCTTGTTGGTGAGACAAATAGTAAGAAGTAAAATCATTAGATAGAAATAGGAGAGAGTTAATAGTAAAAGAAGGCGGTCAAGATAATAAAGCCAGAATAAGACATGATTCTTACACTGTCATGATGATGATAAGTGGAAGAGAAAATACAAAGTGTTTTGTATATAATGCAAAGGTAGAGCTTGAGAAGCTTTATGTATCCAAGTCATTGGCACTTACTTGTTTTAAATATACACTTAATAGTATTAGATACTATATGTGTATATCATAATATTAGATACTATGAATGCATCTAATGGTATGAGATACCAGATATGCATCTTATATCTACAAGGAGTTGTAGATGATGACAAGTAAATGAAGGCTTAATAAAGAAGATATTGACCTACATATGAAATGGTGCAAAAGTTGCATCATTATTAGTGGGAGGTGCAATTCTTTAATAGCCTTATGGAGATGTCTTAATAATTAATATTGCTATTATATCCTTCTACAAGGACTTTATATGATTTCCTACTTGAATAAATGTTGATTTATTCTAAGCTATGGAAATGATAGATGTTCTAATAGATTGAATGGCAAAGTGTTTGCCAGTGGGAGCTTAATGAATTGTTTAATCATATTTGATATGTTAGCTCTCATGTTATGTGTGAATATTCCTTTTAAGAGGAAAGGGGTTGATTTAGATCAATCTACACTTTAGCTTTATATAGACATGGAGAATGGGTTAATGAGTTATTAGAACTCGTACATCTAGATGTATGTTAGCCCATATCTAGTAAGGCTAAAGAAGAATATTTCTACTTCATTATTTCAAAGATGATGTCTCTAGGTTTGGAAACATGTACTTTATGAAGTACAAAACTAAGACCTTTGAAAAATTATTTGAGATTAAGAATGAAGTAGAGATACTAATGGAAAGAGTATTAGAACTCTTTGATGAGATCAAGGAGGGGAATACTTAAGTACATAATTTACATATAATAGAAGGATAATAGAATCTAATGGACATCTTTACACATTTTAGCTTAATTGAGTAGCTAAAAGGAAAAGCCATATTATGTAGGACATAATATGAACAATGACAAGCTTTGCAAATTTCCTCTTTGTCTAATTTTGGTTAAGTACTCGTTATAACCACTTGTTCTTAATATGTACCTTCTAAGTCTGTTCTGATTATTCCATATAGGATATGGAAAAGGGGTTAAAACTTGACCTTAAGCAAGTTAAGGTTTCGGAATGTCCGACCTGGGGAAGAAGTATAACTCTAACAAGTTGGAATATAAGACTATGAAGTGTTGGCTTGTGGAATATCCTAAGAAAACTTTTGGATATTAAATATACGACCCTTATATATAAGGGTATGTGTTGCTCAGCTCACTATATTTCTAAAGGAAAAGTTCCTTCTTAAGAAAGATAGTGGGAGCAAGGTATATATGGAAGATGTTCCAGTCCCACAACCCAATAACACTTCTATTAAGGTGCTAGTTAATAATTACACAAGGACAAATGATAGGTCTTTACTTGTGTCCATTCTACTTAAGAGATATGTGAGACATATCTCTGATAGATGAAATGAGGCATAAGATAATAAGGATATTGATCCTAGGATCTATATAGAACCAATATGAGATATTGATTCATTAATGGGAAGAGACAATAAAATCCGATATAAACTTTATCTATTCTAATCAAGTTTAGAACTTGATAGATCCACCTAAGGATATAGTATCCATAAGGAATAAATGGATCACTAAAGAATAGATTGGAGTAAATTAGAAGGTAGATACCTTCAAAGGTGAGAATAGTTGAAAATGATATCATTGAAGTCAAATGGTTGACTATGATGAGATCTTTTACCTATTCCATGGATTAATCCATTCGGATTTTAATTGTAACACTCTATGATTATGAGATAAGCTAATTGGATCTTAAGATAGTGTTCCTCTAAAGTATTTTGAGGAATAGGTGTATATGATACAACTATAGGGAATTAAATCCCAATAACATCCAAGAAGAGTGTGTATTAAGTTCATTTATGGACTAAAGTAAAATTTCCCATAGATCATATATAAGGTTTAATGAGATTAAATCTTATGACTTCGTTAAGAATGAAGGGGAGCCTTGTGTATTCAACAAGATAAGTGGGAGTGATATTACTTTCTTGACATTTTATGTTGATGACATACTACTCATTAAGAATGAAGTAGGTGTGTTATCATAAGTGAACCTAGCTATCAAATTAATCCTCCAAACACAATTTGGGTTTTGAGATCTATGGAGATAGATCTAAAATCAATGCCCAGTTAATGTACGTAGTCATTATAGTCAAAGGGTTTGACATGATAAACTCCAAGATAGGTTTCTTACCTATGTAGTGTGGAGTTGATCTCTGTAAAGTGTTGTCTTTGTAGACTTCTTGAAAGATAAAGAGATCACATAAATGGAGCCCTTATGCCTTTGTCATAGGGTCTATCATTTATATGATGCTACGTACATGATGTAATCAATGCTCTAAGTATTATGAGCATTCATCGTGCATCCAAGTGAGAGTCACTGGATAGTTTAGAGATATATCATTTGGTACTTGAGAAGCACTGAGAATGTATCTCTATACACTGGAGGATAAGACTTGAAGTCTTGTAGTTTTACAAACACAAGCTTCTAATCAAATAAGTTTGATATTAAGTCAGAATAATGGTGGTGTAGTGAATTGAAAGAGTTCTATGTGATAGAACACTGTAAATTCTACAACATATGTAAACAAGTTTACATGGTGGTTGCACACTACTTGAGAAGTAGTCTAGATGAAGATTCTCATCTAAGGTATGGGATTGTCTCAATTTTCTCTGAAAGTGTATCATTGTTTTGAGAAAACAATGTAGTAGAGCCGATGTCTCATCAGAAGTTTAGAACTTCTGTGGCGATACCATACAATCAGAGAGATTGCAACTTATAGAGATATAATTAAAGATAAAGTATCTACCGTTAATAACATTGTAGATCCACTAACTGAAGTAGTTACTCAAAGAGTGTTTGAGCTTCACCTCGAGCTGATACAGATCAGTCAGATGGTGATTGGCTTTAGTGCAAGTGGGAGATTGATAGAAATGTATGTCCTACAAGCCAATCATATATGATATGATTCGACATTTCTAGAAATATATTATTCAATTAATTAAGCAAATCTTCATTATAAGCTCTTATTAGATGCGAATATAATAATGAAGTCATTGATCGAATACAATGATGATTAAATCATGATGAGATCATGATAATGAGATTGATCATCTAGAGGTATTTGATCTAAATGTTCCTAGTCATAGGATACTTGAGACGGGATATCAAGGATCCGGATAGACTAGTGTATGTGATGTCTTCTCATGTGATGAGGACGACCGATCTCATTGGTCATTAGTATGGAGACACTGAGATACACATGCAGGTGCTCATTAGTTGAATGAGTTCACTGAACTGACCGAATTAGAAACCCTGAATGGTATCTTACCGAACTGTCTATCAGGGTTTTCTATCATCACGGTTGTATGGTTGGACCTTTGACCTGAGTCGCCAAAGATGCCTTGTTGGGTGGAACTTGTGCTTTGACCATTGACTTATGGATCACAATTTAGATGGTCCTATATAGCGATGGATCGGGTACAAGGAAAATCCGATGGAGGCAATTGAGCGGACAACAAGGGATCATCCACTCTCGGTAAGTGAGAGTGAATGTCCTATGGGATAGTACTCTAAATCCCTGGCCAGGGTAGATAGGATAATTGGAAAAGGATTTTTCCAATTGATCCAATTCCGAGTACAGGATCCTATAGAGTTGGTACACTAAGGAGTTGACAGTCGATGCCGTACTCCTTTCCGACCGGGACATTGGATGGATGAGGGTTTATATCCATGTGGTAACTGATGATGGAAAGGCTCAATGGAGATGAGATTATCCCCATAGCCATTTGGGATCATGGGATGTGGCTTGTACCCTTCATGATCGGTAGGCCGATTAATCTGTTATCGGATAACGTATTTAATTAAAATTAAATAGAATTGTTCTATTTTATTTAGGCCTCAACCAAATAGGTTATTGGGCCTAGTGGGTCACACACAAAAGGACTTAACCACAAGTACAGGGGCAAGGACGTAATTTATAGAGATTTTGGGTTTTTATGAAAAATTCCATAATTCTCTATAAATACTAATGGTTTCAGCCAAACCCCATCAAGCCAAGGGTGAAAACCACGTCCCAAGTCTCCTCCCTACCTCCTCCTCTCTTTAGAAGGTGTCCATGGTCGATGGAGCTCCGTTCGGGAAGAGTTCTCGAGGCCGGCGCGAAGGGAGAACCTGCTGTGGGTGAAGTTCGTGTGGATACTGCTGGAGACCGGACACTTGAACGGTTTGTAGAGCTTGAGAAGCTCATATCCTTCCTCTCCATGGGATTATATGAATCCCTATCAGGTATATTCGAACCCGATTTGATCGGTTTTCGGTTTTCGTCGTTCGGTTCTGATTGAGACGGATTCTAAAGGAACCCATAGGAATCGTCGCTTCCGCTGCTCCAAAATTTTAATGGACGATTCCTTACAGAGAGTTCTCAAGAACTGAAATGTAGAGGACCAAGGGCTTGTCGGGAATTGGTGGTCTAAGTACAAGGGGACTTGCCAGGTATGTTTTCAACCCATCAAACGCCTCCTGGCACTTCGAATCCCATTTAAACTCGGCACCCGCCTTGGTTAACTCATAGAAAGGTTTGCACCTTTGGGAATGTTGTGAGATAAACCGGTGGACAAATTGTAGCCTCCCAATCAATCCTCGAAGCTCTTTCATATTCTTCGGAGGAGGCATACCAATAATTGCTTTGGCCTTGTTTGGGTCGATCTCTACGCCCCTTTTGCTTACTATGAACCCAAGTAGCTTTCCTGATGAAACTCCAAATGTGCACTTCTTAGGGTTCATTTTTAGCTTGTATTCTCTAGCTCGTTGCAAAACTTTCCTTAGCACTTCAGAATGATCTTCCCGACTCTTGGACTTGATAACCAAATCATCCACATACACCTCTACAAGGGTGTGCATCATGTCGTGAAAGATAGCCATCATAGCCCTCTGATATGTAGCACCGGCATTCTTTAACCCAAAGGGCATGACAACATAGCAATATGTTCCCCAAGGTGTAGTGAATGAGGTCTTCTCTTGGTCCTCCTCGCCTAACCGGATCCGATTGTATCCGTAATAGCCATCCATGAATGAAAGCATTTCAAATCCAACGTGTTATCAACCAAAACATCGATATGAGGCAAAGGGAAATCATCCTTAGGACACGCTCGGTTCAAGTCCCTGAAATCTATACAAATCCGAATTCGTCCATCCTTCTTCATAACAGGGACTATGTTAGCCACCCATTGCGGATATAGGACAACTTTAATAAATTTTGCTTGGTGTAGTTTGTCAACCTCTTCTTTCATTTTGAGTGCAATATCAGGGTGGAACCTCCTCAGCTTTTGTTTAACCGGGGTAGTTCCAGGTTTCAAGGTTAATCTATGTACAACTAGTGAAGTATCTAATCCCGGCATATCTTCATATGTCCATGCGAACGTGTCCTTATATTCTTCCATAACTTTGATCAAACGTTGTTCTTCTGAGGGAGTGAGGTTTGCACTAATGAGGATAGTCTTAGGATCTTCCAGGGTTCCTAAATTCAGTTCCTTGGTCAGTTCATTCCCTGTGGCTGATGGTTCTTCAAATCTTCTAAGTCCAGATGCATATGAATCAGCCAAGTCCTCGATTTCATCCTCGGATTCAGGATCCTTCTCTGATACCACCTCATATACTCCCAAAGTATGATCTATGTTATGCTCATCCTCATATTGGATTTCATCTAGCTGGATGGTATTATCTAAAAAGTTTGGCAGCCTTGCACACTCTACGCATTTCTGTGCCAATTGTTGCAGATACCTATTTGGAACTCGCTTACCTCTGACTTTCCTATTTCCTAACCTAACTTGACCTACTGAAGATAAAGCTGGAAAGGTGGTATTTACAGTGGCGGGAGGATTGAGTAAATCGATCAATGATTCATAAGAGAGGGATCCTTGATTGGGAGCACCCTCTGGGATGAGTAGAGACGTCTCCTCGATGGAAATGTGAGTTTCAGAGAAGGCATTTTTTTTTTTGGAATTTCAAGTAAAAGATAGAATGAGTCAGCATGACTCGGGATTTGCTAGAAGATGATTGAATTACCAGAGAGAAAAACTTAGGAATAAAAGGGAAAAAGGGGCTCGTGGGCCCAATGGTAATAGAAAGTGGACACATGGGTCCAAAACTGATGAAAAAAGTAAACGGGTACGTGGACCCGATCTTAAAAATAAATGGGCATGTAAGCCCATGTTGGGAAAAGCCCTCAGTTCTGAAGTTGATGAGGGAAGCAAATGGGCAAGCTGGCCCAGTAAGAGTAGAAGGTTGAAGAGGGCACATGGGCCCAAAGTGGGTAAGTGGGCCTTGAAGCCCATCCAAAAGATCTAGAAACAATGGTACGAGGTTCAAACATGGCATTGTTGTATTTGGGCAGATGGTTTTGACTAGTGGAATGGTTTTGACTTGGGTAACATGCTTAACTAGATGATCCAAGATTGGTCTGCCCTTGAGTGGTTCCTAGTGCTCTTCCCCACTTGAGAACAGACGAGTCAAAGATAAGCATAAGTCTTCCAAGTCTTCTTCTTCTTCGTCTGGAGCTTTCCTTCTCTTGATAGTCATCATGGAACTCTTGTCGTCTTCAGCCATCATCATGGTCTCCCCTTTGATAAAGAAGGTGTGGAGTCCCATGGCATATCCTGGCTGGAAGATCCTCCTTGGGATGGAATTCTCTTCATATCCCAACCCCTGCCTTCGTAGCCTTTTCACAGTTTGAATCGGCTGACTGATTCCTTGAAGATCCTTGCCTAAACCTCTTCCAGACTGATAGCCTAGTTTCATCATCATCCGCCATCCCACTATGTCAAATAAAGAGGCGGTCATACATCTGACTTCTGGTAAATCTCCCATTGAGATCTAGGGTTGTATTGACAAACCTATGGGTAAAGAAGCATCGTTCAGCTCGTCCTTTATAGGCATGCTAGTCACCTTGACCACCTGTCCTTTAAAGGGAAACTTTATGCACCGTTGGTTTGTTGAAGCCACAGCTCCTATTGCCTCCAAGTATGGCCTCCGAAGTATAGCCTGAAAAGTTGGATCCAATTCTAGAACATGAAAATCTGTTGTGACCGTACATGGTCCAAGTTTGACTTCTAGTGTGACCACCCCACGTGCAGACTTCTTGGAGTTATCATGGGCTGTCACCATAGCATAGGATGGCTTGATTTCTTGCTCAGAAATGCCACACAACTGCAAAGTTTCTGGCAGCATAACGTTGATAGAAGCTCCAGTGTCAACCAAACATGATTTTACTTCGACATTGCAGATGATAACAGCCACATGCAAAGCATATCTCCTAAATTCTGGATCTACTAATTCTTTATGAGAGAAAGTGAGTGTTGGGTGCTCACTTCTAGGGGCTAACACTGTAGTGATCTTCTCAGGTGGGAGATCTTCATTCACCATGACCCTTTGCAAGTATTGTTGTAGAATCTCCTGATGCACCTTTGATCTTTTGATCAACTCAAGTATGGAAATACGGGCCAGTGTTTTATCTAAATGCTTTAACAGATCATAGGCTGTGCCTGGCAATGGTTCTTCAACTTGTTCCTTCTCCACTGGATCTTGCGGTTGAGTACTAGCTTGGGGAAAGAGCCGCTGGAACATCCTCCCACTCCGAAGCACCGGGGCTATTTTGCGGTCGGGTAGAGGTGACGGGTTAACTGGGGTGGGAACAGGTGGTGTAGGTGCAGGTATGGTAGGCAATGGGATTGGTGGTTCTAGGATGATTGGGTTAGTTGGTAGAGGGGTAGGATTTGGAGGTGGTAGTGATGGTGATACCGGTGGCCTAATAAGAAGAGGCCGGGGTGCAGAAGTGGTTGATGAGTTTAATGAAGGTGTAGGTTGTGGGATTGGCTGTGGTGGTATGATAGGTTGGGGTTTTGGAGTGGTAGAGCTCGTAGGCTGGGGGTTCAGGTTTGGTGGGGATTGTGGTGGTCGGATGAGCAAGGGCCGGTGTGTAGCAATGGTTGATGTTAGTGTAGTTAAGGAGGGGGCTAGCCTAATGAGGGGTGGGCGAGAAGAAGTGGCGGCCAGTGGTTGGGTTATTGAACTTGGTGGTGGTTGTGGAGTAGAAGGTGCACGGATTATTTGTCTAGGAGGGTTCCTAGCAGGAGGCCTAGCCGGGTTGACAGGCATGGTTGTATTGTGGTTTTTTAGTTGCCAACCTTGAGCACGACTGGCATATCCCTGGACAATGGAGTGTACTAGACCAATTCCTGGGTTTGGATGTGCTGGTGCCGGTGCTGGAGCGGGAGCATGTAATGGGAGCGGATTCTGAACAATCCCCAAGCCAGGTTGTTGTTGAGGTTGAGCCGGTGGACGCTGCCGCTGCTGCTGCCTATCCTTCATAGCTTGTATGCATTCTCCCATTTGAACCCAATCAATGCTACCTTGGTCATTCAGATCATGGATGTAATCCTTGAATTGAAAGCACACTTCTACAGTGTGACTAGGACACCGGTGGTAAGCACAGTATCGGGACATATCTGCGTTTGTTGGCCAAACCTCTCTTTCCTTGTGCAATTCCAACTATTTTTCTGCCATGAGTACATTGAAGATGTCGGTCAAGGAGTAAGGGAGTTGTTGGTAGTTCTCTCTCCTAGGACCTCCCCTTCGTGGTGCCTGATTGGGTGGTGGCGGTGCCCTATTGTAGGTAGGTTGACGAGGTTGCTGGGGTTGTGCTACTGGCTGAGGTGGTTGTTGTGGTTGTGGTGGCCTAACTTCTTGTTGAGCGGGGATAATAGGAAAGGTTCTGTGGTGTGTTTCTGAACTGGTTTTGACGGTTCCCTCCCTGGTTCCCCACAGTGTTTATAGCTTCGTTGTTGACCACTCCTTCGGTTGTAGGCCCAACTGGTGCAGAGGGGGTTTTCCTGAAGTTTCTAGGTTTATGATCAAAAGGGTTTATCATGGTGGCATCCTTGAAGTGGGCTTGCAAGTATCGGGCACTGTCATAGAGTTCATTCGTGGTGGTAGGATGGTGCATGATCAATACATTCCTCAAGGCAGGTGTAGTGTTGCCAATAAGCATCTTCACTTGTTCCCCTTCAGAAATCACATCTGTCAATTTTTCTGCCATTCCCCTCCAGCGATCAATAAACTTTATGAAGTCCTCTTCGGGCTTCGTCTTCTCCGCAATCAAGTCTTTAATGGAGCATGCTGGTGCCACCTGGTCTCTGTATCTTTGCAAGAATTTGGTCTTGACGATATCAAAGTCTCCTGCCTCAACGGAGTCGAGCGAGTCGAACCATTCCAATGCAGACCCTTCTAGTGATCGGCGGAACAAGAAAGCAAGAACCCTACGATCATCTTTCCAGAATGAGGATTCATAGAGAAAATCTTTAAGATGAAGAAAAGGATTGCTAGTACCATTGTAGCGGCGATAAACTGGTAGTTCAGAAGATGGCAGGTGGAGAACTTCATAACGTTCATTCATCTGAGTGAGCTAATCCATGATTGCCTGGGTGAGAGTAGGTTCCTGGTTTACTGGAGGCGGTATGTGGTTAGAGACATGGTTCTGGAATTGAGGAGCATGACTTGAAGATTGTCCCATGGCTTGGTGGATTGGGGGAGAAACATGGTTAAAATAAGATGGCTGAACAAATGATGGTTGAACCACAGATGGTTGAACTATAGAGGGTTGAACTACAGATGGTTGTGCTAGTGATGGTTGAATCACAGATTGTTGAACAACAGGAGGTTGAACAAAGGGTGATTGAATGAGTGGAGGTTGAACTAGAGGATGAGAAGATAAGGCAACTTGATTGGTTTCAGCCTGATCTGAAGCAATTTTGCCCTTCACCATGGATTGTATACGGGCATAGGTTTCTAGGTAGGTATAGAGATACAACTCCCTAAAGAGTTGTTCGACATCACGAGGAGCAGATGGTTGAGGGACCTCTTGCGCTTCTGACTCAAATAATGGATTAACACGACCATCTGACGGATTTGGTTGATGACCCATCTCATGTTCTCGATGTTCGGCTTGTTCCGCCATTCCAACGTGTCTTCCAGACCTTAGTTGCATTGAACTTCAAGGAGAAAGTAAAACAAACAAGTTGACAAAGTAAACAAAGAACTTTTTTTTGGGTTTTTTTAGTATTTTGCAAAAAGTTAGAGGTTTGAATTTTTGTTTGACAAGCAAGTGATGCAAAGATTTGAAAGCAAGATTACGCAATGATTTTGATTAAACCTTAGGTTTATGGATTTTTTAAGAATTGTTCTCTCAACAAATGGGTTAGGATCCTAACTCCAATCTCCAATGACCTAGGTTTCACACAATCTCACCACGTGTAGGTAACATAGGATGCTTCGGGTTTTGGGGAGTGGTACAACCAACCCGATCGTGAAGAGGAATACTCCACGTATGAGGAATTACAGAGGCCTTGATGAAAGCCAACCAAGTCAACTAGGAAGGAATATCCCAGAAGAGAGGTCAGAATCCACCAAGAGGGTGTTCTGGATGGGAGGGATAAATGGGAGAGTGAGCTCCCTCCTCAAAAAAGTGTAAAAGAATGAGGTAGAGAGAAAGAGCAGAGAATGCAATCAAGTAATAAAGCAAGTAATAAACAAAACATGAACTTAAATAAACAAGCAATGACACAAGATAAGCAATTAGAAACTAGACTGGTGCAGAGGGGGTTTTCCTGAAGTTTCTAGGTTTATGATCAAAAGGGTTTATCATGGTGGCATCCTTGAAGTGGGCTTGCAAGTATCGGGCACTGTCATACAGTTCATTCATGGTGGTAGGATGGTGCATGATCAATACATTCCTCAAGGCAGGTGTAGTGTTGCCAATAAGCATCTTCACTTGTTCCCCTTTAGAAATCACATCTGTCAATTTTTCTGCCATTCCCCTCCAGCGATCAATAAACTTTATGAAGTCCTCTTCGGGCTTCATCTTCTCCGCAATCAAGTCTTTAATGGAGCATGCTGGTGCCACCTGGTCTCTGTATCTTTGCAAGAATTTGGTCTTGACGATATCAAAGTCTCCTGCCTCAACGGAGTCGAGCGAGTCGAACCATTCCAATGCAGACCCTTCTAGTGATCGGCGGAACAAGAAAGCAAGAACCCTACGATCATCTTTCTAGAATGAGAATTCATAGAGAAAATCTTTAAGATGAAGAAAAGGATTGCTAGTACCATTGTAGCGGCGATAAACTGGTAGTTCAGAAGATGGCAGGTGGAGAACTTCATAACGTTCATTCATCTGAGTGAGCTAATCCATGATTGCCTGGGTGAGACTAGGTTCCTGGTTTCTTGGAGGCGGTATGTGGTTAGAGACATGGTTCTGGAATTGAGGAGCATGACTTGAAGATTGTCCCATGGCTTGGTGGATTGGGGGAGAAACATGGTTAAAATAAGATGGCTGAACAAATGATGGTTGAACCACAGATGGTTGAACTATAGAGGGTTGAACTACAGATGGTTGTGCTAGTGATGGTTGAATCACAGATTGTTGAACAACAGGAGGTTGAACAAAGGGTGATTGAATGAGTGGAGGTTGAACTAGAGGATGAGGAGATAAGGCAACTTGATTGGTTTCAGCCTGATCTGAAGCAATTTTGCCCTTCACCATGGATTGTATACGGGCATAGGTTTCTAGGTCGGTATAGAGATACAACTCCCTAAAGAGTTGTTCGACATCACGAGGAGCAGATGGTTGAGGGACCTCTTGCGCTTCTGACTCAAATAATGGATTAACACGACCATCTGACAGATTTGGTTGATGACCCATCTCATGTTCTCGATGTTCGGCTTGTTCCGCCATTCCAACGTGTCTTCCAGACCTTAGTTGCATTGAACTTCAAGGAGAAAGTAAAACAAACAAGTTGACAAAGTAAACAAAGAACTTTTTTTTGGGTTTTTTTAGTATTTTGCAAAAAGTTAGAGGTTTGAATTTTTGTTTGACAAGCAAGTGATGCAAAGATTTGAAAGCAAGATTACGCAATGATTTTGATTAAACCTTAGGTTTATGGATTTGTTAAGAATTGTTCTCTCAACAAATGGGTTAGGATCCTAACTCCAATCTCCAATGACCTAGGTTTCACACAATCTCACCACGTGTAGGTAACATAGGATGCTTCGGGTTTTGGGGAGTGGTACAACCAACCCGATCGTGAAGAGGAATACTCCACGTATGAGGAATTACAGAGGCCTTGATGAAAGCCAACCAAGTCAACTAGGAAGGAATATCCCAGAAGAGAGGTCAGAATCCACCAAGAGGGTGTTTTGGATGGGAGGGATAAATGGGAGAGTGAGCTCCCGCCTCAAAAAAGTGTAAAAGAATGAGGTAGAGAGAAAGAGCAGAGAATGCAATCAAGTAATAAAGCAAGTAATAAACAAAACATGAACTTAAATAAACAAGCAATGACACAAGATAAGCAATTAGAAACTAGACTGGTGCAGAGGGGTTTTGCCTGAAGTTTCTAGGTGTATGATCAAATGGGTTTATCCTGGTGGCATCCTTGAAGTGGGCTTGCAAGTATCGGGCTCTGTCATAGTGTTCATTCATGGTGGTAGGATGGTGCATGGTCAATACATTCCTCAAGGCAGTGTAGTGTTGCCAATAAGCATCTTCACTTGTTCCCCTTTAGAAATCACATCCGTCAATTTTTCTCGCCATTCCCCTCCAGCGATCAATAAACTTTATGAAGTCCTCTTCAGGCTTCATCTTCTCCGCAATCAAGTCTTTAATGGAGCATGCTGGTGCCACCTGGTCTCTGTATCTTTGCAAGAATTTGGTCTTGACGATATCAAAGTCTCCTGCCTCAACGGAGTCGAGCGAGTCGAACCATTCCAATGCAGACCCTTCTAGTGATCGGCGGAACAAGAAAGCAAGAACCCTACGATCATCTTTCCAGAATGAGAATTCATAGAGAAAATATTTAAGATGAAGAAAAGGATTGCTAGTACCATTGTAGCGGTGATAAACTGGTAGTTCAGAAGATGGCAGGTGGAGAACTTCATAACGTTCATTCATCTGAGTGAGCTAATCCATGATTGCCTAGGTGAGAGTAGGTTCCTGGTTTACTGGAGGCGGTATGTGGTTAGAGACATGGTTCTGGAATTGAGGAGCATGACTTGAAGATTGTCCCATGGCTTGGTGGATTGGGGGAGAAACATGGTTAAAATAAGATGGCTGAACAAATGATGGTTGAACCACAGATGGTTGAACTATAGAGGGTTGAACTACGGATGGTTGTGCTAGTGATGGTTGAATCACAGATTGTTGAACAACAGGAGGTTGAACAAAGGGTGATTGAATGCGTGGAGGTTGAACTACAGGATGAGGAGATAAGGCAACTTGATTGGTTTCAGCCTGATCTGAAGCAATTTTGCCCTTCACCATGGATTGTATACGGGCATAGGTTTCTAGGTCGGTATAGAGATACAACTCCCTAAAGAGTTGTTCGACATCACGAGGAGCAGATGGTTGAGGGACCTCTTGTGCTTCTGACTCAAATAATGGATTAACACGACCATCTGACGGATTTGGTTGATGACCCATCTCATGTTCTCGATGTTCGGCTTGTTCCGCCATTCCAACGTGTCTTCCAGACCTTAGTTGCATTGAACTTCAAGGAGAAAGTAAAACAAACAAGTTGACAAAGTAAACAAAGAACTTTTTTTGGGTTTTTTTAGTATTTTGCAAAAAGTTAGATGTTTGAATTTTTGTTTGACAAGCAAGTGATGCAAAGATTTGAAAGCAAGATTACGCAATGATTTTGATTAAACCTTAGGTTTATGGATTTGTTAAGAATTGTTCTCTCAACAAATGGGTTAGGATCCTAACTCCAATCTCCAATGACCTAGGTTTCACACAATCTCACCACGTGTAGGTAACATAGGATGCTTCGGGTTTTGGGGAGTGGTACAACCAACCCGATCGTGAAGAGGAATACTCCACGTATGAGGAATTACAGAGGCCTTGATGAAAGCCAACCAAGTCAACTAGGAAGGAATATCCCAGAAGAGAGGTCAGAATCCACCAAGAGGGTGTTTTGGATGGGAGGGATAAATGGGAGAGTGAGCTCCCGCCTCAAAAAAGTGTAAAAGAAGGAGGTAGAGAGAAAGAGCAGAGAATGCAATCAAGTAATAAAGCAAGTAATAAACAAAACATGAACTTAAATAAACAAGCAATGACACAAGATAAGCAATTAGAAACTAGACAAGCAACTAGAAACTAGAATCCAGACCTTGTTTCATATGTGAGCCAAATGGAGATAGTGAAAAGTGATGGAAAGAAAAGGGTTCAGATCTGATAGCCAAGCAAAAGGGTGGTCCATGTGAGGACCGATGTAAGAATAAGCTGGTTCACGTGGGAACCGGGGTAAAAGGTAAAGGTGGTTCACGCGGGAACCGGTTTTGGGTAAAAAGGGTGGTTCACGTGGGAACCGGTTTGAATGGTCAAAAGAGGGCCACGTGGGGCCAATTAAAGGTGAATAAAGATCTGATCCATGTTGGGATAGATCTGGAAAGAAAGGGGTTTGGTTCACGTGGGAACCGAAGTAAAGAAAGAGATTGGTTCACGCGGGAACCGGTTTAAAAGGAAAAGGGTGGTTCACGTGGGAACCGGTTTAAATAAAATGACAGAAATTAAATGGCATACTTGGCACTTCAGATCTGATGATGGATGGGTGAAATCAGAAATTTTGAGATGGCATGAAGTTTAAGAAAGGTGGAAGGAAGGAAAGGCTCACGTGGGAACCGGTTTAGAACTAGAACTAGTTGCAAAACAAAACACTAAGCACCCACGGATAGTATTGTGATGAATGATGCAAAGAAATACGATACCTGTTGCAAAGATCACACAGATCTTGAGGGAGAAATTGTGGCCCATTTTCGATGGCAATGTCGCTGGGATCCCAAAACTTGCAATGATGTTGTGCTTGATGAAAGAGCAAACTATTGATGCTTTAGCATATGAGTTGAAAGCCTCGTCAAAATATAATGTCCAAAGCCTGGAAGATCGGGCCGAAATTAGTTCGTCATCCGGGAAATCCGTCCAGACTGGGTCAAAGATGGGTATACAATCATGGGAAAGATGTTCAGCAATAGCATAGCCTTTGATTGCTTTATGTTGGACATAGGTGACATCAAATTAAGACAAAAAGCTCTACCATCGCCCTAACCAATTAGTCAAAGTAGTCTTCTCCAAGAGAAACTTCATGGGATTGATACAAGCAAGGAGCTTGACTTGGGCAAGATGTTCAGCAATAGCATAGCCTTTGATTGCTTTATGTGGGACATAGGTGACATCAAATTGAGACAAAAATCTCTACCATCGCCCTAACCAATTAATCAAAGTAGTCTTCTCCAAGAGAAACTTCATGGGATTGATACGAGCAAGGAGCTTGACTTGGTGAGCAAGAAAATAATGCTTCAGCGTCTAAACTACCCAAACAAGAGCAGCATAGGTCTTTTCTACTACAATGTACTCAGCTCACATGTGTCAAATATCTTAGATAGGTAGTAAGTAGCTCGCTCTTTCCCTTCTTCAACAATTTGTACAAGGACTGCCCAAAGAGAGTTCTTGAGAACCGAAATGTAGAGAACCAAGGGCTTGTCGGCAATTGGTGGTCTAAGTATAGGGGGGCTTGCCAGTTATGTTTCAACTCATCAAACGCTTTCTTGCACTTCAAATTTCATTTGAACTCGGCTTCCACCTTGGTTAACTCATAGAAAGGTTTGCAACTTTGGGAATGTTGTGAGATAGACTAGCAAACAAACCATAGCCTCCCGATCAATCCTCGAAGCTCTTTCATATTCTTTGGAGGAGGCAAATCAATGACTACTTTGGCCTTGTTTGGGTTGATCTCTATGCCCCTTTTACTTATTATAAACCCTAATAGTTTTCTCGGGAACCGGTTTTGGGTAGAAAAAGGGTGCTTTACACGGGAACTGATTTGAATGATTAAAAGAGGGCCACGTGGGGCCAATTTCAAGGTTAATAAGGATCTGATTCACAGGGGGATAGATCTGAAGAACGTCGTTTGGTTCATGTGGGAACCGAAGTAAAGAAAGAAATTGGTTCATGCGGGAACCAATTTGAAGTGGAAAAGGGTGGTTCGTGAGGAAATCTGTTTAATTGGAAACTAAAAATAAAAGAGGGTCAAATAGTGACTGATTTCAGAGTGGTATATCCTACAATACAAAATAAAAATCTGATTTTAATGGCTGAAAATAAATTTTGATTCACGTCAGAATTGGTGTGTAGAAGAGAGTTGGCTCACGTGGGAACTGGTTTTAAAAGAAAAAAAGTGGGTTCACGTGGGAACCAGCTAAAATAAAATGGTAGAAATTAAATGAAATACTTAGCACTTGAAATATGATGAAAGAAAGGGTGAAATCAGAAATTTTGAGATGTAATCAAATTAGGAAAGGTGGAAAGAAAGAATGACCCACGCAGGAATTGGTCTAGAACTAGAACTAGTTGCATAGAAAAACTAAGCACCCACGATTAAAAACAACGCTGATCCCACTGTAGTTGCCACAAAGCTGTCGACTCCGAAAGTGCAGTTTGTTATGATCTGGATTGCCACCTCAAGAGGGAATGAGAAAGATAGGAAAGGAAATACGGAAAACTCTCACCTCGATCTCACACCCACATTGATCCCTGAACTTTCATCTCTTGGTGTCACTGGATCACCGAAGAGAAGGTTCAGGTTGTGTGGGAGGAGGATGAGAAGAAGAACTTATGGCATGATGTGGTTGCCAGGAACTGCGGGTTCCGCTTTATGCAATGAAAATAAGAAAATGACCGTGTGTGTACCTTAGAGGGAAGAGGGTGGGTTAAAGCTTCTCCATCTTCGGCCAGCCAATAAAGAAGAGTCTTCAACTCATGGGTACTTGGTCTCTTCTATAACTAGAGAATAAAATAAATGAAAAGCCAATTAGAACTAAACAAAGTGAAGTATATGTAGAGAAAACAACATGAAACAAACAATTAAAAGAAAACTGACCAGATTCGAGTTACTTCTAACTCTTTTTTATTTTTGAATTAATAGACTAAAAGTAACATAAAAAATTGTGAAAAAAATTATAGATGAATGTAGAAAGACGAAATAAAGAGATAAAAAGAAGAATAAATAAATTCCGACTAGAATTGAAGAAGATATAGCTAGGCACAACTTTGCTTTAGAGCTCGCAACGAGCGACACCAACCTCGGAATTGTGTGTCGTCAATTGCAAACAAGAAAAAGGCTCAGAGAAGAAGAACTTTGATTTTAAGAGATTGGGCAGAAGACATCCACACACTTTTGTAGAAGCCAAAGAATAGATACCTGGTTGAACGCGGGCAGACTGACCTTCCTCTCTCATGAACTGATTTTTCTCTCTCTAAAAACTTGAAAATATCTCTCTAAAAATCACCAAAATGATGCAAGAGGAAGCATGGATGTCTTTAGCAACCTGGGGGTCATGGAAACCTTCTTGGAATGACCAGAATTGGGTTAAATTTTTAGGAGAACAACCAGCGCTATCCACCCTAAAAAATAGGGCTAGTGCGCCCTGGTATAGATTGCATGCGCCCCCCTCGTTTGGGGAGCGCATCCTATAAGGCCAAAAATTTTGGTCTAATCCGATCAAAAATTTTGATATGGTCCAGTCAGAGGTAGAATCCAGATCAAAAACTGATTCCCATGTGCCCTCGATTGGGGGTGCATGGGAATGTGCCCCAGAGTGGGGGCACATTCATATGTGTCCCCGAACGGGGACACATTGTTCTGTCTTTGTGTGCTTGTGTTCTGAAAGTCGTCGCAGACATTCCCGAACTCGGAATTTGATGCCATTCATTGTGTTGGAAAGATAACAGGTTGTCAAAACTTTATACAATGGCACATCGGCCATTACACCATTTAAAACTTCAAAATTTTATCAGGAACTTAGGAAAGTAAATAAAAGATCCAACATTGGTCAAAATGATTCTGACTGTCAACCGGAAAGACACGACATGAAACAAAACATGTTTGGAACAAGAATCTGACCATAACATTCAATGCATGAACACCAATTTCTGTGCTCATGTGATTTAGGTATGGCTTTTGCTAAAAAATTATAGCTTTGTTCGGAAAACTACAGAAAATGTCTGATTTCATTCGGCAAAGCTCCAAATCAAGAATAAAGGACCCCGAATCATTATCGGATCAATTACACTTGTTATAAATCTTATCAAACATGAGTTTATGCTCTGAATTAGGCAAATTTGGCGTGTCTACAAGCGCACAAGACAAATTACTAGAAACTAGACAAGCATATAGAAACTAAAATCTTGACCTTGCTTCTCACGTGAGCCAAATGAATGTGGTGAAAAGTAATAGAAAGAAGAGGGTTCAGTTCTGATATCCAAGCAAAAGTGTGGACCACGCATTGACCGATGTAAGAATAAGTTGGTTCACATGGGAACTGGGGTAAAAAGTGAAAACGGTTCACGCGAGAACCGGTTTGGGTAGAAAAAGGGGTGGTTCATGTGAGAATCTATTTGAATGATTAAAAGATGGCCACGTGGGGCCAATGAGAAGGTGAATAAGGATCTGATTCATGTGGGGCTAGATCTGAAGAAAAGATATTTGGTTCATGTGTGAACCAGAGTAAAGAAAAAGATTGGTTCATGTAGGAACCGGTTTGAAGTGGAAAAGGGTGGTTCACGAGGTTACCGGTTTAAATGACAATTGGAAATAAAAGAGCATCATGTGGTGACCAATTTTAGAGTGGGATAACCTACAAAGAAAAAAATCTAACTTAAATGGCTTAAAATTTTACATGGGAACCAATTTGTTGAAGGGAGTTGGTTCACGGGGGAGAACCAGTTTTAAAAGCAAAATGTGGGTTCACGCGGGAAACGATTGTAATAAAATGGCAGAAATTAAAAATACTTGGAAATTAAAATTATATGAAAGAAATGGTGAAATCATAAATTTGTAATGGAATCAAATTAGGAAAGGTGGAAATAAAGGCTCGTATGAGAACTGGTCTAGTACTGGAACTACTTGCGAAGAAATACTAAGCACTCATAGTTAAAGACATTGCTTGTCTCACTGTGGCAGCCACAAAGCTGTCGACTCGAAAAATGTGGTTTTCCATGAACTAGATCACCACCTCAAGAGTGGGTGAGAAAGAAATGAAGGAACTCACATTGATCCCAGAACTTTCATATCTAGACATCACTCGATCACCAAAGAGAAGATTTTGGTTGTGTGGGAGGATGATGAGAAGAAGAACTTAAGACATGATGTGGTCATAGGAACAGCAGGTTCCACTTTATGCAATGGACAAGAAAGTGATTGTGTGTGTACCTTAGCGAGAAGAGTGTGGGTTAAAGCTTCTCCTTCTTCGGTCGGCCGATGAAGAAGAGTCCTCAACTCGTGGGTGCTTGGTTTCCTGCACAACTAGATAATTAAATAGATGAAAAGACAATTAGAACTAAACAAAGTGAAGTATATGTAAAGAAAATGACATGAAATAGACTATTGAAAGGAAACTGACCAGATTTGGGTTACTTCTAACCCCTATTTTTATTTTTGAATTAACAAACTAAAAATAATAAAAAATGTGAAAAAATATTATATGGATTGATAAAGACCAAATAAAAAGATAGAAAGAAAAATAGATAAATTCTGAGCCCAATCGAGGGAGAAATGGCCAAATGCGGGTTGTCGAAAAAGCCAAACAGCAACCGGGATCTGCCAGGCATGACTTTGCTTCAAAACTTGCCATGACCAGTACTGACCTCGAAATTGCATGCTGTTAGTTGCAAACAAAAGAAGACTCAGAGAAGAAGAACTTGGATTTTGATAGATCAAGTTGTAGGTGGCAACACGCTTCTGTAGAAGATGAAGAAGAGAGACTTGGCTGAACACGTGGGGACCGACCTTCCTTTCTCAGGAACTGACTTTTCTCTCTTTAAAAACTTGAAATTCTCTCTCTAAAAGCACCAAAACATTTCGTAAAAGAGCTTGGATGTCTTGAACAGTCTAGGGGTCATTAAAATCTCTCTGGAATGACCATATGTCGGCTGAATTTATAGGAGAATGACAATTGCTATTTGGCCTAAAAAATAAGGTTAATGTGCCCTGGTCTTGGGTGCGCATCGCCCCTCTCTGGGGGTGCATCCTATCAGGCCGAAAAGTTTGCCTTGATCTGATCAAAAGATTTGATCTGATCCGATCATAGGTAGAATCCCAATCAAAAACTATATCCATATGCCCTCAATTGGGGGCGCATTGTACTATTTCTGCGCGCCTTTGTTTTGGAAGCCATTACGGACACTCTCAAAATTGAAAATGAATACTGTTTGTTGAGTTGGAAAGATAACAGGCCTAGGAAATTTTCTACAGTGACACATTAGCATTACACCCCCTAAACTTCTCAATTGCATCCGTAAATTAGGACAGTGTACGGAAGATCCAATACTGGTGAAATTGATTCTGACAGTCAACCAGAAAGACACAGAATGAAATAAAACATATCCATAACAAGAATCAGACCATAATCTTAAATGCATGATCATAAGGCTTTGATCATCGAGCCAATTTCTGTGTTCACACGATTTATGCATGGCTTTCGCTTGCAAATTATGACTTTGTTCGGAAAACTCTGGAAAGCATCTGATTTTGTTTGGCAAAGCTCCTAATCAACATTAAAAGACCCAGCATCATCTTTGGATCAATCACGCATGTTACCTTATAAAACATGAGTTTTATGCTCTGAATTGGGCAAATTGGCATGTCTACAACCATCTTGGTCACTTTGATCTTGGTGGTCCTCCAAAGCACCTCTTTTCCTTGTGATTCAAGTTGAAACCCAAACTTGGCAAGGAATACAGGGACCTCAAAGCTCTCAAAGCTCCATCCTAAACAGCCCATTGCGCACCCTCCCAAACCCCCCCTGTTTAATGCCCTTTGAGCAGTCCCTAAACAGGTCCAAAATTAGTCTCTTGCGCACCTTCTAAATCACCTGTTATATTGAGTGTCAAACAGGTCCAAAAACAGCTTCCTTGCACACATCCATAAACCCCCCATTTTCCTGCCCCTTGAGTGGTCCCAAACATGTCTGAGAAATTGCCCTTGTGCATTCCCCAAACAGGCCTCATTTCGGTCCATGTTGGTCCACCAGAAAACTCCCATATCAGGTCCCCTTCCAGCTCCTTAAGCATCACCAAAGGAGACCCTATTCGGTCTTTATTGCAGACCAAACAGGTCACTTGCCCCTTCACTTTTAGCCCTCCTGTCGGCCCATCAAAAAACACCTAAACAGGTCCTGAAACAAGTCATCACCAGCCCCTTCGTGGCCTAGCCAAACAGCCCTTAAACAGGTCCAGTTTGCCCCTTTTAAAAAAAATCTAGCAGCCTGCAGTCCCCATTGTGGCTCACCAAAAGCAGCCCCCCTTGTGGCACAAGAAAAAGGGTGACAGCAGCCCTCCTTGTGGCAAACAAAAAAGGGCAAGCAGCAGTCCCCTCGAGGCTCAAAATGCAGCACCTTCGCGGCTCCAGAAACAGTCTAGAATTTGTCCATTGCTGGCATTGGTGGGTGGGAGTGATGTCCCCGACCCTTTCGGAATCCGTACGACGGGCCGATCATTTGTCCAAGCGGACCCTCACCCTACCACCAAACAAATGGTGAAGCAAGGAAGATTGAAGTTCCAGCAGGTCCTCTCGGCCCAAGAAAGTCCAAGATGGGCCCATTAAGCCCATGAAGGCTGAAGGCCGGCTAGTAACGCTGATGGAACTCAAACCGGCCAAACGGCCTTTGACCCAAAAAAGTAATGAATAATAAAAACCTGAAATGCAAAATGCTAAATTAAAATAAGGAGTGAAACACCCTTCCACGGGTACTCCACCTTTTGGACAGCTCCCCCAGGCACACTCTCGGAATGTCGATCCGGACGACGGTGTGGGCACGTTCTCGTAGTCGGCAATCCTTCCCCCGATGTGGCAAGGTAAACACTTGTCATTATTGGATGGATAAATTTCATATCGGTTGAAATATGCCGTTATGCTTTGTCGTAATGGCGAAATTATTTCAACCTTATCGAAATTTACACTAGGGGAAGGAACACCAATCTTTTCACCCAGTGATATCATGCACAAATCATTTGTCTCAAATTCATGATATGAAATGAAATAATGATCAAGTGCCAACTCGGAATGCATGAAATTGGGCACCGAATGACAGCCTATAGGGCCTGATGGGATGCAAACCCCAAACTAAATAATCAACATAAATAAATCTGAAATCTAATAAAAAATCAGAATTAACACAAATCAGAAAGTCCATCCAAAACTCACCTAACAAGACATTGAACTTGATCTTAAAACAAACAAACCAGCTTCAACCAATCTGGAAGTTTTCATAAAAAGATTGCTAATGATTCAAAAAAAAAGACTTTAAATCAGGTCCTGGAATTGGGATTGTTCTGCCACATTTTTAGACCCTTACACAGGTCATCTCCAATCCCCATTTCGACCCCTATGCAGGTCCAAGAAAAATAGGTCATCCCGACCCATATCTGAAGCCCCGAACAGATCACTTTCTGACCCTTGTACAGCTCCTAAGCCAGCTTCAAAACAGTCCCCAAAGCAGGTTCTGTTCACCCCCTTACACCACCCCAATTCTGGTCCTTAAACAGACCTTTAATGACACCCCAATCAGACCCCAGTCCTGATTCCCAAATAGACCCTACTTCAGTCCCCTAAACATGCCTCTGGGCAGGTCCACTTCAGCCCTCAAAACAGGCCCCTGTGCAGGTCCATTTCGACCCGTCCAAACTCCCTCAAAGAGGTCCCTTTGTGGCCAGTTTCCCTGCCCTTTTTGTGGCCAAACCTTAGCCCCTTCGTGGCTAGGCAGAACACCCAAATCTGTCTATAATGAGAAAAGACAGATCTAAAACAAATATGAAACTTAATCTAAAACTATCCCAATTCAATAAACATTGAACCACAACAAAGAAGTACTTAAAGATCAAACTTCAAACAAAAAAATTAGATTTAAATCAAATCGAAAACACTTGCAAAGATCAGATTTATACAACCTGGAATTCATTTAAAAGTCATCCAACCTTGCCTAATTGAGCCCCTAAATCAAACAACAAAAAGACTAATTTCAAAGAAAACTAAACAAACAATATTTCAAGCATTCAAAATGCACCAAAATCAACTTAAAACCCAAAAATCAAATTACCACCAAATCCGAAATGTTAACATTAAATCAATCAATCTAAATCCCATAATGCTCAAAACACTTCAAACTCATCAAAATCAAAACCAAAACAACTTGAACCAATCAAACCCAATTTAAATCAAATCAAACCAAGCAAAACAAAACCAATCAACAACAAGACACATCAAAACCAAACCAAAACCAAATCAAACAACACCAAAATCAACATGAAACTAAACTTAAATTTGAAGCCCATAAAGTCAACTCTAAACCAACTAAAACCAATTAACAAGCCCATAAAAAACAAATGAAATCAACCATAAACAGTTGGTTCACATCTCATCGGGCCTAAAAGGCCCTACCCTTTCGAGTTCATTACTTTTCAATGGATGTGCATGCTTTTCAAAATAGGTTGCTACGATGGTTAATCAAAGGCATTCGAGCCGTTGTTCAATGTATGTTGACACCGGATATTCACACCATCCGGCGGAGAAGGGTCAAAATCAAATTTTCAAAGAACCCGAATCTCAGTTCTAATACTTTTAAAATATCACTGGACTATGTAATATTTTTATAGGATATCACCTATTTTGCTAGATAAGTCCGGGACATCCACATTTTTCCTCAAAACACATAAAAACACAAAACACTTTCCGAATCCGGGAACGGAAAAATGAGGTTCACACACCTCAGTCCCTAGAGCATTTTAGACCCATTAGTCTTTGCAATGTCCTATTTAAAACTCTCACCAAAGTCCTTGCACATAGACGCAAACCAATGCTCCCTAACGTGATTTCTGAGAATTAGAGTGCTTTTTGTGCCTGGCAAGACCAGTTTGGATAATCTAATTACAATGCAAGAAATACTGAATTCTTTCATATTCAAGCAATGACTTTATGGTTACATTGGATATCCACAAAGCATATGACAAGATCCAATGTTCCTTTATCAGAATCATGGTTCCCCAATTTGGTTTTCTGAAAAGTTTGTCAACCTGATTGTGGACTACACAGTCAGTATGTTATACCCTTAACATGAATGGCAGTAGGTCAGATTTTATCAAGCCTAAGAGAGGAATCAGACAAGGATATCCTTTGTCACCCTATCTTTATATGTGATGTGCTGAAGCTCTCTCTAAAGTCATAACCCGGGTAGTCAATCAGGGGAGGCTCTCAAGCTTTGTCACTAGCAGAGTGGGGCATAACATCTCATACATAATGTTTGCAGATGATGTTATTATTTCTACTTTGTCAACCTTGGGGTCAAATGAAGAATTTAATAGACATTTTAGACTTCTAGTCACTTATCAGTAGCTCTCGGGACAAGGTCTTAACAAAGCAAAATCAAAGCTTTTCCTTTTCAAGAATGTGTCTTTGGAGATTAGAAATAGCATTTGTGATTTTACTCGTATCCCAGTGTGGCCTGTCATATAGTATAATCAAGCACTATGACCACCTGGTTGAGGGCTGTCAAAGTAAATTGGCAACCTGGAAGTCTAACTTACTCTCATCTGGGGGTAGGGCTGTTCACTGATCGGGCTGACCCGATGACCCGAACCGAGCCAACCCGAAAGTGTCGGGTTGGCTCGGTTCATGATCCAGACCCGGGTTGGTTCGGTTTGGAAAAATGAAACCGAATGAACCGAAATCATCCGCAACACTAGAACCAACCCACCGCATGGTGTGGACAGCTCCCTCAACGTTCACTTGTGCCCACGTTTGCCTCAAGGAGCATATAAGTAGCTCCATTCGTTTAATGTAGGCGATATGGGATTATTCTTTCCCTCACTTTCCGCTTTGGCATCCGTGTCCAGCTGTCTACGCACATGCACTGTCCAGCTGTCCACCCACATGCACCACATCATTTATCCCACATCGCTCATCTCAAAAGTAGATGAGCCAGGAGAACTTCATAAATGTAGATGAAGTTTGTGATTAAGCTGCAGGTTAACACCGTAGGTAGAACCTATGGGTTGTAATACATCAAAGTTTATGAATAAGTTAATTTTTTTCTTAAACCAAGTAAATAACAAATTTTATTTTCGGTTCAACCCGAACCAAACCGATTTACTTTGGTTCGGGTTGGGTGGTCTGATCGGTTTGGTTTGGGTTGACAAAAATTCTCTATAAACCAAACCAAACCAACCCGTGAACACCCCTATCTGGGGGTACAACTTCTTTAATTAAATTCATGCTGGGTAAGCTCCCTATTCATGTTATGTTTATCAAAAGAATTCCTATTGGGGTCACTAATAGGTTGATTACAATTCAGAACTTCTTGTTTTCGTGGATCCATTTTCCAAATGAGAAGTTAATGATTCGCTTTTCTAGCTGGATGTCTATTAAACAACCTAAGCTCAATGGTTGTCTAGGTGGTGGGGACTACAAAGCCATAAGCTTGGCCTTATAAATGAAGTTGGCCTGGTCTTTTTGTCACCCGCTGGATTTAAACCTACATATCAGAACATAATCCGACGACGTAACCGGGGAAAATTAACCCCTGAATTATATCAGTTTGGAACAATAATACTAATATCACAATTCTAATGATTCTTTCTAAAATATGATGCTAACACTACAATCTAATAAACATATACCAGTCTATGACATAAAGATCATCCAATTGTCTTCTCAAGAATCGATCCACCACGCTTCCGCTGTACTAAACCTAATTACTTGAAAATTAATAAGAGGATTAGAATGAGTACGACGACTCAGTAGACACCCCATCATCTGTCAAATCGGATAGCCAAACAACCCTAAATGTTAATTAAATAGGTACCCAAACCTACAACCATTATATATAAATATAGACTAGTCAATATATGAAACATTTGCCTTAATCCACGTGTTTTAAACTGCCAACCAACACGTATAGACACACCAACCAGCACCTATAAACACTTTAAAATGACCTGAAATGATGAGGTAAACATATGCATAATCACCTACTATATGCTCCATAAGATGATATACTATAAATAGGACAAACCATACATACACCATGCAACACAACATAATAACTGAAAAAATGAAATACATCACTATACCACCTATACCATACCATGCAATAATGCACCTATCCTCTAATAAGAATCACATTCACACAGATGCACCTATCCTCTAATAAGAATCACACCTTTTTCTTATTAGCAAGAAATGTGTCGTCTTGCCATCTCAATCAGCTACCACCAAATCTATCATATATAGCAGTACTATATAGTTAAACGAAATCTCATAGTGCACCTAGGCAGTGGTGGCACAGGGACAAACTGCGATATTTGAGATCGAAGGATGCACCGGACTGTTCTAACCTATGCTGCCCTCGGGTCATGACTAACTAGTCTGGTGTAGCTATTTTCATTACAATTTCAATGCATCATGCATCCATATCAATTATGCCATGCCATGACCACACTTATGAAATAAAGGACATACATCATGTCGTGCTATGACAACATACCACTAATGCAAATACCATGATCAAACACACCTAAACAATATGTTCATGATGCTAGAACTATAAAATGACAAGAATAAATAATGACTAACATGATACCACATCACATACTCAACCAAACATGATATGATCATGAGGAATCAGACCTTATCACCTAGTTAAAAGGACTTAACAGAGCCAAAATCAAATTTAATAATGCTAGCTAAAATATTAACTTAACTAATCTTGTTAACCTATCACCACACCTATACAATGAGATTAACTCAAACAAGGTAACAAAGATTAGTTAATTACATACTAAACTGAAAAGGGATATGACCAACTAAAATCTACCAATCAACATGTCATAGACAACATAATTAACACCCTAACACGATCCATATTACGTACAAAAGAAAATAACACTATTAATCATACTAATAAACCATAAGATGCAACGGTAACCTGACTAATCAACTCATTAAAAATTACTATAAATCATGGAGGTTTAAATATATAAATTTAATGATAACAGACATGTCAAGCATGCCTACGTTAACGACGTCGATGACTCATGCAATTTTTAAGTACAAATCGATTGAACAACGAATATGGGACAGCAACCGCAACGATGATGGCAAGAATGAGATGGAGTTAATCTTGTCCTAGTGCTGTCAATAAAAGGAAAAAAAAAGAAAATAATAGAATAATACAGTGTGAGAAAGAGTGCATCGAGAGGGATAAAAGAGAGATGATAGAGATAGGAGATCTTACCCACGGTCAACAGCACTGGAGGGAGGTTGGTGACCGGTCAAAGTAGAGACATCGACCGACGTGAAGTCGGCTGAGCGGCAAACGGTGGCGAGACGGGACGTCAGTTAGCGCAGGGTCGACGGGGCTGGTGTGCCGACCACGGCTGAGGGCACGGGGCTACAGTGACGTCGGAGTACAGAGGAGGTGAGTGGGATGGGGCTCCGCTGCCCAGTCCGCACAGAACACAGCATTGCTAGATGCGACGGTGGCATGGCTCAGGTGCGCCGATGGAAGGGTGCTCCGCACACCAGAAATAAAAAAGCATGGCTGATAGATAGGACGGAAGGAAGGCGAGGAGGCATCAAGGAGGGTGCTGGGCTGAGCAGAAGAGGAAGTAAAGGGGTGGGGGTGCTCGCATGACATAGACACGGGTGCGACGACATGCACTTCTTGGTGCAGTGCAAGGGGGAAGAGAAAGAGGGCTATGCTACACCAGGATGGTCATCTATGGTCGGGCATGCGGATGTGCATCTTGCCGGGAGATGAAGGCGGCGACAGTTTCGCTGAGGTTGCTTTGAAGAGACGTAGGAGGAGGCGTTAGGGGAGGGAGAAACGCATGGGATGGGATGATGGGACTAACTTTCTTAAATAAGAAAATAAATTTAAAATATGATGGGATTTCAAAGTGGGAAAGTAAGGTAAGCTAGAGAAAGAAGGGAGAAAGCGGCCGAAGGGTTGGGAGCATCAAAATAATAAAATATAATAACTTTTGATAAGAATAAAATCTAAATCACTCAAGAAATTTTAAAAGTTGCAAGACTTCACCCTCACGTGGGTGTCTGGATTAGAAAAAAAAATAACTTAATCATAAATCCCAAACAAAGTAGGATTCTCACCGTTAAGCTGGAAACAAATACAGGAAAAGATAATATAAGATCGAATTTAGATTTACCTATTAAATTTAAATAAATACTTGTCATCTCTCTGACTATTAATTCAATGAAAAAAATTTCAATGAGATACAATTTCTAATTTTTTTCTAGGTATTACACTTTTCTTCAAGATAAGCATAAGCTTCGGTCCAGAAATTTTTCAAGTCATGTATCTCAAGAGATCTATTTTCTGGATGGTAAAGTGTAAACAAACAAATTTTGATATTTGGAAGACAATTCTTCATTCCAGACCCGAGAGGATCTATGAGGAAAATTAAAGATGGCAAACAAATTCACATTCAGGACCAGAAGCGGATTTGGTATGGTAAGAGCCCACTAGTTATGATCGGGAGCATCACCTCTAACTCAATCCTAGTGGCAGATTTAATTCAGCATCAGACTCAGAACATAAATCAGATTTACTAAGTGTTTGGCCCCATTTAAGCTAACAGAAATTTAAGTACTATCTATCCTCATCTCTCAGGAGATGCTATGATTTGGCCATTTACTGTTGAGGGAAAATGCTCCACCAAGTCGGCTTATAGATTTCTCATGGATCAAGATGTTCCTCTTGGCCCCTCAGACTCCAGCCTCTGGCAGTTATTATGGCACCCGAAGGTATCTAACTACTGTCCTTAGAAGATCATTGTAATGCTCTGGAAATGCCTCACTTTGAATCTCCCTATTAATGTGGCTATTGGCAAGAGCTGCGCATTTTTGGATGATTTGTGTGGATATGTAAAATGGAGTCGGAATCTGTGGACCATCTTTTCTTTGATTGCCCATGTAGCAGGGCAGTATGGTTTGCATCTGCTGTAGGCAGGAAGTAGCATTGTTGATTCAACACCATTAATGGTATGATCCTGAATTGATTTAATTGGCTGCTTCATGAAGACTGTTATCTTAAGAAAATAGGCATACTTTGTATTTATATTTTTTCACAAATCTGAAAGGCTAGGTACAACTCAGTCGTTAGAAATAGCAGGGATGATCCAATTATACTAGCGAGGCTACCCGGAAAGATTCCGATTTCCTCATGATGCTATGCATACCCGAAACAATATGTTCATGATGCTATGCAGAGTGCCGATTTCCTCATGAGCCAGGCTACCTGAAAAGATCAGAGCATTGCTATTACCTGGGTGCCCCCATCCCTTCATTCAATCAAGGTCCATGCCGATGCGGCCACATATGCTGTTTCTAGCACAATTGGGCTTATTGCTAGGGATGCTGCAGGCATCTCAGTTTTCTGGAAAGCTTTTATTTCGCCATTCTCTGATTCTCAACTACTGGAAGCAGAGGCAATTCTTAATGCTTGTAGCTGGGCCCTGGAGAATCCTCTTGCTTCAAAATCTTGTAATTCTTTTTCAGTTGTACTGGATCCTGTTAGGGATCTACTATGTATGGACATTTCAGATCAACTAAATGAAATCCATCTTTTTCCTTAAAATAAAAAGATCATATGATTATCTGATAGTAATGGGAAATCCAAAATAAACAAGCGAGGAAGATAGGAAATGTCTTACTCCTAAACTATTCTGATTTTGTGTATTTTTCTCATATATGTGAATCAACTATGAAATTGAAGATTATGTATGATGATTCTGGCAACTAATGTGGCAAATGGAAAATGATTTCAGGGTTATCTGGTAGGGAATCCACTAACTGGAGAAAAAGTTGATACTTTCTCAAGAGTCCCATTTTTTCATGGCATGGGCATCATCTCAGATGAGTTTTATGAGGTATACGTATATATATTCTATTTAAAAATAGATTTATTCTCTATTTGGTGTAGGGCCTTCATTCTGCATTATGGCTTTTGATGTGTTATTCATGTGGTGAGTGGCAATCTATAGAATATAGGTATAGTTATGTCTTGCCCTTTTTCAAATTTTCCAACTGGCTCTGACTGGTGTAAAAGGCTTTAGGGTATGTTTGGTTATGTATGGAGAAATTAATCCTTAAAATCTCTAACAATCCATAATCCCATTCGAACAGGCATCACCTCTTTTATACTTTTAGATTGTAATGATTGATTGAACTTAGATTTCTAAGAAAGACAAACTCAGCTCCCATCTTTTTTGTCAACATCTAAAAATTTCAAGTGATACATTATAGATATTATCAATTATTACAAAATTTATATTATTTGAATAATTGATAAAGATAAAGATTATTCTACAATTTTCTCCAAACAATCTCAACCAAACACACCCTTAGGGTGCGTTTGATTGGGATTATGGAAGACATTTTAATCATTAAAATCTCTAACATCACATAATCTCATCCAAACATTCCTATTTTTATTTTTACTTTTAAATTGAAATGATTGTGTTTATATTTAAAACAAAGAGTGACATGCTCATATATTATCTTCTCTCAACTTTTAAAAGCTGTCAAGAATTGAATCTTATGAATTATCAATTGTTACAAAATTGATTCTTGAAATGTGGAGAGAGATAAAGATTATTTCATAATTTCTTACTCCTATAATTTAAATAAAATGCACCTTGTTTGGTTGCATGATAATGAAGACTTTTATTTTAATTTTTAAAAATTGTAAGAAAACTTGTTAAAAGAGGTGTTCGACAACCATCACAATTTTATGTTTTAAAAGTGATTTTCTTCTTAAACAAAAAAAGAGGATCTCACCTCTCTCTTTTTTCTTGTGGTCCCCCACTTTGTTTGGCCATGAATGGTAGTTACTCTTTTTTGTTATCACATCCCTCAAAACACGATAATTTTATGTCATGAGTTGATTCACTTTTTATTTTAATATAATTTTTTATCATAAAAGTGTATAAAAACTTATCAAAAAACTAAACACCCCATTAGCTTCAGTCCCAAAGGGTGAGTTTGGTTGGGATCATGTGGAGAATAAATTAAGAAATGTTCTTTTTCTCTTCTCACTTTTCAAAAATTTATATTTTTGTAATAATTGATAATCCCTACAATTTATCTTTTGATATTTTTTAAAAGGTAAAAGAAAATAAGAGTTGAATATATTTCTTTCTTTTCTAAAATTGTAAACACAATCACTACAATCTAAAAGTAAAACTGACATAAGAACGTTTGAGTGGGACTATGTCATGTTACATAATTTCATGATTGTTTTTTTTAACCAAATTCACCCCAAACAAGGTGATCAGGCTTGCTGCTTCTTGAAAGATGATGACAAAATCATTGTCGAGAGGATTATGTGATGCTAAAGTAATGAATATCCCTTTTTGGATTTTTATGGCATCAGTTTACAAGGATGGCCTCATTAACACTTGATTAATCAGATCTCGCAATGCACTCTTTCTTCATTTCATGAACACATCTCGCAATGCTTTTAGTGTGATATATGATCATCGATGGTTGTAATATTCAGCTCTCTTTTCCATTTAAGTGGGCTCTTTGAAGTTGTTAATTATCTAGGCGGAATGTGCTTCATTTAACTTCTTTTTTTTTCATTTTCAGCTGGTGATGAAATACTGTAAAGATGGTGATTACGAAAATCCAAGGACAAAGGAGTGTGCTAAGCATCTTGACACTGTTAAGAAAGTAAGTACTTAATTGTGGGGTGTTCTCTCTCAATTATTTGATGTCCGAGTTAATCAATTCACTGATCTCTCTTTAATTGTATGCGTGTAGTCATACTCAGAAATCAAGTATGATTTTATTTTGGAACCCGTGTCCTCTACCATCTCCAATGCTACAAAGTGTCGGAGGATCAGACAGGAGATCTTTACAAGCCATCACCGCAGAGTACCTTGATCCCGAGTGCAGGGTAAGCACATTTGTGCGTATTACCTTCCATATGTAGTCACACAGCAAATGCAGGCTAATAATTAACTTGTTAGTAAACAAGCAAATGCCCCAAATGAGTAGAAAAAAATCATATAGGCATCTAATTGTGACTGTTAAAGCATGCTTCTGCTTCCTATCTAGCAAGCATTATTCCACAGTACGCACTAGTCATATTTGACTTAAATCCATGTTGGGCATCGCGCAAATGAGAACGAATGCCTTTTTCTGGTTCACGCACTGACATTAACACAGCATCCAGCAAATTAGCACATCCATAGAGAAATACTTCTAATTATTTAAATATTCATGGTGTAGGAAAGCATTGTTAATTTAATATGTATTACCTAGGTAATTTTTCTCTGTAGTATTTACAAAGTACATAAAATATGTTATTGTAATAAACTGTGTGAAATTAATAATAGATGAGTTATTTGTTTTCAAAGTTTTTGTTACTTTTTTATTTTGTATTATTAAAATATGTTATATAAATTAGATTGTGTGGATTGTGGTTGTCAAGTATGACCTATCCATGTTCAATTCTTAATATAGCCCTTCTTTCAACATAAACTATCAAATCATAAAATAATATAATATTATTTTTTTTAAAAAAATCATAAAAATGGAACATTGGAAGCAACTTTAGTTTCAAAAACGAAATAAATATCTATAAAATTAGAAATTTGTAGATGTGGTTTTGTTCTCCACATGAAAATAGTCTTAAAGTATTTTCAACGAAAACGTTTTCAGATATAGCAAATAAGTGATATGCAATATTCCTTTTTCCTTGAAAGCTTAATCTCATGTAATTTTTTCACTAATTTTTTGTCACGCCCCAGATTTCCTAACCGGCGCAGCGGAATAAATCCGGGTACGGGACCGGGGAATTAACCCCAAAACTACGTCGGTTTGGAAAAATAATGAATCACAGGTCCCAGTTAATAAAACAAATGATTCAATCCAAATATATATCATACCTTGATTTTAATATAAACAATTCATAAACCAAATTCTCTGAATCTCTTTTGCACTAATCCTGATCCACTACGCTTCTGCTGCGCTACCTGATTTCCTGAAAAATATTAAAAGATTTGGAATGAGTCACACGGACTCAATAGGACTTATACCCAACTTTCCTCGTATACTAATCAAATCTAAATGATAATGATAGATGATAAATTTCTCAAATCACATTATAACATAATTGCTAAACTAATTATCGAGATTCTATTATTTAATTTGGGTCCTTTCTAAAATCGATTAACCGATTTAACCAGATTCTACATGAACCAAACTGACTGATTACCAATTAAACATGCCTCTACATGAACCTGACTGCTAACTAAACTAGTCTATATGTGCATGCCATCTAATCTTGCATGAGCCAACTGTGCATACTTTAATGTCATTTTCATTCCATGTGTCTGAGTAAATCATATGCCATACTTGGACTTCTCAACTCCAGCTCTAAATATATATAAGAAGTACCATATAGTAAGCTAGATCCTTAGTACACCTAGGCAGGGCGTACTTAGGATAAACTGCGGTATCCGGGATCGAAGGATGCACCGGATTTCACTACGTCATCTGCTGCCCCAGGACCACTAATGTAGGCTGGAGGACCTCAACAAGTAAAAGCCATATATTTACTCAGACAAAACCAATTCAATCAACCAGATATGCCAATTATCAAGTCATGCACAACCATTCCATTATTTCAACTATTTATGCAATAGACCCAATCAGGAACATCATGCAAATATACCAAGTCATGTAGAACAAACTACCATAATTCACAATTTCATGTAATAGACCCAATCAGAAAAGAATATGCAACATAATTGGGCATGTTAACTTCAATTAATCACAATTCCAAATCAATTAATCAAATAATGCACTTTACATGATCAGACAACTATTAATATTAATTAACCACGTTCCATAATTATCATGCCATCAATTTCCATTCCAATATAAGTATTAATGATTTAAGATCATTCTACACATGAATCGGATACAATTATAATCATAAAAGGTCACAAATCATTTCCATATAACAATTCATGTCATTCATAACATAAATCAGGTATAAATATAATCATAACAGGTCATATTTCAATTTTTATGAATTAATACAACCAATCTAATTAATCAACACAATATATCTAATTTAATAATTTCTAGACAACATTAACTAAAAATTGCATCTAATTAAAGCAAATCATGGAACCATGCATGAATGACATGATAAACTTCTAACTAATCTCATGCAGACAATCAAATAATTAAACCACCATTTATCACTAAATTTTAACTATTTGCTTAATAAACACATTTTAACATGTTAATTAGCATATCGGTATGCTAAGGATAAGTTGGGATGCCTACCTCAATGTCGATAACCATTAACCCAAGTCCAAAGGAGCTGACTAGACGATGATCACGGAACGGTAGCATCAGACGACGATGACAAACATAACAAATTAATGAGAAAATGGCGTCGACTATGGTTACAGGTGGGGTGGTCGCATGGCATGCGAGCGACCGCGGTGACGATGGCGATAGCGTCACGGGAGAGAGAGAAAGAAAGAGACACCGCGAGAGAGAGAGAGTGATAGAGAGATGAGAGGGTGCTGGTCGAAGAGAGAGAGAAGAGAGATTGACGAGAGGAGGGGAATGGGTGGCACGGTGCGCCGCGCACCATGGCGGTGCAGCAGTCGTGCCGGGTGGCGTACCGGGGGATTACCGCAGACATCTCGCTTGCGCGGGCGCGCGAGGAAAGAAAAGGAGACTCGGGGCAGGGTGTCGAAGTGGAAAAGAAGAGAGAGACATATGGGGAGGGAGAGTGCGGAATTAGCAGGCGAGGCACGCAGGGTGCCGCGTAGGAGGCCGGTCGTGGTGGCCAAGTGATCGCAAGAGAGAGAGAGAGAGAGAGAGAGAGAGAGAGAGAGAGTGCGAGAGAAAAGAGAGAGAGAGAGAGTGCGTGGGAGAGAGAGCGAGTGGAGAGAGAGAGAGAGAAGAGTGCGGGAGAGAGAGAGAGAGAGAGAGAGAGAGAGAGAGCGCAGGGGGGGAAGAGAGAGCACGTGGGGGGGGAGAGGAGAGAGAGGCAAGAGAGAGAGAGAGAGCGGGCATCGGGGGGGGGACAGAACGGCGGTGTTTTGCGCCGCCCCCCACGGCGGCGCAACCGCATGCACTGGGCGGCGCAACGGCCGCTGGTGCCCACACGGGCACGTGCGCGGGAGAGCCCCGCGCGGCGCGGCTAAAGGGGGGGGAGAGGAGAGAGAGGGAGAGACCGAGACCGAGGGAGAGGGAAAAGAGAGAGAACGGGCGGGAGAGCGCGGCGATGGCGACGACTCGGCGGGGGCACAACGAGAGGACGGAAAAGAGAGAGAGCAGGTGAGGGGAGCGCGGCGGCGGCAGCTGCGATGCGGCAGCGACCACAACAGGAGGGGGAGGCGGAGAGAGGAGAACAAGAAAGGGAGCAGGGGAACATGACCGGAGAGCTGGAGAGAGGAGTGTGGCGGGGCGCGACGCCGGCGACGGCGGCGAGGCGCGACGGCGGTGGCGGTTGACGACGGCGCGTTGACAACGAAGAAGAAGAAGAGGAGGAGGGGAGGCGACAGCCACTGTGGGAAGGAGAGAGGGAGAGGACGTCTCGATGGCGACGATACTGGAGGGGGGGTGGAATCGGCGATTGAGGGGAGTTAGAATAGTCCCATATTGGACAATGAGGGGAGGTTTCCTATGCTTATAAGCCTGGGCCTCTCTAACTCAGTACCGCGGTTTTGAGTTGGTTAACATGGTATCAGAGCCAAGGGCTGTGGACCCCCCTCAGACCGTCACCCGTAAACAATGTACACGTGTCAAAGCCAGAAGAGCTTGCACGTGAGGGGGCGAGTTAGAATAGTCCCATATTGGACAATGAGGGGAGGTTTCCTATGCTTATAAGCCTGGGCCTCTCTAACTCAGTACTGCGGTTTTGAGTTGGTTAACAAGGGGGGCCGGGGGTTGCGGTGGCCGCCGGTGTGCGGCGTGCAAGAAACAGAGAGAGGGGGGGGAGAGAGAGAGGAAGGGCGCGGGCGGTGGACAGCGGTGGCGGCGACGATGGTGGGGTGCACGGGAGAGAGCGCGGAAGGGAGAGAGCGGCGGGGGCGCGGTGGCGACCGTGTGGTGGCGACGGCCGCGGGCAGAGAAGAAGAAGAGGAGGAAGGGGGGGAAGACGACGACGCAGGCGACGAAAGGGGAAAGGAGGTGACGGCGGCTCGCGGCGACCGCGACGACGACAGCCGCGGCGACCGCGACGACGACACAGTGACGATGGCGACGAGGAGGAGATGGAGCAGGGAGGCGACGACACGAGGGAGGGGGAAATAAATCGGGAATCGGAGGCGGCGAAGGCGCGAAGGGGAGGTGGTGGCGTAGGGAAGATTCTGGAGGGGGCGGAGGAATCAGCTGACGGAGGAGGCGGTGGCGACGACGGTTCGAGAGAGAGGGAGGCGGCAGACGGAAGGCGGTGGAGGGAGAGAGGGTTCGAGAGGTTTGTTTTTTTTCATTTTTTTTAAAATACCGGATATTACATTTTTCTTTTTCTTTTAACGAAACAGACCTTTAGTGAAGTGATTACCCTAAAGTCGGAGTATAATTAATGCACTCTTAAATTGAATTAAGTACATGTTTCAGTTAGGATGTATATAGGACTGCACGACAACAAGCTTCATTGGTACTATTAAATATTATATATTGTATTTATTGTTGCTTTGTATCATTTATCTGGGAAGCCATGTTTGGTTCCTTGCATGCCCCCTGCTTCATGTTCATTAATGTGTTAATGACAGAAATATTATGTTTGCATGTCATGTATAAGAAAATTATCTAATGTTTCGTACTGCTTCCATTGGCTTCAGGAATACGGCTACTACCTGTCCCATTTGTGGGCAAACAGCGATCAAACAAGAGAAGCTCTCCACGTCCAGAAGGTGTGTTGCGTACTCACACGTTATATAAACTATGAGGAGAGAGAATCTAGACAACAAGGGAGGTTATATGTTTGTTGATGAAACAAGGACTCTCACTCTAATAAATAATAGATATATGTATATATATTACATATACAAAAACCCAGACGAACATGTGCGTATTTGCGGTCACAACTCAAGAGTCAAAAAAAAGCCGTGGATTGATTGAATTCAAACAGGCAACGGTAGATGTGTGGTATAGGTGCAACGAAAACGTCAACGTCAGTTACGTCTACGATATCGAAAGCGTTGTTTCGTTTCACCGGGATCTGATTAGCAGAGGCTATCGCGCGCTCGTATACAGGTAATTAATAAATTAATTAAGATGGTACCGAACTGCAGAATCTCACCTGCAGATATCCGTCATGTATGCATACGTACGTACTTACGTTCTCTCGATCTCTTGCATGCATGGCACAGTGGAGACCACGACGCATCGATCCCGTTCATTAGTGTAATATCTGACGTAAAAAAAAAAAAAAAAAAGTAACCGCCCACCCCGCCCTGCCTCTCTCTCCCTCCCGCCCGTCACCCACCCCGCCCCGCTCCGCCCGCTCTCTCTCTCTCTCGTCGGTTACACCCGCCCGCCCCACTCTCTCTCTCTCTAGCCGGTTACGCGCCCCCACCCGGACTCTCTCTCTCTCTTCCCCCCCCCGCCCCGCGCTCGCCGGACTCCCCCACTCCACTTGGACTCTCCTGTCTTCTCCCTCTTGGCTACGAAACTCCCCCACCTGTATATTTTCCTCACGGACCCCCCCGTCGAAGCTCTCTCTCCCTCTCTTCCTATCATCGACGCCGCCGCACCTGGGCTGCCTCCGCCGTGCGCACCCAGCGCCGCCTCCCGCGCGCGCACACGCGACGCCGTCGCGGCATCAGCCCCGCCGTCCGCCACCGCCCACCGCCGCGTAGCCGGTCGCCCCCACCGTCGCCAGCGTCTTCCCCCACTGCCCCCTCGCGTCATCGGGTCCCCGCGCGCGGACATCGCCGTTCCACCGGCGCTCGTCGCCCAATGCAGCGCCGTCACCCGCCAGCCCCCACGGCCACGCCTCCCGCCACCCTGCATCGACCCCTCGGTGCGGCAGTCACCCCCTCCCTCCAGCGCCTCCCTTGCCGGCGAGAGCATCGCCGTCCAACCCTTCCCGTGCCGCCCGTGGCCGTCGCCGGAAGCCGCCGCCGTCACCTCCCCTGTTCCGGCCGGAACCGCCGCGGGAGAGCCTCTCGCCGTCGCCATCGCCGGCCGTCGTCTTCCTCTCGTCGTCGCCGTCGTGACCAGCCCCTCCCCCGCCCATCGCCGTCGCCGTCGAGCGCCGCCGGCCGCCTCCGCCGGCCGCGAGCGCCGCCACCGCCGTCGCCGGCACCGCCCGCGAACCGCCGCCATGAGCCGCCCGGCCCAGCTCCACCCGGTCCAGCCGCCCGGTTCAGCCGGTCGAACCGCCCGGCTCAACGCCGGTTCAGGATTTTTCTGATTTTCGGAATTAATAAATCCGGAAATTAGATTTGAGGCCAGAAAAATAGCAGAAAAATTCTGGAAAATCTGAAAAATTCACAGGAGCTTCCAGGTAGGTTTCTCAAGCTTGTCTATGTATTTGATCCCATTTTGATTAGAAAATATGCATGATTAACTTATGGACCTTGATTTGATTAGTTTAGACTTTTGAATCATGATTAGTGAGTTTTCTCAAAAATCCTTGAAACCAGAACTTTGAAAATGATATTTTGAATATTATAGAACATGTTTGGCATGATTCTGGATGGGTAGAACTATTTTTCATGAGACTTGACCATATGTTATTTATGTATATGTTTATGTGCTAGAATGGGCCTAGAATTGAAATATAATTATGTGGAGTTTTGGAAAAATCAAAAGTCATCAAATTTCACTTTTTGGAACCTGTTTAGGTCAGATTATGGGTGTTGACATCAGAAGTTAGCTTGTTTTGATCATGCCAAGTTTGATTTAAGTTAATTGTCTTGTATATGTGATTAAGTATGTCTAGTTCGGTTTGTCATTTCATGTATGTAAATCAAGTAAATTTTGGTTAGTTTGGTTTCAGATTATGTAATATGTCATGAATGATATGATTATGTTCATATAGTTAGGTATGGTATATGTTTGATTTAGAATATGTCAATCAAGTCGATTAGTACAAGTCTTGTTTAGTTATGGCAAAATATGTTTAATTTGGTTTCAGATCATGGGCTATGCTATGCATAGTTAGTCATGTCAATTTGGTCATGATTAGTACGAGTTGTCATTCAGAACAAGTTCAATTATGTCGGGTTATCATATGTCTTGTCAAGTTCGTGGTGGATGTTATGTCTTGCATGAAGGGCTATGAAATTGATGGTTATGTCATGTATGCATGGTATGTATGTCATGATTTGAAATTATGTTATGAACTCTTGATATGACGTGCTATGAAGGCTTCACCAGCCTATGTTAGTAAATTGCCCCGTGGGCAGTGGGTAACTTAGATGAATCCGGCCCTCCCACAGATCCCGGATTACCGCGGTTTTCCCTTAGTGTCACCACTGCCTAGGTGCACTTTGGGCTAGCTTATTATATGTTACTGCTATATATATTAGAGCTGGTGAATGCATTTTGTACATGTGAAGCAAGACGACCAATTCCTTGCTCTTTGGCTATATGTTCTGGAAAGGATATGAAATATGTTACTTGTGTGTCATGTATGGATGTTAAACCATGTCATGTTAGAAAAATCAGATTTGTCTGTTTTAATTTGGTCATGTTAAATTAAGTCTTGAGGTCATTTAGATGATATTTATCTAGCTTGTATGGTCTTGTGTGCATTGGTGTAGAATTAATTGGCTTTGGCATAATCTTTTCTTTGAAGATAATTATGTTCAGATATGAGTTGTGAGATTAATATAGAAGACATTCTATACTTTTGTATTACATCTCAATTTAGATATGTTACATACCATTGCTTGATTATATGTTATTTACCCGATTGATGGGTGAAGGGTGTAAATCCTACGGAGTCCCCGGACTCACCCCGTTGTGGGTTAAATTTTTCAGCAGGTTTTGAAGATTTAAGAGCTTGAAGATGAGAATCAGGTGGAACCAAAGGAATCAGAGTCATTTGCACATGGAGATTCTTGGTATTTTCTACTTAGGTAGATGATCTTGCTTGTTTTTGAACAAAAGTGTGGATAGACTTAGAAGTATGATTCTGTTATCTTGTTTTGATGGATCTTAGGAGATTAATTGTTTAAGTTTGGGTTGTGGAATCCAAGTGTTGGATTTCATCCCACTGTCACGACATTGTGTATTTTCGCTGCGTATTTGTGGTAATGTTGTTTAAATTCCGGGTCGTGACATTGGCACTCAAGCCTGGATCAGATCTCTTAATCTGTCGGTCGTGGACGATTGGCGGCCGTGGCTTGTGGATGGCCAAGTCGGCGGGTACGATGGTGGTTCGTAAGAAACGTTTGTCGGTTTGGTTTACAGTTTACACGTCTCATGCACTTGGCCCTTTGCATGCAACCAGATACACGAGGTCCTACTCTAACGGCTTCACCTTTGCCACGCTGAAAGTAAGTGAATATATATATAAATATATATATATATATATATGTATGTTTGTATATGTTTTTACAACTGATAGTCCATTAGTTTGTATATTCTTTGATGATGATGATCAAGATGACGCAAATTGGGCAGTGATATATAGGTCTTCTTTAAAGTAACACACATGAAATGTTTTTTGTCCAGGTAACACACAAATCCTTTTGTTTTTTGCAAACCTAACACATTTGTTGTAACTAAAATTGTACTCCTGAAATTAGAGTCGGAGTTTTAAAAAATAGTATAAATTATTATCATATTCTAAAACAATATAGTTTAAAATATTTTGCAAAAAATATATATATTAAAAATAACATATGACTAAAAATATTTTAAAAATATATATGTATTTTAATTAATATTTATAGTATAACATATAACATTATAAAGTAAACAAATTATAAGAGTTCAAGCCATCTTAAAATACGGCAAGATATTTACCAATAAATTATGAGACCTTATAAAGTTGGATTTAAGCAATCCAACTTCACTTGCCGGGATTGAATGTTCAAGCAACTGTCACTTCATTTTATGTCAAAAGTCATTGTGTTGATATCTGACTTTATATAGGCTCTAGAAAATGACTATGACTTCCACAAAAGTGTGTTTTCACTTAGGGTCCGTTTGTTTACACGTAGAATCTGCTCCATGCGCCGCTTTTCAGGAAAATACTTTCAACGAATGCATTTGGTTGGCCGTAAAACGGAGATCCCGTAAATCAAAATACTTACCGGTTCATAGTAATGAGGATTTTGACATCCGCTTGAAAGGAGCGGATGCCGTTTTCCGTAGTTTCTTTAATAAATATATAACATTAAATAGATATCACCAATTTTCATTAGTTTACTTTTTAAAATTAAAATTTTTAAAGACATATATCAGCAGATAGATAAATTCTTTTATTCGTATGTGTTTAAAAAATAAAATAATTCTATTAAAAGTATTTTTTCATACCAATTACACATTTAATAAATTTATTAATAAAAATTTAACTGAAACTTAAGATAACAAGTGTTTGAACTATTTTTTAATTAAATTATTTTACATAATAATTACAAGAATCCTTTGTGTTAAACTATTAAGTAGTGCATATATTATTTATTTGCTATTGTAGGTTTCCAAAATATGAATTTTGAGTGAAAAAATTATATAAAAAATTTAGTTTTAAAAATATTTTATTATATAATTAATTTTAAAATATAAACTTGATATTACTGACTATTTATAAATATTCAAGTAAATAAATGACTATACTATAGGAAAATTTACGTGAACTTTAAGAAAATTATGTAAAGATATATGAATGACTGAAAATAATTTAAGAAAATGATTCAAAAATAAGAAAGTAATATATGTTGCTTTTCAGAAAAAATACTTGACTAATCTCTAAATGATAAAATATGTTTTAAATTTCATTGAAAATAACTTCATGCAAAATGGTTTACTTAATTTTTTTGCATCAAGAGTTTGTTATAAATAAATAATTTAATTATATAAATATTGATAAAATTATCTAATGATGTTATGTTCTACTTGAAGCAGTTGATGAAATTTAGTAGAAAAGTAACTACAGACAACCCAATGAAAAGTAATTACAGACAACCAAATAACTAGGGATGTTTCCGGTTTCCATAGAAATAGTTTTCGGTGGAAGACATTTTCTTGGGTTTTGAGTTTACATAAAACCAAATGGACCCTAAAGCGTGTTAGTTTTGCAAAAAAAAAGTTATAATTGTACAAATAATATTCTAAAATATGTTTTTTAAAATAAAGCCAAGTGATATATTTGCTCGACACTGTTGTAGGGTGCAGGGCATACGGCTCCGGAGTACAAGCCGAAGGAGAGCTTGGCCATGTTTCAGAGATGGATAGCCGGCAAGTCCCTTTGATGATCTCCCTGGTCGATCATTCTTGGCGAAAAAAATGAGATCATTTTTGAACTTTCTTATTTTTACTTGATTGCAATTAGTCTTAGGCCCCCATGTATCTAAGATACAGACGGTAAACGAGGGAGCGTCACCTCCTTAATAATGCAATCGTTGTTTAGGTAACTAGTTGTATGCTTGCTGTTGTTTCTTCTCCTGAACATCATGTTTAATCTTTGAGATGCATGCCATTGTTCTCTATGCACATTAATTATCTTCTTTGTATAAATATAAAATATAAATATATACATTTACTTTGTTTTGACCGGAAAAGGATGGTGCTTCGTGCACGTTTAGATATCTTGTTGGTGACTTTGTTCAATCAATGATCTTGTGCTGGTTGTTGGTCATCTCAAATTTGTTATTTGGTGGCCCGCCTTCCCACATAAGTGGAGGAGATCCACATGAAGGGGCAACCATATGAGATGATTCCGACCGAGGAAGGAAGGGCATCTTCTTCATTACTGCTCTTTGAAGTTGAATTTTTCGATGCCTAGTATTAAAGTCAGATGTTTAGCTCTGCTCTATCTTCTCATTCCTCGTCAATTATTTCTCAATTTGTAGTGTGTAATAGATCAATTACCACTTGTTTATCTTTACCTATTGATTCTTTATCTTAAAGAGAAGATTCTCTGATCTTGTCTCTTTACTACCAAAGGAGGAGTATGAAATTCTTTAGCTAGAGGTACATTGTCAAGTTGTATTTGTGCCCATTTTTGATCTTTTGAGTTGAATTCAGATTTGTCAAGTCCTTTTTAATCATTCACCCACACTTGTAATGAATTTTGCTCGTCGAAGTTCTTGTCTAAATTGATGTTAGGCACTTATATGGTCACCATCTCACTTCGCAACCCGTATATTTCATCTCTTCACTTTTGTTCCTCCTTCTGATTGTCCTTCATTCTCTCTGAATCCTTCAAATTCAATCTTATGTTGTAGTAACTAGATACAATTGCTCCACTATTTTAGATGTCAATTTATTTCTTTGCTTTGTATGAATAAGACTAAACGTTGACTAATTTCTTTTATATCTTGAAACTAATATGATTTGGTTTAGGACTCTTATTGTAATATCTACCAAATCTTCATATCCTAATGCCTTGCTATGGTCCATCACTAGCTAGTTGCATGATGTCATTGTATGTCAAAAGATAATTGAAATAAGTTAATCATCCAAGTAGCAAAAAATGATTAGATGGTGTGTACCGGGACTTAAGAGTATAACTACTCATTATACCCTTGATATTCCAAAGTGAAATAACCTAATTACATAGTCACACATCTTATAATTGATCGATTTTTATCCCCAATCATTTCACGGATGACCTCTTTAACACTATCTAGAAGAACATTAATTGATTTGAATATCAGACTATATAGTATCAAGGATTAAAAAAGTGACTTGACAAGAGAAAACATATCCATGTTAGTAGATAGCAAAATGAAAAGAATAAGATGTATGATTTGACTTAATCACAAATAAAGTATCTGTTGCATATATAGATACATTGATATGATATAATAAATTTAAATGGCAACCTACCATCATCGAAGCCCTTGTTTTGAGAAATTTTTGGGCATTGCTATCCCATCCCATAGATGTGGATCAAACACCTTGCGAGTTCAAAAATTTCATCTTAGATGGTGTCTTTTGTAAGGAATCACCCTATAAATTTTGGTATAGCAAAAGTGACAATTCTTATAAGTTCATGTTGATCTTGTCTTGATCGAAACTGAACAATGAAAATTGAATATTGATTAAAATATATTCGAATATACTTGCTAGGGATTCAAATAATCTCTTGAAGAGGAGAGAAAAGAACTTCCTAGGCTCTTCAAACCATCCAAATGCACGATCTCTAATGGTATCTGCATGAACTTTCACCGTAAACGAGATCTCCTGCACATTGGACCTTTTGACTCACCTTGAACATTACTCCACCATGGAAAAATGTGCTCAACAAAGAATATCCATTTTATGTTTTGAATATTAGTTTGGTAGCTAGACTAACTGATGATAACATAATTCATTCCCAATGACTAGTATGCCATCCATATAAACTTGTTAAGAAAATTATCACACTCTGATTTGTCTTCTTATACACACAAGCTCTTCTTCATTCTTTAAAAAGTCATAATATTTAATCTTATTAAACCTTTATTATGTTTTTGGGAAATTTATTTAGGTTCATGAATGGACCTTAACAACATACACACTTTATTTGGATGTTATTGAGACTTAATTCCCTAAGGTTGTATCAGATTCATATATTTTTAAAAATTACCAATGAGGAATACTATCTTAACATTCAATTGAAATATCTTATAGTCATAGTGTGTAACAATCAAAATCTAAATAGATTAAATCATAGCATAGGTAAAATTGGTCTCATCATAGTCAACTATTTAACTTAGATGATATCTTTTCTACCATCTTTGCTTTGAATGTTTTTACCTTTCATTCAATTCCAATATATCATTTAGTGATCTATTACCTTATGGATATTATACCTTCAAGTGGATTTATCAAGTACTAAACTTGGTTAGAGTAGATAGAATTTATTTCAGAATTTGTCATCACTTCCCATTTTAGAATCAATATCACATATTGCTTCCTTAGAAGTCTTTGAATCAACATTCCACACAATCTTGTGCCTCACTTCTTCATCAAAGATATGTCCTACACATATCTTAGGTCGAATGGGCACAAGTGAAGACTTATGAATTGCTCATTTGTAATTATTAACCAATTTCTTAATAGAAGTGTCATTCAGTTATGGAACTGGAATCTTGTCTAAATCTACATTGCTCCCCACTATATTTCTTTAAAAAGAACTTGTCCTCTAGTAATATATATAGTAAGTTAAGCAATATACACCCTTGTTCATTAGGGTGATAGATTTAAATATCGATAAGTTTCTTTAGAATATCCCACAAGCCAACACTTCATAATTTTATTTTCCAACTTGTTAGGGTTATATATCTTCACGAGGGTTAGAAATTCTGAAATCTTAACTTATTTAAGACCAATCTTTTAACCCCTTTCAACATCCTACATGGAATGATTGGATTAAACATAGAAGATACCACTTTAAGGTAAAGTGGTTATATTAAGTACATAACCCTAAATAGACAAAGAAGATTTCGTAAAAGTTGTAATTGCCCGTATTATGTCTTACACAATATGACTTCTCATTTTAGCTACTCAATTAATCTAAGATGTGTAAAGAGGTGTCTATTAAAATTAGGTTCTATTGTTCTTCAAATTATCTGTGAATTATATACTTAAGTATTCCTCTCTTTGATCTTGTCAAAGAGTTCTAATATACTCTTTCCATTAGTAATTTAGTATATCTACTTCATTGAAGTAATTGAGCAAACAACAAGTGATCATCCACTCTCGGTAAGTGAGAGTGAATGTCCTATGTGATAGTACTCTAAATTCCTAGCCATAATAGAGAGGACAACTAAAAAATGCATTTTTTAATTAATCCGATTCCAAGTGTAGGATTCTATAGAGTTGATATACAAAGGAGTTGATAGTCGATGTCGTACTCCTTTCCAATCAAGACATTGAATGGATGGGGGTTTATATATATGTGGTAACTAATGATGGAAAGGTTCAATGGAGATAAGATTATCTCCATAGCCATTCAAGATCATCGGATGTGGCTTGCACTCTTCATGATCGGTACGCTGATTAATTTGTTATTGAATAATAGATTTAATTTAATTAAATAAAATTATTATATTTTTATTAGGCCTCAACAAAATAGGCTATTGGACATTGTAGGTCACATACATAAGGACTTATCCATAAGTACAGGGTCAAGGATGTAATTTATAAATATTTTAGGTTTTTATAAAAAAATTCCAAATTCTTTATAATATTAACAATTTCAGCCAAACCCTATTAAGCCAAAAATGAAAATCATATCTTCACTCTCCTCCCTACCTTCCCTTTCTAGAAGGCATCCATGGGTGATGGAGCTCGGTTCAAGAAGAATTCTTGAGTCTAGTATGAAGAGAGAACTTACTGTGAATGAAGATCATGTGGATATGCTGGAGACCGGGCATTGAAATGGTTTAAAGTGCTTAAGAAGTTCTTCTTATTATTCTCCAAGGGATTAGATGAATCCCTTTCAAGTATATATGAATCTTTTCTGATCAATTTTTGATTTTTGTCATTTGGTTCTGATTGACACAAGTTCAAAATGAACCCATTAGAATTGTTACTTCCACTGCACCAAATTTTGTAAGATAATTCCTTACACATATATCCACACTTAAAGATATCATCTTTGAAAATAATAAAGTAGAAATATTTTACTTTAGCCTTAATTGACATTGGCCAATATATACCTACATGTATGAGTTCTAACAATGCATTAGTTCTTTCTTAATATCTACCAAATAGAGAGTTGGTCATTTTGTTCAATGGGATAAGACTCACATTTTGTTAATTCATTTAATTTTATACTTCTATCCATATGGAACCCCTTATATCTTTCTCTCAGTGATATGACTATGCTTATATTAAGTTAACGAATAGATTGATCTATATCAACTCATTTTCTCTTAAGATTAGTATTCACATATATCATAGGAGCTAATACATCTAATATGAATACACAATTTACTAAGCTCCCATTGACAAACATTTTGTTATTCAATGCCATAGAACAATTATCATTTTCATAACTCAGAATAAATCATCATTAATTTAAGCAAGAAATACAGATAATATTTTTATAGAAGAATATAATAAAAATATTAATAATTAGGACATTTCTAGAAGACTTAAAAATTTGTATCTCCACTAGTAATGATGTAACTTTTGCACCATTTCATATGTAGGTCGACATCTTTTTTATTATGTATTTATTTAGTTGTCATTAGGGTAACTCTTTGTAGACATAAAATGTATATCCAGTATCCCATAACAAGAGATGTATCTATAACATCTTATAAAAGATATATACATCTAGGTATATAATACCACAAGATGTATGTCTAATATCTTATATTATGATATACACATATTATCTAATACTATTAATTGTATATTTAAGATAAGTAAATGTCAATGACTTAGATGTATGAAATTTCTCAAGCTTCATATTAACTTTATATGCAACACACTTTGCACTTACTCTTCTACCTACCATCATCATAATAGTAGAAGAATTATCATATATCTCATTTGAGCTTTATTATCTTGACTATCTTCTTTGACTTTTAACTATGTTATTCTATTTTCATTTAATGACCTTATATTTTTCCATTGGTCTCACCAACAAGAAGTCTTGAAGATGCATTATTGTTCTAACTTGCCCTTAATTACCATTAGTCATGATAGATCTTATATCAATCTATCCATGTTGTCTGTATAATTTATATTTTATAGAGGCTAACATCTAGTATAGAAGAAATAATGCATCTTTTTTATATGATATTATGAGATAAAGATCTCATCTTCTCTCATACCATTAGATAGTTTAGGAGACACCTGCTTGTAAGGTATGTTATGTAAGAAATTGATACATGGCAGTAGAAAATTTTTTGATTCCTTAATGCCATTGTCTTTGCCTTGGTTGATGCTAAACAAGTAAAACTAGGAATCGAATATGAAGTATAATGAGAGTACCTCCTAAATCTCTCACCATAGATGAAGAGAGAATGTTCCTCCTTGCTAAAAACTATTCAAGTGGATAGTCTCTAGTGGTATTCACACAATCTACTTCAATAGATGAGTTCTTTCATCCTTCAGGCCTCGAGAAATCTTCTAGATCCAAACTTGGCCATGTGAGATCACCTATTGAGGAGAGAGGAGGAATGGAGGTTACTTGGGATGTGCTTTAGTAATATGGCTTGTTAGGGTTTGGCTTCATAAGCCATTTATTTATAGAAGTTAGAATTTTTTACAAAAACCATGAACTTCTATAAAATTGCACCCTTTCCCTCATCCTATTGTCCATATCTAATATGTGTGACCCACTATGCTCAATAGTAAATTTTGTTGAAACTTTAATTAATTTAAAAGAATAATTCTTGTAAATTAATTCAAAATTGTTATCCGATAATAGTTTTTATAGCTTTCTGATCATGAAGGATACAAGTCACATCATATAATTCTAATAACTTTGTGGAGTTAAGTAACATCTATTAAGCATTTCCATCATCAATTACAACATGAATTTAAATCCTTATCCATACAATGTCCCGATCGGTTAGGGGTTCAACACTAACTATTAACCCCTAAATAATCTGATTCTATGGGATACTGTACTTAGGTTAGAATCAATTGAAAAACTCCCTTTTCAATTATCCTAAGTACCTTGACTAAGGATTTAGAGTATTATCCCATAGGACATTCTCTCTCTCTTACCAAGAGTAAACGATCCCTTATTGTCAGCTCAATCGTCTCTAACAGGTTTTTCTTGTACCTAATAAATCAATTATACTGGACCATTAAGTTGGTGATCTATAAGTCAATAATAAAAGTACAAGATATATTCGGTAATACATCTTTGACAACTTAGGCTAAAGATTCAACTGTGCTATTGAGACATAAGAATAACCTGATAGACAATTTTGTAAGAAGTTGATTAGGTTTCTCTAAATTGGTTAGTTCAATGAACTCATTTCACTAATAAGCACCTATGTGTGTATCTCAATATCCCCACACTAATGACCAATGAGATCGGTCATCCTCAATACATAAGCAGATATTACACACACTAGTCTATCTAGATCAATGATATTCCATCTCAATGATCTTATGACTATGAACGTTTAGATCACGTATCTCTAGATGATCGATCTCATTATCATAATCTTATCATGATTCAATCATCATTGCATGTGATCAAGGACTCCATTACAATGTACGCATTTAATAAGAGCTAGTAATGAATATTTGCCTAATTAATTGGATGAGATATTTCTAGAAATGTCAAATCATATCATATATGATTGACTTATAGGATATACATTTTGTTCATGTTAGTTATTTGATCAACCAAGAGAACAATTCTTTTAGTTCAAAATTGGTTTAAGAAATGTGAGCCATTAAGCTTATTGACATCTAATATTCTACGATAAAGATATTGATGATTTATCATCTAATTCTACAATGAAGATATAATTTCATTAATATAACATTGCAAATATTCATTTGACATAAAGATACAATCTTTTATCATATTTTATGCTTTCTCCAATTTTCGATGAATTCGCATAACTTTCATTATGCAAAGGCATGATATCACAATAACATCATAGTGGAGACTAAGACCCTATTAACCTTATGGTAATGATAAGAAGATATCACATAAACTAGTCTATTCGGAACCTTGATGTCCCATTGAAAACATCTTATAACTTGGAACATTTTAATCACATACCTCTAGATCATTGAACTCATTATTATGATCTTATCATAATTTAATCATCATTGCATATGATCAAGAACTTCATTATGATGTACACATCTAATAAGAGCTATTAATGAATATTTTCTTATTTAATTGAATGAGATATTTCTAGAAATGTTGAATCATATCACATATAATTGGTTTATGTGGCATACATTTCTATCACTAACCACATTTGGCATACAACCTTGAGGTCGTCTTCAAGGTTTTGAGTCTCTCACTACATGTTGTGGGCAACTATGTAGTTGTGTAGTGGTCGATAAAGCTCCACTACATGCGGTCTTCTTGTGGACAACCAATGTCACATTCACCATGGTGGTGGCACTTGACTAGGCCATTGTTGTTGGCGTTCGAGGATCTACCAATAGTCTTGATGAAGCTAGTCAAATCAAATAATCTGGTCAAACCATAGTAAAAGAATAAAAATCAAGTCTGATTACATCTCCAACTTCACCTGATAAGCACGCCACAAATGAAACGGAAGCTGTGATTTTCAGGGCCCTTATCCTCTTGTCCATGATGTAAAAAGCCCAAAGAATAGGGATTTCAATCCTCATCAAATGAGATTCTAAAGCAATCAGAAACTTTCTCTAAAAAATTTTCAATATTCATATAAGGAAAAAACTAAAGCACCACCATGGAGGGCATCTCCAATAGAAAAATCCCAAATCCACCACCTCTTGTGCCATTTAAAGATGGGTTTGATGAAAAAAATTTGGGAAATGATATTTCCTTTCTTCTCAAGGCTTCACAAAGCTTCCATCACTTCCAAGGAAGAAGGAAATTGAACATCCCTAATTCCAGAGATCGACACTCGATGGATCAAAATGCCATCTTCTTGAAGTCGTACCAGACTCTCTAGTGATCCAAAATTCTAACAGAGGATGGAGTTCAAAAGTCTTTTGTCAAGAGAAACAACCAGAACTGACTTTCTTAAAATGGCATCATATACGATTTGTGGTTGCTTCATCAAAACATAGGTTTATAAAATTTTGGAAACACAAAATATGTAAAATAATGTCAATTTGATGTCGATTATGACCGAACTTCAACTTGACTCTAATAACCCTATAAGAAATCATTCTACAAAATTTGGTACAGCTAAAATGACGGTTCATTTGGATTTCATGGTTGTGTAGGCATGCCAAAATAGCCCAATTTGAGAGCTTAAAACTCTTGTTTTCACGAGCAACATTCATTTCATCCAAGAAATTGATTCTCATGAAAACAACATGCAGTCCATCAAACTAGAGTTTAAAGTTTGATGATACTTGCATCTGGCAAGCTTTCTGATGATTTTTTATGATTCCTAGACACCCCATCGCCTTTCAGCCCTTGGGACCCCAATCAATAGGGCACCTAGCACCTTGTTAAATAGACCACCTAGTGTCGTAACCAATTCAGTGCTAGATGCCCTGGTCAAGGGACCATCTTCTAGAACCATTTTCTAATAAATTGAGAGGATCTAGATGAGTGTGACTCATGGGGGACCGAGGGGACTCTCATAACACTCCTTTGGAACCAATAAGGAATCAGGACATGACAACGAAATTTTTTTTATTCCATAAAACCATGATCTTTGCCTTGATCAATGCCGAATGAGTAAAACCGGGAACCGAATATGAAGTAGAACGAGAGTACCTCATGGGATTTCTAAAATCTCTCACCATGTATGAAGAGAGGACATTCCTCCTTGCTGAAAACCGTTCAAGTGTCCGGTCTCTAGCGGTATCCACACGATCTGCTTCAATAGACGAGTTCTCCCTTCCTTCGGGCCTCTAGAAACCTTCCAGATCCAAGCTTGACCATGGGAGATCACCTTCTAGAGGAGAAAGGAGGAAGAGAGGAGGCTTGGGACGTGCTCCAGCTCTATGGCTTGTTAGGGTTTGACTTTATAAGCCATTTATATATAGAAGATGGAATTTTTCACAAAAACCCAAAACTTCTATAAAATTGCGTCCATGCCCTCATCTTATTGACCAGATCTATTGTGTGTGACCCAATAGGCCCAATAGTCAATTTGGTTGAAGCCTTAATTAATTTAAAAGAACAATTCCTTTAAATTAAATCAAAACCGTTATCCGATAATAGTTTTTACGGCTTTCTGATCATAAAGGGTACAAGCCACATCCTATGATCCCAAATGACTTTGGGAAGTTAAATAACATCCATTGAGCCTTTCCATCATAAATTACCACATGGATTTATATCCTCGTTCATACAATGTCCCGGTCTGTCAGGGGTTCGGCACTGACTTTCAACCCCTAAGTATTCCAACTCTATGAAAACTTGTACTCATGAATGGATCAACTGGAAAACTCCTTTTCCAATTATCATATCTACCTTGGCCAAGGATTTAGAGTACTATCCATAGGACATTCTCTCTCTCCTACCGAGAGTGAACGATCCCCTATTGTCCGCTCAATTGCCTCCACCAGGTTTCCCATATACCCAATCCATTAACTATATAGGACCACAATACTAAGTGATCCATTAGTCAATAGTCAAAGTACATAGTACGCCTAGCAAGACATCTTTGGCGACTCAGGTCAAAGATCCAACTGTGCTATTGAGATGTAAGAATAACCTGATAGATAGTTCGGTAAGATACCGATCAGGTTTTCTTAAATTGGTCAGTTCAGTGAACTCATTCCACTAATGAGCACCTGTGTGTGTATCTCAGTGTCCCCACACTGATGACCAATGATATCGGTCATCCTCATCATATGAGAAGACATCACACACATTAGTCTATCCGGATTCTTGATATCCCGTCTCAAGGATCCTATGACTAGGAACATTTAGATCACATACCTCTAGATGATCGATCTCATTATCATGATCTCATCATGATTCGATCATCATTGCATGTGATTAAGGACTTCATTACGATATACGCTTCTAATAAAAGCCAGTAACGAAGTTTTGCCTATTTAATTGAATGAGATATTCCTAGAAATGTCGAATCATATCATATATGATTGGCTTGTAGGGCATACATTTCTATCAATCTCCCACTTGCACTAAAGCCAATCACCTATCTAGCTGATCTCTATCAGCTCAAGGTGAAGCTCAAACACTCTTTGAATAACTGCTTCAGTTAGTGGATCTATAATGTTATTAACGGAAGATACTCTATCTTTAATTATATCTCTATCTACTGCATTCTCTCTGATTCTATGGTATTGCCATAGAAGTTTGAAACTTCTAATGAGACTTTGGCTCTACCCCATTGTTTTCTCAAAACAATACACTTTAAGAGAAAGTTGGGACAATCCCATAAGCTAGATGAACATCTTCATCTAGTCAGCTTCTCAAGTAATACACAGTCATTATTCAATCTACTTTATATTAGTTGTAGAATTAGCAGTGTTCTCTTGCATGGAACTCTTCCACCACCGCACCACCATTAGCTTATCTTATTATTAGACTTATCAGATTAGAAGCTTGTGTTCATAAAACTACAAGACTTCAAGTCTTATCCTCCATACATTAGAGATATATCCTTAGTGCTTCTCAAGCACTCAATGACACATCTCTAAATTATCCTGTGACTCTCACAAGGATTTACTTGATGAATGCTCATAACACTTAGAGCATTAGTGAAGTCATGTGCGTAGCATCACAAATGTGATAGCTATTGCAAAAGCACAAGGGCTATACTAATGCGATCTCTTTATCTCTCAAGAAGTCTACAAAGATATTTCTTTAAAGATATCAACTCCACACTACATAGGTAAGAAACCTATCTTGGAGTTTACCATGTCAAACTCTTTGACTATGGTATTTACGCACATGAATTGGGTAAGGCCAAGAAACCTTTTAGATCTATCTCCATAGATCTTAAAACCCATATTAAGTTTGGAGGATTAATTGATAACTAGGCTCACTTATGATAACATACTTACTTCATTCTTAATGAGTGGTATGTCATACATATATTATGTCAAGAAGATAATAGCACTCCCACTTATCTTATATAAAAATACAAGGCATATCTTCATTCTCAATGAAGTCATAAGATTTAATCTCATTAAACCTTATCTACCATCTATGAGAAGGTTTACTTTAGTCCATAAATGGACCTTATACACACACTATTTGGATGTTTTGCAACTTGATTCCCAAAGGTTGTATCATATACACCTGTTTCTCAAAATAACATAGAGAAACACTATCTTAATATCCATTTGACATATCCTATAGTCATAGTGTGTAACAATAAAAATCCGAATAGATTAATTCCATGGCATAGGTAAAAGGTCTTATCATAGTCAACTATTTGACTTAAATGAAATCCCTTTTAACTATCCTTACTTTGAAGGTCTTTACCTTCTAATATACTTCAATCTATTCTTTAGTGATCCATTTATACCCTATAGATACTAAATCCTTAGGTGGATCAATCAAGTTCTGAACTTGATTAGAATAGATAGAGTTTATATCGGATTTTATTGTTTCTTCCCAATTTGAATCAATATCTCATATTGCTTCAATATAGATCTTAGGATCATTATCCTTTTATCTTATGTCTCATTTCTTCCATCAAAGATATGTCTCACATATCTCTTAGGTTGATTGGACATAAGAAAAGATCTATGATTTGCCCTTGTGTAAATATAAGCTAGTACCTTAATAAAAGTGTCCATGGATTGTGGGACTGGAACACATTCCATTTATACCTTGCTTCCACTATCTTTCTAAAGGAGGGACTCTTCCTCTAGAAATATGGAGAGATGAGCAACTCATACTCTTCTCCCTAAGGGAGGCATTAATATCCTTAAATTTGCTTAGGATATCCTACAAGCCAACACTTTATAGTCTTATATTCCAACTTGATAGGGTTATACTTCTTTACCAAGCCAGACATTCTGAAACCTTAACTTACTTAAGGTCAAGCTTTAACCCCTTTCCATATCTGATATGAAATAATTAGAATATATTTGTAAGGTACCGATTTAAGATCAAGTGCCTATATTGAGTGCTAACCCCTAAAAGACAAAGAAGAATTTTGCAAAGGTTGTCATTATCCATATTATGTCCTACACAATATGGCTTCTCATTTTAGCTACTCAATTAAGCTAAAATGTATAAGAGGTGTCCATCAAAAATTAGATTCTACTATCCTTCATTTATGTGTGAATTATTACTTAAGTATCCCCTCTTTGATCTCATCAAAGAGTTCTAATACTCTTTTCATTAATATTTCCTCTTCATTCTTAATCTCAAATAATTCCTCGAAGGTTTTGGATTTGTATTTCATAAAGTACATATGTCCATACCTAGAGAAGTCATCTTTGAAAATTAATGAAGTTGAAATATTATCCTCTAACATTAATAGATATGGGCTAACATGCATCTAGATTCATGAGTTCTATAAACTCATTAGCCCTCTCTCCATGTCTAACAAATGAAGAGTTGGTCATTTTACTTAATAAGATAAGACTTACATATAGTTAATGATTCCAAAACATTTACCTATATGTTTCTATCCGAATAGTACTCCTTAAGTCTTTTCTTATAAATATGACTGTATTAATAAACTATAGATTGATCAATATCAATCTACTTCACCTAATGAGGATTATTCACACATATTATAAGAGCATACATATCTGATATGAATAAACTCGTTATTATGCTCCTACTGGTAAACACTTTACCTGTTATCTTTTTCATACCATAGAACAAATCACCATTTATTCTACTAGGAAATGAAAACAATATTCTTTTAGAAGGATAATTAAGGCAACTCTAGAAGGCTATAGAAAATTTGTATCTCCCACTAGTAATGATGCAACATTTTGTACCATTTCATATGTAGGTCAACAATCTTCTTTAAGCCTTCATTTACTTGCTATTATCTACAACTCATTGTAGACATATGATGCATATTTGGTATCTCATACTATTATATGCATTCCTAGTATCTTATACTAGAATGCACATACATAGTATCTTATACTATCAAATGTGTATATAAGACAAGTAAATATTAATGACATAGATACATGGAGCTTCTCAAGCTCCACCTTTGCATTATGTGCAATACACTTTGCACTTGTTCTTCTACTTACCATCATCATGATAGTAGGAGAATGCTATGTCAAATTTGGGTTATAATATCTTGACTCACTTCTTTGACTTTTAACTATCACCATCTATCTCTATCTAATGATCTTACTTCTTTCTATTGGTCTTACCAATAAGAAGTATTCAAGATGTATTATTCTTCATCGCCTTTAATTAGCTCATCACCATGAGCCATGATGAATATCATATCCATCTATCCATGTTGCCACTACTATTTTTATTTGATAGAGGCTAACATCTGATAGAAGGCAATCAATACATCATTTTAATGAAATAAGATCTTATCTTCTCTCACTTCATTATATAGTGTAGGAGATACTTACTTCTCAAGTAGGATAGTCAATAGGTCAACTATGAGAACTATTCTCTTAGTTCTAAACCAATATAAGAAGTGTGAGCCATTAAAATACTTAGCATCTAGCATGCTAGATTAATGGTGGTTTATAATATTCTACAATAGAGATATAATTATATCAACATTATAGACATTCATTAAAATTAAGATATGGTCTTTCATCCTAATTTATACTCCCACTAATTTTCGACGAATTTGCATAACCCTCATTATGCAAAGATGGGATATCACGATAACATCCTAGTGGATACCAAGACCCTACTAACTTTATGGTGATAACCTTGTGGGAAACACAACAAGTCATCCCATACTTAATAGGTAGGTAACTTTTACCAATTGCAACTCATGCAATTCTTAGTCATTCAGCCTCTAGAGTTATAACCTTGTGGGAAACACAACAAGTCATCCCATACTTAATAGGTAGGTAACTTTTACCAATTGCAACTCATGCAATTCTTAGTCATTCAGCCTCTAGAGTTATAACCTTGTGGGAAACACAACAAACTATATACTCTAGTTAGGTCAAATCCGCTTGTTACGATATGAGAATGGATTCTTAACATAGCCCTTGTGGGAAACACAATAAGGCCATGCAATGGTCCACCTCAAAGTTAGGCAAATGCCTTAGCCATGATCACCAATCCCTTACTGAATGAGTCTTGTGGGAAACACAACAAACCCATCCAATCTAAGATTGGCTCATCAAGACCATAACAACGGAAGGCTACGTGAGTTATTCTTAATGTCTCACGTTTATCGACCTAATTAGAACGAGGAGGGATTTTATTTTAGTCTCATCAACATAGGTGCTACATATAAATATTAATATACCTTTGAAATATCATATATTTAAGGTATAATCTGTAGCACACACCACATATCAAATATGCATTAAAACATAGGTGATCATGGACTTAACCCTAAACATACACCTAAGGCACCCCTATAGGTGCAATTCCTTGCTTCAGAAGCTTGAGTTGGTATGTTCCCACTTCAGAAGGGTGCTTCTTCAAGTGGTCCCGCTCTCTATTCTACCACGAGCCGGCTTCTAACCATTACAAACAGCTAAAGGGTACACAGACCCACAAATATACAACTCATAATAAGAAACCTTAGTTTTAACCAAGGGGAGTACACAAATGGGGGATAGGTAGAATGTACAATCATATTGTATAGAGAGAGAGGAGGCACACGCAGGCCCCATTTAATAACATAACCAACTTAATTAACCAAGCAATCAAAAGCAAAGCATATTTAAGTCCATGATCACCTCCATACACACACCAACATTCATCACATGAACATAGAGCGCATACGTGATAATTATATGAGATATATCATATATACCATCATAAAATTATATACTGTAATTTTGAAATTCCAAATTTCATGCTTGTCGAATTTTCATAAATAAATAACATGAAATGCACATATAAACAATTTACATGCATAAGACAAGTAATATAAAACATTCAGATGATTCATGCTTTTCCGAAATTTCTAAGAGCATTAAATTAATGTCCAAATCATAATTCTTCAAAATCATATTTTTCAGAATTTATTTGAACACTAATTTAATCAATAAAGATTTTAAAACAATTTTAAAATCATTTATAAAATGATTCTATGGCAACCAAAGTCCAAAACTATTTAACAGGTTCATAAAATTTTTAAAAACCTATTAAATAATTTCTCAGAACTTATATAATCATTAACTTCATTAATTTTGATCTTAAAACAATTTCAAAATCAAAATAATAGAATTCAATGACAAAATAATAAAACTCTATTTAATAAGTCATTAAATACTTTAATAACTCATTAAATACATTCTACAATTTTTAAGAATTTTTCTTGAATTTTCTGGCAATTTTTCGGATCAAAAATAAATTTTAAACAATTTAAAATTTATTTTTGAATTAAATAACTGGCGGCGCATTGCGCCGGCCAATCGCCGCCGGCCACGACCCCCCGCGGCTGCGCCAACCCGCCAGCCGCGCCGCGCCGCGCGCCTCCGGCGCCAGTGCGGGGCGGCCGCGTACCCCCGCTTGGGTGCGTTGCGCTATTGCCACGTACCCAGCGCGTTGGCGGGTCCGGATCCGATCCGGACTCCTCCTTCGCCCGATAAGGGCTGGGCAGAGCACGAAAACCCTAGAAAATGCCCGACTTTCGGGCCTAATTTGGGGGGGTCAAACGGAGTCCAACAAATCCGAAAAAATATGCGTTGGAATTATTAAAGAATAAGGATTCTATTTATAAGAGTTTCATCTCATGAAAAATTCTATCCAACGAGCAGTTTAAGGAGGAAGTTGCCACGGCCACAATTAACCCAAACCGCAAATACCTCCCAAATATGGCACCTCCAAGGGCCGTTGAGTGTCCAATAACTTATGGAAAATCTAGAAAAATTAATTTCCTATCTTCCTACGTCATTATACAGAGGTATTTGAGTCTAAATAGGTAATTTCATCAACTCCCCTAATTTCGGCCGGATATTCAGATATGATCATCTTAGCAACTTTTTGAACTCATTCCGGACTCTCCGGATGGCCAAAATTCATTAGGTTTTCTGAATTGGAAATATCTCATCCACAAGAATCCAATGAAACTAACCACACACAGTTTCGTATCTCATACGAACTGTGGTGATGATATCAAAACTGCTCTGTATACAGTTTCGGGAAAGCAAGAAATCACATAAAATCAAGCCAATTTCGATTTAATTTCGACCAAGGCTTCAACCGGGCTCTGATACCACTGTAAAGAATCAAGACATGACAGCGAAAAAATTTTGATTCCATAAAACCATGATCTTTGCCTTGATCGATGCCGAACGAGTAAAACCGGGAACCGAATATGAAGTAGAACAAGAGTACCTCATGGGATTTCTAAAATTCCTCACCATGGATGAAGAGAGGACATTCCTCCTTGCTGAAAACCGTTCAAGTGTCCGGTCTCTAGCGGTATCCACACGATCTGCTTCAATAGACGAGTTCTCCCTTCCTTCGGGCCTCTAGAAACCTTCCAGATCCAAGCTTTACCATGGGAGATCACCTTCTAGAGGAGAGAGGAGGAAGAGAGGAGGCTTGGGACATGCTCCAGCCCTGTGGCTTGTTAGGGTTTGGCTTCATAAGCCATTTATATATAGAAGATGAAATTTTTCACAAAAACCTAAAACTTCTATAAAATTGCGTCCATGCCCTCATCTTATTGACCAGATCTATTGTGTGTGACCCACTAGGCCCAATAGTTAATTTGGTTGAAGCCTTAATTAATTTAAAAGAACAATTCCTTTAAATTAAATCAAAACCGTTATCCGATAATAGTTTTTACGGCTTTCTGATCATAAAGGGTACAAGCCACATCCTATGATCCCAAATGACTTTGAGGAGTTAAATAACATCCATTGAGCCTTTCCATCATCAATTACCACACGGATTTAAATCCTCGTTCATACAATGTCCCGGTCGGTCAGGGGTTCGGCACTGACTTTCAACCCCTAAGTATTCCAACTCTATGAAAACTTGTACTCATGAATGGATCAACTGGAAAACTCCTTTTTCAATTATCCTATCTACCTTGGCCAAGGATTTAAAGTATTATCCATATGACATTCTCTCTCTCCTACCGAGAGTGAACGATCCCCTATTGTCCGCTCAATTGCCTCACCAGGTTTCCCATATACCCAATCCATTAACTATATAGGACCACAATACTAAGTGATCCACCAGTCAATAGTCAAAGTACATAGTACGCCTGGCAAGACATCTTTGGCGACTCAGGTCAAAGATCCAACCGTGCTATTGAGATGTAAGAATAACCTGATAGATAGTTCGGTAAGATACCGATCAGGTTTTCGTAAATTGGTCAGTTCAGTGAACTCATTCCACTAATGAGCACCTGTGTGTGTATCTCAGTGTCCCCACACTGATGACCAATAATGAGATCGGTCATTCTCATCATATGAGAAGACATCACACACACTAGTCTATCCGGATTCTTGATGTCCTGTCTCAAAGATCCTATGACTAGGAACATTTAGATTACATACCTCTAGATGATCGATCTCATTATCATGATCTCATCATGATTCGATCATCATTGCATGTGATTAAGGACTTCATTACGATATACGCTTCTAATAAAAGCCAGTAACGAAGTTTTGCCTATTTAATTGAATGAGATATTCCTAGAAATGTCGAATCATATCATATATAATTGGCTTGTAGGGCATACATTTCTATCAACAACATCTATGGTGACTCTTTGAGAAACCAAAGAATCTTCTCAAGAACCAAAGGGTTCACCTCAAAATCAAAGAGTCACCATTAATGGTTACCTTGGTGAGACTAGCTAGCCCCTCTCTATAAAAGAGGGGCACCCTCAACATTTTGAAGCAAATTAAAGACGATGTTGGAAGGCTACTTCATTTTTTTAGGGTTTGACAATAACCAACACTTCATCTCAAGTTCCCAAATCGTTGGTTTCCTCTCACATTCAATGAGTTGATTGGCTTCCTTTCGTCTTCCCTCCTTCATCACCACTACTAGTATGCCATCTCCAGTGATTGAACAACCTCCACTAAAGTCGCTGCAAAGTGCACAAGTTAGAGTGCCATCTAGAGGGGGTTGAACACTTCCTTTCATCATTTTAAGCATACTTATTCTACGAGTACTTCACCTTATTTAGTTCTAGTTGTTTTTTTAGTGTTTACTTTTTTTTATCAGACATTGTAGGAGAAACTAGTAGAAGATAACCACCCTCGTGCCTATTGGATCAAGAAGAAGATGAAGAACTCTCAAGCACTTCTTTTCCGATTGGCTAGAGAGGAGAAAGCTAGAACCCATAGCACTCATTTTATGCACCGAGTAATGCATGTTAGTACCTCTTTTCTTTTAACTTCAGAGCTCACGACTCTTGACAAACACACCACGATTCTACAACATTCTTTTCTTTCATATTGCATCGCCTTTTCCTTCCTTCTCTCCCTCTTTCTCACATGACTCGGACTGACCAGCCTTTTGACACCCATGTGATGCTGAGGGTTCAGGGAATCAAGGCAAAAAGGTAGTGTTCCTTTACCTAGTCTTTCTCTGGTTTAGTTTAATTTTCTTTCTTTCGGCATCCCAAAAACTGAGCTGCAAGTCATAGTTTCAATCGAAACCGAATGATTAAAATCAAAAAGCTAGATTTGATCTAATTGAATATACCTTTGCATAATTCTACCACTCCCTAAGACTAGATAATGTGAGCACAGAAAACTCCATGCTTTCCAAGCTACCCAAGTGTACTCTAGTGATATTTATACAAACTTCTTCCAACGATGGGTTCTTCTGCTTGCCAGACTTTCCAACTCATCCTGGATGGAACTCCACCTTAAGAAAATATGCTATAGAGAGAGCACAAGAAGGCTGGTCATGAAGTTGTCTCCCATGACTTGATCAGGCTTGGCCAAATTTGCTTATATTTATAGAGGAATTGAAATTTTTCATAAAAGCATGAAATTTATATAAATAACGCCCATGCCGCCATACTTATGGATCAATCTTTATCTATGTGACTCACTAGTCCCACTAGTACATTTGGTTGAAGCATAATTAAAATAACAACTTATTTAAATTAAATTTATTATCTAATAGTAGATTTAATGACTTTCAGATCATGAAAGGTAAAAGCCACATCTCATGATCTTAAATGACTTTAGATATGATCTTATCTTTATTAAGTCTTTTCATCATTAGTTATTGCACAAAAATAAACCCTCATTCATCTAATGCCATAGTCGTATAAGAATTCATCATCAACTATCATTCTCTTAGTATACCAATACTTTGAAATTCTGTACTCGGAATCAGATCAATTAGAAATTTTATTTTCTAATTATCTTTTCTACCCTATTTAGATATTTAGAGTACTATCTTATAGGGCATTCTCTTTCTTTTTTATTGAGAGATAATGATCTTCTATTGTTTGCTTAATTGCCTTTATTTGGTTTCTCTTGTACCCGATGTAGACATGACAAATTTACCTAATTTAGAGCACACAACTCAAATTTTATAGGGTAACATGTGTGGCTAATCTGAGAATGATGCTGGGTCATTTATTGTTGATTTGGAGCTTTGCCGAGTGGAATCAGACATTTTTTAGAGTTTCTTGAACAAAGCCATAAGTTCCAAAGAAAGTCACTTGTAAATCGCTTAAACATGAAAATCGGCTTGATGATCAAAGCATAATGATCAAGCATTGAAGGCTATGGTCATATTCTCATTTTGGACATGTTTTATTTCATGCCATGTCTTTTTGGTTGCCGTTGGAAACATTTCGACCAACGTCAGACCTTCTGTTCATTGCCCCAACTTTTAGATGAAATTATGAAGTTTTGGAGCATGTTCTAGCGTATCATCTACTGTAGAAAGCTTCCTTGGCTAGTTATCTTTCCAACGCAACAAACGACATCGAATTTTAAGTTCAGGAGTGTCCATAATAACTTTCGAAATGCGGGCATGCAAATGTAATGCCATGCACCCTAGGGGGGCACATGCGCCCTCCCAGGGAGGCACATGGCCATGTGCCCCTAAACCCTAAACCCTAATTGGAGGCACATAGTACCAAACTTCGGATTTGATTCTAATTCCGATCTTCCATCCAAGAACTTCATTGGAATAAATTTTCAATTTTTAGATTTTTGTCTGAATTTCCATGTGCCCTATGTTGAAGGCACATGGCCATGTGCCGCATGGATGAGGCACGTGCCCATGCACCCCCAGAGGAGGGCACATGCACCCCCGACCTGGGACACATGGTAATCACCTTCTTATTTTATTCTTATCTCGGTCTAAAGATTATGTTTTGATAATTTTTTATTTTTTTATTTATCAAAGAATTTTCATGTGCTCCTGGGGAGAGCACATGCTTTCCAGGGGGCTCACATTGCCCAGGACCAGGGTGCACTAGCCAATTTTTAGTCCTAGTTTCTCCTACAAATTAAACCCAATTATGGTCATTCCAAAGTAAAGTTCATGACCCCTTGGGCTTCTCAAGACATTCAATCTCCCTCCTACTCTATTCTGGTGTTTTTAGAGAAAGAAATTCAAACTTTTAAAGAGAGAAAACTCAGTCTACTCGTATTTTGCCAGGTCTCTCTTCTTCGACTTCTACAGAAGCGTGAAGACATCTACTACTAGATATGTCTGAAGCAAAGTTCTTCCTCTCAAAGTCTTCTTTCATTTTTAGTAGATGGCATGAAATTACAAGGTCAGTGCTGGTTGTGGTGGGCTCTGAAGCAAAGTCGCACTAGGCATATCCCAGTTGTTGTTTAGCTTTCTCGACAAACTCAGATTTGGCCATTTCTTCTTCAATTGGACTCAGATCTAATCTATTTTTTTTTCTATCTCTTTGTTTTGTCCTTTTCCATCCATATATAATTTTTTCACATTTTTTATATTAGTTTTAATCTATTAATTTAAAAATCTAAAAAAGGGGTTAGAAGTCACCCAAATCTAGTCAATTCTATTTCAATTATCTATTTTATGTCATTCTCTTTACACATACTTCACTCCATGCAATTATAATTGTATTTTTAATTGTTTTATTGTCTAGTTTAATAGGAAACCAAGCACCCACCCATTGAGGACTCTTCTTCATCGGCTGGCCGAAGAAGGAGAAGCTTGAACCCATATTCTTGGCACTAAGGTACACATGGTCAATTTTTTATTTCATTGCATGAAGCAGAGCCCTCAACTCCTGGTGACCACTTCATTAATTCACTCCATGCATTAATTTATTTCATCTCTTCTTACCCACATGACCCGGATAGTTTCTTCAACACCATAGTGACGTTGAAGGTCGAGTATTTAGGGATCAATGTGAGTGGGTAATGAAGGGATGATCTTCTTCTCCCCCTCTTTCTCTTTATTTGAGGTGGTGATCTATTCACTAATCCTTATTTTGGAGTCGACAACACTCTTTTGGCAACCATGGTGGGTCAAGTAATGTCTTTAACCATGGGTGCTTAGTGTTTATGTGCAACTAGTTCTAGTTCTAAACTAGTTCCTGTGTAAGCCTTTCTTTCCGACTTTCTCAACTCGATTCCATCTTTAATTTTATGATTTCACCTTCTTTCATTAGATCTGAAGTGCCAAGTTTGTTTACTTAATTTTTGTTATTTATTTCAGCTGATTCCCATGTGAACCCACCTTTGCTTTTAAAATCAATTCTCGCATGAACCAACTCTCTTCTACAAATCGGTTCCCGCGTGAACCAAAATTTGTTTTCAGCTTCCAAATCAGATTGTTCATCCTTTATTTTAGGTTATCTTGCCCTCAAATTGGTCACCACATGACCCTCTTTTATTTTTGATTGCCATTTAAACCAGTTCCCTCGTGAACCAACCTTTTCTAGTTCAAACCAGTTCCCGCGTGAACCAATTTCTTTTTTTTACTTCAATTCCCATGTGAATCAAACCTCTTTCTTTAGATCTATCCCCACTTGTATTATATCCTTATTCACCTTCAGATTAGCCCCACATGGCCCTCTTTTAAATTGGTTCCCATGTGAACCACCTTTTTACCCCGGTTCCCACATGATCCAGCTTATTCTTACATCGGTCCCCATATGGACCAACACTTTTACTTGGCTAACAAATTCTTCTCCTCCCTTTTTCTATCACTTTTTACCACCTCCATTTGGCTATATAGACGTGCCAATTTGGCTTCATTTGTAGCCTAAAACTCTTATTCCATTAGCAACACTCTTTATCTAACCATTATCAGACCAAAATCACCTTGTGTAGATGAGCCAAGGATGTCAATGGAGAGCCATGTGAATTGAGAATGGACCAAAGATTTCCAAGCATAGTCGTACCCTTCAAGCGAGAGCCGCGCATTAATCATGGAAATACGAAGCCTGCTCAATGACCGATCCTTAATGATCCACAACTGAAGGTCACGAAAGTCCCGCATGAATTTCGTATCATATTGGTTTTCGACAAGTCTTTTTGACGGTCACACGTCTATATCAGCTTTTATCATGGCTTTCCGATCAGTACTATCATGGCCATCCTAGACCATGCGTTGTCCTTCCAATCATCACCGAGCCTTTCCTTGTCTTTCAGGTCAACCCTGTCCATTTCTTATCACCAATCTGAGCCATATAGTTATTTCGGTCAATTCTGGGCTTTCCCGATGATTACCGACTTTTTGATATTCATTTCATGTTAACCGGGTCGCTCCTGACTTTTTTGATGATTCCAAGTTCTTCATGTCACACCGGACTTGTTCAGTCATTGTTTTTTAAGTTCTTTTAAGTTGACCCTTGACTTTTTGATCAAAATCGTGTCTTTCTGGATCACTGCTCCAGCCTTCGACATCACTGGAATTGTAAATCGGAGGTTAAAGTCCTATACATAAGTTTTAGGATGTGTACCAGCTAGTAAAATAATTTAAGGAGCTACATTTGTGAGTCATCTTTCAAACACAACAAACAGAAGTCAAAACGGACATCCCATTTGCAAGTTTTGGCTTACGAACGAAGCGCATAGGAGAGAGAGTTGAGCACACCCCCGAACTGGGGGCATGGTCAGCACTCCCTCATCCTGAGGGTGCAGCTTGCATGCTCTCATTCTGAGGGTGCGGTCAGTGCACCCCCAGACTGGGGGCACGTCCAATTCCATAAAACAAAAACTTGCCCCATTTTCTGACTTTCCAAACCGGTTTAGGAAGTTTTCACTCTTAAAAATGATTATTTTGATCGTGCCCCCGGGATTTTATTAATTCGATTTAAGCAAATTTCCAAAAATTTTTGGTGTTTTTGGTAATAAGACACTAGATGTGCCCTCAATTTGAGGGCGCACCCACCGTGCCCTCAAGTTGAGGGCGTGGTCTGTGTGCCCCCAGGTTGAGGGTGCAACCATCGCACCCCATCCCGGGGGTGCATCCAGTTCCCTTCCCCACTTTGCACTAGGTATACTTCTCCTATATATTGAGAGCCATTCTCAATGATATAAGGTTAACCTCCAATGTCTGGAGCTCATCCTCAACCTTCTCTACTCCTTTACAAGCTCTCTCCCATGTTCTACTCTGATCCAGTGGTGAGAAATCAATCCCAAAGCAAGAAAGAAGGCCCAATCGGTGCTCTCTACATCGACTGTCTTCATCGGCCTACACAGATTTCTCGGAGCATGTACTGCAAAAGTTTTAAACATAATAAATCTTCTACTCTATGTCCTCGTCATTTTGTAACAAACGGTGCTCAATTAAGACATGTCGTTTGCCCGTGGTGCTTGATACAACTGGGGTGTACAATCAGGTTTTGTTTTCAACACCCATCCACTTTCAAAATTTATGCAAGGCTGCACGGTCATATTTTGGAGATGTCATCAACAGCAATACTCTTCCTCTCCAAGTCCTCTATCTGTTACAATATATGGCACTCGATTCCTACATTGAGGTCATCCGTAGTAATCTCTACACCAAAGTCCCACCAAGAGTGCTAGATTGTAGGTCGACCGGATCAGTCCTTCTTCATCGGTTTCCACTTCAATTGGAGTAGTTTCAATTGCCACATCTCTTTTTTATTTAGTATATATCATTTTTAGGTTATTTTTATTATTTTTTCATCATCTTATATTATAAAAGTCCAAAAAATAGGGTTAAGGCTTGCCCCAATCCAATAAGTTCTAGTCTGATTCCGCGTTTTTCGCTCTTTCTTTTTACAGTTTTTACACTTCATCTAGTTCTAATTAGCCTCATTCACTTGGTTCTTTGTTTCTTAGTTGCACATATCTATCACGCTAGTATCGGTTGGACACTATTCTTCAACGTCCGACTGAAGAAGGAGAAGGTTGAACTCGAACACTAATTTCCTGTGCTAAGGTACACATGGTTATCCTTTACTTAATCTACACTTCATTCAAATTAAAGTAGAGCCATGGCTCTTGGTGACCACATCACTATATTTCCTACATGTTTTAAGTTCTTTAATATCTTTCTCACTCTCCTCCCACATGACCCGAACCATCTTCTTGGTGCTCGAGTGACGTCGAGTTATGAAAGTTTGGGGATCAATGTAAGTGTAGGACCGATGTGAGAGTTATTCCTTTTTCCCTCACGCTACCTATTCGAGGTGCTGACCTAAGACCTGTTTTCAGAGTCAATAGCTTCTTGGCGACAATGGTTGGACAACCAATGTCTTCAATTGTGCTAGGTTGATTCATTTATGTAACTAGTTTTGTTCTGATTTGGTTCCCGCCTGAACTGGCTCTTGTTTCACCCTTTTCATGTCAATTTGCTCTTAAGTTTTACCGTTTGCCCTTTCTTTCAGATTGTCCCCCATGTGGACTTGATTCATTTTACTTTAATTTCAACCCAGTTCCCGCGTGAATCACTCTTTTCTTCTTAAAAATTGATTCCTACGTCAACCACCTTTCTTTACCAACTCAATTGCCACGTGAACCGCCCTATTTTCAGATTGGTCCCCATGTGGACCACCCCTTCGTAGCAACTTCATATTGGCCCCACGTGGCCCTCTCTCTTCTTTTTCACTTATTACACCAGTTTCCACGTGAACCACCCTTTTCTTCTTAAAAAACAGATGCACGCATGGACCACCCCTTTGTAGCTTCTTCAAATTGGCCCCACATGGCCCTCTCTTCTTTTTCCCACTTATTACACTAGTTCCCACATGAACTATCCCTTTCTTCTAAAAAATCGGTTCCCGCATGAACCACCTTTCTTTTCAAACATGGCTCCCATTGTAGAGACAGCAATTTGGCCTTATTTGGAGCTTAAACTTATTCCATTGTCAACATCTCTTTTAGACCATTAAAATCAAGCTGAACCACCCTTTTGGATGAATTAAGAAGCATACTGGAAATCTAAAGACGAGTTGTTGATCCTTGGTCGAATCCGGGTGTGCCAAGCGAGGACCATTGTGTCGTGACCTTTTGTCGAGTCAGCGTACGTTTTTGCTTACCGTTTGGGTTTCCGATTTTGTCAGGTCATTTTAATCGATTTTGTCAGGTCATTTTAATCTAAAGCATACTAGATTTATCCCATTATTTTTGGTCATCAACCTGAGTTGTACGAGTTGCCGCCAACCTTTTTAGTCATTCCGAGTTCTCAGGGTTGTCCTTGGCTATTCCAGGTATCTCTCCAAGTTTTTACGGGTTCTTTTTGTCATTTTCAATTGTCAACCCGAGTTGTACAGGTTGCCACTTGCTTTTCCAGTCATTCTCAAGTATTCCGGGTCATCCCTGGCTCTTCCGAGCATCTCTTCGAGTTTTTCGGGTTCCTCCTGTCAATCCCGGTCATCAACCCGAGTTGTACGGGTTGCCGCCAGCTTTTATGGTCATTCCGAGTATTCCGGGTCATCCCGGTTCTTCCGAGCACCTTTACAAGCTTTTAGGGTCATTCCCATTGTTTACGGTCATCAACCCAAGTTGTACGGGTTCCCACCAACTTTCTAGTCATTCCGAAGTTTTCCGCATTGTCGTCACTTTTTCGAGTTTTGGATCACCGTCTGGGCCATTGGCGCCACCGAGAGGATAAACAAGAAGTTACAACCCTGTACATAAGTCTCGAGATGTGTACCATCTTATTTACTCATTTAGGAAGCTACGTTTGCGAGTCTTATTTCTAACACAACAAACGGGAGTCAAAACGGACCTCCCGTTTGCAAGTTACAGCTCGCAAATGAAACGCACGTAGGAGAGAGAGTGGAGCTCACCCCTGAACTGGTGGTGCGGTCTGCACGCCCTCACCTTGAGGGTGCGGTCAGTTCCGGAAGCCCGAAATTACCTTGATTTTGGCTTTCCAAACTAATTTTTAGGAAGTTTCCTCCTCTTAAAAATGTTTATTTTGACTGTGCCCCCAAGTCAGGAGTGCGTTCATCTTGTCAACTCCATTTTTGGTAATTTTTTAGAATTGTCTGATGTTTTTTAGAAATGTGCCGAACGCACCCCCAAAGTGGGGGGAGGGGGGGCGCTTACTGTGCTCTCAACCTGAGAGAGCGGCCTGCGCACCCCCAACCCGGGGGCGCGGTCGGTTAGTTTCTATGTTTTGCACTGATTTTGATCCTTTATAAATTCCAGCCATTGCTGTACAATCCAAGACTCTTCTCCTTGTCTTCTAGTCATCCTAGGATCGTCCCAACCTTGCCAAATCGTCCTCTTTTCATCCTAGTGTTTTGAGATCATCCCGAAGTGAAAAAGAAGCTGGTCTATGCTCTTACATGCTGCTTCGCTGATCATCGACTTCTACAAATCTCCACTACAAGAACTTGAAGATTTTATGGCAACTTTTTTACAGCAATCCTAAATGTTACTACAAAAAATACTTATTTACAGCAAACATAATTTTTGTCATAAATAATATAATATAATATAACAGTACTATTTATTATTGTTGATATTTCAATATAATCTAAATACATATGTTTAGAATTACATAATTTTATATTTTATATTTTTTAATAATAAAAATATTTTTTTGAAGAAAAAAATAAAGAAAAAGTTAAATATTTATTTTTTAACTTTTCATCGTAAAAGGTTTATACAGTCTAAAAATAACTCTGCGCAAGATGGCAAATATGGTTTGAAGGTTTTAATCTTATTTTTTAACCACTCGTATAATCCTACGCTGTGTATTTGCGGCGAACACGTAAACTCCCTTCACGACTTCACTGATTCGCAGAGTATTTGATGCGCTGGGTATTTGCACTGGGCATATGCGGATTAGGGCTGTCAATGGGCCGGGCCCGGCCCGGCCCGAAGTCGGCCCAATACAGGCCCAGTTCAAAATAGAACGGGCCGGCCCGACCCGGCCCGCATTGTATTTCTGGCCTGGCCCGGCCCGGCCCGCATAAAATTTAAATTTGGCCCGGCCCGGCCCGGCCCGGCCCGATCTTTTCTAATATAAAAATGTATAAAATTCAGAATAAAAAATATAAATATGATACAAAAATTAAATTTCTACCAAATCAAAATATTTTAATGGTCTGAAAATTGCATGAAAATGTAAAAACCAAGAGATTTGTAGTTAATAAAGTCTAAAAATTTTCACAAATCAGAATCTTTGAATACAAAAAATAATCATAAAATTAGAGAAACTCTAGAGACCTGAAAATCGCTAAATTATGAAAACTGTCAAAAAATCGTAATGTTTCTAAATTCTTAAAAACAACAAATTTGACTTGAACAAAAGATAGAATACATGATGCCTCTGCCAAAAGTGGAAACATACATATATCATCTCTGCCAAAAGACCAGCATACCATTATGGGGGGGGCATATCATCTCTGCCAAAAGACCAGCATACCATTATGCCTCTGAGATTTAACTGAACCGATTAGGCTCGGTTAGGAAACTAATGATGTGAGAGCCGCCATCTGCTCTTTTCAAATAATATGAAATAGAAGCCAACGAATAATTTGAAACAAAATCAGATCCAATTACAAGGAAACAAGGAGTTAATCAAGGTGTTAGGAACACAATTATACACACACTTCAACATCTATGCCTAGGATTTTTCAAAGATATCCAAATGGCATTGGCATCATCATATCGGCCGATCTCTCGCCTCTAAAATTTTTCAACAGTACCCAGATGATGGATGGGCAGAGGGGGGACTCTTCAAGTCCTTCCTTCTTCCCTCTTCAAGCTCTCTTGAACACTGCGCTGTGTGATCCCTCTTCTCTCTCTCATCTCATCTGCGAGACACTGCCACACTGCCAAAGCACCTAATTAAGTCACACACTGGCTGTGAAAAAAGCTCTGATACAATAAATGTTGGCATCCGTCCCATTCCTTTCTGTTATACACAACACTCGCTATAGCCAATATAGCAGAAGGAATTGAGAAGAGAAATCCATCATCTAAGTTCCTTATTAAGACATTTGCAAGGACTTGGCTTCCGATAAGGATGCAGACTCAAAAAAGACCATTAACCAGAAAGTGTCTACCAATAGATCTTGCTTATGGCCTTGCTGTAACAGAAATTTAAAGATATTAAGTATATAAAATACTGTAGAATTCAAAAGATATAAAGTTCTTTCAGATGGCCACATACCTTATCATGTTCAATGGCCATCCATGTCTCAAAACAGAATACGAATATAGAGGAGGCAAGAGCCAAGCACGCATTTAAAACCCATATATTAGGATGCTGAAATGCACCCCTCACAACACCCACAAAAAGGTGAAGAATGAAGTATATAATACATGCCTTCTTAGGGCCACCGCAAAATTGGACGAACAAGAATGAGTTCGGCGACATTGTGCCTCTTTATCTATAAAACATGCAAACCTTAAAAATTACATCGATGGCAAGGAACTCGAAAACACGATAATTGGAATGGTGGAACATTAGGAGAACCCATGGAACAGTCGTATGCGTGCCTTGGGAAGTGTGCATCGGATCGTATTTCTTAATAGTGTCCTTTAGCATGATTTACTAAAATGGAGTTACGTGGCTCATTGCAAGTTGACTCTCCGTATGGCTCGTGGAAAATGACCACATTTACTTATTTGGACCTTGCTTTTTACACTTCAAAACACGTTATATTGGTGCTTTTCTGTACAAATTACTTCACGGAAAACTGGGGAGACGAACATTATTGCTATTACCAATAAGTACCTCTAGGTTACATGATCCTCGTTAGATGGGATGGCAGAATATAATAAACACGTTCAAGATAGAGGTATAATAACTAATTGAGTATCAAGCTAACCCATTCACATGTGAGTTTAAGTCAAAGAGAGGCAGCAGAATATTTAATCCAATGGGCAAACCAGTAGAGATGGAAAGTAAATTCCAATTTTATCCCTGCAACAAGTACATACAATAAAATCAGTACAGGTGATAAACAAAACAAATCATTTGTACATTATTAAACTTACCCACAGGATGGATGATCGCCGGACTCGTCACGGCATAAACCGACTTCAAGGAGAAACCAATTTAACGAAGAGAATTTCGAGTCATTTCATTGAAAAACCCTTGAATCGACTCGACACATACAAGCATGATAATGATCCGCCACCGCTTCGTAAGTAATGTGCATGAGGCCTGTCTCGATGGCCTTTAAGGGGTTTCCTGGACACTAAGTACAGCTTGACAAAAGAAACAATGAGAAAGCTTCGGCACCGAGAAACCTTGAATCAAGGACCTCATGGAATGATATGGCATAACAAAGGAAAGAAACTTGACTGCAATGCTGCCTGCTCCATATCTCAGGAATGGAAATTAGGTGCACAAGAGAACCCAGAAGAACAGCCTACAATTTAAAGAAATAACTATACAATCTGACCAACTTGGACGACTTGAGCACATACACCCATTGAAATGAGATGGCATCATAATTTCTCTGGATCCGAAAAAATGAAGATATCGCTAACGGTCTCAGTAGAACTTGGCCCTGATGTTCAAAACGATTAAAATGTCATCATTCTTCTTGAAAATAACAAACAAAAATATAAATGAGAATATATAAATACCTTTAGTAGCATTTCTTAGCCAATCTTGGGTACATATCAATGCCTCAACCGTTTCTGGAAGTAATGAACTACGAAAGTCAGACAAGATTCTTCGTCCTGTACTAAAAGCTGACTCAGATGCAACAGTTGAAGCTGGAATAGATAAAATATCACGTGCCATCCTTGAAAGAGTAGGATACATTGATCTCCTAGCTGACCACCAATCAAGTATATCGAAATTAGACTCTGTATGAAGCACATTTTCCTCGAGATATTCATCTAACTCGTCTTTTGCGTTGTCTCGCTTTCTCTAATAAAAATGGCTCCATCCTTTTAAAATATCCATATCAAATTTTTCTACAATATTACTCGAAGAAGTAGACTCAATTGTCTCACTTATAGATGTATCTCGCTCTCGTGGCAAAGAAACTTGATATTCATTAAATAATGTTCGAATAGCCTCATTCAATTGTGTAACATACATTTGTGCCTCATCTCCATATAATACCGGAAAACAGAACTCAAAAAACTGCATCTGATAACGTGGATCAAGTATAACAGGAATAGTTAACACCAAATCACAATCTTTCCAATATTTGTTAAATTTCAACTTCATTCTCTCTGTCATTGCATGAATAAATTCATATGGACTTGACACCTCATTATCCAACAATAATTTCACCTTGAACATTTCATGAAAATACATATTCGTTGTCGGGTATTTCACTCCAGAAACCACATTAGTTGCATTATAAAAATTTTTCAAGAAATTACATACAATTTCAGCATTTTTCCACTCTTCTACCGTAGGTGCATAATGATAGTTTGGATCATACAAATCCAAATAAGAGAAAGCTTTTTTGTATTGGATAGCTATATCAAGCATATCATATGTAGAGTTCCAACGTGTTGGAACATCTAAACACACCCATCTTTCAACTAATAATCCAAAGATCCTCAATGCACTTCTCAAATGTATGACGACGTGATGGAGAACCCTTTACATGTCGAACACTTGCCCGAACATTACGAATGACACTTCCAATAACATTCAATCCATCTTGGACAACCAAATTGAGAACATGAGAAGCACATCTTACATGAAAAAATTTTCCATCAAGGATCATCTTCTTATGCTCCATGATATTTGAAGTGAGAAGTGGAATGCATGCATCATTAACTGAAGCATTATCTAATGTGATACTTAAGATCTTTGACTCAACACCCCAATCCTTTATATAGCCCAAATTTTACCTCGCCAAGACATGTGCCGGATGTGGTGTTTCAACCATTGAAAATTTTAAAATCTTTTTATGCAATCTCCAATCATTGTCAATGAAATGTGCAAGAATCGATAAATAGCCGATGTCTTGGTTAGATGTCCACATATCGATGTAAGTGATAGACTAATACAAGATGACCGCAAGAATTCTTTAAGTGTCAACTTTTCAGCTTTGTATATTTTCAAACAATCATCTCCGATAGTGTTCCCGGTCACCATCTTAAATTTTGGATTCAAACTCCTCACAAATCTACGAACTCCATCATAGTCCACGACCGAAAAAGGAAACTCATGTAATATAATTGCTCGCTAATTCATATCTACAAATGTCCGGATCAAATCTCCAATTAGAAGAACTTTCACCTTCTTGAAACATTACAGAGCTCGGAGAAACTAACGGTTGGTTCTTTTCACCACCAAGAATTGAACATGGAATTTGCACATGTCTAGTCAAAAGACATGTCCCTGATCTAGGATTTAAAATATAATTTTGCATGCATTACACCGTGCTTTTTGTCCATCATCGTCGTATAATCTAGTAAAGTACTTCCATACTTTTGATTTTGGCTCCCTGGAACGTTTTCGTGAACCACTTGCTTGGGTGGATGTTTCTTCGCATATACTATCATTCATATTCAAGTCTGACATTTTAATCAAGTGTCCCTTTAAAAAGGTTGTGGCTAAAATAAATCTGGACAAAGTTTCCTATATGAAGATAAAAGAAATAGTAGTTAAATGAAATTAGCATAATCAACATGTAGATGGTTTTAGTACATTAAAAAACCCTCAAAGTAAATGATGTAACCTCAAAATTCTCAAAAGAAGATTTGATCCTCTTTTGTTTTGGAAATTCATTTTCCTTTTGAATTTGGATTCGACCTTAGCATTGACTTTGTAAGAAAATAGATGATATTCCATAAAAGTACTAGCTAGGGTCAAAATTATGTTGAGGTTGTTAGGTTCTTTGAAAATTTATTTTGACCTCTCCCCGTCGGATGGTGCGAAGATCCGACGTTAATTACATCGAGATAACTCGAATACCCTTGATTAAACGTCATAGCAATCCATTGGAACAGAAAACATACATCCACAAAATAAGCATTCACACATATGGACATGGGAGAAAACAATCCCATGAAACTGATGGAATGCAAGCACTTAAGTTGTTTTGAGTTTGGTTCTAATTGGTTGAATTAAATTTGTGGGTTTAGTTTTGATTTAGTCGAGTTTGAATTTGGTTTGTTCATTTTAATTGAATTTAGTTTGTTGATTACTTGATATAAGTTTGTTTCAACTTGAATTGGTTGATTGATTTTAAACTTGATTTGAGTTTGATTTAATTTGGATTTGGTTTATTAAATTTGACTTGAGTTTAATCGGGCGAGTTTAATTGTTTCTGGTTTGGGTTGAAATTTGATTTGAAATTGAGTTTGTTTTTGAGTTGGTTAAAATCAATTTGAATTTGTTTAAAATTTGAAAATTGAATTGTTTTGAATTGGTCTCGGCTTTGTACGTATCACAAATTTCAGATCTTTACAAATTTCCAGAGGTGATTTAGTTGAATTTGATTGGTTCGGATTGAATTGAATTGAAATTGAGTTTAATTTGAGTTCAATTTTGGTTGGTTTGGATTTCAATTAAATCTGCAGATTTTGACAGCTTCTCGGATTTCTTGCCTTAGATGCGAGATTCAAATTTTAATTTTTTGATTTAAACAAAGTTGGGGTTTTATGTTCGTTGAATCATCTTCGTATTCGACCGATTGACAAAGTTCTGTTTGGTGCATGCATTTTTTTTTTATTTAGATTACCAGCTCCAAGTTTTGGATTCCGGATTTGGGCAGCCCTTAAAATTGAAATTTCCGCAATTCTCAAATTTTCGTACTCGGGTTCTCGCATTTCTTAGATTTGTAGGCTTCTTACAAACTCAAATTTCGATCTTCTCGATCTTCAATTCTCAAAATTCCAATTGCATTTTTCCTTAGTTCGGATCCTCTAGGAATTACATACCTTTCTCGGTTTCGCACCTCCCATCCTCGTATTTGGGGTTTCCGTATTTATTTTAAATCTCGGACCTCACCACAAAGTTCGTATTTCTAGACTTTTTGCAAACTTCTGATTTTTCGATCAGCTCGTTCTCAAATCTCCAGTATTTCCTTTATTTACGTACTTCAAGCCGCTGATTTCATAGGGCATTCGCATTTTAAGTCTTCTGGATTTTAATTGCAGATTCCGGCCTAAGCTCCGGATTTTAGACTTTAATTTAAGTCCGACGGGGATCATTGTGTAATTCAAACTCTTTTGGTTCTAATGCGTATTTCGGATTTTCGCACTCTTAAATTCCAGTTTTAAGCCCCAAACTTATGATTTTATATTTCTACATTTCACAAGCTCTCGATCTACAAGTTCAAAATTTTGATTTCCAACATATCCACGTCCGGAATTCCGTAATTGACTATCTTGCGGAATTTTACACCTTCAAATTCTCCGACTATCCCGCATTTTTTCAGAAAATTTTGATCCACCCCCGATGGTTTTGTTATATTATTCATGTGATAAAAGTTGCAAACTAATCTTAGTTTTGTGTCTAGATTCTAGAAATTGCACTTTGATGTCGTAGTTTTAAGTTGGCATGTCATGATCACATACTTTCTCGGTTCTCGCTAGGGACCACCACGAATAACATAGAAATTCCAAACGTACCTACTAGCCATCTTAGGCGTATGTACTTGTCAATTACCTTTTAGGGAACACAGAAAAATAGTTACATATTATATCCATCCGGCAACTTGTTCGTATAGGGCTGTCTTTATGCTTTTTTGTCAAAGATTGAAGAGATTGGGAAACCATCGTAGTAAATGTGATTCCTTTTATTATGCTTGGCAGCATGTGAAGAGGGTGGCCTTGCAGAATTTTAGGGCAAGGAATGCCGAGGTCTTATGCGAGGTATGCTTGTTATTCCGCATGTCTTATGTAGACTCCGTTCTCAAATCTTATACAGTTCGAGTGGAATTATTTGACCGTAGGACTCGTGTGCATAAAATCTTATGATTCATTAAAGGGCTTAGTGCCCTTGTACCGCATAATATATGTGGAAACATTTTTTTAATTGCAAGTACCCATATTTCTACAAAGTTCTTTTGAGTGAAACCCTTCATTTCGTACTCTATACCTGCCATTTATCTTTCTTTACTTTTATATATCACTAATATCTATGGTTATCCGGTCTTACTTCTTTCATGGGCGTACTTCATTTTGTAGTCGAGGAATTAAGTATTCAAATCAACTAGATGAATGTCCATGAGAAGGGCATAGAGGCGAAAAGCATGCTACATATATTGGGACTGCAAAAAAAAAAAACTTATACACTTTTGGGGGCATTCATTGGATAAAAAGGATTTATGTAGCATGCAGAAATATCTGAAATTAAACTTTCTTTGTTCATTTATTGCCTTTTCAGCTTCGCTTTGATATTCCACAACTGTACAAATTCCACAAGAAAAAAGAGGTGGACGTGGCAGTTGATCTCTGGCGATTTGTTCCCACCAAACAGTTACATCCATGAGATTGGGCGTAGAAAGCTACAAGAGATGGAAGCTACCTCCAGTTGAGGTCGATGTGTAACGACCGATTAAATCAGCTGACTGGCCCAACAATCGTGCTAATTAAGAGCCTTCCCAGGAGGTCACCCATCCTTGGCTTACTCCCAACAGAGCACGCTTAACTTCGGAGTTCTTTCAACTCAACCTCCGAAAAATGGTTAACCGGTGTTGTTGGTAGTCCACTGATTTAATCTTTTAACATATTCACAAATCGGGGTATTACAATCTACCCCCCCTTAAAGACTTGACGCCCTCGTCAAGATCACACATCACATACCTGGGGCGAGTCACACCGGACCTTCCGGCCGGGTCATGCTCGATACCATATGTAACGACCGATTAAATCACCGACCGGCCCAACAATCGTGCTGATTAAGAGCCTTCCCAGGAGGTCACCCATCCTTGGCTTACTCCCAACAGAGCACGCTTAACTTCGGAGTTCTTTCAACTCAACCTCCGAAAAATGGTTAACCGGTGTTGTTGGTAGTCCACTGATTTAATCTTTTAACATATTCACAAATCAGGGTATTACACGATGCGACGACGACGAAGGCACTAAGGAAGCTGCCCCCGGCCGAGGACGTGCGCAACGTGAAAGAGGAGGAAGCTGCGCAAGAACCACTCAGAGCCGCAGCGTCAGGTCCGGCTCCTCTTCTGTGGCCGACCGACCTCGAGCTCTGCAGCTACAGCCGGAAATCAATGGACAAAGAGGGGGAGGAGAAGGAGACTGGCGGCCGCTCGGCGCTCACCCACGCCCTAGGCGAACTGGTGACGTCGGCCCGCGCTTGACCCGAACAGAACCCGCTGTAAGCCCGCGGGCCCAAGTCGATGGCCCGATATCAGGTCCACATTTGGCCCGGCCCGAAGACCCGCGGGTCAGCCCGCTCCATTGCCGCCCCTAATGCGGATCCGCCACTAGAAGCTCAAGGCTGTGCTTGCTCCTCATTGAAAAAATATATGTTATCTAACAATTTTTTCTTACATATATAGGTAGACTTGTTTTAGCTATACGTAGCCGGCCCCTATTAAGTATGTGGTTCTTGATGCTTGTGTAACTTCCGAAAGCTATATTTGGTCTTTACAAAAATGTAGTTAATAGAGTATTTAGTTATTTAGCATGAATATTGCATAATATCAGCATGACTGTGAGTGTGTGGGACCCATTCCTGAAGGAACTTGTGCTGGGATTGGGCTCTGAAGTGTCAGATCAGCCTGGATTGTCTGATCGACTGATTAGGGACCCATCTGACCCCGATTGGGATTTAGTAAAATGAATAATATGTGTTCAACTAGTGAACCAAACCGTCACTACCAGCTTGGTCTTTCAACAAACTGGTTCATTTCCCTTATTGATTTGGTTATGTTTCAACAAAAAAGGCTTGAAACTGAACTGTGAATAGCCCCAGTGGTAGTATGCGGAAGATGACCATAATGTGTTAAGAGGACTCAATGGATCGTTGTGGAGTGCGGTCCCGGGGAAGATGAACTGATGAAGGGGCTGTGGCGGCATTGCCCAACCTTCAACAGGTTGACAGTATCTTCGACAGGTACATAATGCTGATAGGCCGAACATCGACCAGTGTGAAGACATTCTAATATGATATTTTCTTCTCTCAGAAAATGAGTCTTAAATGAAAGATGGGTCCTAAATTATACCTCTATAGAAATAATTAGGAATGGCTAATCTGGCATAAAAAAAGTGGCCGAATAATGTTCACCCTACAAAAGTTGTCCAGAAGAATTTATAAAGAAGAAGAGCTCTGTTATCACAGATGATGTGTAGTTTGCATCATCTGATTCTGTTCGAATCGTTTCAGCCGACCAATGGAAGGGAAGCCCTGCCGGCTGATCAAGTGACCTTAACCTGAATCCCAACCCTGAATGCCTTGCTAATCACATACTCTTTTGTTTTATCACGATGCATGTTCTCTAAGGTCCAATTTCTGTTTCATCTAACATAGCAGTAAGGTAGTCATATTCCCATTAACATTTCAGTTTTGGAGCATGGTCAATGAATGGCAAAACTAATGTTCTGTACCTTGTTGATGGTAAGTTACAATTTACCTTCAACAAGGATGACAATGACTTGCTTATAAAGAGTGTTGCACGTATCTCTCCCAAGTTAGTGTTTAGTGGAGGTCCTAAGATGCTTATATCTCATTTACCATTTTGTAGATTCTTAGAAAATTGAAACATGAGAATATTATTGAGATGCTTGATGCCTTTGAGACACCTCAGGAGTTTTCTGTTGTTACTGAGTTTGCACAGGTACAGAATGTAGAGCTTAAATATTGTATGAAATGCCAAAACAGGGGACACAAATATTAATTTTTAAATATGTTATGCAATTATTTAAGGGTGAACTTTTCGAGATCCTCGAGGATGACAAATGTCTTCCCGAAGAGCAGATTCAAGCAATTGCTAAGAAACTGGTACAATGATCCCTTTATTTGGATAGTTGTGTTTGCATTGCCATATCTCAGTTATCACGTATTTGTTTCAGGTGAAAGCACTACACTACTTGCATTCTAATCGCATCATTCATCGGGATATGAAGCCACAAAATATTTGTATATGTCCTGGATCTGTTGTTAAGGTTTTCTTTTTCCATAACCTAAGCCTTTCTCAATTGTGGTAGCGATTAATGTAATTAGCTACCCTCTTAGTTTTGATCACAAGTATATGCCAATGTTTTTTTCATTCATCATTTATATATTATTTTGGTTATCAAGCATCTATTTTCTTGCTTATCCATATGCTTGCAGAATTGTAATTGGGCATTTGGAACCATTTTTTTTCATTTGCTTGCAGAAATTTTAGTCAATAAAGTTTCATGAAATGAAATAGTATCAATAATTGATGTGATTGTGTTGACACTAAAGGGACTGGCTATATCCTAGTTACATTTCATCTCTGATAGGGAAACTGGCGGAGTTTGCTTTGAATTTCTAGGCACCACTGGCCCACCCAACTGGTAGGACTCTTACCTTTTACATCAAATGTCCTACTGGATTCTGCAGACGGCACATACTGACCATGAAGAGTTGCCGAACAGATGCATCTAATGCATGGAGAACTACTGCATGGGTTAGAGTACCCTATCCCTTTCAATGGGGCTTGCCCAGTTTCCACTTTAGGACATCTTTCATCGTGGTCTTTGTTTCATTGGTTGCATCAGTGGACTTGGTAAGTGCCAGAGAGCTCTCTTTTTACACTTAATCGTCGCTTTATATTGTACAGGAAATAGGAGCATGTTTCTCTTCTGCTCCCTTTGTTATCACCTGTAGGTACTGTTTCTGTCCTTCGAGATTCAGGTGTTCTTACTGGTTGAATTGTCTGGCAGCTCAAATATGCGCTGAACGGACTTCTGTCGCTAAATACAGAAATCTGTAACTTCCAAAAGGAGATGGCACAGTGTCCTAAATAGATTTCTCTGCAATTTCCAAGATTGAAATAAGCAACAAAGCTGGGGAAGTCGAAAGCCATATAGATGGTGACATTAAAGGTAGATACAAACCATCTTCTTTCAACATGGATGAATACATGCACCTGAAAGACCGTGAGGATCGCCTCCTTGAAGGCCTGCGGCAGCGACAAAGGATAAAGTTTGACGGCCTTGTTTTATGTATGAGAAATTTTGTGGGTTACTGATGATATTTTGTTTAAATAAATAACATTTATATTTCTCCCCTCTTTCTACCATTCTCAAGCAAGATGTAGATGAAATGACTTGGTCCTGTTTTGAAAATTCTTTATATGATTCAAAATTTTTATCCGGGTGTTATATCCCAAAGAATGTTTGTCGATTTCGGTCCTTCAAGTTCAAGGTATGATTATCTTCGTGTCTTACATGTTTTTAGCTTTTTAAGCTTAATGCCCATGGACCTAAAAACTTAGTATTTAGTCCGTAGCAAATAAGGTTTTGCTGTTATTTTAATTGTCATAATAATGATTTTACTCTAACATTAAATCCACAGTAAATAAGATTTTAGTGCAATTTTTAATTAGCATTAAAAATAATTTTACTGCAATATTAATTATGCGATGAATATATTTTTGCTGCAACTTTAATTTTGTCATATTAATTATTTTACTGCAACATCAAATTCATAATAAATAAGATTTTGGTGCAATTTTAAATTAGTAGCAAAAATGATTTTATTGCAACATCAATTATGCGGTGAATATATTTTTACTGCAACTTTAATTTGGTCATAATAATGATATTTTACTTAGAAATTATATTTGCTGCAAATATTATTTTTTTTAGCAAAATATATTTGTTGCAGCTAAAAATATATTGTGAGAGAACTTTATACAGCGACATGCAACAAAAATATTTGTTGCTGTAAAAAGTAATTTACTGCAAAATTATCAATTTTTGTGACATAATTATTCGCAACAAGTACTAACTTTTCTAGTAGTGCTCCCTGATCATTTCTTGCCCGGCATCCTTCAGAAGAAGTGTTCTTCATCGAGCTATCTTTCATCTCCAACAAACGGAGATCGATGATTCCAACATCATCTTGACTCGTGGCAGCTTCTACACCGGTGCTACGTAGACAGATCTGAAGTCTTCTCTTCTAAGTCATCATTTCATTAGTCAATTTCAATGCACTTAATGGTGGATTAAGCCTATACGTACTTCATATAAACTGTTCCCCGGTAAGTCGTCTTTTATTTTCAACCAGAATCATTCAATTCAGATATTTGTGATGCCCATAGCATGTCCTACATCGATGTTGTGTCGTAGTTTCAGAATCGCTCTTAATTTATGGCTCTTTGCGTGCATAGTGTAAGAGAGAGAGGCAGGAGAGTGAGTTAAGTTTAAAATTAATTAAGTATGATGTGAAATATTAAATCAACAGTCAAAAATCATCTTACATTTTTTATATTTTATCTCAATCATTTACATAGAACTATATATTTTTATATGTTATTTATATTTATAGTAAATATATATTAGATACATTTTAATTATAATTTATTTTATTAAATAATAATCAACTATTTCAAACTTATCGAACCCTGCAGAAATATATTTAAAATTAATTTATTTATTTTAATAAACTAATAGTGTAAAACTTTTGTCAATTCCAATATATTAAGCAACTTGTGGATGTTGGTTCGTTTTCAACCCTACTTGTCAATTCCAATATATTAACCGGTGATGACACTGTGTTCCTACGTATGCCACTCCCGGCAACGTCGATCCCCCCCCCCCCCCCCACACACACACACACACACACACAGAGTTACATAAGAACGGGATCTGTGGGGGGTAAACTAAATACTTAGTTCTAAGTATTTTTTTTAATTTAAATTATATTTTGAAATATAAAATTATATTGAAATTTATTGCCTGGATATATATATTTATGTCGCATGCACTTACATGGATATATATATTTAAACAAAGAAGATTAAATGGAAATAGGACAATGACAGGCATCTCAAGATTAAACATAACGGCCAGGGAAGAGAGAACAGCAAACATATAACAAGTTACCTGAGTAATGACTAGATTATTAAGTGAGGACACTGTTCCAACCCTGTTGGATGTTTGTCGTAGTACATGAGCACGAGACATTGTGACTCATTTCAAAAATAAAAAATAAAAAACTTCCAAGATCTATTTGTTCACCAAGAACGATCGATCAGGAAGGATCATCACAGGGGTACGCCGGCTATCCATCTCTGAAACATGGCCAAGCTCTCCTTCGGCTTGTACTCGGGAGCCGTATGACCTGCACCCTACAGCAGTATCAATGCAATATATATACATATATATATATATGTCAGCACTCAATTTTGGTCTTCTTGATCATCATCGTCATCATGAAAGAATATATGACTTGTGGACTGACGGCAGTTAAGCATATTTCACTTACTTTCACCGTGGAGAAGGTCAAGCCGTTCGAGTAGGACCTCGTGTATCTGCATGCATGTTAAGAGGCAAGTCAAAGTACGTATATATATAATTGGATGCGACGTGTAAACCAACTTCTTACAAATACGGCACGCAACCGTCGTACCCGCCGACTTGGCCATCCACAAACCACGGGCGCCAGTCGTCGACGATCGACAGATTAAGAGATCTGATCCAGGATTGGGTGCCCATGAACGGGACCGTAGCGTCGTGGTCTCCACTGTGCCATTCATGCAAAGAGATGTATTAATCAACTTAAAATCGCGCTCTGAGTTAGAGTGACTCAGATTTATAAGTATGATTACATCTCCTACATCATTAATATGACACTATTCTAACTCATCTCTCGTGTGTCAGTCTTTAGTTCTGATATTATGTTAACTAACTCAAAATCACATCTCTGAGTTAGAGTGACTCAGACTTAGAAATATGAGTACTTCTTCTACTTAACTAATATGACACTATTCTAATTAGATGGAGAAGAGAATGTAGGTACGTGGCAGATATCTGCTGGTGATTTTACAGCTTGATACCACCTTAATTAATTTCTTACCTGTACACGAGCGCGCGATAACCTTTGCTGATCAGATCCCGGTGATACCTAATAACGCTTTCCGTTTCCTTGACATAGCTGCGGTTGACCCTTCCACTGCACCTGTGCCACACATCTACCGTTCCCTGTTTAATTTCAGTTAATCCATGGCTCGTCAGTCGTGACTGCATGCACGTTCGCTTTTCTATGTGTGTGTATACGTGTGTGTGTTTATATATATATATATATATATATATATATATATATATATATATATATCCGAGTTCAGATCTCCTCAGCCGGGCGGAGTCCGTCAAGGTGCGCCAGCGGCGCACTCCACCTCGCATGGCCAAACTAAAAAAAAAAAAAATGAAACATGCGCGGCGGGCGCCCCTATGCGGAGCTGAGGGATCTGGACTCCATATATTTATATGTATATATACATATATATGTGCGCGCTTAGGTGCGTGTGTGAGAGTGGACGTAAAGTACCTTCTGTATATGGAGAGCATCTCTCGTTTGATCGCTGTTTGCCCAGATCTCGCACAGATAGTAGCTATATTCCTAACGCCCACGAGAACCAGCACGAAAACGTTAAATAATTATTTCACTTGTACATGACAAACAAAAAGAAATAATTCTATCATCAACACGTTGATAAAATATGAGAAATGCAAGAAAGCTATATATGAGTTCCCAGACAAATAGTACAAACTAACAAAACATAATGTGATTGAAGTTTGTTGTCATTTTGTCCTATATATATCCTAACGGAAAATTAACTTTACAAGTGCACTAACAGGTAACAGCTACGATTAAATGACTATGATTTTTTTTTCTTCTTTGCTTGTATGCTAACCCACTACCTGGAGGCTACATTCCAATGTAGTTAAGTGATCCTCAAGTAGGTATTAGGAACCAGTGGTTAGCTGGATAGATGTGGAGTTATCCAAGTCAATTTAGGACTCTTAATAGGAAATAATAGAGTATTAGTTGGAGTGAGTTTCTTGATCCATCGCTAATTTCTACAAGAGTTGGTATCATCACACCATGTTAGATGAACATCGGAGTTGAAGACACCATGGAGAAGTAGAAGAAAGGGTGGTGGTGTTCTGTGCCCCCATCGGATCTAATAGAAATGCATGCCTTGTGGGACAATCTTATTCAATATAATTCGACAGTTCTTAAAATTGACATATATTCATTATTGCTCTTATTGGATGTGTATATTGAAATAAAATTATTGATTATATATAATAATGATTGAATCATAATAAGATCATCATAATGAGAATAATCAACTAAAAGTATATAATTTAAATATTCATAAGCATACGATCCTTGACAAGACATTAAGAATCCATGTATATTAGTGTGTGTAATATCTTCTCATAAGATGAGAATGACCGTTTTTATTGATTATTAGTATAAAGACACAAAGATATACATAGAGATGCTCATTAGTATAATACATTTACTAAACTAACTAAATTAGAAATCCTAAAAAATACCTTATCTAATTGTTAATTAAAGTTTCTATTATCATGTTCGCATGTGTTGGCACCAAAATTTTATGTTTAGCTTGCTTAACACAAATTTGAGCAATGTCGAAGCCGATCCAGAAATCTAACCTAGATTCGGTAAAATAAGGACCAGATGATGCAAATAGGCTCTAGAAATACCTCAACATGGCTTGATAGACTACAAATGGCTAAGATGATGTGTTCATTGTCTAGCCCCGGTCAACAGCTTTGCAGCGGTGCCCAAAACATGAAAAATGGACACTAAAAGGCCAAAATGACTATTTTGCCCCTAATACGTTAGGACAAATTGGGACTCTATCAAGAAATTTCAACTTCACCATATTGTTAGTATCAGATAGAGCTAGACAACACTTAAAACAAATCGAAAATCCGGCCACCGATTGGAAAGTTATGTAAGGAATATCAAATCCGGCCAAAGTCCCTATTAAATCACACCAAGGGCATGATGGTCTAAATAATTTTTAGAGCAACCTATATGCTGAAAATTTAAATTTCTCGGTCCATGACTATAATCTAGGGACTATTGATGCATTGAAATTAAAATTTTTCTAATAGAAGATTTTAATTGCACTCAATTACAGTTTCTGACATTATTAACGGCCGAGATCGCGTCGATTAGAAAAATAAGTAAAATAAGGAAATATGATGCAAATGAAGGAATCATGGTCACACATCTAGATTATGCACAAGATCAATGGTCATCAGAGCTTATCCCATATTTTTATGATTTAATTCCGGATGTGTTTAATCAATTTTCTATCGGAAGTAATGATAACTATAGGATCGAGAGCATTTTGATGGATAGATTGGATTGATCTTCATCTCTTTGCATCCAATACCTGATGTCTAGCCAAAATACCTTTGTGGGAACCTCGAGAAATCTCTTCCAGTGTTTTTTGAAAAGAGAGTTTTGTTTTTTGTATTTGAAAAAAATATTAATGCCTGAATTTTCTAGCAAAATAGGTGATAGCCTATAAAGATACTAGATAGTCGGGTGATATTAGAAGAGTATAGAACCAAGGTTCAGGTTATGTGAGAATGTTTTTGACCCCTCTCCATCAGATGGTGTGAATAACCGATGTTCATTTATATCGAGCAACTACTCGAATACCCTTGATTAACTATGCCATAGAGATGCTTTTACTGAAAAATGTGCACATCCACAACATGTAAAGAACACAAAGGGCACTGACCCTTCGGGCCTGATGAGATGCAAACAATTTTGGTTAAGTATTTTTTTAGTTTATTGAAAGCTTATTAAAAGTTTGATTTGTTTCGGGTGGTTTGAGTTTAAGTTTAAACATTGAATGTTAAGTTTGAATGTCAAAGTGTTGATTTTTGTTCAAGTTGAAATACTTGATTTTTTTGACTTAGTTAAATTTTGAATCAGTATCGGTTGAAGTTGTTGATGAAATTTGTTTAAGTGTCGATGAGTTTTTCATTAAATTTGGTTAAGTGTTCTTCATATATGATTAAGTATGTTCATACTTATTTTTATGTTCAATTTGCATCACATCTGGTCCGTCAGGCTAGCATTGATGCCTGATCACATTAAGTCAAGTCATCATTGAAGTTCACAACATTTGTTCAAGTCCAAGTACATGGTACATTAGCAGTTCATATATCTAGTTCATCAATGTCAGCGGTTCATATGCCATGTCAAGAATTGACCAAGTGTAGAATGTTTCAACTTGCCAAAGGAGATTTCCTTCCCAAGGTGTAAACTCCCACATAATTAAGAAAATTTTGGCAGTGCTGGATTATTGTTCGATCAGTGTAAAAATTTACCCATCCTATATGGTTATGCCTTTTTGACTTTTCCACATAGTGGAAAGGGTTCATCCACAAAGGAAGCATGTCCCAGACATACGCCCAGGTCAACATACCAGAGTCGTGTCCGAACTAGCTAGCCACCCAATGGAGCATCTAGTTGTGGACTAATTCTTTAACTTAATTTTTTATCTAAGCCCGAGGGAGTGTCCAGGGATGGACTAACTCCCCATATTTAGTGTTTTTGGATGTGAAGCTTAAGGCAACACCTAGTGGTGGGCTAACTCCCAAACTTAGTTTTTTTAAGACCAAAACCTGAGATAGCATCTAATTGTGGGTTAACTCTCCAGACTTCATCAAATTTTAGTGTGAAGCCTAAGGTAGCATCCAGTGGTGGGCTAACTCCTCAAACTTAGTCAAATTTAAGGCTCAAGTAGAGGTATCCGGGGTAGCATCCAATTGTGGATTAACTCCCCAGACTTAGCCATTGTGTCCATTGCCCATTGAGCCAGTTCATGTCTCATCAGCACAATGGTCAAGTTCTTGGGCCAAAGAGGCCTGTTCTTGAGGTTCATGGGCCAGCAAGGCCTGTTTTGCAACTTCAAGGCCAGCAAGGCCAGCTTCATAACTTGTATGCCTTAACCATTTTTTTGTTTTTCTTGCATCAACAGCAGGTGGTGCAAACCTCCATGTAGATAGCTGAAATAGGACCTATTTTTGGTGCTATTTTTGTGACTATGCTGAAACTGTCTAAGGGAGCCAACAAAGGGGCATACAAGGACATGATTAAGGAGTGTTTTGGTAGGCCAAACATGGGCTGAAAGGGAGCTTATATTTGGCTACTGCTCAGGCGGGCAGAACTTGGGTTGCTTGGATGGCCAAATAGGGAAGCCAAGGGCTATTTAAGTAAACCTGATTGAGGGGATAAGACTAGGTCTGATCAAGGGTAGGCTTAAAGGGCACTCAAAGAGACCTGATTGGGAATAGAAATGGGGTGCTTTATGACCTATTAATGTGACCATCAGGGGGGTTAAATAGGGGCTGGTTTGAAGGCCAGCAGAGGGGCCTGATTTGGGACATGTTTAGGAGCCTAATTGGCTACTAAAGGGATGGCAACAGGGGGACCTAATGTTGGTGATAGCATGGGGCTATTTGTATATGGCCAAAGGGGCTGTTTATAGCCCATCTATGGGTTGTGCGCACATGGGTAACAAGAAGGGTCCGAGTTGGGACAACAAAGAGGCTGATTGAAGGGCTCAAAGGGGTTGATTTCTGAAGGTTTATGAAGCCAGCATAGGGAGGTCGAACATGGCTTTGAGGGTACTAGAATGGCTGGGTTTTTTGGAGCATTTGAATGGCCAAGAAGAAGGTTGAGGGGAAGAGAAAGAAGAGAAAAAAAGAGAACTAGAATGAACTACATCTTCCCTCACCTTTTTGGAACAATTCTTGTTGGAGATTGAAGGAGAAGATGGCTGGTCTTCTTTTCTTCTTCTTCTTCTTCTTCTTCTTCTTCTTCTTTTCTTGTTGCAGATGGGGTTGGAATTGGCGCACCAAGGAGGAACACCTACTATTGAAGTTGATGTTCCACAGATGGGGCTGCTACTGGCACACCTACAATGGAAAGCAAGTTTCTCCTTCTTCTTCTTAAGTTGGGATGCCAAAGAGAAAAGAAAGAAGAGTTCTCTTTCTGCTATAGATGTCCACACCAGAAGAAGAAGAGAGATGGAGCTTCTAATGGAGTCGATGGCGTGCCAAGATGACGTTGGACTGGAGCAAGGCTTGCGCAAGGTGTAGCTAGACTAGTGTCGACCAAGGCAAAATGGGAGGCCTATTTATAGAAGAAGATATCATCATCTGCAGCTGGGGATAAGGCTGGAAGTTTGAGAATCCTAATGCCCAAAGAGTTCTAATTTTACTAAAGTTCTAATTGAGCTAGACATTCGACCATTGTGAGGTGTGTGTAAGATGAAATATAGAGCACCAACTCCTACCTTTTGGGTGAGTGTACGCAAACATCAGGTGGGAATGTATTGAAGTTAGACCAAAAGATGCCTATATGATGATAAAGATAAACCTTATATGATAAGGCTTAGATGGGATATGGATAAAGGTCAGTTGGGGAGAGTTTTAGTGTAAGAAGACCTCCCATCAGCTAGATGTGTGTGAGGTGAGAGGTGGCACACCCCTCCCTACTTTGTAGGGCATTGAGTGCAAACGACAACTGGGCAAGGGCTGAATTTTGGCCAAATGATAGTCATTTGATTAGGTAAGATGATAATTGAAGGATATTGTTGGATCAAGGTGAAGATAATACCTATGGGAATAATGATAAGTAGGAGATAAGATAAGAGAGCAAGAGTCCTATCTCATAAAGAATTCCTTAACCCAAAAAACTCCAATCAAAGGAGGAGTATGGGTAAGGATTAATGTTGCCAAAATCAGGTAAGCATGAAGAAATTTCAGCCAAAGGATGAGGTGTTTGTAGACACGTCAAATTGGCCTGATTCGGAGCCCTAGACTCCTATTCCATGGGTGATACCCATTATTTGACTGATATCGGATCTCGATTACTTCATGGAGATGAGCTAAGGACTTCGGTGGAGTCTCTCATGAGTTGAGAATGGACCGATGATTTTTGGAACAATGCCGTAACCTTCAAGCGAGAGTTGCGCGTGAACTGTGAAAACACGAAGCCTACTCGATGATCAACCTTGAATGGTCCATACTTGAACGTCTTAGGAGTCCCGCGTGTGTTCCGTGACACTCGGGGTTTCTGACAAGTCATTTCAGTAGGCGTTAGTCTATAACGGTTTCTTCGTTATGGCTTTTCGATCTGTACTAACACGGCTATCCCGGACCATGTGTTAGGCCTTTTCGGTCATCACCAGGTATTTTCGGGTCATCTTGGTCGATCCTAGCCGAACATTTTCATCAATCAGGGCCATACGGCCGGTTCGGTCAATTTTAGGGTTTCTCGGTTATTTTTGACTTTTTCGAGCTTCGATTCACATTTACCGGGTTAATCTTGGATTTTTTGATGATACAGGTTTTCTGATCATACCAGACTTATTCGGTCATCATTTTAAGTCATTCAGAGTTGACCCGAGTTTCCTCGACCGAAATCGTGCCCTTTCGGATCTTTGCCACGATTTTTGACTTTCCACAAGAGGGTAAACTGGTAGAAAGCCCCGTGCGAATGTCTCGGGAGTCATGCCAGCTGGTTTACCAACTTGAGGATGTGCGGTTGAAGGCTCTCTTTCCAATGCAACAAATGGGGGCCGAATCGGACATTCCGTTTGCAAGTTACGGCTCGCGGAACATGCGCATAGGAGAGAGTGTAACGCACCCCGGCTCCCCGTGAAATGGTAGGGCGCGCCCTGAGCGCCCTCATACTGGGGGCGTGCCTTGAGCACCCTCAGTCCGGGGGTGCGCCCTGCGCGCCCCCGCTTCCTTTGAAATGCGGGGGAGTGGTTAGTTTCTGAAAATCAGAAATTACCGCAATTAGCACCTTCTAAGCCAGATTTTGGGAAGGTTTCCATCGTTAATTATCAATTATTTTGACCGCACCCCTGAGTCGGGGGCGTGTTCATCTTATCAAGTCGATTTTTAGCAATTTCTGGAAGATTCTGGCGATTTTTAGCAATAAGACGCGTAACGCACCCCCGCTTCCTTTGAAAAGAGGAGGGCGCGCCCTGCGCGCCCTCAAGGTGGGGGCGCACCCTGAGCGCCCTCAGGTGGAGGGCGTGGTCGGTCTTGTTTCCATATTTTGCACCAGTTTCCATCTCTATAAATTGAGGGCTATTCCCAATGACCCAAGGTTGAACCCCCCATGCCTAGCTTGTCCTGAGGTTGTCTAAGCTCCCTCCCAAGGCCATCCTGACGTCCAAAGCCGATCCGACATTGAGAGATCGATCCCGAAGCGAAGGAGAAGCCCGATCTGTGCATTTTGCAGAAATTGAACTTCATTGGCTTCTATAGAAAATTCGGGGCTCCTACTGTAAAAGTCTTTAACAGAAGAGTTGTTTCTCTCTTTGTCCTCTTTCATTTACAGCCAGAGGCACTCGATTCTGACTTGCCATCTGTCCATGGCGATTGCTGCACTAAGGACGTGCATCTAGGTTCTGTTTTTCCACATCTGCCCACTTTCATATTTTTTACAGACTTATACAAAAGAATATTGGAGAAGTCTTCAACTGAAGATCTCTTCCTCTTTGAGCTATCCATCCATAGAAACAAGCAGAACTTGATTCTGACATCAGGGTCATCTGTAGAGTTCTCTAAACTGAAGTCACGCCAGAAGGGTGCAAGGCTACCCGAACTGGCCTTCTTCCACCAACTTGGCTTCAACTCAAGCCAACACACCTCATAAGTTCTTCTTAACTCATTTCATTCTGTTTATTTACTGTTTTAGAACATATTTTAGTTCATTTGCATCATTTTTACACAATCAAAAACACAAAAAAGGGGTTAAGGCTCACTCCGAAGCCGGTGAGTTCAGTTTCAATTGCTTCCACTCTCATCTCCTCTTTACAGTTACTACACTTCCCACTAATCCATTTCTTCACTTGTTCTATTCTTCTTAAGTTGCACAGATCGATCAAGCTAGCACTAGTTGGACTCTTCCTCACCAGCCGGCCGAAGAAGAAGAATGTTAAACCTACACATCATCCCCCGCGCTAAGGTACACATAGTCAACTTCTTTCTAGTTTCATTACATAAAGCGGAGCCCGCGGCTCCTGCGACCACCACTTTTATGTTCTAAGTCATTCTACTCCTCCCACTCCTCCCACATGACCCGAACCTTCTCCGGTGCTCGAGCGACTCCGTGAGATGAAAGTTCGGGGATCAATGTGAGTGTGGGACTGAGGCGAGGACTCTTTACTGCTTTCCGAGTGTTTACCGATTCACTCCCTTCCCCCTATTTTATCTTTCACCTTCTCTTGAGGTGCTGATCCAAAACCTATTTTTAGAGTCGACAGCTTTTTGACAACCACGGTGGGACAACCAATGTCTTCAATCGTGCAAGCTTGATTGATCCATGTAACTAGTTGTTTTCCAATTTGGTTCCTACGCGAACTAGCTTGTCCTTTACCTTTTCCATGTCAATTTACCTTTAAACTTGCTAATTACTCTTACTTTAAGATTGTTCCCCGTGTGGACTTGACTTACTTGTCTTTAATTTCAACCCGGTTCCCGTGTGAACCACTCTTTTCTTCTTATAAACCAGTTCCCGCGTGAACCATCTTCCTTTTCCAACCCGGTTCCCACGTGAACCAACTTACTTTCAAATCGGTCCCCGCGTGGACCCCCTCTTTACAGCATCTTCAGATTGGCCCCCATGGCCCTCTTTTCATTTTGTCACCTTTTACACCGGTTCCCGCGTGAACCACCCTTTCCTTCATTAAAAACTAGTTCCCACATGAACCAACCCCTTTTTCAAACCGGTTCCCGCGTGAACCAACCCACTTTCAGATTGGTCCCCATGTGGACCACCCCTTTACACCACTTTAGATTGGCCCCACTTGGCCTTTCTTCCCTTTTCCAATCAAACAACCCGGTTCCCGCGCGAACCACCACTTTTTCTTCAAAAACCGGTTCCCGTGTGAACCACCTACCTTTCTAAAACTTGGCTCCCGCGTGAGCCACTTTATTTTCAAATTGGTCCCCCACGTGGATCATCCCTTTTACCTTCATTCCGGATTTGTCTCCACTTGGACACTCCATCACAAACCGGTTCCCGCGTGAACCACCCTTTAGTTGCTACTTGCTAGTTACTTGTTTTACTTTATCATTGCTTGTCTTGATTGCATTCACTTGCTTGATTTATTTAATAGCTTTCATTCATTTTATACTTGCATATTGATTGCTTCTTCTCCTCTTACCCTCCATTTTTATTTTTGTATTAGCTTTTTGCATCGGGTACCGGACTTGCTCCGATCTATAGGGCATTCGAGGTGGGGGCTCTCTCTCCCAACACACGATCACCCTCCAAACACCTTCTTGGTGGATTTTTACCTCTCTTATAGGATATTCCATCCTAGTTGATTTGGTGGTTTTCATCAAGACCTCTGTAAGTCCCCATCTGTGGAGTATTTCTCTCCGCACGATTGGGCCAATTGTACCACTTTCTCAAAACCCGAAGAACCCAAGTACCTACTCGTGGTGATTGAGTGACAACCTTAGGTCTTGAAGATTGAAGCAATAGGAACCATATCCATTTGAGTGAACAATTGCTAACAATCTATCTAATCTAAGATTTCAACCCAAAAATTGTCGAGTAGTCATTTTAAGAACTTGTTTGCATAACTTGCTTGCTCACAACAATTGAAAACAACCAAAATTTTTTTTTCTTTCAAAACACCTAAAACAAAACAAAAAATCCCTTTAGTTTTTGTGGTCAACTTGTTTTCCAAACAACCAAATTGAAACAAAAAAATCAAACAAAAAAAAACATAACAAAAAATCTTCAATTGTGTACTTGACTTGCCCTTCTTTTTTAACCATCTTTGAAGAAAGATCGACAGGATGCCATGATGCTAAGGTCTGAAAGACACGTCAAGATGTCAGACTGCTTCAAGCAACAGGAGTACGGGGAAGGTTTCTACAAGCTCCAACAACAACCTGAGAGCCATGTCAATGATGCTATGGAACCTGAAGTGCAAGGGGATGCTCATCAGTCCGCTTCATTTAGTATAGAACAAGCTCTTAAGGATATATCTTTTCATCTTGATCCTAATACCTTGTCATTCATACAATCTCTAGTAAAGGGCAAGATGCCAGCTAATCAAGGTCTAGCCGAAGTCAATCGAGCTGTCTCGCTCGCCTCCCCAATCGATAGTTCGACCTATTGCCATAACCCCACTTGGGAAGCCCTGCCATGTTACTTCACCTACTCACCCCATTGTGGGTCATTCTTCAGCTCGCACACCAACCCACCTCCCTTCCATCCAGGTGCCACGTGCACACCCCGGGTGAATTCCTCCCCACCTATTGCTAAAGATAAAGAAACCATTGAATTTCTCCTCTATACTATCTACATCCCCCCATCACAAATGCCAACCTACCATCACTACAATGGCTCAGGTGATCCCTTCACCCATGTCAATGATTTCCTGAGCAAATCATCTCGATGGCAGAATGATAGAAAGACCCTTGCTTTTATTTTTAGGAGATCTATAGAGGGTGTAGCCCTAGATTGGTTTTTTTCATTGAATGAAGTAGAGATATGGGATTTTGAAACTGTCAAGGCCAAATTCTTGCACCGATATGGGCCAGGCTATTCAATAATTGGGGATGCAAAAGGAGACGTGGAATTAATGCAATATCATGATGAGTTGAGCCCCATGGCTAAGAAGAACATTGATGCTATGCACAAACCAAGGAGCCCTCCCCAACCCCATCTAGTTCATCATCACCGGCCAACTCCTCGATGCGAGTTGATTAGGCCACCCATGCCCCAACCTCAGCTGGTCATGCAACCCTTGCCAATAGGGGTGTTCATGGTCTGGTTTGGTTTGGTTTCTTAGTATTTTTTCTCAAACCAAACCAAACCAAACTATCTCCCAAACCAAACCAAACCAAACCAAATTCGGTTTGGTTTGGTTTGGTCCGGTTCAAACCATATTTTATTAAGGTTGAGTAAATATGTCAATATATAATTTCGTTTTATTTGTTTTAAATCACATTGTAATAAAATTTAGTGTATTTGTTTATACATTTCATTAATTTGTATTAAAAACTCTTGAAACAAGTTTATTTTTATAAGAAAAGACACATAAATATTGTATTATATATAACTTAAAATAAAATATTTAATCTAAATCGGTTTATTCGGTTTAGCGGTTTGGTTGGTTTGGTTTGCTTTTTCAGGTTGAACCAAATAGTGAACAGCCCTACTTGCCAATGGCACATAAAATTATGCATAATCATGTTCCTCTTGTCACTAGTGTAAACACTTCATTACCTAAACCGGCTCCCCAGCCTTTGACTCCACCAACATTTCCAAAGGCCCCTCAGCCAATCATCTGGTCCTTGGTTTCTCAGCCTACTCCGCCAACAACCCCTCGGCCAATCATCCGGTCCTTGGCTTCTCAGCCTATTCCACCAACAACCCCTCAGCTAACCATTCAAGCCTTGACTCCTCAACCATGTTTACCAATAGCTCCTCAGCCCAAACCAACATCTATGCCAACATCAATTGAACATTCCTCAGCTATTCAATCAATCCCTCAAAATAGGGTTCACCCTAAGTCAGTTAAGGCACTTGTTTCTTCTACTGCTCCTGCCTTGGTAGAGAAACCAATCACTCCTATCATTCATGCTCTTGCCCGAGCAGAGGAACCAATCAATTCAATCATTCTTGCTCCTGCTATAGTAGAAGATTTAGTCACTTCGACCCTTCAAGCTCCTACCCCAGCAGATGATTCAATTGCTCTAACTATTTGTGCTCCTACTCTAGTAAAGGAATCAACTCCTCAACATATCATTGCTATCTCTCAAGATCAAAGTCAGCTAGTAGGGAGGTCAAACCAAACTCTTCTATCATTCTAGAATCCCCTAAACTAGGCATGCCCTTTTCCATAGAACATCCTGAGGAGAAGCCTACTGTAGGGAGCTTAGATGAAGAAATCATAAACTTAGTTGATTGTCAATCCAATGAAGGACTAGGCAAGGATTTGTCTGGTATTGATCAACTGTTGTCATCATTGGAATTGATCCCCGAAGTTGCTCAGATTGAATTGACCCCTGAGCTGGGAAGTAAGGAGACATAATTGGTCAATAAAATGGGGAATGAATCAACAAACCTCCAAAAGGGCATGAACCTTAGCAAAGGGATACTGGGACCTCCTCCAGCTAGGTAGGAGAATTTTTCAAAATCAATCTTAGGGCCACGAGCCAACCATTCATCCATCTTAGGGTCACAGCCCTTTTTTTATCCTCCTCCTAATCAATGATCAGGCCCATGGGCCCACAATTCATCAATCTTAGGGCCACCGCCCTTTCTTTATCCTTCTTACAATCACCAATCAGGCCCATGGGCCCAAAATTTATCAATCTTAGGGCCATGACCCACGCTATATCCCACTCAATTGGGCCCTCATGCCCCCCCTCTTCTACAATCGGGCCCTTATGCCCCTTTCATCCAACCGGGCCCACGTGCCCCCTTTATCCAACCGGGCCCATGTGCCCCTCTTCATCAATCGGGCCCGTGTTCCCCTTTTCATCAACCGGGCCTACGTGCCCCCTTTATCCAATCGGGCCCATGTACCCCTCTTCATCAACTAGGCTCTTATGCCCCTTTTCTTAAACCGGGCCTACGTGCCCCTTTTAATCAGTCTGGCTTGCATGCCCCTTTCCTTCAACTGGGCCCATGCTCCCCTTTTCCCCAACTGGGCCTACGTGCCCCTTTCCTTCCATCAGGCCCATGTGCCCAATATTCTCCCTAGTCGAGCCCACATGCCCTTAATTTTTCTAAATCGAGCCTACGTGCCCACAATTCACCTCAATCGGGCCCACGTGCCCATAATTCACCTCAATCGGGCCCACGTGCCCATAATTCACCTCAACTGGGCTCACATGCCATGTTTTTCTGCAACTGGGCTCATGTGCCCAAATTTCTTCTAAATCGGGCCCACGTGCCCACCTTCCATCAACCTCGGGCACACATGCCCACACTCCTTCAACTTCGGGCCTGTATGCCCCCATTCCTTCATAATCGGGCCCACGTGCCCATACTTCTTCAAAATCGGGCCCCCGTGCCCCCACTTCTTCAACTTTGGGATTGCGCACCCATACTCTTCAATGGCGCCAGTGAGCCCATCACAAATCACAATCTTGCTCCCAACCATTTAAATCAAGTCCATGTGCCCGCTCTTTTCATTGAGTCCCTCAGGCTCAACCTCCAATCGGGCCTTCGAGCCCATCACCTCCAATCAGGCCCTCATGCCCATCAACATCAACCGGGCCCTCTAGCCCACATTCAAATCTTGGGCTTACGTGCCTCTTGATTCTGACTACTCCCAGGCCTTCAAGCCCACTTTCAACTCATGGGCCTAAGAGCCCATTTTAACTCACTTTTGTTTCCAAGCATGTTTATTTCCTTTCAAATTCTCTTTCATTCTCTAAATTTTACTTTCAACAAAAAAATCAAGGGTAGAGAAATTTCCTGGGTGATACCACAATCTTTGCCTTTTACATCATTAATTTTGACTCCGCCATGCTAAATCAGATCCTCCACATCTTTCACTTCATCATATGACTTTGAATCTTGAATCCAATGCGATATGAAGCATATCAAAAGTGGAAGCAGCATGGCAAGGCAAGGCAAGCACAAGCAACGTCGTCACCAACAATGAATTCCTTCTTTCTGGTATTAAATGAAATTGCATTCATTATCATTATGTCATCTGCAAGGCAATATTTTTTAAAAATGATTTCGAATCTCACATGACAATCTTACTTGAGAGAAATTCATGATTGATGATATTTGTAGCTACCTTGTTTTTATTAAACAAATTCTTTACAATGCAAGGCATGTTTTCAATTGATTCACCTATGGAATGTAATCTACCTCAAAAATGGAGAGAACTACCAGTTAGACTTGAGTCTACATGTTCTAGGTTGTTGTCTAGGAGTCGAGGATAGATACCATTTATACACACACAACACGTCCCAATCCTAGAATCTGGATGACCTGACACCCGAGAGAAGCTAGGCAAGGCTTAGAGATGGAAGAAAAACCCTCACCATATTCTCTTCTGTTCTGTCCAAGATAGGCAAAGGGGACTAGAGGGGGAGAGTATCGAAAGCATCTACCGCTCTAGTAGGAGGCCGTCTCAGAAGGTCCAACTTCTAAAATAGAAAAAGGGTGCTAAAAGATGGGCAATGAACCCCACAGGTTTAAACAAATATGAGCTGTTTGAATGAGTACCCAAAAATGTAGAAAATGAAAAGGCACCAAAAAATGGGCAAATGACCCCACAGGTCAAAGCACCTGTCCGAATGTGTGCCACAAAAATAGATCTGTCAATAAAAAGGAAAAGATCCGAAGAGCCCGAACCCCAATGGGCAATTGGGTGTGAGTAGAGAAATCTCTCTCGACATCTCCAAAGCCTATCAAGGACTTCCTATCAATTCTTCATTCTTAACCCCTAGGGTGTGGGTGGACCAACTAAATCAAAGCTAAGTTCTAGCCGATCAAAGGTTGAAGGTCGGAAAGATTCTGGGTAAAGAACCCCTTTTGCACATGGTGTCTACCAGTGAACCCAGAAAAACAACCAAGTGATGAGAACTTTTGTCGATGCTGATTTTTCTCTCCAAAAAAATTCAAAAACTCTAAAAAAAGTTGAATATCTTCAAAAATATAAAAATTAAGTATTTTCAAAACTCCAAAAAATTGAATATTTTTAAAATCCCAAAAAAAAATTCTTTTAACAAAACTTCTTTTTAAATTTCAAAATTTTTTTTTCATCATCATGCTTGGTTTGAATTATTGTCTTTTCATTCATCGCATATTTGCTACTTTATTTTTACACCCTTAAGAAGGCTATTACTCCTTGACAAAGGTCAACACAGATTGCAACTTGCAAGGGGGATAAGCCATATTGGCATTCTAATCTCCTTTTTCGAGTGTTTCAGGCACGAAGAACAAACAAGGAGAACTGCACAAGGCGATGCTCGCCACTTCCCTCCCTTGAGGATTCTTAGGAGGAGGTGTCACCATAACCTCGGCCTCAACTTTGCCGAGAAACTTTTTGTAGGATTTCAATAAGGCGATGCTCGCCACTTTCCTCCCCTGAGGATTCTCAGGAGAAGGAGTCATCATTGCCTCAACCTTAACTTTGCCTAGAAACTTTCACTCTATGTCCTCATTAGGACACATGAACTCTTTTGTGAGAATGCATGTCATCACATCGCAAACTCACCATTATCATTTTCCTTCCTTAGCATATATTAGGTGCATTAGTATTTATTTTATGCATTGATGTTGAAGATTGTGAATGCAAAGAAGACCAGACCCGAGATCCCCTTCATCAAAATCCACGACGGTTGGGTCATTCTTCATACTTATGGATAAGCCAAAATTGTGCAGTGAGGGATGATGGTTCCCAAATGGGTATCTTGACCTCATAGACAATCTATATCTTCAACTAATTGTTAAAGAAGTTTTGTTTTGTTTTGTTTAGCCAAGCATGCATCATGTAGTATTAGTTGCATTGCATTCTTCGTATCATTTCATACATCATTCATGATCTTCTACTTCTATCCGGATATTTCTGAATCCTACCGAGTCCCTTTTTCCCATCATATACCCCAATTCCAATCTTTCTAGTCTCATCGTATTTTCTAATCCCACCGTGTTCGGTAATCACCTTGTGCCTCCAACTCTTACATTTCTATCACCACTGTGGCCACTACAACACTATTCTTTCTATTCATCCCACCGTGGCAGTCAACTCATCCCACCAAGGGCCTCCTCTTTGATCAGGACTTGCATTGCCATTATCTTCACGGTCTAAGCTTTAACATTTGCCTTTCGAAATTCGAGATCATTCCATTCCGAATCAAATCTTGTATCTTGGAAGACTTGAATGAATCTGAGAGCCTAAATGTGCTCGATTGGTATTCTTTTATTTTTTTCAAAACAAATCTCTTGTTTTAAACTTTAGCCCATCACAGTACAAGAACACCGCAAAGATCGGGTTATCAGCTGATGATGAACCTACGAACCCATGTTTCGAGGACTCCCCACAGTGTTGGGGGTTGGCTATTCTTCTCTCATTCCAATGGCACATATCTTACCAATTGAACATATGAAGACTTGATAAAACATGGCAGTTAACTAAGACACTTGAGGAGATTCGTCTTGCAGAATCTGGTCGTTAAGTGTGTCTATATCATCACCTTGATGCCACCTTTTCAGTCCATCACCATTTCACTCTACTACATTCCACTATGATCCATCTTGCTTCGCTACACTTTCTCTACGTTTCACTCTGCTTCGCTACACACCATTCCCTTGCAAAGCCGACATCAAGGCGAGGCAAGCTGTAGACACGCCAAATTGTCCTGATTCGGAGCCCCAGACTCCTATTCCATGGGCGATACCCATTATTTGACCGATATAAGATCAAGATTACCTCATGGAGATGAGCTAAGGATATTGGTGGAGTCCCTTGTGAGTTGGGAATGAACCGATGATTTCCGGAACAAAGTCGTAACCTTCAAGTGAGAGCCGCGCGTGAATTGTGAAAACACGAAGCCTACTCGATGATCGACCTTGAATGGTCCATACTTGAACATCTCAGGAGTCCCGTGTGTGTTCCGTGACACTCAGGGTTTTCGACAAGTCATTTCGGTAGGCGTTAGTCTATAACGGTTTCTTCGTTATGGCTTTTCGATCTGTACTGACATGGCTATCCCGGACCACGTGTTAGGCCTTTCCGGTCATCACCAGGTCTTTTTGGTTCATCTGGGTCGATCCTAAACAAATATTTTCATCAATCAGGGCCATACAGTCGGTTCGATCGATTTTAGGGTTTCTCGGTTATTTCCGACTTTTACGAGCTTCGGTTCACGTTTACCAGGTTAATCTTGGATTTTAGACGATTTCGAATTTTTTTATCATACCGGACTTGTGTGGCCATCATTTTAAGTCATTTAAAGTTGACCCGAGTTTCCTTGACCGGAATCGTGCTCTTTCGGATCTTCGCCATGGGCTTTGGCTTTCCACGAGAGGGTAAACTGGTAGAAAGCCCCACGCGAATGTCTCGAGAGTCATGCTGGCTAGTTTACCAACTTGAGGAGGTGCGGTTGGAGGCTATCTTTCTAACACAACAAACGGGAGCCGAATCGAACATCCCGTTTGCAAGTTATGTCTCGCGGAACACGCGTGTAGGAGAGAGAGTGTAACGCGCCCCCACTCCCCTTGAAATGGTAGGGCGCGCCCTGAACGCCCTCAGTCCGGGGGCACGCCCTGTGCGCCCCCATTTCCTTTGAAACGCGGGGGCGTGGTCAGTTTCTGAAAATTGGAAATTTACCGCAATTAGCACCTTCTAAACTGGATTTTGGGAAGGTTTTCATCATTAATTATCGATTATTTTGACCGCGCCCCCGAGTCGGGGGCCCGTTCATCTTATTAAGTCAATTTTTAGCAATTTCTGGAAAATTCTGGTGATTTTTAGCAATAAGATGCGTAATGCGCCTCCACTTCCTTTGAAATAGGAGGGCGCGCCATACGTGCCCTCAAGGTGTGGGCGCGCCCTGTGCACCCCTACTTCCTTTGAAAGCCAGGGCACGGTCGGTCTTGTTTCCATATTTTGCACCGGTTTCCATCTCTATAAATTGAGGGCTATTCCCAATGACCCAAGCTTGAACCCCCCCATGCCTAGCTTGTCCTAAGATCTTCCAAGCTCCCTCCCAAGGCCGTCCCGACATCCAAAGCCAATCCGACATTGAGAGATCGATCCCGAAGTGAAGGAGAAGCCGGATCCATGCATTCTGAAGCAACCAAACTTCATCAGATTCTGTAGAAAATATGGGGCTCCTTATGTAAAAATCTTTAACAAAAGAGTTGTTCCTCTCTTTGTCCTCTTTCATTTTCAACTAGCGGCACTCGATTCTGACTTACCTTCTGTTCGTGGCGATTGCTGCACTGAGGGCGTGCATCCAGGTTCTAGTTTTCCACATCCGCCCACTTTCAGATTTTTTATAGACTTATACATAAGTATTTTGGAGAAGTCTTCAACATAAGATCTCTTTATATTCAAGTTCTCCATCCATAGAAACAAATGTCACTTGATTCTGACATCGGGGACATCCATAGAGTTCTATACACTGAAGTCGCGCTAGATGGGTGCAAGGCTACCCGAACCGGCCTTCTCAACAAACTTGGCTTCAACTCAAGCCTTCTTAACTCATTTCATTCAATTTATTTACTATTTTAGAACATCTTTTTGTTCATTTTCATTATTTTTACACAATCAAAAACACAAAAAAGGGGTTAAGGCTCACCCCGAAGCCGGTGAGTTCAGTTTCAACTACTTTCACTCTCATCTCCTCTTTACAGTTACTACACTTACCATAAGTCTAATCCATTTCTTCACTTGTTCTATTCTTCTTAAGTTGCATAGACCGATTAAGCTAGCATCCGTTGGACTCTTCCTCATCGGCCGGCCGAAGAAGAAGAATGTTAAACCTACACATCATCCCCCGCGCTAAGGTACACATAGTCAACTTCTTTCTAGTTTCATTACATAAAGTGGAGCCCGCGGCTCCTGCGACCACCACTTTTATGTTCTAAGTCATTCTACTCCTCCCACTCCTCCCACATGACCCGAACCTTCTCCGGTGCTCGAGCGACTCCGTGAGATGAAAGTTCGGGGATCAATGTGAGTGTGGGACTGAGGCGAGGACTCTTTACTGCTTTCCGAGTGTTTACCGATTCACTCCCTTCCCCCTATTTTATCTTTCACCTTCTCTTGAGGTGCCGATCTGGAACTCATTTTCGGAATCGACAGTGTTGGATGCAAAAGATGAAGCACAATTGATGAAGCACAATCCAGTCCATCCATTTAGATGCACCCGATCTAATGACTATCATTAATTCCAATTGAAAATTGATTAAACACACCTGGAATTAAATGAAAAATATGGGATATTCCCTAATAACTATTGATCTTGTGAACCATCTAGATGTGTGGCCATGATGAATTGAATTGTATCAGATCTTTTGATTTTACCGATTTTCCTGATCGGTGCAATCTCGACTGTCAATAATGCTGGAAATTATAATTGGATGCAATTAAATTCTTCTATTGGCCAAATTTTAATTCCAATGCTTCAATATTCCTGAGACTATAATCATGGACCAGAAAATTGAAATTTTCAGCCAGTAGGCTGCTCTGAAAATGGTTTGAACTATCATGCCCCCGACGCTATCTAATACGAACTTTGGCCGAATTTGATATTCCTTGCATATCTTTCCAACCGGTGGTCGTATTTTTGATTTGTTTTGAGTATTGTCCAACTCTTTTTGACACTGACCATGTAGTAAAGTTAGAATTCCATGTTAGAGTCCCAACTTGTCCTAAAATGTCAAGGGCAAAATGGCCATTTTAGCCTTTAGGTGTTCGTTTCCATGTTTTGGGCATTGTTGCGAAGCTCTCAACTAGGGTCATGCAATGAGCACATTATCTTGGCCATTTGTAGCCTATCAAGACATGCCGAGGCATTTTCATAACCTTTTTGTATCATCTATACTTGAAATTTTCAAGTCTGGGTTGGATTTTCGGATAGGCTTCAACATTGCTCAAAATCTGTGTTGAGCGAGCTAAGCAGAAATTTTTGGTGCCAATAACCTTCATCCTCAAATGATTTTGGCAAAATTCAACATTGCCCACACTCCTCTTTTGGTTGAAATTCTTTTGGTTAAAGACTTCTTTATGAGATAGGATTCTTGCCTTCTTATCCTATCTCCAACTTCTCATTATCTCCTTGGAGATTAGCTTCATCTTAATTAAATATTATCCTTCAAATCTCATCTTATTTCATTAGATGTCCCTCAGTTGGCCAAAAATCAGCTCTCCTTCAACTATTTTGTGTGCACAATCCCTTACAATCTAGGAATGGGTGTGTCAACACTCATATTACCTAGAACATTATCTCACTTTATCATCATTTTCTTTAAAATAAATTTTACTCCCAACCACCAAATATCTCTCAGCCTTATCCTACTCATTAGATGGCCATCATTTGGCTGAAGATCAGCCCTTGCCCCATTGCCATGCGTGCAAGATGCCATACAAAATAAAAGCTAGTGTGCCAATTGCTCATTTCACACACCCAATAGATGGTTGAGTCTACTTTTCCAATTGGGAGTCTTGTTGAAGTAGACATCTTTGGTTATTAGGACTCTCACCCTCCTGGCCTTATCTCCTCATGCAAATGGTGCCCCATTCTCTTATAAAAAGCCCTCCCATCACTACAGGAAACTGGGTCATTGGCGACGGGTTATTGGCGACGGCTTTTTTAAGCCGTCGCCAATAATGATAAAAGCGACGGCTAAACTAACGCCGTCGCTAATATTTGGTAAATAGCGACGGCTAAATTGAGCCGTCGCAAATAATGGTTTTTGCGACGGTCGAAGCCGTCGCAATACCAGGAAAACGACCGTGCGGGTTTTTTTTCTCGGAAAACTGGCGACGGCTTGTTACGCCGTCGCTACTAATATTAGTGGCGACGGCTTGCTTCGCAATACCCGTAAAACGCCCCGTGCGGGTTTTTCCTCGGAAAATTGGCGACGGCTTCATACGCCGTCGCTAATAATATTAGTGGCGACGGCCGCCGTCGCCACTATCCATGGTGACCGTTGAACGGTCGACTTTGTTGGTGACGACGAAAGCCGTCGCCAATGTAACTTATCTGTTATTGGCGACGGCTTCAAAAGCCGTCGCCAATAAGTTTGGGTTAAAAACCCTCGACGCCCTCCTTTCTTCCCCCGCCGCGCTCTCTCTCTCTCTCTCTCTCTCACCGTCTGGTCCCCCGCCGCCGCCGGTCGCCGCCGCCCCAGCCGCCGCCGCCGCCGCCGGTCGCCGCCGCTTCCGCCCGTCGCCGCCGCCGCGGCCGGCGCCTCGCCGCCGCCGCCGCCGGCTTGCCCCCTCCCCTGCGTAGGGCACCTTGAGGGAGAGCTACCTCCGTCACCGCCGCCGCCGCCACCTCCTTTGTGCTAGATTTAAACCCTACTTAGGGTTAATCGAACCTCCTTTGAGGTATACATCTTCAACAAATGAATTTTTTTTTAATTTTGTTTATATACATCACAAAGCATATATGTGGCGAATAGCCCTAACAAATTAATAGGTTAGGACCTCCTCAAACCAATTATGTAGCACCTTGATCACTTTAATTATTTAGGAGATAGAACAAAGGTAGATAGGTGCATAATTTATTTAATCATGGAATGAGCCTTAGAATAATATTTCATAATGCATTTGAGAGAAATACACAAGGGTAATGCCCCTTTGCATATAAATTCCCTTTAATTTTATTGACATTTTTAGAGCTTGGTAGCATTAAATCATATTTAACCCTAAAATTTCGTAATAATAATTATTTTACATAACTAATATGTTTAGAATATTATTAGAAGACTATAATGTATTATTTGAATTTATTGGCATGATTGAACATGGATAACTCATCATAAATAGTAGTTTGGAGATGGACAACATAGGGGGCGGCCTTGAAGGCTTGACCCTTCTAACTATTGATTTTGTATAATTTTTTGTTTCGTTTTAACTTAATATAACAAATCAATTCTTAGTTTTCATGTCTAACTATTCGTTTGTGATAAAAATATTTAATTGGTATGTATAAACATTTATTGTTCAACAACAAGTCTAATTTTGATCATTTTATCTCTTTTTCAGGAAACTTCAATCGAGATATACACTTGAGAGTTTCTTCTTTCGGTGGAGGTTCGGTTATATATTGATTTATTTATTAAATTAACATTTCTTCATTGTATTTCAATCTTTTGACAAATTAAGATGAGTAACTTAGACAAATCATGGATGCATATTCCTAATAGATTAGATTCTAGATATATTGAAGGAATCGAAGAATTTTTAAACTATTCTTTTCATGATTCTAGAATACAATTTAGACATGGACAACATAACGATCTAATACAGAGTGTCCTTGTAAAAAATGTTGTAATACATTTATTTTTAAAAGAAATGTTGTCAAAGAACACCTAATATGCAATGGTATATGGTTAAATTATCAAAAATGGATATGCCATGGTGAAATTGAAGTCAATATGATAAATGAGGACATTTCAATTTTAAATGAACCACAAGATAATTATGTAGATGATGAGGTAATGGAAATGTTACAAGATATTCAAAATAACGAATCTTCTATTCGACATAATGAGGAAGAACACAATGAAGATAATTTTCAATATTCTAAATTATTAAAAGATTATGAGACACCTCTATATGAAGGTGTTAAAAATGTATCTAAATTAAAATTTATATTAAAGTTGATTCAACTTAAGTCCATTAATGGTCTCACTAGAAAATGTATGGATATGATATTATCTTTATTTAAGGAAGTCTTACCTAATGGAGTGTACCCAGTTTATTTCAACATATATGCGTGATACGAGTGAATATAGTAGAGATCGGAACTATGACGGTGGTTCAGAAGAAGTTGATACGGATGATAGTTCAATATTCAAACCAATTGGTCGCCCTTTGAGATGCAGGCGTGTGCCTAAGATTTTGACGGAAAGAGAACAACAGTTAATACATGCATACGTGTTAAATCAAGTTGATGACATCGATTATTTTCGTCAATCTCATAGTGATGCTCTTAAAAATAGACCAACTACGGAAGAAAACTTCTTCGTGTGGTTCAGAACACACATTCAAGAGTTAAGAAAGAAAGGTTCTTCTAGATATACCAAGGAGCTGAAGATTTTATCACTCAGTCCGTCGAGATTTGCCTCGTCATTAAACGGTTATATATGTAATGGATTTAGATTTCGAACATTGGAATCCGATTCAACCAAATCAACTCAACTAAGTGGTGTTATTGTAAATGACCATCTTCAATCTGGTTGTGACGGTTATTATGGACGAATATTAGATATAATTGAGATATCGTTCGATCGGAATAGCCGTTTAACACTTTTTGAATGTGAATGGTGGGATGTACATGATAATGATCGAGGTTTTAAGGTTAATGAATATGGTTTTATATCATTAAACACACGGAGAAGATTAGAACGGATGAACCGTTTGCCTTTAGCAAAGCCAAGTGGAACAAGTTTTTTATGTAAATGATAACTCTAATAAGGGATGGGTGTTACCGTACGATCACTACCTCGTAACTATTACAACCTTTCCTAAAATGAAAGTGAAGATGAAAACGAACCGTATCAAGAACAACTTATTAACGTACCTATAACATTTGGAGTAATCGACGAAGATGTACAACTTCAAGAAACTCAGCCTATACAAATAGAAAGTTAATCCGAAGAATTGGCCAAAAAATCCAAGTTTCTCAATCCGAAGCCGGATTGCCCGATCGGAACCCGGAACGGGCCTCGGATTGGGCAATCCGGCCTCGATTTGGCCAAAAAATCCAAGTTTCTCAATCCGAAGCCGGATTGCCCGATCGGAATCCGGAACGGGCCTCGGATTGGGCAATCCGGCCTCGGATTGGCCAAAAAAGCTAAGTCCCACAATCCGAAGCCGGATTGCCCGATCGGAATCCGGAACGGGCCTCGGATTGGGCAATCCGGCCTCGATTTGGCCAAAAATCCAAGTTTCTCAACTCCGAAGCCCGATTGCTGATGGAACCTGGAGCGGGTCACCGATTGGGCAATCCGCTCGGATTGGCCGAAAAATCCAAGTTTCTCAATCCGAGCGGATTGCCCGACCGGAACCCGGAGCGGGTCTGGATTGGGCAATCCGCCTCGATTTGGCCAAAATCCAAGTTTCTCAATCCGGCCGGATTGCCCGACGGAACCTGAACGGGCCTCGGATTGGGCAATCCGCCTCGATTTGGCCAAAAATCCAAGTTTCTCAATCCGGCGGATTGCCCGATGGAATCAGACGGGCCTCGGATTAGGCAATCCGGCCTGATTGGCCAAAAAAGTTAAGTCCCAATCCGAAGCCGGATTGCCCGACCGGAACCCGAACGGTCGGATTGGGCAATCCGGCCTCGGATGGCCAAAAAAGCTAAGTCCCACAACTGCCGGATTGCCCGACCGGAACCCGAACGGGTCTCGGATTGGGCAATCCGACACCGATTGGCCAAAAATCAAGTTTCTCAATCAGCCGGATTGCCTGATCGGAACCTGAACGGGTCTCGGATTGGGCAATCCGCCTCGGATTGGCCCAAAAATCTAAGTCCCGCAATCCGGCCGGATTGCCGTCGGAACCCGGAACGTGCCTCGGATTGGGCAATCCGCCTGATTGGGCAATCGACTACAGTTTCGCTAAATTTTTTTTATTGCACAATTAGAAGCCGGGATTGCTGCACAATATTTTTATGTGACAGATGAAGAGAATTTTCAAGAAAAGTCGTAGGACATCTCGGACTTCTACACCGTCGAGGGCGGTGGACCTCGGGGTCAATCTCGAAGCATCTAGGGATCGACCTTCCACCTCCGGGTGTTGCTTCCGAGCCGGTTAGGAGGCACCCCACGAGCCTAGTCCATCTCGGACTCCTTCTCACCGGGTTCGACGACGCCTCCTGCTGCATGGTAGTAGTCCATCTTCCCATGCTTCAGGTAAATATTTGAATAAATGCTAGTAAAAAGTTTTTTTTAAAAATCGTCGTTGTCTAATTGTAATTTTTAATTTATACTTAACTAGCTACATCAGTTAGACGTGGGAGAGGTCCAGCAAAGGCCATCAGTGTGCGAACACTTGGCCCTGATGAGTCCTACAACGTCGTTCTAGTAGGAGGATCCGGCGTTGGATCACATGGACAGGAGTTTACCTCCTACTTAGGAGTTATGAACGAGTTCATTGCGATTTGTGGGAGCATAATTACATGGCTCTACCGCAGGAGAAAAAGGATGCCATATTCCGTGATTTAGAGGTAACATTCAAGTAGCTTCATCTTATCTAAATTTTGGTGAACTTTTTAATCATTTTTATATTAATGCAACAACATTTTACATTTTAGCGGAATCCTCAATCGGATGCACGAGATATTAAGGCATATGGGAGAGATGCAAAGAAAACAAAGAAATCATTTGAAAAGAAAGGTAAAATATAATTTAGAATGTAAATTCGAGATAACTAATTTTTTGTTAACAATATTTGTGTACGTATTTTACGGGATGATCAAATGAGGAAGCTCGTGCCAACATTCCTCCACAAGGTGCAACGAGGAACAATGGCATCATATGTGCCATTTATGGAGTCAAGATGATGCTAGAGTAACTCCAAATTTTATTTCCTCTTATAATTAGATCATATTCTTTTCATTTGCATTTTTTTAATGTTGTTTCATTTGTATATATATGTAGGCATTGAGTGAAAAGAATGCCGGTAATAGGCGGCAATTAACAATGCCGTACAGAAGAGGAAGAACAAATATACATCAGTTAGAAAGAGACTTTGTTAGTTAAAACTTAAAATTTCATATTAGTTGATTCTTATTCTGTAATCATCTCTTATCTTTTTTTTTAATTTTTTTTAAGGTACGAAAAGAAGGTCGACCTCCAACTCGTCCGGAGGTATTCCGGATGAGTCAAACGCATGAAGAACTGATGGAGCAGTCATTTGGGATAATGACCAAAGTCGTCTTATGATGGTAATTATCGATTATCATAACCTATTTTTCTTTATAATCCACAATTCATCACGGTGGGATTTTAATTTTTATTCATATTATTTATAGGAAAATATGCAAGGATTGATGAATCCCCCAGCATCTGAATCCTCGGATGCTGGGGTATCGCAGCCTCCACTCACCGCGGAGGAAGCTTTCGTATCCGTGTTTGGTAGAGATCGACCAGGACGGATCCGATGTGGTGGGCGAGGTGAAACTCGCCACACTTGGTATGGTGAGTCAAGCGGAGGTGCTTCTAGCTCGACTCAAGAAGTTCGAGAGCTTAGAGATCAGGTGGCGAGGCAAGGAGAAATCAACGAACGTTATGAAGAACAAAGAACTTCATTGAAACATCAATTGGACAACCAACGAAATCATTCCAAGATAATTTCGATCGCCTCAATCCGATCATTGAAGGCTTGACTCAAAGGTTCCCGACTACGATGTGCCATCCACATCGGGGCATCCTCTGCCTCAACAAACAGAGGACAGAAATGGCGATGACGACGAGGACTACGAGGATGCCGAGGAGAGTGAAGATGATGATGAAGATGAAGATGAAGAAGATGAATAGAAGATGTATTTTTTACTCTCTATGAATGTTATTCATATGTATCAAAACATTTTGTGTATGAATGTGATTTTGAATATGGTATGTGAATATGAATTTAAATTTGGTGAATTTACATTTTGGTATGTTAATGTGTGTTGTTTCATCCTAATTCGGTGTCCGGTTCCGAGTTTGAAACGAGCAATCCTATGACCGAAATTATTAATATAAATCAATTTTTGGATTGGTAGATCCGATTTTAGATCTTTATGAAAGTTTCAAGAATGATTGATTTTCCGGATTGGATCGTATAATTGATCCAATCCGCCAATCAAATTATTTTTTTTTTCGAAATTTATTATTGGCGACGCATTTGTGTATAGCCGTGCCATAAAGTTATTTGGGACGGCTAAAGCCGTCCCTAATATTAAAACAGCCCGCAATACCGTAGAAAAATTTCGGGTTCCGGAATTTTCTGCAGTATTGCGATGGCTGTTTTTAATATTGCGGCCGTAGCCGTCGCTAATAACTTTATTGGCGACGGCTACACAGTAATACCGTGTAAATTTCCGGCAACGGGGTGATAGGGTTTTCGGTTGCCATTTGCGACGGCTTACGTCGCCGTCACGCAACTACATTTATTGGCGGACGGCTGATTAGCCGTCGCCAATAAGATTATTTGAGACCCGCTTAACCCGTCCCAATAGCTTCGTCCGCCGTCTAATCTCCTTATCGTTTGCGACGGCTTGCCGTCGCTAGTAAACTTATTGGCGACGGCTGTCTAAGCCGTCTCCAATAAATGGTCATTTTGCTAATAACTTATGCGACGGCTCATAAGCCGTCGCCAATAAATGCATTAGGGACGGCTTAACAATAGCCGTCGCTAATATTATTGGCGACGGCGTTATTTGCGACGCGTTTGCGACGGCTTTGAAGCCGTCGCTAATATTTATTAGCGACGGCTTTTTGGTTTTTTGGGACGGCTGTAAGCCGTCCCTAGTAACCTATTTTCTTGTAGTGCATCTTGCCTTGGTTGCACCTAGCTCAACTCACCTGTGCGCAAGTCCTACTCCAGCTCTCCCTCATCTTCTTCTTGGTGCACCATCAGCACCTTCAGAAGTTCCAGCTCCTTCCTCCTTTGGTGTGGATGACAGCAGCAACAAAGTATCTCTTCTTCCTCCTCTCTTTGCTATGCCAAGTGAAGAAGAAGAAGAAGAAGAAGAAGAAGAAAGGTGCTTCTTCCTACAGGTGCGCCAGCAACCAGCCTTCTTTGATGCATCAACTCCAATAGCAACAAGTCTTCCTTGGTGTGCCAATTCTAGCATGAACTGTAGAAGAAGGAGAAGTAAAGAAGGTCAGCTATCTCCTCCTTCAACCTCCAGTAGGAACTATGCCAAAAAGGTGAGGGGAGATATAGATTTTTAGTTCTTTTCCTCCTCTTTTCTTTCCTCCCCTTTTCTTTCTCTTCCCCTCAGCCTCCTTCTTGGCCATTTATTATGCCTTCAGCCATAGCCTTGAAAGCCACCTGATCAGGCTCCTATCTAGGCTAGCCAAAACCCTCCCATGATGCCTCACTAGACCAGCCCCATTTAGCACTCCAATTTGGCCCTCAATCAAACCCCTTATTGCCCCAATTCAGGCCAGCCATGAAGCTCCACTTGCTGTCCCTTCTTTGGCCATTTCAAATAGCCCCATGATGTCACCTACACCAGGCCCTTGTTGTCACCCCTCTAATAGTCAATTAGGCTCCTAAACATGTCCCTAATTAGGCCATGTTCAACCCTTTTTGCTGCCCAATTGGACAAACTCCATATTATACACAAATCAGGCCCCTCTACTGGCCTAGAAACTAATCCCTATTCAACCCCTATAATGGTCACCTAAATAGGTCCTAAAATGCCCCACTTCCTATCTTAATCAAGCCTCTTTGAGTGCCCTCAATTCAGCCCTTGTTTAATCCTTCAATCAGGCTCCCTTGAACAACCACTTGGCTTCTCCATTTGGCCATCCAAGTAGCCTCAATTTTGCCCACCCAAGAAGCAGCCGAACATAAGCCCCTTTTAGTCTATGTTTGGCCTATCAAAATACCCCTTAATCAGGTCATGTGTGTCACTTTTATGCCCCTTCAACACAGCACCTGAATGGTCAAGAAAGTCTGCCCTTTGTGCAGCATCTAATCAACCCATTCAAACTTGTGATAAATCTGCCTCTCCTACAGTCCCCTTTCCAACCCTTGCAAACAGCACCTCCACTAGTCCATTCTAGCCTCTTTAAGGCTCCATTTGCCTAATGCCATAGTAAGAAAGCAAAATGCAAAACAGGTCCAAGTAGGTTGTAAACAAAATAGGCCTTGCTAGCTTTTGAAGTTCAAGTAGGCCATGCTGGCCATTGGTGCTAAAAAACAGGTGCTACAGCAAGTCCTTGTAAGCAGGGGTGTCAAGTGGACGGGCTTAGGTTGGCCCGGCCCAAACCCAACTTAACCCATACGTAAGAAACCCAAGCCCAGCCCAAGGTCTTTTTGAGTATGTAAACAGACTCAAAGCCCAACGGGTCACGGAAGCCCATTTATAGCCCAATGGGCCAAATAGTCTATTTCAAATATTTGGTAAATTTTAAATAATTAAGTTTTGAGTCAACACCTGACCTGTGCACCTACCCATTCAACTACCCTTATCATTAAAAAAACATTATAAGCATGCTTGGTATTTACTTGTAATATAATTTATGCCTACATTTGACAAAATAATATTACAACATGAAATCTAAAGTATGCAAACTATAAAATAATAGTTTTGATGAAAAGAGTATCCAGTTCGGCAAAAAGAAATGCATGTGTCAAAATATATCCTATATCCTAAAATATCTAAAAATTGTCAAGTGATTTAAACAGAAATCAGAATATGAAAATATGACAAATGTAACGAAAGATAAACTTTTCACAAATTCATATCTATCTTGTTTTACATGTAGAAGCCAATAAAATTCATAGATTCCCAAAAAATTGAAAAAAATATTAATATCATCTGATCGTAGATAATTTTTATGCAATTGGCTAGATAGTATAGCTAATATGTCAAAAATTAGTTATTTTGTTTATGGTTATTAATTATATATTTATCATTCTAGATTAATTTTATAATAATATGTAACTATTAAAGTAGTTTAACTATTTATGATTAATATATCAGTTAAAAATATGATTAAAAACAAATATTGAAATAAACATAACATATGTATAAATTTATTCATTGTATTTATCAAAAGGTCTATTTAGATCAACATAAAGGTAAAACATATATAAGAAGAGTGATTATTGTGATTTTTAGTGGACTTAAATATAAAATTTTATTTAATTTTTGTCAAACTATTTTAAACATTATCTATTTTTTGTCTGAGTTTTTTAAAATAATGCAATGTATTATTTTTTCACAATATTCTTTGAAATATGTGTTATCAAATAATATTTTATTTGATGCATATGTTATCATTATCTACGATAATGACAACTCAAGGTATAAAGCTATTGTGAGCTGTGTGTGGGGTGGATTTGGATTTTGAAGCCCAAGAGCAGTCACCCAAATCACTTGTCCTAACATCCAGCTATACCTAGACTCATTCTTGCGGGTTCAACGGGCCAAAGCCCATCAGATCCGCCAAGAGTATTAAGTTAGAAACTCTTTTTTTTTTTCAATTGACACCATGGTTTTCTCTAGTGGGTTTAAGCCCAACCCGTGGCGGGCTTTCTAATGGGTTGGCGGGCTCGGCCCTCCCACTTGACAGGCTTATGTAAGGACCAGGTTGAGGGTGACGGCCTGATCCCCCTTGGTTCACAAGATGGATCAAGGACTTGAAAATGTGGCTCTCAATTTCAGTCCAAATAGGATGCAAATTAGGCCTTGCTGGCCATGGAAGCTCAAGACATGCCTTGTTGGCCTTTGAAAATCAAAACAAGCCACTAGGGCCCATGAAGCTTGAATTGGGCCAACTAGATCGACATGACATGAAGGCCATGAGACATAAATCTAGCCCATTGGGCCTTGAACATTTAAAATAACCTTAATTAAATTCAAAACATAAAATACCAAATTAATTAAAGAGTTAGTCCACAACTAGACACTCCATTGGGTAGCTAGCATGTGACACACTTCCCATTACAGATGGACCATTTCCACTACATGGAAAATCAAAATACTATGCCATGTAGGATAGGTAAATTTCACATCGACTGAAAAATAAGGTGGCATGTTGTTGAAATTTTCTCGATCGATTGGAACATTACACCATAAGGACATATATATTCATGCACATTGAACAGCAAGATACATGGCATATGAACTGTCACATCAGATGTACACCGACATGTATTTCAGAGAATATTTCAAGTGTCAACTTGACTTGGCGTATGGGCATCGACATTAGTCTGATAGACCGGATGTGAGGCGAATCAAATAAAAAATAATCAAAATCTAAAGTTAACTCAACCAAAGCTGAAAGTAACCAATGAAAAAGAACACATTAAGAAAACATTAAACACCTAAAATTCATCTTAAAACATATAAATTCATATCCTATAACAATTTGCAATTGAGCTTAATCAAGTTCAATAGAAATTTAAAATATTTAAAACATATCAATCACATTAAAATCAGTATTAAAACATCAACTAACATAGGAAAACAACATAAAAGTGACTTAACTCATGTCAATTAAATTTAAACAATTCATATACCAACACATTTGAAATTGCCAAATTAAAAAAATAAAATAAATTCAACCAAATGAAGTAAATTAATTAAAATTAAACAATTCAAACAACTAAAAACAAACTACACTTAAATTCAAACCAAATTGAAATCTAAATTTAACATCAACATTTCAAATCAAGACATAAAACAACTTCAAACAAAATGTAATCAAACTTGTTTGCATCTCATCGAGATCAAAAGGTTAGGGCCCTTTGTGTTCCTTACACATTGTGGATATGCACATTCTCATAAAATAGATCACTATGATAGTTAATCAAGGATATTCTAGCAATTACTCGATGTAAATGAACATTGGATATTCACCTCATTCGATGGGGATGGGTCAAAAACAAATATTCACAGAATCCAAACCTCGATTTTATAATTTTATAATAACACTTGGACTATCTAGTACCTTTATGACCTATCACCTATTTTACTTGAAAATTTGGACGCCAATATTTCAAAGCATATAAAAATAAAATCTTTTCAAAACAAACATATAGAATTTTCGAGGTTCCCACAGCATGGAAATTTGGCATTAGTCACCAAAATATGTCTTATCGAGCATATTTTAAACTTGGGCTATTGACATGTAGATCACCCAGTTCGATGGTCTAACATACTTAATAGATTGGATATAAGAGAAACCCAATGAAAGTAATTGAGTGGATAACAAGGGATTATTTACTCAAGATAAATGAGAGAGAATATCCTATAAGATAATATTCTAAATTGCTAGCCATGGTAGTGAGAATGATTGGAAAAATAGTTTTCAATTTATCTGATTTTAAGTATAAGATCTGAAAGTATCTGTATACTAAGGATTTGATAGTTGATGCCACCCCTATCCGATTGAGATATATTAGATGAATGTATTAACTAGTGACGAAAATACTCAATGGAAATGAGATAATCTTCAAAGTTATTTGGAATCATGAGATGCGATTTCTACTCTTCATAATTGAAAAGTCATTAAATTTGTTATCAGATAATAGATTTGATTTAAAAAAATTTAATTAAATCCTAACCAAATAAATTATTAGAGCTAGTAGGTCACACACAATAAAAAATGATTCATTAGTATAGAGATAAAATCATAATTTATAGAAATTAAAATGATTTTACGATAAAATTTTAATTTTTTTAATAATAATAAATTGAGTCAAACTCTATTAAGTTTAGGATTTCAAATTCATGGTCAACCTTCTCTAGCACGCTCTCCCACCTTGGAAGTTGCCCATTGCTGATGAAGCTTCGTTTGAGACAAGTCAAAATTTTTGATAGGTAGGATAACTTGCCTATAAAGAATGTTCGTATGAATACCGCTAGAGACCATGTGCGTTGGTAACTTGAAGAGCATAGATTGTCCTATACTTGTTATTCTCCAGGAATTAGTTAAATCCATCAAATGTATATTTGAATATTTAAAATAATTTTTGGTAATGCCATTTCATTCCAATTGAGACAATGACAATGAAATCTAAGGAATTGTCACTTCCGCTACACATTAGTATGATTCCTTACAAGATCTACTATGTGATTTATGTTGTAGATGAAGCCTCGAAATAGAGGGTGTTGAGGTGTCTTTGAGAGGACTTATACGACGTGTTGAGGAATACATAGCATCAGGAAGCAACATTCTACAAAGTCCAACAGCAAGGCTTCTTGGTCCATATGTGACCATCTGGTGACTAGTAGGGCTATGAGAAGAATGCAAGAAGATGCTTCTCGACAATAAAGGCAGCATACAACAACAAACTAGTGGTGCTAGGAGGTCTTCAACTAGCCATGGAGCATGATGATGAGGTCAAGATGGTGGAGCTTCTGACGACAACATTGTCTCGAGAGTCTTAGTGATGGTAGCATCAAGGGGTGCAATCGAGCTGAGCCAAGCTGTGCAAGGCTCTATTCAAGCTTGGCTCGTTTGATTATTTAACCATTCGAACTCTGCTCAATACTCGATGACCTTTCAAAGGTCTTGTTCAAACTCGGCTCGATTTAAGCTCGATGAGTTCAAGCTCAACTCGTCAAGCCGCTCGTTTACATAAACGAGCCAACTTAGCTCAAACTCGAATAAAAATTATGCTCAAACTCGAATCAAACTCGTAATAGAACTCATTTTTGAGCTCAAGATTGAGCTCATTTACTTAAAACTAGAGTTTAAACTCAAACTAGATTTAAGACATTTTAAATTACTATTTAGACAAAAAATAAAATTTTTATATAATATTAAAAAATAAATATATGATAAATATAATATATTTATAATTAATTTATTTAAATAAATAGTTAATTGAGTAGTTAATCGAATACTTAAATTGAGTATTTAATCGAACATTTAAACGAGCTGCTCGTGAACTTATCGAGCCGAGTAGGTCTTTGTTCAGACTTGGCTCATTTATAAGCCGAGTTTTTGTTCTGTTCAAACTCGTTTATTTAACTTAATAAATGATCCGAGTCGAGCTTTTAACGAGCCGAGTATCGAACTACTCATCGAGCTTATTGGTTTGCTTGCACCCCTAGTAGCATCTCCCGTACATAGCAAGATCAACAACATTAGCAGCTTCCTCATGGATGGTAGCACCTAGCAATGCTTAAAGGCCATGGTTGTGTTTCGCTGCGAGAAAGGGTCAACCTTCCAATGTGTTAGACCTCCACTAAGATCACAAGTGCTGGACGGCCGCAAGGTGAGGACCCTTGGTGGTGCATGGAGTCCCTATAGGTTGAAAAGTAGTTGCAACATTGAAGAGATGGTGAAGTGGACGTGTACATAGAAAGGGGGCAGAAAGGGGGTAGCGGCCTCAATTCTGTGTAGGGTTTTCTTTATTCTTGTGTTGTATTAAGAGAGAGAGAGATGGAGATTCATTAAGTTATTGGTCTTAGATAGTTCTTATCAAATTGAATTGATTTAGATCTAGTCCTTGGATGTGATAAGTTCTAATAAGACTTAGTTGCTGGATACAGGTTTTGGATAAGTTGTCAAGTCTTGTTCCAATCCAAAAACAAGATTTGATTCAAGAGGGGCAAGTTTATCGATCAGACAACTGAGATTCTATTGAGTTGATCGACAGTGATCAGTGTCAAAATTAGGTGATCTAAGAGTCTAACCCTAGATTTTGAACACTTTGGTTCACTGGACTATGCAGATTAGGCAATTTCCAAATTAATAGTCTAATTTGTGTAGGTGCAAGGTACGGGTTGATATCGATCAAGGATGAGCTTGATCGAGATAGATCAATGGTGGGGTAAGAATGCACAAGCCACAGGTCCATTGAAAGGGTAATAAATTTCTTTGTGAAACCCTTTAACAATTATGCAGACTTCACACTCTAGAAGCAAAGTGTGAATAATGTACTTACGTGGAAAGGACTTATCAAGGCTCTCAGGAAGAAGATGGACAAACCAAAGAAGCTGATAAAGGAGTGAGTTGAAATGCGGGTGCAAGCATATAAAATGACTCAACTATTTTTAGTAGATAACATGATTTAAAAGATGGTCAACTTGGAAAACCCGATGGGTGTCTAGGAGAAGCTAGAGAACAGGTACATTTCCAAGTTGCTAATGAACTAGGTGTGAGTGAAGAAGCAGCTATATAGACTAAAGATGATGAAGAGAACGAGGATACAAGTGCCTTTTAAAAACTTCAATGGGATCTTAACTGAGGTGTTGTCCTTAGGCAGGGAAATAAATGAAGAGAATTAACCACTTCTCCAATTATCATTGTATGGAATCATCCTACAAAATTTGATGCAGCGAAAGCGACGATTCTTATAAGTTCCTTTATAAACTATCTTAATCAGAACTAAATAACAAAAATTGAAAACCGATCAATATGATTCGAATATACTTGATTGGGATTCATCTAATCCCTTGGAGAGAAAAAAAGATGAGCTTCTCAAGCTTTAAAAACTGTTCAAGTGACTAGTATCCAATGATATCCACGTGAACTTCATCCATAGCAGGTTCTCCTTTCACACCAGTCCCGAGAACTATTCCCGAACGGAGCTCCATTGCCCATAGATACCTTCTAGAGAGAGGAGGTAAAGAGGAGGTTGAGAATATGATTTTTACCCTTGGCTTAATAGAGTTTGGTTGAAACTACTAATATTTATAAAGAATTTTAGAATTTTTTATAAAAATCTAAAATATCCATAAATTATGCCCTTGTCCCTGTACTTATGGATAAGTCCTTATGTGTGTGACCCACTAAACCCAATAACCTATTTGGTTAAGGCATAATTAAAATAGAACAATTCTATTTAATTGATTTAAATCTATTATCCGATAGTAGATTAATCGGCCCAACGATCATGAAGGGTACAAGCCACATCCCATGATCCTAAATGGCTACAGGGATAATATTATCTCTATTGAGCCTTTCCATCATTAGTTACTGCATGGATATAAACCCTCGTCCATCCAATATCCTGGTCGGAAGGGAGTACGGCATCGACTGTCAACTGCTTAGTATACTGACTCTATAAGTTCTTGTACTCGAAATTGGATCAATTGAAAAACTCATTTTTCAATCATCTTATCTACCCTAACCAGAGATTTAGAGGTACAAGTTTCACCCAATAAGACATCTTTGACGACTTAGGTTAAAGGTCTAACCATACAACTATGATGATAGAAAAACTCTGATTGACAATTCAATAAGATATCATTCAGGGTTTTTAATTCAATCATTTAAGTGAACTGATTTGACTAATGAGCATATGTATGTATATCTAAGTGTCTCCACACTAATGACCAATGAGATCGGTCATCCTCAACACATGAGAAGACATCACATACACTAGTATATCAGGATCCTTGATGTTCCGTCTCAAGGATCCTATGACAATTAACATTTAGATCACATACCTCTAGATGATCAATTTCATTCTCATTATCTCATTTACCATGATTCAATCATCAGTGCATGTGATCAAGTACTTCATTACAATATATATATCTAATAATTGAATGAGATATTTCTAGAAATATCGAATCATATCATATATGATTAGCTTGTAAGACATACATTTCTATCATTCATCATTGTCAATGTCGTACAACTATATCATGACAATCATACTGTATAAAACTGATTCTCTCAAGTTGGATGATGTCATAGCTTTGTTGCTTTCAAACAAATCTCATTGAAAGAGCAACAAAGCAAGAACATCTGGTGAGGGTTAGGTTTTCACTGTAGATGGAGGTCATGGAAGAATAAACAACCGACAAGGAAGACAAGATGGCAAGGGATGGTCCAAGACATAGAGAAGTAGATGCTACTATTGTGATGAGAAAGGATGCTTCAAGTGGACAGCTTGTAGCATAAGAAGAGCAAATAATTGTAGGAGACAAAGAAGGAGAAGATTGTAGTGTCAACGAGGAGAATGTGGATGACATCTTTTATACCATCTGAGAGAGAGAGAGAGAGAGAGAGAGAGAGAGAGAGAGAGAGAGAGAGAGAGAGAGAGAGAGAGAGATCATAGATTTTAACTACTTGTTTCATGTATACGTAAATAGGACGATATTTGATAGGTATCAAGCATGTGGAGGTGACATGGTCTGATTGACAAATAGAGCTTGTTGCTTAGCTGTAGGTGTCAGATCCACGAGAATACACATATTCGATGGAAAGGTGTGAATACTCCATGATGTTTGACACGTGATAGATCTAAAAAGGAACATGATCTCATTGAGAGTTGTGTGTTTGAAAGGAAATCAATACACTCTTAAACGTGGGGCTCTCAAGGAGTTCTCAAGGTGTGTAGAAGAGCAAAGATCATGCTAGGGGACTGCCAAGTTGTTGTACATATTTGTAGGGAGGATTGACTCTAATGTAGGTATAAAGTCTCTAGCGAGAAGTACAATTCTATAGATGGCAAGTTCTACTGAAGGTGGCATGCAAAGGAAGCATGTGATGTTTCTTCCTATGGTGATGGTGGTCAGCATCTCTTGCACAACTTCAGAAAAGAGAGGCTATATCAAAGCATACAATGGACTTAGGCTATGTAGACATCTGTTCTACATATGAACCATGTTAGTGGAACTCACAGACAGATGAACACTTGTGGAGTTAACTTAAAGTGAAGAATGTTATGTATGTGAGTTACATACATAATCGAGTGGGTTAATCCTTAAGTAAGAGTTAATATTCAGTAGTTAACTAGATAGGCATTGGGGTATCGAAGTCGGTTTAGGATTCTAAACATCTAGAGACTTGGAAAGTCCAAATTGGAGTGAGTTTCTTAAGATGTTCTCCCTATAAATAGTTCAGACCGGTGGCTCGTTCAAGATATTAAGTGTTGAGGGTGCTACTAGAGGGAGAGATTTTACCTATGTAGTGTTAGTGGATCAATTTCTCCTAGAATCACCTTGTGTCATGGTGTGCCCGTGGATGGCTCCACTGCTTCAGTGCTAACACCTACCCATACCCAACATTTACTGTATAAATTGTCGAAATTAAGCACATAAGCTTACCCTGCACTCTAGATGAAGATACTCTGTAGCAATCGCTTGTAAAGATCTCCTGTCTGATTCACCGACACTTTGTAGCATTGGAGATGGTCGAGGACACAGGGGTTCCAAAATGAATACATAATTGATTTCTGAGTATGCCTATATGCATGCAATGAAGAAAGTGAAAAGAAACATAATTGACTAGGGCATCAAATAATTAAGAGAGACCACCGGCAAGCACTTACTTTCTTAACGATATCAAGATTTTTAGCACACTCCTTGCTCCTTGGATTATCATAATCGTGATCTTTACAGTACTTCATCACCGGCTGGGAGTGAAATTAAGAAAAGAACTTAAATTAATCACATTCCGCCTACCTAATTAACAAGTTCAGAGACTACCAAAATGGAAGAGAAAGTCAAATATATTACAAAACCACCGATGGCAATATATATATATATATATATCATAGTAAGTGCATCTGGAGCTAGTGCTGTCTATAAGGGTGTTGCCCAAGATGTTCTCATAAAACGTGAAGGGTACGGTGTAAGATCTAATTAATCAAGTATTATTAGGGCTATTTTGTAAAATGGAAGCCGAAAAATCCAGAAAGATTTTTCATTAATAGACTCGAGGCATGCGTTTGTCTACTTAAGCATCCCAAATTCCTCTCCCAATGATTTATATCTAATCTTCCAACATCCAGCAAGGCTGACCATCTTATTTTGTGTGCATTCGGTTAGAATCATAAAAAATTTTTTATTAATTAAAAGCTTTAACATCACATAATCCTGTCAAACATATCCGATCTCTCCTTTACCTATACATCAAATGGTAGAGTTTAAATTTTTAACGATAAAAGAGATAAACTCAGCTCTTATCTTCTCTCTCAATTTTTAAAAGTGATTAAGATGACTTACAGAGATTATCAGTTATTATATAATCTAAATTTAAAATGTGAAGAGAGAGAATGATTATTCCTCATTTTTATGCACATAGTCGCAACCAAACTCAGCCCCTTAATCTGCAAGATACTGAAGCTAAGTGTTGAGATTATATGAAAAAATTTTATAAAATAATGTTTTTCTTTATCATTTTTTCAAAAAAAATGTAAATATTTTAATAATTGATAATCACTATAACCTATCACTTGAAACTTTTTACAAGTTAAAGAAAAAAAGAAGGGTTTTTCTTAAAAGTCTAAGCTTCAATCATTACAATCTAAAAGCAAAGAAGAGATAACTATGGATTGTTATAGCTCATAATACCAATCGAACACACCCTAAAGTCTTTTGCGCTATTTTAGGCGAGTTGGGAATAATCGAAAAATCGTAGACAACTATATGATGAAGGTTCTAAACTGAATGGTGAATAAAAATATTTTTCAAAAGAATATATATACATATTTATACCTCATAAAGTTCATCCGAGATGATGCCCATGCCATGAAGAAATGTGACTCTCGAGAAAAAATCAACTTTTTCTCCGGTTAGTGGATTCCCTATCAAATAGCCCTGAAATAATTTTCCAATTGCATCGTTAATCACAAAAAATAACAAAAATGTTTGGAGTGTCATCATATTGTAAAATTCAATATCATATTTGACTCACATGATGAAAAGAATGGACATAATCGAAATAACTCAGGAGTAAGCCATTTCCTATTTTCCTCACTTGTATATTTCGTATTTATAAAAATCAGATTATCATGTGATCATTCCCTCCATCACCGTAATCAAACTATGCATAAAACCATAGTAGTCAGTACATCAGTCCTTGTTGCCATGGTAACAAGGATACAAGATATTTCAAAATTAGCTGATGTGCTTTTGTTCGCCAATCTAGTATGCATACAAGTGTATCATATCGTTCTTAATTCAGATAACACCATATGCTTCCTTTTAAACGTTGTGGATGACTAACAATTCAAATAGGCATTTAGATTTTCTACCTTAGAAACTGCTCACCTTAAGATTGACAAGCGGTTCATCCTCAACACGCATACCTGCAAAAGAACACATAACAAAGCTTATGATGTTAATCAGCCCGGGTATCTTGCAACAAGATCCCCCTCCATTATATATGATAATGACCCCACCCCTAAGAAGTACCCTTAATGGGTGGATACCATAATTGGAAGAATCAGCCAATCCTGGTTGAAATTGGCCGATTCTTGGTTTGGATTAGTTCATGTCAATCTAATCCACCACTTGAACCACCGATCCAAGATCTATTCCAAGAGGAATTTGCATAGATCATGAAAATCAGCCTTGGATCAGCCGATCCAGATTGATTCTCCGAATGACCTTAAGTTATGAAATTGGGTCTGATTCCAAACTTGAATCAGATCCAATTTCCTCCTTGGTGATCCTCTCTTCCCTACCTCGATTTGCCTCCCTCCAGCAGCACCCTCCCAATTATAGGGTCCCCTTCCCTCTGACAAGCTCAAAAACCCCTTCTAAAGGTATGCCCCCCCCTCTTCTCCCTTCCCCCTTATCGATTCCCTCCTGGCTGGTTGGTCTTAAAACTTAATGAGGGACATTTTTGATATGTTTTGAGGTCCCCTCTAAAAAAATTAGTCACCCCGAGGGGTGACTATCACCCTTGGTTGACTATACAACCAGCCATTAGGGGTGATAGTGGGGGATAGCTTGTTTGTTCCTGATCTAGACGGTCTGATTGTCCAAACCATCTGATTTTTTGGCTATCCAATTGTCTATTTAATACGAAGGAATTATTTTATATATAGAAAAAATGTTAGACAAGGGGTGCGGGGCACCTACACATCATGACATTGGATGACAACATAGACATATGTTAGATGTTGACAAGAAAATGTAAAATGTAGGTGGTGTGAGAAATATATGAATGGAGGCATTTATCACCTTAAATAATACATTGGTGGGATAAGTGAGAATGTAAAGAAGTGTGACAAGACACTGATAGAGTTGAGAGGGGATAAGAGTATATTTAATTAGGAGAACATCATAAAAGGATATACAAATTGCACAAGTTAAGGTGTCTTCATCAAGTTCAAGTGATGAAAAAGATGCACAAATAAGAAGAGCAATACATTCAAGTAGGAATTAAACCTACAATGTGATGAGAGAAGGAGGGCAAGAGGATCTACTACTAGACTGTTGGATGTGGAAGGCATTCATCTTATACCTCAGTCAAGACAGGAGAGTGAGTTCCATCAGTCATAGTTAATTTGGCTAATAGATATGTCTATGTAGAGGCAGAGTGATAGATGTCAAATGACTAACAAGCAAATCTTGAAAATAAGTTAAAGCTATAATAGGGGCTACGAAAAAGGAATTGAAGCATATTTTTAAATAGTTTCTACATGCATATATATATATAAAATATGTAACTTATTTTAAATGTGTCTCTTTATGTTATTGAAATTTAAAACAAATACATTATTTTATCTTGATTTGATGTAGGTGTTCTAGCCAATGTAGCCAATAGCCCATATTTTCAGATAATGATTAATGCTATTGAAAAGGTTGGATCAAGATTATAAGTTCTAAATTTGAAATATATTTATGAGAATGTGTTGGATGCAGAGATTGATAAGTTGATCTCATTGATAGATAGATTTAAGACTATATGGAAGATGTTGCACTGTTATGTGTAATGGATGAATAGCAATCACAAAGAGATCAATGATAAACTTATTCATTTACTATTCTAAGGGCACTACATTCTTGAAAAGTATGGATGCATCAAGACAAATAAAAAATACTAAGTATTTATTTGGTCTCATGAACAAGGTTGCCGACGAAATAAGTAAAGGCAACATTGTTCAGTTTGTCACTGACAATGAAAAATCTTATAAGACTACAAGAAAGATGTTGATGGAGGCCAAACCACACTTGTCTTAGATGTCCTATGTTGCACACTCCATAAGTTTGATGTTAAAGAACATTAAGAAGCCATCTATTAGTTCCTTGGTGATTCAAGAACAATTGGTGACATTCATCATTTATAGGCATCCTAGAATCCTCCACATAATGAGGTAGCATACCAATGGTCATCTAGTGTGACTTGGACCCGCCAGATTTGCAACACATTTTATATCATTAGAAATTTGCATAAACATCATCATGACTTGAAGGTATTAATTCTATCATTTGATTACATTGATTACATAGGTTAAATATATCACAAAACAGATCAATTTGATATCATGCAAAGATAGAGCATATTATTAAGAACAATAAGTGGTGGGAAAGAGTGTAATATTAATTGTCCATTATAGAACCCTTGGTACATGTACTGATATTGGTGGAATCCAATGGCAAAAACCAAATGGGGTACTTATATGACACAATGGATAAATCAAAGATGAGAATAAAAAAAGAAACATATAAAGGGTCACAAGAAATGGTGGAAGATCATAGATAATAGATGGGATAAGGCACTAACCAAGATACTCATGTCGTAGATATTTATTTTTATCTTATATTTCATTTAAGTCTAATAACAATGTGTTACTATCATTAATGATTGTTTCCACTTCTGCTAGAATATTTCTTTAACCCAAGGATACAATAAGGTAGACAAATATTTAATAATGCAGATGTTATATGAGACACATTGTTAATAATACAATGTTTGGCTAGCACTCTACAAGATAAAACAAAATGCAAAAATTGAAATGAGTTATTACTTACTTACTGAGTAATTGAGTTTTGAAGACCAATAAATTAGTTTCTTTTTCATATCATATTTCAAATAACATCATATAAGCATCTAAATTCTACATAGATTCAGATCTACAATATTCATATGACACAATTTCTCCTTATATGTTTGTTAACATTTGGTATATTTAAACATGTTTGTAAAAAGATTACACACTTACTATACAAGTTCTTTTATAGTTGAGTGGTGGATTCAAGTGAACAAACAGGAGTTGATAGAACTCACTTATTGCTATTGTAGTACAAGTATTAAGTACTAGTTCATCACAGTGTGAGAAGAACTAGAGCATGTTCAGCCTCATACATATGAAAAGAAGGAACGTACTGAAAAGTAAAAGATTAGAAAAATTAGTGTTTGCCATCACATACATGTGTCAAAGGGGAGCTTGACAGTGTAGTCAATGAGGATGAAGATGAACGAATGCAAGAACAAGGAGATACTCAAGTTCCTTGTACAGCTCCAGTATAGTAGGATCCACCTCACACCACAGCTCCAGAACTAACTCCAGATCTAGTTTCTTGTACTACTTTAGATGGAGGTCCTTCTACTGTCTAGAAGTGTACACAAAAAAATAGAGATTTGGAGACTTCAAATAGTTGAAGAAGGAATACCAACACAATATTGGATAAAGTATTCAAGAAGATGAAGTTGGAAAGAGGAGGATGTAAATTGTTAGGTGAAGAATTGTGAGTCCTATAGACAATACACAAGCACCCTCATCAAATACTAATGAGGAAGAGGTCATTCCACCTACACAACAGCAAAATCAAGGTGGTTAAGGTGAGGAGGAGGAGGAGAAGGTGGACCTTCCAGTGGTGTACGTACGAGTACAGTAGACTTTAATTATTTGAGTCAGTGACAACATTCAAGTGGAAGAAGTTACAGTCAACAATGAAATCTTCTAGCAAGCCACGTACAAATGGAATATGACCAAATGATTTAGGTCAGCAATAACATTCAAGTGGAAGAAAACAACAGAGGAATCATACAAGTATTTTTGATGAGTATATGATAGCAAATTATCCAGATGCCACTTTAGACTTTGAGCCATGTTATCCATCTTCATCTCCTACTCCAATATCGAATAACGTGTATGATTTTAGTCAAATAGTTAAAACATTATTTTTATATAAGTATGGGTCAATCATGATTGACCAACCTTAATGAAACATTAAGAGAATTAGGAGAAGATTATGAAAGTCAATTACATAGATGATGATGATGGGAAGGTATCATTTTTGTTACATATGAATTGCATCATTTTCTTTTCTTTAATGGAAGGAATATTAGTGTTATTTTATATCCACTTGCCTTGATGTCTTATAGAGTAATAGTCACATGAAAGTGTGCTAGATGTTACTTTTTATATTTTTTTAAAAAATACGAGCTCTCATATTTTTCAGAATTTATCATGATTTTTTGACTTTTTTAAAATAAAAAATAAAATAAAATTTCTTATCTGGATTGATTCTAGATCAAGATTCCTTCTAGAGAATTGGTCTAGATCGACATTGGCCGATCTAGCCCCCAATTCGAATCCTGTGAACCTTGATAGGTACATAGGTATGTATGTATATATAGAAAGAGAATATCCTAGAATAGGTGAATTCTTTATTATCATAAGTACTTGGACAAAAATAAAAAATTTCATAAAATTTCAAATATAGATGTTTCTATCATATGTGTGAGAAAAATGCCAAAAAAAATTAAGCAATGAGGTTAATAGAAATTGCTCTGAGAAGAGAACTATATTCCCTAAAACTTCTAGATGTATAATGTTCTTTTATCATTTCCCCAAATTAAATTTTTCTTGGAGGAGGGAAAGACTAGCTCCATGTCTTTCTACCATGCAAGTTTATACATGACATAACAATAGAATTCATACAAGATCAAAGTAAGGTTACAATGTGAGAAGAAGTCAGTTCATTTTGGCACCAATTATCACACTTTTTCAAAATATTGATCCAAGAAAGGGTTAGATGCATCAAATTAACTTTAGAAAGATAAGCAAACAATCCAAACCATGGGCTTACTATAATTACAAGACACAAATTTCAACATAATTACTGAGAGCCATTAAAAGGACATATGCCAAACTTTCAATGAAGAGCTCAAGGTTCAATGCTCAATACCACCTAGAAAGTAAGACAATAGAGCATACAATGGTTGCTATAGATTCCTCTATGGTCCATGGTTAGAAAATACTTTACATACATTTAATAAAAACTTGCTCCATACCATGGAAGTCAAGGTAAAATATTTTGGTGGCAAGGGCCAAAGAGTTGGTAAAAGACAACTAAGATTGATCTAGAGATTCCTCCCTCAACAACCCCCCACCTAACCAAAAAAACAAAATGAAAGCAAAATGAAATAGGCACTTGCATTCAATGCAAGAAAGATATATTGTGATGGAAATAAGTACCTTCGACTATTAGATGAGCAATAATAGGAACAACTTTCCCAGCATATGAATCACCGGCTATATAAAAGGAGTTTGAAGTGAACTGTGAATGGCCATGAAACCACTGAAAGGGAAAAGAAAGTAGAAAAACACATTCATTAGACCATCACAGTCATAAAAGTAGAAGTATAGATCAACTATTTATCCAAAAATTATAAAACAAAAATATATCACAATTGCTACCTTTCTCATGAATGTCACCACTTGTTTACTAGATATGATGTCTCCACACTTATAGCTATTAGGGTTTTTGGCAAACGAGAATCCACTACCAACAGGTGAATCTAGAAAGATGATATTTGCAGCCTGCAAATCCTCAGAACTAGAGTAAAGTTTCAGGAGTCATTAAATTTTTATTAATAGAGAATCTAGCTAGCACAAACCTCAGTCCAGGAGTAATGATTAAATACCAAGCTGGGGATGCTCCCATTATATCTAACTTTGGGAAAAGTTAGAGGACCTGTAATACACCCATATGATTAAGAACATCAAGAACTTGCACAAGTGCAAGAGTCATTCAGATTTTAATCAATGAGAATTATTTTGGAAGAAGAAGAAGAAGAAGAAGAAGAAGAAGAAGAAGAAGAAGAATAAGCAGTAGCAGCAACATGCTCTACGGAGAGGCACAATCATATGAAGAACATTTCTGTAGCTGCAACATGCTCTACGGAGAGGCACAATCATATGAAGAACATTTCTGAGAACTAAGATACTTTGGTTAACCTAGTTAAGTAGTAATGAGAAACCCTAACTCATCGGAATTGAATTACATATTAAAAGTCTCCCAAAGTCATAAAATTACACTAAGAGCACTAAAGACAACAACAAGATAAAAATAGAAATAGCCAAGGAATAGACATGCATGATTGTAATAGTCATCAACATACACAAATGGATTGATAAACCACTATAATTGTAACATGCCTATTTGATAATATATTATGAGATTAAATCAATGGACTTCCAAAACTCTAATTAAATATTTTTCAGATATTGGGTTGAAAAGAACTCTGAAGTTGATGTACTTTGGTGGGAGTAATCTCAAGATGGGTGACCTCCTGTATTAGCACAATTGTTGGACCAGTCAACTGATGTAGTCGTTACATATCATATCATATTCATAACTTAGTCAAAAATTTTGTTGTGATCTATTTGAGTTTGTGATATGTAATGTGTGTGTAGTTTTGACGAATATGTCAAATCTTTAAAAGAACTAAATTATAATACCCCTATTTGAGAATATGTTAAGAAATTAAATTGGTAAACAACAAATAATTCTTATTATTATTTTTTGGATGTTAAGTTGAAAAGAACTTCGAAGTTAAACATACTTTGTTAGGAGTAATCTTAAGATGTGTGACCTCTTAGAAAAATCATTAATTAGTATGATTGTTAAATTAGTCAGTTGATTTAGTCATTCTATATGATATTAAAACATGTCCAACCAAAAATGTTTGTTGTGACATGTTTGGTTGTGTGATATATGATACGTGTGCTCTTAATGAGGATATCAAACATCTAAGGGAAGTAGATTTTAACATCTTGATATAAGAATATATTAAGAGACTAAATCAGTGAACTACCAAGTACCAACAACTTTGATTAACTATTTTATGGATATTGAATTAAAAAAAGTACGAATTAAGTGTGTTGTATTGGGAGTAATCTCAAAATAGGTGATCTCTTAAGAAGATTACTAACTAACACAATTCTTGGACTAGTCAACTAATTTAGTTTTAACAATTGTTACCATCATCATCCACTACCCCTTAATACCAACGATATTCAATATACAACATTGTTGCATTTAGAGCGAAAGAGCTACAAAGAAGACATTATTGCACCCAATATTTTAGATGCTAAGGTCATTTTGTACTTAGATTCATCAAAGATCATTGAATATAGATAGAAGTGTTATTTACCATTTTTTGTTAGTGCCATAGTAATCACAACAGAGTTGCCACAGGGAGAAAATGCAAGTTTCAAACCTACGACTTCCCTGTTGGGAGGATTAATTTTTGTTGTCTATCTAGAACGGAACAACCCTAGGACAAACAAAGCACATGCTTAAGCCTTCAAACTCTCCCTCTTAGGAAACGTTTGGGTGTCCACTAAGCTACTACTTGAGACAAATTGCTAACTACCTCTTACGAAGATAAGACATCAATGTTAAATTTCATAATATCTGTATTTAGGTACAAACTTAGGAATATTATGACCTCAAGTGAATAGCCTAGACTACAAACAAAAACATTATGAAGAATGCTACTGGCTAAGGATGTCAACAGTTCAAATAGTGACGCTATTAGTAATCGCATCAAATAAGCAAAATGTGTATCTACTTGTTATTCACTAATTATTATGAATGAGTATATCTATGAACTACTTTATATTATTTGCTAAACAAAGGTTAATGAAAAGTTAGAGAATGATTAATGGATATAAAGAGGGAGACACATTACCAAGTTGGAAAGAGAGAGAGAGAGAGTCGCGGGAACATTGCCAAAAGGGAACCAAAGGGATGTTATTTGATGTAGAGAGAGAGAGAGAGAGAGAGAGAGAGAGAGAGAGATAATTGTGGGGATGCTAACATCCATGGTGAAAAGACATCACTAGGAGAGAGCATGAGGACATAGCCATAGAGAGGGGGAGACGGAGATAGAAACCTAGGGATGTCATGGTTGAAGAAGAGGAGAGTGCTATGAGACATCGTCACAAGGGAAAGGGAGTTGTGGAGATACTGTCGATGCATATACATGCCACCCAAAGAAAAAAGGAGCCATTGTGATGTCACTATGGGAAAGGAAGATGGAGTTGTAGAGATGTAGAGGGAGAAGGAGCTACAACGATTGAGAGGAAGGAAATTCACTGTCCGGTTTGACCTGATGAACCAGTCAATTTAGTTTGGTTTGGTTTGAGTTAAATTAGTTACTAGTTTGGTTTGATTCCATAAACTAGTGAAACCAAACCAAATTGCCAACCCAAAACATAGTAAAACTTAATTTTAAAAAATAGTATTATAGATTTTTCATCAAAAATTAAATATATTAAGTAATTTAACTTATAAATAAGTTTTTATATAAAAAATTATTTTAAATAATAAATTTTAAATTATTGATTTGATCTGATCTAGAATAGTTTGGTTTGGTTCAAGTTAGCTTGTTTATTTGGTTCGATTTGAGTTAGAAAAAAAATCCTCGAACGTAAACCAAATCGAACCATGAACACCCCTAGTTACTTAGATACTAGGACAAGAAAACTCGTGGTTGCATACAAGCAAGAATTACAGGGTCAAGGTATTGCGTGTTGTATTGCCCTAGAATATGGTCCAAAAAATGTTATATTTTCATTAATGGATTTAATTACTAGATAATGTGTTCAGTTTGAGTTGTATTTGTTTTCATATCCATCGGGTTATCAAGAACTATCGAACTATCCTTTATATGTTTAGTAGCTTGGGGGAAAAGTGTGATAATTGAATTGTGAATTAGCTCTGACATCCCTACAATGTAAATCATATATAATGTTTATTGGTTATTTTGTGTTTTGCATAATTATTTATTTGTAAGGTACTTAACCTTTATTGCAATTATACATTAAAATATTTCGTGTATGTTAATTTTAATTATCATGAAGACGTCTATATTACTTTAATAAAAAGATACATATTATGTTTTTCTAATCTTTTATTAACTTAAATTTTTATTTTATTTTTTAATTGACTTGAGTCAGCCTCGAATCAATTTTATTTTCAACAATCCTCGACCTAGCCCACCTCATCCCAACCGGGCAATGAAAGATAACAACAATGTTGGATGTCACTAAACATTAGGGGGTGTAAACGGGTTGGATTCATTAACGAAATCACAGAATCTGATTCCGATTCCGATAAGGGATAAGGTGTTCCGATTCCAATTCTAATAATTTCGGAATCACCATGTTCCGATTTCGATCCGATTCCGATTTCATTATCGAAATCGGAATCGAATCCGATAATTTCCGATTCCGATATTAAATATTAATTTTTATTCAAAAAATTATTAATAATTCACATATAATTAATAAATTTTGATATAATATTTTAAAATTTTATTTTTATCATTTTATCAATTTATATATTATATTTTATGATTTATTTGACTTTATTTTGATTACTTTTACTTATATTTATTTATTTATTTATCAAAATCGGATAAACGGAAATGGAATCACCTGATTCCGATTCTGATTCCGATAAGCTATCCAAATTTCTAATTCTGATTCCGATAATTTATAGGATAGAAAAATAGTTTCCAAACCTGTTAATTTTTATCGGAATCGAATCGAAATTTCATATTATCGGATTCCGTTTACATCCCTACTAAACATATAGATCTAGTTTGTCATCGATGTAAGTTACGCTGAAATACACATTTCAGAATTAGAGATGTCAGAATAAGAGTGTTTGGTTTGGTAAAATGTTATTGTACTTGATCTTGAGCAGTTTGATTCCAAAGAATGTGTTGTTCCAGAGCCAGGAAGAGCTCCTTCCTTACCGATCTCGAAGGCGAGGCCGCTAAAAGCAGAGCAACCAGGGCCGCCGGTGAGCCACAGCAGCAGAGGATCCTCGGCCGGGTTCCGCGCCGACTGGATGAAGTAGTAAAACAGCTGAACGTCGTCAGCGTCGTCAACCCCCAAGTACCTGAAGGAACCGAGACGGCATCCATTAATCCACTACTCCACAAGCAGAGAACCGGAGATCGCTAGCTGGAAGAGATAGGGGGCGTGGCTGGATACGCCGATATACACCCACCCGGTCTCCAGATGGAAGGGGAGCGGGCCGCCGAAACCAGGAAGCTGCCTGACGACGGAGAAACCGGCGGTGCCGCCAAATGCCGATGGACAATGAAGAGTAGAGAAGCAAAGCAGGATTAGCAAGCAGACGGTGCCGGCGGGCGAAGCCAGAAGAAGAGGAGACATGGCGGCGGGGAAGGAGATGAGATGAGAGTTGTGCCGTCGGTCGTGCTTTTAATTATTTCTCGCCGTGCTTGCCGTCTGGTAGGTGAGAGGCCAATTCTTTGCGAGACATCTGAAACGAGAGTTTACGTACATCTGTTGATTATTAGGAGGAATGCCCGTTACCATCTTCGCGGTTGCGACGACAACCGCGCGACACGCGTTCGAACATGGTTCGGTTGACGGTCCCATCAATCAAGTTTCAGAGTGCTCTCACAACCGTACGTTCACTCTCGAAGCGTCGTGTCTCGTGCTACTCCATGTCAAGCACCTGTCCTCGTAAAAGCTCCGCCGACGGAAGGCGAATCGGTAAAACTTTTTTTTTTAAAATTATGCACCCTTTTACCGCCTTTCTCCGGTAGAAGCATGATTTGTTTGCTGCTGACGCCCTCGTCACACTCCTCTGGACTACTGTGCCGCCACACTAAGCGCTTCCACGCGCTTCACCGCCTACGCCGTCTACCTCCTTGTCATCGCCGCGGCCTCTCTCTTCATCATCACCTCCGTCCGTCGCGTTTCTCGTCTTCGTCTTCACCTTCCATGGCGATCTCCTCTTCGTCGCCTCTTTTAACTCCACTAACATCGCTCGCTTCTATGCCGCGGGATCTGGCAAGGATGAGCTCTTCTCATGGCCCCTTGCTTCCCTGACGGGTTGTGAACATCTGATCTCTTTCTCGATTTCATAATCTATTCGAACCTGTACGACTTATATTTAGTATCTTTTGGTCTTTTACATATTGAAATCGCCTTTAGGTTCTGTCACCACGTGCACTAATTTTTTTATATGTTGAGATCGATCTTGTTTTGACACTAGGTATGCCGTCTGCGACACGCACTTGGAAGACCATCTGTAAAGGTAGATCTGCACGCTGTCACTGTTGCAGTGTAGCGACATTCATTGTAATATCGTGAAAAAAAGGGGGGGTTTAAAAAAAAAACGAAAAATTTTACCTCTTGCCACGTACCCCTTCTTCACCGTCTCAGTTCGCCGCCTCTCTTCCCTCTCCCGAATTTTCTCCTCCACCGCCTTCGTCCCGTTTTCTTCCGTCGGACACCGCCTCGCCGCCGTCTCGCCACGTTGAGCTCCCACGAGCCCCCTCCCGCTTCTAGTGGTCGTCTCCCCGAGCCAGTCCCCGTCGACGCCGTCGTTGCCTCCTTCCGCCGCGAGCCGCCGTCGTGAGGTCGCCGCCGCGACCGCCTCTCCTCCCTCCTCTTCTTCTCCGTTTCTTCTTCTTCCTCCTCTTCTTCCGCCGTAGCCGGTGATGCCGTGGGCCGCCGTCGACATCGCCGTCCCCTTCCCTCCTTCCCGCGGTCGACGCTGCCTCTGTCCCCTCCCTCTTCTTCTTCTTCTCCTCTCCCGCGTTTCCCCCTCCGGCCGCCGCGGCCGGCGCCACGCCGCTCTCTCCCGCTCGCAGCCCCCCTGCTCTTCTTCTTCTTCTTCTTCTTCTTCCGTTGTCGCGGGCGTCGCCGAGGGCCGCCGTTGACGTCGTCGCCGTTGCCATCCCCAGCGACCGCCGCTGCCGCGCTCTCCCCCCCCAGGCCGCGTCGCCTCCTCCTCCGCTTCCTTCTTCCGCCGCAGTCAATGCCGCACCCCCTGCTCCTCCTCCTCTTCTTCTTCTTCTTCTTCTTCTTCTTCTTCTTCTTCTTCCGCCGTCGACGTGGATGCCGTTGTCGTCGACCGCCGCCGGCGTCGCCTCGCCTCCGCCGCTCGCCCTCCCTCTCTCCCGCGCCTCGTGCTCTCTCCCTCTCTCCCTTCTCTTTCTCTCTCCCCCCTGACTTACCGCGCCCACGCGCGGTGTGCGCGCGGCGACCGCATGCGCCGCTGCGCATGCGGCTGCGCTGCGAGGGGGGCGGCGCTTTGCGCCGCCTCCCGTCTCTCTCCCCCCCGGACGCACTCTCTCTCCCTTCTCTCCCTTCTCTCTCTCTCTCCCCGCTAGCTCTCTCTCTCTCTCTCGCTCTCTCTCTCTCTCTCTCTCTCTCTCTCTCTCTCTCTCTCTCGCACACGCTCTTTCTCTCTCCTATCTTACTCCCTCTCCCTCCTTCTAATTATTTTATTAATTAAATTGGGTGAGTTAATTAACCCTTTTACCATTTTTAATGCCAATAGGATTGGAGGATACCCCGGTGCCGCAATCGACTCGGTCACCTTGGGATTGAATCGATTTGGGTTTTTCTGGATTTGAAAATTCACTGGACTCCTTGAGGTAGGCATCCCAACTCATCCTTAGCACATGATATTGTAATTAATGTGTTAAAATATGATTATTAGATTATTAGTTAGAAAATGATGAATAATGATATGGTGTAATTGTTTAATTGTGTGCATGTGTTTAATTAAATATCATTCATGTCATTCATGCATAGTTTCAAGATTTGCATTAGTTAGATGCAATTTTTAATTAATGTGGTTTAGAAAATGATTAAATTAGATATATTGTGGTGATTAATTAGATTGCCTGTATTAATTCATAAAATTTGATATATGACCTGTTATAATTATATTTATACCCGATTTATGTTATGAATGACATGTTATATGGAAATAATTTGTGACCTTTTATGAGTATAATTATATCTGATTCATGTTTAGAATGATCATAACTGCTTAATACTTATATTAAAATAGAAATTGATGGCATGATAATTATGGAATGTGGTTAATTAATATTAATAGTGGCCTGATCTTGTAAAGTGCATTATTTGAGAAATTGATATGAAATTGTGCTTAATTGAAGTTAATATGTCTCATTGTTGCATATTCCTTTCTGATTGGGTCAGTTGCATAAATTGGTGTGAAATTGAATTATGTGAATGATATTGCATTTTCTGTTCTGATTGGTCTATTGCATGAATTGTTAGTATAATGAAATGGTTGTGCATGACTTGATAATTGGCATATCTGGTTGATTGAATTGGTTATGTCTGAGTAAATATATGGCTTTTACTTGTTGAGGTCCTCCAGCCTACATTAGTGGTCCTGGGGCAGTAGATGACGTAGTTAATCCGGTGCATCCTTCGATCCCGGATACCGCGATTTATCCTAAGTACGCCCTGCCTAGGTGTACTAAGGATCTAGCTTACTATATGGTACTTCTTATATATATTTAGAGCTGGAGTTGAGAAGTCCAAGTATGGCATATGATTTACTCAGACTTATGGAATGGAAATGGTATGGAAACATGCACAGTTGGCTCATGCAGGTTTAGATGGCATAAACATATAGTCTAGTTCAGTTGGTAGCCAAGTCCATGTAGAGGCATGTTTAAATGGGTAATTTAGTGAAAGAAATCCCATTTAAATAAATAGATATGATTAATAGCCTATATGATATTATAGCAATTGATGAGTTTGGTTTATGCATATAATTAGCAGTTAGATTGGTTAGTATATTAGGATAGTTGGGTATAAGTCCTACTGAGTCACGTTGGACTCACCCCTTTCCTTTTATATATTTTACAGCCGATTTTGAGCACCCATCCCCTGAAGATCTGTTTGTTGGAGACTTGACTTCCACTCCGGGTTCGGGCGAGGTGTGACTTGCTGATCCAGGTTAGTATTAATCTTTTGTACCCGAAATGGTTGAATCAGGTTGGCCGTGTGGAAATGAATTTTTGGTGGCTGTGTTAGCCAGTGTTGTGAATATGTTTATATCGGTTTTTATGTTGTGTAAATGGATATATGAACCGGTTTTTGGTTACCAGTTGTAGAAATTGCAGTTAAATGAATATCAGGTTGTTTTCCTACCACGGGTTTATTAATTTAAACCCAGCTGTCGCGTTCTCGAGTTGCCGTGTTTTCTGCTGCGCGTGTTTATAATGTGGTAATTCGGGGGCGTGACATTCATCATGAGTTTCGCATACTTATGAATTGTTACTCAGGGTCAACGGAGTTTGATCATTTGAGTTAAGATCATTTTAAATCTCGAACGAAAAGAATAATTTTAGTCTCTAATAAAAATGATCATAATCTTAACAATTTAAATAATAAGTAATAAATTAGTAAGATGTTGATAATAGTTCAACTTTATCGACAGTAAATTAATGAGTCAATAAGTTGTTGTTGAGTTGTTTTGATGTCTTATTAATTCACTATTTAACTTAATACAATTTATTAATAACGAGTAACAAATTAGTAAGATATTAGTAGTTATTCAGTAAATTTTAATAATGATTATTTGAACTTGTTATTTGAATCACTACTTAAATGATTAAGATCGTGATCATTTTTGATTGAAGACTGAAATTACTCTCTTTACTTGAGGACTGAGATGATCGAATCACTTAAAATATTGATGATTTCTATGTTCACTGTTGCATTGGTGGTCGGTGGGGACCCTTATTTTGCTCCTACGAATTTTACCAACTTGGGTATTGTAAACACCACATTGTTTGTTCATTCTTCGTCATTCCTACTTTGTGTATCCCCATTGCCTTCTTTAGATTTTGTGTTTCAAAATTGATAGAAAGATTTTGTGAATTTCTTCCGTTTTTTCATCGGTCTTAGAAAAATCATCTTTTCGAAGGATAGATGTTTGGTAAGATAATGAAGAGAGGTGACTCAAAGTGTATTTAAATAGGTAAAGCAAGTAAATTTAGAATGATGGTATCAATTATATTGGGATGAGACAGTTCTGTTTATCAAGCAAGAATATTAGTACAAAGTTTATTTTTTTTATTGGGAAGAGACGTGTAGAAGCTAGCTACCCTCTAATATAATGGCAAAATTTTTAAAAAGATGCTCATTCATCTTTCTTTCTTTTTTTTGAAGAACATGCCACCACTCATTCATCCATATTGATAAAGAGAATAGAATCTCTTAGAAGTCAACGTAATAGCATTCCAAAAAAATCCACATCAGAACACAATTATTTGCATTAAAACATCCATGTGTTGCCTTACTTTCAACACATTTTTTTAAAAATAATGTAGTAATCATAATTTGCAAAAATTAGCCTTCTCCATTTCTACACATTATTTGCTGTATGTTATAATAACTTTTTTTTTGCATTTGTTATCAGTATCTTATGCATGTTTTAATTTTTTTTATCCAGACCTTCATTGCACTAAATCGTTGATTGCCTGCACTACAGAAAATTAGGTCATTGGCGACGGGTTATTGGCGACAGCTTCATTAAGCTGTCGCCAATAATGTTAAAAGCGACAGCTAAAGTAAAGCCGTCGCTAATAAACGGTAAATAGCGATAGCTAAAGTTAGCCGTCGCAAATAATACTGTTGGTGACGGTCAAAGCCGTCGCAATACCTAGAAAATCGAAACCCACACGACTTATTTTTGGACTACTGGCGACGGCTTTCGAAGCCGTCGCGAGTAAGATTAGTTGCGACGGCTTGAGCCATCGCCACTAATCCAAGTCAACCGTTCAACGGTGTACTTTGTTTGGCGACGGCTGAGCCGTCACCAATGTAACTTATTATGTTATTGGCGCCGTCGCCAATGTAACTTATTATGTTATTGGCGACAGCCTAAGCAGTCGTCGCTAATAAATTGGTGTTAAAAAAAATCTTCAATCCCCTCTTTTCTCTCCCCCCGCCGCTCACTATCGATCCCCCCCTCTCTCTCTCTCTCGTGCGCGCGCTCGCCGTCGAACGTCCCCACCCGCCACTTCTGCCGTCGTCCCGCCTGTCGTCCCGCCATGGCCGATGCTGTCGCCGCCATCATCGCTACCACTGCCGGCAAGTTGCAGGCGCTACCTCCCCCTCCCTGCGTAGGGCACCGTAAGGGGAAAGCTACCTCTGCCGCCGCCGTGGGTGCCGTCAGCTCCACCACCGTTGCTTCCTCTGTGCCGGATTTAAACCCTAGTTAGGGTTAATCGAACCTCCTTTGAGGTATGCATCTTCAATGAACGAGTTTTTGTTTAATTTTTTTCCTATATGGCATAAGGCATATAGAAAAGATATGGTTAGATTTAGTGTCCCATTTTCATTAATAAAAAATCTTCCATTTTTTTTGGCTTAATTGATGTGAAACCTATGAATTGATCAAAGTTTATACAATAAATTGTTGGTAAAATGACTACATATAAAATTAGTTTCTTCATAAACCACTTAAATTTATGTGGTTTAGTCTATTCAAACAAGTGCTATCTTCATTTGGTTTCAACGAGTTTTCAAATCAAAATGATAGCTAGCTACATAACTTAAACTACTTAGTATAAATTTTAACCGAACCGAACTATTTAAGTTAAATGGTTTGGTTTGGTTTGTCTTCACACGTAGATCAAACCAACCTGTTAAAATCATTGGGATGGATTGGATTTAGTTAAATTCATGTGTTTGTGATAAATTTAAATATGTTATATGCTTATTTAGTTTGATGTCTATGTTTGGGAGAGATTTAAATAGGCATGCCCATTAAAGGCATGCCTATTAAATAAAGTAGGGCATGCCCATTAAAGATCCAAACCGTAGACCAAACCGAACTAGTTTGGTTTGGTCTGGCTTGGTTTGGAGATTTTGTGAATTGGTTTGGTTCGGTTTCAAGACTCAATTCCGTTTGGTTCAGATTCTAAAAAGAACTCAATAAACCAAACCAAACCAGACCATTCCCACCCCTATAAGTGACTTAAATTGTTTAATTGGCATGTATAAACATTTCTTGTTCAACAACAAGTCTAATTTTGGTCATTTTATCTCTTTTTCAGGAAACTTCAATAGAGATATTCACTTAAGAGTTTCTTCTTTTGGTAAAGGTTGGGTTATATATTGATTTCTTTATTAAATTATCATTTCTTCATTGTACTTAAATCATTTATTAGAATAAGATGAGTAACTTAGACAAATCGTGAATGTATATTCCTAATAAATTAGATTCTAGATATATTCAAGGGATCGAAGATTTTTTAGAATATTCTTTTCATCATTCTAAAATACAATTTATACATGGACAACATAACGATCTAATACAATATCATTGTAAAAAATGTTGTAATACATTTATTTTAAAAAGAAATGTTGCAAAAGAATACCTAATATGCGATGGCATATGGTTAAATTATCAAAACTAGATATGCCATGGTGAAATTGAAGTCAATATGGTAAATGAGGACATTACAAATTTAAATGAACCACAAGATGATTATGTAGATGATCAAGTAATGAAAATGTTATAAGATATTCAAAATAATGAATCTTATATTCGACATAATGAGGAAGAACACAATGAAGATAATTTTCAATATGCTAAATTATTCAAAAATTTTGAAACACCTCTATATGAAGGTGTAAAAGATGTATCGAAATTAAATTTTATATTAAAGTTGATTCAACTTAAGTTCATTAATGGCCTCACTAGAAAATGTATGGATATGATATTATCTTTATTTAAGGAAGTCTTACCTAATGGGGCATGTGTTCCTGATAATTGGTATGAGCTTAAAAAATTAGTTAATGAATTAGGACTTACTAGAAAATTCATGCATGTAAAAATGATTGTATTCTATTTTGGAAAGATAATAAAGATAAAAGTGTTTATCCATATTATAACACCTCAAGATATAAAAATGATCCTAAAAATAAAAAAAAAATAGCACAAAAAGTTTTACATTATTTTCCATTAGGAGATGGGTTGCAGCATTTATTCATATCATCCAATGTGGTTAAGTGGATGACATGGCATAGTCAGCCACGATCATATCAATTGAGAGGTGAAATGCATCATCTTGCCGATTCTCCCGCTTGGAAAAGGGTGGATGAACTTTATCCATAATTTGCAGTAGAGAAACGCAACGTTCGGATTGGATTGGCTTCATATGGCTTTAATCTATTTGGTCAAATGTCTTCAAAATACAGTGTGTGGCCTGTTGTTACAATGGTGTACAACTTACTATCATGGATGTGTATGAAAGCCACATACACAATGATATCATTCTTAATACCCAGTCCGATAGCTCCCGGAAATGATATCGATGTATTCTTACAACCATTGGTGGAAGAGCTAAAATGATTTGTGGAAGATTTCATTGAAGACTTATGATGCTGAAAAGAAAGACATTTTCGTAATAAGAGTCATACTTTTTAGTACGATAAATAATTTTCTGGGATATGTAAATTTATCTAGATGGAGTACTAAAGGAAAATTGACATGTCCTATCTATAACGAAGAAACACATTCCATTCGACTTACTCATAGTCGAAAACAATGCTACCTTGGTCATCGTCGATTCTTACCAGTAGCACATCAGTGGAGAAAGAACTAGTATAAGCATCTTTTTAATGGTCGATGGTGTGTGAAGGGAGCACCAAATATACTTAAGGGATATGACCTATGGACGCAACAAAAAGAGATGGACACTATTAGGTTCAAAAAATCGTTTAAGAAAGATTTACAGAACTTAAAGAAAAATTTGTCAAAGAACAAAAATTGGAAGAAGAAGAGTGTAGTTTTTAAAAAACTACCATATTGGTCATCTCTTATCATTCGGCACTATTTGGATGTCATGCATATTGAGAAGAATGTGTGCGACAATATATTATAGATGTTTAACTTATCAAGAATTGACAAGGACAATTTGAACTCACAGAAGGATTTAGTAGATTTAAATATTCGCCCCGAGTTACATCTGTACGAGGGTTCATCAAAGTTTCCAGATGCAATTTATAGACTTAGCAATGAACAAAAGTTAAAAATACTTGATTTTATTAAGAATGTTCGAGTGCCAGATAGTTATTCTTTGAATTTTAGTAGATGTGTAGACTTAAGTGTCAGGACAATTAGTGGATTAAAAAGTCATGATTGCCATGTTATGATGCAAATAATTATTCCTTTGGCATTTCAAGGAAACGTGTCGAAGGATGTACTGAGTCCTATTGTAGAGTTAAGCCAGTATTTTAAGATCATCTGCGCTAAGGTTTTGAACAGTAATATTTTGAGAGATTGGGAGACAAAGATTGCGGTAACGTTGTGCAAGTTGGAACAAAATTTTTCACCATCATTCTTTGATGTAATGATTCACCTAGTTGTGCATTTGGCTTATGCGGCAAAATGTCTGAACCAGTTCAATACCGGTGGATGTTTCCAATTGAAAGATATTTAAAGAGGCTTAAAGATTATGTGGACAACAAGGTAAGAGTTGAAGGTTCCATTGCCCAGGGCTACTTGGTTGAGGAGTGTACACAATTTATTTCAACATATATGCGTGATACGAGTAAATATAGTAGAGATCGGAACTACGACGGTGGTCCATATGAAGTTGATATGGACGATAGTTCAATATTCAAACCAGTTGGTCGTCCATTGAGATGCAGGCATGTGCCTAAAATTTTGACGAAAAGATAACAATAGTTAATCCATGCATACGTGTTAAATCAAGTTGATGACATCGATTATTTTTGTCAATCTCATAGTGATGCTCTTAATAATAGATCAACTACGGAAGATAACTTCTTCATGTGGTTCAGAACACACATTCAAGAGTTAAGGAATATAACTTCTTTTAGATACACCAAAGAGCTGGATATATTATCACTCAGTCCGTCGAGATTTGTGTCGTCATTAAATGGTTATATATGTAATGAATTTAGATTTCAAACATTGGAATCCGATTCAACCAAATCAACTCAACTAAGTGGTGTTATTATGAATGACCACCTTCAATCTGGTTGTGATGGTTATTATGGACGAATATTAGATATAATTGAAATATCGTTCAATAGAAATAGTTGTTTAACACTTTTTGAATGTGAATGGTGGGACGTATATAATAAGGATCGAGATTTTAAAGTTAACGAATATGTTTATATCATTAAACACACATAGAAGACTAGAAACAAATGAACCGTTTGCATTGACATGTCCAGTGGAACAAGTTTTTTATGTAGATGATAACTTTAATAAGGGATGGGTGTTACCAGTACGATCACTACCTCATAACTATTATAACATTTCAGAAAATGAGAGTGCTGATGAAAATGAACCATATCAAAAACAACTTATTAACGTACCTATAACATTTGGTGTAATCGACGAAGATGTACAACTCCAAGAAACTCAACCTATACAAATAGAAATTAAATCTAAAACTCCAAGTTTGGGCCTCGGATTGGGCAATCATGCACTGGATTGGCCAAAAAGATGAAATTCCACAATCCGGCACCGGATTGCCCAATCCAAACCTAGAACTGGCCTTGGATTCGAAAATCCGGCATTGGATTGGCCAAAAAGATGAAATTCCACAATCCTGTGCCAGATTTCCCAATCCAAACCCGGAACAGGCCTCGGATTGGGCAATTTGGCACTAGATTGGCCAAAAAGATGAAATTCCACAATCTAAAGTAGGATTGCCCAATTCAAACCCGGAAAGGGCCTCGGATTGGGCAATCTGGCACAAGATTGGCCAAAAAGATAAAATTCCACAATCCGACATTGGATTGCCCAATCCAAACTCGGAACGGGCCTCATATTGGTCAATCCGGCACAAGATTGGCCAAAAAGATGAATGCAAGAATCCGAAGCCAAATTGCCAATCTAAACTTGGAACGGGCCTCGGATTGGCCAAAAAGATGAAATTCCACAATCCAAAGCTGGATTGCCCAATCCAAACCCAGAACGGGCCTTAGATTGGGCAATCCGGCACCGGATTGGCCAAAAAGATGAATTGCAACAATCCGAAGCTGAATTGCCCAATCTAAACCCGGAATGGGCCTCGAATTGGGAAATCCGGCACAAATTTGCTAAAAAGATGAACTCCACAATCCGAAGCTAGATTGCCCAATCCAAACCTGGAACGGGCCTCAGATTGGGCAATCCGGCACCAGATTGGCCAAAAAGATGAAATTCCACAATTCGAAGCTGGATTGCCCAATCCAAACCCAGAACGGGCCTCGGATTGGGCAATCCGACATTGGATTGGCCAAAAGGATGAATTGCAACAATCCAAAGCTGAATTGTCCAATCCAAACCCGGAATGGGCCTCGAATTGGGCAATCTGGCACCGGATTGGCTAAAAGGATGAAACTCCACAATCCGAAGCTGGATTGACCAATCCAAACTCGGAACGAGCCTTGATTTGGGCAATCTAGCACTAGATTGGCCAAAAAGATAAAATTTCACAATCTGAAGCCGGATTGCTCAATCTAAACTCGGAAAGGGCCTCGGATTGGGCAATCTGGCACCGGATTGGATAAGAAGATGAAATTCCACAATTTGGCACTGGATTGCCCAATCCAAACCCAGAACAGGCCTAAGTTTGGGGAATCCGGCACCGGATTGGCCAAAAAGATGAAATTCCACAATTTGAAGCTGGATTGTCCAATCCAAACCCGAAACGGGCCTCGGATTGGGCAATCCGGCACTGAATTGGCCAATGTGGGAAGCTCAAGAATCTTTTCTTTTGTTTTAAAAAAGTGTTTAAAATATTTGTTTTTGAATGTTGAAATATCGTACCCAAATTTTTCAATAAAGTATGTGATAAACCATAAAAATACTAGATAGTTCAAGTGATATTAGAAGAGTATAGAACCAAGGTTTGGGTTCTGTGAAAATATGTTTTTTGACCTCTCTCCATCAGATGGTGCAAATATCCGATGTTCATTTACATCGAGCAAACACTCAAACACCCTTGGTTAACTGCCATAGAGATCATGTTTAACGAGAGCGTGCACATCCACAACGTATAAAGAACACAAAGGGCCTTGGCCTTTCAGGCCCGATTTGATTAGATTTTGTTTGGAGTAGACTTATGTTGATTTTGTTGTGGTTTGAAATGTTAATTTCATATTTCAATTTGATTTAGAATTGAATATTATTTGTTTTGAGCTTGTTTGAATTGTTTGGTTTGTTTTACTTCAATTTGTTGAAATTTATTTTATTTTTGTTTTGAGTCTTAAATTTTAGATGTGTTGATCAATTTGACTTGTTTAAGTTTGGTTGACATGTGTTGAGTCATTTTCATGTGATTTTCTTATATTGGTTGGTGTTTTAGTACCGATTCGGGTGTGTTTGGAATGTTTTAGATGTTTTGAAGTTTGGTTCAAATTGATTAAACTTGAACTTCATATTGTTAATGAATCTGATTTACATGTTTTAAGATGTGTTTTAGATGCTTTAATGTTTTTTAAATGTGCTTTATTCAGTTGGTTGTAAATTATTTGATGTGCACTTGTTTAAACATTTGAATTCCAATGGATTAAGTGTATTGAATCAATTTGTCCAGATTGTATTAAATATGATTTTTATTGAATGTAAAGCTTTAATGATATATTTTAAGCATGTTTTAAGGTTGGTTTGAATGTATTTTCAGATATGATTATGTTAACTTCAGATTTGGTTAACTCTTGTTCGGTTTGCATCACATCCGGTCTGTCAGGCTAGTGTCGATGCCCAATCACATTTGATCAACTCGGCACTTGAAATGTTCATGTTCAAAATATTCCATGTTAATGTACATCAGATGTGGCAGTTCATATGCCATGTTCAATGCTGTCAATGGTGCAAATGTGTGAATGTCCTTGGTGTAAAATCCACTTGATTGGGAAAATTTTGGCAGCATGCCGCCTTATTTTCCAATCAGTGTGGAATTTTACCCGTCTTACAAGGCGTAGTCATTTGACTTTCCAAGTAGTGGGAAGGGTCCATTTGCAGTGGGAAACGTGTCCCATGCCTACACCTGGGTCAACATACCGAATACGTGTCCGAGCTAGCTGTCCAAGTCCACGTGGTGGTGCTAACTCCTTATTTAATTTTGGCATCTCGCCCACATATTTAGTTAAATGTGATTTTTAATGTTCAAAGCCCAATTGGCCAGCTTCATCAGCACAATGGGCTGGTCTTCATGTCTCATGGCCTGAGAAGGTCGGCTTCATATCATGTCGGCTCGGTTGGCCCAATCTTGAGCTTCACGGGCCTTGGCAGTCTGTTTTGAACTTCATGACCCAATGGGCCTAATTTGCACCTCCATGGCCTGGTTGGCCTGATTTGCACTCCATTTTTGCACCTTGACATCTTTCTGTAGTAGCGTGGTAGGTGAGCCTTAGAGGGACTAGAATGGGTTGGCTAAGGTGCTGTTTAGGTGGTCTTTTGGTAGGATTGCACAAGGGGCAGTTCAGGTGTGAACTAGGACTGGTTTAGGAATGCACAAAGGGCATGAGAATTGAAGGCCCGCCCGAATAGTCTCGGCCCGTCTGGTGGATTCTGAGAGTCTCAAAGCGTCGACCTTCACCCTATACTCTAAGGGGAAGGAGAACAAGACACATGGGGTTTGATTTAGGAGTAGCACAAAGGCATTTTGACATGTAGAAATTAGGGCCACCCGGCTTAACTCTTGGCCCATCCGGTGGATTCCAAGAGGCCCGGGATGTCACCCCTACTCTCACACATCAAAGAGGATGTTTGGTTTGTCTGGGGGTTCTGTAGGAGCTGTATTGGGTGTGTTGCACATAGGGAAAACTAGGTGACCATCAAAGGGACCTGACATGGGTGCTCACAAGGGGGGTAGAACTTGGGCTAGCAAGGGGGCCTGCTTTGGATGCCATTCGGGGCCTGATTGGGGGAGGCAGGAGGTGCATGTTCAAGTGACCATAAGTGGGGTTGAACAAGTCATGATAGTGGAAGGTTTAGGGGCCGAAATGGAGAGCCAAAAGGTTGTATAAAGGGGCTGGTTCAGAGGCCTGTTTTAAGGGACAGCAAGGGGCTGTTTTTGTGACGGCCAAATAGAGGGTACCCTTGGGGCTAAAGGATGGCTTTCTGTAGACCAACGTGGAGGGGACTCAAAGGGGCTGAATGGTAATTACTCAGGGGTTATTTCACCATAAAGAGTGGTAGAGAAGAGAAGGGGGTAGAGTATAATTAAAGGGCTACATCAGAGCATGCTTCTCCTACTCACCATTTTTTCTTCTTTTCTTGCACTGCAGGTGGTGTTGAAGATGGAAGAGATGTGTGCCCTTCCTCTCCTTCTTATTCTTCTTATCCTTGTATGGATGATGTTGGAGGATGATGATGAAGGTCTTGTTTGTGTTGAAGACCTCACCAATGATGAAGAAGCCTGCTACACTTGCTGAAGTTGGCACTCCAACTTGGTGGGCTGGTTGCACCTATTGTTGGCGTACCTGCTGGAGGAAGCCTTTTTATTCTTCTTCTGCTTCACTTGGCACACCCAGAATGGGTAGGAGAGCTTGCTGACTTGATGCTGAAGACGTCCAAGCAAGATGAGGAAGGGCTGGAGCAAGGTTGATGGTGCACCAAAGAGAGGAACCGGCTAGAGCAGAGCTGGCACACAGGTGGGCTAAGCTAGCTTCGACCAAGGCCAGATGGGGGGCCTTTATATAGAGGATTGGAGACCCATTTGAAGCTAAGGAAGAGACTGAGAGGTTGAGAGTCATAATTCCAAAAGAGTTTTATTATTACAAGACCTTTTATTGGGATAGACATCCAACCAAGGAGTTGTGTATGTAAGATGCAATCTGACGCACCAGCTCCTACCTTTTAGGTGAGTGCGCGCACATGGTAGGTGGGAATGGGTTGAAGTTCGACCAAAGCATGCTCATCTGATGGTTAAGATAAGCCTTGGATGATAAGGCACAAATGGGATATGGATAAAGGTCAGTTGGGGAGAGTCCTAGTGCAAGAAGACTTCTCATCAACCATGTGTGTGTGAGGTGAGAAGCTGGCACACCTGCCCCTGCATTGTAGAGTGTTGGCACACCCAATCCTATATTTTAGGGCATTGAACATTCAATGAATGTGGGAAAGATCAGGGTATGGCCAGATGCAGCTTCGGTTAGCCCAATTTGGGTTAATTTTAACTCGGGTTTGATTGAAGTGCTCCTGATCCGACGGATACAATAAATCTTGACCGGAATCAATTAAATACACCTTGAATTGATCCCCAAAAATATGAAATGAGCTCTGTTGACCATTGATCATGTGATACATCAAGATGTGTGGCTGATATCTCCCGAATTGCTCTGGATATCTGATTTTACCGATTTCCCTGATCGATGCGATCTCAGCCGTCGATAATGCCGAAAACTATAATTAAGTGCAATTACCTCCTCCCATTGACCAAATTTATTTGTCATGCATCAATATTCATGAGATAAAAGTTTTGGGCCATTTAAATTGAAATTTTCAGCCCATGGGTCCATCCAAAAGCTGATCGGACCACTATGCCCCTGGTGTGACAGCATATGGCTTTCTATCCAGATTTGATCTTTCTTGCATATCTTTTCATCTGGTTGTCAGATTTTCGATTCTTTTCGAGCGTTGCCTAGCTCTATCCAACCTTGACAATGTGGTAAAGTTGGAATTCCATGTTAGAGTCCCAACTTGTCGCAAAGTGTCGGGGGCAAAATGGTCATTTCGGCCTTCCAGTGTCCGTTTTCCATGTTTTGGGCACCGTTGAGAAGCTCTCGACCGGGGCTATGAAATGAGCACATTATCTTGGCCATTTGTGGCATGTCAAGCCATGCCAAGGCATTTATAAAGCCTTTTTACTATCAAGGGGGCGCCTGGTCCAAGCGCCCCATAAATGGGGCTGCTGGTCACCAGGCCCCCGTCTTCCTCATTTTGCTATTTCTGGCCCGTTCTAACACTTTGAAATGATGCAGATGACGAAGAGATCCCGTGTTGAGCGTGGAGGTGCCTCTGGCACTGCCGGAGCCTCTTCTTCCGCCGGGGCTTCTAGCTTGGCCGACCCTGGCCCATCGGAGCTTCCTTCCCTCCATCCTCCTCCGACCGTCTCGATAACCGAATCTTGACTTCCCCTTTTGAATTATTCTTCAATTGTTGCTCCAAACATGATCATTTGTTTGTGCAGGGGAAGATCAAGTCCCGGATATCCTGGGAGATGGTCTTCCATGCCTACAAGGGGTTGAAGGATTTCCAGAAGGCACGACTAGATGCTATGGATTTCGGCCCGTTGCTCCGCTGCTCTGCCTTCTGGGAAGACCTCCCCCTGATCCAGGCTTTGAGGGAGAGATGGGACATATGGTTCCCACTCTGGAGGATGTCTCCCGGATCACGGGTCTTCGCGTTCACGGTCGCGCCGTTACCAGCAAGACCTACCGTGACTACTCGGCTATGGTCCGGGACTTCCTGGGTCATCCGATCCCACACTGCCCCGGCGGACTGCGCGTTATGAAGCGCACGAACGTCGGGAACTTGCTCGGTCTGGGCAATGCCAGTGTGGGGAAGGATGATCTGGTGGCGAATGTCCTCGACGCGTTGACGAAACGCGTTTAGCGTTACTTGGTCAGCGAGGAGGGCACTGTCCAGGCCGATCAGGATCTCTGCCAGTTCCTCCTTTTCTTTCTTACCCGTCTTCTGCTGGCCTCGAAGACGGATAGGGTGAACTTGCAGTTCCTCCCGTTTCTTACTGACCTGTTGAAGGTCGGTGAGTATGCATGGGGCACCGCTATGTTGGCACATTTGTTCTCCTTGTTGGCGATGGAGAGTGGTCCGGTTTCGGTAGCTGGCTTTACTCTATTTCTTTAGGTATGCCTTGTTCCTTTGTTCATTATTAATTCTGCCTTGTCTTTTGATGACTAACTGAGCTTTATTGACAGGTATGGAGTTACTACCACATTCCCTTGGGTCGTGCCTTGTTGAAGGCTGACCCTGAGTATCCGCTCATTAGCAGCTGGGTCGCTACTCGGTCTGCCTCTTCCCACCCTTACCAGGTGGAAAACCTGAGGAGGCAGCTGCTCTGCTTCCCCCACCATGAGGTATTCTATTACTTTTCCTTTTCAGCCTTTTGGTTCTTCTTGTTTATTGTCCTGCCTTGCTTTTCAGGTGGTATGGCGCCCTTATTCAGACCTTCATCTGGATCGGTAGCCTTGGGTATCGGAGGGTCGTCCGGTTTTTAGCCGTGACACCTTTCTGATTTGCTTGAACGAGATGGAGCCACTGTGGGTGCGTCTCACGATGCGCTCATTGGGGCTCCCCCAGGAGTGGGTGGACCTCCCCTCTTACCCTCGCCTGGGTCGTTCTACCTGCGGCCTGATCCAGGAGATCGACTAGAAGATGGAGGGCCAGTTCGCTGTTCGGATCTGGAAGAGGGGTGGCACCCCAGTGACTTCCAGTGACTATCTGCGTCGCTACATAGAGACGTTTGCCCACCTTTTTACCGAGGGTAGAGAGGTATGTACTTGTTGTTTTTGTTATTGCTCTTCCTTTGCTTTGTATCTAATTGTATGCTACTTTCAGAGTATTCAGGAGGAGCTGTCTCGCCTGAGGGCAGGGACAGCATCTTTGGAGGCTGAGCTAGAGCGACAGGTTTTTTCTTTACTTTGAACCTTTCCATTGCCTGTTAACTGATCCTTCTTTTTCTTTCTTTTAGCGACGTCGCTACCGAGGTGCACGCCGACAGCTGCGTGGGCGTGACGATGAGGTAACGTTTCTTGCCTTTTCTTTAATATCTTGAATGAATGTTGTTGACTGTCTCCCTTGCTTCTTTTCAGATTTCACGGCTCCGCGAGCGTGTAGCCGAGCTGGAGTTGGGTTCCCACCTAACTCCCCCTGAGCCGACGGTCTTCGACGAGCCTCCAGAGGCCCCTTTCGAGCCATTTGACTTCGGCCAGCCTATGGGTCCTGAGCTCCCTCCTCACCACTTGCCGGCCGATCCACCTCCCTTCATACCTACCGACCCTGGGAGCAGTTCTTCGGAGACGGGCTTTCTCCTTGAGGTGATCATTATTTCTTTCTTATGTTGTCTTCTTTATTTATTTGCCTTGCTAATCTTTCTTCTTTTCATGCAGATTGCCCAGCTGAAGGAGCGGGTGGAGGCCCTTACTACCGAGGTGAATTTCTGTGACTTCCTTCTATTTCACTTTGCTTGATTCTAACATTCTTTATTTTTTTGCAGAACAAAGATCTTTGGACGAGGATCTCCGATATTTCTGCGGGGAGTGTTCCGCCTTCTACCAGTGATCCCTCGGGTCTCCAGGACAAGGTACATGTTCTTCTTCTTTGTTCATCATTGTTTTCTTTCTTTCCTGACATTCTTACGGTAGGTGATGGAGCTACAGAGGGAGCTCGAGCTCGAGCCCCTCGTAGGTGTTCCGGATCCTGGTCCTTCTTCTTCTGATGTGCGGAGTCTTTATTAAGATTTTAAACTAGAAATTCATGGACTGATGTTTCTTCTCAGTTCTACAGACTGCTCAGAGGATAGAGGAGCTGACACAGGAGGTACAAGTTTGATTCTTTTCCTTAAACTGCTTTTTCTGTAGCTGATACATCTCTTTGTCATCTTGTAGGTCGGGAGACTGGAGGCTCGCGTGGTTGAGCTGTCACGACCCGATTCCGAGAAGATCCTCCATCTTCGTCTTGAGCATTCTAGGGAGCTTCTCCGACTGGAGGCAGAGCACCGTTAGATGATGATGATGCAGATGCTCCAGGCTCGGTCTCGGAGCCACTCCCACCGTTCCGATTCCCTTGGGACCACGCTGAGGGGACCTACTCACTCGGGTTCATCTCAGACTAGTAGCCATAGGAGGAGAGGTGAGGAGAGACATGCCATGCCACCTCCGGGTGATCAGGCTCCAGCAGAGGGAGGCGGCGATTTGTGATGTGCCAGCCACTTCCTATCTTTGATGTACCTTTCTTCTTCATAGTGATAGTTGTTTGTTTCTCTTTCTGACTCCCTGTGTTTACTCAAAAGGTGATTAGAACTTTATTTAGGCTTAGTCCCTTGCAAGAAGAGGGCAAAACTGCCTTGATCTTTTGTCAAGGGACATAGGCCTTATCTAGGTAAAATAACGGAAAAATATAAGTATGCATAAAAGGAAACATGCAAGACTGAAATTAAATATGAATGCAAAGGCAACTAGTCAATTAGGAAGCAAATTTTTAGGTGTTTTGGGATTTTTTTATTTGTTTGGGTTTTGAATGTTTTTAGATGTTTTTGGAACTTTTATGATTTTTTTGGGTGTTTTGGGTATTTACTTTTTAGGATTTTTGATTTTATGGATTTGTTTGGTGTTTTTGAAATATTTGATTTTTTGTTGTTTTGGTGTGAAAGAAACGACCATCTCATCCTCTGCCTTGCTTGCCATAGGTGTCCTTTATTGTTACCTAAGGGTTAAGAATAGGCATCACTTGTAAGAAAGTGCCTAGTCTGGAATCTTCTGACCTTCTGTCTTTGATAGGCTATGGCTCTTCTTGGGTCTAGTCGGTCAACCTTACTCGCAAGGTTAAAGAGGGAAGAGGATTGATGGTAAGTCCTTACTAAGATTCAAGGGTGTTGAATTTGTTTCTCTACTGGTGCCCGCATTACCTGTTTGAGATTTGACATCCTCGGGTCCTTCCTTCTAGCCCTTTTTCTTTTGATGGCCCTCATTCGGACATGTCTTTTCTTTTTTTTTGCTTTATTTTGACCCGAGGGGTTCATTGCCCATCTTTTGGAGCCTTTCTCTTTTGGGCTTTTGTTGGTACGCATTTAGACAGGTCTATTCTTTTGCCGACCTGAGGGGTCATTGCCCATCTTTTGGCACCTTTTCTTCTTTTTAAGAAGTCAGACCTTCAGAGGCATTTTCCAACTACGGCAATGGGCACTTTCAATACTCCTCATTCTAACCCCTTCCATCTGTTCTGGACCGAAACGAGAAGAGAATGGGATTGGGTTGACCTTCTTTTGCCAAGCGTTGCCTAGCTTCTTCTCTGACTTCCAATCATTGGATTTCAAAACTAGGCATGTAGTATGTGCAGTATGATGCCCATCCTTATTTCCTTAAGTGACAAGTTGGTGCACCGAGCAAGCAAGCGTTAGATGTTGTCATCATTCTTCACACCTTTGGATTTTAATTTTTTTTTGTGATTTTTGTTTTAAGGGAAATATTTTTTGAGGTATACCCCATTCCAGGGATGAGCTAGTTCTTCTCCTTCTGCATTAGTCAGCTTATATGAATTACCGGGATAAACGGCCGAAATCACATACGGACCCTCTCAATTAGGTTGAAGTTTGGAGCGGGGACCGCCTGGCTTAATGAATATTCTTTTAAGCACAACCTCACCGATTTCAAATTTTCTCTCTACCACCCTTTTCTGATAAAATCTTTTAAGTCTATTCTGATAAGATCTAGCATGTTCGGCAGTGGCCAGCCTCCTTTCATCCAAGAGTTCAAGTTGTGCGAGAAGGGAATCTCAGCGCTCATCCATCGGGATATCTCGATCGATCTGGACTCGGAGGGAAGGAATGATTACTTCGTATGGGACTACCGCCTCCATCCCAAATGCCAAGGCATAGGGAGTTTGACCCGTTGGGGTTCGAATAGAGGTGCGGTAGGCCCATAGAGCATCAACTAACTTATCTGGCCAATCCGCGAACTTGCTAGACTTACAAGTCTTCTTAATGATTTTTATCAGGGTTTTATTGGTGGCTTCTGCTTGACCGTTGCCTTGAGGATAATATGGAGATGAATGATGCAATCTGATGCAATACCTGTTGCAAAGGTCACGCAGCTCCTGAGATATGAATTGTGGTCCGTTGTCGGTGATGATGTCGCCTGGGATCCCGAACCTGGCAATGATGTTGCGTTTGATGAAGGTGCAGACTGTTGATGCCTTGATTTTCACATATGCTTTCGCTTCCGCCCACTTGGTGAAGTACTCCGTTGCAGTTAAGATGAAGGATTTGGTTTTGTTTATGGAGTTTGGGTCACCGAGGGGTCCGATAACATCAAAAGCCCACATAGCGAAGGGCCATGGGGCGTGAATCGAGTGAAGGGAAGATGCGGGAGAGTGAATCTTGTCGGCATGATGTTGACATTGGTGACAGTGCCGGACAAAGATCGAGCAGTCCTCTTCCAGAGTAGGCCAGTAATACCCTTGCCTGATGATTTTCTTGGCGAGGGCTTGAGCATTTACATGGCCTCCACATACTCCGGAGTGTGCTTCCTTAAGCACCAATTCAGCCTCTTCTTCATCTACGCATCTTAGTAGAACGCCAGCCAAGCTCCTTTTATAAAGCACTCCACCTAAGATGGTGTATCTCTGGGAGACTCTTCTTATGGCTTTCTTCTCTTCGACAGTTGAACCTGGTGGGTATGTCTGATCTTGACAGTAATTTGCAATCTTATGATACCATGGTTTCTCACCCTCTTCTAATTCCTCCAACTCGACCAAAGATACTTCCTCCTTTTGCTCAATGTATTCTTTCCTTTCAAACTCTTCTTTAACCCTCAAGAATCGTGCATATTCTACTGCCGGAATGGTTCGTCGGCGGACATAGATCGTCCTAACCTGTCTGCCTAGCGGGACAGATAGTGAAGATGCCAGGGAAGCGAGAGCATCGGCATGAATATTTTGAGCACGAGGGACATGAATGAATTCGAGTTTGGAGAATAGCTTGATGTAGCAGGTGGTGAGTTCCTAGTATGGTCTGAGCCCGGGATGAGATGTGCGGTATTTGGCCAGCACTTGGCGGAGAATCAACTGGCTATCACCGATCACCCTTAGTTTAGTGACACCATAGAAGTGAGCGGCCTCTAGTCCGGCCAATAAGGCTTCATACTCAGCTATATTGTTTGTTGCTGGAAAATGGAGCTGAAAAGCCTATGGTATGGTGACACCTTCGGGTGATAGAAAAACGATCCCTATCCCTCAACCCTGGGAATTTAATGCCCCATCAAAATACAAAGTCCATAGATTGGAGGATCGAATGGGCATCAATTCTTCATCAGGAAATTCTGATTGGATAGGGTCAAAGATTGGGATAGGATGATGGGCAAGGTGTTCAGCAATTGCATAGCCCTTGATTGCCTTCTGTTGGGTGTCGGTGATGTCAAATTGGGAGAGAAAGCTCTTCCAGCGTGCCAAACGGTCAATCAAAATAGATTTTTCAAGAAGAAATTTGATAGGATTCATGCGAGAAATGAGATTAACCTCGTGGGCCAAAAAGTAGTGTTTAAGCTTCTGGACCACCCAAACCAGGGCGACACAGGTTTTTTCCATGGTTGTATACTTCTGCTCACAAGGATCAAAGATTTTGGACAGATAACATGCTGCTCGCTCTTTCCCTTCATCATCTAATTGTGCCAATACTGCTCCCAGAGATCCTTCCAAAACTGAGATGTATAAGATCAAGGGCTTGCCAGGAACCTGAGGTTTGAGCATAGGTGGGCTTGACAAATATTTCTTTAAACCATCGAATGCCTCTTGACATCTCGAATCCCATCTGAATTCGGCCTTCGCCTTGGTTAACTCATAGAAAGGTTTGCATCTTTGGGAGTGTTGTGAGATAAACCAGCGAACAAACTGTAGCCTACCAATCAACCCTCTCAGCTCTTTTAGGTTCTTTGGTGGAGGCATGTCAATAATGGATTTGGCCTTGTTGAGATCGATTTCGATGCCTCTTTTGCTGACGATGAACCCAAGCAACTTTCTAGATGATACTCCAAACACACACTTCTTAGGGTTCATTTTAAGCTTATATTCCCTGGCTCGTTGCAAAATCCTTTTCAACGCCTCAGCATGCTCATCTCGGGTTTGGGATTTGACCACTAGATCATCCACATACACCTCTACAAATTTATGCATCATATCATGAAATATTGCCACCATGGCCCTTTGATAAGTCGCTCCGGCATTCTTTAATCCGAAGGGCATGACGACGTAGCAATAAGTTCCCCAAGGTGTAGTGAATGAGATCTTCTCTTGATCCTCTTCTGCTATCCGGATTTGATTATACCCTGAGTATCCATCCAGAAATGATAGGGTTACATATCCAACTGTGTTATCAACAAGGACATCGATATGAGGAAGGGGGAAATCATCTTTCAGACACACTCGGTTTAAGTCCCTGAAGTCAATGCAAATTCGAACCTTTCCGTCCTTCTTCATGACTGGGACTATATTTGCCACCCATCATGGATAGAGGACAACTCTAATGAATTTCGCTTGGTGTAACTTATCGACCTCTTCCTTCATCTTTAATGCTATGTCTGGGTGGAATCTCCTCAACTTCTATTTGACCGTGGTAGTTTCAGGTTTCAAAGTCAGTCGATGCTCTACTAATGACTTATCTAACCCCGGCATATCTTCGTATGTCCAAGCGAACGTGTCTTTGTATTCTTGTAACACCCCCATTAGATTTTGTTCTTCTAAAGAGGCAAGGTTGGCACTGATGAGGATATTCTTAGGATCTTCCAGTGTTCGGAGATTAAGTTCCTTGGTTGGTTCATCCACCGTGGCTGATGGTTCTTCGAATCTTCTTAAACCGGACGCATAAGCATCAGCCAAATCCTCCTCTTCATCCTCAGTATCAGGATCCTTTTCCGATACAACCTCATAGACCCCTAAAGTTGGGTCGATATTGTCTTTCTCCTCATATCGAATTTCTCCTATCTGGATTGCATTTTCTAGATACTCTGGTAGCTTGGCACATTCTAAGCTTTTTTGAGCTAACCGATGCAGGTATCTTCGTGGAACTCTTCTACCTCTGATTTTTGTTTTGCTTTTATCGGAAACTAAACCTAAAGAAGAAGAAGGTAAATAAGGAGAGGAAGAGGAGGTGGAGGGAGTGGGATTTATTGATGAAGGGCAAAGAAGATTGATTAGAGACCGGGTGGCCTCCCGGTTTGGATCATCCTTCGGAGCAAGTTGGGATGTTTCTTCGATCGAAACTTGGGTTGAGAATAGGGCATTTTTTTTGATCTTTTTGAGAAGTACTAAACATAAACACAGAATGAGTTTGGTTGGTTGTGGTTTCTGACGTGGGTTGGGATATTGACAGAGAAGGGAACACATCAAGCAAAGATGGATAAAGAGAGCATCCATCTTTGCTACCTGGTGAATATGACAATGGATTTGTCGGAAATGAGTCTGTTAAATCCGAAGAGATGACATAGGGTGAATGCCCCTGATTTTGATTGCCAAAAGGCTCGTTGTGGAATAATTCTTCACTTGACCCTTTTTCAGAGAATAACCATGATACGTCGAGATATGGCTCATCCTCTAGGCTGTCTACTTTCTTCCTCTTTGCTTGTTCTTGCGGTTCTTGTTCTTCAATCATCTGTATTGTTTCTCTCTTATTGAAGAACTTGTGCAAACACCCCTGGAAGTATTTTTGACCGACCTTTTGGCCATTATTACATGTCCCATTGTATCCTATCCCATTCTTTGATGTTGTCTTTACCAGCTGGATGGGTTCTATGATACCCTGCAGTTCTCTCCCCAGCCCTCGACCTTCTTGATATCCCAGATTTTCCATCATACGCCACCCAAGGGTTTTGGTGTCATCCTTCTTCCTTCTCCAAACTTGCCTGGGCTGCCTTCCATCCCTCGGTAAATCGAGGATCGTAAAATCGGTTGATTTGGCAAGCCAGGAGGGAGAGTAACTAGGCAATCCACAGGCATACTTACCACCATGACGACTTGTCCCTTGAAAGGAAATTTAATGCATTGGTGATTGGTTGAAGCTACGGCCTCTAATGCCTCAAGGTAAGGCCTTCCCAAGATAGCTTTGTAAGTTGGGTCCATATCCAAGATGTGGAAGTCTACAGTAACAACTCGGGGTCCGAGTTTGACTTCAAGTGTAACCATGCCATGGGCCGGCCTCTTGGAGTTGTCATATGCTGTTACGGTGATTTGCGATGGCCGAATATCCTCTTCTGGGATTCCACATAATTTCAGCGTTTCTAGTGGCAAGACATCGATGGATGCACCGGTATCAACTAGACAAGATTCGACATCTGTTTCATTAATACTGACAGTGATACAAAGTGCATATTTTCTTGCTTCTGGTTCGGCCAACTCCTCTTTAGTGAAAGTGAGGGCGGGGTGTTCACTTTTCGGGGTCAAGACCGATGCAATCTTCTCAAGGGGAAGGGTTTCATTGACCATTACTCTTTGTAGATATTGTTGAAGAACTTCCTAATGAACCTTGGAACTTTTAATCAATTCTAGAATGGAAATCCGTGCAGGGGTTTTGTCAAGGTGCTTCAGCAAATCATAAGATGTCCCTGGCACTGGTTCTTCTGGGTGTTCTTCTTCTTCTTCTTCTTGTGATCGTCCTGGTTGACCGGTCTGGGGAAAAATTCTTTGGAACATGCGCCCGCTTCTAAGCACAGTGGCGAGCTGAGGGGCTACGGTTGGTGTAGCGGAGGCAGATGGAGGGTTAGGTCAGATGATGGGAGGCCTAGGTAAGGGCGTAGTGATGACAGTCCAGGTTATAGGGATGCGGGTAGGTTGTGGTGGCATGGTTATATGAGGTGGTATGATGATGGGTCCTAATGGTGATGGTATTTGCGGTGGCTCGACCGGGCGGATCAAGGTCCTACCCGGCTGGTGTTTTACGGTTGGCGGCGTTATGGTTGGCCGTGACAGAGTGCGGATGATCGGTGGTTAGCTTCTTCTGGTGGGGATAGCTCGTGGTATGGAGTGAACGGTTCGGTTAACGTGGTTTGGAGGGTTAATGTTCATGAAGGAAGCTGGTCCCTCGATTTGCCAATTTTGGCCTCTATCGCGGGGTTCATCGGTGGAGGTTAGAATAGGATTAACCCTCTGATTTTCTGGTGCTGTCGCGGGTGCATGCGCGGGTAGCGGGTTCTGAATAATCCCCAGACCGGATTCCTGTTGTTGTTGTTGGACTGGTGCCTGTTGCTGCTGCTGAGGTTGGTTCTTTACTGCCTTGATGTACTCGCCCATTTGACCCCAGTCAATACTTCCCTACTCATGGAGGTCATGGATATAATCTTTAAATTGAAAGCAATTCTCCATTGTATGCCCCGGGTATCTGTGGTTAAAACAATATTTGTCTGTGTTGGCATTTTGCGGCCACTCCAGCTTTTCTCTTGGCAATGAAATCTGCCCTGCTGCCATAAGAGGGTTAAAAATGTCTGTGAGGGAGTATGGTAATGGCGGGTGATGGTTTCTTCTAGGCCTGGCTCTTCGTGGCACGTAGGTGGCGGGGGGAGGTGCCTGGTTATAGGTTGTTGGTTGGCGGGGTGGTTGAGGTGCAAAGGTTTGTATGGCCAATTGCCAGGGTTGCTGGGGAACTGGTGTCTGCATTGGTTGTTGGGGATACTAGTTTGGTGTTTGGTGGCGGAAAGGTTGAGGCTGAATCTGAGGGCGAGGTGCCGGTTGGGTTCGGCGGGGGTTTCTGTACTGGGGGTTTCTGTACTGCTATTGGTGGTTGTTGGGCGGGTTTCCTATGATATTTACATGTTCGTTGGTTACCACGCCCTCAGTCACGGGCCCGATGGGGGTGGTTGTCTTTTTGGTGATTCGAGGCCTAGGGTCGAAAAGGTTCATGATGGGAGAGTCTCGGAGTTGGGTTTGGATGTACCGTGCTCTCTCATAGAGTTCGCTCATTGTGACAGGGTGATGTAATGCCAACACGTTCTTCAGAGCCGGAGTGGCGTTGGTGATGATCATCTTGACTTGTTCTGATTTTGATAGTGCATTCATCAGCCTTTCTGCCATTGCCCTCCATCTATTAGCATATCTTATAAAATCCTCATCATTTCTCATCTTTTCGGCCATAAGATCTGTGATCGAATAGGTAGGACCGACTCAATCTTGGTATCTTTGCAAGAACCTTGCTTTGACGGTATCAAAGTTGCTGGCTTCCAAAGGGTCAAGTGAATAGAACCATTCCAATGTAGAGCCCTCTAATGATCTCCTAAATAGGTATGCAAGGGCCTTCGGATCGTTTTGCCATATGACAGACTCATAAAAAAAATCTTTGATGTGAATGAAAGGGTTCCCGTTTCCATTATATCGGCGGTAAATGGGCATTTCAGAAGGAGGAAGATGGAATACGGGGAGAGCGGGAAGGGATATCTCGGGGAGAGCTCGTGTGTCGATCAATTGCTTGAGCGCCCGATATTGTTCATCCATCCTATTGATTTTGTTAAGCACAGTTTGATCAACGGAGGATTCTCGGACAAGAGGAGGGGGGGAGGACAGATGCTTGATTTGCCGGCATGGCCATCGGATAGGCCGAAGCGGCCGGACAAGGAGGGTAGATCGGGTGGTGCACTTGTGGACGTGCTTGATTAAAATTGTGCAGAAGAGTAGACCAGTGGCCTAAGTGGTGTGGTGTTGTTTTGGTTCGGGTGGTTCAAGATGGCCACCGGATGGGGTGAGTTTGGAATCAAGGGTCCATTGTGAGAATGGCCCGGTACTGGTGCACCGGGCTGGTCAGTTGCCAATTGGGGGGTAGAAGTGTTGTGGCCACCCTCGGCATGAGTGTGATTGACAGGAGATTTTCCTTTCAGGATGGCCTCAATGGCTTGTAGTTGAGTTGGGTTGGCATGAGCGAATGCCTCCCACAGAGAATCTGGGTGGGGTCGGGGTGAACTGGTTTCAGGGAGCATTTTGGGTTCATTAACAGCACATACGGCATCCGGGTGGAGGTAGGATTGGTCATACTCCAGCTGCAACAGCTTGTATCCTTGGTCCGTCATCCCGACGACTCGCCCTGATCTCAAGTTCATAAATAGAAAGGAAAGGTGACGAAAAACACAAGATTCCTTTTTTTTAGTTTTAAAATTTTCCTCCTTTTTTCGATTTTCGATTTTTGTTTGAGCAAACAGGTTATCAAGCAAATTAACCTCAAGCAAAGATTTCTTTTGGGTTTTTTGTTAAGTGTTTTCAAATTTTTGGTTTTGGTTTTCAATTTTGATTTGCAAACAAGTGATGGTACAGACTTAGAATGATTACCGCAAATTTTTTGTGTTTCAACCTTAAATTAGTGACTTGTTAAGAGAAATAATGTCCACTCAAATAAATGGGTAGGACCCTATGCTCTCACAACGCCGAGCAATTTAAGGTTGTCACTCTTTTCACAACGATAGGTAATAGGTACTCCGGGTTTTGGGATAAGATGGTACAACCAGCCCGATCAGTGAAGAGGGAATCCTTCACGTCTGGGGACTTACGGAGGTCTTGATGGAAGCTACCCGGTCCTTCCGAGAGGGAATCCCCGGAGGAGGAGTTGGCAACCACCAAGAGGGGTGTTTGGGTGTGTAGGGCTTTGGGAGGAGAGAGCCTCCCTTCTCGGATGACCTAAAGGAGTCGAAAGAACTCCAATGCAAACTAAATGCAAGTGAGATATCAAGGAGTGGGAAGCAAACAATAAGAAAATAAAAGCATGCAATGATCAAGAAAGTATTGGAAAACAAGTAAACAAGGCAATGATGTAAAGTCAAACAAGGGTAAAAGCAAGTACTAATTTTAACTAAAGATACTTTAGAGGAGAAATTAGACCTTTTTTTAAAGAAAATAAGCAAAGATGCTTAGCAAGATAATCTTTAAGGTGAAAAGTCAAAGTAAATCGATTAAAGCAAGCCAAAAAATTAGATGGTGCTTTTTCTTTTAAAAGAGGACCCACAGAAAGCAAGTAAACCGGAAGAAACCAAGTGATGATCAAGTGAAGCAAGTAAACAAGCAAGCAAGTGAATAGGAATGCTAAGAGGACGTAATAACTCAAGCAAGAGCCAAAGCAAGGAGGAGCATGTTGGACATTCTTTTTAAAAAAGGTGAAAAGAACTCACTTAAGCAAAAGTTGTCCCACCGTGGTCGCCAAAAGGTGTAGGCACCCGGATGAGCCCGGTTCGGCTCATGTCGGAGAGAGAAGAGAGAGAGGGAGAGAGGAGTTTGTGTTCCTTCATTTGGATCGGAAGGTGTGATGATGAGTGTGTGGTCGCCAGGAGCCGAAGGCTCCAAAGTGTGATTAAGTATTAAGCAAATGAACTAGAGGAAGAAAGAGTTTGACCGCCGTACCTTGAGGGATGTAAAAGGGGGAGATTGTTAGGTTCTAACTTCTCCTTTCTCGGCCGGCCGAGAGGGGAGAGCTTTAGAGAGTTCTTTCACCTACGATCGGATTGAAGCTTCACTCCGGTCGATTCACCTAAGAATGTCCTGCATAAAAACATGAAGAAAAACAAATGAAGACCATTAGCTCTGGCGTAAGTATAGCATCATGCTTGGTAAAGACTCTGAATCATGCAAAAGAGAATGAACTAACCGGATCGGGACGGAATCCCAACCCCTATTTTTGGTAGTTTTTTAAACATATATGAGATGCAAAATGATCAAATGCATGCCAAATAACATGATGAACGGTGCTAAGATGAAAAAGGAAGACAAAAACTCGATTAAATGGGCGATCGGACTCCGAAAATGGCAAAACGAGCTTCTGCTCCTGCTGGTGCCCTATATATAGGGCACTAGCCGCAGGTGCCCCCCTTATGGGGCGCGTTGACCACGGTCAAAGCGCCCTGTATACGGGGCACTAAGTCTGGCTCGAACAGATTTTCTTTCCCTCTTCGCGATGCCGCTCCGGAGTGCTGGGCGGCTTCCGGGACGAAGTAGGGGCTCCTTCTTGTAGACAATATGCAAATGAAGCTAATGAAGGGTGATTTGGATGCTGGATGTAAGAGGAGAGACGAATAGAAGCTCTCAAAGTTGGAGAAAAAACATGTTTCTGGATGACAGAAACAGAAGGTTTTTGGGGTTTTTGGTGGACGATTTTGGATCGGTTTGAAAGGTTATGGGAGGTGAGAGTGGCTTGAAAACGCAGTCTTGGATGGGCTCTAGGGTGGTGCGGACTTGGAACCTTCCTTTAGTCTCAAATGGTGGTCTATTTATAGCTCAAAAGAGGGCACTTTGGTCATTTCCGAAAAGCAGTGCCACACAGCGTAGCGCCCTATATATAGGGCGCCAGCATCATGTGGTCCATCAAGTCGACAAGATGAGTCACTGCGGGGGGTCAAATCAGCCAGTCGAATCGATTTGATTTGGTGCTAGGCGCCCTGTATATAGGGCGCCAGGTGCCCTATTTATAGGGTGCCCTATAAATAGGGCGCCAGGTGCCCTATATATAGAGTGTTCGGCCCGGTCAATTGTTCTATCGATCCCCTTCAGAATGTGCCAAAACTTGAATCGTCCGGAAAACATGATTTGCTTTAAATGTTCTTCATGAAAACAAGAATTTAAACTCTCCGGCTAGGCCAAAATTGCGTGTCTACAAGGTGGTATCAGAAAATGATCCTTATTTTGAGGAGGGAATTGAGGACTTGGCTGATACGTATGCATCTGGACTTAAAAGGTTTAAAGAACCATCAGCCACGGTGGATGTACTGACAAAAGAATTAAATCTTGGAACACCAGAAGATCCCAAGACCATCATCTTGTGTGCCAACCTCACTCCACTAAAGAATATAGTTTAATTAAAATCTTGGAAGAATACATGGACATATGAAGATATGCCGGGGTTAAACAACTCATTGGTTGAACATCTTTTAACTTTGAAACTTGCAACTACCCTAATCAAACAAAAATTAAGAAGATTTCACCCCGATGTTGCACTTAAAATGAAAGAAGAGGTCGATAAGTTGCATCAGACAAAGTTTATTACGGTCGTCCTTTATCTGCAATGGGTGGCAAATATAGTCATTGTCATAAAGAAGGATGGACGAGTTCGGATCTGTATAAGACTTTAGGGACTCGAACCAAGCATGTCCTAAAGATGGTTTTCCTCACTTTCTCTTAGGAGGAATTAGCAGATCCAAACTTTAGGAGATATGCTTTGCATGTGGCTGTTATCATCTGCAATGTCGAAGTAAAATCATGTTTGGTTGACACTGGAGCTTCCATCAACGTTATGCCGCCAGAAACATTGCAGTTGTGCGGTATTTCTGAGCAAGAAATCAAGCCATCTTGTGCCATGGTTACAGCCTATGATAACTCCAAGAAGTCTGCACGTGGGGTGGTCACTCTAGAAGTCAAACTTGGACCATGTACGATCACAACAGATTTTCATGTTCTAGAATTAGATCCAACATTTCGGGCTATACTTGGGAGGCCATAATTGGAGGCAATAGGAGCTGTGGCTTCAACAAACCACCAGTGCATAAAATTTTCCTTTAAAGGATAGGTGGTCAAGGTGACTAGCATGCTTATAAGGGACGAGCTGAACGATGCTTCTTTACCCCTAGGTCTGTCAATACAACCCCAGATCTCAGTGGGAGAATTGCTAGAAGTCAGATGCATGACTGCCTCTCTACCAGACACACTGGGATGGCGGATGATGATGAAATTGGGCTATCAGCCTGGAAGAGGTTTAGGCAAGGATCTTCAAGGGATCACTCAGCCAATTGAAAATGCGAAAAGGCCACGCAGGCAGGGGTTGGGATATGAAGAGGGTTCCATTCCAAGGAGAATCTTCCAGCTAGGATATGCCATGGGACTCCACACCATCTTTATCAAAGGGGAGACCATGATGATGGCTGAAGATGGCAAAAGTTCCGTGATAGCTGTCAAGAGAAGAAAGGCTCCAGATGAAGAAGAAGAAGACTTGGAAGACATGTGCTTATCTTTGACTCGTCTGTTCTCGAGTGGGGAAGAGTATCAAGAACCACCCAAGGGCAGACCAATCTTGGATCATCTAGTTAATCAGACCACCCAAGTCAACCATTCCACGAGGCCCAAATACAACAATGTCATGTTTGAACCTCGTACCTTTATTTCTAGATCTTTTGGATGGGCTTCAGGGCCCACTTACCCTCTTTGGGCCCATGTGTGCTCTTCAACCTTCCACTCTTATTGGGCCAGCTTGCCCATTTGCTTCCCACATCAACTTCAGAACTGAGGGCTTTTCTCAACATGGGCTCACATGCCCATTTATTTCTAAGATCGGGTCCACGTACCCATTTACTTTTTTCATCAGTTTTGGACCCATGTGTCTACTTTCTATTACCATTGGGCCCACGAGCCCCTTTTTCCCCTTTATTCTTAAGTTTTTCTCTCAGGTAATTCAGTCAGTTTCTAGCAAGCCTCGAGTCACTCAGGCTCATTCTATCTTTTTACTTGAAATTCCCAAAAAAAAATGTCTTCTCTGAAACTCACATTTCCATCGAGGAGACATCTCTACTCATCCCAGAGGGTGCTCCCAATCAGGGATCCCTCTTCTCTGAATCATTGATCGATTTACTCGATCCTCCCTCCACTGTAAATACCACATCTCCAGCTTTATCTTCAGTAGGTCAAGTTAGGTTAGGAAATAGGAAAGTCAGAGGTAAGCGAGTTCCAAATAGGTATCTGCAACAATTGGCACAGAAATGCGTAGAGTGTGCAAGGCTGCCAAACCTTTTAGAGAATACCATTCAGTTAGATGAAATCCGATATGAGGATGAGCATAACATAGATCATACTTTGGGAGTATATGAGGTGGTATCAGCGAAAGATCCCGAATCCGAGGATGAAATCGAGGACTTGGCTGACGCATATGCATCTGGACTTAGAAGATTTGAAGAACCATCAGCCACAGGGAATGAACCGACCAAGGAACTGAATTTAGGAACCCTGGAAGATCCTAAGACTATCCTCATTAGTGCAAACCTCACTCCCTTAGAATAACAATGTTTGATCAAAGTTTTGGAAGAATATAAGGACACGTTCGCATGGACATATGAAGATATGCCGGGATTAGATAATTCATTGGTTGAACATAGATTAACCTTGAAACCTGGAACTATCCCGGTTAAACAAAAGCTCAGGAGGTTCCACCCTGATATTGCACTCAAAATGAAAGAAGTGGTCGACAAACTACATCAAGCAAAATTTATTAAAGTTGTCCGATATCCGCAATGGGTGGCTAACATAGTCTCTGTTATGAAGAAGGATGGACGAATTCGGATTTGTATAGATTTCAGGGACTTGAACCGAGCGTGTCCTAAAGATGATTTCCCTTTGCCTCATATCGATGTTTTGGTTGATAACACAACTGGGTTTGAAATGCTTTCATTCATGGATGGCTATTCTGGATACAATCAGATCCGGTTAGCTGAGGAGGACCAAGAAAAGACCTCGTTCACTACACCTTGGGGAACATATTGCTATGTTGTCATGCCCTTTGGGTTAAAGAATGCCGGTGCTACATATCAGAGGACTATGATGGCTATCTTTCACGACATGATGCACACCCTTGTAGAGGTGTATGTGGATGATTTGGTTATCAAGTCCAAGAATTGGGAAGATCATTCTGAAGTGTTAAGGAAAGTTTTGCAACGAGCTAGAGAATACAAGTTGAAAATGAACCCTAAGAAGTGCACATTTGGAGTTTCATCAGGAAAGTTACTTGGGTTTATAGTAAGCAAAAGGGGCATAAAGATCGACCCAAACAAGGCCAAAGCAATTATTGGTATGCCTCCTCCGAAGAATATGAAAGAGCTTCGAGGATTGATTGGGAGGCTACAATTTGTCCGCCAGTTTATCTCACAACATTCCCAAATGTGTAAACCTTTATATGAGTTAACCAAGGCGGGGTCCGAGTTTAAATGGGATTCGAAGTGCCATGAGGCGTTTGATGGGTTGAAAACATACCTGGCAAGTCCCCCTGTACTTAGACCACCAATTCCCGACAAGCCCTTGGTCCTCTACATTTCAGTTCTTGAGAACTCTCTTGGGGCAGTCCTTGCACAAGTTGATGAAGAAGGGAAAGAACGAGCTACTTACTACTTGTCTAAGATGTTTGATGCTTGTGAGCTGAAGTACACTGGTAGAAACAACCTATGCTGCTCTTGTTTGGGTGGTTCAGAAACTTAAACATTATTTTCTTGCTCATCAAGTCAAGCTCATTGCTCATATCAATCCCATTAAGTTTCTATTAGAGAAGACAGTCTTGACTGATCGGTTAGGGCGATGGCAGAGTTTCTTATCCCAATTTGATATCACTTATGTCCCACAAAAGGCAATCAAGGGCTATGCTATTGCTGAACACCTTGCCCATCATCCCATACCCGTCTTTAACCCAGTCCGGTCGGAGTTCCCGGATGACGAACTAATGTCAGTCCGATCTTCCAATCTTTGGACAATATATTTTGACGGGGCTCTGAACTCTCATGGTAGAGGGATAGGTATTGTCCTTCTGTCACCTGAAGGTGTCACCATTCCACAGGCTTTTCAGCTTAACTTTCCAGCAACCAACAACATAGCTGAGTATGAAGCCTTGCTGGCCGGGCTGGAGGCCGCTCATTTCCATGGTGCCACCGAACTGAGGGTGATAGGTGATAGTCAATTGATCCTATGCCAAGTCCTATCCAAGTACCGAACTTCTCATCCAAACCTCAAACCCTACCAGGAGCTCACCACCTGCTACATCAAGCTGTTCTTCAAACTCACCTTTATCTATGTTCCCCGTTCTCAGAATATCCTCGCCGATGCCTTAGCTTCACTAGCTTCATCTCTATCTGTCCCGCTAGGCAGGCAAGTGCGGACTATCCACATTTGTAAGAGGAAAATTCTGGCAATTGAGGATGGACGTTTTCTGAAGGTTAAGGAAAGATTCAACAGAAAAGAATACTTGCAACATAAAGAAGAAAGCTCCCTGATTGAGTTGGAAGAATTAGAAGAAGGTGAGAGACCTTGGTATGACGAGATTGCGAGGTATTGCCAAGATCAGTCATATCCACTTGGATCAACCACCAAAGAAAAGAAGGCAATCAGAAGAGTATCCCAGAGGTATACAATCCTAGGAGGAGTGCTCTACAAGAGAAGCCTAAGTGGAATCTTACTCAGATGTCTTGATGAAGAAGAAGCTGAGTTGGTGCTGAAGGAAGCACATTCTGGAGTATGTGGTGGTCATGTGAATGCCCAAGCCCTTGCTAAGAAAATCATCCGACAAGGGTATTATTGGCCAACTCTAGAAAAAGACTGCTCCATCTTTGTCCGGCATTGTCACTCATGTCAACTCCATGCCGACAAGATTCACTCTCCCGCATCTTCCCTAAATCCAATTCATGCCCCATGGCCTTTCGCCATGTGGGCTTTTGATATCATTGGCCCCTTGAGTGACCTCAACTCCGAAATGCGCTCAAAATCATTCATTCTGACGGCAACGGAGTACTTCACAAAGTGGGCTGAAGCGGAAGCATTCGTGGAGATTAAAGCATCAACAGTCTGCTCCTTCATCAAGCGCAACATCCTGGCAAGGTTCGGGATCCCCAGCGACATCGTCACCGATAATGGGCCACAATTTCTTTCTCAAGATCTGCGTGATCTTTGCAACAGGTATTACATTTCATTGCATCATTCATCACCAAACTATCCTCAAGGCAATGGTCAAGCAGAAGCCACCAACAAAACCTTAATCAAAATCATCAAGAAATCTTGTAAGTCTAGCAAATTTGCCGACTGGCTTGATAAGCTTGTAGATGCTCTATAGGCTTATCGTACTTCTGTAAAGACTCCCACTCGACAAACCCCGTATGCTTTAGCATATGGGATGGAAGCAGTGGTCCCTTACGAAGTATTACTTCCATCTCTCCGAGTTCAGCTCGACAGGGATATTCCTGTTGATGAGAGACGAGAATCTCTACTTGCACAGCTTGAACTCTTAGATGAAAGAAGGCTAGCCGCCGCCGAGCATGCCCGGACTTATCAGAATAGACTCAAAAGGTTTTATCAAAAGAGGGTGGTCGAGAGAAAATTCGAAATCGGTGAGATGGTAGTCAAACGCATATTCGTTAAGCCAGGGGGTCCCTGCTCCAAGTTGCAACCTAACTGGGAAGGGCCTTTTGTAAAGTATCCAGGTAATGCATATGAATTGACTAATGCAGATGGAGAAAAATTGAATCATCTTTGGAATGGAGTTTACCTCGAAAAGTACTTTCCATAAAAATGGAGAAACCACTGGTATAACCTCAAGTCATCGATCCTAGGTTGTTCGTGAGAAGTCAAGGGTAGGTACCATCCTACACACACAACACTTCCCGATCCTAGAATCCAAACAACCCAACACTTGCGAAAGGCAAGGCAGAAATCTAGAAATGGAAGGAGTACCCTTACCCTATTCTCTTCTACTCGGTCCAAGATAGGGAGAGAAGATTAGAGTGGGGTAGTATCGAAAACACTCGCCACCCTAGTAGGAGGCCGTCTTAGAGGGTACAAAAGGGTGCCAAAAGATGGGCAATGAACCCCTCAGGTTAGAAAAAAAATGATCAACCTGTCTGAATGAGTACCCAGAATGATAGTCAAGGTAAAAGGCACTAAAAGATGGGCAATGTCCCCACGGGTCAAAAACCTGTCCAAATATGTGCCACATAGAAAAGAGCAAAAAAAAAAGAAAGAAAAACCCAAAGAGGCCAAACCCCAATGGGTAATTTGAGTGAGAGTAGAGAAATCCCTCTCAACATCTTCAAACCTTATCAAGGACTTCCTCTATACTCTTCCTCCTTAAACCCCTTGGGTAGGGTAAATCGACCAAATTCAGGTGGAATCCAAGCCAATCAAAGGAAGAAGGTTAGAAGGATTCTAGGTAGGGAACTTTATTTTTGCACATGGCATCTACCACTTGAGTCTTGACAAACCCCAAAGACCGATGACCTGTCTCAAATACTAGCATTTTCTCCTCAAAAAAGAGGAATATTTCAAAAAAAACCAAAAAAAAGGAATATTTCAAAAACTCAAAAAAAGGAATATTTCGAAACCCCAAAAAATGCATATTTTAAAAACCCAAAAAAATGTATATTTCAAAAACCCAAAAAAATGAATATTTCAAAAATTCAAAAAAAAATATACATATTTCAAACAAATCCAAAAAAATGAATACTTTTGAAATTCCAAATGATTGTTTTCAAGAAAATCCAAAAAAAAATTTTGCTTAGTCATGATCATTGCCTTAGTTGCATCCATGCTTATTTCATTATCATGCATATTTCCATTCCTGCATTGCATATCCTTTTACTTTGATTACCTTGTTAAGAAGGCTCTCCCCTTTGACCTAAGTCAAAGTTGACCATAATGGGCAAAGGGATGAGTCCTGATGAAGATCTAATCCCCTTTTATCAAGTGTTTCAGGCATTTCAATATAGGAGAGGAGAGGATTCACACCATGACAGGTAAGTTCTCTCAACCGCCCATTTCATTTTAAGTCATTTGTTTTATTCCACCTTGTTAAGAAGGCTCCTCCCTTTGACTCAAAATCAAGGCAAATGATATACAGGCAAAGGGATGAGTAATAATAAAAATTTAATCATTTTCATTAAGTATTTTCAGGAGCTGAAGAAGCAAAAAGAGAAGGGCGATCAGGTACAAATTTTTTCTAAAAAAAAAAAAAATTTTGGCCTCAGGGCGCATGTGCCCTCCTCTGGGGGCACATGGCCAGGTGCCCCACCCCAGGGTGCATGGCCAGGTGCCCCCGATCGGGGGCGCATGGCCAGGTGCCCCCGATCGGGGGCACATGGACAAAAAATCAAAAAAATTCAGAAAAATCTCAAAAATTCATAAAATGTCTATAATGTTAAAAATGACATTTTTGTTAAAGGAACCATCATTAGAAACTTTTTTTTGACATCCAAATGATGGTTCAAATAGTAAAATCTTCAATTGATCATTTCATGAACAATCTGATTCATATGACAATTCTTTCTGTTGGGTACTAACCAGAAATGTGCAGGCAACCTTTTTAGTCCTAACAGGTGAATTGGTGAGATCAGTGTTCCCCAAGGAACGTCATGCCAACCTTGCGGCGAAAAAGAGAGGAAGCGCCACCCAACTGAACGTTATCATGGTGCTATATTACAAAGATTGGATCAGAGATGCTGATGAATCAGGCGGTCGATGCAGCTTACCTGAAAATTTCATCCTCAGTTTCTCATCAATCTCACATCACATCACCACCATCACTTCATTTTTGCACTTCACATCACTCCTACCATTGGTCACCTAGCTATGTTAGGTCCATTTGATACATATTATATGTATTAATGTTGAAGACCTTGAGAGTGAAGATGACTGGGCCCGAGGTCCCCTTCAACAAAATCTACGACGGCTTGGTCATTTCTTCACACTCACGGATAAGCCAAAATTGAACATTGGAGGGACGATGGTTCCTAATCGGGTGTCTTGACCTCCAATAGACAATCTATATCTTCAACTATTTTCTACATGATTTTCTATGTGTTCACAGCCATCTCCTTTTCTTTCTTCATCATTACCAATTCTATTTTATTATGTTTTCTCTTTCTTTTATTTCATCATGTTTTATTCTTTCTTTTATCCCTTCATGTTTTATTCCTTTCTTTTTGTTCCACCATGTTTTATTCTATCATTTCTTTTATCCCACCATGTCATGGCAATTGTCATGCCATTGTCTCTTCTTTCCCATCATACTATGTTAGTCCCACCATTATATTTCAATCCCATTATGGCTTAAGTCTGTCTTGTCGTTTTCCGAATACTCGTTTTTATGCCAGAGCATGATTCATGGTTTTCACGATACCTGAGCAATTTTTATTTTGCTTAAAACAAACCCTTTTAGAATTTGAGATTATTCCACTCAGAATTAAACTGAGTATTTTGGTGAAACTTGAATGAACTTCAGATTCCAAATATGATGGATTGGTATTCTTTTCATTTTAAGATCAACTTCTCTTTTAAACTTTAGCCCATCACAGTACAAGAACACCGCAAAGTTCGGGTTGCTGGCTGATGATGAACCTACGAATTCGAGGACTCCTCACCACGATGAGGGTTGGCTACATCCTTTTATCCTTTATCATTTACTTTTTCATCTCTCATGCCAAGGGCATGTCTTTTACCAGTCAATTATATGAGGTTTTGATAGAACATGAAAGCGATCTAGAATACTCAGCGAGATTCATATTGCTGGATCAGGTAGATAAGCGTGTCTATATCTACACCTTGATGCCACCTTTTCAGTCCATCACCATTCCATTCCGCTACATTCATTACGTTCACTTGCATTCCATTACAGTTCACTCCGAATCACTCCGCTTCATTACATGCCACTCCCTTACAAAGCTGACATCAAGGCGAGGCAAGCTGTAGACACGCCAAATTCGCCTAATTCAGAGCATAAAACTCATGTTTTATAGGGTAACATGTATGATTGACCTTATAATGATGCCGGGTCTTTTAAAGTTGATTTGGAGCTTCGCCGAACGAAATCGGATGTTTTCAGACGTTTTCCGCAAAAAAGCCGTAATTTATGAGCGAAAGTTGCACGTAAATCGTGTAAAAACGGAAATTGGCTAAATGACCAATGCCTAATGATAATGCATTGAAGGTTATGGTCATATTCACTCCCCGAACAAGTTTTGTTGCATACCGTGCCTTTCCGGTTTGCCGTCGGAGTCATTTTGACCTGTATCGGATCTTCTGTTCACTGCCCTAACTTCCGGACAAAATTCTGAAGTTTTGGATGGTTTGATGTCTGATCCTATGCTATACAAAGCTTATTCGGCCTGTTATCTTTCCAACGCAACAAACGGCGTCCAATTCCGAGTTCGGGAGTGTTCGCAATGGCTTCCGGAAGAAGGACGCGCGAAACCAGTCCCATGCGCCCGGGTTCCTGGTCACATGCGCCCGGGACCCAGGGCACATGGCCATGCACCCTACCAGTGAGGCATGTGACCTTGTGCCCTCACTTGAGGGCACATGCGCCCCACCTTTGAGGCACGAGGGACCTAGTTTTTCACCCGGACTCTACCACTGAACCGCCGATCGGATAAGACCTATTTTCTCGGGATTTGTGCCCATGCGCCCTCATTGGGGGGCACATGCGCCCCTCAGTGGGGTGCATGCGCCCAGCACCAGGGCGCATGCGCCCAAGGGTGGGGCGCAAGGCCCCCTATTTTTTAGGATTGATAACGCCTTCTGTTCTCCTATAAATTAAATCCGATTCCGGTCATTCCAAAGGCATGAGCACAACCCCCCAGGCATCTCAAGATATCCAACCACCCTCCTGAATCAATTTTGTGATTTTTAGAGAGAGAATTTCGAGTTTTTTAGAGAGAGAAAAGTCGGTTCAAGAGAGAGGAAGGCTATTCTACAGGTGATCTGCCAAGTCTCTCTTCCTTGGCCTCTACAGCAGTGTGTGGACGTCTGCGGCCAGTTCTCTCTTCATCAAAGTTCTTCCTCTCCAAGTCTTCTTGAGTTTACAATCAACGTCACTTGATTCTGAGGTTGGGGCTGGTCGTGACGAGCGCAGAAGCAAAATCGCGCCTGACAGATCCTGGACTGCTGCTCGGCTTTTTCGACAACACAGATTTGGCTATATCTTCCTCTATTCAACTCAGAATCTTTCAGTTCTTTTTCCTATCTCTTTATTTAGTGATTATCCATCCTCCTATAATTTTTTTACATTTTTTTGCATTAATTTTACTCTGTTAATCCGAAAATAAAAAAAGGGGGGTTAGAGATAACCCGAATCCGGTCAGTTTCTAGTCAATTGTGTGTTTCATGTCATTCTCTTTACATATACTCCACTTTGTCTAGTTATAATAGTCTCTTTCACTTGTTTATTTGTCTAGTTGCACAGAATATCAAGCACCCACCACGTTGAGGACTCTTCTTCATCGGCCGGCCGAAGAAGGAGAAGCTTTAACTCACATTCTTCACGCTAAGGTACACACGGTCAATTTTAATTCTATAAATAGGAACCCGCGGTTCTTGGCGACCACATTTATTTCTTCTCACCCTCATCCCACATGACCCGAACCATCTCTTTGGTGATCGAGCGACACCAAGGGATGAAAGTTCGGGGATCAATGTGAGTGTGGGACCGAGGTGAGAATTGCTTTCCGATGTTTTATTCCTTTCTTTTCTCATCCCCTCTTGAGGTGACGATCTGGATTCACGGACTTCCCTGAAAAGGAGAGGATCCCGTCGAATTTTCAGAGTCGACACCACTGTGTCAGGTAGAGAGGCAGTCATGCATTTAACTTCTGGCAATTCTCCCACTGAGATCTGGGGCTGTATTGATAGACCTAGGGGTGATGTAAAAGTAGCATCATTCATCTCATCCCTTATAGGCATGCTAGTAACCTTGACCACTTGTACTTTAAAAGGAAACTTTATGCACTGGTGATTTGTTGAAGCCACAGCTCCTATTGCATCCAAGTATGACCTCCCAAGTATAGCCCGAAAAGTTGGATATAATTCTAGAACATGAAAATCCGTTGTGACCGTACATGGTCCAAGTTTAACAGTGACCACCCCACGTGCAGACTTCTTGGAGTTGTCGTAGGCCGTCACCATGGCACAGGATGGCTTGATTTCTTGTTCAGAAATGCCACACAACTGCAAAGTTTCTGGCGGCATAACGTTGATAGAAGCTCCAGTGTCAACCAAACATGATTTCACTTTGACATTGCAGATTATAACTGCCACATGCAAAGCATATCTCCTGACCTCTGGATTTGCTAATTCTTCCTGAGAGAAAGTGAGTGTTGGGTGCTCACTTGTAGGGGCTAACACTGTAGTTATCTTTTCAGGTGGGAGATCTTCACTCACCATGACCCTTTGCATGTACTGCTATAGAATCTCCTGGTGCACCTTTGCTCTTTTGATCAACTCAAGTATGGAAATACGGGCCGATGTCTTATCTAAATGTTTCAACAGATCATAGGCCGTGCCCGGCAATGGTTCTTCTACTTGTTCCTCCTCCCCTGGATCCTGCGGTTGAGTACCGGCTTGGGGAAAGAGTCGCTGGAACATCCTCCCACTCCGAAGCACCGGGGCTATTTGGCGGTCGGGTAGAGGTGACGGGTTAACTGGGGTGGATTGTGGTTGAACAGGTGGTATAGGTGCAGGTATGATAGGTAATGGGATCGATGGTTCTGGGATGATGGGGTTAGTTGGTAGAGGGGTTGGATTTGGAGGTGGTAGTGATGGTGATACCGATGGCCTAATAAGAAGAGGCCGGGGTGCAGAAGTGGTTGATGAGTTTAATGAAGGTGTAGGTTGTGGGATTGGTTGTGGTGTTGGTGGTATGATAGGTTGGGGTTTTGGAGTGGCAAAGCTCAAAGGCTAGGGGTTCAGGTTTGGTAGTGATTGTGGTGGTCAGATGAGCAGGGGTCGGTGTGTAGCAATGGTTGAAGGAGGTGTAGTTAAGGAGGGGGCTGGCCTAATGATGGGTCGGTGAGAAGAAGTGGCAGCCAGTGGTTGGGTTATTGAACTAGGTGGTGGTTGTGGAGTAGCAGTATCTGTCTAGTAGGGTTCCTAGCAGGAGACCTAGCTGGGTTGACTGGCATGGTTGCATTTTGGTTTTCTAGTTGCCAACCTTGAGCACGGTTGGCATCTCCCTGGACAATAGAGTGTACTAGACCAATTCCTGGGTTTGGATGTGCTGGTGCCAGTGCCGGAGCGGGAGCATGTAATGGGAGCGGATTCTGAACAATCCTCAAGCCAGGTTGTTGTTGAGGTTGAGCCGGTGGACGCTGTCGCTGCTGCTGCCTAGCCTTCATAGCTTGTATGCATTCCCCCATTTGAACCCAATCAATGCTGCCTTGGTCATTCAGATCGTGGATGTAATCCTTGAATTGAAAGCACACTTCTACAGTGTGACCAGGACACCGGTGGTAAGCACAGTATCGGGACATATCTACATTTGTTGGCCAAACCACTCTTTCCTTGGGCAATTCCAATTGTTTCTCCGCCATGAGTACATTGAAGATGTCGGTCAAGGAGTAAGGGAGTTGTTGGTAATTCTCTCTCCTAGGACTTCCCCTTCATGGTGCCTGATTGGGTGGTGGCGGTGCCCTATTGTAGGTAGGTTGACGAGGTTGCTGGGGTTGTGCTATTGGCTGAGGTGGTTGTTGTGGTTGTTGTAGTTGTCGTGGTTGTCGTGGCCTAGCCTGCTATTGAGGGGGGTAATAGTTTTGTGGTGGGTTTCTGAACTGGTTTTGACGGTTCTCTCCCTGGTTCCCCACAAGGTTTATAGCTTTGTTGTTGACCACTCCTTCGGTTGTAAGCCCAACTGGTGCAGAGGGGGTTTTCCTGAGGTTTCTAGGTTTGGGATCAAAAGGGTTTATCATTGTGGCATCTTTAAAGTGGGCTTGCAAGTACCGGGCACTGTCATAGAGTTCATTCATGGTGGATGGTGCATGATCAATACATTCCTCAAAGCTGGTGTAGTGTTGCCAATAAGCATCTTTACTTGTTCCCCTTTAGAAATCACATCTGTCAATTTTTCTGCCATTCCCCTCCAGCGATCAGCAAACTTTATGAAGTCTTCTTCAGGCTTCATCTTCTCAGCAATCAAGTCTGTAATGGAGCATGCTGGTGCCACCCGGTCTCTGTATCTTTGCAAGAATTTGGTTTTCACAATATCGAAGTCTCCTGCCTCAAAGGAGTCGAGTGAGTAGAACCATTCCAATGCAGACCCTTCTAGTGATCGGCGGAACAAGAAGGCAAGAACCCTACGATCATTTTTCCAGAACGAGGACTCGTAAAGAAAATCTTTTAAGTGGAGAAAAGGATTGCAAGTACCATTGTAGTGGTGATAAACTGGTAGCTCAGAAGGTGGCAGGTGTAGGACTGGCAGGGAAGGAATGGAGATTTCAGGAACTGACTTGGAGTCCAGGTGACATCTCAACTCTTCATAGCGTTCATTCATCTGGGTGAGCTGATCCATGATTGCCTGGGTGAGAGCAGGTTCTTGGTTTACTTGTTGGGGTATGTGGTTAGAGACATGATTTTGGAATTGAGGATCATGACTTGGCAAATTTACTGAAGATTGTCCCATGACTTGATGGGTCAAGGGAGCAACATGGTTGAAATAAGATGGCTGAACAAATGAGGGTTGGACCACAGACGGTTGAACTACATATAGTTGTGCTAATGCCAATGATGGTTGAATCACAGATTGTTGAACAATAGGTGGTTGAATGAGTGGTGGGCGAACCAGAGGACAAGGAGATGAGGCAACTTGGTTAACTTCAGCCTGATCTGAGGCCATTTTGCCCTTCACCATGGATTGTATGCGGGAGTAGGTTTCTGGGTCAGTATAGAGAGACAACTCCTTAAAGAGTTGTTCAACATCACAAGGAGCAGATGGTTGAGGGACCTCTTGCGCTTCTGACTCAAACAATGGATTAACAAGACCATCTAACAGAATTGGTTGGTGACGCATCTCGTGTTCTCGATGTTCAGCTTGTTCCGCCATTCCAACGTGCCTTCCAGACCTTAGTTGCATTGAACTTCAAGGAGAAAACAAACAAGTTGACAAAGTAAACAAAGAACTTTTTTTGTTTTTTTTTTTTTAGTATTTTGCAAAAGGTTAGAGGTTTGAATTTTTGTTTGACAAGCAAGTGATGCAAAGACTTGAAAGCAAAATTACGCAATGATTTTGATTAAACCTTAGGTTTATGAATTTTGTTAAGAATTTTTCTCTCAACAAATGGGTTAGGATCCTAACTCCAATCTCCAATGACCTAGGTTTCACACAATCTCACCACGTGTAGGTAATGTAGGATGCTTCGGGTTTTGGGGAGTGGTACAACCAACCCGATCGTGAAGAGGAATACTCCACGTATGAGGAATTACGGAGGTCTTGATGAAAGCCAACCAAGTCAACTAGGAAGGAATATTCTAGAAGAGAGGTCAGAATCCACCAAGAGGGTGTTTTGGATGGGAGGGGTAAATGGGAGAGTGAGCTCCCACCTCAAAAAAGTGTAAAAGAAGGAGGTAGAGAGAAGGAGCAGAGAATGCAATCAAGTAATAAAACAAGTAATGAGCAAAACATAAACTTAAATAAACAAGCAATCACACAAGACAAGCGATTAGAAACTAGACAAGCAATTAGAAACTAGAATCCAGACCTTGTTTCTTATGTGAGCCAAATGGAGATAGTGAAAAGGTGATGGAAAGAAGAGGGTTCAGATATGATAGCCAAGGAAAAGGGTGGTCCACGTGGGGACCGATGTAAGAATAAGCTGGTTCACATGGGAACCGGGGTAAAAAGTAAAGGTGGTTCACGCGGGAACCGGTTTTGGGTAAAAAGGGTGGTTCACGTGGGAACTGGTTTGAATGGTTAAAAGAGGGCCACGTGGGGCCAATTAAAGGTGAATAAAGATCTGATCCAAGTTGGGATAGATCTGGAGGTAAGTGGTTTGGTTCATGTGGGAACCGAAGTAAAGAAAGAGATTGGTTCACGCGGGAACCGATTTAAAAGGAAAAGGGTGGTCCACGTGGGAACCAGTTTAAATAAAATGACAGAAATTAAATGAGGTACTTGGCACTTCAGATCTGATGAAATGTGGGTGAAATCAGAAATTTTGAGATGGCATGAAGTTTAAGAGAGGTGGAAGGAAGGAAAGGCTCACGTGGGAACCGATCTAGAACTAGAACTAGTTGCAAATAAAACACTAAGCACCCACGGTTGAAGACATTGCTTGTCCCACCGTGGTCACCACAAAGCTGTCGACTCTGAAAATTTGACGGGGTCCTCTCCTTTTCAGGGAAGTCCGTGAATCTAGATCGTCACCTCAGGAGGGGATGATAAAAGAAAGGAATAAAACTCGGAAAGCAAATCTCACCTCGATCCCACACTCACATTGATCCCCGAACTTTCATCCCTTGGCGTCGCTCGATCACCAAAGAGACGGTTCGGGTCATGTGGGAGGAGGGTGAGAAGAAATAAATGTGGTCGCCAGGAACCGCGGGTTCCGATTTATGAAATTAAATTGACCGTGTGTACCTTAGTGTGGAGAGTGTGGGTTAAAGCTTCTCCTTCTTCGGCCGGCCGATGAAGAAGAGTCCTCAACGTGGTGGGTGCTTGATCTTCTGTGCAACTAGAAAAATAAACAAGTGAAAGAGACTATTATAACTAAACAAAGTGGAGTATATGTAAAGAGAATGACATGAAACACACAACTGACTATAAACTGACCGGATTCGGGTTATCTCTAACCCCTTTTTTATTTTAGGAATAACAGACTAAAAGTAATGAAAAAAAATTATAGGATGATGGAGAATCACGAAACAAAGAGGTAGGAAAAAGAACAGAAAGATTCTGAGTTGAATAGAGGAAGATATAGCCAAATCTGGGTTGTCGAAAAAGCCGAGCAGCAGTCCAGGATCTGCCAGGTGCGACTTTGCTTATGCGCTCGTCACGACTAGCCCCGACCTCTGAAACAAGTTCCGTTGATTGTAAACTCAAGAAGACTTGGAGATGAAGAACTTTGATGAAGAGATCTCGGGCAGCAGACGTCCACACGCTTTTGTAGAGGCTGAAGAAGAAAGACCTGACTGATCACCTGTAGAACAGCCTTCCACTCTCTTAAACTGACTTTTCTCTCTCTAAAACCTCGAAATTCTCTCTCTAAAAATTAAAAAATCAATGCAGGAGGGTGCTTGGACGTCTTGAGATGTCTGGGGGGTCATGCTCATGCATCTGGAACGACCAGAATCAGAGTCAATTTATAGGAGAACGAACGGCACGATCAAGACTAAAAAATAGGGCTCCTTGCGCCCTACCCCAGGGCGCATGCGCCCCACTGAGGGGCGCATGTGCCTCCCAGTGGGGGCACATGGCACTGTTCCCGAAAATTTTGTCCTTATCCGGTCGATCGGTTCAGTGGTAGAGTCCCAGTGAAAAACTTGTTCCTTCGTGCCTCAAGGGTAGGGTGCATGTGCCCTCAAGTGAGGGCACGAGGTCACGTGCCTCACTGGTAGGGCGCATGGGCACGTGCTCTGGGTTCCTGGCGCATGTGACCAGGGACCCGGGTGCATGGGACTGTTTTTGCGCGTCCTTCTTCCGGAAGCCATTGCGAACACTCCCGAACTTGGAATTCGACGCCGTTTGTTACGTTGGAAAGATAACAGGCCAAAGAAGCTTTCTATAGCATCGGATTAGCCATCACACCCTTCAAAATTTCAGAATTTTTTACGGAAGTTAGGGCAGTGAACAGAAGATCCAATACAGGTCAAAATGACTCCGACGACAAACCAGAAAGGCACGGTATGCAGCAAAACTTGTGCGGAGTGTGAATATGACCATAACCTTCAATGCATGATCATTAGGCATTGGTCATTCAGCCAATTTGCGTGCTTACACGATTTACGTGTGGCTTTCGCTCGGAAATTATGGCTTTTTGCAGAAAACTTCAGAAAGCATCCGATTTTGTTCGACGAAGCTCCAAATCAACTTTGAAAGACCCGGCATCATTATAAGGTCAATCACACATGTTACCCTATAAAACATGAGTTTTATGCTCTTAATTAGGCGAATTTGGCGTGTCTACAGGTCTGTCAATACAGCCCCATATCTCAGTGGGAGATTTACCAAAAGTTAGATGCATGACCGCCTCTTTACCTGACATAGTGGGATGGCAGATGATGATGAAACTGGGTTATCAGCATGGAAAAGGTTTAGGCAAGGATCTTCAAGGGATCACTCAGCCGATTCAAACTGTGAAAAGGCCACGCAGGCAGGGGTTGGGATACGAAGAGGATTCCACCCCAAGTAGGATCTTCCAGCCAGGATATGCCATGGGACTCCACACCTTCTTTATCAAAGGGGAGACCATGATGATGGCTGAAGATGACAAGAGTTTCGTTACAGTTGCCAAGAGAAGGAAAGCTCCAGATGAAGAAGAAGACTTGGAGGACCTGTGCTTATCTTTGACTCATCTGTTCTCAAGTGGGGAAGAGCACCAGCAACCACTCAAGGGCAGACCAATCTTGGATCATCTAGTTAAGCATGTTACCCAAGTCAAAACCATTCCACGAGGCCCAAATACAACAATCCCATGTTTAAACCTTGTGCCGTTGTTTCTAGATCTTTTGGATGGGCTTCAGAGCCCACTTACCCACTTTGGGCCATGTGCCCTCTTCAACCTTCCACTCTTACTAGGCCAGCTTGCCCATTTGCTTCCCTCATCAACTTTAGAACTGAGGGCTTTTCCCAACATGGGCTCACATGCCCATCCATTTCTAAGATTGGGTCCACGTACCCGTTTACTTTTTTCATCAGTTTGGGACCCATGTGTCCATTTTCTATTACCATCGGGACCACGAGCCCCTTTTTCCCTTTTATTATTAAGTTTTTCTCTCTGATAATTCAGTCAGTTTCTAGCAAATCCTGAGTCATGCTGACTCATTCTAACTTTTTACTTGAAATTCCCAAAAAAAAACCGTCTTCTCTAAAACTCACATTTTCATTGAGACATCTCTACTCATCCCAGAGGGCGCTCCCAATCAGGGATCCCTCTCTTCTGAATTATTGATCGATTTACTCGATCCTCCCTCCACTGTAAAAACCACCTTTCCAGCTTTATCTTCAGTAGGTAAAGTTAGGTTAGGAAATAGGAAAGTCAGAGGTAAACGAGTTCCAAATAGGTATCTGCAACAATTGGCACAGAAATGCATAGAGTGTGCAAGGCTGCCAAACCTTTTAGAGAATACCATCCAGCTAGATGAAATTTGATATGAGGATGAGCATAACATAGATCATACTTTAGGAGTATATGAGGTGGTATCAGAGAAGGATCCTAAATCTGAGGATGAAATCGAGGACTTGGCTGATGCATATGCATCTGGACTTAAAAGATTTGAAGAACAATCAGCCACAAGGAATGAACTGACCAAGGAACTGAATTTAGGAATCCTGGAAGATCCTAAGACTATCCTCATCAGTGCAAACCTCACTCCCTCAGAAGAACAACGTTCGATCAAAGTGTTGGAAGAATATAAGGACACGTTCGCATGGACATATGAAGACATGCCGGGATTAGATAATTCATTGGTTGAACATAGATTAACCTTGAAACCGAGAACTACCCCGGTTAAACAAAAGCTCAGGAGATTTCACCCTGATATTGCACTCAAAATAAAAGAAGAGGTCGACAAACTACACCAAGAAAAATTTATTAAAGTTGTCCTATATCCGCAATGGGTGGCTAACATAGTCCCTGCTATGAAGAAGGATGGACGGATTCGGATTTGTATAGATTTCAGGGACTTGAACCGAGCGTGTCCTAAGGATGATTTCCCTTTACCTCATATCGATATTTTGGTTGATAACACAGCTGGATTTGAAATGCTTTCATTCATGGATGGCCATTCTGGATACAATCAGATCCGGTTAGCTGAGGAGGACCAAGAGAAGACCTCGTTCACTACACCTTGGGGAACATATTGCTATGTTGTCATGCCCTTTGGGTTAAAGAATGTTGGTGCTACATATCAAAGGGCTATGAAGGCTATCTTTCACGACATGATGCACACCCTTGTAGAGGTGTATGTGGATGATTTGGTTATCAAGTCCAAGAGTCGGGAAGATCATTCTAAAGTGCTAAGAAAAGTTTTGCAACGAGCTAGAGAATACAAGCTGAAAATAAACCCTAAGAAGTGCACATTTGGAGTTTCATCAGGAAAACTTCTAGGGTTCATAGTAAGTAAAAGGGGCATAGAGATCGACCCAAACAAGGCCAAAGCAATTATTGGTATGTCTCCTCCGAAGAATATGAAAGAGCTTCGAGGATTGATTGAGAGGCTACAATTTGTTCGCCGGTTTATCTCACAACATTCCCAAAGGTATAAACCTTTCTATGAGTTAACCAAGACGGGGGCCGAGTTTAAATGGAATTCGAATTGCCAGGAGGCGTTTGTTAGGTTGAAAACATACCTGGCAAGTCCCTTAGACCACCAATTCTCGACAAGCCCTTGGTCCTCTACATTTCGGTTCTTGAGAACTCTCTCGGGGCAGTCCTTGCACAAGTTGATGAAGAAGGGAAAGAACGAGCTACTTATTACTTGTCCAAGATGTTTGATGTTTGTAAGCTGAAGTACACTGTGGTAGAAAAAACCTGTACTGCTCTTGTTTGGGTGCTTCAGAAACTCAAACATTATTTTCTTGCTCACCAAGTCAAGCTCATTGCTCGTATCAATCCCATTAAGTTTCTGTTAGAGAAGACAGTCTTGACTGATCGGTTAGGGCGATGGCAGAGTTTCTTATCCCAATTTGATATCACTTATGTCCCACAGAAGGCAATCAAGGGCTATGCTATTGCTGAACACCTTACCCACCATCCCATACCCATCTTTGACCCAGTCCGGTCCGAGTTCCCGGATGACGAACTAATGTCAGTCCGATTTTCGAATCTTTGTACATTATATTTTGACGGGGCTCTGAACTCTCATGGTAGAGGGATAGGTATTGTCCTTTTGTCACCTGAAGGTGTCACCATTCCACAGGCATTTCAGCTTAACTTTCCAGCAACCAACAACATAGCTGAGTATGAAGCCTTGCTGGCCGGGCTGGAGGCTGCTCATTTCCATGGTGCCACCGAACTGAGGGTGATAGGTGATAGTCAATTGATCCTACGCCAGGTCCTATCCAAGTACCGAACTTCCCATCCAAACCTCAAAACCTACCAGGAGCTCACCACCTGCTACATCAAGCTATTCTTCAAACTCACATTTGTCCATGTCCCCCGTTCTCAGAATATCCTCGCCGATGCCATAGCTTCACTAGCTTCATCTTTATCTGTCCCGCTAGGCAGGCAAGTGCGAACTATCCATATCTGTAAGAGGACAATTCTAGCAATTAAGGATGGACATTTTATAAAGGTTAAGGAGAGGTTCAACAGAAAGGAATACTTGGAACATAAAGAAGAAATCTCTTTAATTGAGTTGGAAGAATTAGAAGAAGGTGAGAGACCTTGGTATGACGAGATTGCGAGGTATTGCCAAGATCAGTCATATCCACTTGGATCAACCACCAAAGAAAAGAAGGCAATTAGAAGAGTATCCCAGAGGTATACAATCCTAGGAGGAGTGCTCTATAACAGAAGCCTAAGTGGAATCTTACTCAGATGTCTTGATGAAGAAGAAGCTGAGTTGGTGCTGAAGGAAGCCCATTCTAGAGTTTGTGGTGGTCATGTGAATGCCCAAGCCCTTGCTAAGAAAATCATCCGACATGGGTATTATTGGCCAACTCTAGAAGAAGACTGCTCCATCTTTGTCCGGCACAGTCATTCATGTCAACTCCATGCCGACAGATTTCACTCTCCTGCATCTTCCCTTCATCTAATTCATGCCCCATGGCCTTTCGCCATGTGGGCTTTTGATATCATTGGCCCTTGAGTGACCTCAACTCCAAAATGCGCTCAAAATCATTCATTTTAACGGCAACGGAGTACTTCACAAAGTGGGCTGAAGCGAAAGCATTCGTGGAGATTAAAGCATCAACAGTCTTCTCCTTCATCAAGCGCAACATCATTGCAAGGTTCGGGATCCCCAGCGACATCATCACTGATAATGGGCCACAATTTCTCTCTCAAGATCTGTGTGATCTTTGCAACAGGTATCGCATTTCATTGCATCATTCATCACCATACTATCCTCAAGGCAATGGTCAAGCAGAAGCCACCAACAAAACCTTAATCAAAATCATCAAGAAATCTTATAAGTCTAGCAAGTTTGCCGACTGGCCAGATAAGCTTGTAGATGCTCTATGGGCTTATCGTACTTCTGTAAGGACTCCCACTGGACAAACCCCATATGCTTTGGCATATGGGATGGAAGCAGTGATCCCCTACAAAGTATTACTTCCATCTCTCCGAGTTCAGCTCAACAGGGATATTCCTGTTGATGAGAGACGAGAATCTTTCCTTGCACAGCTTGAACTCTTGGATGAAAGAAGGCTAGCCACCGCCGAGCATGCCCGGACTTATCAGAATAGACTTAAAAGGTTTTATCAAAAGAGGGTGGTCGAGAGAAAATTCAAGATCGGTGAGATGGTAGTCAAATGCATATTCGTTAAGCCAGGGGGTCCCCGCTCCAAGTTGCAACCTAACTGGGAAGGGCCTTTTGTAATCATTGAAAAGTATCCAGGCAATGCATATGAATTGACTAATGCAGATGGAGAGAAATTGAATCATCCTTGGAATGGAGTTTACCTCAAAAAGTACTTTCCATAAAAATGGAGAAACCACTGGTATAATCTCAAGTCATCGATCCTAGGTTGTTCGTGAGAAGTCAAGAGTAGGTACCATCCTACACACACAACACTTCCCGATCCTAGAATCCAGACAACCCGACACTAGAGAAAGGCAAGGCAGAAATCTAGAAATGGAAGGAGTACCCTTACCCTATTCTCTTCTACTCGGTCCAAGATAGGGAGAGAAGATTAGAGAGGGGTAGTATCGAAAACACTCACACCCTAGTAGGAGGCCGTCTCAGAGGGTACAAAAGGGTGCCAAAAGATGGGCAATGAACTCCTCAGGTTAGAAAAATAAAAATGATCAACCTTTCCAAATGAGTACCCAGAATGATAGTCAAGGCAAAAGGCACTAAAAGATGGGCAATGTCCCCACGGGTCAAAAACCTGTCCAAATATGTGCCACATAGAAAAGAGCAAAAAAAGAAAGAAAAACCCAAAGAGGCCGAACCCCAATGGGTAATTTGAGTGAGAGTAGAGAAATCCCTTTCAACATCTTCAAACCCTATCAAGGACTTTCTCTATACTCTTCCTCCTTAAACCCCTTGGGTAGGGTAAATTGACCAAATCTAGGTGGAATCCAAGCCGATAAAAGGAAGAATGTTAGAAGGATTCTAGGTAGGGAACTTTATTTTTGCACGTTGCATCTACCACTTGAGTCTTAACAAACTCCAAAGACCGATGAATTGTCTCAAATACCAGCATTTTCTCTAAAAAAAGTGAATATTTCAAAATCAAAAAAGAGTGAATATTTCAAATCCAAAAAAAGTGAATATTTCCAAAATCCAAAAAAAATGAATATTTCCAAAATCCAAAAAAAAATGAATATTTCCAAAATCTAAAAAAATTAATATTTCAAAAACACAAAAAATGCATATTTCAAAATAAAACACAAAAAAATGAATATTTCAAAAACCCCAAAAAAAATAATATTTCAAAAATACAAAAAAAATTGCATATTTAAAAAATTCAAAAAAAAATTGAATACTTTTGAGAATCCAAAAAAAATGAATGTTTTCTAGAAAATCCAAAAAAAATGCTCAGTCATGATCATTGCCTTAGTTGCATCCATGTTTATTTAACTGTCATGCATTCCTGCATTGCATATCTATTTCTGCTTTAATTACCTTGTTAAGAAGGCTCTTCCCTTTGACCTAAGTCAAAGGTTGGCTATAATGGGCAAATGGATGAGTCGTGGTGAAGATCTAATCTCCTTTCTATCAAGTGTTTCAGGCATTTCAATACAGGAGAGAAGAGGATTCACACCACGGCAGGTAAGTTCTCTCAACCCTTACCTCCATTTCATTTTAGTCATTTGTTTTATTCTACCTTGTTAAGAAGGCTCCTCCCTTTGACTCAAAATCAAGGCAAACTATGTACAGGCAAAGGGATGAGTCATGATAAAAATTTAATCATTTTTGTTAAGTGTTTTCAGAAGCTGAAGAAGCAAAAGAGAAGGGCCATCAGGCAACCTTTTAAGCCCCAACAGGTGAATTAGTGAGATCAATGTTTCCCAAGGAACGTCATGCCAACCTTGTGATGAAAAGAGAGGAAGCGCTACCTATCGTGGTGTTGTATTCCGTCAGAAGGCAAGACAAGGATGGACAAGAGATACTGATGAATCAGGCAGTCGATGCAAGTTGATAGACCATGCCCGAAGATTTTATCCATATTTTCATCAATCTCACATCATCACCATTTGTCATTTAGTTATGTTAGGTCCATTTGATACATATTATATGCATTAATGCTGAAGACCTTGAGAGTGAAAATGAATGGGCCCGAGATCCCCTTCAACAAAATCTACGATGGCTTGATCATTTCTTCACACTCACGGATAAGCCAAAAATTGAACATTGGAGGGACGATGGTTCCTAATCGGGTGTCTTGACCTCCAATAGACAATCTATATCTTCAACTATTTTCTACATAATTTGCTATGTTTTCACATCCATATCCTTTTCATTCTTCATCATTACCAATTTTATCCCACCATGTTTGTTATTTCTTTTATCCCATCATGTTTTATTCTTTCATTTCTTTTATCCCACCGTGTCTTTTATTTTATCCCACCATGGCAATTGTCATGCCATTGTTTCTTCTTTCCCATTATTCTATGTTAGTCCCACTATTATCTTTCAATCCCACTATGGCTTAAGTTTGTTTTGTCGTTTTCCGAATATCGAGTTTTCTGCCAGAGCGTGATTCAAGGTATTCACGATACCCGAGCAATTTTGTTATGCTTAAACGAACCCTTTTAGAATTTAAGATTATTCCACTCAGAATTAAACTGAGTATTTTGGTGAAACTTGAATGAACTTGAGATTCCAAATATGATCGATTGGTATTCTTTTCATTATAAGATCAGATTCTCTTTTAAAACTTTAGCCCATCATAGTACAAGAACACTGCAAAGTTCGGGTTGCTGGCTGATGATGAACCTACGGATTCGGGGACTCCTCACAACGCTGAGGGTTGGCTACATCCTTTATCCTTTATCCTTTATTTTTCATCTCTCGTGCCAAGGGCATGTCTTTTACCAATCAATTATTTGAGGTTTTAATAGAACATGAAAGTGATCTAGAATACTTAGTGAGATTCATTTCGCTGGATCGGGTACATAACCGTGTCTATATCTACATCTTGATGCCACCTTTTTAGTTCATCACCATTCCATTCCGCTACATTCATCTACGTTCACTTGCATTCCATTACAGTTTACTACGAATCACTCCACTTCATTACATGCCATTCCCTTACAAAGCCGACATCAAGGTGAGGAAAGTTGTAGACACGCCAAATTTACCTAATTCAGAGCATAGAACTCATGTTTTATAGGGTAACATATGTGATTGACCTTAGAATGATGTCGGGTCCTTTTAAAGTTCATTTGGAACTTCGCCGAACAGAATCGGATGTTTTCCGAAGTTTTCCGCAAAAAGCCATAATTTCCGAGCGAAAGCCACACTTAAATCATGTAAACACGAATATTGGCTGAATGACCAATGCCTAATGATCATTAATTGAAGGTTATGGTCATATTCACACTCTGGACAAGTTTTGTTGCATACTGTGCCTTTCCGGCTTGCCGTCGGAGTCATTTTGACTTGTATCAGATCTTCTGTTCACAACCCTAACTTCCGTAAAAAATTCTGAAATTTTGAATGGTGTGATGACTGATCCAATTCTATAAAAATCTTCTTTGTCCTGTTATCTTTCCAACGCAACAAACGGCGTCGAATTCCGAGTTTGGGAGTGTTCGCAATGGCTTCCGGAAGAAGGACGCGCAAAAACAGTCCCAGGCGCCCGGGTCCCTGGTCACATGTGCCCAGGACCCAGGGCACGTGCCCATGCGCCCTACCATTGAGGCACAAGACCTCGTGCCCTCACTTGAGGGCACATGCGCCCTACCTTTGAGGCACGAGGGAACCAGTTTTTCACCGGGACTCTACCGCTGAATGGATTGACGGATAAGATTGAATTTTTCGGAAAAAGTGCCATGTGCCCCCACTAGGAGGCACATGCGCCCCTCAGTGGGGCGCATGCACCCTGCACCAGGGTGCATGCACCTTGGGGTAGGGTGCAAGGTGCCCTATTTTTTAGTCTTGATCGCGCCATCTGTTCTCCTATAAATTAACTCTGATTCTCGTCATTCCAAGGGCATGAGCACGACCCCACAGGCATATCAAGACATCCAACCTCCCTCATGCATTGATTTTGTGATTTTTAGAGAGAGAATTTCGAGTTCTTAGAGAGATAAAAGTCGGTTCAAGAGAGAGGAAGGCTGTTCTGCAGGTGATCAGCCAGGTCTCTCTTCTTCGGCCTCTACAGCAGTGTGTGGATGTCTGCTGTCCAAGATCTCTTCATCAAAGTTCTTCATATCCAAGTCTTCTTGAGTTTTCAATCAAAGGAACTTGATTCCAAGGTCGGGGCTGGTCGTGACGAGCGCAGAAGCAAAGTCACGCCTGGCAGATCCTGGACTGCTGCTCGGCTTTTTCGACAACCCAGATTTGGCCATATCTCTCTCTATTCTACTCCGAATCTTGCTGTTCTTTTTCCCATCTCTTTGTTTAGTGATTCTCCATCCTTCTATATTTTTTTTAAAATTTTTTTGAATTATTTTAGTCTGTTAATCCGAAAATAAGAAAAGAGGGTTTAGAGATAACCCGAATCCGGTCAGTTTCTAGTCAATTGTGTGTTTCATGTTATTCTCTCTACATATACTCCACTTTGTCTAGTTCTAATTGTCTATTTCACTTGTTTGATTGTCTAGTTGCACAGAAGATCAAGCACCCACGCGTTGAGGACTCTTCTTCATCGGCCAGCCGAAGAAGGAGAAGCTTTAACTCACATTCTTCACGCTAAGGTACACACGGTCATCTTTCAATTTTATTTCATAAATCGGAACCTGCGGTTCCTGGCCACCACATGTCTTAATTTCTTTCTTCTCACCCTCCTCCCACATGACCCGAACCGTCTCTTTGGTGATCGAGCGATGCCAAGGGATGAAAGTTCGGGGATCAATGTGAGTGTGGGACCGAGGTGAGAGTTACTTTCAGAGTTTTCTTCCTTTTTTTCTCATCCCATCTTGAGGTGACGATCTGGGTTCACGGACTTCCCTGAAAAGGAGAAGGCCTCGTCGAATTTTCAGAGTCGACAATGGTCTATCAACTTGCATCGATTGCCTGATTTATCATCATCTCTAGTCCATTCTTGTCTTGCCTTTTGATGGAATACAACACCATGATAATACTCGATTGGGTGGCACTCCCCTTCTTTTCTCCACAGGGTTGACATGGTGTTCCTTCGGAAACACCGAACTCACCAATTCACCTGTTGGAATTAAAAGGTTGCCTGCACATGTGTGATTAGTACCCAACAGACGAAAATGGACAACTATTTTTTACTATTAGAACCATCCTTTGGAAGTCAAAATAATGTTTTTGATGGTGGTTCTTTTATCAAATATGTCATTTTCAACATTAAAAACATTTTTTGAGTTTTTTGAGATTTTTTGGATTTTTTTGAATTTTTAGTCTATGTGCCCCCGATCAAGGGCACGTGCCCATGCGTCTGGGGGATGGGGCACATGGCCATGTGCCCCCAGATGGGGGCATATGCTCCCTACCCATAGGGCACTTTGTCAAATATGAATTTGACTTAAAAGTAGACTAATCCTCTCCTATAAATACTCTCTTAAGCTTGAAAATTGATCTTATCTGGTCTACATGGCTCCTCCTTCCAAGAAGGTGCATTCTGATCTGGGAAGGGCAATTCTAGCATCCCAGGGCATGTGAAGGGGAGGATTTCAGCAAATTTGGTAAGAAAACTTTATTTTTTATTGATTGTGATTTTTTTAAAATTTTTAAAAAATTGGATCTATGTGCCTTGATCGAGAGCACGAGCCCATGCGCCCAGGGGATGGGGCACATGCCCCCTACCCCTGAGGTAATTTTTTTTATTTTTTATTATGAAAAATACAGATACCTAACAGCCCTTTTTGATTTTTTATGCAAAGTTACCCTCTTTTCTAGGTCCTCAATGATTTTGTTCATCTGTCTGGTTTAAAGATCTACTTGGAGTGCTCTATCTATCGATGAAGTCAATCCTGAGTGGCTGGGGCTTGACCGGTCTTCTGGATCATGCGAAGCACTAAGTAGAATATCAGTTGGACTTTGGATTGATGGGTGCTTTGGTCGAGCTGTGCCATCCTGACACTCACACGTTTGTCTTTAACTCTTTCAAATGCACCATCTTGTTAGAAGAGGCAGAGTTGTTTCTCAGACTACCACGTACTACAAAAGGTGACATTACGAACATGTTTATCCCTCTTGGGTCAGTGTCTTGCCTTGAATTCTTGCAGGATTTCATGGAGACTGAGCAAGTTGGCTCCCTTATTGCCGACAAGTAGATTAACCTTCAAAAACTGGCAGCTTGGACCATCTCCACTTTGTCTTCTCGCATCCTTGATGAGACAGCTTCTTCATGGCTTCAAGGGTTTTGCTACTTGCCTTGTTGTCATGTTCTTGTTTTCTACAAAAGATGGCTTTCTGGAGCAGGGACAGCTCTCGTGTATTTGCAGAACTAGTGCGACAAGCGGCTTGGACCTTCAGTGCTCAACTTCCTTTACTGTGGCTTGTCTTCTTCTTGTGTGGGACGTTCTATGTTTGGTAGTGCTCTTCTGTTTTCTTACAGGGCAGATCTTCACTTCAAGGTTGATCCTTCAGGTAGTGCTACTACCACTTCACGGCTTTTCCAGTGCAGTCCTTTGTACTACAACTCATGGCTTTCCTTACATAATTTCCAACAAATGTGCTTCATTGAATAAACGGGCAGACTGGCATGTCCATCTTACTTTTATGAGTCATTCAGGTTTCATGAATAGTCCAGTCATTATGCAACAGAGAGATGTTCAGATCTATTGTGCTCCTGGTGTGGACCTTCGATTAGTTACTGGATCAACTTTTGTTCTGTACAATCTGCACAGGTGTCATTCTCAGATTGGTTTGCCTCGCCATCAACTACCTGTGCTGTCACACTTGACTCCTATCAAAGACAAGAAGCTTGATATAGATGATGACATGGAAGAAGCTAAGACATTCATTGCCTTGTGGGGTATGAGCTGGCTGCAGCGTCCAGGCATGCTTATCGAGGAGAGTCCAGATGACCAACATCTCTATCTTTTTCAATTGCATTCTTTTGGCCATTTATAAATAAAAAAATGAATTTTGTTATGTCAATTTTGAAATAGAAAATTCACAAAATTTTACCTTATGCTTGAAAAACTATTAATGTATGACCAAAATAATGCATAAAAGAAACAACTATTTTACAACATGTTTTGCAAGACTTAACAGTAAGAAACGGATTTTTCATGAAATTTAAATGCATTTTTATTCAGTGAATTTTTTTGAGCAATTCCAGAATCCATTTGAAATTCATTCTATGGCATTGTAATCAGCTCAATTATTTTATGATTTTGGCACATTTTTACCTCTATAAATAGACATACCCTTTCTACCAGCTCATTTTACCACTCATAGCCTCTCTCCTTGCCAAAGCTAATTTGACTTTTTTGCATTTTCAGAGCCCAAATCACATCAAAAGGTCAGTATTCCAATCAAAGAAAATGTAGATCTCTTCATTTTTTTGTTTTGATTATGAGTTCATGTGATTCCGAGTTCGTTTGAGCTATTTTTAGGTCAGAAGAAGATCGGTGCAGATCTTATGGCCATGTGCCCTCGAATGAGGGCGCATGGACATGTGCCCTAGACCCAAGGTGCATGTGCCCTCAAACTAAGGCACAAGGGCACGTGCACTCAAACCAGGGTGCTAGGGCATGTGCCCTAGGGTCAAGGCGCATATGCCCTGGACCCAGGGTGTATGTGCCCTCTGACCAGGGAGCATGGGCCCCTAGTTAGATGTCAAAGAGGGTTCGACGTGCACGTGCACATGACGATGAGGTTGGTCCTTCTGAGCCGACATCCCCGCACGAGGTAAATGTCCTTTTAACAAGCCATAAATTCTCTTTCATTTTTATGATTGTTGCTTGACCCAGAACAACTTTTTCATTTGCAGGGATGGATCAAGTCCCGCATCTCATGGCAGCTGGTATGATTGGTGTCCTGAAGTCTTCAACCGTTCCAGCGTCGCCAACTAGATGAGATGGGATTTGGTCCCATCTTGCATATGACACCACTTTGGGAGGACATGGCTTTGATCCAGGTTCTAAGAGATCGATGGGACACTGCGACTTGCTCATTTCTGCTTCCCTGGAGGCATATGGTCTCCACTCTGGAGGATGTGGCCCATATCACAGGGCTCTGAGTCTATGGGCGTACCATCACTGGATGCACATATGGTAACTACTCTAAGATGGCAGTGGAACTCCTTTCTTACTCTTAGCCTCGGTCATACAAGGAGGCAGTTCTATCAATCACTTAGAAGGAGTGTTTTGAGTTAGTGTGTCTGTTAGAGGCTCAGATGTAGTGAGGTGATGGTACCGAGGACTACGAGGACCGCCTGATTCGTCAGTATCTACGACACTGTGCAGTCCTCCTGAATCAACAAAGGTAGATCGGGATCTCCGCTGATTTTTGCTCTTCTTTTTCGGTTGCTTGTTGCTAGGCAACAAGATCGAGAAGGTTCACCTATGGTTCCTTCTGCTCCTAGTCGACATGGAGTTCATTGGTGAGTATGCTTGGGGTGCAGCAGTCCTGGCACATCTATTTGCCAACCTCTCTTCTGACAATGGCACTGTCTCTGTGGGTGGCTTCACACCTTTTCTTCAGGTACTTCTCTTTATGTTGCTTCTTTCTTGTTTCATGCTATACTTGTACTGACAAAGTGTTAATTTCAGGTGTGGAGTTACCTTTACCTTCCACTAGGCCGAGATCGACTGGAGCACCCATTTTGCCTGCCTTTAATGGCGTGCTGGCATGCCATCCGTGACACCACTTCCCACACACACCAGCTCCTCCATCTCCAAGGTGAGCTGCTAAGTTTCTCTCCTGCGTAGATACATTTTCTTGTCCTTCCCTACTTCTATTTATTGATTGCTGATGCTTTCCTTTCTTGTAGGTATGTTGGTACCCGTATCTAACCATAAATGACGAGAGTGCCGAGTGGGTAAAGAGGGGTGCCCACCTCTTCAGCTGCGATATCTACCTCCATTGTCTGAATGAGGTGGAGCCACTCTAGGTTCACCTCATGATGAGGATATTTGGTGGTTTTTAGAAGTGGTGCCCTCTTCTTCCTTCTAGACACAACCACAGCACCAAAGGGCTGACACATTCGGTGAACTGGGCCGCCTGGTACCGATCTACCTTGGAGGACTGGGAGGCCAAGGGCACCATGGTTTTCTCGACTTCCGTAGATGACATGGAGTTCACTCGCCATTATGGTGCGGCCTACAGTCACCTCTTTGACTATGTTGGCCAGGTTAGCTTTTCCATCATCACTTTGTTATCAATGCATTGCCTTGTCTTACAAATTTTGTCTTTTTAGGATTTCCGGGGAGTGCTTGCCCAATATCAAGCACAAATCCATGAATTGGAGGAGCAGGTGGTCTCTCTCAAGGCAGCTCTAGAGGCAGAGGTATGTGTGTCTTTTGTGTTCTTTAATTATATTACCACATATTTGACTTGCTTTATTTTCTTGTACTTGCAGCTCATGGTCCGCTCAGAGGGTGTTTATTCCTCTGAGGAGGCGAGAGCCTTATGAGACAAGCTGGCCACCACGAGACAGTCTTTGGTGGAGAAGGAGACCATGATAACATCTTAATAGTTGTTACCAGACTTGTTCTTTCACTGTCTAAGCCTTATACTATGCCTGTAGGTGGCTAAATTGAAGTCATCAGTTGCTGGTTCTTCTTCAAAGTTTTCTTCCAGGATCTAGGCCTTGGAGGCTGAGCTTCAGGCTCGGGTGCCCACCATTGAGATGGCTCAACTCTAACTGGACTTTGATGCAGAGCTACTAGTGAGGGACCGGTGCCACTTCAAGGCTCTTCGTGAGGTGGAGAGCCAGCGTACGGCTGCCCTCCACGAGCGAGATGCGGTGATCCATGTCATAGAATAGAGGCAGTACCAGACATAGATGGATCTTATTTCAGCTCAGGCAGGGCTACACTTTCACCGTGAGATGGCCCGCCAGTCTACTCGGAGCCGGACCTATAAGAGTGGCACCCATCGCAGTGGCACCCATCAGAGTGGTAGCCACCAGAGCGGCACATGGACCCACTAGAGTAGCTCACACCAGAGCCGAGGCCGCACAGTATGGGGTGGAGCTGATCCAAAGAGGAGCCAGACTCCGAGTGTGGTCGACTACCTAGTTTCTTCTCCTGAGCGTAGGGATGAGTAGATTCTGATTTGTGTGTCCAGTATCTATGTATCAAGCTCTTAACTTGAATCTTGTTTCATGAATGAATCAGTGTTTGTGTCTACTCATCTTATTTTGCTTGTATCTGCAACATTACTTTGACAATTTTGATTAGTATAACTCAGTGGCTTGGCCCTTTCTATTGTCAAAGGGCATAGCCTTCTTAACATGGCAAAAAATAACGAGTGATAAAAAAACAAATGTGGAAAGGGTTAAGAAAACTTACCAGTGTGGCGAAAATCCACCCTCCTTGCTATATAGTGCCTAAAAACACTTAAAAATAGGATCAATTATATTCATGTCTCATCCCTTTGCCTATTTTTTATTTGGCTTGACTTTGAGTCAAAGGGAAGAGCCTTCTTAACAAGGTAGAATAAAATAAATGACTAAAATAAAAATGGTGGTAAGGGTTAAGAAAACTTACCTGTCGTGGTGAGAATCTTTCTCCCTTACATTAAAATGCCTGAAACACTTGATAAAAAAGGATTAGATCTTTACCATGACTCATCCCTTTGTCAATTATGGCCAATTTTTGACTTAGGTCAAAGGGAAGAACCTTCTTAACAAGGTAATTAAAGCCAAAATGGACATGCGATGTAGGAATAAAAATATGCATGACAGAAAAATAAACATGGATGCAATTAAGGCAATGATCATGACCGAGCTAAAATGATGCATTTTTTGGGTTTTCTCATAAATATTCAATTTTTAAATTTTTTGAAATGTTCAAATTTTTTTAATTTTCATTTTCTTTTGGATTTTTGAAATATTTAATTTTTTATATTTTTGTGGAGAAAATATTGGTATTTGAGACAATTCATTGGACTTTGGGTTTATCAAGACTCAAGTGGTAGATACCATATGCAAAATAAAGTTCCCTACCTAGAATCCTTCTAACCTTCTTTCTTTGATCGGCTTAGGTTCTACCTAGATTCGGTTGGTTTACCCTACCATAGGGGTTTAAGGAGGAACAGTATAGAGGAAGTCCTTGATAGGGATTGGAGATGTTGAGAAGGATTTCTCTACTCATACCCAGATTACCCGTTGGGGTTCAGCCTCTTCGGGTCTTTCCTATTTTCTACTTTTTTATATGGCACATATTTTGACAGGTTTTTGACCCGTGGGGACATTGCCCATTTTTTAGTGCCTCTTGCCGTGACTATCATTCTGGGTACTCATTCAAACAGGTTGATCATTTTTTTTAACCTGAGGGGTTCATTGCCCATCTTTTGGCACCCTTTTGCACCCTCCAAGATAGCCTTCTACTAGGGTGGTGGGTATTTTCGATACTACCCCTCTCTAATTTTCTCTCCCTATCTTGGACCGAGTAGAAGAGAATAGGGTAAGGGTATTCCTTCCATTTCTAGGTTTTTTCCTTGCCTCTCACAAGTGTCGGGTTGTCTAAATTCTAGGATCGGGAGGTGTTGTGTGTGTAGGATGGTACCTACGCTTGACTTCTCAGGAATAGCCTAAGATCGATGACTTGAGATTATACTAGTAGTTTCCCCATTTTTATTATAGAAAATACTTTTTGAGGTAAACTCCATTCCAAGGATGACTCAATTTTTCTTCATCTGCATTAGTCAATTCATATGTATTGCCTGGATATTTTTTAGTGATTACAAAAGGCCCTTCCCAGTTCAGTTGCAATTTGGACCGAAGACCCCCCACTTAACGAAAATTCTTTTAATGATCATCTCACCTATCTCGAATTTTCTCTCGACCACCCTCTTTTGATAAAACCTTTTAAGTTTGTTCTGGTAAGTCCGAGCATGCTCAGTGGCAGATAGTCTTCTTTCATCCAAGAGTTCAAGCTGTGAAAGGAGAGATTCTTGTCTCTCATCAACAAGAATATCCATGTCAAGCTAAATTTAGTGAGATGGAAGTAATACCTCGTAGGGGACCACTACTTTCATCCCATATGCCAAAGCATACGGGGTTTGTCCAGTGGGAGTCTTTACAGAAGTACGATAAGCTCATAAGGTGTCTAAAAGTTTATCAGGCCAGGGGGCAAACTTTCTAGACTTACAAGATTTCTTGATGATCTTAATTAAGGTTTTATTGGTGGGTTCTGTTTGACCATTGCCTTGACGATAGTATGGTGATGAATGATGCAATGAAATGCAATACCTATTGCAAAGATCACACAGATCTTGAGAGAGAAATTATGGCCCATTATCAGTTACGTTGTCGTTGGGGATCCTGAACCTTGCAATGATGTTGCGCTTGATGAAGGAGCAAACTATTGACACTTTAATCTACACGAATGCTTCCGCTTCAACCCACTTTGTGAAGTACTCTGTTGTCGTCAAAATGAATGATTTTGGGCACATTTCAGAGTTGAGGTCACTTAAGGGGCCAATAATATTAAAAGCCCGCATGGTGAAAGGCCATTGGGTATGGATTGGATGAAGGGAGGATGTGGGAGAATGAATCTTGTCGGCATGGAGTTGACATGAATGACAATGTTGGTCAATAATACCCTTGTTGAATGATTTTCTTAACAAGGGCTTGAGCATTCACATGACCACCACAAACTCCAAAATGTGCTTCCATTAGCACCAACTCGGCTTCTTCCTCATCGAGACACCTAAGTAAAATTCTACTTAGGCTCCTCTTACAGAGCACTCCTCCTAGGTTTGTATACCTCTGGGATACTCTTCTGATTGCCTTCTTTTCCTTGGTGGTTGATCCAAGTAGATATGGATGATCTTGATGATATCTCACAATCTCATCATACCAAGGTTTCTCACCTTCTTATAACTCAATTAAGGAGATTTCTTCTTTGTGTTCCAAGTATTCCTTTCTGTTGAACCTCTCCTTAACCTTTAGAAAATGTTCATCCTCAATTGCTAGAATTGACCTCTTACAGATGTGTATAGTCTGTACTTGCCTGCCTAGCTAGATAGATAAAGATGAAGCTAGTGAAGCTAAGGCATCAGAAAGGATATTCTGAGCATGGAGGATATGGACAAAGATGAGTTTGAAGAACAGCTTGATGTAACAGGTGGTGAGCTCCTAGTAGGGCTTGAGGTTTGGATGGCAAGTTCGGTACATGGATAGGACTTGGTATAGGATCAATTGACTATCACCTATCACCCTTCATTCGGTGGCACCATGGAAGTGAGTAGCCTCCAGCTCGGCTAGCAAGGCTTCATACTCAGCTATGTTGTTAGTTGCTGGAAAGTCGAGCTAAAAAGCTTGTGGAATGGTGACACCTTCAGGTGACAGCAGGACAATACCTATCCTCTACCATAAGAATTCAGAGCCCCATCAAAATATAATGTCCAAAGATTGGAAGATCAGACTGACATTAGTTCATCATCCGGGAACTCCGACCGGATGGGTCAAAGATGGGTATGGGATGATGGGTGAGATGTTCAGCAATAGCATAGCCCTTGATTGCCTTTTGCAGAATATAGGTGATATCAAATTGGGACAAGACACTACCATCGCCCTAATTGATCAGTTAAAACTATCTTCTCTAAGAGAAACTTGATGGGATTGATACAAGCAATGAGCTTGACTTGGTGAGCAAGGAAATAGTTCTTGAGTTTCTGAACCACCCAAACAATAGCAACACAGGTCTTTTCTACCATTGTGTACTTTATCTTACAAACATCAAAGATCTTAGACAAGTAGTGAATAGCTCGCTCTTTCCCTTCTTCATTAATTTGTGCAAGGACTGCCCCAAGAGAGTTCTCAAGAACTGAAATGTAGAGGACCAAGGGCTTTTCGGGAATTGGTGGTCTAAGTATAGGGGGACTTTCCAGGTATGTTTTTAACCCATCAAATGCCTCCTGGTACTTTGAATTCCATTTAAACTTGCCCCTGCCTTGGTTAACTCATAGAAAGGTTTACACCTTTAGAAATGTTGTGAGATAAATTGGCGGACAAATTGTAGCCTCCCAATCAATCCTTGAAGCCCTTTCATATTCTTTGGGGGGAGGCATACCAATGATTGCCTTAGCCTTGTTTGGGTCGATCTCTATGCCCCTTTTGCTTACTATGAACCCTAATAATTTTCTTGATGAAACACCAAATGTACACTTTTTAGGGTTCATTTTCAGCTTGTATTTTATGGCTCATTGCGAAACTTTCTTTAACACTACAGCATGATCTTCCTGACTCTTGGGCTTGATAACCAAATCGTCTACATACACCTCTACAAGGGTGCGCATCATGTCATGAAAGATAACTTTCATAGCCATTTGATATGTAGCACTAGCATTCTTAACCCAAAGGGCAAGGCAACATAGCAATATGTTCTCCAAGGTGTAGTGAACGAGGTCTTCTCTTGATCCTCCTCGGCTAACCAGATCTGATTATATCCAGAATAACCATCCATAAATGAGAGCATTTCATATCCAGCTCTATTATCAACTAAAACATCGATATAAGGCAAAGAAAAATCATCCTTAGGACATGCTAGTTCAAGTCCCTAAAATCTATGTAAATTCGAACCGTCCATCCTTCTTAACAGGGACTATGTTAGTCACCCACAGTGGATAAAGGAGGACTCTAATAAATTTTGCCTGGTGTAATTTGTTGACCTCTTCTTTCATTTTGAGTGCAATATCAGGGTGGAATCTCCTAAGCATTTGTTTAATTGGGGTAGTTCCAGGTTTCAAAGTTAATTTATGTTCAACCAATGAATTATCTAATCCCAGCATGTCTTCATGTGTCGACGTGAACGTGTCCTTGTATTCTTCCTAAACTTTGCTCAAATGTTGTTCTTCTGAGGGAGTGAGGTTTGCACTAATGAGAATAGTCATGGGATCTTCCAGGATTCCTAAATTTATTCCTTGTTTGTTTCATTTCCCGTGGCTAATGGTTCTTCAAATCTTCTAAGTCAAGATGCATATGCATCAGCCAAGTCCTCAATTCCATCCTCAAATTCATGATCCTTTTCTGATACTACCTCATATACTCTCAAAGTATGATCTATGTTATGCTCATTCTCATATCGGATTTCATCTAGCTAGATAGAATTCTCTAAAAAGTTTGGCAGCCTTGTACATTCTATGCATTTTTGTGCCAATTGTTGCAGATATCTTCTTGGAACTCATTTACCTCTGACTTTCCTATTTCCTAACCTAACCAAACCTACTAAAGATAAAGTTAGAAAGATGGTAATTACAATGGAGGGAGGATTGACTAAATTGATCAATGATTCAGAAGAGAGGGATCACTAATTAGAAACACCTTCTGGGATGAGTAGAGACGTCTCCTCAATGGAAATGTGAGTTTCAGAGAAGATATTTTTTTTAGATTTTCAAGTAAAAAGACAGAATGAGCTAGAATGACTTGATACCTGCTAGAAGTTGTCAGAATTAATAGAGAGAAAAACTTAAGAATAAAAAGGAAAAAGGGGCTTGTGGGCCCAATGGTAATAGAAAGTGGACACATGGGTACAAAACTGATGAAAGGTGTGAACGAGTATGCGGGCCCGATTTTGGACATGGATGGGCTTGTAAGCCCATGCTGGGAAGAGCCCTCAGTCCTTAAGTTGATGAGAGAAGTAGATGGGCAAGCAGACCCAATGAGAATGGCAGGCTGGAAAGGGCGTATAGGCCCAAAGTGAGTTGTTAGTCTGACAATCAAAAGCGGGCTTGGAAGCCCATCCAAAAGATCCAAGAATAATGGCACAAGGTTTACGCATCAGATTATTGTATTTGGGCCTCATGGGATAGTTTTGATTTGATTGGTAGCTTGCTCAACAGGATGATTCAAGATTGTTCTACTCTTGAGTGGTTCTTGGTGCTCTTCCCCACTTGAGAACAAACAAGTCAAAGATAAGCATAGATTTTCTAAGTCTTCTTCTTCATCTGGAGTCTTCCTTCTCTTGATAACTGTAATGGAACCATTGTCATCTTCAGCCATCATCATGGTCTCCCATTTGATAAAGAATGTGTGGAGTTCCATGTCATATCCTAGCTGGATAACCCTCTTTGAGATGAAATCTTTTTCATATCCCAACCCCTACCTACGTGGCCTCTTCATAGTTTTGATTGGGTGAGTAATGCCTTGAAGATCCTTGCCCAAACCTTTATCTGGCTGATAGCCCAATTTCATCATCATCCGCCATCCCACAGTGTCTAGCAGATAGGCAGCCATGCACCAAACTTTTGGCAACTCTTCTACTAAGATATGGGGTTGTATTGATAACCCTAAAGGTGATGTAAAAGAGGTATCATTAATCTCATCCTTTACAGGCATGCTAGCCACCTTGACCACTTGTCCTTTAAAGAGAAACTTTATGCACTGGTGGTTTGTTGAAGCTATAGCTCCTATTGCTTCCAGATAAGGCCTCCCAAGTATAGCCCGAAAAGTTGGATCCAGTTCTAGGACATGAAAATCAGTTGTGACCATATATGATACAAGTGTAACTTCTAGAGTGACCACCCCACGTGCAGACTTCTTAGAGTTGTCATACGCTGTTACCATAGCACAGGAAGGCTTCATTTCTTGTTCAAAAATTCCGTATAGTTGCAAAGTTTCTGGCGGCATAACATTGATGAAAGCTCTAGTGTCAATCAAACATGATTTCACTTCAACATTGCAGATGATAACAACCACATGTAAGGTGTATCTTCTGACCTTTGGATCTAATAATTTCTATTAAGATAAAGTGAGTGTTGGGTGCTCACTTCTAGGGGCTAACACTGTAGTAATCTTTTTTGGTGGGAGATCCTTATTTACCATGATGCTTTGCAAATAATGCTATAAAGTTTCCTGGTGTACCTTCGATCTTTTAATCAACTCAAGTGTGGAAATACGAGCTGGTGTCTTATCCAAATGTTTCAACAAATCATAGGTCGTGCCTGACAAGGGTTCTTCCACTTGCTCTTCCTCCACTGGATCCTGCAGTTGAGTCCCAGCTTGAGGAAAGAGCCACTGAAACATCCTTCAACTTCGAACCACCGAGGCTAATTGGCGGTCAGGAGGAGGTGATGGGTTAAATAGGGTGGAATGTGGTGGAACAGAAGGTGTAGGTGCAAGTATGGTGGATAATGTGATTGGTGGATCTGAAATGATTGGATTCGTGGGTAGAGGAGTAGGATTTTGAGGTGGTAGTGATGGCAATGGTGGCTGCCTGATAAGAAGAGGCCACAGTGCAGGAGTGGTTGATGTGGTAGGTTGTGGTGTTGGTGGTGTGATAGGTTGGGGTTTTGGAGTAAGCTCATAGGCTAGGAATTCAAACTTGGTGGTGATTGTGGTGGCCGGATAAGCAAGGGCCAGTGTATAGCATTGGTTGAGGGAGGTGTGGGGGCTGGCCTAATGATGAGTCGGTGAGAAGAAGTGCAGGCCAATGGTTGGGTTATTGAGCTTGGTGGTGATTGTGGAATAGGCGGTGCACGGATTATTTGTCTAGTAGGGTTCCTAGTAGGAGGCCTAGCTGGGTTGACTAGCATACTTGCATTGTGATTTTCTAGTTGCCAACCTTGAGCGTGGCTGTCAACTTTCTGGACAATGGAGTGTACTAGACCAATTCCTAGGTTTGGTTGTGTTGGTGCCAGTGTCAGAGCAGGAGCATGCAATGGGAGCAGATTCTGAACAATTCCCAAACCAGGTTGTTGTTGTTGAGGTTGAGCCAGTGGATGTTGTCACTGCTGCTGTCTAGCTTTCATTGCCTGTATGCATTCCCCCATTTGGGCCCAATCGATGCTACCTTGGTCATTCAAATCATGGATATAATCTTTGAATTGAAAGCACACTTCAACAGTGTGACCAGGGTACCAGTGGTAAGCACAGTATCAGGACATATCAGCATTTGCTGGCCAAACCTCTCTTTTCTTGGGCAATTCCAATTGTTTTTCTGTCATGAGAATATTGAAGTTGTCAATCAAGAAGTAAGGCAGTTGTCGATAATTCTCTCTCCTGGGACCTCTCCTTCGTAGTGTTTCATTAGGTGGTGGTGGTGCCCTATTGTAGGTAGGTTGACGAGGTTGTTGAGGTTGCACTACTGGCTGAGGGGGTTGTTGTTGTTGTGGCCTAACCTGCTATTGAGGCGGGTGGTAAGAAGGGTTCTATGGTGGGTTCCTGTACTGGTTTTGACAGTTCCCTCCCTGGTTTTTCACAATGTATATAGCTTCATTGTTGACTACTCCCTCGGTTGTAGGCCCACCTAGTGCAGAGGTAGTTTTTCTAATGTTTCTAGGTTTGGTATCAAAAGGATTTACCATTGTAGCATCCTTAAAATGGGCTTCTAAGTATCAGGCACTGTCATAAAGCTCATTCATGGTAGTAGGATGGTGCATAATCAAGACATTTCTTAGGTCAAGTGTAGTGTTTCCAATAAGCATCTTTACTTGTTCCCCTTCTAAAATGACATCTATTAATTTTTCTGTCATTCCCCTCCAGCGATCAGCAAACTTTATAAAGTCCTTGGGCTTCATCTTCTCAACAATTAAATCTGTAATTAAGCATGATGATGCCACCCGAATCTTTGCAAAAATTTGGTCTTGACAATATCAAAATCTCCTACCTCATGGGGATTAGACATGTGGGTCATTGGCTTTGGTGCAAGTGGGAGATTGATAGAAATGTATGTCCTATAAGCTAATCATAAGTGATATGATTTTAAATTTCTTGTAATATCTTATTTAGTATTGATGGTATTATCTTCATTACTTGCATTATCTAGATGTGTCTATCATAATGAAGTCCTAGGTTACATGTAATAATGATTGAATCATGATGAGATCATGATAATGAGATCAATCATCTAGAATCATGTGATCTAAATGTTCCTAGTTATAGGATCCTTAAGATGGGACATCAAAGATCCAATAAGAGTAGTTTATATGATATCTTTTTCTATGATGACAATGGTTGATCTCATTAGTCATCAGTGTGAGACACTAAAATACATATATAGGTGCTTATTAGATGAATGAGTTCACTAAACTAACTAATATAGAATCCATGAACGATATCTTTCTGAACTATTGATCAGGATATTCTATCATCACGATTGCATAGTTAGATCCTTGACTTGAGTCACCAAAGATGGCTTGTCGGGCATACCATGTACTTTGACTATTGACTTATGGATCACCTAATAAGGTGGTCATGTACAGTTGATGGATTGGGTATATGAAAAACCTGGTGGAGGTAATTAAGCGCACAATAGGACATCATTCACTCTCTGTAGGAAAGAGAGAATGTTTTATGGATAGTACTCTAAATCTTTGACTAAGGTAGATAAGATAATTGAAAAAGAGTTTTACAATTGATCTAATTACAAGTACAAAATTTTATAGTGTCGGTATATCTTGGAGTTGACAATCGATGCTATACTTCTATCTGACCAAGACATTGAATGAATGAAGATTTATATCCATGTGATAACTGATGATGAAAAAACTTTTTGGAGTGGAGTTCATCCTTGAAGATGTTTGGGATTATAGGATGTGACTTGTACCTTTCATAATTGGTAGGCCGTTAAAGTTATCATAAAATAATAGATTTAAATTAAAAAAAAGTTATTCTTTTAATTAGGCCTCAACCAAATGTGTCCTTGGGCCTAGTTAAATCTGTAAGTTTGGGGCTTGGGTTAATTTATAGAACAAAGAGGGGTTTTTGTGAAAAACTGAGTTTTATAAATAATAGCGATGAGAGGGCAAACCCTATCAAGCCAAGAAAGCTCTCTATGCCCTAGGCACCCTCTTTTGCCATCTCCCACCCCATAAGCCACCATTTGATGGTGGATCATCATTCCAAGACGAGTGGCAAATGCCGGTGTGGAGGAGAACCAGACTTCAGAGGCAGTTTGTGTGGATATGACTAGAGGCCACATGCTTGAGTGGCGTGGAGAATGTGCGAACACTATTTTTTCTTATCTATAGAAATTATTTTAATCTCATAAAGGTACATGTTTGAAATTATTTAAAATACCAATTTGGCAACATCGTTCAGTTTCGATCGAGACTAAGACATTGATATACAATTAATCGAAAATCTTCCGTTGCACCAATCTGATTGGATTGATTCCTTACACTTGTAATAGCTCATAGTTGGCCCGGCCTATGAACCCACAAGCGAGCTCGGCCCATTGCCACCCCTAGATACACGTGCTCATTGGTCGAATGAATTTATTGAACAGACCGAATTAGAAACTAGAAATAGGACACTTGAATGTTTTGAAAAGCAAATGAAGTCCTTCCTTCTCCACTTCAAGGGATTAGATGAATCCCTAACAAATATATTTGAACTCATTTTATTTAGTATTCAATTCTTGTCATTTAGTTCCGATTGAGACAAGATTAACATGAGCATATAGGAATTGTCGCTTCCACTGCTCCAAATTTTGTAAGATAATTCTTTACATTTAGTTGTGCCCATTCAACTTAAGAGATATCTGGGAGATATCTTTGATGAAAGAAGTGAGGCACAAGATAGTAATGATATAAAGACTATGAAAAATCAATATGTGATATTGGTTCTAAAATGGGAATTGACCATAAAATCTGAAATAAACTCTATATTGATTCTAATCAAGCTTAGAACTTGATAAATCCACATAAGAGTATAGCATTCATAAGGTATAAATGGATCGCTACAGGATATATTAGAGTGGATTGAAGGTAGAAGCATTCATGGCAATGATGGTTGAAAAGGATATTGTCTAAGTCAAGTTGTTGACTATAATGAGATCTTTTACCTATCGCCAAATATTAAACTATTGAGATTTTGATTGTTACACATTATGACTATAAGATATGTCAATTGGATGTAAAGATAGTATTCTTCATTTGTGAATTTAAAGAATAGGTATATATAATACAACTTCAATGAATTTTGATTTCCAAAAACATCGAAAATGTAGTGCACAAGTTGTTAAGTCCATTCATGGACCGAAATAAACATTCTATTGTTGAATTATAAGATTTGATAAAAGTAAATATTATAACTTCATTAAAAACAAAAAGATGCTCTATGTGTATATGATGACAAGTCGAAGTGCAATAATTTTCTTGGCAAGATTTTGTGGATGACATACTACTCATTAAAATTAAAGCTGGTATGTTATCATCAATGAACCTAGCTATCAAACTAATCCTTCAAACATAATTTGGATATTAAGATTTATAGAGATCGATCTAATAGGATTCTTGGCTTGACCTAGTTGATGTACATAGATACCATAGTCAATGATTTGACATGAAAAACTCCAAGATAGGTTCTTACCTATGAGATATTGAGTTTATCTCTCCTATAGAGAGAAAGATCACATGAGTATAGTTTTCTATGCCTTAGCCATAGGGTCCATCATAAGTGCTATGTATATGGCCTGATGTGGCACTCTGTGTTACGTGGATTCTTCAGGCGGATCCAAGTAAAAGTCACTAAATAGTTAAAAGATATATACTTAAGTACTTAAAAAGCATTATGGATGTATCCTAATAATATAGAGAATAAGACTTGAAGCTTTGTGATTTTACAAACACAATATTCTAGTTAGATAAGTTTGATAAGCAACCAACATAATGGTGGTGCAATAAGTTGGAAAGGTTCCATGTGAAAGAATACTGCGTACTCAACAACTAATGCAAAGTAGAATACATATTGGTTGCAAATTGCTTAAGAAGTAATTTAGATGAAGATGCTATCAAAGATATGATATTATCTCGACCATCTCTAAAAGTGTGCCATTGTTTTAAGAAAACAATGGGGAAGAGATGATGTCTCATCATAAATTTAAAACTTCAGCAATGATACCAGAAAAGCAGAGAAATTGCAACTCATATAGATATAGTTAAAAGACAGAGTATCTTCCATCATTGACATTGTAGATCAACTAACTAAAGTAGTAACTCAAAAATTATTTGAGCGATCAGCCATAGGGATGATTAGCTTTAGTGCAAGTGGGAGATTGATAGAAATGTATATCTTAAGATTTGACATTCCTAGAAATATCTCATTCAATTAATTAGTTAAATATTCATTACTAGCTCTTGATATGTACATTGCAATGAAGTCCTTGATTGCATACAATGATGAGATCGATCATCTAGAGGTATGTATTCTAAATATTCTTAGTCATTAGATACTTGAGATGGGACATCAAGTATTTAGATAAAAAAAACATATGTGATGTCTTCTCATGTGATATGGATGACTGATCTCATTGTTTATTAATGTGGAGACACTAAAATACATATATAGGTGCTCATTAGTCGAATGAGTTCATAAAACTAACCGAAATAAAAACACTTAATGGTAACTTACCGAACTATTAGTTAGGGTTCTCTATCATCACAGTTGCCTAGTTGGACCTTTGACTTAAGTTACCAAAGATACCTTGTTAGGCGGTTCATGTGATTTGACTATGACATATATATCATCGATTCAATAATCTAGTATAGTGATTGATTGGGTACAAAGGAACCTGATAGAGGTAATTGAGAGAACAACAAATGATCATCCACTCTCAGTAAGTGAGAGTGAATATCCTATGGGATAATACTCTAAATCATAAACCAAGGTAGAGAGGATAATTAGAAAAAGATTTTTTCAATTGATTTAATTCTGAGTACAAGATCTCTTAGTGTCAGTGTACTAAGGATTTAATAGTCGATGATGTATTTCAATTTGATCGAGATATTGAATGGATAAGAGTTTATATCTGTAAAAGAACTAATGATAGAAATGCTCAATAAAGATAATATTATTTTTATAGTCATCTAAGATCATAAGATGTGGCTTGTACCCTTCATGATTGGTAAGTCGTTAAATATGTTATTGAATAACAATTTTAATTAAATTAAATTAAATTATTACATTTTAATTAAGTCTTAACTAAATAGGCTATTAAGAATAATGAGTTACACATGTAAGGACTAATTTGTAAGTATTGGGGTATGTGCATAATTTATGAAGATTTTGGATTTTAAAGAAAATTTCTAGTATTTCTATAAAAAATAAGTGATTTTGATCAAACCCTATCAAGGCAAGAGAGTCAATTTCGTGATTAGCCTCCTCTTATCTTTTATCTCTCTCTAAAATACATTTTTTTATGACGGAGTGAAATTCAGGACAAGTCAAATGGTTAGACATGCAGTACGGAGGAAGTTTGTATGGATATTGCTAGACTTTGCACTTGGATAATTTGAAGAGCTTAGAAATTGCTTCCTTCTCTCTAAAAGGTTAGATGAATCTCTAATAGGGTAAATTCAAACCCATTTTAATTGATATTTGATTTTCTTGTTAGGTTCTAATCAAGACAAAAAATGATTCCATAGGAAATATCACTTCCACTGCACTAAATTTTATAAAGTGATTCCTTGCATGATCAATGTGTCCCTGAAGAAATAAGCAACAAACAATTGGATTTCTTTCACTTTTTTCAAGTGAGTCTTCTTAATAGGTGTATTCTTTATAGTGATGGGAGCAGGTTAATCCTCACGTAAGGTCAAGTCCATGCACTCTAATGTATATATTACTTTTTCTTTCCATTCAGTAAAGTTTGCCCTATTAAGATAAGGCAGAAACTTAGTGAAAGGTGCAAAAAGTGGAGAAGTAACTGCAATAAATAATCATGCTCACATATGATAATGTAACTTAAACATGTATGAGGCAATAGGTTGAATGCTCAAAGTAATTTTAACAATTGAAAAGAATTACTGTTAGTCTGGTGTATCATTACTAATGGGAGACAATCACAACATACTAATGGACCAACTCCCTAGATAAATTGTAGTGATAGAACTAACATTCATATATACTTTGATGTCAAGAGAATTTATACCTTTAGATACCAAACTTTCGTAAGTTGTTATATACCTGAATATTATTTTATCATCCTCTTAACTTAAAAATAAAATACTCTTTTAGGAGTTAGACTTTATCTCCAAATTAAAAACACAAATTTAATACTATTCTTATTTTTTAATAATTATAATTCAATAACCTCCATGTAAAAGGCCACTTCAATGATCTACTTACAAATTTTAAATATTAAATCTATCTTACTCTCTATAAAGATAATTTAAAACCATATGCTCACTTGTTGTTATTTAAACTAAAGAATAGTAAATTTTATTATTCATCATGATTAGTGTCACTTTGGTGATCTACTCAACCATTTAAAATGAAATAAATTCATTGTTAACCCATATAATAACATCAAACAATTATGTGAGTTAAGAATATATCCACAATATTATTGTAATAATAAGAAATATTCGTACACATAAAAAAATTTCAAGAGAACATGATTGCCTACTCAATACTTCTAACCAAACTTTGTAACAATTAAATGTTCAATTTTTATGCTAATATTTACTTAAAATAACTAAAAATAGAAATTTTAACAATCTATTTATATCTATATCCAATTTTATCGTAGAAATATGCGACAAAATTAATTCTAAGTCTACTACTTTGTATATATGTTCTTATATACTTTAAATAGTTTACTTAATAGATTTTTTTTCTAAAACATGTTTGATGGAAATATTCTAGATTGATGGCAAATCAACCTTTATCAAATTAAACAATAAGGGGGTGTTTGGTTGCATGATAATTTTTTGTACACTTTCATGATAAAAAATTATATTAAAATAAAAAGTGAATCAATTCATGACATAAAATTATCATGTTTGGAGGGATGTGATAACAAAAAAGAGTAATTACCATACATGATTAAACAAAGTGGGGGACCACAAGAAAAAGGAAAGAGATGAGACCCTCTTTTTTTGTTTGAGAAAAAAATCACTTTCAAAATATAAAATTGTCAAGGTTGTCAAACACTTTTTTTTAACAAAATTTCTTATAATTTTTAAAAAATAAAATAAAAACTTCTATTATCATGCAACCAAACACCCTGTAAGGGATATGAACTTGAATACAACACAATTAAATTGATGGAAATGTAAAATTAATAAGCATATTTTAACTATACATCTTAACGGATATTGAATTGAATATGGATTTAAATCATTTTTGAATCTAATTCCTTAAAAGGTTCTAAATGCACTTAACTTAAATTCAAATGTTAAAACTTTGGTCCTATTTGATAATAGTATTCGACACATCTATCAATAATTGATAACAATTACTAAAGAGCATTTGATTAATGATATCAATTTTAAATTTTATAATATAAACAAAACATGTTATACAATATAAATGTCAACTTGTATTAATTTTGATATTAATATTTTAATTTATAAAAATATAAATATCAATATGAATATTAATATAATATTATTTTTTGTAACTCTAACCATATGTATCATTAAAAATAGTGGACGTTCGCAGATTGGTATCAGAGCAAGGTCAGTATAGAAATTATTCGTCTTAAGATATCTTTGTAAAATTCAGTAGACGTTATTATTCTAGTGTGTAGTATTGATCATACTCAGTGAGAAGTACCCGTTGTTGCTCTGAGATTGAGCGTAAGGGGAATATCTGAGTATAATCAAGAATATCTAGAGTAAAAATGTCCGTTGAACGAAACGATGATTATCTTTTAGATAGTAATTTCGGTACTAATAGTAAAGATAATTATCAACATATAAGTCATAATAAAGAAGCTACTAGTGATGTTAAACAAAACTTTCAAAATATATTTAATCAAAAAAATACCATAATTGATTATGGAATCAACTCGTATAAAATCCTTAAAACAATAGAAAATAAGCTTAATATATCTAGAGAAAATTCTATAGTTCCACATAGACCTTCTCATAAATATAATTATAATCAAACTCCGAATTTTATTTTTAATTATAAAGACTTATTTAAACCATACAATGTACAAGAATCAATTAATGTTTGCCTTGAATCAGAATTCGAACAATTTTTACAATATAAAGAAAATCTTAAAACTAAAATTATCAATTATACAATAAATCCAGAATTAAAAAATTTAAATGAAATTCAAGAATATTATGAACAAAATTATGATACTTTTAAACAATGTAATTTTGCATCAGATTTCGAAATCATGTCGCAATCTTCTAAAGATTCAATAGAAGAATTAAATTTTAATAAAATTAATATTAATACTGCCGAAGAAATAATGTTTAAAAACAGATTTTGTTTCAAAACATATTCAGATCAGATTCTTCGTAGAACTCAAATCTCTTTTCATCTCTAAAAAATCAAATTCCAATCGGATCCAAACAATCCGGACACAAAGGAATCCAAATACCCATGAGAATCCGGATCCCAACGTATACCCAATACCATATCAAATAGTATCTTAACTTTTAATAGATCCCTGTGATAAAAAAAAACTTTTAATAGATCTCCCACTTTATGTCGGATCCGAATCTCTCGAGATCAAAAAATGCGGATACTTTTATGGGGTGTTTGGTTGCATGATAATTTTTTGTACACTTTCATGATAAAAATTTATATTAAAATAAAAAGTGAACCAACTCATGACATAAAATTATCATGTTTGGAGGGATGTGATTACAAAAAAGAGTAACTACCACACATGACCAAACAAAGTGGAGGACTGACCACAAGAAAAAGAAAGAGGTGAGATCCTCTTTTTTTGTTTAAGAAGAAAATCACTTTTAAAACATAAAATTGTCATGGTTACCAAACACCTCTTTTAACAAGTTTTTTTACAATTTTTAAAAATTAAAACAAAAACCTTCGTTATCATGCAACCAAACACCCCATTAATCTTTAAGGCCACGTTTGGTATCAGGATAAGGTGGGATAAACCAGGTTTATCCCCTATCCTTCGTTTGGTAGACAAATAACATTCGTCTTAACCTGGTTTAATTTAATCTCGTTTATCCTTGAAAATGGGGTTAAACTCATGGATAACCTATCCCCTCTTTTTAGTGGGATAGGATCCATGTTTCGGGGATACGATCCTCGCGCGGCTGGGGTTTGGACGTTCGCCGGCAGAGTTCGCGCGGCTTGGACGCCGCCGGGGGGGAGGGGGCGCCGCGGGGGGGAGCGCTCCGGGGAGGGGGGTGAAGGGGGTGCCGCGGGGGGAGCTCCGGGAGGGGGGCACATCCGCGCGGGGGGGGGGGGAAGGGGGCGCCGCGGGGGGAGCGCTCCGGGGAGGGGGGGTGCCGCGGGGGGGGGAGCGCTCGGGGAGGGGGGTGAAGGGGGGTGGGGGTGAAGGGGGCGCCGCGGGGGGAGCTCGGGGAGGGGGGGTGAAGGGGGGCGCCGCGGGGGGAAATCCGCGCGGGGGGGGGGGGGGGGGCTCCGTCGCGGCGGGCGGGGCCGGGGGAGGTCGTCGCGGCGGAGGGGGGCGCCGCGGGGGGGAGCGCTCCGGGGAGGGGGGGGGAGCTCCGTCGCGGCGGCAGCGGGGCCGGGGGAGGTCGTCGCGGCGGAGGGGGCGCCGCGGGGGGGGAGCGCTCCGGGGAGGGGGGTGAAGGGGGTGCCGGCGGGGGGGGGGGGGGGGGAGCTCCGGGGAGGGGGGTGAAGGGGGGCGCCGCGGGGGGAAATCCGCGCGCGGGGGGGGGGGCTCCGTCGCGGCGGGCGGGGCCGGGGAGGTCGTCGCGGCGGAGGGGGGGGAGCTCCGTCGCGGCGGGCGGGCCGGGGGAGGTCGTCGCGGCGGAGGGGGCGGCGGGGGAGCTCGTCACGGCGGGGTGGGAAGGGGGGACGGCGGGGGAGCTCGTCGCGGCGGAGGGGGGCGGCGGGGGAGCTAGCGGCGTCCGCCGGGTGGGCATTGTCCGCCGGAGGGGGGCTCCGTCCGCCGGGAGGGGGAGCGGCGAGCACCGTCCGTCGGTCATGTCCGTGGGGAATAAATTTTTTATTAATATTATAATAAATTTTTTATATTTTTTTGATTAAGTCAGTTTAAATGATTTGATTTGACTTAAAAAATCGGTTTAGAGATTTTTCAAATCAAAAGAGGTCCCATACCGAATCGAACCGAATGAGCTGTTTTGGTTTGATTTCTCGGTTTGAATCGTTTTATGCCCACCTCTAGCTGGGAAGGAGGGGCGGGGAGCGGCTCCGCGGAGAGCACCGTCCGTCTCCGTCCGCCGGGTTCTGTCCGGAGAGAGGGCGGGCTGAGCTCCGTCCGCGTTTAAACTTATTTTTATTTATATATTTAAATAATATTTTAAATTTATTATATAAATGTGTAAACGAGTTAAAATATTTATAAATATGTTATGCATAATAGAATAAGATAATATAAAAAATAAAGATAAAAATATAAAAATTTAAAATTATCCTCGAATTTATTGTTAACATACCAAACATAGGATAAGATTATCCCTAAACCTATCCTAAGTCAAGCCAAACATAATGGGGATAGGGTCAACCACAAGGATTGGTTTATCCCTATCCCCATCAATTTTATCCCGATACCAAACGACGCCTAATGGATCCGGAGAGCGGCAAACGAGTCATCTCCTTCTATCCTACGTCTTCCAAGGAGAAACCTAGCCGCCTTGGCTCCCAAGAGCGGCGGCGGCGGGAGTTGGAGGACCGGCGGGTGGATTGAAACACTATCGCCGGCCGGAGATGGCTCCGGCATCACCGTTTAACGAGGGAGAAAGCCGCCGGTGACCCCCCCTTTTTTTATTTAGTTCTGAATCTCTTTCTTTGCTGGCCACGGGCGCCGGAGATAGCAGCGCCGTCTGGCGCTGCCCTCTGTCGCCCAGCCGATTGATGCGGCTGACGGACCCTCGCCGGCCGGAGATGGCGCCGGCGGTGCCATCCGGCGAGGGGAAACCCGAGTTCCCCGATCTGGCACTTCCAGCAACGTTCGGCGTGAATCGCTGCATTGTCAGACGCCTCCGTCGGGGACCCGCAGCCAGACTCCGGAGAGGGCGACGCAGCGCATGAAGACGTCGCGCTGCAAAAGGCCACAACCGGGTTGTCATGCCCGGTTGTCCCCGTAGCCGAGCAAGAAGACGCTCGCGGTGTCCAACAAGATGCCGTCCAGGCGCTGCGCCCTGCAGATGACCGCGTGGACCGAACGGATGACCTAATCTCGGTTCTATCCAAACAACCCACCTGACTCAACGCGGCAGAATCGACTGACGATTACATGCCGAAGACCGCATCTGAAAATCGACCTCCTGCAGAAGATCAACGAAATTGAGCGAAAACAATCGCGATGCAAACACGAAAACGAAGAAGAAAATTGATTTCTTCTGTGTCAAGTCCATGGATAGAACATATATAGGCTCCCATATGGAACGTCCGTCCGAAGAAAGATTACTTGATTTCCTTTCTCTGTTAAACTTATGTGATACAACTCTTTGGATGGTAATAATCCTGTTTATGCTTGTATAAAGAAGAGATTAATTCAAATTTGACTAAGATTAAGATTTTGTACATAGTCAAATCTTAGACTAAATTGGAGATTAGACTCAATAAATTATGATCTATTTTCTAAAATTAATAATATATTTATCAAGTTTAAGAGTAAGTGAATTATTAATAAATATTAAGATAAACTCAACATTTATGTGTCCCGTTTATCATCTTTGATCGCCTCTAATAAAATATTCGGATCCACGCAAATACAAATTTTTTTTAAAAGTTATTACATGAGTTAAGCTTTTCAAGGAAACTGTTTGATTTCCAGAAGAAAACATCCTGAATATGATTTTTTTACTTTATGATCGATGTTTCTTGTTGTATCATTCAGAAGTAAATCTTATTATATAATATTATTTCAATCAAAGGAGCTGTAAAAATCTGCTTGAATTTTAAATAAAAATTTTACAAAGTGACTTTTTTTCAACACATCGACTATCTTAAATAAATATTTCATTTATTAAAATAAATTTATCTTTACTATTAAGATCATCGATAGTTTATAAAGATTACTCTTCTTCTTTCAACAATTAAACTCATTCTACTTATATCGTAAAAAATTAGTTAAAGTTGAAAATTTTATATTTATATATATTTATCAACTCTTTATACATTACAATCATAGATTAATACGTACATCCATCCAGAAAACGGCGCACTCTTTTCGGGGAGACTCTGCAGCCACCGGGGGGGCTCCCCCTCCCTGCAGGGAAGTCTTCATCTGTATTGTTTGTGATATTTTTTTAACTATTAATCTTAAAATTAATATTAACATCCAAACACTTACTGATGTAAAAAATTAATATCAATTTTGAAACTGATATCAATACAAGTACTTGATACTGTAAACAAACAGACTGTTAATGTTGTACCCACGGAGAATAATCACCGTTCAAGTTGTTATCTGCATGACCAGACTAGAAGATCAAGCGATATCAGCTAGCACACCACTATAGGGTAAGAATCTAGTAACTTGAAAAAATTTGAGCTAATTTTATTTTTTAAGTATTGACAAAAACCTAAAGTCATGCATGCTTGGTAATAATATTAAATTATTTATTATTGTCAATTTAAAAAATGACAGGAACATGTTTAGTTAATAACATCAAATTTGAACTTATTGTACATACAAAATATATGTAATAAGAATGTCATTTTGTACCATTTTTATGTTAAAACTTTAACAACTAAACATATATATCAATATCAAAATTAATATAATATTATTTTTGATGTTGTAACCTACCTGACGTAAAGTTAAATATATCATAGTTAAATTATATATAAATAAAATATTCAAAATTTAAAAACGGGGGTACGGAATCGATCAGCGCCTGCCGCCGGGTTACTTCCGCCCGCGCACTCTCTTTTTCTTTTTCTTGGCCCAGCGGCCAAGAACCCGCCGCCCGCGCACTCTGTCTTTGGAAAGAGTTTTTTTTTTTTTTTTTAGAAGAATGTCTTCGGAAAGTGTTGATATGCAAACTGTACAGCTTTGTAAGAACAAGTCCGTGGGTTCTGAAGAACAGGAAAACAAGATGCTTGCGGGACCTCCACACGGGCCCCTTCCGCCTTTCTGGCCTCCTTCCTGTTACCCGTCGTCTTTCTTGACCGAGTCGGTGCAGGCGGCTCCGCCGAGGGAATTGTGCGTGGAGCAGTCGTCGTCATCCGCTATCCCTTCCCAGCTCCGGCCGGCGCGGCTCTTGGCTGCGAAAAGCATCAGCAGCAGCGCGGCGTTGAGGACAGAGTTGAACACCCAGGCTCCTATCCCGTTGCAGCCTCCGTTACACAAGTGGAGGAGCAACACGCCGAGGTGGGAGAGCAGATTGAATGCCACCAGCAGCGCCCGGCAGCCAGCCAGCACGGCCGGGAGTGTCTCCCCCCACGGAAACCCCACGCCGACCCAGAAGCGGTACCCGTACACCACGGCGTAGGCCAGCGTGGTAGAGAGGATGGTCATGACCTGCACGGACTGGGAGAACTCCAGCCAGATGAAGGACATGAAGACGAGGATCGAATGGGCAAGGAGGTGGCGGGTGAGGGATCCAGAGCGGCGTGCGATGAGAAAGAAGGTGCGAAGGAGGTGGAGGAACCGGGAAAGGTAGAAGACGTAAGACCAAAAGAAGACCCGGCCGGAGGGGCGGGTGCCCGGGGGGAAGCAGAGGAGCCACTGCAGGGGATGGGTCAGGCTGGGGGTGCGGCGGCGGCCGAGCCAGAACCAGCGTGTATCGCGAATTTCGGCGGCGCTAGAGACGAGGGTCCCGAGGAAGATAAGGGCGGACAGGAGGGCCATGCAAAGGGAATGTGCGGTGGGGAGGGGGCCGAGGGGAAGCGGACGGCAGCGTCCGAGTAGACGGAGAAATAAGTGGAGTGCCACGGCGGTGGCGAGGTAAGCGGCGATGGCGGAGACCAAGAAGAACCATGTGGAGCCCCAAGAGTTGGCGGGACTCCAGCGGAAGCCCACGATTGCCGGATGTTCCGCCAACCAGTAGGCTATTCCGCTTGCAACCGCTACCTTCATTCTCACCTCTTCTCTGTTTTATCGTCGCCACCACGCTCTGCTGGACCGAGGAAGAAACTGCTGGTGATGAGAGCCGAGAGGGAGAGCGTAAGAGTGCTTCAGCAATCGGTAGTCTACGTTTTTGTTTTTTTTTTTTTTGGGGGGGGGGGGGGGGGGGGGGAGGGGAGGTGACGAACAGGAGAAATATGAGATCACCCCGTGTGTGTCTATATATATATATAGACTATAGAGAGAGAGATAAAGAGATGGATATAGAGAGAAAATCTACGCCAAATATGAAACTGCAGTGTGAAGGCAACCAAGTTCCTTGATGTCTAGGTGGAACTCGTTTACGCTGACTTTGACTGCAAAAACACCAAGACTAGAACTTTCTGTTTCTAGAGAGACGGCGACTCCTTGGGGGCGAGGTGGAGGTCACCACGTGGATAAATTAATTTATTTATAAGTATGTTTTTTGAGGTGCACCAAGGTACTTAATTGTCAAAATTTTCTTTAAAAAATTCTCAGGTCCCAGTCAATCACCTCTAGACGGAAACTAGCCCACTTCAATTTATAGGTTGTGCTTGATGACGACTCGCTTTGTTCATCTTGAAGTTCAGCCTCATTGGCCGGAGTATCTCTTATTTTTTTCAGGTGACGTTTGATTTGATTTAATAAAAATAATTAATATATTAATTTTATTAATATAATATAATTAAATATGTTTGATGACTACTCAAAATTTAATATCTTAAAAAAAGGTAGACTCTCTTAAAGTCAATAATAACGAAGAATAATGTTAGATAAATTATTGAAGTCAACATTTTAAACCAAAATGTAGTTTGTAAATTTAATGATGAATATAGCCAACTCTTAAAAATATAAATATTAGAAAATTTAATTTAATAAAATAATATATTTTTGATTAATATGCATATATCTATTTTTTAAATTAAATTAAAATTTGAAATAATTATTACTTTTGAAAGATTTATATATTGAATGATCATAGGAGCAATTGCAACAGAGCATTGAGTACTCAGCCGAACCAAAAGAAGTGACCACTGGTATATAAAAAAATTAAGACATTTTTAGTACATTAGAAGTTAAGTTAATTCTATTATAATTTAAATATTTTATCAAATGCCTCAAAATGTATAAGCTTTGGCCAAATGAAAGGCTAGACATTCATGAAGCCCAATTAAATGGGGTTTTACTTACCGCCATCAGCAGCACAAAAGTTAAACTTAATAGTAAAAAATTATAGGGTGTTAGATTGCACAATAAATTTTTGTGTACTTTAACCATAAAAAATTGTATTAAAATAAATTATAAACTAACCAATGACATAATTGTCATATTTGAAGAGATGGATGATCAAAATAGGGGGAACTATGTAACGATTAAAACTACTAACCTAAGAATTGTACTGATTAACAACTTTCCAAGGAAGTCACCTATCCTAAACATATTCTCAATAAAGTAGCTTTAACTTCGAAATTTTTACAGTTTAACATCTGAAAAATAGTTAACAAGAATTGTTGGTAGTCCATTGATTTTTTAACATATTTACAAACTTGGATATTACAATCTACCACCTTAAAGATTTGATGTCTTTGTCAAGATTACACACACATCACATATTATACTCTTAGACAAGTCACCATAAACGTTTTGGTTGGTTTATACTATGATGTCATACATACCGACTAAATCTATTGACTTGCCCAACAAACATACTAATTAGCAGTCTTCTCAAGAGGTCACTCATTCTGGACCTAGTCTTAATGGAATATGCTTATCTTTGGAGTTATGATAGCTAAACCTCTAAAAAGTAGTTAATCAGAGTTATTGATAATTCATTGATTTAATTTCTTAACATATTCACAAACTGAGATATTACAAACCACAAGATAAAAAAAGACTACTATTGTTTTCTTATATAACAACATGTATCTCTACATATTCATAATTTGAAAACATATAATACAAATAATCATGGCATGATATGACAAGAATATTAACTTAACCTTAAAAAACATCAATTGCACATATATTTTCTTGCATAGCACAAGAGAAACATAACTTGGAACATTGGAATACTCTATCATGCACATGAATGTACCCACACACAACACGTGGTTGGTTGGTGGACATAATCACTAAATTGACAATTTTTTCATATATTGAAACCAAAAGAATAGTAACTATGTCTTTATCTTTATGCTTTCAAAGTGTGCATAGCTATTGTCAATTGAAGATCACATATGAATAAGTAATTAACAAAAAAATAAAAAATAATAAGAGAAGAAAATTTAAGAAAAAACAAACTCTAGGGGCTATCAATAGAATTTATGTGCCATGGTTTGAGAGAATTAATTAGTAGTCCTATCCTAGACAAATTAGAGCTAAAATCTAGAAAAGTTAACACAACCTATCACAAGGCTACATTCAGGCCATGACCCTATCCCACATGTTATTAAGGTCGAGAGTCAAGAAGATAAAAAATAAACATTGTAAATTTATGAGAACATTCCATGATTAAACTTCATGCCTATACTTTGTTTGTTCTTGGAGGTTCATTGTGATTGAAATGTATGTCCTACAAATCAATCATATACGATATGATTCCATCTTTTTAAGAATATCTTATTTAATTAATTAGACAAAAGTTCATTACTAGCTCTTATTATATGCAAATATCGTAATGAAGTTTTTGATCACATACAAAGATGATTCAATAATGATGAGATCATGATAATAAAATCAATCATTTAGAGGTATGTGTTTTAAATGTTCTTAGTCATAAGATTCTTGTGATGAGACATCAAAGATCCAAATAGATTAGTGTGTGTGATCTCTTCTCAAGCGATGAGAATGACAGATCTCATTGATCATTAGTGTGGGGACTCTAGGATACATACATAGGTGCTCATTAGTAAAATGACTTCACTGAACTAATCAATTTAGGAAATCATGATCGGTATCTTATCGAACTGTCTATTAGGTTATTTTTACATCTCAATAACATAGTTGGATCTTTGACCTGAGTCACCAAAGATATCTTACTGGATATATCTTGTACTTTGATTATTGACTTATGTATCACCATCTTGATGGTCTAGTATAATTGATATATTGGGTGCAAGAAAAACCCGAGGAAGGCAATTGAGCAGATAATAAGGGATCGTTCACTCTCGGTAAGAGAGAGAGAATGTCCTATGGGGTAGTACTCTAAATCCTTAGTCAAGGTACTTAGAATAATTAGAAAGGGAGTTTTTCAATTGATCCAAACCCGAGTACTGAATCCCATAGAGTTGGAATATTTAGAGGTTGACAGTCGATGACGAACCCCTAACCGACTAAGACATTGTATGAACAAAGATTTAAATCCGTGTGGTAATGGATGATGAAAAGGATCAATGGATGTTATTTAACTCTCTAAAGTCATTTGGGATCATAAGATGTGGCTTATACCCTTTATGATCGAAAAACCATAAAAACTGTTATCAGATAACCGATTTAAATTAATTTAAAAGAATTATTCTTTTAAATTAATTAAGGCTTCAACCAAATTGACTATTTGGCCTAATGGGTCACACACATTAGATCTGGTCAATAAGATGAGGGCATGAGCATAATTTTATAGAATTTTTGGATTTTTGTGAAAAATTTCATCTTCTATAAATAAATGGGTTATGAAACCAAACTCTAACAAGCCATAGGGCTGGAGCAGATCCCAAGCAGACTCTCTGCCTCCTCTCTTTTCTATAAGGTGATCTCTCATGGTCAAGCTTAGATTTGAAAGGTTTCTAGAGACCTAGAAGGGAGAATTTGTCTATTGAAGCAGATTGTGTGGATACTGCTAGAGACCGTACACTTAAATAGTTTTAAGCAAGGAGGAATGTCATCTCTTAATCCATGGTGAGGGATTTTGTAAATATCATAAGGTACTCTTGTTCTACTTCATATTTGGGTCCCGGTTTTACTAGTTTGGCATCGACCAAGGCAAAGACTATGGTTTTAAGGAATCAAAAAGTTTTCTGCTGCCATAGATTGATTCCTTACATATTGAATTTAACATTCACTACAAGAAAGGGTGTTATTGGAGACAGCTTAACTGCAATAGCTTCCAAAAGCTAGCTCAAATAACGTTAGTCATGATAGCTTAAGCCATCCCTGATAAAATTGTCACCACAAACTCAGTTACAGGCGACGACTTAAGGGATCAATCCCTAATAAGCTTACTCGCGACAACTTAAGCCATTGCGTTAGCAGTTCTAGTTGCCATACCCTACTCAATGGGGATCATTAGGATCATTAGCAATAGCTTGGTAAAGTCGTCACTACTGACTATTACTAGTGATGGCTTTAATCGTCACTAGTGCTCCCTTCTAACTATTGAATAGTTGGTTGGAACTGGCAATACCTTAAGCCATCGCCATTGTCCTTCAATGTACTAATGGCGATGGCTCTAAAGCCATCACCAATGTTGTTAGGGTTTTTTAAAACTCATGCCTCCCTTCTTCCCCTTCCCTTTGTACTCCTCTCTCTCTCTCTACTAAATTACCTCTCCTCTGATATTTGCATCGCTGCTGCCTAAATTACCGTTGGCCTCCTCCATCACCACTATTTATACCGCTACCAACCTCCTTCTCTATCACTGTTGCTTGTGCTGCCACCGCTGCTTGCATTGCTACCGCCACCTATATTGTTGCCCCCGGTGTAGACATGCCGATTTGGCCTGATTCGTAGCCCCAGACTCCTATTCCATGGGTAGTATCCTTTATTTGACCATTATTTGATCCGGATACCTTGTGCAGATGAGCTAAGAACATTGGTGGAGACCCTCATAAGTTGGGAATGGACCGATGATTTCTGAAGTAATGTCGTAACCTTCAAGCGAGAGCCACGCGTTAATTGTGAAAACACGAAGCTTGCTCAATGACCGACCTTGAGTGGTCCATACTTGAAGGTCATGGGAGTCCTACGTGCGTTCCGTAACATTCGGAGTTTCCGACAAGTCATTTCGGTAGGCGTTGGTCTATAACAACTTTTAATTATGGCTTTTCAATCCGTGTTGACACGGCTATCCCTGACAATGTGTTAGGCTTTTCAGGTCATCACTAGGCCTTTTTAGGTCATCTGAGTCGATCCTATCCATATATTTTCATCAACCGGGGTTATACGGTCGTTTCGATCAATTTTAGGGTTTCCCAGTTTTTCCGAGGTTCGTCTCACATTTACTAGGTTAATCTCAGATTTTTTGATGATTTCAAGTTTTTCGATCATACCAGACTTGTTTGGTGATATTTTAAGTTATCTTGAGTTAACCCGAGATTCCTCGACCGAAACCATGTCTTTTTGGATCTCCGTTGTGGTTTTTTTGCTTTTCGCAGAACGGTAAACCAGTAGTCAAAGCCTCGTGCAAATGCTTTGGGAGTAATTCTAGCTAGTTTACCAACTTTAGGAGATGCGGTTGAATACCCTCTTTTCAACATAACAAACGGGAGCTGAATCGGACGTCTCGTTTGCAAGTTACGGCTTGCGGAATGTGCGCAGGAGAGAGTCACCGTGCCCTCACTGTGAGGGCACAGCCTGTGCGCCCTCAGACCGAGAGCATGGTCAATGTGCCCCCATTCTGAGGACACGGTCAGTTTTGAAAATTGGAAATCGCCTTGGTTTGAACCTCTAATCCGGATTTTGGAAGGTTTCCCCCGCTTAAGATCAATTATTTTGACTACGTCCCTGAGTCGGGAGCGCATTCGTTGTGTCAAGTCATTTTTAGTAATTTTTTGGAAGGTTTCAATGATTTTTAGTAATGAAATGTTGAACGCGCCCCCGCCTCCCTTGAAAGGGGAAGGTGTGGTCTGCGTGCCCTCAGGTGGAGGGCATGCCCTGCGCGGTCGGCCAGTTTCCTTGTTTTGAACCAATTCTCCATCTCTATAAATACCGGGCTATTCCCAACAATCCGGGGTTACCACCCATGCTATAGCTCGTCCTGAGGTCATCCAAGCTCTCTCCCGAGGCCATCCCGATGTTCAAATATGTGCCGACATTGAGGGATCGATCCCGGAGTGAAGAAGAAGGCCCGATCCATGCGTTCTACATCACTGAACTTCATCAGCTTCTACAAAAAACTTGGAGCTTTTTCTGCAAAAGTGGTCGACATAAGAATTGTTCCTCTTCTCGTCATCTTTCATTTTCAACTAGCAGCACTCGATTCTTACTTTCCGTTTGTCCATGGTGATTGTTGCATCGAGGGCGTACATTCATGTTCTGTTTTCTATATCCATTCATTTCTAGATTTTCTATAGGCCTATACGGACGGATTCAGAGAAGTCATCAATAGGAGATATCTTCCTCTTTGAGTTCTCCATCCATGGAAACAAACATCACTTAATTTTGACATCGAGACTGCTCGTGGTGATCTCTGCAACAAAGCTGCGCCAGACAGTGCCACCACGCCCCCGGTTCCAGGGCGCACCCATCGCGCCCTCAAGTCAAGGGCGCGGTCACCCCATTGTGCTGTCTAGCTAGATCGGTGATATCTCACTCGTTTTAGCTTTGATTTGAGCCGTTCAAATTTCTACATCTTCCTCATTCATCTGGCCTCATTTATACATTATTTTTATTTAGTTTTTGCATCATTTCATATTACATAAAAAAACTAAAAAAAGGGGTTAGAGCTCACCTGAATCCGGTTTGTTCAATTCCAATTGCTTCTTTCTTTTATCTTCCTCTTTTAGTTTCTACACTTCCCACAAGTTTAATCAAATCCTTTACTCGTTTCATTGTTCTAGTTGCACAGACTGATCAAGCTAGCACCGGTTGGACTCTCCCTCATTGGCCGGCCGACGAGGAAGAATGTTTAACCCGCACATCATCTCCTGCGCTAAGGTACACACGGTCAACTCAATCTTGTTTTTATTTCATAAAGCGGAGCCTGCGGCTCTTGGCGACCACTTCTTCTCTTATTCATGCATTAAGTCATTCTACTCCTCCCTTTCCTCTCACACGACTCGAACTGTCTTTAGTGCTCGAGCGACGCCGTGAGATGAAAGTTTGGGGATCAATGTGAGTGTGGGACCATGGTGAGGATTTTACCGCTTTTCAAGTGTTTTCCGATTCACTTCCTTTTCCTTATTCCATCATCACCTTTTCTTGAGGTGCTGATCCGTAAGATGACAAACCTGTTTTCAGAGTTGACACCCGGTGCCCCCTCTGCCTTGCCCCTTGGTTGCCAACCTCCTCCTCTTCTTGTTGGTACCTACTAACCCTAACAAGTTAGTTTAGGAGTTTCTATGTATGATTTTTTATGATTTTCTTTGTTTTACGATTGTTTATGTGGGGTTAAGCATGTTAATTTAAGAGTTAAGCATATGGGGTTTAGCATGTTAAGCATGTTAGTTTAAAAGTTAAGCATGTTAATATTATTTGGGTGGGGTTAAGAAAGTTAATTTAGGGGTTTCCGTAATTTAAGGCTTTCTAATGGCCTTAGATTAAGGAAACTAATTTTCTTAAATTTGGAATTTAGAAACCAATTAAAACCAATGAATATAACTAGTTGTAATTGACCACAATGATCAATTTTTTAAAACTGATTTTAATTTTGGCCCAAAGTGACATTAATGTACTAATTAAAATCAGAAACCGGTTTCAATTAACCACAATGACCTTATAAACCACAACAAACTGGTTTTAGTTTGTTTTTAACAACCTTAAATTATGGAAATCAATTTGAATTGGCCAAAATGGTATTTGAAACCAATTCAAACTAATTTCAAATTTCATTTGGCCCAAAAGTGGCATTAATGTACCAATTAAAACCAAAAATGGGTTTGCATGGTTTGTGGTGACCTTGGACTTAGAAAACCATTTTGAATTGGCCAAAATGGCATGAAAACCAATTCAAACTAGTTTTTAAAAATGCGCCAGTTGATGAATTCCTCAATCAAAGGAATCGAATGCTGGAAATTCTGAGCACCCATTCTTTGCTATGGAAGCATTCATCACCATGTTTGGAAAAGATAGGCCAGGGTAGATTTGATGTGGGGGGAGAGGACAGACCTGCAAGTACCTCCATGAGTCTAGTCATTTAAAAGTTGATGGAGAAAGTGGAGAGGCAAACTAATTTACTTCACACTCAAGCAAGTCAAATCGAGAAGCAAAATTAGGTGATTGACTCTCTTCAACAAAAAATGAATGACCAAGAAAAACACTTTTATGAAACAATGGAATGGCTAACATAACAAATGTTAGCCAATATAGATAAAGGACTCCCCCCATTAGTGGATCCATCGAGTTGAAGGCCACCTTGAGGACTGAGAGAGGATGAGGAGAAGGGAACATTTAAAGAGAATGAATGAGAGACTTCTCTTCTCTATGTTATCTCTATCTATGTAAATGAATGTATGAATTATAAACTTTTTATTTTGTGAATGTGGATTGAAATGTTTTTATTTTTATGAATGGTTGTGAATGTGGGTGTGAATGTGGATGTGAACGATATGTGAATGTTTGTGTGGAATGTGGAAGTGAACGATATGTATGTTTGTGTCCATTGTGAATGTTTATCATATAAGAAATATAGGTGTATTGTATATTCTTGCATGGGTGTAGTCATGCATACCATATTCATATTAATATGCAATTTATTTTTATTCTTCTAACAGATTATTGGCGACAAGGAAATGATGCAAAAGTTACAATATTGGGCATAGGATAAACAAACCTCAATTTTCCTTCAAGAGATGCCTATGTTCTAATATATTATTATTATGTCCTTCTAAAGTCAAGACTATTATCTCTATTTCCTACTTGAATAAATATGGATTTATATACTTTAGAAATGATAATTGGTGTTTAACTTTGAATGGTAAAGTGTTTGTCAGTGGGAGCTTGATAAATAGTTTATTCATATTATATATGAAAGCTTCTATCTGATAGAAATGTATGCCCTACAAGCCAATCATATATGATATGATTCGACATTTCTAGGAATATCTCATTCAATTAAATAGGCAAAACTTTGTTATTAGCTTTTATTAGAAGCATATATCGTAATGAAGTCCTTGATCACATGCAATGATGATTGAATCATGATGAGATCATGATAATGAGATCGATCATCTAGAGGTATGTGATCTAAATGTTCCTAGTCATAGGATCCTTGAGAAGGGACATCAAGAATTCAGATAGACTAGTGTGTGTGATGTCATTTCATATGATGAAAATGACCGATCTCATTGGTCATCAGTGTGGGGACACTGATAAACACACACAGGTGCTCATTAGTGGAATGAGTTCACTGAACTGACCAATTTAGAAAAACCTGATCGGTATCTTACCGAACTGTCTATCAGGTTATTCTTACATCTCAATAGCACGGTTGTATCTTTGACCTGAGTTGCCAAAGATGTCTTGCCAGGCGTACTATGTACTTTGACTATTGACTGATGGATCACTTAGTATTGTGGTCTTATATAGTTAATAGATTGGGTATATAGGAAACCTGGTGGAGGCAATTGAGCGGACAATAGGGGATCGTTTACTCTCGGTTGGAGAGAGAGAATGTCCTATGGATAGTACTCTAAATCCTTGGCCAAGGTACATAGGATAATTGGAAAAGGAGTTTTCCAATTGATCCAAATCTGAGTACAAGATCCCATAGAGTTGGAATATTTAGGGGTTGACAGTCAATGATGAACCCCTGACCGACCGAGACATTGTATGAATAAAGATTTAAATCCGTGTGGTACTTGATGATGGAAAGGCTCAATGGATGTTATTTAACTCCCCAAAGTCATTTGGGATCATAGGATGTAGCTTGTACCCTTAATGATCAGAAAGCCATAAAAACTGTTATCGGATAACAGTTTTGATTTAATTTAAATGAATTATTCTTTTAAATTAATTAATGCTTCAACCAAATTGACTATCAGGCCTAGTGGGTCACACACAATAGATATGGTCAATATGATGAGGGCATGGATGTAATTTTATAGAAGTTTTGGATTTTTGTGAAAAATTTCATCTTCTATATATAAATGGCTTATGAAGCCAAACCCTAACAAGCCATAGGACTGGAGCACGTCCCAAGCATCCTCTCTTTCTCCTCTCTCCTCTAGAAGGTGATCTCTCATGGTCAAGCTTGGATCTGGAAGGTTTCTGGAGGCTCGAAGGAAGAGAGAACTCGTCTATTGAAGCAGATCGTATGGATACCGCTAGAGACATGACACTTGAATGATTTTTCAGCAAGGCGGAATGTCCTCTCTTCATCCATGGTGAGATATTTTAGAAATTCCATGAGGTACTCTCGTTCTACTTCATATTCGGTTCCCAGTTTTACTCGTTCGGCATCGATCAAGGCAAAGATCATGGTTTTATGGAATCAAAATTTTTTTGCTGTTATGTATTGATTCCTTACAGTGGTATCAGCGCCCGGTTGAAGCCTTGGTCGAAGTTGAATCAAAATTGGCTTGATTTCATGTGATTTCTTGCTTTCCCAAAACTATATACAGAGCAGTTTTGATTTGATCACCACAGTTCGTATGAGATACCAAACTGTGTGTGTAGTTTCAATTGATTCTCATGGATGAGATATTTCCATTACTGCTAATCTCATGAATTTTGGCCAATCGGAGAGTCCGAAAGGAGTTCGAAAAGTTGCTAAGATGATCATATCCAAAAATCCGGCCGAAATTAGGGGAGTTGATGAACTTACCTATTTGGACTCAAATACCTCTGTCTAATGACTAGGACTGTTCATGGTTCGGTTCGGTCCAGTTTGAGACCAAAATTTTTCAAATCGAACCAAACTGATATGGTTATATGAACCGAACCGAACTGGTTCATTTTAGAGTCAAACCGAATATAAACCAAACTGAACCGATCGGTTCGGTTTAGTTCGGTTTATCGGTTCATCCTTGCTTGTCCCCCCCAACCTACACTCCCCACACACTCCGGTGGTTCAATACCCAGTCACCATTCGGTCTCCTCATGTTTCTGATTAGTGATGCTCCGCTTTCCTATCTCAAAAATATGACAAGGACTGTGAAGCCTCATTCAGCAGGCTGTGCACAAATAAAAAAATTGAAAAAAAAATAAAAATGGCATTCTCACATGCCCGGCACATGGCCTAAGGCAAAGCACTCCGAGTGTTTAGAAATAGGAACATTGACATGTAAAAATTTTAAAAACGAAACCAACCTCTAGCATTCCCGTTCCTGCCTCCAATCTCCAACACAGCACACACCGGCGATCAATGTGCCGCTTGCCTGTGCCGGGCCGCCGGCTATGAGCGTGCCAGGATGTGATTAAGGGTCCGTTTGGCAACCTCTCGGAAGTCCTTTTTTTTACCTTCTCCTTCCGTGAGAAGGTATTCCCAATTTTGTATGTCCGTTTGGTAAGAAAAAAAAAATGCTTCTGCTTCACTCGGAAGGTGGAAGTGAGAAGGAGAAATTATCTCCTTCTCGAGACAAGAAAATCGCTCCCGAGCCTCCCGCGTCCGTCATCTTCGACCGGACTTGTGTTGCGCGCCGCCTTCCTACGGCCGCCATCTACGCACAGAACCCTCACCGGCGCCAACGTCGCGCGGCACGGCCACCGTCTTCTCGGCCATCCCGCAACCGCCATCGTCGCGCAGAGTCCCGGCGATCCTGCAGCCGCCGTCGTCGCGCGGGTTCAACCGCGGCGGAGGCACAGAACCGTCTTCGACGCCACTTGTATCGCGATGGCTGAGGCACAGCTCCTCCGCGTCTGCGTTGGCCGCCGTCTTCGCCGCGTCGGCCGCCGTCTTCGCCGCGTCGGCCGCCGTCGTCGCGCGGGTTCAACCGCAGCGGAGGCACAGCTCCTCCGCGTCGGTCGCCGTCTTCCACGCCACTTGTATCGCGTGCCCCCTTCCTGCCCGGCCGCCATCTGCGCACGGAGGCCCTCACCGGCGCCAACGTCGCGCGGGGCGGCCGCCGCCTTCGCGCAGAGTCCGGCAATCCCGTGGCAGCCGTCGTCGCGCGGAGTCCCGCGCCAACGTCCCGCAGCGCGGCCGCCGTCTTCGCGCGGAGTCCAGCCATCCCGCGACCGTCCTATTCTCGCAGAGTTCGGGCATCCCGCAACCGCCGTAGTCCAGCGGCACGGCCGCCGTCTTCGCGCGAGTCCGGCCATCCCGCAGCCACCGCGCGGCGCGGATTCCTCTCGCCTATAACCTTATCTCGCGAGGGACCTTCGCCACCCCTCCGCCAAAGCATCCCGCGTGAGCTCCCCTTCACGCAGTCCCTCCACCGGCGAAGCCCCTTCGTGCGGACCTCCCCTCCGGTGCGGCCGCCTTCTGCCACCTCCCCTCCGGTGAATCCTCCCGTCGAAGTCTGCAGCGCGTCCTCCCCTCCGGCGCAGCCTCCCGTCACTCCGGTCTCCCTCTCCGGTGAGCCCCTTCGTGCGGACCACCCCTCCGGCATCACCTTCCGCCAAAGCATCCGCGCGGCCACCCCTGTGCCGTCTCCCGCTGCCACCCCCCCGGCTGAAGCTTCCCGCGCAGCACCCAGCTGAGCGCAGCCGCCGTGCCAAATCTCCCTCCGCCACCCCCCTCCCCGGCTGAGCGCGGCCACCCCCAGCGAGGCGCGGCCACCCCGCGCCAACTCTCCCGCCGCCACCCCCTCCCCGGCTGAGCGCGGCCACCCCCCCAGCTGAGCGCCGTCACCCCTGCGCCTAATCTCCCCCGTGCAGCACCTGCGCCAGCTCTCCCGCCGCCACCCCCCTCCCCAGCCGAGCGCGGCCGCCCCCCCCCCGGTCGAGCGTCGTCACCCTGCGCCTAATCTCCCCCGCGCAGCACCCCTAGCGCCAACTCTCCCGCTGCCACCCCCCTCCCCAGCTGAGCGCGGCCACCCCCACCGAGCGCCGTCACCCCTGCGCCCTAATCTCCCCGCGCAGCACCCGGCCTAAGCGCGGCCACCCTGCACCAAATCTCACGCGGACCGGATCCCTCCATCCAACGAAGGCTCTCAACTCAATTTTACTGTCGACCCAGGTTAATTTTCTTGTTTCGAGTCCATTCAATCGATCAAAGTTAAGATTATATTTCATTTTGCTTAGTTCATCTCCCGCTTTATCATGTTAATTAATTGTTATGCCTTTGGAGTAAAACTCAATGAACAAATGTGTTCGACATGATTCTTTAATGTTGTTCAATTATTGACATTTATTTTTCCATATTAGCATGGAGAAAGATAATCGTACTCCGAAGATAAAAGTCAGCTGGGACTCAGAAACTAATGACATTTTTATCCGAGCATGTGTTACACAAGTGGATTTAAAAGAAAAAAGTGGGCATTCCTTGTCAAAGATAGGCTGGTCAAATGTAATAAAAGAGCTTAATCAACAGTCTGGGTAGGTTTTTGATAAAAAACAAGTTAAAAATCATTGGGATAAGTTAAAACAACAATACAAAGCATGGATAGCGTTGAAGAACCACACAACTGGTCTTGGATGGGATGAAGTCAAGAACACTGTCAAAGCTACAGAGGAATGGTGGAGCGATTACCTTTTAGTAAGTGTCATCTGTTTATTTTATAGATAAATGTAGAATTTGAAATTCATGAATTTTATGTTATTGGAAATGCAGAGAAACCCTGTAGCAAGTATATTTAAAAGAAAGGGCTTAGAACATGAAGATTTGTTATTCAAATTATTTGAAGGGACAATAGGAACACGAGAAAATGTCACCAACCAGCGGCAATTCATACTGAACAGATGGAGACAGAACATCAATTAACACCTGACCATGTACCAGAGAGTCCGATTGAAGCAAATCAAGAGTTCAATGATGATGTTGATGCAAATGAGGTGCAAACTGACAGAAACAATAGAAGTACTAGAAGACGTTTATTGGGTCCCACTTCTCCGCTTCGTAACAAGAAGAAGAAATCACAGCATGCACGAATGATATCTAATATTGAAAGTCTTGTGTCAGTTGTGCAAATCAGAGAGCAGAGAAAACAAGAAGCTGCAAGGAGTACACCAACCATTGGTGAAGTCACAAAAATGTTAGAAGAATTACCTGGTTTAGAACTTGGAGGGCGAATGCATATGTGGGCCTTGTCAAGATTTGTTACAAGTGATTATCGACAACTGTTTGTAGAGATGAATGAGAAGTATAGACTAGCATGGCTAGAAAGTGCATACGAGGAGAGAAGAAAGTAGTGTTTATTGATGTCTTTTGTGTTATGTTATTTTTACATTTACAAACAGATTTAGTTTGTTCTTTATATCAATATGTTCTTTATTACTAACGTCTTATATGAATTTCTTCACATGTCGTGAGTACTATTCTTTCTTCTATCATTTTTATTATTATGACAACGATACTTTAATGTATTTATGTAGGATGACATCGAACAGGTCATGCGATTCAATATCAGATATATATTTGATAAACTCAAACGATGTCAACTATTCAAGTGACTCGGATGAAGAGTTTTGTGAGTTAATGGTAGTTACATCAAGTTTGATTCAATTTAATGAAACATATTTATGTAGAGAGCCATGTCATACATCTCCACATAGAGGGTTTCACAAAGTACGAGAGCTTTTAGGAGGTCATTGGGAACGTTCTTATGATATATGTTACGAATGGAGCCTCCGATATTTGCTTACTTTTGTGAAGAGTTTAGGAAGCATGATCTTCTGCACGACACAAGATATGTTGTAGTTGAGGAGGCCGTAGCATTATTTCTTATTATTATTGGTAAAAATTATTCGGTTCGAGACATGCGTGAGCATTTTCAACGATCAGGAGAGACGTGTAGTCGACATTTCAACCGTGTGTTAAGAGCAATGCAATCATATATGAAATTGAATATTATTCCACCTTCTTTTGATGCAACACGACTTCATTGCAAGAAATGAAAAATATATGCCTACTTTTAAAAGATTGTGTTGGAGCTATAGATGGAACTCATATTGAAGCAGTAGTACCGAGTGCACAGCAAATAACACATATAAGTGGGCGAAAGAGTAAATGCACTCAAAATGTTTTAGCTGTTTGTGACTTAAACATGCTATTCACATTTGTTAGTGCGGGACATGAAGGAATATGTCATGATGCACAAATTTTATTAGATTGTATATGTGACCGAAACTCTGGATTTCCAAAGCCACCAACAGGTAAAATTTTATTTGAGGAGACTTGACATTTTTCAATCATTTGTAGAATATAATGTTTGTGTGAATGCTATGCAGGCAAATACTATTTAGTAGATGCTGGTTTTACTAATACAACAGGTTATCTAGCACCGTATCGTGGATATCGTTATCATTTGCAAGATCGTCGTGGTCGTAATCCTCGAAACAAAGAAGAAGCATTCAATTATGTTCATTCTTCATTGAGAAACGTTATTGAACGGTGTTTTGGAGTACTTAAGAAAAGATGGCGCATTCTTAATGGTATGCCATCTTATTCTTTGAAAAACAAGCACAAATTGTTGTTGCTTCGATGTCAGTGCACAATTTCATACGAAGAGTTGATTTAGGAGATGAGTTGTTCAGAGAATTTCAAGAAAGCGAAGTTGAAAGTACTTCGGTGTCACAGACAACAGCAGGACGGATCCCTCGTGAAGAAGACAGACAGATGATGGGTGCATTCAGAGATTCTTTGGCAAGACAAATTTTTGGACAATAATTAATGTGTTAAGAATTATGTAGTTATGTTATGACATGTTTAATTGTGTCACTTTTGTAGTTTGTATAGAACAATGTTATTTGAGAAAATAGTTTGTCCAAACTGTGTCATATTAGAAGTACTTTGGTATTAAAAAAGTGATACCAAACAACTTTCACTTCCGAAATAGAGAAGTACTTCGTTGTGAAGTACCTTCACATGGAAGGTACTTCTAAGTGAATCACTTCTACAAATTTGCCAAACGGACCCTAAGACTAGACGGGAGGCTGGCCGAGTGTGGACCACTGTGATCGAGAGCCGTTTGCTCCTGCTGCCTGCTGGTGCTCTCCTCCCGACTACCGTCGGCTGTAGATGGTGAGAGCGAGGGCGAAAGGTGGAGCCATGGAGGGCGACGGCGAGGGCAGACCACCATGACCGAGAGGCTAGAGCCTTCACTCTCCTCCCAACTATCGTCAGCTGCAGATGGTGAGGGCGAGGGCGAAAGGAGGAGCCGTGGAGGGCGACGGTGAGGGCGAGCGAGGAGAGGAAGAGAACTACGAAAGAGGGCAGGGCCAGCTGCCAGCTGCATCTTCGCCTCTGTCTGCGATGGCCAACGAGTGCGGGACTGCGGACTGTGAAGTAGGGTTAGGCCTGCCGCTTGCTGACCTGTGGTGAGCGCGAGGTGCGAGGGGCTTCGCGAAGCATCGATTTGAAGGATATTTTTTAGGTGACCCGTGACCGAATGATATTTTGGGTTACCGGGTTATTCGGTTTATGAGTGGATGAAAATTGATCGAACCAGCAATATGCTGTTGGTTCGGATCGGTTTCAAAAGCCGAATGTTAATTTTTCAAACCGAACCGAACCGAACGGTTGGGTTCGATTTTTCAGTTTTTCATTTTAGGGTGAACAGTTCTACTAATGACGTATAAAGATAAGAAATTAAGTTTCCTAGAGTTTACATAAGTTTTTGGACACTCAACGGCCCTTGGAGGTGCCGAATTTGAGAGGTATTTGCGTTTTGGGTTAATTACAGCCGTGGCAACTTCCTTCGTAAACTGCATGTTTTATAGATTTTTTTATGAGATGAAACTTCTTTAAATAGAATCCTTATTCTTTAAGGATTCCAACGCATATTTTTCAGATTTTTTGGACACCGTTTGACCCCAAATATGCCTCGAAAGTCGGGTGTTTTCTAGGGTTTCCGTGGTGCTATAGTACTCCTCCGCCCTTATCGGGCGGAGGAGACGAGTCCAGATTGGATCCGGACTCAGCTGCTGGCAGGGGTACGTGGCGAGTGCGCAGCGCGCCCGGGCGGGGTACGCGGCCGCACAGCGTTGGCGCCGGGGGCACGTGGCGGCGCAGACAGACGCATAGCCGGGGGCGCGCGGCGGCCAGCGGCTCGGCACACCCACGGGGGTACGCGGCATTGCCGCGTCTTGCCCATCGGTGCCGTGACCGGCGCCAATTGGTCGGCGCACTGCACCGCCATTTAATTCGTTTCAAAATGTTTTTTAAATTGTTTAAAATTTATTTTTGATCCAAAAAATTACCAAAAAATTTTAGAAACATTCTTGTAAATTGTAGAATTTGTTTAATGAGTTATTAAAGTGTTTAATGACTTATTAAATAGTGTTTTACATTTTTGTCATTGAATTCTATTATTTTGATTTTGAAATTGTTTTAATATCAAAATTAATGAAATTAATGATTATATAAGTTCTGGTAAATTATTTAATAGGTTTATAAAATTTTTAAGAACCTGTTAAATAGTTTTGGACTTTGGTGGCCATAGAATCATTTTATAAATGATTTTAAAATTGTTTTAAAATCTTTATTGATTAAATTAGTGTTCAAATAAATTCTGAAAAATGTGATTTTGAAGAATTATGATTTTGACATTAATTTAATGCTCTGAGAAATTTTGGAAAAGCATGAATCATCTGAATGTTTTATATTGCTTGTCTTATGCATGTAAATTGTTTATATGTGCATTTCATGTTATTTACTTTTTGAAAATTCGACAAACATAAAATTTGGAATTTAAAAATTATAGTATATAATTTTATGTTGGTATATACGATATATATCATATAATTATCACATATGCGCTCTATGTTCATGTGATGAATGTTGGTGTGTGTATGGAGGTGATCATGGACTTAAATTTGCTTTGCTTTTGATTGCTTGGTTAATTAAGTTGGTTATGTTATTAAATGGGGCCTGCGTGTGCCTCCTCTCTCTCTATAAAATTTGATTGTACATTCTACCTTCCTCCATTTGTGTACTCCCCTTGGTTAAAACCAAGATTTCTTATTATGAGTTGTACATTTGTGGGTCTGTGTACCCTTTAGCTGCTTGTAATGCTTAGAAGCCGGCTCGTGGTAGAATGGATAGCGGGACCACTTGGAGAAGCACCCTTCTGAAGTGGGAGCATGCCAACTCAAGCTTCTGAAGCAAGGAATTGCACCAATAGGGGTGCCTTAGGTGTATGTTTAGGTTTAAGTCCATGATCACCTATGTTTTAATGCATATTTGATATGTGGTGTGTGCTACAAATTATACCTTAAATATATGATATTCCAAAGGTATATTAATATTTATATGTAGCGCCTATGTTGATGAGACTAAAATAAATCCCTCTTTGTTCTAACTAGGTCGATAAACGTGAGACATTAAGAATGACTCATGTAACCTTCTGTTGTTATGGTCTTGATGAGCCAATCTTAGATTGGATGCGTTTGTTGTGCTACCACAAAGCCTATTCAACGAGGGATTGGAGATCATTGCTAAGGCATTAGCCGAACTTTGGGGTGGACCATTTGCATGGCTTTGTTGTGCTACCACAAGGGTTGTGTGAAGAATCCATTCTCATAACGTAACAAGCGGGTTTGACCTAACTAGAGTATATGGTTTGTTGTGCTACCACAAGATCATAACTCTAGAGCCTAAATGACTAAGAGTTACAAGAGTTGCAATTGACAATAGTTGCTTACCTATTAAGTATGGGATGATTTGTTGTGCTACCACAATGTCATCACCATAAAGTTAGTAGGGGCTTGGTCACCACTAGGATGTTATCATGATATCCCGTCTTTAGATAATGAGGGTTATGCAAATTTGTCGAAAATTAGTGGGAGTATACATTAGAATGAAAGGCCATACCTTAATTTTAATGAATGTCTGTAATGTTGATATAATTACATCTCTGTTGTAGAATATTATAAACTACCATTAATCTAGCATGCTAGATGCTAAGTATTTTAATGGCTCACACTTCTTATATCGGTTTAGAACTAAGAGAATAGTTCTCATAGTTGACCTATTGACTATCCTACTTGAGAAGTAGGTATCTCCTACACTATCTAATGATGTGAGAGAAGATAAGATCTCATTGAAAAGATGTATTAATTACCTTATATCAGATGTTAGCCTCTATCAGATAAAAATAGTAGTGGCAACATGGATAGATGGATATGATATTCATCGTGGCTCATGGAGATGAGCTAATTAAAGGCAAAGAAGAAAAATACATCTTGAATACTTTTTATTGGTAAGACCAATAGAAAGAAGTAAGATCATTAGATAGAAATAGATGGTGATAGTTAAAAGTCAAAGAAGTGAGTCAAGATATTATAACCTAAATTTGACATAGCTTTCTTCTACTATCATGATGATGGTAAGTAGAAGAAGTGCAAGGTGTATTGCACATATTGCAAAGGTGGAGCTTTAGAAGCTCCATGTATCTATGTCATTAATATTTACTTGTCTTATATACACATTCGATAGTATAAGATACTATATATGTGTATTCTAGTATAAGATACTAGGGATGCATATAATAGTATGAGATATCAAATATGCATCATATTTCTACAATGAGTTGTAGATAATAGCAAGTAAATGAAGGCTTAAAGAAGATTGTTGACCTACATATGAAATGGTACAAAATATTGCATCATTACTAGTGGGAGATACAAATTTTCTATAGCCTTCTAGAGTTGTCTTAATTATCCTTCTAAAAGAATATTGTTTTCATTTCCTAGTTTAATAAATGGAGATTTATTCTATGGTATGAAAATGATAACATGTAAAGTTTTTACCAGTAGAAGTATAATAAAGAGTTTATTCATATCAGATATGTATGCTCTTATAATATGTGTGAATAGTCCTCATTAGGTGAAGTAGATTGATATTGATCAATCTATTGTTTAGTAGTACGATCTTATTTATAAAAGAAGACTTAAGGAGTACTATTTGGATAAAAATATATAGGTAAAAGATTTGGAATCATTAACTATATGTAAGTCTTATCTTATTAAGCAAAATGACCAACTCTTCATTTGTTAGACATGGAGAGAGGGCTAATGAATTTATAGAACTCATGCATTTAGATGCATGTTAGCCCATATCTATTAATGTTAGAGGATAATATTTCAACTTCATTAATTTTCAAAGACGACTTCTCTAGGTATGGACATATGTACTTTATGAAGTACAAATCCGAAATCTTTGAGAAATTATTTGAGATTAAAAATGAAGAGGAAATATTAATGAAAAGAGTATTAGAACTCTTTGATGAGATCAAAGAGGGGATACTTAATTAATAATTCACACATAAATGAAGGATAGTAGAATCTAATTTTGATGGACACCTCTTATACATTTTAGCTTAATTGAGTAGCTAAAATGAGAAGCCATATTGTGTAGGACATAATATGGATAATGATAACCTTTGCAAAATTCTTCTTTGTCTTTTTAGGGGTTAGCACTCAATATAGGCACTTGATCTTAAATCGGTACCTTTCAAGTATATTCCATTTATTTCATATCAGATATCGAAAGGGGTTAAAGCTTGACCTTAAGCAAGTTAAGGTTTCAAAATGTCTGACTTGGTAAAGAAGTATAACCCTATCAAGTTGGAATATATGACTATAAAGTGTTGGCTTGTGGGATATCCTAAGCAAATTTAAGGATATTAATGCCTCCCTTAGGGAGAAGGGTATGAGTTGCTCATCTCCCCATATTTCAAGAGGAAGAGTCCCTCCTTTAGAAAGATAGTGGAAGCAAGGTATAAATGGAAGGTGTTCCAGTCCCACAATCCATTGACACTTTTATTAAGGTACCAGCTTATATTTACACAAGGGCAAATCAAAGATCTTTTCTTATGTCCAATCAACCTAAGAGATATGTGAGACATATCTTTGATGGAAGAAATGAGACATAAGATAAAAGGATAATGATCCTAAGATCTATATTGAAGCAATATGAGATATTGATTCAAAATGGGAAGAAACAATAAAATTCGATATAAACTCTATCTATTCTAATCAAGTTCAGAACTTGATAGATCCACCTAAGGATTTAGTATCTATAGGGTATAAATGGATCACTAAAGAATATATTGAAGTATATTAGAAGGTAGAGACCTTCAAAGTAAGTATAGTTAAAAGGGATATCATTTAAGTCAAATAGTTGACTATGATAAGACCTTTTACCTATGCCATGGAATTAATCCATTAATATTTTGATTGTTACACAATATGTCTAAAGGATATGTTAAATGGATGTTAAGATAGTGTTTCTCTATGTTATTTTGAGAAACAGGTGTATATAATACAACCTTTGGGAATCAAGTTCCAAAACATCCAAATAGTGTGTGCATAAGGTCCATTTATGGACTAAAGTAAAACTTCTCATAGATGGTAGATAAGGTTTAATGATATTAAATCTTATGACTTCATTGGGAATGAAGATGTGCCTTGTGTATTCATATAAGATAAGTGGGAGTGCTATTATCTTCTTGACATGATATATGCATAACATACTACTCATTAAGAATGAAGTAAATATGTTATCATAAGTGAGCCTAGTTATCAGTTAATCCTCCAAACTTAATATGGGTTTTAAGATCTATGGAGATAGATCTAAAAGGTTTCTTGGCCTTACCCAATTCATGTGCGTAAATACCATAGTCAAAGAGTTTGACATGGTAAACTCCAAGATAGGTTTCTTACCTATGTAGTGTGGAGTTGATCTCTTTAAAGAGATGTCTTTATAGACTTCTTGAGAGATAAAGAGATCACATTAGTATAGCCCTTATGCTTTTGCAATAGGGCCTATCACATTTGTGATGCTTAGTACATGATTTCATTGATGCTCTAAGTGTTATGAGCATTCATCAAGTAAATCCATGTGAGAGTCACAGGATAATTTAGAGATGTGTCCTTGAGTACTTGAGAAACACTAAGGATATATCTCTAATGTATGGAGGATAAGACTTGAAGTCTTGTAGTTTTATGAACACAAGCTTCTAATCATATAAGTCTGATAATAAGACAAGCTAATGGTGGTGCAATGAACTGGAAGAGTTTAATGTAAGAGAACACTACTAATGCTACAACTAATCTAAAGTAGATTGAATAATGACTGTATATTGCTTGAGTAGATGACTAGATGAAGATGTTCATTTGGCTTATGGGATTGTCCCAACTTTCTCTGAAAGTGTATCATTGTTTTGGGAAAACAATGGGGTAGAGCCAAAGTATCGTTACAAGTTTCAAACTTCTATGGCAATACCATAGAATCAAAGAGAATGCAGTTGATAGAGATATAATTAAAGATAGAGTATCTTCCGTTAATAACATTACAAATCCACTAACTGAAGCAGTTACTCAAAAAGTGTTTGAGCTTCACCTTGAGCTGATAGAGATCAGCCCGATGGATGATTGACTTTAGTGCAAGTGGGAGATTGATAGAAATGTATGCCCGACAAGCCAATCATATATGAAATGATTCGACATTTCTAGGAATATCTCATTCAATTAAATAGGCAAAACTTTGTTACTAGCTTTTATTAGAAGCGTATATCGTAATGAAGTCCTTGATCACATGCAATGATGATTGAATCATGATGAGATCATGATAATGAGATCGATCATTTAGAGATATGTGATCTAAATGTTCCTAATCATAGGATCCTTGAGACGAAACATCAAGAATCCAGAGACTAGTGTGTGTGATGTCTTCTCATATGATGAGAATGACCGATCACATTAGTCATCAGTGTGGGGACACTGAGATACACACATAGGTGCTCATTAGTGGAATGAGTTCACTGAACTGACCAATTTAGGAAAACCTGATCGGTATCTTACCGAACTGTCTATTAGGTTATTCTTACATCTCAATAGCACGGTTGGATCTTTGACTTGAGTCGCCAAAGATGTCCTTCCAAGCATACTATGTACTTTGACTATTGACTGATGGATCACTTAGTATTGTGGTCCTATATAGTTAATGGATTGGGTATATAGGAAACCTGGTGGAGGCAATTGAGCGGACAATAGGGGATCGTTCACTCTCGGTTGGAGAGAGAGAATGTCCTAGGGATAGTACTCTAAATCCTTGGCCAAGATACTTAGGATAATTGGAAAAGGAGTTTTCCAATTGATACAAATTTGAGTACAAGATCCCATAGAGTTGGAATATTTAGGGGTTGACAGTCAGTGCCGAACCCCTGACCGACCAAGACATTGTATGAACGAGGATTTAAATCCGTGCGGTAATTGATGATGGAAAGGCTCAATGGATGTTATTTAACTCCCCAAAGTCATTTGGGATCATAGGATGTGGCTTGTACCCTTAATGATCAGAAAGCCGTAAAAATTGTTATCAGATAACAATTTTGATTTAATTTAAAGGAATTGTTCTTTTAAATTAATTAAGGCTTCAACCAAATTGACTATCGGGCCTAGTGGGTCACACACAATAGATCTGGTCAATATGATGAGGACTTAGATGTAATTTTATAGAAGTTTTGGGTTTTTGTGAAAAATTCCATCTTCTATATATAAATGGCTTATGAAGCCAAACCCTAACTAGCCATAGGGCTGGAGCACGTCCCAATCATCCTCTCTTCCTCCTCTCTCCTCTAGAAGGTGATCTCCCATGGTCAAGCTTGGATTTGGAAGGTTTCTGGAGGCCCGAAGGAAGAGAGAACTCGTCTATTGAAGTAGATCGTGTGGATACTGCTAGAGACCGGACACTTGAACGGTTTTTCAACAAGGAGGAATGTCCTCTCTTCATACATGGTGAGGGATTTTAGAAATCCCATGAGGTACTCTCGTTCTACTTCATATTCGGTTCCCGGTTTTACTCGTTCGGCATCGATGAAGGCAAAGATCATGGTTTTATGGAATCAAAATTTTTCCGCTGTCAAGTATTGATGATTCCTTACACTATCATGTGTCTGAATGCTCTTCATTAGAGGAAAAAAATAGATGATGTGGATCAAACAATACTTTGGTAGTGTAGACTTCATCATATTAATAAGGAAAGACTTAAGAAGCTTCATGAAGATAGATGCATTGGGGTAAATGATTTTTGGATCATTACCCATATGTGATTCTTATCACATGAAGAAAATGACCAACCCACCATTTATTGGACATGGAGAGAGGGTCAATGAGTTATTAGAACTCATACAATAGATGTATGCAACCCATGTCTACTCAAGCTAAAGATGAATATTCCTACTTCATTACTTTTATGAATCATTTCTTTATGTATGGATATGTGTAATTATTAAAGTACAAATCTAAAGCCTTTAAGAAATTTTCATAATTTAAGAATGTAGTAGTAAAAGAAATTGGAAAAAGTATTAAAACTCTGTAATTAGATCGATTGGATTGAAGAGGGAAATACTTGAGTATTGATTTTACACAAATGTTTTAAGAACCATCAAATAGTATCACAATGGACACCTACTTATACTTTTCAACTTATTAAAGTAGCTAGAAGGAGAAACCATACTCTATTGGACATGGCACAGACAATGACTACCTCTACTATATTGTCACTTATATCTTAAATATGGTATCTTTTAAGTTTATTCCAACTACTCTATATAAGATATAGAAAGAGATAAGCCTAACCTTAAGTAAGTTAAGGTTTAGAGATGTCCTACTAGGTGGAAAGGCCATAACCCTGGCAAGTTAAAATATAAGACTGAGAATTATAGATTTATGAGATATCCAAAATAAACTTATAGATATTATTTCTAACACTCTTATAAATAAGGGATCTATGTTTCTAAACATCTTATATTCCTAGAGGAAGAGTTCCTCCTTAAAAAAAATAGTGAGAGCAAGGTAGAGCTAGAAGATGTTCTAGTCCTACAATCTAAGGACACCTCTACTAGGGTACTAGTTAAGAGTAACACATGAGTACTTTTTTAGGTCTTCACGTATGCCCATACAACTGTCGACTCCGAAAACGGGTTCCGGATCGGCACCTCAAGAGAAGTGAAAGATGGAATTGGGGGAAAAGGAGTGAATCAAAAAACACTCAGAAAGCGGTAAAGACTTCTCACCTCGGTCCCACACTCACATTGATCCACAAACTTTCATCTCACGGCGTCGCACGAGCACCGGAGATGGTTCGGGTCATGTGGGAGGAGAGTGAGGAGGAGATGAACTTAAAACATAAATAAAAGGTGGTCGCCAGGAGCCGCGGGCTCCACTTTATGGAATGAAAATAGAAAGAAAGTTGAATTTGACCGTGTACCTTAGCGTGGGAGATTGGGATGTGGGTTAAACATTCTTCTTCTTCGGCCGGCCGATGAAGAAGAGTCCAACCGATGCTAGCTTGATCAATCTGTGCAACTTAAGACAATAAAACAAGTGAAGATTTTGATTAGACTTGTGAGAAGTGTAGTAACTATAGTAAGAAGATAAGAAGGAAGTAATTGGAATCGGACTCACCGGCTTCGGGGTGAGTCTTAACCCTTTTTTTGTGTATTTTTTGTGATATAAAATTATGCAAAAAAACTAAATAAAAATGATGCTAAAATGATCCTGGATGAATGACGAAGACATAGAAACTTGAACGGCTCAAATCGGAGCTAAAACGGAGAAGATATCACCAATATGGCCGGACAGCGCATTGGATTGAACGTGCCCTGGGTTTGGGGGCGCGGTTTGCGCGCCCTTTGTTCGGGGGCGCGTTGCACTGTCTGGCGCAACTTCGGTGCAGAGCTCGCCATGGGCAATCCCGTTGTTGTAATTGAGTGCCGTTTGTTGCAGTAGACAGAAGACTTGGAGAAGAAGAGTTATTATGTTAATAACCTCTCCAGAATACGCCTGTAGGAGTCTATAAAAATTATGAAATTGAACGGATATGAAAAGTAAAACCTGGATGCGCGCCCTTGGTGCAGCAATCGCCACGAATAAACGGCAATTCAGAATCAAGTGCCGTCAGTTGAAAATGAAAGAGGACGAAGAAAGGAACACCTCCTTTGTTGAAGACTTTTGCAGAAGGAGCCCTGGATTTTCTACAGAAACCGATGAAGTTGGTTGATGTAGAACGTACGGATCGGGCTTCTTCTTCGCCTCGAGATCGATCTCTCGACGTCGGATCGGCTTTGAACATCGGGAAAGCCTTGGGAGAGAGCTTGGATGACCTCAGGACGAGCTAGGCACCATGGATCAACCTTGGGTCATTGAGAATGACCCTCAATTTATAGGGGAAGGAAGCCGGTGCAAAATATAGAAACTGGACTGACCGCGCCCCCACTTTTCAAAGGGGACGAGAGCACGCAAGGCGTGCCCTCAAACCAGGGGAGCGTAGGGCGTGCCCTCGCTTTGGGGGCGCGGTCTGCGGGCCCCCCAGTTTCAAAGAAACTGGGGGCGCGGCACGCGTCTCACTGCTAAAATTCATTGGAAACTTCTGGAAATTGCTAAAAATCGACTTAACATACGTAACGTGCCCCCGAACCGGGGGTGCGGTACAAATAATCGAAAATCATCCACGGAAACCTTCCAAAAGTCCGGTTTAGAAGGCGCTAATCGGGGCAATTTCTGATTTTCGGAAACTAACCGCGCCCCTGCTTTTCAAAGGAACCGGGGGTGCGCAGGGTGCGCCCCCAGGTTGAGGGTGCGCAGGGCGCGCCCTCAGGTTGAGGGCACACAGGGCGCGCCCTCCCTTTTCGAAGGGAGTGGAGGCGCGGTAGACTCTCTCTCCTGCGCGCGCGTTCCGCGAGCCGTAACTTGCAAACGGGATGTCCGATTCGGCTCCCGTTTGTTGCGTTGGAAAGAGGGCCTTCAATCGCACCTCCTCAAGTCGGTAAACCAGCCGGCATGACTCCTGAGACATTCGCATGGGGGTTTCTACCGATTTACCCTCTCGCGGAAAGCCGAAACCCGTGGCAAAGATCCAAAAGAGCACAGTTCCGGTCGAGAAATCTCGGGTCAACTTGGGATGACTTAAAATGATGCCCGAACAAGTCCGGTACAATCGGAAAACCTGAAGTCATCAAAAAATCTGAGATTAACCCGGTAAACGTGAACCGAAACTCGGAAAAGCCGGGAAACCCTAAAATTGACCGAACCGGACGTATGACCACGATTGATGAAAATATTCGGCTAGAATCGACCCGGATGACCCGAAAAGACCCGGTGATGACCGAAAAGGCCTAACGCATGGTCCGGGATAGCCGTGTCAATACAGATCGAAAAAGCCATAACGAAAGCCGTCATTGACCGACGCCTACCGAAATGACTTCTAGGAAACCTTGAATGTTACGGAACACATGCAGGACTCCCGAGACCTTCAATTATGGACCATTCAAGGTCAGTCATCGAGCAGGCTTCGTGATTTTGACAATTCACGCGCGGCTCTCGCTTGAAGGTTATGACAATATTCCAGAAATCATCGGTCCATTCTCAACTCACATGGGCTCCACCAACGTCCTTAGCTCATCTCCACGAGGTAATCCGGATCAGATAACGGTCAAATAAAGGATGTTGCCTATGGAATAAGAGTCTGGGGCTCCGAATCAGGCCAATTTGGTGTGTCTACAGCTTGCCTCACCTTGATGTCGGCTTTGCAAGGGAATGGCATGTAGCGAAGCGGAGTGAAATATAGAGAAAGCGTAGCGAAGTGAGATGGATCATAGTAAAATGTAGTGGAGAAAAATGGCGATGGACTGAAAAGGTGGCATCAAGGTGTAGATATAGACACGCTCAACGACCAGATTCGACAAGACGAATCTCCTCAAGTCTCCTAGTTAACCGCCATGTTTTATCAAGTCTTCCTATGTTCGATTGGTAAAATATGTGCCATTGGCACGAGAAATGAATAGCCAACCCCCAACGCGGCGGGGAGTCCCCGAAACATGGGTTCGTAGGTTCATCATCAGTCGGTAACCCGATCTTTGCGGTATTCCTGTACTGTGATGGGCTAAAGTTTAAAAAGAGAGTTGTTTTGAAAAAAATAAAAGAATACCAATCGAGCACATTCAGGCTCTTAGATTCATTTAAGTCTTCCAAGAGACAAGATTTGATTCGGAATGAAATGATCTCAGATTCTGAAAGGCAAATGTTTAAGCATAGACCGTGAAGATAGTGACGGTGCAAGTTCTAATCAAATAGAAGGCACTTGGCGGGACAAATTGGCTGCCATGGTGGGATGAATAGCAAAGAAGTGTTGCAATGGCCACAGTGGTGATGGAGGATTTGGAGGTATAAGGTGATTACCGAACACGGTGGGATTAACAGACACGGTGGAATATCTGAAGGGTTGGTGGGACTAGAGAACACGGTGGGATTAGAAAACACGGTGGGGTTCAGAATGATCAGAATTAGGATAAAAGATTCAGAGACTAGGGTGAGAAGGTGAAGATTATGAAAGGATATATGCAATAACAAAATGAAATGTAATGCAACTAACGCTACATGATGCATGTTGGGCTCAAGAAAACAAAAGAAAACTTGTATAACAAATAGTTGAAGATATAGATTGTCTATGAGGTCAAGATACCCATTTGGGAACCATCGTCCCTCACAGCACAACTTTGGGCTTATCCGTGAGAACAAAGAATGACCCGACCGTCGTGGATTTTGATGAAGGGGATCTTGGGCCTGGTCTTCTTTGCATTCACGGTCTTCAAAATCAATGCATAAAATAAATAGGAATGCACCTAATATATGCTAAGAAAGAAAATGATAATAGTGAGTTTGCAGTGTGATGACATGCATTCTCACAAAAGAGTTCATGTGTCCTAATGAGGACACAGAGTAAAAGCTGCTCGGCAAAGTCGAGGCCGAGGTAATGATGACTCCTCCTATTGAGAATCCTCAGGGGGGGAAGTGGCGAGCATCGCCTTAGTGAAATCTTGAAAATGCTCCTCGACGAAGTTAAGGTCGAGGTCATGGTGGCACCTCATCCTAAGAATCCTTGGGGAGGGAAGTGGCGAGCATCGCCTTGTTGGGAAAATTTCTCTATGTTTGTTCTTCGTTCCTGAAACACTCAAAAAAAGAAGATTAGAATGACAGTATGGCTTATCCCCTTGCAAGGTGTAGTCTGCCTTGACCTTTGTCAAGAGGTAATAGCCTTCTTAAGGGTGTAAAAAAGAAAGCAGCAAATACGCAATGAGAAATTTGAAACATGAGAGACTAAGAATAAATATGAATGTAAAGACAAGAATTCAAACCAAGCATGATGAATTTTTTTTCTTTTGAAAATTTTATTAGAATTTGACAATGAAGTTTTGTGAAAAGGTTAAATTTTTTTTTGATTTTGAAAATATTCATTTTTTTGGAGTTTTGAAGATATTCAGCTTTTTTTTTGGAGTTTTTTTTTGAAAATAAATTTTTTGGGAGAGAAAATTCAGTATTGACACGAGTTCTCATCACTTGGTTGTTTTTTCTAGGTTCGCTGGTAGATACCATGTGCAAAATGAGGTTCCTTACCCAGAATCTTTCCGACCTTCAACCTTTGATCAGCTAGAGTTTAGCTTTGATTTGGTTGGTTCACCCACACCCTGGGGTTTAAGAATGAAGAATTGATAAGGAAGCCCTTGATAAGCTTTGGAGATGTTGAGAGGGATTTCTCTACTCACACCTAATTGCCCATTGGTGTTCGGCCTCTTCAGGTCTTTTCTACATGTGGCACTCACTTAGACAAGTCTTTGACTTGTGGGGTCATTGCCCATATTTTAGTGCCTTTTTTCATTTTCTACTTTTATGGGTACTCATTCAGACATGCCCATATTTGTTTAAACCTGTGGGGTTCATTGCCCATCTTTTGGCACCCTTTTCTTTTGAGAAGTTGGACCTTTCGAGACGGCCTCCTAATAAGGCGGTGGATGCTTTCGATACTCTCCCCCTCTAGTCCCCTTTGCCTATCTTGGACCGAACAGAAGAGAGTAGGATAAGGGTTTTCCTTCCATCTCTAAGCTTTGCCTAGCTTCTCTCGGGTGTTGGGTCATCCGGATTCTGGGATCAGGACGTGTTGTGTGTGTAGAATGGTATCTATCCTCGACTCCTAGACAACAACCTAGAACATGTGGACTTAAGTCATACTAGTAGTTCTCTTCATTTTTTTGAGGTAGATTACATTCCATAGGTGAATCAATTGAAAACATACCTTGCAATGTAAAGAATTTGTTTACTAAGAACAAGGCAGCTACAAATGCTGTCAATCATGAATTTCTTTCAATTAAAATTGTCATGTGAAATTCAAAATTATTTTTAAAAAAATATCGCTTTGCAGATGACATAATGATGATGAATGCAATTTCATGTAATACCTGAGAGATGAAGAAGTTCATTGCTGATGACGGCTTTGCTTGTGCTTGCCTTGCGTTGTCTGCCATGCCTTGCCTTGCCTTGCCTTGCCTGCCATGCCTTGCCTTGACTTGCCCAACTACTTCCACTTTTGATATGCACCATATTACATTGGATTGAAGATTCATAGTCATAGGATGAAGTGAAAATGTGGAGGATCTGATTTAGCATGGCGGAGTCAAAATTAATGATGTAAAAGGCAAAGATTGTGGTATCACCTAGAAAATTTCTCTACCCTTTATTTTTTTTGTTAAAAGTAAAACTTGAAGAAAAGAAAGAGAATTCAAAAAGGAAAGAAACATGTTTGAAAACAAAAGTGTGCTAAAGTGGGCTCTTGGGCCAAAGAGTTGATAGTGTGCTTGAAAACCCGGGAAGGGTTGGAATTAGGGGGCACGTGGGCCCAAAAGTTGAATGCGGGCCAGAGGGCCTAGCTGATGTTGATGGGCATGAGGGCCCAATTGGATGTGATGGGCTCCAAGGTTCGATTGAAGGTTGAGCTCGAGGGACCCAACAAAAAGAGTGGGCACATGGACCCGATTGTGATTTCTGATAGGCTCGCTGGTGCCATTGAAGAGTATGGGTGCGTAATCCCAAAGTTGAAGAAGTGGGGGCACAAGGGCCCGATTTCAAAGAAGTTTGGGCACGCGGGCCCGATGGTGAAGAAATGGGGGCATACAGCCCCGAAGTTGAAGGAGTGTGGGCATGTGTGCCCGAGTTTGTTGGAAGGTGGGCACGTGGGCCCGATTTAGAAGAAATTTGGGCACATGGGCCCGGTTGTAGAAAAACGTGGGCATGTGAGCCTGGTTGAGGTGAGTTATGGGCATGTGGGCCCGATTTAAACAAATTAAGGGCACATGGGCCCGATTGGGGAGAATTATGGGCACGTGGGCCCGATGGAAGGAAAGTGGCTTGTAGGCCTAGTTGGGAAAAAGAGGTATATGAGCCTAGTTGAAGGAAAGGGGCATGCAAGCCCGATTGATTAAAAGGGGCACGTTGGCCCGGTTGAAGAAAATGGGCATAAGAGCCCGGTTGATAAAGAGGGGCACATGGGCCCTGTTGGATAAAGGGGACACGTGAGCCCGGCTGATGGAAAGGGGCACATGGGCCCAGTTGATGAAAAGGGGCATAAGAGCCGGATTGACAAAAAGGGGCATAAGTGCCCGAAAATGGGGCATAAGGGCCCAATTGAGTGGGATGGGGTGTGGGCCATGGCCCTAAGATTGACAGATTTTGGTCCCATGGGCCTGATTGATGGTTGTAAGTAGGATAAAGAAAGGGCAGTGGCCCTAAGATTGAGGAATTGTGGGCCCATGGGCCCAATTGTTGATTTGGAGGATAATAAAGAAAGGGTCGTGGCCCTAAGATTGATTGATCGTGGGCCCATGGGCCGGATTGTTGCTTAGGAGAAGAATGGGGTAAGGGTCGTGGCCCTAAGATTGATGCTAAGGGATTTGTCTGCCTATCTGGAGGAGGTCCTAGTATCCCTTTGCTAAGGTCTACATTCTTTAGGAGGCTTTTTAATTCATTTTCCATTTCACTAACCAATTCTATCTCCTTATTCTTTCATTTAGGGGTCAATTTTATCTCCCCAACTTCAGGGATCAATTCTAATTTTGGCAACAATTGATCAATGCCTGACAAATCCTTGCCTAGTCCATCATTGGATTGACAATCAACTAAGTTTATGATTCCTTCATCTAAGCTCCCTATAGCAGGCTTCTCCTCAGGATGTTCTATGGAAGAGGGCATGCCTAGTCTAGGGGATTCCAAAAAGGTAGAATGGTTTGGTTCGACCTCCCCTACTAGCTGACCTTGATCTTGAGATATAGCAATGACATGATGTGAAGCTGATTCTTCTGCCATGGCAGGAGCACAAATGGTTGGAGTTATTAATTTCTCTGCCAAGGTAGGAGCTTGAGGGGTCGGAGTGACTAAATCATATACCATAGCAGGAGCATGAATGATCAGAGTGACTGGCTCCTCTACCATGGCAGGAGCAATAGATGAAACAAGTGGTTTGACTGACTGAGGGGGAACCCTATGTTGAGGGATTGATTGAAGTGGTGTTGGCATAGAAGTCGGTTCAGGCTGAGGAGTTATTGGTGTAATTAGTTGAGGAATCTTGGCTTGGATGGTTGGCTGAGGAGTTGTTGGTGGAATAGGCTCAGAAGCCAAGGGCTGGATGATTGGCCGAGGGGTTGTTGGTGAAATAGGCTGAGAAGCCATGGGCCGAATGATTGGCCGTGGGGTTGTTGGTGGAATAGGTTGAGAAGCCAAGGGCCGGATGATTGGCCGAGGGGTTGTTGGTGAAATAGGCCGAGAATTCGATTTTGATAATGAGGTGTTGGCACAATTGACATGAGGAGCTTGATTGTGCACAATTGATTGTGCCGTTGACACGGGTTGCATGTCCGGCTGAGGTTGGGGCATGGGTGGCCTAATCAACTGGCGCCGAGGAGTTGGCCAATGATGATAAACTGGAAAGGGTTGGGGAGGGCTCCTAGGTTGGTTCATAGCATCAATGCTTCTCTCAAGCCTGGGCCTTAATTCATCAGAATAATGCATTAATTCCACATCTTATTTTACTTCCCCAATTATTGAATAGCCTGGCCCATATCGTTTCAAGAATTTGGCCTTGACAATTTCAAAATCCCATATCTCTACTTCGTTCAATGAAAAAAACCAATCTAGGGCTGCACCCTCTAAAGATCTCCTAAAAAGAAAGGCAAGGGTCTTTCTATCATTCTGCTATCGAGATGATTTGCTCAGGAAATCATTGACATGGGTGAAGGGATCACCTGAGCCATTGTAGCGATGGTAGGTTGGCATTTGTGATTGGGGGATGTAGATAGTATAGAGGGGGAATTCACCAGGGGGTGTGCATGTGGCACCTGGATGGGAGAGAGGTGGGTTGGTGTGCGAGCTGAAGAATGACCCACAATGGGGTGAGTAGGTGAAGTAACATGGCAGGGCTGCCCAGGTGGGGTTATGACAAGAGGTCGAACTGCCGATTGGGGAGGCAAGGTAGCTCGGTTGACTTTGGCTGGACCTTTGACCAGTGGGGGTCCGTACAGAAGTACGATAAGCCCATAGGGCATCTACAAGCTTATCTGGCCAGTCTGCAAACTTGCTAGACTTACAGGTTTTCTTGATGATTTTAATCAAAGTTTTGTTGGTGGCTTCTGCTTGACCATTGCCTTGCGGGTAATAAGGAGATGAATGATGCAATGCAATGCGGTACCTGTTGCAAAGATCACGCAGATCTTGAGAGAGAAATTGCGGTCCGTTGTCGGTGATAATGTCGCTGGGTATCCCGAACCTGGTGATGATGTTGCGTTTGATGAAGGAGCACAGTGTTGATGCCTTGATCTCCACGAACGCTTCCGCTTTTGCCCACTTGGTGAAGTACTCTGTTGCCGTCAGGATGAACGATTTGGAACGGATTTCAGAGTTAAGATCACTTAGAGGGCCAATGATATCGAAAGCCCACATGGCGAAGGGCCATGGGGCATGAATCGAATGAAGGGAAGATGCGGGAGAATGGATCTTGTCGGCATGGAGTTGGCAAGAATGACAGTGCCGGACAAAGATGGAGCAATCCTCTTCTAGGGTTGGCCAATAATACCCCGGCCTGATGATTTTCTTGGCAAGAGCTTGAGCATTGACATGGCCCCCACAGACCCCGGAATGTGCTTCCTTAAGCACCAATTCTGCCTCTTCTTCATCGACGCATCTCAATAAGATTCCGCTCAGGCTCCTCTTGTAGAGCACCCCTCCTAGGATGGTATACCTCTGGGATACTCTCCTGATGGCCTTCTTTTCTTTTGCATTTGATCCAGGTGGATATGTTTGATCTTGACAATACCTCGCGATCTCATCAAACCAGGGCCTCTCACCCTCATCTAACTCTTCCAACTCGACTAGAGAAACTTCCTCTTTCTGCTCTAGATACTCCTTCCTGCCCAATCTCTCCTTAACTTTCAGAAATCGCCCATCCTTAATCGCTGGCATCGTCCTTCTACGGACATAAATAGTCCGCACCTGTCTACCTAGCGGGACTGATAGAGATGAAGCTAAGGAGGCAAGGGCATCAGCAAGGATGTTCTGAGCTCGAGGCACATGGACAAAAGTGAGTCTGGAAAAGAGCTTGATGTAGCAAGAGGTGAGTTCTTGGTAAGGTTTAAGGTTTGGATGAGAAGTTCGGTATTTGGTTAGGACTTGGCGAAGAATTAGTTGGCTATCACCTATCACCCTTAATTCCGTGGCACCATAGAAATGAGCGGCCTCCAGTCCGGCCAGCAAGGCTTCGTATTCAGCTATATTATTGGTTGCTGGGAAGTCAAGCTGAAATGCCTGTGGAATGGTGACACCCTCGGGTGATAGAAGGACAATCCTATTCCCTTACCGTGTGAATTCAGAGCCCCGTCAAAATATAATGTCCAAAGGTGGGAAGATCGGATCAACATTAGTTCGTCATCCGGGAGCTCCGATTGGACCGGGTCAAAGAGGGGTATAGGGTGATGGGCTAGATGTTCGGCAATGGCATAGCCCTTAATCACCTTCTGGGGACATAGGTGATATCAAACTGAGAAAGGAAGCTCTGCCAACGACCTAACCGATCACTTAGAACAGTTTTCTCCAGAAGGAATTTGATGGGATTGATGCGGGCAATAAGGTTGACCTCATGAGCTAAGAAATAGTGTTTAAGCTTCTGAACTACCCAGACTAGTGCAGCACAGGTCTTCTCCACTACAGTATACTTCTGCTCACATGGATCAAAGATCTTTGACAAATAGTAAGTTGCCCTCTCTTTCCCTTCTTCATCAACTTGTGCAAGGACTGCCCCAAGAGAATTCTCCAAAACCGAGATATATAAAACTAAGGGCTTGCCAGGGACTGGTGGTCTAAGCACAGGGGGACTAGCCAGGTATCTTTTCAAACCATCGAATGCATCCTGGCACTTCGAATCCCATTTGAACTCGGCCCCCGCCTTGGTCAACTCATAGAATGGTTTACACCTTTGGGAGTGTTGTGAGATGAACCGGAGGACAAACTGTAGCCTCCCGATTAATCCTCGAAGTTCTTTCATATTTCTCGGAGGAGGCATACCAATGATTGCCTTGGCCTTGTTTGGGTCGATCTCTATGCCCCTTTTGCTCATTATGAACCCCAACAGTTTTCCTGAGGATACTCCAAACGTGCATTTCTTTGGGTTCATTTTCAATTTATATTCCCTAGCCCTTTGCAAGACCTTTCTCAACACTTCCGGGTGATCTTCTCGGCTTCTGGACTTAACGACCAGGTCGTCCACGTACACCTCTACAAGGGTATGCATCATGTCATGGAAGATAGCCATCATTGCCCTCTGATAGGTAGCACCAGCATTCTTCATTCCAAAGGGCATGACGACATAGCAGTAGGTTCCCCAAGGTGTGGTGAACGAGGTCTTCTCCTGGTCCTCTTCGGCCAATCGGATTTGATTATATCCAGAATAGCCATCCATGAATGATAACATTTCGAATCCAGCAGTGTTATCAACCAGTACGTCAATATGAGGTAGAGGAAAGTCATCTTTACGACACGCTCGGTTCAAGTCCCCGAAGTCTATACAGAGCCGAACTCGGCCATCCTTCTTCATGACAGGGACTATGTTTGCCACCCATTGCGGATAAAGGACGACTTTAATGAATCTTGCTTGATGTAACTTGTCGACCTCTTCTTTCATCTTAAGTGCAACATCAGGGTGGAATCTCCTTAATTTTTGTTTCACCGCGGTAGCTCCAGGTTTCAAAGTTAGACGATGTTCAACTAACGAGTTGTCTAACCCCGGCATGTCCTCGTATGTCCATGCGAACGTGTCCTTATATTCTTCCAAAATTTTAATTAAACTCTGTTCCTCAGTGGGAGTGAGGTTTGCGCTTAGGAGGATTGTCTTGGGATCTGCCGGTGTTCCGAGATTCAATTCTTTTGTCGGTTCATCCACCGTGGCTAATGGTTCTTCAAATCTTTTAAGTCCAGATGCATACACATCAGCCAAGTCCTCAATTCCATCCTCGAAATCAGGATCTTTTTCTGATAAGACCTCGTAAACTCCCAGTGTATGATCTATATTGAATTCATCCTCATATTGGATTTCATTAAGCTGGATAACATTTTCCAAAAAACTTGGCAGCCTTGCACATTCCTTGCATTTTTGAGCTATTTGTTGGAGATATCTTTCCGGAACACGTTTACCTCGAATTTTCTTCTTTTCTACCCTAACTACTCCTAAAGAAGACGGAATTGAAAAGGTGGTATTAACAATGGGTGAAGGATCGAGCAGATCGATCAGTGAGTTGGAGAAGAGGGGTCCTTGGTTGGGAGCACCCTCCGAGACAAGTAGCGACGTCTCCTCAATGGAAAACTGAGTTTGTGAGAGGACGTTTTTTTTTGGGTATTTTGGGTATTTTCAATAACAAAAAGGGAATGAGCCGATGGGGCTCGAGCAGAAATAGAAAGCTTATGTAAATGGAAGATAAATGGGCTCGCGGGCCCGATGATGACAAGAAATGGGCAGATAGGCCCAAAGCTGGTGAAAAGATTTAAGGGGCACGTGGGCCCAAATGGTGGGCACGCGGGCCCAAAGCAATAAAATAAATCTAAAGGGCACGTGGGCCCGACTGGTGGGCACGCGGGCCCAAGTTTGTTGGATGGGCATAGAAGCCCAGTGGAGTAAGAAGATTTGAATGGGCTCTCAGGCCCATTGATCAGTTCAGGTGGCCATTTTGGCCCATAAGTGGGAATTGGGCTAGATAGCCCATCAAGCGAATCCAAGAGGGATAGAGTGAGGATTTTGAAATACGTGACCGTAGGATACGGCTCACGCGGGATGTTGTTTGGAGGTGGGTTCGAGTGGACAAGTTGTTTAGAGATGGACTTGCCCTTGACTGGTTCTTCCTCCTCGATGAACAACCGAGCCAAAGATGAACTCAAGTTGTCCACCTCTTCCTCTTGCTCTGGTGCCTTCTTCCTCTTGACTGGTTCTTCTTCTTTGTCCCTGGCCATCATCATGGTCTCCCCTTTGATAAAGAATTTTTGGAGTCCTATGGCATTTTTTGGCCGGTAGACCATCCGCGGAGTGAAACTGGGCTCATAGCCAAGCCCGTGTCTCTTTGGTCTTTGTACGGCTTCAATGGGGTGCACAACCCCCTGCAGCTCCTTTCCCAGCCCCTTTCCTGGCTGATAGCCCATCCCTTTCATCATCCGCAATGCAACTGAATCTGGAGGCGTCGTCAATACCATGACCTCAGGTAGCTCGTAGTTGAAACCAACGGCCGGGACAGATTTTGATATTGGTAGTGCAGAAGAGGGGTCATCCACGTCATTCAGAATGGGGATGTTGGTTACTTTGATCACCTGGCCCTTGTATGGGAACTTCAGGCACTGATGATTAGTGGAGGCAACAGCTCCTATTGCCTCAAGGTACGGGCGTCCCAAGATAGCTTCGAATGTAGGGTCTAATTCTAGAACGTGAAACTTGGCGGTGACAGCACACGGCCCGAGCCCTACTTTCAATGTAACCACCCCTCGTGCCGGCTTCCGGGAGTTGTCATATGCGGTCACCGTGACGGCAGAAGGCTCGATTTCTTCATCGAAGATGCCGCAAAGTTGCAATGTTTCTGGTGGCATGACATTTATGGATGCTCCGGTGTCAATCAAGCAGGACTTGATCTCCACGCCTCGGATGACAACTGCAACGCGCAAGGCGTACTTTCTGATCTCTGGCCGTGCCAACTCCTCCTGTGTAAAGGTGAGTGCCGGATGTTCACTCCTCGGGGTCAGGACAATAATGATCTTCTCTGGCGGGAGGTCCTCATTGACCATGACCCGCTGTAAGTATTGTTGCAAGATGTCCTGATGATTCTTCGACCTCTTTATCAGCTCCAGAATTGAAATCCGTGCCGACATTTTGTCCAAGTGCTTCAACAGGTCATATGCCGTGCCGGGCAATGGTTCTTCTACCACCTCCTCTTCTACCTGTTCCTGTGGTTGTATCCCGACCTGGGGGAAGACCCTTTGGAACATCCTCCCGCTATGAAGTACCGGCGCCAGCATGGTAGGGGGAAGTGGGGATGATGGTGATGGTAGGATTGGTTGGTAGGTTGTGGAGCCCATGGTAGGTAGGGGTGGTGAGGATCGGATGATGAGGGGTCGTGGATTGGTGGAGGCCGGTATGTTGGGTGATGGTTGGGGTGTTGGTGGTGATGGTCTAATGATGAGGGGTCATGGGGTGGCGGTGATCGGTAGGTTAGGTGATGTCTCTGGTGTTGGTGGCGGTCTAATGATTAGACGCCGTGGAGGATTAATGGTGGTTGGTGGGTTAGGTTGGGGTGATGGTTGGGAGGCTGGTGGCGGTCTAATGATTAAACGTCGTGGAGGGTTAATGGTTGGTGAGGGTAGTGGTGTGTGGATAGTTTGTGGGCTGGGGGCAGCTCTCGGTATGGAGAGTATGGTGCGGTTTGTAGGTGGGGTTGGTATGGCGGGCATGGAGGTGATTTGATCCTCGACCTGCCAACCCTGGGAATGGTGGGTTGACTCCTCGATGGCGGAGTGGACGAGGCCGAGTCGTTGGTTTGGTGGTGCTGGTGCCGGTGCTTGTATGGGTGCATGTACCGGGAGTGGATCTTGGACTATGCCCAGGCCGGGCTGCTGTTGTACTTGCTGTCGCCGAGGTTGATTCTGCCGTGCCTTCATGGCTTGTATAGACTCTCCCATCTGTGCCCAGTCAATGTTCCCCTGATCGTTGAGGTCATGAATGTAATCTTTAAACTGGAAACAGACATCCACCGTGTGCCCAGGATACCGATGGTAAGCGCAATATTTTGTCATGTCAACATTTGCCGGCCATCCTTCTCTCTCCTTTGGAAGCTCTAGCTGCTGTTCAGCCATCAATGCGTTGAAGATATCGGTGAGGGGGAATGGCAGTTGAGGGTAGTATTCTCTCTTGGGTCCCCCCCTCTGAGGTCGGTTGGCTGGTGGTGGCACTTGTTTGTAGGCTTGTTGTGGTGGTGATGGTCGGTTGTAGACATGTTGTTGTTGAGGTGCTCGGTTGTAGGCATTTGGTTGCTGGGGCGCTCGGTTGTAGGTGGGTTGCTGTGGTGGTGCTCGGTTGTATGCAAGTTGTTGCTGTGGCTGAGGAGCCGGTTGAGGGGCTGGGCGGTATTGTTGATTGGGTGGTGGGTTACGGTATTGGTTTTGACGGTACCCACCCTGGTTACCCATGGCATTGATGCTCTCATTATTTACTACCCCTTCGGTGGTGGGTGCTACAGGTGTAGGCTTTCTAGTATTACGGGGCTTGGTGTCGAACGGGTTGATCATGGATGCATCCTTAAAGTGGGCTTGGAGGTAGCGGGCGCTATCACACAACTCACTCATGGTTGTTGGATGGTGCATGATCAGAAGGTTGCGAAGGGTAGGCGTGGTGTTCCCAATGAGCATCCTCACCGCTCCCCTCCGAGATGGTATCCACAAGCCTCTCGGCCATTCCCCTCCACCGATCAGCAACCTGCAAAGTCCTCATCCGGCCTCATCTTTTCAGCAATTAAGTCGGCTATTGAGCAGGCCGGCCCCACCCTATCCTTGTACCTCTCGTAGAAACTTTGTCTTGACAATGTCGAAATCCGCCGCCTCAATGGAATCAAGAGAATAGAACCAAATAAGGGCGGCTCCATCCAATGACCGACGGAATAGGAAGGCAAGGGCTTTGCGGTCATTTTTCCGTAATGAGGAGTCATAGAGAAAGCTTTTTAGATGGTTGAAAGGATTACCGGTCCGTTGTAACGTTGGAAGACCGGTATCTCTGAAGGAGGAAGGTGTAGAACCGGGAAGGATGGGACGAGAGATTTCGGGGATGGCTTTAGAATCAAGGCGGTGCCTCATCTCTTCGAAGCGCTCATCCATCCGGTTGATTTTGTTCATTAACACCTGGGTGAGGCCGGATTCCCGAGCCGCGGGAGCAAAGTGTTTACTTGATTGGGTTGGAAAAGGTGGGTTGGAAACAGAACTGGTGCGTAATTGTGTGAATGCCCCACAACGGGGTGAGTAGAGACACGGCAAGGTTGCCCAGAGAAGAGATGATCAAGGGCCTGACTGCCGGTTGGGGTGGTGAGGGGGCTTGATTTCCCTCGATCGGAGCTTGATTGGTGGGCATCTTGCCCTTAGTGGCATATTGGACAATTGCAAAGGCCTCGGGATCAAGGTGAAGAGATAGATCCTTGAGAGCTTGTTCTATAATATGTGAAGTGGATCGGTGAGCAGGATCTTGGACCTCAGGTTCCATCACGGCATTAACATGGCCATCTGGTTGGACCATGGGTTGCCGAAGCTCGTAGTGACCCGTCTCGTACTCCTCTTCTTGGTCGCAGTAGTCCGACATCCCGATGTGTCTTCCGGACCTTAGAGTGGGCATCCTGTCAAATTTCCTTACAAAATGGTTGAAAGAAAGCAAATGAAGGGTGTAAATGCAAAGAGAGTTTTTGTTTGGTTATGGTTGTTTGTTTGATTTGATTTGGTTTCAATTTGGTTGTTTGGCAAGCAAGTTGAACATAAAAATTAAAGGGTTTTTTTTAGGTGTTTTGAAAGAGAATTTTTTTTTTCTTTTCAATTGTTGTGAGCAAGCAAGTTATGCAAACAAGGTTTTAAAATGACTACTCGACAATTATTGGGTTGAAACCTTAGATTAGATGGATTGTTAGCAATTGTTCACTCAAATTGGGTATGGTTCCTATTGCTTCAATCTTCAAGACCTAAGGTTATCACTCATTCACCACGAGTAGGTACTTGGGTTCTTCGGGTTTTGGGAAAGTGGTACAACCGGCCCAATCGTGCGGAGAGGAATACTCCACGGATGGGGACTTACGGAGGTCTTGATGGAAACCACCAAATCAACTAGGAAGGAATATCCCAGAAGAGAGGAAAGAATCCACCAAGAAGGTGTTTGGAGGGTGAGGGTGTGTTGGGAGACAGAGCCCCCGCCTCGAATGCCCTACGGATCGGAACAAGTCCGGTACCCGATGCAAAGCTAATGCAAAAATGAAAAATGGAGGGTAGAAGGAGAAGAAGCAATCAATATGCAAACATGAATGAAAGCTATTAAATAAATCAAACAAGTGAATGCAAGCAAGACAAGCAATGATAGAGTAAACAAGTAACTAGCAACTAACGACTAAAAGGTGGTTCGCGCGGGAACCGGCTTGTGTTGGAGTGTTCAAGTGGGGACAAATCTGAAGTAAAGGTAAAAGGATGGTCCACGCGGGGACCGAATTGAAAATAAAGTGGCTCACGCGGGAGCCGAGTTTTGGAAAAGTAGGTGGTTCACGCGGGAACCGGTTTTTGAAGGGAAAATGGGTGGTTCACGCGGGAACCGGTTTGTTTGATTGGAAAAAGGAAATGAGGGCCACGTGGGGCCAATCTAATTGGTGCAAAGGGGTGGTCCACACGGGGACCGATCTGAAGGTAAGTTGGTTCACGCGGGAACCGAGCTGGAAAAGAAAGGTGGTTCACGCGGGAACCGGTTTTTGAAGGAAAAGGGGTGGTTCACGCGGGAACCGGTGTAAGAGTTGACAAAATGAAAAGAGAGCCACGTGGGGCCAATCTGAAGGTGCTGCAAATGGGTGGTCCACGCGGGGACCGATCTGAAAGTAAGTTGGTTCACGCGGGAACCGAGTTGGAAAAGAAAGATGGTTCACGCGGGAACCGGTTTATAAGAAAAAGTGGTTCACGCGGGAACCGGGCTGAAATTAAAGACAAGAAATCAAGTCCACATGGGGGACAATCTTAAAGGAAGAGTAATCAGCAAGTTTTTAAAGGTAAATTGACATGGAAAAGGGTAAAGGACAAGCCGGTTCACGCGGGAACCAAGTCGGAAAACAACTAGTTGCACGGATCAATCAAGCTAGCACGGTTGAAGACATTGGTTGTCCCACCGTGGTCGCCAAAAAGCTGTCGACTCCAGAAACGGGTTCCGGATCGGCACCTCAAGATAAGAAGGTGAAGATGAAATTGGGGAAAAGGGGAGTGATTCGAAAACACACTCGGAAAGCTGTAAAAGATCCTCACCTCGATCCCACACTCACGTTGATCCCCGAACTTTCATCTCACGGCGTCGCTCGAGCACCGGAGATGGTTCGGGTCATGTGGGAGGAGAGTGAGGAGGAGATTAACTTAAAGCATGAATAATAGAAGAAGTGGTCGCCAGGAGCCGCGGGCTCCGCTTTATGGAATAACAACAAGATTGAGTTGTTTTGACCGTGTACCTTAACGTGGGAGATCGGGATATGGGTTCAACCTTCTTCTTCTTCGGCCGGCCGATGAAGAAGAGTCTCCCAACCGATGCTAGCTTGATAGACCTGTGCAACTAGAACAATAAACCAAGTGAAAGAAAATGATTAGAACTATGGGAAGTATAGTAACTGTAGTAAGAAGATGAGAAAGAAGCAATCGGAATTGGACTCACCGGCTTCGGGGTGAGCCTTAACCCCTTTATTTGTGTATTTTTTTTGTGATATAAAATTATGCAAAAACTAAATAAAAATGATACTAAAATGATCCTGGATGAATGACGAAGACATAGAAACCTGAATGACTCAAATCGGAGCTAAAACGGAGAAGATATCACCAATACGGCCGGACAGCGCACTGGACTGAACGTGCCCTGGGTTTGGGGGCGCGGTGGGCGCGCCCTAGGTATGAGGGCGCGTTGCACTGTCTGGCGCGACTTCGGTGCAGAGCTCTCCACGGGCAGTCCCGATGTCGTAATTGAGTGACGTTTGTTGAAGTAGATAGAAGACTTGGAGAGGAAGAGTTCTTATGTTGATGACTTCTCAGAAATCCTCCTGTATAAGTCAGTAAAAATTATGAAAGTGGGCGGATATCGAAAACAGAACCTGGATGCGCGCCCTCAGTGTAGCAACCGCCACGAACAAACGGCAAGTCAGAATGGAGTGCCGTCAGTTGGAGACGAAAGAGGACGAAGAGAGGAACAATTTGTATGTCGAAGACTTTTGCAGAAGAAGCCTCGGATTTTCTCCAGAAGTCGATGAAGATGGTTGATGAAGAACACCTGGATCGAGCCTTCTCCTTCACCTCGGGATCGATTTCTTGACTTCGAATCGCCTTTGGACGTCGGGACGGCTTTGGAGAAGAGCTTGGAAGACCTATGGACGAGCTAGGCATGGGGGGTTCACCTTGGGTCGTTGAGAATGGTCCTCAATTTATAGGGGAAGGGAGACGGTGCAAAATTTAGAAACTGGACCTAACGCGCCCCTGCGTTTCAAAGGAGAGGAGGGCGCGCAGGGCGCGCCCTCAAACCAAGGGCGCGCAGGGCGCGCCCCCAGTTCGGGGGCGCGGTCTGCGCGCCCCCCTGTTTCAAAGGGACCGGGGGCGCGTTACGCGTCTCACTGCTAAAAATCGACGAAAACTTCCGGAAATTGCTAAAAATCGACTTGATATACGTAACGCGCCCCCGAACCGGGGGCGCGGTACAAATAATCGAAAATCCTCCGCCAAATCCTTCCAAAAATCCGGTTTAGAAGGTGCTAATCGGGGCAATTTCCGATTTTCGGAAACCGACCGCGCCCCCGCCTTTCAAAGGGACAGGGGGCGCGCAGGGCGCGCCCCCAGTTTGAGGGCGCGCAGGGCGCGCCCTCCACTTTCAAGCGGATTGGGGGCGCGGTACACTCTCTCTCCTGTGCGCGTGTTCTGTGAGCCGTATTTTGCAAACGGGATGTCCGATTCGGCTCCCGTTTGTCGCATTGGAAAGAGGGCCTCCAACCGCACCTACTCAAGTTGGTAAACCAGCCGGTATGACTCCCGATATGTTCGCACGGGGTTTTCTACCGGTTTACCCTCTCGCGGAAAGCCGAAACCTGGGGCGAAGATCCGAAATAGCACGGTTCCGGTCGATAAATCTCGGGTCAACTCGGGATGACTTAAAATGACGACCGAACAAGTCCGGTACGACCGGAAAACCCGAAATCATCGAAAAATTTGATATTAACCCGGTAAACGTGAATCGAAAGCCGTAAAAGCCGCGAAACCCTAAAATTGACCGAAATGACCCTATGGCTCCGGTTGATGAAAATATTTGGCTAGAATCGACCCGGATGATCCAAAAAGACCCGGTGATGACCGGAAAGGCCTAACACATGGTCCGGGATAGCCATGTCAGCACAGATCGAAAAAAGCCGTGACGAAAGCCGTCATTGACCGACGCCTACCGAAATGACTTCTCGGAAACCCTGAATGTTACGGAACACATGCGGGACTCCCGAGACCTTCAATTATGGACCATTCAAGGTCAGTCATCGAGCAGGCTTCATGTTTTTACAGTTCACGTGCGGCTCTCGCTTGAAGGTTACCGCAATATTCCGGAAATCATTGGTCCATTCTCAACTTGCGAGGGGCTCCACCCACGTCCTTAGCTCATCTCCACGAGGTAGTCCGGATCAGATAACGGTCAAATAAAGGATATCGCCTATAGAATAAGAGTCTAGGGCTCCGAATCAAGCCAATTTGGCGTGTCTACAAATATCATCTCCTTCCTCTTCATAGAATTATATGAATCCCTATTAGGTATATTCGAACCCGATTTGATCGGTTTTCTATTTTTGTCGTTCAGTTTCGATTGAGACAAATTCTAAAGGAACCCATAGGAATCGTCACTTCGGCTGCACCAAATTTTTATGTGATGAAAGGATCCGGATAGACTAGTGTATGTGATATCTTCTCATGTGATGAGGAAGACCGATCTCATTGGTTATTAGTGTGGAGACACTGAGATACACACAGGTGCTCATTAGTTGAATGAGGTCACTAACTTAACAAATTAGAAACCCTGAATGGTATCTTACCGAACTGTCTATCAGGGTTTTCTATCATCACGGTTGCATGGTTGGACCTTTGACTTGAGCTACGAAAGATGCCTTGTTAGGTGGAACTTGTGCTTTGACCATTGTCTTATGGATCACCGTATAGATGGTCCAGTATAGCGATGGATCGGGCACAAGGAAAATCTAATGGAGGCAATTGAGCGGACAACAAGGGATCGTCCACTCTTAATAAGTGAGAGTGAATGTCCTATGAGATAGTACTCTAAATCCCTGGCCAGGGTAGATAGGATAATTGGTAAAGGAGTTTTCCAATTGATCCAATTCCGAGTACAGGATCCTATGGAGTCGGTACACTAAGGAGTTGATAGTCGATGCCGTACTCCTTTCTGACCGGGACATTGAATAGATGAGGGTTTATATCCATGCAGTAACTGATGATGGAAAGGCTCAATGGAGATGAGATTATCCCCATAGCCATTTGGGATTATGGGACGTGGCTTGTACCCTTCATGATCGGTAGGCCGATTAATCTGTTATCGGATAACGAATTTAAATAAATTAAATTAAATTATTCTATTTTATTTATGCCTCAACCAAATAGGATATTGGGCCTAGTGGGTCACACACAAAAGGACTTTTCCACAAGTACAGGGGCAAGGGCATAATTTATGGAGATTTTGAATTTTTATAAAAAATTCTATAATTATCTATAAATACTAATGGTTTCAGTCAAATGCTATCAAGCCAAGGGTGAAAACCACGTCCCTAGTCTCCTCCCTACCCTCTCCTCTCTCTATAAGGTGTTCATGGTCGATGGAGCTCCGTTCGGGAAGAGTTCTCGAGGCCGGCGCGAAGGGAGAACCTGCTGTGGATGAAGTTCGTGTGGATAATGTTGAAGATCGAACATTTGAACGGTTTGAAGAGCTTGAGAAGCTCATCTCCTTCCTCTCCATGGGATTATATGAATCCTTATTAGGTATATTCGAACCCGATTTGATCGATTTTCAATTTTCGTCGTTCGGTTTCGATTGAGACAAATTCTAAAGGAACCCATAGGAATCGTCGCTTCGGCTGCACCAAATTTTTATGAACTATTCCTTACACAATCTGGTTATGATTATGGGCAAATATTATATATAGTTGAGATATCCTTTGATAGGAATAGTCGTTTAGTATTGTTTAAATGTCAATGGTGGGATGTGTATAATAAAGATAGAGGATTTAAGGTTAACGATTCTAGATTTATATCATTGAATACACAGAGCCAATTAGAGACTGATGAACTATTTGCACTTGCAAGACAAGTGAAACAAGGTTTTATGTAGATGATAACATGAGTAAGAGATAGGTGATACTGGTAAAATCTCTACCTCATAACTAGTATAACATATCAGAAAATGGGAGTGACGATGAAGTAGAATCATATTAAGAATAATTTGTTAGTGTACCTATAGCATTTGGTACAAATAAAATATCGAGCAACTCAATCAATAAAAATAGAAATTTGAAGTTTACGAGTTTCTTGAAAATTTTATATATATGGTTATAATTTCATTTTCAAAAAAGTCCTATTAATTATATGGTGGAAATTTCACTGGTATTGGGATATAGATCGAGTTGGAGCTGGGTTTGGAGAAAAATAGGTTTCGTAGATAGACTTGGATAGATATAGGTTTGGATTGGCTAAACCGGCCATGAAATCAACTTAAAAGGGTTAGAACCAACATATGGTTGGTACACCCATGAAATCCACTTAAAAGGAGTAGAACTCTCATATGGCCTATTAGGTCAATCTAAACCCTAGAAGTTTGTTTGGCTTAGCCGAATTGGAAATGAAATCTACTTAAAAGGGTTAGAACAATCTTATGGATAGTTAGGCCAATCCAAACCGTGTTTGGATTGGCCTAACCGGCCATGAAATCCACTTAAATGGGTTAGAACCCTCTTAAAAATAGTTAGGTCATTCAAACCCAGCAGCTGATTTGAATTGGCTGAATCGGTAATGAAATTCACTTAAAAGGGTTAGAACCCACATATGGTTGGTTGGGCCAGTTCAAATCAGGAAGCTAGTTTGATTCACTAAACCAACAATGAAATCCACTTAAAATAGGGTAGAACCATCATATGGCTGGTTAGGCCAATCTAAACCAAAAAGTTGGGCCGAACAGGCCATGAAATTCGAGTAAGAACCCTCTTATGGTTAGTTAGGCCAATCCAAACATGGAAGCTGGTTTATATTGGCTTAACTGGCCATAAAATCCACTTGAATGGGCTAGAACCCTCTTATGGCCAGTTAGGTCAATCCAAACCTAGAAGCCAGTTTGGATTAGCTAAACTAGTCATGAACTCCACTTAAAAGTGGTGTAACCTTTATATGACTGGTTAGGCCAATCCAAACCTGGAAGTTAATTTGGATCAACAAAACTAGTCATAAAATTCATTTAAAAGGGTTAGAACCCTGTTATGGCAGGTTAAATTGATCCAAAGTCGGAAACCAATCTAGATGGCCATACCGGCTAAGAAATTCAGAAGGTAATAAAGATCATATGATTGGTTAGGCCAATCTAAACCACGAAGCGGGTTTGGATTGGTTGAATCGGCCATGAAATCCATACCCTCATAAAGTTGGTTGGGCCAATTTAAACCCAAAAGCTAGTTTGGATTGGCTGAGATGGCCATGAAATCCACTTAAAATTGCTAGAACCCCCATATAGTTAGTTGGGCCAATCCAAACCTGGAAGCTGATTTGGATTGGCCGAACCGGCCATGAAATTTACTTAAAAGGGTTAGAACGCTCTTATGGCTGGTTAGGCCAATCCAAACCTAGAAGCCATTTTGGATTGGCCTAATCGGCAATGAAATCAACTTGAATGGGTTAGAACTCTCTTATGGTTGGTTAGGTCAATCCAAACCTTGAAGCCAATTTAGATAAGCAAAACTAGTCATAAAATCCATTTAAAAGGATTAGAACCCTGTTATGGTAGGTTAAACTGATCCAAAGCCGAAAACCAATCTAGATGGCCATACTGGCTAGGAAATCCACTTAAAAAGGTAATAAACCTCATATGATTGGTTAGGCCGTTTGGATTGGCTAAATCGGCCATGAAATCCACTTAAAAGTGGTAGAATCCTTGTATGGCCAGTTAGGCCAATCTAAACCCAGAAATTGATTTTGATTTGCCGAACTAGCCATGAAATTCAATTAAAAGTGTTAGAACCCTCTTATAAAAAGTTAGGCCAATCCAAACCCAAAAGCTGGTTTGGATTGACCTAACTGTGAGAGCATAGCTTTTCCAAATGAGAGACGGACCATCCTTGACATACTCTATTCTTTTTCTTCTTTCACACTCACCATGAACCCTAAACTTTCGTTCCCTGATATCACTCGAACAACGGAGAGACGGTTCGGGTTGTGTGGAAGGAAAGAAATAAAATGAAAGAGACAAAAGAAGGGAAAAAGAAGAGATCAACATGTAAAGAAAATGGTGTGGTCGCTAGGAGTCGGAAGCTCCAAGAGTAAACATAAAAGAAATGTTAAGTTCTTAAAGATTAATTGCGTACCTTAATGGTTGGGAGATTCGTGGTGTTCCAACTTTCTTCACTTCAACCAACCTAGAAGAAGAAGCCCAAGCTTGCTTTTTATGCTAGCTGATGTGCTTTATCACTAAACAATAAAACAAATAAGTTGAAAGAGGATTAGACTCAGTGAAGTGTAGCATACATAGAAATAATGACATAATACATCAATCAAAATTTAACTCACCGGTTACGAGGTTAGCCATAACCCCTTTTTTGGATATTTTTATTAATGGTATAATGCAAAGATAAATAAAATTATGTTGAGAAGAATTAGGAATGATGTAAAACTGAATTTAAGGGTGAAAAATATAAAATATGATCATAGATGGTGAAGAAGAACATGATTTGGATGTGGTGACAACCAGGTCAAACTGTGCAGGAATAATAGGTGCAACTTCAGTGCAGATAGTACTACGAATAGATAGAAGGTCAGAATTGACTTACATTTGCGATAAATGAAAGATAACTTACCAAGAGAGGTTTTTTGTGAATATAGGTAAGATTGAATCCATCGAGAAGATGTAACATGTCTAAGCACATAAAAATAGAAGGTGCTAGAATATGGGACCTCACCGATGCGATGTCAGTACAAAAGCCGCCACAGACGAATGGAAAGTCATAATTGACCTCTATTTGTTGTAGAAGAGAGAGGACAGCCAGAGGGAGGACTTCTCTAAATACAACCTTGCTGGTATTGGCTCTGAGAATGTTATGGAAGTCGATAAAGAGCAATCAGCAATGGCAAACATAGACTGAGTTCCTCTCTCTCTTTTGGACCAACTTTTTGCACTAGGAGTAATGTTAGAACATTATAAATGTTTTGGGACATTCTAAGGATGCTAGGGGAATGAAAGGTAAAGGAGGATGTATTGGCTAAGAGAGAAGGGGGAGAAGCTCCAAGGGTTAAGAAGAAAGAAAGATATAGAAGGGCTTAGAGTCTCTTGGGAGCTTGGGACCAACCTCCTTTCATGAAAGTGAGAGTGTTCTTTTAAAGGGGATGCATCTTACTTGGAGGGGAAAGAGAAGAAGCTTGTGGAGAAAGTAAAGGTGGTAAGGTGGCAAGGTGAAAAAGGTGACAACATAAAAAGTAAGGTGATAGATAAGGTGGTAAGGTGGTAAAAAAGGTGACAAGTAAGGTGACAAGTCAAAAACGTGAAACTTGTAGAAAAAATAAAAGTGATAAGGTGAAAAGATGAAAAGGGTGATAAGGTCAGAAGTGAAAAGGTGAACCTTATAGAAGAAGCAAAGGTGACAAATCAAAAAAGTGAATCTTGTGGAGGAAGTAAAGATGACAAGGTGGAAAGGTGACAAGGTGAAAAAGTGATGAGTTAAAAAGGTAAAACTTATACAGGAAGTAAAGATGACAAGGTGGAAAGGTGACAAGTGTAGACACGCCAAGTTGGCCTTATTTGCAGCTTAAATCCTTATTCCAGTGGCAATACTCATTTTCTAACCATTATCGGATCCGGATCAGCTTGTGGAGATGAGCTAAGGACGTCGGTGGAGAGCCGCGTGACTTGAGAATGGACCAAAGGTTTCCGAAACAATGCCGTAACCTTCAAGTGAGAGCCATGTGTTAATTCTGGAAACACAAAGCCTGCTCAATGACTGACCCTTAATGGTTCATAATTGAAGGTCTCGGAAGTCCTGCCTGAGTTCTGAAACATTCGAGGTTTCTGACAAGTAATTTCAGTGGTCGTAGCTTTATAACAACTTTCGTCATGGCTTTTTGATCCGTACCATTACGGCTATCCCGGACCGTGTGTTAGGACTTTCCGGTCATCATCGGGCCTTTTCCTTTTCCTATGCGCGAGAAAGCTCTATCGTTTCTTCCTCTTTACGAAGGTGATTTTCCTTATCCTGAGCTCGTTCTATGTAATCGTCTGTACAAACCCTCGGTCGTCAACTCCTAGTTTGCTTAGTCCTTCGTGGATAATCCCCCCCTCGAGGTTGATTTTGCATGTCCGTCATTTTTACTTTAGAATGTCATCTTTTGTCTTATGAACGAGCCCTATGTCATGGTAGTCATGAGGAGACGAGGCATCTCTGAACTATAGTGGCGTCTCTTTGTTCGGAGCATAGTGTAGAAACTTCATCTTCTCTGCCCTATGTAGTGTTCTCCTACTAGTGTCCACAGATTCTTCTTCACGTTATGATAGGATTATTCATAAGTCTTAAATTGTTTATTTTTGACATGTGTTGATTTTCATTTGTATTATTCATAAGTCTTAAATTGTGTGTTGTTGGCAGGTTCTATTGCAGATTGTCTGTTGTTGGCCTTGTTTGGCGTATTGCTTTCTTGTTGAAGACATATTCTGCTCATACTTTGCTTGATGTATGTGACTTAATTACCTTGTTGTATGAACTATGTAACTAACATGTTTGCATTCTGATAGATCAGTTCATAAGTGGGATTAGCAAGAGATTTACAAGTGTCAACAACTATTTTCAAGCACAAAATGTGGTAATATATGTTTTTTTACAGCGATGGATGTTTATGAGAACTAGTGTCATAGACAGATAGTGATTTTATGGATTCTATGAAGTGTCTGATTTTAGTGTAATTAATGTTTGCATGTTCTTTATAGTGATATGGATTGGAATTGGATGGATTTACCAAAAAATGTGGTTGGTTACTATGAAGGTGTCGATAAATTTCTCAATTTTGCATTTGCAAACTTACCACCAAGTCATGTCCATGTGTGAAATGTACATGTTTGAATAAATGTAAAAAAGAGATTGTTAGACAGCACTCATACATTGATGGTGTTATAAAAAACAAACATTTCTGAAAATTTTATGGTGAAAGACTAGGTCATGTTAAGTTGGAAGAAAGCCAACATGATTCAAATATGCATGACATGTTAGCTGATGTTTTCCTATGTATAGTGATGAAGCAACAAATGATAAAGATTTTAAAAGTGTTTTTGCATTGTTAAATGATCTCAACCAACCAGTTTATCCTGGATGCAAAAAGTTCAACAAACTTTCATTTCTCATTCGGTTGATTAACATTAAATGCATGGATGGAATGAGTAATAAGCATTTCAATATTTTGTTGAAGTTATTGAATGATGTTCTCCTTGATGGGGCATCAATACCGTCCAGCTTTTATGAGATTAAAATGATACTTGATAAGTTAGGGTATGAATATAATAAGATAGATGCATGTCTGAACAATTGTATTTTATATTAGAAAGAAAATGAGAGGTCTGAATGTTGTCCAAAATGTGGAGAATCGCGGTGGAAGTCTTATAAGTCCAGAAAATTTTGCATCATTTTCCACTCATTCCACGGTTGAAGAGACTATTTACATGCTCAAAGACTTCTGTCAACATGAGATGGCATGAAGAGGAACATGAAGAGGATGGTATGCTAAGACATCCTGATAATTCTCCATACTGGAAAACATTAAATAGCATTGATGATTTCGGGTTAGAAACTCGAAATGTATGCCTTGGATTAGCCAGTGATAAGTTTAACTCATATGGAAACATGAATGTCACTCACAGTACATGGCCAATGTTAGTTGTACCTTATAACTTACCGCCTTGGGAGTGCATGAAGAGTACGAATATTTGCTTTGCCTCCTTATTTCTGGTCCAAAAGGTCCCGATAACAATTTTGATGTTTCTTTGCAACCACTCTTAGAAGAACTTGAGATTCTCTGGCACGGTGTTGATACCTTTGATGCAGTTAAAGGTGAGGTACTCTGTCTATGTGCAGCACTATTATAGACTATTAACAATTTTTCAGCATATGCCTACATGTCAGGTTGGAGTACAAAAGGTCGATTAGCTTGTCCTACTTGCAATAAAAACACACGTTCAACTTGGTTAGAGTGTAGTGGTAAATTTTGTTACACTGGTCATCGGAGATGGCTTGGAAACAACCATAAATTTTGAAAGATGAGTAAGCAATTTGATGGTCATGAAGAATGGGGTGAAAAGCTATTGATGTTGTCTGGAGATGAAATCCTACATCAATTAGGATATTTTAATTCACGTGTTGCAAAAGGAGACATGAAGAAGATAAGTAAGAGGAAGAGACAAATTAAGAAGGGGGATGGGAACAAGTATCTAGGGTGGAGGAAAGTCAGTATTTTCTATAGACTACCTTATTGAAAATCTTTGTTGCTCCGCCACAACTTAGATGTGATGCATATAGAGAAGAATGTATGTGAGAGTATACTAGGCACTCTTCTATCGGTTGAAGGAAAGAATAAAGATGGCTTGAAAGCCCGTCAAGACTTACAAAAGTTGGGAATAAGAGAATGTCTTCATCCACAAGAAATAAGGTCAAGTAAAATATTGCTTCCACCAGCACAATTCACATGTAGTAAAAAATAAAAGGAAAAAAAATTTTAAGTTCTTTCAATCCGTGAAGGTTCCCGATGTATACTTCTCTAATATTGCAAGGCGATTTCTCAACAAAGATAATAAGTTATGGGGGCTGAAGACACATGACTACCATGTGATTATGCAACAATTACTTCCAATTGCTGTTAGAGCACTCCCAAATATTCATGTATCTTCATCATTAAGTGACATTTGTCACTTTTTCTTAAATATATGTTCCAAAGTTGCTTCCACCGAAGACTTTTACCAACAAGGCCTACATGTCTCAAGGGTATTATGTCAACTAGAGATGATATTTCCTTCGAGTTTCTATGATACAATGGTACACTTAATCATTAATTTAGTAGATGAAGCTAGGATTGCTGGGCCAGTTCATTATAGATGGATGTACCCATTTGAGAGATATCACATTCACTTATATATGTAAATTTTTCATTTAAGATAAACCAATATTCATTGATGTTATTTTTTCAGGTATTTGGGCAGATTAAAATCTTATGTGAGAAATAAGACTTATCCGAAAGGGTCAATTGCTGAAGGTTACATTATTGCTGACACAATTACATTTGCATCTCGATATCTTAACGATGGTTAAATAAGACTCATCGACAAGTAGAATACAGTCCAAAAAATGTGGACCTTGGATGGGAAGTTTTCATGGAGACTTGTCGGCCATGTGGGATAAGTACAATTGGTAAACTACAAAATAATGAGCTGGAAGAAATACATAAATATATCATATTTAATTGTACAGCACTAAACAAATTCATCAGGTAAGCTTATGTCAATTCAAACTTTTCATTCACTATATAAAATATGAATATTGCAGGGATCACATGGCTGAAGTTAAAGAAATGTCACCTGCAATGCACATAGATGAAGTGGAACGCATTCATACATCCACATTTACCAAATGACTGAAACATAAGGCAATTATCCTTGATTCTTATAATTATATTTTTAAATGATTCTATAATCATATGATGTCATGATTTTTTCTATTTGTTAACTCATATCAAGTGCATAAGTTGCAAGAGTTTACTAAGGGAGATATATCATCTTATCTCCTTTCGATTAAATATTTCCCTAGTGATGTGGTCAAGAAGTATGATGCATGCATTGTTAATAATTGTAGGTTTCACACTAGAAGCCTTGAACAAATACAAGTTACCCAAAACTCAGGTGTTGTGTTGAGTGAAACTACCCATTCATCTACTAAAAATGTTGAAGAGAATGTTATTTACTATGGTGTCCTTGATGAGATCCTTGAAGTCAACTACTATAGACACATGAGGGTGGTATTATTTAAATGTGATTGGATAGATGTGCAACAAGGGGTGAAACATGATGGACCTCTTACAATAGTGACTCTATCAAGTAAGTTGAGAACAACTAAACCTTACATCTTAGCATCACAAGTAGAGAAAGTTTGGTTTGTTGAGGATCTTAGAAACATTGGTTGGTTTGTGGTTTGCAAGACAAACCCACGTGATTTTTACAACTTATCAAAATCTACTTTTGAAGAAGATGCTGAATTCCTAGATTTACAGCCTATGTGTCATGACCAAACATCTAGCATCCAACATGATGATGATCATGAGGAGATGATGGTCCATAGATCTGATATAGATGGTATTGAAGTGTAATGTAGTCATTGTTTATTATCTATGTTTCATATTGTATATTGATATAATATTTTCTATAGATTTTCTAACGCTGGTAGCCCAAAATTCCACATATTTTTAAGCCTAAAAATGATTGAGCATCTTCCTGAATTGAGTACAACCTTTCTAGCACCTTCTCTCTTTAGAAGTTCTTGCAACTTTGAGTAAGAAGCTAAAATACTATCTATACATTGATAGCCATTCACCTGTATTGAAGACCCTTCATCCTACCGGCTCCACCTTCTCTCTTTACAAGTTATTGCAACTCTGTGTTAATGTGAGTAAGAAACTGAAACACAATCTATGCATTGATAAATGGTACTATCTCTAAAGAACTTTTTGCATTTTCTGTTGTGTTACATTTTCCGGATAGAAAGAGGAGGAGTGGGGGGGATGAAGGAGTCAAAGTGGGTACTCATGGTATGTATACTCGGCCATGTTGGAGCTGAGAGTTGATGGAGAGGAGAGGGAGAAGGAGAGTAGCTGTACATGTTAATAGTTATTGCATCTTAATCTATCATAGTTCAGTACTTTTTAGGTTGCATTCGGTTGGCAAGAAATAATTCACATCTAAATGTACTCTCTATATATTTTTTATATTTTTAGAATGTACTATGACAAATTAAGATGCAATAACTATTAACATGTTTTGAATTTAATCTTTAGCAACTTAACTCAAAGGCAGATAGCTAATGTAAGAGTCTTAATTTGCAGGTTTATCCAGAATAATCATAGTTTCTGACTTGCACATTCTTTTTGCAGGTTGGTTTGTCTATCTCTTACCTGCCAGTTTGGGACCTACTTCTCAGTTGAAAATAGTTTTGATAGAATGACCCAGTCATTTGGCTATCAGTCTTGCAGATTAATGTGCCAGATGAACTCTTCATTTTAAATTTTTGTTTTTCACTTGTCACCTCTTTATTTTAGAAACATAAAGCTACCCTTATCAGTTGACTTGTTTTGTCTTTATCAGTGGACCTGTTTTGTCTTTATTAATGGATGAAACATAATGTTTGTTATGTAATCTCTTTGCCTCCACTTGATTTGTTTTGTCCCCATTTGTTATGTCCCTACGAAAAGCTGTTAATTTTTTTTGTCTTGATCAGTGAATGATACAATGAGTGGTAATCTATTTGTCAACTATTCTTTGTATTGTTCCCATTTGTTTTGTTATGCAAACAAGAAAAGAAGATCATGGAAAATCTATCTTACAAGTCGAAATGTGCAAGCTCAAAGTGTAGACACGCCAATTTGGCCTTATTTGGGGCTTAAACCCTTATTCCATTGGCAACATCTCTTTTAGACCATCAAAATCAAGTTGAATCATTCTTTTGGACAAGCTGAGGAGTTCACTAGAAATCTAAGAAAGAGTTGCTGATCTCTAATCAAATCCATTTTTTCCAAACAAGAGTCCATTCTAACTTCCATCTTGCTCTTGGTGGTCTTTGCACCAAGGTTGCGCCTCTTGGTTGTGTGCTAGATTATGCTTATCCTAGCATCTTCTCTAAATGAAAATTTTTCAAAGGATTCTATGGATGTCTACTGAAGAAGTCTTCAACATCAATAATCTTCCCCTATTAGTCCTCTTTTCAATGCAATAAATGGCATTCAATTCTGATCTCCCATTTGTCTGCATCGTCCTTCAGTAATTAGACGTGCAATTCTGTCCGCACGCACACCTAATCAAGCCCAATTGCATGCAAGCCCAGCCAATTGGGTACATCTCTGACCAATTCACGACTTTACCTTACTTTTTCCTCCTCCATATAACTTGGTATAGTATTTGGATGTTTCGTGGTCTAAATTAGCATCATCAAATGATGGCAATCCAACTTGTTGTCTTACACATCAAAACTTGCTATTTTTAAACCAGATTTGTTTCCTCTTCAAGTGGAGACATATTTTGAACATGGGAAAGGTGATCCATGGTTTACAATCCCTCTCAATCATTTGGGTAAGTTTTTTGATACCTCAAGATGAAAATTAGCAACATTAAATGGAGGAAAACCAACCTATGATCGGATGTATCAAAACTTGATATTTTTTTTGATATGTTTTTCATCCCCTATATAGGGAGACTCATATGAACGACCTAAGGAGGGCATCCCCATCCTCCAGCACTCTTATCCTTGTCTTCCAGCCACCTAGGCTCATCCCAATCTCCCCAAATTGTCCTCCCTTCGTCCCGGTGCCCGGAGATCATCCCAAAGTGAGAAAGAAGCCAGTCTATGCTCTGACGTGCTGCACTGCTGATCATCGGCTTCTACAGATCCTTATGTTCATTTTAATGCCTAACTTCCTTCATAAAAAGTGTGCTTCATCAAGATATCTTTTATATCCAATAAACTTAGATCAATTTTGACATTCCCTCAGCTTGTTACAGCTTCAATACTGGCGCTACACAGACAGATCCGAAGTCTTCTTTTCTAAGTCATCGTCTTCTCAGTCCATTTTAGTACATTTAATGGTGAATTCAGCCTATACATTCTTCATATAAATTGTTCCCCATTCAGTCCTATTTTATTTCCAACAAGAATCATTTAATTCATATATCTGTGGTGCCCATAGCATGTCCTACATCGACGTTGTGCTAGGAGTTTCCAGAACTTCACTGTCCAAGATCAAGCTTATCAGGTAAATTCAGATTACTTATAATAAAATTCAAGCAAAGTTGTCTTAATCTTAAACCACCCTCAGTGAGTTCTATTTATTTTGAAACAAATGGAACTCAATTCTAACATCGGTGCTGCATATTATGGTCTCTGCATCAGAGCCACGCTAGTTTACATTGAATCTATTCAACCCGGTTGCCACTTTGCCTGGGTTGTGTTATCTTTAATCAGCCTTATTATATTTGCTAAATATTCATTCATATCATTTAATTAATATTTAAGCATCATTTTCATTCAGTTTTGAATCATTTCATACATCATAAAAAAACAAAAAAAAGGGGTTATGGCTAACCCCGAATCTGGTGAGTTTATTTCCAATTGCCGTTTTATGTTATTGTTTTTACAAGTTACTACACTTCACTCAGTTCTAATCCTTCTTCACTTGTTTTCTTGTCTTATTGTCTTCTAGTTGTACAAATACATCAAGCTAGCAACTGTTGGAGACTCTTCTTCATTGGCCGGCCGAAGAAGAAGAAGGTTGAACCTACACACATTCTCTCCCGCGCTAAGGTACACACTGTCAAATCAACTTATCTCTTGCTTCTATTCCATAAAGTGGAGCCCGCGGCTCCTGGCGACCACCTCTTTTATTCATGTTCTAAGTTCATCTCCTCCTCACTCTCCTCCCACATGACCCAAACCATCTCCGGTGCTCTAGCGATGCCGTGAGATGAAAATTTGGGGATCAATGTGAGTGTGGGACCGAGATGAGAATTTTTACCGCTTTCCGAGTGTTTTCCGATTCACTCCCTTTCCCCTATTCTATCTTTCATCCTTTTATTGAGGTGCCGATCTGGAACCCATTTTCAGAGTTGACAACTTTTTGACGACCATGGTGGGATGACCAATGTCTTTAGCCGTGCTAGCTTGATTGATCCGTGCAAGTAGTTGTTTTCCGATTTGGTTCCCGCTTGAACCGGCTTGTCCTTTACCTTTTCCATGTAAATTTACTTTTAAACTTGCTGTTTACTCTTCCTTTAAGATTGTCCCCATGTGGACTTGTCTTTAATTTCAACCCAGTTCCCGCATGAACCACTATTTTCTTCTTATAAATCGGCTCCCGCGTGAACCACCTTTCTTTTCCAACTTGGTTCCCCCGTGAACCAAATTATTTTAAAATCGGTCCTCTTTGGACCACTTCTTTACAGCACCTTCAGATTGGCCCCATGTGGCCCTCTTTTCATTTTGTCACCTTTTACACCAATTCCCGCGTGAACCACCACTTTTTTCATTAAAACTGGTTCCTGCATGAACCAACCCCTTTTTCAAGCTGGTTCCCGTGTGAACCAAACCACTTTCAGATCGGTCCCTGCATGGACCACCCCTTTACACCACTTTAGATTGGCCCCACATGGCCCTTCTTTCCTTTTCCAATCGTACAAACCGGTTCCCACGTGAACCACCCCTTTTTTTTCAAAAAATGGTTCCTGCGTGAAACACCTACCTTTCCAAAACTCGGCTCCCATGTGAGCCACCTCATTTCCAAATAGGTCCCCACATGGACCATCGCTTTTACCTTCATTTCATATTTTTCCCCACTTGGACACTCCATCACAAGCCGGTTCCCGCGCGAACCAACTTTTAGTTGCTAGTTGCTAGTTACTTGTTTTAGTTTATCATTGCTTGTCGTGATTGCATTCACTTGCTTGATTTATTAGCTTTAATTTATTTCATGTTTTCATATTGATTGCTTATTCTCCTCCTATCCTCTATTTTTATTTTTTGCATTAGCTTTTTCATCGGGTACCAGACTTGCTCCGATTCATAGGACATTCGAGGCGGGGGCTCTCTCTCCCAACACACCCTCACCCTTCAAACACCTTCTTGGTAGATTCTTACCTTTCTTTTGGGATATTCCTTCCTATTGACTTGGTGGTTTCCATCAAGACCTCTGTAAGTCCCCATCCGTGGAGTATTCCTCTCCACATGATTGGGCTGGTTGTACCACTTTCCTAAAACCCGAAGAACCCAATTACCTACTCGTGTTGATTGAGTGAAAACCTTAGGTCTTGAAGATTGAAGCAATAGGAACCATACCTACTTGAGTGAACAATTGCTAACAATCTATCTAATCTAAGGTTTCAACCCAAAAATTGTCGAGTAGTCATTTTAAGAACTTGTTTGCATAACTTGCTTGCTCACCAAAAATTGAATTTTTTTTTATATGGGCTAGGCTATTCAATAATTGGGGAAGTAAAAGGAGATGCAGAATTAATGCAATATCATGATGAATTGAGGTCCACGGCTGAGAGGAGCGTTGATGTTATGCACCAACCTAGGAGCCCTCTCCAACCCCATCCAGATCATCATCTTCAGCCGACTCCTCGATGCCAGTTGATTAGGCTACCAGTGCCCCAACCTCAATAGGTCATGCAACCCGTGTCAATGGCACAATCAATTGTGCATGATCAAGCTTCTCATGTCCATTGTGCAAATACTTCATTACCTAAACCAGCTCCCTAGCCTTTGACCTCACCAAAATTTCCAAAGGCCCCTCAGCCAATCATCGGGCCCTTAGCTTCTCACTTTACTTCACCAATAGCTCCTTGGCTAATCACACAAGCCTTGGCCCCTCAACAAATTTCAGCAATAGCTCCTTAGCCTGAACCAACTTCTATGCCAACACCAATTGAACAACCCTTTGCTATTCAATCAAACCCTCAAAATATGGTTCACCCTAAGTCGGTTAAGGCCCTTGTTTCTTCTATTGCTCCTACCTTGATAGAGGAACCAGTCACTCCTATCATTTATGCTCCTGCCCTGGTAGAGAAACCAATTAATCTGATCATCCCTACTCCTACTTCAGTAGATGATCTAGTCACTTCAACCATTCATGCTCCTGCCATGGTAGAAGAACTAGCCACTCCTATCATTCATGCTCCTGCCATGGTATATGATTTAGTCACTCTGACCCTTCGTGCTCCTACCCTAGCAGAGGAATCAATCACTCCAACCATTTGTGCTCATGCCATGTTAGAGGAATCAGTTTCTTATCATGTCATTGCTATATCTCAAGATCAAAGTCAGCCAGTAGGGGAGATTGAACCAAACCCTTCTACCTTTTTAGAATCCCCTAAACTAGGCATGTCCTCTTCCATAGAACATCCTGAGGAGAAGCCTACTGTAGAAAGCTTAGATGAAGGAATCATAAATTTAATTGATTATCAATCTAATGAAGGACTTGGCAAGGATCTGTTAGGTATTGATCAACTATTACCATCATTGGAATTGATCATTGAAGATGGTCATATTGAATTGACCCCTGTGCTAGGAAGTAAGAAGACCGAATTGGTCAGTGAAATGGGGAAGGAATCTATAAACCTACAGAAGGAAGATGTAGACCTTAGCAAGGGGATACTAGGGCCTCCTCCAGCTAGGCAGGCTAATCCCATAACATCAATCTTAGAGCCCCTACTCATACCACATTCTCCTCATAATCAACGATTGGGCCCATGGGCCCACAATTCATCCATCTTAGGGCCACCACCCTGTATTCATCTTCCTCACAATCGTCGAATGGGCCCATGGGCCCCCCATTCTTCAATCTTGGGGCCACCACCCATACTTCATCCCATTCTATTGGGCCCTTATGCCCCTTTCTCGGGCTCTTGTGCCCCTTTCTATCAATCGGGCTCTTGTGCCCCTTTTCTTCAATCGGGCCCGTGTGCCCCTTTTCATCAACCGGGCCCAAGTGCCCCTCTTCATCAACCGGTCTCTTATGCTTCTTTTCTTCAACCGGGCCCACATGCCCCTTTTAATTAATCATGCTTGCATGCCCCTTTCCTTCAACTGGGCCCACGCGCCCCTTTTCCCCAACTGGGCCTACGTGCCCCTTTTCTTCCATCGGGCCCACGAGCCCATAATTCTCCCCAATCGGGCCCATGCGCCTTTAATTTTTCTAAATCGGGCCCACGTGGCCACAACTAACCTTAATCAGGCCCACGTGCCCATAATTCACCTCAACCAGGCTCACATGCCCATGCTTTTCTACAATCGGGCCCAGGTGCCCAAATTTCTTCTAAATCGGGCCCACGTGTCCACCTTTCATCAACCTCGGGCATACATACCCACACTATTTCAACTTCGGGCCTGTATGCCCCCATTCCTTCACAATCGGGCCCCCATGCCCCCACTTCTTCAACTTTGGGATTGCGCACCCATACTCTTCAATGGCGCCCACTAGCCTATCACAAATCACAATCTTGCTCCCAACCATTTAAATCGGGTCCATGTGCCCGCTCTTTTCGTTGGGTCCCTTGGGCTCAACCTTCAATCGGACCTTCGAGCCCATCACCTCCAATTGGGCCCTCATGCCCATCAACATCATCTAGGCCCTCTAGCCTACCTTCAACTCTTGTGCCCACGTGCCACTTGATTCCAACCATTTCTGGGCCTTCAAGCCCACTATCAACTCCTGGGCCCAAGATCCCACTTTAATTCACTTTTTTTTTCAAGCATTCTTTTTCCTTTTACAAATTTTATTTTAAAAAAAATCAATCAAGGGTAGGGAAATTTCCTGGGTGATACCCCAATCTTTGCCTTCTACATCATCAATCCTAGTTCTGCCATGCTAAATCAGATCCTCCACATCTTTCACTTCATCCTATGACTCTGAATCTTGAATCCAATGCGATATAGAGCATATCAAAAGTGGAAGCAGCATGGCAAGGCAAGGCAAGCACAAGCAACGTCGTCACCAACAATGAATTCCTTCTCTCAGGTATTACATGAAATTGCATTCATCATCATTATGTCATCCACAAGGCAATGTTTTTTTGAAATGATTTTGAATCTCACATGACAATCTTACTTGAGAGAAATTTATGATTAACGATAACTACTTTTTGTTTTATCCTAATGATTTTTTTACAATGCAAGGCATGTTTTCAATTGATTCACCCAAAGAATGTAATCTACCTCAAATATGGAGAAAACTACCAGTATGACTTGAGTCCACATGTGGTTGTTCTCTAGGAGTCGAGGGTGGATACCATCCCACACACAACATGTCCTGATCCTAGAATCTGGATGGCTTGACACTCGAGAGAAGCTAGGCAAGGCTTAGAGATGGAAAGAAAACCCTCACCATATTCTCTTCTGTTTGGTCCAAGATACACAAAGGGGCTAGAGAGGGAGAGTATCAAAAGCATCCATCGCCTTAGTAGGAGGCCGTCTCGAAAGGTCCAACTTCTCAAAAGAAAATGGTGCCAAAAGATAGGCAATGAACCCCACAGGTTTAAACAAATATGGGCTTGTCTGAATGAGTACCCAAAAATATAGAAAATGAAAAAGGCACCAAAAGATGGGCAATGACCACACAGGTCAAAGCACCTATCTAAATGTGTGCCACAAAAATAGGTTGGTAGATAAAGAAGAAAAGACCCAAAGAGGCCGAACCCCAATAGGCAATTGGGTGCAAGTAGAGAAATCCCTCTCAATATCTCCAAAGCTTATCAAGGACTTCCTTATCAATTCTTCATTCTTAACCCCCCAGGGTGTGGGTGGACCAATCAAATCAAAGCTAAACTCTAGCCGATCAGAGGTTGAAGGTTAGAAAGATTCTGGGCAAGGAACCCCATTTTGCACATGGTGTCTACCAACGAACTTAGAAAAATAACCAAGTGATGAGAACTTTTTGTCAATACTGATTTTTCTCTCCCTAAAACATTTTAATATTTTCAAAAACTCCAAAAAAATTGAATATCTTCAAAACTCCCCAAAAAATTTTTTCTTCAAAACTCTAAAAAAATTTAATATTTAAAAACACTCAAAAAAATGAATACTTTCAAAAAAATCTAAAAAATGAATATTTTTACAAAAACTTCTTTTTCAAATTAAAAAAAAAAATTTCACCATGCTTTGTTTGAATTTTCGTCTTTACATTCGTATTTACTTTTAGTCTCTCATATTTCAAATTTTTTTTCATTGCATATTTTCTGTTTTAGTTTTACACTCTTAAGAAGGCTATCACCCCTTGACAAAGGTCAACACAGATTGCAACTTGCAAGGGGGATAAGCCATATTGACATTCTAATCTCCTTTTTTGAGTGTTTCAGGCACGAAGAACAAACAAGGAGAACTTCACAACAAGGCGATGCTCGCCACTTCCCTCCCCTGAGGATTCTTAGGAGGAGGTGTCACCATAACCTCGTCCTCAACTTTGTCGAGAATCTTTTTGCAGGATTTCAATAAGGTGATGCTCGCCACTTTCCTCCCCTGAGGATTCTCAGGAGGAGAAGTCATCATTGCCTCAGCCTCAACTTTGCTAAGAAACTTTCACTCTGTGTCCTCATCGGGACACATGAACTTTTTTGTGAGAATGCATGTCATCACATCGCAAACTCATCATTGTCATTTTCCTTTCTTAGCATATATTAGGTGCATTACTATTTATTTTATGCATTGACGTTGAAGACCGTGAGTGTGGAGAAGACTTGACCTGAGATCCCCTTCATCAAAATCTACGACGGTCGAGTCATCTCCGATGCTCACGGATAAGTCAAAGTTGTGCTGTGAGGGACAATGGTTCCCGAATGGGCATCTTGACCTCATAGACAATCTATATCTTCAACTATCTGTTAAACAAGTCTTGCTTTTGTTTTCTTGAGCCCAGCATGCATCATGTAGTATTAATTGCATTATATTTTGCATTGTCATTGCATGCATCTCATCATGATCATCACTTTCTCACCATTCCCACCGGGTATGTTCTCGTAGCGTATACCCCGATTCTGATCTTTCTAATTTCCTATCGTGGTTTCTAATCCCACCGTGCTTAATAATCCCACTGTGTTTGTCCCACCGATCTTTCTAATATCCCATCATGTCTGTTAAATCCCACCGTGTTTGGTAATCACCTTGTGCCTTCAACTCTTATATTTCTATCTCCACAGTGGCCACTATTCTTACTATTCATCCCACCATGGCAGTCAATTCGTCCCGTCAAGGGTCTCCTATTTGATCAGAACTTGTATTGTCGTTATCTTCACGGTCTGAGCTTTCTCATTTGCCTATTGGAATCTGAGATCATTCTATTCTGAATCAAATCATGTTTCTTGATAAACATAAACGAATTTGATAACCTGAATATGCTCGATTGGTATTCTTTTATTTTACAAAAATAAATCTCTTTTAAAACCTTAGTCCATCACAATACATGAACACCGCAAAGATCTGGTTGCTGGCTGATGATGAACCTACGAACCCATGATTCAGGAACTCCCCACCGCGTTGGGGGTTTGCTACTCTTCTCTCGTGCCCGTGGCATATCTTTACCAATCGGATGTAAAAAGACTTGATGAAACATGGCAGTAATCCAAGAAACTTGAGGAGATTCTCTTTGCCGAATTTGGTCATTGAGTGTGTCTATATCTAAACCTTGATGCCACCTTTTCAGTCCATCACCATTCCGCTCCACTACACTCCATTACAACTCATTGTTCTTCGCTACATTTCTTTACATTTCACCTCACTTCTCTACATAACATTCCCTTGCAAAGCCGACATCAAGATGAGGCAAGATATAAGCTATAGACATGCCAATTTGGCCTTATTTGGGGCTTAAACCCTTATTCCATTGGCAACATCTCTTTTAGACCATCAAAATCAAGTTGAATCATTCTTTTGGACAAGCCGAGGAGTTCACTAGAAATCTAAGGAAGAGTTGTTGATCTCTAATCAAATCCGTTTTTCCCAAACAAGAGTCCATCCTAACTTCCATCTTGCTCTTGGTGGTCTTTGCACCAAGGTTGCGCCTCTTAGTTGTGTGCCAGATTATGCTTTTCCTAGCATCTTCTCTAAATGAAAATTTTTCAAAAGATTCTATGGATGTCTACTGAAGAAGTCTTCAACATCAATAATATTCCCCTATTAGTCCTATTTTCAATCCAACAATAATCTATATTTTCAATTCTGATCTCCCATTTGTCTGCAGTGTCCTTCAGTAATTAGACGTGCAATTCTGTCCGGACGCACCCCTAATCAAGCCCAATTGCATGCAAGCCTAGCCCATTGGGTACATCTCTGACCAATTCACGACTTTACCTTACTTTTTCCTCCTCCATATAACTTGGTATAGTATTTGGATGTTTCATGGTCTAAATTAGCATCATCAAATGATGGCAATCCAACTTGTTGTCTTACACATCAAAACTTGCTATTTTTAAACCAGATTTGTTTCCTCTTCAAGTGGAGACATATTTTGAACATGGGAAAGGTGATCCATGGTTTAAAATCCCTTTCAATCATTTGGGTAAGTTTTTAGATACCTCAGGATGAAAATTAGCAACATCAAATGGAGGAAATCCAACCTATGGTCGGATGTATCAAAACTTGCTATTTTTTTGACCTGTTTTTCATCCCCTATAAAGGGAGACTCATATGAATGACCTAAGGAGGGCATCCCCATCCTCCAGCACTCTTATCCTTGTCTTACAGACACCTAGGCTCATCCCAACCTCCCCAAGTCATCCTCCCTTCATCCCAGTGCCCGGAGATCATCCCAAAGTGAAAAAGAAGTCGGTCTATGTTCTGACGTGCTGCACTGCTGATCATCGGCTTCTACAGATCCTTATGTTCATTTTAATGCCTAACTTACTCCATAAAAAAGTGTGCTTCATCAAGATATCTTTCATCTCCAACAAACTGAGATCAATTCTGACATTCCCTCAGCTAGTTATAGCTTCAACACTGGCGCTACACAAACAGATCCGAAGTCTTCTCTTCTAAGTCATCGTCTTCTCAGTCCATTTTAGGACATTTAATGGTAAATTCAGCCTATACATTCTTCATATAAATTGTTCCCCGTTCAGTCCTATTTTATTTCCAACAAGAATCATTTAATTCATATATTTGTGGTGCCCATAGTATGTCCTACATCGACGTTGTGCTCGGAGTTTCCAGAACTTCACTGTCCAAGATCAAGCTTATCAGGTAAATTCAGATTACTTATAATAAAATTCAAGCAAAGTTGTCTTAATCTTAAACCACCCTCGGTGAGTTCTATTTATTTTGAAACAAATGGAACTCAATTCTAACATCGGTGCTGCATATTATGGTCTCTGCATCAGAGCCACGCTAGTTTACATTGAATCTATCCAACCCGGTTGCCACTTTGCCTAAGTTGTGTTATCTTTAATCATCCTTATTATCTTTGCTAACTCTTCATTCATATCATTTAATTCATATTTAAGCATCATTTTCATTCATTTTTGAATCATTTCATACATCATAAAAAAACCAAAAAGAAGGGGTTATGGCTAACCCCGAATCCGGTGTGTTTGTTTCCAATTTCTGTTTTGTGTTATTGTTTTTACAAGTTACTACACTTCACTCAGTTCTAATCCTTCTTCACTTGTTTTCTTGTCTTATTGTCTTGTAATTGCACAAATACATCAAGCTAGCATCGGTTGGAGACTCTTCTTCATCGGCCGGCCGAAGAAGAAGAAGGTTGAACCTACACACATTCTCTTCTGCGCTAAGGTACACACTGTCAAATCAACTTATCTCTTGCTTCTATTCCATAAAGCGGAGCCCGCGGCTCTTGGCGACCACCTCTTTTATTCATGTTCTAAGTTCATATCCTCCTCACTCTCCTCCCACATGACCCGAACCATCTTCGGTGCTCGAGCGACGCTGTGAGATGAAAGTTTGGGGATCAATGTGAGTGTGGGACCGAGGTGAGGATTTTTACCACTTTCTGAGTGTTTTCCAATTCACTCCCTTTCTTCTATTCTATATTTCACCTTTTTCTTGAGGTACCGATCCGAAACCCGTTTCTAGAGTCGACACAAAGGAGAAAGGCTTGTGGGGGCCTGAAACCTCAGATGTTAACACACTACCAAAAAAGATAAAGCACATTGTAGAAATCTATGATCTTCCAAAGTCAGTGAAGAAGAAGATGGACTCTGATCTTTTTCAGAACTTTATATAGTACATAATCTTCCCTAATATTTCTCTATTTTGAAGTCATATAATTCTTATTGCCTAAAAGAAACCATCCTATGTAAAGTTTAAAAGTTCACTTTTACAAATGGAAGATTTTTGAAGTACCTAGTTGTTTTTCACATGTTTTTTTTATGCAGAGGAGGTTCTTGTCACATTTTGGAGGGGCTATATGTTTCCATTGAGTGGCTAGTTGATGTATTTATGAGAAAAATACATCGGGGTTGTATAGTCAATAGATAACCCTTTGTTTAACTATTTTTTCTTGTCTTTATTTGCATTGATGCTTATTAATCATTTCTTTCAATTTTGGATAGATTTCAAGAAGGCTAGGATTTACTGTAGTTATTTCTTAGAACCATTTCTAATTTTTTATCTATTCCCTTTTTCAGCCATATGTGGGTCCAACTACACATGACCCATAGCACTAATGCAGCAATAGTAAACTATCTTTTATTTTCTATGTACCTTAATGGCAGCCGTAGGATTATAGAGACAGTAAGGGATAAAGAGGTGTTCTTAAAAACTTATGTCATTATTCCCATTATTGATGGGTACGTACGTGATAGTAGATGTCAAGTTCATGTATTTTTATTTCTTACTTACTAATGAGAAGTATATGTCTATTGGACACTGGAGATTGCTCTTGCTATGTAATCTTGCTAATTCTTTTATGTTTGACTTTGGCCCTTGTATGATTCTATTTGATTCTCTTATCTTGACAAAGCCACAAAAGTAAGAGCCAGTCATAAGAAGGTCAACGTCAGCTGAAGATAAGGTATTTCTTCCACTTATGCTTAACTGTCAAATTGCCAAAATTAAATTGACAGCTACAAGTCTAATTAGGATATTCTAAGTGTGCATTTCAAGTTTCTGGTTTGGGATTTTAGACATTGGGGATTTGACTTTTTTTCTGATTGGGCTGAACTTGATGGAACACCTCTCTCTGTCTATCATATTTTCATTTTTTTATTTTTTCTGACTTACCCAATGCTTCCCGTATTGGGTACTTGCCCTTGTTAGTTTCTCTCATAAGGCCTCATGTTTATAGCACATTACCTCCTGGAGTTGATACAGTGTGGTTTGATTACAAGGGTTTACTATAAGGAATCAATACATGATAGCGGAAAATATTTGATTCTATAAAACCATGATCTTTGCCTTGATCGATGCCGAACGAGTAAAATCGGGAACCGAATATGAATTAGAACGAGAGTACCTCATGGGATTTCTAAAATCCCTCACCATGGATGAAGAGAGGACATTCCTCCTTGCTGAAAATCGCTCAAATGTCCGATCTCTAGCGGTATCACACGATCTACATCAATAGACGAGTTCTCCCTTCCTTCGGGCCTCCAGAAACCTTCCAGATCCAAGCTTGACCATGGGAGAACACCTTCTAGAGGAGAGAGGATGAAGAGAGGATACCTGGGATGTGCTCCAGCCCTATGGCTTTTAGGGTTTGGTTTCATAAGCCATTTATATATAGAAGATGGAATTTTTCACAAAAATCCAAAACTTCTATAAAATTACGTCTATGCCCTCATCTTATTGACAAGATATAATGTGTGTGACCCACTAGGCCAAATAGTCAATTTGGTTTAAGTATTAATTAATTTAAAATAAAAATTCCTATAAATTAAATCAAAACTATTTTCCGATAACAGTTTTTACAACTTTCTAATCATAAAGGGTACAAGTCACATCCTATGATCCCAAATGACTTTGGAGAGTTAAATAACATCCATTGAGCCTTTCCATCATCAATTATCACATGAATTTAAATCCTCATTCATACAATGTCCCGGTCGGTCAGGGGTTCAGCACTGACTGTTAACCCCTAAATATTCAAACTCTATGGGATCTTGTACTCATGTTCGGATCAATTGAAAAACTCTTTTTCCAATTATCCTAAGTACCTTGGCCAAGGATTTAGAGTACTATTCTATAGGACATCCTCTCTCTCCTACCGAGAGTGAACGATCCCTTGTTGTCCACTCAATTGCCTCCACTGGGTTTCTCTTGCACCCAATACATCAACTATACTGGACCATTAAGATGGTGATCCATAAGTCAATAAACAAAGTACAAGATACATCCGATAAGATATCTTTGGTGACTCAGGTCAAAGATCCAATTGTGCTATTGAGATGTAAGAATATAGCCCGGTCAAGAGCTTCGCAACGGTGCCCAAAACATAGAAAATGGACACCGGAAGGCCGAAATGACCATTTTGCCCCCGACACTTTGGGACAAATTGGGACTCTAACATGGAATTCCAACTTTACCACATTGTCAAGGTTGAATAGAGCTAGGCAATGCTCAAAACTCATCACAAATTTGACCCCCGGATGAAGAGATATGCAAGAAAGAGCAAATCCGGACGGAAAGCCGTATGTCGTCGCACCAGGGGCATAATAGTCCGATCAGCTCCGGATCAACCAATGGGCTGAAAATTTCAATTTTCATGACCCAAAACTTTGATCTCATGAATATTGATGCATGAAAAATAAATTTGGCCAATGAGAGAAGGTAATTGCACTCACATACAATTTTTGGCATTATCGACGGCCGAGATCGCACCGATCTAAGAAACTAGCTAAATCAGGTGATACGTTGCAATTCAAGTGATCACAACCACACATCAGGATGGAGAATAAGATCAATGCCATCAGGGCATGATCTGGAATTTTTTGAAGTCAATTTGGGATTTATTTAATTTGTTTTGTCCAGAATTAATGATAGTTGTTGGATTGGGAGCACTCTGATTAAACCAGGGTTAAACCTAACCCAAGATGGGCTAACCCAACCTGTCATGGCCGAACCTACCATCCTCCCTCATCTGATGGGTGTGCAAACAGCCCTAGAAAGTAGGGGAGGGTGCGCAAGGCTTTCCCAACTCTCTCCATCTCTCTTTGGTTTATCTTTATCTCATCCTCAACCACCTCAACTTCCCATGGCTTATCCTTATCACCCTCAACCACTCCCTTGGTTTATCTTCATCCTAACTAATCCTACAACTAACCAAGCCTATTATCATCCAAGCCCTAGCCAAACCATCCATCTTACCACATGTCATGTGCGCACACCTCCTTGAAAGTAGGAGAATGTGCGCACCCTTCTCTCCCTCTCTTTCTAGTTGGTGCACAATCAGCTCAACAACCAACTATGGGTTATCCTTATCATCCTCAACCTCCCTTGAGTTATCCTTATCTTCCCTCAACAACCTCCAGCCTTATCTCCTCCTGCAGATGGCGCCATCAACTCCTATCTCCTCCCTCTACCCTACTCCAAGACAGCTTCTCCTTGCTTGGACATATTCATCAGCAAGTAAGCAACCTCTCCAGACCCCTTGTGGTGTGCCAAGTGAAGAAGAAGAAGGAGAAAAGATCTCCCTCCAGTAGGTGCGCCAGTAGCAACCCAACCGGTGGTGCACCGATTCCAACAGCAGGTGTTCCTTCTTGGAGCACCGATTCCGGCACCATCTTCAGCAACAAAAGAAGAAGAATAAGAAGGATATAAGGCCAGCCATCTTCTCCTTCAATCTCCAACAAGGATTGTGCCAAAAAGGTGAGGGAAGATGTAGTACTTTCTAGTTCTTTTCCTCCCCTCTTCTTTCTCTTCCCCTCGGCCTTCTCTATGGCCATTCAAGAAGCTCCAAAAACCCAGCCTTGTTGGTACCACTTAAAGCCCATGTTCAACCTCCTTATGTTGGTCCCACAAGCCATCAAATATTAGCCTCTTTGAGCCCTTCATTTCAGACCCCTTGTTGTCCTAATTCTGGCTCCTCATTACCCATGTGCGCACAGCCCATAGGTGGCCTGTAAACAGCCCATTTGGCACCCCCAAACAATCCAATCACCCTCTTTGATGTATGGAAGGAGGGGTGACAGACCAGGCCTCTTGGAATCCACCAGATGGGCCAAGAAGTTAAGCCAAGTGGCCCTAATTTCCATTCATCAAATGCCTTTGCATAGCCCCTTGACTTCTCTATTTGGCCATCCAAATAGTCCAAGTTCTGCCCACCTGAGCAGCATCCAAACATAAGCCCCCTTTCAGCCCATGATTGGCCTATCAAAACACACTTTAATCAGGTCCTTGCGTGCCCCCTTGATGGCCCTTTAACATAGCACCTGAATGGCAAAAGAAGTCAGCCCATTGGCAGCTCTCAAAACAGCACCAAAACAGGCCCCTCTTCAGCTCTCTACATGGAGGCTTGCATCACCTGATGCTGCTGCAAGAATAAACAAAAAATGGCAAAGGCATACAAGGTTTGAAGCTGGCCATTTTGGCCTTGAAGTGCTGCAAACAGGCCATGCTGGCCCTTGAAGAGCAAATCAGGCCGCCAAGGCCCAAGATGTTCAAGACCGGCCTTACCAGGCCGACATAGCATGAAGACCAGCCCATTGTGTTGATGAAGCTAGCTCATTGGGCCTTGGACATTTAAAAAGCACACATAACTAAATCTTAAGGCGAAATGCCAAAATTAAATAAGGAGTTAGCACCACCACATGGGCGCTCCCCCTTGGGCGGCTCATCCAGCTTGCACCGGAACGCTGACTTGGACGTAGGCGCGGGCTGGCTCCTGTTGTAGATGATCCTTCCCACTACTTGGAAAGTCAAAAGACTATGCCATGTAGGATGGGTAAAAATTCCACACCGATCGGAAAATAAGTCGGCATGCTGCCAAAATTCTCCTGGTCAAGTGGGATTTTACACCAAGGGAAGGACTTTGACACTTCGACAAGCATTATTCATGGCATATGAACTGCCACATCTGATGTACACCAGCATGAACATGAATATTCAATGAACATTTCAAGTGCCAAGTTGATTACATGTGATTGGGTATCGACACTAGTCTTACAGACCGGATGTGATGCAAACCGAACAAGAGTTAACCAAACCTGAAGTTAACTTAATTAAATACAAAAATACATTGAAACCAAACCTTAAAACATGCTTAAAATAGATCATTAAAGCTTTGACATTCAACAAAAATCAGATTTAATACAATCTGGAAAAATTTATTCAATACACTTAATCCATTTGAATTCAAATGCTTAAACAAGTGCAAATCAAACCAATTGAAAAGAACACATAAAGAAAACATTAATGCATATGAAATTCATTTTAAAACATGTCAAATTCAGATCATTAACAATTTGAAGTTCAAGTTTAATCAATTTAAACCAAACTTCAAAATATTTAAAACATACCGAATGCACCAGAATCAGTACTAAAAGACCAACCAATCACATGAAAATGACTCAACACATGTTATTGAAACATAGGCAAGTCAAATTGATCAACACATCTAAAATATCAAGTTCAAACAAAAAATAAAATAAACTTCAACAATTAAAGTAAAACAAATCAAACAAATCAAACAAATCAAACAAGCTCAAAACACTTAACATTCAAATCCAAGTCAAATGGAAATATGAAATCAACATTTCAAACCACATCAAAATCCATTCTTAAATCAAACATAAATCAACTTCAAACAAAATCTAATCAAACTTGTTTGCATCTCATTGGGCCTAAAAGGCTAGGGCCCTTTGTGTTCTTTATATGTTGTGGATGTGCACGCTCTTGTCAAACAAGATCGCTATGACAGTTAATCAAGGGTGTTCGAGTGTTTGCTCGATGTAAATAAACATTGGATATTCGCACCATCCGATGGAGAGGTCAAAAAAATATTTTCATAGAACCCGAACCTCGGTTTTATACTCTTCTAATATCACCTGGACTATCTAGTAGTTTTTATGGTCTATCGCCTATTTTGCTAGAAAATTCGGATGTCGATATTTCAAAATATATAAAAACAAAAAGTCTTTTCTAAGAATCAAAAATATTCCCGAGGTTCCCACACTAGGGTAGCTCCAGGTTTCAAAGTTAAACAATGTTCAACTAATGAGTTGTCTAACCCCGGCATGTCTTCGTATGTCCATGCGAACGTGTCCTTATATTCTTCCAAAATTTTGATTAAGCTCTATTCCTCGGTGGGAGTGAGGTTTGCACTTAGGAGGACTATTTTGGGATCTTCCAGTGTTCCAAGATTTAATTCTTTTGTCGGTTCATTCACTATGGCTGATGGTTTTTCAAACCTTTTAAGTCCAGATGCATACGCATCAGCCAAGTCCTCAATTCCATCCTCGAAATCTGGATCCTTTTCTGATAAAACCTCGTAAACTCCCAGTGTATGATCTACATTGAATTCATTCTCATATTGGATTTCGTCAAGCTAGATAGCATTTTTCAAAAACCTTGGCAGCCTTGCACATTCCTTGCATTTTTGAGCTATTTGCTGGAGATATCTCTCTGGCACACGTTTACCTCAGAGTTTCTTCTTTCCTACCCTAACTACTCCTAAAGAAGATGGAATTGGAAAAGCGGTATCTACAGTGGGTGAAGGATCGAGCAGATCGATCAGTGAGTCAGAGAAGAGGCATCCCTGGTTGGGAGCACCCTCTGAGATAAGAAGAGACGTCTCCTCAATGGAAAACTGAGTTTTCAAGAAGACGTTTTTTTTGGGTGTTTTCAATAACGGAAAGAAAATGCACCGGTGGGGCTCGAGTAGAAGTAGAAAGCTTCAGTAAACATAAGAAAAATAGGCTCGTGGGCCCAACAATGACAAGAAATGGGCAGATAGGCCCAAAGCTAGTGAAAAGATCTAAGGGGCACGTGGGCCCAAATGTTGGGCATGTGGGCCCAAAGCTAGAAAAGAAATTTAAAGGGCACGTGGGCCCGATTGGTGGGCACGCAGGCCCAAGGTTGTTGGATCGAAATGGGCGTAGAAGCCCAGTGGAGTAAGAAGATTTGTATGGGCTCTCAGGCCCAGTGATCAGTTTGCGTGGCCAAGCCGGCCCAGAAGTAGAAATCAGGCTAAACAGCCCATCAAGCGAATTCAGGAGGGAGAGTGTGAGGACTTTGAAACACGTGACCGTAGGATACGGCTCACGCGGGATGTTGTTTTGAGGTGGGTTTGAGTGGACAAGTTGTTTAGAGATGGACTTGCCCTCGACTGGTTCTTCCTCTTCTATGAGCAACCGAGCCAAAGATGAACTCAGGTTGTCCACTTCCTCCTCTTGCTCTGGTGCCTTCTTCATCTTGACTGGTTCTTCTTCTTCGTTATGGCCATCATCATTGTCTCCCCTTTGATGAAGAGTTTTTTGAGTCCCATGGCATTTTTTGGCCGGTAGACCATCCTCGGAGTGAAATTGGGCTCGTAGCCAAGCCCATGCCTCTTTTGTTTTTGTACTACTTTAATGGGGTGTACAACCCCCTGCAGCTCCTTTCCCAACACCTTTCCTGGTTGATAGCCCATCCCTTTCATTATCCTCCATGCAACTGTATAGGGAGGCGTCGTTATCATCATGACCTCAGTCAGCTCTGTAGTTGAAACCAACAGCTGGACAAATTCTGATACTGGTAGTGTAGAAGAGGGGTCATCCACGCCATTTAGAATGGGGATGTTGGGTACTTTAATCACCTGGCCCTTGAATGGAAACTTTAGACATTGATGATTAGTAGAGGCAACAGCTCATATTGCCTTAAGGTACGGGCATCCCAAAATGGCTTTAAATGTAGGGTCCAGTTCTAGAACATGAAACTTGGTGGTGACAACACACGGCCCGAGCCCTACTTCCAATGTAACCACCCCTCGTGCCAGCTTCCGGGAGTTGTCATAGGCTGTCACTGTGACGGCAAAAGGCTCGATTTCTTCATCGGAGATGCCACAAAGTTGCAAGGTTTCTGGCAGTATGACATTTATAGAGGCTCCGGTGTCAATCAAGTAGGATTTAATCTCCATGCCTCTGATGACTACTGCAACGCGCATAGCATATTTTCTGATCTTTGGCCGTGCCAACTCCTCTTGTGTAAATGTGAGTGCCGGATGTTCACTCCTCGGGGTCAGGACTATAATGATCTTTTCGGGCGGGAGGTCCTCATTGACCATGACCCGCTGTAAGTACTGTTGTAGAATGTCTTGATGATTCTTTGACCTCTTGATCAGCTCTAGGATTGAAATCCATGCCGGCATTTTGTCTAGATGCTTCAATAGGTCATATGCCGTGCTGGGCAACGGTTCTTCTACTGCCTCTTCTACTTGCTCTTGTGGTTGCATCCCAACCTGGGGGAAGACCCTTTGGAACATCCTCCCACTATGAAGTACCGGTGCCAGCATGGTAGGGAGGAGTGGTGATGATGGTGATGGTAGGGTTGGTTGGTATGTTGAGGAGCCCGTGGTAGGTAGGGGTGGTGAGGATCGGATGATGAGAGGTTGTGGAGTGGTGGAGGCCGGTGTGTTGAGTGATGGTTGGGGTGTTGGTGGTGACTGTCTAATGATGAGGGGTCGCAGAGTGGCAGTGACTGGTAGGTTGGGTGATAGTTGGGGTGTTGTTGGTGATGGTCAGATGATTAAGGGTTGCGGAGTGGTGGCGACTGGTAGGTTAGGTGACGGTCGGATAATGAGAGGACGAGGGGTGGTGGAGGCTGGTAGGTTAGGTGATGTTTGGGGTGTTGGTGGCGGTCTAATGATTAGACGCCAGAGAGGATTAATGGTGGTTGGTAGGTTAGGTGATGGTTGGGGTGCTGGTTGGGATGCTGGTGGCAGTCTAATGATTAGGCGCTGTGGAGGGTTAATGGTTGGTGAGGGTAGTGGTGTTTGGGTAGTTTGTGGGTTGGGGGAAGCTCTTGGTATGGAGAGTATGGTGCGGTTTGTAGGTGGGGTTGGTCTGGCAGGCATGGAGGCGATTTGATCCTCGACCTGCCAACCTGGGAATGGTGGGTTGACTCCTCGATGGTGGAGTGGATGAGGCCGAGTCGTTGGTTTGGTGGTGCTGGTGCCGGTGCTTAAATGGGTGCGTGTACCGGTAGTGGATCTTGGACTATGCCCAGGCCGGGCTGCTGTTGTGCTTGCTGTCGCCGTGGTTGATTCTTACGTGCCTTCATTGCTTGAATGGATTCTCCCATCTGTGCCTAGTCAATGTTCCCCTGATCATTGAGGTCATGAATGTAGTCTTTAAATTGGAAAATACATCCACCGTGTGCCCAAGATATTCATTGTAAGCGCAGTACTTTGTCATATCAACATTCGTCGGCCATCCTTCTCTTTCTTTTGGAAACTCCAACTGCTGTTCAGCCATCAATGCATTGAAAATATCGGTGAGGGGGAATGGCAGTTGAGGATAGTACTCTCTCTTGGGTCCCCCCTCCTAGGTCGGTTGGCTGGTGGTGGCACTTGGTTGTAAGCTTGTTGTTGCGGTGATTGTCGGTTCTAGATAGGTTATTGTTGAGGCGCTCGGTTGTTGGCATTTTGTTGCTGGGGCGCTTGGTTGTAGGTGGGTTGTGGTGGTGGTGCTCGGTTGTATGCAAGTTGTTGCTGGGGCTGAGGAGCTGGTTGAGGTGCTGGCCGGTATTGTTGGTTGGGTGGTGGGTTACGGTATTGACTTTGACGATACCCACCCTGGTTTCCTTTGGCATTGATGCTCTCGTTATTGACTACCCCTTCGGTAGTGGGTCCTACCTACAGGTGTAGGCTTTCTAGTGTTACAGGGTTTAGGGTCGAATGGGTTGATCATGGATGCATCCTTAAAATAGGCTTGGAGGTAGCAGGCATTATCACACAGCTCACTCATGGTTGTTGGGCGGTGCATGATCAAGAGGTTGCGAAGGTTAGGCATGGTGTTCCTGATGAGCATCCTCACCTGCTCCCCCTCTGAGATGGTATCAACTAGCCTTTCAGCCATTCCCCTCCACTGATGAGCAAACTTGGCAAAGTCTTCATCTGGCTTCATCTTCTCAGCAATTAAATCTGTTATCGAGTAGGCTGGCCCCACCCGATCCTTGTTCCTCTACAGAAACTTTGCCATGACACTATCGAAATCTGCTGCCTCAATAGAATCAAGAGAATAGAACCAGTCAAGGGTGGATCCCTCCAATGACCGACGGAATAGGAAGGCAAGTGCTTTGCAGTGATTCTTCAAGAATGCGGAGTCGTATATGAAATCCTTCAGATGGTTGAAAGGATTACTAGTCCCATTGTAACGTTAAAAAACTGGTATCTCTGAAGGAGGAAGGTGTAGAATTGGGAAGGATGAGAATGAGATTTTGGGAGCAGTTTTGGAGTCCAAACGGTGATTTAATTCCTCAAATCACTCATCCATTCGGTTGAGCTTATTGTCAACTCCGAAAATGGGGTTCCGGATTGGCACCTCAAGAGAAGGTGACAGATGGAATAGGGGAAAAAGGGGAGTGAATCGGAAAACACTCGGAAAGTAGTAAAAGGTCCTCACCTCGGTCCCACACTCACATTGATCCCCGAACTCTCATCTCATGGCGTCGCTCGAGCACCGGAGACGATTTGGGTCATGTGGGAGGAGAGTGAGGAATAGAATAACTTAGAACATGATAAGAGAAATTGTGATCGCCAGGAGCCGTGGGCTCCGCTTTATGGAATATAAATCAAGAGATGAGTTGAATTGACCATGTGTACCTTAGTGTGGGAGATTAAGATGTGAGTTCAATCTTCTTCTTCTTCGGCCGGCCGATGAAGAAGAGTCCAACCGATGCTAGCTTGATGTATTTGTGCAACGGATTCGGGGTTAGCCCTAACCCTTTTTTCTTTGGTTTTTTTATGATGTATGAAATGATGCAAGATTGAATAAAAATGATGCTTAAATATGAACTAAATGATTTGAATGAAGATTTAGCAAAGAGAATATGAATGGTTAAAGACAACACAACCCAGGTAAAGTGGCAACCGAGTTGAACAGATTCAATGTAAACTGCGCAACTCTGATGCAGAGACTGTAACGAACAGCACCAATGTCAGAATAAAGTGATGTTTATTTAAAAATAAAGAGAACTCCCCAAGGGTGTTTTTATATGAAGACAAGTTTTCTTGAATCTTATGATAAGTAATATGATTTTACCTGATAACCCGAATCTTGGACAGTGAAGTTCTGGAAACTCCTAGCATAATGTCAATGTAGGACGTTCTATGGGAACCACAGATATATGAATTGAATTATTATTATTTTAAATAAAATAGGACTCACCGAGGAACAATTTCTATGAAGATGTATAGGCTGAATCCACCCCATTAAATGTACTGAAATTGACTGATAAAATGATGACTTAGAATAGAAGACTTCAGATCTGTCTGTGCAGCGCCGGTGTTGAAGCTGTAACAAGCCGAGGAAATGTCAGAATTGATCTCCGTTTGTTGGAGATTAAATATATCTTGACGTGGCACACTTCTTCTGAAGGAAGTCTGGCCTTAAAATGACTAGAAAGATTTGTAGAATCCGATGATCAGCAGTGCAGCATTTCAAAGCATAAACTGGCTTCTTCTTTACTTTGGGATGATCTCCGAGCACCTGGATGAAAAGAAGACGATTTGGGGAGGTTGGGATGAGCCTAGGGTGGCTGGAGGACGAAGAGAAGAGTTATGGAGGATGGGGATGCCCTTCTTAGGTCATTCATATGAGTCTCCCTTTATAGGGGATGAAAACTAGGTAAAAAAATAGCAAGTTTTGATACATCCAACCATAGCTTGGATTTCCTCCATTTAATGTTGCTAATTTTCATCATGAGGCATCTATAAACTTAACCAAATGATTTAGAAGGATTTGAAACTGTGGATCACCTTCCCCATGTTCAAAATATGTCTCCACTTGAAGATGAAACAAATCTAGTCTAAAAATAGCAAGTTTTGATGTATAAGACAACAAGTTGGATTGCCATCATTTGATGATGCTAATTTCGACCATGAAGCTTCCAGATACTATATAAAATAATATGGAGGAGGAAAAAGGAAGGTAAGTTCGTGAATTTGTCAGATATGTGCCCAATGGGCTGGGCTTGCATGCAATTGGGCTTGATCGGTGCTGCGTGCAGACAGAACTGCACGTCTGACTTCCAAAGGGCGCTGCAGACAAATGGGAGATCTGAATTGAATGCCGTTTGTTGCAATGGAAAGATAACTCAGAGAATAATATTATTCATGTTGAATAACTTTCTTTAAAAGTCCATATAATCCTGTGAAAAATTTTAAAGTAGAGAATATGCTGAGAAAAGCATAATCTGGCACACCACCAAGAGTCTCTTGTTCGGCAAACACGGATTTGATTAGAAATTAGCAAATCATCCTCATATTTCCAATAAGCACCTCGGCTCATCCAAAAGGGTGGTTCATCATGATTTTGATGGTCTAAAAGAGATGTTTCCAATGTAATAATGGTTTAAGCTCTAAATAAGGCCAAATTGGCGTGTCTACACTTATCAATGAAAGCTTGGGTGAGGCTGGATTCCTGAGCCACCAGAGCAAAGTGTTTAGGTGAACGGGTTGGAAGAGGTGGGTTGGAAACAAAAGCATTATGTGAATGCCCCACGACGGAGTGAAATGATTAGGGGCTTGACTGCCAATTGAAGTGGTGAGGGAGCTTCATCGCCGTCAATCTGTTTGACGGGCATCTTGCCCTTAGTGGTAGATTGAATAATTGCAAAGGTCTCGAGATCAAGGTGAAGAGATAGATCCTTGAGAGCTTGTTCTATACTATGTGAGGAAGATCGGTGAGCGGGATCTTCGACCTCAGGTTCCATCACGGCATTAACATGGCCATCTGATTGGACCATGGGTTGCTGAAGCTCGTAGTGACCTGTCTCGTACTCCTCTTCTTGGCCGTAGTAGTCCGACATCCCGAAGTGTCTTCCAGACCTTAGTGTCATGGGCATCCTGTCAAATTTTCTTACAAAATGGTTGAAAGAAGGCAAATGAAAAGTGTAAATGCAAAGAGAGTTTTTGTTTGATTATGCTTTGTTTATGTTTGAATTGATTTGGTTTCAATTTTGTTGTTTGGCAAGCAAGTCGAACACAAAAATTAAATGGATTTTTTTAGGTGTTTTGAAAGCAGAAAATGTTTGGGTTGTTTTCAATTGTTGTGAGCAAACAAGTTGTGCAAACAAGTTTTTAAAATGACTACTCGACAATTTTTGGGTTGAAACCTTAGATTAGATTGATCGTTAGCAATTGTTCACTCAAATGGGAATAGTTCCTATTGCTTCAATCTTCAAGACCTAAGGTTGTCACTCAATCACCACGAGTAGGTACTTGGGTTCTTCGGGTTTTGGGAAAGTTGTACAACCGGCCCAATCGTGCGGAGAGGAATACTCCACGGATGGGGACTTACAGAGGTCTTTATAGAAACCACCAAATCAAATAGGAAAGAATATCCCAGAAGAGAGGTAAGAATCCACCAAGAAGGTGTTTGGAGGGTGAGGGTGTGTTGGGAGAGAGAGCCCCCATCTCGAATGGCCTACGGATCGGATCAAGTCCGGTACCCGATGCAAAAGTTAATGCAAAAATAAAAATAGAGGGTAGGAGAAGAAGAAGCAATCAATATGCAAACATGAAATGAATGAAAGCTAATAAATCAAGCAAGTGAATGCAATCTAGACAAGCAATGATAAAGTAAAACAAGTAACTAGCAACTAGCAACTAGCAACTAAAAGGTGGTTCACGAGGGAACCAGCTTGTAATGGAGTGTCCAAGTGGGGACAAATCTGAAATGAAGGTAAAAGGATGGTCCACGTGGGGACCGATTTGAAAATAAAGTGGCTCACACGGGAGCCGGGTTTTGGAAAGGTAGGTGGTTCATGCGGGAACCGGTTTTTTGATGGAAAAGGGGTGGTTCACACGGGAACCAGTTTGTTTGTTTGGAAAAAGAAAAGGAGGGCCACGTGGGGCCAATCTAAAATGGTTCAAAGGGGTGGTCCATGCGGGGACCGATCTGAAAGTGAGTTGGTTCATGCGGGAACCGGTTTAGAAAAGGGGTTGGTTCACGCGGGAACCGATTTTTGTGAAGAAAAGGGTGGTTCACGTGGGAACCAGTGTAAGAGTTGAAAAAATAGAAAGTGGGCCACATGGGGCCAATCTAAAGGTGCTGTAAAGAGGTGGTCCACGCGGGGACTGATCTGAAAATAAGTTGGTTCATGCGGGAACCGAGTTGGAAAAGAAAGGTGGTTCACGCGGGAACCGGTTTATAAGAAGAAAAGTGGTTCACGCGAGAACCGGATTGAAATTAAAGATAAGCAAATCAAGTCCACATGGGGGACAATCTTTAAAGGAAGATTAAACAATAAGTTTAAAAGTAAATGAACATAGAAAAGGTAAAGGACAAGCTGGTTCATGCGGGAACCAAGTCGGAAAACAAAGTTGCATGAATCAATCAAGCTAGCACGGTTGAAGACATTAGATATCCTACCGTTGTCACCAAAAAGCTGTCGACTCCAGAAACGGGTTCCGGATCGGCACCTCAGGAGAAGGTAATAGATAGAATGGGGGAAAAAGGGGAGTGAATCGAAAAACACTTGGAAAGCAATAAAAGGTCCTCACCTCGGTCCCACACTCACATTGATCCCTGAACTTTCATCTCACGGTGTCGCTCGAGCACCGGACACGGTTCGGGTCATGTGAAAGGAGAGTGAGGAATAGAATAACTTAGAACATGATAATAGAAATTGTGGTTGCTAGGAGCCGCGGGCTCCGCTTTATGGAATAAAAAACAAGTTTGAGTTGATTTGACCGTGTGTACCTTAGCGTGGGAGATTGGGATGTGGGTTCAACCTTCTTCTTCTTCGGCCGGCCGATGAAGAAGAGTCCAACCGATGCTAGCTTGATCAACCTGTGCAACTAGAATAATAAACCAAGTGAAAGGGGCCGATTAGAACTATGGGAAGTGTAGAAACTATAGGAGAGGAGATGGAAGAAAGAAGCAATTGGAATAGAACTCACCGGATTGGGGCAAGCCCTAGCCCCTTTTTTGTACTTTTGGTTATATAAAAATGATTTAAACTAAGTAAAATATGATCTAACAATTAAATGAACTAGGTTAATAGAAACTTAGAGAATGAAATGGCTTGAGTTCAAGCCGAGATGAGTGAAACAAGCCGGTTGGGTAGCTTTGCACCCTTCTGGCGTGACTTTGGTGTAGAGAAAGCTAAGGATGACCCCAATGTCAGAATAGAGTTATGTTTGTTTCTATGGATAGGAAACTTGGAGTGGAAGATATCCTATGTTGATGACTTATCCGTAATATGTCTTTATAAGCCTGTAAAAATTATGAAATTGGGCGGATATAAAAAACAGAACTTGGATGCGCGCCCTAAGTGAAGCAATCGCCATGAACAAAAGGTAAGTCAGAATTGAGTGCCGTCAATTTCATATGAAAGAGGACGAAGAGAGGAAGAACTCATATGTTGAATACATTTGTAGAAGGAGCCCCAGATTTTCTGCAGAAGCCTATGAATTTGGTTGATGCAGAACGCATGAATCGGGCTTCTCTTTCACTTCGGGATCGATCTCTCGACGTTGGATCGGCTTTGAGCGTCGGGACGGCCTTGGGAGAGAGCTTGGATGACCTCAGGATGAGCTAGGCACAAGGTATTAACCCTATTTTGCTGAGAATGGCCCTCAATTTATAGGGAATTGAAACCGGTGCAAAATTTGGAAACTGGACTGGGGGCGCGGTCTGCGCGCCCCCCTGTTTCAAAGGAAGCGGGGGCGCATTACGCGTCTCACTGCTAAAAATCGATGGAATCTTCTAAAAATTGCTAAAAAATAAACATGACAAACGTAACGTGCCACCAAACCGGGATGCGGTACAAATAATCGAAAATCATAGATGGTAACCTTCCAAAAATCTGGTTTAGAAGGTGTAAACTGGGGCAATTTCCAATTTTCGGAAACTGACCGTGCCCCCACATTTCAAAGGAAGCGGGGGCACGCAGGGCATGCCGCTAGTTTGAGTGCGTGCAGGGTGTGCCCCCGGGTTGAGGGCGTGCAGGGCGTGCCCTCCCCTTTCAAGGGGAGCGGGGGCGCAGTACACTCTCTCTCCTGCGCGCGTGTTCCGCAAGCCGTATCTTGCAAATGGGATGTTCGATTCGGCTCCCGTTCGTTGCGTTAGAAAGAGAGCCTTCAGCCGCACCTCCTCAAGTTGGTAAACCAGACATCATGACTCCCGAGATGTTCACATCAGGCTTTCTACCAGTTTACCCTTCGCGAAAAGCCGAAAACTACGGCGAAGATTCGGAAGGGCACGGTTCCGGTCGAGGAATCTCGGGTCAACTCGGGATGACTTAAAATTATGACTGAACAAGTCCGGTACGATTGGAAAACCTGAAGTCATCGAAAAATCTGAGATTAACCAAGTAGACGTGAACCGAAACTCGGAAAAGCCGTAAAACCCTAAAATCGACCGAGATGGCCGTATGGCCCCGGTTGATGAAATATACGGCTAGGATTGATCAAGATGACCCGAAAAGACCCGGTGATGACTGGAAAGGCCTAACGCATGGTCTGGGATAGCCGTGTCAATACAGATAGAAAAGCTGTAACGAAGAAACCGTTATAGACTAACGCCTACCGAAATGACTTGTCGGAAACCCTGAATGTTATGGAACACACGCGGGACTCTCGAGATGTTCAAGCATGTACCATTCAAGGTTGGTCATCGAGCAGGCTTCGTGTTTTTACAATTCACGTGTGGCTCTTGCTTGAAGGTTACGACATTGTTCCGGAAATCATTGGTCCATTCTCAACTAACAAGGGGATCCACCAGCGTCCTTAGCTCATGTCCACGAGGTAATCCGGATCAGATAACAGTCAAATAATAGATATTGCCAATGTAATAAGAGTCTGGGGCTCCGAATCAGGCCAATTTGGCATGTCTACAGGGTTCATTGCCCATCTTTTGGCACCCTTTTGCACCCTATGAGACGGCCTCCTACTGAGGCAGTGGGCTCTATACTATCCTCCTCTAGTCCCCTTCACCTATTTTGGACCAAATAGAAGAGAATAGGGTAAGGTTTCCTTTCTGCCTTCAGTGTTCTGCCTTGCCTCTCTCGAGTGTCGGGCTATCTGGATTCTGGGATTAGAAGGTGTTGTGTGTGCAGGGTGATGTCTACCCTTGACTTCTAGCTGACATCCTTGGATCGATGACTTAATATCATACCAGACATTCTCCATTTTTTTCTAAGGAAAATATTTTTTGAGGTAAATGTCATTCCATGGATGGTTCAATTTTTCTCCATCGGCGTTGGTTAGCTCATATGCATTGTCTAGATATTTTTTAGTGATAACGAAAGGCCCTTCTCAGTTAGTTTATAACTTGGAGCAGGGACCACCCAGCTTAATGAATATGTATTTGACTACCATCTCACCGATTTCGAACTTTCTCTCTACCACCCTCTTTTGATAAAACCTTTTCAATCTGTTCTGATAAGTCCGAGCATGCTCGGAGGCGGCCAACCTTCTTTCATATAGGAGTTCAAGTTGTGCAAGAAGAGATTCTCGTCTCTCATCGAGAGGGATGTCCCTATCAAGCTGAACTCGGAGTGATGGAAAGAGTACTTCATATGGGACCACCGCTTCCATCCCATATGCGAGAGCATATAGGGTTTGACCACTAGGGGGGTCCGCACATAAATACGATAAGCCCATAGGGCATCTACAAACTAATATGGCCAGTCTGCAAACTTGCTAGACTTACAGGTTTTCCTAATAATTTTGATGAGGTTTTGTTGGTGGCTTCTGTTTGACCATTGACTTGTGGGTAGTACAGAGATGAATGATGCAATGCAATGTGGTACCTATTGCAAAGATTGCGCAAATCTTTAGAGAGAAATTGGGTCCATTGTCTGTGATGATGTCGCTGGGGATTGTCGACTCCAGAAACGGGTTCCGGATCGGCACCTCAAGATAAGAAGGTGAAAGATGGAATTGGGGAAAGGGAGTGAATAGGAAAACACTCGGAAAGCAGTAAAGACTCCTCACCTCGATCCCACACTCACATTGATCCCCGAACTTTCATCTCACGGCGTTGCTCGAGCACCAGAGATGGTTCGGGTCATGTGGGAGGAGAGTGAGGAAGAGATGAAATTAAAACATGAAAGATGTGGTCGCCAGGAGCCGCGGGCTCCGCTTTATGGAATGAAAATAGAAATAAAGTTGAATTTGACCATGTACCTTAGCGTGGGAGAAAGTGTGTGCGGGTTCAACCTTCTTCTTCTTCGGCTGGCCGATGAAGAAGAGTCCAACCGATGCTAGCTTGATGTATTTGTGCAACTAGAAGACAATAAGACAAGAAAATAAGTGAAGAAGGATTAGAACTGAGTGAAGTGTAGTAACTTGTAAAAACAATAACATAAACGGCAACTGGAAACAAACTCACCGGATTCGGGGTTAGCCCTAACCCCTTTTTTTGTTTTTTTATGATGTATGAAATGATGCAAGATTGAATAAAAATGATGATTAAATATGAACTAAATGATTTGAATGAAGAAAAAAGAATATAAATGGATAAAGAAAACACAACCCAGGCAAAGTGGCAACCGGGTTGGACAGATTTAATGTAAACTGCGCGGCTCTGATGCAGAGACCGTAGAGGACAGCACCGATGTAAGAATCAAGTAAAATTTATTTCAAAATAAAGATAACTCACCGAGGGTGGTTTTATATGCAGACAAGTTTGCCTGAATATTATGATAAATAATCTGAATTTACCTGATAAGCCGGATCTTGGGCAGTGAAGTTCTGGAAACTCCCAGCACAATGTCGATGTAGGACATGCTATGGGCACCACAGATATCAAAATTGAATGATTCTTGTTGGAGATAAAATATAGCTCACCGGGTAACAATTTCTATGAAGGATGCATAGGTTGAATCCACCATTAAATGTACTGAAATTGACTGAGAAGATGATGACTTAGAAGAGAAGACTTCGGATCTGTCTGTGCAGCGCCGGTATTGAAGCCATAACAAGCAGAGAAAATGTCAGAATTGATCTATGTTTGTTGGAGATGAAATATATCTTGATGAACCACACTTCATATGAAGGAAGTAAGGCCATAAAATGACTATAAATATCTGTAGCAGCCGATGATTATCAGTGCAGCACGTTGGAACATAGACCGGCTTCTTCTTCACTTTGGGATGATCTCCGGGCACCGGGACGAAGATAGAAATTTTTGGGGAGATTGGGAAGAGCCTAGGGTGGATGGAGGATAAAGATATAAGTTCTGTAGGATGGGGATGCCCCTCTTAGGTCGTTCATATGAGTCTCCCTTTATAGGGGATAAAAAATAGGTCAAAAATAGCAAGTTTTGATACATCCGACCTTAGGTTGGATTTCCTCCATTTAATGTTGCTGATTTTCACCCTTAGGCATCTAGAAACTTAACTAGATGATTTAGAGATATTTTAAACCATGTATCACCTTTCCCATGTTCAAAATATGTCTCCATTTGAAGAGGAAACAAATCTAGTCTAAAAATGGCAAGTCTTGATATACAAGACAACAAGTTGGATTGCCATCATTAGATGATGCTGATTTCAACCATGAAGCTTCCAGATGCTATAAAAAGTGATATGGAGGAGGAAAAAGGAATGTAAGGTTGTGAATTGGTCAGATATGTGCCCAATGGGCTGGGCTTGCATGCAATTGGGCTTGATTGGTGCTGCGTGCGGACAGAACTGCGCATCTGACTTCTAAAAGGCGCTGTGGACAAATGGTAGATAAGAATTAAATGCCGTTTGTTGCATTGAAAAGAGGATTCAGAGGGGAAGATTATTTATGTTGAGGACTTCTTCATTGGATGTCCACATAATCCTGTGAAAAAATTTCAAGTAGATGATATGCTGGGAAAAGCATAATCTAGCACACCACCAAGAGTCTCTTGTTCGGCAAACACGGATTTGATTAGAAATTAGAAAATCATCCTCATATTTACAATAAGCACCTCAGCTCATCCAAAAGGGTGGTTCATAATGATTTTGATGGTCTAAAAGAGAAGTTGCCAATGGAATAATGGTTTAAGCTCTAAATAAGGCCAAATTGGCGTGTCTACAGCTTGCCTCGCCCTGATGTCGGCTTTGCAAGGGAATGGCATGTAGCGGAACGAAGTGAAATGTAGAGGAATGTAGAGAAGCGAAATGAGTTGTAATGGAATGCAGCGGAGCGAAATAGCAATGGACTGAAAAGGTGGCATCAAGGTGTAGATATAGACACGCTCAACGACCAAATTTGGCAAAGAGAATCTCTTCAAGTCTCCTGGTTAACTGCCATGTTTCATCAAGTCTTCCAATGTTCGATTGGTAAAAGATGTGCCATTGGCACGAGAGAAGAATTGCCAACCCCCAACGCGGTGGGGAGTCCCCGAAACATGGGTTTGTAGGTTCATCATCAGCTGGTAACCCATCTTTGCGGTGTTCCTGTACTGTGATGGGCTAAAGTTTAAAAAAGAGATTTGTTTTGAAAAAGTAAAAGAATACCAATCGAGCACATTCAGGCTCGTAGATTCATTTAAGTCTTCCATGAGACAAGATTCAATTCGGAATGGAATGATCTCAAATTCCGAAAGGCAAATGTTAAAGCACAGACCGTGAAGATAATGACGGTGCAAGTTCTGACCAAATAGAAGGCCCTTGGCGGGATGAATTGGCTGCCATGGTGGGATGAATAGCAAAGAAGTTGCAATGGCCACAGTGGTGAAAAGAAATGAAATATTTGATGGCACAAAGTGGTTATCGAACACGGTGGGATTCATAGACACAGTGGGATATTAGAGAGGTTGGTGGGACTAGAGATCATGGTGAGATTAGAGAACACGATGGGATTAGAAAACACGGTGGAGTATAGAATGATCGGAATTAGGATAAAAGATTTAGAGACTAAGGTGGGAAGGTGAAGATTTTAAAAGAATGTATGCAATGATCATGAAAAATGCAATGCAACTAATACTATATGATGCATGCTGGGCTCAAGAAAACAAAAACAAAACTTGTCTAACAATTAGTTGAAGATATAGATTGTCTATGAGGTCAGGATTCCCATTTGGGAACCATCGTCCCTCACTGCACAATTTTGGCTTATCTGTGAGCACAAAGAATGACCTGACCATCGTGGATTTTGATGAAGGGGATCTCGGGCCTGGTCTTCTTTGCATTCACGATCTTCAACATCAATGCATAAAATAAATAGTAATGTACCTAATATATGCTAAGAAAGGAAATGATAACGGTGAGTTTGCGGTGTGATGACATGCATTCTCACAAAAGAGTTCATGTGTCCTAATGAGGACACAGAGCAAAAGTTCCTCGACAAAGTTGAGGCCGAGGTAATGATGACACCTCCTCCTGAGAATCCTCACGGGAGGGAAGTGGCGAGCATTGCCTGCAAAAGGTTTCTCGGCAAAATTAAGGCCGAGGTTATGGTGACACCTCCTCCTAAGAATCCTCAGTGGAGGGAAGTGGCGATCATCGCCTTATTGAAATCTTGAAAATGGTCCTCGACGAAGTTGAGGTCGAGGTCATGGTGGCACCTCCTCCTAAGAATCCTTGGGGAGGGAAGTGGCGAGCTTCGCCTTGTTGTGAATTTCCCCTCATTTGTTCTTCGTGCCTGAAACACTTAGAAGGAAGAGATTAGAACAACAATCCGGCTTATCCCCCTTGCAAGTTGCAGTATGCCTTGACCTTTGTCAAGGGGTGTAAAGTTTTTCTTGTGCCTGAAACACTTAGAAGGAAGAGATTAGAACAACAATGCAGCTTATCCCCCTTGCAAGTTGCAGTATGCCTTGACCTTTGTCAAGGGGTGTAATAGCCTTCTTAAGGGTGTAAAAAAAAGAAAGCAGCAAGTACGCAATGAAAAACATGAATGTAAAGACAAGAATTCAAACCAAGCATGGTGAAATATATTATTTTTTTGTTTTGAAAATTCTATTAGAATTTGACAAAAAAGTTTTGTGAATTTTTTTTTTTTGGATTTTGAAAATATTCATTTTTTTTGGAGTTTTGACATTTTTTTTTGAAGTTTTGAAGATATTCAACTTTTTTTTGGAGTATTTTTTTTTAAATATTTTTTTGTTTGGAGAGAAAATTTAGTATTGACACAAGTTCTCATCACTTGGTTGTTTTTTCTAGGTTCGTTGGTAGACATCATATGCAAAATGGGGTTTCTTACCCAAAATCTTTCCGACCTTCAACCTTTGATCGGCTAGAGTTTAGCTTTGATTTGGTTGGTTCACCCACACCTTGGGGGTAAGAATGAAGAATTGAGGGAAAGTCCTTGATAGGCTTTGGAGATGTCGAGAGGGATTTCTCTACTCACACCCAATTGCCCGTTGGGGTTCGGCCTCTTCGGGTCTTTTCTTCTTTATTGACAAACCTATTTTTGTGGCACACATTCGGATAGGTGCTTTGACCTGTGGGGTCATTGCCCATCTTTTGGTGCCTTTTTTCATTTTCTGCATTTTTGGGTACTCATTCAGATAGGCCCATATTTGTTTAAACCTGTGGGGTTCATTGCCCATCTTTTGTCACCATTTTTTTGTTTGAGAAGTTGGACCTTCTGAGACGGCCTCCTACTAGGGCGGCGGATGCTTTCGATACTCTCCCCCTCTAGTCCCCTTTGCCTATCTTGGACCGAACAGAAGAGAATATGACGAGGGTTTTCCTTCCATCTCTAAGCCTTGCCTAGCTTCTCTCAGGTGTCAAGTCATCCAGATTCTGGGATCAGGACGTGTTGTGTGTGTAGAATGGTATCTACCCTCGACTCCTAGACAACAACCTAGAACATGTTGACTTAAGTCATACTGGTAGTTCTCTCCATTTTTGAGGTAGATTACATTCCATGGGCGAATCAATTGAAAACATGCCTTGCATTGTAAAGAATTCATTAGGATAAAACAAAAGGTAGTTATCATCAATCATAAATTTCTCTCAAGTAAGATTGTCATGTGAGATTAAAAATCATTTTAAAAAAATATTGCCTTACGGATGACATAATGATGATGAATGCAATTTCATGTAATACCTGAGAGAAGGAGAAGTTCATTGTTGATGACGGCTTCGCTTGTGCTTGCCTTGCCTTGCCTGCCATGCCTTGCCTTGCCTTGCCTAATTGCTTCCACTATTGATATGCACCATATTGCATTGGATTGGAGATTCATAGTCATAGGATGAAGTGAAAATGTGGAGGATCTAATTTAGCATGGCGGAGTCAAAATTAATGATGTAAAAGGCAAAGATTGTGGTATCACCCAGAAAATTTATCTACCTTGATTCTTTTTAAAAATAAAATTTGGAAAAGGAAAGAGAATGCTTGAAAAGAAAGGTGAATTAAAGTGGGATCTTGGGCCCAGGAGTTGATAGTGGGATTGCAAGCCCGGGAAGGGTTGGAATCAAGGGGCACGTGAGCCCAAGATTTGAATGTGGGATAGAGGGCCCGGTTGGAGGTTGAGCCCGAGGGACCCAATGAAAAGAGTGGGCACATGGACCCAATTTAAATGGTTGGGAGCAAGATTGTGATTTGTGATGGGCTCGTTGGCGCCATTGAAGAGTATGGGTGCGTAATCCCAAAGTTGAAGAAGTGGGGGCACGGGGGCCCGATTTCGAAGAAGTTTGGGCATGTGGGCCCGATGGTGAAGAAATGGGGGCATACAGGCCCGAAGTTGAAGGAGTGTGGGCATGTGTGCCCGAGTTTGTTGGAAGGTGGGCACGTGGGCCCGATTTAGAAGAAGTTTGGGCACGTGGGCCCGATGGTGAAGAAATGGGGGCATACAAGCCCGAAGTTGAAGGAGTGTGGGCATGTGTGCCCGAGTTTGTTGGAACGTGGGCACGTGGGCCCGATTTAGAAGAAAATTGGGCACATGGGCCCGGTTGTAGAAAAACATGGGCATGCGAGCCTGGTTGAGGTGAATTGCGGGCACGTGGGCCCGATTTAGAAAAATTAAGGGCACAAGGGCCCGATTGGAGAGAATTATAGGCACGTGGGCCTGATGGAAGGAAAGGGGCACGTAGGCCCAGTTGGGGAAAAGGGGCATATGGGCCCAGTTGAAGGAAAGGGGCATGCAAGCCCGATTGATTAAAAGGGGCATATGGGCCCGGTTGAAAAAAAGGGGCATAAGAGCCCAGTTGATTAAAAGGGACACATGGGCCCGGTTGGATAAAGGGGGCACGTGGGCCCGGCTGATGGAAAGGGGCACATGGGCCCGGTTGGATGAAAGGGGCATAAGGGCCCAATTGTAGAAGAGGGGCATGAGGGCCCAGTTGAGTGGGATAAAGTGTGGGCCGTGGCCCTAAGGTTGACAGATTTTGGACCATGGGCCTGATTGATGGTTGTAAGAAGGATAAATAAAGGGTGGTGGTCCTAAGATTGAGAAATTGTGGGCCCATGGGCCCGATTGTTGATTTGGAGGAGAATAAAGAAAGGGTCGTGGCCCTAAGATTGATTGATCGTGGGCCCATAAGCCAGATTGTTGATTAGGAGAAGAATGGGGTAAGGGTCGTGGCCCTAAGATTGATGCTAAGGAATTTACCTGCCTAGCTGGAGGAGGTCCTAGTATCCCCTTGCTAAGGTCTGCATCTTCCATCTGTAGGTTTATAGATTCCTTTCCCATTTCACTGACCAATTCGGTCTCCTTACTTCCCAGCTCAGGGGTCAATTCAATCTGACAAACTTCATGGATCAATTCCAATGATGACGATAGTTGATCTATACCTGGCGAATCCTTGCCTAGTCCTTGACAATCAACAAAATTTATGATTCCTTCATCTAAGCTTCCTTTAGAAGGCTTCTCCTCAGGATGTTCTATGGAAGAGGGCATGCCTAGTCTAGGGGATTCCAAAAAGGTAGAATGGTTTGGTTCGACCTCCCCTACTAGCTGACTTTGATCTTGAGATATAGCAATGACATGATGAGAAGCTGATTTTTCTGTCATGGCAGGAGCACAAATGGTTGGAGTTATTATTTCCTCTACCAACGTAGGAGCTTGAGGGGTCGGAGTGACTAAATCATATACCATAGCAGGAGCATGAATGATCGGAGTGACTGGTTCCTCTACCATGGAAGGAGCAACAGACGAAATAAGTGGTTTGACTGACTGAGGGGGAACCCTATTTTGAGGGGTTGATTGAAGTGGTGCTGGCATAGAAGTCGGTTCAAGTTGAAGAGCTATTGGTGTAATTAATTGAGGAGTCGTGGCTTGGATGGTTGGCTGAGGAGCTGTTGGTGGAATAGGCTGAGAAGCCAAGGGCCGGATGATTGGCCGAGGGGTTGTTGGTAGAATAGGTTGAGAAGCCAAGGGCCGAATGGTTGGCCGAAGGGTTGTTGGTGGAATAGGCTGAGAATTTGATTTTGATAGTGAGGTGTTGGCACAATTGACATGAGGAGCTTGATTGTGCACAATTGATTGTGCCGTTGACACGGGTTGCATGTCCGGCCGAGATTGTGGCATGGGTGGCCTAATCAACTGGCGTCGAGGAGTTGGCTGAAGACGATGATCTGAGTTAGGTTGGAGAGGGCTCCTAGCTTGGTTCATAGCATCAATGCTCCTCTCAAGCGTGGGCCTCAATTCATCAGAATATCGCATTAATTTCACATCTTCTTTTGCTTCCCCAATTATTGAATAGCCTGGCCCCATATCGTTTCAAGAATTTGGCCTTGACAATTTCGAAATCCCATATCTCTACTTCGTTCAATGAAAAAAACCAATCTAGTGCTACACCCTCTAAAGATCTCCTAAAAAGAAAGGCAAGGGTCTTTCTATCATTATGCCATCGAGATGATTTGCTCAGGAAATCATTGAGATGGGTGAAGGGATCACCTGAGCCATTGTAGCGATGGTAGGTTGGCATTTGTGATGGGGGGATGTAGATAGTATAGAGGAGAAATTCGACGATTTCTTTATCCTTGGCAACAGGTGGGGAGGAATTCCCCAGGGGGTGTGCATGTGGCACCTGGATGGGAGGGTGGTGGGTTGGTGTGCAAGCTGAAGAATGACCCACAATGGAGTGAGTAAATAAAGTAACATGGCAGGACTGCCCAGGTGGGGTTGTGGTAAGAGGTTGAACTGCCGATTGGGGAGGTGAGGCAGTTCGGTTGACTTTGGCTGCACCATGATTAATAGGCATCTTGCCCTTCACTATAGATTATATGAATGACAAGGTATTGGGATCAAGATGAAAAGATAGATCCTTAAGAGCCTGTTCTATACTAAATGAAGTGGACTGATGGGAATCCCCTTGCACTTCAGGTTCCATAGCAGCATTGACATGGCTCTCGGGTTGTTGTTGGAGCTTGTAGAGACCTTCCCCGTACTCTTGTTGCTTGTAGTAGTCCGACCTCCCAACGTGGCTTCCGGACTTTAGCATCATGGGCATCATGTCAATCTTTCTAGAAAGATGGTTAGAAATGAGAGCAATCAAAGCACACAATTGAAGATATTTTTTTATGTTTTTTTTTGTTTGATTTTTTTTGTTTCAATTTGGTTGGTTGGAAAACAAGTTGAACACAAAATTAAAGAGCTTTTTTTGTTTTGTTTTGTTTAGGTGTTTTTTAAGAAGAAGAAAAAATTTTTTTGGTTGTTTTCAATTGTTGTGGGCAAGCAAGTTGTGCAAACAAGTTTTTAAAATGACTACTCGACAATTTTTGGGTTGAAACCTTAGATTAGATAGATTGTTAACAATTGTTCACTCAAGTGGGTATGGTTCCTATTGCTTCAATCTTCAAGACCTAAGGTTGTCACTCAATCACCACGAGTAGGTACTTGGGTTCTTCGGGTTTTGGAAAGTGGTACAACCGGCCCAATCGTGCGGAGAGGAATACTCCATGGATGGGGACTTATGGAGGCCTTGATGGAAACAACCAACTCAACTAGGAAGGAATATCCCAGAAGAGAGGTTAGAATCCACCAAGAAGGTGTTTGGAGGGTGAGGGTGTGTTGGGAGAGAGAGCCCCCGCCTCGAATGCCCTACGGATCGGAGCAAGTCCGGTACCCGATGCAAAAGCTAAAGCAAAAATAAAAATGGAGGGTAGGAGGAGAAGAAACAATCAATGTGCAAAAACATGAAATGAAATGAAGTAAACAGAGCATTCGATATGCAAACAAGACAAGCAATCATGCAACAAAACAAACAATCTAGTGACTAGAATTGAATTAGAATGAAACTAGTTGCACAAACAAATCAAGCTAGCACGGTTAAAGACATTGGTTGTCCCACCGTGGTCGCCAAAAAGATGTCGACTCCAGAAACGTGTTCCGGATCGGCACCTCAAGATAAGAAGGTGAAAGATGGAATTGGAGAAAGGGAGTGAATCGGAAAACACTCGGAAAGCAGTAAAGACTCCTCACCTCGATCCCACACTCACATTGATCCCCGAACTTTCATCTCACGGCGTCGCTCGAGCACCATATATGGTTCGGGTTATGTGGGAGGAGAGTGAGGAAGAGATGAAATTAAAACATGAAAGATGTGGTCGCCAGGAGCCGCAGGCTCCGCTTTATGGAATGAAAATAGAAAGAAAGTTGAATTTGACCATGTACCTTAGCGTGGGAGAAAGTGTGTGCAGGTTCAACCTTCTTCTTCTTCGGCCGGCTGATGAAGAAGAGTCCAACCGATGCTAGCTTGATGTATTTGTGCAACTAGAAGAAAATAAGACAAGAAAACAAGTGAAGAAGGATTAGAACTGAGTGAAGTGTAGTAACTTGTAAAAATAATAACATAAACGGCAACTGGAAACAAACTCACCGGATTCGGGGTTAGCCCTAACCCCTTTTTTTGTTTTTTTATGATGTATGAAATGATGCAAGATTGAATAAAAATGATGCTTAAATATGAACTAAATGATTTGAATGAAGAAAAAAGAATATAAATGGTTAAAGAAAACACAACCCAGGCAAAGTGGCAACCGGGTTGGACAGATTTAATGTAAACTGCGCGGCTCTGATGCAGAGACCGTAGAGAACAACACCGATGTAAGAATCAAGTGAAATTTATTTCAAAATAAAGATAACTCACCGAGGGTGGTTTTATATGCAGACAAGTTTGCCTGAATATTATGATAAGTAATCTGAATTTACCTGATAAGCCGGATCTTGGGCAGTGAAGTTCTGGAAACTCCCAGCACAATGTCGATGTAGGACATGCTATGGGCACCACAGATATAAAAATTGAATGATTATTATTGGATATAAAATATAACTCACCGGGTAACAATTTCTATGAAGCATGCATAGGTTGAATCCACCATTAAATGTACTTAAATTGACTGAGAAGATGATGACTTAGAAGAGAAGACTTCAGATCTGTCTGTGCAGCGCCGGTGTTGAAGCCATAAGAAGCAGAGGAAATGTCAGAATTGATCTCTGTTTATTGGAGAAGAAATATATATTGATGAACCACACTTAGTATGAAGGAAGTCAGGCCATAAAATGACTATAAATATCTGTAGAAGCCGATGATCATCAGTGCAGCACGTTGGAACATAGACTGGCTTCTACTTCACTTTGGGATGATCTCCGGGCACCGGGACGAAGATAGAACTATTTGGGGAGATTGGGAAGAGCCTAGGGTGTCTGGAGGACGAAGAGATAAGTGCTGGAGGATGGGTATGCCCCTCTTAGGTCGTTCATATGAGTCTCTCTTTATAGTGGATGAAAAATAGGTCAAAAATAGCAAGTTTTGATACATCCGACCTTAGGTTGGATTTCCTCCATTGAATGTTGCTGATTTTCACCCTTAGGCATCTAGAAACTGAACTAGATGATTGAGAGATATTTTAAACCATGTATCACTTTTCCCATGTTCAAAATATGTCTCCACTTGAAGAGGAAACAAATCTAGTCTAAAAATGGCAAGTCTTGATATACAAGACAACAAGTTGGATTGCCATCATTAGATGATGCTAATTTCAACCATGAAGCTTCCAGATGCTATAAAAAGTGATATGGAGGAGGAAAAAGGAAGGTAAGGTCGTGAATTGGTCAGATATGTGCCCAATGGGCTGGGCTTGCATGCAATTGGGCTTGATTGGTGCTGCGTGCGGACAGAACTGCGCATCTGACTTCTAAAAGGCGCTGCGGACAAATGGTAGATAAGAATTGAATGCCGTTTGTTGCATTGAAAAGAGGACTCAGAGGGGAAGATTATTTATGTTGAGGTCTTCTTCATTGGATGTCCAAATAATCCTGTGAAAATTTTTCAAGTAGATGATATACTGGGAAAAGCATAATCTAGCACACCACCAAGAGTCTCTTGTTCGGCAAACACGGATTTGATTAGAAATTAGAAAATCATCCTCATATTTCCAATAAGCACCTCAGCTCATCCAAAAGAGTGGTTCATCAAAATTTTGATGGTCTAAAAGAGATGTTGCCAATGGAATAATGGTTTAAGCTCTAAATAAGGCCAAATTGGCGTGTCTACAGGGATCCCGAACCTGGCGATGATGTTGCATTTGATGAAGAAGCATAGTGTTGATGCCTTGTCTCCACGAACGCTTCTGCTTCTGCCCACTTGGTAAAGTACTCTGTAGCCATGATGATGAACGATTTGGAATGGATTTCAGAGTTGAGATCACTTAGAGGGCCAATGATATCGAAAGACCACATGGCGAAGGGCCATGGGGCATGAATCAGATGAAGGGAAGATTTGGAAGAATGGATCTTGTCAGCATGGAGTTGGCAAGAATGACAGTGCTGGACAAAGATGGATCAATCCTCTTCTAGGGTTGGCCAATAATACCCTTGCCTGATGATCTTCTTGACAAGAGCTTGAGCATTGACATGGCCCCCACATACCACATAATGTGCTTCCTTAAGCACCAATTCTGCCTCTTCTTCATCAACACATCTCATCAAAATTCTGCTCTGGATCCTCTTGTAGAGCACCCCTCCTAGGATGGTATACCTCTAGGATACTCCCCTGATGGCCTTCTTCTCTTTTGCATTGGATCCAGGTGGATATGTCTGATCCTGACAATACCTTGCAATCTCATCAAACCAAGGCCTCTCACCCTCATCTAACTCTTCCAACTCGACTAGAAAAATCTCTTCATTTTGCTCTAGATATTCCTTTCTGCCAAATCTCTCCTTGATCTTCAGAAATCGACCATCCTTAATCACTGGCATCGACCTTCTACGGACATGGATAGTCCACACCTATCTACCTAGCAGGACTGATAGAGATGAAGCTAAGGAGCTAGGGCGCTGTAGACATGCCAATTTGGCCTTATTTGGGGCTTAAACCCTTACTCCATTGGCAACATCTCTTTTAGACCATCAAAATCAAGTTGAATCATTCTTTTGGACAAGCCGAGGAGTTCACTAAAAATCTAAGGAAGAGTTTTTGATGTCGAATCAAATCCATTTTTTTCCAAACAAGAGTCCATTCTAACTTCCATGTTGCTCTTGGTGGTCTTTCACCAAGGTCGCGCCGCTTGGTTGTGTACCAAATTATGCTTTTCACAGCATATCCTTTAATTTAAAATTTTTTATAGGATTATGTGAACATCCAATGAAGAAGTATTTAACATCAATAATCTTACTCTATGAGTCCTTTCAATTCAACAAACGGCATTCAATTCCGATCTACCATTTGTCCGCAGCGCCTTTTAGAAGTCAGATGTATAGTTCTGTCCGCACGCAGCACCGATCAAGCCCAATTTCATGCAAGCCCATCCCATTGGGCACATATCTGACGAATTCATGACATTACCTTCATTTTTCCTTCTCCATATTGTAGACAAGCCAATTTGGCCTGATTCGGAGCCCCAGACCCTTATTCCATAGGACATATCTTTTATTTGACGGTTATCTGATTTGGATTACCTCGTGGAGATGAGCTAAGGACATGGGTGGAGCCCCTCGCAAGTTGAGAATGAACCAATGATTTCCGGAATGATGCCGAAACCTTCAAGCGAGAGCCACGCGTGAACTGTAAAAACACGAAGCCTGCTCGATGACCGACCTTGAATGGTCCATAATTGAAGGTCTCGGGAGTCCCACATGTGTTCCGTAACATTCAGGGTTTCCGAGAAGTCATTTCGGAAGGCGTTGGTCAACGACGGCTTTCGTTACGGCTTTTTTGATCTGTACTGACACGGCTATCCCGGACCACTTGTTAGGCCTTTCCGGTCATCCCCGGGTCTTTTTGGGTCATCCGGGTCAATTCTAGCCGAATACTTTCATCAATCATGACCATACATCCGGTTCAGTCAATTTTAGGGTTTCGCGGCTTTTCCGAATTGCGGTTCACGTTTACCGGGTTAATCTCAGAATTTTCGATGACTTCGGGTTTTCTGATCATACCGAACTTGTTCGGTCATCATTTAAAGTCATCCCGAGTTGACCTAAGATTTCTCGATCGGAACCGTGCTCTTTCGGATCTTCGCCACGGGTTTCGGCTTTCCGCGAGAGGGTAAATCGGTAGAAAGCCCCGTGCGAACATCTCGAGAGTCACACCAGCTGGTTTACTGACTTGAGGAGGTGCGTTTGAAGGCCCTCTTTCCAACGCAACAAACGGGAGCCAAATCAGACATCCCGTTTGCAAGATACGGCTCACGGAATGCGCGCGCAGGAGAGAGACTCTACCGTGCCCCCGCTCCCCTTAAAAAGGGAGGGCGCACTCTGCGCGCCCTCAACCAGGGGGCATGCCCTGCACGCCCTCAAATAGGGGAAATGTCCTGCGCGTCCCCGGTTCCTTTGAAAAGCGGGGGCGCGGTCAGTTTCTTTAAATCGCAAATTACTCCAATTAGCACCTTCTAAACCAGATTTTTAGAAGGTTTCTGGCGCTGATTTTCGATTATTTGTACCGCGCCCCGGTTCGGGGGCACGTTACATATGTCAAGTCAATTTTTAGCAATTTCCAGAAGATTCCGTCGATTTTTAGCAGTGATACGCGTAATGCGCCCCCGCTCCCTTTGAAACAGGGGGGCGCGCAGCCCGCGCCCCCGAAGTGAGGGCGCGCCCTTGGTTTGAGGGTGCGCCCTGCGCGCCCTCGTCCCCTTTGAAAAGCGGGGGCGCGGTCGGTCCAGTTTCTATTTTTTGCACCGGCTCCTGGAGACCACCTTTCTTTATATTCATGTTCTAAGTTAATTCACTCCTCACTCTCCTCCCACATGACCAGAACTGTCTCTGGTGCTTGAGCAACGCCGTGAGATGAAAGTTTGGGGATCAATGTGAGTGTGGGACCGAGGTGAGGACATTTTACCGCTTTCCGAGTGTTTTCCGATTCGCTCCCCTTTCCCCTATTCCATCTTCACCTTCTTTTTGAGGTGCCGATATGGAACCCATTTCTGGAGTCGACAGCTTTTTGGCGACCACGGTGGGACAACCAATGTCTTCAACCGTGCTAGCTTGATTGATTCGTGCAACTAGTTGTAATCAGACTTGTTTCCCGTGCGAACCGGCTTGTTCTTTACCTTTTCCATGATCATTTACCTTTAAATTTGCTGTTTACTCTTTCTTTAAGATTGTCCCCCATGTGGACTTGATTTACTTATCTTTAATTTCAACTCGGTTCCCGTGTGAACCACTTTTCTTCTTATAAACTGGTTCCCGCGTGAACCACCTTTCTTTTCCAACTCGGTTCCCGCGTGAACCAACTTATTTTCAGATCGGTCCCCACGTGGACCACCTCTTTACAGCACATTTAGATTGGCCCCACCTGGCCATCTTTCTATTTTGTCACCTTTTACCTCGGTTCCCGCGTGAACCACCCTTTTCTTTACAAAAACCGGTTTCCACGTGAACCAAACCCTTTTCTAAACCGGTTCCCGCGTGAACCAACTCACTTTCAGATCGGCCCCCGCGTGGACCACCCCTTTGCACCACTTTAGATTGGCCCCAAGTGGCCCTCCTTTCCTTTTTCCAATCAAACAAACCGGTTCCGGCGTTAACCACCCCTTTTCCTTCAAAAAACCGGTTCCCGCGTGAACCACCTACCTTTCTAAAACCCGGCTCCCGCGTGAGCCACTTTATTTTGAAATCGGTCCCCGCGTGGACCATCCTTTTACCTTTACTTCAGATTTGTCCCCACTTGGACACTCCAACACAAGCCGGTTCCCGCACGAACCACCTTTTAGTTGCTAGTTGCTAGTTGCTAGTTATTTGTTTTACTTTATCATTGCTTGTCTTGCTTGCATTCACTTGCTTGATTTATTTAATAGCTTTCATTCATGTTTGCATATTGATTGCTTCTTCTTCTCCTACCCTCCATTTTTCATTTTTGCATTAGCTTTTGCATCGGATACCGGACTTGCTCCAATCCGTAGGACATTCGAGGTGGGGACTCTCTCTCCCAACACACCTTCACCCTCCAAACACCTTCTTGGTGGATTCTAACCTCTCTTATGGGATACTCCTTCTTAGTTAATTTGGTTGTTTCCATCAAGACCTCCGTAAGTCCCCATCTGTGGAGTATTCCTCTCCGCATGATTGGGCTGGTTGTACCACTTCCCAAAACCCGAAGAGCCCAAGTACCTACTCGTGGTGATTGAGTGATAACCTTAGGTCTTGAAGATTGAAGCAATAGGAATCATACCAATTTGAGTGAACAATTGCTAACAATCTATCTAATCTAAGGTTTCAACCCAAAAAAATTGTCGAGTAGTCATTTTAAAACCTTGTTTGCATAACTTGCTTGCTCACAACAATTGAAAACAACCAAAAAAATCTCTCCTTTCAAAACACCTAAAACAAAAAAAAATCTCTCTAATTTTTGTGTTCAACTTGCTTGCCAAACAACCAAAGTGAAACCAAATCAAATCAAACAAACAATCATAACCAAACAAAAAAAGTCATCTTTGCATTTACACCTTTCATTTGCTTTCTTTCAACCATTTTTTTAAGAAAATTTGACAGGATGCCCACAACACTAAGGTCCGGAAGACACATCGGGATGTCGGACTACTTCGGCCAAGAAGAGGAGTACGAGATGGGTCACTACGAGCTTCAGCAACCCATGGTCCAACCAAATGGCCATGTTAATGCCGTGATGGAACCTGAGGTCCAAGATCCCGCTCACCGATCCGCCTCACATAGTATAGAACATGCTCTCAAAGATCTATCTCTTCATCTTGATCCTGAGACCTTTGCAATTATCCAATCTGCCACTAAGGGCAAGATGCCCGCCAATCAAGATCCGATCGAGGGAAATCAAGCCCCCTCACCACCCCAATCAGCAGTCAGGCCCCAAATCATCTCTTCTCCTGGGCAACCCTACCGTGTCTCCACTCACCCCATTATGGGGCATTCACATAGTACTATTCCAGTTTCTGTTTCCAACCTACCTCTTCCAACCCAATCACCTAAACACTTTGCTCCCATGGCTCAGGAATCTAGCCTCACCCAGGCATTAATGAACAAACTTAACTAGATGGATGAGCGCTTTGAAGAGATGAGGCACTGCCTCGATTCTAAAGCCATCCCTGAAATCTCGGTCCCATCCTTCCCAGTTCTACACCTTCCTCCTTCAGAGATACCAGTCTTCCAACATTACAACGGGACTGGTAATCCTTTCAACAATCTAAAGAGCTTTCTCTACGACTCCGCGTTCTAGAAAAATGACTGCAAAGCCCTTGCCTTCTTATTCTGTCGGTCATTAGAGGGATCCGCCCTGGACTAGTTCTATTCTCTCGATTCCATTGAGGCAGCGGATTTCGACATTGTCAAAGCGAAGTTTCTACAGAGGTACACGGATCGGGTGGGGCCAGCTTGCTCGATAACTGATTTAATTGCCGAAAAGATGAGGCCAGATGAGGACTTTGCCAGATTTGCTGATCGGTGGAGGGGAATGGCTGAGAGGCTAGTGGATACCATCTTAGAGGGGGAGCAGGTGAGGATGCTCATTGGGAACACCATGCCCAACCTTCGTAACCTCCTGATCATGCACCGCCCAACAACCATGAGTGAGTTATGTGATAGTGCCCGCTACCTCCAAGCCCACTTTAAGGACGCATCCATGATCAACCCATTCGACACCAAGCCTCGCAACACTAGAAAGCCTACACTTGTAGGACCCACCACCGAAGGGGTAGTAAACAATGAGAGCATCAATGCCATGGGTAACCAGGGTGGGTATCGCCAAAACCAATACCGTAACCCACCACCCAACCAACAATACCGCTCAGCTCCTCAACTAGCTCCTCAGCCCCAGCAGCAACTTGCATACAACCGAGCACCACCACAACAACCCACCTACAACCGAGTGCGCCAGCAACCAAATGCCTCCAATCGAGTGCCTCAACAACAACCTGCATACAACCGACCACAACCACAACAACAAGCTTACAACCAAGTACCACCACCAGCCAACCAACCTAGGAGGGGGGACCCAAGAGAGAGTACTATCATCAACTGCCGTTCTCCCTCACCGATATCTTTAATGCATTGATGGCTGAACAGCAGTTGGAATTTCCAAAGGAGAGAGAAGGATGGCCGGCAAATGTTGACACAATAAAGTACTGCGCTTATCATCGGTATCCCGGGCACACAGTGGATGTCTGTTTCTAGTTCAAAGACTACATTCATGACCTCAACGATCAAGGGAACATTGACTGGGCACAGATGGGAGAATCTATTTAAGCAATGAAGGCACATCAAAATCAACCACGGCGACAGCAAGCACAACAGTAGCCCGGCCTGGGTATAGTCCAAGATCCGCTCCCGGTACATGCACCCATACAAGCACTGGCACCAGCACCACCAAACCAACGACTCGGCCTCGTCCACTCTACCATCGAGGAGTCAACCCACCATTCCCAAGGTTGACAGGTCGAGGATCAAATCACCTCCATGCCCATCATACCAACCCCACCTACAAACAGCACCATACTCTCCATACCAAGAGCTGCCCCCAGCCCACAAACTCCCCAAACACCACTGCCCCCAACAACCATCAACCCTCCACGGTGCCTAATCATTAGACCGCCGCCAGCCTCCCAACCATCACCCCAACCTAACCCCCCAACCAGCATTAATCCTCCACGGCGTCTAATCATTAGACTGCCACCAACACCCCAGACATCACCTAACCTACCAGTCACTGCCACTCCACGACCCCTCATCATTAGACCATCACCACCAACACCCCAACCATCACCCAACATATCGTCCTCCACCAATCCATGACCCCTCATCATCCGATCCTCACCACCCCTACCTACCACGGACTCCTCAACATACCAACCAACCCTACCATCATCATCATCACCACTTCCCCCTACCACGCTGGCGACGGTAGTTCATAGCGGGAGGATGTTCCAAAGGGTCTTCCCCCAGGCCGGGATGCAACCACAGGAGCAAGTAAAAGAGGAGGCAGTGGAAGAACCGTTGCCCGGCACGGCATATGACCTATTAAAGCATCTGGAGAAAATGCTGGCACGGATTTCAATTCTGGAGCTGATAAAGAGGTCGAAGAACCATCAGGACATTCTACAACAATATCTGCAACGGGTCATGTTCAATGAGGACCTCCCGCCCGAGAAGATCATTACTGTCCTGACCCCGAGGAGTGAACATCCGACACTTACATTCACGAAGGAGGAATTGGCACGGCCAGAGATCAGAAAGTATGCCTTGCATGTCGCAGTAGTCATCCAAGGCATGGAGATTTTGTCCTGCTTGATTGACACTGGAGCATCCATAAATGTGATGCCGCCAGAAACATTGCAACTTTGCGGCATCTCCAATGAAGAAATCGAGCCTTCTTCCATCACGGTGACCGCATATGACAACTCCCGGAAGCCGGCACGAGGGGTGGTTACAGTGGAAGTAGGGCTCGGACCGTGTGCTATCACCGCCGAGTTTCATGTTCTAGAACTGGACCCTACATTCAAAGCTATTCTGGGACGCCCGTACCTTGAGGCAATAGGAGCTGTTACCTCCACTAATCATCAGTGTCTGAAGTTTCCATACAAGGGTCAGGTGATTAAAGTAACCAACATCCCCATTCTAAATGACGTGGATGACCCCTCTTCTGCACTGGCAATATCAGAATTTGTCCAGTCGTTGGTTTCAACGACAGAGCTACCTGAGGTCATGGTGTTGACGATGCCTCCAGAAACAGTTGCATGGCGGATGATGAAAGGGATGGGCTATCAGCCAGGAAAGGGGTTGGGAAACGAGCTGCAGGGGGTTGTGCACTCCATTAAATCCGTACAAAGACCAAAGAGACACAGGCTTGGGTACGAGCCCAATTTCACTTCGAGGATGGTCTACCGGCCAAAAAATGCCATGGTACTCCAAAAATTCTTCATCAAAGGGGAGACCATGATGATGGCTGGGGACAAAGAAGAAGAACCAATCAAGAGGAAGAAGGCACCAGAGCAAGAGGAGGAGGTGGACAACCTGAGTTCATCTTTGACTCGGTTGTTCATAGAGGAGGAAGAACCAATCGAGGGAAAGTCCATCTCTAAACAACCTGTCCACTCGAACCCACCTCCAAACAACATCCCGCGTGTGCCGTATCCTACGGACACGTATTTCAAAATCCTCACACTCTCCCTCTTAAATTCACTTGATGGGCTTTCTAGCCCAATTCCTACTTCTGGGCCAAAATGTCCACCTGAACTGATCACTGGGCCTGAGAGCCCATTCAAATCATCTTACTTCACTGGGCTTCTATGCCCAATCCAATCCAACAACCTTGGGCCCGCGTGCCCACCAATCGGGCCCGCGTTCCCTTTAAATTTCTTTTCTAGCTTTGGGCCCACGTGCCCACCACTTGGCCCCATGTGCCCCATAGATCTTTTCGCTAGCTTTGGGCCTATCTGCCCATTTATTGTCATCGTCGGGCCCATGAGACCATTTTTCTCCCATATGCTTAAGCTTTCTATTTCTGCTCGAGCCCCATTGGCTCATTCTCTTTTTGTTATTGAAAATACCCAAAACACCCAAAAAAACACGTCTTCTCGCAAACTCAGTTTTTCGTTGAGGAGACGTCTCTACTTGTCTTGGAGGGTGCTCCCAACCAGGGACCCCTCTTCTCCAACTCACTGATCGATCTGCTCGATCCTTCACCCATTGTAAATACCACTTTTTCAATTCCGTCTTCTTCAGGAGTAGTTAGGGTAGGAAAGAAAAAAATTTGAGGTAAGCGTGTTCCACAGAGATATCTCCAGCAAATAGCTAAAAAATGCAAGGAATGTGCGAGGCTGCCAAGGTTTTTGGAAAATGCTATCCAGCTTGATGAAATCCAATGAGGATGAATTCAATGTAGATCATACACTAGGAGTTTACGAGGTTTTATCAGAAAAAGATCCTGATTTCGAGGTTGGAATTGAGGACTTGGCTGATGCGTATGCATCTGGACTTAAAAGGTTTGAAGAACCATCAGCCACGGTGGATGAACCGACAAAAGAACTGAATCTTGGAACACCGGGAGATCCCAAGACAATACTTCTAAGTGCAAACCTCACTCCCTCTGAGGAACATAGTTTAATTGAAATTTTGGAAGAATATAAGGACACGTTCGCATGGACATACGAGGACATGCCGGGGTTAGACAACTCTTTAGTTGAACATCGTCTAACTTTGAAACCTGGAGCTACCCCGGTCAAACAAAAATTAAGGAGATTCCACCTTGATGTTGCACTTAAGATGAAAGAAGAGGTCGACAAGTTACATCAAGCAAGATTCATTAAGGTTGTTCTTTATCCGCAATGGGTGGCAAACATAGTCCCTGTCATGAAGAAGGATGGTAGAGTTCGGATCTGTATAGACTTCAGGGACTTAAACCAAGCGTGTCCGAAAGATGACTTTCCTCTACTTCATATTGACGTACTGGTTGATAACACTGCTGGATTCGAGATGTTGTCATTCATGGATAGCTATTCGGGTTATAACCAAATCCGGTTGGCTGAAGAGGACTAGGAGAAGACCTCGTTCACTACACCTTGGGGAACCTACTGCTATGTTGTCATGCCCTTTGGACTGAAGAATGCTGGTGCTACCTATCAGAGGGCCATGATGGCTATCTTCCACGACATGATGCATACCCTTGTAGAGGTGTACGTGGATGACCTGGTCATTAAGTCCAAAAGCTGAGAAGATCATTCGGAAGTGTTAAGAAAGGTCTTGCAAAGGGCTAGGGAATATAAATTGAAAATGAACCCAAAGAAATGTATGTTTGGAGTATCCTCAGGAAAATTGTTGGGGTTCATAGTGAGCAAAAGGGGCATAGAGATCGACCCAAACGAGGCCAAAGCAATCATTGGTATGCCTCCTCCAAGAAATATGAAGGAACTTCAAGGATTAATCAGGAGGCTACAGTTTGTCCGCCAGTTCATCTCACAACATTCCCAAAGGTGTAAACCTTTCTATGAGTTGACCAAGGCGGGGGCCGAGTTCAAATGGGATTCGAAGTGCCAGGATGCATTCGATGGATTGAAAAGATACCTGGCTAGTCCCCCTGTGCTTAGACCACCAGTCCCTGGCAAGCCCTTAGTTCTATATATCTCGGTTTTGGAGAATTCTCTTGGGGCAGTCCTTGCACAAGTGGATGAAGAAGGGAAAGAGAGGGCAACTTATTACTTGCCAAAGATCTTTGATCCATGTGAGCAGAAGTATGTTGTAGTGGAGAAGACCTGTGTTGCACTAGTCTGGGTAGTTCAGAAGCTTAAACACTATTTCTTAGCTCATGAGGTCAATCTTATTGCCCGCATCAATCCCATCAAATTTCTTCTGGAGAAAACTGTTATAACTGATCGGTTAGGTCGTTGGTAGAGCTTCCTTTCCCAGTTTGATATCACCTATGTCCCCTAGAAGGCGATTAAGGGCTATGCCATTGCCGAACATCTAGCCCATCACCCTATACCCCTCTTTGACCCAGTCCAGTCGGAGTTCCCGGATGACGAACTAATGTTGATCCGATCTTCCCACCTTTGGACATTATATTTTGACGGGGCTCTCAATTTACACGGTAAGGGAATAGGAATTATCCTTCTATCACCCGAGGGTGTCACCATTCCACAGGCATTTCAGCTTGACTTCCCAGCAACCAATAATATAGCTGAATATGAAGCCTTGCTGGCCGGGATAGAGGCCGCTTATTTCTATGGTGCCACGGAATTGAGGGTGATAAGTGATAGCCAACTAATCTTTCGCCAAGTCCTAACCAAATACCGAACCTCTCATCCGAACCTCAAACCTTACCAAGAACTTACCTCTTGCTACATCAAACTCTTTTCCAAACTCACTTTTGTCCATGTTCCTCTAGCTCAGAACATCCTTGCTGATGCCCTAGCCTCCTTAGCTTCATCTCTATCAGTCCCGCTAGGTAGACAGGTGAGGACTATCGATGTCCGTAGAAGGTCGATGCCGGCGATTAAGGATGGTCTATTTCTAAAGATCAAGGAGAGATTTGGTAGGAAGGAATATCTAGAGTAGAAAGAGGAGATTTCTCTGGTCGAGTTGGAAGAGTTAGATGAGGGTGAGAGACCTTGGTTTGATGAGATTGCAAGGTATTGTCAAGATAAGACATATCCACCTGGATCAAATGCAAAAGAAAAGAAGGCCATCTGGAGAGTATCCCAGAGGTATACCATCCTAGGAGGGGTGCTCTACAAGAGGAGCTTGAGTAGAATATTGCTTAGATGCGTTGATGAAGAAGAGGCAGATTTGGTGCTTAAGGAAGCACATTCTGGGGTCTGTGGGGGCCATGTCAATGCTCAAGCTCTTGCCAAGAAAATCATCAGGCAGGGGTATTATTGGCCAACCCTAGAAGAGTATTGCTCAATCTTTGTCCGGCACTATCATTCTTGCCAACTCCATGCCGACAAGATCCATTCTCCCGCATCTTCCCTTCATCCGATTCAAGCCTCATGGCCCTTCGCCATGTGGGCTTTCGATATCATAGGCCCTCTAAGTGATCTTAACTCTGAAATTCGTTCCAAATCATTCATCCTGACGGCAACAGAGTACTTCACCAAGTCGGCAGAAGCGGAAGCGTTTGTGGAGATCAAGGCATCAACACTGTGCTCCTTCATCAAACGCAACATCATCGCCAGGTTCGGGATACCCAGCGACATCATCACCGACAACGGATAGCAATTTCTCTCTCAAGATCTGCATGATCTTTGCAACAGGTACCGCATTGCATTGCATCATTCATCTCCTTATTACCTGCAAGGCAACGGTCAAGCAGAAGCCACCAACAAAACTTTGATTAAAATCATCAAGAAAACCTATAAGTCTAGCAAGTTTGCAGATTGGACAGATAAGCTTGTAGATGCCCTATGGGCTTATTGTACTTTTGTACGGACCCCCACTGGTCAAACCCCGTATGCTCTCGCATATGGGATGGAAGCGGTGGTCCCATACGAAGTACTCCTTCCATCACTCCGAGTTCAACTCGATAGGGACATCCCTGTCGATGAGAGGAGAGAATCTCTCCTTGCACAACTTGAACTCCTGGATGAAAGAAGGTTGGCTGCCTCCGAGCATGCCCGGACTTATCAGAACCGATTGAAAATATTTTATCAACAGAGGGTGGTAGAGAGAAAGTTCGAAATCGGTGAGATGGTAGTCAAATGCATATTCGTTAAGCTAGGTGGTCCCCGCTCCAAGTTGCAACCTAACTGGGAAGGGCCTTTTGTTATAACGTAAAAATATCTAGGCAATGCATATGAGCTAACCAACGCCGATGGAGAAAAATTGAACCATTCATGGAACGGCGTTTACCTCAAAAAATATTTTCCTTAGAAAAAAAATATGGAGAATTCCTGGTATGATATTAAGTCATCAATCCAAGGGTGTTAGCTAGAAGTCAAGGGTAGACATCACCCTGCACACACAACACCTCCCGATCCCAGAATCCAGATAGCCCAACACTCGAGAGAGGCAAGGCAGAACCCTAAAGGTGGAAAGGAAACCTTACCCTATTCTCTTCTATTCGGTCCGAAATAGGTGAAAGGAACTAGAGGAGGATAGTATCAAAAATGCCCGCCGCCTTAGTAGGAGGCCGTCTCATAGGGTGCAAAAGGGTGCCAAAAGATGGGCAATGAACCCCACAGGTTTAAACAAATATGGGCATGTCTGAATGAGTACCCAGAAGAGTAAAAAAATGAAAAGAAGGCACCAAAAGATGGGCAATGACCCCACAAGTCAAAGACTTGTCTAAGTGCCACATATAGAAAAAAACCCGAAGAGGCCGAACCCCAACGGGCAATTTGGGCATGAGTAGAGAAACCCTCCTCGAACCCCCAAATCCTATCAAAGACTTCCTCTATTATTCTTCCATCTTAAAACCCATAGGGTAGGGTAAACTATCCAAAACTCAGGGGGAATCCAAACCGATCAAGAGAAAAGGGCAAGAAAGATTCTAGGTAGGGAACCCTATTTTCACGTGGTGTTTACCACTCGAACCTAGATTAACACTCAAAGACTGATGAATTGTCTCAATACCGGCGTATTCTCCACAAAAATCCAAAAAATTGAATATTTTCAAAATTCCAAACAAAATGAATATTTTCAAAATCCAAAAAAAATGAATATTTTCAAAAATCCAAAAATGAATGTTTTCAAAATCCCAAAAAAATGACTCATCTAGCTTGGCCTAACCTTGATTTTTGCCTTTGCTAGCATTCATGTTTATTTTATGTCTTGCATGTTTCATTTCTACATTGCATATTTATCTTTATTATCACCCCGTTAAGAGGGCTCCTCCCTTTGACCTAAGTTAAAGTTGGCCGTAATAGGCAAAGGGATGAGTCGTTGTGAAGATCTAATCCTCTTTTATCAAGTGTTTTCAGGGACTTTAAAATAAGAGGGGAAGGTTCTCTCAACGACAGGTAAGTTCTCTTAACCATTTCTTTTGTATCATTTAGGTTACTTTTACACCTTATTAAGAAGACTCCTCTCTTTGACCTAAGTCAAGGCAGACAGCAATAGGCAAATAGATGAGCCATGGTGAAGATTTAATCCCCTTCATTAAGTGTTTTAGGATTCTAAGATCAAGAAGGGAGTGACTCTCACCATAGCAGGTAAGCTTTCTTAACCCTTATCTTATTCATTTTCAGTCATTTTGTTCATATTACCTTGTTAATAAGGCTACCCCCCTTGACATGTAAGCAAGGCAAGATGACAATGGGTAAGGGGGTAAGCCATAGAGCAGATCTGACCCCTTTATTGAGTTTTTCAGAAAAAAAACATGAGTTAAGGAGGGGGGAGGTCTCGCCAGCAGGTATATTTCTTATCCTACTTCTATTTTTATTGTTTGCCCTTCTTTAGAAGGCTTCGCCCCTTGACAAACTCGCAAGGGGCTAAGCCAAAATGTGATACTAAAAATCCTTTCGAGAAATGTCAAGAAGATCAAACAACACTGGAGCAAGAAGTGCTATAACAAGGAAGAAAAGAAGCTACCACACTAGAAGAAGATTAAGCCTGCTACAGATATCAGTGCCTATTGCCACCGGCTCCAGGGGAACGACCACGTGGAGAAGGCATGGAAACCATGTCCACAAATACCGCCGCAAGTGCTTCATTCCGGCGATGCTCTGAAGGAGTGGCCAAGAAAATGCTCACAGAAATGGAAGAATGGACATGGGAAACCCCATTTCTTGCCAGCTAGCATATATGTCGTTAGTCGTGTATTATTATCTTATGCATTATTTGTTGAAGACCATGAGAGTGGAGAAGACTTGACCTGAGATCCCCTTCATCAAAATCAACGACGGTCGGGTCATCTCCGATGCTCACGGATAAGCCAAAGTTGTGCTATGAGGGACGATGGTTCCCGAATGGGTATCTTGACCTCATAGACAATCTATATCTTCAACTATTTGTTATACAAATTTTGTTTTGTTTTCTTGAGCCCAACATACATCATGTAGCAATAGTTGCATTACATTTTGTGTGGTCATTGCATACAGCATTTCCTAATCTTCACCTTCTCACTCTCTCGTATCTTAATCCTGATCATTCTGAATCCCGCCGTGTTTTCTGAATCCCACCGTATTTTCCAGTCCCACCAACCTTTATAATATCCCACCATGTCTGTTAATCCCACCGTGTTCGGTAATCACCTTGTGCCTTTATTTCTATCCCCACTATGGTCACTACATCTCTCTTGCTACTCATCCCACCGTGGCAGTCACTTCATCTAGCCAAGGGCCTCCTATTTGATCAGAACTTGCATCGTCACTATCTTCATGGTCTGTGCTTCAACATTTGCCTTTTGGAATCTGAGATCATTCCATTCCGAATCAAATCTTGTCTCTTGGAAGACTTAAATGAATCTGAGAGCCTGAATGTGCTCGATTGGTATTCTTTTACTTTTTTCAAAAAAACAAATCTCTTTCTAAAAATTTTAGCCTATGTATAGGAACACCGCAAAGATTGGGTTATCGGCTGATGATGAACCTACGAACCCATGTTTCGGGGACTCCCCACCACGTTGGGGGTTGGCTATTCTTCTCTCGTGCCAATGGCACATCTTTTACCAATCGAGCATAGGAAGACTTGATGAAACATGGCGGTTAACCAAGAGACTTGAGGAGATTCGTCTTGCCGAATTTGGTCGTTGAGCGTGTCTATATCTACACCTTGATGCCACCTTTTCAGTACATCACCATTTCGCTCTACTACATTCCACTACGATCCATCTCGCTTCACTACGCATTCTCTACGTTTCACTCCGCTCCGCTACATGCCATTCCCTTGCAAAGCCGACATCAAGGCGAGGCAAGCTGTAGACATGCCAATTTGGCCTAATTTGGAGCCCCAGACTCTTATTCCATAGGCGATATCTTTTATTTGACCGTTATCTGATTTGGATTACCTCGTGGAGATGATCTAAGGACATGGGTGGAGCCCCTCGCAAGTTGAGAATGGACCAATGATTTCCGGAATGATGCCGAAACCTTCAAGCGAGAGCCGCGCGTGAACTGTAAAAACACGAAGCCTGCTCGATGACCGAACTTGAATGGTCCATAATTGAAGGTCTCGGGAGTCCCGCATGTGTTCCGTAACATTCAGGGTTTCTGAGAAGTCATTTCGGTAGGCGTCGGTCAACGACGGCTTTCGTTACGGCTTTTTCGATCTGTACTGACAAAGCTATCCCGGACAACACGTTAGGCCTTTTCGGTCATCCCTGGGTCTTTTCGGGTCATCCGGGTCGATTCTAGCCGAATACTTTCATCAATCATGACCATACATCCGGTTTGGTCAATTTTAGGGTTTCGCGGCTTTTCCGAGTTGCGGTTCACGTTTACCGGGTTAATCTCATATTTTTCGATGACTTCGGGTTTTCCGATCGTACCGAACTTGTTCGGTCATCATTTTAAGTCATCCCGAGTTGACCCAATATTTCCTGACCGGAACCGTGCTCTTTCGGATCTTCACCACGGGTTTCGACTTTCTGCGAGAGGGTAAACCGGTAGAAAGCCCCGTGCGAATGTCTCGAGGGTCATGCCAACTGGTTTACCGACTTGAGGAGGTGCGGTTGAAGGCCCTCTTTCCAACACAACAAACGGGAGCCGAATCGGACATCCCATTTGCAAGATACGGCTCGCGGAACGCGTGCGCATGAGAGAGACTCTACCGCGCACCCGCTCCGCTTGAAAAGGGAGGGCGCACTCTGCGCGCCCTCAACCCGGGGGCGCACCCTGCGCGCCCTCAAACCGGGGGCACGTCCTGCGCGCCCCCGGTTCCTTTGTAAAGCGGTGGCGCGGTCAGTTTCTTTAAATCGCAAATTACCCCGATTAGCACCTTCTAAACCTAATTTTTGGAAGGTTTTCGGCGCTGATTTTCGATTATTTGTACCGCGCCCCCGGTTCGGGGGGCACGTTACATATGTCAAGTCGATTTTTAGCAATTTCTGGAAGATTCCGTCGATTTTTAGCAGTGAGACGCGTAACGCGCCCCCGCTCCCTTTGAAACAGGGGGGCACGCAGACCGCGCCCCCGAAGTGAGGGCGCGCCCTGCGCACCCTTGGTTTGAGGGCGCACCCTGCGCGCCCTCGTCCCCTTTGAAAAGAGGGGGCGCGGTCGGTCCAGTTTCCATTTTTTGCACCGGCTTCCTTCCCCTATAAATTGAGGGCCATTCCCAATGACCCATGGTTAACCCCCCGTGCCTAGCTCGTCCAGAGGTCGTCCAAGCTCTTCTCCAAAGCCATCCCGACGTCCAAAGGCAATCCGACGTTGAGAGATCGATCCTGAAGTGAAGGAGAAGGCTCCATCCGGGTGTTTTGCATCAGCGATCTTCATCGACTTCTGTAGAAAATCCGAAACTCCTACTGCAAAAGTCTTAAACATATAAGTTGTTCCTCTCGTCGTCCTCCTTCATCTCCAACTGAAGGCACTCAATTCCGACTTTCCGTTCGTTTGTTGCAGTTGCTGCACCAAGGGCGCGCATACAGGTTCTGTTTTCCACATCCGCCCACTTTCATAATTTTTACAGACTTATACAGAAGTATTTTGGAGAAATTATCAACATTGGAACTCTTCCAATCCAAGTTCTCTGTCTACTCCAACAAACTTCACTCGATTCTGAGATCGGGGTCGTCTGTAGAATCCTCTGCACCAAAATCGCGGTAGGAGGGTGCAAGGCAACCCGAACCGGCTTTCTTCAACCAACTCGGCTTCAACTCAAGCCGATCCATTCCATAAGCTTTCTCAACTCATTTAACTCATTTTATTTACTGTTTTAAAGCATATTTCAGTTCATTTGCATCATTTTTACATAATCAAAAAAAATACAAAAAAAGGGGTTAAGGCTCACCCCGAAGCCGGTGAGTCCAATTCCAATTGCTTCTTTCTCATATTCTCTCTACAGTTACTACACTTCCCATAGTTCTAATCATTTTCTTTCACTTGGTTTATTATTCTATTTGCACAGGTTTATCAAGCTAGCATCGGTTGGAGACTCTTCTTCATCGGCCGGCCGAGGAAGAAGAAGGTTGAACCCATATCCCGATCTCCCGCGCTAAGGTACACGGTCAAATCAACTCATCTCTTGTTTTTATTCCATAAAGTGGAGCCCGCGGCTCCTGGCGACCACCTTTCTTTTTATTCATGTTCTAAGTTAATTCACTCTTCACTCTCCTCCCACGTGACCCGAACCGTCTCCGGTGCTCGAGCGACGCCGTGAGATGAAAGTTCGGGGATCAATGTGAGTGTGGGACCGAGGTGAGGACATTTTACCGCTTTCCGAGTGTTTTCCGATTCACTCCCCTTTCCCCTATTCCATCTTCACCTTCTATTGAGGTGCCGATCCAGAACCCATTTCTGGAGTCGACACATATTACTTGGTATAGTATCTGAAAGCTTCATTGTTGAAATTAGCATCATCAAATGATGGCAATCCAACTTGTTGTTTTATACATCAAAACTTGCCATTTTTAGACTAGATTTGTTTCCTCTTCAAGTGGAGACATAGTTTGAACATGGGGAAGGTGATACATGGTTTTCAATCCCTATCAATCAGTTGGGTAAGTTTCCAGAAGTCTCATGATGAAAATTAGCATCATTAAATGGAGGAAATCCAACCTAAGGTCGGATGTATCAAAACTTGCTATTTTTTGACATGGTTCCCATCCCCTATAAAGGGAGACTCATATGAAAGACCTAAGAGGGCATCCCCATCCTCCATCACTCTTATCCTCACCCTCCAGCCACCCTTGGCTCGTCCCAACCTCCCCAAATCGTCCTCTCTTCGTCCCGGTGCCCGGAGATCATCCCAAAGTGAAGAAGAAGCCGATCTATGCTTCGACGTGCTGCACTGCTGATCATCAGCTTCTACAGATCCCTCTAGTCATTTTCCGGCCTGACTTCCTTCAGAATAAGTGTGGTTCATCAAGATTTATTTCACATAAAACAAATGGAGATCAATTCTGACATTCCCTAAGCATGTTATGGCTTCAACACCGGCACTGCACAGACAGATCCGAAGTCTTCTTTTCTAAGTCATCATTTTCTCAGTCAATTTAAGTACATTTAATGGTAGATTCATCCTATACATCATTCATATAAATTGTTCCCTGTTGAGTCATATTTTATTTAAAATAAGAATCATTCAATTCGGATATCTGTGGTGCCCATAGCACATCCTACATCGACACTGTGCTGGGAGTTTCTAGAACTTGACTGTCCAAGATCCAGCTTATCAGGTAAATTTAGATTACTTATCATAAGATTCAAGAAATGATGTCTTCATATAAAACCACCCTCCATAAGTCCTCTTTATTTTGAAATAAACATCACTTTATTCTGAAATTTTTTCTGTTCGTTACGGTCTATGCATCAGAGCTGCGCAGTTTACATTGAATCTGTCCAACCCAGTTGCCACTTTACCTGGGTTGTGTTGTCTTTAACCATTCATATTCTCTTTGCTTACAATTCATTCAAATCATTTAGTTCACATTTAAGCATCATTTATTCAGTTTTATATCATTTCATACATCATAAAAAAACCAAAAAAAGTGGTTAGGACTAACCCCGAATCCGGTGAGTTTGTTTCCAATTGCCGTTTTGTGTTATTGTTTTTACATTTACTATACTTCACTCAATTCTAATCCTCCCTTCACTTATTTTCTTGTCTTCTTTGTCTACTTGTTGCACAGGTACATCAAGCTAGCATCGGTTGGACTCTTCTTCATCGGCCGGTCGAAGAGGAAGAAGGTTAAACTCACACACTCTCTCCCACGCTAAGGTGCACATGGTCAACTTCTTTCTATTTTCAATACATAAAGCGGAGCCCGTGGCTCCTGGCGACCACTTCTTCAATATTCTCATGCATTAAGTTATTTATTCCTCACTCTCCTCCCACATGACCCGAACCGTCTCCGGTGCTCGAGCGATACCGTGAGATGAAAGTTTGGGGATCAATGTGAGTGTGGGACTGAGGTGAGAACTTTTTACTGCTTTTTGAGTGTTTTTCGATTCACTCTCATTCCCCCATTCTATCTTTCACCTTCTCTTGAAGTACCGATCCAGAACCCATTTCTGGAGTCGACAGCTTTTTGGCGACCATGGTGGGACAACCAATGTCTTCAACCGTGCTAGCTTGATTGATCCGTGCAACTAGTTGTTTTCCAACTTGGTTATCATGCAAACCGGCTTGTCCTTTACCTTTTCCATGTTCATTTACCTTTAAACTTGCTGTTTACTCTTCCTTTAAAGATTTTCCCCCATGTGGACTTGATTTGCTTGTCTTTAATTTCAACCTGGTTCTCGCGTGAACTGCCTTTTTCTTCTTATAAACCGGTTCCCGTGTGAACCACCTTTCTTTTCCAACTCGGTTCCCGCATGAATCAACTTATTTTCACATCGGTCCCCACGTGGACCTCCTCTTTACAGCACCTTAAGATTGGCCCCACGTGGCCCTCTTTCTATTTTGTCAACTCTTACACCAGTTCCCGCGTGAACCACCCCTTTCTTCACTAAAACCGGTTCCCGCGTGCACCAACTCCTTTTTCTAAACCGGTTCCCGCATGAACCAACCCTCTTTCAGATCGGTCCCCACGTCGACCACCCTTTTTCACCACTTTAAATTGGCCCCAAGTTGCCCTTCTTCATTTTTCTAATCAAACAAACCGGTTCCCGCATGAACCACCCCTTTTCCTTCAAAAATCAGTTCCCGCATGAACCACCTACTTTTCCAAAACTCGGCTCCCGCGTGAGCCACTTTATTTTCAAATCAGTCCCCGCATGGACTATCCTTTTACTTTTACTTCATATTTGTCCCCACTTGGACACTCCATCATAAGCCAATTCCCGTGCGAACCACCTTTAGTTGCTAGTTGCTAGTTATTTGTTTTACTTTATCATTGCTTGTCTTGCTTGCATTCACTTGTTTGATTTATTTAATAGCTTTCATTCATGTTTGCATATTGATTGCTTCTTCTCCTCCTACCCTCCATTTTTCTTTTTTGCATTAGCTTTTGCATCGGGTACCGGACTTGCTCCGATCCATTGGGCATTCGAGGTGGGGGCTCTCTCTCCCAACACACCCTCACCCTCTAAACACCTTCTTGATGGATTCTTACCTCTCTTCTGGGATATTCCTTCCTAGTTTATTTGGTGGTTTCCATCAAGACCTCCGTAGGTCCCCATCCGTGGAGTATTCCTCTCTACACGATTAGGCCGGTTGTACCACTTTTCCAAAACCCTAAGAACCCAAGTACCTACTCGTGGTGATTGTGTGATAACCTTAGATCTTGAAGATTGAAGCAATAGGAACCATACCCATTTGAGTGAACAATTGCTAACAATCTATCTAATCTAAGGTTTTAACCCAAATATTGTCGAGTAGTCATCTTAAAACCTTGTTTGCATAACTTGCTTCCTCACCAAAAATTGAAAACAACCAAAAATTTATTCTTGCAAAACACCTAAAAAAGAAAAACAAAAAAAACCTCTTTAATTTAATGTTCAACACAACCAAATTGAAATAAAAAATTCAAACAAAACAAAACATAACAAAAAAATTTCAATTGTGTGTTTTGCTTGCTCTTTTCTTAACCATCATTGTAGAAAGATCGACATGATGCCCATGATACTAAGGTCTGGAAGCCATGTTGGGAGGTCGGACTACTACGAGCAGCAAGAGTACGAGCTGGGTTTCTACAAGCTTCAACAACAACCCATGGTCCAACCAGAGAGCCATGTCAATGTTGCTATGGAACCCAAAGTTCAAGGGGTTGCCCATCAGTCTGCTCCATACAGTTTGGAGCAACTCTTTAAGGAACTATCTTTTCATCTTGATACCTAGGCAGTGTCAATCATACAATCCCTAGCGAAGAATAAGATTTCTGTCGATCAAGGTCCAGCCAAAGTCAACTGAGCTGCCTCACCTCCCCAATTGGCTGTTCAACCTCTAACCATAACCCCACCTGGGCAGTCCTGCCATGTTACTTCATCTACTCACCCCATTGTGGGTCATTCTTTAGCTCGCACACCAACCCACCTCCTTCCCATCCAGGTGCCACATGCACACCCCCTGGTGAATTCCTCCCCACCTGCTGCCAAGGATAAAGAAACCGTCAAATTTCCTCTCTATACTATCTACATCCCCCAATCACAAATGCCAACCTACCATCGCTACAATGGCTCAGGTGATCCCTTCACCCATGTCAATGATTTCTTTAGCAAATCATCTCAGTGGCAGAATGATAGAAAGGCCCTTGCCTTTCTTTTTAGGAGATCTTTAGAGGGTGCAGCCCTAGATTGGTTTTTTTCATTGAACGAAGTAGAGATATGGGATTTCAAAATTGTCAAGGCCAAATTCTTGAAACGATATGGGCCAGGCTATTCAATAATTGGGGAAGTAAAAGAAGATGTGAAATTAATGCAATATTCTGATGAATTGATGCCCAGGCTTGAGAGGAGCATTGATGCTATGCACCAACCTAGGAGCCCTCTCCAACCTCATCCATATCATCATCTTCAACCGACTCCTCGACGCCAGTTGATTAGGCCACCCATGCCACAATCTCGGCCGGACATGCAACTCGTGTCAACGGCACAATCAATTGTGCACAATCAAGCTCCTCATGTCAATTGTGCCAACACCTCATTATCAAAATCGAATTCTCAGCCTATTTCACCAAAAACACCTCGGCCAATCATCCGACCCTTGGATTCTCAACCTATTCCACCAAAAACCCCTCGACCAATCATCCAGCCCTTGGCTTCTCAGCCTATTCCACCAACAACTCCTCAGCCAACCATCCAAGCCATGACTTCTCAACTAATTACACCAATAGCTCTTCAGCCAGAACCGACTTCTATACCAGCACCACTTCAATCAATCCCTCAACATAGGGTTCCCCCTCAGTCAGTCAAACCACTTGTTTCGTCTATTGCTCTTGCCTCAACAAAGGAATCAATCACTCTTACTATTCTTTCTCCTGTTGTAGTAGAAGATTTAGACACTTCGACTCTTCAAGCTCCTGCCCTGGCAGAGGAATCAATCACTTCAACCATTCGTGCTCTTGCCCTGGTAGAGAAATCAGTTTCTACTCCTCAACATATCCTTTCTCTCTCTCAAGATCAAAGTCAGCCAGTAGGAGAGGTCGAACCAAACTCTTTCATCATTCTAGAATCCTCTAAACTAGGCATGCCCTCTTCCCCAGAACAACCTAAGGAGAAGCCTACTGTAAGGAGCTTAGGTGAGGAGATTACAAATTTAGTTGATTGTCAAGGACTAGGCAAGGATTCTCCAGGTATATATCAAATGTTGCCATCATTAGAATTGATCCCTGAAGCTGGGGAGATAGAATTGACCCCTGAACGAAAAAATAAAGGGATAGAATTGGTCAGTGAAATGGAAAATGAATCGACAAGCCTCCAGAAGGGCATAGACAAAGGGATCCTAGGACCTCTTCCAGCTAGGCAGGTAAATCCCTTAGCATCAATTTAGGGCCACGACCCTTACCCCATTCTTCTTCTAAGCAACAATCCGGCCCATGGGCCTACAATTCCTCAATCTTAGGGCCACTGCTCTTTCTTTATCCTTCTTACAACCATCAATCAGGCCTATGGGTCCAAAATCTGTCAATCCTAGGGCCATGGCCCACACCCCATCCCACTCAATTGGGCCCTTATGCCCCATTTTTGGGCCCTTATGCTCCATTTTCGGACACTTATGCCCCTTTTCATCAATCGGGCTCTTATGCACCTTTTCATCAACTGGGCCCATTTGTCCCTTTCCATCAGATGGGCCCACGTGCCCCCTTTATCCAACTGGGCTCATGTGCCCCTTTTAATCAACCGGGCTCTTATGCCTCTTTTCTTCAACCGGGCCCACGTGCCCCTTTTAATCAATCGGGCTTGCATGCCCCTTTCCTTCAACTGGGCCCATATGCCCCCTTTTCCCAACTGGGCCTACGTGCCCCTTTCCTTCCATCGGGCCCACGTGCACATAATTCTCCCCAATTGGGCCCATGTGCCCTTAATTTTTCTAAATCGGGCCCACGTGCCCGCAATTCGCCTCAACCGGGCTCACATGCCCATGTTTTTCTACAACCGGGCCCATGTGCCCACCTTCCAACAAACTCGGGCACACATGCCCACACTCCTTCAACTTCGGGCCTGTGTGCCCCCATTTCTTCACCATCGGGCCCACGTGGCCAAACTTCTTCAAAATTGGGCCCCCATGCCCCCACTTCTTCAACTTTGGGATTACACATCCAAACTCTTCGATGGTGCCAGCGAGCCCATCACAAATCACAATATTGCTCCCAACCCTTTAAATCGGGTCCATGTGCCCACTCTTTTCATTGGGTCCCTTGGGCTCAACCTCCAATCGGGCCCTCATGCCCATCAACATCAACTGGGCCCTCTATCCCACATTCAAATCTTGGGCTCACGTGCCTCTTGATTCCAACTACTCCCAGGCCTTCAAGCCCACTTTCAACTCACGGGCCCAAGAGCCCATTTTAACTCACTTTTGTTTCCAAGCATGTTTATTTCCTTTCAAATTCTCTTTCATTCTCTAAGTTTTCTTTCAACAAAAAAATCAAGGTAGAGAAATTTCCTGGGTGATACCACAATCTTTGCCTTTTACATCATTAATTTTGACTCCTCCATGCTAAATCAGATCCTCCACATTTTCACTTCATCCTATGACTATGAATCTTCAATCCAATGCAATATGGTGCATATCAATAGTGGAAGCAATTGGGCAAGGCAAGGCAAGGCATGGCAGACAAGGCAAGGAAAGCATAAGCAAAGCCGTCATCAGTAATGAACTTCTTCTTCTCTCAGATATTACATGAAATTACATTCATCATCATTATGTCATCTGCAAAGCAATATTTTTTTAAAATGATTTTGAATTTCACATGACAATTTTAATGGAAAGAAATTCATGATTAATGACATTTGTAGCTACCTTGTTCTTATTAAACAAATTCCTTACATTGCAAGGCATGTTTTCAATTGATTCACCTATGGAATGTAATCTACCTCAAAAAAATAGAGAGAACTACTAGTATGACTTAAGTCCACATGTACTAGATTGTTGTCTAGGAGTCGAGGGTAGATACCATTCTACACACACAATACATCCTGATCCCAGAATCCGGATGACCCAACACCTGAGAGAAGCTACTCAAGGCTCAGAGGTGGAAGGAAAACCTTCACCCTACTCTCTTCTGTTCGGTCCAAGATAGGCAAAGGGGACTAGAGGGGGAGAGTATCGAAAGCATCCACCGCCTTAGTAGGAGGCCGTCTCGAAAGGTCCAACTTCTCAAAAGAAAAGGGTGTCGAAAGATGGGCTATGAACCCCACAGGTTTTAACAAATATGGGCCTGTCTGAATGAGTACCCAGAAAAGTAGAAAATGAAAAAAGGCACCAAAAGATGGGCAATGACCCCACAGGTCAAAGACTTGTCTAAGTGAATGTCATATGTAGAAAAGACCCGAAGAGGCCAAACCCCAACGGCCAATTAGGTGCAAGTAGAGAAATCCCTCTCAACATCTCCAAAGCTTATCAAAGACTTCCTTATCAATTCTTCATTCTTAACCCCCCAAGGTGCAGGTGGACCAACCAAATCAAAGCTAAACTCTAGCCGATCAGAGGTTGAAGGTTAGAAAGATTCTGGGCAAGGAACCCGATTTTGCACATGGTGTCTACCAACGAACCTAGAAGAACAACCAACTGATGAGAACTTGTGTCAATACCAATTTTTCTCTCCCAAAAAAATATTTTCAAAAAAAAACTCTCAAAAAAAGGTGAATATTTTCAAAAACTCCAAAAAAATTAAATATTTTCAAAAACTCAAAAAAAAGAATATTTTCAAAAATCCCAAAAAATTGAAACCCTAGAGGCACGAGGGAACCAGTTTTTCACCAGGACTCTACCACTGAACGGACGGAACAGATAAGACCATTTTTTTCGGAACAAATAAGATGCGCCCTCACTAGGGGGCACATGCACCCCTCAGTGGGGCACATGCACCTGGCACCAGGGCGCATGCGCCCAAGGCTAGGGCACATTCAACCATATTTTTTAGTCTTGATCACGGCAGTTTTCTCCTATAAATAAACTCTGATTCTGGTCATTCCAGAGGCATGAGCATGACCCCCCAGGCATCTCAAGACGTCCAACCACCCTCCTGAATTTATTTTTTGATTTTTAGAGAGAGAGTTTCGAGTTTTTAGAGAGAGAAAAGTCGGTTCAAGAGAGAGGGTGGCTGTTTTGCAGGTGATCTGCCAGGTCTCTTTTCTTAGGCTTCTACAGCAGTGTGTGGACGTCTTATGCAAGAGCTCTCTTCAACAAAGTTATTCATATCCAAGTCTTCTTGAGTTTTCAATCGACGGCATTTGATTCCAATGTCGGGGTTGGTCGTGACGAGCACAGAAGCAAAGTCGCGCCTGGCAGATCCTGGACTGCTGCTTGGCTTTTTCGACAACCCAGATTTGGCTATATCTTTCTCTATACAACTCAGAATCTTTCTGTTCTTTTTCCTACCTCTTTGTTTCGTGATTCTCCATCCTCCTACATTTTTTTACATTTTTTCATTACTTTTAGTCTGTTATTCCGAAAATAAAAAAAGGGGTTAGAGATAACCCGAATCCGGTCAGTTCCTTGTCAGTTGTGTGTTTTATGTTATTCTCCTTACATATACTCTACTTTGTTTAGTTTTAATAGTCTCTTTCACTTTTTTATTTGTCTAGTTGCACAGAAGATCAAGCACCCACCACGTTGAGGACTCTTCTTCATCAGCTGGCTGAAGAAGGAGAAGCTTTAACCCACACTCTTCACGCTAAGGTACACACGGTCAATTTAATTTCATAAATCGGAACCCGCGGTTCCTGGCGACCACATTTATTTCTTCTCACCCTCCTCCCACATGACCCAAACCGTCTCCTTGGTGATCGAGCGATGCCAAGAGATGAAAGTTCGGGAATCAATGTGAGTGTGGGACCGAGGTGAGAGTTACTTTCCGAGTTTTATTCCTTTCTTTTCTCATCCCCTCTTGAGGTGACGATCTGGATTCACGGACTTCCATGAAAAGGAGAAGACCCCATCAAATTTTCAGAGTCGACAATTACCTCAGCCTCAACTTTGCCGAGAAGCTTTTACTCAGTGTCCTCATTAGGACACATGAACTCTTTTATAAGAATGCATGTCATCACACCGTAAACTCACTGTTATCATTTCATTTCTTAGAATATATTAGGTGCATTACTATTTATTTTATGCATTGATGTTGAAGACCATGAATGCAAAGAAGACTAGGCCCGAGATCCCCTTCATCAAAATCCACGACGGTTAGGTCATTCTTTGTGCTCACGGATAAGCCAAAGTTGTGCTGTGAGGGACGATGGTTCCCCAATGGGTATCGTGACCTCATAGACAATCTATATCTTCAACTATTTGTTATACAAGTTTCATTTTGTTAAGCCCAACATGCATCATGTAGCGTTAGTTGCATTACATTTCGTTTTGTCATTGCATACATCCTTTAATAATCTTCACCTTCTCACCCAAATCTCTGAATCATGTATCCTAATTCTGATCATTCTGAATCCCATCGTGTTTGATAATCCGACCGTATTTTCTAGTCCCACAAACCTCTCATATATCCCACCGTGTTTGTTAATTCCACCGTGTTCGGTAATCACCTTGTGCCTCCAACTCCTTCATTTCTATCACTACTGTGGCCACTACAACAACATTCTTGCTATTTATCCCACCGTGGCAGTCAACTTATTTCGCCAAAGGCCTCCTATTTGATCAGAACTTGCACCATCACTATCTTCACGGTCTGAGTTTCAACATTTGCCTTTTGGAATTCGAGATCATTCTATTCTGAATTGATTCTTGTCTCTTGGAAAACTTAAATGAATCTAAGAGCCTGAATGTGCTCGATTGGTATTCTTTTACTTTTTCAAAAAATTTTATTTTTAAACTTTAGCTTATCACAGTACATGAACACCGCAAAGATCTGGTTACTGGCTGATGATGAACCTATGAACCCATGTTTCGGGGACTCCCCACCACGTTGGGGGTTGGCTATTTTTCTCTCGTGCCAATGGCACATCTCTTACCAATCGAACATAGGAAGACTTGATGAAACATGGCAATCATCCAGGACACTTGAGGAGATTTGTCTTGCCGAATCTGGTCATTGAGTGTGTCTATATCTACACCTTGATGCCACCTTTTCAGTCCATCACCATTTTACTCCACTACATTCCACTACGATCCATCTCGCTTCGCTACTCTTTCTCTACGTTTCACTCCACTCCGCTACATGCCATTCCCTTGCAAAGCCATCATCAAGGTGAGGCAAGCTGTAGACACGCCAATTTGGCCTTATTTGGGGCTTAAACCCTTACTTCATTGGCAACATCTCCTTTAGACCATCAAAATCAAGTTGAATCATTCTTTTGGACAAGCCGAGGAGTTCACTAAAAATCTAAGGAAGAGTTTTTGATCTCTAATCAAATCTATTTTTCCCAAACAAAAGTCCATTCTAACTTCCATATTGCTCTTGGTGGTCTTTGCACCAAGGTCGCGCCGCTTGGTTGTGTACCAAATTTGCACCAAGCTCTATGCTTCGACGTGCTGCACTGCTGATCATTGGCTTCTACAGATCTTCTAGTCATTTTCCAGCCTGACTTCCTTCAGAAGAAGTGTGTTTCATCAACATATATTTCACATACAACAAACGGAGATCAATTCTGACACTCCCTTGGCTTGTTATGGCTTCAACACCGGCGCTGCACAGACAGATCCGAAGTTTTCTTTTCTAAGTCATCAATTTCTCAGTTAATTTCAGTACATTTAATGGTGGATTCAGCCTATACATCATTCATATAAATTGTTCCATGGTGAGTCATATTTTATTTAAAACAAGAATCATTCAATTCAGATATCTATGGTGCCCATAGTACATCCTACATCGACATTGTGCTGGGAGTTTCTAGAACTTCACTGTCCAAGATCCGGCTTATCAGGTAAATTCAGATTACTTATCATAAGATTCAAGCAAACTTGTCTCCATATCAAACCACCCTCGGTAAGTCCTCTTTATTTGGAAACAAACGTCACTTTATTTTAAAATTTGTGCTGTTCGTTACGGTCTATGCATCAGAGTTGCACAGTTTACATTGAATCTGTCCAAACTGGTTGCCACTTTACCTGGGTTGTGTTGTCTTTAACCATTCATACTCTCTTTGCTAACTCTTCATTCAAATCATTTAGTTCACATTTAAGCATCATTTTTATTCAGTTTTACATCATATCATACATCATAAAAAAACCAAAAAAAGGGGTTAGGGGTAACCCCGAATCCGGTGAGTTTGTTTCCAATTGCCGTTTTGTGTTATTGTTTTTACATTTACTACACTTCACTCAGTTCTAATTCTCCCTTCACTTGTTTTCTTCTCTTCTTTGTCTACTAGTTGCACAGGTACATTAAGCTAGCATCGGTTGGACTTTTCTTCATCGGCCGGCCGAAGAGGAAGAAGGTTGAACTCACACACTCTCTCCCATGCTAAGGTGCACACGGTCAACTTCTTTCTATTTTCAATACATAAAGTGGAGCCCATGGCTCCTGGCGACCACTTCTTCAATATTCTCATGCATTAAGTCATTTATTCCTCACTCTCTTCCCACATGACCCGAACCATCTCCGGTGCTCGAGCGATACCATAAGATGAAAGTTCGGGGATCAATGTGAGTGTGGGACCGAGGTGAGGACTTTTTACTGCTTTTCAAGTGTTTTCCGATTCACTCTCATTCCCCCATTCTATCTTTCACCTTCTCTTGAGGTGCCGATCCAGAACCCGTTTCTGGAGTCGACAGGCGCCAGCAAGGATGTTTTGAGCTCGAGGAACATGGACAAAAGTGAGTTTGGAAAAGAGTTTGATGTAGCAAGAGGTGGGTTCTTGGTAAGGTTTAAGATTTGGATGAGAGGTTCGGTATTTGGTTATGACTTGGCAAAGGATTAGTTGGCTATCACCTATCACCCTCAATTCTATGACACCATAGAAATGAATGACCTCCAACCCGCCCAGCAAGGTTTCATATTCAGCTATGTTATTGGTTGCTGAGAAGTCAAGCTGAAATGCCTATCGAATGGTGACACCCTCGGGTGATAGAAGGATGATTCCTATTCCTTTACCATGTGAATTCAAAGCCCTGTCAAAATATAATGTTCAAAGATGGGAAGATAGAATCAACATTAGTTTGTCATCCGGGAGCTCTGACTGGACCGGGTCAAAGAGGGGTATAGGGTGATGGGCTAGATGTTCGGCAATGGCATAGCCCTTAATCGCCTTCTGGAAGACATAGGCGATGTCAAACTGTAAAAGAAAGCTTTGCCAACAACCTAACCGATCAGTCAGAACAGTTTTCTCCAGAAGGAATTTGGTGGGATTGATACGGGCGATAAGATTGACCTCATGAGCTAAAAAAAAGTGTTTAAGCTTCTGAACTACCTAGACTAGTGCAGCACAGGTCTTCTCCACTATAGTGTACTTCTTCTCACATGGATCAAAAATCTTTGACAAATAATAGGTTGCCCTCTCTTTCCCTTCTTCATCCACTTGTGCAAGAACTTCCCCAAGAGAATTTTCCAAAACCGAGATGTACAGAATTAAGGGCTTGCCAGGGACTGGTGGTCTAAGCACAGGGAGACTGGCCAGATATCTTTTCAAACCATTGAATGCATCTTGGCACTTCGAATCCCATCTAAACTTGGCCCCCGCCTTGGTCAACTCATAGAAAGGTTTGCATCTTTGGGAATGTTGTGAGATAAACCGGCGGAAAAACTGTAGCCTCCTGATTAATCCTTGAAGTTCTTTCATATTTTTTCGGAGGAGGCATGCTAATGATTGCTTTGGCCTTGTTTAGGTCGATCTCTATGTCCCTTTTGCTCACTATGAACCCCAACAATTTTTCTGAGGATATTCCGAATGTACATTTCTTTGGGTTCATTTTCAATTTATATTCCCTAGCCCTTTGCAAGACCCTTCTTAGCTCTTCTGGATGATCTTCATGGCTTTTGGATTTAATGACCAGGTCGTTCACGTACACCTCTACAAGGGTATGCATCATGTCATGAAATATAGCCATCACGGCCCTCTGATACGTAGCACCAGCATTCTTCAGTCCAAAGGGCATGACGACGTAGCAGTAGGTTCACCAAGGTGTGGTGAACGAGGTCTTCTCCTGGTCCTCTTTGGCCAACCGGATTTGATTATATCCAGAATAGACATCCATGAATGAAAGCATCTCAAATCCAGTGGTGTTATCAACCAGTACATCAATATGAGATAGAAGAAAGTCATCTTTAGGACACACTCAGTTTAAGTCCCTGAAGTCTATGCATATCCAAACTCATCCATCCTTCTTCATTATAGGGACTATGTTTGCCACCCATTGCGGATAAAGGACGACCTTAATGAATCTTGCTTGATCTAACTTGTCGACCTCTTTTTTCATCTTAAGTGCAACGTCAGGGTGGAATCTCCTTAATTTTTGTTTGACCGGGGAAGCTCAAGGTTTCAAAGTTAGACGATGTTCAACCAACGAGTTGTCTAACCCCGGCATGTCTTCGTATGTCCATGCAAACGTGTCCTTGTATTCTTCCAAGATTTCAATTAAGTTCTGTTCCTCAGTGGGAGTGTGGTTTGCACTTAGGAGGACTGTCTTAGGATCTTCCGGTGTTCCAAGGTTTAATTCTTTTGTCGATTCATCCACCGTGGCTAATAGTTCTTTAAACCTTTTAAGTCTAGATGCATACGCATCAGCCAAGTCCTCAATTCCATCCTCAAAATCAGGATCCTTTTCTAATAAAACCTCATAAACCCCCAGTGTATGATCTACATTGAATTCATCCTCATATTGGATTTCATCAAGCTGGATGGCATTTTACAAAAACCTTGGCAGCCTTGCACATTCCTTGCATTTCTGAGCTAATTGCTGGAGATATCTCTCTGGAATGCACTTACCTCGAGTTTTCTTCTTTCCTAATCTAACTACTCCTAAAGAAGTCGGAATTGGAAAAGCGGTATCTATAGTGGGTGAAGGATCGAGCAGATCGATGAGTGAATTGGAGAAGAGGGGTCCTTGGATGGGAGCACCCTCCAAGACAAGCAGAGATGTCTCCTCAATGGAAAATTGAGTTTGCGAGAAGATGTTTTTTTGGGTATGTTTGATGTTTTCAATAATGGAAAGAGATTGAGTCGGTGGGGCTCGAGCAGAAATAGAAATCTTAAGCAAAAATGGGAAAAATGGGCTCGCGGGCCCGGCAATGGCAAGGCATGGGCAGATAGGCCCAAAGCTTGGGAAAAGATCTAAGGGGCACGTGGGCCTAAGTGGTGGGCACGTTGGCCCAAGTGGTGGGCATGTGGGCTCAAGTGGTGGGCACATGGGCCCAATGTTGTTGAATTGAAATGGGCATCGAAGCCCAGTGGAGTAAGATAATTTGAATGGGCTCTCAGGCCCAGTGATCAATTCAGGTGGCCAAGCCAGCCTAGAGTTAGAAATCGGGCCAGAAAGCCCCTCAAGTGCATCCAGGAGGAAGAGTGTGAGGATTTTGAAATATGTGACTATAGGATACAACTCACGTGAGATGTTGATTGGAGGTTTGCTAGAATGGATGAGTTGTTAAGAAAAGGATCTTCCCTTGAACAATGCTTCCTCCTCCGTGAACAACCAAGCCAGAGATGAACTCAGGTTGTCCACTTCCTCCTCTTGACTGGTTCTTCTTCTTCGTCTCCGGCCATCATCATGGTCTCCCCTTTGAGGAAGAAGTTTTGGAGTCCCATGGCATTTTTTGGCTGGTAGACCATCCTTGGAGTGAAACTGGGCTCATAGCCAAGCCCGTGTCTTCTTGGTCTCTTCACAGCTTTGACGGGGTGCACAACCCCCTGTAGTTCCTTTCCTAGCCTCTTTCCTGGCTGATAGCCCATCCCTTTCATCATCCTCCATGCAATTGTATCTGGAGGCATCGTCAACACCATGACCACGGGCAGCTCTGTAGTTGAAACCAACGGCTGGACAAGTTCTGATATTGGCAGTGCAGAAGAGGGGTCATCCATGTCATTTAAAATGGAGATGTTGGTTACTTTAATCACTTGGCCCTTGTATGGGAACTTCAGACATTGATGGTTAGTGGAGGCAATAGCTCCTATTGCCTCAAGATATGGGCATCCCAAAATAGCTTTAAATGTGGGGTCCAGTTCTAAAACAAGAAACTCGGCTGTGACAACACATGGCCCGAGCCCTACTTCCAATGTAACCACCTCTTGTGTCAGCTTGCGGAAGTTGTCATAGGTTGTCGATGTGATGGCAGAAGGCTCAATTTCCTCATTGGAGATGCCGCAAAGTTGCAATGTTTATGGCGACATGACATTTATAGATGCTTCGGTGTCAATCAAGCAAGACTTGATCTCTACGCCTCTAATGACCACTGCGACGCATAAGGCGTAATTTATGATTTTAGGCCATGCCAACTCCTCCTGTGTAAAAGTGAGTGCCGGGTGTTTACTCCTCAAGGCTAGGATAGTAATGATCTTCTTGGGCAGAAGGTCCTCATTGACCATGACCCGCTACAAGTATTGTTGTAGGATGTCATGATGGTTCTTTGACCTCTTTATCAGCTCCAAGATTGAAATCCGCACCGGCATTTTGTCCAGGTTCTTCAACAAGTCATATGCCGTGCCGAGCAATGGTTCTTCCACTGCCTCTTCTTCTGCCTATTCTTTCGGTTGCATCCCGGCCTAGGGAAAGACCCTTTGGAACATCCTCCCACTATCAAATACTGGCGCCAGCATGGTAGGGGGGAGTGGTGATGATGGTGATGGTAGGGTTGGTTGGTATGTTGAGGGGCCCATGGTAGGTAGGGGAGGTGAGGATCAGATGATGAGGGGTCGTGGAGTGGTGGAGGCCGGTATGTTGGGTGATGGTTGGGGCGTTGGTGGCGATGGTTGGATGGTGTGGGGTCGCGGAGTGGTAGTGACTGGTAGGTTATGCGATGATCGGATAATGAGAGGCCAAGGGGTGGTGGAGATTGGTAGGTTAGGTGATGTTTAGGGTGTTGGTGACGGTCAAATGATTAGACGTCGGGGAGGATTAATGGTGATTGGTAGGTTAGGCTAGGGTGATGGTTGGGGTGCTAGTTGGGATGCTGGTGGAGGTCTAATGATTAGGCGCCGTGGAGGGTTAATAGCTGGTGAGGGTAGTGATGTTTGGGTAGTTTGTGGGCTAAGGGCAGCTCTCGGTATGGAGAATATGGTGCGATTTGTAGGTGGGTTTGGTCTGGCAGGCATGGAGGCGGTTTGATCCTCAACCTACCAACCCTGGGAGTGGTGGGTTGACTCCTCGATGGCGAAGTGGACGAGGCCGAGTCGTTGGTTTGGTGGTGCTGGTGCCGGTGCTTGAACGGGTGCATGCACCGGTAGTGATCTTGAACTATGCCCAAGCCAGGCTATTGTTGTGCTTGAGGTTGCTGTCGCCGTGGTTGATTCTGTTGTGCCTTCATTGCTTGAATGGATTCTCCCATCTGTCCCCAATCAATGTTCCCATGATCGTTGAGGTCATGAATGTAATCTTTAAATTGGAATCAAACTTCCACTGTATGCCTAGGATACCGATGGTAGGCACAGTACTTTGTCACATCAACATTCACTGGCCATCCTTCTCTCTTCTTCAGAAGCTCCAACTGTTGTTCAGCCATCAATGCATTGAAAATATCGGTGAGGGGGAATGGCAGTTGAGGATAGTACTCTCTCTTGGGTCCCCCCTCCTAAGTCGGTTGGCTCGTGGTGGCACTTGGTTGTAAGCTTGTTGTTGTTGTGGTTGTGGTCGGTTTTACATGGGTTGTTGTTGAGGTGCTCGGTTATAGGCATTTTGTTGCTGGGACGCTCAGTTGTAGGTGGGTTGCTGTGGTGGTGCTCGGTTGTATGCAAGTTGTTGTTGGGGTTGAGGAGCTAGCTGAGGAGCTGGCTGGTATTGTTGGTTGGGTGGTGGGTTACGGTATTAGCTTTGGCAATACCCGCCTTGATTACCCATGGCATTGACGCTCTCATTGTTCACTACCCCTTTGGTGGTGGGTGTAGACACACCAAATTGGCCTACTTCGGAGCCTGAGACTCCTATTCCATTGGTGATACCCATTATTTGACAGATTATCTGATCCAGATTACCACATGGAGATGAGCTAAGGACGTTGGTAGAGCCCCTTGTGAATTGGGAATGGATCAATGATTTTCGGAATAATGTCATAACCTTCAAGTGAAAGCCGCGTATGAAACGTAAAAACACGAAGCATGCTCGATGATCGACCTTGAATGGTCCATACTTGAATGTCTCGGGAGTCCCGCGTGTGTTCCGTGACACTCTGGGTTTCCGACAAGTCATTTCGGTAGGCGTTAGTCTATAACGGTTTCTTTGTTATGGCTTTTCGATCTGTACTGACACGGCTATCACGAATCACATGTTAGGCCTTTCAGGTCATCACTAGGTCTTTTTGGGTCATCTAGGTTGATCCTAGCTAAATATTTTCATCAATCATGGCCATATGGCCGTTTCGGTCAATTTTAGGGATCCCCGGTTATTTTCAGCTTTTCCGAGTTTCAGTTCACGTTTACCAGTTAATCTCAGATTTTTTGATGATTTTGGGTTTTTCGATCATACCAGACTTGTTCAGTCATCATTTTAAGTCATCTCGAGTTGAGCCGAGATTCCTCGACTGGAATCATGCCCTTTTCAATCTTCGCAACGGTTTTTGGCTTTTTGCGAGAGGGTAAACCAGTAGAAAGCCCCGTGCAAATGTCTCGGGAGTCATGCCAGCTGTTTTACCAACTTGAGGAGGTGCGGTTGAAGGCCCTCTTTCAATCGCAACAAACGGGAGACGAATTGGACATCCCATTTACAGGTTACGGCCCGCAGAATGCGCGCACAGGAGAGAGAGTGTAACGCGCCCCCGCTCCCTTTAAAAAGGTAGGGCGCACCCTGAGCGCCCTCATACTGGGGGTGTGCCCTACGCGCCCCTGCTTCCTTTGAAACATGGGGGTGCGGTCCATTTTCGGAAACTACAAATTACCCCAGTCTACACCTTCTAAACCGGATTTTTGGAAGGTTTCCGCCATAAATTATTATTTATTTTGACCGCGCCCCCAGGTCGGGGGCGTGTTCATCTTATCAAGTCGATTTTCAGCAATTTCTGGAAGGTTCCGACGGTTTTTAGCAATAAGACGCGTAACGTGCCCCCGCTCTCTTTGAAACAGGGGGTCACGCAGACTGCGCTCCCAGGGTGAGGGCGCGCCCTGCGCGCCCCCAGGTTGAGAGCGCGCCCTGCGTGCCCTTACATTCTTTGAAACGCGGGGGCGCGGTCGGACCAGTTTCCATATTTTGCACCGGTTTCCATTCTCTATAAATTTAGGGCCATTCTCAACAACTCAAGGTTGAACCCCCATGCCTAGCTCATCTTGAGGTCGGCCAAGCTCCCTCCCAAGGCCATCCCAACGTCCAAAGCCGATCCGACGTCGAGAGATCGATCCCGAAGTGAAGGAGAAGGCTCAATTCGTGTGTTCTACATCAAACGACTTCATTGGCTTATGTAAAAAATTTGGGGCTTCTTCTGCCAAAGTCTTCAATATAAGAGTTGTTCTTCTCATCATCCTCTTTCAGTTGCAATGGGTGGCACTCGATTCTGACTTGCCTTCTGTCCGTGGCGACTGCTGCACTGAGGGCGTGCATCCAGGTTCTATTTTTCCATATCTATCCAATTTCATATTTTTTAAAGACTTATACAGGCAGATTTCAGAGAAGTCATAAACATTAGATCTCTTCCTCTTCGAGTTCTCCATCTATATAAACAAACATCACTCAATTCTGACATCGGGGTCAGCCATAAAGTTCTCTGCACCAAAGTCGCGCTAGGAGGGTGCAAGGCTACCCGAACTGAATTGTTTCAATCATCTCGGCTTAAACTCAAGCCAATTCACTCCATAAGCTTCCTCAACCCAGTTAATTCAGTTTATTTACTATTTTAGAACATCGTTTAGTTTAGTTTGCATCATTTTTACATAACTAAAAACACAAAAAAGGGGTTAAGGCTCACCCCTAAGCCGGTGAGTTTGGTTTCAATTACTAATTTCACATCTTCTTATTTCAGCTACTACACTTCACTCAAGTCTAATTCATTCTTTCACTTATTTTCATTGTCTTTAAGTTGCACAGATCAATCAAGCTAGAACCGGTTGGACTCTTCTTCATCAGCCAGCCGAAGAAGAAGTAGGTTTAACCCACACATCATCTCCCGCGCTAAGGTACAAACGGTCAACTTCTTTCTATTCTCATTACATAAAGCAGAGCCCGCGGCTCTTGGCGACCACTTCTTCAATCTTCTCATGCATTAAGTTCATCTCCTCCTCACTCTCTTCCCACATGACCCGAACCATCTCCGGTGCTTGAGCGACGCCGTGAAATAAAAGTTCGGGGATTAATGTGAGTGTGGGACCTAGGTGAGGACTTTTTACCACTTTCCGAGTGTTTTCCGATTCACTCCCTTTTCCCCATTCTATCTTTCACCTTCTCTTGAGGTGCCGATCCATAACCCACTTTTAGAGTCGACAGCTTTTTGGCGACCACGGTGGGACAACCAATGTCTTCAACCGTGCTAGCTTGATTGACCCATGCAACTAGTTGTTTTCCAATTTGGTTCCCGCGCGAACCAACATGTCCTTTACCTTTTCCATGTCAATTTACCTTTAAACTTCTTGTTTACTCTTCCTTTAAGATTGTCCCCCATGTGGACTTGACTTTCTTGTCTTTAATTTCAACCCGGTTCCCGCGTGAACCACTCTTTTCTTCTTATAAACCGGTTCCCGCGTGAATCACCTTTCTTTTACAACTCGGTTCCCACGTGAATCAACTTATTTTTTAAATCGGTCTCCGCGTGGATGACCTCTTTACAAAACCTTCATATTGGCCCCACATGGCCCTCCTTTCATTTTTCTCACCTTTTACATTGGTTCCCGCGTGTACCACCCCTTTTTTTCATTAAAACCGGTTCCCGCGTGAACCAACCCCTTTTCTAAATCGGTTCCCGTTTGAACCAACCCACTTTCAGATTGGTCCCCGTGTAGACCACCCCTTTACACCACTTTAGATTGGCCCCACGTGGCCCTCCTTTCTTTTCTCAAAACAAACAAACCGGTTCCCGCGTGAACCACCCCTTTTCCTTCAAAAACCAGTTCCCGCGTGAACCACCTACCTTTCCAAAACTTTGCTCCCGCGTGAACCACCTTATTTTCAAATCGATCCCCGTGTGGACCATCCTTTTTACCTTTATTTCAGATTTGTCCCCACTTGGACACTCCATCACAAGTTGGTTCCCACGCAAACCACCTTTTAGTTGCTAGTTGCTAGTTGCTAGTTACTTGTTTTACTTTATCGTTGCTTGTCTTGATTGCATTCACTTGCTTGATTTATTTAATAGCTTTCATTCATTTCATGTTTGCATATTGATTGCTTCTTCTCCTCCTACCCTTCATTTGTTATTTTTGCATTAGCTTTTACATCGGGTACCGGACTTGCTCTGATCCGTAGGGCATTCAATAGACACGTTAATTTGGCCTTATTTGGGGCTTAAACCCTTATTCCATTGGCAACATCTCTTTTAGACCATCAAAATCAAGTTGAACCACCCTTTTGGAAGAGCCAAGGATCTTATTGGAAATATGAGGATGAGTTGCTAATCTCTAATAAAATCGGTTTTTCTCAAACAAGAGTCCATTCTAACTTCTATGTTGCTCTTGGCGGTCTTTGCACCAAAGTCGTGCCGCTTGGTGGTGTGATAGATTATGCTTTTTCCAGCATATCCTCTATTTACAAATTTTTCACAAGATTTTGTGGACGTCTAATGAAGAAGTCTACAACATGAATAATATTCATATATGAGTCCTATTTTCAATGCATCAAATGGCATTCAATTCCGATCTACCATTTGTCTGTAGCGCCTTTAAGAAGTCAGACGTGTAGTTCTGTCCGCACGCAACACCGATCAAGCCCAATTGCATGCAAGCCCAGCCCATTGGGCACATATATGACCAATTCATGACCTTACCTTCCTTTTTACTCCTTCATATCACTTGGTATAGTATCTGGAAGCTTCATGGTCGAAATTAGCATCATCAAATGATGGCAATCCAACTTGTTGTCTTATACATCAAAACTTGCTATTTTTAGACCAGATTTGTTTCCTCTTCAAGTGGAGACATATTTTAAACATGGGGAAGGTTATCCACGGTTTTCAATCCCTCTCAATTATTTGGGTAAGTTTATAGATGCCTCAGGATGAAAATTAGCATCATTAAATGGAGGAAATCTAACCTATGGTCGGATGTATCAAAACTTGCTATTTTTTGACTTGTTTCTCATCCCCTATAAAGGGAGACTCACATGAATGGCCTAAGAAGGGCATCCCCATACTCCAGCATTATTATCCTTGTCCTCCAGCCACTGGCTCATCCCAACCTCCCCAAATCATCCTCCCTTAGTCCCGGTGCCCGGAGATCATCCCAAAGTGAAAAAGAAGCCGGTCTATGCTCTGACATGCTGCACTTCTGATCATCGGCTTCTACAGATCTTTATAGTCATTTTACGGCCTAACTTCCTTCAAAATAAGTGTGCATCATCAATATATATTTCATCTCCAAAAAATGGAGATCAAATCTGACATTCCCTTGGTTTGTTAAGGCTTCAACACCGGCGCTGCACAGACATATCCAAAGTCTTCTCTTCTAAGTCATCATCTTCTCAGTCAATTTCAGCACATTTAATGGTAGATTCAGCCTATACATCCTTCATGGAAATTGTTCCCCGATGAGTCCTCTTTTATCTACAATAAGAATCATTCAATTTAGATATCTGTGGTTCCCATAGCACATCCTATATCGACATTGTGCTAGGAGTTTCCAGAACTTCACTGTCCAAGATCCTGCTTATCAGGTAAATTCATATTACCTATCATAAGATTCAAGCAAACTTGTCTTCATATAAAACCACCCTCGGTGAGTCCTCTTTATTTTGAAACAAACATCACTTGATTCTGACATGTGCTGTTCGTTATGGTCTCTACATCAGAGCCGTGAAGTTTACATTGAATCTGTCCAACCCGGTTGCCACTTTGCCTGGGTTGTGTTGCCTTTAATCATTCATATTCTCTTTGCTAACTCTTAATTCATATCATTTAATTCATATTTAAGCATAATTTTATTCTGTTTTTGATTATTTTATATATCACAAAAAACTAAAAAAAAAGGGGTTAGGGCTAACCCCGAATCCGGTGAGTTTGTTTCCAATTGCCATTTTATGTTATTGTTTTTACAAGTTACCACACTTCACTTAGTTCTAATCCTTCTTCACTTTTTTTCTTATCTTATTGTTTTCTATTTGCACAAATACATCAAGCTAGCATTGGTTGGAGACTCTTCTTCATCAGTCGGCCGAAGAAGAAGAAGGTTGAACCCACACACAATCTCTCCTGCGCTAAGGTACACACGGTCATCTTTTATTTTTTTTACATAAAGAGGAGCCCGCGGCTCCTGGCGACCACTTATCTTCAATCTTCTCATACATTAAGTTATTTTATTCCACACTCTCCTCCCATATGACCCGAATCATCTCCAGTGCTCGAGCGACGTCGTGAGATGAAAGTTCGGGGATCAATGTGAGTGTAAGATCGAGGTGAGGATTTTACCGCTTACCCAGTGTTTTTTGATTCACTCCTTTTTCCCAATACTATCTTTCACCCTTTTCTTGAGATGCCGATCTGGAACCCATTTTTGGAGTCGACAACTTTTTAGTGACCACGGTGGGACATCCAATGTCTTTAACCGCGCTAGCTTGATTTGTTTGTGCAACTAGTTTCATTCTAATTCAGTTCTAGTCACTAGATTGTTTGTTTTGTTGCATAATTGCTTGTCTTGTTTGCATATTGCATGCTTGATTTACTTACTTCTTTTTATTTTATGTTTGCGCATATTTATTGCTTCTTTTCCTCTTACCCTCCATTTTTACTTTTGCATTAGCTTTTTGCATCGGGTACCAGACTTGCTCCGATCCATTGGGCATTCGAGGCGGGGGCTCTCTCTCCCAACACACCCTCACCCTCCAAACACCTTCTTGGTGGATTCTTACCTCTCTTATGGAATATTTCTTCTTAGTTGATTTGGTAGTTTCCATCAAGACCTCCGTAAGTCCCCATCCGTGGAGTATTTCTCTCCGCACGATTGGGCTAGTTGTACGACTTTCCCAAAACCCGAAGAACCCAAGTACTTACTCGTGGTGATTGTGTGACAACCTTAGGTCTTGAAGATTGAAACAATAGGAACCATAACCATTTGAGTGAACAATTGCTAACAATCTATCTAATCTAATGTTTCAACCCAAATATTGTCGAGTAGTCATTTGAAAACCTTGTTTACATAACTTGCTTGCTCACCAAAAATTAAAAACAACATAAAATTTATTCTTGCAAAACACCTAAAAACCCAAAACAAAAACCTCTTATAATTTTGTGTTCAACTTGTTTTCCAAAAATCCAAATTGAAACAAAAAAAAATTTCAGACAAAACAAACATAACAAAAAGTTTTCAATTTTTACTCATCAACCTGTTTCACTTAGTGTGGAGCAACTCCTCCAGGGTCTATCTCTCCATCTAGACCCTAAATCCTTTTCACTTGTGCAATCTTTGACAAAGGGCAAGATGCCCGCCAATCAAGATCCAGTCGAGGGAAATCAAGCCCCCTCCTCACCTCAATCGGCAGTCAGGCCCCTGATCATTTCTTCTCCTGGGAAACCCTGTCGTGTCTCTACTCACTCCATTGTGGGGCATTCACATAATGCAATTCTAGCTCCTATTTCTAACCCACCTCTTCCAACCCATTCACCTAAATACTTTGCTCTAGCGGCTCAAGAATCCAGCCTCACCCAGGCATTTATGGACAAACTTAACTAGATGGATGAGTGCTTTGAAGAGCTGAGGCACTGCCTCGATTCTAAAGCCACCCATGAAATCTTTGTTCCGTCTTTCCTGGTCCTACATCTCCCTCTTTCTGAAATTCCAACCTTTCAACGCTATAATGGGAATGGGAACCCCTTTAACCACCTAAAGAGCTTTCTATATGACTCCGCGTTCTGGAAGAATGACTGTAAAGCACTTGCCTTCCTATTCCGTCGGTCATTGGAAGGATCCACCCTTGACTGGTTTATTCTCTTGATTCCATTGAGGCAGCGGATTTTGATATTGTTAAGGCAAAGTTTCTACAGAGATATAAGGATCGGGTGGGGCCATCCTACTCGATAACAGATTTAATTGATGAGAAAATGAAGCCGGATGAGGATTTTGCCAAATTTGCTGATCGGTGGAGGCGAATGGCTGAGAGGCTACTTGATACCATCTTAAAAGAGGAGCAGGTGAGGATGCTCATCGGGAACACCATGCCTATCCTTCGCAACCTCCTGATCATGCACCGCCCAACAACCATAAGTGAGCTTTGCGATAGCGCCCACTACCTCCAAACCCATTTTAAAGACGCTTCCATGATCAACCCATTCGACCCCAAACCCCGTAACACTAAAAAGCCTACACCTGTAGGACCCACCACCGAAGGGGTAGTTAATAACGAGAGCGTCAATGACATATGTAATTAGGGTGGGTATCGCCAAGGCCAATACCATAACCCACCACCCAACCAACAATACTTGTTAGCTCCTCAGCTAGCTCCTCAACCCCAACAACAACTCGCATACAACCGAGCACCACCACAGCAACCCACCTACAACCGAGCTCCCCAACAACAAAATGCCTACAACCGAGCGCCTCAGCAACAACCCATCTACAACAGACCACAACCGCAACAACAACAAGCTTACAACCAAGTACCACCACTAGCCAACCAACCTAGTAAAGGGGGACCCAAGAGAGAGTACTATCCTCAACTGCCATTCCCCCTCACCGATATCTTCAATGTGTTGATGGTTGAACAACAGTTGGAGCTTCCAAAGGAGAGAGAAGGATGGTCAGCAAATATTGATATGACAAAGTACTACGCCTACCATCGATATCCTGGGCACACGGTGGATGTCTGCTTCCAATTAAAAGACTACATTCATGACCTCAATGATCAGGGGAACATTGACTGGGCATAGATGAGAGAATTCATACAAGCTATGAAGGTGCGGCAGAATCAACCACAGAGACAGCAAGCACAACAACAACCCGGCCTGGGCATAGTTCAAGATCCTTTATCGGTACATGCAACCGTTCAAGCACCGGCACCGGCACTGCCAAACTAATGACTCGGACTCGTCCACTCCACCATCGAGGAGTCAACCTACCACTCCCAAGGTTGGCAAGTTTAGGATCAAACTGCCTCCATGCCCGCCAGACCAACTCCACCTACAAATCGCACCATACTCTCCATACCAAGAGCTTCCCCTAGCCCAAAAACTACCCAAACACCACTGCCCTCACCAGCTATTAACCCCCCATGGCACCTAATCATTAGATCGCCACTAGCACCCCAACCATCACCCCAGCCTAAGCTACCAACCACTATTAATCCTTCCTGGTGTCTAATCATTGGACCACCACCAACACCCCAAACATCACCTAACCTATTGGCCCCCACCACCCCTCGGTCTCCCATTATCCGACCATCACCCAACCTACCAATCACCACCACTCCGTGACCCTTAATCATCTGACCATTACTACCAACGCCCCAACCATCACCCAACATACCGGCCTCCACCACTCCACAACCCCTCATCATCTGATCCTCACCACCCCTACCTACCATGGGCCCCTCAACATACCAACCAACCCTACCATCACCATCCTCACCATTCCCTCCTACCATGCTAGCATCGATACTTTGTAGTGGGAGGATGTTCCAAAGGGTCTTCCCCTAGGCCGGGATGCAACCACAAGAGCAAGCAGAAGAGGAGGTGGTAGAAGAACCGTTGCCCGGATGGCACATATGACCTATTGAAGCATCTGGACAAAATGCCGACACGGATTTCAATCCTAGAGCTCATCAAGAGGTCAAAGAACCATCAGGACATCCTACAACAATACTTGCAGCAGGTCATGGTCAATGACGAACTCCCACCCAAGAAGATCATTAATGTCCTGGCCCCGAGGAGTGGACACCCGGCACTCACGTTCACGTAAGAGGAGTTGGCATGGCCGGAGATCAAAAAGTATGCCTTGCACGTTACAATAGTCATCAGAGGTGTGGAGATTAAGTCCTTCTTGATTGACATTGGAGCGTCTATAAATATCATGCCACCAGAAACCTTGCAACTTTGTGGCATCTCCGATGAGGAAATCGAGCCTTCTACCATCACGGTGACAGCCGATGACAACTCCCGGAAGCCGACACGAGGGGTGGTTACATTAGAAGTAGGGCTCGGGCCGTGTGCTGTCACCGCCGAGTTTCATGTTTTAGAACTGGACCCTACATTTATAACTATTTTGGGACTCCCATATCTTGAGGCAATAGGAGTTGTTGCCTCCACTAATCATCAATGTTTGAAGTTCCCATACAAGGGTCAAGTGATTTTAATGTAACCAACATCCCCATTTTAAATGACGTGGATGACCCCTCCTCTACACTGCTAGTATCAAAACTTGTCTAGCCGTTGGTTTCAACTATAGAGTTTCTGTTGGCATCAAACTTTTTCACTTAGCTTGCTTGATACAAATTTCAGCGATGCCGAAGCCGGTGCAGAAAATCTGACCCAGATTCAAAAAATTCATGAATAGATGATGTAAACAAGCTTTGTAAATGCCTTGGCATGGCTTTACATGTTAAAAATGGCCAAGATAATGTGCTCATTATATAGCCCTGGTCAAGAGCTTCGCAACGGTGCCCAAAACATGAAAAACGGACACCAGAAGGCCGAAATGACCATTTTGCCCCTGACACTTTGGGACAAATTGGGACTCTAACATGGAATTCCAACTTTACCACATTGCCAATATTGGATAGAGCTAGGCAACGCTCAAAATGGATCGAAAATCCGACCCCCGGATGAAGAGATATGCAAGAAAGAGCAAATCCGGACGGAAAGCCGTATGTTCTCGCACCAGGGGCATAATGGTCCGATTAGCTCTGGATCGACCCATGGGCTGAAAATTTCAATTTTCATGACCCAAAACTTTGATCTCATGAATATTTATGCATGAAAAATAAATTTGGCCAATGGGAGGAGGCAATTGCATTTAATTACAGTTTTCGGCATTATCGACGGCCGAGATCACACCGATCAGAGAAAATAGCTAAATTAAGAGATCCGTTGCAATTCAAGTGATCTCAACCACACATCAGGATAGAGCATAAGATCAATGGCCATCAGGGCATGATCTGGAATTTTTTTTGAAGTCAATTTGGGATTTATTTAATTGGTTTTGGTTGGAATTAATGATAGCCATTGGATCGGGAGCACTCTGATTAAACCAGGGTTAAACCTAACCCAAGATGGGCTAACCTAACCTGTCATGGACGAACCCCATCCTCCCTCATCTTATGTGTACGCAAGAAGCCCTAGAAAATAGGGGAGGGAGGCGCACCCACCTCCTCCTTCCTTGGCTGGTGGGTCCCACTCAACCACTTCCCTCAACCACCTCCCATGGCTTATCCCTATATCTTCCTTGGTTTATCTTCATCCTAACTAATCCTACAACTAACCAAGCCTATCCTCATCCAAGCCTTGGTCGAACCAACCTTCTTTCCAGATGTCATGTGCGCACATCTCCTTGGAAGTAGGAGAGGGTGCGCACCCTTCTCTCCCTCTCTTTCTAGTTGGCGCAAAATCACCTCAACAACCTCCCTTGAGTTATCCTTATCATCCTCAACCTCCCTTGAGTTATCCTTATCTCCTCTCAACAACCTCCAGCCTTATCTCCTCCTGGAGATGGCGCCCCTCAGCCCCTATAAAAGCCCCCTAAGCTGGCCATGTGCAGGACAAGTTGATCACCCTGCGGAAGCCCTGCCTCTCCTCCCTCTACCCTGCTCCAAGACAGCTTCTCCTTGCTTGGACGTCTTCATCAGAAAGTCAGCAACCTCTCCAGCCCCCTTGTGGTGTGCCAAGTGAAGAAGAATAAGGAGAAAAGGCCTCTCTCCAGCAGGTGCGCCAGCAGCAGCCCAATCGGTGGTGCACCGATTCCAACAACGGGTGTTCCTTCTTGGAGCACTGATTCCAGCCCCATTTTCAGCAACAAAAGAAGAATAAGAAGAAGAAGGGTATAAGGCCAGCCATCTTCTCCTTCAATCTCAATGAAGGATTGTGCCAAAAAGGTGAGGGAAGATGTAGTACTTTCTAGTTCTTTCCCTCCCCTCTTCTTTCTCTTCCCCTCGGCCTTCTCTATGGCCATTCAAGAAGCTCCAAAAACCCAGCCTTGTTGGTACCACCTAGAGCCCATGTTCAACCTCTCTATGCTGGTCCCACAAGCCATCAAAAATCAGCCTCTTTGAGCCCTTCATTTCAGACCCCTTGCTGTCCTAATTCTAGCTCCTCATTGCCCATGTGCGCACAGCCCATAGGTGGCCTGTAAATAGCCCATTTGCCATCCCCAAGCAGCCCCATGCTGTCACCTAACACCGTGCCCCTTGTTGCCATCCCTCTAGCAGCCAATTAAGCTCCTGAACATGCTCCTAATCAAGCCATGTTTGACCATCCTTGCTGTTCAAGTGGACATACTTCAGAACATACCCAAATCAGGCCTCTCTGCTGGCCTTGAAATCAGGCCCCTCTGCTGGCCAAGAAACCAGACCCCATGCTTCCTTTTTTTTTCTTCCCCTTTGAGTATAGGTTGAGGGTCGACGCTTTGAGACTCTCAGAATCCGCCGGACGGACCGAGACTACTCTGGCGGGCCTTCAATTCTCATGCCCTTTGTGCATTCCTAAAACCAGTCCTAGTTCACACCTAAACCTACCCCTTGTGCAGTCCTACCAAAGCTCACCTAAACAGCACCTTAGCCAACCCATTCCAGCCCCTCTAAGGCTCACCTAGCCCGCTGCTACAGCAAGATGTCAAGGTGCAAAAATGGAGGGCAAATCAGGCCAACCGGGCCATGGAGGTGCAAAGCAGGCCCATTGGGTCATGAAGTTCAAAGCAGGCCGCCAGGACCCATAAAGTACAAGATTGGGCCAACCGGGCTGACATAGCATGAAGACCAGCCCATTGTGCTGATGAAGCTGGCCCATTGGGCTTTGGACACTTAAAATAAATCTTAATTAAATCTGAAGGCGAAATGCCAAAATTAAATAAGGAGTTAGCACCACCACGTGGGCGCTCCACCTTGGGCAGCTAGCTCGGACCCGTATCCGGTATGTTGACCCGGGCGTAGGCATGGGACACGCTTCCCACTGCAGATGGACCCTTCCCACTACTTGGAAAGTCAAATGACTATGCCTTGTAGGACGGGTAAAATTCCACACCGATTGGAAAATAAGGCGGCGTGCTGCCAAAATTTTCTCAATCAAGTGGATTTTACAACCAGGGAAGGACATTCACACATTTGCACTTCGAAGAGCATTATTCATGGCATATGAACTGCCACATCTGATGTACACCAGTATGAACATGAATATTCAATGAACATTTCAAGTGCTGAGTTGATTGCAAGTGACTGGGCATCGACACTAGCCCGATAGACCGGATGTGATGCAAACCGAATAAGAGTTAACCAAATCTGAAGTTAACTTAATTAAATATGAAAATACATTCAAACCAACATTGAAACATGCTTAAAACAGATCATTAAAGATTTAACATTCAACAAAAATCATATTTAATACAATCTGGAAAAATTAATTCAATACACTTAATCCATTGGAATTCACATGCGTAAACAAGTGCAAATAAAATAATTCATAACCAATTGAAAAGAACACATGAAGAAAACATTAATGCATATGAAATTCATCTTAAAACATGTCAAATTCAGATCATTAACAATTTGAAGTTCAAGTTTAATTAATTTAAACCAAACTTCAAAACATTTAAAACATACCGAACACACCCGAATTGGTATGAAAACACCAACCGACTTGAGAAAACCACATTAAAATGACTCAGCACATGCCAACTAAACTTAAACAAGTCAAATTGATCAACACATCTAAAATATCAAGTTCAAACAAAAAATAAAATAAACTTCAACCAATTAAAGTAAAACAAACCAAACAAATCAAACAAGCTCAAAACACTTAACATTCAAATCCAAGTCAAATGGAAATCTGAAATCAACATTTCAAACCACATCAAAATCCATTCTTAAATCAAACATAAATCAACTTCAAACAAAATCTAATCAAACTTGTTTGCATCTCATCGGGCCTAAAAGGTCGGGGCCCTTTGTGTTCTTTATATGTTGTGGATGTGCACACTCTCGTCAAACAAGATCGCTATGGTAGTTAATCAAGGGTGTTCGAGTGTTTGCTCGATGTAAATGAACATTGGATATTCGCACCATCCAATGGAGAGAGGTCAAAAAATATTTTCACAGAACCCGAACCTCGGTTCTATACTCTTCTAATATCACCTGGACTATCTAGTAGTTTTATGGTCTATCACCTATTTTACTAGAAAATTCAGGTACGATATTTTTAACATTCAAAAACAAATCTTTTAAACACATTTCAAAAATCAAAACGATTCCCGAGGTTCCCACAGTTGCCCGAGGTCATGATGCTGTCAATGCCTCCAGATACCGTTGCATGGCGAATGATGAAAGGAATGGGCTATCAGCCAAGAAAGGGGTTGGGGAAGGAACTGCAGGGGGTTTTGCACCCCATTGAAGCTGTACAAAGATCGAGAAGGCATGGGCTTATCTATGAGCCCAGTTTCACTCTGAGGATGAGACCTTCAATTATGGACGATTCAAGGTCAGTCATCGAGCAGGCTTCGTGTTTTTACAGTTCACGCACGGCTCTCACTTGATGGTTTCAGCATCATTCCGGGAATCATTGGTCCATTCTCAACTCACAAGGGGCTCCACCAATGTCCTTAGCTCATGTCCACGAGGTAATCCGGATCAGATAATGGTCAAATAAAGGATATCGCCTATGGAATAAGAGTCTGGGGCTCCAAATCAGGCCAATTTGGCGTGTCTACAGCTTGCCTCGCCTTGATGTCGGCTTTGCAAGGGAATGGCATGTAGCGGAGCGGAGTGAAACGTAGAGAAAGTGTAGCGAAGCGAGATGGATCGTAGTGGAATGTAGTGAAGTGAAATGGTGATGGACTAAAAAGATGACATCAAGGTGTAGATATAGACACGCTTAACGACCAGATTCAGCAAGACAAATCTCCTGAAGTCTCCTGGTTAACCGTCATGTTTCATCAAGTCTTCCTATGTTCGATTGGTAAGAGATGTGCCATTGGCACGAGAGAAGAATAGCCAACCCCCAACGCGGTGGGGAGTCCCCGAAACATTGGTTCGTAGGTTCATCATCAGCCGGTAACCCAATCATTGCGGTGTTCCTGTACTGTGATGGGCTAAAGTTTAAAAAGAGATTTGTTTTGAAGAAAAAAGTAAAAGAATACCAATCGAGCATGTTTAGGCTCTTAGATTCATTCAAGTCTTCCAAGAGACAAGATTTGATTCGGAATGGAATGATCTCAGATTCCGCAAGGCAAACGTTGAAGCACAGACCGTGAAGATAGTGATGGTGCAAGTTCTGATCAAATAGGAGGCCCTTGGCAGGACAAATTGACTACCACAGTGGGATGAATAGCAAGAAGGGTGTTGCAATGGCCACAGTGGTGATAGAAATGAAATAATTGGAGGCACAAGGTGACTACCGAACACGGTGGGATTCATAGACACGGTGGGATATTAGAAAGGTCGGTGGTACTAGAAAACACGGTGGGATTAGAAAACACAGTGGGATTAGAAAACACAGTGGGATTAGAAAACATAGTGGAATTCAGAATGATTGGAATTAGGATACAAGATTTAGAGACTAAGGTGAGAAGGTAAAAATTATGAAAGGATGTATGCATTGACAAAACAAAATGTAATACAATTAATGCTACATGATGCATGTTGGGCTCAAGAAAACAAAGCAAAACTTGTATAACAAATAGTTGAAGATATAGATTGTCTATGAGTTCAAGATACCCATTTGGGAACCATCGTCCCTCACAGCACAACTTTGGCTTATCCGTGAGCATTAGAGATGACCCGACCGTCGTAGATTTTGATGAAGGGGATCTCGGGTCAAGTCTACTCCGCACTCATGGTCTTCAACAAATAATACATAAGATAATAATACACGACTAACGACATATATACTAGCCGGCAAGTTATGGGGGTTTCCCATGTCGATTCTTCCGCTTCTGTGAGCAATTCCTATTGGCAAGATTTTCCCCTCCTTGACTCGTGTTTCTTTTCTGAAATACTCAATAAAGGGGTTGGATCTGCTCTATGGCTTACCCCCTTGCCTATTGTTGTCTTGCCTTGCTTGTCAAGGGGGGTAGCCTTATTAACAAGGTAACATGAACAAAATGACTAACAAGATAAGTAAGGTAAAAGTTAAGAGAGCTTACCTGCTATGGCGAGAGTTACTCCCCTCTTGATCTTAGAATCCTGAAACACTTGATAAAAGAGGATTAAATCTTCACCATGGCTCATCTCTTTGCCTATTGCTGTCTGCCTTGACTTAGGTTAAAGAGAGGAGCCTTATTAACAAGGTGTAAAAATAACCTAAATGACCGAAATGAAATGGTTAAGAGAACTTACCTGTCGTTGATAGAATTTTTCTCTCTTACATTAAAGTTCCTGAAAACACTTGATAAACGAGGGTCAGATCTTCACGACTCATCCCTTTGCCTATTATGGCCAACTTTGACTTAGGTCAAAGGAAGGAGCCCTCTTAATGGGATGATAATGAAGATAAATATACAATGCAGAAATGAAACATGCAAGACATAAGAATAAATATGAATGCTAGCAAAGACAAAAATCAAGGTTATGCCAAGTTAAATGATGCATTTTTTTTGGATTTTTTATTTTTGAAAATATTCAATTTTTTTGGGATTTTTGAAAATATTCAAAAAAAAAATTGGCTTTTTGAAAATATTCATTTTTTTTTGGATTTTGTGGAGAATGTGCCGGTATTGAGACCATTCATCGATCTTTGAGTGTTGATCAAGATTCAAGCAATAAGCACCACGTGTGAATAAGGTTCCCTACCTAGAATCTTTCTTACCATCTTCTCTTGATCGGTTTGGATTCCCCCTGAGTTTAGATAGTTTACCCTACCCTAGGGTTTTAAGATGGAAGAATAATAAAGGAAGTCTTTGATAGGATTTGGGGGTGTTGAGGAGGGTTTCTCTACTCATGCCCAAATTGCCCGTTGGGGTTCGGCCTCTTCGGGTCTTTTCTACATGTGGCACTTACTTAGACAAGTCTTTGACCTGTGGGGTCATTGCCCATCTTTTGGTGCCTTTTTTTTTCATTTTCTACTCTTCCGAGTACTCATTCAGACAGGCCCATATTTGTTTAAATCTGTGGGGTTCATTGCCCATCTTTTGGCACCCTTTTGCACCCTATGAGACGGACTCCTACTAAGGCGGCGGGCATTTTCGATGCTATCCTCCTCTAGTCCCCTTCACCTATCTTGGACCAAATAGAAGAGAATAGGGTAAACGTTTCCTTTCTGCCTTCAGGGTTCTGCCTTGCCTTTCTCGAGTGTTGGGCTATCTGGATTCTAGGATCGGGAGGTGTTGTGTGTGCCGGGTGATGTCTACCTTTGATTTCTAGCTAACACCCTTGGATCGATGAGTTAATATCATACTAGAAATTCTCCATTTTCTTCTCTAAGGAAAATATTTTTTGAGGTAGATGCCGTTCCATGGATGGTTCAATTTTCCTCCATCGGCGTTGGTTAGCTCATATGCAATACTTGCATATTTTTAAGTTATAACAAAAGGCCCTTCCCAGTTAGGTTGCAACTTGGAGCGGGGACCACCCGGCTTAACGAATATGCGTTTGACTACCATCTCACCGATTTCGAACTTTCTCTCTACCACCCTCTTTTGATAAAATCTTTTCAATAGGTTCTGATAAGTCCGGGCATGCTCGGAGGCGGCCAACCTTCTTTCATCTAGGAGTTCAAGTTGTGCAAGGAGAGATTCTCGTCTCTCATCGACAGGGATGTCCCTATCGAGTTGAACTCTGAGTGATGGAAGGAGTACTTCGTACGGGACCACCGCTTCCATCCCATATGTGAGAGCATACAGGGTTTGACCAGTGGGGGTCCGTACAGAAGTACGATAAGCCCATAGGGCATCTACAAGCTTATCTGGCCAGTCTACTAACTTGCTAGACTTACAGGTTTTCTTGATGATTTTAATCAAAGTTTTGTTGGTGGCTTCTGCTTGACCATTGCCTTGCGGGTAATAAGGATATGAATGATGCAATGCAATGCGATACCTGTTGCAAAGATCACGCAGATCTTGAGAGAGAAATTGCGGTCCGTTGTCGATGATGATGTCGCTGTAGACACACCAAATTGTCCTGATTCGGAGCCCCAAACTCTTATTCCATAGGCGATATTCTTATTTGACCGTTACCTAATTCAGATTACCTTGTGGACATGAGCTAAGGACATTGGTGGAGCCCCTTGTGAGTTGAGAATGGACCAATGATTTCCGAAATGATGCCGAAACCTTTAAGCGAGAGCCGCGCGTGAACTGTAAAAACACGAAGCCTGCTCGATGACCGACCATGAATGGTCCATAATTGAAGGTCTCGGGAGTCCTGCATGTGTTCTGTAACATTCAGGGTTTTCGAGAAGTCATTTCGGTAGGCGTCAGTCAATGATGGCTTTCGTTACGGCTTTTTTGATCTGTACTAACACGGCTATCCTGGACCATGTGTTAGGCCTTTCCGGTCATCACTGGGTCTTTTCGGGTCCTCCGGGTCGATTCTAACCGATTTTTTTCATCAATCATGGCCATACGTCCGGTTCGGTCATTTTAGGGTTTCGCGGCTTTTCCGAGTTTTGGTTCACGTTTACCGGGTTAATCTCAGATTTTTCGATGACTTCGGGTTTTCTGATCATACTGGACTTGTTCGGGCATCATTTTAAGCCATCCCGAGTTGACCCAAGATTTCTCGACCAGAACCGTGCTCTTTTGGCTCTTCACCACGGGTTTCGGCTTTCTGCGAGAGGGTAAACAGGTAGAAGGCCCCGTGAGAACGTCTTGGGAGTCATGCCAACCGGTTTACTGACTTGAGGAGGTGCGGCTTAAGGTCCTCTTTCCAACGTAACAAACGGGAGCCGAATCGGACATCCCGTTTGCAAGATACGGCTCGCGGAACGCGCACGCAAGAGAGAGAGTCTACCGCGCCCCTGCTCCCTTTGAAACGGGATATCCGTAGATCTCCCCTATTCCAGCCCCTATGCTTGCTTTGGGGACTTGGTAGATGAGATGTCAGTGGGTGTGGTCGCCAGGAGCCAATGGCTCCAAAATATAGTAGAACGAAAAGAAATGAAATGGAGAAATGACCGTCGTACCTTTGGAAGCGGGGAGATTGTTGGGTTCCCACTTCTCCTCTCTCGGCCGGCCGAAAGAAGAGAGTATAGTGAGTCCTTCATCTTCAATCTGGTTGAAGCTCCTCCTTAATCAGATTTACCTAAAAATGTCCATAAGAAAACATAGAAACAAGTGAAAGGTTCATTAGTTCTAATGAAAGCATAGTATCATGCTAAAATTTGAATTCAAACATGCAAAGGGAAAGAGACTAACCGGATTGGGACTAAATCCCAACCCCTATTTAAAAGGTTTAGATATGCATGAAAATGCAAATGAGTGGCTCAATGTATGCTAAATGACATGTTAATGAGAGTTAAAATGAAAGGGGGAGTAAATGATCGACCGGAAAAGTAAATAAACTCAAAAAAATGCAAAATGGGGTCTACCCCTACTGGTGCCCTATATATAGGGCGCCAAGTGCAGGTTCCCCCTTGATAGTGTGCGTTGACCAAAGTCAAAGCGCCCTATTTATGGGGCGCCAAGGACTGGTTCCAGCAGATTTTCTTCCCTTCTTCGCAGCGTCGCCCCGGAGTGTAGGAAGACCTCCAAGACAGAAAAAGGACTTCTTCAAGTAGCCAATACTCAAGTGAAGCTAATGGAAGAGTGTTTTGGCACTAGATGTAAGGGAAATGGAGTGTAGAGGCTCTCAAAGTTGGAGAAAAATCATATTTTTGAAGAAGGAAACTGCAGGTTTTTGGGGTTTTTGGGAGAGAGTTTTGAATCGGTTTGAAGGCTTATGGGGAGTGAAAATGGCTTAGAAACGTGGTGTTGGATGAGTTATAGGGTGGCATGAAGTTGGAACCTCCTTTCAGTCTCAAATGGGGGTCTATTTATAACCCAAAAGAGGGTACTTTGGAAATTTTCGAAAAGCAGTGCCACGCGGCATAGCGCCCGATATACAGGGCACCTGGCGCCCTATATACAGGGCGCCCGGTGCCCTATTTATAGGGTGCCTGGTGCCCAATAAGTAGGGCACCAGGTGCCCTACATATAGGGCGCCAGGTGCCCTATATACAGGGCGCCAGGTGCCCTGTATATAGGGCGCTTTGACCCTGGTCAACGCCTATCGATCTTCTTCGAAATGCGCCGAAAAAATTGATTTTTTCGGAAAACTCGGTTCCCTTGAAAGGTTACTCAAATATTATTCATGAAAACAAGAATCTAAGCTCTTCCACTAGGCCAAAATTGCATGTCTACAGCTTGCCTCGCCTTGGCATCAGCTTTGTAGGGGAGTGACACGAATGAAGCGTAGGCAAATGTAGCGAAGCATAATGTGGCATAGCGAAATGAAGTGGTAATGGACTGAAAAGGTGACACCAAGGTGTAGATTTAGACACGCCCTCATTGGCCTAGTTGAGGGGAATAAAACTTTACAGAACTCCGAGATTACCCTTTGTCTTATCGAAACCTTCCCTTTGGTTGATTGGTTAAAGAGAAGAACAGTACTGAAAGTAAATAACTAAAATCCCACGTGGGGGAGAATTGTTACCGACCAGGACCCGAACTGCATGGTGTGCTGGACTCGGTAAAAATGCCTTGAAAAGTAAATTACGAAAAGTAAAGAGGAGACAGCCAATCAACCATGGTTGGGTTCTTTTAATTCATAAGGTTTCACTCAACAATACCGGTTCAGTTCAACATGGAAAAACTTCTTGTTTTGATGAAATCATTGTTAAAATATGTTTGAAACTAATTCTGCAAAAAATCAAGATATCCTCTAGGGGCTATAAAAGACCATCTTTAGAAGGTTCATGGTGGGACTAGAAGGAGAAAGCAGAGAATGGTTATGGTGGGATGATGATGTATGAAATGATGCATGCTGGGTTTTAAAAAAAATAAGTATAAAAAAATAATTGAAGATATAAGTTGAACATAACGGGTCAGGACATCCGTAAAGAAATCGTCGTCCCCGCATATTCAACTTTGGCCTATCCGCAAGCCTAGGGAATGACTGAGCCCTCACTGATTTTGTTGAAGGGGTTCTCAGGCTCAGCCCCTTCTAGACTTGAGGTCTTCAACATCTCAAATATTACTTATTTTGATAGATGCAATACTAAGTGCAAGTCCTGATAGGGGTCGGGGTAGTCCACTTTTGTTTTTCAATTTTTGATTTTTTTTGTTGTTTTTGCTTCCTCTAGTGTCTGGGGATATGAAGCCGGCATGTCTTCTTCTGTTCTTGCACCCACTTGAGAGAAGATATTAGAACTTTATTTTGGCTTAATCCCTTGCAAGGAGAAGGCAAAGTTTCTTTGATGTTTTGTCAAGGGACATCGGCCTTATCAAGGTAAAGATAATAGAAAAACATAAGTATGCACAAAAGGAAATATGCAAGACTGAAATGAAACATGAATGCAAAAAAAACTAATCGGTCTAGAAAGCAAATTTTTAGGCATTTTGAAATTTTTGATTTGTTTGGGTTTTTGATGGTTTTATAATGTTTTTGATGTTTTGGAACTTTTATGATTTTTTTTGGTGTTTTAGATTTTTACTTTTTTAAGAATTTTGATTTTATGAATTTGTTTGGTATTTTCGAAGTATTCGATTTTTTTTCGGTTTGGTGTGAAAGAAACGACCATCTCATCCTTTGCCTTGCTTGTCATAGGTGCCCCTCATTGTTACCTAAGGGTTAAGAGTAGGCATCACGTGTAAGAAAGTGCCTAGTCCAGAATCTTCTGACCTTCCGTCTTTGATAAGCTATGGCTCTTCTTGGATCCAGTCGGTCAACCTTACCGGCAAGGTTAAAGAGGGAAGAGGATTGGTGGTAAGTCCTTAATAGGATTCGGGGTGTCGAATTTGTTTCTCTACTAGTGCCCGCATTGCCCGTTTGGGATTTGACATCCTCGGGTTCTTCCTTCTAGCCCTTTTCTTTTGATGACCCACGTTCGGACAGGTCTTTTTTCTTTTTGCTTAATTTTGACCTGAGGGGTTCATTGCCCATCTTTTGGAGCCTTTTTCTTTTGGGCTTTTGTCGGTACACATTCACATAGGTCTATGCTTTTGCCGACCTGAGGGGTCATTGCCCATCTTTTGGCACCTTTTCTTTTTTAAGGAAGTCAGACCTTCAGAGGCATCTTCCTACTAAGGCAATGGGCATTTTCAATACTCCTCATTCTAACCTCTTCCACCTATTCTGGACCGAAATAAGAAGAGAATAGGGTAGGGTTGACCTTCTTTTGCCAAGTGTTGCCTACTCTGACTTCCAAGCATCGGATTCCTAAACCTAGGTGTGTAGTGTGTGCAGTATGATGCCTATCCTTATTTCCCTAAGTGACAAGTTGGTGCACCAAACAAGCAGGCGTTAGATGTTAGTTACCATCATTCTTCACACCTTTGGGTTTTATTGATTTTTTTGTGATTTTTGCTTTAAGGAAAGTATTTTTTGAGGTATACACCATTCCAGGGGTGAGCTAGTTCTTCTCCTTCTGCATTAGTCAGCTTGTATGAATTACCAGTATAAACAGCCGAAATTACATATGGACCCTCCCAATTAGGTTGAAGTTTGGAGCGGGGACCGCCCGGCTTAACGAATATTCTTTTAAGAACAAACACACCGATTTCAAATTTTCTCTCCACCACCCTCTTCTGTTAAAATATTTTAAGTCTATTCTGATAAGATCTAGCATGTTCGGCAGCGGCCAGCCTCCTTTCATCCAAGAGTTCGAGTTGCGCGAGAAGGGAATCTCGGCGTTCATCTATCGGGATGTCTCGATCGATCTGGACTCAGAGGGAAGGAACGAGCACTTCATTTGGGACTACCGCCTCCATCCTAAATGCCAAGGCAATGGGAGTTTGACCCGTTGGGATTTGAATAGAAGTGTGGTAGGCCCATAGAGTATCAACTAGCTTATCCGACCAGTCCGCGAACTTGCTAGACTTACAAGTCTTTTTAATGATTTTTATCAGAGTTTTATTGGTGGCTTCTGATTGACCGTTGCCTTAAGGATAATATGGAGATGAATGATGCAATCTGATGCAATACCTGTTGCAAAGGTCACGCAGTTCCTGGGAGATGAATTGTGGTCCATTGTCGGTGATGATGTTGCCTGGGATCCCGAACCTGGCAATGATGTTGCAATCGATGAAGGTGCAGACTATTGATGCCTTGATTTCCATGTATGCTTCCGCTTCCGTCCACTTGGTGAAGTACTCCGTTGCCGTTAGGATGAAAGATTTGTTTTTTTTTGTAGAGTTTGGGTCACCAAGGGGTCCGATAACATCAAAAGCCCACATAGCGAAAAGCCATGGGGCATGAATCGGGTGAAGAGAAGATGCGGGAGAGTGAATCTTGTCGGCATGAAGTTGACATTGATGACAGTGTTGGACAAAGATCGAGCAATCTTCTTCCAGAGTAGGCCAATAATACCACATACTCCAGAGTGTGCCTCTTTAAGCACCAATTCAGCCTCTTCTTCATCTACGCATCTTAATTGAATGCCGGCCAGACTCCTTTTATAAAGCACTCCACCTAAGATGGTGTATCTCTGAGAGACTCTTCTTATGGCTCTTTTCTCTTCGGCAGTTGATCCCGATGGGTATGTCTGATCCTGACAGTAATTCGCAATCTCATGATACCATGGTTTCTCACCCTCTTCTAATTCTTTCAACTCAACCAAAGATACTTCCTCCTTTTGCTCAATGTACTCTTTCCTTTCAAACTTTTCTTTAACCCTCAAGAATCGTGCATCTTCCACTACCGGAATGGTTCGTCGGCGGACATAGATCGTCCTAACCTGCCTGCCTAGCGGGATAGATAGTGAAGATGCCAAGGAAGCGAGAGCATCGGCAAGAATATTTTGTGCACGAGAGACATGAATGAATTCGAGTTTGGAGAATAGCTTGATGTAACAGGTGGTGAGTTCTTCGTATGGTCTGAGCCCGGGATGAGATGTGCGGTATTTGGTAAGCACTTGACGGAGAATTAACTGGCTTTCACCGATCACCCTTAGTTTAGTGACACCATAGAAGTGAGTGGCCTCCAGTCCGGCCAATAAGGCTTCATACTCAGCTATATTGTTTGTTGCTGGAAAATGGAGCTGAAAAGCCTATGGGATGGTGACACCTTCGAGTGATAGAAGAACGATCCCTATCCCTCTACCCTGGGAGTTTAATGCCCCGTCAAAATATAAAGTTCATAGATTGGGAGATCAAATGGACATCAATTCTTCATCGGGAAATTCCGATTGGACAGGGTCAAAAATTGGGATAGGATGATGGGCCAGATGTTCGGCAATTGCATAGCCCTTGATTACCTTCTGTTGGATGTAGGTGATGTTGAACTGAGAGAGGAAGAAATCCCCAAAGTTTGATCAATGTTATCCTTTTCCTCATATTGGATTTCATCTAGTTGGATCGCATTTTTCAAATATTCCATTTGTCTGGCACATCTTAAACTTTTTTGAGCTAACTGGTGCAGGTTTCTTTCTGGAATTCTCCTACCTCTGATTTTTGCCCTATTTTTATTGGAAACTAAACCTAAAGAAGAAGGTAAATAAGGGAAGAAAGAGGAGGTGGAGGGAGTGGAATTTATTGGGGAGGATGGAGGGCAAAGAAGGTCAATCAAGGATCTGTCGGCTCCTTGGGTCAAATGCCCTTCCGGGGCAAGTTGAGATGTTTCCTCGATCGAAATTTGAGTTTCGAGGATGTTGTTTTTTAGGAAGCACTAAACATAAAGACAGAATGGGCTTCAGGTGCCCGATTTGGGTTGAGATCAACTACGGGAGCCAGAGTAGGCGGAGATTTTGATAAAGAGGGGATGACTTCGAGCAATGTTTGATAGAGGGGGCTTTCGGGCCCAATGTTGACATAAAGAGGTGATGGGCCAGTAGGCCGGATGATCATGGAAGAAGGTGGGTTCATGGACCCAATAATAGGGGGATGTGGGCTCGAGGGCCTGGGTTTAAGAGATGGGCTTGAGGGGCCAAGAGTTGGAGAAAATGGGCATAAAGGCCCAGATTTAGTAGAGGGGCTCGATGGCCCAAGAGCAACAAGTGGGTACGCGGACCCATAAGTTGGGCCTGAGGGCCTAGAAATAGGGATCGGGCCAAGAAGCCCGGGGAGAGCATCACAGTGAGTTGGGGCGTCGGCCCCAAAAGATGACACAATGAGGGAAGGCCCCGTGGAGTTGGTTGGACTTTTTCTCGAGTCGGTTTGGCAATATGATCCTCGGGTGTGTCAACAAGTGTTCAGCCTGGAGTAGTTCATTGCTTGACCCTTCTTCATTGTTGGAAAACAAAAGAGATATTTCTGGATACAAGTCATCTTCAGGATCGTTGGTTCTTCTTCTCTTCTCTTGCTCCATCTCTTATTCTTCCTTGTTCTCAGCCAGTTGAATGGTTTCTTTCTTGATGAAAAACTTTTGTAAGCATCCAAAAAGTATCTGCTTCTGAGATTCTAACCGTTCGCTGTCGTTCCATCATACCCAACCCCGCTTTTTGGTTGTAACCTCATTAGATTTATTCGCTCAGCTATGCCTTGCAGTTCTTTGCCTAGTCCTTGGCCCTCCTGGTATCCCAAACTCTTTATTATGTGCCAACCAATAGTTTCATTTTTCTCTCTTTTCCTTCTCCACACTTGCCTGGGCTGCCTACTTATTTCTGGAAGATCCAAGATTGTCAAAATCGGCTTGTTTGAAAACCCGAGGGGTGGTGGTGGAGAAGATGGATGATCTAGGGGCATGCTAGTCACCTTAATCACTTGTCCCTTGTAAGGGAATTTAAGACGCTGGTGATTGGTGGAGGCGACTGCCTCTAGTGCTTCCAAATAGGGTCGTCCCAGAATAGCTTTGTATGTCGGATCCATCTCAAGTATGTGAAAGTCAACAGTGACTATTTGGGGTCCAAGCATCACATTTAATGTAATCATGCCATCGGCAGGCTTTTTCAAATTCTCATATGCGGTCACTGTTATTTGAGATGGCCAGACATCCTCTTCAGAAATTTTACAAAGACGTAATGTTTCTGGTGGCAAAACATTAATGGAAGCTCCGGTATCGACCAAACATGACTCAATGCCTACTCCATTGATGTGGACTGTGATGCATAAGGCACATTTCCTTATTTCAGGGTCAGCCAACTCTTCCTTTGTGAATATAAGGGCCGGGTACTCACTTCTCGGGACCAAAATCCATGAGAAATTTTCCGGGGGGAGGCTCTCATTTACCATTACTCGCTGTAAGTACTATTGGAGAACCTCTTGATGGACTTCGGATCTTTTGATCAACTCTAAGATGGAGATCCGTGCCGGGGTTTTATCAAGATGTTTCAGCAAGTCATAGGATGTCCCAGGCAACAGTTCTTCGATGTGTTCTTCTTCCGCTTCTGGTACCAACCATGACTGACCAGCCTGGGGAAAGACCCTTTGGAACATGCGCCCACTCCTGAGTACTGTGGCAAGTTGTGGAGTTATAGTTGGGGTGGTAGTGGTGGGTGGTGGGTTAGGTCGAATGATGGGAGCTCTTGCGATGGGTGTAATTATGGTGGTTTGAGGCATAGTAGGGTAGGTAGGTTGTGAAGGTTCAGTTGCTCGGGGCGGGATGATGATGGGTCCTAGTGGTGGTGATGTTTGTTGTGGATTAACCAGGCGGATTAGGGTTCGTCCCAATTGAATGGCTGGTGGTGTGATGATGGGTTGTTATGGTGCTCGGATGATGGGTGGCCGGTTGAGAGTAATGGGGTTGGCTAATGTAGCTTGGGGTATAGAATGGACGGTTCGGTTGACATGCATGGCGGAGGTGGCTCCCTCAACTTGCCAATTCTGGCCTCGATGATGATACTCCTCGGAAGAGATCAAGATGGGATTAACATGTTGATTCCCAGGTGCAGGTGCATGTGGAGGTAGAGGGTTTTGGATAATACCCAAGCCGAGGTTTTGTTGTTGTTGCTGCTGAGCTGGTGCGTGCTGCCGTTGAGGTTGATCTTTCACTGCTTTTAGGGGTTGCCTTGGTGTCGATCAATCATCTAAGCTCTCTATATTGCTCATCCATGCAATTGATTTTGTTAACCATAGACTGATCGACAGAAGGTTCCTTAAGAGGAGGAGGAGGAGTGGTTGCTTGGTGCACCAGAATTGGGATTGGATGGGCCGAAGTGGCCGGATAAGAAGGGTACATTGGGGGATTCACCAAAGGGTGAGTAGGGTTGAGATGATTAGAGGAATGAACTAGTGGCCTAGGAGGAGCAATGACATTCGGATCAGGGTGATCTAGATTAGCTACTGGATGAGGAGAGATTGGGGCTACAAGCAAGGTATAAGAATGGCCATGAATGGGCACATTGGGTTGACGTGCCACAGACCGAGGGGTAGATATGTGAAGACCACCTTAGGGAGGAATGTGGTCGGCGGGTGACTTTCCCTTGAAAATGGCTTCGATAGCCTGAATTTGGGTAGGGTCAGCATGAGAGAATGCCTCCCAAAGTGAATTTGGATTGGGTCAAGGAGAAGTTTGACTAGGTTCGGGGAGAACTTTGAGTTCAATGACGGCACATACGACATCAGTGTAGAAATAAGATTGGTCATACTCCAACTGTAGTTGCTCGTATCTTTGATCCGCCATTTCGATAACTCGTCCTGACCTTAAATTCATAAACACAACAGAAAAAGAAGGTAGACAAATAAAAGCTCAAGGATTTTTTTTTGTTTTGATTTTTGACTCCTTTTTTTGTTTTGATTTTCTTTTGTTGGACAAGCAAGTTATCAAGCAAATTAACCTCAAGCAAAAAAATTTTGTTTTGGTTCTTTTTAGGTGATTTTGGGATTTTTGTTTAATTTTTAGTTTTTATTTGCAAACTAGTAATAGCAAAGACTTGGAATGATTAACGCATTTTTTTTGTTTCAACCTCAAATTAATGGCTTGTTAAGAGAAATATTGTCCACTCAAATAAATGGGTAGGACCCTATGCTCTTACAATGCCGAGCAATCTAAGGTTGTCACTCTTTTCACTGCGATAGGTAATGGGTACTCCGGGTTTTGGGATAAAATGGTACAACCTGCCCGATCAGTGAAGAGGGAATTCTTCACGTCTGGGGACTTACGGAGGCCTTGATAGAAGCTACCCAGTCCTTCCGAGAGGGAATCCCCGGAGGAGGAGTTGGCAACCACCAAGGGGTGTGTTTGGATGTGTGGAGCTTTGGGAGGAGAGAGCCTCCCTTCTCGGATGACCTAAGCAGCCTAAAACCCCAATGCAAACTAAATGCGAGTGAAATGTCAAGGAATTAAGGAGCCAGCAAGAAGAAAATAAAAGCATACAATGATTAATGATATGTTGTAGGAAACAAGTGAACAAGACAATGATATGAAATTAAACTAGGATGGAAGAAAGCATTAATTTAACTAAGCATGCTTTGAAAGATTTGCTAAAGGAGAACTAGACTTAGAAAGAAATAGGCAAGTATACTTAACAAGGGATGAAAGAAGATGATATCTAAAATACTAAGGTGAAATAAGTTGATTAACAAAAATGGAAATCAGATCGGTATGCTTTTAAAAAGATAAACAGAGAGCAAGTAAACTTTGAAGAAACAAGATGATGCTTCAAGGAAACAAACAAGCATGTAAGCAAGTAAATAGCAATGCAAGGAAATGGAAATGGCTTAAATGAGAACTAAAGTGAAAATAAGCATGTTTTTAAGTGGACATTCTTAGGAAAGAAGAGAAGAACTCACTAAAGCAAAGTTAGTCCCACCGTGATCGCCAAAAGGTGTAAGCACCCAAAACGGGATATCCGTTGATCACTCTCCCCTACGCTTGCTTTGGGGATTTGGTGGATGAGATGTTAGTGGTGTCGTCACCAGGAGCCAAAGGCTCCAAAATATAGTAGAATGAAAAGAAATGAAATGGAGAAATGACCGTCGTACCTTTGGAAGTGGGGAGATTGTTGGGTTCCCACTTCTCCTCTCTCGGCCGGCCGAAAGAAGAGAGCTTAGTGAGTCCTTCGTCTTCGATCCGGTTGAAGCTCAGCCTCAATCGTATTTACCTAAAAATATCTATAAGAAAACATAGAAACAAGTGAAAGGTTCATTAGTTCTAATGAAAGCATAGTATCGTCCTAAAATTTGAATTCAAACATGCAAAAGGAAAGAGACTAACCGGATTGGGACTAAATCCCAACCCCTATTTAGAAGGTTTAGATATGCATGAAAATGCAAATGAGTGACTCAATATATGCTAAATGACATGTTAATGAGAGTTAAAATGAAAAGGGGGAGTAAAGGATCGACCGGAAAGGTAAATAAACTCAAAAAAATGCAAAATGGGGTCTACCCCTGCTGGTGCCCTATATATAGGGCGCCAAGTGCAGGTGCCCCCTTGATAGGGCACATTGACCAAAGTCAAAGCGCCCTATTTATGGTGCGCCAGGGACTGGTTCCAGCAGATTTTCTTCCCTTCTTCGCGGCGTCGCCCCGGAGTGTAGGAAGACCTCCAAGATTGAAAAAGGACTTCTTAAAGTAGCCAATACTCAAGTGAAGCTAATGGAAGAGTGTTTTGGCACTAGATGTAAGGGAAATGGAGTGTAGAGACTCTCAAATTTGGAGAAAAATCATATTTCTGAAGAAGGAAACTATAGGTTTTTAGTGTTTTTGGGAGAGAGTTTTGAATCGGTTTGAAGGCTTATGGGGGGTGAAAATGGCTTAGAAACGTGGTGTTGGATGAGTTCTAGGGTGGAACGAAGTTGGAACCTCCTTTCAGTCCCAAATGGGGGTCTATTTATAGCCCAAAAAAGGGTACTTTGGCCATTTTCGAAAAGTAGTGCCACGCAGCATAGCGCCCTATATATAGGGCGCCAGCATCATGAGATATGTCAAATCGATTAGACGAGTAACTGTGAGGGGTCAAATCAGCGGTCAAGTCGATTTGATTTGGTGCCAGGGCCCTATATATTGGGCGCCTGGTGCCCTATATACACGGCGCCTGGTGCCCTATTTATAGGGCACCTGGTGCCCTATAAGTAGGGCACCAGGTGCCCTATATATAGGGCGCCAGGTGCCTAGTATACAGGGCACTTTGACCCAGGTCAATGTCTATCGGTCTTCTTCAAAATGCGACGAAAAACTTGATTTTTCCGGAAAACTCGGTTCCCTTGAAAGGTTACTCAAATATTATTCATGAAAACAAGAATCTAAGCTCTTCAACTAGACCAAAATTGCGTGTCTACAGAGTATAAGTAGAAAGCTTAAGTAAACATAAGAAAATTGGGCTCGTGGGCCCAACAACGACAAGAAAGGGGCAGATAGGCCCAAAGCTAGTGAAAAGATCTATGGGGCACATGGGCCCAAGTGGTGGGCACGTGGGCCCAAAGCTGGAAAAGAAATTTAAAGGGCATGTGGGCCCAAGGTTGTTGGATTGGAATTGGCATAGAAGCCCAGTGGAGTAAGAAGATTTGAATGGGCTCTCAGGCCCAGTGATCAGTTCAGGGGGCCATTATGGCCCAAAAGTAGGAATTGGGCTAGATAGCCCATCAAGTGAATTTAGGAGGGAGAGTGTGAGGATTTTGAAATATGTGACCGTAGGATACGGTTCACGTGGGATGTTGATTGGAGGTGAGTTTGAGTGGATAAGTTGTTTTGAGATGGACTTGCCCTCGACTGGTTCTTCCTCTTCTATGAACAACCGAGCCAAAGATGAACTCAGGTTGTCCACTTCCTCCTCTTGCTCTGGTGCCTTCTTCCACATGACTAGTTCTTCTTCTTCGTCCCCGGCCATCATCATGGTCTCCCCTTTGATAAAGAATTTTTGGAGTCCCATGGCATTTTTTGGCCGGTAGACCATCCTCGAAGTGAAATTGGGCTTGTAGCCAAGCTCGTGTCTCTTTGGTCTTTGTACAGCTTTAATGGGGTGCACAACTCCCTGCAGCTCCTTTCCCAACCCCTTTCCTGGCTGATAGCCTATCCCTTTCATCATCCGCCATGCAATTGTATCTGGAGGAGTTGTTAACATTATGACCTCGGGCAGCTCTGTAGTGGAAACCAACGGATGGATAAATTCTGATACTGGCCCTTGTATGGGAACTTCAGACACTGATGATTAGTGGAGGCAACAGCTCCTATTGCCTCGAGATATGGGCGTCCCAAGATAGCTTTAAATGTAGGGTCCAGTTCTAGAACATGAAACTCGGCGGTGACAGCACATGGTCCGAGCCCTACTTCCAACGTAACCACCCCTCATGCCAGTTTCCAGGAGTTGTCATAGGCTATCACCGTGACGGCAGAAGGCTCGATTTCTTCATCGGAGATGCCGCAAAGTTGCAATGTTTCTGGCGGCATGACATTTATAGATGCTCCGGTGTCAATCAAGCAAGACTTGATCTCGACGCCTCGGATGACTACTGCAATGCGCAAGGCATATTTTCTGATTTCTGGTCTTGCCAACTACTCCTGTGTAAATGTAAGTGCCAGATGTTCACTCCTCGGGGTCAGGACAGTAATGATATTCTCGGGCGGGAGGTCCTCATTGATCATGACCCGCTGCAAGTACTGTTGTAGAATGTCCTGATGGTTCTTTGACCTTTTAATCAGCTTTAGGATTGAAATCCGTGCCGACATTTTGTCCAGATGCTTTAATAGGTCATATGCCGTGCCGGGCAACGGTTCTTCCACTGCCTCCTCTTCTACTTGCTCCTGTGGTTGCATCCCAGCCTGGGGGAAGACCCTTTGAAACATCCTCCCGCTACGAATCACCGGCGCCAGCGTGGTAGGGGGAAGTGGTGATGATGGTGATGGTACGGTTGGTTGCTATGTTGAGGAGCCCATGGTAGGTAGGGGTGGTGAGGATCGAATGATGAGGGGTCGTGGATTGGTGGAGGCCGGTATGTTAGGTGATGGTCGGGGAGTTGGTGGTGATGGTCTAATGATAAGAGGTCATGGAGTGGTGGCGACTAGTGGGTTGGGTGATGGTCGGATAATGAGAGGTCGAGGGGTGGTGGAGGCTGGTAGGTTAGGTGATGTTTGAGGTGTTGGTGACGGTCTAATGATTAGACGTCGAGGAGGATTAATGGTGGTTGGTAGGTTAGGTGATGGTTGCGGTGCTTGTTGGGATTCTGGTGGTGGTCTAATGATTAGGCGCCGTAGAGGGTTGATGGTTGTTGGAGGCAGTGGTGTTTGGGTAGTTTGTGGGCTGGGGGCAGTGGTGTTTGGGTAGTTTGTGGGCGGTGGGAAGCTCTCGGTATAGAGAGTATGGTGCGGTTTGTAGGTGGGGTTGGTCTGGCAGGCATGGAGGTGACTTGATCCTCGACCTGCCAACCCTGGGAATGGTGGGTTGACTCCTCGATGGCGGAGTGGACGAGGCCGAGTTGTTGGTTTGGTGGTGCTGGTGCCGGTGCTTGTACGGGTGCATGTATTGGGAGCGGATCTTGGACTATGCCCAGGCCGGGCTGTTGTTGTGCTTGCTGTCACCGTGGTTGATTCTGATGTTCCTTCATTGCTTGAATGGATTCTCTCATCTGTGCCTAGTCAATGTTCCCTTGATCATTGAGGTCATGAATGTTGTCTTTATACTGGAAACAGACATCCACTGTGTGCCCGGGATACCGATGATAAGCGCAGTACTTTGTTGTGTCAACATTTGCCTGCCATCCTTCTCTCTCCTTTGGAAGTTCCAACTATTGTTCAGCCATTAGTGCATTAAAGATATCGGTGAGGGGGAACGGCAGTTGAGGATAGTACTCTCTCTTAGGTCCCCCCTCCTAGGTCGGTTGGCTGGTGGTGGTACTTGGTTGTAAGCTTGTTGTTGTGGTTGTGGTCAGTTGTAGACAGGTTGTTGTTGAGGTGCTCGGTTGTAGGCATTTGGTTGCTGGGGCGCTAGGTTGTAGGTGGGTTGCTGTGGTGGTGCTCGGTTGTATGCAAGTTCTTGTTGGGGCCGAGGAGCCGGTTGAGAAGTCGGGCGGTATTGTTGGTTGGGTGGTGGGTTACGGTATTGGCTTTGGCAATACCCACCCTGGTTACCCATGGCATTGATGCTTTCATTGTTTACTACCCCTTCGGTGGTGGGTCCTACAGGTGTAGGCTTTCTAGTGTTACGGGGCTTGGTGTTGAATGGGTTGATCATGGATGTGTCCTTAAAGTGGGGTTGGAGGTAGCGGGCGCTATCACACAACTCACTCAAGGTTGTTGGGCGGTGCATGATCAGGAGGTTGCGAAGGTTGGGCGTGGTGTTCCCGATGAGCATCTTCACCTGCTCTCCCTCTGAGATGGTATCCACTAGCCTCTTAGCCATTCCCCTCCACCAATCAGCAAATCTAGCAAAGTCCTCATCTGGCCTCATCTTTTCAGCAATTAAATCAGTTATCGAGCAGGCTAGCCCCACCCGATCCTTGTACCTCTGTAGAAACTTCACCTTGACAATGTCGAAATCCGCCGCCTCAATGAAATCAAGAGAATAGAACCAATCCAGGGCAGATCCCTCCAATGACCGATGGAATAGGATGGCAAGGGCTTTGCGGTCATTTTTCCAGAACGCGGAGTCGTAGAGAAAGCTCTTTAGATGGTTGAAAGGATTACCAGTCCCATTGTAACGTTGGAAGACTAGTATCTCTGAAGGAGGAAGGTGTAGAACTGGGAAGGATGGGACAGAGATTTCAGGGATGGCTTTAGAATCGAGGCGGTGCCTCATCTCTTCAAAGCGCTCATCCATCTGGTTTAGTTTGTTCATTAATGCCTGGGTGAGTCTGGATTCCTGAGCCACGGGAGCAAGGTGTTTAGGTGATTGGGTTGGAAGAGGTAGGTTGGAAATAGGAACTGGAATAGTATTATGTGAATGCCCCATAACGGGGTGAGTGGAGACACGGCAGGGTTTCCCAGGAGAAGAGATGATTTGGGGCCTGACTGCTGATTGTGGTGGTGAGGGGGCTTGATTTCCCTCGATCGGATCTTGATTGGCGGGCATCTTGCCCTTCATCAAGGATTGCATAAGCGAAAAAGATTCAGGGTCTAGATGAAGAGATAGACCCTGGAGGAGTTGCTCCACGCTAAGTGAAGCAGGTTGATGAGTAGGATTTTGAATTTCTAGCTCCCTGATGGCATTGACATGGCCCTCTGGTTGGACCATGGGTTGTTTCAGCTCGTAGTGGCCCATCTCGTACTCCTCTTCTTGGTCGTAGTAGTCCGACATCCCGATGTGTCTTCAGAACCTTAGTGTCATGGACATCCTATCAAATTTTCTTAAAAAAATGGTTGAAAGGAAGCAAATGAAAGGTGTAAATGCAAAGAGACTTTTTTTTGTTATGATTGTTTGTTTGATTTGATTTGGTTTCACTTTGGTTGTTTGGCAAGCAAGTTGAACACAAAAATTAAAAGGGATTTTTTTTTCATTTAGGTGTTTTGAAATAAGATATTTTTTTTGTTGTCTTCAATTGTTGTGAGCAAGCAAGTTATGCAAACAAGTTCTTAAATGACTACTCGACAATTTTTGGGTTGAACCCTAGATTTAGATAGATTGTTAGCAATTGTTCACTCAAATGGGAATGGTTCCTATTGCTTCAATCTTCAAGACCTAAGGTTACCACTCAATCACCACGAGTAGGTACATGGGTTCTTCGGGTTTTGGGAAAGTGGTACAACTGGCCCAATCGTGCGAAGAGGAATACTCCACGGATGGGGACTTACGGAGGTCTTGATGGAAACCACCAAATCAACTAGGAAGGAATATCCCAGAAGAGAGGTTAGAATCCACCAAGAAGGTGTTTGGAGGGTGAGGGTGTGTTGGGAGAGAGAGCCCCCGCCTCGAATGCCCTACGGATCGGAGCGAGTCTGGTACCCGATGCAAAAGCTAATGCAAAAATGAAAAATGGAGGGTGGAAGGAGAAGAAGCAATAAATATGCAAACATGAATGAAAGCTATTAAATAAATCAAGCAAGGGAATGCAATCAAGACAAGCAATGATAAAGTAAACAAGTAACTAGCAACTAGCAACTAAAAGGTGGTTCGTGCGGGAACCGGCTTGTGTTGGAGTGTCCAAGTGAGGACAAATCTGAAGTAAACGTAAAAGGATGGTCCACGTGGGGACCAATTTGAAAATAAAGTGGCTCACGCGGGAGCCGAGTTTTGAAAAGGGTAGGTGGTTCACGCGGGAATCGATTTTTCAAGGAAAAGGGGTGGTTCACGTGGCAACCGGTTTGCTTGATTGGAAAAATGAAAGGGGGCCACTTGGGGCCAATTTAAAGGGGTGAAAAAGGGTGGTCCACTCGGGGACCGATCTGAAAGTGGGTTGGTTCACGCGGGAACCGGTTTTTTTGTGAAGAAAAGGGTGGTTCACGAGGGAACCGGTGTAAAAGATGACGAAATGAAAAGAGGGCCACGTGGGGCCAATCTGAAGGTTCTGTAAAGAGGTGGTCCACACGGGGACCGATCTGAAAATAAGTTGGTTCACGCGGGAACCGAGTTGGAAAAGAAAGGTGGTTCACGCGGGAACCGGTTTATAAGAAGAAAAGGGTGGTTCACGTGGGAACCGGGTTGAAATTAAAGACAAGTAAATCAAGTCCACATGGAGGACAACCTTAAAAGAAGAGTAAATAGCAAGTTTAAAGGTAAATTGACATGGAAAAAGGTAAAGGACAAGCCGGTTCACGCGGGAACCAAGTTGGAAAACAACTAGTTGCATGGTTTAATCAAGCTAGCACGGTTGAAGACATTGGTTGTCCCATTGTGGTTGCCAAAAAGCTGTTGACTCCAGAAACGGGTTCCGGATCAGCACCTCAAGAGAAGGTGAAAGATGGTTTAGGGGAAAAAAAGGGGTGTGAATTGAAAAACACTCGGAAAGCTGTAAAGAGTCCTCACCTCGGTCCCACACTCACATTGATCCCCGAACTTTCATCTCACGGCGTCGCTCGAGCACCGAAGACGGTTCGGGTCATGTGGGAGGAGAGTGAGGAGTGAATTAACTTAGAACATGATAAGAGAAATTGTGGTCGCCAGGAGCCGTGGGCTCCGCTTTATGGAATAAAAATAAGAGATGAGTTGATTTGACCGTGTACCTTAGCGCGGGAGATTGGGATGTGGGTTAAACCTTCTTCTTCTTCGGCCGGACGATGAAGAAGAGTCTCCAACCGATGCTAGCTTGATAGACCTTTGCAACTTAGAACAATAAACCAAGTGAAAGAAACCGATTAGAACTATGGGAAGTGTAGAAGCTATAGAAGAAGAGATGAAACAAAGAAGCAATTGGAATCGAACTCACCGGATTGGGGTGAGCCCTAACCCCTTTTTTTGGTGTTTTTAATTATGTAAAAATGATAAAAATGAACTAAAAGATGTTCTAAAACAGTAAATGAACTGATAAAAGTGGGTTGAGGAAGCTTATAAAGTGAATCGGCTTGAGTTGAAGCCGAGATGGTTGAAACAAGCCGATTCGGGTAGCCTTGCACCCTCCTGGCGCGACTTTGGTGCAGAGAATGCTAGAGACGACCCAAATGTCATAATCGAGTTATGTTTGTTGGAGTAGACCTAAGTCTTGGATAGGAAGAGTTCTTATGTTAATTATTTCCCTTAAATCTTTCTGTATAAGTCTATAAAATTTATGAAAGTGGGCGGATGTGGAAAACAGAACATGGATGCGCGCCCTCAGTGCAGCAATCTCCACGAACAAACGGCAAGTCGTAATTGAGTGCCGTCAGTTGGATTTGAAAGAGGACGAAGAGGGGAACAACTTCTATGTTGAAGACTTTTGCATAAGGAGTTCCATATTTTCTTCATAAGTCGATGAAATTGGTTGATGAAGAACGCCCGGATTGAGTCTTCTCCTTCACTTCGGGATCGATCTCTCAACGTCGGATTGGCTTTGGACATCGGGATGGCCTTGGGAGAGAGCTTGGATGATCTCAGGATGAGCTAGGCATGGAGGATTAACCTTGGGTGGTTGAGAATGGCCCTCAATTTATAGGGGAAGGAAGCCGGTGCAAAATATGGAAACTGGACCGACTGCACCCCCGCTTTTCAAAGGGGACGAGGGCGCGTAGGGCGCGCCCTCACTCGGGGGCACGGTCTACATGCCCTCCAGTTTCAAAGAAACTGGGGGCGTGGTACGCGTCTCACTGCTAAAATTCATCGAAAACTTCCGGAAATTGCTAAAAATCAACTTGACATACGTAACGCGCCCCCGAACCGGGGGGCGCGGTACAAATAATCGAAAATCATCCGCGGAAACCTTCCAAAAATCCGGTTTAGAAGGTGCTAATCATGGAATTTCTAATTTTTGGAAACTGACCGCACCCCCGCTTTTCAAAGCTTGTGCGCCCCCAGTTTGAGGGCGTGCAGGGCGCGCCCTCCCTTTTCAAAGGGAGCCGGGGCGTGATAGACTCTCTCTCCTGCGTGCGCGTTCCGCGAGCCGTATCTTTCAAACGGAATGTTCGATTTGGCTCCTGTTTGTTGCGTTGGAAAGAGGACCTTAAGCCACACCTCCTCAAGTCGGTAAACCAGCTGGCATGACTCCCAAGACGTACGCACGGGGCTTTCTACCGGTTTACCCTCTCGCAAAAAGCCGAAACCCGTGGCGAAGATCCGAAAGAGCACGGTTCCGGTCGAGAAATGTCGGGTCAACTCGGGATGACTTAAAATGATGACCGAACAAGTCCGGTATGAGCATAAAACCTGAAGTCATCGAAAAATTTGAGATTAACCCGGTAAACGTGAGCCGAAACTCAGAAAAGCCGGAAATCCCTAAAATTGACCGAACCGGACGTATGGCCATGATTGATGAAAATATTCGGCTAGAATTGAACCAGATGACCCAAAAAGACCCAGTGATGACCAGAAAGGCCTAACGCGTGGTCCGGGATAGCCGTGTCAGTACAGATCGAAAAGGCCATAATGAAAGTCGTCATTGACCGACGCCTACCGAAATGACTTCTCGGAAACCCTGAATGTTACAGAACACATGCGGGACTCCCGAGACCTTCAATTATGGACCATTCAAGGTCAGTCATCGAGCAGGCTTCGTGTTTTTACAGTTCACGCACGGTTCTCGCTTGAAGGTTTCAGCATCATTCCGGGAATCATTGGTCCGTTCTCAACTCACAAGGGGCTCCACCAATGTCCTTAGCTCATGTCCATGAGGTAATCCGGATCAGATAACGGTCAAATAAAGGATATCGCCTATGGAATAAGAGTCTGGAGCTCCGAATCAGGCCAATTTGGCATGTCTACATGTAGGACCGGGAAAGATGGAACAAAAATTTCTGGGGTGGCTTTAGAATCGAGGCAGTGCCTCAGCTCTTCAAAGCACTCATCCATCTGGTTAAGTTTTTTCATGAATGCCTAGGTGAGGCTGGATTCCTAAGCCACCAGGGCAAAGTATTTAGGTGAATGGGTTGGAAGAGGAGGGTTGGAAATAGGAGCTGGAATAGCATTATGTGAATGACCCACGACGAGGTGAGTGGAGACACGGCAGGGTTGCCCAGGAGAAGAAATAATCAGGGGCCTGACTGTCGATTGATGTAGTGAGGGGGCTTGATTTCCCTCGACCGGATCATGATTGGTGGGCATCTTGCCCTTTATGGCAGATTGGATGATTGCAAAGGTCTCGGGATTGAGGTGAAGAGACAGATCCTTGAGAGCTTGTTCTATACTACATGAGGCGATTCGATGAGCGGGATATTGGACCTCAGGTTTCATCACAGCATTAACATGGCCCTCTAGTTGGACCATGGGTTGCTGAAGCTCGTAGTGACCCATCTCGTACTCCTCTTCTTGTCCGTAGTAGTTCGATATGCCGACGTGTCTTCCGGACCTTAGCATCATGGGCATCCTGTCAAATTTTCTAACAAAATGGTTGAAAGAAAGCAAATGAAAAGTGTAAATGCAAAGAGAATTTTTGTTTGGTTATGCTTTGTTTTAGTTTGATTTTTTTGTTTCAATTTGGTTGTTTGGAAAACAAGTTAAACACAAAAGTTAAATGGATTTTTTTGTTTTGTTTTAAGTGTTTTGAAAGAAGTTTTTTTTTTGTTGTCTTCAATTGTTGTGAGCAAGCAAGTTATGCAAACAAGTTCTTAAATGACTACTCGACAATTTTTGGGTTGAACCCTAGATTTATATAGAATGTTAGCAATTGTTCACTCAAATGGGAATGGTTCCTATTGCTTCAATCTTCAATACCTAAGGTTGTCACTCAATCACCAAGAGTAGATACTTGGGTTCTTTGGGTTTTGGGAAAGTGGTACAACCGGCCCAATCGTGCGGAGAGGAATACTCCATGGATGGGGACTGACGGAGGTCTTAATGGAAACCACCAAATCAATTAGGAAGGAATATCTCAGAAGAGAGGTAAGAATCCACCAAGATGGTGTTTGGAGGGTGAGAGTGTGTTTGGGAGAGAGAGCCCCCGCCTCGAATGCCCTACAGATCAAAGCAAGTCCGGTACCCGATGCAAAAAGCTAATGCAAAAAATGGGAAATGGAGGGTAGGAGGAGAAGAAGTAATCAATATGTAAACATGAAATGAATGAAAGCTATTAAATAAATCAAGCAAGTGAATGCAATCAAGACAAGCAATGATAAAGTAAAACAAGTAACTAGCAACTAGCAACTAAAACGTGGTTCACGTGGGAACCGGCTTGTGATGGAGTGTCCAAGTGGGGACAAATATGAAATGAAGGTAGAAGGGATGGTCCATGTGGGGACCGATTTGAAAATAAGGTGGCTCACACGGTAGCCAAGTTTTGGATAGGTAGGTGGTTCACGCGGGAACCGGTTTTTGAAGGAACAGAGGTGATTCACGCAGGAACCGGTTTGTTTGATTCGAAAAAGGAAAGAAAGGCCACATGGGGCCAATCTAAAGTGGTGTAAAGGGGTGGTCCATGCAGGGACCGATCTTAAAGTAGGTTGGTTCACGTGGGAACTGGTTTGGAAAAGGGGGTTGGTTCACACGGGAATCGATTTTAATGAAAAAAGGGGTGGTTCACATGGGAACCGGTGTAAAAGGTGACAAAATAAAAAGATGGTCACATGGGGCCAATCTAAAGGTGCTGAAAATGGGTGGTCCACGCGAGGAACAATTTGAAAATAAGTTGGTTCACGCGGGAACCGAGTTGGAAAAGAAATGTGGTTCATGCGGGAACCGGTTTATAAGAAGAAAAGAGTGGTTCACGCGGAAACCAGGTTGAAATTAAACACAAACAAGTCAAGTCCACATGGGGGACAATCTTATAGGAAGAGTAAATAGCAAGTTTATAGGTAAATTTAAATGGAAAAGATAAAGGACAAGCCAGTTCGCATGGGAACCAAATCGGAAAATAACTAGTTGCACAGATCAATCAAGCAAGCACGGTTGAAGACATTGGTTGTCCCACCGTGGTCGCCAAAAAGCTGTTGACTCTGACAACGGGTTCTGGATCGGCACCTCAAGATAAGGTGAAAGATAGAATAGGGGGAAAGTGAGTGAATCAAAAAACACTCAGAAAGTGGTAAAGAGTCCTCACCTTAACCCTACACTCACATTGATCCCCGAACTTTCATCTCACAGCGTCGCTCGAGCACCAGAGATGGTTAAGGTCATGTGTGAGGAGCGGGAGGAATAAATGACTTAATGCATGAGAAGATTGAAGAAGTGGTCACCAGGAGCCACGGGCTCCACTTTATGTAATGGAAATAGAAAGAAGTTGATCGTGTGTACCTTAGCGTGGGAGATGATGTGTGGGTTCAACCTTCTTCGGCCGGCCGATGAAGAAGAGTCCAACCGGTGCTAACTTGATCGATCTATGCAACTTAAGAACAATAAAACAAGTGAAGAAATGTATTAGACTTGTGGAAAGTGTAGTAACTATACAGAGAAGATGAGAAATAAGCAATTGAAACCGAACTCACCGACTTCGGGGTAAGTCTTAACCCCTTTTTCATGTTTTTAGTTATGTAAAAATGATGCAAATAAACTAAAATATATTCTAAAACAGTAAAAAACTTAATGAAATGAGTTAAGAAGAACTTATCAAGTGAATCGGCCTGAGTTGACGCCAAGATGGTTGAAACAAGCCGGTTTGGGTAGCCTTGCACCCTCCTAACGTGACTTTTGTCAGAGAATTCTACGGACTACCCCAATTTCAGAATCGAGTGCTGTTTGTTTCTATGGATGGAGAACTTGGAGAGGAAGAGATCTTCTGTTGATGACTTCTCCGAAATTCATCTATAGAAACATGTAAAAATTCCGAAAGTGGGTGGATGTGGAAGAACAGAACCTGGATATATGCCCTCAGTGCAGCAATCACCATGGACAGATGGCAAGTCAGAATTGAGTGCCTCAAGCTGCAAATGAAAGAGGATGAGGAGAAGAAAAACTCTTCTATTGAAGACTTTTGAAGAAGATGCCCCAGATTTTCTACAGAAGCCGATGAAGTTCGGTTGCTGTAGAACCCACAGATTGGACTTCTCCTTTACTTTGGGATCGATCTCTCGACGTCGGATTGGCTTTGGACGTCGGGACAGCCTTGGGAGGGAGCTTGGATGACCTCAGGATGAGCTAGGCATGAGGGGTTCAACCTTGGGTCATTGGGAATATCCCTCAATTTATAGAGATGGAAACCGGTGCAAAATATGGAAACTGACCCGACCGTGCCCCCACGTTTCAAAGGAGGTTAGGGCACGTGGGCACACCCTCAACCTGGGGGCATGCCCTCACCGCACCCCCTTGTTTCAAAGAAGGCGGGAGCGCGTTACGCGTCATATTGCTAAAAAATGCTGGAACCATATAAAAATTGCTAAAAATCAGACTTGATAAGATGAACGCGCTCTCGAGGCAGGGGCGCAGTCAAAATAAACGATAATTAGTGGGGGAAACTTTCCAAAATCCGGTTTAGAAGGTGCTGATTACGATAATTTCCAGTTTCCAAAAACGGACCGTGCCCCCGCGTTTCAAAGGAAGTGGAAGTGCACAGGGCATCCCCCCGAACTAAGGGCACATAGGGCGCGCCCCCAGGGTGAGGGCGCGGTGACCGCCCCCTCCCATTTCAAAGGGGGCGGGGAACGGTACACTCTCTCTCCTATGCACGTTCCGCGGGCCGTAACTTGCAAACGGGATGTCCGATTCAACTCATGTTTGTTGTGTTGGAAAGAGGGCCTTCAACTGCACCTCCTCAAGTTGGTAAACCAGCCGGCATAACTCCCGAGACACTCACATGGGGCTTTCTACCGGTTTATCCTCTCGCGGAAAGCCAAAAATCGTGGCAAAGATCCGAAAGGGCACGGTTCCGGTCAAAGAATCTCAAGTCAACTCGGAATGACTTAAAATGATGACCGAATAGGTCTGGTACGATCAAAAAACCCAAAATCATCAAAAAAACCAAGATTAACCCGGTAAACGTGAACCGAAGCTCGAAAAAGTCAGAAATAACCGGGAAACCCTAAAAATCAACCGAAACGGCTGTATGGCCCCGGTTGATGAAATATACAACTAAGATTGACCCGTATGACCTGAAATGACCCAGTGATAGATGAAAATTCCTATCACGTGGTCCGGTATAGTCGCGTTAACACGGACCGAAAAGCCATAACGAAAAGCCGTTATAGGCCAACGCCTACCGAAATGACTTCTCGGAAACCCTGAATGTTACGGAACACATGCAGGAGTCCCGAGACCTTCAAGTATAGACCATTCAAGGTTGGTCATTGAGCAAGCTTCATGTTTTCATGGTTTACGTGCGGCTCTCGCTTGAAGGTTATGGCATTGTTCTGGAAATCTTCGGTTCATTCGCAATTCACGAGGGGCTCCACCAACGTCTTTAAGTCATATCCACATGGTAATCCAGATCAGATATCGGTCAAATAAAGGATATTGCCAATGGAATAGAAGTTTGGGGCTCCGAATCAGGCTAATTTGGCGTGTCTACAACCATCTTTTCAATTTCGTCTTCTGTAGGAGTAGTTAGGATAGAGAAAAATAAAATTTGAGGTAAGTGAGTTCCACAGAGATATCTCTAGCATTTATCTTAGAAGTGCAAAGAGTGTGCAAGGCTACCAAGTTTCTTGGAAAATGCTATCCAGCTTTATGAAATCCAATATGAGGATGAATTTAATCTAGATCATACACTGGGAGTCTATGAGATAGTATCAGAAAAGGATCTTGATTTCGAAGAAGGAATTGAGGACTTGGCTAATGTACATGCATCTAGACATAAAAGGTTTGAAGAACCATCATCACGGTGGATGAACCGACAAAAGAATTAAATCTTGGAATACCAGAAGATCCCAAGACCATCCTCCTTAGTGCCAACCTCACTCCCACAGAGGAAGAGAGCTTTATTAAAATTTTGAAAGAAGACAAGGACACGTTCGCATGGACATATGAAGATATGCTGGGGTTAGACAACTCACTGGTTGAGCATCGTTTAACTTTGAAACCTAGAGCTACCCCTTTCAAACAAAAATTAAAGAGATTCCACCCCGATGTTGCACCTAAAATGAAAGAATAGGTCAACAAGTTACATCAGGCAAAAATTATTAAGGTCATACTTTATCCGCAATGGGTGGCAAACATAGTCCATGTCATGAAGAAGGATGGATGAATTCAGATCTGTATAGACTTCAGGGACTTGAACCGAGCATGTCCTAAAAATGACTTTCCTTTACCTCATATTGATGTGTTAGTTGACAACACTGCTGGATTCAAAATGCTTTATTTCATGGATAGCTATTCCAGATACAATCAAATCCGATTAGCCAAAGAGGACAGAGAAGATCTCGTTCCCTACACCTTGGGGAACCTATTGCTATGTTGTCATGCCCTTTGGACTAAAGAATGCTGGTGCAATGTATCAGAGGGCTATGATGGTTATTTTTTAAGACATAATGTATACCCTTGTAGAGGTGTACGTGGACGATCTGGTCGTAAAGTTCGAAAGTTGAGAAGATCATCCTGAAGTGTTAAGAAGGGTCTTGCAAAGGTCTAGGGAATATAAACTGAAGATGAACCCAAAGAAATGCACATCTGGAGTATCCTCAAGAAAGTTGTTGGGGTTCATAGTGAGCAAAAGGGGCATAGAGATTGACCCAAACAAGGCCAAAGTAATCATTGATATGCCTCCTCCAAAAAATATAAAAGAACTTCAAGGATTAATCGGGAGGCTATAGTTTGTTTGCTGGTTTATCTCACAACATTCTCAAAGGTGTAAACCTTTCTGTGAGTTTACCAAGGCAGGGGCCGAGATTAAATGGGATTCGAAGTGCCAGAAAGCATTTGATGGTTTGAAAAGATACATGGCTAGTCCCCCTGTGCTTAGACCACCAATCCCTAACAAGCCCTTAGTTCTGTATATCTTGGTTTTGGAGAATTCTCTTGGGGCAATCCTTGCACAAGTGGATGAAGAAGGTAAAGAGCGGGCAACTTACTATTTTTCCAAGATTTTTTATCAGTGTGAGCAGAAGTATACTGTAGTGGAGAAGACCTGTGCTACACTAGTCTAGGTAGTTCAGAAGCTTAAAACTATTTTCTTGCTCATGAGGTCAACCTTATTGCCCGCATCAATCCCATCAAATTCCTTCTAAGGAAGACTATTCTAACTAATCAGTTAGGTCATTGACAAAGCTTTCTTTCACAGTTTGATATCACCTATGTCTCCCAGAAGGTGATTAAGGGCTATGCAATTGCCTAACATCTTGCCCACCATCTTGTACCCATCTTTGACCTAATCCAGTCAAAGCTCCCGGATGACGAACTAATGTTGATCCGATCTTCCAATCATTGGACATTATATTTTAATAGGGCTCTGAATTCACTTGGTAGGGGAATAGGAATCATTCTTCTGTCACCTGAAGGTGTCACCATTCCATAGGCATTTTAACTTGATTTTCCAGCAACCAACAATATAGCTGAATATGAAGCCTTGCTGGCTGGGCTGAAAGCTGCTCACTTCTATGCTACCACTGAACTGAAGGTGATAGGTGATAGCCAACTAATTCTACGCCAAGTCTTGACCAAATATCAAACTTCTCATCCGAACCTTAAACTCCACCAAGAACTCACTTCTTGTTACATCAAGTTGTTTTCCAAACTCACCTTTGTTCATGTTCCTCGAGCTCAGAATATTCTTGCTGATGCCCTAGCCTCCTTAGCTTTATCTCTATCAGTACCGATAGGCAGACAGGTGCGGACTATCCTGATGGAAATGTATGCCCTATAAGCCAATCATATGTGATATGGTTTTACATTTCTTGTAATATCTTATTCAATATTAATGGCATTGTCCTCATTACTTGCACTATCTATATGCGTTTATTGTAATGAAGTCCTAAATTGCATGCAATGATGATTGGATCATGATGAGATCATGGTAATGAGATCAATCATCTAGAAGCATGTGATCTAAATTGTTCCTAGTCGTAGGATCCTTGAGATAGGACATCAAGGATCCGATAGGACTAGTGTATATGATATCTTCTCATATGATGAGGATGATCGATCTCATTGGTCATCAGTGTGGGACACTGAGATACATGTACAGGTGCTCATTAGAGGAATGAGTTCACTGAACTGACCAGTATAGAATCCCTGAATGGTATCTTACCGAACTGTCGATCAGGGTAATCTATCATCACGGTTGCACGGTTGGATCTTTGACCTGAGTCGCCAAAGATGTCTTGCCAAGTGTACCATGTACTTTGACTATTGACTTATGGATCACTTAGTATTGTGATCCTATATAGTTAATGGATTGGGTATATGGGAAACCTTGTGGAGGCAATTGAGCGGACAATAAGGGATCGTTCACTCTCGGTAGGAGAGAGAGAATGTCCTATAGATAGTACTCTAAAATTCTTCGCCAAGGTAGATAGGATAACTGGAAAAGGAGTTTTCCAGTTGATCCATTCAAGAGTACAAGATTTCATAGAGTTGGATTATTAAAGGGGTTGACAGTCAATGCCGAACCCCTGACCGACCGGGACATTGCTTGGACGAGGGTTTATATCCGTGTGGTAACTGATGATGGAAAGGCTCAATGGATGTTATTTAACTCCCCAAAGTCATTTGGGATCATAGGATGTGGCTTGTACCCTTTATGATCGGAAAGTCGTCAAATCTGTTATTAGATAATAGATTTGATTTAATTTAAAAGAATTGTTCTTTTTAAATTTGGCTTCAACCAAATTGACTATTGGGCCTAGTGGGTCACACACATTAGAACTAATTCTAAGGACAAGGGCAAGGATGTAAATATATAGAAGATTTGGGTTTTTGTGAAAAATTGCATCTTCTATTTATAATATGCTTAAGAAGCTAAAACCGATCAAGTCAAAGGGTTGGAGAACGTCCTTGGCAGCCTTCCTCTCTCCTCTCTTCTCTAGAAGGAGTCCCCGCATGGTCCAACTCCGTTCTGGTAGAGTTTTCGAGCTTGGAGCGAAGGAGAACCAGTCCTTGGAAGAAGTTCGTGTGGATACCGCTAGAGGCCGTCCACTTGAACGGTTTGAAGCAGCAAAGAACATCCACTATTCATCTCTGGTGAAGGATTTTTCAAATCCCAATAAGGTATATTCAATCTCCTTCTTAATCGGTTCCCGATTTTGCCGTTTTGGTTTCAATAAAGGCTAAGACCATGGATTCAAGGAATCAAAATATTTTAATTGCTTAGAATGATTCCTTACATATCCATGTCTGTAGGAGGTTGATGTCGACAATTAAGGATGGACGATTTTTGAAAGTCAAGGAGAGGTTTGGCAAGAAGGAATACCTAGAGCAGAAAGAGGAGATCTCTCTGGTTGAGTTGGAAGAACTAGATGAGGGTGAGAGGCCTTGGTACGATGAGATTGCAAGGTATTGCCAAGATCAGTCTTATCCACCTGAATCAAATGCAAAAGTGAAGAAGGCCATCAGGAGAGTATCCCAGAGATATACCATCTTAGGAGGGGTGCTCTACAAGAGGAGCCTGAGCGAAATCTTACTTAGATGTGTCGATGAAGAATAAGCAGAGTTAGTGCTTAAGGAAGCACATTCTAGGGTCTGTGGAGGCCATGTCAATGCTCAAGCTCTTGCCAAAAAGATCATCTGGCAAGGGTGTTATTGGCCAACCCTAGAAGAGGATTGCTCCATCTTTGCCTGGCACTGTCACTCTTGCCAACTCCATGCCAACAAGATACATTCTCCTGCATCTTCCTTTCACTCGATTCATGCCTCGTGGCCCTTCGCCATGTGCTCTTTTGATATCATTAGCCCTCTAAGTGATCTTAACTCTAAAGTCCACTCCAAATCATTCATCCTAACGGCAACAGAGTACTTCACTAAGTGGGTAGAAGAGGAAGTGTTTGTGGAGATCAAGGCATCAACATTGTGCTCCTTCATCAAGTGCAACATCATCGCCAGGTTCGGGATCCCCAGCGACATCATCAACGACAACGGACCACAGTTTCTCTCTCAAGATCTTCATGATCTTTGCAACAGGTACCGCATCGCATTGCATCATTCATCTTCATGCTACCCACAAGGCAATGGTCAAGTAGAAGCCACCAACAAAACCTTGATTAAGATTATCAAGAAAGCTTGTAAGTCTAGCAAGTTTGTGGACTAGCCTGATAAGCTTGTAGATGCTCTATGGGCTTATCGTACTTCTGTGTGGACCCCCACTGGTCAAACCCCGTATGCCTTCACATATGGAATGGAGGCAGTGGTCCCGTACGAAGTACTCCTTCCATCACACCAAGTTCAGCTCGACAGGGACATCCCTGTCGATGAGAGTTGTGCAAGAATCTCTCCTTGCACAACTTGGGACTTATCAGAATAGACTTAAAAGGTTTTATCAAAAGAGGGTGGTAGAGAGAAAGTTTGAAACTGGTGAGATGGTAGTCAAACGTATATTCGTTAAGCCGGGTGGTCCCCGCTCCAAGTTGCAACCTAACTGGGAAGGGCATTTTGTTGTCACTGAAAAATATTCAGGCAATGCGTATGAGTTAACCAATGCTGATGAAGAAAAATTGAATCATCTGTGGAACGACATTTACCTCAAAAAATATTTTCCTTAAAAAAAATTGAAAATCTTTGGAATGATATTGATTCATCGATCCCGAAGTGTTCGCTAGAGGACAAGAGTAGACAACACTTTGCACACACAACACCTCCCAATCTCAGAATCCAGATAACCTGACACTCGAAGGAGGCAAGGCAGAACCTTGAAGGCGGAAAGGGACCCTTACCCTATTCTCTTCTATTCAGCCCAAGATAGGTGAAGGAGATTAGAAGAGGATAGTATAAAAAATACTCGCCGCCTTAGTAGAAGGCCGTCTCATAGGGTGCAAAAGGGTGCCAAAAGATGGGCAATGAACCCTATGGGTTTAAACAAATTTGGGCATGTCTGAATGAGTACCCAAAAAAGTAGAAAATAAAGAAAATGCACCAAAAGATGGGCAATGACCCCACAGGTCAAAGACTTGTCTAAGTGAGTGCCACATGTAGAAAAGACTCAAAGAGGTTGAACCCCAATAGGCAATTTGAGCATGAGTAGAGAAACCCTCCTCGACATCTCCAAATCTTATCAAGGACCTATTCTCTCAATTCTTCCTTCATAAACCCCCAGGTTAGGGTAAACTGTCCAAATTCAGGGGAACCTAAGTTGATCAAAAGAAGAAGGCAAGAAAGATTCTATGTAGGGAACCCAATTTCACATGGTGTTTACTGCTTGAATCTTGATTAACACTCAAGGATCGATGAATTATCTTAATACCAAAACATTCTCCACAGAAATCCAAAAAAATTGAATATTTTCAAAAATCTAAAAAAATGCATCATTTAACTTGGCATAACCTTGATTTTTTACTTTGCTAGCATCCATGTTTATTTCTATGTCTTGCATGTTTCATTTCTGTATTGTTTATTTATCTTTATTAACATCCAGTTAAGAGGGCTCCTCTCTTTGACCTAAATCAAAGTTGGCCGCAATAGGCAAAGGAATGAGTTGTTGTGAAGATCTGATTCTCTTTTATTAAGTGTTTCAAGGACTTTAAAATAAGAGGGGAAGGTTCTTTCAACGACAAGTAAGTTCTCTTAACCATTTCATTTTAGTCATTTATTTTATGTTACTACACCTTGTTAAGAAGGCTCCTCCCTCTGACCTAAGTCAAGGCAGACGGCAATAGGCAAAGGGATAAGTTATGGTGAAGATTTAATCTTCTTTATCAAGTGTTTCAAGAATTTATGAATGAAAGGGAAGCAAATCTCGCCATGACAGGTAAGTCCTCATGACCCTTCTCGCATCTCATTCCTTTTAGTCAATGTTTTGTCCAACCTTGTTAATAAGGCTATCCCCTTGACATATAAGCAAGGCAAGATGACAATAAGCAAGGGGGTAAGCCCTGGCACAAATCTAACCCCTTTATTGAGCATTTCATAAAAGAAACACAAGTCAAGGAGGAGGGGAAGGTCTCGCCAATAGGTATGTTTCTTACCCTACATCTATCATTTAATTTTATTATTTTTTACCATCTTTTAGAAGGCTTCGCCTCTTGACAAACTCGTAATGGGCCAAGCCAAAACGCGATACTGACTATCCTTTCGAGAAATGTCAAGCAGAACAAACAACACTGAAGCACACAGATAAAGATATGATTGTCCATCAAGTGCTACAACAAAGAAGAAAAGCAGCTACAACACCAGAAGAGTTAAGTCTGCTATAGATATTAGTGATCGCTGCCGCCCGCTCCAGGGAAACGACCACGTGGAGGACGCATGGAAGCCGTGTCCGCTGATGCCGCCACAGCCGCCTCGTTCTAGCAACGCTCAAAACAAGTGGCCAAGTACACGGTGGCACCACTCATGTGGCTCTGACTTTGCTTCTGCTGGCTCTGGCCGTGGTGACCGCGCCCCCGGTTCGGGGTGCATTCGGCTAAATTCATGAAAAATTCTAGAAAAATTATAAAAATTCAATAAAATTATGAAAAAATTGATAAATAAAGTTAGTTCATGTTTTGTCTTTTTAAGGCAAAGTGGACATCATTGTCCCTTCAGAACTAACATTTTGATGAATGTCAGGAATTGTGCGCGGAAGCAGAAGAATGGACATGGGAAACCCCCATGAGGTGCCAACTAACATATAAGTCATTAGTCGTATACCATTACTTATTTATTATTGTTGAAGACCATAAGTATGAAGATGACCAGACCCGAAATTCCCTTCATCAAAATCTACGACGGTTGGGTCATCCTTCGTGTTTGTAGATGAGCCAAAATTGTGCAGTGAGGGACGATGGTTCCCAATTGGGTATTGTGACCTCAAAAACAATCTATATCTTCAACTAATTGTTAAGTAAGTTTTTTTCTTATTTTGAGCCCAGCATGCATCATGTAGTATTAGTCTCATTGCATTTTGTATTGTCATTGCATACATCTCATCATGATTATCACCTTCTCACCATTCCCACCGGGTGCGCTCTCCCATAATTTGCCTCAATTCCAATCTTTTCAATATCCCACCATGTTCGTTAATCCCACCATGTCCATATCCATTAAATCCCACTATGTCTCATCTACCCCACCACGGCCGTTGCAACACTTTCTTGTTGTTGATCCCACTATGGCAGTCACCTTATCCCACCATGGACATCTACTTGATCATCATTCTAGCGCCACCGATATCCTCGCGGTCTATCCAGCTTAAACATTTGCCTTATGTAATTCAAGGTCATTCCATTCCAAATCAAATCATGCCTTTTAGAAGACTTAAACGAATCTGAGAGCCTGAATATGCTTGATTGGTATTCTTTTATTTTACAAAACAAATCTCCATTTAAACTTTAGCCCATCACAATACAGGAACACCGCAAAGATCGGGTTGCTGGCTGATGGTGAACCTACGAACCCATGATTCAGGGACTCCCCACCGCGTTGAGGGTTGGCTACTCTCCTCTTGTGCCCATGGCACATCTTTTACCAATCGGATGTAAGAAGGCTTGATGAAACGTGGTAGTAATCCAAGAAACTTGTGCAGATTCTCCTTGCCGAATTTGATCGATGAGTGTGTCTATATCTACACAGTGATGCCACCTTTTCAGTCCATTGCTATTTCTCTCCACTCCATTCCATTACGATTCATTTCACTTCACTACATTTCTCTACATTTCACTTCTCTTTGCTACATACCATTCCCTTTCAAAGCTAACATCAAGGCAAGGCAAACTGTAGACACTCCAAGTTGGCCTTATTTGGGATTTAAATCCTTATTCCATTGGCAATACTCATTTTTTGACCTTTATCGGATCTAGCTCACCTTGTGGATATGAGCTAAGGACGTCGGTGGAGAGCTGCGTGAGTTGAGAATGGACCAAAGGTTTTTGAAACGATGCCATAACCTTCAAGTGAGAGCCCCGTGTTAATTGTGGAAACACAAAGCCTGCTCAATGACCGACCCTTAATGGTCCATAATTGAATGTCTCGAAAGTCCTGTGTGAGTTCCACAACATTCAAGGTTTCTAACAAGTCATTTCAGTGGTCGTAGGTTTATAACGGCTTTCGTCATGACTTTTCGATCTTTACCATTATGGCTATCCCGAATCGTGTGATAGGTCTTTCCAGTCATCATCGGGCCTTTCCGTGTCCTCTGGGTTGACTCTAGCCATATATTGTCATCGTACCATCGTTTCGGTCGTTTATAGGGTTTCTCGGTTATTCCTGACTTTCTTGAGATTCGTTTCACGTTTATTGGGTTATTCTCAGCCTTCTTGATGATTCCAAGTTTTCTAATCATATCGGACTGGCTTGGCCATCGTTTTAAGTCACCATGAGTTGACCATAGGTTCTTTGACCGAAACCATGCCTTTTCGGATCACCACCTCAGTTTTCGATATTCTGCGAAAGGGTAAACCAATAGTCAAAACCCTATATGAAAGTCTCGAGAGTCATGCCACTAATTTACTAACTTGAGGAGCTGCGGTTGAGTGCCCTCTTTCCAACACAACAAACAGGAGTCGAATCGAACGTCCTGTTTGTAAGTTACAACTCACAGAAGTTGGGCGCGTAGGAGAGAGAGTGTACTGTGCCCTCACCTTGAGGGCACGATCAGTTTCGGAAATCGGAAATTACCCCCGTTTGGACCTTTTAAACCAGATTTTGGAAGGTTTCCCCCGCTTAAAAATGTTAATTTTGATCGCGCCCCCGGGTCGGGGGTGCATTCATTATGTCAAGTCAATTTTTAGCAACTTTCTAAAAGTTTCCATCAATTTTATAAGTAATGCGCCAAACGCGCCCCCAAAGTGGGGGAACACTGACCACACCCTTAACCCGGGTGTGCAGTCGGCTTCTTTCTATGTTTTGCACTGGTTTTCCTTTTCCTATAAATTGAGGGCATTCTCAACGAAACGAGGTTAGCCCTAACATCCTAGCTCTTTCAGAGGTCTTCCAAGCTCTCTCACAAGGCCATCCCAACGTCTGAATCCAAGCCAACATTGAGAGATCAATCCCGAGGCGAGGAAGGAGGTCCAATCCATGCTCTCTACATTGATAGATTTCATCAGCTTCTATATAATTCTCGGGGAATCTTTTACAAAAGTAGTCAACAAAAGAGTTCTTCCTCTCCTCATCCTTCTTCATTTCTAATAGACGGCACTTGATTTTGTTAGTGATGATCACTGCACCGAGGGCGCATAACCAGGTTCTATCATCTACATCCATCCATTTCCACAAATTTTTTAGGACAAGACAAACATTTTCCGGAGAAGTCGCTAACATAGAAACTCTTCCACTTCAAGCTCTCTGTTTGTTAAAATAAACAGAACTCAATTCTGATGTCAGGGTCGTCCGTACTAGCTTCTGCACCAAAGTTGTGCCAGAAGGGTGCAAAACCATCCGTACCACCCATTTTCACTCATCCTAGCTTCAAATCAAGTCGTTTCACTCCATAAGTCTTTCTTTCTTTATTTTATTTACTTATTAAGTCATTTTTCAATTAGTTTACATTATTTTCTATAATCAAAAATTAAAAAAGGGGTTAGGGCTCACCCCAATCCAGTGAGTTCAACTCCGATTGCTCCTTTTATCATCTTTTTTATTATAGTTTCTACACTTTCCATAGTTCTAATCAGTTTCTTTCACTTGGTTTGTTGTTCTAGTTGCACAGGTTTATCAAACTAGCTTCAGTTGGAGACTCTCCCTCATCGACCGGCAGACGAGAAAGAAGGTTGAACCCGAACATCAAGCTCCCGCGCTAAGGTACACATGGTTAAGTCTTTCTCTTATTTTATTTAAATCGGAACTTGCGGTTCCTGTGACCACATTCTCAATCTTTTATGCATTAAGGTTTTTACTCCATCCTCACTCTCCTCCCACACGACCCGAACCGTCTCTCCAGTGCTCGAGTGATGCTGGGAGATGAAAGTTCGGGGATCAATGTGAGTGTGGGACCGAGGTGTGAGAGTGTTTTCCATGTTTTCTTTCTTTCTCTCTCATCCCCTTTCTTAAGGTGTTGATCGTAAGATGACAAACCCGTTTTCGGAGTCGACAACAAGGTGAAAAAGTGGAAAAGGTGACAAGTCAAAAAAGTGAAACTTATAAAATAAATACAGGTGATAAGGTGGAAAAGTTGGAGATGTGTCTCCTCTTACAGTCACTCGGGGGGTAAATTTGAAAAATTGAAAAATATGCGTGCATGTGCAAAATTTCTCGATAGATGGGGTGCCCGAATAGTATTAATTATGCATGTGCAGCTTACCAATGACACCCTTTTGACTTGTCAATGCCATGAATGTGCCTCACGTGTGCCTGACATGGTGTTGTTTGTATGGTTAGATCGGATGTAGGGACACGAAACACCCTGATGAAGGCAGCATCAGAGTTACTATTCCAGTCAATGGTCATACACGCAACAGCAAACAAAACATTCGAACTTGGGTACTTGGCACCCAGTTGACTAGGCATCAAGTCCTTGAGGCCTAAAAATGTGTAAAAAGCTTTGTTTTTATGGAAAACTCAGTATCATCAATGTAGTACTTAAATATACTATATAGAAAAAAGGCTCCTGGGCTTTACAACTAGGCCAAATTTGTGAGTCCACACTAACTAGCCATGAAATCAACTTGAATGGGTTAGAGCACTCTACCAGTTAGGCCAATCCAAACCCGAAAGTTGGTTTGTATTGGCCGAACTGGCCATGAAATCAACTTAAAAGGGATACAACCCTCATACGGCCGGTTAGGCCAATCCAAACCCGGAAGCTGGTTTAGAAATTCACTTAAAAGTGTAGAACCCTAATTGGTCAGTAAGGCCATTGGCCGATTGGCCGTGAAATCCACTTAAGCGGGTTATAACCTTCCTATGGCTGATTAGGTCAATCCAAACCAAGAAGCCAGTTTGGATTGGTCTAATCGGCCATGAAATCCACTTGAATGGGTTAGAACCCTCTAATGGCTAGTTAGGCCAATTCAAACCAAAAAGCTAATTTGGAGTGGCTGAACTGTCCATGAAATCCAAATAAAAGGGCTAGAATCCTCTTATGGCTGGTTAGGCCAATCCAAACCCAGAAGCTAGTTTGAATTGGGTCTCACTAGCCCGTAGGCCAATCCAAATCTAGAAGAATGTCTGTATTAACCTAACTAGCCATGAAATCCAATTAAAAGAGGTAGAACCCTCATATGGCTGGTTAGGCCAGTCCAAACTCAGAAGTTGGTTTGGATTGGTCACACTGGCCATGAAATACACTTTAAATGGTTGGAAACTTCTTATGGCTGGTTAGACCAATCTAAACGCTTCCAGGTTTGGATTGGCCTAACAGGCCATGAAATCCACTTGAATGGGTTAGAACGCTCTTATGCTCGGTTAGGCCAATCCAAACTCGAAAGTCAGTTTTGATTGACCAAACTAGCCAAACCAAAGTGTAAGCATGGTGTGCAACATTTGAGGTTATCCAAGTTGGAAATCATTTTGGATTAGCCTAAATGGCCATGAAAGTCCAAAATTGTTATAAAACTCATTCCAAGGTTGTGTAGGCCAATATAAGCTAGAAATCGGTTTGGATTGGCCTAAATGGCCATGGAAGTCTAAAATTAGGTGTGAACCCATTCGATGTTTGTTTAGGCCAATCCAAGCTGAAAGTCAGTTTAGATTGGCCTAAATGTCCATATAAGTCCAAAATTGCCATAAAACTCATTCCATGGCCATGTAGGCTAATCCAAGTCAAAAATCGTTTTGGATTGGCCTAAACGGCCATGGAAGTCCAAAATTGTCATAAAAGCCATTTTATGGCTATTTAGGCCAATCCAAGTCAGAAATTAGTTTAAATTGGCCTAACTGACCATGTAACTTAAAAAACTCAACCAAGCCATAATAACCACTTTGATTATATGTTGTAGATGAAGAAATTTAGTAAGAGTCGTCATACATTGAAGAGCAGTACAGCTAGTGGATCCACTAATAGGATAGGTCAGGTTGATTCCATTCACAAAGATATCCACCTTTGAGTACATCTCATCCTACACCCGCCACACTTTCATTGTTTGGACCATCTAGGACGATGGTTCCTTACCTTAGCGACATCTACATCTGTAAAGAGTCCATCTCCCATTGCCTCGAGTATATATTTTATTGATTTTTTGTAGTCATTATAGACGTCACTTTCTAATATGATTTAATTTTTTCTTTAATTAGGTATATCAGGGAAACGTGAGAGAGGTTCATCCAAGGCATATATAATGTGAGAATATTAGTGCCTGGAGAGATCTTAAACATCTTATTGGTGGAAGGATCAAGTGTATGCCCAAATGGCCAAGAATTTACCCCCTACCTTGTAGTCTACAACATGGTGCATTGCAATTTATGGCAACAAAACTACATCACCCTTAAATATGACAAAAAAAACATCTTTCTTGATATCGATGTCAATACAATTTTTCTATATATGATGTCTTTAAATTATAAAATACTAATCCTTAATTATTATACAACAATATTTTACCTTCAAGTAGTCTTCATCTATAAATGCAAACATTTTAAGGTGTATGGGAAGATGAAAAAAAATAAAAAAATTTATTTAAGAAGAAGGCAATAAGTCATTTATCTCCTTTTCTCATTGTTGTCTATTATACCTCTTAAAAATTTTGCATGCAGTATTTTATAGGATGCTCTCTCAAGGAGGCACATAAGCTTGTGCCTCCATAATGTTTCTCGAAGTAGTGGTGCCAATGTGTGAAATATGGGACAAAGATGAGAGTAAGGTAAAAAATCCCTTTCATTTAAAGAAGGACAAACATTCGTCAAGTCTAGAGAGATTTTGTAAGTATTTTAATTTTTTATTATTTATTCTTGAGTAGCACTGAGTCAATGTATTCTAATATTTTTAATCTAAATGGATACAAAAGAAATGACCCTACCCTACTCGTCCATAGGTCATCTAGATGACCCAAACACATGAAGAGACCAATATATCCATCATTTGGAGTAATGAAGAAAGCTGTCAAATGATGGTAAATATTTAAATTATCTATATTAGTATCATCTTGTGATTTAAATATCACCTGACGATGCTTTTACACTTTTAGGATAATATGCACCAATTGATGAATGTCCCCCAATCAGAGGAATCAAAATTTGGAATTCTTGAGCATTTGTTCTCTACTGAGGATGCATTCCCCATCATATTAAGATAGTGGATTTAATATGGAGGGGGAGAGAGTAGACCCACAACACCTGGTATGGTATAAGCAGTTGAGCTGCAAGTACCTCTATGAGTCTAGTTGTCTAGGAGTTGATGAAGAAAGTGGAGAAGTAAAGTGGTCTATTCCATAGTCATGCAAGTCAAATTGAGAAGCAAAACTCGATGATTGACTGTAGTAAAAATTGAATGACCAAGAAAAGAACTTTCAGGACACAATGGAATGGCTAACACAAAAATTGTTAGCCAAAATTGATTAGAAACTCCCCCCACTAGTGGATCCATCAAGTTCAAGACTACCTCTAGGACCAAGAGAGAAGGAAGATGGTTCAGACGATGGCGACGACAATAATGAGGATGAGGACGAGGAGGGATCATTTGGAGATGGTGATTGTGAGAAACTTCCCTTCTCCATGTTATTTTTGTTGTATATACATAATTTAATTGTAAACATTATATTTTATGAACGTCAATGGATGTGAGTTTTGACATGTGGGTGTGAATATTTGGATTGGCCGTGTGTTATATTCATTTTAATATATAGTTGTGGGTGTGGCTATTTGAGTTGGTTGTAAATTGATTGAGTAGATAGTTCATTGAATAAGAAATACAGGTTTTGTACATTCATGCATGGTTATAATCCTACATGAATTATTTTATTTATTAATAAACAAATTATTTTTCTATTCATGTAGATAATTGGCAACGGTTTAAAGTCATTGCTAATACTCTCTTCAATAATGTTTATAGAGTACTAGTGATGGCTTAAAATTGTTGCCAGTAATTTAGTAGCGATGGCTTCAAGCCGTCGCCAAACTAGGTAGCTTCATTTCTAGACAAGTCGTCGTAAATAGTTATTCTTTATATGAATAGACTCTATCGATGGCTACAAGTCATCACCAATAAACTTATTTGCAACTGCTTAAAGCCGTCACCAGAAAGTTTTGTGGTGATGGCTGTCCATCAGTCGTCATCAATATCATTGGTGATAGATTTATTTACGATAGACTTGTAACAGCTCTAAAGCCATTGTCAATGTGTATTGGCGACGACTTTTGGCTTGTTGGCAATGGCAATAACTTTTTTCTTATAATGCACTATAAATTCTATACCCTCGACATGTCTAATTTGATATATTTCTCCTTTCACCATTATTCAAGTTTGTTTAATGTCATGCCTGTCAACATGGTGTAATCAAATTCACTCGGTTCTTAATTAAAATCAGTAAAATCTATAATTTAGGTATAAACACAATTCACCATCTCCTTTTAATTTTGATCTTGTGTATTTATAAATCATTAATCCAGTGTAATTAAAAATTCTCTCATTGTCGGAGAGTGAATAAAAATTATATTATCATGTGATTTGATCAATTAAGACTGAATCACTATAAATTATATATCCTATATAAGTGTAATTAGATCTATTTCTCCTTTTCATCATTCTTCGAGTTCGATTAATGTCATGCCTATCAATGTGCAGTGATATAATCCCACTCGGTTCTTAAATAAATTCATCTGTAATTTAGACATAATTACAATTCACCCTCCCCTCCTAAGTTTGTCATATCTACCCTACAATTGTTTTCTTTCTACATGTATGACATATTTAAATCGTGACGCATGCCTCGCTCATCTTTTATTATCGTTTCAACCTCTTCGGGACAGAGTGGTCCATGATTGTGCTTTGTGCAGCAGGCAGCAACCACCTGGCTTCCAACCCTGCCAAGTGCAGGCGTGGGCAGCAGAACAGTTTCAGAGCAGCAAGATGAACATGTTCTTAATCTCAGAGAGACAAGGCAGGCAGGTATCTTAGTTCTAGTCTATAACTTACTGCCAAACCCTTCGAATTGTCAATCTCTGTCGGCATCTCCCATTACTCATACAGGGCTCTAAATGAGAAAAAAATAATAATAAACAAGTTAATTCGAATTTAATTTGCAATCTTCAAGTCGCTTCATGTTTTAGGAATCGGGAAATCGGAACGAGTTTCCGTTATTTTTTATGAATATGGGCAGAAAGAACATAAAAATGGTAACATATACTGAAATACAAATGTAATCTGACCGCCTCCGGTTCCCAAAATTATTGGATTCTCCCACATCATAAAAAACTTTGAGATTCCGCGGGCCTCTCATATTCTACCAAAGTCAATGAAATAGCTAATGTTCTTGACAGAGAATTAGCAACCTCTTCCATCGTTGGCCGGCTCCCCGCCTCCTTCCTCAGACATCCATCTATCAGCTTCAACGTAGTCAGCGCCAAATCCAAAGGATAATCCCCTTCGAGCAGGGGATCCAAGAAACACTTTAACTTCTCGGTCGGGTCTTCTTCCTCGAGAAAGGCAGTCAAAGCCTTCAACAAGAGCGAGTTAGCCTCTTTCCCGGTGAAGATCTCCAACATCATAACACCAAATGCATATGCATCGACCTTCGGAGAGATCAACCCATGCTCGAGATACTCAGGCGCCATACAGCCCACCGTTCCAACGATGTGCCTGGTGAACAGGAACTGATCTTCTTCGTCTCCCCCTGTCGGCCTTGCCAAGCTGAAATTGCCTATCTTGGCCCTGAGATTCCCATCCAGGAGGATGTTGCTGCTCTTGATGTCCTTGTGGACGAGAGGTGGTTCGATGTAGCAGTGGAGGTAATGGAGCCCGTTAGCAACATCCAGAGCGATCTGTACCCTCTGAATCCAGTTCAACACCCTGCAACCAGTCATATCATGGACCCAGCTGCTCAGAGATCCGTTCTCCATGTACTCGTAGACGAGATACCAGGTGCCCTCGTTGAAGCAGACCCCAGAAAGACCGATTAGATTGAAATGATTGATCTTCTTCAATATGCTGATCTCCTGGGAAACATCCCTATTCATCTTCTTCACAGCAGCTACGTCCCCGTTGAGGTCGGCACGGTAAACGGAGACGTCGATCTTGCGCTCGGCACCGAAGTCCTCCGTTGCCAGTCGCAGTTCTTCGTACTTGTAGACCTTTAAAGCGGACGCGGCCTCGGAGATGCCAAGGAAAAGCTCTTGATCTATCTTCCCCACTTTCGGCTTTTCCGTCCCCGAGCTCGGCCTGTAGAACTCAGATTTCGAAGGACCGCCGGCGACCGTCCGTGCATCATTCCTTTTCTTCTTTCGACGACGAAGCACACAGAAGACGCCGATGGAGACTAGTCCAGCCAGGACACCGACCCCGATTCCCACGTAGACGCCCGCTCGGCTGGAGCTGCCGCCGGGTGTGGCGGGCGACGGAGGGGGAGGGGGAGGAGGAGGGGCTGAGAGCTGAAAGGCGACGGGCACTCGGCTCAGAGGAACGAGAAGCGTGGTGTTGGGATTTATGGTCGAACGCAGACCAGAGGGGAGCTCGTTGGCGTCAACGACATGCTGCGTTGACACCCGCAACTGGGAGCTTATGATTTCGACAGAGTCCCCTTCATCTACCACGAAACTCAGAAGATACCTGATTCCATCGTCGGACTGGTTTCTCGTCGGGCAGGCGCACCTGAGAGGGACGGTGATATTAATCCCAGCAAAGAGAAAGCCATTGGAAGAGCTCGTATTCCGGTTCTGCAGTGCTTGGCAGGTGGATAGACCCTGGAAACGGTCGTTAGCTATGGTCATGTACGTATCACCTCGCTGCACGAGGTAAGGCGAGGAGGCAGCCTGGTAGTAACCACCGGAGCAGGAGCAGTTCACCGGGACGATCACCTTCCTGCCGGTGGTGAAGCTGGCAGATAGAGTGACGTTGTTGGCTTGCGCCAGCTGCGGGGGGTCGGCTCCGAGCAGGTTGGAGATGGCGGAGACGGACTGGTACGGCGCCTGCGAATTGAAGGTGAGGTACGCGCTGCAGGAGGCGGAGACGCCATTGCAGAAGTACCCGAGGCCGGAGGAGTCGTTGTGCTGCTTGGTGCAGTCCGTCGTAAAGGCCCCGATATAGGGTTGCTGGGATTGCAGCAGGGGAGGAAAGAAAGCGAGGCAGAGGACAAGGAAGACAGAGATAGGGGAGAGACGAGCGGAAGCCATGTGAGGGAGGAGGACGGCGAGAGATGGACGAAGAAAGCGGCATCAAGCAGCGTTCACAGCTGTGGTACATATACAAATGGAACTTGTCTTTTGATTTCTCAGGTGCTAAGCCCGATTGATCGGTTCTACCAGGGGACAAGGTCAACGCGTCATGAGAGAGGTCTACAGCCGCCATGGTATAGGGCGGCAGGTGGAATATTCGACTTCTAAGTTCCGCCGGATGTGGATAAAAAAAAAAAGTTCCGCCGGTGGTCAGACTGAAGGAGCTTTTCCGTTTGGCAACAAACTCTTCAGCCTTCACTGCAGTCTGCGGCGGCTGCGACGACGTCTTGCTTACCGGACCAGCGAACCGATGATCTTCTGACATAAGATTCTCGTGTCGTAATTGGACTTCTCCGACGTTTACCGAATCAAATAGCATTCTTTCACGACGCAGAAGAAATGGCGAGCTATGGGTCACTTGGATCTATGAAGCAAAAACAAATACAATATTTTCGAAGAAATAATTTTTTCAAGAAAATTGAAAACATACATAATCCCTAGTTTAGTTAGGTGTAATTTATTTTTCTTAAAATTACAATCCAATACTTGATTTTCCGTTAATGAATTTTCTGTAAGTACTTTTAACATTTAGATATTTATAAGTGATTCTTTAAATTTTCATATTTTAGAACATAATTTCATTATACTCGTAAAATGATATAAATATTAAATTGACTATTTTTATATAATTATTATTTATTAAGTTTATCGTTACAGAATAATGTTATATTAATGTATTCTCTTACAATTAATTATTATTTTAAAACTCAATATTTATCAATTAAACTGAATATATATATATACACACACAACATTAGGGGTGTCAATGGACCGGGCTTGGGCTGGCCCGGCCCAAGCCCACTTAAGCCCATATACATAGAACCCAAGCCCAAGCCCACGTAGAAAGTCCAACGGGCTTAGATTGTGTAAATGGGCTTTAGCCCGCCAAAACCCGTTAGCCCAACGGGCTTCAATTTTGTAAAACAATTATAAATAAAAAATTCTACAAATATCAAAAAATTAATAAAAATGTGAAAAATAGGATCTGGCCTATTGCCCGGAGGGGACGGACTATGCCGCCGAGTACGAGGCGGGCGAGGTGCGAGAAGAGGCCGCCGCGAGCCTTCCCATTTCCGGCGGCGCCGGAGGAAGACGAGGAAGAGGGGGCAGAGGAGGAGGAGGAGGAAGGGGTGCCGGGGACGAGAGGGGCTGCCGATGTGGTCGTCTTCGGAGATAACACGGTCGACGCGGACCGGGACCTGATCCACAAGGGGCGCGAGGGCGTGGAAGCGGCGGGAGACGGCGCGGCGGCGGCCGAGAGCCTTGACGTCGCCGATCTTGTTGAAGAACGACAGCGGCACCGAGTCCGGCAGCCGATCGAAGTGGTCCACCGCCCCGCTCCCCTTCTCCTCCTCCTCCCCCTCCTCATCCATCACCGTCCACGACGCGGGTGTATCGGCAACGGCGGAGACCAACCCGGTCGATGCGGGGAGGCATCGGTGCCGCTGCGATCCATGGAAGAACCGCGGGAGACGGAGGGCCACCGGACGATCGGCGCGAGTAGCAGCGGCGCAGCCGATCCTCCGCCGGCGATGGAGTCGATCCCTCCGGCTGCTCCCTCCCTCGGATGCCGGATCCCCCTCTCACCCTCACCTTGCTCGGCACGATCTCTCCCCCCCCCGGCGGCCGGCGCCGGCCGTAGTCGCCCCCCCCGGCGGCTCCCCCCGCACCACCGCACCCGCGGACGCCGGACGGAGCCCCCCCGGCGGCGCGTTCGGCCCCCCCGGCCGGCGTTCGCCCCCCTTCCCCCGGCGGCGTTCGGCCCCCCTCCCCCCGTGCCCCCCGCGCGGACGCCGGCTGGACCGCGCCCCCCGTGCCCCCCGCGCGTTCGCCCCCCCGCGCGACGCCGGCGTTCGGCCCCGGCGGCGCTTGGTCGGGGCGGAGGACTCCCGTGGAAGAAGACGAAACCCTATGCGAGCGGTAGCGAGCGAGAAGGCGAAGATGGGGGACTGGCCAACCGAGGGTGCTGGGGCGCGTGAGTCGCCGCCGACGGGCTTTCGACGGGCCGGCGGGCCAGGACCAACGGGCCTGCTGATTTCTCTAAAATATGAAACGCATTTATCATTAAGCCCTCGTAAATTTTTTGATGGGCCTGAGCCCAGCCCGCAGCGGGCTTTTTGGCGGGCTAACGGGCCCAGCCCGTCCGTTTGACACCCCTACACAACATAATATGCCCGGCAACCGCAGAACTTCTTGCCTTTGCAGGTGAGATGTGCAGCTGGTTGAAATTCATCACACAACGGTCGAAAAACGGCAACTGAACGGAGATGAGGGAAGCCAAAATTTATTGTTTAAGTGCGTCAAAGTCTACTTCCTAGACATCCAAATAAGAGTGACCATGACGTTATTCATAAAATATGGTATAGATGGCCCATTTTATGGGGCAACAAAATAGGCCGCATGTGCAACACCGTTTCGGACATGCACTACAAAAAATAAGATTATTGGCAATAGTTGAATGTCATAGTCAATCATCCAAAAACCGTCGCAAGTCTATCATAAATAAATTCATCGCCAATATTAATGGCGATGACTATTTTGAAGCCAACATTAGAGACATTATTAGTGACGGCTCTAAGTTGTCACAAACAAGTTATTAATTATGGCCTTAGGCCATCGCAAACATGTGGTAACGTTGGCTTTAGGCCGCCGTGAAGCGTTTTCAAAAAAATAAATAATTTGTTCAATATCTTCTAGCCATCGCAAAAAGTGGTAATAGCAACAGCTGATGGGAGTAGTTGCCAGTAACCTACAGTTCGTAAAAAATATATATAGCATATACATATTAAGAATTCATACAAGATTACACATACATGAATGTACAATGTTTGCAACCACTACATCCATATATAGTACATTCCTTACACCAACATATTCAATTACAACACACACCACCGCCACATTCAAATAGAGCATCCCACGTTAAAACATTTATGTTCATTCATTCATAAACAACCACATTCATTTATTCATAAACCATTCACTCATTTTGACAAACAATATAAATTCACATTCGTTCATAAATATTGACATTCATTCATAAAGACTAAAACTTGTTCAATACACAATAATAAAATAAATGTATACAAATGACAATGAGAGAACTCTCTCACTCATCCTTCCCAAATGATCCTTCGTCGTTGTCGTATACCTTCTTCTTGTCTCTCCGCACAATATACACCTTGTCAGGACCTCTCCCGCATCTCAATATTATAGTTGCATGCCAAAATTTTAAAGAATTTTAAAGCTTGATGTATACAAATCTACAAAAGAAGTAATTAAACATTTACCTATGGTGGAAGAAGATGGACAATCTACAAGGGACGTCGGCACAATAGGGTGAGGGGCAACCACCCGAGATGGTCCAGCTAAATCCATTGTATCTAGAGTAGACTGAGATGGGTCATGAGATCCACCGGACAAATCGATGGATCCACCGACTGTCCCACTCCCAGATGTATGGCGGCTCTCACCAAATTTCTTCATCTATAGCATAATAAATTGATTAACACAGTTTTAAATTTGACAATTCTACACTAACATGCCAATTTGGCCAATCCAAACTAATTTCAAGCTTGGATTGGCCAATTGCCAAGTTTCTTGGCCAGTTTAGCCAAACTAAGCCGATTTCTAGCTTGAATTGGCCAAACAGGCCAATAAACTTGTTTTTTTGCCAATTTCCAATTTTGTTTGCCGATTTGGCCTATCAAAGCCAATATACAGCTTTAATTTGCCAAACCAGCCATTGGATATGGTTTCTTGCCAATTTCCAAGTTTCTTTAATTTGGCCAAACCAAGCTAATTTTCGACATGGATTGGCGAAAGTGGCCAATGAACTTGGAAATAGGTAAGAAACCCCATCTTAAGGGCGGTTTGGCCAATCCAAGTCGGAAATTGGCTTGAATTGGCCAAACTGGCCAAGAAACTTAGAAATTGGCAAGAAAGTGGATCTAAAGGCCGATTGGGCCAATCAAAGCCAGACATCAGCTTAGATAGGCCAAACCAACCAAGAAAATTGGTTCTTGCCAATTTTCAAGTTTCTTGGCTGGTTTCGCCAATCCATGTTGAAAATCAGCTTGGTTTGGCCAAATTAGCCAAGAAACTTGGAAATTGGCAAGAAACCGTATCCAAAGGCCGGTTTAGCAAATCAAAGCCATACATCGGCTTGGATAGGCCAAACCAGCGATTAAAATTGGAAATTGGCAAAAAGATAAGTTTCTTGGTCTGTTTGGCCAATCCAAGCTTGATTGGCTTGGTTTGGCCAAACCAGCTAAGAAACTTATTTTTTTACCAATTTCTATTTTTATTTGTTGGTTTGGCCTATCCAGTCGATGTACGACTTTGATTTGCCAAACCGGCCTTTGGATACAGTTTATTGCCAATTTTCAAGTTTCTTGGTTAATTTGGCCAAACCAAGCCAATTTTCGACATGGATTGGCAAAACCAACCATGCAACTTGAAAACCGGCAAGAACCAATTTTCATGGTTGGTTTGGCCTATCTAAGCCGATGTCCAACTTTGATTGGCCCAACCCGCCTTCGGATCCCCTTTTCTTGCCAATTTCTAAGTTTCTTGGCCAGTTTGGCCAATCCAAGCCAATTTCCGACTTGGATTGGCCAAATCGGCCTTAGGATGGGGTTTCTTACCTATTTCCATGTTCATTGGCCGGTTTGGCCAATCCAAGTTGATTTTCAGCTTGGATTGGCCAAATTGGACTTGGGATGGGGTTTATTGCCTATTTGCAAGTTCATTGACCAGTTTTGGCAATCCAAGCCAATTTCTGACTTGAATTGGCCAAACCTGCCTTGGGATGGGGTTTCTTGCCTATTTTTCATTGGCCAGTTTGTCCAATGCAAGTCAATCTTCAACTTGGATTGGCCAAACCAGCTTTGTAATGGGGTTTCTTGCCAATTTCCAAGTTCATCGGTGTTGGCATCAAAATTTTTCGCTTAGCTTGCTTAATACAAATTTCAGCAATACCAAAGTCGGTGCAGAAAATCTGACCCAGATTCGGAAAATTCATGAATAGATGATGTAAACAGGCTCTGAAAATGCCTTGGCATGGCCTTACAAGCTAAAAATGGCCAAGATAATGTGCTCATTACATAGCCCCGGTCAAGAGCTTCGCAACGGTGCCCAAAACATGGAAAACGGACACCGGAAGGCCGAAATGACCATTTTTCCCCCAACACTTTGGGACAAATTAGGACTCTAACATTGAATTCCAACTTTACCACATTGTCAAAGTTGGATAGAGCTAGGCAACGCTCCAAATGGATCGAAAATACGACCCCCGGATGAAGAGATATGCAAGAAAGAGCAAATCCAGACGGAAAGCCGTATGTTGTCGCACTAGGGGCATAATGGTCCGATTAGCTCCGGATCGACCCATGGGCTGAAATTTTCAATTTTCATGACCCAAAACTTTTATCTCATGAATATTGATGCATGAAAAATAAATTTGGCCAATGGGAGAAAGTAATTACACTCAATTACAGTTTTCGGCATTATCGACGGCCAAGATCGCACCGATCAAAGAAATTGGTAAAATCAGAGATCCTGGGCAATTTATGAGATCTCAGCCACACATTTGTATGGATCATAAGATCAATGTTCATCAATGATTGTCTTATATTTTTCTGATTTAATTTTGGCTGTGTTTAATCAATTTTCGGCCGAAATTAATGATAGCTGTCGGATCGGGAGTCTGTTAGATGAACGGTCTAGATTGGATCACTCTCTCTCTCTCTTCCCTCCACTTGGCTGGCCGAACTCCTCCCCATATGCCATGCGCACAATCCCCTACAAGTTAGGGAGCTGGCCGAACTCCCCATCTGATGGCATAGCTAGCAACTTTGGCTTATCTCCCTCAACCACCTCAACAAGCTCAACAACCCCCATGGTTTATCCTTATCCCTCTCAACAACCAACTATGGGTTATCCTTATCATCATCAACCTCCCTTGAGTTATCCTTATCTTCCCTCAACAACCTCCAGCCTTATCTCCTCCTGCATATGGCGCCATCAACTCCTATATAAACCCTCCTGCTGGCCATGTGGAAGGCAAGCTGATTACCCTGCGGAAGCCCTGCCTCTCCTCCCTCTACCCTGCTACAAGACATCTTATCCTTGCTTGGACGTCTTCGTCAGCAACTCAGCAACCTCTCCAGACCCTTTGTGGTGTGCCAAGTGAAGAAGAAGAAGGAGAAAAGACCTCCCTCCAGCAGGCGCGCCGGCAGCAAGTGCAACCAGCACACCTGATTGGTGTGCCAACTTCAGCAAGTGCAGCAAGCTCTCTTCATCCCTTTGCTCCATCCATCAACATCAGCAAGGAGAAGACCCCCCTCGTTTCATCCAACAGCAAGAGAATAAGGGTTTGGTGGCACCTTCAGCTCATCATCTTCAACACCACCTGCAGAGCAAGAAAGAAGAAAAAACGGTGAGTTGAAAAAGTGTGTTCCGATGTAGCCTTTTAATTCAACTCTTCCCCTACTCTTCTCTACCCCTCTCTATGGTGGCATACCCTCTGAGTAATGCCCATTCAGCCACTTTGATTGCCTTTCACGTTTGTCTACAGAAAGCCCCAAGTGTATCCTCTATTTGGCCATCACAAAAAATAGCCCCTTGCTGCCCCTTAAAACAGGTCTCTGAACCAGCCCCTTTGTGCACCATTTTGGCCCTCCATGTGGGCCTTTAAACCTTCTACTATCATGCTTGGTTTGACCCCACTGATGGTCACTTGGACATGCACCTCCTGCCTCCCCCAATCAGGCCCCGAATGGCATGCAAAACAGGCCCCCTTGCTGGCCCAAGTTCTGCCCCCTTGTGAGCACCCATGTCAGGCCCCTTTGATGGTCACCTAGTTTGACCTTTGTGCAACACACCCAATACATATCCTACAGCACCCCAAACAAACCAAACATCCTCTTTGATGTGTGGAAGGAGGGGTGACAGCCCGGGCCTCTTGGAATCCGTCGGACGGGCCAAGAGTTAAGCCGGGTAGCCCTGATTTCTACATGTCAAAATGCCCTTTGTGCATTCCTAAACCAGTCCTAGTTCACACCTAAACCTGCCTCTTGTGCAGTCCTACCAAAAGCCCACCTAAACAGCACCTTAGCCAACTCATTCCAGCCCCTCTAAGGCTCACCTACTCCGCTGCTACAACAAGATGTCAAGGTGCAAAAATGGAGTGCAAATCAGGTCAACCAGGCCATGGAGGTGCAAATCAGGCCCATTGGGTCATGAAGCTCAAAGCAGGCCGCCAGGGCCCATGAAGCTCAAGATTGGGCCAACCGAGCCGACATGGTATGAAGCCGGCCTTCTCAGGCCATGTGACATGAAGACCAGCCCATTGTGCTGATGAAGCTAGCCTATTGGGCCTTGGACATTTAAAAAGCACACTTAACTAAATCTGAAGGCAAAATACCAAAATTAAATAAGGAGTTAGCACCGCCACGTGGGCGCTCCCCCTTGGGCGGCTCATTCAGCTTGCATCGGAACGCTGACTCGGACGTAGGCGCCGTCCGGCTCCCGTTGCAGATGATCCTTCCCACTACTTGGAAAGTCAAAAGACTATGCCACATAGGGCGGGTAAAAATTCCACATCGATCGGAAAATAAGGCGGCATGCTGCCAAAATTCTCCCGATCAAGTAGGATTTTACACCAAGGGAAGGACATTCACACATTTGCACTTCGACAAGCATTATGGCATATGAACTACCACATCTAATGTACACCAGCATGAACGTGAATATTCAATGAACATTTCAAGTGCCGAGTTGATTGCATGTGACCGGGCATCGACACTAGCTCGACAGACCGGATGTGATGCAAACCGAACAAGAGTTAACCAAATTTGAAGTTAATTCAATTAAATCTGAAAATACATTAAAATAAACCTTAAAACATGCTTAAGACATATCATTAAAGCTTTAACATTCAACAAAAATCAGATTTAATACAATCTGGAAGAATTGATTCAATACACTTAATCCATTGGAATTCAAATACTTAAACAAGCGCACATGAAATAATTCACAACCAATTGAAAAGAACACATATAGAAAACATAAATGCATATGAAATTCATCTTAAAACATGTCAAATTTTGATCATTAACAATCTGAAGTTCAAGTTTAATCAATTTAAACCAAACTTCAAAACATTTAAAACATACTGAACGCACCCGAATCGGTACTAAAACACCAACCGACATGAGAAAATCACATGAAAATGACTCAACACATGTCAATTAAACTTAAACAAGTCAAAATTGATCAACACATCTAAAATATCAAGTTCAAATAAAAAATAAAATAAACTTCAACCAATTGAAGTAAAACAAACCAAACAAATCAAACAAGCTCAAAACAATTAACATTGAAATGTATGCCCTACAAGCCAATCATATATGATATGATTCAACATTTCTAGAAGTATCTCATTCAATTAATTAGGCAAATCTTCATTATAAGCTCTTATTAGAAGCGAATATCATAATGAAGTCCTTGATCAAATACAATGATGATTAAATAATGATGATATCATGATAATGAGATTGATCATCTATACGTTGTGGATGTGCACGCCTAGTCATAAGATACTTGAGACGGGACATCAAGGATCCGGTTCAAGTGTTTGCTAGTGTAAATGATGATCTTCACACCATCCGATGAGGACAACCGATCAAAAAATCATTGGTCATTAGTAGACCCGAGACTCGATTCTATACTCTTTTAATATCACCCGGACTATCTAGTATTTTTATGAGTCTATCACCTACTTTACTAGAAAATTTGAATGTCGATATCTTCAAAAAAGAAAAAAAAATCTTTTCGAAGAATAAAAATGGTTGGACCCGAGGTTCGCCAAAGATGCCTTGTTGGGTGGAACTTGTGCTTTGACCATTGACTTATGGATCACAATTTAGATGGTCCTATATAGCGATGGATCGGGTACAAGGAAAATCCGATGGAGGCAATTGAGCGGACAATAAGGGATCGTCCACTCTCGGTAAGTGAGAGTGAATGTCCTATGGGATAGTACTCTAAATCCCTGGCCAGGGTAGATAGGATAATTGGAAAAGGAGTTTTCCAATTGATCGTGTTACTCCGAGTACAGGATCCTGTCGGTACACTAAGGAGTTGACGAGGACATGCCGTACTCCTTTCCGACCGGGACATTGGATGGATGAGGGTTTATATCCATGTGGTAACTGATGATGGAAAGGCTCAATGGAGATGAGATTATCCCCATAGCCATTTGGGATCATGGGATGTGGCTTGTACCCTTCATGATCGGTAGGCCGATTAATCTATTATCGGATAACAGATTTAATTAAATTAAATAGAATTGTTCTATTTTATTTAGGCCTCAACCAAATAGGCTATTGGGCCTAGTGGGTCACACACAAAAGGACTTATCCACAAGTTCAGGGGCAAGGGCGTAATTTATAGAGATTTTGGGTTTTTATGAAAAATTTCATAATTCTCTATAAATACTAATGGTTTCAGCCAAACCTGATCAAGCCAAGGGTGAAAAACACGTCCCAAGCCTCCTCCCTACCTCCTCCTCTCTTTAGAAGGTGTCCATGGTCGATGGAGCTCCGTTCGGGAAGAGTTCTCGAGGCCGGCGCGAAGGGAGAACCTGCTGTGGGTGAAGTTCGTGTGGATACTGCTGGAGACCGGACACTTGAACGGTTTGTAGAGCTTGAGAAGCTCATCTCCTTACTCTCCATGGGATTATATGAATCCCTATTAGGTATATTCGAACCCGATTTGATCGGTTTCCGGTTTTCGTCGTTCGGTTCTGATTGAGACGGATTCTAAAGGAACCTATAGGAATCGTCGCTTCCACTGCACCAAATTTTAATGGACGATTCCTTACACAATTAACATTCAAACCCAAGTCAAATGGAAATCGGAAATTAACATTTCAAATCACATCAAAATCAATTCATAAATCAACATAAGTCAACTCCAAACCAAATCTAACCAAACTTGTTTGCATCTCATCGTGCTTGAAAGGCCAAGGCCCTTTGTGTTCTTTATACGTTGTGGATGTGCACGCTCTCGTCAAACAAGATTACTATGGCAGTTAATCAAGGGTGTTCAAGTGTTTGTTCGTTGTAAATGAACATCAGATATTCACACCATCCGATGAAGAGAAGTCAAAAAATATTTTTACAGAACCCGAACCTCGATTCTATACTCTTTTAATATCACCCGGACTATCTAGTATTTTTATGGTCTATCACCTACTTTACTAGAAAATTTGAATGTCGATATTTCAAAAAAAGAAAAAAAAAATCTTTTCGAAGAATAAAAATGATTCCCGAGGTTCCCACAAATTGGCACGCCCGGTGGGACCTCTCTTTCCCTTCATCTCTCTGCCATAGCAATCTGAGAGGGTGCACATCCACTACCTCTTAGAAACACTCTAATCAAGTCAACCTTTTTGAAGGTTCAGTGGCGGCTTGTGAAGAAGTCATTTACTTGAAAGCTTATGTCGACAATGCAGCATCAGCTCAAGCATGTTGGTGATCAATTTCAGCAAGTTTGTAAGGATCGTGTTACTCCTAGGCTGGCTCGGCACCGTCTTGGAGTCACCACCTGCTACTGAGGACATAGCAATGCTACCCCTCACATTCTACTCCATAATGCATCTCCAAAAGCTTGGCCTGGGTTCACCGCCAAGTTGCTCCATAAAATGTCCTATTGTCTCCCCCACGTGAGACTTTTATGGTGAATCGATCACCATTGGTTTTATGACATTTACGCCCGCACCCACGATGATACCTACTCCACTTGCTGCCCTGGCACCTACTATGTCTGCCACAACATTTGTGTTTGCTCTTGTTGCCATGTTGACACCTACTACAACACTCCTCAGCCTGAGGAAGAATATGAGTGAATGAGAATCCCATTGGCACCTCAACATCAGCAACATGTGTTGCGTGTGGGACCACACCCACCTAGCGATGCCTATTCAATTTGGTACTTTTCTAGAGTCTGTAAGCATGTCCTGTCTTGTGATTCTTGCAATACGTGAAGATACTGTCAGTCGTGATACTTAAGTTCTGAAGAGTCATGTTTTCATATTCAATTTTTTAGTTACTCAACTCAACTTGTGTCATTCATTGAGTAATGCAACTCTTTGTGATTACCCTTGTAGCAATAACATATGCTTATTCTTTTAGTATCTTGCTTCTTTTAAATGTGCACTTCACCATAGTAAAAATTTTACTTGAATCACACATTCCCCTGTCAAAGTAGAATCTCTGAAGAAACTTTTAACTTCTTATACTCTATAATTCTTGTTATGCTAAATGGTTTAATTTCTGTATTCTTCTGAGGTGTATTTGCTTTCTCATCTCTATGGCTTGAAGTCTTCCATCATCATTTAAAAGTCTCAAAAGTTTCCTTTTCTTTTCAAAGGTGGCCAAAATCACATTTCATCAAAGAGGAGAAGATTACAATAAAGGAAAGTCATATAACAAAAAATCAAGCTTCTTTTTCATCTCTATGGGTTTTGTCATTCTCTTGGTCTTTTGTGGCATGACTTTCTTTTACTGTAATCTTCTCTTCCTTCTCTAATGAAATGAGACTGGTAGTCACATTTGAGAAAAAGGTTAATGTGCATGTCATGTTGTGATAATGCCTTGTTCTGTTAGGTGATTCATGCCCTTATGTGGGGCTTGACTATCATGTCTTATTATATTGCTTTATTACATCAATTCTTGTTTTGTCTAAGCAATTATTTCTGTTTCAACATCAGCTATTGCTCTTTCTCATTAGAAATTATGGTCCCTTTCTTTCTTACTTGCTTATGTTCATATTCTTTTCGGGGGTTAGATGAGATAGATCATCAATTTTCTGCTGGAATAATGGTCTGTCTTTTTATATCTTGTGTTTAATTATGTCTTGATGCTGAATTGCTGATACATTTTCAAATGTTGATTTTTTCAACGGTTTTATTTTATTTGCCTATAGACAATTGTTATAGTTCCTGTGATTCCACACGGCATCGTGCAACTTTGTTCAGTTTAGATGGTAATATCTCTTACCTAGCATAGCAGTGCATAATGACCGCCTCTTACATGTGTTGTTTAAAAATGCTCTCTAGATGCAAGGCTACTAAAAGAAAACTGAGAAATTTGAGTTTTAAATGTTCTGTGAATTTGGAATTGTTTTAGAGATTGCCTTTACTTATTATTACTCTAAGTTGAAGTCAATGATGATTGATGGCTACATAGTGTAGAGTCATTTGGTGCATTGTCACTGTTGGGAGGTGTACTCAATGTCTAGGAGGTGCTTGGAACTTCACACCCACCGGCGTAGCCGAAAACTTTGATATGTCTAAAGAAGAACCCCATCCCATGGTTGTAGTGCCACAAATTGATCATACTCGTAAAATGATGCTTAAACATCTCTAGATTTGTATTCTTTCCTTTGACTTGGCTTTGATCTCGGTATCTTACTTTCTCCTATTATTAATTTGTTTTTGGTTGAATTGATTGATAGAAAGGGGGAGCTACAAGTCATGTACAGGCTTTTTTATTACATCTCTATGCACTCTGTCCAAATCAAATTATCTGAACTCTTTGTACAAAACTAAATGCAAATTGTAATTTTTTTCTTCCTGATATATTTTTATTTTATATTCAGATAGCTGTCATTTTCTATTCTAACAAACTAATGACTATTTTCTCTACATATATATCTTTTTGGCAAAGAATGTAGCTCTTTTATATTTGGCTTAGTGTTGTTTATCTGTTATATCACTGTTTCTTATCTCTAGTTCACCTGTTGCAGAGCTTACAAGACATGACCCTAAAATGGAGCACGCATATATCTGCCACCAACAGAATCATCAAGTCCTACTTGATTTCTGTATATCTGGATTGCTTAAAAGGTGGTGCATGGAGTATTTTTCTGGTTATAGGCAACTTCTCAAGGAAATAAAGAATGCCCCCATCTCAACTTCTAAAGATTCTATTGAGTTTGAGCAGTGGTTGGCACCATAAGATGTTGATAGGCTAACAAATTAAATCCTGCAATCAAAAAGGTCTTGAGGCAGAGAAACGAGTCACCACATCTATCACTTTTTGTTGCCTACTGCAGTTTGAGTACTGCAGGCAAATTTGATGTAATTTATGGAAACATTATTGTACTTGCTCTTTGAGTGGAAAAAATTGTATGAAATGCACAATTGTGTATTGGTAGAGTTTTATATGTTAATTATATTGTTATTTATTAATGACTTCTGAGATGATCATTGCAATTGTTTTGTTAGTCTATATTAGATTATTTCTTCATTTGTTTTACAGATAATTACATTTAAAATATTACCAATATTGAGCTACTTAAAATTTTTAATATAATTATTTAGAGAGTATTTTAAATCACCTAGGTGGGTGATCAAATTTTTTTTTTAAATCACCTAGTACAATAATCAACAATTACATATTATAAATCAATTCAATAGTAAAATTTGTTATTTATAAATTTTTCTTTATATACCACGGTCCAAAGCGTAGTCTTTAATTAAAAAGATGACTATGTTTAGCATCGTTTATAATAAAAAGACAATGGTTATGAGCGTTGGCTATTATCTTAATGTGGAATGTCGTCGTCTGTAATAGCCGACGGTTGTTACACGTAGCCGACGGTCTTAACCCGTGGGCTTTTCTAAAGGCGACGCGAGCATAGCCCACGTTAAATAGGCGACGAAGATGATGTCGTCTATTACCTGACGACGGCAAGAGCCGTGGGCTTCGGCACCATAAACCACGAAGATAACCGTCGGTTAAAGCCCAGTTTGTACCAGTGGAGTGGTCCATGATTGTGCTTTGTGCAGCAGGCAGCAACCACCTGGCTTCCAACCCTGCCAAATGCAGGCGTGGGCAGCAGAACAGTTTCAGAGCAGCAAGATGAACATGTTCTAAATCTCAGAGAGACAAGGCAGGCAGGTATCTTAGTTCTAGTCTATAACCTACTGCCAAACCCTTCGAATTGTCAATCTCTGTCGGCATCTCCCATTACTCATATAGGGCTCTAAACGAGAAAAAAAAAGAATAAACAAGTTAATTCGAATTTAATTTGCAATCTTCAAGTCGCTTCACGTTTTAGGAATCGGGAAATCGGAATGAGTTTCCATTATTTTTTATGAATATGGGCAGAAAGAACATAAAAATGGTAACATATACTGAAATACAAATGTAATCTGACTGCCTCCGGTTCCCAAAATTATTGGATTCTCCCACATCATAAAAAACTTTGAGATTCCGCGGGCCTCTCATATTCTACCAAAGTCAATGAAATAGCTAATGTTCTTGACAGAGAATTAGCAACCTCTTCCATCGTTGGCCGGCTCCCCGCCTCCTTCCTCAGACATCCATCTATCAGCTTCAACGTAGTCAGCGCCAAATCCAAAGGATAATCCCCTTCGAGCAGGGGATCCAAGAAACACTTTAACTTCTCGGTCGGGTCTATTGAGGCGAATTGTATTTTACATTTGATAATTTACATTTTATTGAGGGTGTGCACTGTAATTTGGTCTCCCGCCTCTTTTTCCCTCTCTTTGGAGAGCTTGGCGGCTTCTGTACAACCCTATATATACATGTGTCCACTCAACGACTGATAGTCAGTCCGCTCATTCCTCATTTTCTGCCTCTCTGCTTCATCTGCAACAGCTCAGGCCAGATCTGGAGATAGAGTCCTCTGCGTCGGCTTCTTCTCTGCAACTCTTCCTCATTGCTCAACTTGGTATCAGAGCCTGACGGCTTCATGGCAACTACTCCGATCTCTGCAGTCTCTGGATCGCGCCCTCTGATTTCGAGCAGTTCAGATCCACGGGTGAATCGTTCTTCTTCACCTCTCCCTAATGTAATGCATTTTCTTCCCTTGAAACTCAATCGAGACAACTATCTAATGTGGAAGGCACAATTTCTGCCGCTTCTACAATGCCATGGACTACTAGGCATAGTTGAAGGAACTGAACCAGCTCCTTCTATGGTTATTGAGGCGTCTGATTTAGGCGAATCTATCTTCAATCCAGATTATACTTACTGGATGAAGAGAGACCAGATGACGGTTAGTTGGCTTCTGTCATCTCTGTCTGAGGAATTATTTCCTCTTATTGTTGGTCTCAAAACATCAAAAGAGGTCTGGGATACTCTAGCCTCCGCCTTTGCCTCCCAAGCTCAAGCTAGAGCTCTTGAACTGCATTCTGAACTTCGTACTATAACGAAGGGATCGATATCTGTTACTGATTACTTGCAGAAGGTTAAACGGATTGCTGATAGTTTAGCAGCTATTGGTCAACCGGTTCCTGCTAATGAGTTAGTTTATAATGTGCTTGGTGGTCTTGGTTCTTCGTATGAGTCTTTTGTTCCGGCAGCTCTCACTAGATCTCCGCCATTTACTCTTCAAGAACTTCATGGACATCTTCTTGCTCATGAGAGTTGGTTACTTAGACATGGATTGGCGAAAGTGGCCAATGAACTTGGAAATAGGTAAGAAACCCCATCTTAAGGCCGGTTTGGCCAATCCAAGTCAGAAATTGGCTTGAATTGGCCAAACTGGCCAAGAAACTTAGAAATTGGCAAGAAAGTGGATCTAAAGGCCGATTGGGCCAATCAAAGCCAGACATCAGCTTAGATAGGCCAAACCACCCAAGAAAATTGGTTCTTGCCGGTTTTCAAGTTTCATGGTTGGTTTTGCCAATCCATGTCGGAAATTGGTTTGGTTTGGCCAAATTAGCCAAGAAACTTGGAAATTGGCAATAAACTGTATCGAAAGGCCGGTTTGGCAAATCAAAGCCATACATCGGATTGGATAGGCCAAACCAGTGATTAAAATTGGAAATTGGCAAAAAAAATAAGTTTCTTGGTCTGTTTGGCCAATCCAAGATAGATTGGCTTGGTTTGGCCAAACCAGCTAAGAAACTTATTTTTTTACCAATTTCTATTTTTATTTGTTGGTTTGGCCTATCCAGTCGATGTACGACTTTGATTTGCCAAACCAGCCTTTGGATACAGTTTATTGCCAATTTCCAAGTTTCTTGGCTAATTTGGCCAAACCAAGCCAATTTTCGACATGGATTGGCAAAACCAACCATGAAACTTGAAAACCGGCAAGAACCAATTTTCATGGTTGGTTTGGCCTATCTAAGCCGATGTCCAACTTTGATTGGCCCAACCCGCCTTCGGATCCACTTTTCTTGCCAATTTCTAAGTTTCTTGGCCAATTTGGCCAATCCAAGCCAATTTCCGACTTGGATTGGCCAAATCGGCCTTAGGATGGGGTTTCTTACCTATTTCCATGTTCATTGGCCGGTTTGGCCAATCCAAGTTGATTTTCAGCTTGGATTGGCCAAATTTGACTTGGGATGGGGTTTATTTCCTATTTCCAAGTTCATTGACCAGTTTTGGCAATCCAAGACAATTTCTGACTTGAATTGGCCAAACCTGCCTTGGGATGGGGTTTCTTGCCTATTTTTCATTGGCCAGTTTGGCCAATGCAAGTCAATCTTCAACTTGGATTGGCCAAACCAGCTTTGTAATGGGTTTCTTGCCAATCTCCAAGTTCATGGGTGTTGGCATCTTTTTCGCTTAGCTTACTTAATACAAATTTCAGCAATACCGAAGTCGGTGCAGAAAATCTGACCCAGATTCGGAAAATTCATGAATAGATGATGTAAACAGGCTCTGAAAATGCCTTGGCATGGCCTTACAAGCTAAAAATGGCCAAGATAATGTGCTTATTACATAGCCCCGGTCAAGAGCTTCGCAACGGTGCCCAAAACATGGAAAACGGACACCGGAAGGCCGAAATGACCATTTTTCCCCCAACACTTTGGGACAAATTAGGACTCTAACATGGAATTCCAACTTTACCACATTGTCAAGGTTGGATAGAGCTAGGCAACGCTCGAAATGGATCGAAAATCCGACTCCCGGATGAAGAGATATGCAAGAAAGAGAAAATCCAGACGGAAAGCCGTATGTTGTCGCACTAGGGGCATAATGGTCCGATTAGCTCCGGATCGACCCATGGGCTGAAATTTTCAATTTTCATGATCCAAAACTTTTATCTCATGAATATTGATGCATTAAAAATAAATTTGGCCAATGGGAGAAAGTAATTGCACTCAATTACAGTTTTCGGCATTATCGACGGCCGAGATCGCACCGATCAAAGAAATTGGTAAAATCAGAGATCCTGGGCAATTTGTGAGATCTCAGCCTCACATTTGCATGGATCATAAGATCAATGTTCATCAATGATTGTCTTATATTTTTCTGATTTAATTTTGGCTGTGTTTAATCAATTTTCGGCCGAAATTAATGATAGCTGTCGGATTGGGAGTCTGTTAGATGAACGGTCTAGATTGGATCACTCTCTCTCTCTCTTCCCTCCACTTGGCTGGCCGAACTCCTCCCCATCTGCCATGCGCACAATCCCCTACAAGTTAGGGAGCTGGCCGAACTCCCCATCTGATGGCATAGCTAGCAACTTTGGCTTATCTCCCTCAACCACCTCAACAAGCTCAACAACCCCCATGGTTTATCCTTATCCCTCTCAACAACCAACTATGGGTTATCCATATCATCATAAACCTCCCTTGAGTTATCCTTATCTTACCTCAACAACCTCCAGCCTTATCTCCTCCTGCATATGGCGCCATCAACTCCTATATAAACCCTCCTGCTGGCCATGTGGAAGGCAAGCTGATTACCCTGCGGAAGCCCTGCCTCTCCTCCCTCTACCCTGCTCCAAGACATCTTATCCTTGCTTGGACGTCTTCGTCAGAAAGTCAGCAACCTCTCCAGACCCTTTGTGGTGTGCCAATTGAAGAAGAAGAAGGAGAAAAGACCTCCCTCCAGCAGGCGCGCCGGCAGCAATTGCAACCAGCACACCTGATTGGTGTGCCAGCTTCAGCAAGTGCAGCAAGCTCTCTTCATCCCTTTGCTCCATCCATCAACATCAGCAAGGAGAAGACCCCCCTCTTTTCATCCCACCGCAAGAGAATAAGGGTTTGGTGGCACCTTCAGCTCATCATCTTCCACACCCCCCACAGAGCAAGAAAGAAGAAAAAACGGTGAGTTGAAAAAGTGTGTTCCGATGTAGCCTTTTAATTCAACTCTTCCCCTACTCTTCTCTACCCCTCTCTATGGTGGCATAACCTCTGAGTAATGCCCATTCAGCCACTTTGAGTGCCCTTCACATTTGTCTACAGAAAGTCCCAAGTGTATCCTCTATTTGGCCATCACAAAAAATAGCCCCTTGCTGCCCCTTAAAACAGGTCTCTGAACCAGCCCCTTTGTGCACCATTTTGGCCCTCCATGTTGGCCTTTAAACCTTCTACTATCATGCTTGGTTTGACCCCACTGATGGTCACTTGGACATGCACCTCCTGCCTCCCCCAATCAGGCCCCGAATGGCATGCAAAACAGGCCCCCTTGCTGGCCCAAGTTCTGCCCCCCTTGTGAGCACCCATGTCAGGCCCCTTTGATGGTCACCTAGTTTGACCTTTGTGCAACACACCCAATACAGATCCTACAGCACCCCAAACAAACCAAACATCCTCTTTGATGTGTGGAAGGAGGGGTGACAGCCCGGGCCTCTTGGAATCCGCCGGACGGGCCAAGAGTTAAGCCGGGTAGCCCTGATTTCTACATGTCAAAATGCCCTTTGTGCATTCATAAACCAGTCCTAGTTCACACCTAAACCTGCCTCTTGTGCAGTCCTACCAAAAGCCCACCTAAACAACACCTTAGCCAACTCATTCCAGCCCCTCTAAGGCTCACCTACTCCGCTGCTACAGCAAGATGTCAAGGTGCAAAAATGGAGTGCAAATCAGGTCAACCAGGCCATGGAGGTGCAAATCAGGCCCATTGGGTCATGAAGCTCAAAGCAGGCCGCCAGGGCCCATGAAGCTCAAGATTGGGCCAACCGGGCCGACATGGTATGAAGCCGGCCTTCTCAGGCAATGTGACATGAAGACCAGCCCATTGTGCTGATGAAGCTGGCCTATTGGGCCTTGGACATTTAAAAAGCACACTTAACTAAATCTAAAGGCGAAATGCCAAAATTAAATAAGGAGTTAGCACCGCCACGTGGGCGCTCCCCCTTGGGCGGCTCATTCAGCTTGCATCGGAACGCTGACCCGGACGTAGGCGCCGGCCCGCTCCCGTTGCAGACGATCCTTCCCACTACTTGGAAAGTCAAAAGACTATGCCACGTAGGGCGGGTAAAAATTCCACACCGATCGGAAAATAAGGCGGCATGCTGCCAAAATTCTCCCGATCAAGTAGGATTTTACACCAAGGGAAGGACATTCACACATTTGCACTTCGACAAGAATTATGGCATATGAACTACCACATCTAATGTACACCAGCATGAACATGAATATTCAATGAACATTTCAAGTGCCGAGTTGATTGCATGTGACCGGGCATCGACACTAGCTCGACAGACCGGATGTGATGCAAACCGAACAAGAGTTAAACAAATCTGAAGTTAACTCAATTAAATCTGAAAATACATTAAAATAAACCTTAAAACATGCTTAAAACATATCATTAAAGCTTTAACATTCAACAAAAATCAGATTTAATACAATCTGGAAGAATTGATTCAATACACTTAATCCATTGGAATTCAAATACTTAAACAAGCGCACATGAAATAATTCACAACCAATTGAAAAGAACACATAAAGAAAACATTAATGCATATGAAATTCATCTTAAAACATGTCAAATTTTGATCATTAACAATCTGAAGTTCAAGTTTAATCAATTTAAACCAAACTTCAAAACATTTAAAACATACTGAACGCACCCGAATCGGTACTAAAACACCAACCGACATGAGAAAATCACATGAAAATGACTCAACACATGTCAATTAAACTTAAACAAGTCAAAATTGATCAACACATCTAAAATATCAAGTTCAAATAAAAAATAAAATAAACTTCAACCAATTGAAGTAAAACAAACCAAACAAATCAAAGAAGCTCAAAACAATTAACATTCAAACCCAAGTCAAATGGAAATCGGAAATTAACATTTCAAATCACATCAAAATCAATTCATAAATCAACATAAGTCAACTCCAAACCAAATCTAACCAAACTTGTTTGCATCTCATCGGGCTTGAAAGGCCAGGGCCCTTTGTGTTCTTTATACATTGTGGATGTGCACGCTCTCGTCAAACAAGATTACTATGGTAGTTAATCAAGGGTGTTCAAGTGTTTGCTCGTTGTAAATGAACATCAGATATTCACACCATCCGATGGAGAGAAGTCAAAAAATATTTTTACAGAACCCGAACCTCGGTTCTATACTCTTTTAATATCACCCGAACTATCTAGTATTTTTATGGTCTATCACCTACTTTACTAGAAAATTCAAATGTCGCTCTTACAAAACAAGAAAAAAATCAAAAATCTTTTCGAAGAATAAAAATGATTCCCGAGGTTCCCACAAATTGTCACGCTCGGTGGGACCTCTCTTTCCCTTCATCTCTCTGCCATAGCAATCTGAGAGGGTGCACATCCACTACCTCTTAGAAACACTCTGATCAAGTCAACCTTTTTGAAGGTTCAGTGGCGGCTTGTAAATAAGTCATTTACTTGAAAGCTTATGTCGACAATGCAGCATCAGCTCAATCATGTTGGTGATCAATTTCAGCAAGTTTGCAAGGATCGTGTTACTCCTAGGCTGGCTCGGCACCGTCTTGGAGTCACCACCTGCTACTGAGGACATAGCAATGCTACCCCTCACATTCTACTCCATAATGCATCTCCAAAAGCTTGGCCTGGACACCGCCAAGTTGCTCCCAGAAAATGTCCTATTGTCTCCCCCACGTGAGACTTTTATGGTGAATCAGATCACCATTGAATCTGGGGCCCACGCCCGCACCCACAGTCACAGTACCTACTCCACTTGCTGCCCTGGCACCTACTATGTCTGCCACAACATTTGTGTTTGCTCTTGCTGCCATGTTGACACCTACTACAGCACTCCTCAGCCTGAGGAAGAATATGAGTGAATGAGAATCCCATTGGCACCTCAACATCAGCAACATGTGTTGCATGTGGGACCACACCCACCTAGCGATGCCTATCAAGACACCTTCCAAGCTTATGGAGGAGAAGCACATATGACTGCAGCCCATGATCTTGCCACCTGTCAACAGTTCTCCACTCTGGACTGGCTAGACTACAACAATGGGGCCCTTGTTGTGCCCAATGCTAGTGCGCCAAATGCAAGGGGGAAGTGTAGACCTTCTACCTGCCTTAGGAAGTCCAACCAACCAGTGGCCAGAAATGCCATGGAGAGGGGGCAGCCCTCCCTTTTAAACTTAGAAGACTCAAAAGAACAATCTGGGCAAGGGATCAGCCCTTAGCCTGCCATACTTTAATGGACCGAGCGGCGGTCCTAGATGACAATACCTCATAGGTGCCACCACCTGTTGAACAAAAAAAATTCTATGTGAATGGTTGGTTTATCAACCACCCTTCCAATCTTCAGCTTAGCCAACTGGGGGCAGCCTCTCCATCAGATTTGCCCTTTATCTAGCTAATCGATCAGTGGTTCAGCATACAAGGGCTTGACAACAACTGCCTGCCATAGAAAAAAGAGATAGAGAGACATAAGTAGTCAGCCATGACACTGAATCACCTTGGCACTCAATTCTGCCAGCTAGGGGCAAGCCCCCATATATGCTAATGTTGTGGAGAGGGAGGAAGCCATCTCCTTTGAGTTCTGAAAGTAGGGGCTGGTCAGCAGTTCCGAAAATGGAAGCTCGGGCAAAGGACCATCCCTCAACCCGCCTCCACTCGTTAGACCAATCAGCAATCTGAGATGAGGAGAACTGGCAGGTGCCACCACCTACCAGGCAGGAATCACCTATAGTTTGTCAGCCCATTGGCCAATTTTTCCAGCTCTCTACGCAGCTAATCAGGGGCAACCCCTCAGCGAATCCTCTCACCATTGGGCTGACCGATCAGCAGTTGCAGAGACCAGGAAGAGGGGGCAGCCCTCTCCTCTAAATTATGAAGTCATATGCTGATCAACAGCTCTAAAGACAACAACTCGGGTGAGGGACCAGCCCTCGACCCACCTTCCTTCATCGGACTGACCAGCAGTCCAAGCTGAACAGAACCTACAGGTGCCACCACCTACTATGGGAAAATTCTTTGTGAATGGTTGGTTCATTGACCACCCTTTCAAGTTCACTACTCAACCGACTATGGGCAGATTCCCTGTTGGTCATTCCCTTCACCCAGCTGACCGATCAGTGGCCTGGCCTATGAAGACCTGGCAGCAGCCACTTGCCGTGATGAAAACATCAATTAGCCCAGCTGTTGGCTTACTACTTCGGCAACCAGCTCCGCTGATCGGGGGCATGTTCCCCACACAAGTTATTCTCCGCCGGGAAGTCCATCCATTGGATCCCCTTGCTGACCAAGGGCAAGGTGCCAGACCCTCTACCATGGTTCCTAACTGAATTTGGCTTCTCCTCAATGGAACCAACCTCTATCAAGGTTTGTTGTCCACCATTCCCAGACGATGGGCTTCCGAGCTAAAATCCTAATAGTTGCCACTGCTGAGTACCATGCATGATGCTCCGTTGTATTTGGCCCCTTCCTTCTTTACATCGTCTAACTAGTAGTCTGGCCCATGAGAATCTAGCAGCAAATGCCTGCTGTAAAATTAAACACCAACAGTCCGGGCCCACGCCTGCACAACAATAGTAGAGTCTCCTCAAGATTTGGTTCAGACATGGCTCTTGCCACCACTTGATGGTTAGCAATGTGCATTGCCCCTGGGATTGCACTCTCCTGGCTGCCTTCATCCAAACACGATGAGCTCAACTCATTGATCTACTACTTGACAACCAGTTTCTTACTTTTGATTGGTTGGTTGTCAAAGACAGGGCCCATGCCATGCCCACCATTGTTGCTACACTAGCTACACAATAAAAGTTCAAGTCTTCTATCCAACTTAAGAAGATCGGCCAACCAATGGCCAAGCAGGACAAGGAGTGGGGGCAGCCCTCTCCTCTGAAACTTGAAAACACTAGCCAACCTACTATGGCTATAAAGGTGGCAGTCCAAGTGAGAGATCAGCTCTTAGCCCGTATTCCTCAACTAGACTAATTAGCCATCTTACCTGGAGAGAGCTAGCAGGCCCCAACACTTGCCATCAGAAAATTCCTTACATTTAGTTAGTCTGTCAACCGACTCTTCCAACATTTTGCTCTGTTGACTGGTGGCAAGTTCCCCGTTCAAGCTACTCCATGCCTAGGGTCCCGGACAGTGGACTCTCATGCCGACCGAGGGAAAGGTTCCAGACCCTCTGCCCAGGTCCTTATATAAATTGAACTGATCAGTGGTCTGACTTGAAGATAGCTAGCAGACAGCAACACCTGCCATTAGAAAATTCCAGCAACTAGGGGCAGCCTTCTTGTCCAAGCCACTCTTCAACAAGCTGATTGACCAATGGTCTAGTCCTTAGGTCATCCTACTAACTTACCATTACTGATTGGTGGCAAGTTTCCCGCACAAGCTACACCCCACCGAGAACCCCGGACAGCGGAATCTCGCACCGACTGGGGGCAAGGATCCAAACCCTCTGCCCCAGTCCTCAAACAAATGTGGCTGCCAAATACAAATGTTTCCCCAATGGAGCTTCTACCTTTTAAGCTTGGTCATTCACAACGCTCGGATGCGAGCACTTCCAAGTTGAAACCCCGGCCTAGACCACACTTAGGGCCATTCTTAAATTGTTTCCCTAGATCCTTCTTTCCATAACAATTTTAGAAAATCATTGACATTTTAACCATTCTCATTATGGTGCTACAAGCCTCTATCACTCACATCTGTTCAGACTTAGTGATGCTTTGAACTCCCACCACCTTGATCAATCCGATTTTAGTGGTTTACAAAAATATTCCCTAGCCTTGGCTTTTCAGCCCACATGGCCCCACACAAAAAAACAGACACATACACACACCACTTTTCCCCCATTCTACATGACTCCCAACACTTTTACCATCTTGGCCATTCTGGCCCGTATGGCCCTAAAACCTCTACTACCCTGATCACCCCGATCTTGGTAGCCTACTCAATTTTCTGCCTTGACCAAGTTCATGCAACGAGGCTATTGTAAATGCCTCTTTGGCTTCAATAGCCTCTCGCATTCTTGCCTTTTGTGCAAACTTTTAAATCAGCCTCTTTGAGGCTCTCTCTCTCTCTCTCATTAGTCCCTCTGTGGCCATCTATTGCTTCCCTCTATGCAAGCCTTTCATAAAGTCCATCACATTAAGGCTCCTCTTCACCCCTTTGTGGCACTTTAATTCTACCCTTTGTGTAGACCCATGGGAATTCAGCCCCTTTGAGGCTCCCTTTCACCCCTTTGTGGCATTTTAGTCCTACCCATTGTGTAAACATTTGGGAATCCAGCCCTTGAGACTCCCATTTACCCCTTTGCAGTATTTTAGTTCTACCCTTTGTGTAGACCCTTAGGAATTCAGCCCGTTGAGGCTCCCATTTGCCCATTTGTGGCATTCTAATTCTACCCTTTGTGTAGACCCTTGGGAATCCAGCCCCTTTGAGGCTCCCTTTCACCATTTATGGCATTTTAGTCTTACCCTTTGTGTAGACACTTGGGAATCCAGCCCCTTTGAGGCTCCCTTTCGCCCCTTTGCAGCACTTTAGTCCTACCTTTCGTGTAGACTCTTGGGAATCCAGCACCTTGAGGCTCCCATTTGCCCCTTTGTGGCATTTTACTTCTACTCTTTGTGTAGACTCTTGGGAATCCAGCCCCTTTGAGGCTCCCCTTCGCCCCTTTGTGGCATTTTAGTCTTACCCTTTATGTAGACCCAGGAAATCTAGCTCTTTTGAGGCTCCCTACTTAGCCATTATGAGGCTCTTTATTGGTCCTTCTATGACCTCTTATTGCTACCATTTGTGCTAGCTTTTCTTTAAAATCTAGTCCCTTTGAGACTCCATGCTCACCCTTCGAGGCTTTGTTTTTGCCTTTAGTGCAAATGTTTACAAAAGGATAGCTCCTTTGTAGTTCCTTACTGGTCCCATTGTGGCTCTTAAACTTTGCTTTTTGGGCAAGATTGAAGCTCCTTTGTGTTAGCTTCATGAGTCTTCATTAGACCTTCATGCCAAGTTGCCTTTTACACTTGGATAACTCTTATCTCTATTTGAGCCTTCATCAGACCTTCATGATAAGTTTTCTTTTACACTTGGACTGGTCTTATCTTACTTGAAACCCCCTTTGAGTAGGTTTCAAATTCTGACCCTCATGCCAAGTTGCCTTTCACACTTGGATTGGTCTTATCTTACTTGAAATCCCCTTTGAGTAGGTTTAAAATTTTGACCCTTAGGCTAAGTTACCTTTTCTCACTTGGATTGGCCTTATCCTTCTGAGGAAACACCTTTATGATGGTTTCTCCACTTATCCATTTGAAACCTCCCTTTGTGTCAGTTTGAAGATTAGACCCTCATACCAGGCTACCCTCTGCACTTGGATTGGCCTCATCCCCTTGAGAAATCCCCTTTGTGTCAGTTTCTCCATTCACCTAGCTAAAGCCCCTTGTGTTTGGTATCTCAACTCTTGTTGAACCCCCCTGTTGAATTACCTCCAATTTTGACTTGGTTCATTCTTCTGGCATATGGCTTGAAGGAAGCCTTGATTCCCTATAAAAAGAAATGAAAAAGAAAAAAAGAAAAGATGAAAAAAGGGGCTAAAAATGAAGATGTCTGATGGACTTAGTCGGTCAAACACCATGATTGGCTAAGGGTAAAAATGTCAAAATAATCCAGTCAAGGTGAAAACCTACAAAGGCACCTTGGGCAAAATTGCATAACCCTGTTGTGTGAAAATCCCGCAATGGGACGCACAGGAAAAAGTGAAAAGGGGTCAGCCTAGGTGAAAACTCACCAAAGAAGCAATCAGGTTGATAAGAAAAACAAAAATAATCAACTTGGACGAACCCCCAACCAAACAAGATGGGTGGGTTCATCCCCCTAATTTTATTAGGGAGGAGGTCTGAGTTGCCAATGACAAAAAGGCTCTCATAGGCTCATCTACCTTGTAGTAGAAATATGCCAGGGAGACCATACCTAAGGCGACAAGGAAGACCATCTCCCGCCTTTAAAATTTGAGGAAATTTTTCACACTCCATCTTGAAAGGGACGAAGGGTAATACGCTACTCTACTCTCACTCATTCTTACCCCTTCAGTCATTCTTTTGACTTTAGCAATCCCACCATCTTAATCATTCCGATCCTGATGGTCCACAAACAAAGACTTTCTCTAATCTTGGCTATTCAGCCCACGGGTCCCATAAAAACTCATACTATCATGACCCTTCCTGGTCTGAACAATTTTGAAATTAATTCAAACCCATACCACCCTGACCATTCCGGTCTTGTTAGTCTACAAGCTTCCACGTTGTCATGACCACTCCGGTCTTGATGACCCACAAAATATGCATCATCTGGACCATCATTCCAGGAAATCTTCAACAACAAACTAACCATCTTGACTAGGTTGGTCATATATGGCTTTAAAACTCTCACTACCCTGATCATCCCGATCTCGGTAGCCTACATAACTAGTTGCCTTGACTAGTTGTTCTTGAGGCTCCAAACAAGGCTTCTTCAATGCCACTTTGGCTTCCATAGCCCTACTTTAGTCCTACCCTTTGTGTGGACCCTTGGTAAATCAACCCCTTTGAGGCTCCCATTCGCCCCTTTGGGCACTCTACTCCTACCCTTTGTGTAGACCCTTGGGAAACCAACCCCTTTGAGGCTCCCATTTGCCCTGATGGCACCTTGATCCTACCCTTTGTGTAGAACCTTGGGAAACAAACCCCTTTGAGGCTCCCATTCACCCCTCTATGGAACTTTAGTTCTACCCTATGTGTAGACCCTTGGGAAACCAACATGTTGAGGTTTCCTATCTGACCCTTTGTAGTCCACAAACTTTGCCTTGTAGGCAAGCCTGAAACCCCTTTGTGTTGGTTTTACAACCTTATTAGGCCCCCATGCCAAGTTACCTTTTGTACTTGGATTGGTCTCATATACATTAGACCCTCATGCCAAGTTGCCCCTAGCACTTGGATTGGTCTCACATTCACTCAACCCTCATGCCAAGTTGCTTTCCCCTACTTGGATTGGTCTTGCCTTGATTGAAACTCCATCTGTGTTAGTTTCAAAATTTGACCCTCATGCTGAGTTGCCTTAGTCACTTCAGTTGGTCTTATCTTGTTTGAAACCCCCTTTGAGATGGTTTCAGTATTAGTCTTCCATGCCAAGCAGCCTTCTGCACTTGGATTGGTCTTATCCTCTTCGGAACCTCCTTTGTGTTGGTTTCGCACTTATTTGATTAATCCCTCATGCCAAGTTGCCTTCTGCACTTGGATTGGTCTTATCCTTGTCAGGAACCCCCTCTGTGTTGGTTTCTCCACTCACTTGTTTGAAACCCCTTGATTGGTTTCACAACTTTGGTTGGACCCCCGTGTTGAGTTATCATTAATCTCAACCTGGTTCATTCTATTTGCATACGGCTTGGGGGAACCCTTAATTCCCTATACATTAGAAAGAGAAAGAAATAAAAGAATAAAAAAAGAGAGAGAAAAAAAGAAGAAGAAAAAAATAAGAAAAGAAGAGAGAAAAACATGGCTAGAGTGAAAACATGAAAGGGCACTCTAGGCAAAATCAGGTAACCCTGCTACATGAAAACCTCTCTGGAGGCGTGTAGGCAAAACATCGAGGGGGCTGGTCTGGGTGAAAATCTTGCAAGAGACAGTCAGATCAGCAAGAAAAAAAAACAAAGAAAATAAAAGACTGGCTCATTCAGAGAGCTTACTTGTTAGGGAGCATACAAGAATTAACACCATCAAATGTGCCTATTGAATGGAGGATGGGCAACCAAACAAAAAAGAAGCCAAGGCTGGTCATGTACAAGGGCCCAAGCCCTTCTCAGTCCTGAAGAAAGCTCATGTAGCAGAAGCAGTGGATAGATTGCCAGGGACAAAGCAGAACAAATACTAGAGGCCAACTATCATGGGCAGTCCCTTATCGACTCCCATCTCCAAGGAACTGCCCATGGGGGGCATTTTTTGGCATCAAATTTTTTCACTTAGCTTGCTTTTCAGCAATGCCGAAGCTGGTGCAGAAAATATGACCTAGATTCGAAAAATTGATGAATAGATGATGTAAATAGGCTCTCGAAATGCCTTGGCATGGCCTTATATGCTAAAAATGGCCAATATAATGTGCTTATTACATAGCTCCGATCAAGAGCTTCGCAACGGTGCCATAAACATGGAAAACGGACACCGGAAGACCGAAATGACCATTTTGCCCCCAACACTTTGGGACAAATTGGGACTCTAACATGGAATTCCAACTTTACCACATTGTCAAGGTTGGATAGATCTAGGCAACGCTTGAAACGGATCGAAAATCCGACCCCCCGATGAAGAGATATGCAAGAAAGAGCAAATCTAGATGGAAAACCGTATGTTGTCGCACCAGGGGCATAATGGTCCGATTAGCTCCGGATCGACCCATGGGGTGAAATTTTCAATTTTCATGACCCAAAAATTTTATCTCATGAATATTGATGCATGATAAAAAAATTTGGCCAATGGGAGAAAGTAATTGCACACAATTATAGTTTTTGGCATTATCGACGGCCGAGATCGCACCAATCAGAGAAATTGGTAAAATCAGAGATCCTGGGCAATTTGGGAGATCTCAGCCACACATTTGGATGGATAATAATATCAATGTTCATCACTGATTGTCCCATGTTTTTTTGATTTAATTTTGTCTGTGTTTAATCAATTTTCGGCTGAAATTAATGATAGACGTCGGATCGGAAGTCTGTTAGATGAACGGTCTAGATTGGATCACTCTCTCTCTCTTCCCTTCACTTGGCTGGCCGAACTCCTCCCCATATGACATGAGCACAATCCCCTACAATTTAGGGAGCTGTCTGAGCTCCCCATCTGATGGCATAGCTAGCAACTTTGGCTTATCTCCCTCAACCACCTCAACAAGCTCAACAACCCCCATGGTTTATCCTTATCCCTCTCAACAACCAGCTACGGGATATCCTTATCATCCTCAACCTCCCTTGAGTTATCCTTATCTTCCCTCAACAACCTCCAGCCTTATCTCCTCCTGCATATGGCACCATCAACTCCTATATAAACCCCCCTACTGGCCATGTGGAAGGCAAGCTGATAACCCTGCGGAAGCCCTGCCTCTCCTCTCTCTACCCTGCTCCAAGACATCTTATCCTTGCTTTTACGTCTTCTTAAGCAAGTCAGCAACCTCTCCAGCCCCTTTGTGGTGTGCCAATTGAAGAATAAGAAGGAGAAAAGACCTCCCTCCAGCAGGCACACCGGCAGCAAGTGCAACCAGCACACCTGATTGGTGTGCCAACTTCAGCAAGTGCAGCAAGCTCTCTTCATCCCTTTGCTCCATACATCAACATCATAAAGGCGAAGACCCCACTTTTTACATCCAACAGCAAGAGAATAAGGGTTTTGTGTCACCTTCATCTCATCATCTTCAACACCACCTGCAGAGCAAGAAAGAAGAAAAAACGGTGAGTTAAAAAAGTGTGTTCCGATGTAGCCTCTTAATTCAACTCTTCCCCTTCTCTTCTCTACCCCTCTCCTTCTCTTCTCTACCCCTCTCCATGGTGTCATACCCTCTGAGTAATGCCCATTCATCCACTTTCAGTGCCCTTCACGTTTGTCTACAGAAAGCCCCAAGTGTACCCTCTATTTGGCCATCACAAAAAACAGCCCCTTGCTACCCCTTAAAACAGGCCTTTGAACCAGCCCCTTTGTGCACCCTTTTGGCCCTCCATGTTGGCTTCTAAACCTTCTACTATCATGCTTGGTTTTACCCCACTGATGGTCACTTGGACATGCCCCTCCTGCCTCACCCAATCAGGCCCCGAATGGCTTGTAAAACAGGCCCCCTTGTTGGCCCAAGTTCTGCCCCCCTTGTGAGCACCCATGTCAGGCCCCTTTGATGGTCACCTAGTTTGCCCTATGTGCAACACACCTAATATAGATCCTATAGAACCCTTGTGGGAACCTCGGGAATCTTTTTGATTCTTCGAAAAGATTTCTTGTTTTTGTATGTTTTGAAATATCGACATTCGAATTTTCTAGTAAAGTAGGTGATAGACCATAAAAATACTAGATAGTCTGGATGATATTAGAAGAGTATAGAACCGAGGTTCAGGTTCTGTGAAAATATTTCTTGACCTCTCTCCATCGGATGGTGCGAATTTCCAATGTTCATTTACATCGAGCAAACACTCGAACACCCTTGATTAACTGCCATAGCGATCTTGTTTGACGAGAGCGTGCACATCCACAACGTGTAAAGAACACAAAGGGCCTTGGCCTTTCAGGCCTGATGAGATGCAAAAAAGTTTGATTAAATTTTATTTGGAATTGGTTTATGTTTTATTTACGAATGGATTTTGATGTGGTTTGAAATTTTGATTTCATATTTCAATTTGATTTAGATTTGATTGTTATTTGTTTTGAGTTTGTTTGAATTGCTTGGTTTGATTTACTTCATTTGGTTGAAGTTTATTTTATTTTTTGTTTGAACTTGATATTTTAGATGTGTTGATCAATTTTGACTTTTTTAAGTTTAGTTGACATGTGTTAAGTCATTTTCATGTGATTTTCTCATGTCGCTTGGTGTTTTCATACCAATTCGGGTGTGTTCGGTATGTTTTAGATGTTTTGAAGTTTGGTTCAAATTGATTAAACTTGAACTTCAGATTGTTAATGATCTGAATGTAACATATTTTAAGATGAATTTCAGATGTATTAATGCTTTCTTCATGTGTTCTTTTCAATTGGTTTGAATATTTGAATTGCACTTGTTTAGGAAATTAAATTCCAGTGGATTAAGTGTATTGAATCAATTTTTCCAGATTGTATTAAATCTGATGTTTTGTTGAATGTTAAAGCTTTAATGATATGTTTTAAGCATGTTTTAAAGTTGATTTGAATGTATTTTTAGATTTAATTGAGTTAACTTCAGATTTGGTTAACTCTTGTTCTGTTCGCATCACATCCGGTTTGTTGGGCTAGTGTCGATGCCCGTTCACATGCAATCAACTCGTCATTTGAAATGTTCATTGAATATTCATGTTCTTGTTGGTGTACATTATAGACACGCAATTTTGGCCTAGTTGAAGAGCTTAGATTCTTGTTTTCATGAATAATATTTGAGTAACCTTTCAAGGGAACCGAGTTTTCCGAAAAAATTGAGGTTTTTGGTACATTTCAAAGAGGGCGGTGCCCTGCATATAAGGGCACCTGGCGCCCTGTATACAGGGCACCAGGCGCCCTATATACAGGGCGCCTGGAACCAAATCAAATCGATTCAACGGCTGATTTGACCCCCCGCAGTGACTCGTCTTGTCGACCTGACAGACCTCATGATGCTGGCGCCCCATATACAGGGCGCCATGCCGCGTGGCACTGTTTTTTGAAAATGGCCAAAGTACCCTCTTTTGAGCTATAAATAGACCTCCATTTGGAGCTTGGAGGAGGCTCTAACTTGGTGCCACCCTAGAGCTCATCCAACACCATGTTTCTAAGCCATTTTTACCCCCCATAAGCCTTCAAATCAATTCAAAACTCTCTTCCAAAAACCCCAAAAACCTGCAGTTTCCTTCTTCAGAAATATGATTTTTCTCCGACTTTGTGAGCCTCTACCCTTCATTTCCCTTACATCTAGTGCCAAAACACTCTTCCATTAGCTTCACTTGAGTATTGGCTGCTTGAAGAAGTCGTTTTTCCGTTTTGGAGGTCTTCCTACACTCCGGGGCGACGCTGCGAAGAAGGGAAGAAAATATGTTGAAGCCAGTCCCTGGTGCCCCGTATGTAGGGCGCTTTGACTTTGGTCAACGCGCCCCATCAAGGGGACACCTGCAGCAGGCGCCCCATATATGGGGTTCTAGCAGGGGCAGACCCCGTTTTGCATTTTTTTGAGTTTATTTACCTTTCCGGTCGATCTTTTACTCCCCCCCTTTCATTTTAACCCTCAGTAACATGTCATTTAGCATATATTGAGCCACTCATTTGCATTTTTCATGCATATTTAAACCTTCTAAATAGGGGTTGGGATTTAGTCCCAATCCAGTCAGTTCCTTCCCTCTTGCACGTTTACATTCGAATTTGAGCATGATACTACACTTTCACTAGAACTAATGATCTTTTCACTTGTTTCTATGTTTTTATATGGACATTTGTAGGTAAATCCGGCCGAGGCGGAGCTTCAACCGGATCAAAGACGAAGGACTCACTAAGCTCTCTTCTTTCAGCCGGCCGAGAGAGGAGAAGTCGGAACCCAACAATCTCCCCGCTTCCAAAGGTACGACGGTCATTTCTCCATTTCATTTCTTTTCGTTCTACTATATTTTGGAGCCATTGGCTCCTGGCGACCACAACCACTAACATCCCATCCACCAAGTCCCCAAAGCAAGCGTAGGGGCCAGAAGGGGGAGATCTACGGATATCTCGTTTCGGGTGCCTACACCTTTTGGCAACCACGGTGGGACCAACTTTGCTTTAGTGAGATCCTATTTTCTTTCCTAAGAATGTCCATTTGAAAAGCATGTTTACTTTCATTTCCATGTGAGTCATTTCCATTTCCTTACATTGTTGCTTGTTTACGTTGCTTACTATTTTCTTTGAAGTATCATCTACTTTTCTTCAAGTTTACTTGCCCTCCCTTTATCTTTTTAAAAGCATGGCAATCTGATTTTTAGCTTTGTTTATCATCTTATTTCAATTTAGTATCTTGAAGATCATCCTATTTCATGCCTTGACAAATATGCTTGCCTATTTCCTTCCATGTCTAATTCCGTTCTAGTAAATTTGCTAAGCATTTCTAGTCAAGGTTAAGTGCTCCTTTCCATTTTAGTTTTTATTTTATATTATCTCATTGTCTTGTTTACTTGCTTCCTACAACATCTCATTAATCATTGTATGCTTTTATTTTCTTCTTGCTTGCTCTTTATTTCTTGACATTTCACTCGCATTTAGTTTGCATTGGGGTTTCGGCTCCTTAGGTCATCCGAGAAGGGAGGCTCTCTCCTCCCAAAGCCCCACACACCCAAACACCCCTCTTGGTGGTTGCCAACTCCTCCTCCGAGGATTCCCTCTCGGAAGGACCGGGTAGCTTCCATCAAGACCTCCGTAAGTCCCCAGACGTGAAGGATTCCCTCTTCACTGATCGGGCTGGTTGTACCATTTTATCCCAAAACCCGGAGTACCTATTACCTATCGTTGTGAAAAGAGTGACAACCTTAGATTGCTCGGCGTTGTGAGAGCATAGGGTCCTACCCATTTATTTGAGTGGACAATATTTCTCTTAACAAGCCATTAATTTGAGGTTGAAATAAAAAATTTGCGTTAATTATTCCAAGTCTTTGCTATTACTTGTTTGCAAACAAAAACTAAAAATTAAACAAAAATCCCAAAATCACCTAAAAAGAACCAAAACAAAAAAAATTGCTTGAGGTTAATTTGCTTGACAACTTGCTTGTCCGACAAAAGAAAATCAAAACAAAAAGGGTAAAAAATCAAAACTAAAAAAAAAATCCTTAAGCTTTTATTTGTCAACCTTCTTTTTCTATTGTGTTTATGAATTTAAGGTCAGGTCGAGTTATCAGAATGGCGGATCAAAGATACGAGCAACTACAGTTGGAGTATGACCAATCTTAATTCTACCCTGATGTCGTATGTGCCGTCATTGAACCCAAAGTTCTCCCCGAACCTAGTCAAACTTCTCCTCGACCCAATCCAAATTCACTTTGGGAGGCATTTTCTCATGCTGACGCTACCCAAATTCAGGCTATCAAAGCCATCCTCAAGGGCAAGTTGCCCGCCGACCACATTCCTCCAGAAGGTGGTCTTCACATCTCTATCCCTCGATCGGTAGCACATCAACCCAATGTGCCCACTCATGGCCATTCTTATACCGGGCTCGTAGCCCCAACTTCTCCTCATCCGGTGGCTAATCTAGATCATCCCAATCCGAATGCCGTTGCTCCTTCTAGGCCACTAGTTCATTCCTTTAATCATCTCAACCCTACTCACCCTTTGGTGCATCCCCCAATGTACCCTTCTTATCCGGCCACTTCGGCCCATCAAATCCCAATTCCGGTGCACCAAGCACCCACTTCTCCTCCTCCTCTTAGGGAACTTTCTGTCGATCAGGCCATGATTAACAAGATCAATCGCATGGATGAGCAGTATAGAGAGCTTAGACGTTTGATCGACACAAAGGCAGCCCCTGAAATTTCTCTTCCTTTCCTCCCTACTTTTCATCTACCTCCCTCTGAGATGCCGGTATACCGTCGCTACAATGGAACCGGTAATCCATTCATTCACATCAAGGACTTTCTTTATGAGTCGGTAATGTGGCAAAATGATCCAAGGGCCCTTGCTTTTCTTTTTAGAAGATCATTAGAGGGATCAGCTTTAGAGTGGTTCTACTCGCTTGACTCTTTGGAGGCGAGTAACTTTGAAATTGTCAAAGCTAAATTTTTGCAGAGATATCAAGACAGGGTCGGACCAACATATTCCATCACTGACCTCATGGCCGAGAGAATGAGAAATGATGAAGATTTTACCAGATATGCTGATAGGTGGAGGTCCATGGCGTAAAAGCTTGCGATTCCATTTCAGAACCGAGCAAGTGAAGATGATCATCACTAATGCCACTCCGGCCTTAAAGAATATGCTTGGCTTTGCATCACCCCACCTCCATGAGTGAACTTTATGAGAGGGCATGGTACATTCGGTACACGGCTTAGGGACTCACCTATCATGAACTTGTTTGATCCTAGACCCCGAGCCGTCAAGAAAACCACTTTTACCACAACCGGCCCGATCGAGGGCGTAGTGACAAACAAAAACCTTAACGTTGTAGGGAACCCACCTATAAATTATCAACACCGGTTCAGGAACCCTCAACAAAATCAACCATTTAGAAACCCTCGTCAACCTCAACCTCAACCTCAATTCCAGCCCCGTCAGCAACAAGCCCCGATCCCTCAGCGACCGCAAGCCCCAGTTCCCCAACCACCGCGGCAACAACTGGCCAACTACAACCAAGCACCCCCTCCCATGGCCTACGAACCCCGAAAAGTTGGACCCAAGAGGAACCATTACCTGCCTTTGCCGTACTCTCTCGTGGACATCTTTAATGCACTCATGGCGGCAGGGCAAATTGCATTGCCAAGGGAGAAATTGGAGTGGCCTCAAAATGCCAACATAGAGCGATATTGCTTGTTTCATAGATATCCTGGGCATACCATGGAAAATTGCTTTCAATTCAAAGACTACATCCACGACCTTAATGAGCAAGGCGTGTTGACCGGGACCGGATGGGGGAATACATCGAACGGTGAAAAATCAACCTCAACGGCAAGGCATGCACCGGCTCGGCGGCAACAACAACAGAACCCCGGCCTGGGGATTATCCAAAACCCTTTACCTCCACATGCACCCGCACCTGGGAATCAACATGTTAATCCCATCTTGATCTCTTCCGAGGAGTATCATGATCGGGGCCAGAATTGGCAAGTCGAGGGAGCCACCTCTGCCATGCACATCAACTTACCTCACCGAACCGTCCACTCAATACCCAAATAACTATGTCACCTAATCCCATCATATTAAACAGACCACCCATCATCCGTGCACCATCACAACCCATCATCACACCACCAACCATTCAACTCCAATCGGGACGAACCCTAATCCGCCCGGTTAATCCACCACAAACATCACCATCACTAGGACCCATCATCATTCCACCCCGAGCAACTGAACCTTCACGACCTACCTACCCTACTATGCCTCAAACCACCATCATTACACCCATCGCAAGAGCTCCCATCATTCGACCTAACCCACCACCCACCACTACCACCCCAGCTATAGCTCCTCAACTTGCCACAGTACTTAGGAGTGGGCGCATGTTCCAAAGGGTCTTTCCCCAGGCCGGCCAATCAGGGTTGGCACCAGAAGCAGAAGAAGAACACATTGAAGAGTCGTTGCCTGGGACATCCTATGACTTGTTGAAACATCTTGATAAAACCCCGGCACGGATCTCTATCTTAGAGTTGATCAAAAGATCCAGAGTCCATCAAGAGGTTCTCCAACAGTACTTACAGCGAGTAATGGTAAACAATAGCCTCCCCCCGAAAAAAATCTCATCAGTTTTGGTCCTGAGAAGTGAGTACCCGGCCCTTACATTCACAAAGGAAGAGTTGGCCGACCCGGAAATAAGGAAATGTGCCTTGTGCATCACAGTCCACATCAATGGTGTAGGCATTAAGTCATGTTCAGTCGATACTGGAGCATCCATTAATGTTCTGCCACCAGAAACATTACATCTTTGTGGATTCTCCGAGGAAGACATCCGGCCATCTCAAATAACAGTGACTGCATATGACAATTCGAAAAAGCCTGTCGATGGCATGATTACATTAAATGTGAAGATTGGACCTCGAACAGTCACTGTTGACTTCCACATACTTGAGATGGATCCAACCTACAAATCTATTCTGGGACGGCCCTATTTGGAAGCACTAGAGGCAGTCGCCTCCACCAATCACCAGTGTCTTAAATTCCCTCACAAGGGACAAGTGATTAAGGTGATGAGCATGCCCTTAGACCATCCATCTTCTCCACCACCACCCATTGGGTTGCCAAATGAGCCAATTTTGACAATCTTGGATCTTCCAGAAATGAGTAGGCAACCCAAGCAAGTGTGGAGAAGGAAAAGAGAGGAAAATGAAACCATTGGATGGCATATAATGAAGATTTTGGGATACCAGGAGAGCCGAGGACTAGGCAAAGAACTGCAAGGCATAGCTGAGCCAATCAATCTAGTGAGGTTACAACCAAAAATTGGGGTTGGATATGATGGAACGACTACCAATGGTCAGAATCTCAAAAGCAGATACTTTTCTGGATGCTTACAAAAGTTTTTCATCAAGAAAGAGACCATTCAATTGGCTGAGAACAAGGAAGAACAAGAGATGGAGCAAGAGAAGAGAAGAAGAACCAACGACCCTGAAGATGACTTGTATCCAGAAATATCTCTTTTGTTTTCCACTGATGAAGAAGGGTCAAGCAATGAACCACTCCAGGCTGAACCGCCTGTTGACCCACTCGAGGGTCAAATTGCCAAACCGACTCAAGAAAAAAGTCCAACCAACTTCACGAGGGCCTTCCCTCATTATCTCCTCTTTTGGGGCCGACGCCCCAACGCACTGTGATGCTCTCCCCGGGCTTCTTGGCCCGATCCCTATTTCTAGGCCCTCAGGCCCAACTTATGGGTCCGCGTACCCACTTGTTGCTCTTGGGCCATCGAGCCCCTCTACTAAATCCGGGCCTTTGTGCCCATTTTCTCCAATTCTCGGGCCCTCGAGCCCATCTCCTAAACCCGGGCCCTTGAGCCCACATCCTCCTCTTATTGGGTCCGTAAACCTACGTTCTTCTATGATCATCCAGCCTATTGGCCCATCACCTCTTTCTATCAACATTGGGCCCGAAAGCCCCCTCTATCAAACATTGCTCGAAGTCTTCCCCTCTTTATCAATATCTCTGCCTACTTTGGCTCCCGTAGTTGATCTCAACCCAAATCGGGCACCTGAAGCCCAATCTGTCTTTATGTTTAGCACTCCTCAAAAAACAACGTCCTCCTCGAAACTCAAATTTCGATCGAGGAAACATCTCAACTTGCCTCGGAAGGGCATTCGACTCAAGGAGCTACCAGATCCTTGATTGACCTCCTTTGCCCTCCATTCTCTCCAATAAAATTCTTCCTTCCCTTATTTACCTTCTTCTTATTTAGGTTTAGTTTCCAATAAAAATAGGACAAAAATTAGAGGTAGGAGAGTTCCAGAAAGATACTTGCATCAGTTAGCTCAGAAAAGCTTAGAATGTGCCAAGCTACCGGAATATCTAGAAAATGCGATTCATCTGGATGAAATCCGATATGAGGAGAAAGATAACATTGATCAAACTTTGGAGGTTTCTTCCTCTCTCAGTTCAATATCACCTACATCCAACAGAAGGCTCAAGGGCTATGCAATTGTTGAACACCTTGCCCATCATCCTATCCCAGTCTTTGACCCTATTCAATCAAAATTTCCCGATGAGGAATTGATGTCCATTCGATCTTCCAATCTGTGGACTTTATATTTTGATGGGGCATTAAACTCCCAGGATAGAGGGATAGGGATTGTTCTTCTATCACCCGAAGGTGTCACCATTCTACAGGCTTTTCAGCTCCATTTTCCAGCAACAAACAATATAGCTGAGTATGAAGCCTTGTTGGCCGGACTGGAGGCCGCTCACTTCTATGGTGTCACTAAACTAAGGGTAATCGATGATAGTCAGTTGATTCTCCGCCAAGTACTGGCCAAATACCGCACATCTCATCCCGGGCTCAGACCATACCAAGAACTCACCACCTGTTACATCAAGCTATTCTCTAAACTCGAATTCATTCATGTTCCTCGTGCTCAAAATATTCTTGCCGATGCTCTCACTTCCCTGGCATCTTCACTATCTGTCCTGCTAGGCAGGCAAGTTAGGACGATCTATGTCCGCCGACGTATCATCCTGGCAGTAGAAGATGCACAATTTTTGAAGGTTAAAGAAGAATTTGAAAGGAAAGAGTACAATGAGCAAAAGGAGGAAGTATCTCTGATTGAGTTGGAGGAATTAGAAGAGGGTGAGAAACCATGGTACCATGAGATTGCGAATTACTGTCAGGATCAGACATATCCACTGGGATCAACCGCCAAAGAGAAAAGAGCCATAAGGAGGGTCTCCCAGAGATACACCATCTAAGGTGGAGTACTTTACAAAAGGAGCTTGGCTGGTGTTCTATTAAGATGCGTAGATGAAGAAGAGGCTGAATTGGTGCTTAAAGAAGCGCACTCTAGAGTATGTGGAGGCCATGTAAATGCTCAAGCCCTCGCCAAGAAGATCATCAGGCAAGGGTATTATTGGCCTACTCTAGAAGAAGATTGCTCGATCTTTGTCCGGCACTGTCATCAATGTCAACTTCACGCCGACAAGATTCACTCTCCCGCATCTTCCCTTCACCCGATTCACACCCCATGGCCCTTCGCTATGTGGGCTTTTGATGTTATCGGACCCCTCGGTGACCCAAACTCCACAAACAAAATCAAATCCTTCATCCTAACTGCAACGGAGTACTTCACCAAGTGGGTGGAGGCGGAAGCATACGTGGAGATCAAGGCATCAACAGTCTGCACCTTCATCAAACGCAACATCATTACCAGGTTCGGGATCCCGAGTGACATCATCACCGACAATGGACCACAATTCATCTCCCAGGAGCTGCGTGACCTTTGCAACAGGTATTGCATCAGATTGCATCATTCATCTCCATATTGTCCTCAAGGCAACGGTCAAGTAGAAGCCACCAATAAAACCCTGATAAAAATCATTAAGAGGACTTGTAAGCCTAGCAAGTTCGCGGACTGGCCATATAAGTTAGTTGATGCTCTATGGGATTACCGCACTTCTATTCGAACCCCAACGGGTCAAACTCCCTATGCCTTGGCATTTGGGATGGAGGTGGTAGTCCCATACGAAGTAATCATCCCTTCCCTCCGAGTCCAGATCGATCGAGATATCCCGATGGACGAACGCCGAGATTCTCTTCTCGCGCAACTCGAACTCTTGGACGAAAGGAGACTGGCCGCTGCCGAACATGCTAGATCTTATCAAAACAGACTTAAAAGATTTTATCATAAGAGGGTGGTGGAGAGAAAATTTGAAATTGGTGAGGTTGTGCTTAAAAGAATATTCGTTAAGCCGGGCGGTCCCCGCTCCAAACTTCAACCTAATTGGGAGGGTCCATATGTTATTTCGGCTGTTTATCCTGGCAATTCATATAAGCTGACTAATGTAGAAGGAGAAGAACTAGCTCATCCCTAGAATGGTGTATACCTCAAAAAATACTTTCCTTAAAACAAAAAAAAATCTATAAAATCCAAAAGTGTGAAGAATGATGATAACATCTAACGCTTGCTTGTTCGGTGCACCGACTTGTCACTTAGGGAAATAAGGATAGGCATCATACTGCACATACTACACACCTAACTTTGAGATCCGATGATCGGAAGTCAGAGAGAAAGCTAGGCAACGCTTGGCAAAAGAAGGTCAACCTAATCCCATTCTCTTCTCGTTTTGGTCCAGAATAGATGAAAGGGGTTAGAATGAGGAGTATCGAAAGTGCCCATTGCCTTAGTTGGAAAATGCCTCTGAAGGTCTGACTTCTTAAAAAAGAGAAAACGATGCCAAAAGATGGGCAATGACCCCTCAGGTCGGCAAAAGAATAGACATGTATGAATGTGTACCAACAAAAGCCCAAAAGAAAAAGGCTCCAAAAGATGGGCAATGAACCCCTCAGGTCAAAATCAAGCAAAAAAAAATACCTGTTTGAATGCGGACCATTAAAGAAAAGGGCTAGAAGGAAGGACCCAAGGATATCAGATCCCAAACAGGCAATGCGTGCACTAGTAGAGAAACAAATTCGACACCCCCGAATCCTATTAAGGACTTACCACCAATCCTCTTCCCTCTTTAACCTTGCGGGTAAGGTTGACCGACTAGATCCAAGAAGAGCCATAGCCTATCAAAGGCGGAAGGTCAGAAGATCTCGGACTAGGCACTTTCTTACACGTGATGCCTACTCTTAACCCTTAGGTAACAATGAGAGGCACCTATGACAAGCAAGGCAAAGGATGAGATGGTCGTTTTTTTTCACACCAAACCAAAAAAATTAAAAACTTCAAAAACACAAAAAAATCTATAAAGTCAAAACTCTTAAAAATTAAATATTCAAAACACTAAAAAAATCATAAAAGTTCTCAAAACACCAAAAATGGTATAAAACCATCAAAACCCAAACAAACAAAAATTTCAAAACACCTAAAAATTGCTTTCTAGATTGACTAGTTGCCTTTGCATTCATGTTTAATTTCAGTCTTGCATATTTTATTTTGTGCATACTTATGTTTTTCTGTTATCTTTACCTTGATAAGGCCGATGTCCCTTGACAAAAGATCAAGGCAACTTTGCCCTCTCCTCGTAAGGGACTAAGCCAAAATAAATTTCTATTATCTTCTCTCGAGTGGATGCAGGAACAGGATAAGGCATATGTGGGAACCTCGGGAATCGTTTTGTTTCTTGAAAAAGATTTCTTGTTTTTGTATGTTTTGAAATATCGACATCCCAATCTTCTAGTAAAGTAGGTTATAAACCATAAAAATACTAGATAGTCCGGGTGATATTAAAAGAGTATAGAACCGAGGTTCGGGTTCTGTGAAAATATTTTTGACCTCTCTCCATTGGATGGTGCGAATATCCAATGTTCATTTACATCGAGCAAACACTCGAACACCCTTGATTAACTGCCATAGCGATCTTGGTTGACGAGAGCGTGCACATCCACAACGTGTAAAGAACACAAAGGGCCCTGGCCTTTCAGGCCTGATGAGATGCAAAAAAGTTTGATTAAATTTTGTTTGGAATTGGTTTATGTTTTATTTACGAATGGATTTTGATGTTGTTTGAAATTTTGATTTCATATTTCAATTAGATTTAGATTTGATTGTTATTTGTTTTGAGTTTGTTTGAATTGCTTGGTTTGATTTACTTCAATTGGTTGAAGTTTATTTTATTTTTTGTTTGAACTTGATATTTTAGATGTGTTGATCAATTTTGACTTTTTTAAGTTTAGTTGACATGTGTTAAGTTATTTTCATGTGATTTTCTCATGTCGCTTGGTGTTTTAATACCAATTCGGGTGTGTTCAGAATGTTTTAAATGTTTTGAAGTTTGGTTCAAATTGATTAAACTTGAATTTCAGATTGTTAATTATATGAATTTGGCATGTTTTAAGATGAATTTCATATGCATTAATGTTTTCTTTATGTTGTTCTTTTCAATTGGTTTGATTTGCACTTGTTTAAGCATTTGAATTCAAATAGATTAAATGTATTGAATCAATTTTTCCAGATTGTATTAAATCTGATTTTTGTTGGATGTTAAAGCTTTAATGAACTGTTTTAAGCATGTTTTAAGATTAGTTTGAATGTATTTTCAGATTTAATTAAGTTAACTTCAGATTTGAGTAACTCTTGTTCGGTTTGCATCACATCCGGTCTGTCGGGCTAGTGTCGATGCCCAATCACATGCAATCAACTCGGTACTTGAAATGTTCATTGAATATTCATGTTCATGCTAGTGTACATCAGATGTGGTAGTTCATATGCCGTGTTCAATGCTGTCAATGATGCAAATGTGTGAATGTCCTTCCCTTGGTGTAAAATACCATTTGATTGGGAAAATTTTGGCAGCATGCCGCCTTATTTTCCAATCGGGGTGGAATTTTACCCGTCCTACAAGGCATAGTCATTTGACTTTCCAAGTAGTGGGAAGGGTCCATCTGCAGTGGGAAGCGTGTCCCATGCCTACGCCCGGGTCAACGTTCCGGTGCATGCCGGATGAGCCGCCCAATGAAGCATCCAGTTGTGGACTAACTCCTTATTTAATTTTGGCATTTCGCCTTCACATTTAATTAAGGTTTATTTTAAGTGTCCAAGGCCCAATGGGCCAGCTTCATCAGCACAATGGGCTGGTCTTCATGTCTCATGGCTTGAGAAGGCCGACTTCATGTCATGTTGGCCCGGTTGGCCCAATTCAAGCTTCATGTCTCCATGGCCCGGTTGGCCTGTTTTACACCTTGTTTGGACCAGAATCGAGAGCCACCTTCTCAAGCCCTTGACCCATCATGTGAGCCAAGGGGGATCAGGCCCTCACCCCCAACCTGGTCCTTGCAAGGACCTGTTGTAGCATCGGTTTGTTGCACTTGTTCGCAGCACCTGTTTTGATCTCCAGGGGCCAAAATGGCCTGCTTCGACAATCTGCAGAATTTGACTTCTAGTGTTTGCCTTCTTGCTGTAGCAGTGGGCAACGGAAGCCTCGGAGGGGATGGAATGGATCTGTGGGGGTGCTGCTTGGAAGAGTTGGAAAGGGGACTGCACAAGGGGCAGGTTTAAGGCAAGTTTGAAAGGGTTGATTAGGTGCTGCACAAAGGGCATGTTGGAAAGGATTTCAATGCCTCAAAGGGGCTGTTTGATATTGAAATAAAGAAGGCCACACAAATGGGCTGTCTTGGTTGAAGTTGAGAATCCGCATGAGAGAGACTTGGCCCGTCGTACGGATTCCAAGAATTCCCAGGACATCACCCTCTCCTCCAGACAAAACGAGGGATCAAGAGCCCCCCCTGGGGAGACTTGGCCCATCTTTTGGATCCAAGAATGCCCGGGACATCACTCCATCCTCCTCAATGGGTAAGGGATCTGTGTAGAGAATAGGGCTGATTGGGTGTTGTAGGGAAGTTGAACATGGGCTTTAAGTGGTACCAACAAGGCTGAGTTTTTGGAGCTTCTTGAATGGCCAGAGAGAAGGCCGAGGGGAAGAGAAAGAAGAAGGGAGGAAAAGAACTAGAAAGTACTACATCTTACCTCACCTTTTTTTGCACAATCCTTGTTGGAGATTGAAGGAGAAGCTGGCTGGCCTTATACCCTTCTTCTTCTTCTTCTTTTGTTGCAGAAAATGAGGCTGGAATCAGTGCTCCAGGAAGGAACACCTGCTGTTGGAATCGGTGCACCACCGATTGGGCTGCTGCTGGCGCACCTGCTGGAGGGAGGCCTTTTCTCCTTCTTATTCTTCACTTGGAACACCACCAGGGGGCTGGAGAGGTTGCTGACTTGCTGATGAAGACGTCCAAGCAAGGAGAAGCTCTCTTCGCGCAGGGTAGAGGGAGAAGAGGCAGGGCTTCCGCAGGGTGATCAACTTGTCCTGCACATGGCCAGCTGAGGAGGCTTTTATAGGGGCTGAGGGGCGCCATCTCCAGGAGGAGATAAAGCTGGAGATTGTTGAGAGGAGATAAGGATAACTCAAGGGAGGTTGGAGATGATAAGGATAACCCATAGTTGGATGTTGAGGATGATTATGTGCCAACGAGAAAGAGAGGGAGAGAAGGGTGCGCACCATCTCCTCCTTTCAAGGAGGTGTGCGCACATGACATGTGGGAAGAAAACTGGTTTGAGACCAAGGCTTGGATGAGGATAAGCTTTGTTAGTTGTAGGATTAGTTAGGATGAAGATAAACCAAGGGAGAGATAGGGATAAGCCATGGGAGGTGGTTGAGGGAAGTGGTTGAGTGGGACCCACTAGCCAAGGAAGGAGGAGGTGGGTGCGCCTCCCTCCCCTATTTTCTAGGGCTTCTTGCGCACACATCAGATGAGGGAGGATGGAATTCGACCATGACAGGTTGGGTTAGCCCATCTTGGGTTAGGTTTAACCTTGGTTTAATCAAAGTGCTCCCGATCCAACGGCTAGCATTAATTCTGACCAAAACCAATTAAATAAATCCCAAATTGACTTCAAAAAAATTCCAGATCATGCCCTGATGGCCATTGATCTTATGCTATATCTTGATGTGTGGTTGATATCACTTGAATTGCAACGGATCACTTAATTTAGCTAGTTTCTCTGATCGGTGTGATCTCGGCCGTCGATAATGCCGAAAACTGTATCTGAGTGCAATTACCTTCTCCCATTGGCCAAATTTATTTTTCATGCATAAATATTCATGAGATCAAAGTTTTGGGTCATTAAAATTGAAATTTTCAGCCCATGAGTCGATCCAGAGCTAATCGGACCATTATGCCCCTGGTGCGAGAACATACGGCTTTCCGTCCGGATTTGCTCTTTCTTGCATATCTTTTCATCCGGTGGTCGGATTTTCGATCCGTTTTGAGCGTTGCCTAGATATATCTAACCTTGACAATGTGGTAAAGTTGGAATTCTATGTTAGAGTCCCAATTTGTCCCAAAGTGTCAGGGGCAAAATGGTCATTTTGGCCTTCCGGTGTCCGTTTTTCATGTTTTGGGCACCGTTGCGAAGCTCTTGACCGGGACTATGTAATGAGCACATTATCTTGGCCATTTGTATCATGTAAGGCCATGCCAAGGCATTTCCAAAGCCTTTTTACATCATCTATTCACGAATTTTCCGAATCTAGGTCAGATTTTCTGCACCGGCTTCGACATTGCTGAAACTTGTATCAAGAAAGCTAAGCGGAAAAATTTGATGCCAACAGCATACCAACTTCATATCCCCAGACACTTAAAGGAAACAAAAACAACAAAAAAATCAAAAATTGAAAAACAAAAGTGGACTACCTCGACCCCTATTAGGACTTGCATTTAGTATTGCATCTATCAAAATAAATAATATTTAAGATGTTGAAGACCTCAAGTCTAGAGGGGGATGAGCCTGAGAACCCCTTCAAAAATATCAGTGAGGGTTCAGTCATTCCCTAGGCTTGCGGATAAACCAAAGTTGAATATGCGAGGATGACGGTTTCTTCATAGATGTCCTAACCCGTTATGTTCAACCTATATCTTCAACTATTTTCTTATACTTATTTGTATTTATTTAAACCCAGCATGCATCATTTCATACACCAACATTCATCATCCCACCATGACCATTCCCCGCTTCCTAATCCTACCATAACCTCCTTCCAGTCCCATTATGAACATTTTAAAAATGGTCTTTTATAGCTCCAGAGAAGGTCTTGATTTTTCAGAGAATCGGTTTCCAACGGGTTTTAACAATGATTTCATCAAAACAAGAAGTTTTTCCATGTCGAACTGAACCGGTATTGTTGAGTAAAACCTTATGAATTTGAAGAACCCAACCTTGATTGATTGGCTGTCTCCTCTTTACTTTTCGCAATTTACTGCATGTCTACCGAGTCCAGCACACCATGCAGTTCGGGTCCTGGCCGGTAACAATTCTCCCCCACGTGGGATTTAGTTATTCACTGTTCTTCTGTTTAACCGATCAACCAGAGGGAAGGTTTCGATAAGATAAAAGGCGATCTCGGAGTCCGGTAAAGTTTTATTCCACTCAACAAGGCCAATGAGGGCGTGTCTAAATCTACACCTTGGCGTCACCTTTTCAGTCCATTACCACTTCATTCCACTACGCCACATTATGCTTCGCTACATTCGCCTATGCTTCATTCGTGTCACTCCCCTACAAAGTCGACGCCAAGGCGAGGCAAGCTGTAGACACGCAATTTTGGCCTAGTTGAAGAGCTTAGATTCTTGTTTTCATGAATAATATTTGAGTAACCTTTCAAGGGAACCGAGTTTTTTGGAAAAATTGAGGTTTTTGGTACATTTCAAAGAGGGCGGTGCCCTGCATATAAGGGCACCTGGTGCCCTACTTATAGGGCACCAGGCGCCCTACTTATAGGGCACCAGGTGCCCTATAAACGGGGCACCTGGCGACCTGTATACAGGGCACCAGGCGCCCTATATACAGGGCGCCTGGAACCAAATCAAATCGATTCGATGGCTGATTTGACCTGCCGCAGTGACTCGTCTTGTCGACCTGACAGACCTCATGATGCTGGCGCCCCATATACAGGACGCCATGCCGCGTGGCACTGTTTTTCGAAAATGGCCAAAGTGCCCTCTTTTGAGCTATAAATAGACCTCCATTTGGAGCTTGGAGGAGGTTCCAACTTGGTGCCACCCTAGAGCTCATCCAACACCACGTTTCTAAGCCATTTTTACCCTCCATAAGCCTTCAAACCGATTCAAAACTCTCTCCCAAAAACCCCAAAAACCTGCAGTTTCCTTCTTCAGAAATATGATTTTTCTCCGACTTTGAGAGCCTCTACCCTCCATTTCCTTTACATCTAGTGCCAAAACACTCTTCCATTAGCTTCACTTGAGTATTGGCTACTTGAAGAAGTCCTTTTTTCATTTTTAAGGTATTCCTACACTCCGGGGCGACGCTGCAAAGAAGGGAAGAAAATCTGTTGAAGCCAGTCCCTGGTGCCCCGTATATAGGGCGCTTTGACTTTGGTCAACGTGCCCCATCAAGGGGACACCTGCAGCAGGCGCCCCATATATGGGGCACTAGCAGGGGCAGACCCCGTTTTGCATTTTTTTGAGTTTATTTACCTTTCCGGTCGATCTTTTACTCCCCCCCTTTCATTTTAACCCTCAGTAACATGTCATTTAGCATATATTGAGCCACTCATTTGCATTTTTCATGCATATTTAAAACTTCTAAATAGGGGTTGGGATTTAGTCCCAATCCGGTCAGTTCTTTCCCTCTTGCACGTTTACATTCAAATTTGAGCATGATACTACACTTTCACTAGAACTAATGATCTTTTCACTTGTTTCTATGTTTTTATATGGACATTTGTAGGTAAATCCGGCCGAGGCGGAGCTTCAACCGGATCAAAGACGAAGGACTCACTAAGCTCTCTTCTTTCGGCCGGCCGAGAGAGGAGAAGTCGGAACCCAATAATCTCCCCGCTTCCAGAGGTACGACGGTCATTTCTCCATTTCATTTCTTTTCGTTCTACTATATTTTGGAGCCATTGGCTCATGGCGACCACAACCACTAACATCCCATCCACCAAGTCCCCAAAGCAAGCGTAGGGGCCGGAAGGGGGAGATCTACAGATATCCCGTTTCGGGTGCCTACATACATCAGATGTGGCAGTTCAAATGCCATAATGCTTGTTGAAGTGTCAAAGTCCTTCCCTTGGTGTAAAATCCCACTTGACCAGGAGAATTTTGGCAGCATGCCACCTTATTTTCTGATCGGTGTGAAATTTTACCCATCCTACAAGGCATAGTCATTTGACTTTCCAAGTAGTGGGAAGGGTCTGTCTGCGGTGGGAAGCGTGTCCCATGCCTACGCCCGGGTCAGCATTCCGGTGCATGCCGGATGAGCCGCCCAATGAAGCGTCCAGTTGTGGACTAACTCCTTATTTAATTTTGGCATTTCGCCTTCAGCTTTAGTTAAGTGTGCTTTTTAAATGTCCAAGGCCCAATGGGCCAGCTTCATCAGCACAATGGGCTGGTCTTCATGTCATGTCAACTTGGTAAGGCTCATTCTTGAGCTTCATGGGCCCTGGCGGCCTGATTTGCACTCCATGACCCAATGGGCCTAATTTGCACCTCCATGGCCCGGTTGGCCTGATTTGCACTCCATTTTTTTTTGCACCTTGAAATCTTGCTATCGCAGCAGGGTAGGTGAACCTCAGAGGGGCTGGAATGGGTTGGCTAAGGTGTTGTTTAGGTGGGCTTTTGGTAGGACTGCACAAGGGGCAAGTTTAGGTGTGAACTAGGACTAGTTTAGGAATGTACAAAGAGCATTTTGACATGTAGAAATCAGGGCCACCCGGCTTAACTCTTGGCCCGTCCGGCGGATTCCAAGAGGCGCGGGCTGTCACCCTTACTTCCATACATCAAAGAGGGTGATTGGTTTGTTTGGGGGTGCCAAATGGGCTATTTACAGGCCACCTATGGGCTGTGCGCACATGGGCAATGAGGAGCTAGAATTAGGACAGCAAGGGGTCTGAAATGAAGGGCTCAAAGAGGCTGATTTTTGATGGCTTGTGGGACCAGCATAGAGAGGTTGAACATGGGCTCTAGGTGGTACCAACAAGGCTGGGTTTTTGGAGCTTCTTGAATGGCCATAGAGAAGGCCGAGGGGAAGAGAAAGAAGAGGGGAGGGAAAGAACTAGAAAGTACTACATCTTCCCTCACCTTTTTGGCACAATCCTTGTTTGAGATTGAAGGAGAAGATGGCTGGACTTATACCCTTCTTCTTCTTCTTCTTCTTTTTTTGCTGAAAATGGGGCTGGAATCAGTGCTGCAAGAAGGAACACCCGCTGTTGGAATCGGTGCACCACCGATTGGGCTGCTGCTGGCGCACCTGCTGGAGGGAGGCCTTTTCTCCTTCTTATTCTTCACTTGGCACACCACAAGGGGGCTGGAGAGGTTGCTGACTTGATGATGAAGATGTCCAAGCAAGGAGAAGCTGTCTTGGAGCAGGGTAGAGGGAGGAGAGGCAGGGCTTCCGCGGGGTGATCAGCTTGTCCTCACATGGCCAGCAAGGGGGGGTTTATATAGGAGTTGATGGTGCCATCTGCAGGAAGAGATAAGGCTGGAGGTTGTTGAGGGAAGATAAGGATAACTCAAGGGAGGTTGAGGATGATAAGGATAACTCAAGGGAGGTTGTTGAGGTGATTGTGCGCCAACTAGAAAGAGAGGGAGAGAAGGGTGCGCACCTTCTCCTACTTTCAAGGAGATGTGCGCACATGACATGTGGTAAGATGGCTGGTTCGGCCAGGGCTTGGATAAGGATAGGTTTGGTTAGTTTTAGGATTAGTTAGGATGAAGATAAACTAAGAGAGTGGTTGAGGGTGATAAGGATAAGCCATGGGAAGTTGAGGTGGTTGAGGATGAGATAAAGATAAACCAAAGAGAGATGGAGAGAGTTGAGAAAGCCTTGCGCACCCTCCCCTACTTTCTAGGGCTGTTTTCGAACACATAAGATGAGGGAGGATGGTAGGTTCAGCCATGACAGGTTGGGTTAGCCCATTTTGGGTTAGGTTTAACCCTGGTTTAATCAGAGTGCTCCCGATCCAACGGCTAGCATTAATTCCGGCCAAAACCAATTAAATAAATCCCAAATTGACTTCAAAAAAATTCCAGATCATGCCCTTATGTCCATTGATCTTATGCTCCATTCTGATGTGTGGTTGAGATCACTTGAATTGCAACGGATCTCCTGATTTAGCTAGTTTCTCCAATCGGTGCGATCTCGGCCGTCGATAATGCCGAAAACTGTATCTGAGTGCAATTACCTTCTCCCATTGGCCAAATTTATTTTTCATGCATAAATATTCATGAGATAAAAGTTTTGGGTCATGAAAATTGAAATTTTCAGCCCATGGGTCGATCCAGAGCTAATCGGACCATTATGCCCTTGGTGCGAGAACATACGGCTTTCCGTCCGGATTTGCTCTTTCTTGTATATCTCTTCATCCGGGGGTCGGATTTTTGATCCATTTCAAGCGTTGCCTAGCTCTATCCAACCTTGACAATGTGGTAAAGTTGGAATTCCATGTTAGAGTCCCTATTTGTTCCAAAGTGTCAAGGGCAAAATGGTTATTTCAGCCTTCCGGTGTCCGTTTTTCACGTTTTGGGCACCGTTGCGAAGCTCTTGACCGGGGCTATGTAATGAACACATTATATTGGCCATTTGTAGCATGTAAGGCCATGCCAAGGCATTTACAAAGCCTGTTTACATCATCTATTCACGAATTTTCCGAATCTGGGTCAGATTTTTTGCATCGGCTTCGACATTGCTGAAACTTGTATCAAGCAAGCTAAGCGGAAAAATTTGATGCCAACAACCCCAAACAAACCAAACATCCTCTTTGATGTGTGGAAGGAGGGGTGACAGCCCCGGCCTCATGGAATCCGCCAGACGGGCCAAGAGTTAAGCCGGGTAGCCCTGATTTCTACATGTCAAAATGCCCTTTGTGCATTCCTAAACCAGTCCTAGTTCACACCTAAACCTGCCCCTTGTACAGTCCTACCAAAAGCCCACCTAAACAGCACCTTAGCCAACTCATTCCAGCCCCTCTGAGGCTCACCTACTCCGCTGCTACAGCAAGATGTCAAGGTGCAAAAATGGAGTGCAAATCAGGTCAATCAGGCCATGGAGGTGCAAATTAGGCCCATTGGGTCATGATGTTCAAAGCAGGCTGCCAGGGCCCATGAAGCTCAAGAATGGGCCAACCGGGCCGACATGTAGACCAACCCATTGTGCTGATGAAGCTGGCCTATTGGGCCTTGGACATTTAAAAAGCACACTTAACTAAATCTGAAGGCGAAATGCCAAAATTAAATAAGGAGTTAGCACCACCATGCGGGCGCTCCCCCTTGGGCAGCTCATCCGGCTTGCACCGGAACGCTGACCCGGATGTAGGCGCGGGCTGACTCCCGATGCAGACGATCCTTCCCACTACTTGGAAAGTCAAAAGACTATGCCATGTAGGGCGGGTAAAAATTCCACACTTATCGGAAAATAAGGTGGTATGCTGCCAAAATTCTCCCGGTCAAGTGGGATTTTACACCAAGGTAAGGACATTCACACATTTGCACTTCGACAAGCATTATGGCATATGAACTACGACATCTGATGTACACCAGCATGAACATGAATATTCAATGAACATTTCAAGTGCCGAGTTGATTGCATGTGACCGGGCATCGACACTAGCCCGACAGACCGGATGTGATGCAAACCGAACAAGAGTTAACCAAATCTGAAGTTAACTCAATTAAATTTGAAAATACATTCAAATAAACCTTAAAACATGCTTAAAACATATCATTAAAGCTTTAACATTCAACAAAAATCATATTTAATACAATCTGGAAGAATTGATTCAATATACTTAATCCATTGGAATTTAAATGCTTAAACAAGCGCACATGAAATAATTCACAACCAATTGAAAAGAACACATAAAGAAAACAATAATACATATGAAATTCATCTTAAAACATGTCAAATTTTGATCATTAACAATCTGAAGTTCAAGTTTAATCAATTTAAACCAAACTTCAAAACATTTAAAACATACTGAACGCACCCGAATCAGTACTAATACACCAACCGACATGAGAAAATCACATGAAAATGACTCAACACATGTCAATTAAACTTAAACAAGTCAAAATTGATCAACACATCTTAAATATCAAGTTCAAATAAAAAATAAAATAAACTTCAACCAATTGAAGTAAAACAAACCAAACAAATCAAACAAGCTCAAAACAATTAACATTCAAACCTAAGTCAAATGGAAATCTGAAATTAACATTTCAAATCACATCAAAATCAATTCATAAATCAACATAAGTCAACTCCAAACCAAATATAACCAAACTTGTTTGCATCTCATCGGGCTTGAAAGGCCAGGGCCCTTTGTGTTCTTTATACGTTGTGGATGTGCACGCTTTCGTCAAACAAGATCGCTATGGCAGTTAATCAAGGGTGTTCGAGTGTTTGCTCGTTGTAAATGAACATCGGATATTCGCACCATCCGATGGAGAGAGGTCAAAAAATATTTTCATAGAACCCGAACCTCGGTTCTATACTCTTTTAATATCACCCGGACTATCTAGTATTTTATGGTCTATCACCTACTTTACTAGAAAAGTTGGATGTCGATATTTCAAAACAAGAAAAACAACAAAAAATATTTTCAAAGAAAAAAAATGATTCCCGAGGTTCCCACAATCGGCCAACCCAAGCCGATTTATGACTTAGGTTGGCCAAACCATCCTTGGGATGGGATTTCTTGACTATTTCTAGCTTCATTAACCAGTTTGGCCAATTCAAGCTAATTTTCTGCTTGGATTGGCCAAATCAGCCTTGGGATGGGGTTTCTTGCCCATTTCTAAGTTCATTGGCCAGTTTGGCCAATCCAAGCTGATTTCTGGCTTGGATTGGCTAGTGGCTTGGATTGGCCAGACTGGCCTTGGGATGGGGTTTATTACCTATTTCTATGTTCATTGGCCAAACCGGCCTTGGGAAGCAGTTCCTAGACTATTTCTAAGTTCATTGGCTAGCTTGGCCAATCCAAGCCAATTTCTGACTTGGATTGGCCAAACTGGCCTTGGGATGGGGTTTCTTGCCAATTTCCAAGTTCATTAGCCAGTTTGGCCAATCCATGTCAATTTCTAACTTGGATTGTCCAAACCGGCCTTGGGATGGGGATTCCTACCAATTTTCAAGTTCATTGAGGGTGTTTGGCGGATCCAAATCTCATAACATCAAATTACTTCTTTTTGTGGAATCCACGTTCCTTCAACTTTTATAGTTACATTAAATGACACAGTAAGAACTATTATCAATAGGCCTAAGCCTATCATACGATGGTTTTCTATAACTCTAAGCCTTGCATAGATCAAATTTCCACATCTATTGGATAGGTTGCTTGAAGTTGTACATCTTCATCGGTTACACCAAATGTGATGGGTATGCAAACAAGTTCATCTCGATCTAGTTCTACTTCATCATAACTCCCTTCCGATAAGTTATAGTAGTTACAGGGTAGCAATTTCACCAGTATCACCCATTCCTTACTCATGTTATCTTTCATATAAGAAACCTGTTCCAGTTGACTTGCAAGTGCAAATGGTTCATATGTCCCTAATTGCCTTTGTATGTTCAATAAAATAAATTCGTAATCATTAATCATAAATCCTCTGTCATTATTATACACATCCTACCATTGACATTCAAACAATACTAAATGACTATTCCTATAAAACAATATCTTGACTATATCTAACATTTATCCAAAATATCTATCACAACCAGACTAAAGTTTTGCACTCACAATGACACTACATAGTTGAGTTGATTTGGTCGAATTTGAATCCATCGTTTGGAATCTAAATCCATTGCAAATATATATCCAAATAATGAAAATGCAAACTAGGATGGACCAAGGGACAAAATTTCAAGATCTTATGTTCCTCAATTCTCTAACGTGTGCTCTAAACCAAACCAGAAAAATGTGCTCGCTACTTCCTTCATTAATAAGTGCATCTCTATGCTTCTAATGAAATTAATCGATAACATCAATTTGGTTTAACACATATGAGTGGATTAAATCTTGCTCTTTTTTTGTCAACATTCTAGGGACACGGGTGCATCTCAATGGACGACCAATTGTCTTAAATATTGAACCCTCCTCACGATCATTTTCATAGGGACAACCATCGTAGTTTTGATCTTTACCATCTTTGCTATCATGTCGCATATACAAAGAAATAAATTATGCGCACTCCTCTACCAAATAGCCCTGGGCAATGGAATCTTCAACTCTCGCCTTGTTGCCAACATAATCTTTCATCATCTTTGAATATCTTTCAATCAGATACATCCACCTGTATTGAACTAGTTTAGACATTCTAGCTTCATAAGCCAGATGCACAACAAGGTGGATCATGATAGCAAAGAATCATGGTGGGAAGATTTGTTCTAACTTACACATTGTGATTGCAATCTTTGATTTCCAACCACTTAAAATACTAGTATCTAAAATCTTAGCATAAATAATCTTATAATACTGGCATAACTCTACATTGAGGTTAAGTATGTTCTTTGGTATCCTTTGAAAAGCTAGAGGTATAATCATCTAAATCATGACATGACCATCATGACTTATTAATCCACTAATGATCCTACTATTTAGATCTACGCACCTACACAAATTTGATGAATACCCATCCGGCACTCGAATGTTCTTCACAAAATCGATAATACAAGATTTTTGTGTGTTGCTAAGCCTACAAATAACATCTAGAAACCTAGATGAACTCTTATGTGGATGCAACTCTAGGTGAATTCCTAACTCTACCAAGTCTTTTCTCGAGTTCATGTTACTTTATTTGATTCTATAAGCACCCGAAATAGGATATCCGTAGATCTCCCCTTTTCCGGCCCCTACACTTGCTTTGGGGTCTTGGTGGATGGGATGTTAGTGTTTGTGGTCACCAGGAGCCAAAGGCTCCAAAATATAATAGAAATAAATAAAAATGAAGAACAGAAATGACCATCGTACCTTTGGAAGTGGGAAGATTGTAGGGTTCCGACTTCTCCTCTCTTGGACGGCCGAAAGAAGAGAGCTTAGTGAGTCATTCATCTTCGATCCAGTTGAAACTCTGCCTCGGCTGGATTTACCTAAAAATGTCCATGACAAAACATAGAAACATGTGAAAAGATCATTAGTTCTAGTGAAAGTGTAAAATCATGCTCAAATTAGAATGTAAACATGAAAGAGAGAAAGAACTGACCGGATTGGGACTAAATCCCAACCCCTATTTAGAAGTTTTAAATGTGCATGAAAATGCAAATGAGTGGCTTAATATATGCTAAATAACATGTTAATGAAAGTTAAAATGAAAGGGAGGAGCAAAGGATCTACCGGAAAGGTAAATAAACTCAAAAAAATGCAAAACGGGGTATGCCCCTGTTAGTGCCCCATATATGGGGAGCTAACTGCAGGTGTCCCTTTGATGGGGTGCTTTGACCAAGTCAAAGTGCCCTTTTTATGGAGCACCAGGGATTGGCTTCAGCAGATTTTCTTCCCTTCCTCGCAGCGTCGCCCCGGAGTGTAGGAAGACCTCCAAGACGAAAAAAGGACTTCTTCAAGTAGCCAATACTCAAGTGAAGCTAATGGAAGAGTGTTTTGGCACTATAAGTAAAGGAAATGGAGTGTAGAGGCCCTCAAAGTCGGAGAAAAATCATATTTCTGAAGAACGAAATTGCAGGTTTTTGGGATTTTTGGGAGAGAGTTTTGGAACGGTTTGAGAGCTTGGAGAGGGGTTGTAAGGCCTTGGGAGTGTTGTGGTGGATGAGAGAGTTTGGGGGGCGCCCTTGGTGTGTCCTCAAGCCTTCAAATGGGTGTCCTTTTATAGGCAAGAATAGGGCAAATTTATCTGCAGAAACTGTCCCATCAATCTATCCAATTAGTCAGACTAGGTGCAGGTGCCCTATAAGTAGGGCGCCAGGTGCCCTATATACAGGGCGCCTGGTGCCCTGTATATAGGGCACTTTAACCCTGGTAAACGCCCATCGATCTTCTTCGAAATGCGTCGAAAAACTTGATTTTTCTGGAAAACTCGGTTCCCTTGAAAGGTTACTCAAATATTATTCATGAAAACAAGAATTTAAGCTCTTCAACTAGGCCAAAATTGCGTGTCTACAGCTTGCCTCGCCTTGGCGTCGGCTTTGTAGGGGAGTGACATGAATGAAGCGTAGGCGAATGTAGCGAAGCGTAATGAGGCGTAGCGGAATGAAGTGGTAATGGACTGAAAAGGTGACGCCAAGGTGTAGATTTAGACACGCTCTCATTCGCCTAGTTGAGTGGAATAAAATTTTACCGAACTCTGAGATTACCCTTTGTCTTATCCTTCCCTCTGGTTGATTGGTTAAAGAGAAGAACAGTACTGAAAGTAAATAACTAAAATCCCACGTGGGGGAGAATTGTTACCGACCAAGACCCGAATTGCATGGTGTGTTGGACTCAGTAGAAATGCATTGAAAAGTAAATTGCAAAAGGTAAAGAGGAGGCAGCCAATCAACCAAGGTTGGGTTCTTCAAATTCATAAGGTTTTACTCAACAATACCGGTTTAGTTCGATATGGAAAAACTTCTTGTTTTGATGAAATCATTGTTAAAACATGGTGGAAACCGATTCTACGAAAAATCAAGACTTCCTCTAGGGGCTATAAAAGGCCATATTTAAAAGGGTTTATGATGTGACTGGAAGGAGGTTATGGCAGGATTAGGAAGCAGGAAATGGTTGTGGTGGGATGATGCATGTATGAAATGATGCATGTTGGGTTTAAAGAAATACAACTAAGTATAAGAAAATAGTTGAAGATATAGGTTGAACATAACGGGTCAGGACATCCGTAAAGAAACCGTCGTCCCCGCATATTCAACTTTGGCCTATCCGCAAGCCTAGGGAATGACTGAGCCCACACTGATTTTGTTGAAGGGGTTCTCAGGCTTAGCCCCCTCTAGACTTAAGATCTTCAACATCTCAAATATTATTTATTTTGATAGATGCAATACTAAATGCAAGTCCTAATAGGGGTCGGGGTAGTCCACTTTTGTTTTTCAATTTTTGATTTCTTTTGTTGCTTTTGCTTCCTCTAAGTGTCTAGGGATATGAAGTTGGAATGCCTTCTCCTGTTCCTGCCTCCACTCAAGAGAAGATATTAGAACTTTATTTTGGCTTAGTCCCTTGCAAGGAGAGGGCAAAGTTGCCTTGATCTTTTATCAAGGGACATAGGCCTTATCAAGGTAAAGATAACAGAAAAACATAAGTATGCATAAAAATAAATATGCAAGACTGAAATTAAACATGAATGCAAAGGCAACTAATCAGTCTAGAAAGCAAATTTTTAGGCGTTTTAAAATTTTAATTTGTTTGAGTTTTGATGGTTTTACAATGTTTTTGATGTTTTTCGGATCTTTTAGGATTTTTTGGTGTTTTGAATATTTAATTTTTAAGATTTTTGACTTTATAGATTTTTTTCATGTTTTCGAAGTATTTAATTTTTTTTGGTTTGGTGTGAAAGAAACGACCATCTCATCCTTTGCCTTGCTTGCCATAGGTGTCCCTCGTTGTTACCTAAAGGTTAAGATTAGGCATCACGTGTAGGAAAGTGCCTAGTCCGAAATCTTCTGACCTTCCGTCTTTGATAGGCTATGGCTCTTCTTGGGTCCAGTCGGTCAACCCTACTCGCAAGGTTAAAGAGGGAAGAGGATTGATGGTAAGTCCTTAATAGGATTTGGGGGTGTCGAATTTGTTTATCTACTAGTGCCCGCATTGCCCGTTTGGGATTTGACATCCTCGGGTCCTTCCTTCCAGCCATTTTCTTTTGATGGCCCGCATTCGGACAGGTCTTTTTTCTTTTACTTGATTTTGACCTGAGGGGTTCATTGCTCATCTTTTAGAGCCTTTTTCTTTTGGGCTTTTGTCGGTACACATTCAGACAGGTCTATTCTTTTGCCGACTTGAGGGGTCATTGCCCATCTTTTGGCACCTTTTCGTTTTAAGAAGTCAGACCTTCAGAGGCATCCTCCTACTAAGGCAATGGGCACTTCCGATACTCCTTATTCTAACCCCTTTCATCCATTCTGGACCGAAATAAGAAGAGAATAGGATAGGGTTGACCTTCTTTTGCCAAGTGTTACCTAGCTTTCTCTCGGACTTCCAATCATCGGATTCCGAAACCTAGGTGTGCAGTATGTGCAGTATGATGCCTATACTTATTTTCCTAAGTGACAAGTTGGTACACCGAACAAGCAAGTGTTAAATGTTATCATCATTCTTCACACCTTTGATTTTTATAGATTTTTGTTTTTTGTGATCTTTGTTTTAAGGGAAATATTTTTTTGAGGTATACAGCATTTCAAGGATTAGCTAGTTCTTCCCCATCTGCATTAGTTAGCTTATATGAAATACCAGGATAAACTGCTGAGATTACATATGGACCCTCCCAATTAGGTTGAAGTTTGGAGTGGGGACCGCCCGGCTTAATGAATATTCTTTTAAGCACAACCTCACCGATTTCGAATTTTCTCTCCACCTCCCTCTTCTGATAAAATCTTTTAAGTCTATTCTGATAAGAACTAGCATGCTCGATAGCGGCTAGCCTCCTTTCGTCCAAGAGTTCGAGTTGCGCGAGAAGAGAGTCTAGTCGTTCATTTGTTGGGATGTCTCGATCGATCTGGACTCGGAGGGAAGGAATGATTACTTCATATGGGACTACCGCCTCCATCCCAAATGCCAGGGCATAGGGAGTTTGACCTGTTGGGGTTCGAATGGAAGTGCGGTAGGCCCATAGAGCATCTACTAGCTTATCCGGCCAGTCCGCGAACTTGCTAGACTTACAAGTCTTCTTAATGATTTTTATCAGAGTTTTATTGGTGGCTTCTGCTTGACCAGTGCCTTGAGGATAATATGGAGATGAATGATGCAATTTGATGCAATACCTATTGCAAAGGTCACGCAGCTCCTGGGAGATGAATTGTGGTCCATTGTCGGTGATGATGTCACCTGGGATCCCAAACCTGGCAATGATGTTGCGTTTGATGAAGGTGCAGACTGTTGATGCCTTGATTTCCACGTATGCTTCCGCTTCCGCCCACTTGGTGAAGTACTCCATTGCTGTTAGGATGAAGGATTTGGTTTTGTTTGTGGAGTTTGGGTCACCAAGGGGTCCGATAACATCAAAAGCCCACATAGTGAAAGGCCACGGGGCATGAATCGGGTGAAGGAAAGATGCGGGAGAGTGAATCTTGTCGGCGTGAAGTTGACATTGATGACAGTGCCGAACAAAGATCGAGCAATCTTCTTCCAGAGTAGGCCAGTAATACCCTTGCCTGATGATCTTCTTGGCGAGGGCTTGGGCATTTACATGGCCTCCACATACTCCAAAGTGTGCTTCTTTTAGCACCAATTCAGCCTCTTTTTCATCTACGCATCTTAATAGCACGCCGGCCAAGCTCCTTTTATAAAGTACTCCACTTAATATGGTGTATCTCTGGGAGACTCTTCTTATGGCTCTTTTCTCTTCGGCAGTTGATCCTGGTGGATATGTCTGATCCTTACAGTAATTCGCAATCTCATGATACCATGGTTTCTCACCTTCTTCTAGTTCCTCCAATTCGAACAAATATACTTCCTCCTTTTGCTCAATGTACTCTTTCCTTTCAAACTCTTCTTTAACTTTCAAGAATCATGCATCTTCCACTGTCGGAATGGTTCGTCAGCGGACATAGATCATCCTAACCTGTCTGCCTAGCGGGACAGATAGTGAAGATGCCAGGGAAGCGAGAGCATCGACAAGAATATTTTGAGCACGAGGGACATGAATGAATTCGAGTTTGGAGAATAGCTTGATGTAACAGGCAGTGAGTTCTTGGTATGGCCTGAGCCCAGGATGAGATGTGCGGTATTTGGCAAGCACTTGGCGGAGAATCAATTGACTATCACCGATCACCCTTAGTTCAGTGACACCATAGAAGTAAGCGGTCTCCAGCCCGGCCAGTAAGGCTTCCTACTCAGCTATATTGTTTGTTTATGGAAAATATAGCTGAAAAGCCTATGGAATGGTGACACCTTCGGGTGACAGAAGAACAATCCCTATCCCTCTACCCTAGGAGTTTAACGCCCCATCACAATATAAAGTCCATAAATTGGAAGATCGAATGGATATCAATTCTTCATCGGGGAATTCTAATTGGATAGGGTCAAAGATTGGGATAGGATGATGGGCAAGGTGTTCAGCAATCGCATAGCCTTTGATTGCCTTCTATTGAATGTAGGTGATGTTGAACTGAGAGAGGAAGAAACCCCCAAAGTTTGATCAATGTTATTTTTCTCCTCATATCGGATTTCATCCAACTGCATTGCATTTTCTAGATATTCTGGTTGCTTGGCACATTCTATGCTTTTCCGAGCTAACTGATGCAGGTATCTTTCTAGAACACTTCTACCTCTAATTTTTGTCCTATTTTTATTGGAAACTAAACCTAAAGAAGAAGAAGGTAAATAAGAAAAGGAAGAGGATGTGGAGGGAGTGGAATTTATTGGGGAGGATGGAGAACAAAGGAGGTCAATCAAGGATCTGGTGGCTCCTTGGGGCGAATGCCCTTTTAGGGCAAGTTGAGATGTTTCCTCCATCGAAATTTGAGTTTCGAGGAGGACATTATTTTTGGGAAGCACTAAACATAAAGACAGAATGGGCTTCAGGTGCCCGATTTGGGGTGAGATCAACTACAGGAGTCAACTAGGCGGAGATATTGATAAAGAGGGGAAGTCTTCGAGCAATGTTTAATGGAGGGGGCTTTTGGGCCCAATGTTGACAAAAAGAGATGATGGGCCAGTAGACCGGATGATCATGGAAGAAGGTGGGTTCGTGGACCCAATAAGATGAGGATGTGGGCTCGAGGGCTTAGGTTTAAGAGATGGGCTTGAGGGCCCAAGAGTTGGAGAAAATGGGCACAAAGGCCCGGATTTAGTAGAGGGGCTTGATGGCCCATGAGTGACAAGTGGGTACGCGGAACCATAAGTTGGGCCTTGAGGCCTAGAAATAGGGATTGGGCCAAGAAGCCCGGGGAGAGCATCACAGTGATTTGGGGCATCGACCCCAAAAGATGACATAATGAGGGAAGGCCCTCGTGGAGTTGGTTGGACTTTTTCTCGAGTCGGTTTGGCAATATGACCCTCGGGTGGGTCAACAGGTGGTTCAGCCTGGAGTGGTTCATTGCTTGACCCTTCTTCATCGGTGGAAAACAAAAGAGATATTTCAGGATACAAGTCATCTTCAGGGTCGGCAGTTCATCTTCTTTTGTCTTGTTCCAGCTCTTGCTCTTCTTTGTTCTCAGCTAGTTGAATGGTTTCTTTCTTGATGAAAAACTTTTGTAAGCATCTAGAAAAGTATCTGCTTTTGAGATTCTGACCATTCGCAGTCGTTCCATCATATTCAACCTCTCTTTTTGGTTGTAACCTCGTTAGATTGATTGGCTCAGCTATGCCTTGTAGTTCTTTGCCTAGTCCTTGGCCTTCTTGGTATCCCAAACTTTTCATTATATGCCACCCAATAGTTTCATTTTTCTCTCTTTTCCTTCTCCACACTTGCCTTGGCTGCCTACTTATTTCTGGAAGATCCAAGATTGTCAAAATCGGTTTATTTGGCAACCCGAGGGGTGGTGATGGAGAAGATGGATGATCTAGGGGCATGCTAGTCACCTTAATCACTTGTCCCTTGTAAGGGAATTTAAGACACTGGTGATTGGTGGAGGCGACTGCCTCTAGTGCTACCAAATAGGGACGTCCCAGAATAGCTTTGTATGTCGGATCCATCTCAAGTATGTGGAAGTCAACAGTGACTGTTTGGGGTCCAAGCTTCACATTTAATGTAATCATGTCATCAGCGGGCTTCTTTGAATTATCATATGCGGTCACTATTATTTGAGATGGTCGGACATATTCCTCAGAGATTCCACAAAGATGTAATGTTTCTGGTGGCAGAACGTTAATGGAGGCTCTGTTATCGACTAAACATGACTTAATGCCTACTCCATTGATGCGGACTGTGATGCATAAGGCACATTTCCTTGTTTCCGGGTTGGCCAACTCTTCCTTTGTGAATGTAAGGGCCGAGTACTCACTTCTCGGGACCAGAACTGATGAAATCTTTTCTGGGGGGAGGCTCTCATTCACCATCACCCGCTGTAAGTATTATTGCAGAACCTCTTGATAGACTTTGGATCTTTTGATCAACTCTAAGATAGAGATCCGTGCCGAGGTTTTATCAAGATGCTTTAGAAAGTCATAGGATGTCCCGGGCAATGGTTCTTTGATGTGTTCTTCTTCTGCTTCTGGTACTAATCCTGACTGACCGGCCTGGGGAAAGACCCTTTGGAACATGCGCCCACTCCTAAGTACTGTGGCAAGTTGAGGAGCTATAGTTGGGGTGGTAGTGGTGGGTGGTGGGTTAGGTCGAATGATGGGAGTTCTTGCGATGGGTGTAATGATAGTGGTTTGAGGCATAGTAGGGTAGGTAGGTTGTGAGGGTACAGTTGCTCGGGGCGGGATGATGATGGGTCCTAGTGATAGTGATGTTTGTGGTGGGTCAACCTGGCGGATTAGGGTCCGTCCTGGTTGGAGTTGTATGGCTGGTGGTCTTACAATGGGTCGTGATGGTGCTCGGATGATGGGTGGCCGGTTGAGAGTAATGGGGTTGGTTGATGTAGCTCGGGGTATGGAATGGACGGTTTGTTTGACGTGCATGGCGGAGGTGGCTCCCTCAACTTGCCAATTCTGGCCCCGATCATGATACTCCTAGGAAGAGATCAAGATGGGATTAACGTGTTGATTCCCAGGTGTGGGTGCATGTGGAGGTAAAGGATTTTGAATGATCCCCTGGCCAGGGTTCTATTGTTGTTGCTGCTGAACTGGTGCATGCTGTCATTGGTTTTTCACTGTTCTGATATATTCCCCTATCTGGTCCCAGTCAATACTGCCTTGCTCATTAAGGTCGTGGATGTAGTCTTTAAGCTGAAAACAATTTTCCACGGTGTGCCCAGGATATCTGTGAAACAGGCAGTATCGCTCTATGTTGACATTTTTAGGCCACTCCAACTTCTCCCTTGGCAATGCAATTTGCCCTGCCACCATGAGTGCCTTAAAGATGTCCATGAGAGAGTACGGCAATGGCGGGTAATGGTTCCTCTTGGGTCCAACCTTTCGGGGTTCGTAGGCCATGGGAGGGGGTGCTTGGTTGTAGTTGGCCAGTTGTTGCCGCGGTGGTTGGGGAACTAGGGCTTGCGGTCACTGAGGGATCAAAACTTGTTGTTGATGAGGCTGGAACTGAGGTTGATGTTGAGGTTGACGAGGGTTTCTAAATGGTTGATTTTGTTGAGGGTTCCTAAACTGGTGTTGATAATTGCTAGGTGGGTTCCCTACAACATTGAGGTTCTCGTTTGTCACTACGCCCTCAGTCACTGGGCCGGTTGTGGTAAAAGTGGTTTTCTTGACAGCTCGGGGTTTAGGATCAAACAAGTTCATGATAGGCGGGTCCCTAAGCTGTGTCTGAATGTACCGTGCCCTCTCATAGAGTTCACTCATGGAGGTGGGGTGATGCAAAACCAACATATTTTTTAAGGCCAGAGTGGCATTGGTGATGATCATATTCACTTGCTCTGGTTCTGAAATGGAATCAGTAAGCTTTTCTGCCATGGACCTCCACCTATCAGCATATCTGGTAAAATCTTCATCATTTCTCATTCTTTCGGCCATGAGGTCGATGATGGAATATGTTGGTCCGACCCTGTCTTGATATCTCTGCAAAAAATTAGCTTTGACAATTTCAAAGTTACTCGCCTCCAAAGAGTCAAGCGAGTAGAACCACTCTAAAGCTGAACCCTCTAATGATCTTCTAAAAAGAAAAGCAAGGGCCCTTGGATCATTTTGCCACATTACCGACTCATACAAAAAGTCCTTGATATGAATGAAGGGATTACCGGTTCCATTGTAACGGCGGTATACCGACATCTCAGAGGGAGGTAGATGAAAAGTATGGAGGGAAGGAAGAGAAATTTCAGGAGCTGCCTTGGTGTCGATCAATTGTCTAAGCTCTCTATACTGCTCATCCATGCGATTGATTTTGTTAACCATAGACTGATCAACAGAAGGTTCCCTAAGAGGAGGAGGAGGAATGGGTGCTTGGTGCACCGGAACTTGGATTGGATGGGCCGAAGCGGCCGGATAAGAAGGGTACATTGGGGGATACACCAAAGGGTGAGTAGGGTTTAGATGATTAGAAGAATGAACTAGTAGCCTAGAAGGAGCAACGGCATCCGGATCAGGGTGATCTAGATTCGCTACCGGATGAGGAGAGATTGGGGCTACGAGCCCAGTATAAGAATGGCCATGAGTGGGCACATTGGGTTGATGTGCTACTGACCGAGGGGTAGGGATGTGAAGACCACCTTCGGGAGGGATGTATTCGGCGGGCGACTTGCCCTTGAGAATGGCTTCAATAGCCTGAAGTTGAGTGGGGTCGGCATGAGAGAATGCCTCCCAAAGTGAATTTGGATTGGGTTGAGTAGAATTTTGACTAGGTTCGGGGAGAATTTCAGGTTAATTGATGGCACATACGACATCAGGGTAGAAATAAGATTGATCATACTCCAAATGTAATTGCTCGTATCCCTGATCCGCCATTCCGATAACTCGTCCTGACCTTAAATTCATAAACACAATAGAAAAAAGAAAGCTCAAGGATTTTTTTTTTACTTTTGACTCCCTTTTTTGTTTTGATATTCTTTTGTTGGACAAGCAAGTTATCAAGCAAATTAACCTCAAGCAAATTTTTTTGTTTTGGTTCCTTTTAGGTGATTTTGGAATTTTTGTTTAATTTTCAATTTTTGTTTGCAAACAAGTAATAGCAAAGTCTTTGGAATGATTAACGTAAATTTTTTTGTTTCAACCTCAAATTAATGGTTTGTTAAGAGAAATATTATCCATTCAAATAAATGGGTAGGACCCTATGCTCTCACAACGCCGAGCAATCTAAGGTTGTCACTCTTTTCACAATGATAGGTAATAGGTACTCCGGGTTTTGGGATACAATGGTACAACCAGCCTGATCAGTGAAGAGAGAATCCTTCATGTCTGGGGACTTATGGAGGCCTTGATGGAAGCTACCCAGTCCTTCTGAGAGGGAATCCCCGGAGGAGGAGTTGGCAACCACCAAGAGGGGTGTTTGGATGTGTGGGGCTTTGGGAGGAGAGAGCCTCCCTTCTCGGATGTCCTAAGGAGATGGGCGAACCCGAAACTTCAATGCAAACTAAATGCAAGTGAAATGTCAAGGAATAAGAAGCAAGCAAGAAGAAAATAAAAGCATACAATGATTAATGAGATGTTGTAGGAAGCAAGTGAACAAGACAATGATATGAAATTAAACTAGGATGGAAGAAAGCACTAATTTAACTAAGCATGCTTTGAAAGATTTGCTAGAGGAAAACTAGGCTTAGAAGGAAATATACAAGTATACTTAACAAGGGATGAAAGAAGATGATATCTAAAATGCTAAGGTGAAATAAGTTGATAAACCAAGCTAGAAATCAGATTGTATGCTTTTAAAAGGACCAACGGAAGGCAAGTAAATTGGAAGAAACAAGATAATGCTTCAAGGAAATAAATAAGCATGTAAAATAGAAATGCAAAGAAATAGAAATGGCTTAAATGAGAACTAGAGTGAAAATAAGCATGTTTTCAAGTGGACATACTTAGGAAAGAAGAGAAGAACTCACTAAAGCAAAGTCGGTCCCACTGTGGTTGCCAAAAGGTGTAAGCACCCTAAACGGGATATCCATAGATCTCCCCTTTTCCGGCCCCTACACTTGCTTTGGGGTCTTGGTGGATGGGATGTTAGTGTTTGTGGTCGCCAGGAGCCAAAGGCTCCAAAATATAATAGAAAGAAATAAAAATGAAGAACAGAAATGACCGTCGTACCTTTGGAAGTGGGAAGATTGTTGGGTTCCGACTTCTCCTCTCTCGGCCGGCCAAAAGAAGAGAGCTTAGTGAGTCCTTCATCTTCGATCCGGTTGAAGCTCCGCCTCGGCCGGATTTACCAAAAAATGTCCATGAGAAAACATAGAAACATGTGAAAAGATCATTAGTTCTAGTGAAAGTGTAAAATCATGCTCAAATTCGAATGTAAACATGAAAGAGGGAAGGAACTGACCAGATTGGGACTAAATCTCAACCCCTATTTAGAAGGTTTAAATGTGCATGAAAATGCAAATGAGTGGCTTAATATATGCTAAATAACATGTTAATGAAAGTTAAAATGAAATGGGGGAGCAAAGGATCGACTGGAAAGGTAAATAAACTCAAAAAATGCAAAACGGGGTCTGTCCCAGCTAGTGCCCCATATATGGGGCGCTAACTGTAGGTGTCCCCTTGATGGGGCGCGTTGACCAAGTCAAAGCACCCTATTTATGGGGCACCAGGGACTGGTTTCAGCAGATTTTCTTCCCTTCTTCGCAACGTCGCCTCGGAGTGTAGGAAGACCTCCAAGACAGAAAAAGGACTTCTTCAAGCAGCCAATACTCAAGTGAAGCTAATGGAAGAGTGTTTTGGCACTAGATGTAAAGGAAATGGAGTGTAGAGGCCCTCAAAGTCGGAGAAAAATCATATTTTTGAAGAACGAAACTGCAGGTTTTTGGGGTTTTTGGGAGAGGGTTTTGGAACGGTTTAAGAGCTTGGAGAGGGGTTGTAAGGCCTTGGGAGTGTTGTGGTGGATGAGAGAGTTTGGGGGTGCCCTTGGTGTGTCTTCAAGCCTTCAAATGGGGGTCCTTTTATAGACAAGAAGAGGGCAACTTTATCCACAGAAACTGTCCCATCAATCTATCCAATCAGTCAGACCAGGTGCAGGTGCCCTATAAGTAGGGCGCCTGGTGCCCTATTTATAGGGTGCCAAGTGCCCTATAAGTAGGGTGCCAAGTGCCCTATATACAGGGCGCCTGGTGCCCTGTATATAGGGCGCTTTGACCCTGTCAACGCCCATCGATCGTCTTCAAAATGCATCGAAAAACTTGATTTTTCTGGAAAACTCAGTTCCCTTGAAAGGTTACTCAAATATTATTCATGAAAACAAGAATTTAAGCTCTTCAACTAGGCCAAAATTGCGTGTCTACAGATCCTGATAGGTTGAACATATGAACATATCTAGAATATTGTCACACACATTCTTCTCGATGTGCATGGCATCCAAATGATGTCAAACAATCAGAGATGCCCAATATGGCAGTCACTCAAAAAAGATACTTATTTTCTTCCAGTTATTATTTTTTTCCAAATTCTTTCTTAAGTTCTCTAAATCTTTCTTAAGAATTTTTTGAATCTTAATGGGTCCATCTCATGTTGTTGTCTTTAAATCTCATGTTGGGTTAGCATCTTTGGTGTACCCCTCTTACACCGTCGACCATCAAATAGATGTCTATAATGTTGCTTTCTCCATCGATGTGCTATGGGTAAGAATCGATGATGTCCTAAATAAGATTGTTTCTGACAATGAATTAGTCGAACCTAATATGTTTCCTCATTACATATTGGGCATGCTAATACTTCCTTGGTACTCCATCCTGATATGTTGGTATAACCTAGAAAATCATTTATGGCACCTAGCAATATAGCTCTCATGGGAAAATTCTCTTTCGTTAAAACATCATATGTCTCCAATCTAATCTCCCACAAGCACATTAAATCGTCCACCAATAGCTATAACTATACATCAACATCATTTTGGGGGGCTCTTGGACCCAGTATTAGACATGAAATCAACGTGTACGCTGCTTTTATACACATCCATGGTGGTAAATTATAATCCACTTTCTTGATAGGCCACACATTGTACTTTGAAGACATGTTGCCAAATGGGTTAAAACCATCAATAGTCAATCCAAGCTGAATGTTGTGTTTTTCTGACACAAAATTTAGATAAAGTTCATCCACTCTTTTCCAAGAGGAAGAATCAGCATGATGACATATTTCACCCCTCGTTGTGAACAAATGTGGCTCATTATGCCATGACAAACATTGCAACCTATCTCTTAAAGAAAAATAATGCAATATCTTCTATACCACCTTCTTACTCTTATGTTTATGATCATCTTTATATTTGAGAGTCTCACATTGTGGACAAGTAATTCTTTGTGCATTCTCTTTCCAAAAGTGAACACAATCATTCTTACATGCATCTATCTTTTTGTAACTAGGTCCCAAGTCCTTAACATTTTCTTAAGTTCATACCAAGTGTTACGAACACTTGTATCTTTGGGCAATACATCCTTAAATAAGAATAATATACTATTCATATATTTTTCAATCAAACCATTTACTGACTTCAACTTAATCAACCTCAAAATAAGTTTTAACTTAGATAATTCTATGCAACATTTATATAAAGGTGTTTATGTATCTCTTAATAGCAAGAAATGCTTGTGTGTTTCTATATTTAGTTCACCCTCATAATGTTTAGATAAGTCCTTAATATTTTGAACATCTTCAAGCATTTCTATACCTCATCGTTTAAATTCTCATATTGTGGTTTATTTAATTGGCTTCATATTCGTTACTTAAACTATCTTGGATTTCCCCGTGACTTATCCACGTTCAATAAAATGATCAAGCTATCTGAATGAGTACCCAGAATGATAGTCAAGGCAAAAGGCATTAAAAGATGGGCAATGTCTCCACAGGTCAAAAAACCTGTCTAAATATGTGCCACATAGAAAAGAGCAAAAAAATAGGAAAGACCCAAAGAGGCCGAACCCCAATGGGTAATTTAAGTGAGGGTAGAGATCCCTCTCAACATCTCCAAACCCTATCAAGGACTTCCTCTATACTCTTCCTCCTTAAACCCCTTGGGTAGGGTAAACCGACCAAATCCAGGTGGAATCCAAGCCGATCAAAGGAAGAAGGTTAGAAGGATTCTAGGTAGGGAACTTTATTTTGCACATGGTATCTACCACTTGAGTCTTGACAAACCCCAAAGACCGATGAATTGTCTCAAATACCAGCATTTTCTCCACAAAAAAGTGAATATTTCAAAAACCCAAAAAAATGAATATTTCAAAAACACCAAAAAATGAATATTTTAAAAACCAAAAAAATGCATATTTCAAAAATCCAAAAAGATGCATATTTCAAAAATCCAAAAAAGTCAATAAAAAATCGAAAAAAAAAGTGAATATTTCTAAGAAAAAAATGCTCAGTCATGATCATTGCCTCAGTTGCATCCATGTTTATTTTTTTGTTATGCATATTTCCATTCATACATTGCATATCCATTTTTCTTTAATTACCTAGTTAAGAAGGCTCTTCCCTTTGGCTTAAGTCAAAGTTGACCGTAATAGGCAAAAGGATAAGTCATGGTGAAGATCTAATCCTTTTTTATCAAGTGTTTCAGGCATTTCAATGTAAGAGGAGAAGATTCTCGCCACGACAGGTAAGTTCTCTCAACCCTTACCACCATTTCATTTTAGTCATTTGTTTATTTCACCTTGTTAAGAAGGCTCCTCCCTTTGACTCAAAATCAAGGCAAACGATAAACAGGCAAAGGCATGAGTCATGATGAAAATTTAATCATCTTTGTTAAGTGTTTTCAGGAGCTGAAGAAGCAAAAAGAGAATGACTATTAGGCAACCTTTGAAGTCCAGCAGGTGAATTGGTGAGATCGGTGTTCCGGAAGGAACGACATACCAACCCCGTGGCGAAAAGAAAGGGAGCACCACCCAGTTGAACATTATCGTGGTGTTGTATTCCGTCAGAAGGCAAGACAAGGATGGACCAGAGATACTGATGAATTAGGCAGTTGATTCAAGTTGATAAATCATGCCTGAAGATTTCATCCACATTCTCATCAATCTCACATCATCACCATCATTCCATTTTGCACTTCACATCACTCCTACCATCTGTCACCTAGTTATGTTAGGTCCATTTGATACGTATTATATGCATTAATGTTGAAGACCTTGAGAGTGAAGATGACTAGGCCCGAGATCCACTTCAACAAAATTTACGACGGCTTGGTCATTTCTTCACACTCACAGATAAGCCAAAATTGAAAATTGAAGGGACGATGGTTCCTAATTGGGTATCTTGACCTCCAATAGACAATATATATCTTCAACTATTTTATACATAATTTTCTCTGTTTTCACATACATCTCCTTTTCATTCTTTATCATTACCAATGTTATCCCTTCATTTTTTATTCTGTCTTTTATTTTATCCCTTCATGTTTTATTCTTTCCTTTCTTTTATTCCATCATGTTTTATTCTTTCCTTTCTTTTATCCCACCATGTTTTATTCTTTCCTTTCTTTTATCTCACCATGTCTGTTCTTTCTTTTATCCCACCATGTTTTACTATTTCATGTTATCCCATCATGTTTTAATTTTTTTTTCTTTTATCCCACCGTGTCTTTTATGTTATCCCACCGTGTCATGTTTGTTATGCCATTATTTCTTCTTTCCAATCATTATATGTTAGTGTCGACTCCAGAAACGGGTTCCGGATCGGTACCTCAATATAAAAGATGAAAGATGGAATTGGGAAAAAAAAAAGGGGAGTGAATCGTAAGACACTCGGAAAGCAGTAAAAGGTCCTCACCTCGGTCCCACACTCACATTGATCCCCGAACTTTCATCTCACGGCGTCGCTTGAGCACCGGAGATGGTTCGGGTCATGTGGGAGGAGAGTGAGGAGTGAATTAACTTAGAACATGAATAAAAGAAAGGTGGTCGCCAGGAGCCGCGGGCTCCGCTTTATGTAATGGAAATAAAAAGAAGTTGACCGTGTGTACCTTAGCGTGGGAGAAAGGGATGTGAGTTCAACCTTCTTCTTCTTCGGCCGGCCGATGAAGAAGAGTCTCCAATCCAATGCTAGCTTGATAAACCTGTGCAACTAGAAAAATAAACCAAGTGAAGAAAATAATTAGAACTATGGGAAGTGTAGTAATCGTAGAGAGAATATGAGAAAGAAGCAATTGGAATCGAACTCACCGGATTGGGGTGAGTCCTAACCCCTTTTTTGTATTTTTGATTAGGTAAAAATGATGTAAATAAACTAAAAGATGCTTTAAAACAATGAATAAACAGAGTTAATGGAGTTCAGAAGGCTTATAGAATGGATCGGCTTGAGTTGAAGCCGAGTTGGTTGAGAAAAGGCCGGTTCGGGTAGCTTTGCACCCTTCTGGCGCGACTTCGGTGCAGAGGATGCTACGGACGACCCCGATGTCAGAATCGAGTTCCGTTTGTTTGAGTAGACGGAGGACTCAAAGGGGAAGAGTTCCTATGTTGATGACTTCTCCGAAATCCTCCTGTATAAGTCAGTAAAAATTATGAAAGTGGGAGGATATCAAAAACAGAACCTGGATGCGCGCCCTCAGTGTAGCAACCGCCACGAACAAACGGCAAGTCGGAATGGAGTGCCGTCAGTTGGGGACGAAAGAGGACGAAGAGAGGGACAATTTGTATGTTGAAGACTTTTGCAGCAGAAGCCTCAGATTTTCTCCAGAAGTCGATGAAGAAGGTTGATGAAGAACACCCGGATCGAGCCTTCTCCTTCACCTCCGGATCGGTTTCTTGACTTCGGATCGCCTTTGGACGTCGGGACGGCTTTGGAGAAGAGCTTGGACGACCTTGGGACGAGCTAGGCACCGGGGGTTCAACCTTGGTTCGTTGAGAATGGCCCTCAATTTATAGGGGAAGAGAGCCAGTGCAAAATTTAGAAACTGGGTGTACCGCGCCCCCGTGTTTCAAAGGAGACAAGGGCGCGCAGGGCGCGCCCTCAAACGAAGGGCGCGCAGGGCGCGCCCCCAGTTCGGGGGCGCGGTCTGCGCGCCCCCCTGTTTCAAAGAGGGCGGGGGCGCGTTCGGCGTCTCACTGCTAAAAATCGACGGAAACTTCCGGAAATTGCTAAAAATCGACTTGACATACGTAACGCGCCCCCGAACCGGGGGCGCGGTTCAAATAAGTGAAAATCCTCACCCGGAAACCTTCCAAAAACCCGGTTTAGAAGGTGCTAATCGGGGTAATTTCCGATTTAAAGCAACTGACCGCGCCCCCGCTTTTCAAAGGGACCGGGGGCGCGCAGGGCGCGCCCCGGTTTGAGGGCGCGCAGGCGAGCCCCGGGTTGAGGGCGCGCAGGGCGCGCCCTCCCCTTTCAAGGGGAGCGGGGGCGCGGTACACTCTCTCTCCTGCGCGCGTGTTCCGCGAGCCGTATTTTGCAAACCGGATGTCCGATTCAGCTCCCGTTTGTCGCGTTGGAAAGAGGGCCTTCAACCGCACCTCCTAAAGTTGGTAAACCAGCCGCATGACTCCCGAGATGTTCGTACGGGGCTTTCTACCGGTTTACCCTCTCGCGGAAAGCCGAAACCCGGGGCGAAGATCCGAAAGAGCACGGTTCCGGTCGAGAAATCTCGGGTCAACTCGGGATGACTTGAAATGATGACCGAACAAGTCCGGTACGATCGGACAATCCGAAGTCATCGAAAAATCTGAGATTAACCCGGTAAACGTGAATCGAAAGCCGTAAAAGCCGCGAAACCCTAAAATTGACCGAACCGGCCTTATAGCCCCGGTTGATAAAATATACGGCTAGAATCGACCCGGATGACCTGAAAAGACCCGGTGATGACCGGAAAGTCCTAACATGTGGCCCGGGATAGCCGTGTCAGCACAGATCGACAAAGCCGTAACGAAAGCCGTCATTGACTGACGCCTACCGAAGTGACTTCTAGGAAACCCTGAATGTTACGGGACACATGCGGGACTCTCGAGGCCTTCAATTATGGACCATTCAAGGTCGGTCATCGAGCAGGCTTCGTGTTTTTACAGTTCACGTGCAGCTCTCGCTTGAAGGTTACGGCAATATTCCGGAAATCATTGGTCCATTCTCAACTTGCGAGGGGCTCCACCCATGTCCTTAGCTCATCTCCACGAGGTAGTCCGGATCAGATAACGGTCAAATAAAAGATATCGCCTATGGAATAAGAGTCTGGGGCTCCGAATCAGGCCAGTTTGGCGTGTCTACAGCTTGCCTCGCCTTGATGTCGGCTTTGCAAGGGAATGGCATGTAGCGGAGCGAAGTGAAATGTAGAGAAAGCGTAGCGAAGCGAGATGAATCGTAGTGGGATGTAGTGGAGCGAAATGGCGATGGACTGAAAAGGTGGCATCAAGGTGTAGATATAGACACGCTCAACGACAAGATTTGGCAAGACGAATCTCCTCAAGTCTCTTGGTTAACCGCCATGTTTCATCAAGTCCTCCTATGTTCGATTGGTAAAAGATGTGCCATTGGCACGAGAGAAGGATAGCCAACCCCCAACGCGGTGGGGAGTCCCCGAAACATGGGTTCGTAGGTTCATCATCAGCCGGTAACCCGATCTTTGCGGTGTTCCTGTACTGTGATGGGCTAAAATTTAAAGAGATTTGTTTTGAAAAAGTAAAAGAATACCAATCGAGCACATTCGGGCTCTCTGATTCATTTAAGTCTTTCAAGAGACAAGATTCAATTCGGAATGGAATGATCTCAGATTCCGAAAGGCAAATGTTTAAGCATAGACCGTGAAGATAATGACGGTGCAAGTTCTGATCAAAATAGAAGGCCCTTGGCGGGATGAAATTGCTGCCACGGTGGGATAAGTAGCAAAAGAAGTTGCAATGGCCTCTGTGGTGAAAAGAATTGAAAGATTTAAGGGCAAAAAGTGGTTACTGAACACGGTGGGATTAATAGACACGGTGGGATATTAGAGAGGTTGGTGGGACAAGAGATCATGGTGGAATTAGAGAACACGATGGGATTAGAAAACACGGTGGGATTTAGAATGATCGAGAGGGTGAGAAGGTGAAGTTTAGGAAATGATGTATGCAATGATAAAATAAAATGTAATGCATTTAATGCTACATGATGCATGTTGGGCTCAAGAAAACAAAACAAAACTTGTATAACAAATAGTTGAAGATATAAATGTTCTATGAGGTCAAGATACCCATTCGGGAACTATCGTCCCTCACAGCACAACTTTGGCTTATCCGTGAGCATTAGAGATGACCCGACCGTCGTAGATTTTGATGAAGGGGATCTCAGGTCAAGTCTTCTCCATGCTCATGGTCTTCAACATCAATGCATAAAATAAATAGTAATGCACCTAATATATGCTAAGAAAAGAAATGATAACGGTGAGTTTGCTGTGTGATGACATGCATTCTCACAAAAGAGTTCATGTGTCCTAATGAGGACACAGAACAAAAGCTTCTCGGCAAAGTTGAGGCCGAGGTAATGATGACACCTCCTCCTGAGAATCCTCAGGGGAGGGAAGTGGCGAGCATCGCCTGAAAAAGGTTTCTCGGCAAAATTAAGGCCGAGGTTATGATGACACCTCCTCCTGAGAATCCTCAGGGGAGGGAAGTGGCGAGCATCGCCTGCAAAATCTTGAAAATGCTCCTCGACGAAGTTGAGATCGAGGTCATGGTGGCACCTCCTCCTAAGAATCCTTGGGGAGGGAAGTGGCGAGCTTCGCCTTGTTGTGAAGTTCTCCTCATTTGTTCTTCGTGCCTGAAACACTAGAAAAAGGAAATTAGAATGCCAATATGGCTTATCCCCTTGCAAGTTGCAGTATGCCTTGACCTTTGTCAAGGGGTGTAAAGTTTTTCTTGTGCCTGAAACACTTAGATGGAAGAGATTAGAACAACAATGCGGCTTATCCCCCTTGCAAGTTGCAGTATGCCTTGACCTTTGTCAAGGGGTAATAGTCTTCTTAAGGGTGTAAAAATAAAGCAACAAATATACAATGAATGTAAAGACAAGAATTCAAACCAATCATGGTGATGAAAAAGAAATTTTGTTGGAATTTGAAAATGAAGTTTTCTTTTTTTGTTGAAAAGATTCAATTTTTTTGAGATTTTTGAAAATATTTATTTTATTTGGAGTTTTTGAAAATATTCAACTTTTTTTGAGACCTCTTTTTTTTTTTGAAAATATTTTTTTTTGGGAGAGAAAAATCAGTATTGACACAAGTTCTCATCACTTGGTTGTTTTTCTAGGTTCGTTGGTAGACACCATGTGCAAAATGGGGTTCCTTGCCCAGAATCTTTCCGACCTTCAACCTTTGATTGGCTAGAGTTTAGCTTTGATTTGGTTGGTTCACCCACACCTTGGGGGTAAGAATGAAGAATCGAGGGAAAGTCCTTGATAGGCTTTGGAGATGTCGAGAGGGATTTCTCTACTCACACCCAATTGCCCGTTGGGGTTCGGCTTCTTCGGGTCTTTTCTTCTTTATTGACAAACCTATTTTTGTGGCACACATTTGGACAGGTGCTTTGACCTGTGGGGTCATTGCCCATCTTTTGGTGCCTTTTTTCATTTTCTGCATTTTTGGGTACTCATTCAGACAGGCCCATATTTGTTTAAACCTGTGGGGTTCATTGCCCATCTTTTAGCACCTTTTTTTTATTTGAGAAGTTGAACCTTCTGAGACGGCCTCCTACTAGGGCGGCGGATGCTTTCGATACTCTCCCCCCTCTAATCCCCTTCACCTATCTTGGACCGAATAGAAGAGAGTAGGGTAAGGGTTTTCCTTCCATCTCTAAGCTTTGCCTAGCTTCTCTCGGGTGTCAAGTCATCTAGATTCTGGGATCGGGACGTGTTGTGTGTGTAGAATGGTATCTACCCTCGACTCCTAGACAACAACCTAGAACATGTGGACTCAAGTCATACTAGTAGTTCTCTCCATTTTTTTTGAGGTAGATTACATTCCATAAGTGAATCAATTGAAAATGTGCCTTGCAATGTAAAGAATTTGTTTAATAAGAACAAGGTAGCTACAAATGTCGTCAGTCATGAATTTCTCTCCATTAATATTGTGAAGTTCAAAATCATTTCAAAAATATTGCCTTGTGGATGACATAATGATGATGAATGCAATTTCATGTAATACCTGAGAGAAGAAGAATTTCATTGTTGATAACGGCTTTGCTTGTGCTTGCCTTGCCTTGCTGCCATGCCTTGCCTTGCCTTGCCCAACTGCTTCCACTTTTGATATGAACCATATTGCATTGGATTGAAGATTCATAGTCATAGGATGAAGTGAAAATGTGGAGGATCCGATTTAGCGAGGGCGAGTCAAAATTAATGATGTAAAAGGCAAAGATTGTGGTATCACCCGAAATTTCTCTACCTTGATTTTTTTTTAAATAAAATTTGGAAAAGGAAAGAGAATGCAAAAAGGAAAAAAACATGTTTTGAAAACAAAAGTGTGCTAAAGTGGGCTCTTGGGCCGAAGAGTTGATAGTGGGCTTGAAAGCCCGTGAAGGGTTGGAATCAGGGGGCACGTGGGCCTAAGAGTTGAATGCGGGCCAGAGGGCCCGGGTGATGCTGATGGGCATGGGGGCCCAATTGGATGTGATGGGCTCGAAGGCCCGATTGAAGGTTGAGCCCGAGGGACCCAACGAAAAGAGCGGGCACACCAGCCCAATTTAGATGGTTGGGAGCAAGATTGTGATTTGTGATGGGCTCGCTGGCGCCATTGAAGAGTAGGGGTGTGCAAACCCGAATTCGAAGAAGTGGGGGCACGGGGGCCCGATTTTGAAGAAGTATGGGCACGTGGGCCCGATGGTGAAGAAATGGGGGCATACAGGCCCGAAGTTGAAGTGTGGGCATGTGTGCCCGAGTTTGTTGGAAGGTGGGCACGTGGGCCCGATTTAGAAGAAATTTGGGCACATGGGCCAGGTTGTAGAAAAACATGGGCATGTGAGCCCGGTTGAGGTGAATTGCGGGCACGTGGGCCCGATTTAGAAAAGTTAAGGGCACATGGGCCCGATCGGGGAGAATTATGGGCACGTGGGCCTGATGGAAAGAAAGGGGCACGTAGGCCCAGTTTGGGAAAAGGGGCACATGGGCCCAGTTGAAGGAAAGGGGCATGTAAGCCCGATTGATTAAAAGGGGCACGCGGGCCCGGTTGAAGAAAAGGGGCATAAGAGCCCGGTTGATTAAAAGGGGCACATGGGCCCGGTTGGATAAAGGGGGCGCGTGGGCCCGGCTGATGGAAAGGGGCACATGGGCCCATTTGATGAAAAGGGGCATAAGAGCCCGATTGAAGAAAAGGGGCATAAGTGCCCGAAAATGGGGCATAAGGGCCCAAAAATGGGGCATAAGGGCCCAATTGAGTGGGATGAGGTGTGGGCCATGGCCCTAAAATTGACAGATTTTGGACCCATGGGCCTGATTGATGGTTGTAAGAAGGATAAAGAAAGGGCGGTGGCCCTAAGATCGAGGAATTGTGGGCCCATGGGCCTGATTTTTGATTGGGATGAGGGTAGAGAAAGGGTCGTGACCCTAATATTGATTGATCGTGAGCCCATGGGCCGGATTGTTGCTTAGGAGAAGAATGGGGTAAGGGTTGTGGCCCTATGATCGATGCTAAGGGATTTACCTTCCTAGTTGGAGGAGGTCCCAGTATCCCCTTGCTAAGGTCTACATCCTTCAGGAGGCTTGTCGATTCACTTCCTATTTCAATGACCAATTCGGTCTCCTTACTTCCCAGTTCAGGGGTCAATTCAATCTGACCATCTTCATTGATCAATTCCAATGATGGTAACAGTTGATCAATGCCTGACAAATCCTTGCCTAGTCCATCATTGGATTGACAATCAACTAAGTTTATGATTCCTTCATCTAAGTTCCCTATAGCAGGCTTCTCCTCAGGATGTTCTATGGAAGAGGGCATGCCTAGTCTAGGGGATTCCAAAAAGGTAAAAGGGTTTGGTTCTACCTCCCCTACTGGATGACTTTGATCTTGAGAGAGAGCAAGGATATGTTGAGGTGTTGATTCCTCTACCAGGGCAGGAGCACAAATGGTTGGAGTGATTGATTCCTCTGCCAGGGCAGGAGCATGAATGGTTGAAGTGTTTGAATCATCTTCCATGGCAGGAGCATGGATTATCGGAGTGACTAGTTCCTCTGCCAAGGCAGGAGCAATAGAAGAAACAAGTGGTTTGACTGACTGAGGGGGAACCCTATGTTGAGGGATTGATTGAAGTGGTGCTGGCATAGAAGTCGGTTCAGGCTGAAGAGCTATTGGTGTAATTAATTGAGGAGTCATGACTTGGATGGTTGGCTGAGGAGTTGTTGGTGGAATAGGCTGAGAAGCCAAGGGCCGGATGATTGGCCGAGGGGTTGTTGGTGGAATAGGTTGAGAAGCCAAGGGCCGAATGATTGGCCAAGGGGTTGTTGGTGGAATAGGTTGAGAAGCCAAGGGCCGAATGATTTGCTGAGGGGTTGTTGGTGAAATAGGCTGAGAATTTGATTTTGATAGTGAGGTGTTGGCACAATTGACATGAGGAGCTTGATTGTGCACAATTGATTGTGCCATTGACACTGGTTGCATGTCCGGCCGAGATTGTGGCATGGGTGGCCTAATCAACTGGCGTCGAGGAGTTGGCTGAAGATGATGATCTGGGTGAGGTTGGAGAGGGCTCCTATGTTGGTTCATAGCATCAATGCTCCTCTCAAGCCTGGGCCTCAATTCATCAGAATATCGCATTAATTCCACATCTTCTTTAACTTTCCCAATTATTGAATAGCCTGGCCCATATCGTTTTAAGAATTTGGCCTTGACCATTTCGAAATCCCATATCTCTACTTCGTTTAAGGAAAAAAACCAATCTAGGGCTGCACCCTCTAAAGATCTCCTAAAAAGAAAGGCAAGGGTCTTTCTATCATTCTGCCATCGAGATGATTTGCTTAGGAAATCATTGACATGGGTGAAGGGATCACCTGAGCCATTGTAGTGATGGTAGGCTGGTGTTTGTGATGGAGGGATATGTGGGACAGGGAAAGATGGAGTAGATATTTTAGGGATGGCCTTCGAGTCCAAACGATGCCTCAACTCATCAAAGTGCTCATCCATTTGGTTGAGTTTGTCCATGAATGCTTGAGTGAGGCTGGGTTCCTGAGCCACCGGTGCAAGGTATTTGGATGAACGTGCTAGAAGAGGTGGGTTGGAAGTAGGACCTAGCATGGAATCAGGTGGGTAACCCACAACAGGGGGAGTAGGCAGGGGAGCACGGCATGCTTGTGCAGGAGAGTTGATGATGAGGGGCCTAGTTGCCGATTGAGGTGGTGAGGGGGCTTGATTTCTCTCGACCAGATCTTGATTGGCAAGCAACTTGCCCTTTGTTAAAGATTGCACAAGTGAAAAGGATTCAGGATCTAAATGGAGGGATAGACCTTGGAGGATTTGTTCCACACTAAGTGAAGCAGGTGAATGAGTAGGATTTTGAACTTCAGGCTCCCTGATGGCATTGACATGGCCCTCTGGTTGGACCATGGGTTGTTGTTGAAGCTTGTAGAAACTCGGCTTGTACTCTTGTTTCTCGTAGTAGTCCGACCTCCCAACGTGGCTTCCAGACCTTAGCATCATGGGCATCATATCGATCTTTCTTCAAGGATGGTTAGAAAAGAGAGCAATCAAAGCACACAATTGAAGAATTTTTTTTATGTTTTGTTTTGTTTGATTTTTTTTGTTTCAATTTGGTTGGTTGGAAAACAAGTTGAACACAAAATTAAAATTTTTTTTTGTTTGTTTTTTTAGGTGTTTTGAAAGAAGAAAAATTTTTTTGGTTGTTTTCAATTGTTGTGAGCAAGCAAGTTATGCAAACAAGGTTTTAAAATGACTACTCGACAATTTTTGGGTTGAAACCTTAGATTAGATAGATTGTTAGCAATTGTTCACTCAAATGGGTGTGATTCCTATTGCTTCAATCTTCAAGACCTAAGGTTATCACTCGATCACCACGAGTAGGTACTTGGGTTCTTCGGGTTTTGGGAAAGTGGTACAACCGGCCCAATCGTGTAGAGAGGAATACTCCACGGATGGGGACTTACGGAGGTCTTGATGAAAACCACCAAATCAACTAGGAAGGAATATCCCAGAAGAGAGGTAAGAATCCACCAAGAAGGTGTTTGGAGGGTGAGGGTGTGTTTGGAGAGAGAGCCCCCGCCTCGAATGACCTACGGATCGTAGCAGGTCCGGTACCCGATGCAAAAAGCTAATGCAAAAGTAAAAATGGAGGGAAAGAGGAGAAGAAGCAATCAATGTGCAAAAACATGAATCGAAATGAAGTAAATAGAGCATGTGATATGCAAACAAGACAAGCAATCATGCAACAAAACAAACAATCTAGTGACTAGAATTGAATTAGAAAGAAACTAGTTGCACAAATAAATCAAGCTAGCACAGTTAAAGACATTGGTTGTCCCACCGTGGTCGCCAAAAGGTTGTCGACTCCGAAAACGGGTTCCGGATCGGCACCTCAAGATAAGAAGGTGAAAGATGGAATTGGGAAAAAAAAGGGGAGTGAATCGTAAGACACTCGGAAAGCAGTAAAAGGTCCTCACCTCGGTCCCACACTCACATTGATCCCCGAACTTTCATCTCACGGCGTCGCTTGAGCACCGGAGATGGTTCGGGTCATGTCGGAGGAGAGTGAGGAGTGAATTAACTTAGAACATGAATAAAAGAAAGGTGGTCGCCAGGAGCCGCGGGCTCCACTTTATGTAATGGAAATAAAAAGAAGTTGACCGTGTGTACCTTAGCGTGGGAGAAAGGGATGTGAGTTCAACCTTCTTCTTCTTCGGACGGCCGATGAAGAAGAGTCTCCAATCCAATGCTAGCTTGATAAACCTGTGCAACTAGAAAAATAAACCAAGTGAAGAAAATAATTAGAACTATGGGAAGTGTAGTAACTGTAGAGAGAATATGAGAAAGAAGCAATTGGAATCGAACTCACCGGATTGGGGTGAGTCCTAACCCCTTTTTTTGTATTTTTGATTAGGTAAAAATGATGTAAATAAACTAAAAGATGCTTTAAAACAATGAATAAACAGAGTTAATGGAGTTCAGAAGGCTTATAGAATGGATCGGCTTGAGTTGAAGCCGAGTTGGTTGAGAAAAGGCCGGTTCGGGTAGCTTTGCACCCTTCTGGCGCGACTTCGGTGCAGAGGATGCTACGGACGACCCCGATGTCAGAATCGAGTTCCGTTTGTTTGAGTAGACGGAGGACTCAAAGGGGAAGAGTTCCTATGTTGATGACTTCTCCGAAATCCTCCTGTATAAGTCAGTAAAAATTATGAAAGTGGGCGGATATCAAAAACAGAACCTGGATGCGCGCCCTCAGTGTAGCAACCGCCACGAACAAACGGCAAGTCGGAATGGAGTGCCGTCAGTTGGGGACGAAAGAGGACGAAGAGAGGGACAATTTGTATGTTGAAGACTTTTGCAGCAGAAGCCTCAGATTTTCTCCAGAAGTGGATGAAGAAGGTTGATGAAGAACACCCGGATCGAGCCTTCTCCTTCACCTCCGGATCGGTTTCTTGACTTCGGATCGCCTTTGGACGTCGGGACGGCTTTGGAGAAGAGCTTGGACGACCTTGGGACGAGCTAGGCACCGGGGGTTCAACCTTGGTTCGTTGAGAATGGCCCTCAATTTATAGGGGAAGAGAGCCGGTGCAAAATTTAGAAACTGGATGTACCGCGCCCCCGTGTTTCAAAGGAGACAGGGGCGCGGTCTGCGCGCCCCCCTGTTTCAAAGAGGGCGGGGGCGCGTTCGGCGTCTCACTGCTAAAAATCGACGGAAACTTCCGGAAATTGCTAAAAATCGACTTGACATACGTAACGCGCCCCCGAACCGGGGGCGCGGTTCAAATAAGTGAAAATCCTCACCCGGAAACCTTCCAAAAACCCGGTTTAGAAGGTGCTAATCGGGGTAATTTCCGATTTAAAGCAACTGACCGCGCCCCCGCTTTTCAAAGGGACCGGGGGCGCGCAGGGTGCGCCCCCAGTTTGAGGGCGCGCAGGGCGAGCCCCCGGGTTGAGGGCGCGCAGGGCGCGCCCTCCCCTTTCAAGGGGAGCGGGGGCGCGGTACACTCTCTCTCCTGCGCGCGTGTTCCGCGAGCCGTATTTTGCAAACCGGATGTCCGATTCAGCTCCCGTTTGTCGCGTTGGAAAGAGGGCCTTCAACCGCACCTCCTAAAGTCGGTAAACCAGCCGCATGACTCCCGAGATGTTCGTACGGGGCTTTCTACCGGTTTACCCTCTCGCGGAAAGCCGAAACCCGGGGCGAAGATCCGAAAGAGCACGGTTCCGGTCGAGAAATCTCGGGTCAACTCGGGATGACTTGAAATGATGACCGAACAAGTCCGGTACGATCGGACAATCCGAAGTCATCGAAAAATCTGAGATTAACCCGGTAAACGTGAATCGAAAGCCGTAAAAGCCGCGAAACCCTAAAATTGACCGAACCGGCCTTATAGCCCCGGTTGATAAAATATACGGCTAGAATCGACCCGGATGACCTGAAAAGACCCGGTGATGACCGGAAAGTCCTAACATGTGGCCCGGGATAGCCGTGTCAGCACAGATCGACAAAGCCGTAACGAAAGCCGTCATTGACTGACGCCTACCGAAGTGACTTCTAGGAAACCCTGAATGTTACGGGACACATGCGGGACTCTCGAGGCCTTCAATTATGGACCATTCAAGGTCGGTCATCGAGCAGGCTTCGTGTTTTTACAGTTCACGTGCAGCTCTCGCTTGAAGGTTACGGCAATATTCCGGAAATCATTGGTCCATTCTCAACTTGCGAGGGGCTCCACCCATGTCCTTAGCTCATCTCCACGAGGTAGTCCGGATCAGATAACGGTCAAATAAAAGATATCGCCTATGGAATAAGAGTCTGGGGCTCCGAATCAGGCCAGTTTGGCGTGTCTACAGTTAGTGCCACCATTATCTTTCAATCCCATTATGGCTTAAGTCTGTTTTGTCATTTTCGTTTAATGGGTTTTCTACCAGAGCATGATTCATGGTTTTCACGATACCCGAGCAATTTTGTTATGCTTAAAACAAACCCTTTTAGAATTTGAGGTTATTCCACTCAAAATTAAACTGAGTATTTTGGTAAAACTTAATTGAACTTGAGAATCCAAATATGATGGATTGGTATTCTTTTCATTTTAAAATCAATTTCTCTTTTAAACTTTAGCCCATCACAATACAAGAACACCGCAAAGTTCGGGTTGTTGGTTGATGATGAACCTACGACTTCGAGGACTCCTCACCGCGCTGAGGGTTGGCTACATCCTTTATCCTTTATTTTTCATCTCTCGTGCCAATGGCATGTCTTTTACCAATCAATTATATGAGGTTCTTATAGAACATGAAAGTGATTTAGAATACTTAGAGAGATTTATTTTGCTGGATCAGGTAGATAAGCGTGTCTATATCTACACCTTGATGCCACCTTTTCAGTCCATCATCATTCCATTCTGCTACATTTATCTACGCTTACTTACATTTCATTACAGTTCACTCCGAATCACTCCGCTTCATTTCATGCCATTCCCTTACAAAGCCGACATCAAGGCGAGGCAAGCTGTAGACACGCCAAATTTGCCTAATTCAGAGCATAAAACTCATGTTTTATAGGTTAACATGTGTGATTGACCTTAGAATGATGCCGGGTCTTTTAAAGTTCATTTGGAACTTTGTCAAACGAAATTAGATGTTTTCCAAAGTTTTCCGCAAAAAGCCATAATTTTCAAGCGAAAGTCACACGTAAATCGTGTAAACACAGAAATTGGCTGAGTGACCAGTGCCTAATGACCATGCATTGAAGGTTACATTCAGATTCACACTCCGGACAAGTTTTATTGCATACCGTGCCTTTCCGGTTTGTCGTCGGAGTCATTTTGACCAGTATCGGATCTTCTATTCACTGTCCTAACTTCTGGAAAAAATTCTGAAGTTTTGGAGGGTGTGACGGCTTATCCAATGCTATATAGAGCTTCTTCAGCCTGTTATCTTTCCAATGCAACAAACGGCGTCGAATTCCAAGTTCGGGAGTGTTCGCAATGGCTTCTGGATGAAGAACGCGCAAAACAGTCCCATGCGCCCAGGTCTCTGGTCACATGCACCCAGGACCCAGGGCATGTGGCCTTGCGCCCTACCCCTGAGACACATGACCTTGTGCCCTGACTTGAGGGCACATGTGCCCTGACCTTGAGGCACGAGGGAACCAGTTTTTCACCGAGACTCTACCTCTGAACGGATCGGACCGAATAAGACCGAAAATTTTGAAAGGATTGGATGTGCCCTCACTGGGAGGCGCATGTGCCCATCACCAGGTCGCATGCGCCCTGGGGTAGGGCACAAGGCACCCTATTTTCTAGTGTTGATAAGTCCTGTCGTTCTCCTATAAATAAACTCCGATTCCGGTCATTCCAAAGGCATGTGCACGACCCCCCAGGCATCTCAAGACGTCCGAGCTCCCTCCTACAGTGATTTTGTGATTTTTAGAGAGAGAATTTTAAGTTTTTAAAGAGAGAAAAGTCAGTTCAAGAGAGAGGAAGGCTGGTCTACAGGTGATCTGCTAGGTCTTTCTTCTTCGGCCTCTACAGTAGCGTGTGGACGTCTTCTTCCTGAGCTCTCAACAAAAAAGTTCTTCCTCTCCAAGTCTTCTTCAGTTTGAAATTGATAGCATGTGATTCCTAGGTCAGGACTGGTCGTGACGAGCACAGAAGCAAAGTCGCGCCTGGTAGATCCTGGACTGCTGCTCAGCTTTTTCGACAACCTAGATTTGGCCATATCTCTCTTTATTCTATTCAGAATCTTTCTGTTCTTTTTCCTACCTCTTTGTTTCATGATTCTCTATTCTCCTATTATTTATTTACATTTTTTGCATTATTTTTAGTCTTTTAATCCGAAAATAGAAAAAGAGGGGTTAGAGATAACCCGAATCCGGTCAGTTTTTAGTCAATTGTGTGTTTCATATCATTTTCCTTACATATACTCCACTTTGTTTAGTTATAATTGTCTCTTTCACTTGTTTGTTTGTCTAGTTGCATAGAAAATCAAGCACCCACACGTTGAGGACTCTTCTTCAACGGCCGGCCAAAGAAGGAGAAGCTTTGACTTGCACTCTTCACGCTAAGGTACACACGGTCATCTTTAATTTCATAAATCGGAACCCGCGATTCCTAGCGACCACATGTCTTAATTTTCTACTTCTCACCCTCCTCCCACATGACCTGAACCATCTCTTTGGTGATCAAGAGACACCAAGGGATGAAAGTTTGGGGATCAATATGAGTGTGGGACCGAGGTGAGAGTTGCTTTCCGTGTTTTCTTCCTTTCTTTCTCATCCCCTCTTGAGGTGATGATCCGGATTCATGAACTTCTCTGAAAAAGAGAGGCCCCATCAAATTTTCAGAGTTGACATGGGCCACATTCTCTAGAGTAGGGATCATATGCCCCCAGAGAAGTAGAAATGAGCAAGTCATAGCGTCCCAGCGATCTCTCAAAACCTGGATCAGAGCTAAGTCCTCCTAAAGTATTGACATATGCAGGATGGGACACCAAATCCCATCTCGTCTAGGTGGCGATGCTGGAATAGTTGAAGACCTCGGTATGCCAATCATACCAGCTGCCATAAGATGCGCAACTTTATTTGTCCCTACAAATGTAAAAGTTGTTCTGGTCAAGAAGTAATCACAAAGATAGAAGAGAACTTATGGCCAGTTCAAAGGACATTTACATCACGTGGGGCTGCCGGCTAAGAAGGGCCAACCTCGTTGTCATGCGCACGTGCACGTCGAACCCTGTTTGGCATGTGCAAATTTCAAAATTGGTCAGTTTTTCAATTTCAAAACAATTACCAATAAAAGAATGTTGAAGCTAACATGTGCCCAGACCAGGGGCCCATGTGCCCTAGTTTGTGGGCACATGCGCCCTGGGTCCAGGGCACATGCCCTTGCGCCCTGGTCTGAGGGCACATGCGCCCTAGGTCTAGGGCACATGCCCTTGTGCCCTAGTTTGAGGGCACATACGCCCTGGGTCCAGGGCACATGGACCCTAGATCTGCATCGATCTTCTTCTGACCCGAAAATAGCTCAAACGAACTCGGAATCACATGAAATCATAGTCAAAATGAAGAGATGGAGAGATCTACATTTTCTTTAATTGGAGTACTGACCTTTGAATGAGATTTGGGCTCTAAAAGTGTAGAAGAAGTTGGAGTAGCTCTGGTGAAGAGAGAGGCTACGAGTGGTGAAATGAGCTAGTAAGGTAGTAAGTCAATTTATAGTGGTAAAAATATGTCAAAATCATAAAAATTTTAAAAATTAAAATGCCACTCTTGAAATTGAGTTGATTACAATGCCACTGAAAGAATTTCAAATGGATTTCTGAATTGCTCAAAAAAATTCACTGAAAAAAATGCATGTTTAAATTTTATGAAAAATCCATTTCTTACTGTTAAATCTTGCAAATCATGTTGTAAAATAGTTGTTTTTATCATGCATTGTTTTGGTCATACATTGACAACTTTTCAGGCATAAGGTAAAATTTTGTGAATTTTCTATTGCAAAATTGACATAACAAAATTCATTTTTTTCATAAATGACCAAATTTTGTTTGACAAGCATGAAAAAAATGGCAATAAAAGGATAATCAAGTACAAAGAAGCTGCAACTGAGAAAGATAGCAATGTTGGTCATCTGGACTCTCCTCGGTAAGTGTGCCTAGATGTTGCAATCGGCTCGTACTCCACAAGGCAATGGATGTCTTAGCTTCTTCCATGTCATCATCTGTATCAAGATTCCTGTCTTTGATGAGAGTCAAGTGTGAAAGCATAGGCAGTTCATGGCGAGGCAAACCGATCTAAGAATGACACCTGTAAGGATTATACAGAACAAAAGCTGATCCAGTAACCAATCGAAGATCCAAGCCAGGAGCAAAACAAATCTGAACATCTCTCTGTTGGATAATGACTGGACTATGCACGAAGCCTGAATGACTCATGGAAGCAAGATGGATACGCCAGTTTACCTGTTTCTTCAATGAAGCACATTTGTTGGAAAGCCATGTCAAGAAAATCGAGAGTTGCAGCATACGGGTACAAAGGACTATGCTGGAAAAGCCGTGAAGTGGTAGTAGCACTGCCTGATGGATCAAACTTAAAGTAAAGATCTGTCTAGCAGGCAAACAGTAGAGCACTGCCAAATATAGGGCATCCTATGCAAAAAGAAGACAAGCCACAGTAGAGAAAGCCAAGCACTGAAAGATCAAGCCGCTTGCCACACCAGATTCTGTGAAACACGAGAGTTATCCCTACTCTAAAAAGCCATCTTCTGTGGGAAACAAGAACAAGGCAGCAAGGCAAGTAGCAAAACTCTTGGAGCCATGAAGAAGCTGTGTCTCATCAAGGCCACAAGAAGACAAAGTAGAGATGGTCCAAGCTGCCAATTTTTGAAGGTGAATCCATTTTCCGGCAATAAGGGAGCTGATTTGCTCTGTCTCCATGAAATCCTGCAAGAACTCAAGGCAAGACACTGATCCAAAAGGGATAAACATGTTCGCAATCTCACCTTTTCTAGTACATGGTAGTCTAAGAAACAACTCTGCCTCTTCTAGTAGGATGGTGCATTCAAAAAAGTTAAAGACAAAGGTGTGAGTGTCAAGATGCCATAGCTCTACCAAAGCACCCATCAAACCAAAGTCCAAGTGATATTCTGCATAGTGTTTCGCATGAACCAGAAGATCAGTCAAGCCCCAGACACTCAGGATTGATTTCACCGATAAATGAAGCACTCCAAGCAGATCTTTAAACCAGATAGGTGAGCAGAATCGTCGAGGACCTGGAAAAAAAGGGTGATTCTACATAAAACAACCAAAAGGGGATGTCAGGTATCTGTATTTTCAAAATAAAAAAATGTTTTCCCTAGGGGTAGGGCGCATGTGCCCTCATATGGGGGCACATGCCAAGTGCCCCACTCCGGGCGGATGGACATTGTGGCACCAAATTTTTCCACTTAGCTCGTTTGATACATATTTCAGCAATGCCAGAGTCGATGCAAAAAATCCAACCCAAATTCAAAAAATTCAAGAACAGATGATGCAAACAGGCTCTGGAAATGCCTTAGCATGGCTTTACATGTTACAAATGGCCAAGATAATGTGCTCATTGCCCCCGATCGAGAGCTTTGCAATGGTGCCCAAAACATGGAAAATGGACACCGGAAGGCCGAAATGACCATTTTGCCCCCCGACACTTTGGGACAAGTTGGGCTCTAACATGGAATTCCAACTTTACAACATTGTCAAGGTTGGATAGAGCTAGGTAATGCTCAAAACGGATCAAAAATCCAACCACCGGATGAAGAGATATGCAAGAAAGATCAAATCGGGACGGAAAGCCGTGTCAATGCACCAGGGGCATAATGGTCCGAGCAGCTCCCGGATCAACCCATGGGCTGAAATTTTCAATTTTCATGGTCAAAAACATTGATCTCATGAATATTGATGCATGAAAAATAAATTTGGCCAATGGGAGGAGGTAATTGCATTGAATTACATTTTCTGGCATTATCAACGACCGAGATCACACCGATCAGAGAAATCGGTAAAATCAGAGATCATGGGTAATTTAGGAGATCTCAGCCGCACATTTGGATGTATCATAAAATCAATGGTCATCAATGATTGTCCCATATTTTTTTGATTTAATTTTGGCTGTGTTTAATCAATTTTTGGCCAAAATTAATGGTAGCCGTCAGATCGGGAGTCTTTTAGATGAACAGTCTAGATTGGATTACTCTTTCTCTCTTCCCTCCACTTGGCTGGCCGAACTTCTCCCCATCTGCCATGCTCACAATCCCCTACAAGTTAGGGAGCTGGCTGAACTCCCCATCTGATGTCATAGCTAGCAGCTTTGGCTTATCTCCCTCAACCACCTCAACAAGCTCAATAACTCCCATGGTTTATCCTTATCCCTCTCAACAACCCATGGCCTATCCCCATCTGATGGCTGGCCAAACTAGCCTTCCCACTAACTTGTGTGTTCAATTCTCTAGAATATAGGGGCTGGATGAACCAGCCTTCTTGCCACATGTCATGTGCGCACACCTCCTTGAAAGGAGGAGAAGGTGCGCACCCTTCTCTCCCTCTTTTTCTAGTTGGCGCACAACCATTAGCTCAACAACCATCTATGGGTTATCCTTAGCATACTAAACATCCATTGAGTTATCCTTATCTCCCCTCAACAGCATCTAGCCTTATCCCCATCTGTAGATGGCACCCCTCAGCCTCTATATAAACCTCCCTGCTGCCATGTGCACAAGACAAGCTAATCACCCTGCGGAAGCCCTGCCTCTCCTTCCCCTCACCATCTCTGGTCGAACCTGGCCTTCCTCATATTGCTTGAACATCTTCAGCATCAAGTCATCAAGCTCACCTACCCATTTTGGGTGTGCCAAGTGAAGAAGAAGAAGAAGAAAAAGGCTTCCTCCAGCACGTGCGCCAGCAGCAGGTGCAACCAGCCCACCTGATTGGTGTGCCAACTTCAGAAAGTGCAGCAAGCTCTCTTCATTTCTTTGCTCCATCCAAAAACATCAGAAAAAAGAAGACCCCCTTTTCTCATCCAACAGCAAGAGAATAAGGGTTTGGTGGCACCTTCAGCCTATCGTCTTCAACACCACCTGCAGTGCAAGAGAGAAGAAAAAAATCGGTGAGTAGAAGAAGCGTGCTCCGTTGTAGTCCTTTATTTCTACTCTTCCCCTTCTCTTCTCTACTCATATCCATGGTGTCATACCCTATGAGTAATGCCCATTCAGCTCCTTTGAGTTCCCTCCACGTTGGTCTATAGAAAGCCAACTTTTAGCCCTAAGGGTACCCTCCATTTGGCCATCACAAAAATAGCCTCTTGCTTTCCCCAATAACAGGCCTCTGAACTAGCCCCTTGTGAACCCTTTTGGCCCTCCATTTCAGACCCTAAACCTTTCACTATCATGCCTTTTTTGACCCCACTTATGGTCACTTGAACATGCACCTCCTGCCTCCCCCAATCAGGCCCCGAATGGCATGCAAAATAGGCCCCCTTGCTGGCCCAAGTTTTGCCCCCTTGTGAGCACCCATGTTAGGCCCCTTTGATGGTCACCTAGTTTGCCCAATGTGCAACACACCCAATACAGCTCCTAAAAAACCCCCCAAACAAACCAAACATCCTCTTTGATGTGTGGAAGGAGGGGTGACAGCCCAGGCCTCTTGGAATCCACCAGACGGACCAAGAGTTAAGTCGGGTGACCCTGATTTCTACATGTCAAAATGCCCTTGTACTACCCCTAAATCAAACCCCATGTGTCTTGTTCTCCTTTCCCTTAGAGTATAAGGTGAAGGTTGATGCTTTGAGACTCTCGGAATCCACCGGACAGGCCGAGACTACTCGGGCGGGCCTTCAATTCTCATGCCCTTTGTGCATTCCTAAACCAGTCCTAGTTCACACCTAAACCTGCCAGTTGTGTAGTCCTACCAAAAGCCCCCCTCAATAGCACCTTAGCCAACCCATTCCAGCCCCTATGAGGCTCACCTAGCCCTCTGCTACAGCAAGATGTCAAGATGCAAAAAATGGAGTGCAAATCAGGCCAACCGGGCCATGGAGTTGTAAATCATACCCATTGGGTCATGAAGCTCAAAATAGGCCGCCAGGGCCAATGAAGCTCAAGATTGGGCCAACTGGGCCGACATGATATGAAGCCGGCCTTCTCAAGCCATGAGACATGAAGACCAGCCCATTGTGCTAATGAAGCTGGCCTATTGGGCCTTGAACATTAAAAATCACATTTAACTAAATCTGAGGGCAAGATGCCAAAATTAAATAAGGAGTTAGCACCACCACGTGGGCACTCCACCTTGGGCAGCTAGCTCGGACATGTATCCGGTATGTTGACCCAGATGTAGGCACGGGCTGGCTCCCGTTGCAGACGTCCTCTCTTCGTCCTGGTGCCCGGAGATCATCCCGAAGTGAGAAAGAAGCCGGTCTATGCTCTGACGTGCTGCACTTATGATCATCGGCTTCTACAGATTTTTTTGGTCATTTCATGGCCTTATTCCTTCATAAAAAGTGTGCTTCATCAAGATATCTTTCATCTCCAACAAACGGATATCAATTCTGACATTCCCTCGGCTTGTTACGGCTACAACACCGGCGTTGCACAGACAGATCCGAAGTCTTATCTTCTAAGTCATCATATTCTCAGTCAATTTTAGTACATTTAATGATAAATTCATCCTATACATCCTTCATAGAAATTTTTCCCCGGTGAGTCCTCTTTTATCTACAATAAGAATCATTCAATTCAGATATATGTCGTTCTCATTGCATGTCCTACATCAACTTTGTGCTGGGAGTTTCCAGAACATCACTGTCCAAGATCCGGCTTATCAGGTAAATTCATACAATTTATCATAAGATTCAAGCAATTAACATCAAACCACCCTCGGTGAGTTATCTTTATTTTTAAACAAATGGCATTCGATTCTGACATCGGTGCTATCTATTATGGTCTCTACATCAAAGTCACGCCAGTTTACATTGAATCTGTCCAACCCGGTTGCCACTTTGCCTGGGTTGTGTTATCTTTAATCATTCATATTATCTTTGCTAAATTTTCATTCATATAATTTAGTTTATATTTAAGCATCATTTTTATTCTATTTTTCATCATTATATATATCACAAATAACAAAAAAAAGGGTTAGGGCTAACCCCAAATCCGGTGAGTTTGTTTCCAGTTGTCGTTCATGTTATAGTTTTTACAAGTTACTACACTTCACTCAGTTCTATTCCTTATTCACCTGTTTTCTTGTCTTATTGTCTTCTAGTTGCACAAATACATCAATCTAGCATCGGTTGGAGACTCTTCTTCATCGTCCGGCCGAAGAAGAAGAAGGTTGAACCTGCACACATTCTCTCCCACGCTAAGGTATACACGGTCAAATCAACTTATCTCTTGTTTCTATTCCATAAAGCGGAGCCCGTGGCTCCTGGCGGCCACCTCTTTTATTCATGTTCTAAGTTCATCTCCTCCTCACTTTCCTTTCACATGACCCGAACCATCTCCGGTGCTCGAGCGACGCCGTGAGATGAAAGTTTGGAAATCAATGTGAAAGTGGGACCGAGGTGAGGATTTTTATCACTTTTTGAGTGTTTTCCGATTCACTCCCTTTCCCCTATTCTATCTTTCACCCTTTTCTTGAGGTGTCGATCTGGAACCCGTTTCTGGAGTCGACATGATGGAGTGTCCAAGGTGGGAACAAATCTGAAGTAAAGGTAAAAGGGATGGTCCACATGGGGACCATTTAAAAATAGGGTGGCTCATGCAGGAACCGAGTTTTGGAAAGGTGGGTGGTTCATACGGGAACCAGTTTTTGAAGGAAAAGGGGTGGTTCACGCGGGAACCGGTTGTTTGATTGGTAAAAGAAAAGGAAGGCCACATGGGGCCAATCTAAAGTGGTGCAAAGGGGTGGTCCACGTGGGGACTGATCTGAAAGTGGGTTGGTTCATGCGGGAACCAGTTTAGAAAAGGGGTTGGTTCACGCAGGAATCGGTTTTTCTGAAGAAAAGGGTGGTTCACGCGAGAACCGGAGTAAAAGATGACAAAATAAAAAGAAGGTCATGTGGGGCCAATCTGATGGCGCTTCAAAGAGGTGATCCATGTGGGGACCAATCTGAAAATAAGTTGGTTCATGCAAGAACTGAGTTGAAAAGAAAGGTGGTTCATGCAGGAACCTGTTTATAAGAAAAAAAGAGTGGTTCATGCGAGAACCGAGTTGAAATTGAAAGAAAGCAAGTCAAGTCCACATGGGGGACAATCTTAAAGAAAGAGTAAACAGCAAGTTTAAAGGCAAATGAACATGAGAAAGGTGCAAGACAAGCCGGTTCGTGCGGGAACCAAGTCGGAAAACAACTAGTTGCACGGTTGAATCAAGCTAGCACAGTTCAAGACATTGGTTTTCCAACTCACTCCCTTTCCCCTATTCCATCATCACCTTTTATTGAGGTGCCGATCCGGAACCCATTTCTGGAGTCAATAGCTTTTTGGTCATGTGAAAGGAGAGGGAGGAGTAGAATGACTTAGAACATGAATAAAGAAAATGTGGTCTCCAGGAGCCGCGGGCTCCACTTTATGGAATAAAAGACAAGATTGAGTTGATCGTGTGTACCTTAGCGCAAGAGATGATATGCAAGTTCAACCTTCTTTCTCTTTGGCCGGCCGATGAGGGAGAGTCTAACCGGTGCTAGCTTGATCAATCTGTGCAACTAGAACAAGGAAACAAGTGAAGGATTTAATTAGACTTGTGGGAAGTGTTGAAACTGAAAGAGGAAGATAAAAGAAAGAAGCAATCGGAATCGAACTCACCGGATTGGGGCGAGCCCTAACCCCTTTTTTAGTATTTTTTGATTATGTAAAATAATGCAAAAACTAAATGAAAATGACTTAAGGATGCTGTAGATGAAAGATAATAAAGACTTATGAAGTAGAACAGCTCGGATCGGAGCTGGGATGAGCAAAGAAGACCAGTCTGGATGGTCTGCCCTCGGATGGGTGCAGTCTCCTCTGGTGCGACTTCGGTGAAGAAAATTCTACAGATGACCCCTATGTTAGAATTGAGTGCCATTTATTTCTATGAATGGAGAACTTGGAGAGGAATAGATCTTCTATTTGTGACTTCTTTGGAATCCATCTATACCGGTCTTTAGAAAATATGGAAGTGAACAGATATGGAAAACAAAACCTGGATGTATGCCCTTGGTGCAGCAATCACCATGGACGAATAGCAAGTTGGAATCAAGTACCTCTAGTTGCAAATAAAAGAGGATGAGGATAGGAATAACTCTTCTGTTGACCACTTTTGCAGAAGAAGCCCCAAATTTTCTGTAGAAGCCGATGAAGTTTGGTGAGTTAAAGCGCATGGATCGGGCCTTCTTCTTTACTTTGGGATCAATCCCTTGGCGTAGGCTCGGATTTAAATGTCGAGATAGCCTCGAGAGGGAGCTTGGATGACCTCAGGACGAGCTAGAGCATGGGTGGTAACCCTGGGTCATTGGGAATAGCCTGGTATTTATAGAGAAGAAGAACCGATTCAAAACAATGAAACTGGCTGACTACACCCTCAGGTTAAGGGTGCGCAGGCCGTGCCCTCAACCTGAGGGCGCGGTCAGCGTGCCCTCGAGTCAGGGACGCATTCAGCGATTTATTGCTAAAAATCGTCGGAATATTCCAGAAATTACTAAAAAATAGACTTGATAAGATGAACGCGCCCCCGACTCGGGGGCGTGGTCAAAATAATCGATTTTAAGTGGGGGAAACCTTCCAAAATCCGGTTTAGAAGGTCCAAACTGGGGTAGTTTCCGGTTTCCGAAATTGACCGCTCCCTCAGTCTGGGGGCACACTGACCGCACCCTCAGTCTGAGGGTGCACAGGCCATGCCATCACATTGAGGGCATGGTGACCGTGCCCTCACCTTTCAAGGGTGCCAAGGGCGCGGTACACTCTCTCTCCTATGCGCATGTTCTGCAAGCCGTAACTTGCAAACAAGATGTCTTATTCGGCTCCCGTTTGTTGCATTGGAAAGAGGGCCTTCAACTGCATCTCTTCAAGTCAATAAAACAGCCGGCATGACTCTTGAGACATTCGCATGGGGCTTTGACTACTAGTTTACCCTCTTGCGAAAAGCCAAAAATCAAGACGGTAATCCTGAAAAGCACGATTTTGATCGAGGAATATCGAGTCAACTCGGGATGACTTAAAATGATAACTGAACAAGTCCGGCATGATTGGAAAAACTTAAAATTATCGAAAAATCCGAGATTAACCCAGTAAACATGAGACGATCCTCAGGAAAGCCGGGAATAACCGAGAAACCCTATAATTGACCGAAATGGCCGTGTGGCCCCAGATGATGACAATGTACAGCTAAGATCGGCCCAGACAACCTAGAAAGGCCTAGTGATGACCAAAAAGGCCTAACACGTGGTCCAGGATAGCCGTGTCAACACGGATCAGAAAGTCGTAATGAAAAGCCGTTATAGACTGACGCCTACCAGAATGACTTGTCGGAAACCTCAGATGTTACGGAACACACGCGGGACTCCCGAGACCTTCAATTATGGATCATTCAAGATCGGTCATTGAGCAAACTTCATATTTTCGCGATTAATGCATGACTCTAGCTTGAAGGTTACAGCATTACTTCAGAAATCATCGGTCCATTCCCAACTTAAGGGGGTCTCCACCAACATCCTTAGCTCATCTCCACAAGGTGATCTAGATCAAATAATAGTCAAATAAAGGATATCGCCCATGGAATAAGAGTCTGGGGCTCCGAATTAGGCTAAATTGGTATGTCTACACTTGGCACACCAAAGAGAAGAAGAGGAAGAGCTAACTTTCTGCAATCATCCACACCAGAGGAGGAAGGGTTGGAGCTTCTGAAGATGGTGATTGCATACCAAGGAGAGGAGGGAGAGCTGGAGTAGGGCCGGCGCATAGGTGCACATGGCTAGGGTGTGGCCAAGGCTAGATGGCAGGCCTTGAAATAGGAGAGTGGGTGTCTTCTGCAAATGAGGATAAGGCTAAGGTATTGAGAGTTTTAATGCCAAAAGAGGTATACTTCGGCAAGACTCCTTGTGAAAGAAGAAGTCTCACACATATGATGTGTGTGTAAGCTAAGAAGGTATGTGCACCTGCTCCTACTTTGTAGGTGATATTACGAACAAATTAGCTAGGAGAAGGCTGATGTTTAGCCAAATAATGGTCATCTGATAGGTAAGATAAGGCTGAGGAAGACAAGGCTCAGCTAGGAGATAAGGATAAGCCAAATGGGAGATGAGATGATTGAAAGATAAGGCTTATCTCAAAAAGGATAATGATAACCATTTTATCTTCAAGAAAGTTTATCCGAGAAAAACTCCACTAGAGAAGGAGTCTTGGGCCAACTTAGGTTCGCCAAGATTAGATGAGGGTGAGGGTGTTCGGCCAAGGATGAGCTGGCACACAAGGATGGAGATCTAATCTAGTCCGTTGATTCAAATACTCTTGATCCCACAGTTATCATTAATTCTGGCTAAAAAGTAATTAAACACACCTAGAATCAATCCAGAATAAGCTCTAATGATCATTGATCTTGTGCACCATCAAGATGTGTGGTTATATTGCTAGAAACTATAATCTAGTGTAATTAAATTCTCTTGTTGGCCAAATTTTAATTCCAATGCATCAATATTCTCAAAACTAAAGTCATGGACTGGGAAATTGAAATTTTCAGCCTGAAGGCTGATCTAAAAATTTGTTGGACCATCATGCCCCTAGTGTGATGTGGGAACCTCAGGAATCATTTTTTTATTCTTTGAAAAGATTTCTTATTTTTGTATATTTCGAAATATCGACATCCAAATTTTCTAGTAAAGTAGGTGATAGACCATAAAAATACTAGATAGTCCAAGTGATATTAAAAGAGTATAGAACCGAGGTTCGGGTTCTGTGAAAAATTTTTGGCCTCTCTCCATCGGATGGTGCGAATATCCGATGTTCATTTACATCTAGCAAACACTCGAACACCCTTGATTAACTGCCATAGCGATCTTGTTTGACGAGAGCGTGCACATCCACAATGTATAAAGAACACAAAGGGCCCTGGCCTTTTAGGCCCGATGAGATGCAAACAAGTTTGATTAGATTTTGTTTGAAGTTGTTTTATGTTGATTTATGAATTGATTTTGATGTGATTTGAAATGTTGATTTCAGATTTCCATTTGACTTGGATTTGAATGTTAAGTGTTTCGAGCTTGTTTGATTTGTTTGGTTTGTTTTACTTCAATTGGTTGAAGTTTATTTTATTTTTTGTTTGAACTTGATATTTTCGATGTGTTGATCAATTTTGACTTGTTTAAGTTTAATTGATATGTGTTGAGTCATTTTCATGTGATTTTCTCATGTCGGTTGGTGTTTTAATACTAATTCGGGTGTGTTTGGTATGTTTTAGATGTTTTGAAGTTTGGTTCAAATTGTTAATGATCTGAATGTGACATTTTTAAGATGAATTTCAGATGCATTAATGCTTTCATTTTGTGTTCTTTTCAATTGGTTGTAAATTATTTGATGTGCACTTGTTTAAGCATTTGAATTCAAATAGATTAAGTGTATTGAATCAATTTTTCCAAATTGTATTAAATCTGATTTTTATTGAATGTTAAAGCTTTAATGATCTGTTTCAAGCATGTTTTAAGGTTGATTTGAATGTATTTTCAGATTTAATTAAGTTAACTTCAGATTTGGTTAACTCTTGTTCGGTTTGCATCACATCCGGTCTGTCAAGCTAGTGTCGATGCCCGGTCACATGCAATCAACTCGGCACTTGAAATGTTCATTGAATATTCATGTTCATGCTGGTGTACATCAGATGTGGCAGTTCATATGCCATGAATAATGCTTGTCGAAGTGTCAAAGTCCTTTCCTTTGGTGTAAAATCCCACTTGACCGGGAAAATTTTGGCAGCATGCCGCCTTATTTTCCAATCGGTGTGGAATTTTTACACATCCTACATGGCATAGTCTTTTGACTTTCCAAGTAGAGGGAAGGATCGTCTGCAACGGGAGCCGGCCCACGCCTACGTCCGGGTCAGCATTCCGGTGCAAGCCGGATGAGCCGCCCAATGGGGAGCGCCCACGTGGTGATGCTAACTTCTTATTTAATTTTGGCATTTCGCCTTAAGATTTAGTTAAGTGTGCTTTTTAAATGTCCAAGGCCCAATAGGCCAGCTTCATCAGCACAATGGGCTGGTCTTCATGTCGCATGGCCTGAGAAGGCCGACTTCATGCCATGTCGGCCCGGTTGGCCCAATCTTGAGCTTCATGGGCCCTAGCAGCCTGCTTTGAGCTTCATGACCCAATGGGACTAATTTTCACCACCATGGCCTGATTGACCTGATTTGCACACCATATTTGCACCTTGACATCTTGCTGTGGCAGCGGAGTAGGTGAGCCTCAGAGGGGATGGAATGGGTTGGCTAAGGTGCTGTTTAGGTAGGTTTTTGGTAGGATTGCACAAGGGGCAAGTTTAGGTGTGAACTAAGACTGGTTTAGGAATGCACAAAGGGCATTTTGACATGTAAAAATCAGGGCCACCTGGCTTAACTCTTGGCCCATCCGGCGGATTCCAAGAGGCCCGGGCTGTCACCCCTCCTTCCACACATCAAAGAGGATGTTTGGTTTGTTTGGGCGTGCTGTAGGAGCTGTATTGGGTGTGTTGCACATAGGGCAAACTAGGTGACCATTAAAGGGGCCTGACATGAGTGCTCACAACGGGGGCAGAACTTGGGCAAGCAAGGGGGCCTGTTTTGCATGCCATTCGGGGCCTGATTGGGGGAGGCAGGAGGTGAATGTACAAGTGACCATCAGTGGGGTCAAACTAAGCATGATAGTACAAGGTTTAGAGGCCAACATAGAGGTCAAAAAGGGTGCACAAAGGGGCTGGTTCAGAGGCCTATTTTAAGAGGCAGCAAGGAACTATTTTTCTGATGGCCAAATAGAGGGTACACTTAGGGCTTTCTGTAGACAAATGTGAAGGGCACTCAAAGGGGCTGAATGGGCATTACTCAGAGGGTATGCCACCATGGAGAGGGGTAGATAAGAGAAGGGGAAGAGTTGAATTAAAAGGCTACATCGGAACACACTTTTTCAACTCACCATTTTTTCTTCTTTCTTGCACTGCATGTGGTGTTGAAGATGATGAGCTGAAGGTGCCACCAAACCCTTATTCTCTTGCTGTTGGATGAAAAAAAGGGGTCTTCCCCTTGCTGATGTTGATGTATGGAGCAAAGGGATGAAGAGAGCTTGCTGCACTTGCTGAAGTTGGCACACCAATCAGGTGTGCTAGTTGCACTTGCTGCTGGCGCACCTGCTGGAGGGAGGTCTTTTCTCCTTCTTCTTATTCACTTGGCACACCACAAAGGGGATGGAGAGGTTTATGACTTGCTGATGAAGACGTCCAAGCAAGGATAAGATGTCTTGGAGCAGGGTAGATGGAGGAGAGGCAGGGCTTCCGCAGGGTGATCAGCTTGCCTTCCACATGGCCAGTAGGGGGGTTTATATAGGAGTTGATGCCGCCATCTGCAGGAGGAGATAAGGCTGGAGGTTGTTGAGGGAAGATAAGGATAACTCAAGGGAGGTTGAGGATGATAAGGATAACCCATAGTTGGTTGTTGAGAGGGATAAGGATAAACCATGGGGGTTGTTGAGCTTGTTGAGGTGGTTGAGGGAGATAAGCCAAAGTTGCTAGCTATGCCATCAGATGAGGAGTTCTGCCAGCTCCCTAACTTGTAGGGGATTTTGTGCATGGCAGATGGGGAGGAGTTCGGCCAGCCAAGTGGAGGGAAGAGAGAGAGAGTGATCCAATCTAGACCATTCATCTAACAGACTCCCGATCCGACGGCTATCATTAATTTCGGCCAAAAATTGATTAAACATAGCCAAAATTAAATCAAAAAAATATGGGACAATAAATGATGAAAATTGATCTTATTATCCATACAAATGTGTGACTGAGATCTCCCAAATTGCCCAGGATCTCTGATTTTACCAATTTCTCTGATCGGTGCGATCTCGGCCGTCGATAATGCCAGAAACTGTAATTGAGTGTAATTACTTTCTCCCATTGGCCAAATTTATTTTGCATGAATAAATATTCATGAGATCAAAGTTTTGGGTCATGAAAATTGAAATTTTTAGCCCATGGGTCGATCTGGAGCTAACCGGACCATTATGCCCCTAGTGCGACAACATACGGCTTTACGTCCGGATTTGCTCTTTCTTGCGTATCTCTTCATCCGGTGGCCGGATTTTCGATCCGTTTCAAGCGTTGCCTAGCTCTATCCAACCTTGACAATGTGGTAAAGTTGGAATTCCATGTTAGAGTCCCAATTTATCCCAAAGTGTCGGGGGCAAAATGGTCATTTCGGCCTTCCAATGTCCGTTTTTTATGTTTTGGGCACCGTTGGGAAGCTCTTGACCGGGGCTATGCAATGAGCACATTATATTGGATATTTTTAGTATGTAAAGCCATGCCAAGGCATTTATAGATCCTATTTACATCATCTATTCATGAATTTTTCGAATCTGGGTCAGATTTTCTGCACCGGCTTCGGCATTGCTGAAATTTGTATCAAGCAAGCTAAGCGAAAAAATTTGATGCCAACATGTGATCTAACACAGACTTTGGCCGGATTTGATATTCCTTGCCAAATGGTGGTTGGATTTTCAATCCATTTTGAGCATTGTCTAGCTCTATCTACTACTGACAATATGGTAAATTTGGATTTTTTTGATAGAGTCCCAACTTGTCCCAAAGTGTTAGGGACAAAATGGTCATTTTGGTCTTTTGGTGTCTGTTTCTATATTTTGGGCACCATTGCGAAGCTCTGGATTGGGGCTATGCAATGAGCTTTTTATCTTGTCATTTGGAGCCTATCAAGCCATGTCAAGACATTTCAAAGCTTGTTTGCATCATTTGGTCCTTATTTTATCAAATATGGGTCATATTTCCATCTAGCTTTGGCATTGCTCAATTCTACTTTAAGCTAGCTGAATGAAAATTTTTGGGTGCCAACATTTTTCTTATTAAACCTATTAAGAAGAAAGTGATGCATAAGTTCTACATTTTGAAATTTAAAAAGATAAATAGGTAATAAATTTAAAAATTAAAAGTTACCACCCTGTCCAATCATTTGTTATCAATGTACATCCCCTTTCTTTTCAAAATATATTCAAATGAATTGACATATTTTTTAATGTCTTCCACCTCTTTGAGAAGAAAGTATTACATATCTCTTTTAGGGTTGGTCTGGGCACTTCCATACTGACGTCACTATGGTGTCAATCGTGGACTCATAATATGGCATGTTTTCAATGTGTGCTGGTAGGCTACTATGAAAAAATCATCTTAATATTTCTCAACTAATCTTCTCCTTGCAAATCTACAAATTCTTCATTTCTATTTGTGATGGTGGTTTTCTTTGTCATGGGCCACGAGCATGTGCCTTAACCTATGAATAAGCTAGTATGCTAATACATGTTTTCACCCGCAAATAACTTGTAGTATGTCCCCATTGCATGTATCAGATTATTTTAATAATAATTATTAAATATCAATGTCAAAGAGAAATTTGTGTCACTTACTAAATGTTAATGGTGTACCAACATTGAAACCTTCATACAAAGGAGTCATCGGGTGTTCCTGTCCAATCTTGTATATGTGAATTTCACAATTTAAAAGTTGAACATTTTCTTCCTAGACAGTCTTCTTATGTTACTTTGAAACTCTCTTTGCATGTTCAATTATTTGTAATGGGGTGTTTGGTTGCATGATAATGGAGGTTTTTATTTTAATTTTTAAAAATTATAAGAAAACTTGTTAAAAGAGGTGTTTGACAACCTTGACAATTTTATGTTTTGAAAGTGATTTTCTTCTTAAACAAAAAAGAGGGTCTCACCTCTTTCTTTTTTCTTGTGGTCCCCCACTTTGTTTGGTCATGAATGGTAGTTACTCTTTTTTGTTATCACATCCCTCCAAACATGATAATTTTATGTCATGAGTTGGTTCACTTTTTATTTTAATATATTTTTTTATCATGAAAGTGTACAAAAAAATAGCATGCAACCAAACACCCCATAAATATCTATGGAATTAGGCTCTTACCTTAGTTGGATATCAACTTGCACTATTGTCAAGTCCAATTGTTCTGAGTCATTTCGGAAGTTTGAGTGTCACGGCCTTTAGAAGTATGGTAAGTAAAATTTAAAAATACAAAAATAACACTTAAAAAGGGGGTTATTAACACATTTGAACAAAAAAAATCTCTCCAAAGTTGAAATGAATAGGAAAATTAATATTATTGAAATACTTTATAGAGAGAAATTGTACTATTTGAATATTTGAGAGAATTTTTAGAATTAGAAGAGAGTTGAGAGTGAGTGGGGGAGGGTGAGAGGGGCCTTGAGGGGCTTAGAAAGTCTCCCCTATGACTAAACCCTAAACTTCGTTGGGTTAGCCATTGGTGAACCGGACAAGAAATTCCCATCTTTATCGGAACTTAAAATTATTTGTATGGACTATATTCAAGTTTTATATTTTTGAAATATGTTTTCGGACACCAATCATTTTTTTTAAATCATGTCCATGGTCAAAATAGTTATAAAAAAATTAATTTTTATATACATTTAAAATTATTTATTTATTTTTATATTCTACATAAATAATTTGCTTATTAAATTTTATACACCTAGCAATACAGTTGACGCCATGTTTATACTATATTCCGTGGATGTTAATTATACATTTCGTCGTCATAGAGGTTTTGATGTGAAATCATTCCTTTACAGCATGTTTGTTTACAGTATCAAGCACCTGTATTGATATCAGTTTCAAAACTAATATTGATACTTTGTATCAATGGGTGTTTGGATACCAATATTAATTTTAAAATTAATAGTTAAAAAAGTATCATAAATAATTCAGGTGAAGAACTGTATTAAAACTGATACAGACGCCTCTATGCTGATGCCTCCCCACCCGTCGCCCCCCCACGGCTGCGGAGAGAACCCCCCCGGCCGTTGCCCCCCGCGGCAAACACCCCCCCGCAGCTGCGGAGAGAACCCCCCCCAGGAGTCCCCCCCCCCGTGGCTGCAGAGAGAACCTCGCAGCAGACGCCCGTCGTATGGCGGTGCCTCGCCGGGTTCCGGGGAGCCCGCGGCCGGGAGCTCAAGATCGTGACCATCTGCAAGGCCAACGCCTCCACGGCGAGGAGCTCGATGATGAGAAACGAGCAAGCCATCGGCACCGTCAGCGCCGATCTGATCTGCCCCCGGCGGGCGGCGCTGTCGGATCTGGCGGTGCTGATCGCCGGGGGGTTCACGGACGAGACGGAGGCCGTGGCGGACATGGTGGAGAGCTGGACCGGTGGGCCGGACCTGGTGGTTTACAGCTCGAACCTGACGTTCATGGACCTGGAAGATGTGGATGCCTATGGGATGGAGCTGAAAGGCCAGGCGCCAGCCTTCGTGAACTACAGCGTCGAAGGGGTGGGGGACGAAGGCGCCGTGCTGGTGTTCCGGGGGCCCAAGGCAGCCGAAGAAGAGGATGGAGCTGCTGCAGGGAGAACTGTGAATGTGATCCTGGAAGAGGACCAAATCCTTCGTCTGAGGAACGAGATCCCCCCCCGCGGCTGCGGAGTAATATCAATTTTAATATTGATATAACATTACCAAACATTTAAAAAAACTTAATACTATCACTTTTGATATTGATATTACATCTTCTTAGAATATCAATATCAAAATTGGTATTGTATCAATTTTGATACTCTAACCAAACAAGCCATTAGATGCTTCAAAATTTTCATAATATCTCAATAAAATTTAACACTTTTTGCCACCAGCAAAGTTGGACAAAATTAAAAGTTTAAATTATCTTATTTTTGTCTAAACAAATGACCTGAAACGTAAGAGGTGAGATTGAAATTTCAAATTTTTATATCAAATCAAAACAAATACCACTTAAGTGCTAGAATTCTTAGGCAGTTCGCACAGGTACTTCTCTGGAAAAGATTACAGTTCCAATATAAAGAACTTGAGGTTGTAAACAAGAATTGCTTTCTTTACTGGGTAGCAGAACATTGAGATGAACAGAAAGCTAATCGCTTATGGGGTGTTTGGTTTCATGATAAAAAAATTATATTAAAATAAAAAGTGAACCAACTCATTACATAAAATTATCATGTTTGGAGGGATGTGGTAACAAAAAAAAGTAACAACCATCCATGACCAAACAAAGTGGGGGACCACAAGAAAAAAGAAAGAGGTGAGACCCTCTTTTTTTGTTTAAGAAGAAAATCACTTTCAAAACATAAATTTGTCGTGGTTGCCAAACACCTCTTTTAACAAGTTTTCTTATAATTTTTAAAAATTAAAATAAAAATATTTATTATCACTCAACCAAACACCCCATTATTCTCAAATGACATGTATAATAAACAGCCGACACATATCTGCTCTCTTTCATCAAATCCGATACTACACAGGCAAGCATAGCCATTATTCATTAACCCCCCAAGTCCTAAACGATATGTTATACCAGTTTGCTTTTTTAAAAAAAATGAAAACCCACGTGTAACACCCCCTAAGCCCTAAATGATCTATAATACCCATTGTGGGAACCTCGGGAATGTTTTTTTTATTTTAAAAAAAAAGTGATTAAAAGATTTGTTTTTTAATGTTGAAATATCGTACCCAAATTTTCTAGTAAAGTAGGTGATAAACCATAAAAATACTAGATAGTCCAGGTGATATTAGAAGAGTATAGAACTGAGGTTTGAGTTCTGTGAAAATATGTTTGACCTCTCCGCATCGGATGGTGCGAATATCCGATGTTCATTTACATCGAGCAAACACTCGAACACCCTTGATTTACTATCATAGCAATCTTGTTTCACAAGAGCGTGCACATCCACAATGTATAAAGAACACAAAGGGCCGTGACCTTTCAGACCCGATGAGATGGAAACAAGTTTGATTAGATTTGGTTTGGAGTTGACTTATGTTGATTTATGAATTGATTTTGATGTGGTTTGAAATGTTAATTTCATATTTTAATTTGACTAGGATTTGGATGATATTTGTTTTGAGCTTGTTTATTTTACTTCAATTGGTTGAAGTTTATTTTATTTTTGTTTGAACTTGATATTTTAGATGTGTTGATCAATTTCGACCTGTTTAAGTTTAATTGACATGTGTTGAGTCATTTTCATATGATTTTCTAATGTCGGTTGGTGTTTTAATACCGATTCGGGTGCGTTCGGTATGTTTTAAATGTTTTGAAGTTTGGTTCAAATTGATTAAACTTGAACTTCAAATTGTTAATGATCTGAATTTGACATGTTTTAAGATGAATTTCATATGCATTAATGTTTTCCTTATGTGTTCTTTTCAATTGGTTGTGAATTATTTGATTTGCACTTATTTAGAAAATTGAACTACAATGGATTAAATACATTGAATCAATTCCTCCAGATTGTGTTAGATCTGATTTTGGTTGAATGTTAAAGCTTTAAGACCTGTTTTAAGTGTGTTTTAAAATTGTTATGAATGTATTTTTTAGATATGATTAAGTTAACTTCAGATTTGGTTAACTCTTGTTTGGTTTACATCACATCTGGTCTATCAGGCTGGTGTCGATGCCCAATCACATGCAATCAACTTGGCACTTGAAATTTTCATGTTCAAAGTATTCCATGTCAAAGTACATCAGATGTGGCATTTCATAGGCCATGTTCAATGCTGTCAATGGTGCAAATGTGTGAATGCCCTTCCCTTAGTGTAAAATCCCACTTGACCGGGAAAATTTTGGCAGCATGCCGCCTTATTTTCCGATCGGTGTGGAATTTTTACCCATCCTACATGGCATAGTCTTTTGACTTTCCAAGTAGTGGGAAGGATCGTCTGCAACGGGAGCCGGCCCATGCCTACGTCCAGGTCAGAGTTCCGATAAAAGCCGGATGAGCCACCCAAGGTGGAGCGCCCACGTGGTGGTGCTAACCCCTTATTTAATTTTGGCATTTCACCTTCAGATTTAGTTAAGTGTAATTTTTAAATGTCCAATGCCCAATTGTCGACTCCAGAAACGGGTTCCAGATCGGCATCTCAAGAGAAGGTGAAAGATAGAATAGGGGGAAGGGAGTGAATCGGAAAACACTCGAAAAGCGGTAAAATTCTTACCTCGGTCCCAGACTCACATTGATCCCCGAACTTTCATATCACGGCGTCGCTCGAGCACCAGAGATGGTTTGGGTCATGTGGGAGGAAAGAGAAGAATAAATGACTTAATGCATGAGAAGATTGAAGAAGTGGTCGCCAGGAGCCGCAGGCTCCGTTTTATGTATTGAAAATAGAAAGAAGTTGACCGTGTGCACCTTAGCGTGGGAGAGAGTGTGTGAGTTCAACCTCCTTCCTCTTCGGCCGGCCGATGAGGGAGAGTCCAACCGATGCTAGCTTGATGTACCTGTGCAACTAGTAGACAAAGAAGACAAGAAAACAAGTGAAGGGAGGATTAGAACTGTGTGAAGTGTAGTAACTGTAAAAAAAATAACACAAAATGGCAATTGGAAACAAACTCACCGGATTCGGGGTTAGCCCTAACCCCTTTTTTTGGTTTTTTATAATGTATGAAATGATGCAAGATTGAATAAAAATGATGCTTAAATATGAACTAAATGATTTGAATGAAGAGTTAGCAAAGAGAATATGAATGGTTAAAGACAACACAACCCAGGCAAAGTGACAACCGGGTTGAACAGATTCAACGTAAACTGTGCATATCTGATGCAGAGACCGTAACGAACAACACCAATGTTAGAATAAAGTAATATTTGTTTCAAAATAAAGAGGACTCACCGAGGGTGTTTTGATATGAAGGCAAGTTTTCTTGAATTTTATGATAAGTAATCTGATTTTACCTGATAAGCCGGATCTTGGACAGTGAAGTTCTAGAAACTCCCAGCACAATGTTGATGTAGGTTGTTCTATGGGCACCAAAGATATATGAATTAAATGATTATTGTTTTAAATAAAATAGGACTCAATAAGGAACAATTTCTATGAAGGATGTATAGGCTGAATCCACCATTCAATGTACTAAAATTGACTGAGAAGACAATGACTTAGAAGAGAAGCCTTCGGATCTGTCTGTGCAGCACCGGTGTTGAAGCCATAAAAAGCCGAGGGAATGTCAGAATTGATCTATGTTTGTTGGATATGAAAGATATCTTGATTAAGAACACTTCTTCTGAAGGAAGTCAGCCCGTAAAATGGCTATAAAGATCTGCATAGGATGATGATCAGCAGTGCATCATGTCGGAGCATAGACTGGCTTCTTTCTCAATTTGGGACGATCTCCGGGCACCGGGAAAAAGAGAGAACGATTTGTGGAGGTTGGGACGAGCCTAGGGTGGCTGGAAGACAAGGATAAGAGTGTTGGAGGATGGGGATGCCCTTCTTAGGTCGCTCATATGAGTCTCCCTTTATAGGGGATGAGAACCAGGTCAAAAAATAGTAAGTTTTGATACATCCGACCATAGGTTGGATTTCCTCCATTTAATGTTACTAATTTTCATTCTGAGGCATCTAGAAACTTACCCAAATGATTGAAAGGAATTTAAAACCGTGGATCATCTTCCCCTTGTTCAAAATATGTCTCCACTTGCAGAGGAAACAAATCTAGTCTAAAAATGGCAAGTTTTGATGTATAAGACAACAAGTTGGATTGCCATCATTTGATGATGTTAATTTCTACCATGAAGCTTCCAGATACTATAACAAGTGATATTGAGGATGAAAAAGGAAGTTAAGGTCGTGAATTGTTCAGATATATGCCGAATGGGCTGGGATTGCATGCAATTGGGCTTGATAAGTGCTGCGTGCGGATAGAACTGCACATCTGACTTCTAAAATGCGTTGCGGACAAATGGTAGATCAGAATTGAATTCCGTTTGTTGCATTAAAAAGAAGACTCAGAGAGAAAGATTATTATGTTGAAGACTTCTTCATTGGATGTCCACATAATCCTGTGAAAAAATTTCAAGTAGAAGATGGATATGCTGGGAAAAGCATAATCTGGCACACCACCAAAAGTCTCTTGTTCGAAAAACACGGATTTGATTAGAAATTAGCAAATGATCCTAATATTTCCAATAAGCACCTCGGCTCATCCAAAAGAGTGATTCATCATGATTTTGATGGCCTAAAAGAGATGTTGCCAATGGAATAATGGTTTAAGCTCTAAATAAGGCCAAATTGGCGTGTCTACAGCTTGCCTCGCCTTGATGTCGGCTTTGCAAGGGCATGACATGTAGCGTAGCAGAGTGAAATGTAGAGAAAGCGTAGCGAAGCGAGATGGATCGTAGTGGAATGTAGTGCATAAAAATGGCGATGGACTGAAAAGGTGACATCAATGTGTAGATATAGACACACTCAACGACCAGATTCGGCAAGACGAATCTCCTCAAGTCTCCAAGTTAACCGCCACGTTTCATCAAGTCTTCCTATGTTCGATTGGTAAAAGATGTGCCATTGGCACGAGAGAATAATAGCGAACCCCCAACGCGGTGGAGAGTCCCCGAAACATGGGTTCGTAGGTTCATCATCAGCCGGTAACCCGATCTTTGCGGTGTTCCTATACTGTGATAGGCTAAAAGTTTTAAAAAAAAGATTTGTTTGTAAAATAAAAGAATACCAATCGAGCATATTTAGGCTCTCATATTCATTTGAGTTTTCCAAAAGACATGATTTGATTCAGAATGGAATGATCTTGATTCCAAAAGGCAAATGTTTAGGCACAAGAATAGACCACGAGGATAATGGTGGTGCAAGAATTATGATAAGAAATGGGTGCCCATGGTGAGGTATAAAATGGGGACTGCCACGGTGGAATAAGTAGCGAGAAAGTGTTGCAACGGCAACAGTGGGATAGAAGTGAGATGTTGAAGGACAAGGTGATTACCGAAAACGGTGGGATTAACAAACATGTTGGTATTATCAAACACGGTGGAATTAGAAAACACGGTGAGATTCAGAAAATACGGTGGAATTCAGAATGATCGGAATTAGGATAAAAGATTTAAAGACTGGGGTTAGAAGGTGAAGATTATGAAAAGATGTATGCAAAGACAAAACAAAATGTAATGCAATTAATGTTACATGATGCATGTTGGGCTCAAGAAAACAAAACAAAACTTGTATCACAAATAGTTGAAGATATAGATTGTCTATGAGGTCAAGATACCCATTCGGGAACCATCGTCCCTCACAGCACAACTTAGGGCTTATCCGTAAGCACAAAGAATGACCCGACCATCATGGATTTTGATGAAGGGGATCTCGGGCCTGGTCTTCTATGCATTCACGGTCTTCAACATCAATGCATAAAATAAATAGAAATGCACCTAATGTATGCTAAGAAAGGAAATGATAACAGTTAGTTTGCAGTGTGATGACATGCATTCTCACAAAAGAGTTCATGTGTCATAATGAGGACACAGAGTGAAAGTTTCTCGGCAAAGTTGAGGCCGAGGTAATGATGACACCTCCTACTGAGAATCCTCAGGGGAGGGAAGTGGCGAGCATCGCCTTATTGAAATCTTAAAAAAATGCTCCTCGGCAAAGTTGAGGCCGAGGTCATAGTGACACCACCTCCTAAGAATCCTTAGGGGAGGGAAGTGGCAAGCATCGCCTTGTTGTGCAATTCTCCTTGTTTGTTCTTTATGCCTGAAACACTCGAAAAACGAGATTAGAATGCCAGTATGGCTTATCCCCCTTGCACGTTGCAGTCTACCTTGACCTTTGTCAAGGGGTGCAGCCTTCTTAAGGGTGTAAAAAAAATAAAGCAACAAATATGCAATGAAATATTTGAAACATGAGAGACTAAGAATAAATATGAATATAAAGATGAGAATTCAAACCAAGCATGGTGATGAATTTTTATTTTTTTTAAAAATTTTGTTGGAATTTGAAAATGAAGTTTTCTTTTTTTTGAAAAGATTCAATTTTTTGGAATTTTTGAAAATATTTTTTTTTTTGAGTTTTTGAAAATATTTAATTTTTTTGGAGTTTTTGAAAATATTCAACTTTTTTTATTTTTTTTTCAAAATATTTTTTTTGGGAGAGAAAAATCAATATTGACACAAGTTCTCATCACTTGGTTGTTCTTCTTGGTTCGTTGGTAGACACCATGTGCAAAATGGGGTTCCTTGCCCAGAATCTTTCTAACTTTCAACCTCTGATCGGCTAGAGTTTAGCTTTGATTTGGTTGGTCCACCCGCACCTTGGGGGGTTAAGAATGAAGAATTGATAAGGAAGTCCTTGATAAGCTTTGGAGATGTTGAGAGGGATTTCTCTACTCACACCTAATTGCCTGTTGGGGTTCGGCCTCTTCGGGTCTTTTCTTCTTTTTTGACAAACCGTTTTTTGTGGCACACATTCAGATAGGTCTTTGACCTGTGGGGTCATTGCCCATATTTTGGTGCCTTTTTAATTTTCTACATTTTGGGTACGCATTAAGATAGGCCCATATTTGTTTAAACATGTGGGGTTCATTGCCCATCTTTTGGCACTTTTTTCTTTGAGAAGTTGGACCTTTCGAGATGGCCTCCTACTAAAGCGGTGGATGCTTTTGATACTCTCCCCCTCTAGTCCCATTTGCCTATTTTGGACCGAACAGAAGAGAATATGGTGAGAGTTTTCCTTCCATCTCTAAGCCTTGCCTAGCTTCTCTCGGGTGTTAGGTCATCTAGATTTTGAGATAGGGACATGTTGTGTGTGTAGTATGATATCTACCCTCGAATCCTAGAGAACATCCTAGGACATGCGGACTCAAGTCATACTGGTAGTTGTAGACACGCCAAATTGGCCTGATTCGGAGCCCCAGACTCTTATTCCATAGGCAATATTCTTTATTTGACCGTTATCTAATCTGAATTACCTCGTGGACATGATCTAAGGACGTTGGTGGAGCCCCTTGTGAGTTGGTAATGGACCGATGATTTTCAGAACAGTGCCGTAACCTTCAAGCGAGAGCCACGCGTTAACCGTGAAATCACGAAGCCTGCTCGATGACCAACCTTGAATGGTCCATAATTGAAGGTCTCGGGAGTCCCTCATGTGTTCCGTAACATTCAGGGTTTTCGAGAAGTCATTTCGGTAGGCGTTAGTCTATAACGGTTTCTTCGTTATGGCTTTTTCGATCTGTACTAACACGGCTATCCCGGACCACGCGTTAGGCCTTTCCGGTCATCACCGGGTCTTTTCGGGTCATCCGGGTCGATTCTAGCCGAATATTTTCATCAATCATGGCCATACGTCCGGTTAGGTCAATTTTAGGGTTTCTCGACTTTTCCGAGTTTCGGTATATTGTCTAGCTGCTTCAATCAAGGACGCAAGCGCCTTCATGACAGTGATTCGTGCACTCGCAGCACGGCAAAAAAGGGACCAGAGAAGCCTCAAGAAACAAGATCTTACCGGGTTAATCTCATATTTTTCGAGGACTTCGGTTTTCTGATCGTACTGGACTTGTTCGGGCATCATTTTAATTCATCCCGAGTTGACACGAGATTTCTCGACCGGAACCGTGCTCTTACGGATCTTCGCCACGGGTCTTGGCTTTCCGCGAGAGGGTAAACCGGAAGAAAGCCCCGTGCAAACGTCTCAGGAGTCATGCCGGCTGGTTTAATGACTTGAGGAGGTGCGGCTTAAGGTCCTATTTCCAACGCAACAAACGGGAGCCGAATCGGACATCCCGTTTGCAAGATAGAGAGTCTACCACGCCCCCGCTTCCTTTGAAAAGGGAGGGCGCGCCCTGCGCGCCCCCGCTTCCTTTGAAAGGTGGGGGAGCGGTCAGTTTCCAAAAATCGGAAATTGTCCCGATTAACACCTTCTAAAACGGATTTATGGAAGGTTTCCACGGATGAGTTTTGATTATTTGTACCGTGCCCCCAGTTCGGGGGCGCGTTACGTATCTCAAGTCAAATTTTGGGAATTTTCGGAAGTTTCCGGTGAATTTTAGCAGTGAGACGTGTACCGTGCCCCCAGTTTCTTTGAAACTGGGGGTGCGCAGACCGCACCCCCGAAGTGAGGGCGCGCCCTGCACGCCCTCATGTGGAGGACGCGCCCTCATCTCCTTTGAAGAGCGGGGGCGCGGTCGGTCCAATTTCCAAATTTTGCACCGGCTTCCTTCCCCTATAAATTGAGGGTCATTCTCAATGACCCAAGGTGAATCCTCTATACCTAGCTCGTCCTGAGGTCGTCCAAGCTCTCTTCCAAGGCCGTCCCGACGTCCAAAGCCAATCTGACGTCGAGAGATCGATCCCGAAGTGAAGGAGAAGGCTCAATCCGGGCGTTCTGCATCAACCGACTTCATCGACTTCTGCAGAAAATCTGGAACTCTTGCTACAAAAGTCTTCAACATAGAAGTTGTTCCTCTCTTCGTCCTCTTTTATCTCCAACTAACGGAACTTGATTCCAACTTGCCTTTTGTTTGTGGCTATTGCTGCACTGAGGGCGCACATCCAGGATCAATTTTCAATATCTGCCTAATTTCAGAATTTTTACATACTTTTACAGGAGGATTTCGGAGAAATCATCAACATAGGAACTTCTTACTCTCCTAGTCTTCTATCTACTTCAACAAACAGCACTCAATTTCGACATCAGGACTGTCCGTGGAGAGCTATGCACCAAAGTCGCGCCAGACAGTGCAACGCCCCCCCAAACCAAGGGCGCGCAGACTGCGCCGCCACACCTAGGGCGCGCCCACCGTGCCCCCAAACCTAGGGCACGTTCAATCCAGTGCGCTGTCCAGCCATATTGGTGATATCTTCTCCATTTTAGCTCCAATTTGAGTCATTCAAGTTTCTATGTCTTCGTCATTCATCCAGGATCATTTTAGCATCATTTTTATTTAGTTTTTGCATAATTTTATATCATAAAAAATACACAAAAAATGGGTTAAGGCTCACCCCGAAGCCGGTGAGTCCGATTTCAATTGCTTCTTTCTCATCTTCTTACTACAGTTACTACACTTCTCACAAGTCTAACCAAACTCTTCACTTGGTTTATTGTTCTAGTTGCACAGGTTTATCAAGCTAGCATCGGTTGGACTCTCCCTCATTGGTCGGCCTACGAGGAAGAAGGTTTAACTCACATATCATCTCCCACGCTAAGGTACACACGGTCAACTCATCTTTTGATTTCTATTCCATAAAGCGGAACCCGTGGCTCCTGGCGACCACAATTCCTCCTATCATGTTCTGAGTTAATTCATTCCTCACTCTCCTCCCACATGACTCGAACCATCTCCAGTGCTCAAGTGACGCTGTGAGGTGAAAGTTCGGGGATCAATGTGAGTGTGGGACCAAGGTGAGGAGTCTTTACTGCTTTTCGAGTGTTTTCTGATTCACTCCCCCTTTTCACTTATTCCATCTTTCACCTTCTCTTGAGGTGCCAATCCGGAACCCGTTTCTGGAGTCGACAGCTTTTTGGTGACCACGGTGGGACAACCAATGTCTTTAACCATGCTAGCTTGATTTGTTTGTGCAACTAGTTTCATTCTAATTCAGTTCTAGTCACTAGATTGTTTGTTTTGTTGCATGATTGGTTATCTTGTTTGCATAATGCATGCTTGATTTACTTACTTCTTTTCATTTTATGTTTGCGCATATTTATTGCTTCTTCTCCTCTTACCCTACATTTTTACTTTTGCATTAGCTTTTTGCAACGGGTACCGGACTTGCTCCGATCCGTAGGGCATTCGAGGCAGGGGCTCTCTCTCCCAACACACCCTCACCCTCCAAACACCTTCTTGGTGGATTCTTACCTCTCTTCTGGGATCTTCCTTCCTAGTTGATTTGGTGGTTTCCATAAACACCTCCGTAAGTCCCCATCCGTGGAGTATTCCTCTCCGCACGATTGGGCCAGTTGTACCACTTTCCTAAAACCCGAAGAACCCAAGTACTTACTCGTGCTGATTGAGTGATAACCTTAGGTCTTGAAGATTGAAGCAATAGGAACCATACCCATTGGAGTGAACAATTGCTAACAATCTATCTAATCTAAGGTTTCAACCCAAATATTGTCTAGTAGTCATTTTAAAACCTTGTTTGCATAACTTGCTTGCTCACCAAAAATTGAAAACAACCAAAAATTTCTTCTTGCAAAACACCTAAACAAACAAAACAAAAACCTCTTTAATTTTATGTTCAAACTTGTTTTCCAAACAACCAAATTGAAATAAAAAGAAAAAATTCAAACAAAACAGAACATAACAAAAAATCTTCAATTGTGTGGTTTGCTTGCTCTCTTTTTAACCATCTTTGAAGAAAGATCGACATGAAGCCCATGATGCTAAGGTCCGAAAGACACATCAGGATGTCAGACTACTACGGGCAAGAAAAGGAGTTCGAGACGGGCCACTACGAGCTACAACAACCCATGGTCCAACCAGTGGGCCATGTCAACGCCGACATGGAGCCTAAAGTTCAAATCCTACTCATCTACCTGCTTCACTTAGTGTGGAAAAAATCCTCCAGGGTCTATCCCTCCATTTAGATCCTGAATCCTTTTCACTTGTGCAATATTTAACAAAGGGCAAGATGCCCGCCAATCAAGATCCGATCGAGGGAAATCAAGCCCCCTCACCACCCCAATCGACAGTCAGGACCCTTATCATCTCCTCTCCTAGGAAACCCTGTCGTGCCTCTACTCACTCCGTTGTGGGGCATTCATATAATTCTATGCCAGTTCCTACGTTGAAGCCACCTCTTCCAACCCATTCATCTAAATACCTTGCACCGGTGGCTCATGAACCCAACCTCACTCAAGCATTCATGGACAAACTCAACCAAATGGATGAGCACTTTGAACAGCTAAGGCACCGTTTGGACTCGAAGGCCATCCCTAAAATATCTGCTCTATCTTTCCCAGTCCCATATATCCCTCCATCACAAACACCAGTCTACCATCGCTACAATGGCTCAGGTGACCCCTTTAGCCATTTCAATGATTTTTTGAGCAAATCATCTCGATGGTTAAATGATCAAAGAGCTCTTGCTATCCTTTTTAAGTGATCATTGGATGGTGCAGCCCTAGAATGGTTTTTTTTAATAGGGGAAATAGAGATATGGGATTTCAAAATTATCAAGGCCAAATTTTTGCAACGATATGGGCCGAGTTATTCAATAATTGGGGAAGCAAAAGAAGATGTGGAATTAATGCAATATTCTGATGAATTGAGGCCCAGGCTTGAGAGGAGCATTGATGCTATGTATAAACCTAGGAGTCCTCCCCAATCCCATCCTAATCATCTTCATCGGCTGACTCCTCGACGCCAGTTGATTAGGCCACCCATGCCCCAACCTCAGCCGGTCATGCAACCCGTGCTAATGGCGAAACCAACTATGCACAATCAAGCTCTTTATGTCAATTGTGCCAACACCTCATTATCAAAATCAAATTCTCAGCCTATTTCACCAACAACCCCTTGGCCAATCATCCGGCCCTTGGCTTCTCAACCTATTCCACCAACAACCCCTCGGCCAATCATACGGCCCTTGGCTTCTCAGCCTATTCCACCAACAACTCCTCGGCCAACCATCCAAGCCATGACTCCTCAACTAATTACACCAATAGCTCCCCAGCCTGAACCAACTTCTATGCCAGCACCACTTCAATCAATCCCTCAACAAAGGGTTCCCCCTCAGTCAGTCAAACCACTTGTTTCGTCTGTTGCTCCTGCCATGGTAGAGGAACCAGTCACTCCGATCATTCATGCTCCTGCCATGGTAGATGATTCAGACACTTTGACCCTTCAAGCTCCTACCCTGGCAGAAGAATTAATAACTCCAACCATTTGTGCTCCTGCCATGGCAAAAGAATCAGCTTCTCATCATGTCATTGCTATATCTCAAGATCAAAGTCAGCTAGTAGGGGAGGTCGAACCGAACCCTTCTACCTTTTTGGAATCCCCTAGACTAGGCATGCCCTCTTCCATAGAACATCCTGAGGAGAAACCTGCTATAGGGAGCTTAGATGAAGGAATTATAAACTTAGTTGATTGTCAATCTAATGATGGACTAGGCAAGGATTTGTCAAGCATTGATCAACTGTTACCATCATTGGAATTGATCAATGAAGATGGTCAGATTGAATTGACCCCTGATCTGGTAAGTAAGGAGACCGAATTGGTTAGTGGGGAATGAATCGACAAGCCTCCTGAAGGATGTAGACCTTAACAAAGGGATACTGGGACCTCCTCCAGATAGGCAGGCAAATCCGTTAGCATCAATCTTAGGTCCACGACCCTTACCTTATTCTTCTCCTAAGCAACAATCTGGCCCATGGGCCCACGATCAATCAATTGTAGGGCCACGACCCTTTCTTTATTCTCCTCCCAATCAAAGAATGGGCCCATGGGCCCAAAATTCCTCAATCTTAGGGCCACCACCCTTTATTTATCTTTCTTACAACCATCAATCAGACCCATGGGTCCAAAATCTGTCAATCTTAGGTTCATGGCCCACACCCCATCTCACTCAATTGGGCCCTTATGCCCCATTTTTGGGCCCTTATGCCCCATTTTCGGGCACTTATGCCCCTTTTTGTCAATCGGGCTCTTATGCCCCTTTTCATCAACTGGGCCCATGTGCCCCTTTCCATCAGCCGGGCCCATGTGCCCCCTTTATCCAACCGGGCCCATGTGCCCCTTTTAATCAACCAGGCTCTTATGCCTCTTTTCTTCAACCGGGCCCACGTGCCCCTTTTAATCAATCTGGCTTGCATGCCCCTTTCCTTCAATTGGGCCCATATACCCCTTTTCTCCAATTGGGCCTACATGCCCCATTCCTTCCATTGGGCCCACGTGCCCATAATTCTCCCCAATCGGGCCCATGTGCCCTTAATTTTTCTAAATCAGGCCCACGTGCCCACAATTCACCTCAACCGGGCTCACATGCCCATGCTTTTCTACAACCGGGCCCATGTGCCCAAATTTCTTCTAAATCAGGCCCACGTGCCCACCTTCCAACAAACTCGGGCACACATGCCCACACTCCTTCAACTTCGGGCCTGTATGCCCTCATTTCTTCACCATCGGGCCCCCATGCCCCCACTTCTTCAACTTTGGGATTACGCACCCATACTCTTCAATGGCGCCAGCAAGCCCATCATAAATCACAATCTTACTCCCAACCATTTAAATCGGGTCCATGTGCCCACTCCTTTCATTGGGTCCCTCGGGCTCAACCTCCAATCAGGCCCTCATGTCCATCAACATCAGCCGGGCCCACTATCCCACATTCAAATCTTGGGCTCACGTGCCTCTTGATTCCAACTACTCCCAGGCCTTCAAGCCCACTTTCAACTCACGGGCCCAAGAGCCCATTTTAACTCACTTTTGTTTCCAAGCATGTTTATTTCCTTTCAAATTCTCTTTCATTCTCTAAGTTTTACTTTCAACAAAAAAATCAAGGTAGAGAAATTTCCTGTGTGATACCACAATCTTTGCCTTTTACATCATTAATTTTCACTCCGCCATGCTAAATCAGATCCTCCACATTTTCACTTCATCCTATGACTATGAATCTTCAATCCAATGCAATATGGTGCATATCAACAGTTGAAGTAGTTGGGCAAGGCAAGGCAAGGCATGGCAGACAAGGCAAGGCAAGCACAAGCAAAGCCATCATCAACAATGAATTTCTTCTTCTCTTAGGTATTACATGAAATTGCATTCATCATCATTATGTCATCTACAAAGTAACATTTTTAAAAAATAATTTTGAATTTCACATGACAATTTTAATTGAGAGAAATTTATGATTGACGACATTTGTAGTTACCTTGTTCTTATTAAATAATTTTTTTACATTGCAAGGCATGTTTTCAATTGATTCACCTATGGAATGTAATCTACCTCAAAAATGGAGAGAACTACTAATATGACTTAAGTCCACATGTGGTTGTTCTCTAGGAGTCGAGGGTGGATACCATCCCACACACAACACGTAACAATCCCAGAATCTGGATGACTTGACACCCGAGAGAAGCTCGGCAAGGCTTAGAGATGGAAGGAAAACCCTCACCCTAATCTCTTCTATTCGGTCCAAGATAGGCAAATGGGACTAGAGGGGGAGAGTATTGAAAGCATCCACCGCCTTAGTAGGAGGCCGTCTCGAAAGGTCAAACTTCTCAAAAGAAAAGGGTGTCGAAAGATGGGCAACGAACCCCACAGGTTTAAACAAATATGGGCCTGTCTGAATGATTACCCAAAAAAGTAGAAAATGAAAAAAAGGCACCAAAATATGGGCAATGACCCCACAGGTCAAAGACTTGTCTAAGTGAGTGTCACATGTAGAAAAGACCTGAAGAGGCCGAATACCAATGGGCAATTGGGTGTGAGTAGAGAAATCCCTCTTGACATCTCCAAAGCCTATCAAGGACTTCCCTATCAATTCTTCATTCTTAACCCCCCAGGGTGTGGGTGGACCAACCAAACTGAAGCTAAACTTTGGCCGATCGAAGGTTGAAGGTTGGAAAGATTCTGGGTAAGGAACCCCATTTTGCACATGGTGTCTACCAACGAACCTAGAAAAAACAACCAAGTGATGAGAACTTGTGTCAATATTGATTTCTCTCCCTAAAAAATTAATTATTTTCAAAAAAAACTCCAAAAAAAGTTGAATATTTTCAAAAACTCCAAACAAATTTAAATATTTTCAAAAACTAAAAAAAGAATATTTTCAAAAATCCCAAAAAATTGAATCTTTTCAAAAAAAAGAAAACTTCATTTTCAAATTCCAACAAAATTTTCAAAAAAAAAATTTATCACCGTGCTTGGTTTGAATTCTCGTCTTTATATTCATATTTTTTCTTAGTCTCTTATGTTTCAAATATTTCATTGCATATTTGCTGCTTTATTGTTTTACACCCTTAAGAAGGCTATACCCCTTGACAAAGGTTAAGACATACTGCAACTTGCAAGGGGGATAAGCCACATTGTTGTTCTAATCTCTTTCTTCTAAGTGTTTTAGGCACACAAAAAAACTTTACACCCCTTGACAAAGGTCAAGGCATACTGCAACTTGCAAGGGGGATAAGCCATATTGGCATTCTAATCTCCTTTTTCAAGTGTTTCAGGCACGAAGAACAAACGATGAGAATTACACAACAAGGCGATGCTCGCCACTTCCCTCCCCTAAGGATTCTTAGGAGGAGGTGTCACCATAACCTCGGCTTCAACTCTGCCGAGGAGCTTTCTTTGCAAGACTTCAATAAGGCAATGCTCGCCACTTCCCTCCCTTGAGGATTCTCAGCAGGAGGAGTCATCATTACCTCGGCCTCAACTTTGCCGAGAAGCTTTTATTCTGTGTCCTCATTAGGACACATGAACTCTTTTGTGAGAATTCATGTCATCACATCACAAGCTCACTGTTATCATTTCCTTTCTTAGCATATGTTAGGTGCATTACTATTTATTTTATGCATTGATGTTGAAGACCATGAATGCAAAGAAGACAAGGCCCGAGATCCCCTTCATCAAAATCCACGACGGTCGGGTCATTCTTTGTGCTCACGGATAAGCCAAAGTTGTGCTGTGAGGGACGATGGTTTTCGAATGGGTATCTTGACCTCATAGACAATCTATATCTTCAACTATTTGTTTTGTTTTTTTTTCTTGAGCCCAACATGCATCATGCAGCATTAGTTGCATTACTTTTTGTTTTGTCATTGTATACATCATTTCATAATCTTCACCTTCTCACCCTAATCTTTAAACCTTTTATCCTAATTCCGATCATTCTGAATCCCACCGTGTTCTCTAATCCCACCATGTTTTCTAGTCCCACCAACCTCTCTAATATCCCACCATGTCTGTTAATCTCATCGTGTTTGGTAATCACCTTATGCCTCTAAATCCTTCATCACCATTGTGGCCATTGCAACACTTCTTTGCTATTCATCCCACCATGGCAGCCAATTCGTCCCGCCAAAGGCTTTCTATTTGATCAGAACTTGCACCGTCACTATCTTCACGGTCTATGCTTCAACATTTGCCTTTTGGAATTCGAGATCATTCCATTTCGAATTGAATCTTGTCTCTTGGAAGACTTAAATGAATCTAAAAGCCTGAATGTACTTTATTGGTATTCTTTTACTTTTTCAAAAAAAATCTCTTTTTAAACTTTAGCCCATCACAGTACAGGAACACCGCAAAGATCAAGTTACCAGCTGATGATGAACCTACGAACCCATGTTTCGGGGACTCCCCACCGCATTGGGGGTTGGCTATTCTTCTCTTGTGCCAATGGCACATCTCTTACCAATCGAGTATAGGAAGACTTGATGAAACATGGCAGTCAACTAGGAGACTTGAGGAGATTCGTCTTGCCAAATATGGTCGTTAAGCGTGTCTATATCTACACCTTGATGCTACCTTTTCAGTCCATCACCATTTCACTCCACTACATTTCACTACGATTCATCTCGCTTCACTACACTTTCTCTACGTTTCACTCCGCTCCGCTACATGTCATTCCCTTGCAAAGCCGACAACAAGGCGAGGCAAGCTGTAGACATGCCAAATTGTCCTGATTCGGAGCCCCAGACTCTTATTCCATAGGCGATATTCTTTATTTGACTGTTATCTGATCCAGATTACCTCGTGGACATGATCTAAGCACGTTGGTGGAGCCCCTTGTGAGTTGGGAATGAACCGATGATTTTCGGAACAGTGCCGTAACCTTCAAGTGAGAGCCATGTGTGAACCATGAAATCATGAAGCCTGCTCAATGATCAACCTTGAATGGTCCATAATTGAAGGTCTCGGGAGTCCCTCATGTGTTCCGTAACATTCAGGGTTTCCGAGAAGTCATTTTGGTAGGCGTTAGTCTATAACGGTTTCTTCGTTATGGCTTTTATGATCTGTACTAACACGGCTATCCCGGACCACGCGTTATGCCTTCCCGGTTGATTCTAGCCGAATATTTTCATCAATCATGGCCATACGTCCGGTTCGGTCAATTTTAGGGTTTACCGACTTTTTCGAGTTTCGGTTCACGTTTACCGAGTTAATCTCAGATTTTTCAATGACTTCAGGTTTCTCGATCGTACTGGACTTGTTCGGGCATCATTTTAAGTCATCCCGAGTTTACTCGAGATTTCTCGACTGGAACCGTGCTCTTTCGGATCTTCGCCACGGGTTTTGGCTTTCCGCGAGAGGGTAAACCGGTAGAAAGGCCCGTGCGAATGTCTCGAGAGGCAAGCCGGCTGGTTTACTGACTTGAGGAGGTGCGGCTTAAGGTCCTCTTTCCAACGCAACAAACGGGAGCCGAATCGGACATCCCGTTTGCAAGATACGGCTCGCGGAACGCGTGTGCAGGAGAGAGAGTCTACCGCGCCCCCGCTTCCTTTGAAAAGGGAGGGCGCGCCCTCAAACTGGGGGCGCGCCCTGCACGCCCCCACTTCCTTTGAAAGGCGGGGGCACGGTCAGTTTTTGAAAATTGGAAATTGCCCCGATTAACACCTTCTAAAACGTATTTTTGGAAGGTTTCTGCGGATGATTTTCGATTATTTCTACCCTACCGCGCCCCCGGTTCGGGGGCGCGTTATGTATCACAAGTCAAATTTTGGCAATTTCCGGAAGTTTCTGGCAAATTTTAGCAATGAGACGTGTACCGCTCCCCCAGTTTCTTTTGAAACTGGGGGTGCGCAGACCGCACCCCCGAAGTGAGGGCGCGCCCTACGCGCCCTCATCTCCTTTGAAGAGCGGGGGCGCGGTCGGTACAGTTTCCAAATTTTGCACCAGCTTTCTTCCCCTATAAATTGAGGAACATTCTCAACGACCCAAGGTGAATACTCCATTCCTATCTCATCCTGAGGTCGTCCAAGCTCTCTCCCGAGGCCGTTCCGACGTCCAAAGCCGATCCAACGTCGAGAGATTGATCCCGAAGTGAAGGAGAAGGCTCAATCCGGGTGTTCTGCATCAACCAACTTCATTGACTTCTGTAGAAAATCTGGGACTTTTTCTACAAAAGTATTCAACATAGAAGTTGTTCCTCTCTTCGTCCTATTTCATCTCCAATTGACGGCACTCGATTACGACTTGCCATTTGTTTGTGACGGTTGCTGCACTGAGGGCGCGCATCCAGGATCAATTTTCAATATCTGCCTAATTTCAGAATTTTTACATACTTTTACAGGAGGATTTCGGAGAAATCATCAACATAGGAACTCTTCCTCTCCTAGTCTTCTATCTACTTCAACAAACAGCACTCAATTTCGACATCAGGACTGTCCGTGGAGAGCTATGCACCAAAGTCGCGCCAGACAGTGCAACGCCCCCCCAAACCAAGGGCGCGCAGACTGCGCCGCCACACCTAGGGCACGCCCACCGCGCCCCCAAACCTAGGGCACGTTCAATCCAGTGCGCTGTCCAGCCATATTGGTGATATCTTCTCCATCTTAGCTCCAATTTGAGTCATTCAAGTTTCTATGTCTTCGTCATTCATCCAGGATCATTTTAGCATCATTTTTATTTAGTTTTTGCATAATTTTATATCATAAAAAATACACAAAAAATGGGTTAAGGCTCACCCCGAAGCCGGTGAGTCCGATTTCAATTGCTTCTTTCTCATCTTCTTACTACAGTTACTACACTTCTCACAAGTCTAACCAAACTCTTTACTTGGTTTATTGTTCTAGTTGCACAGGTTTATCAAGCTAGCATCGGTTGGACTCTCCCTCATTGGCCGGCCTACGAGGAAGAAGGTTTAACTCACATATCATCTCCCACGCTAAGGTACACACGGTCAACTCATCTCTTGATTTCTATTCCATAAAGCGGAGCCCGCGGCTCCTGGCGACCACAATTCCTCCTATCATGTTCTAAGTTAATTCATTCCTCACTCTCCTCCCACATGACCCGAACCATCTCCGGTGCTCGAGTGACGCCGTGAGGTGAAAGTTCAGGGATCAATGTGAGTGTGGGACAGAGGTGAGGAGTCTTTACCGCTTTCCGAGTGTTTTCTGATTCACTCCCCCTTTTCCCTTATTCCATCTTTCACCTTCTCTTGAGGTGCCGATCCGGAACTCGTTTCTGGAGTTGACAATAGTTCTCTCCATTATTCCAGAGGTGAATCAATTGTTCGCATGCCTTGTAATGTAAAGAATTCATTAGGATAAAACAAAAAGTACCTACGTCAATCATAAATTTCTCTCAAGTAAGATTGTCATGTGAAATTTAAAATCATTTTTTTAAAAAAATATTACTTTGCAGATGACATAATGATAATGAATGCAATTTCATATAATACCTGAGAGAAGAAGAAGTTCATTGCTGATGATGGCTTTGCTTGTGCTTGCCTTGCCTTGTCTGCCATGCCTTGCCTTGCCTTGCCCAACTGCTTCCACTTTTGATATGCACCATATCGCCTTGGATTGAAGATTCATGGTCATAGGATGAAGTGAAAGATGTAGAGGATATGATTTAGCATGGCGGAATCAAAATTAATGATGTAAAAGGCAAAGATTGTGATATCACCCAGGAAATTTCTCTACCTTGATTTTTTTTGTTGAAAGTAAAACTTAGAGAATGAAAGAGAATTTGAAAGGAAATAAACATGCTTGGAAACAAAAGTGAGTTAAAATGGGCTCTTGGGCCCGTGAGTTGAAAGTGGGCTTGAAGGTCTGGGAGTAGTTGGAATCAAGAGGCACGTGAGCCCAAGATTTGAATGTAGGATAGAGGGCCCAGTTGATGTTGATGGGTATGAGGGCCCGATTGGAGGTTGAGCCCGAGGGACCCAATGAAAAGAGTGGGCACATGGACCCGATTTAAATGGTTGGGAGCAAGATTGTGATTTGTGATGGGCTCGTTGGCGTTATTGAAGAGTATGGGTGTGTAATCCCAAAGTTGAAGAAGTGGAGGCACGAGGGCCCGATTTCGAAGAAGTATGGGCACGCGGGCCCGATGGTGAAGAAATGGGGGCATATAGGCCCGAGGTTGAAGGAGTGTGGGCATGTGTGCCCGAGGTTGATGGAGTAGGGATGATCAGATTAATTGGTTCCTCTGCCGGGGCAGGAGTATGAATGATATGAGTGACTAGTTCCTCTGCCAAGGCAGGAGCAATAGAAGAAACAAGGGCCTTAACCGACTTAGGGTGAACCCTATTTTGAGGGGTTGATTGAATAGCCAAGGGTTATTCCATTGGTGTCGGCATAGAAGTCAGTTCAGGCTGAGGATCTATTGGTGAAATTGGTTGAGGGACCAAGGCTTGTGTGGTTGGCCGAGGAGTTGTTGGTGAAGTAGACTGAGAAGCTAAGGGCCGGATGATTGGCCGAGGAGCCTTTAGAAATGGTGGAGTCAAATGCTGGGGAACCAGTTTAGGTAATGAAGTATTTGCACAAGCGACAACAGGAACTTGATTGTGCACAGTTGGTTTCGCCATTAGCACGGGTTGTATGATCGGCTGAGGTTGGGATGTGGGAGGCCTAATCAACTGGCGTCGAGGAGTTGGCTGAAGATGATGATCTGGATGAGGTTGGAGAGGGCTCCTAGGTTGGTGCATAGCATCAATGCTCCTCTCAAGCCTGGGCCTCAATTCATCAGAATATTGCATTAATTCCACATCTTCTTTTACTTCCCCAATTGTTGAATAGCCTGGCCCATATCGTTTCAAGAATTTGACCTTGACAATTTTGAAATCCCATATTTCTATTTCATTCAATGAAAAAAACCAATCTAGGGCTGCACCCTCTAAAAATCTCCTAAAAAGAAAGGCAAGGGTCTTTCTATCATTCTGCCATCGAGATGATTTGCTTAGGAAATCATTGACATGGGTGAAGGGATCACCTGAGCCATTGTAGTGATGGTAGGTTGGCATTTGTGATTGGGGGATGTAGATAGTATAGAGGGGGAATTCAATGGTTTCTTGATCCTTGGCAACAGGTGGGGGGAATTCACCAGGGGGTGTGCATGTGGCACCTGGATGGGAGGGAGGGGAGGTGGGTTGGTGTGTGAGCTGAAGAATGACCCACAATGGGGTGAGTAGGCAAGGTAGCATGGCAAGATTGTGCAGGAGAGTTGATGATGAGGGGCCTGACTATCGATTGGGGTGGTGAGGGGGCTTGATTTCCCTCGACCGGATCTTGATTGGCGGGCATCTTGCCCTTTGTTAAAGATTGCACAAGTGAAAAGGATTCAGGATCTAAATGAAGGGATAGACCCTGGAGGATTTGTTACACACTAAGTGAAGCAGGTGGATGAGTAGGATTTTGAACTTCAGGTTCTCTGACCGCATTGACATGGCCCTCTGGTTGGACTATGGGTTGTTGTTGAAGCTTGTAGAAACTTGGCTCGTACTCTTTTTGCTCGTAGTAGTCCGACCTCCCAACGTGGCTTCCAGACCTTAGCAACATGGGCATCATGTCGATCTTTCTAGAAAGATGGTTAGAAAAGAGAGTAGGTAAAGCACACAATTGAAGATTTTTTGTTATGTTTTGTTTTCTTTGATTTTTTTGTTTTAATTTGATTGTTTGAAAAACAAGTTGAACACAAAATTAAAGAGGTTTTTTTTTGTTTTTTTAGGTGTTTTGCAAGAAGAAATTTTTGGTTGTTTTCAATTTTTGGTGAGCAAGCAAGTTATGCAAACAAGGTTTTAAAATGACTACTAGACAATATTTGGGTTGAAACCTTAGATTAGATAGATTGTTAGCAATTGTTCGCTCAAATGGGTATGGTTCCTATTGCTTCAATCTTCAAGACCTAAGGTTGTCACTCAATCACCACGAGTAGGTACTTGGGTTCTTCGGGTTTTTGGAAAGTGGTACAACTAGCCCAATCGTGCGGAGAGGAATACTCCACGGATGGGGACTTACGGAGGTCTTGATGGAAACCACCAAATCAACTAGGAAGGAATATCCTAGAAGAGAGGTAAGAATCCACCAAGAAGGTGTTTGGAGGGTGAGGGTGTGTTGGGAGAGAGAGCCCCCGCCTCGAATGCCCTACGGATCGGAGCAAGTCCGGTACCTGATGCAAAACGCTAATGCAAAAGTAAAAATGGAGGGTAAGAGGAGAAGAAGCAATAAATATGTGCAAACATAAAGTGAAAAGAAGTAAATCAAGCAAGCAATCATGCAAACAAGACAAGCAATCATGCAACAAAACAAATAATCTAGTGACTAGAACTGAATTAGATTGAAACTAGTTGCACAAATAATTCAAGCTAGCACGGTTAAAGACATTGGTTGTCCCACCGTGGTCACCAAAAAGCTGTCGACTCCAGAAACGGGTTCCGGATCAGCATCTCAAGAGAAGGTGAAAGATAGAATAGGGGGAAGGGAGTGAATTGGAAAACACTTGAAAAGCGGTAAAATTCTTACCTCGGTCCCACACTCACATTGATCCCCGAACTTTCATCTCACGGCGTCACTCGAGCACCAGAGATGGTTCGGGTCATGTGGAAGGAGAGAGAGGAATAAATGACTTAATGCATGAGAATATTGAAGAAGTGGTCGCCAGGAGCCGTAGGCTCCGTTTTATGTATTGAAAATAGAAAGAAGTTGACCGTGTGCACCTTAGCGTGGGAGAGAGTGTGTGAGTTCAACCTTCTTCCTCTTCAGCCGGCCGATGAGGGAGAGTCCAACCGATGCTAGCTTGATGTACCTGTGCAACTAGTAGACAAAGAAGACAAGAAAACAAGTGAAGGAAGAATTAGAATTGTGTGAAGTGTAGTAACTGTAAAAACAATAACACAAAATGGCAATTGGAAACAAACTCACCGGATTCGGGGTTAGCCCTAACCCCCTTTTTTGGTTTTTTATGATGTATGAAATGATGCAAGATTGAATAAAAATAATGCTTAAATATGAACTAAATGATTTGAATGAAGAGTTAGCAAAGAGAATATGAATGGTTAAAGACAACACAACCCAAGCAAAGTGGCAACCGGGTTGAACAGATTCAACGTAAACTGCGCATATCTGATGCAGAGACCGTAACGAACAAGACCAATGCCAGAATAAAGTGATGTTTGTTTCAAAATAAAGAGGACTCACTGAGGGTGTATTGATATGCAGGCAAGTTTTCTTGAATCTTATGATAAGTAATCTGATTTTACCTGATAAGCCGGATCTTGGACAGTGAAGTTCCAAAAACTCCCAGCACAATGTTGATGTAGGATGTGCTATGGGTACCACAGATATCTGAATTGAATGATTATTATTTTATATAAAAGAGGAATCATCGAGGAACAATTTCTTTGAAGGATGTATAGGCTGAATCCACCATTCGATGTACTGAAATTGACTGAGAAGACGATGACTTAGAAGAGAAGACTTTGGATCTGTCTGTGCAGCACCAGTGTTGAAGCCATAACAAGCCGAGGGAATGTTAGAATTGATCTCTGTTTATTGGATATGAAATATATATTGATGAAGAACACTTCTTCTTAATGAAGTCAGCCCATAATATGGCTATAAAGATCTGTAGAAGACGATGATTAGCAGTGCATCATGTCGGAGCATAGACTGGCTTCTTTCTCAATTCGGGACGATCTCCGAGCACCGGGACGAAGAGAGGATGATTTTTAGAGGTTGGGACGAGCCTAGGGTGGCTGAAAGACAAAGATAAGAGTGCTAGAGGATGGGGATGCTTTTCTTAGGTCGTTCATATGAGTCTCCCTTTATAGGAGATGAGAACCAGGTCAAAAAATAGCAAGTTTTGATACATCCGACCATAGGTTATATTTCCTCCATTTAATGTTGCTAATTTTTATTATGAGGCATCTAGAAACTTACCCAAATGATTGATAGGTATTGGAAACCGTGGATCACCTTTCCCATGTTCAAAATATGTCTCCCCTCGAAGAGGAAACAAATCTAGTCTAAAAATGGCAAGTTTTGATGTATAAGACAACAAGTTGGATTGCCATCATTTGATGATGCTAATTTCGACCATGAAGCTTACAGATGCTATAACAAGTGATATGGAGGAGTAAAAAGGAAGGTAAGATTGTGAATTGGTCAGATATGTGCCCAATGTGGGCTTGCATGCAATTAGGCTTGATAGGTGCTGCGTGCGGACAGAACTGCACATCTAACTTCTAAAAGGCACTGCGGACAAATGGTAGATCGAAATTGAATTATGTTTGTTGCATTGAAAAGAGGACTTAGGGAGAAATATTATTCATGTTGAAGACTTCTTCATTGGACATCCACATAATCCTGTGAAAAATTTTCAACTATAGGATATGCTGGGAAAAGCATAATCTGGCACACCACCAAGAGTCTCTTGTTCGGCAAACACGGATTTGATTAGAAATTAGAAAATCATCCTCATATTTCCAATAATCACCTCGGCTCATCCAAAAGGGTGGTTCATCATGATTTTGATAGTCTAAAAGAGATGTTGCCAATGGAATAATGGTTTAAGCTCTAAATAAGGCCAAATTGGCGTGTCAACAGCTTGCCTCGCCTTGATGTCGGCTTTGCAAGGGAATGGCATGTAGCCTAGTGGAGTGAAATGTAGATAAAGCGTAGCGAAGCGAGATGGATCGTAGTGGAATGTAGTGGAGAAAAATGGCGATGGACTAAAAAGGTGGCATCAAGGTGTAGATATAGACACACTCAACGACCAGATTCGGCAAGACGAATTTCCACAAGTCTCCTAGTTAACCTCCATGTTTCATCAAGTCTTCCTATGTTCGATTGGTAAAAGATGTGCCATTGGCATGAGAGAAGAATAGTGAAACCCCAACGCGGTGGGGAGTCCCCGAAACATGGGTTCGTAGGTTCATCATCAGCCGGTAACCCGATCTTTGCGGTGTTCCTGTACTGTGATGGGCTAAAAGTTTTAAAAAAAAGATTTTTTTATAAAATAAAAGAATACCAATCGAGCATATTTAGGCTCTCATATTCATTTGAGTTTTCTAAAAGACATGATTTGATTCGCAATGGAATGATCTTGATTCCAAAAGGCAAATGTTTAGGCACAAGAATAGACCACAAGGATAATGGTGGTGCAAGAATTATGATAAGAAATGGGTGTCCATGGTGAGGTATAAAATGGGGACTGCCACGGTGGAATAAGTAGCGAGAAAGTGTTGCAACGGCAACGGTGAGATAGAAGTGAGATGTTGAGGGACAAGGTGCTTACCGAACACGGTGGGACTAACAAACATGTTGGGATTATCAAACACGGTGGGATTAGAAAACACGGTGGGATTCAGAAAATACGGTGGAGTTCAGAATGATCGGAATTAGGATACAAGATTTAAAGACTGGGGTGAGAAGGTGAAGATTATGAAAAGATGTATGCAAAGACAAACCAAAATGTAATGCAATTAATGTTACATGATGCATGTTGGGCTCAAGAAAACAAAACAAAACTTCTATGACAAATAGTTGAAGATATAGATTGTCTATGAGGTCAAGATACCCATTCGGGAACCATCGTCCCTCACAGCACAACTTAGGGCTTATCCGTGAGCACAAAGAATGACCCGACCGTCGTGGTTTTTGATGAAGGGGATCTCGGGCCTGGTCTTTTTTGCATTCACGGTCTTCAACATCAATGCATAAAATAAATAGGAATGCACCTAATATATGCTAGGAAAGGAAATGATAACGGTGAGTTTGCAGTGTGATGACATGCATTCTCACAAAAGAGTTCATGTGTCCTAATGAGGAAACAAAGTGAATGTTTCTCGGCAAATTTGAGGCCGAGGTAATGATGACACCTCCTACTGAGAATCCTCAGGGGAGGGAAGTGGCGAGCATCGCCTTATTGAAATCTTAAAAAATTGCTCCTCGGCAAAGTTGAGGCCAAGGTCATAGTGACACCTCCTCCTAAGAATCCTTAGGGGAGGGAAGTGGCGAGCATCGCCTTGTTGTGTAATTCTCCTTGTTTGTTCTTTATGCCTGAAACACTCGAAAAATGTTATTAGAATGCCAGTATGGCTTATCCCTCTTGCAAGTTGCAGTCTACCTTGACTTTTGTCAACGGGTGTAAAGTTTTTCTTGTGCCTGAAACACTTAGAAGAAAGAGATTAGAACAACAATGTGGCTTATCCCCCTTGCAAGTTATAGTATGCCTTGACCTTTGTCAAGGGGTGCAGCCTTCTTAAGGGTGTAAAAAAAATAAAGCAACAAATATGCAATGAAATATTTGAAACATGAGAGACTAAGAATAAATATGAATATAAAGACGAGAATTCAAACCAAGCATGGTGATGAAATTTTTTTTTTAAAAATTTTGTTGGAATTTGAAAATGAAGTTTTCTTTTTTTGAAAAGATTCAATTTTTTGGGATTTTTGAAAATATTCTTTTTTTGAGTTTTTGAAAATATTTAATTTTTTTGGAGTTTTTGAAAATATTCAACTTTTTTTAGAGTTTTTTTTTAAAATATTTTTTTGGGGAGAGAAAAATCAGTATTGACACAAGTTCTCATCACTTGATTGTTCTTCTAGGTTCGTTGGTAGACACCATGTGCAAAATGGGGTTCTTTGCCCAGAATCTTTCTAACTTTCAACCTCTGATCGGCTAGAGTTTAGCTTTGATTTGGTTGGTCCACCCACACCTTGGGGGGTTAAGAATCAAGAATTGATAGGGAAGTCCTTGATAAGTTTTGGAGATGTTGAGAGGGATTTCTCTACTCACACCTAATTGCCCGTTGGGGTTCGGCCTCTTCGGGTCTTTTCTTCTTTTTTGACAAACCTTTTTTTGTGGCACACATTCAGATAGGTCTTTGACCTGTGGGGTCATTGCCCATCTTTTGGTGCCTTTTTCATTTTCTACATTTTGGGTACGCATTAAGACAGGCCCATATTTGTTTAAACATGTGGGGTTCATTGCCCATCTTTTGGCAACCTTTTTCTTTGAGAAGTTGAACCTTTCGAGACGGCCTCCTACTAAGGCGGTGGATGCTTTTGATACTCTCCCCCTCTAGTCCCATTTGCCTATCTTGGACCGAACAGAAGAGAATATGGTGAGGGTTTTTCTTTCATCTCTAAGCCTTGCCTAGCTTCTCTCGGGTGTCAGGTCATCTAGATTTTGAGATAGGGACGTGTTGTGTGTGTAGTATGATATCTACCCTCGAATCCTATAGAACATCCTAGGACATGTGGACTCAAGTCATACTGGTAGTTCTCTCCATTTTTGAGGTAGATTACATTCCAGAGGTGAATCAATTGTTCGCATGCCTTGTAATGTAAAGAATTCATTAGGATAAAACAAAAAGTACCTAACGTCAATCATAAATTTCTCTCAAGTAAGATGTCATGTGAAATTCAAAATCATTTTTTTAAAAAAAATATTACTTTGCAGATGACATAATGATAATGAATGCAATTTCATATAATACCTGATAGAAGAAGAAGTTCATTGCTGATGATGGCTTTGCTTGTGCTTGCCTTGCCTTGTCTGCCATTCCTTGCCTTACCTTGCCCAACTGCTTCCACTTTTGATATGCACATCGCATTGGATTGAAGATTCATAGTCATAGGATGAAGTGAAAGATGTAGAGGATCTAATTTAGCATGGTGGAATCAAAATTAATGATGTAAAAGGCAAAGATTGTGGTATCACCTAAGAAATTTCTCTACCTTGATATTTTTGTTGAAAGTAAAACTTAGAGAATGAAAGAGAATTTGAAAGGAAATAAACATGCTTGGAAACAAAAGTGAGTTAAAATGGGCTCTTGGGCCCGTGAGTTGAAAGTGGGCTTGAAGGCCTGGGAGTAGTTGGAATCAAGAGGCACATGAGCCCAAGATTTGAATGTGGGATAGAGGGCCCGGTTGATGTTGATGGGTATGAGGGCCCGATTGGAGGTTGAGCCCGAGGGACCCAATGAAAAGAGTGGGCACATGGACCCGATTTAAATGGTTGGGAGCAAGATTGTGATTTGTGATGGGCTCGCTGGCGCCATTGAAGAGTATGGGTGCGTAATCCCAAAGTTGAAGAAGTGGGGGCACGAGGGCCCAATTTCGAAGAAGTATGGGCACGCGGGCCCGATGGTGAAGAAATGGGGGCATATAGGCCCGAGGTTGAAGGAGTGTGGGCATGTGTGCCCGAGGTTGATGGAAGGTGGGCACGTGGGCCCGATTTAGGAGGAATTTGGGCACATTGGCCCGATTGCAGAAAAACATGGGCATGTGAGCCCGGTTGAGGTGAATTGTGGACACGTGGGCCCAATTTAAAAAAATTAAGGGCACATGGGCTCGATTGGGAAGAATTATGAGCATGTGGGCCTGATGAAAGAAAAGGGGCACGTAGGCCCAGTTGGGGAAAAGGGGCACATGGGCCCAGTTGAAGGAAAGGGGCATGCAAGCCTGATTGATTAAAAGAGGCACGTGGGCCCGGTTGAAGAAAAGGGGCATAAGAGCCCGGTTGATTAAAAGGGGCACATGGGCCCAGTTGGATAAAGGGGGCACGTGGGCCCAGATGATGGAAAGGGGCACATGGGCCCAGTTGATGAAAAGGGGCATAAGAGCCCGATTGATGAGAAGAGGCATAAGTGCCTGAAAATGGGGCATAAGGGCCCAATTGCAGAAGTGGGGCATAAGGGCCCGATTGTAGAAGAGGGGCATAAGATCCCAATCAAATAGGATGAAGTATGGGTGGTGGCCCTAATATTGAAGAATTGGGGGCCCATAGGTCCATTTGATGGTTGTGGGCATGACAAAGAAAGGGTGGTGGCCCTAAGATAGAGGAATTGTGGGCCCAGGGGCCAGATCATTGATTTGGAGGCGAATAAAGAAAGGGTCGTGGCCCTAAGATTAGTTGATCGTGGGCCCATGGGTCGGATTGTTGCTTAGGAGAAGAATGGGGTAAGAGTCATGGCCCAAAAATTGATGCTAAGTGATTTGCCTACCTATCTGGAGAAGGTCCCAGTATCCCTTTGTCTATGCCCTTCTGGAGGCTTGTCGATTCCTTTTTCATTTCACTGACCAATTCTATCCTCTTATTTTTTCGTTCAGGGGTCAATTCTATCTCCCCAACTTCAAGGATCAATTCCAATGATGGCAATAGTTGATCTATACCTAAAGAATCCTTGCCTAGTCCTTGACAATCAACAAAATTTATGATATCCTCACCTAGGCTCCTTACAGTAGGCTTCTCCTCAGGTTGTTCTGGGGAAGAGGGCATGCCTAGTTTAAGGGATTCTAGAATGATAGAAGAGTTTGGCTCGACCTCCCCTACAGGCTGACTTTGATCTTGAGAGAGAGCAAGGATATGTTGAGGAGTTGATTCCTTTGCCAGGGTAGGAGCACAAATGGTTGGAGTGATTGATTCCTCTACCAAGGCAGGAGCATGAAGGGTCAAAGTGACTGAATCATCTACCATGGCAGGAACATGGATGATCGGAGTGACTAGTTCCTCTACCATGGCAGGAGCATGAACGATTGAAGTGAATAAATCATCTACTGTAGTAGGAGTAGGGATGATCAGATTAATTGGTTCCTCTGCTGGGGCAGGAGCATGAATGATAGGAGTGACTAGTTCCTCTGCCAAGGCAGGAGCATGAACGGTTGAAGTGAATAAATCATCTACTGTAGTAGGAGTAGGGATGATCAGATTAATTGGTTCCTCTGTCGGGGCAGGAGCATGAATGATATGAGTGACTAGTTCCTCTGCCAAGGCAGGAGCAATAGAAGAAACAAGGGCCTTAACCAATTTAGGGTGAACCCTATTTTGAGGGGTTGATTGAATAGCCAAGGGTTATTTGATTGGTGTCGGCATAGAAGTCGGTTCAGGCTGAGGATCTATTGGTGAAATTGGTTGAGGGGCCAAGGCTTGTGTGGTTGGCCGAGGAGCTGTTGGTGAAGTAGACTGAGAAGCTAAGGGCCGGATGATTGGCCGAGGAGCCTTTAGAAATGTTGGTGGAGTCAAAGGCTGGAGAACCGGTTTAGGTAATGAAGTATTTGCACAAGTGACAACAGGAACTTGATTGTGCACAGTTGGTTTCGCCATTAGCATGGGTTGCATGACCGGCTGAGGTTGGGACGTAGGTGGCCTAATCAACTAGCGTCGAGGAGTCGGCTGAAGATGCTGCCATGTTCAATGCTGTCAATGGTGCAAATGTGTGAATGTCCTTCCCTTGGTGTAAAATCTCACTTGATCAGGAAAATTTTGGCAGCATGCCGTCTTATTTTTCATTCGGTGTGGAATTTTTACCCGTCCTACATGGCATAGTCTTTTGACTTTTCAAGTAGTGGGAAGGATCATCTGCAATAGGAGCCAGCCCGTGCCTACTTCCGGGTCAGCTTTCCGGTGCAAGCCGGATGAGCCGCCCAAGGTGCAGCGCCCACGTGGTGGTGCTAACCCCTTATTTAATTTTGGCATTTTGCCTTCAGATTTAGTTAAGTGTGATTTTTAAATGTCCAAGGCTCAATGGGCCAGTTTCATCAGCACAATGGGCTGGCCTTCATGTCTCATGGCCTGAGAAGGCCGACTTCATATCATGTCGGTCCGGTTGGCCCAATCTTGATCTTCATGGGCCCTCATAGCCTATTTTGAGTTTCATGACCCAATGGTTCTTATCTGCACCTCCATGTCCCGGTTGGCTTGATTTGCACTTCATTTTTGCACCTTGACATCTTGTTGTAGCAGCGGGGTAGGTGAGCCTCAGAGAGGTTGGAATGGGTTGGCTAAGGTGCTGTTTGTAGACACGCAATTTTGGCCTAGTTGAAGAGCTTAAATTCTTGTTTTCATGAAGAATATTTTAAGGGAACCGTGTTTTTCGGAAGAATCAGGCTTTTCGGCGCGTTCCGAAGAAGATCGATAAGACGTTGACTGGGGTCAAAGCGCCCTGTATATAGGGCACCTGGCGCCCTGTATACAAGGCACCTAGCACCCTATATACAGGGCACCAAACGCCCTGCTTATAGGGCACTGTAGACACGCCAATTTGGCCTTATTTGGGGCTTAAACTCTTATTCCATTGGCAACATCTCTTTTAGACCATCAAAATCAAGTTGAATCATTTTTTTGGACAAGCCGAGGAGTTCACTATAAATCTGAGGAAGAGTTGTTGATCTCTAATCAAATCCATTTTTTCCAAATGAGAGTTCATTCTAATTTCCATGTTACTCTTGGTGGTTTTTGCACCAAGGTCGCACCGCTTGGTTGTGTGTCAAATTATGCTTTTTCTAGCATATCCTCTACTTTAAAAATTTTCACAGGATTATGTGGACTTCAAATGAAGAAGTCTTCAACATCAATGATCTTTATTTATGAGTTATCTTTTCAAAGCAACAAACAGCATTCAATTCCTATCTACCATTTATCTGCAGCGCCTTTTAGAAGTTAGACGTGCAGTTCTGTCCGCACGCAGCACCGATCAAACCCAATTGCATGCAAGCCCAGCCCATTGGGCACATATCTGACCAATTCACGACCTTACCTTCCTTTTTCCTCCTCCATATCACTTGTTATAGTATCTGGAAGTTTCATGGTCGAAATTAGCATCATCAAATGATGGCAATCCAACTTGTTGTCTTGTATATCAAGACTTGCTATTTTTGGACCAGATTTGTTTCCTCTTCAAGTGGAGACATATTTTGAACATGGGGAAGGTGATCCACAGTTTCCAATCCCTCTCAATAATTTTTTTAAGTTTCTAGATGCCTCAGGATGAAAATTAGCAACATTAAATGGAGGAAATCCAACCTATAGTCGGATGTATCAAAACTTGCTATTTTTTGACCTGTTTTTCACCTTACATAGAAAGACTCATATGAACGACCTAAGGAAGGCATCCCCATCCTCCAACACTTTTATACTAGTCCTCCAGCCACCCTAGGCTCATACCAACCTCCCAAAATCGTCCTCTCTTCGTCCCGGTGCTCGGAGATCATCCCAAAGTGAAGAAGAAGTCAGTCTATGCTTCAACGTGCTGCACTGCTGATCATCGGCTTCTACAGATTTTTATAGTCATTTTCCGGCCTGACTTACTTCAGAAGAAGTGTTATTTATCAAGATATATTTCATATACAACAAACGGAGATCAATTCTGATACTCCCTCAGCTTATTGCGGCTTCAACACCGGCGATGCACAGACAGATCCGAAGTCGTCTCTTCTAAGTCATCATCTTCTCAGCCAATTTCAGCACACTTAATGGTGGATTCAACCTATACATCCTTCATACAAATTGTTCCCCGGTGAGTCTTATTTTATTTAAAATAAGAATAATTTAATTCCAATATCTGTGCTGCTTGTGGTACATCTTGCATCAACATCGCGCTGGTGGTTCCCAGATCTTCACTTCCAACAACAGAACTTTCAGATAAATTCCTACCACTTCTAAAAGGATTCAAACAAACTTGTCTTCATATAAAATCACCCTCGGTGAGTCCTCTTTATTTTGAAACAAACATCACTTTATTCTAACATTGGTGTTGTTTGTTATGGTCTCTACATTAGAGCCGCACAGTTTACATTGAATCTGTCCAACCCGGTTGTCACTTTGCCTGGCTTGTGTTGTCTTTAACCATTCATATTCTCTTTGCTAAATATTCATTCATATCATTTAGTTCATATTTAAGCATTGTTTTATTCAGTTTTTCATCATTTCATACATCATAAAAAAACCAAAAAAAGGGGTTAGGGCTAACCCCAAATCCGGTGAGTTTGTTTCCAATTGCCATTTTGTGTTATTGTTTTTACAGTTACTACACTTCACTCAGTTCTAATCCTCCCTTCACTTGTTTCCTTGTATTCTTTGTCTACTAGTTGCACGGGTACATCAAGCTAGCATTGGTTGGACTCTCCCTCATCGTCCGGCCGAAGAGGAAGAAAGTTGAACTCACACACTCTCTCCCGCGCTAGGGTACACACGGTCAATTCAACTTAATCATGTCTTTTATTCCATAAAGCGAAGCCCACAGTTCCTGGCGACCACCTTTTTATTCATGTTCTATGTTCATCTCCTCTTCACTCTCCTCCCACATGACCCAAACTATCTCCGGTGCTCGAGCGACGTCGTGAGATGAAAATTCGAGGATCAATGTGAGTGTGGGACCGAGGTGAGGACGTTTTACCGCTTTTCGAGTGTTTTCCGATTAACTCCCCATTTTCCCGTATTCCATCTTTCACCTTATCTTGAGGTGCCGATCCAGAACCCGTTTCTGGAGTCAACAGGGACCATAGGGCGCCTGGCACCAAATCAAATCGACTTGAACAACTGATTTGACCCCTCACAATGACTCGTCTTATCGATTTGACATGTCTCATGATGCTGGTGCCTTATATATAGGGCGCTTTGCCGTGTGGAACTACTTTTCGGAAATGGCCAAAGTACCCTTTTTTGGGCTATAAATAGACCCCCATTTGGAGCTGGGAGGAGGTTCCAACTCCGTACCACCCTAGAGTTCATCCAATACCACGTTTCTAAGCCATCTACACCTCCCATAAGCCTTCAAACCGATCCAAGATCACCCCCCAAAAACCCCAAAAACCTGCTGTTCTGTCATCCAGAAATATGGTTTTTTCTCCACTTTGAGAGCCTTTATCCGTCTCTCCTCTTTCATCCAACATCCAAACCACCCACCACTAGCTTCATTTGCATATTGTCTACAAGGAGGAGCCCTTACTTTGTCCTGGAAGCCGCCCAGCACTCCGGAACAGCATCGCGAAGAGGGGAAGAAAATCTGCTCGAGCCAGACTTAGTGCCCCATATACAGGGTGCTTTGACCTTGGTCAACGCGCCCTATAAGTAGGGCACCTATAGCTAACGCCCTATATATAGGGCACCAGCAGGAGCAGAAGCTGGTTTTGCACTTTTAGGAGTTCGATCGTCCGTCTGATCGAGTTTTTGTCTTCCGTTTTCATCTTAGAACTTTTCATCATTTTATTTGGCATGCATTAGATCATTTTGCACTTCATATATATTTAAAAACCTACCAAAAATAGGGGTTGGGATTCAGTCCCGATCCGGTTAGTTCGTCCCCTTTTGCATGATTCAGAGTCGATACCAAGCATGATACTATACTCACGCTAGAGCTAATGATCTTCACTTGTTTTTATGTTTCTATGCAGGACATTCTTAGGTGAACCCGATCGAGGTGAAGCTTCAACCCGATCGAAAGTGAAAGAGCTCACTCAAGCTCTCCTCTTTCGGCCGGCCGAGAGAGGAGAAGTTAGAACCTAACAATCTCCCCCCCCCCTTCTCATTCACAATGGTACGACGGTCACGCTTTTTTTATTCTATTTGCTTTACATTTAATCATATTTTGGAGCTTTCGACTCCTGGCGACCACACCTACACACACCCACACACACGCACGCAAACCACCGACTCTTCCAGGTGCCTACACTGTTTAGGTGGGCTTTTGGTAGGACTGCACAAGGGGTAGGTTTAGGTGTGAACCAGGACTGGTTTAGGAATGCACAAAGGGGCATGAGAATTGAAGGCCTGCCCGAGTAGTCTTGACCCATCCAGCGGATTCCAAGAGGCCCGGGTTGTCACCCCTCCTTCCACACATCAAAGAGAATGTTTGGTTTGTTTGGGGGTGTTGTAGGATCTGTATTGGGTGTGTTGCACATAGGGCAAACTAGGTGACCATCAAAGGGGCCTGACATGGGTGCTCACAAGGGGGGCAGAACTTGGGCCAGCAAGGGGGCCTATTTTGGATGCCATTCGGGGCCTGATTAGGGGAGACAGGAGGTGTATGTTCAAGTGACCATCAGTGGGGTCGAACTAGGCATGATAGTGGAAGGTTTAGGTGCCGACATGGAGGGCCAAAAGGGTGCACAAGGGGCTAGTTTAGAAGCCTATTTTTGGGGACAGCAAGGGGCTATTTTTGTGATGGCCAAATGAAGGGTGCCCTTGGAGCAAAAGGATGGCTTTCTGTAGACCAACGTGGAGGGCACTCAAAGGGGCTTAATGGGCATTACTCAGGGGGTATGCCACCATAGAGAGGGGTAGAGAAGAGAAGGGGAAGAGTTGAATTAAAGGGCTACATTGGAGCACGCTTCTCCTACTCACCATTTTTTTCTTCTTTCTTGCACTGCAGGTGGTGTTGAAGATGATGGGCTAAAGGTGCCACCAAACCCTTATTTTCTTGCTGTTGGATGAGAAAAGGGGGTATACTTCTTGCTGATGTTGATGGATGGAGCAAAGTGATGAAGAGAGCTTGCTGCACTTGCTGAAGTTGGCACACCAATCAGGTGGGCTGGTTGCACCTGCTGCTGGCGTACTTGCTAGAGCTAGCTTGATTCCTCCTTCTCCTTCACTTGGCACATCAAAGAGAGGAAGAAAAGCTTGCTAACTTTCTGTTTAATACGTCCAAGCAATAGGAGATGAGGCCTAGTTCGACCAAAGATGGTGAGGGGAAGGAGAGGCAGGGCTTCCGCAAGGTGATCAGCTTGTCTTGTGCACATGGCAGCAGGGGGGTTTATATAAAGGCTGAGGGGCGCCATCTACAGATGGGGATAAGGCTAGAGGCTTTTGAGGGAAGATAAGGATAACTCAATGGAGGTCGAGGATGATAAGGATAACCCATAGTTGGTTGTTGAGCTGGTGGTTGTGCGCCAACTAGAAAGAGAGGAAGAGAAGGGTGCGCACCTTCTCCTCCTTTCAAGGAGGTGTGCGCACATGACATGTGGCAAGAAGGCTGGTTCGGCCAGCCCCTATATTCTAAAGGATTGAATGCACAAGGGAGTGGGAAGGCTAGTTCGGCCAGCCATCATATGGGGATAGGTTATGGGTTGTTGAGAGGGATAAGGATAAATCATGGAGATTGTAGAGCTTGTTGAGGTGGTTGAGGGAGATAAGCCAAAGCTGCTAGCCATGCCATCAGATGGGGAGTTCGGCCAGCTCCCTAACTTGTAGGGGATTGTGCACATGGTAGATGGGGAGGAGTTCGGCTAGCCAAGTGGAGGGAAGAGAGAGAGAGAGTGATCCAATCTAGACCGTTCATCTAAAAGACTCCCGATCCGACAGCTACCATTAATTTTGGCCAAAAATTGATTAAACACAGACAAAATTAAATCAAAAAAATATGGGACAATCATTGATGACCATTGATCTTATGATCCATCCAAATGTGTGGCTGAGATCTCCCAAATTTCCCAGGATCTCTAATTTTACCGATTTTTCTGATCGGTGTAACCACAGTCGTCGATAATGCAATTACCTCCTCCCATTGGCAAAATTTATTTTTCATGCATCAATATTCATGAGATCAATGTTTTGGTCCATTAAAATTAAAATTTTCAACCCATGGGTCGATCCGGGAGCTGATCGGATCATTATGCCTCTGGTGCGACGACATGCAGCTTTCCGTCCAAATTTGATCTTTCTTGCATATCCCTTCATCCAGGGGTCGGATTTTCGATCCGTTTTGAGCTTTGCCTAGCCCTATCCAACCTTGAGAATGTGGTAAAGTTGTAATTCTATGTTAGAGTCCCAACTTGTTCCAAAGTGTCAAGGACAAAATGGTCATTTTGGCCTTCCGGTGTTCGTTTTCCATGTTTTGGGCACCATTGCGAAGCTCTTGACCGTGACTATGCAATGAGCACATTATCTTGGCCATTTGTTGCATGTAAAACCATATAAAGGTATTTTCAAAGCCTGTTTGCATCATCTATTCTTGAATTTTCCGAATCTGGGTTGGATTTTTCGCACCGACTTCGGCATTGCTGAAATCTGTATCAAACGAGCTAAGTGGAAAAATTTGGCGCCAACACCCGTTTGTTTATTTAAATTTAAAATTTTAGGACATTTCAAGTAGGTCTCTAAATAACTTCTAGTAATTTGACCCTATATTTATAAGAGAATTACAAGAAATTACTTAATGACTCTAGATTAGCTTAATTAAAGTCTTTAAACTTGTAATTAATTTTTCAGTCAATTTTTGGAACCAGAAGATTGAAAATGATAATTTGTATATTATGGAACTTGTTTGGCATGTGATTATCTTTAGTAGATACATTTTTCATGAAATTTGGCATTATGATAGTTATTTATATGTATACGTGCTAAGTTGGACCTATATTTGAGAAATAATTATGTTTGAACTTAGGAAAAAAATCATAGTTCACCAGATTACTCTTCTTGATACCTGTTAGGTCTAATTATGGTTGAGGTAATAAAAACTTATTTGTTTAGCTAATGCCAAACTTAATTTAGATTCATTGTCTTGTATATGTATTTAAGCATATCTAGTTTGGTTTGTTATTACATGTGTGTAGATCATGAAAGATATGGTTGGTTTGGTTTCAAATCATGAGTGCATGGTTTAGTTATGTCGATTTGGTTAGGATAAGTATGAGTTTTCACTTAGAACATGTCAAATTAAGATAGTTTGCCATATGTCTTGTCTAGTTTGTTATGAGTGTTATGTATTGCATGAAGGACTTTGAAATTAAATGGTTGTGTCTTGTATGTATGGTATGATTACAAATGTGATGAACTCTTGCTATGGCATACTATAAAGGCTTCATAAGTCTCTGTTTACCCTTGGGCAGCTGGTAACTTAGATTAATTCGATTCTTTCACAGATCTCGGATTAATGCAGTTTACCCTAAATGCCACCATTGCCTAGTGCACAATGGGTCTAAATTAGTATATGCTATTGCTATATATGTTAGAGCTAGTGAAAGCAATTTGTACATGTGATGTGTGAAAGTAAAGTGACAAATTCCTTGCTATATGACTTATGTTTGAAGGAAATAAAATATGTTTGTTGATATGTCATGTAGGTCATGAACTATGCACATTGGCATGTCATGTAGGTGTGTTAGTGCCAAGGTATGTTAGAAAAATAAGATTTTTACATTTATGTTATGGTCATAATATGTCAAGTTTGAAGTCATTTAGAATACATTTGTCTAGTTTGCGTGGTCTAGTATGCATTGAAATAAAAGCGTGTAGTTTTGGCATGACTTTTCATTAAAGATAAACCTTGGTTGGATATGGGATAGTGAGGTTAAATATTAGAAGACACGGTAGTACTTTCATGTTACTTCTCAAGTTGGTTATGTTTTGTATCATCACTTGTTTATACTAGTTATCTGATTGGCAAGAAAATGATGTAAATCCTACGAAGTCATTGGTGACTCACCCCTTTATTATTATAAATTTTCCAACAAATTTTGAAGAACCATGACTTGAGATTGAGACTCATGTGGAACAAGAAAAATCAGGGTCTTTTGCACTTGAAGATGAGTGACTCTCCCATATCTAGGTTGCTTATGTTGGTTTGAATAAAAATATTGTTAGACATTAATTTTATGGTTGTTTTTCTTTGTATTGTTGCATCTTATAATAGATTATTTTATGTTTGAGTATGGAGTCTTGTGAAACATTGGACTTTGATGTTGGTTTTAGAATACTTTCTTGAGATATAGAATCCAAGTGATGGATTTTCTCTACTGTCACGAAGTTGAATTTTTCACTATGTGATTATTTTATTTAATTTTTGGGTCATGACATGATCACTTTAGGGTATAAAATGGAGATCGTGGGAATTGTCCAAATTTATAAAATACGCTTGGTAGAAAATAAAAACTTTGCAAGAAAGAGCTAAAATTTTCCAAGGCATCATTTCGTGAGCTAAAATCGAGCCAGTCAATAACCTGCAATCCAACCAAAAGAAGTGAAACTGATCCACTCTTTAACTGGTTAGAATGTCTATTAATAACCTAACCCTGTGGCTGTTTGATACAAGATTAATTTGAAGATAAATATGGTTTCTCTCTAAATGAATATACTCAATTTACTTGGATAAACACGCTTAACTTCAATAATAAGTAACAAACATATTTAAAAATCTCATATCTTATGGTACAAGATTCTTTTTTAAAATATCAAGTGAATTAAAATTGATAATACATCAGAATTTTTCAACCAAGAATTAGACATATATCTAACATAACAGAAAATAATATAGTCTAGATTAAAACTAATTAATGCAATTTTAATATCGTGTTAAAATTTTGCATGTAGACATACCTAATCTATTTATCAATGTTAATAGGATATTTGGATGCATTTTTTTAACAATTCTCTCTTGAATAAAAGAAAGCAAAAGACAGGTGTTTGGAATTACCTCTCTATTTTTAGGGTCTCCAAACTAGTATCGATTATCGAATCTCACGGGATCACACCAAAAATTCCTTTGCACTATGCTTTCTCATGATCGTTATTGATGTTATTAATATTATTATTTACTAATTCTATTATCATTATTTTTGTATCACTGTTATTATTATGTTTTTTTAAGAGTAAAGAAAGAAATTTTAGTGAGAAGGCACATTTCATATTCACACCGTTATTTTTTTAACATTAAAATAAAAGTTTTTATTTTATTAAAATTCTAAAATAAGTAAAGCACCAATGTATAATTACTTTCATATTCCTTTCTCTCAGCTAGATATATATATACATATATATGTATAATGTACAACATGTACACCGCATATCATGAAAGTAGCCGTTGTTACTAATAAATTTATTTCTTTAATATTTTTTATTTAAAAATAAAAGGTTTTATTAAACTTGAACAACATGTACACACATATTTATCTTTATATATAAAACTTTTCTACTTCTTATACAAAACTTGAAATTTATCTAATATGGTATATTCGTATAATCTATATACAACTTTTATATATAATTTTTTTAGCCATATAAATTATTGAATTCATACAACTTATTATGTACACATATTTACATTTCATACATTTTGTGTAAATTTTGAACATATACATATTTTTTATTTCATACAAACTGTAGAATTTATACACTTTATTGTATACACTTGCTTACCAGGTTATATAGTCTAGTACAATATGTATTTCATACAACTTATAATAATAGGTACACAGTACATTCAACTTATGATAAAACTATTTTGTAATTGCATTTTTTCAACTACTTTATATGTAATTATATTTTTTGTTACTACTTGGACAACTTGATTCTCTCCTATCTATTCGACGATATTGTCGATTTATTCAAAGAGATAGTTCATATTATTTACATGTCTAGATAGGTCCACATGCTTCTAAAAGACAGTCCTGACTTGATAATATACTAGGAAGGTTTTCATTATTTTCCTAATTATACCTTTTAAAAATAAAGTCATGCATAAGTTCTAAATTTTGAAGTTTAAAAAGATAAATAGGTAATAAATTTGAAAATTAAAAGTTACTGTCCTATCTAGTCATCTGTCATCAACGTACATCCCCTTTCTTGTCAAATACATTCAAATGAATTAACATATTTTTTATGTCTACCACCTCTTTGGGATGAAAGTATTGCATATCTCTTTTAGGGTTGGTCTGGGCACTGCCATACTTATTTTCTCCTTGCAAATCTGCAAATTCTTTATTGACATTTGTGATGGTGGTTGTCTTTTTCGTGGGCCATGGGCATGTGTCTTAACATATGAATAAGTTGATATGTCAACACATGTTTTCGTCCGCAAATGACGTGAAGTCTGTCTCCATCACATGTTTCATGTCATTTGTTTTTTAATAATAATGATCAAATATCAAATCCAAAGAGATATTTGTGTCACTTGCTAAATGTTATTGGCATACCAACATCGAAACCTTCATCTAAAGGAGTCATAAGTGTTCCTATCTGGTCTTGCATATGCGAATTTCACAGTTTAATGGTTGAAAATTTTCTTCCTAGACAGTCTTCTTATGCTACTTTGAGACTCTCTTTGCATGTTCAATTACTTGTAAATATCTATGGAATTTGGTTCTTACCTTGGTTGGAGTTCACATGCATGGCACAATGTTACATTTCATCTCAGTGAGATGATGTTTCAAACGAAAATCCCCCCTACATTATTTGTTCATGATATTTACATTGAACTTTCATCTTCCCAATGGATATCAAATTGCACTATAGCTAAGTCTGATTATCCTGAGTCATGCCAGAAGCTTCAATGTCACAACTTTGAAAAGATATGGTAAATAAATTTTAAAAATATAAAAATAACACTTAAAAAAAAGAGTTAGTAACACAATTAAACAAAAAATCTCTCCAAAGTTGAAATGAATAGGAAAATTAAGATTATTGAAATGCTTTATAGAGAGAAATTGCAATATTCGATAGTTTGAGAGAATTTTTAGAATTAAAAGAGAGTTTGAGAGTGAGTGGGGGAGATGTGGATGAGAGGCACCTTGAGGGACTTAGAAAGTCTCTCTAATGACTAGACCCTAAATCTCGTTGCGTTAGCTATTGACGAACCGAATAACAAATTTCATCTTTATCAGAACTTAAAATTATTTGTAAAAATCATTTCCATGCTCAAAATAGTTTTTAAAAAAACTTAATTTTGTGTGCATTTAAAATCATTTATTTATTTTAATATTCTATGTAAATAATTTGCATATTAAATTTTTATACACCTAGAAATACAGTCGACGCCATGTTTATACTATACTTCGTGGATCTTAATTATACATTTCGTCGTCACATGGAGGTTTTGATGTGAAATCATTCCTTTAGATGCTTCAAAATTTTCATAATATCTCAATAAGTTTTAACACTTTTTGCCACCAGTAAAGCTGGACACAAAATAAAAATATTTAAACTTTATGATTATGTCAAAACAAATGCCACCTAAAAGGTCAGAGGTGGGATTGAAATTTCAAAATTTCACATCGAATCAAAACAAATACCACTTAAGTGCTTGAAATCCTAGGCAGTTCGCACACATAATTCTCATGAAAATATTACGGTTCCAATATAAAGAACTTGAGGTTGTAAATAAGAATTGCTTTCTATACCTGTGTAGGTGAACATCGAGATGAACAGAAAGCTAATCGCTTATTCTCAAATGACATGTAAAGCAAACAGAGGACATACAAGCATAGCCATTATTCATTATGGGGTGTTTGGTTGCATGATAATTTTTTGTATATTTTCGTGATAAAAAATTATATTAAAATAAAATGTGAGCCAACTGGTGACATAAAATTATCATGTTTGGAGGGATGTGATTACAAAAAAGAGTAACTACCACACATGACCAAACAAAGTGGGGGATCACAAGAAAAAAGAAAAAGGTGAGACCCTCTTTTTTTGTTTAAGAAGAAAATCACTTTTAAAATATAAAATTATCATGGTTACTAAACACCTCTTTTAACAAGTTTTCTTGCAATTTTTAAAAATTAAAACAAAAACTTTCATTATCATGCAACCAAACACCCCATTAACCTTCTAAGTCCTAAATGATATGTAATACATGTTTATTTTTTTTAAAATAAAAAATTGAAACCCCACCAGTAACCCCCTCCCTCCGTTGAACTCTCTCTCTCTCTCCCCCTCTTGCGCGGCCTTCCAGCCCTCCGGACGTTTTCCCCTTCCTCCCCCTCGCCGTCGCGAGCACCACCACAGCCGTCTACCATCGCTGAGTCGCCATCGCCTACCCTGCCCACAAGCTCTCCTGTTCCACCGGAAGCCACCGCCGCGGGGAGTTTCCCTCGCCGCCACAGCCGACCTCCACCCTTCTTGCCGTTGCCAGTGTCATCCCCGCCGGTCACCGGCCGCCGCCGGCCCCCTCTGCTGTCGCGAGCGCCGCACGCGGGTCTGATCCAGCCGCAGATGGTTTTTTTCGTAAATGACACCGTTTACAAAATTTATTAACAAAATAACACCGTTCAAAAATATTACATAGAATAGTACCGCCCCGTATTTCAAAAGTAACATCTGCTTTTTGACCAAGACAGAAGGTGCGTTTGGCAATTCGGTGAGAGAACTTCTCCTAGAAGGACCTTCTCTTAAAAGGCACTTCGTTTTGAAGTGCTTCATATTTATGGAAGCAAAAGGTGTTTGGATATTTTTTTGACAAATCAAGAAGTCATTTTCATCCCAAGCCAAGCACAGGGGGCAGGGGGCTCATCGGTGCTCATCGGGGTGCGGGCTTACGGAGGGGGAGGATGCTCACCGACACAGGGGGCTCGCGAAGGGGACATGTCCAGCGGGGGGGTCGCAGAGGGGAGTCTGCTGCCGCGGGGGCGCTCGCGAGGGGAGGGCGATCGCCGATGGGAGAGGGGGCTCACGGACGAGGCTCACCGGCAGGGGGTTGCCGGTGGCGGAGGGGAGGGCGATCGCCGGTGGGGGGGGGGGCTTGCCGAGGGGGGGTCGCCGGTGGCGGAGGGGGCTCGTCAACGTGGTAGGGGGGTCGCGAAGGGGAGGCTGCTGCCGCGGGGGCGCTCGCGGATGGGAGGGCGATCGCCGGTGGGGGAGGGGGCTTGCCGAGGGGGGGTCGCCGGTGGCGGAGGGGACTCGCCGGTGGGGAAGGGGGCTCACCAAGGGAGGGGGGGGGTCACCGGTGGGGGAGGGAGCTCGCCGAGGGGGGGTCCCGAAGGGAGTCCATTGCCAGGGGGCGCTCACGGAGGAACAAGGTCAGGGGCTGGCACGGGAGCGCTTGGAGCACTTTTCAGAAGGAGAAAATTTCTCCTTCGAACTTCTGCCTTCGACAAGGAGGAGAAGTGAAAATAGGAGTGTAGCCAAACGGTAACATAAAAATTAGAAGCACTTCAGAGAGAAGGAGAAGTGAAAAAAAAAAGTCCTTCTGAGTGGTTCTCAAACGCACCCAGAGACTTCTCCCATCACGGATGCACAGAAACATACGAGAATGTGCACGGGAAAAAATATTTAAATTCACTTACGTACCGACTTAATTGTGATTCATGTAAAAAAAATTATAAAAAGTTAATTTTTTACGAGCTATCCTCTTCGCGGGTGCCATTGTCACGAGATACTATTTTCACGGATGCTCTCGTCACGAGATATCATTTTTACGGATCAAATAGTAAATTACAACGTTTATAAATAATGTTCATCGTTGGGTTAGATTTCTCAAGTCTCTTCGTCGGGTAAAATTTATTTTCTCTTTTTTATCATCTTTTGCTTATTTATGCAATACTCATCGTCATGTATTTATAATATTTCTATATAAATTATAAAAAAATTTATTATGATTCAAAAGTGATCTCAAATGATCAATAAAATTATATTTTAATTATTTATCGTCACATATTTTATTATTATTTCATTTTTCACTTCTTACTCTTTAAAAAATCCTTAACTACTCGATGTGGTATTATTGAGACGGTCTTCATCACTTAACTCACATTTATTCATACTAACAATTTATAAATAGTACTCGCTTTTTATTAAAGCTCGGTTCCATGTTTTGTGTTATATTCTCTTGTTATTTATATTTTATTTTTTAATATATATGTTTTATAAAGGTCGCTCTCTAATATATACTATAAGTTTTTTATAATTATGTTTAATAATATTAACTTAATTGCAGGTGAGAGTATGTAGACGTTACTTATTGTTTACTTTTATATTAGTCTAATTCATTTATCTATAATAAAATTATTAGCATAAATAATATATTAATATCAACTTCCTTCTTTTAATAAAGGATAGGTTATACACTTACTTAAATAATAAGATTATTAGCATAGGTTATACACTTACTCAATTAATATAATTATGATACATATATAACTTATTCAACATATTTTTTATCTACATAATCATAATCGATGTACCATAATTTCTCATTGTTCAAATTAAGTTTGGATAGAGTACAAAAGTATTGTTTTAAACTTAGTAACATAAGTGAAAATATATATAATTTTAAGAAGCTAAATATAAATATCTTTCATTTAATTGAGTCAAGTTTGAGCTAAAGTGGAAATAATTTACTTTACTAGAATTTGATGTAAATTTAACTTTATGAAAAATAAGCTCAAGTTTGATCTAAAATTTTATGAAGTTTAAATTTGGAGAAACTCAATATAATTTTAAATTTTTTAAAAATTTAAATTTTCCATATTTACCATATTTAATGTTTATTATAATTTAATTTTAAATGAATTTATACCAAATAATTAACTTATGACAAAAATAAAATAAATAAAAAGTTTATTAAAAATAAATAAAAATTAATATTGTATTTTAAAAAAGAAAGAATCTTTTATAAAAAATAAATATTGAAAGAAATAAAAATAATGAAATCTTTAATCATTCGATGGAAAACAAATAAATAAATTGTGATAAAACTTCAGGAGAGAGAAGAAATCTTAAACAAACGTATTGATTTGACGCGACGAAGTTTAACAACGTGGTACTAGGGGTGTCAATGGGCCGGGCCGGGCCCGGCCCGAAGTCGGCCCAATGCAGGCCCAGTTCAAAATAGAACGGGCCGGCCCGACCCGGCCCGCATTGTATTTTTGGCCCGGCCCGGCCCGGCCCACATAAAATTTAAATTTAGCCCGGCCCGGCCCGGCCCGGCCCGATCTTTTTCTAATATAAAAATGTATAAAATTCAGAATAAAAAATATAAATATGATACACAAATTAAACTTCTACCAAATCAAAATATTTGAATGGTCTAAGAGTTGCATGAAAATGTAAGAACCAAGAGATTTTTGTAGTTAATAAAATCTAAAAAATCTTTGAATACAACTACGTTTTAAATTTGACACTATTAACTACGTACCTCCTTGAGAAGTAGAAACAATATTAATTTCAAAATAAAAAGTATTTAACTCTCTTATCCAGCAAGTACGGAATAAAATTCTAATATAAAAAATCTAAAATTAACATACTATAGATTTGATCATATATTTTCTTTCTTTCTAATCATATCGAGAGACAGCAACTGCGACCGCACATAGAATTAAGCTGCTACCTTCGTCTACCCCCACCGATTAATCATATTCTTCGATCTCCGGCTGCCGTCATCTGCACCTCTCCATCATGCGCGAGGATCGCGGAGAGATCGGGCAGCGCCCGCGGCTCGGCGGCGAGGCCGTCGCCGTAGAGCCTCGGGTGCTCTCGCTGCACGCTTGCTCGACGGGGCCCTCACTCTATAGCGCCGTCGTCGTCGCCCTCGGATGCTCTCGCTCGTTGGTCACTGGACGGGGCCCTCGTTCTGTAGCTCGCCGTCGCCGTAGCACCCTCGGGTGCTCTCGCTCCGCGCTCACTCACTCGCTCGCCGTCGCCGTAAAATCCCTGTGCCGGTGAAGGTTGGAGAGGGCCCGCTTCGACCCGAAAGGTGATCCATCTTTGGCCCGCGGGCCAAATCCCGACAACGTTGCCCGGGGCCGGCCCGGCCCGAGAGCCGCGGGTGAGCCCAATCCGTTGACGACCCTATGACGGACGACGTCTAGGGTGTCAATGGGCAGATCAGGCGGCGGGCTCGGAAACGGACTCAATAAAAGTCCAATTCAAATTATAACGGGCCGCCCACCCGGCCCCGCATTATATTCTTGTCCGGCCCGGCCCGACCCGCATAAAATTTAAATTTGGTCCGACCCGACCCGTCCGTCCCAAGTTTTCAAATATATATTATTTTTAAAATTTTTAAAATATCTCTTACCAAAGAAAACTAAGATTTTTTTTTAGAATATTAAGATACGATGGATTTGATAAAAAAATTTAAAACGTGATTAAAATAAGAATAGTAAATATATTGTATGTATTCGTAATTTTTTAATTTATAATAAAATATATCGATTTTACCGGATCGCTTAATTTTTCTAGTATATAGTAAAATGCATATCTTATTTTTAAAATTTTTAAACATGAAACCAGCGGCTAAGAAATATTTTGAATTTAGAAATAAAAATAGATACATAGATAGAAACATACAACTTAACACTAAATAATCATAGATATCTAATCAGAGTTAAGCAAAGTATATGTTTTATTATTTTAAAATATTACTCTTTTTTTAAAAATTTTCAGATAGTCTAGATACTTTGTTCGGACTTATGCATGAAAAAAATTTCATGAAAACAAAATACAAAATGGACAACAATCGTGACGCCTGCGTTGTGATGGAAAGACAACTCCTCACTTTTTTTTAAAGAGAAGACTTCGGCGTGTTGCTGCTGTGCTGCATATCATTGCTGAAAGGATGGTGCCCGACTGACCGCTGGCATTGCTGCTCAACACGGCCCGTGGGCCTGGTTTCACGGCCCGAGTAATGGACGAGGGCTCATCCCTCTTCCCCGAAACAAGGCCCAGGGGCCGGGCCAGCCAGCCCAGTCCACTGCCGCCCCTACGTGGTACGACTTGAACCGGGTCATTCCACGAATTGTTCTGCAACTGTGCTACTTTGCTAATAAATTTTTAAAACAGTGCTATGTACAAAAAAAAAAAAAAAACCCAGCCACAGACGTGTCCGGCCCAGCCCCAATCGAGCCCGACCTCGCCCGGTCCAGAAGCTCAGCCGTTCGGTCCAGCCCCGGTACATCCGCCGGTCCAACCGTCCGGTCCAGTCTGTTCGACCACCAGTTCAAGAATTTCGAATTTTCTTGATTCATTAATTACAAAAAAGTCATAAAAATAAAAAATCTCAAAAAATATATAAAAATTTAAGAATTTTTTAGGTATATTTCTCAAGAATATCTAGCAATTTGACTTTATATCCATGAGAGAATTGCAAAAAATTGCTTAATGACTCTAGATTAGCTTAATTAAGGTCGTTGGACTTGTAAGTAATTTTTTGGTCAAAATGTTTGGAACCATAAGATTGAAAATGATAATTTTTATATTATAGAACTTTTTTAGCATGTGGTTATTTTGAGTAGATCCATTTTTCATGAAAATACGGCCTTATGATAGTTATTTATATGTATATGTGTTAAATTACACCTAGATTTAATAATTAATTAAGTTTGAGCTTAGAAAAAAAATCATAGATCACTATATTACACTTCTTGAAATCTATTTATGTCAAATTATGATTGAGATAATCAAAACTTTAATTGTTTAACTTATGTCAAACTTAATCTAGGTTCATTGTGTTGTATATGTATTTAAGCATATTTAGTTCGATTTATCATTGCATACGTGTAAATCATGAAAAATATGGTTAGTTTGATTTTAGATCATGAGTTATATTATGTATGATTTAGTTATGTCAATTTAGTCATGTTAAGTATGAGTTTTCACTTATAACGTGTCAAATTAAGACGGTTTGTCGTAAGGTTTTTTTTGTACATAGCACTGTTTTAAAAATTTATTAGCAAAGTAGCACAGTTGCAGAACAATTCGTGAAATGGCCCGGTTCAAGTCGTACCACGTTGTTAAACTTCGTCGCGTCAAATCATTACGTTTGTTTAAGATTTCTTCTCTCTCCTGAAGTTTTATCACACTTTATTTATTTGTTTTCCCTTGACTGATTGAAGATTTCATTATTTTTATTTCTTTCAATATTTATTTTTTATGAAATATTCTTTCTTTTTTAAAATACAATATTAATTTTTATTTATTTTTAATAAACTTTTTATTTATTTCCTTTTTGTCATAAGTTAATTATTTGGTATAAATTTATTTAAAATTAAATTATAATAAACACTAAATATAAAAATATGGAAAATTTAAATTTTTAAAAAATTTAAAATTATATTGAGTTTCTCTAAATTTAAACTTCATAAAATTTTAGATCAAACTTGAGCTTATTTTTCATAAAGTTAAATTTACATCAAATTCTAGTAAAGTAAATTATTTCCACTTTAGCTCAAACTTGACTCAATTAAATGAAAGATATTTATATTTAGCTTCTTAAAATTATATATATTTTCATTTATGTTACTAACTTTAAAACAATACTTTTGAACTCTATCCAAACGTAATTTGAACAATGAGAAATTATGGTACATCGATTATGATTACGTAGATAAAAAATATGTTGAATAAGTTATATATGTATCATAATTATATTAATTGAGTAAGTGTATAACCTATGCTAATAATTTTATTATTTAAGTAAGTGTATAACCTATGCTAATAATTTTATTATTTAAGTAAGTGTATAACCTATGCTAATTGAGTAAGTGTATAACCTATCCTTTATTAAAAGAAGGAAGTTGATATTAATATATTATTTATGCTAATAATTTTATTATAGATAAATGAATTAGACTAATATAAAAGTAAACAATAAGTAACGTCTACATACTCTCACCTGCAATTAAGTTAATATTATTAAACATAATTATAAAAAACTTATAGTATATATTAGAGAGCGACCTTTATAAAACATATATATTAAAAAATAAAATATAAATAACAAGAGAATATAACACAAAACATGGAACCGAGCTTTAATAAAAAGTGAGTACTATTTATAAATTGTTAGTATGAATAAATGTGAGTTAAGTGATGAAGACCGTCTCAATAATACCACATCTAGTAGTTAAGGATTTTTTAAAGAGTAAGAAGTGAAAAATGAAACAATAATAAAATATGTGACGATAAATAATCAAAATATAATTTTATTGATCATTTGAGATCACTTTTGAATCATAATTAAAATTTTTATAATTTATATAGAAATATTATAAATACATGACGATGAGTATTGCATAAATAAACAAAAGATGATAAAAAAGAGAAAATAAATTTTACCCGACGAAGAGACTTGAGAAATCTAACCCAACGATGAACATTATTTATAGACGTTGTAATTTACTATTTGATCCGTAGAAATGATATCTCGTGACGAGAACATCCGTGAAAATAGTATCTCGTGACAATGGCACCCGTGAAGAGGATAGCTTGTAAAAAATTAACTTTTTATAATTTTTTTACATCAATCACAATTAAGCCGATACGTAAGTGAATTTAAATATTTTTTTCCCTGCACATTCGCGTATGTTTCTGTGCATCCGTGATTGGAGAAGTCTCTGTCTTGGTCAAAAAATAGATGTTATTTTTGAAATACGGGATGGTGCTATTCTCTGTAATATCTTTTGAACGGTGCTATTTTGCTAATAAATTTTTGAAACAGTGTCATTTACGAAAAAAACCCTTTGTCATATGTCTTGTCTAATTTGTGATAAGTGTTATGTTTTTCATTAAGGACTTTGAAATTAGATGGCTATGTCTTGTATGCATGATATGATTATGAATATGTTGAACTCTTGCTACAGTATACTGTGAAAGTTTCACCAACCTATGTTAGCCAATTACCTATGGACAACAGGCAACTTAAATGAATCCAGCCCTTCCACAGATCCTAGGTTATCGTAGTTTACCCTAAATGTCATCACTACTTAGGTACACTATAAGTCTAACTTAATATATATTACTGTTATATATGTTAGAGCTGGTGAAAGTAATTTGTACGAGTGATGTGTGAAAAGTAAGACAACAAATTCCATGCTATATGGCTTATGTTTGAAGGAAGTGAAATATGCTTGTTGATGTCATGTAAGTCATGAAATATGCATGTTGGCATGTCATGTAGGTGTGCTAGTACCAAGGTATGTTAGAAAAATCAAATTTATACATTTATGTTATAGACATAATATGTCAAGTTTAAAATCATTAAGAATGCATTTGTCTGGTTTGTGTGGTCTAGTATGTATTGAACTAAAAGTGTGTAGTTTTGGCATGACTTTTCATTGAAAGTAAACCTTGTTTGGATATGGGATAGTAAAGTTAAATATTAAAAGACATGGTATACTTTTATGTTACTTCTCAAGTTGCTTATGTTATGTATTATCACTTATTTATACTAGTTATTTGAATGGCGAGAAAACGGTGTAAATCCTACTGAGTCATTGATGATTCACCTCTTTATTGTTCTAAATTTTTTAGCAAATTTTGAAGAATCAAGACTAGGGATTGAGACTCAGGTGGAGCATGAAGAACCAGGGTCTTCTGCACTTTGAGAGGAGTGACTCTTTCTTATCTAAGTTGCTTATGTTAATTTGAATAAAAATATTATTGGACATTTGTTTTATGGTTGTTTCTTTTTATCTTGTTGGATCTTGTAATAGATTGTTTTATGGTTGAAGATGGAGTCTTGCCGAAAAGTTTGATGTTGGTTTTAAGATATTTGTTTAGGTTATAGAATATTGAGTGATGGATTTTCTCTACTATCACAAAGTAATTTTTAGCAATGTTATTATTTTATTTGATTTCTGGGTCATGACATAATCACTTCAGTAATAAAATTGAGATCGTGGAAATATCATCCAAATTTATATAATACGCTTGGTAGAAAATAAGAACTTTCGCCATTCAGTCATAATGTAGCGTTTGGATTTTTTATATAGGTTAAGAATATTTTTTAAATTAATTTTTGGAGTTATTTTATTTTATTTGAACCCCTTCCTAATTATCCTCCACGTTTACCGTTTTTTTCCTCCTTCCTATACCCTAATTTTTCACTCTGCCGTCTTCCCCTCACAAAATCGTCACTGCCTCATCGCTCTTCTTCCCTCTGGTTATCGCCCTCGCGAGCAGTGCCGTCGGCCGTTTTTCCTCCCTGCGTGCGTCGCCCGCCTCGTCTTTCTCTCTCTCTCCGTCTGCCGCTTCTTCCTCTCTCCAGGCGAGCGCCTCCGCGCGGTCACCGCGGTGCCTCCGTTGCCGACGTCAGCATCGACGTCCGCCGCCTCGCGGCCGCCCTCGTCCGCACGCGCACGCACACGCGCGAGCAGCCTCGCGTGGCACCCCCGGTCAACGCCGCGTGGAGTCGCCTCGCCGTCAACGCCCCCACCTCCCCGCGCGGTCAGCGCGCCGCCGCCGCCCACGCGGCCTCCGCGCTCACGCAGCGTGCGCCGTGCCCCCCCCCCCCCCCCCGGCCACCGTGCGCCCGTCGTGCGCCGCCCCCCCTATCCGCCGCCGTGAGCCCTTCTCTCTCCTATTCTCTTCCTCTCTCTCTTCTATCTATTATTCATACTTGATATTATTCTCTTCAAATATTTTTTCTAAATTTTTCCCTTGATCCAACAGTTTATATTTCCTTGTGTATACTCTTTTTCCAGCAGCCTAAGTGGTGAGAATTAACCCTTTTCGACCGGTTCAAGCGGTGCATCGCGTTGTCAACGTTCGATATCTTTTTCGGTCGCCAATTTCTGATTTCTCCATCACCATTTCCAGTAGGCACTCTTGACGTGTCTACTACCATTTAAATCATATACTTTAAAAATCTCCATGACTTGTAGTAATTGGCCTATTTTATTAACCGGGTTGGTGTTACTTGTTGTGGTTAGATAGTACTTTTAGTGGTGTTGTTCCTCCTTTGTGCATAATTAAGGATCATGATATGATGTTATATATGTCGTTTATAACATGTTGATTGGTAGATCTTAGTCGATCATATCCCTTTTCAGTTAGTATATAATTAAGATAGTCTTTGTTACCCTTTTTAAACTACTCTCCTTGTACAGGTGGTGATATGTTAACCATATTAGTTAATGTCTTTTCTAGTAATATTAAATCTGATTTTTGGTTATGTTATGACCTTTTAACCAAGAGATAAGTCTGATTGGGTGGTTACAATATGTTTGGTTGAGTATGTAAGGAATCAATACATGACAGCGGAAAAATTTTGATTCCATAAAACCATGATCTTTGCCTTGATCGATGCCGAACGAGTAAAATCGGGAACCGAATATGAAGTAGAACGAGAGTACCTCATGGGATTTCTCAAATACCTCACCATGGATGAAAAGAGGACATTTCTCCTTGCTGAAAACCGTTCAAGTGTCCGGTCTCTAGCGGTATCCACACGATCTGCTTCAATAGACGAGTTCTCTCTTCCTTCGGGCCTCTAGAAACCTTCCAGATCCAAGCTTGACCATGGGAGATCACCTTCTTGAGAAGAGTGGAGGGAGAGAGGAGGCTTGGGACGTGCTCCAGCCCTATAGCTTGTTAGGGTTTGGCTTCATAAGCCATTTATATATAGAAGATGGAATTTTTCACAAAAACCCAAAACTTCTATAAAATTGCGTCCATGCCCTCATCTATTGTGTGTGACCCACTAGGCCCAATAGTCAATTTGGTTGAAGCCTTAATTAATTTAAAAGAACAATTCCTTTAAATTAAATCAAAACCGTTATCCGATAACAGTTTTTACGGCTTTCTGATCATAAAGGGTACAAGCCACATCCTATGATCCCAAATGACTTTGGAGAGTTAAATAACATCCATTGAGCCTTTCCATCATCAATTACCACACGGATTTAAATCCTCGTTCATACAATGTCCCGGTCGGTCAGGGGTTCGGCACTAACTGTCAACCCCTAAGTATTCCAACACTATGAAATCTTATACTCATGAATGGATCAACTGGAAAACTCCTTTTCCAATTATCCTATCTACCTTGGCCAAGGATTTAGAGTACTATCCATAGGACATTCTCTCTCTCCTACCGAGAGTGAACGATCCCCTATTGTCCGCTCAATTGCCTCCACCAGGTTTCCCATATACCCAATCCATTAACTATATAGGACCACAATACTAAGTGATCCATCGATCAATAGTCAAAGTACATAGTACGCCCGGCAAGACATCTTTGGCGACTCGAGTCAAAGATCCAACCGTGCTATTGAGATGTAAGAATAACCTGATAGACAGTTCGGTAAGATACCGATCAGGTTTTCCTAAATTGGTCAGTTCAGTGAACTCATTCCACTAATGAGCACCTGTGTGTGTATCTCAGTGTCCCCACACTGATGACCAATGAGATCGATCATTCTCATCATATGAGAAGACATCACACACACTAGTCTATCCGGATTCTTGATGTCCCGTCTCAAAGATCCTATGACTATGAGCATTTAAATCACATACCTCTAGATGATCGATCTCATTATCATGTTCTCATCATGATTCAATCATCATTGCATGTGATTAAGGACTTCATTACGATATACGCTTCTAATAAAAGCTAGTAACGAAGTTTTGCCTATTTAATTGAATGAGATATTCCTAGAAATGTCGAATCATATCATATATGATTGGCTTGTAGGGCATACATTTTTATCAATCTCCCACTTGCACTAAAGCCAATCACCCATCTGGCTGATCTCTATCAGCTCAAGGTGAAGCTCAAACACTCTTTGAGTATCTGCTTCAGTTAGTGGATCTGTAATGTTATTAACGGAAGATACTCTAGCTTTAATTATATCTCTATCAACTGCATCCTCTCTGATTCTATGGTATTGACATAGAAGTTTGTAACTTCTAATGAGACTTTGGCTCTACCCCATTGTTTTTTCAAAACAATACACTTTCAGAGAAAGTTGGGACAATCCCATAAGCTAGATGAACATCTTCATCTAGTCAGCTTCTCAAGCAATATACAGTCATTATTCAATCTACTTTAGATTAGTTGTAGAATTAGCAGTGTTCTCTTGCATGGAACTCTTCCAGCTCACTGCACCACCATTATATTGACTTATTATCAGACTTATCTGATTAGAAGCTTGTGTTCATAAAACTACAAGATTTCAAGTCTTATCCTCCATACATTAGAGATATATCCATAGTGCTTCTCAAGTACTCAAGGACACATCTCTAAATTATCCTGTGACTCTCGCAAGGATTTACTTGATGAATGCTCATAACACTTAGAGCATGAAGTCATGTGCGTAGCATCACTAATGTGATAGGTCCTATTGCAAAAGCATAAGGGCTATACTAATGTGATCTCTTTATCTCTTAAGAAGTCTACGAAGACATATCTTTAAAGATATCAACTCCACACTTCATAGGTAAGAAACCTATCTTGGAGTTTACCATATCAAACTCTTTGACTATGGTTTTTAGGCACATGAATTGGGTAAGGCCAAGAAACCTTTTAGATCTATCTCCATAGATCTTAAAACCCATTTTAAGTTTGGAGGATAAATTGATAACTAGGCTCACTTATGATAACATACTTACTTCATTCTCAATGAGTAGTATGTTATGCATATATCATGTCAAGAAGATAATAGCACTCCCACTTATCTTATACGAAAATACAAGGCATATCTTCATTCTCAATGAAGTCATAAGATTTAATCTCATTAAACCATATCTACCATCTATGGGAAGTTTTACTTGAGTCCATAAATGGACCTTATGCACACACTATTTGGATGTTTTGGAACTTGATTCCCAAAGGTTGTATCATATACACCTGTTTCTCAAAATAGCATAGAGAAACACTATCTTAACATCCATTTGACATATCCTATAGTCATAGTGTGTAACAATCAAATCCGAATGGATTAATTCCATGGCATAGGTAAAAAGGTCTTATCATAGTCAACTATTTGACATAAATGATATCCCTTTTAACTATCCTTACTTTGAAGATCTCTACCTTCTAATATACTTCAATCTATTCTTTAGTGATCCATTTATACCCTATAGATACTAAATCTTTAGGTGGATCAATCAAGTTCTGAACTTGATTAGAATAGATAGAGTTTATATCGGATTTTATTGTTTCTTCCCATTTTAAATCAATATCTCATATTGCTTCAATATAAATCTTAGGATCATTATCCTTTTATCTTATGTCTCATTTCTTCCATCAAAGATATGTCTCACATATCTCTTAAGTTGATTGGACATAAGAAAAGATCTATGATTTGCCCTTGTGTAAATATAAGCTAGTACCTTAATAAAAGTGTCCATGGATTGTGGGACTGGAACACCTTCCATTTATACCTTGCTCCTTCTGTCTTTCTAAATGAGAGACTCTTCCTCTAGAAATATGGAGAGATGAGCAACTCATACCCTTCTCCCTAAGGGAGGCATTAATATCCTTATGTTTCCTTAGGATATCCCACAAGCCAACACTTTGTAGTCTTATATTCCAACTTGATAGGGTTATACTTCTTTACCAAGCCAGACATTCTGAAACCTTAACTTGCTTAAGGTCAAGCTTTAATCCCTTTCCATATCTAATATGGAATAATTGGAATAGACTTGAAAGGTACCGATTTAAGATCAAATGTCTATATTGAGTGCTAACCCCTAAACAGACAAAGAAGAATTTTGCAAAGGTTGTCAATGTCCATATTATGTCCTACACAATATGGCTTCTCATTTTAGCTGCTCAATTAAGCTAAAATGTATAAGAGGTGTCCATCAAAATTAGATTATACTATCCTTCCTTTATGTGTGAATTATTACTTAAGTATCCCCTCTTTGATCTCATCAAAGAGTTCTAATACTTTTTTCATTAATATTTCCTCTTCATTCTTAATCTCAAATAATTTCTCAAAGGTTTTGGATTTGTACTTCATAAAGTACATATGTCCATACCTAGAGAAGTCATCTTTGAAAATTAATGAAGTTGAAATATTATCCTCTATCATTAATAAATATGGGTTAACATGCATCTAGATGCATGAGTTCTATAAACTCTTTAGCCCTCTCTCCATGTCTAACAAATGAAGAGTTGGTCATTTTGCTTAATAAGATAAGACTTACATATAGTTAATGATTCTAAATCATTTACCTATATGTTTCTATCCAAATAGTACTCCTTAAGTCTTTTCTTATAAATATGATCGTACTACTAAACAATAGATTGATCAATATCAATCTACTTCACCTAATGAGGATTATTCACACATATTATAAGAACATACATATCTTATATGAATAAACTCTTTATTATGCTCCTACTGGTAAACACTTTACCAGTTATCATTTTCATACCATAGAATAAATCTTCATTTATTCAACTAGGAAATGAAAACAATATTCTTTTAGAAGGATAATTAAGACAACTCTAGAAGGCTATAGAAAATTTGTATCTCCCACTAGTAATGATGCAACATTTTGTACAATTTCATATGTAGGATAACAATCTTCTTTAAGTCTTCATTTACTTGCTATTATCTACAACTCATTGTAGATATATGATGCATCTCTGGTATCTCATACTATTATATGCACCCCTAGTATCTTATACTAGAATACACATACATAGTATCTTATACTATCAAATGTGTATATAAGACAAGTAAATATTAATGACATAGTTACATGAAGCTTCTCAAGCTCCACCTTTGCATTATGTGCAATACACTTTGCACTTCTTCTTCTACTTACCATCATCATGATAGTCGAAGAATGCTATGTCAAATTTGGGTTATAATATCTTGACTCACTTCTTTGACTTTTAACTATCACCATCTATTTCTATCTAATGATCTTACTTCTTTCTATTGGTCTTACCAATAAGAAGTATTCAAGATGTATTATTCTTCATCGCCTTTAATTAGCTCATCACCATGAGCCATGATGGATATCAAATCCATCTATCCATGTTGCCACTACTAATTTTATTTGATAGAGGCTAACATCTAATATACGACAATTAATACATCTTTTCAATGAGATAAGATCTTATTTTCTCTCTCATCATTATATAGTGTAGGAGATACCTACATCTCAAGTAGGATAGTCAATAGGTCAACTATGAGAACTTTTCTCTTAGTTCTAAACCAATATAAGAAGTGTGAGCCATTAAAATACTTAGCATCTAGCATGCTAGATTAATGGTGGTTTATAATATTCTACAACAGAGATATAATTATATTAACATTACAGACATTCATTAAAATTAAGATATGGTCTTTCATCCTAATTTATACTCCCACTAATTTTCGACGAATTTGCATAACCCTCATTATGCAAAGACGGGATATCACGAAAACATCCTAGTGGGGACCAAGACCCTACTAACTTTATGGTGATAACCTTGTGGTAGCACAACAAATCATCCCATACTTAATAGGTAGGCAACTATTGCCAGTTGCAACTCATGCAACTCATAGTCATTTAGCCTCTAGAGTTATGATCTTGTGGTAGCACAACAAACCATATACTCTAGTTAGGTCAAACCCGCTTGTTACGTTATGAGAATGGATTCTTCACACGGCCCTTGTGGTAGCACAACAAAGCCATGCAAATGGTCCACCCCAAAGTTCGGCTAATGCCTTGGCCATGATCTCCAATCCCTTGCTGAATAGGCCTTGTGGTAGTACAACAAACCCATCCAATCTAAGATTGGCTCATCAAGACCATAAAAACGGAAGGCTACGTGAGTCATTCTTAATGTCTCACGTTTATCGACCTAATTAGAACGAGGAGGGATTTTATTTTAGTCACATCAACATAGGTGCTACATATAAATATTAATATACCTTTGGAATATCATATATTTAAGGTATAATCTGTAGCACACACCACATATCAAATATGCATTAAAACATAGGTGATCATGGACTTAACCCTAAGCATACACCTAAGGCACCCCTATAGGTGCAATTCCTTGTTTCAGAAGCTTGAGTTGGCATGCTCCCACTTCAGAAGGGTGCTTCTCCAAGTGGTCCCGCTCTCCATTCTATCACGAGCCGGCTTCTAACCATTACAAGCAGCTAAAGGGTACATAGACCCACAAATGTACAACTCATAATAAGAAACCTTGGTTTCAACCAAGGGGAGTACACAAATGGGGGGAGGTAGAATGTACAATAAGATTGTATACAGAGAGAAGATGTCATGCCCCGGATTTCCTAACCTGCGCAGCGGAATAAATCCGGGTACGAGACCGGGGAATTAACCCCTAAACTACGTCGGTTTGGAAAAATAAAGAATCACAGGTCCCATTTCATTAAAATAAATAACTGAATCCCAAAAATAAATCATACCTGGATTTCAATATAAACAAATCATAAACCAAAACTCTAATCATCTTCTGCACTAATCCTGATCCACTACGCTTCTGCTGCGCTACCTGATTTCCTGAAAAATGTTAAAGGAATAGGAGTGAGTCACACAGACTCAGTAGGACTTATACCCAACTATCCTAATATACTAACCAATCTAACAGCTAATTATATGCATAAACCAAACTCATCAATTGCTATAATATCATATAGGCTATTAATCATATCTATTTATTTAAATGGGATTTCTTTCACTAAATTACCCATTTAAACATGCCTCTACATGGACTTGGCTACCAACTGAACTAGACTATATGTTTATGCCATCTAAACCTGCATGAGCCAACTATGCATGTTTCCATACCATTTCCATTCCATAAGTCTGAGTAAATCATATGCCATACTTGGACTTCTCAACTCCAGCTCTAAATATATATAAGAAGTACCATATAGTAAGCTAGATCCTTAGTACACCTAGGCAAGGCATACTTAGGATAAACCGCGGTATCCGGGATCGAAGGATGCACCGGATTCACTACGTCATCTGCTGCCCCAGGACCACTAATGTAGGCTGGAGGACCTCAACAAGTAAAAGCCATATATTTACTCAGACAACCAATTCAATCAACCAGATATGCCAATTATCAAGTCATGCACAACCATTTCATTATACCAACAATTCATGCAATAGACCAATCAGAACAGAATATGCAATATCATTCACATAATTCAATTTCACACCAATTTATGCAATTGACCCAATCAGAAAGAAATATGCAACATAATGAGACATATTAACTCCAATTAAGCACAATTTCATATCAATTTATCAAATTATGCACTTTACAAGATCAGGCCACTATTAATATTAATTAACCACATTCCATCATTATTATGCCATCAATTTTCATTCCAATATAAATATTAATGATTTAAGATCATTCTACACATGAATCGGATACAATTATAATCATAAAAGGTCATAAATCATTTCCATATAACAATTCATGTCATTCATAACATAAATCAGGTATAATTATAATCATAACAAGTCATATTTCAATTTTCATGAATTAATACAACCAATCTAATTAATCAACATAATATATCTAATTTAATAATTTTCTAAACCACATTAATTAAAAGTTGCATCTAACTAATGCAAATCATGAAACTATGCATGAATGACATGATAAACATCTAACTAATCACATGCAGACAATTAAATGCATAACCATCATTTATTCATCATTTTCTAACCAATAATCTAATAATCATATTTTAACACCTTAATTACAATATCATGTGCTAAGGATGAGTTGGGATGCCTACCTCAATCAAGGAACGATCAACCCAAATCCGATGTGAGTCAACTGGACGACGATCATGAAACGGCAACGACAGACGACGATGACAAACTAGAAAGATATCAATAATTAATAAATTGTGAATATATCTAAATATCTCAAATTAAAATAGAAATTAGAAATGTCGAGACTCACATTGGCGGATCAACGGGAAAATGACGTCAGCAGCGGCGGCAGGCACGCGGCAACGTCAAGACGACACGGCCGAGGGCTTGGCACGACAACGGTTCACGGAGAATGCGTGCGGGACGGCGCACACGGAGGCGAAGGAGGAAGACAGCGACGCACAACGCCGACGGGGTATGACGGCATGCCATTGGCACACAGGCCGCACGAAGTCGGCCGGCGCCCGCACGCGCGGGTTCGCGCGGGGCGCGGGAGGCAAAGAAGAGAGAGAGAGAGAGAGAGAGAGAGAGAGAGAGAGAGAGAGAGAGAGAGATAAATGAGAGAGAGAGTGAGATAGAGAGCAGCGGATAGAGGGAGAGAGAGAAGAGAGAGCATGAGAGGGAGAGAGCGCACAGGGGGGAGAGAGAGCATGTGGAGGGGGGAAGAGGAGAGAGAGGCAGGGAAGAGAGAGAGAGCGCAGGAGGGAGAGCGGGGGTGCGAGAGAGAGAGAGGGAGAGTGCGAGTGGGAGGGGGAGGGGGGTGGACGGACGGACGGCGCACGCGCTGTCCTCCCGGCGGCGCAAGGCGCCGCGGCGTGGCCGCGCGGGAGGCGCGGCATCACCCGTGCGCGCGGGTTCGCGCGGGGAAGCCCGCTGGGCTGGGAGAAAAGAGCGAGAGGGGGGAGCGCGCGGAGGAGGGTGAAACGCGGCGGCGGCAGCGATCGACGGCGGCCCTCGGCAACGCCGCAACGGCGGAAGAAGAAGAAGAAGAAGAAGAAGAAGAAGAAGAAGAAGAAGAAGAAGAAGAAGAGGCACGGTGGCGACAGCGGCGGTCGACGGCGGAAGAAGAAGAAGAAGAAGAAGAAGAAGAAGAGGAGGAGGAGGAGAGACGGGGGGGTGCGAGCGGGATGCGGCTCCGATCGCGACGGCGGCGACGTCCCCGGCCAGGAGAAAAGAGAAGGAGGAGAAGGAGAGGAGGAGAGATGGTCGCGGCGGCGACCTCACCCGAGGGGGAAGGAGAAGCAAAGAATGGGGGGGGGGAGAGCGGCGAGGGCGCGGTGGCGACGGACGCGGGGCAGAGAAGAAGAAGAGGAGGAAGGGGGGCGACAACGCGGGCGGCAGAAGGGGGATGGAGGCGACGGCGGCTCGCTGGCGCGACGTGGGTGACGACGACGGGAGGAGATGGAGCGGGGTGCCGACGACAATGCGAGAGAGGGAGGGGCGGAGAAGAAATCGGAGGAGAGGGAGGCGGTGGGAAGCTTCGGGAGGCAGGGGAGGCGGTGGAGATGGAGGCGGTGAGAGAGAGAAGATTCGAGAGTGTTCTTGTTTTTATTTTTGTTTTTTTTGTTTTTTTTAACACCGGATATTACAGAAGAGGCACACGCAGGCCCCATTTAATAGCATAACCAACTTAATTAACCAAGCAATCAAAAGCAAAGCATATTTAAGTCCATGATCATCTCCATACACACCAACATTCATCACATGAACATAGAGCGCATACGCAATAATTATATGAGATATATCATATATACCATCATAAAATTATATACTGTAATTTTGATATTCCAAATTTCATGCTTGTCGAATTTTCATAAAATAAATAACATGAAATGCACATATAAACAATTTACATGCATAAGACAAGCAATATAAAATATTCATATGATTCATGATTTTTCAAAATTTATCAGAGCATTAAATTAATGTCCAAATCATAATTCTTCAAAATCATATTTTTCAGAATTTATTTGAACACTAATTTAATCAATAAAGATTTTAAAACAATTTTAAAATAATTTATAAAACGATTCTATGGCAACCAAAGTCCAAAACTATTTAACAGGTTCATAAATATTTTAAAAATCTATTAAATAATTTCTCAGAACTAATATAATCAATAATTTCATTAATTTTGATCTTAAAACAATTTAAAAATCAAAATAATAGAATTCAATGACAAAATAGTAAAAATATATTTAATAAGTCACTAAACACTTTAATAACTCATTAAATAAATTCTACAATTTTTCAGAATTTTTATGGAATTTTCTGGCAATTTTTCGGATCAAACATGAATTTTTAAACAATTTAAAATCATTTTGAAATGAATTAAATAGCGGCGCAGTGCGCCAACCAATGGGCGCCGGCCACGGCACCGCGGGCATGACATGCCAATGCCACGTACCCCTTGCGGGTGCGCCGAGCTGCCGGCGCCGCGCGCCTCGCGCCGCGCGCCCGCGTGCGCCATTGCGCGCCTCTGGCGCAAACGACGGGTGGCCGCGTACCCCATCCGGGCGCGGCTGCGAAGCTGACATGTACCCCACCTGCGGCTGAGTCCGAATCCAATCCGGACTCGTCTCCTCCGCCCGATAAGGGTGGGGCGACACTGTAGCACCCGAAAACCCTAGAAAAGCGCCGACTTTCGGGCCAGATTTGGGGGATCAAACGGTGTCCAAAAAATCCTAAAAAATATGCGTTAGAATCCTTAAACAATAAGGATTATATTTATATAAATTTAATCTCATTAAAAATTCTATCCAACGCGCAGTTTCTAGAGGAAGTTGCCACGGCCGCAATTAAACCAAACCGCAAATACCTCTCAAATCCAGCACCTCCAAGGCCGTTGAGTGTCCAATAACTTATGGAAACTCTAGGAAACTTAATTTCCTATCTTCCTACATCATTAAATAGAGGTATTTGAGTCCAAATAGGTAAGTTCATCAACTCCCCTAATTTCGGCCGGATATTCGGATATGATCTTCTTAGCAACTTTACGAACTCATTCCAGACTCTCCGGATGGCCAAAATTCATTAGGTTTGCAGCATTGAAAATATCTCATCCACGAGAATCCAATGAATCTAACCACACACAGTTTCATATCTCATACAAACTGTGGTGATCAAATCAAAACAGCTCTGTATACAGTTTCAGGAAAGCAAGAAATCACATGAAATCAAGCCAATTTCGATTCAACTTCTACCAAGGCTTCAACCGGGCTCTGATACCACTGTAAGGAATCAATACATGACAGCGGAAAAATTTTGATTCCATAAAATCATGATCTTTGCCTTGATCGATGCCGAACGAGTAAAACCGGGAACCAAATATGAAGTAGAACAAGAGTACCTCATGGGATTTCTCAAATACCTCACCATGGATGAAGAGAGGACATTCCTCCTTGCTGAAAACCGTTCAAGTGTCCGGTCTCTAGCGGTATCCACACGATCTGCTTCAATAGACGAGTTCTCTCTTCCTTCGGGCCTCTAGAAACCTTCCAGATCCAAGCTTGACCATGGGAGATCACCTTCTTGAGGAAAGAGGAGGGAGAGAGGAGGCTTGGGACGTGCTCCAGCCCTATGGCTTGTTAGGGTTTGGCTTCATAAGCCATTTATATATAGAAGATGGAATTTTTCACAAAAACCCAAAACTTCTATAAAATTACGTCCATGCCCTCATCTTATTGACCAGATCTATTGTGTGTGACCCACTAGGCCCAATAGTCAATTTTGTTGAAGCCTTAATTAATTTAAAAGAACAATTCTTTTAAATTAAATCAAAACCGTTATCCGATAACAGTTTTTACGACTTTCTGATCATAAAGGGTACAAGCCACATCCTATGATCCCAAATGACTTTGGGGAGTTAAATAACATCCATTGAGCCTTTCCATCATCAATTACCACACGGATTTAAATCCTCGTTCATACAATGTCCCGGTCGGTCAGGGGTTCGGCACTGACTGTCAACCCCTAAGTATTCCAACACTATGAAATCTTGTACTCATGAATGGATCAACTGGAAAACTCCGTTTCCAATTATCCTATCTACCTTGGCCAAGGATTTAGAGTACTATCCATAGGACATTCTCTCTCTCCTACCGAGAGTGAACGATCCCCTATTGTCCGCTCAATTGCCTCCACCAGGTTTCCCATATACCCAATCCTTAACTATATAGGACCACAATACTAAGTGATCCATCAGTCAATAGTCAAAGTACATAGTACGCCTGGCAAGATATCTTTGGCGACTCAGGTCAAACATCCAACCGTGCTATTGAGATGTAAGAATAACCTGATAGACAGTTCGGTAAGATACCGATCAGGTTTTCCTAAATTGGTCAGTTCAGTGAACTCATTCCACTAATGAGCACCTGTGTGTGTATCTCAGTGTCCCCACACTGATGACCAATGAGATCGGTCATTCTCATCATATGAGAAGACATCACACACACTAGTCTATCCGGATTCTTGATGTCCCGTCTCAAGGATCCTATGACTAGGAACATTTAGATCACATACCTCTAGATGATCGATCTCATTATCATGATCTCATCATGATTCAATCATCATTGCATGTGATTAAGGACTTCATTACGATATACGCTTCTAATAAAAGCTAGTAACGAAGTTTTGCCTATTTAATTGAATGAGATATTTCTAGAAATGTCGAATCATATCATATATGATTGGCTTGTAGGGCATACATTTCTATCAGAGTGTTTGATGTGGTATCATGTTAGTCTTCAGTTATGCTTGTCATTTCATGGTTCTAGTATCATAAATAGGTTATTTAGATGTTGTTGTTCATAACAATTGCATTCGTAGCATGTTGTTCATAGCATGATATGGTGTATGTCATCTCTTGCATATTTTGGTTATGGCATGGCATAATTAGGTGGATGCATGATGCATTAATGAATGAAATGGAACAACTACACCAGACTAGTTAGTCGTGACCCGAGGGTAGCGGAGGTTAGAACTGTCCGGTGCATCCTTCGATCCTGGATACCGCGGTTTGTCCCTGTGCCACCACTGCCTAGGTGCACTATGGGATTTCGTTTAGCTATATGGTACTGCTATATATGATAGATCTGGTTGTAGTTTGTTGAGTTGGCAAGACGACGCTTTCATTGCTAATAAGAAAAGGGTGTGTTTCTTACTAGAGGATAGGTGCATTTATTTCATAGCATGGTATAGGTGTTCAAGTAATGCATTTTACTTGTTTATCTCTTAGCATATTAAGTTGCATTGTGTGATGTAAATGTCTTGGTTTTAGTTCATCATTTTATGGAGCATATATAGGTGTCTATGCATATGTTCATACCCTCTTTTTAAGTCAAGTTATGGTTCATATAGGTGCTGGTCGTCGTGGACATAGGGCTGGTTGGTGGTCTAAAAGATGTGATTTAAGTCAATTGTTAATGTATTGACTAGTTCTACTTATATGCTTACAAAGGGTGCATGTCTGGGTATTTATTTAAATATCATTTTAAGGCCTTTTGGCTATCCGATCTGGCGGATGATGGAGTGCCTACTGAGTCATTTTATATGACTCACCCCGTGGTTTAATTATTTCAACAGGTCTTGAGGAGGAGGAGAATACTGAGGCGGTCTTGGAAGAGACGCCATCGGTGGAGCAGGATTACACCGACCTTGGAGACGCTTGATATTCGTGTTCTCAGTGTTCGAGATGGTTGTTTAGTTGTTATAACATTTATTTTTCAGCACTTTATGATGTCTTATTGGAGTTGATTAGATTGTTTAATTTGAGACCTTTAATTATGTTATGTTGTGTTTATTTGATCATGGAGTTGTGATCGGTTTAGTAGGTGATTTGATGTTGATCTAGCTTTGCTTAATTGGATGATGGGTGTGATGTTGGATAAGTTATGTTAATTTTGGTTGTGTCAAGTGATTGTATTTTTGTTGTCAAACCTCCTTATTTTCAGGGTTTTATCCCGCTGTCATAATCCTGAAAAAAAATACGCTGCATTTTCCGGGTCGTGACACATAACCCTGCAGGCATCATTTCGTTAGCTAAAATCTAGCCAGTAGCCAGTCAGCAACATGCAGTCCAACCAAAAGAAGTGAAACCGATCCACTATTTAACCGGTTAGAATGTCTATTAATAAATATGGTTTATCTCAAAATGAATTTATACAATTCACTTGGATAAATACGCTTAACTTCAACTAACAAACATATTTAAAAATCTCATATCCTATGGTACAATATTCTTTTTTAAAATACCAAGTGAATTAAAATTGATAATACATCGAAATTTTGCAATCAAGAATTAGACATATATTCTAGCATAACAGGGAATAATATAGTCTAGATTAAAACCAATTAATGCTACCATCGAATCTCACGGGAGCACACAAAATGTCCTTCGCACTATGCTTTCTCATGATCGTTATTGATGTTATCAATATTATTATTTACTATTTTTATCATCATTATTTTTTATCACCGCCACTATTATGTTATTTTAAGAGAAAAAAAGAAAATTTTAGTGATAAGGCACATGCCATATTCACACCACTATTTTTTTGGATCTTAAAATACATTTTTTTACTTTATTAAAATTCTAAACTAAGTAAAACACCAATATATAATTAGTTTCGTATTCCTCTCTCTCAGCTAGAAATACATACAAATATATATAAATAATGTATAACATGTATACCATATACGTACAATTGCCTATATCACGAAAGTAGCAGTTGTTACTGATAATTTTATTTTTTTAATATTTTTACTAAAAAATAAAAGGTTTTACAAAACCTGTACACATATTTATCTATATATATACGACTTTTCTACTTCTTATACAAAACTTGAAATTTATCTAATATGGTTTATTCATATAATCTATATACAACTTTTTATATATAAATTTTTTAGTTATATAAATTATTGAATTCATACGACTTATTATGAACACATACTTACAATTCATACATTTTGTGTAAAATTTGTACATATACATATTTTTTATTTCATACAAACTGTGGAATTTATACAATTTATTTATTATATACACTTGCTTACCAGGTTATATAGTCTAGTACAATATGTATTTCATACAACTTATGATAAATAGGTACATACAACTTGTAATTTGACATTTTATACGGTAGTTATGTTGATTCATGGGGAGAATGATCGAGAATGTAGATCATTATGATTGACATAATTTCTTTTCTTCTTTTGTTTTGACTGAAGAGTACATTTGTAATCTAGGTCATACGGGATAGTGCAAACTTCAAAAAACAATTTTAATTTAAAAATATTACCAAACACCAATATACACTATTTTAAAATGGTATCAATTTTGCCAAACACATAAATTCAATGTTTGTGTAAATCTAAATTTAAAACTAAAAAAAGGCAATCTTTTTTTTAAAAATAAACTATATAAATCAAGAAAATAACAACCAAACACTCTGTAATATATGTTTACTAGTATTATATATAATATTGTATAAATTTTGATGTTAATATTTGTAAATGATAATTAACACACTCTTTAATTGAGTATCAAAAAAAATATTATAATAATTTTGATATTGATATTTCTCAGCGACATAGATATCAATAACAAAATTGATATCAATGACCACTTATATAACATAACATGTTTTTATTTTACTACAAATATCAACATTGGTGTTAATAATCAAACATCTTTTAATGATTTATATTAACATACATACATTTCAAACTTAATAGTGAAAGAGATATTTATTATTGTTACCAAACATGTTATAAATTATTAATACAAATTCGATACATGTGATATTTGTATTATTAGTTCATGCTTTGTTTTCTCTACACTATAAATTTCAAAATTCTTATTAATAATCAAATCTATTATTGATGAGATGTTTTGACGTTTTGTTAAAGCCTTCGCTCTTGGGTCAATATATAGTATGTACCACCTTGTGATGATCCAACTCAAAATCTTAAGAAAATGAAGAGTAAGAGCATATATATCATATTTATATTTTGATAATTATTTTTTAAGTAACTAATATGACATTATTCTAATCTCTGCTCTTCACATATAAGCCAAATTCTTTTCAATTAGAGTCTATCACTATCACATAGCCCATAAACATAAATATGCGCATATGAAACCTGAAGTAAATAAGCTCAGAGACTACGTTAAAATTATTAGATCATTTAACTTAAAATTTAAAGTACTAAGTGAAATGAAGACCACGATATTTTGACAGCTCAAAAGTTAGATCAATATAACAGACTAACAATCTCCGTGTCGGCCGTTCCTCAGTTTCTCGTTCACTTATCGTCAGTCGTCACCTTCTCATCCGCGCCCTGGGCTTACAGTCTGTGGCTGGCCGTTTAGAGCACCCAGCCCTCCTATCTTCTAACGGGCGAGGGTCGTCGCTCTCCTCTCTCTGGCTCGCTACAATGGCGACGGCGCTTTCTCTACCCGCTATCCGCTCCTCCTTCTCAACCCTTTCCTTTTCCTCCCAGGTCTCCCCGAAGCCCCGCGCTCTACGCCTGCCTGGCATCCGCTCGCCGCCGCGCCCCTCATCGACCCGTCGAAGCCCCGGCCCTGTCGCCGTTATTGCTGCCGTCGCCGGAGCGGTTGCCTCAGAATCGGAGCTCGAGGTGGTGAGCCTGGAGAACTATGTGAAGTCGAGGCTTCCAGGGGGCTTCGCCGCGCAGCGGCTCTGGGGAACCGGCAGGAGGAAGTGCGCCATCGCCCGGGTCGTCCTCCAGGAGGGCACGGGAAAGCTAATTATCAATTACAGAGATGCCAAGGTGTGTGGCTGTCGACTTGCCAATCTCTCCTCCGCTTGACTGATCTTTGAACTGGGGAGGGTTTTCGTGCTGCTTAGCAAATATATAGCCTTTATTTATAGTCATCTATACTTTTCTGCCAACGCGTCTGCTTGTGTCCCCAATCGCACAAGTAAGAGGGAAAGGACAACTTTAGCATTGTCTTTTTGGATCGTCATCTGATCTGTTTTTTTTTTTTCGGAAGAACTTATCAGCCTGCGAACATATAACTTTCTATTGACATGTGCAATACTACTGTTTCCATAGGAACAATCCCATTTCCGTCAAGGTTCTCAGTTTGGTGCCTTCTTTGTGTTAATCATAATTGGATCAATTGGGCGTTCTGGCAATCCCTTCAGGGCAAGGTGATTATCATCATAGATTGTCATCACATGCCCTAAAAAATAATGCATTGCCTTCTTTCTGCTAGAAAATATGCTATCCAATGACCAAGAAAGTGATCAGTTTCACGATTCACTTTGGTATAAATTTATAGCCATTCACGTGTACCTAAATTCTTGGCTGTGGAGCATGTACTGGCCCGAACTTCCCATCATCTGACCTCATCTCCATGATTTATTGAGCATATGGAGACAATGCTTGGACATTTCTAGACGAGGTTGCACCAGAGGGGACTTTTATACATAACCTTGCTACATTTCTTGGTGCACCCTTGTTATCAATTCCCTGTGATATCTTATCTATAAATGATCCAGAAATATTCTGGAACTTTACATTTCAGTCTCATTTACATTATGATACAGACATTTATATTTTTCTTCATAGATGCCTCAATATTCTAGCTTTTATTGTTCACATCTAGACTAAAAATCATGCATTTTAACGACTCCTTGCATTTAACTAGCACCATCTTTGGTTTACCCTTGAAATCACAAAAGGTATTCAATCTTCACCAACCTATATTTGCTAATAGAGAAGCAAATCTTGTGCTTACATTCCCCTTGTGATATAATTTTTGAGAGTGTAACATTTTTAAGAAACTACTCCAGTAATCCTTTATCACCAAAGAGAGAATGCTTACGCTGGCAACCATGTCTTATGTGGCCAATGTACCTGTTGTTGTGACTCTATCCTACAACTCCTTTTGTCTTCCACTGGATCACCATAGTTAGTCTGCTGATAACTCAAAAAGTGCAGAAAATAATAGCAGTTACGTAAGTCCCTAATTTGTTGACTTGAATTCTTTAGTTGGGACTTAATCTATGCACCGTCTGAATGGAAGTTAGAAAAATTGAAGGTTGAGTTGTGTGCATTTAGCCTATTTGCTCTTCTCAAGGATTAGGCCTTCAATATCTCAATTTCTGTGTTTATCTGAAAATAAAACTTTTTTGTTGTTGTCTTGAAGGTGCCAGATAAGCATATTCTGAGAAATGAGAATTCATTCTTTCCTATATTTGTTGAAACTCTTATAGATATGATAATCTATGTTGCCAAGTGAGTAGGAGTTGCTAGTTACCTCTGGTGGTGGTATTAGCTAGTCTTCACTTTTGGGACCTTGGGTTACGGGATTGGACAGTGAACTTGTCTTTTTGTGGTCAATCCTCCAACTTATTCTTGGATTTCATTATTCAGTGCATGGTTTACAAGTAGGAAGTAAAATAGAGTGGAATGAATCTTCTGTTGTTGTCTCTTTGAAATGAGGTTTATACTGACTGTCACATGAATTTCCTACGAGCCTTATGCTGCTGGCTTGTTCCCTATATTCCTAATCCTAAGTCTAGGCCAAGAAGGCAAGCAATTGGGAGGAGAAGTGGCTTTGGGTCCGCTTGGCAACTTGTGAGAAGTGCTTCAATTAGAAGTGCTACTTCAAATAAAGTACTTAACATAGAAGCACTCCTCTGTTGTAGAAGTGAAAGTGGTTTGGTACGTATTTTGAACTGAAAAAGAAGTACTTTTAAAACCTCCACCCAAGCTGCTGTTGCTGCCGCCGCCGCTCATCACCATTCCTCATCAGACGCATCCTAGAGAGCTATTTCTAAATTAACCTATCTTCCTGTCAGTCCATCTCTGTTCTCATTCATCCCCTGCAACCTGTTGTTTGAACAGAAGGCTATCATCTGGTGGGCACTCAACCCGACAGAGAGGGATGCGAAACTGGCAAAGGAGGCCCTCGAGAGGAACGGCAAACAGCACGTATAGGTGCTTATAGAGATCGCCTGCGCTTCTTCACCGAGCCACCTCACGGCAGTGTGCCGAGCCTACTGCTTCCTCTTCCAGTCATCCCTGGAAGAGGACGTCGCAGAGGGCACTCGTTGGCGAGATTTGGGGGGGTTGCGTCAAGGTGCAGGGGGGCTCGAGGGAGGAGGGAACTTGCCGACGGGGTTGTCAAGGTAGTTGCATAGGGGGCTCGCAGGGGTCGTTGGCCCGTGGGAGGAAGAGGTGGATGTTGGGAGGAGATTTTCTGGAATTAGGAGAAAACAACTTTCTTTTTTCTGCCTTCTGTGAGAAGGAGAAGTGTATATTAATAGACATCCAAACACCATACTTAAAATAAGGACTTTTCTTGAGAGAAGTAAAAAAGAAACACTTCTAACGAGTTCCCAAATGCTTGTTTGTTTAACATTGCTTCATTCATTCTTATGTTATTAGTGCTGCCCCAAAAATTCATTTGGTTCACAGGGCACAAAGTGATGAATCTGGTTACAAGCTACTTTGCCTAGAGGAGGTGAGAATGTTTAGTTTTATTGTCGTGAAGCAAATAATGTAATTATCATATTTAGTTTTGTCTACATGTAGTAATGTATGCTGTTTCATCACTGCAAGGTAATCTTTGTCGTCTGGTATATTTGTTTTGGTTTAACAATTGTCGTCCTTAATCTTTTCAAGGTTTAAACGCCTTTAAGCTACCACTTAAATGCCTAACCTGTTATCTACATCGCTGAAGCTAATGTAGATCATCGCCCCCCTGATTGGGTCATTTAGATTGTTTTAGGATCACATCGTTCACCATGTTGATAATTATTTCAAGTACACTATTTTTTGGAAAGCATATTGATATGATCTCTTTTAGGTGTATCAGCTGAATGATTTTCAACCCAACCATGTAAGCTCATTTTTACTGAGTTTTTTGTTCGGCGCAGGAATACCTCCAAGGAAACCCCTTGTGGTTGCAGTATGTAAGGACTCCCTTGTTGACATTGGGGTACGATAACAGCTATGACGTCTTTGTGAAAGCTCAAGGAGGAGGGTTGGCCGGTCAAGCTCAGGCGATTTCCCTGGGCATAGCTCGAGCCTTGCTGAAGGTGAGCGAGAACCACCGGGCACCTCTGAAGAAGGAGGGCCTGCTGACGAGAGATTCCCGTATTGTTGAGAGGAAGAAAGTTGGTCTGAAGAAAGCCCGGAAAGCCCCGCAGTACTCCAAGCGTTGAGGTAACTGCAAGAGATCTGCGCTCTTATTGAGAGAAAAATTGTGGAATAATCTCTTTATATCTATCAATTAAAAACATGTAGATTTTTTAAATATTAATAATCTTTATGATCTTATCTGCTGGGTATCTGATTGTGATCTGTATTTGCAGTTGCATTTGGAACCCTAGTTCCATCCGTAGCCAGAGGATATGATGAACGTGCACACAACGCTGTCTCTGCGGTCATGGAGATTTGCCTCAACTATTGCAATCCTTCTTTTCTTTGTTCTTGGTCAGCAAGAGCTTGTTGTTCTCAAGATAAAAAAATTTTAAGCGCTTCATTGCTAATCTTGTATTTCTTTTCTTAATAACTAGATATTGTATGGTACTACTTTCGGAGCTTCAATGTGAATAAATGTTAAGCGGTAGGACATGATTTTTGGACTCTCAGAAATGGTTGTCCGACTATGGGCCCCAATCGACCCGGGTTGTCTGAGCTCAGTGACTCGGTCGACCTGGAGTGAAACGGGTTAGTTGAGACGATCGGGTCATTGAACTAGTTGAGATTTACTAGGCCGATCCTCACGGACTTGGGCCGACTTGGGTTGCCGACTCGTCAGACCGTCAAACCTGTTGACCCTGGTTGAGTCTGCTGAGTTAGGTCTCGGTCAGGCTCAAAATGTCAATTTTCTCTGGGTTGGGCCCGGTCATGTTCCATTGTTCGAAATTTGCTGGCGCATAGACTTATTCGAACGCCCACTATTTTTTCAACTTTCTATTCCTTTGCTAACTGACTTCATTTTCAGGAGAGTGAGAAAAAAATATAGTTTTGGAAGTAAGTTTCAAGTTTATGTAATAAGTGCATGATGTTCTCTTTTCCAATACCTGTTAAGTGGGAAAATTACTCTCTAACTTTTTCTAAGAAGTCTATCTGAAAGCAGGATAAGATTAGACGTAGAAATTATATATTTTATTTTTTGAGGCGTAATACTCTGGAATTTGTGAATTTTTAAAATAAAGTATTAACATAAAACCGGTAACCGTACGAGTAAATTAATTTCTTGGTTAATTTATTTTCTTTTCTTGATACAAGTTTATGATTCCCCTTTCACTGTCCCCTCCTCGCGTCGCTGCCTGTTCTCTTGTGCTCTTGGGACAGCGGCAAGGCAAGGCGCGTCAGGTCTATTCCTGGTCGCTGCCGAAGCCTAGTCACCACGGGCCATGCCCTCCTCAACATTAGGCAGCATTCCAATCTCGGTCTCGGATGACGATTCCGACGAGCGAATCGGCAGGGAAAGGCGCCGTCCCAGGCGCCGGCGGAGGAAGCTCCCTCTCCATGGAAAGGATGAGATCTGCCGCCGTATAGCGAGGGTCTTGATGAGGTGGTGGCCACTCCTTCTATTCCTCCCTGCTGTCGTGCTCCTTGCCTTTGAGGCATCAAGGATCGGGAAGAAGGCTGACGACGGAGCAAGGCGTAAAGAGGTGGGGAGCGAGGACCTCAAGGTGCACGGGAACCTTAACAGGTTCGATCCAGTGACGAGGGCTGTTAATGGCATTAGAGAACGTGAGTTTCATTCCTTCGGTTGTTTGCCTGCTCCCATGTTTCTTTCTTGCGTTTTGTTTTGCCGAATTCTAGTAGATGGATTGTGTTGAATGTGTGGTCTTCGTACTAACTGGAGACTGTTGGAGGTCGAGGGAGCTTTTTCTTCTAAACTAGCGAGGTAGGATGCTCTTGGAGCTTTCAAAATTCAGGTCTTTGTTCACAACTATGTTCACAATTATTGCTTTCATTTGAAGACGATTTTAGCTCTTTTATTATGAGTGGATATGAGATATGATACTACTGCGTCATGCTTCAGTAAGTGCTTCATAAATTGGGTGTTTGATTAGTTGCAAAAGTAATTTCTCTTGATGCAAATAGCGGCTAATGACGGTAGGATTGAGCTACATGTATAAGTGGCGTAACCATTGGTTCACTACAAACTTGGCATATGACTAGACAAACTATACAGACTAAAACTAAAAGTATGGGTGGCGTTCCTGGAAAAGACAAGAAAAAATATTTTTTTTCTTCATATGCGTAAAAGATAGCACATAGTCTGCTCTGTGCAACCCACTTATGATCCAACTTTATGAACCTTTTAAGAAGTCTAAATTACTCAAGATGGAGTTTTCAAGTTTCAAACTTGATATTTCAATGAATACAAGTATGCCAAAGAAGCTCATTATCCTCCTAATGCAATATCGGCATTTTACCATCCTAACATTCCTCGTTGTCTTAGTAAACGCCATAGATAGCTATATGGATGTAGAAATGAGGCAAAGATGCTGCAAGACTGCAGGTGTTCCTGCCTATACTTATTCACATCGCCCCCCTGTTTGAGTGAGTTTATCACTTTGATTAACATGGTGCCTAAGTTGTTCTACCCTCAGTTGTTAAATTATCAGGGAAAACTCTCATTTTGGGGTTCTGTAGATGGTCTCTTAATGAATCATTCAGAAGTCCCTTTTTTGTAAATCATCATATTATAATGATTTAACCTCAATTTTAACTTAAAATTCATGTTCTCTTTTTTAGATTTTTTTATTTTGTTTGGTTTAGTTTCGACAACTACGAAAATATATCATATTCTATAGGAGTATTACCTAATTTGATGTGGTATGTATATTTAGGAACTTTCAACATAGGTTCCATAAATCTGTCAAGTGTCGATGTGAGGATTACTCTACCACTCAGACCACTTGAACTACATTTTTTACTTGTTTGAGGTTGTTTGAGTTCTTTGAAAGTTCTTTTGACTTCTCTCCATCGATCTTGCGAAGTTCCATTGTTAATTATATTGAGCAAATAATCATACACCCTTAATTAACCACCATAGAAATTTGTAAACAGAAGTCATACATCTGCAAAAATGTAAACAAATGGTAGTCACATTCCCATGACCTTGTTTGAATGCAAACTTAGTGTTAATGAATTTAGTTTGAGTTTTATATGGATGTTTGTATATTTTGGTTTTGTCTTGATCAAGATTTGGTGTCTTTTATCTTTGAGGTTTACTTTAAGTTTGGTTTCTTTTAGGTTTAGCTTAATGCCTTTCTCAATTTGGATTATTTTGGTTTTCTAGTTTTACTCACCTTGTTGTCTTTTAGATTTGATGTGTTTTGGGGATTTTTGATTTGAATTTGGGACTTGATGAGTTTCAGATTTGGGTTTTTTTAAGTTTTGGGATTTTAAGTTTCAAATTTCAAATATAAGGATTTTAGATTTGAAATTTGTTAGAATGTGAATTGCATGGATTTGGGTTTGATGATTGAAGATTTTAATCCTGGTTTCAGATTTTGACAATTTTTTGTTTCAAACTTCAGATTTCAATTTTTTTTATTCAAAAACTCCAGTTTCCAGATTGTGACCTTTTGGGATCAAGATGTTGGATTTAAGGGTCATTTGAGATTGGAATTTTAGATTATCAACTTTCAGGTTGGAGAGTTTTATGTTTTAAGGTTTTGTATTTTGAAATTTGAGAATCCCTTTTGAAGCTCAGTTTTAGGTTTTCAGATTTCAGTGGCCTCTGATTTTTAAATTTCAAACTTCAAATTTGGCAGCCTTAGGATTTGAGGCTCTCAGTTTTAGATTTAAGATTCCAAGTTTTAAATTCAGAGATTTACGATTCTGGAATGTTTGGTTCTTGAAGATTTCAAATTTGAACTTCAGATTTGAAGGTCTAGGGTGTAGGATCTGGAAATTTTTTGATCTGATGTTTGATGGTTTCTTGGGTCTGGATTTCATGGGTTTGATTTGACATTTTTCTTCTTCTTTCTTCTTTCTTTTGAGATGGTTACTTTCGGGCTTGAGATTTTGAGTTTTAGGTTTGAGACTTCCACTTTAGAGATTGGAGAATTTCTGATTTGGGAATTTGAGACTTTTTAGTTCTTGATTTGAGGTTTTTTCTAGAAGAAAATTTAGATTTAAGGAGTCTTTTGGTTTTAGGATTTAGGAATTGAATTTTAAATTGCAATATTTGGGAGTTGCGATTTTAGATCTAATTCTTTAGATTGGAAGTCTTTTGAGTTTCCAATTTTAGTTTTTGGGATCTTTGGTTTAGGGTTTTGGCTTTAGTTTTCAAAGTTCCTTCGCTAGATTCTCTGATTTGGTGACTTTCCTTTTCTCTTTTCTTTTTTTATTCCTAACGATTGGGCATCAGCATTGACTGAGATCCTTGGCCCTGGATGCCGAATTTTCAGATACTTGGGGTATCAGGCTCCATCCATGTTCAAATTTACTGTTAGAAGGCTGGTTTTCAGATTCTACAAAGTCTCAGATTTTTAGGGGTGTGCACGGTTCGATTTGATCCGATTTGAACCATGTTTTTTAAACCGAACCAAACCGAATGAACCCCACAAATCAAACTGAACCAAACCTATTTCAATTCAGTTTGGTTTGGTTTAAACAGAAAATACATAAAATATTTAAATTAATTAATTTATATATATTAGTATTTAAGTTAAAAATAATCTAAATAAATATTATTTTGTTATAAAAATTATAAATTTTTTATTTTATTAATACTATAATAGTTTTTTATAATTTTTAATTTATTCAGTTTAAAAGGTTTGGTTCAGTTTAAATTGGTTTGCTGGAATCTCAAACCAAATCAAACCGAACCAAATTGGTTTGGTTTGGTTTTTCGATTTAAACCGTTTAGTGCCCACGCCTACATACTTTTTATGCTTAAAGCTTCAGCCAAGCCCCCTACTGATTCGGCTGATTTTTTGGCAGAATTCTCAGATTTCAACCACTCAAAAGTTCCTGGTATCCGAGTTTTATGAGATTCTTAGATTTCTGGATTCTAAGAAGCTGCAAGTTCCTAATTGTTGGCACCTCAAAATTTCACAAATATTGAGTAGACAATATGAAAGTGATTGGTTACGAATGGTTGTTCAGATTGTGAGATTAAAAGAAAACATGCAGAGGACATATGCACATAAACAAACATATCTGGAGTCTACAAATTCAATCCATTTATCAGCTAAAAAAAAAAACTGCATACAAAGGTTGGCGGCAGTACGCAGCCTGCATCTAAGTCCAAGACCTAAAGGGAGTCGGCAGTCAATCCTGGTTCAGGGAATAGAATTGACTGGGTAGCCGCGGCCGGGAGCTGAACCGACAGAAGTAGTCCAATGGGTGGCCAGCACTTTGCGGATCCGGTCAAATGCAGGCCCATATAGGCCTCACGACAGAAGAAGTCTCGTACGAGCAAGAGGAGCCCACGCAAAAAAAATGATGAATGAAAAAATAATGAAGAGAAACTGTCGGGACAAGGGAAGGAAGTCAACTCCCAGCTGGACTCTAACGGTAGCGGGGGACTGCCGTGAGAAGCCGATAGAGGATAATATAGAGGGCAAGTCGATCCCGTAGGTTTTGGGGTTGTTCCGAGTCCTTCTCGGAGCCGCAACCTCTATTTCAGGAGGTTTCCCGGTGGAGGAAAGACACCACCGAGGCCTATAAAAGAACCCAGCATCCGCTGGCCGAAGGCGGCGTGAACAGACCCCCCGAGAGAGAACTATCGAGAGACCGAGAGAAGGAGTAGAGATAGAAAAGTTCACCGGAGTCGTCTCCCGACGCCGCTGTTCGAAGCTTCTTCAAGTCTGTCTGTCCGGAAGCCTCTAAGCCCGCAGGTCCGTCCGGAAGCCTCCACGGAAGCTGCCCTTGCCGGAAGCCGCGCCGGAAACTGCCGTCGTCGTCGCCGGACCCCTCTCCGGAAGCCGTCTCCACCGGAAGCCTCCGCGGAAGGTTGCCTTCAACGGGAACCCCTCCGAAAGCTGAAGCCCCTGCCGTAAGACCCCCTTCTCCGTAAGTTGCCCTTGCCAAAGCCTCTTCCGCCGTCAGAGGAGCCCGGAGCGTCCAAAGCCCTTCGCTCGCTTCCGCCGGAGGACCCGCAGTGCCGTCGTCTGGTCGGGGGAGCAAGAGGGGCTGCCGATTTTATTTTTGCCAAGACTTATGTCCATGATGGCACATGAACAGGAGAAGGAGAGGCGCGGTGGTCCGATTTTGACCCGCAGGTCAAAATTGGAGCGGGGCCCACCAGAGAAAAAGGAAGCAAAAAAAAAGAAAAGAAAAGAAAAGAGAGCGGCCAGAGGCCGCGCGCGCGTGAGCCGCGGGGAGGGGGTTGACCTGGGGGTCAACTAATGGTGGGGCCCGCCTTCTGAAGAGGTTTAAAAAAAAAGAAAAGAAGGGGAAGAAGAAGGACCCGCCAGGGGAGGCCCAGCGGAAGATGGGCTGCGTGAAGGCCCATAACCACCCGATGAATAGTATTTGAAGAGGGCAATTCAATTAAAAAAAAATGAAATAAAATACACAATCAAGTGAAGATTTAAATAAAAATGCATCTAACTAATTAAACAAACCGAGGCGAGCATCCGGCCGGCTAAAAACCCGCCTCATGGTCTCGGCATAACTTAAAAGAATGAAAATAAATGGGAAAGCAATAGGCCGGCTTTAAGCACGCCTATTGACCCATAATTCAAAATAAAATAAAATAAAATAAACAATAAACATAAATTAAATAACAATCTACTTAATTAATCAACAAACCGAGACGAGCATCCGGCCGGCTAAAAACCCGCCTCATGGTCTTGGCTTAATTTAAAAGAATTCAAAATAAAGAGGGAAAGCAATGGGCCGGCTTTAAGCACGCCCCTTGACCCTTTAAGGTGGACATACAAAGGTCTGGTTAGAGACCCCAATGTCTTACCATGCCTCAAGAGGGAGTTGTTTTGCCCATTATGCCATGGGGAGGCTGTGCATGATCAACATGCCAATATGCCCAAACCATAGGCTAATGAGGAAGACCAACCATGGGATGAGTACCCACAAGCTTATCAAAAGCCGGATATGCTCAACTTTGAACCTGTTGGGAGAAGACTTCATTTGCCTATCAAAGGCAGGACCATGCTCAAACTTCTGAAATGACAAGACAGGTTTCCGGATGCCTATCAAAGGCTAGAACGTATTTGAGACTACATTCAAGACTGGCACATACTTGATCCCGAATTGAGGGGATGTCACAGTTTGTTGTAAAAGAGAGGAAGCAGGAGGACTTGTGAACTTCAAACAATGAAGAATTCAATATTCAATGCAAAGAGAAAACAGTCCCTGCTGGTAGACCTGTAAATGGATACGGAGTATCCAATAGGCAGCCTGAATCCAAAATTTAATTTGGCCTATTGATACTTGTTAACGGTTCGACGTACCTGTTATTTTGGATTCAGGATATGCCTGATTTTCCTGAGACCCGAAGCAAACTTTGCGGGTGCATACGAAAACCCTATCGGGAGGGTGGAGGTGTACCACCATCCGGTGAGCGCGTCGGAGCTGATGAGCGAGCATCCGCGCCACCTCGTCTGCCGCTCCGACGCCCCGTTCACCGTCGGCCAGAAGATCCGCCGCCGCCGCCGCCGCCGGGGGCGCGCGCGGCGCCTCCTCCTCCCTCGCGCCGGCCCTGCTGCAGAAGCCCCCGTTCGACGTGCAGAAGACGCCGTCCGGGAAGCTGCAGATAAGAGTCTCCGACGCCTTCATCGTGCGGATCAAGGAGGACGGGGACGGGGACACCGGCGGCGGCGGCGGCGTGGGAAGAGTTTGCACCACGGCGGCCCTCGCGAAGGACTGCGGCAGCTCGTGCCCGCCGGGCGGTGGAAGCCGAGGCTGGAAACGATACGGGAGTCGCCGGAGATCACGGAGAGGGGGAGGCTCATGGCGGTGGCCGCCGCCGTCGCGCTCCAGACCGTCAGGTGGTGGCGGAAGGCCCGGCGGCAAAGTGGAACGGGCTCCTCGCCGGAAGAGGGGGAGGTGAACGGCGGGCTCCTCGCCGGAAGAGGGAACGGCGGGCTCCTTATGTGGAACGGCGGCCGCATATAATTTCCTAATAGGTGGATCCGCATCCGAAAATAATTTTGGATCCGGATCCAGGTTTAGATCCGAAATCCATAAAGTTATATGGTATGTTATTGGATTTGGAGTTTTCTTATTGGATCCGGGTTTGGATCCTGAAACATCCGACCCAATAGAGATCCATTGACAGGTCTACCTGCTGGAATGAGTGAATGCAAGCACATTAAAAACTGAACATAAATCCGAAATTTCAATAAGAAAACAAGACATTTAAGAAATCTGAAAATCATGTTAAGAATCAAATGCTGAGGACCTGCCTGGCTCAAAACAAATCAGAACCGATTAATCAGAGCAGACCCAAGTTGAAATTGTAAAAATTTTGAACCAGTAAAAAATCCAAAATCTGTCAATCTGTAAAATCACAAACCGAAAAACAGACTTGAAACTGAATTTTTTGAAATCTGGAATCACCTCTGAAATTCAAAGATTAAAATCTGAAATCTGAACTTGACTCATTTAAAAATCTGAAATCTGCAGGGGATCCGAACTAAGAAAATCTGCTATTGAAACCCTGAAGATTGAAGATCTGAAAAATCTAAAATTTGAATTTGTGCAGAACCCATTTAAAAATCTGGAAATCAATTAAAAAGTGCAGAATCTGCAAGAAATCTGGAGTAAGTAAAAGAAATCTGAAGGTTTAAGGCCCATAAACCTGCAGCCGAAAATCAGAGATGTGCTATGTGCAGAATTTGTAGGAAGCCTGAAATTCAGACTAGGTCCGAGATTTGAAGAGCAGAATCTGTACTTAAAATCTGAAAACCTGGTCAACTCGTAAATCTGAGAGGTACTTAACTCTTAAGAATCTGAAAACCCCAAGTCAGAGATCTGAAATCAGACCTGAAAATTTGAAACCTTTAAAATCCGAAATTTGGAATTAAAGCATACAAGTCTGAAAATCCAAAATCTGCATATTAAACTGCAATCAACCCAATAAACTTATCAAATGAAGTGTGAATTTGATCCAACACATCATAATCACCCTGATGAGAAGAAAAAACAAACTCAAAGGCAGAAATTTCACGTAACCATGAACCTGGAAATAAGAACTTAAAAGAACAAAAAAAGGGGGAAGCATTCAATAAATTCAATCAGCAGGCATCGAGTCTCAATCCCAATTTTAATCAAACTGAACTTAATTCTGAAATTAAACCCCAAGCAAACCTGCAGTTTGAAAACTGTAAAATTAAAAAAAAATGGTCTAAATAAAATCAAAATAAACTCTAAACCTTAAATCAAATCAAACTAAAACCAACAAGCAAATTGAAACTCAAATCTGTAATCTGAACAAATTGGAAGTTAACAAATGAAACTTTAACCAACTCATTAAATTCAAAACCGGCTTCAATCAAACAGAGTTCATTCGAACCAAAGGCAGATTAAAACCCATAAACCAAATTCAATTTCTGGAACTTATAGAGCAAACCAGAACCCCCTTTAATTGAATCTCAACCAAATCCAATTTGAAAAAGACAAAAGCCTATCATAACAGAAGCATAAAATTCATTCATCAAGTTCCTAGGATAATAAACATGAATTAACAAATTAATAACTCACATTCAAATAAAAAATCTCAATCAGAACCTTAATCCAAATCCCAAACAAAACCTGAAGAATAAGATAATTTAAGGCCCATCAAATCCAAACCAAATCTCCCAAGTTAAATCAATTTCACTCAATCCAAGGCAAACATAAAAACAGATTAACTTTAAATCAACAAATTCAAAAATAAACCAAACTCAAATTAATCAATAAACCAACTGTCTCGAATTCAAACCAAATTTAAATCAACAAACAAATCCAAATTGAACCAAACTTAAAACCAATAAGCAACTCAAAAAAATGAACAAATCAAATTTCAACCCAAACTAAAAGCAATTCAACCAATTAAATCCAACTCAAACTAAATTCAAACAGATTAATTAAGTCAATTCAATTCAATTCAAATTAAACTCAAACCAAATCAAGGTGTTTGCATTCCATCAATTCTATGGGATTGTTTTCTCCTATGTCCATGTGTGTGAATGTTTATTTTTGTGGATGCATGTTTTCTGTTCCAATGGATTGCTACGACGCTTAATCAAGGGTATTCGAGTTATCTCGATGTAATTAATGTCGGATCTTCGCACCACCCGACGGGGAGAGGTCAAAACAAATTTTCAAAGAACCTAACAACCTCAACATATAATTTTGACCCTAGCTAGTACTTTTATGGAATACCATCTAAAAAGTCAATGTTAAGGTCTAATCAAATCTAATTCAAATTCAAAAGGAAAATGAATTTCCAAAACAAAAGAAAATCTTCTTTCTTGATTTTTGAGGTTACATCACTAAGCTTTGATGGTTTTCATATCATGTTGATCTTCAGCTTTTATGAAATTTCAGGTCCCTTTTTTGATTTATAATTCTGCATAATTCTCGGAGTTTCGGATTCTTCTCCCCTTTCGTTTTGTTTGCGTTCCATCGAACTTATGTGATTGTTTGAGCTCCTTATAGCATCATAAGTAGTATCAAACATGGTACTCTTGAGCAACATTTAATTAGGATAGAATCAGGATATACACGGGGAAGGCATGACAGTCACAACTATCTTGGATTGAACTAGGATATAATCCCTTTAGCCTATGATAGCATCAGGGACTATTCCTGTTGAATTGATTTTAGGATAGCATCTTTTATGGTCTTCAATAGGTGATAGGGATTCTTTCTTTTATTCTAACTCATTAGCATCATTGTTATCAAAGTGGCGGTTTCCGAAGGCACGAGTGATGATCCGCTTAATACTTATTGAAGAAAACGACCGCTTTGGTTGCTTTAAGTGCCAAAGCGTCCAAAGTGGTCGCTTTGTTTGCTCAAGCTAGGTCCGGTCCAAATGTACATGTAATCAGATCTGTACCTATAAACCTTAATCTCTTCATCCTACCGTAAAATTTCTTCACCCCACCCCACCGCACTCCATGCGCAAGAGACTAGGCTTGTTTGCCGCCATCTGTTGCCATTCGGTGGTTTGCACCATCGTCAACCACACCAAAGAAGAGGAACATGCTAACATTTGATAAGTTGGAAAAACTAGTTTTTTATCATTATAACATGAGGTCACGCATAACAAATATCAAATATCGCAAAAAGTTGTTAGAGGAGAGATTTGCAAGGTTTGCAGATGAAGCATATGAAGAAAGACAGAACACATGAACTACCTGAAGAGATTTATATTGATTATATTTTTCAGGAGGAGCACTCATTTGCCTCTTAGATAAAGTAAATGACAGCCAAAGATTACCTACCTGAGTTTGATCCTAAGGACCGTGCATAAACAAAAGGAGAAGTCGATGATGTTGAGGTTGAGGGCATGGAAGAAGAAGTTTTTGCTACTCCTCAACTAATCCCATCTTCTGCCCCGACAACCCTAGATGTAGCTTCGATCCCAGCCCCAGCCCCACCCCTAGCTACACAATCAAATCTCAATCCAATGAGGACAAAGATAGAAAAAACAATAAGAAAAATTGGACGCTTTACATAGTTGAAGAAAAGTATAGGGTTTGGGAGTTCATCACATGACACAGTAGAAGAAGTCAAGAAAATAAAGTTGGATATCAGGTGAGGTCTTATGAGTTTAACAGACCGTACGAAGTCACCCATACATTTCTTAGATAATGATGACGAGGAGTTCATACCACCCACCTAGTCAGGTGGATGAGGTGGAGGCTCTTCTACTAACGCACGAACTAGTGAGACAAATACATATGATTTGGCCTTAAAGCTAACATTCCAATAGAAGAAACCATAGATGAAATGAAGGCTTTTTTGATGAGTACACAACAACTTGTTATCTAGAACTAGCATCTCTAGATGGTTTTCAGCCATATTATCTAGTTACATCGTTAGGGCATGTGCAGGACACTGTATATGATTTTAGTGAGATGGCTAATTCATTATTTTATATGGATATGGGCTGATAATGACATCTTAATGGGGTAACCAGGAGATTCAGGAGCAAGAGGATGAAAGCCGATTTCATAGATATTGGTAAATCAAAGGTGTAAAATTGCATTTTATGTCAATTGACATGACTTTCTATTTTATCATGCTATATATGTTAAATGAAAGCATTTTGCAATGTTATATCACATATCAAATGTTATAGTTTTATTTTTAAGATTGTTTTGGGTGGGTTTCCAAGTTTTTTTGAGATTTTTCTTGAATTATTTTATTCTGTGTTTTTTCATATATAGACGTACGTGATATCCGGATTTTTTTTCATACAAAGGACATCCAATCAATTAGTTTAGAACTTAAACGGAGTTGTTCGGTCGGAAATCATTGAGTTTAACTACGCACGGAGTCATCGGAAACACGTAAGAATGGGCGTACGGGGTTTTCGGTAAAGAAATCTTACCAATAATCTTCCAAGGATCGAAGAAGAGGTTGAATCGAGGCCATTGATTGCAGAATCACCGGAATTAGATCAGAATCGACCGATTATGGAATCGGATCGGTGGATCCATGCGGAAGGGCCGATTCCAACAGGAATTCCGTGGAATCGGTCGATCCCGGCCGATTCCACGATAGACCGGTTTGGCCGGTCCAGTTTGATTCCCGGTTCGATTGATTCCCTGTTCAATTTCGGACCGAGAATCGAACCAATTTCGGCTTTTTTAGGGCCAGAATTGACCGCTGTTGGTCGATTCCGGCAATCTAGCAGCGCGACGAGGCTCCTTCTAACAATTTTGGGCGATTTCAACTCTCGGAATTGAGGATTCTGACAATTCTGAGGTCGATCCCAGCTCCCTGTGCCAATTCCTATGCAATTCCAGTGATTCCGGCAGTGATTCCGACGGCAATTCCATCGATTCCAGCCAATTTCTTTAAGGGATTCCACCGATCCAAGTTTCAATCGACCTCGATTCAACCTTTTCTGCGATCCTTAGAAGATTATTGGTAAGATTTCTTCGCCGAAAACTCCGTACGCCCATTCTTACGCATTTTCGACGACTCCGAGCGTGGTTAAACTCGGTGATTTCTGACTGAACAACTCCATTTAGGTTATAAACTAATCGATTGGATGTTCTTTGCACGAGAAAAATTTTGGATATCCCGTACGCCTATTTTTACGCATTTTCGACGACTCCAAGCGTGGTTAAACTTATTGATTTTTGATCGAACAACTCCGTTCATATTGTAAGAACATTGATTGGATGTTCTTTGTATGGCAAAAATTTCGGATACCCCGTACGTTGATTTACGACCATTTTCGACAAATATGTAACCCTTTAAACATACCAAATAGTGTGTTTGACGGGCTGTCTGCTTCTCGAACAGGGCCTAAAGTAATTTTTATGTTGCCTAATAATTTTTAATGCATTGTTTACAATTTTTGCAGGTCTAAGCAATGGCCGATCAAGGTGATGCAGCACCAGCACGTCTTTCTGACGTAGGTTGGGAACATGGGCATATGGTAGACCTGGTTAGAAAGAGAGTGCAATGTAAATGGTGTGAGAAGGAGATGAACACGGGGGGGGGGGGTTCCGGCTAAAACAACGTATTATCGGAATATGTGGAAATGTAAAAAAATGTGATAAGGTGCCGAGGGAGAAGAGTGAGAAGATGAGAGGCTACATGATAGGTAGAGTCTCTTAACGGGCTACTAGGATTGAGTAGAGGGAGGAGTTGCACGATGAGTTACTCCAGAGGAGGAGGGACTGAGATTTGCCTACCTGGAAAGCGAAAGGCAAGAGGAAGGCACCAGTTGAGCCAGAGCCAGAGAGTGAGGACGACTCCACGGACTCTAAGGTTAGACATGCTATGCACGCTAGCAAGTGTGCATTTACTGAGGAGGAGGACGGGAGGAGGGGAGCAGGAGGGTCAGGGTCCAGAGTTGATCCAACTCTTGGCCGATCAGCATCGGCTCACCCTACCCAGGACTGGGAGACAGAGGGATGGAGTAAGAGCCACACCGCCATTCTGTCAGTACTCGGTTTACGCTGAGTGATGAGTATTAATTTAGGAAACAGAGTGCTGAGCAGATAGGGATTAAACAAGCTATGAAAGGGGTGAAAACAACAGGAACGGCTGCAAATAGAGCCGTTCGCCACATTGTGAAGTGGTTTTTGCGTGCAGGTATCACCAAGGATTGCCATCTCGGATCTCGGCTTCATCTCGGAAGGATGAAAGAGAAGAGATCTCGTGAGATTCTCGGAAAAATCTCGGGAGATCAGATCTCGGATTTCATTTATATAAGGTATGTCTTACTCAAGAATTGCCATTTTGCATCTAAATCGATCTCATAGATACTGAATAGAAGAGATCTTGAAAAAATCTAAAGAGATTGGATCTTGAAAATAACAATCAATGTACATGTTTAGATGTAAAATGTTATGTAATCTCTTTAAAAAGAACAAGAGAATTCATAATAAACATCAAAATAAGATATGAGAGAATTAAAAGTGTAATACAGAAAGGGTGAACTATTATTGTGAGACCTATAAGAGATCTTATGTTAGACTAAAACTTCATCTAGAACAATATGGATAGAACATAGAAGATTGATGGCATATTGGGTCAATTGTACATCTTTAGTCATAAAAATATTAAGTTATAAAATTTTATCAAACAATAATATTTAGATAAAAACTTGTAAGGATTCCATAATAAAATTGAAAATATATGAATCAAACTTAACAAAGTCATCTAACAAGTTAGGAATAGTAATAAGCAAAGGAGATCAAGGTACCAAAGATATTATAAGGATATTCTCGTCTCGGCGATCTTGTTTTTCGGACGTGTGAAAAAAAAGAGATTCTCGGGAGATCTCGAGAGATTCTCGGGAGATCGCATTCCATGGGTATCACTTTTAAAATGATATTTATGTGTGTTTTATTTATTTATTCTTAATTTTTGCCTGATCTAATTTTTTTTAACTTGATGTAGACATTCCAACACATGCAGCCACCAGTCCCTACTTCCAGACGATGATGGATGCCGTGGGTGAGGTTGGACTGGGTTTGCAAGCCCAGGGTCATGGTTCGTCATCTCGCGAGAATCTCGCGAGATCTCGCGAGAATCTCGGTCTCGCCGGCAGGGCGAGAAACGAGATGACCGAAACAGGTGTCCGGGTCTCGGCCCTCTCGCACGTTTACAGGGGCACAACGTGCTCCCTCTGTGAAGATAAGAAAGCCATAAAGATGGCCACCGGCGGGCACGAAGAGGGGAAGAAAGATGCTTCGCCGGTCGGCCACGCCGTCCTTTACACCGCACACGGCTAAAGAAGCCATCATCTGGTCGGCCACGAGAGCATTCACCGGGCTATTAAAGCCCCTCGCCAGACCTCCGTTGGAAGACGGGAGGAAGAGAGCAAACGACTTACCTTCACAGCGAGTCAGCGACCGAGGGTTGCGGTGCCTGATCCAGCTCTCACGGCGGCTTCCGAGTGGGGTAGCATCGTCTCCGCGCTCCGGCTGTCATGGCGGAGGCTCCGACGGCAGCAGCGACCTCCGGCGGACGACCTCTCGCAGCGAGCCCCCTCCGCCATCGTCGCGTCGCGTCGCCGTCGGGGAAGAAAAGGGATTCGCGGCTTCGCGCTCGCCGGCCTCGCCCCCGCGGGTCATCGACGAATCGAGGTAAGTTAGTAAGTATTAACGCAATCGCGTTAACACAGCGTACATATAAAACAGTAGGTTTTATAATATTAATTATATAAAACAGTAAGTTTTATAAAACAGCGTACATATAAAACAACATACGTAACATTAAGTTTATGTAATTATTAATTTGTTTTAAATTTTTATACAGCGTACATATAAAACAGTAAATATATAAAAATTATATAATCATCAAAAGTAATATAAATTATGAAATATAAATATTAATTATAAAAATATTAATTATAATAGTATTATATAAAGTTTATCTATATTAAATTTTTTTAATATTAATCTGTTTTTAAATTTTATTGTTTTTTGTAGTTTAAATTTTATATGATTAATTATTTAAACATTATAAGATTAATAAGATTAATTATTTAATAAGGGTTTTGTAAAAAGTAATTATAGTTTGATTAATTATTTTAGTATTATTTAAAGTTGATATGTATACAAAATTATTAATCATTATTATTATATTTTTAGTTTATAATTTATATATTAATCAACTTATATTTTAGTTAGTATTTTTTTATTAATCAACTTATATTTTTAGTTTATATTTTAAATAATAATCACTTTAACAATATAAGATAGTTGAGATTAAACCTATATGTATTTTTAGTTGATTTTTTTGATTATATTTTATATATTATTCATCTTATTTTTTTGTTAGTATTTTTCTTATTAATCAACATATATTTTCAGTTTATATTTTAAATAATAATCACATAATTTTTTGTTAGTATTTTTTTTATTAATCAACTTATATTTTTTGTTTATATTTTAAATAACAATCACATTATTTTTTGTGAGTATTTTTCTTATTAATCAACTTATATCATTAGTTAATATTTTATATATTAATCACTTTAACATTATTAGATTAATAAGATTAATTAATTACATTAATTAGAATAGTATTGTATAAAGTTTGTATGTAATAAAAATTAGTAATATTAATCTATTGTTAAATGTTATTATATTTTATAGTTTAAATCTAATAAGATTAGTTATAATAACACAATAAAAAATTGAGTAGCAATCTATTTGTTGGTCAATTTTTTGTAGAAATATAATAATATTAATTTTATTAGTATTATATAAATTTTATAGGTAATAAAAATTAATAAATATTAATTTATTTTTTGATTTTTTTATAGGTAGTACTTTGTAGTACAAAGATAATAATGGTATCTATATTTTATATGTTATACAAATTATAAACTATTAAATAATAATATACTTAATGAATGTTGTAGGAAAAAACAAATAAATAAAAAATGATTATGTAATAATTGAACATAATAATACTTTTTAAAATTTAATATGTTCCATAAATTTTTAAGATTAATGTTAAATATAAATAATATTAAAGTTAAATATAAAAAATTAGGATCAAAGATAAATTAGGATTTTATACTATAATCTTAATTAAGAATACTCCTTAAAACTATGCGAGTCTAGGAAATCCAAATAAGACTAATCTCTTATTCAAAGAGATTTTTACATTGAGAATGTTTGACGAAATAACTTAATTTACCATAATTCATCTCTTAATTAAATAGATCTTTTAAAATGGATTAAATATATGCTATATACTTAAGCTTTTTAATTTTTATACTTAATCTTTTAAAGGATATTAATACGAAACAGACATTCACATGTTATAACTTTAAATAAAAACTTAGTTAATAATATAAATTAAATTTTTATATAATTTTATAATTAAATTAAATATTTATTACCATAAAATAAGACCTAGGCGTGAAATTCAGACCTCAAAATTTTAAATTTTAAATTAGGGAATGAAGTCGTACAAGAAAATAAGGAGATGAAGTCGGTTAAATTCTAATAGTATTATATAAAAATAAACTAATATATTAATAATAAAAATAATAATATTAACCTTATTATTACAATATCAAGTAATATTGTTTGGAAATATAATAAGTTATGCAATTTATAAGATATCTACGAATCAGTAGGTGCATATTGCATATTATATATAATATTTACTTCTTTATATTTTTAATTGCTGAAGGAAGATGTCTACGAATGACATAGGCTGGCAATATGGAACTCCCGTTGGTAATAAGGGTTCTAAATGTAACTTTTGTGGAAAAGTAATGCAAGCGGTGGTGTTACTAGGTTAAAATACCATTTGATTGGAGGCAAAGGATCGATGTAAGTAAATGTGTAAGTTGTCCACCGAAGTGCGTAAACAATTGAAAGAATTGAAATCACAGAAAAACATCCAGACTATGAAGAGTAAGTTGGCAAAAGAAGTAGTCATGGATGAACTTCGAGAAATGGGTGGTCATTCTGAAGGTTTCTCATCAGATGAAGAAGAAGGATCCGAGGAAAGAATACAACGGGAAATTGCAAAAACATCTGCTGAAGCTAGATGGCAACTTGATGAGTCTGAGCGTCAAATAAGACATGCACAAACAGTTGGAGCCGGAAGTAGTGGTGCTGCAGGATTTGCGGGTGGAAGTGGAATGAAAAGAATGAAACGAAGTATAACTGACTTTATGCGTCGTGGTGGACATGGATCAGTAGGTATTGGTAAAAGTTCTGCTGTAGAAGGTAGTTTGTATAAATCAGATGATGCACGACAAAAAGGAATGGAGGAAATGGTAAACAAAGGACCTTTAAAAGAATTACTTGGTAAGATGGTTTCAAAATTTTTTATATTCAATCATATTCCAGCTCATGTTGCAGGAGATCATCATTTCAAGAATATGATTGTTGAAGCACAAAATCTTGGACGTGCGATCGAACCTCCTACACCGAAAGACATATTAGGAAAATATTTGGATGAATTAGTTATAGACATGCAAACAGAAATCAAAAAATTAGAACCACATTGGGATACCCATGGTTGTTCTCTTTTATGTGATGGATGGACAGGACCCACAAGAATGTCCATCATTAATTTTATGATTTATAGTGCAGGAAATGTTATATTTTTAGATTCAATTGATGCATCGAGGTAAAGAGAAGAATCGTAGTTCATTATGCGATTGATGGAGGACAAGATTAAGGAAGTTGGAAGAAATAGGGTTATACAAATTATAACTGATAATGCCAAATAGCTATAAAAAGGCGAGAACACTTTTGGCATCAAAATATAATCTTTTTTGGTCACCGTATGTCGCTCATTGTATAGATTTGATGTTTGAATATGTGGCAAAGAATACTATGGTAAAAAAGCCATAGACATGGGTCGAATTGTTACACGTTTCATATATAATCATGATTGGGTCGTGAATCGAGTAAGAAAGGCTTGTGGACGTGATTTAGTTCGACTGGTGCCACTCGTTTTGCAACAAATTATCTTGCACTGCAAAGTTTGTTGCGTGAAAAAGATAGTTTGAGAGGTTTCTTTCTTTGTTCAGAGTGGTTTAATTCAGAGTTTAGGAACACTCCTATTGGAAAGAATGTGGAACAAATCATATGCAATCCTTTTTTGGGATTATGCAAGAGATTCGATAAAGATTATGGAGCCCATGTATAAAGTTTTGAGAGTGATGGATATTGAAAATTATCCAACCATGGGCAGTGTATATCATGCGATCATTGTGATGAAGGATGTAATAAAGACAACTTCACCAAGAAATTACACATGGGTTCATAAGATCATAGATGATAGATGGACAAAATCAATGGATGCACCTATCTACAATTTGGTATGTTTTATTCCCGTATCCTAAGTTTGTATTTTTGTTATAAATGTATAAAATAAATTATGAGACTAACCTTTTGAATAATAATATTTGCGTACACGGCATATTTTCTCAATCCAAAGTACCAATATAAATTGCATCTTGGAGACAATCAAGCACTTATTAAAGCACTTCATCAAGTTTACGAGAAGTTGTTTCCAAAATCTAAAGGAAGAGGCCAATTTGGAAATGAGGTATCATTACGCTATTTATAAATTTCATCATTTAAGTTGATATTAACATTAAATGTTTGTATATACTAGATTATAAAGTTTAGAGATGCATTGGCCTCTTTTGGGACAAAAAGTGCTATTGCAAGTAGAGAATCTATGTGGCCGGGTTAGTAATTATTTAATCAAAAAGACAACTTACTTGGTTCGAATTACAAATATATGATTATTTGTTTCACTTTCGAGTGAATGGTGGAAAATGTACGGAGATGATTCTCCAACTTTAAGAAAACTTGCAATTAAAGTTTTATCGCGTACTTCATCGGCTTCTCCTTGTGAAAGAAATTGGAGCACTTTTTCTTTGATACATACAAAACCTAGAAACAAAGTTATCATATTCAAAGTTGAAGAAACTAGTTTATTGTCATTATGATATGAAGCTAAAAGTAAGAAGAATGGAGGCAGAATAAAAGCAAAGAATATGACCCACTTGATTATTTTGCACTATTAGGAAAGAATGACATGGATGATCGAGAAAATCCTTATGCCGAGTGAGTTGCAAACAATGATATGGATGAACATGATGGTCGCCCATCTGAAGAAATTATTGATGATGCACGTGAAACCAGAATGGATGTAAATGCAACTATATAACAAATTCTTCAATCATCTTCTAAGTCAACTCATCTTCACAATGATGATCCAACCTCTGATATGGATGCTTCCAATGGACATGAAAGTGATGATGATAGAGATGGAGGCAATGTCCTTCGTGATGGTGGTGCTGACGACGTAGAAGAAAACCAACCATTCCCCACTGATGCTGCTGAGAAAGTTCATCATCAACGTGACAAAACATATAGACGCAAGAAGAAGAGTGCTGGTCCGTCACATCAACAAGGTTTGTCACAACTTGAGGAATATGATCTTTCTCACACATTCAGTTCAATGGATATTTCTGATAGGGGATATTATGGATATGGACATTCTCAAAATTCATCATCATATGAATATGAACACAGACATGGATATGGGGAAATGCAACAAGGTTCTTCACTTGCATTTTATAATGAAGGAGATCAATCTTCATATGGATATGGACATACTGCAAGTGAACATATTCCTTCAAACATACCTTATGACAATAGTTATTATAGTTATGGTCATAGTCATGGTCCTTATGGCTATAGATATACAACACAAGATGACTCTTCAAACATCTCTGATTCTTATCAACAAAGATTCAGTTTACCACGAGAGGGAGATCATCAGTCTCATATGTCATGGGTTGAATATTGTGATTTTGTTGGTGATTTTGTGGCACAACAATCACAAACTGACCAACAAAGTGATATATCAGAAGCACCCAGATCATCTTTTTGGTATTGAGAGTGTTTCATTCACACAGCTGGTGTGGGAGTGGAGTTTGACATTGAAAGTGCTTTGTGATTGTACATTCACATAATTAGTGTGAAAAATTGTTGTGTTATTTATTTTCATGTAATGTATGTGAATTCATTGATGTACTCCAATCTTTATAACATATTATGTTTTGTTTGTCATTTTATACATATTACATATATACATTTTGATCCGAGAATCCGAGATCTGATCTCCCGAGATTTTCCCGAGATCTCTCCGAGATCTCTTCTCTTCCACCCCCCCGAGACGAAGCCGAGGTCCGAGACGGCAAACCTTGGCTCAAATTCAGATGAAGGGAACCGGACACCTGCTTCGGCAATGGTTGGATCATCTCCCACAGGCACCTCTGCCACCTTGATAGTCATATCTGCCAAGGCTGAAGGTTCCGGCATGTTTGTGATCGCTTTATCAGGACTGCAGCCATGACATCTCGAGGAGGAATGACAAGGCAGTCGAGGTATGAGCACCTGTGCCGAACTGATAGATTGCATCATGACTGGTCCGATTGCTCTGACAGCCTGTTTGTCAGCCCAGTTGAGGCCGACCAGATCATCTGCCATCAAAGCCTGGGCTGGTTCTCCACTGCTCTCAACCTCAATGCAAAATGCATGAACCAACCCATCTTGCTTCTGAACAGGATCAACGGTTGCCTGGTTCAACAATAAGTTTAATGAATATTGACGATAATGGGTTGTTGAATGGTGCAACGCACCCGACTGATATCTGGGAACATCTTATCCACCTGAGCTGCTCAAAGAACCAAAACATGGTTAACATGGGTTGACCAACTGGTGGATTCCATGCTTCCCTTGGTTGGTAAGAATCAAATTTTAGATGGATATTGACTCCACCATCTTCTCTGAAGCCTCCCAAGCTGCTGCCAAAGGCGGCTCATCTCCTCTGCATAGGCTAACCCGATAAAGACTCCCATCAATGGAGACCGGCAGAGTAACTTTCGAACAGAGATCGTTACTGTTATCCAACAAGACATCAACGGTGTCGGAAGATGACCACCATAGTTTGCTCCTGTCAATATGCTTCAACCTTCTGAAAGGACAAATGATTCTGGATAGCAAGGTCACCGACCATGCGAAAACAGGCAGCCCAAGGACTTTGATCCCAAGGAATGCACCTCCCGTGAAGATGGGATCACATCGGCCTTCTCCTCCCAAGGCAAGATCAAAATGACCTGAATGACTGAATTGAGACCATGAGCCAGAAATTTGTTGTCACCATCGCTACCCAACCAATTCTTGAAGGAGTTATTCCTAACTACGAAGTTTCCGACCAATTGAGCTTCAAGAATGCTTCCAACAGAACCTTTCTCTGTCAAATTCTCATCACTTGAGACAGAAACTGTCTTGCATTGTGGAAGGCAAAGCTTCTTTTGGTGCATCGCTGAAGAAGAATGGATGAAAACAAATCTCCACCTCGCACCATGGAATGCGATCTCCCGAGAATCTCTCGAGATCTCCCGAGAATCTCTTTTCTTCCGTGTGCCCGAGAAACGAGATCGCCGAAACGAGAAGATCTATATAATACCTGTGAAATCTTGATCTTCTCCGCTTATTATTATCCCCAATTTGTTAGATGATCTTGTTAAGTTTCCTTCTTATATTGGCAATTTTATTATGGATTTCATCCAAATATTCATCTAAATATTATTATTTGATAAAATTTCATAGCTTAACATTTTAATGACTATATATGTACAATTGACCCAAAATGTTATCAATCTCCTATCCATATTGTTCAAGATGAAACTTTGATCTGACATAAGATCCTTTGTATGTCTCATGCTAACAATAATTCACCATCTCTGTATTACGCTTTTAATTCTCTCACAGCTTATTTTAATATTTAATATCAGTTTCCTTGTCCTTTTTAAAGAGATTATGTGACATTCTACATTTAAACATGTACATTGATTGGTATTTCCAAGATCTAATCTCTTGAAATTTTTTCGAGATCTTTTATCTTCAATCTCTGTGAGATAAAATATAGATGTGAGATGACAATCATTTGGTAAAGTATACCCTGCATAAATGAAATTCGAGATCTGATCTCCCAAGACTTTTTCGAGAATCTCACGAGATCTCTTCTCTTTCACGCTTCCGAGACGAAGCCGAGATCCGAGACGACAATCCTTGCCTCGCACCGAGGGAGCTGACACTATGTCTGGGGTGTTCCACAATGAAACAGAGGGCTTCGTCATCAACACCGGGTGCCCCCGCTCCCGGTGCCCCACCCCCAACAACACTGGCAGTGAAGGCCATTCAGGCAACCAGCTGTGCAATGACGGGAGCCGAAACACCTTCCACACATCCAAACACTACCACTCCCACCTCTTCCTCCTGATATAACAACACTGTATGACCTGTATGACCTCTTCACAGGAGGGATCCCGGCTGCAAGGACTCCTGTTACCACAGCATGGTTCTGGTGAGCTGTCCTGACCACTTTCAGGTGCACCCAGCTGCTAGTGGGAAGAGGGAGCCCGGAAGCCAGAAAACTCCCACCAACAAGAGGTCCTGCAGTGATAATCCTGCCTGCCAGGCCAGAGGAGCAGGAGACACTGGTGTCTGCATCGCCGAGTCCCGCAACGGAAGCATCGGTTATGGCTTCGAGTGACGCATATTCCCTCCCACCGAAAGCTTTGAGCACCGCCATCTCCTCTCTTGTTTTTCTTGCTTCTAAAGGTCGTTGCCAGACACTGTTCTACCTGCCACTGCCATGGAGAAGAGCACTGCTGCAGCCTGTAGCCATAGCTACCACAGCACATGAGTCGGCGGTTGGAGAAGGTGGCCTGGCTGTGACCACAGTTTTGCGATTTATCAATTCCTTAGCTCTGACAAGTGATGCACACAGAGAAAATAATTCCTTCTCATACACAACTTCCCTTTCTAGCATTTCTTTGACAACCTCACCTACTTGAAGAGGTGGAAGACAATGATGGCACTCCCTTCTTGCACTCGATTTCCTCCACCCTCGGTTGTGCAGAGCCGGTAGTGGAAGCAATAAGGATAGAAAGATGCTGCTAGTTAAAGTTGAACTTTTTGATATATTAAACAACCGTGGGAAACTTTGGGAGGCTGAAAAGGAATAATGGACTGCAGTGCGAAAAGAGTACAGCTGCCTTATTTTGTTACTCTGATACTTGGATTCTTGGGGCTGTGGAATGCTGATTTCTGCTATAGAAGGCAGTGCTCTGGTTTAAATTGTATTTCATTGGGTTGTTTTTTCGAAGGTTGACCAAATCGGAGCCACGATCAAATTTTATATAAGAAATTAAGTACAAGTAACAAGGAATAATTAAAGGCAGAAGGAAAGAGCAAAACCCATGAAACGAAGCAAATTCCTACTTCTTACTAAGGGAGTAAGAAGTGGAAGAAAATGCTGAAGTTATGAAATGAATTTCAGCCACTTGCTTCCGTTCTCCCGGAAAAAAATTGCTTTCAGGATAAGTCTTGAAATGTGCAAAATACCAATTCTGGTCCAAGGTTAATGCATGACTCAAATCATCTTGGATTCTTTCCATTTTACTCTTGAATATCCTCTTTTTTCTTTCTTTCCATGTGGCCTAAAGAATTGCTGAGAAGCAAAGTTCCCAAACCTGTTTCTTCTGAGACCAAGGACTTAATGAAGCCCACAACTCCCCAACTGTTAAAATGCTGAAATGATCTGCTATGTTGACATACGATGCTCTTAAAAAGTTTCTCATAATGCTCTAAGTATCCCACACTACCGAAAAGGTGCTCAATGTCTTCCTCATGGGTCAAGCAGTTGGATTAATTGGTACACTGCAGTGGACAATCTATGCACATGAATCTTCCATAAGAATATACTTATCATTGGAAACCTAAGATTCCACACTCTTTTCCACCTATCCATCTCACTCCCCCTCAACATCAATCTTTTACAAGCTTATCTGGCTGAGAATTTATTGTTTTTTTTTCAAGTATCTATTGAAGCTTGTCTTCATGGCTGCTGATTCTTCTAAAGATGCAAATTATGTTGGAGAGTTCTATTAAACTCAAAGCTTCATTATCGTGCAATCCTCTTCTTAAAGTAATATTCCACTTTGAGTTATCTCTCAAATTCGCAATTTTGGCTTCCCTGCAAGATGAAATACAGTATAGATTGGAAACTAATCCCCTAAGCAACCATCATTTTGCCAATTTTCTTTCCAAAACCGTATTTCCTCCCCATTTCTCTAGTACATAGCCACTGAGGAGTGAGGACCGAAAGAAATTCATGTTTGTCAGAATACCATCCTACATTGAGAACCTCCCCATAACCACTGCAGAGTATCACCAGTCTTCTTTTAAACCTGAAAATTGAGTGAACCACCCTGATCCATATGCCTTTGTCTTCAGTCCTTAATTGCATTGAGTAAAATTTTTAGCTTTTAGAGGCACTAAGCCTGTGCCGCCTCCTCTTTTCCTTTACATACATCTTTCCAAGAAACTAGATTGAGGCCTTTCTTATCATTTGAACCATGCCAAAAGAAATTTTCAGTGTTTCTTTCCAAGTCCTTACACACCAATAGAAATGCATATGATAGAGAAGTAAATAGGCGTACTCTGGAGCACTGTATGGACAAGGATCAATCTTCAACCTACTGACTATGTTTTCTTTCCATATCTGCTATCTCCTTTCAGCAATTCCCAGAGGTTGCGAATCAATGCTATTCTACATTCTGCAAGACCTATAGGCATCTTATGGGAAATTCACTCCACTCATTTCCCAATGCTAAGGCTATAACTTATCATGTTCTTTCACATTAATGCCGAACAGCTCACTCTATTTCATTGGGTTGTTTTTCTTGGGTTTCAATTAGCCTTATCTCATGGTATGGCATGGTTTTTTTTTCGGGTAGTTTTTATTTTGTTAATTTCATTTCCTGTATGACTTCTTGCTTTATACATCTACTGGTGCCCGGTTTTCACAATGTTCATAGTAGTATAAAATAGATTATATTTGAGCATGTCATGAGAATAAAGCAAAGAGTTGTTATTTTCAGAGAAGCTTTTTTTTGTGAAAATGCTTGTGAATTCTATAGACGGAAGGGTTGAGACCGGTTTACTGTCCAGAATCTGTCTCTCTTGGAGGGGAAAGTATGTGTCATAAGCTTACAAGCAATATGGTATTGTGAATTTGTGATGTTATTTAACCTATTACCAGATCTTTAAAACTGCCTGCAAATTGATCAGCAATCAGTTATTAATCATAGAAAAGAGCTGGGCTACCAATGTCTATTTCTAGTTTTTATGAAAGAAGCTTGACTTAATAGTGAACAATAGAAGAAACTCTGAGCTTAAACATTGATTATATTCTGACATTTTTATGCTACTAAACCTGAGCAGCTTGCTTGAAGATCTTGCTTCCTGAACAAATAGAGAATTTGGAGTTCCCTACAGATAGGGAGGAAAACTTTCATGTCAAAGAAGTTCTTTACAGATCAGACTCAGCATCATCATTAACTGGAAATAATGTCAGTCTTACAGCTCAATACAGTGAAAATGCAAGATTTAATTTATTTACAGGATATCAGACAGTTCAAGAAAGAGGAGAAAGCTTCAAGGTCATTGTCTCTACCTGAATGATTATCAATGTTTCTTCCCTGGTTGATGTCATGCATGTGGTTTTTTTAGGATTTCATGGATTATGTGTTGGCTTGTGTCCTGTTATGTCCTTCAAGAAACAAAGTTATCTGATGTAATGAACTGAAAGCCACGATGTTCTTCAATTGTAATTAGAGAGAATCTAATCTACATGCAGCTCTGCTTTTGAGAACTTCGTCTTATGAAACATTATGCATCCAGTCAGTGGGGGGATTCAAGGTTTTGAAATACAAAATCGTATATCCAATGTGCTTAAATACAAAAGTGCATGTTAGATTTTGTAACCTACTACAACAGTATGATGCAGAGAACTCATAGGAACAAGGTAGATTCAACAAGCTCGTCTTTCGAGCACATCTGAGTAATTAATAAGTTGTGCACGACATATCAAAAAATACATGCAATTTCTGTATATCTTTTTGCTATATAACAAACTCAAAGGGTAAGCAGATATTTTAAGCTAACTGAATGCTCAATTAATCTTCCCCCTTAGCACTTTCAGGTTAAATTCATAAATTCCTGATAGGTTCATTACAAGAAATAAGTTCCTGTTTTCATATAGGCTGAATGCCATCATTCTTTTTCCAACTTGTGCAGGAAAGCTTTTCGCTTTTTTGTTTATGTTTTATCTCATTGTCACGAGCAAGTATTTAACTGTCCAGGTAAATGGAACTCCTGTTGTCCACTGCGGTTTCTATAGTGGCATTGGAGGATTTAGGATATCTGAGATTGACAAAAACTATATGCAAACTTGTAAAGCTGTCGTATCTACATGTGCATTTGGTGGGGGAGATGATCTTTACCAACCCATTGGAATGACAGAAGCTTCACTCCAAAAGGTTGGTACCAAGCATTGATACTTGTTCCGTGCTTAAATCTTTAGATGTACTCAAGGATGTGTTTGGTGCAGGTTTGCTATGTGGCATTCTGGGATGAAATTACCTTTGCTGTTCAAGAAACAGAAGGAAAGAAACTTGATGCCAACTATATGATCGGTAAATGGAGAATTGTTGTTGTAAAGGATCTACCTTTCTCTGATCAACGATTGAATGGAAAAATTCCCAAGGTAAAATGTTTTGTTTCTATTTATTTACATCTTTACTGTTATCAGACACCTTCGAAGGACTTTGTTTGGTCCTGCATAAGAACAAAAGGGGAATAATTGATAGTGGAATCCCATTCGGACCTTGGATCTTTATTTCAGTCTCCTCTGTTATATGATGTCATCTTTATGGTTTTGCTATTCTGCAGTCTTATAGATCCAGTAAGTTCTATTGTTTATTTCCTAATGAAGGCTTAAATCTTGTATTTGTATTAGATGGCATGATGACATCATAGACGTTTTTTACTGTGATATACGGTCTATGCTTGAATAATTGTTGAAAAGCAGATAGCAACATGCCCAGTAAGGCTTCTTTTCCATGCTGCCTTAAGTGATCCAATGATGTCCTAAAATGGTTTGGCTTGCTTCTGGACATCAGCAGATGTACACGCAGTATACCAGAACTTGGAGAATTATCTACCACCTAATCCGTTGTTAGCTTCTTCCCCTTTTTCCATTCCATTATGTAGTTGTCCCACTTAGATGTAGCAAAAAGCTCAGATGTTGAATTCCCTTAAACTCTGGGAATGTCAAGGCGGAGTTTTAGCTTCTAACAGGCACCTTTCTCCTTTCTTACGTGAAATAGTAGTGTGTTAACCCCGCCAAAAAAAAATGTTGATAAGAGGTGCAGTAGATAAGGGCAACAGATTAAACTTTTTTTGTTTCTCTCATTTATTGATTATAAGGTTAAAAAAATGATGAAAAGGATCAAAGAAAAAAAAGGAAGAAAGGAGAAAACAAAAATGATAGATGAAGTAAAAAGAAAAAAAAAGGAAAGAGGAGAAGGGATGATAATTACAATACGGAGAGGAGGAGAAAAACCTTGTAAAAAAAGGAAGAAAAAAAATAAGAAAAAAGAAACAGCAAGAAGAAAAAGGAGAAAGAGGAGGAGAAAATCAGCAAAAAAAAGAAGAGGCAGAGAAGGAAAAGAAAAAAAGAGGAGAAATAAAAAAATGAATGATGATGTCCGTTAGAAGAGAAAAAGAAAAAAAAAAAGGGAAAAAAAAGAAGGAAAAATGTAGAATAAGAGAAAATCAGCAAAAAAGAAGGAGTAGAAAAAAAAGAAGAAGAAGAAAAAAAAGAAAATGATGGATGAAGTAAAGAAAAAAAAAGAGGAAGAGGAAAGAAAAAAAGGGGAGAGATGATTTTGTTAGCAAAAAAGAGAGAAAGAAAAGAAAAAAAAAAAAAGAAAATAAAATCAGAGAGAGGGGAGGACAAAAAAGAAGAAAAAAAGAAGAAGAGAAAAAAATGTAGAATGGAAAAAGTCAGCAAAGAAAAAGAAATAAAAAATATATAGAAGAAAGAAACATTGAGTTATGTCATGAGTTAAAGGAGAATTTTTATTTCATCTCATATCAAATGGGCCACTAACTTGGATCTCATTGGGCCGAACTTGCCTCTTAACATATCCAACTTTGTTGGAATTTTTTTTTAGAGAGATTAGGATCTCTCTAATGAGCCCCAAATGGGCTTAACTAATGGTGATTTATCCATTGGACCCATGCACATACATTTGGGCCTCTATTTTGGCCATTTGGGCCTCAAATTTTCAAAAGGGGAAAGCCCAAAATCTGTCCCAAATGGGAGATCCGAAAATCCTTTTGAAAAATGATTTGAGGGACATTTTGTGTAATTGGCCACCCCAACCTTCCATAAAGGTGACCAAAGCCCAAAATGCCCCCACCTTTTTCCCTCACACCTACCATAAAGCAAAAAGCAAGGTGAAGTATTTCCAAAGTTACCCTCCCCTCACCTCACACCATCAAAAACAAGGAAAAGTTGGGGCATTTTGTGGACCAAAATGCCCCTCTCTTTTGGCATATAAAAAACCAAGAAATCCTCTTGGAGAGGAGAGAGGCAACATTTCTCCCCCCACCCCAAGGTGTTTCACGTAGAGAGCTCAAGGCTCTATAGGCTTCTCCAAGGGAGGCTCCAAAGAGAGGAAAGAAGGCTCCAATCAAGTGGTCCATCAAGTGGGTTCACCAAGAGGGTTCATCAAGAACCATCAAGGCAATCAATCAAGCTTCATCAATTAATCAAGGAAGCTCGAGAAGAAGCTCAAATTCAAGGCATCAGGAATTTGGTTAAGTCCCAAGGCACTCTAAGGAGGAAACTCAAGGCCCAATTACATCATCCCAAAGTCCAATGGGCAATGGGAACATTCATCTCATCAAAGCCCATTAAGGCTCTCAAAGCCCAATTGGCCATCATCAATGGAAGACCAAGACCATGTGACCCCATTTCAAATGAACCAAGTCTAATCAATTAAGGCCCAAGTAGGCCTTAACCAATATGAACAAGGGACCGATCCAAAGCCCATTAATGTCGGAGTTAGGCCCATTAAGGTCTACAAGGCCCAATCAACCATCTTCAAAGGATGCTCAATATCATGTGACTCCATTCCAAGTGCATCAAACTCGATCCATTAAGGCCCAATCCGGTTTTAACCGAGATGAGCATGAGATCGATCCAAGGCCCATTAACATGGAAAGTGGGTCTATTAAGTCCATGATGGCCAAAACTCCAACTAAGCCCACATGAACAAAAATCCAACTCCACTATGAAAGAGAAAACCTCCCAACGGTTCAAGAAAGACCACCCAACGGTTGGTGGAGGAAAGAGAAAACCTCCCAACGGTCCAAGAAAGACTACCCAACGGTTGTTAGAGGAAAGAGAAAACTCCCAACGGACCATCAAGGCCCGCCAACTCGGTCAATCCCCAATCGGGAAATACCGACTGGCGGATGAGAGAGAAACCCCCAACGGTTGGTGGAGGAAAGAGAAAACTCCCAACGGACCATCAAGGCCCGCCAACTCGGTCAATCCCCAATCGGGAAATACCGACTGGCGGATGAGAGAGAAACCCCCAACGGTTGGTGGAGGAAAGAGAAAACTCCCAACGGACCATCAAGGTCCGCCAACTCGGTCAATCCCCAATCGGAAAATACCGACTGGCGGATGAGAGAGAAACCCCCAACGGTTGGTGGAGGAAAGAGAAAACTCCCAACGGACCATCAAGGCCCGCCAACTCGGTCAATCCCCAATCGGGAAATACCGACTAGCGGATGAGAGAGAAACCCCAACGGTTGGCGGAGGAAAGAGAAAACCCTCAACGGACCATGAAGACCCACTGATTCGGTCAATCCCCGATCGGGAAGCACCAGTTAGTGGATGAAAGAGAAAGTTCCCAACGCCTCACCAAAAAAAAATCTCAAATTTCATCAACTCGGCTTGCTCCCAAACGGGCAAGGCCGATGAAAATTTCAAGGCACATTAATCCGGTTAATCCCCGATCGGGAAATATCGGGTAGTGGATGAAAATTCCAAGACTTATTAATCCGGTTAATCCCCGATCGGGAAATACCGGATAATGGATGAAAATTCCAAATCCCATCAAATCGGCTCACTCCTAAACGGGCAATGCCGAGAAACAAATTTCAAGGCCCATTAATCCGGTTAATCCCCGATCGGGAAATACCGGGTAATGGATGAAAATTTCAAGCCCTATTAATTTGGTTAATCCCCGATCGGGAAATACCGGGTAATGGATGAAAATCCCAAATTCCATCAACTCGGCTCGCTCCCAAACGAGCAATGCCGACAAACAAAATTTCAAGGCACATTAATCCGGTTAATCCCTGATCGGGAAATACCGGGTAGTGGATGAAAATTCCAAGACCCATTAATTCGGTTAATCCCCGATCGGGAAATACCGGATAATGGATGAAAATTCCAAATCCCATCAAATCGGCTCGCTCCCAAACGGGCAATGTCGAGAAACAAATTTCAATGCCCATTAATCCGGTTAATCCCCGATCGGGAAATACCAGGTAATGGATGAAAATTTCAAGGAAATTTCAAGCCCCATTAATCCGGTTAATCCCCGATCGGGAAATACCGGGTAATGGATGAAAACCCCAAATTCATTAACTCGGCTTGCTCCCAAACGAGCAATGCTGACGAACAAAAGTCCAAGACCCATTAGTCCGGTTAATCCCCGATCGGGAAACACCGGGTAATGGATGAAAACCCCAAATTCATCAACTCGGCTTGCTCCCAAAACGAGCAATGCTGACGAACAAAAGTCCAAGACCCATTAGTCCGGTTAATCCCCGATCGGGAAACACCGGGTAATGGATGAAAACCCCAAATTCATCAACTCGGCTTGCTCCCAAAACGGGCAATGCCGATGAACAAAATTCCAAGGCCCATTAATCCGGTTAATCCTCGATCGGGAAATACCGGATAATGGATGAAAATTCCAAATCCCATCAACTCGACTCACCCCCAAACGAGCGATGCCGAGAGCCAAAAATCATGAAGCCCCGTTAAGTCGGTCAAGTCCCACTTCGGGAAAATACCACTTAGCGGATGATGAAGACCCGTTAGGTTGACCAAGCCCTGTTTTGGGAAATGTTGCCTAATGGATATCAAATCAGTCAAATCATGAAGCCTCGTTAAGTCGGTCAAGTCCCACTTCGGGAAAATACCAATTAGCGGATGATGAAGACCCGTTAGGTCGACCAAGTCCCGTTTCGGGGAAATGTTGCCTAATGGATATCAAATCAGTTAAATCATGAAGCCCCGTTAAGTCGGTCAAGTCCCACTTCGGGAAAATACCACTTAGCGGATGATGAAGACCCGTTAGGTCGACCAAGTCCCGTTTCGGGGAAATGTTGCCTAATAGATATCAAATCAGTTAAATCATGAAGCCCCGTTAAGTCGGTCAAGTCCCACTTCGGGGAAATACCACTTAGCGGATGATGAAGACCCGTTAGGTCGACCAAGTCCTGTTTCGGGGAAATGTTGCCTAATGGATATCAAATCAGTCAAATCATGAAGCCCCGTTAAGTCGGTCAAGTCCCACTTCGGGAAAATACCACTTAGCGGATGATGAAGGCCCGTTAGGTTGACCAAGCCCTGTTTCGGGAAATGTTGCCTAATGGATATCAAATCAGTCAAATCATGAAGCCCCGTTAAGTCGGTCAAGTCCCATTTTGGGAAAATACCACTTAGCGGATGATGAAGACCCGTTAGGTTGACCAAGTCCCTTTTCGGGGAAATGTTGCCTAATGGATATCAAATCAGTTAAATCATGAAGCCCCGTTAAGTCGTTCAAGTCTCACTTCGGGAAAATACCACTTAGCGGATGATGAAAACCCGTTAGGTCGACCAAGCCTCATTCCGAGAAAATATTGCCTAATGGATATCAAATCAGTTAAATCATGAAGCCCCGTTAAGTCGGTCAAGTCCCACTTCGGGAAAATACCGGTAACGGATGATGAAGACCCGTTAGGTCGACCAAGCCTCATTCCGAGGAAATGTTGCCTGATGGATATCAAATCAGTCAAATCATGAAGCCCCGTTAAGTCGGTCAAGTCCCACTTCGGGAAAATGTCACTTAACGGATGTTGAAGATGCGTTAGGTCAACCAAGCCCTACTTCGGGGAAATGTCAGTTGGCCCTAAAGCTCATTCAAGGAAATACATGTACAGAAGAAATAAAAGTCAAGAAAGTTGGCATGTATATTCATTCAATCAAGAAAAAGAAGGATTGAACATACGATCATTTTTCAACATTCAAATTCGTCTTGCAGATATGTTGTTATGGCAGTTAATCAAGGGTTACTGAGCCGTCGCTCGGTGTAATTAACACCGAATCCATTCGTGGATTGGTGGAGAGAGGTCCGATCAAATTCAAAGAACTCACTACAACCTCGCTAAATATGTATGTCAAAAAAAAGAGAGAAGAATCAGGCCGGAAGCAATGTTGTTGTTATCGTCAAAAAGGGATGTCCGCGCCACAACAAACAAAAATCATCCATACATATTACAACCTATTCATATTTTTGAACGATGGATGAAGTAAATCGCGAGGTTCGAACAAATGGCACTCCAGGTGGGACCTCTCTCTCCCTTCATCTCTCTGCCACAATGACATTGCAAGACGAACATGTTGATCGGCAGCTGCCGCAAATCTTGACTTATTTTATGAGCTTCAATGGAGGATGTCATGTAGGAGCTAAATTCCTGGAAGCCATCTCGGTTGTCTCAACTGAAGCAAAGGTGAACACCACCCAATGAAGCAGCTTGCATTTTGGGCTCTTGTAATAGGACCTGTCCAACTGTCAAGAGATGAAGCCAAAGATGGACCAAAGCTTGTGGCCGAGGAAGTTTCCTTCATCATCAACACGGCCACCATATGCCACCAAGAACTGAAGACCTGGCGGTTGCCAAAATGGAAGATTGTCATGATAACATCATATGAATCCTCCACCATCAAATGCTTGATGGCTTACATTAATGGCAAGCCAGCACATGACAGGGTACCTTGTGCATGCCCAAGCTTTTCATGGCGCTCTTTAGTCACTACGAGGTGCAGGGATTCTATGGCAAAGCATGAATGTTGTAGGCAAAAGCGACAAGGATGATATCCTATCTCCAAGAGATATCCTAGTACACCAAAAAAAAATCACTAAGGCTGGGGGCATGTCATTCGAATCATTTGCTCAGCAACCCCTAAGGCCACCAAGGTTGAAAAAAAAAAGTCCAAGGAAAACAACTTAAGTTCGAAAAAGCTACAAGTGACAAAGGGGAGATATTCTCCTGGGTATAGCATGTGCTGAAACTCCAAAAGTCACAAAGACAAAGAGAAAAAATAATATATATGCCAAGACATGTTCCAAAAAATTAGAATAGCCAAAGGAGATGGACTACTTTGAACAAGGTTTGGACCATAAAGGTCGCAAATATTGGGGCATGCCATCTTGGTTGACTTTCTGATCACTTCATGGCTTTGGAGGAGGAATACCAACTGGGGGCAACGTCCTGAATGAAAACAAAATGTGTTCTCCAACCTCCAAGGGAATGTTGGGAAGAAAGAAACTCGCCCTAAAAGTCGCAAATATCGGGGGCAAGCTATTATGTTAAGCATCTATCACACCTCCAAAAGCCATCAAGGCTGGGGGCAAACTTTCATATCAAATATCCGCCATACCTCCCAAAGGCTACAAAAGTCCAAGGGCATGCTGTCTGGATCACATGCTCAGTAGCACCCCAAATGCCACCAAGGATGGGGGGGCAAGTTTTCAAGGAAATGCATGTAGACCCTAAAGACTACAAATGATAGAGAGGGAGATATTTTCTCGACGTATGCACACATCTTGATTATAGCAAGGGCAAAAGAAAAATGATATTCAAAGCATGTTACCAAAACAAGAGGAGTTGGGCTAGTCCAGAAAAACTAGTCTCAAACCCAAAGCCAGAAACACATGGGACATTTCTCCCCAATCAACTTTACAAATGCTCCACGGGGATGATATGTCACCTTCAAAAATAAAAGTCAAGAATGCCAAAGACCTATGGCGGAATTTGATGTCAAAAATCTACCTTGCCTACGAAAGCCACGAGCACCAGGGAAATCTTACCTAGGTCAACTTTCCACCGGTTTCATAGTATGAGAGGAGGAATGCCGACGGGGGGCAAACTGTCTCACACAGACAAAAGAGCATGATATGTCATCTCTAGCAGAATGTCAAAAAAGAGGGAACTCCACCAAAAAAGGGGGGTCAAATCCAATAGTCCCCCCCAGAAGGTCATCAAGACTGGGGGCAAATTTCAACGTTGAACATTTACTTCATCTCTGGGAGCTACCATAGTCAGGAACAAATTTATGTTCTGATCATCCACCTCACCTCCAAAAGCCATCATGGCTGGAAAAAAAAAAGAAAAAAAAAACACATTTTTTACCATGCTCCTACTTAAATTATAATGGCCGCAAGGGCGAGGGAGAAATGAAATGACAGATGTCTACCTTAGGGTTAATGAGAATGCTCTATTCTAGGTACATCTTCAAACCTCAAGGGTCAGAAGGATTGTGGGGGATGCTTGGTGCCGAACACCAATTTAGACCCTAGAAATTGCAAAACTCGAATGGAAAGTATTGTTGTGCATGCTCAAGCCAAAGGTCATGAAGACTAGGGAGGAGAAATGCATACAAACACTCATTCAAGCCTAGAAAGTCATTCAAGCCTAGCAAGTGGTGAGAATCACAAAGTGAAATCGATTTTCAGTTTGAATTCTAAAATCCACTAAAGAAAATTTGCAGAAGTAACCTAGTGAGCCTGAATGCCATGAAGGTCGCGGGGAAAAGACTTTTTGAAAATATTCCTATAAATTCTGAGTGGTACAAAAGATGGGGGAAATGAAATTTTGAAATATACACGTGTCTCAAATTCTAGGGAAAAAAAGCTCCTAGGATTATTTCAGCAGACCCTAAATGTTCTAAAGACCAAGGGGAGAACAAATTTCAAAAAAACATATCAGCACCTTGAAGGTCAAGAGGAGGGGATTATCTGAAATATCCCAGTACACCCCCGAATATAACAAATATGGAGGAAAGAATGCCAAGTCGAAGGAATGAAGCATTTGATCTCATGCCAACTTATTGCCATAAGTCCTATGCAAGATGGTCAGTCGTCGACCTCAAATGAGGGTGATAATGGCATTTGAAGCTCTGGTGCCCGACCCATCCCTCCCTCAACAAGTTCAATTGTTCAGAGGTGGTACATGAGGGTGAAGTGTAAAATAGCCAAAATTGAGATGAAAAATGTCACTGTCAAGTGACTAGATGATAAATGTCCAGCTCCGAATGCCACAATGACTAAGGGTGAAGAAACATCTAAAGACGCCTCAAGCTACGCTACATCTTAAGGAAGAGCCTATTCAGCATGTGTAATAGGATTGAGTTGATGCCCGAAGTGTCCTGATAAAGATACACATGTTAATACCCACCCTACCCTCCACGCTGATCGTAGAATGAGGCTATATGATCCACAATGATCAAAGTCAAAGAATGAAAGACCTTGGTGCTGTTTAACATGGATAGCATCAACTATTTCGGTCGGCTCGAGCCATCCAAGAAAGGGAGAAAGTGGCACATTCAAAAGAGCACAAAGTTCCAATTTTCTTGAATATATTGCCTAGTCTTCGGGCATCTCGTTTGCCCGAATTGGCCTTAATCCTCAATGGAAGCAAATCCCTACAGGGGACGAAATGCAAGCTTGCATATGCCACCAGTTTAGTCCAAGCAATTGACTTGACAAAGTTCTAAGAGCGACCTAACTAACGCTTTGTTCGAAACTCATCAAATGGGGTTAAAAGTAATCAACTGTCACATTAGAAATACATTGTGACCCTCACTGTGGCAATGGCCTGCCAGCAAGCACACATTCAAAAAATGGATGTTTGGGGCTTAAGATGTGACAAGATGGCTAAAGGAGACATGCTCAAACAAATGGTGACTTCATTGTGGTGAAGTAAAAAGGATGGCATGACAACTTGCCCAAGGGGTAAGCCCATGACACATGATAATTGGCAAACTGTCTGAAAGCAAAAACTCACATGGTTATTGACAATAAAGACCACCAACATGCATACTATGGAAGTGTTATGCGATTAAGTGTGAAATTCAAGAAAGTAGTCAAATCATGGTGATAATCTCCATCAAGCATTGCTTGAAGTGTATTGTTGACACCCGTATTTTCAATCAATAAAGGATCAACAAATTCAGGCCTAAAGTCTGCCGGTTGCGTACTTATGCTGAAGACAGTCAATTTGATGTCTCTGGCTACGTGCCTCTCTAGAAGATCAGATGCTGCTTGGAGATGTGCACGATCAGCTCAGCCGAGACAGGGGTCAGGTGGGCTGCAGGTTCGGCGGTCTATCGGAAAAGTCCTGAACAAATCCGGTCAATGGGGAGAATGTTGGGAAAAGGAGGGTCTGGATAGTAAAAATAGTTTATGCCGGTTGGAGTTTAGCAATGACAAGTCAATCGGAGGGAGATAAAAAAAAAAGGAGAAAGAAAAGGAAGTCTACCACGGCGAATCAATCTCCCGCACCGGGACTTAGCCGAGAGGAGGAAAGTCCTATGCACGGGGAACCGCCTAAACAAACTGATACGGATCGTCTCCTGGTCCCAAGCCGTTTAGAGTCCGTCACGGACTAGGAGAGCCCTGTTACAGCAGGTCTTCTACGGAGGAAAGGGGGGAGCGCAATCTCCCAACGCGGTAAGAGTCGGAGAAGGAAACGAAAGCAAATCCCATTATACGGCGAGGTGTTCAATCGCGGAAGGATCAAGCTCCCGCGATTTGAGCCCTCCGAGTCCTTCTCGGACTAGGACACCTTGGTTGGGCAGGTTTCATCTTCTCGGAAGGAGTCCAGCGCCGCACGGGAAGGCATCCGGCAGACTTCCTAATAGAGGAGGGAGAGCGAGGAGCCTATAATAGAGGCCCCGGAGGCAGTCGCGTAGGGGAGCCGAGATTGGAGTGGCCGTAAGGCAGAAGAGAAGAGAGAGCAGAAGGAGGCTGAGGAAAGAGGCCGCCGTGGGATCGTGATCAGAGGGAGAAAGAGAGAGAGAGAGGCCGCAGGAGATAGAGAAGGTGAGGTGGAGATTTACCTCTCCCGGACGCACCTTCGATTCCTTCTCCTTCTTCCTGCGGAGCCGTCTTCTCCCGTTCGCGCCGCCGTCGAGCCGCAGTGCCTCTCCCGGAGCCGCCGTCAAGGTTTTCTTCCTCTCCTCCCGTCGGGGTTGTCCTCCCTCAAGGTTGAGACCGCCGAGACCCCAGCTAGCCGTCGAAGTCCTGCCGCCGTCGAAGCCCCGCTCCGCCGTCGTCACCGTCGTCGGGAGGGTTCTGCCGTCGCCGTGCCGTCGGGTGGAGGAGAAGGAGAGGGCGGGAGTTTATTTCTCGCAGGACTTATGTCCACGCTGGACATATGAGGGGGGGGCCCGCGTGAAAGACCCGGCCACGTGAGAGGGGCCGCACGCGCGCGCGTGCAGCCGGCCGCGAGGAGGGCCGCGCGAGGCTGTTGACCGGCGGGTCAAACAGTGGTGGGGCCCATCTTCAAGGGTGTTGAAAAAAAGAAAAAAGAAAAGATGAAGAAGAGGAGAAGGAGGTGGTCGCGCGCAGGTGGTTGGGCCCACCTTCAAAATTGTTAAAAAAAAAAAAGGGAAGAAGGAGAAGAAGAGGAGGAGGAGAAGGAGGACCGCAAGGGCTCCTGATGAACAGTACCATGGCTTCAAAAATTCAAATTTTTAAATCAATTTAATTTAAACAAACCGAGGCAAGCATAAGGCCGGTTCTAAACCCACCTCATGGCTTCGGCATAACCTAAAAGAATTCAATTGGGCATGCAGAGGCCGGTTTTAAACCCACCTCCTGACCCATAATTAATTCAAAAAATAAAATAAAACAAACAATCAATTTAAATTTAATAAAAATCCATTTAATTCAAACAAACCGAGGCAAGCATAAGGCCGGTTCTAAACCCACCTCATGGCCTCGGCTCAACTTAAAAGAATTCAAAACAAAGGGAAACCAGGAGGCCGGTTCTAAACCCACCTCCTGACCCTCTTCTTAAGGTGGGCATACAAAGGTCTAGCTAAAAGACCCCAATGTCTTACCATCCCTCACGAGGGAGTTTTTTTTTTTTTCTTTTCCATTATGCCATGAAGAGGCTGTGCATGATCAACATGTCAACATGCCCAAACCATAGGCTAATGAGGATGATCAACCATGGGATGAGTGCCCACAAGCTTATTAAAAGCCGGGTATGCTCAACCTTGAACCGGTTGGGAGAAGACTTCTATGCCTATCAAAGGCAGGACACTGCTCAAATGCTGAAGACAAATTCCAGGATGCCTATTAAAGGCTGGGATATGTTCAAGACAACAAATTCAAGTTGATCTCAAGACCAACAGATGCTTGATACCAAGTTCATAGAATGAACGTCATGTCATGATGCTGTATTTCAGACAATGTGGAGAATATGTTCAGTGCAAATTCAATAAAAAAAGGAGGAGTTCAATGACCTCATGGAATGTTCGGAATGCAAACATGAAGTATAAAAAGTTCTGAACACTTTAAAAATCTGAAATCTGTCAACCCGTAAAAAGCTGAAATCACCTCTGAAATTCAGAGATTAAAAATCCGCAATTGAAACTCTAAAAAATTGAAGGGTCTGAAATCTGGGTTGGCGCAGAAGCCCATTTAGAAAAATCTGCAATCTGAAGATCAATTAAACTGCAGAAGATCCGAACAAAGGTCTGCAATCTGGAATTGGTCTGATTTTCAGGAGTTTCAAAGTCTGAATGCTATATTTCTGAAATTTGAAACATACAGCAAAGCTGAAACCAAAAGAAGCAGAAATTCTGAAATTTGAGAATTGAGGTGCAGAATCCACATAAATCTGAGGTCTGGACCTGAAAATTTTGGAGCACCTAGAATTTGTACAGAATCTGAATTCCGAACCTGAATTGAGATCCGAAGTTTGAAATAGAGTATGAATTCAGAATCTGAACTTCACATTTAGAGATGAAGATCTAAAAATCTGAAATTGAATTAAAGGGAGCAGAGGCCGCAGGCTCTAGAGTCTGAAATCTGGAGAGGTCGAACTCTGAATTCTTTGCAAGGGAATTAAGGCCTGTAAGATCTGAAAGTCTGAGGTATAATAATCCGAATTTGTGCAGAGTTTAAAGTTTAAAAGCCTGCAAATTCGAAATATTTAAAAATCTGAAGTCTAGGAGGAGAGGAATCTGGAAGCTGAAGTTTTTTTGAAGCATAAAAATCTGCAATTGAAATCCGGAGGACTGAAAATATGAAGGCCCCATAAGATCTGGAAAACTGAATCTGTGTCGAACCCACAAGAATCTGCAATCTGGAAATATTTGAAAAGTGCAGAATTTAGAGTTTGAAATTTGAAATCAGTAAGAAATCTGGAAGTTTGGAGGACTGGAAATCTTTGGAAGTGCAGAAATCTGAAAGTTTAATGCCCATAGAACCTGCAGCCGGAAATCAGAGGTGTGCCATGTGCAGAAATTGTAGAAGACTTGAATTTGCAGAAAATCCAAACTAGAATTTTTGTAATCTGAATTCTGAACTTGTAAGATCCGGAAACTGTGAAATTCTGCAATCAACCCTATCAACTTATCAAATGAAGTGTGAATTTGATCCAACACATCATAATCACCCTGTTAAAAAAAAACTCAAAGGCAGAAATTTCACGCAACCATCAGTGAACCCCAAACATAAAATCAAATCAAACTAAAAAACGACAAGTAAATTGAGCTCAGATCAAACTCAAATTCAATTCAACCCATTCCAACCAAATTCAAATCAATTAATCAAACTCAAACCCAAATCAGTTTATAAATTTGAAATTCCAGAAACTGTCAAATTCATCCCCCAAATCAAACAAAAATTCAACTGAACTCTAACAAATTTAATGAAACAAACTCAAATTAAACCAAATTCAACATAACTCAAAAATTTCTCAAATTAAACCCATAAACAAACTGTCCTTAACCCAAATCAAACTTAAAATCAATCAACAAATTCAAATTGAACCAAATTTAAATCAATAAACAACTCAAATCAAATGATTCAATTAAAAATGAACAAATCGAATTTCAACCCAAACCAAAAGCAATTCAACCCATTAAATTCAACTCAAAACTGAATTCAATTCAATCAAATTCAAATCAACCAATTTAATTCAACCAATTTAATTCAACTCAAATCAAAATCAAACCAACGAATCAACTCAACCAATTCAAATCAAATTCAAACTAAATTTGAGTGCTTGCATTCCATCAGTTTCATGAGATTGTTTTCTCCTATGTCCATATGTGTGTGAATGCTTATTTTGTGGATGTATGTTTTCTATTTTCATGGATTGCTATGACGCTTAATCAAGGGTATTCGAGCTATCTCGATGTAATTAACGTCGGATCTTCGCACCATCCGACGGGGAGAGGTCAAAATCAATTTTCAAAGAACCTAACAACCTCAACACATAATTTTGATCCTAGCTAGTACTTTTATGGAATACCATCTATTTTCCTAAAGAAGTCAACGCTAAGGTCTAATTCAAATCAAATTCAAATTTAAAAGGAAAATGAATTTCCAAAACAAAGAGAATAAATCTTTTTGTTAGATTTCGAGGTTACATCATGTATCATGGCTGAAAATTTTATGCCCATATGTCACATGTATCCAATGGTTGATTCATATGCGGTTCACATGCCAAATGGTACCAAAAAAAGAAGTGCATGCCTACATGGCTTTTGTGCCTAATGGCTTCCAAATAAAATTTCCATGCCTGCAAAGTTAATATGCCCTAGGGCTTCGAGGGAATCTTGTGCCTACATGCCTAGCAGAACTAAGGAAAATTTCATGTCCATATGGATTCCATGCCCATGTGGCTACAAGTCTGATGACTTATTTCAAAAAAGAAAATGCTATGCACCAAGCGGGCTCACATGCCTGGGGTCTTCCAAGCACGTTCACACGATTTACATGCCTGACAGCCCCCATGGAGAAATGTCATGCCGATATGGCTATTATGCCCACATGGCTCCAAAGTTTCATCATATCTTCAAGAAAAAATATTTTCTACAAGAGGTTCATGTTTGCTCGGCTCAATGGTGGTCTCAAGAAAAAAGGGGGGCACATCTACATGGCTTGTATGCCCACACAACCTGAGAAAGTTTTATGCCTATATGGGTCACATGCCTAAAGGCTCTTGAAAAAAAAAGAAATAAAGAAAGATCATGCTTGTATGACATTCACACTTGCATGGACCTGATGTCTCATGATGGCATCAAAAATTCTTGCCCACAAAGTCGAGGTACTCAATGACTTAAGTGTATGTATGCATGTCGGATGACTTCCAAGAAAAAGAAGAAGAACAAAAAGTGCATATATGGCTCACACACCTCATGAAAGAAAAGGGGATAAAAGAAGAAATCTATTCCTACGTGGCTCTTATGCCCCTATGGCAGTTGAGTTTCATGACAGTCTCAAAGGAATTCATGCTACAATGCTTAAGAAAATTCATGTCTATTTGACATTCATGCCCCATGGCTACAAAGAAGAAAGTCATTCATGTGTGATTTTCATGCCCGCATGGCTCCGAAGTCACTTGGCGGATCAAAAGTTCATGCCTACAGGGCTTAATAAGAAAAACCTTGCATACATAGCTTCCATTCCCGGTAGCTAAAAAAAAAGAAAAAAGAAAGAAAAAATTCAATCATGTGTGGTTTTCATACCCCTATGGTGCTAAAAATTTCTTGATGCTTCCAAAATACTTTATGCTTACACGGTTATGACTCTTAGGCCTCACGGCTTCAAAATTCTCACGTTTGCATGGCTTACATACTATACAACTCAAGAAGAATGTATATCCATATAGTCGTCTTGTCTGATGGCATTGAAATAAAGGAAAGGAGAAGTCACGTGCCCGCAAGGTTCACATGCTTGTCGGCTTCCAAATGAGAGACTTCATGTATATATGGTTTCTATGCTTGATAGCTAGAAATAAAAACAAAAGGAAGAAAAAATTCAGGCGTGTGGGTTCCACGTCTAGATAGTTTCGACATCTCAAGATGATTTTCAGAATGCTCTGTGCCAACACATCTATGACTCTTGCATCAAGGGTGACTTCAAAGCTCTCACAACAACTTGGTTATAATGCCTAACAGTTTCAAAATTCATGCCAGCATGGCTCTTGAGCCCCAACGGTTTCAAAATTCTCACGTCAATATGGCTTTTATGCCTGACAGCTCTAAAATTCTCATGGCTTGGCTTGTATGCCCGCATGGCTCGAGAAATACTCTATGCCTACATGGCTTACATGCCTATTGTCTTTCAAAGAAGTTGTGACAGTGTAGCTGCCGGATGGCTTCAAAAAAAGAGAAGAAGAAGCATGCCTATATGGCTCAAGAAAGATATATCCTATGCGGCCAGCGTGCCAGATCATTCACAAAGAAAAGGGGATCATATGTATGCATGGCTTACATGCTCAGTGACTGTCAAAGAAGGAAATTTATACCTTCAAAGTTCTATGCCTATACAACTTACATGTTGGAAGGCCTTAGAGGGAACATTTTTGTGCGCCTACATGGCTGGCATGCCCGCACCATTCTACTGCCCACAGCTACAAAAGCTCATGCTTTCAAGACATTTGTGACTACTAGGTGCCAATGCTATCTAGCCACAAGGCTCGCATGCTGGATGGCTCAAGAAGAAGAGAAAAGGAAGATGAAACGTGCCTAATGGCGCTTAGACTTTGTGCCCTTCTGGTTCTAAGACCTACGCTTATATAGCCCCACAAAGGAAAGGTCGACACCCAGGCTCACATGATTTCCATACCATGACAATCTGGAAGATTGTCATATTTCATACATTCATGTCTACTACACCGATAAGTGTTATGCGGCATATGGAAGAAACCAAATCCCATGGCCTGGAGGCAAGCCTTAACCCTCCACAAATATCAAATCCAAAAACCCAAAAAATCCCATGGCCGGGAGGCAAGCCTTAACCCCCCACAAATATCAAATCCAAAAACCCAAAAAAATCCCATGGCCGTGAGGCAAGCCTTAACCCTCCACAAATATCAAATCCAAAAACCCAAAAAAAACCCATGGCCCAGGGGAAGCCTCAATTCCTCACCAAATTTAAAAATCTCATGGCCGAGAGGCAAGCCTTAACCCTCCACAAATATCAAATCCAAAACCCAAAAACCTCGTGGCCCGGGGAAGCCTCGATTCCTCACCGACTTTAAAAATCCCATGGCCGGAGGCCAGCCTTAACCCTCCACAAAAATCAAACTCTTGGCCTGGGGGCACGCCTTAAACCTCCACAAACTCCCAAAACTAAATTTTCATAGCTTGGAGACAAGCCTTAAAACTCGACAAAACTCAAATACCAAAAGTCATGGCCTGATAGAAAATCTTGAGCCTCCACAAATCTCCAAAAAAAGGTCAAATCCTATGACTCAAAGGAAGCCTTAATTCCTCGCAATGCAAATGTTTTGCGGCTTGAGAGAGCCTAAATTCTCTTACAAAAAAAGAAAAAAAAAATAAAAAAAAAGAGATGACTGACTGACTTGGCTCGTCATCTTTGATGATTGGGTCAAGGGTACAATTGTCAAAATATCCCGACTAAGGCAAAGAACTCGAAAAGGCACCTTAGGCAAGAATGGGCAACCCCGTTGCACAAAAATCCCAAAAGGGCTTGCAAGCAAAAGGAGAATGGGGCTAGCCTATGTATTAAATAAAATGAATGAATAATGAAAAGGCGGTCATCCTAGTAAAAAAAAAAGGAAAAAAAAACGAGAAAAAGGAAAATGAGCAAACAACAAGAAGGAGGCAACTCGGGGACACAGGAGATCACCTGCCGACTCCGTCTATAGGAGATCCCCCGTGGGGGGCAATTGTTAACCCCGCCAAAAAAAATGTTGATAAGAGGTGCAGTAGATAAGGGCAACAGATTAAACTTTTTTTGTTTCTCTCATTTATTGATTATAAGGTTAAAAAAAATGATGAAAAGTATCAAAGAAAAAAAAGGAAGAAAGGAGAAAACAAAAATGATAGATGAAGAAAAAAGAAAAAAAAAGGAAAGAGGAGAAGGGATGATAATTACAATACAGAGAGGAGGAGAAAAACCTTGTAAAAAAAGGAAGAAAAAAAAGAAGAAAAAAGAAACAGCAAGAAGAAAAAGGAGAAAGAGGATAAAATCAGCAAAAAAAAGAAGAGGCGAGAGAAGGAAAAGAAAAAAAGAGGAGAAAGAAAAAAATGAATGATGATGTCCGTTAGATGAGAAAAAGAAAAAAAAAGAGAAAAAAAGAAGGAAAAATGTAGAATAAGAGAAAATCAGCAAAAAAGGAGTAGAAAAAAAAAGAAGAAGAAAAAAAGAAGAAAATGATGGATGAAGTAAAGAAAAAAAAAGAGGAAGAGGAAAGAAAAAAAGGGAGAGATGATTTTTGTTAGCAAAAAAAGAGAGAAAGAAAAGAAAAAAAAAGACAGAAAATAAAATCAGAGAGAGGGGAGGACAAAAAAAAGAAGAAAAAAAGAAGAAGAGAAAAAATGTAGAATGGAAAAAGTCAGCAAAGAAAAAGAAATAAAAAATATATAGAAGAAAGAAACATTGAGTTATGTCATGAGTTAAAGGAGAATTTTTATTTCATCTCATATCAAATGGGCCACTAACTTGGATCTCATTGGGCCGAACTTACCTCTTAACATATCCAAGTTTGTAGGAATTTTTTTTTTAGAGAGATTAGGATCCCTCGAATGAGCCCCAAATGGGCTTAACTAATGGTGATTTATCCATTGGACCCATGCACATACATTTGGGCCTCTATTTTGGCCATTTGGGCCTCAAATTTTCAAAAGGGGAAAGCCCAAAATCTGTCCCAAATGGGAGATCCGAAAATCCTCTTGAAAAATGATTTGAGGGACATTTTGTGTAATTGGCCACCCCAACCCTCCATAAAGGTGACCAAAGCCCAAAATGCCCCCACCTTTTTCCCTCACACCTACCATAAAGCAAAAAGCAAGGTGAAGTATTTCCAAAGTTACCCTCCCCTCACCTCACACCATCAAAAACAAGAAAAAGTTGGGGCATTTTGTGGACCAAAATGCCCCTCTCTTTTGGCATATAAAAAACCAAGAAATCCTCTTGGAGAGGAGAGAGGCAACATTTCTCTCCCCACCCCAAGGTGTTTCACATAGAGAGCTCAAGGCTCTATAGGCATGGTATGCCGGGTCGGCGACCCGGTCGCCCGGGTCGCCCGACCCGGCCGGATTCCGAGCCGACCGGCCCGGAATCGACCACTCGCCGGCCGACTCGCGGCCCGGCGGGGGGTCGCGCGACCCGGCTTCGGGTCGCGCGACCCGGCCGGTCGGCGACCGGCCGGACCGGGTCGCGCGCGCACTTCGACGCGCCGCCCCCGGCTAACGAGGTTAGTGGGGGGGTTAGTGGGGGGCTTTTCCCCCCCCACTTAAGAGAGTTAGGGGGGGGGACTTTTCCCCCCCCTAACCCCCACCATTTACCAAAATGCCCCCCCCCCCCTCGGGGGTTATAAATAGCCCCGGGGGGAGGGTTCAACTCACTCCCGAGTGGAAGAACTCCACACCTCACCTCCTCCCCGGCCCCTGGTTGATCACTCTTTCGGTCTTCTTCCTCTCCTACCGATCGCTTTTCGGTCTCCCCCCTCCTCGCGATCACTCTTTCGTCGTCACCGCTCGACGGCTCGTCCCTCCACTCGGTTCTCACCCCTCGCTCGGATAGTTTCCGCTCCACCCAGTGTCGTTCGCACCCTTAAAGCGTTATTTTTGACAACGTCAAAGCGGTTTCTTTGTCATTCTAAATTTTATTTCGTGTTATTTATTGTGTGGATTATTTTTCTAACATGTCTTCCCCAAGCCGCGAGACTTCCCGCTCCACCCGGAATGACTAGTTGGCTCCACGTACTCGGTCGTGTCAATGGAGCAAAGGAAAAGTAAAATGCAAGTATTGCGACAAAGTTTTATACGGTGGAACTTAATGGCGAAAGCATCATCTACCGGTGTCAAAGGAGATGTTGCGCCGTGCACACGGACTCCGCCGAGGTAAGAGCCCACGATGAAGCATCTTCAATCCTTGAAGATCCAAAGAGCTTCAAAGAGGCATCGGGACACCGCGCGTGAAGAAATTGCGGAACCCGCGAGACGTTCGCTACGCGTATACGGCACGCGACAAGAGAGACCGAAAGAAGTGAATACCAAGATATTGACGAAGGTATGTAATAATTAATATTTGATATTTTACAAAAATATACGTTTTTAACATAGCGAACGGATGATGACTTAGCAAGAGCCACGGATGCGGCGAAGGTCATTCGCCGACGAAGACATGTATCGACGTACGGGCGGTCAAGGTTCGGGGCAGCGGTGGGAGTGGACGTGGAAGTGAAAGCGGGGAGAGGATCAAATCCGGACCACCGAACAACAAGTGCACGATCTCACCCGGGACGACGACCCGCCAGTTGGCCCTATAGATCCGGTCATCACACGACCGCGTCAAAGGCAAACCACCATCAACACGGCATTAAAGAACTTGAAATTGTGCGAGAAGATCGGGGCGGGCAACTTCCGGATGGTTCTTTCATAGTAGTATACTGCCTAACGCCGCTGAGGGCCTTATTATGAGTCCACGTGATTGACACAATAGCAAACGGGGACGTTGGTCGGGGGTCGGGGCCAACCCCAAAGGAGATATACAACACATATCTTCCATCGAGGTAGGCGACATTAGAGAATATGTCAAGACGTTCGAACGTATTGACGAACGTGGTACATTGATGACCGATCGGTTGGACGGAGTTAGTCCTTTTGAGCGCTAAAGTTGTCGGACAAATCTTTATGAATTTTAAGCTTAGATATATCATTTTATCCTCTTAATAGGTATTACCAGAAGACAATGATCAACTTTCTCGTTTCTTTAAGCCGGGACCATCTTTTGGAAGTCGGTGGATGCATCCGGGACAAAAAAAAAATGCAACATACTTGTTTGATTTAATTGATGGTATTATCGAGGAGATTGGTGAGGATCGAGTTGTCCAGTGGTGACGGACAACGCGCCGCCTACAAAGCCGCCGGCCAGCCAATGTTGATGGCGAGACAAGTTATATTGGGCACCATGCTCCGCCCATTCCATAGATTTAATCTTTAGAGGATATTTGCAAAGATCCTCGAAATTGATCGGGTTGTTAAGGGGCGGACAATATATTGCGTCCTTCATCTATAACCATAATTTCATTCGAACCAATTGAGAGAGCACACAAAGGGTCGAGAGCTCTTACGACCCGGCGCTACACGGTTTGCATCACACTACATATCTTTGGAGAGCCTATTTGAACGTAGGCGTTGCAACTTGAAATGATACTTTCTCCGGGGTGGGCTAGCTGATTGCCAGAGCCAATCCATCGACAAACGAAAGGGAAGGAAGGTGGAAGAAACATTAGAGAGTGGAGACTTTTGGCGGCTCGTAAAGAAGACAATGGATATTGTTGGTCCATTAGTCAAAGTCCTTCGCATAGTCGATGGAGATAAGAAGGCGGACAATGGATACCTTTACGATGCACTTGAGCGGGCAAAAGAAGAAATTTCGAAAAGGGTGTCAGATTTTAGCGTAGGTGGGATATCATTGACGTCGGTGGGAGAGAACATTGTACCATCCTATACATGCAAGTACTGGGTATGTTTTTTACAACTTAATCAAATGTCTATATGTTTAATCAAATTGTTACCTTTTTGGTCGATGCATCTAGTAAACTTTTTCACGGTCAATTACCGGAGTCATTTTTTCAACCCCGAAGATATCGCTATGTCCGATCTTTCAAGCCTATCAATGAACCGTCGGCGTAAAGGAAGTCATTCGGAGAATGCTTGGGGACGATGACGTTCAATTGCAACAAAATAAGATTTACGATTATAGGATGAGGTTATTTCATTTCGGGACAAGAAGGGTGCAACGAGCAATAACTGTAGTCCAGTGTATGTATCGTTAAATTAAGTCAACTTTTTAATTAAGTAATTAGCTTATTAATAGCATTATGTCTTAAGACATAATGATAATGTACACCGATCGGCTGGATGGATGGAAGGGCATAGGGATATGAAGACTTGGCTAGTGTCATAATCCGAGTACTAAGCCAAACTACGTCTCCGGTACAATTTGTGAAAGAAATCGTCAACGTTTAGCCTTATTCATACCAAGCAAAGGAATAGGCTAACATCACAAAGACTTGAGCGACTAGTCTACCGTCACTATAAATACGAGGTTGAAGCTAAGAAATTTGGAGAAGATAAGAGAGAACCAGGAAGGAGGAGCAAAGGTGGGTACAAGAAGCGAAGTGGAAGACGATTGAGGTGCCCACCGTACAAGAACCGAGATTGACTTACATGAGATATTTTGACGGAGGCTTCCTCACAGTAAGCTCGGGTCAACGAACGTGAGGGGTTGGGTGAACCGAGTTCGACACCCCGATGATCGGGAATGGGCTCGGGGAACTTGACAATGTTCCTTCTTCCGAGGAATTTCGAATCCCTCCTTCGTGGCGAAAAGGCAAAAAACTCGGACAATCTTCTCGTCAAAGTAGGCAATCGAAAGGGCAAAGGTAAACATGTTGCAACTAACCCCGATATTGCGGATCCGGACACACCGACGAGACAAGGAAGATACACGGAGCACTAACATCCGAGTGCAATATCGTACGTCGGATGATTCAACTTCAAAAGTAGTAGTGACGGAGATGACAACACGTACGAGGCGAGGAAGCACCGCCGGCACCACTTCGTCGTCGAGGAGAACCAATCCGCGGACACCCCCCTTCACAAAGCGAGCCGCATTTTACGGAAGAGGAGCGGTTTACCCACGCAACACAAGATTATGACCACGGGGCAAGACAAAGTATGGTGTACGGGGAGTTAGAACCATCACGCGGGTTCTTGGGTGCCCATCTTATCGGGACAAGATTATGGGATGATGCGACGCTTCATTAGATGGAGTTCTAGTACGTATTCGTATGATAGTTATGGTGGTTCTTTTTCCAATTATCGTAGGACAACCGTACGAGCGCAATGAAGAGTATAATCGGTTTATGCATATGTTTAATGCGTCGTACTCTTCCTCAATGTCACGGGCGGAGTACATACATTGTAAGAACAATTTAATGTAATGTTTGAATGAATATTGAATGAATCTTGTTAAATCACATCTCTTATTCTTAAAAAAATTCTGGGTATTTTTTCTGATTTTTTCCTAATTTTTGGGTATTTTTTATGATTTTTTCATTTTTTTTTGTTTTTTTAAAAAAAAATATTAAAACCGACCTGGTCGGGCCGGGTCGCGACCGGGTCGGCGACCCGGCCCGACCGGGCCGGGTTGGGGGCCGGCCGACCCGCGGCCGACCCCCGAGTTATCCTTCCTTGTCTATAGGCTTCTCTAAGGGAGGCTCCAAAGAGACGAAAGAAGGCTCCAATCAAGTGGTCCATCAAGTGGGTTCACCAAGAGGGTTCATCAAGAACCATCAAGGCAATCAATCAAGCTTCATCAATTAATCAAGGAAACTCAAGAAGAAGCTCAAATTCAAGGCATCAAGAATTTGGTTAAGTCCCAAGGCACTCTAAGGAGGAAACTCAAGGCCCAATTACATCATCCCAAAGTCCAATGGGCAATGGGAACATTCATCTCATCAAAGCCCATTAAGGCTCTCAAAGCCCAATTGGCCATCATCAATGGAAGACCAAGACCATGTGACCCCGTTTCAAATGAACCAAGTCCAATCAATTAAGGCCCAAGTAGGCCTTAACCAATATGAACAAGGGACCGATCCAAAGCCCATTAATGTGGGAGTTAGGCCCATTAAGGTCTACAAGGCCCAATCAACCATCTTCGAAGGAAGCTCAATAACATGTGACTCCATTCCAAGTGCATCAAACTCGGTCCATTAAGGCCCAATCCGGTTTTAACCGAGATGAGCATGAGATCGATCCAAGGCCCATTAACATGGAAAGTGGGCTCATTAAGTCCATGATGGCCAAAACTCCAACTAAGCCCACATGAACAAAAATCCAACTCCACTATGAAAGAGAAAACCTCCCAACGGTTCAAGAAAGACCACCCAACGGTTGGTGGAGGAAAGAGAAAACCTCCCAACGGTCCAAGAAAGACTACCCAACGGTTGTTGGAGGAAAGAGAAAACTCCCAACGGACCATCAAGGCCCGCCAACTCGGTCAATCCCCAATCGGGAAATACCGACTGGCGGATGAGAGAGAAACCCCCAACGGTTGGTGGAGGAAAGAGAAAACCCCCAACGGTTGGTGGAGGAAAGAGAAAACTCCCAACGGACCATCAAGGCCCGCCAACTCGGTCAATCCCCAATCGGGAAATACCGACTGGCGGATGAGAGAGAAACCCCCAACGGTTGGCGGAGGAAAGAGAAAACCCTCAACGGACCATGAAGACCCACTGATTCGGTCAATCCCCGATCGGGAAGCACCAGTTAGTGGATGAGAGAGAAAGTTCCCAACGGCTCACCAAAAAAAAATCTCAAATTTCATCAACTCGGCTTGCTCCCAAACGGGCAAGGCCGATGAAAATTTCAAGGCACATTAATCCGGTTAATCCCCGATCGGGAAATACCGGGTAGTGGATGAAAATTCCGAGACCCATTAATCCGGTTAATCCCCGATCGGGAAATACCGGATAATGGATGAAAATTCCAAATCCCATCAAATCGGCTCGCTCCCAAACGGGTAATGTCGAGAAACAAATTTCAAGGCCCATTAATCCGGTTAATCCCTGATCGGGAAATACCGGGTAATGGATGAAAATTTCAAGGCCCATTAATCTGGTTAATCCCCGATCGGGAAATACCGGGTAATGGATGAAAATTTCAAGCCCCATTAATTTGGTTAATCCCCGATCGGGAAATACCGGGTAATGGATGAAAATCCCAAATTCCATCAACTCGGCTCGCTCCCAAACGAGCAATGCCGACAAACAAAATTTCAAGGCACATTAATCCGGTTAATCCCTGATCGGGAAATACCGGGTAGTGGATGAAAATTCCAAGACCCATTAATTCGGTTAATCCCCGATCGGGAAATACCGGATAATGGATGAAAATTCCAAATCCCATCAAATCGGCTCGCTCCCAAACGGGCAATGCCGAGAAACAAATTTCAAGGCCCATTAATCCGGTTAATCCCCGATCGGGAAATACCAGGTAATGGATGAAAATTTCAAGGCCCATTAATCCGGTTAATCCCCGATCGGGAAATACCGGGTAATGGATGAAAATTTCAAGCCCCATTAATCCGGTTAATCCCCGATCGGGAAATACCGGGTAATGGATGAAAACCCCAAATTCATTAACTCGGCTTGCTCCCAAATGAGCAATGCTGACGAATAAAAGTCCAAGACCCATTAGTCCGGTTAATCCCCGATCGGGAAACACCAGGTAATGGATGAAAACCTCAAATTCATCAACTCGGCTTGCTCCCAAAACGAGCAATGCTGACGAACAAAAGTCCAAGACCCATTAGTCCGGTTAATCCCCGATCGGGAAACACCGGGTAATGGATGAAAACCCCAAATTCATCAACTCGGCTTGCTCCCAAAACGGGCAATGCCGATGAACAAAATTCCAAGGCCCATTAATCCGGTTAATCCTCGATCGGGAAATACCGGATAATGGATGAAAATTCCAAATCCCATCAACTCGACTCACCACCAAACGAGCGATGCCGAGAGCCAAAAATCATGAAGTCCCGTTAAGTCGGTCAAGTCCCACTTCGGGAAAATACCACTTAGCGGATGATGAAGACCCATTAGGTTGACCAAGCCCTGTTTTGGGAAATGTTGCCTAATGGATATCAAATCAGTCAAATCATGAAGCCCCGTTAAGTCGGTCAAGTCCCACTTCGGGAAAATACCACTTAGCGGATGATGAAGACCCGTTAGGTCGACCAAGTCCCGTTTTGGGAAAATGTTGCCTAATGGATATCAAATCAGTTAAATCATGAAGCCCTGTTAAGTCGGTCAAGTCCCACTTCGGGAAAATACCACTTAGCGGATGATGAAGACCCGTTAGGTCGATTAAGTCTTGTTTCGGGGAAATGTTGCCTAATGAATATCAAATCAGTTAAATCATGAAGCCCCGTTAAGTCGGTCAAGTCCCACTTCGGGGAAATACCACTTAGCGGATGATGAAGACCCGTTAGGTCGACCAAGTCCCGTTTCGGGGAAATGTTGCCTAATGGATATCAAATCAGTTAAATCATGAAGCCCCGTTAAGTCGGTCAAGTCCCACTTCGGGAAAATACCGCTAACGGATGATGAAGACCCGTTAGGTCGACCAAGCCTCATTCCGAGGAAATGTTGCCTGATGGATATCAAATCAGTCAAATCATGAAGCCCCGTTAAGTCGATCAAGTCCCACTTCAGGAAAATGTCACTTAACGGATGTTGAAGACGCGTTAGGTCAACCAAGCCCTACCTCGGGGAAATGTCAGTTGGCCCTAAAGCTCATTCAAGGAAATACATGTACAAAAGAAACAAAAGTCAAGAAAGTTGGCATGTATATTCATTCAATCAAGAAAAAGAAGGATTGAACATACGATCATTTAACATTCAAATTCGTCTTGCAGATATGTTGTTATGGCAGTTAATCAAGAGTTACTGAGCCGTCGCTCGGTGTAATTAACACCGAATCCATTTGTGGATTGGTGGAGAGAAGTCCGATCAAATTCAAAGAACTCACTACAACCTCGCTAAATATGTATGTCAAAAAAAAAGGAGAGAAGAATCAGGCCGGAAGCAATGTTGCTGTTATCGTCAAAAAGGGATGTCCGCGCCACAACAAACAAAAATCATCCATACATATTACCACCTATTCATATTTTTGAACGATGGATGAAGTAAATCGCGAAGTTCGAACATAGTGGTATCATGTAGTGTTCTTGTAAGCTTTGTCGTTGTCAGTAGCATCAGTACTGTATGACAGGTTTACTGTGCATGCACCACTGATTCTCGTTATAGCTTCGCACTGCCGAACTTCTCATGGTAATAGCCTTGTTCTCCATTTAACTTGTGTTTTATTTAATGATGCATTTTCGGATACCATTCTGTAGCCTTCTGCCGTCTTTGTTCTGCTTGTTTCGTTGGAAATGCTTGAATTGTGAGAACGACAGTCTTCATGATTCGCTATTATGGTGTCATTATTTCAGATGTTGAGCCATCGTCTGTTTCCTCGAGCAAGGTATTCGGTATGGGTGGACTCAAAATCTCAACTGCGAAGAGATCCACTTGGTGTCTTTGAAGCACTTCTTTGGCGTACAAATTCCGTTCTTGCAATCTCAGAGCATGGTGCTCGCAGCAGCGCATTCGACGAGGGAAAGGCCGTTGTCAAGAAAAATAAGGCTAAGCCAGAAGATGTGAAAATCCAGCTGACGCAGTATAGAACCGATGGTTTTACGGACATGAAAAGATTCAACGGCAAGAAAGGTTCGTACCTGCGTCATGAACAAAGAGCCCTCCTAATTGGCTCTCCTCATTGGTGAATGCATCAAAATCGACTTTTTCGCCTAATCTTATGATCTTAAACCATTTTTTTCCACATATGTTTATATTTTCTATTTTGTAGTAAAGTGCTATTATGCATTTTGGGTTTGACGAAGCTCCCTATGGGCTGTGCAGCTCTTGCGGAAGCCTCCATCATTGTCAGGGAGCATACACCGGCGACAAACCTGTTCATGTGTCTGTGGTTCAACGAAGTTGTCCGGTTCACGTCCCGTGATCAGCTCAGCTTTCCGTACGTGTTATGGCGGCTCAACATAACGGGTGTTAATATGTTCCCCGTGTGCACTCGCAAGGACCTTGTAAACAGTATGGGCCACATAAGGAAGGTTAAACCGCTTGTAAGAACGGATACATGAGGTATTCCTTGATTCCCCCTACCCTTCCTTTTTTCGTGCCCATCTATGTCGTTACGTGCAGCTAACCTTTGCCTAGTCCCGTGGAGCCGAGCCCTCTAGAATGCTGTAGTGTTGGGCTCTATGGATGTAATGCAACAAGGTAGGGAATTCGAATAGGATTTCCATGTTCTTTTTTGTTTCTGTTTTTGTTTTTGTTTTTGAGAAACCATCACGCACTAATTCCAATTGGAGTTACCGAAGTGAATTATTTTGATAATTCCGTCGTCATGTAGGAATGATTCATGATGGTTTGAGTGGCCAACGTCTGGTCTCGCGGTGCACCTGGATAAATAAACAATTCGTCCGTGGATTTTGCTTGCTCTTCCCATTGGCAGAACCCATGTCAACGCCTCGCCTCACGATGCACCTGCATAAATAAAATAAAACGGATGAAGTGAAAGATTGGAACCAGTAAGAACGCCACATACATCTTAAGAACCAAGTAGGCAGAGCAAGGGTATTTTGATGGGTGGCTTTTCATCTAGAACCGTTGTGAAAATAAGTGTTCCAAAATAACTGCATATTTGATAGATGACGGTAGAACTAATCTCATAATATGAGTATAATAACTAAAGAATAGATCAATGGCAGTTAAGGGATCGCGCATGATATGGTAAATTTATGTGGTTCGGCAGGGCAGGATATTGTTTTTAATCTATCGGAAGAGTGTGCGGAATCTCTATGATAAGAAAAAAATATAGTTGGACGGAGCAGATCTTACGTTAAGTGGTTTCAAGAAATTTTTTTAATAACTTCTTCGAACAGCAAATCTAAAAACTAATACTAATGGGGTGTTTGGTTCCATGATAATGGAGGTTTTTATTTTAATTTTTAAAAATTATAAGAAAACTTGTTAGAAGAGGTGTTTGACAACCTTGACAATTTTATGTTTTGAAAGTGATTTTCTTCTTAAACAAAAAAAGAGGATCTCACATTTTTCTTTTTTCTTGTGGTCCCTCACTTTGTTTGGTCATGAATGATAGTTACTCTTTTTTGTAATCGTATCCCTCCAAACATGATAATTTTATGTCATGAGTTAGTTCACTTTTTATTTTAATATAATTTTTTATCATGAAAGTGTACAAAAAATTATCATGCAACCAAACACCCCATAAGAGTTGAGAACCCCACACATGGATGAAACATTTTCTCATACTGTAGCCTGTAGGGGGCACCCCATTTTGTTTGTTTTGGTTTTAGAGGATTTTTACTCAAACCAACCTATCTTCGGAACCAAACGGATCTACCAAACCATAATTTATCAAGATGTAGTATATATGTCAATAAATATTTTAATTTGATTTGTTTCAAAGCATATTCTACTAAAATTTAATGTATATATTTATACATTTTATTAGTTTTATCTTAAAAGCTCTTAAAATATATATTTTTATAAGAAACTAAATATATTTTAATGTCTAACTTAAAATAAATATTTAATCTAATTCAGGTTAATCAATTTACCTCTTTGATTTGATTTGTAAGATCTTAAAAATCAAATCAAATTGGTTGGTAGTCAAAACCAAAATATTGGTTGGGGTTGATTTTTTGGGTTGAACTGAATAATGAGCACTAACTATCTAGCTTGAATGACTTTTAATGGTTGTAGGCCATACCGTTTATCCCCTATTTATAAAGAAGAAATCCAAGTTGAAAAGGACTACAAGTCATATCCACAAAATGGATATGCACGACAACATTGATCGTGTTCTAGTGACGCTAGCTTACGGTAGGATGGTACTCCAATGTGTGAGCTCCACTCACAATAACATGTGTTACTTTGTTTGGCCTCAATTTACTATATATTCTTCACCTTAGACCTATTTAAACTTACGAGACTTCATTTTATCAGCATGCCTCTCATATTATATTGCCTCTTGTTGGGGCTTTAGTTTCACCACAATCCTGAATTTTGACTAAGTTAAAAACAATACTTGATAACATAGTTGCTGACCAAAACTTAGTCATAAAAATTTTCAGTGTATCTACTTACGGCGAACTCTCCCTGAACTTGTAATATTGGACATCAATATGTTTGCTTCTTCCATAATACATCAGATAGTGCAACGTATGTAGCACTTAACATTATAGTACAACCTAGCAATTTTTTTAGCAATGTCTAGTTCTTTCACATATATTTCAGCCAAACTGCTTCCTTGGCAGTTTTCGTTACAACTATACATTTTACCTCTGACGTCCCATGATGTCTTGTAGCATCGTCCTCCATTTAATGGAATCTCTACCTAGACTTAGATACATCCAAGACTACATCTTCTCTTGTCAAGACTACATGCACCGTAATATGCCTCAATGTATATCTAACAATAACGTTATTACCAATGGTCGTCTAATATAGCAACATGATGTCTAACATGCTCTTTACATTATGTATAATCGACTTGGCTATATTCTAATACTCTCTATCTGGACCTCTCATGTACCTACTACTTGACTACACTCTTTATCTGTGATAGATTGTGTCACGACCCGAAATTTAAATAATATAACCTCAAACATGCAGCGAAAATACACAATGTCGTGACAATGGGATGAAACCCAATACTTGAATTCCATAACCCAAACTTAAACAATTATGTTCATAAGATCCAATCATACAAGAGAATAGAACCATACTTCTAAGTCTAACCACACTCTTGTTCAAAAATAACAAAGACCATCTATCTAAGTAGAAAGTACCAAGAATTTCCAACTGCAAATGACTCTGAATTCCTTTGGTTCCACTTGAACTTCATCTTCATGCTCCTTGATCCTCAGTACCTGCTGCAAAATTTATCCCACAACGGGGTGAGTCCGGGGACTCCGTAGGATTTACACCCATATCCCGCCAATCGGATACTAACATATAAACATGCAATGATAGATAACATATATAAATTGAAATGTAAATACAAATATATAGAATGTCTTCTATATTAAGCTCACAACCCATATCCAAACCATGAATTAACTTTAAAGAAACAATTATGCCAATACTATACACTTCTAGACCAATGCACACAAGACCATACAAGCTAAACAAATATCATCTAAATAACCTCAAGACTTAACTTAACATGACCAAACTAAAACAAGACAAATCTGACTTTCTTTTTCTAACATGACACAACTTAACATCTATACATGACACACAGGTAACCTAATTTTGTATTCTTTCCAATCACATAGCCAAAGAGCAAGGAATTGGTCATCTTGCTTCACATGTACAAATGCATTCACCAGTTCTAATGTATATAGAAGTAACATATACTAAGCTAGCCCAAAGTGCACCTAGGCAGTGGTGACACTAAGGGAAAAACCGCAGTAATTCGAGATCTGTGGGAGGGCCAGATTCAACTAAGTTACCCGCTACCCACGGGCAATTGACTAGAATAGGCTGGTGAAGCCTTCATAGCACGTCATATCAAGAGTTCATAAAATCAAATCAAGACATACTTGACCATACCATGCATACATGACATAAACATCTAATTTCATAGCCTTTCATGCAAGACATAACAAACTAGACAAGACATATGATAACCCGACTTAATTGAACTTGTTCTTAATGACAACTCATACTAATCATGACCAAATTGACATGACTAACAATGCATTGCATAACCCATGATCTGAAACCAAATTAAACATATTTTATCATAAACTAGACAAGACTTGCACTAACCGACTTGATTGACATATTCTAAATCAAACTTATACCAAACTTGACCATTTGAACATAACCACACCATGCATGACATAATACATAGTCTGAAACCAAACTAACCAAAATTTACATAACTTACATACATGTAATGACAAGCCAAACTAGACATACTTAATTACATATGCAAGACATTTAACCTAAATCAAGCTTGGCATAAACTAATCAAATTAAGTTCTGAGGAAAATCAACCACAATCTGACCTAAACAGGTTCTAAAAGGTATGATTTGATGATCCATGATTTTTTCAAATCTACACATAATTATATTTCAATTCTAGGTCCAATGTAGCATATAATCACATAATAACCAACTTAAGATAAAAACTTATGAAAAATGTTTCTACCCATCCAAAATCAAGCTAAACATGTTCCATAATTTACAAAATAGTAATTTCAAGATTCTAGTTTCAAGGACTTTTGAGAAGAATCACTGATCTTAAGTCCAAGGTCTAAACTAGTCAAATCAAGGTCTACAAGTTAAATCATGCATATTTTCTAATCAAAATGGGATCAAATAAATAGAAGATCTTGATAAACCTACCTGGAAGCTCCTGTGAATTTTTTGTATTTTTCAGAATTTTCTTGCTATTTTTCTGGCCTCAAATCTAATTTCCGGATTTATTAATTCCGAAAATCAGAAAAAAACTTGAACCGGCGTCGAACCGGGCGGTTCGACCGGCTGAACCGGGTGGCTGGACCAGGGGGGCTGGACCGGGCGGAGCTGGCCTGCTCGACTGGCGGCTCGCGACGGCGGGCACGGCGGCGCTCGCGACGCCAATGGCCCGGCGGTGCTCGCGACGGCGGCGACGGCTGGCGGAGCTCGCGGCGGAGGAGGCTGCCGGCGGCGCTCGACGGCTGGTGGATGTGGTTGTGCGCGCGCGGCAGCGCGAGGTCGAGGGCGAGCGGGAGGCTGGAGGACGACGGGGCTTCACGGGTACATGCGGGCGATCAGAAGGGAGGAAACTGGTGTCCACGTGCGCGTGGTAGGCTTGTGCAGGCACTGGCGAAGGTATCAACAATGGCAGCCTCCCAGCGCGGGGGGGGGGGCACATGGCAGCGGCAGCAACAGCCGAAGGGCTGCAGCGCGCGGGTTGCAGAAGGAGAAGGTTGGGCTGAGGAGGCTAAGCCGACGCGAGAGAGAAGAAGAGATGGAGGGGGTGGCTGGTGCAACGTGATCAATGCCGGGGTGGGGGCCGACGGCGGCAACGAGGGTGGCTCGCGGTGATGCTTCCGGCGAACAAGATGGCGCGGTGGCAATTGGGGGGGGGACTGGCAGCGGCTGTGGCGGGGGAGGGAGCTCCCCGCGGTGGCATTCCGGCGGAACAGGGGAGTGGGCTCGCGGCGACGATGGCGACCCAGCGGCAAACGGCGGCGATCGCTGGCGGCTGGTTGCAGGTGCGCAAGCTAGCCGGCGGACGCGCGGGAGGATGGCTGGCGGCGGCGTCGCGCGGAAGGGTGGCCGGCGACTCCTCACGCAGGCGGCTGGGTGGCGGGTGGCGATGTAGAGGGAGGTGGCTGTCGGCGACGGCGCTCGCGCGGAGGGAGGCAGCAGGGGGGGACCGGCTAGGCATAGGGTGGTTTAGGCGTGCGGCTGCCATGGACGGGCTGTGCGGCCGGGCGGCGCAGGGCGGATGATGTCTGCGGTAGCCATGCAAGGTGGCCGGCAGCCATGCACGACAGACGGCTGGAGATGTGAGAGGCTGTCGACGTATGGCCAAGCAGGTGACGGCATGGTGCCGGGTGGCTGCCGAGGACAACGTGGAAGAGGGAGGCGGCCGGGTACGCGGGGCAGAGGAAGGCAGTTGAACGCGCAAGGGCGGAAGGGGGGGGGGAAACAGAGGCAACGTCCGCAGAGGCGGCGGAACACGGGCGTCCGGCTGCGTGCAGGTGACGGGGGATATATACATCGGGAGGGTGCGCTTCCGTAATCAGGGAGGGAGGTGAGAGTCCGAGCGGGAGGGGGAAAGGTGAAACCGCTGAGAGTAAGCGTTTGATAACACTGAAGTATGAAGTCTGAAGTCTGAGAATCACATCTTACATCTGAATATGTTGCATAGATATCTGAAAACTTAATCATTAAGACTGTTTGATAGAACGTCTTAATTTGAAAACTGAATAAATAAGTCTGTTTGATAAAACATCTGAATCTGAAGATTGAATAAATAAGACTGTTTGATAACACAGCTGAATCTGAAAACTGAATACATAAGACTATTTCATAAAACACATGAACAATAATCACAAACATAACATGATAACAAATAGAGAATTTATCACAATCCACGTCGTTCTGCACGTGTCCTTCGATTTGCAAATAACGTATTTGCAATATTGTCACGTAAGTTGATCATAAATTGCTGTTCTTCTTGTCGACTTCTAATTGTAATTGGTTATTCTTCTACTTCATCCACCCCTTGCTCGATATTTGCATATGGATTTTCATATATCTCAAACAGATCATCTTTGACTTTTTCTTTCCTCAGAAAATTGTGTAGTGCACAACAAGCAATAACAATGTCATGTTGTGCTTCTAATGTATATGGTGGCATACTCTTCAAAATTTTATATCGAGCTTTTAAAACACCAAATGTCCTCTCAATAACAATTCTTAATTTCGCATGAGCTTGATTAAAAACTTCTTCTTTACTTTGAGCACTCCTTTGATGACGAAAATCATTGATCCAATATCTTGTGTTTCGATATGGAGACATAAAATATCTAGTATTCACATAAGCTGCATTACAGAGATAATATTTATCTGTTTCACATAGTTAACAACATCATAATTAGAATGTAATACAACATACAGTTTTATAATAAATTGAACACAAGTGTCTACTTACCTGCAGTGGGAAAAGGAAATCCGTGGTTTACATCAAACGCTACCTCTTGTAGTACTCTAGAATCATGTACTATTCCTTCCCATCCGGCAAACACAAATGTAAAAATCATATTAAAGTCACATACTCCTAATACATTTTGATAACATGCTTCCTCCCTCTTCCCCTATAAGTTGCTTGTTTCTCTATCGGAACATTTGCATGAATAAGATTTCCATCTAAAGCACCAATAGCACCCTGTAAAGTTAAAAATATTTGAGTGTCATGATACTAACAAAACTTAAATAAAAAAAGTATCTTTATTACCTTAAAAATTTGATGAAGGCGTTTGTGATGATGTAGAAGATTTGGATCTTCATTAGGAACAATAAACTCTTTGGCAAATTTCATCATTGCATGTAACACTTCATGAAAATAGTAATGTACAGTTTGTGTGGAGTGTTGAAACATTCTTTTTATAAATCTAACACATAATTCATGACTTACTATCATTAAGAACATGGCTATTTTCTCTTCGACTGATATGTATCGGCTATCCTTAAGCCAACCTTTATCTTTAAAGAGTTTGCAAAGATTGATGAAGGCAGCTTGAGGCATTCGCAAAAGCTCTTGACATTGTGTGTCATTTCCAGTTATTATCTCAAACGTATGTGTTGCACCCGAGCAAGATGAACTTAAGTCTTTATTCCTTCTATGTCGACGATTTCGTAGCTTACACCAATAGTAAACAATAACAAAGATCTTTAGCCATCTTTTAGTTCGATTGTTGATCATTGATTCACCGGAATAATAATTGTTGTAACAAAAAACAAAGCAGGTAAGAAATAGGAAATATAGTTCATAAGTGAATTATAGAAGAGTAATGCAATAAATTTATTTTCATGAATGGTGATAACAAAGTGTTTAACATTAAATGACCAGCTTAAGGAACATATAATACTATGATAATGGACTACATTACAACTAAATAAAATTTTTGAATTGTTACATAGCCCTCAACCACTCAATCCTTGCTGAAGCATCCGTTGTGACTGAACACCACTGTATCCATTGTTCTCTCATCTTTTCATCTGAAAATAGCACTGCTGCATGTATGTATATCTTATCACATGGTGACAACATCAGCTCGTCTAAAAGTTTGCAGCAATCAATTAGAGTTGGAATGATCATAGAGGAAGATGACGATTGTTGAGGTGTGGGTGCTTGAATTTCCTTTTTCTCTTCTAACAGCTGATCTATAAGTAATTCAACTTTCCTATCAATATCAGTTGACTTTCTTTTCTTCGTAGGCTTTTCATTTAAATCCACTTCATCATCATTTTCAAGATTAATATGTGGTTGCTTTTTAAAGTTAACTTTGTCATCTGTCAAATCTTTGTCCGATGTATAAGAAGCATCAAATAATTCTTCTGTAGGTTGTGGACATTGACTAGCTGGACCCCAAGCTAAGTTCCCTGTTGCTGACACCCCTTCAAATAAAACTCTTCCTTCGTCCTCCCATTTAAAACCTGTTGTCTTGAATGCAGATGCTTTTGGATGAGCCTGCATAATATGAGAATTTCATAATACATTCTAAAATAAAATAAAGAAATTAACATATAACTTTTACCTTTAAGTACTCGTCCCACTTTTCACTTGACCAATCCATTGTTTTTGTATATGGATTATAACCATGACCTGTATTCTTGGTAATTAAATTTGACCATTCAACGTATTGGCTTCGAAGGTAGTCATATTGATTTTTCATCTGCTTTTGTGTCGAAAGCGCTCCAAAATTGTCCTTCATTTTTTTGCTTACTCTTTCCCACGAATCTTTTTTCAAGGAAGTTCCCATTCTTCCATAAGTTTTTACTTCTTCAATACAAATATCTAAGAAATACTTGACTCGATCTGGATCTCTCCAACTAAATCTAGTGACGTTCTTCATGTAACTTGAACCTTCTATGTCAGACATTTCTACGATAATTAAATCATTGTAATAAGCAAATTAAACAAAAGTCAAATAGATGACTGTTAAAAGTAAATTAAATAATCAATATTAAAATATGTCACAATCTATCCATGCAGAATGACTCCAATCAAACAAGAATCATACGAATACATGCAATTTTATTTAGACATCAAGAATTTATTTTATCAAACTTGGTGTTCACGATGAAATCAAGGTAAAGGATGAGTGGGGTGGGGACGTAAGCATCAGTAAACACTCTCTCCCCTGGCTCGGATTCCATAGAGTTACCTTGGGCTTCCTCCGGTAACACTAAACTGGCACAGAGACATCGGCAAGATGCTCCCAGCTGCACCCACCGCCGGTGTGTGTGTGTGTGTGTGTGTGTGTGTGTGTGTGTAGATATAGATAAATTCGATGAACCAGACGACCCCCACGGCGAGTCCAAATGACTCCGTCGACGACATCGAGCGCTTGCTTACGCGGTCCCTCCGACTGGCGTCCCCCAGTCCTGGCGGCGTCCCCGGGTTTCCCGGTCCTGGCTGGTTGACCCGCTCCCCATTATGATGGCAACGCTCCCAACTTCAGCGAGTCCCCATGGCAGCTGCAGGGCTGGTTGACCCGCTCCCCGGCCCTGGCTGCGGAAACCGGCAACAAGGGCGGCCGCGACAGGCTCACCTGACGACCCCAGCAGCTTTGTCTCTCACTTGCATGACTACTCATTCGAGAATGTAAAACCCTTCAACAGAGAACAAGATCTCTATTGGTGGGCTATGGCAAAGTGGAGGGACAGGTAATGGTATAGCTCTGTTTCCCCAACCCACTCTATTATTCATCGAGGGCCAGGCTGCGAGGAAGGAAGAGAGAAAATAAATAGCCATGGGGGTGCTATCGACCATAGGGTGCCTTCCGTGGACATTGGGTGACTTTGCAAGACAGGGTGGCAGTGCGGGAGAGAATGGATAAGCATGAAAGGGGGAGGACGGACCTGCAGCGGCTTGGCAAAGAAAATACCTACAAATCCCGGCGACGGCGACCTTCACAAGACAAGTGTGGATGAGTACGACGTCCTCCCTGAAGATGCCCGGCGACAGCAACCTTCACAAATATGACATAGGCGCGGATGAGTACGATGTCCTCCGTGAAGATGCTCAGCAACGGCGACCTTCGCAACGATGACACCTGCACGGATGAGGACGACGTCCTCCGTGGAAATGTTCGGGAAGAGGTGACGATGGCGAGAGATATGTCCTCGTAGATATTGGGGCACGGCAACAGATGACGTCCATTGTGCGGACTCTTCGTGTACATCCAGGCGATTCTTCCGTAGTACAGAGTTAAGTGGAACATATCCACTTAACCGCTCAGACGATCTATATCATCATTTAATATGTTAAGCGCTGAAGCCAAAAAAGTTATCAAACCATCTGAACGGCGACGCGTCTGACCGAATCAGACATAAGACATGGTTAAGTGTTATCAAACAGAGAGAGAAACGGACGGGAGAGAGAGAGAGAGAGAGAGAGACGTTGTGTAATACATAAAAATCTCAATGTATATCTTCTAAAAACTTTAACCTTATCTTAACAAATTTTTTTTTTGCAACGCACTAATTTCTCTTTTCAATTTTTTTCAAGATGTTACAGATTGAGTCATGCGTATATCATAACATAAAACAACTCGTTGAGTTAGCATATAGTTTCTTGTGTATCTATTGTTTTTATCTGAGGATACTGCTACAAATATAATTTGAAATGCTAACGTAGTGAAATATTTAGAGTTAATCTCTTCAGTCTTGAACTTGGCTAATTTTTTTTCAACATATTTCTTATGGATCAAGCATATAATTCTGACAATATTTCAAGATCCCCATGTTTAGATTCTTCTTAGCACTACTTAAGTCTGTTATCTAAAATTCTAAACCAAGTTACTACTTTAGTTTAAAACTCTCAAGTATTGACCTACAAGTTATTAAAATGTCATCAATATATATCATCAACAGAATAATGACAATATCACTTAAGAAATGGAACTAGGCACAACTAGAGTACCCACCCCTCATATGTAACTATAATTAATCTTAAGGCTGATGATTCAGAATTCTTATTTGATGATGATTCCAATACATATTTTTAGCAGACTTTTTGCTCCCTCGATAATGAGAGCCTCCTGAAAGTCTAGCCACAGTTTTTTCCTTTTTCCGCATTATAGCCATGGTTGTTGGGCGAGGAGGATGATCCTTCCAGACACTTCGCGGACCTTGTAACTGTTGGGTCGTCATCCTGAAAATTGACAAAAACACAACTATACGAACATATTAAAATTAAATAAACGAAGTTAGAAACATAGCTTGTCGGGTCGAAGCGCCTAATCGCTAGAACTAAGAGTTCTATTGCCAACCGACGTGCGGTTCTCGCGGCAACGTCCTCCTAGAGATACGACGACCCTCGGGTAGGCGAAACCCTTCTCTCCCGTCAGCACGTCCTTCACGAGAGCTTTGCAAACCGATCTTTCTTTGAGTGCTTCTAGCCAAGAAGAAAAGAAGTTCTCGGTTGTTCGTCGAAGCGCTGGAACCAGGAACCGAGAGAGAGAGAACGTGCGAGCCGGACAGAGCGTATGCAAGAGAGAAAGAGCGTACGGGAGTGAGCAAACGTATCCAGGAGAGAGAGAGAGAGCACATAAGGGAAAATAAATATCTTCCTTCTATGCCTTGGATACCTTCCAGCGGCAAGGGGAAAAAACGGGAATGGGCGCGCGTTTGCCGCGCGCGCAGGACGGTCACCCGACCCATCAGTCGAGTGACACGTTCCTTCCTTTTTTTTATATTGTTAAGAAAATACCTTAACAATCCCCCACATATTTTCTTAAAACTCGCAAAAATATATCAAATCAAAAGAAAGTAATGTCAACAAACAAATACTAGTGAGCACTCTTATACTATGTAATAGGTGAAGGTACCTTTCGGTTTGAACCCCACTTAGTGATATTTGGGATTGCTTGTAGAACACTCGATGGATGTTTCACCTTGAATCGGGTTCCATGATTCAAGTTCTCCCAAATCCACACATAGTATAGCAAGATCAAATTCATGCAGGTTGCGCTATTAATGGCCTTGCGCAGGTATTTCATGTGTGTTTTAGAAAATAGCCCACATCTCATAGTCGCGGCCTCACGACTTCACACATGTCGGTGAATCCTCCAAGGGTGAGAGCAAGGAACCACCCTGCCACTTGGGTCTTGGATTCATTAAGAGTTTAAAACTCATCCTACCACTTGCTTCTACATAAACACTATCGCCATAGGGATGAGAGTATTATATATAAGTGCTCCACACATAGTTACCCATTAGCTTATTTCTACCCATTGAACCTCTGTGAGATTGGGTTGCCACCGTGGTAACTTTTTATTTATGGGCTTAATCTCATCCCCCTCGATGCTTCTAGAACCACCATTCTAGGCAAGCCTTTTGTGAAAATGTATGCAAGATTTCTTTCTAATTTCATAAAATTTAAGGCTATCAATTGTTGCTTCATTTTGTCTCTTATGGACTTGTGCCTCACTTTCAGATGTCTATTCATCTTGACATCAACATTGGCCTGCATACATTTATCAATTGCTGACCTGCAATCACACAAAATAGATATAGGAGGCAAAGGATGTGTAAACAATGGAATATCAATAAAGAAATCACTTAGCCATTCGGCTTCGGTGCATGTGGTGTCAAGTGCAATCATTTCAGATTCTATTGTACTTCTAGATAACACAGTTTGTTTAGTAGATTTCCATGATATAACACCTCCTCCTAAAAGGAAAACAAATCTAGATGTTGATTTTACATCTACTGAATCACTAATCCAATTAGCATCACTAAAACCTTCTAATACAGAAGGATATCCACTATAATGTAAAGCATATGATATAGTACCTTTTAAATATCTAAGTATTCTCTCTAATGCTTTCCAATGACTTACATCTGGATTTATTGTATTACTTAGTCTATTTACAACATATGCAATGTCTGGCCTTGTATAATTTGTAAGAAAACCAAGTGAGCTTATGATTTGAGCATATTTAGATTGTAATGTAGGGTTACCTAAATTTTTCTTTAGGTGGACGCATGCATCATAAGGAGTGGATAAAGGCTCACAATCTATATAATAGAATTTTCTAAGGATTTTCTCTATGTAGTGAGATTGTGACAAGGCTATTCCATTTGAATTTCTTATAATTTTTGTATTCAAAACCAAGCTAGCTTCACCAAGATCTTTCATGTCAAAATTTTGAGATAAGAAATCCTTAACTTTATCTATAACATGCATGTTAGATCCAAAGATCAAAATATCATCAACATATAGACATAAGATAACAATATGTTCACCAAACATTTTGTAATAAACACATGTATCAGTTTGATTGATTCTAAAATCATAAGAAAGAATAATCTCATCAAATTTTCCATGCCATTACTTGGGTGCTTGTTTTAATCCATACAATGATCTAATCAATTTACACACTTTGTTTTCTTGACCTGGAATAATAAAACCCTCAGGTTGATCCATATAAATTTCTTCATCTAATTCACCATTTAAAAATGCAGTTTTTGATAGAAATGTATGTCCTACAAGCCAATCATATATGATATGATTAAGCATTTCTAGGAATATCTCATTCAATTAAATAGGCAAAACTTCGTTACTAGCTTTTATTAGAAGTATATATCGTAATGAAGTCCTTGATCACATACAATGATGATTGAATCATGATGAGATTATGATAATGAGATCGATCATCTAGAGGTATGTGATCTAAATGTTCCTAGTTATAGGATACTTGAGACGGGACATCAAGAATCCGGATAGACTAGTGTGTGTGATGTCTTCTCATATGATGAGAATGACCGATCTCATTGGTCATCAGTGTGGGGACACTGAGATACACACACAGGTGCTCATTAGTGGATTGAGTTCACTGAACTGACCAATTTAGGAAAACCTGATCGGTATCTTACCGAACTATCTATCAGGTTATTCTTACATCTCAATAGCACGGTTGGATCTTTGACCTGAGTCACCAAAGATGTTTTTCCAGGCGTACTATGTACTTTGACTATTGACTGATGGATCACTTAGTATTGTGCTCTTATATAGTTAATGGATTGGGTATATGGGAAACCCGGTGGAGGCAATTGAGCGGACAATAGGGGATCGTTCACTCTCGGTAGGAGAGAGAGAATGTCCTATGAGATAGTACTCTAAATCCTTGGCCAAGGTAGATAGGATAATTGGAAAATGAGTTTTCCAGTTGATCTATTCATGAGTACAAGATTTCATAGAGTTGGAATACTTAGGGGTTGACAGTTAGTGACGAACCCCTGACCGACCGGGACATTGTATGAACGAGGATTTAAATCCTTGTGGTAATTGATGATGGAAAGGCTCAATGGATGTTATTTAACTCTCCAAAGTCATTTGGGATCATAGGATGTGGCTTGTACCCTTTATGATCAGAAAGCCGTAAAAATTGTTATCTGATAACAGTTTTGATTTAATTTAAAGGAATTGTTCTTTTAAATTAATTAAGGCTTCAACCAAATTTACTATTGGGCATAGTGGGTCACACACAATAGATCTGGTCAATAAGATGAGGGCATGGATGCAATTTTATAGAAGTTATGGGTTTTTGTGAAAAATTCCATCTTCTATATATAAATGGCTTATGAAGCCAAACCCTATCAAGCCATAGGGCTAGAGCACGTCCCAAGCATCCTCTCTTTCTCCTCTATTTTCTAGAAGGTGATCTCCCATGGTCAAGTTTGGATCTGGAAGGTTTCTAGAGGCCCGAAGGAAGGGAGAACTCGTCTATTGAAGCAGATCGTGTGGATACCGCTAGAGACCAGACACTTGAACAGTTTTCAGAAAGGAGGAATGTCCTCTCTTCATCTATGGTGAGGTATTTTAGAAATCCCATGAGGTACTCTCGTTCTACTTCATATTCGGTTCCCGGTTTTACTCGTTCGGCATCGATTAAGGCAAAGATCATGGTTTTATGGAATCAAAAAATTTTCGCTGTCATGTATTGATTCCTTACAGTGGTATCAGAGCCCGGTTGAAGCCTTGGTCGAAGTTGAATCGAAATTGGCTTGATTTCATGTGATTTCTTGCTTTCCCGAAACTGTATACCGAGCAATTTTGATTTGATCACCATAGTTCGTATGAGATACGAAACTGTGTGTGGTTAGTTTCATTGGATTCTCGTGGATGAGATATTTCCAATGCCTCAAACTTCATGAATTTTTGCTATCCGGAGAGTCCGTAATGAGTTCGGAAAGTTGCTAAGATGATCATATCCAAATATCCGGCCGAAATTAGGGGAGTTGATGAACTTACCTATTTGGAGTCAAATACCTCTGTATAATGACGTAGGAAGATAGAAAATTAAGTTTCCTAGAGTTTACATAAGTTATTGGACACTCAACGGCCCTTGGAGGTGCCGGATTTGAAAGGTATTTGCGGTTTGGGTTAATTACGGCCGTGGCATCTTCCTCCGTAAACTGCGCATTGTATAGAATTTTTAATGAGATGAAACTTCTATAAATAGAATCCTTATTCTTCAAGGATTCCAAAGCATATTTTTCAGGATTTTTTGGACTCCGTTTGACCCCCCAAATAGGGCCCGAAAGTCGGGCATTTTCTAGGGTTTCTGCAATCAGCCCCGCCCTTATCGGGCGAAGAAGATGGAGGATCTGGACCCGCCAGCACGGGGGTGGGGTACGTGGCCTCTGCGCAGCCGCGCCCGGGCGGGGGTACGCGGCTGCCCCGCATTGGCGCCGGGGGCACGCAGCGGCGCATGCGGGCGCACGGCGCGCGACGCGTGGCCGCCAGCGCTTCGGCGCAAGCCGCGAGGGGTCGTGGCCGGCAGCGATTAGCCGGCGCAATGCGCCGCCAGTTTTATATTTCGAAAATGATTTTAAATTGTTTAAATTTCATTTTTGATCTGAAAAATTTCCAGAAAATTCCAGAAAAATTCTGAAAAATTGTAGAATTTATTTAATGAGTTATTAAGTGTTTAATTACTTATTAAATAGATTTTTATTTTTTTTGTCATTGAATTCTATTATTTTGATTTTGAAATTGTTTTAAGATCAAAATTAATGAAATTAAAGATTATATAAGTTCTGAGAAATTATTTAATAGGTTTTTAAAATGTTTATGAACCTGTTAAATAGTTTTGGACTATGGTTGCCATAGAATCATTTTGTAAATGATTTTAAAATTGTTTTAAAATCTTTATTGACTAAATTAGTGTTCAAATAAATTATGAAAAATGTGATTTTGAAGAATTATGATTTTGACATTAATTTAATGCTCTGAGAAATTTTGTAAAAGCATGAATCATCTGAATATTTTGTATTGCTTGTCTTATGCATGTAAATTGTTTATATGTGCATTTTATGTTATTTATTTTATGAAAATTCGACAAGCATGAAATTTGGAATTTCAAAATTACAGTATATAATTTTATGATGGTATATATATGATATATCTCATATAATTATCACGTATGCGCTCTATGTTCATGTGATGAATGTTGGTGTGTGTATGGAGGTGATCATGGACTTAAATATGCTTTGCTTTTGATTGCTTGGTTAATTAAGTTGGTTATGTTAATGAATGGGGCCTGTGTGTGCCTCATCTCTCTCTACACAATCTGATTGTACATTCTACCTTCCCCCCATTTGTGTACTCCCCTTGATTAAAACCAAGGTTTCTTATTATGAGTTGTACATTTGTGGGTCTGTGTACTCTTTAGCTGCTTGTAATGGTTTGAAGCCGGCTCGTGGTAGAATGGAGAGCGAGACCACTTGTAGAAGCACCCTTCTGAAGTGGGAGCATACCAACTCAAGCTTCTGAAGCAAGGAATTGCACCTATAGGGGTGCCTTAGGTGTATGTTTAAGGTTAAGTCCATGATCACCTATGTTTTAATGCATATTTATTATGTGGTGTGTGCTAAAATTATACCTTAAATATATGATATTCCAAAGGTATATTAATATTTATATGTAGCACCTATGTTGATGAGACTAAAATAAAATCCCTCGTTCTAATTAGGTTGATAAACGTGAGACATTAAGAATGACTCATGTAGCCTTCCGTTGTTATGGTCTTGATGAGTCAATCTTAGATTGGATGGGTTTGTTGTGCTACCACAAGGCCTATTCAGCAAGGGATTGGAGATCATGGCCAAGGCATTAGCCGAACTTTAGGGTGGACCATTTGTATGGCTTTGTTGTGCTACCACAAGGGCTATGTTAAGAATCCATTCTCATAACGTAACAAGCGGGTTTGACCTAACTAGAGTATATGGTTTGTTGTGCTACCACAAGATCATAACTCTAGAGGCTAAATGACTAAGAGTTGCAAGAGTTGCAACTGGCAATAGTTGTCTACCTATTAAGTATGGGATGATTTGTTGTGCTACCACAAGGTAATCACCATAAAGTTAGTAGGGTCTTGGTCCCCACTAGGATGTTATCGTGATATCTCGTCTTTGCATAATGAGGGTTATGCAAATTCGTCGAAAAGTTAGTGGGAGTATAAATTAGGATGAAAGACCATATCTTAATTTTTAATGAATGTCTATAATGTTGATATAATTATATCTCTTATGTAGAATATTATAAACCACCATTAATCTAGCATGCTAGATGCTAAGTATTTTAATGGCTCACACTTCTTATATCGGTTTAGAACTAGGAGAATGGTTCTCATAGTTGACCTATTGACTATCCTACTTGAGAAGTAAGTATCTCCTACACTATCTAATGATGTGAGAGAAGATAAGATCTTATCTCAATGAAAAGATGTATTAATTGCCTTATATCAGATGTTAGCCTCTATAAGATAAAAATAGTAGTGGCAACATAGATAGATGGATATGATATCTATCATGGCTCATGGTGATGAGCTAATTAAAGGTAATAAGAATAATACATCTCGAATACTTCTTATTGGTGAGACTAATAGAAAGAAGTAAGATCATTAGATAAAGATAGATGGTGATAGTTAAAAGTCAAAGAAATGAGTCAAGATATTATAATCCAAATTTGACATAGCATTATTCTACTATCATGATGATGGTAAGTAGAAGAAGAAGTACAAAGTGTATTGCACATAATGCAAAGGTGGAGCTTGAGAAGCTCCATGTATCTATGTCATTAATATTTACTTGTCTTAAACACACATTAAATAGTATAAGATACTGTATATATGTGTATTCTAGTATAAGATATTAGGGATGCATATAATAGTATAAGATACCAGATATGCATCATATATCTACAATGAGTTGTAGATAATAGCAAGTAAATGAAGGCTTAAAGATGATTGTTAACCTACATATGAAATGGTACAAAATGTTGCATCATTACTAGTAGGAGATACAAATTTTCTATAGCCTTCTAGAGTTGTCTTCATTATCCTTCTAAAAGAATATTATTTTCATTTCCTAGTTGAATAAATGGAGATTTATTCTATGGTATGAAAATGATAACTGGTAAAGTGTTTATCAGTAGGAGCATAATAAAGAGTTTATTTATATCAGATATATATGCTCTTACAATATGTGTGAATAATCCTCATTAGGTGAAATAGATTGATATTGATCAATCTATTGTTTAGTAGTACGGTCATATTTATAAGAGAAGACTTAAGAAGTACTATTCGGATAGAAACATATAGGTAAATGATTTGGAATCATTAACTATATGTAAGTCTTATCTTATTAAGCAAAATGACCAACTCTTCATTTGTTAGACATGGAGAGAGGGCTAATGAGTTTATAGAACTCATGCATCTAGATGCATGTTAGCCCATATCTATTAATGTTAGAGGATAATATTTCAACTTCATTAATTTTCAAAGATGACTTCTCTAGGTATGGACATATGTACTTTATGAAGTACAAATCCAAAACCTTTGAGAAATTATTTGAGATTAAGAATGAAGAGGAAATATTAATGAAAAGAGTATTAGAACTCTTTGATGAGACATACTTAAGTAATAATTCACACATAAATGAAGAATAGTAGAATTTAATTTTGATAGACACCTCTTATACATTTTTGAGAAGCCATATTGTGTAGGACATAATATGGATAATGATAACCTTTGCAAAATTCTTCTTTGTCTATTTAGGGGTTAACACTCAATATAGGTACTTGATCTTAAATTGGTACCTTCCAAGTCTATTCCAATTATTCCATATCAGATATGGAAAGGGGTTAAAGCTTGACCTTAAGCAAGTTAAGGTTTCAGAATGTCTAGCCTGGTGAAGAAGTATAACCCTATCAAGTTGGAATATAAGGCTATAAAGTGTTGGCTTGTGGGATCCTAAGCAAATTTAAGGATATTAATGCCTCCCTTAGGGAGAAGGGTATGAGTTGCTCATCTCTCCATATTTCTAGAGGAAGAGTCCCTCCTTTAGAAAGATAGTGGGAGCAAGGTATAAATGGAAGGTGTTCCAGCCCCACAATCCATAGACACTTTTATTAAGGTACTAGCTTATATTAACACAAGGGCAAATCATAGATATTTTCTTATGTCCAATCAACCTAAGAGATATGTGAGACATATCTTTGATGGAAGAAATGAGACATAAGATAAAAGGATAATGATCCTAAGATCTATATTGAAGCAATATGAGATATTGATTCAAAATGGGAAGAAATAATAAAATCCGATATAAACTCTATCTATTCTAATCAAGTTCAGAACTTGATTGATCCACCTAAGGATTTAGTATCTATAGGGTATAAATGGATCACTAAAGAATAGATTGAAGTATATTAGAAGGTAGAGACCTTCAAAGTAAGGATAGTTAAAAGGGATATCATTTATGTCAAATAGTTGACTATGATAAGACCTTTTACCTATGCCATGGAATTAATCCATTCGGATTTTGATTGTTACACACTATGACTATAGGATATGTCAAATGGATGTTAAGATAGTGTTTCTCTATGTTATTTTGAGAAACATGTGTATATGATACAACATTTGGGAATCAAGTTCCAAAACATCCAAATAGTGTGCGCATAAGGTCTATTTATGGACTCAAGTAAAACTTCCCATAGATGGTAGATAAGGTTTAATGAGATTAAATCTTATGACTTCATTGAGAATGAAGATATGCATTGTGTTTTCATATAAGATAAGTGGGAGTGCTATTATCTTCTTGACATGATATATGTATGACATACTACTCATTAAGAATGAAGTAAGTATGTTATCATAAGTGAGCCTAGTTATCAATTAATCCTCCAAACTTAATATGGGTTTTAAGATCTATGGAGATAGATCTAAAAGGTTTCTTGGCCTTACCCAATTCGTGTGCGTAGTTACCCTAGTCAAAGAGTTTGACGTGGCAAACTCCAAGATAGGTTTCTTACCTATGTAGTGTGGAGTTGATCTCTTTAAAGAGATGTCTTTGTAGACTTCTTGAGAGATAAAGAGATCACATTAGTATAGCCCTTATGCTTTTGCAATAGGACCTATCACATTTGTGATGCTACGCACATGACTTCATTGATGTTCTAAGTGTTATGAGCATTCATCAAGTAAATCCATGTGAGAGTCACATGATAATTTAGAGATGTGTCCTTGAGTACTTGAGAAGCACTATGGATATATCTCTAATGTATGGAGGATAAGACTTGAAGTCTTGTAGTTTTATGAACACAAGCTTCTAATTAGATAAGTCTAATAATAAGACAAGCTAATGGTGGTGCAGTGAGCTGGAAGAGTTCCATGCAAGAGAACACTGCTAATTCTACAATTAATCTAAAGTAGATTGAATAATGACTGTATATTGCTTGAGAAGCTGACTAGATGAAGATGTTCATCTGCTTATGGGATTGTCCCAACCTTCTCTGAAAGTTTATCATTGTTTTAGGAAAATAATGGGGTAGAGCCAAAGTCTCATTAGAAGTTTCAAACATATATGGCAATACCATAGAATAAGAGAGAATACAGTTGATAGAGATATAATTAAAGATAAAGTATCTTCCGTTAAAAATATTACAGATCCACTAACTGAAGCAGTTACTCAAAAAGTGTTTGAGCTTCACCTTGAGCTGATAGAGATCAGCCAGATAGGTGATTGGCTTTAGTGCAAGTGGGAGATTGATAGAAATGTATGCCCTACAAGCCAATCATATATGATATGATTAAGCATTTCTAGGAATATCTCATTTAATTAAATAGGCAAAACTTCATTACTAGCTTTTATTAGAAGTATATATCGTAATGAAGTCCTTGATCATATACAATGATTATTGAATCATGATGAGATCATGATAATGAGATCGATCATGTAGAGGTATGTGATCTAAATGTTCCTAGTTATAGGATACTTGAGACGGGACATCAAGAATCCGGATAGACTAGTGTGTGTGATGTCTTCTCATATGATGAGAATGACCGATCTCATTGGTCATCAGTGTGGGGACACTGAGATACACACACAGGTGCTCATTAGTGGATTGAGTTCAATGAACTGACCAATTTAGGAAAACCTGATCGGTATCTTACCGAACTGTTTATCAGGTTATTCTTACATCTCAATAGCACGGTTGGATCTTTGACCTGAGTCACGAAAGATGTCTTGCCAGGTGTACTATGTACTTTGACTATTGACTGATGGATCACTTAATATTGTGCTCTTATATAGTTAATGGATTGGGTATATGGGAAACTCGGTGGAGGCAATTGAGCGGACAATCGGGGATCGTTCACTCTCGGTAGGAGAGAGAGAATGTCCTATGAGATAGTACTCTAAATCCTTGGTCAAGGTAGATAGGATAATTGGAAAATGAGTTTTCCAGTTGATCCATTCATGAGTACAAGATTTCATAGAGTTGGAATACTTAGGGGTTGACAGTCAGTGCCGAACCCCTGACCGACCGGGACATTGTATGAACGAGGATTTAAATCCGTGTGGTAATTGATGATGGAAAGGCTCAATGGTATTTAACTCCCCAAAGTCACTTGGGATCATAGGATGTGGCTTGTACCCTTTTATGATCAGAAAGCCGTAAAAACTGTTATCGGATAACGATTTTGATTTAATTTAAAGGAATTGTTCTTTTAAATTAATTAAGGCTTCAACCAAATTTACTATTGGGCCTAGTGGGGTACACACAATAGATCTGGTCAATAAGATGATGTCATGGATGCAATTTTATTGAAGTTATGGGTTTTTGTGAAAAATTCCATCTTCTATATATAAATGACTTATGAAGCCAAACCCTATCAAGCCATAGGGCTGGAGTACGTCCCAAGCATCCTCTCTTCCTCCTCTCTCCTCTAGAAGGTGATCTTCCATGGTCAAGTTTGGATCTGTAAGGTTTCTAGAGGCCCGAAGGAAGGGAGAACTCGTCTATTGAAGCAGATCGTGTGGATACCGCTAGAGACCGGACACTTGAACGGTTTTCAGCAAGGAGGAATGTCCTCTCTTCATCCATGGTGAGGGATTTTAGAAATTTCATGAGGTACTCTCGTTCTACTTCATATTCGATTCCAGGATTTACTCGTTCGGCAACGATCAAGGCAAAGATCATGGTTTTATGGAATCAAAATTTTTCCGCTGTCATGTATTGATTCCTTACAGTTTTTACATCCATTTGGTGAATAATCAATTTATGTATGGATGCTAATGCAATCAAGGCTCTAGTGGTGGTAATTCTAGTCACAGGAGAATATACATCAAAATAATCTACATTAGCTTTTTGTGTAAACCCCTCAGCTACAAGTCTAGGCTTATATTTATCTACAGATTCATCAGGTTTCAATTTCTTCTTGAAAACCCATTTACATCCAATTGTCTTACAACCAGGAGGTAGATCACTAAGCACCCATGTTCCATTTTGAATTATCAAATTCATTTCATTTTCTGTAGCTTCCTTCCAAAAAGGTGAGTCTATGGAATTTATAGCATCATTAAAAGTGATTGGAGAATCTTTTACTAATAATGCATAGAAATCATCAAAAACTTTTTCTGCCCTAGCTCTCTTACTTCTTCTTATTTCTAATGGTTCTTCATTTTGATCTTCTCTATTTCTAACTAAATTTGGGTTAGATCCAGAACTACTACTTCTGACATTAGATTCAATTCCAGATTTAAATGGAAATGTGTTCTCATAATAAACTGCATCTCTAGCCTCAATGATGGTATTATTCGAAATATCTCCTATTTCAGAATTAATCACTAAAAATCTATTTGTGTTACTAGTGAAATTTTCAGCATTATTATTTGTGGTATATCCAATAAAAATAGTATCCGCAGTCTTAGGTCCAATTTTCTTCCTTTTAACCTCAGGAATTTTGACCTTTGCAAGACACCCCCACACTTTAAGAAAATTCAAGTTAGGTCTTCTCCTTTTCCAAATTTCATAAGGGGTAAAATCACCTTGTCTAAAGGGTATTCTATTTAAATTAAAACATGCAGTTAAAAGTGCCTTCCCCTACAAATTCTCAGGTGCTCCTGAACTAATTAACATAGAATTAACTATATCCATCAATATTCTATTCTTCCTCTCTGCTACACCATTAGATTATGGTAAATATGAAGCAGTTATCTCATGAATTATTCCATGTTCTTGACAAAATTGAGTAAGAGCATGAGAGGTATATTCTCCTCCTCTATCTGATCTAAGTATCTTAATTTTATTTCTTGTTGATTTTCAGATTCAGCCTTATAAATCTGAAATTTATTTATCACTTCATCCTTAGTCCTTATCAAATAAATATAACAGTATTTTGAAAGATCATCAATAAATGTCACAAAATATTTGTTACCACCTCTTGAAAATTGTCCAGAATCACATACATCACTATGCATTAATTCTAAAACATCACAATCTCTATCAACTGATTTAAATGGTTGCCTAGGTAGCTTAGCTTCAACACATACGTCACATCTCTTTTCATTTTGAATGCTAACTTTTGGAATCAGATTTAATTGCATCAACCTTTTAATAGAATTATAATTCACATGGCCCAATCTAGAATGCCAAGTAGAAGATGATTCAACATTCAATACAACAGATTTCTCATTAATAGAAGGTGAACTTACATTCAATCTAAAAAGCCCATCATTCATAAATCCTTTTCCAACAAAGGATAGATTTTTGGTTATTACAACTTTATTTGACTCAAATACTAATCTATAATCTTGCTGAACTAAAAGAGATCCACTAATCAGATTTCTCCTAATATCTAGAACATGATGAACATTGTGCAAGGTCAATGTCTTCCCAGAAGTCAAAGTAAGATCCACTCTTCCGATCCCATGCACATTTGCTTCATCATTATTTCCCATCATCACAGTTCTTGAACTTGAGTCCTGATATGTAGAAGACCAAGAACGATCAGTACATATATGAATGTTAGCTCCAGTGTCAATCCACCAATCAAAAATTGAATTTGATTCAAGGTTTAAAAGAACTGGCCTAAGTCCAAAAGTGGATGCTCCACCATCTGCGGAAACCATATTGACTTAAGGGCCATTGTTTGAAGAATCTTGTCCTTTTCCCTTTAGCGGATGCCTCTTCCGATAAAAGCATTGATGAGCAAGATGATTTATTCTTCCACAGACAAAGCAGCATCTCTCTTCTTTCTTCTCATTTGGCTTGTTGTTGTGAGGATTCAAGTTTTGGAATTTTTTCTTAGATTGCCATTGATTTTTCTTGAAATTTCTATTCTTAGGATGAAAGGATTTTCTATAAGATCTAAAAGGCTTGTTCTCAACTATGTTGGCTTTAGGTTTATAAATTTGAGTCAAACTCTCCCTTACCCTATGTTGTTCTTCAATTCTAAGTGCACCAAATAGTTGGGTCAAGGTAAGAGTTCCTTGAGTGTGACTCATTGTCCTAGTGAAGTCAGACCAAGATGGGGGTAGTTTATCCATAATGCATGCAATCTGGAATGATTCATCAAGTTGGGATCCTGTGGTTCTCAACTCATGGACTAAGTTCTCAAACTCATGTATTTGATCATTCATTGATTTGTTTTCAACAAATTTAAATTTGTTAAAATCTGATGCCTTGAACCTTTTAATTCCAGCATCATCAAGTCCATATTTGGCTTCTAATAAATCCCACAACTCACTAGCACTTCTTGAGTTGTAGAAGATCATAGAGTTTATCAGAAAGAGATCCTAAAATCCTATGAAGACAATGATAATCAACTTCTTCAGTTGTTGTGGAAGAAGAAGGTCCAGGTTTAGTTTGGAGACGAGATGATCTTGTTTGAACTCTACGAGTGATGGTTTGTGAAGTATCAGATTCCCTACTTTCAGTTGTGCTATTGCTAATGGCTGAAATAAGACCAAGGGTGGTCAGCCAAAAGCGCATTTGGTTCTGCCATCTCCTAAAATTACCTCCATCAAATTTTTCTGGTTTGGCACTAAGAGTTTCTCTAGTTATTAAGCTAACCATTAGAGAATAAAGAGAAAAATAATCTGTAAATAAATATATCAAGATGCTTGTCAATATTTTAAATCAACAAAGCATACAATTAATTTATGCGGGTTAAACATGAACGTCTAAGCACGTTTAAATAAGAACGATTAAATACGTCTTAACAAGAACATTTACGTACGTCTTGTCAAGAACGTATGAACATTTAAACAATGATGTTCAAATAAGATTTAAACGACAACGTTCAAACAAGAACGTTCAAATAAAAATATTTAAACAACAACGTTTAAATAAGAATGTCTAAACGACAACATTCAAGTAAGAACATCTAAATAAGAACGTTCGAACAAGAACGTTTAAGCAAAACGTACGTGAACGTAAATATGAATGACTACGTTTTTTTCACATGTATAAATACTTCTAACACAAAAATAATATGCTGGTAAAATAGAACTCTTAGATTGCTGGGTCGTCATCCTGAAAATCGATAAAAACACAACTATACGAACAGATTAAAATTAAATAAACAAAGTTAGAAACATAGCCTGTCAGGTCGAAGCGCGTAATCACTAGAACTAAGAGTTCTATTGCCAACCGACGTTCGGTTCTCGCGGCAACGTCCTCCTAGAGATACGACAACACTCAGGTAGGCGAAACCCTTCTCTCCCGTCAACACGTCCTTTGGGAGAGTTTTGCAAACCGATCTTGCTTTGAGTGCTTCTAGCCAAGAAGAAAAGAAGTTCTCGATTGTTCGTCGGAGCGCTGGAACCAGGAACTGAGAGAGAGAGAGAACGTGCGAGCCGGACAGAGCGTACGCAAGAGAGAAAGAGCGTATGGAAGCGAGCAAACGTATCCAGGAGAGAGAGAGAGAGCACGTAAGGGAAAATAAATATCTCCCTTCTATGCCGTGGATACCTTCCAACCGCAAGGAGAAAAAACGAGAGTGGGCGCGCATTTGTCGAGCGCACGGGACGGTCACCCGACGCATACGTCGGGTGACACGTTCCTTCTTTTTTTTATATTGTTAATAAAATACCATAACAGTAACCAGCATGTTGAAGCGGATCCAAAACTCAACCGCGGTCAACTCTCAATTGACCGGGAGCTATGGCCATGGGTGCGTGACGGGCGCATGGATGACACAATCGCGAGTGGTGCATGTGCAGGAGTAGCTGACCAATTTTGAGGGTGGCACAATGTGCCAATAGTTTGTTTTATGATTTTAAGTAGTTTGAATATCATAGAAAATTTGAGAAATGCCATACAAATTTTAGAAATATTAAAAAAAATTCTAGAATATTATTTGATAGGTTTTAGATTGTCTAATGACCTTAAATGATATTAAGTCCTATTGACAAAGATTCACTCATAATTAAGCTTTAATAATTTAATTTAATTAATTAATGTCTCAATTAATTTTGTAAAATGACATTTTACGTAATAATGATCAGGACATTAACTAATGGCTTTGCATAGTGTTGAGAGTATATAAATGTTTTAAATAGTTTAGATGTACTTGTTTATTTTATATAAATTATTTATATGCATAATTCATGTTATTTATTTTATAAAAAATGTAAAATATAAAATTTTAATTTAATATTTAATATTTAAAAATTATAAATTTATATTTTATAGTATAAATGTTATATTATATTAATATCACATATTCACACTATGTACATGTGATGTTTGATTGTGTGAATGTATGGAAATCATAAACTTAGATGTGATTATCATGTTATGGTGATTATTTTATGTGATTGTGTTTAATGGGGCCTATGTACCTCCTCCTCTCTCTATGTAATTCTGTTTGCACATTTTACCTCCCTACATTAATGTACTCCCTTAGGTTAAAACTAAGATTTTTTATTGAGTTATGTACATTTGCAGGTCTGTGTACCATTTGACAAGAAGCTAGTTCATGGAGGAGAGATCGTGACCACTTGGAGAAGCATTCTTTTGAAAGTGGAGGCACACGTACATTGGCATCAGATGCTAACTCTTTTAGTTGCACACTGTTCTGGCTTTAGTGTTGTATGTTAGGGTTAAGTCCATGATCATCCATTTGATTACTTACATATCTGATATGTGAATGTGTGTTACAGTTATAGATATTTGATAATTCAAATATATATATTTGATAACTAACACATAATATTGATGAGACTAAAATAAAATCTATTCTTGTTTTAATTAGGTTGATAAATGTGAGACATTAAGAATGACTTGCATAGCCTTCTGTTGTTATGGACTTAATGAGCCAACCTTAAATTGGATGGGTTTGTTATGCTACCACATGGCTCATTTAGCAAGGGATTGATGCTTATGAGTAAGGCATTTGTCAATGTCGACTCCGAAAACGGGTTTCGGATCGGCACCTCAAAAAGAAGGTGAAAGAGGGAATAGGGGAAAAGGAGTGAATCGGAAAGCACTCGAAAAGCGGTAAAAAGTCCTCACCTCGGTCCCACACTCACATTGATCCCTGAACTTTCATCTCACGGCGTCGCTCGAGCATCGGAGACGGTTCGGGTAATGTGGTAGTAGAGTGAGGAATAGATGAACTTAAAACATGAAAGATGTGGTCGCCAGGAGCCGCGGGCTCCGCTTTATGGAATTGACAAATAAAATAAATTGAATCTGACCATGTACCTTAACATGGGAGAACGGGATATGGGTTCAACCTTCTTCTTCTTCGGCCGGCCGTTGAAGAAGAGTCTCCAACCGTTGCTAGGTTAATCAACCTGTGCAACTAGAACAATAAACCAAGTGAAGAGTTTGGTTAGACTTGTGAGAAGTGTAGTAACTGTAGTAAAAATATAAGAAAGAAGCAATTGGAATCGGACTCACCGGCTTCGGGGTGAGCCTTAACCCTTTTTTGTGTATTTTTTGTGATATAAAATTATGCAAAAATTAAATAAGAATGATGCTAAAATGATTATGGATGAATGATGAAGACATAGAAATTTGAACGGCTCAAATCAGAGCTACAACGGAGAAGATATCACCAATATGGCCGGACAGTGCATTGGACTGAACGTGCCTTGGGTTTGGGGGCGCGGTGCGCGCGCCCTAGGTGTGAGGGCGCGGTCTGTGCACCCTTGGTTCGGGGGCGCGTTGCACTGTCTGGCGCGACTTTGGTGCAGAGCTCACCACGGGCAGTCCCAATGTCAGAATTGAGTGCTGTTTGTTGAAGTAGACAGAAGACTTGGAGAGGAAGAGTTCTTATGTTGATGACCTCTCCAGAATACGCCTTTATAAGTCTGTAAAAATTATGAAAGTGGAGGGATATGAAAAGTCAAACCTGGATGCACGCCCTCAGTGCAGCAATCGCCACGAACAAATGGCAAGTAGGAATCGAGTGCCATCAGTTGGAGATGAAAGAGAACGAAGAGGGGAACAACTTCTATGTTGAAGACCTTTGCAGAAGAAGCTCCAAATTTTCTGCAGAAGCCGATGAAGTTGGTTGATGTAGAATGCACGAATCAGGCATCTCCTTCGCCTTGGGATTGATCTCTCGACGTCGGATCGGCTTTGGACGTCGGGATGGCCTTGGGAGAGAGCTTGGACGACCTTAGGATGAGCTAGGCATGGGGGATTAACCTTGGGTCGTTGAGAGTGGCCCTCAATTTATAGGGGAAGGAAGCCGGTGCAAAATATGGAAACTGGACCGACCGCGCCCCCGCTTTTCAAAGGGGACGAGGGCGTGCAGGGCGCGCCCTCACTTCGGGGGCGCGGTTTGCGCGCCCCCCAGTTTCAAAGAAACCGGGGGCACGGTACGTGTCTCACTACTAAAAATAAACGGAATTTTCCGGAAATTGCTAAAAATCGACTTGACATACGTAACACGCCCCCTAACCGGGGGCACGGTACAAATAATCAAAAATTTTCGGCGGAAACCTTCCAAAAATCTGGTTTAGAAGGTGCTAATCGGGACAATTTTCAATTTTCGGAAACCGACCGCGCCCCTGCTTTTCAAAGGAACCGGGGGCGCGCGCCCCCATTTTGAGGGTGCGCAGGGCGCGCCCTCCCCTTTCAAGGGGAGCGGGGGCGTGGTAGGCTCTCTCTCCTGCGCGCGTGTTCCGCGAGCTGTATCTTGCAAACGGCATGTCCGATTCGGCTCCCGTTTGTTGCGTTGGAAAGAGGAACTTTAACCGCACCTCCTAAAATCGATAAACCAGCCGGAATGACTCCCGAGACGTTCACACAGGGCTTTCTACCGGTTTACCGTCTCACAGAAAGCCGAAACCCGTGACGAAGATCCGAAAGAGCACGGTTCCGGTCGAGAAATCTCAGGTCAACTCGGGATGACTTAAAATGACGACCGAACAAGACCAGTATGATCAAAAAACCCAAAGTCATCGAAAAATCTGAGATTAACCCGGTAAACGTGAACCGAAACTCGGAAAAGCTGGGAAACCCTAAAATTGACCGAACCGGACGTATGGCGATGATTGATGAAAATATTCGGATAGAATCAACTCGGATGACCCGAAAAGACCCGGTGATGACCGGAAAGGCCTAACTTGTGGTCCGGGATAGCCGTGTCAGTACAGATCGAAAAAGCCATAACGAAAGCCGTCATTGACCGACGCCTACCGAAATGACTTCTCGAAAACCCTGAATGTTATGGAACACATGCGGGACTCCCGAGACCTTCAATTATGGACCATTCAAGGTCGGTCATCGAGCAGGCTTCGTGTTTTTATAGTTCACGCGCGGCTCTCGCTTGAAGGTTTCAGCATCATTCCAGAAATCATTGGTCCATTCTCAACTTGCGCGGAGCTCCACCCATGTCCTTAGCTCATGTCCACGAGGTAATCCGAATCAGGTAACGGTCAAATAAGAATATCGCCTATGGAATAAGAGTCTAGGGCTCCGAATCAGGCCAATTTGGCGTGTCTACAGCTTGCCTCGCCTTGATGTCGGCTTTGCAAGGGAATGGCATGTTGCGGAGCGAAGTGAAATGTAGAGAAAGCGTAGCGAAGCGAGATGGATCGTAGTAGAATGTAGTGGAGCAAAATGGTGATGGACTAAAAAGGTGGCATCAAGGTGTAGATATAGACACGCTTAACGACCAGATTTGGCAAGACGAATCTCCTCAAGTCTCCTAGTTAACCGCCGTGTTTCATCAAGTCTTCCTATGTTCGATTGGTAAAAGATGTGCCATTGGCACGAGATAAGAATAGCCAACCCCCAACGCGGTGGGGAGTCCCCGAAACATGGGTTCGTAGGTTCATCATCAGCCGGTAACCCGATCTTTGCGGTGTTCCTTTACTGTGATGGGCTAAACTTTAAAAAGAGATTTTTTTTGAAAAAGTAAAAGAATACCAATCGAGCACATTCAGGCTCTTAGATTCATTTAAGTCTTTCAAGAGACAAGATTCGATTTGGAATGGAATGATCTCAGATTCTGAAAGACAAATGTTTAAGCATAGACCGTGAAGATAGTGATGGTGCAAGTTCTGATTGAATAGAATGCCCTTGGCGGGATGAATTGGCTGCCATGGTGGATGAATAGCAAAGAAGTGTTGCAATGGCCACAGTGGTGATGGAGGATTTGGAGGTATAAGGTGATTACCGAACACGGTGGGATTAACAGACACGGTGGGATATTTAGAGAGGTTGGTGGGACTAGAAAACATGGTGGAATTAGAAAACACGGTGGGATTTAGAATGATCGAGAGAGTGAGAAGGTGAAGTTTAGGAAATGATGTATGCAATGACAAAACAAAATGTAATGCAATTAACGCTACATGATGCATGCTGGGCTCAATAAAACAAGATAAAACTTGTATAACAAATAGTTGAAGATATAAATTGTCTATGAGGTCAAGATACCCATTCGGGAACCATCGTCCCTCACAGCACAACTTTGGGTTATCTGTGAGCATCAGAGATGAACCGACCGTCGTAGATTTTGATGAAGGGGATCTCGGGTCAAGTCTTCTCCACACTCACGGTCTTCAACAATAATGCATAGAATAATAATACACGACTAACGACTTATATGTTAGCCGGTAAGAAATGGGGGTCTCCCATGTCCATTCTTCCATTTCTGTGAGCATTTTCTTGGCCACTCCTTCGGAGCATCGCCAGAACGAGGCGGTTGCGGCGGTATTTGTGGACATGGTTTCCATGCCTTCTCCACGTGGTCGTTCTCCTGGAGTCGGTGGCAACAGACGCTGATATCTGTAGCAGGCTTAATCTTCTTCTGGTGTTGTAGCTGCTTTTCTTCCTTGTTATAGCACTTCTTGCTTCAGTGTTGTTTGATTTGCTTGACATTTCTGAAAAGGATTGTTAGTATCGCATTCTGGCTTGGCCCCTTGCGAGTTTGTCAAGGGGCGAAGCCTTCCCAAGGATGCAAACAATAATGAAATTAAATGATAGATGTAGGGTAAGAAATATACCTGCTGGCGAGACCTCCCCCCTCCTTAACTCGTGTTTCTTTCTTGCTATGGTGAGAGTCACTCCCTTCTTGATCTTAGAATCCTGAAATACTTAATGAAGGGGATTAAATCTTCACCATGGCTTATCTCTTTGCCTATTGCTGTCTGCCTTGACTTAGGTCAAAGAGAGGAGCCTTCTTAACAAGGTGTAATAACCTAAATGACCGAAATGAAATGGTTAAGAGAACTTACCTATCATTGAGAGAACCTTCTCCTCTTATTTTAAAGTCCCTGAAAACACTTGATAAAAGAGGATTAGATCTTCACAACGACTCATCCCTTTGCCTATTATGGCCAACTTTGACTTAGGTCAAAGGGAGGAGCCCTCTTAATGGGGTGATAATGAAGGTAAATATGCAATGCGGAAATGAAACATGCAAGACATAAAGATAAACATGAATGCTAGCAAAGGCAAAAATCAAGGTTATGCCAAGTTAGATGATGCATTTTTTAGATTTTTAGAAAGTATTCATTTTTTTTTTAAAATATTCAACTTTTTTTTTGGATTTTTGAAAATATTCAATATTTTTTTGGATTCTTGAAAAATATTCAATTTTTTTGGATTTTTGAAAATATTCATTTTTTTTGGATTTTTGTGGAGAATGTGCCGGTATTGAAACAATTCATCGATCTTTGAGTGTTAATCAAGATTGAAGCGATAAACACCACGTGAAAATAAGGTTCCCTACCCAGAATCTTTCTTGCCCTCTTCTCTTGATCGGTTTGGATTCCCCCTGAGTTTGGATAGTTTTCCCTACCTTAGGGTTTTAAGATGGAAGAATAATAAAGGAAGTCTTTGATAGGATTTGGGGGTGTTGAGGTGGGTTTCTCTACTCATGCCCAAATTGCTCGTTGGGGTTCGGCCTCTTCGGGTCTTTTCTACATGTGGCACTTACTTAGACAAGTCTTTGACCTGTGGGGTCATTGCCCATCTTTTGGTGCCTGTTCTTCATTTTCTATTCTTCCGGGTACTCATTCAGACAGGCCCATATTTGTTTAAACCTGTGGGGTTCATTGCCCATCTTTTGGCACCCTTTTGCACCCTATGATACGGCCTCCTACTAAGGTGGCGGGCATTTTCGATACTATCCTCCTCTAGTCCCCTTCACCTTTTTCGGACCGAATAGAAGAGAATAGGGTAAGGTTTCCTTTCCGCCTTCAGGGTTCTGCCTTGCCTCTCTCGAGTGTTGGGCTATCTGGATTCTGGGATCGGGAGGTGTTGTGTGTGCAGGGTGATGTCTACCCTTGACTTCTAGCTATAACCCTTGGATCGATGACTTAAATTCATATATGAAATTCTCCATTTTCTTTTCTAAGGAAAATATTTTTTGAGGTAAACTTCGTTCATGGATGGTTCAATTTTTCTCCATCAGCATTGGTTAGCTCATATGCATTACCTGGATATTTTTCAGTTATAACAAAAGGCCCTTCCCAGTTAGGTTGCAACTTGGAGCAGGGACCACCCGGCTTAACGAATATGCATTTGACTACCATCTCACCAATTTCAAACTTTCTCTCTACCACCCTCTTTTGATAAAACCTTTTCAATCGGTTCTGATAAGTCCGGGCATGCTCGAAGGCAGCCAACCTTCTTTCATCTAGGAGTTCAAGTTGTGCAAGGAGAGATTCTCGCCTCTCATCGACAGGGATGTCCCTATCGAGTTGAACTCGGAGTGATGGAAGGAGTACTTCGTACGGGACCACCGCTTCCATCCCATATGCGAGAGCATACGGGGTTTGACTAGTGGGGGTCCGTACAGAGTATGATAAGCCCATAGGGCATCTACAAGCTTATCTGGCCAGTCTGCGAACTTGCTAGACTTACAGGTTTTCTTGATGATTTTAATCAAAGTTTTGTTAGTGGCTTCTGCTTGACCATTGCCTTGCGGGTAATAAGGAGATGAATGATGCAATGCAATGCGGTACCTATTGCAAAGAGCACGCAGATCTTGAGAGAGAAATTGTGGTCCGTTGTCGGTGATGATGTCGCTGGGTATCCCGAACCTGACAATGATGTTGTGTTTGATGAAGGAGCACAGTGTTGATGCCTTGATCTCCACGAACGCTTCCGCTTCTGCCCACTTGGTGAAGTACTCTATTGCCGTCAGGATGAATGATTTGGAACGGATTTCAAAGTTAAGATCACTTAGAGAGCCAATGATGTCGAAATCCCACATGGCGAAGGGCCATGGGGCATGAATTAGATGAAAGGAAGATGCGGGAGAATGGATCTTGTCGGCATGAAGTTGGCAAGAATGACAGTGCCGGACAAGGATAGAGCAATCCTCTTCTAGGGTTGGCCAATAATACCCCTGCGTGATGATTTTCTTGGCAAGAGCTTGAGCATTGACATGCATGGCCCCCACAGACCCCAGAATGTGCTTCCTTAAGCACCAATTCTGCCTCTTCTTCATCAACACATCTAAGCAAGATCCCACTCAAGCTCCTCTTGTAGAGCACCCCCCTAGGATGGTATACCTCTGGGATACTCTTCTGATGTCCTTCTTTTCTTTTGCATTTGATCCAGGTGGATATGTCTGATCTTGACAATACCTTGCAATCTCATCAAACCAAGGCTTCTCACCTTCATCTAACTCTTCCAACTCGACTAGAGATACTTTCTCTTTCTGCTCTAGATATTCCTTTCTACCAAATCTCTTATTGACCTTCAAAAATTGCCCATCCTTAATCGCTGGCATCGACCTTCTACGGACATGGATAGTCCGCACCTGTCTACCTAGCGGGACTGATAGAGATGAAGTTAAGGAGGCAAGGGCATCATCAAGGATGTTCTGAGCTCGAGGAACATGGACAAAACTGAGTTTGGAAAAGAGTTAATGTAGCAAGAGGTGAGTTCTTGTTAAGGTTTGAGGTTTGGATGAGAAGTTCGGTATTTGGTTAAGACTTGGCGAAGAATTAGTTGGCTATCACCTATCACCCTCAATTCCGTGGCACCATAGAAATGAGCGGCCTCCAGCCCGGCCAGCAAGGCTTCGTATTCAACTATATTGTTGGTTGCTGGGAAGTCAAGCTGAAATGCCTGTGGAATGGTGACACTCTCGGGTGATAGAAGAATGATTCCTATTCCCTTACCGTGTGAATTCAGAGCCTCGTCAAAATATAATGTCCAAAGATGGGAAGATCGGATCAACATTAGTTCGTCATCCGGGAGCTCCGATTGGACCGGGTCAAAGAGGGGTATAGGGTGATGGGCTAGATGTTCAGCAATGGCATAGCCCTTAATCGCCTTCTGGGGGACATAGGTGATATCAAACTGGGAAAGGAAGCTCTGCTAACAACCTAACCGATCAGTTAGAACAGTTTTCTCTAGAAGGAATTTGATGTGATTGATGTGGGCAATAATATTGACCTCATGAGCTAAGAAATAGTGTTTAAGCTTCTGAACTACCCAGACTAGTGCAGCACAGGTCTTCTCCACTACAGTATACTTTTGCTCACATGGATCAAAGATCTTTGACAAGTAGTAAGTTGCCCTCTCTTTTCCTTCTTCATCCACTTGTGCAAGGACTGCCCCAAGAGAATTCTCCAAAACCGAGATATACAAAACTAAGGGCTTGCCAGGGACTGGTGGTCTAAGCACAAGGGGACTAGCCAGGTATCTTTTCAATCCATCGAATGCATCCTGGCACTTCGAATCCCATTTGAACTCGGCCCCTGCCTTGGTCAACTCATAGAAAGGTTTACACCTTTGGGAGTGTTGTGAGATGAACCGGCGAACAAACTGTAGCCTCCCGATTAATCCTCAAAGTTTTTTCATATTTCTTGGAGGAGGCATACCAATGATTGCTTTGGCCTTGTTTGGGTCGATCTCTATGCCCATTTTTGCTCACTATGAACCCCAATAACTTTCCTGAGGATACTCCAAACATGCATTTCTTTGGGTTCATCTTCAATTTATATTCCCTAGCCCTTTGCAAGACCTTTCTTAACACTTCCGGGTGATTTTCTCGGCTTTTGGACTTAACGACCAGGTCATCCACGTACACCTCTACACGGGTATGCATCATGTCGTGAAAGATAGCCATCATTGCCCTCTGATAGGTAGCACCAGCATTCTTTAATCCAAAGGGCATGACGACATAGCAGTAGGTTCCCAAGGTGTAGTAAACGAGGTCTTCTCCTGATCCTCTTCGGCCAACCGGATTTGATTATAACTGGAATAGCCATCCATGAATGACAACATCTCGAATCCAGCAGTGTTATCAACCAGTACATCAATATGAGGTAGAGGAAAGTCATCTTTAGGACACGCTCGGTTTAAGTCCCTGAAGTCTATACAGATCCGAACTCTACCATCCTTCTTCATGACAGGGACTATGTTTGCCACCCATTGCGGATAAAGGACAACCTTAATGAATCTTGTTTGATGTAACTTGTCGACCTCTTCTTTCATCTTAAGTGCAACATCTAGGTGGAATCTCCTTAATTTTTGTTTGACCGGGGTAGCTCCAGGTTTCAAAGTTAGACGATGTTCAACTAACGAGTTGTCTAACCCCGGCATGTCTTCGTATGTCCATGCGAACGTGTCCTTAAATTCTTCCAAAATTTCAATTAAACTTTGTTCCTCAGTGGGAGTGAGGTTTGCACTTAGAAGGATTGTCTTGGGATCTTCCGGTGTTCCAAGATTCAGTTCTTTTGTCGGTTTATCCACCGTGGCTAATGGTTCTTCAAACCTTTTAAGTCCAGATGTATACGCATCAGCCAAGTCCTCAATTCCATCCTCGAAATTAGGATCCTTTTATGATAAAACCTCGTAAACTCTCAGTGTATGATCTACATTGAATTCATCCTCATATCGGATTTCATCAAGCTGGATAGCATTTTCCAAAAACCTTGGCAGCCTTGCGCATTTCTTGCATTTTTGAGCTATTTGCTGGAGATATCTTTCTGGAACACGTTTGCCTCGAATTTTCTTCTTTCCTATACTAACTACTCCTAAAGAAGATGGAATTGGAAAGGTGGTATCTACAGTGGGTGAAGGATCGAGTAGATCGATCAGTGAGTTAGGGAAGAGGGGTCCCTAGTTGGGAGCACCCTCCGTGACAAGTAGAGACGTCTCCTCAACGAAAAATTGAGTTTGCGAGAATACGTTTTTTTGGGTATTTTGGGTATTTTCAATAACAAAAAGAAAATGAGCCGGTGGGGCTCGAAAGTAGAAAGCTTAAGTAAAAGAGAGAAAAATGGGCTCGCGGGCCCTACAATGGCAAGAAATGGGCGCATGGGCCCAAAGCTAGAAAAGAAACCTAAGGGGCACGTGGGCCCAATTGGTGGGCACGTGTGCCCAAAGTAAGAAAAAGAATCTAAAGGGCACGCGGGCCCGATTGGTGGGCACGCGGGCCCAATTGGTGGGCACGCGGGCCCAAGGTTGTTGGATTGAAATGGGCATAGAAGCCCAGTGGAGTAAGAAGATTTGAATGGGCTCTCAGGCCCAGTGATCAGTTCAGGTGGCCATTTTGGCCCAGAAGTAGGAATTGGGCTAGATAGCCCATCAAGTGAATCTAGGAGGGAGAGCATGATGACTTTGAAATATGTGACCGTAGGATACGGCTCATGTGGGATGTTGTTTGGAGGTGAGTTTGAGTGGACAAGTTGTTTTGAGATGGACTTGCCCTCGACTGGTTCTTCCTCCTCTATGAACAACCGAGCAAAAGATGAACTCAGGTTGTCCACTTCCTCATCTTGCTCTGGTGCCTTCTTCCTCTTGACTGGTTCTTCTTCTTTGTCCCCAGCCATCATCATGGTCTCCCCTTTGATAAAGAATTTTTGGTGTCCCATGACATTTTTTGGCCGGTAGACCATCCGCGGAGTGAAACTGGGCTCATAGCCAAGCCTGTGTCTCTTTGGTCTTTGTACGACTTTAATGGGGTGCACAACCCCCTGCAGCTCCTTTCCCAACCCCTTTCTTGGCTGATAGCCCATCCCTTTCATCATCCGCCATGCAACTGTATCTGGAGGTGTGGTTAACATCATGACCTCGGGTAGCTCTGTAGTGGAAACCAACGGCCGGACAAATTTTGATATTGGCAGTGCAGAAGAGGGGTCATCCACGTCATTCAGAATGGGGATGTTGGTTACTTTAATCACCTGGCCCTTGTATGGGAACTTCAGACACTGATGATTAGTGGAGGCAACAACTCCTATTGCCTCAAGGTACGGGCGTCCAAAAATAGCTTTGAATGTAGGGTCCAGTTCTAGAACATGAAACTCGGCGGTGACAGCACACAGTCCGAGCCCTACTTCCAACATAACCACCCCTCGTGCTGGCTTCCGGGAGTTGTCATAGGCTGTCACCGTGACGGTAGAAGGCTCGATTTCTTCATCGGAGATGCCGCAAAGTTGCAATGTTTCTGGCGGCATGACATTTATAGATGCTCCGGTGTTAATCAAGCAGGACTTGATCTCCACGCCTCGGATGACTACTGCAACACACATGGCGTACTTTCTGATCTCTGGCCATGCCAACTCATCCTTCGTAAATGTGAGTGCCGGATGTTCACTCCTCGGGGTCAAGACAGTAATGATCTTTTCGGGTGGGAGGTCCTCATTGACCATGACCCGCTGCAAGTATTGTTGTAGAATGTCCTGATGATTCTTCGACCTCTTTATCAGCTCCAGAATTGAAATCCGTGCCGGCATTTTGTACAAGTGCTTCAATAAGTCATATGCCGTGCCGAGCAACGGTTCTTCCACTGCCTCCTCTTCTACTTGCTCCTGTGATTGCATCCCGGCCTGGGGGAAGACCCTTTGGAACATCCTTTCGCTACGAAGTACCGGCGCCAGCATGGTGATAGAAATGTATGCCCTACAAGCCAATCATATATGATATGATTCGACATTTCTAGAAATATCTCATTCAATTAATTAGGCAAATCTTCATTATAAGCTCTTATTAGAAGCGAATATCATAATGAAGTCCTTGATCAAATACAATGATGATTAAATCATGATGAGATCATGATAATGAGATTGATCATCTAGAGGTATTTGACCTAAATGTTCCTAGTCATAGGATACTTGAGACGGGACATCAAGGATCCGGATAGACTAGTGTATGTGATGTCTTCTCATGTGATGAGGACGACCGATCTCATTGGTCATTAGTGTGGAGACACTGAGATACACATACGGGTGCTCATTAGTTGAATGAGTTCACTGAACTGACCGAATTAGAAACCCTGAATGGTATCTTACCGAACTGTCTATCAGGGTCTTCTATCATCACGGTTGCATGGTTGGACCTTTGACCTGAGTCGCCAAAGATGCCTTGTTGGGTGGAACTTGTGCTTTGACCATTGACTTATGGATCACAATTTAGATGGTCCTATATAGCGATGGATCGGGTACAAGGAAAATCCGATGGAGGCAATTGAGCGGACAACAAGGGATCGTCCACTCTCGGTAAGTGAGAATGAATGTCCTATGGGATAGTACTCTAAATCCCTGGCCAGGGTAGATAGGATAATTGGAAAAGGAGTTTTCCAATTGATCCAATTCCGAGTACAAGATCCTATAGAGTCGGTACACTAAGGAGTTGACAGTCGATGCCGTACTCCTTTCCGACCGGGACATTGGATGGATAAGGGTTTATATCCATGTGGTAACTGATGATGGAAAGGCTCAATGGAGATGATATTATCCCCATAGCCATTTGGGATCATGGGATGTGGCTTGTACCCTTCATGATCGGTAGGCCGATTAATCTGTTATCGGATAACGGATTTAATTAAATTAAATAGAATTGTTCTATTTTATTTAGGCCTCAACCAAATAGGTTATTGGGCCTAGTGGGTCACACACAAAAGGACTTATCCACAAGTTCAGGGGCAAGGGCGTAATTTATAGAGATTTTGGGTTTTTATGAAAAATTCCATAATTCTCTATAAATACTAATGGTTTCAGCCAAACCCAATCAAGCCAAGGGTGAAAACCACGTCCCAAGTCTCCTCCCTACCTCCTCCTCTCTTTAGAAGGTGTCCATGGTCTATGGAGCTCCGTTCGGGAAGAGTTCTCGAGGCCGGCGCGAAGGGAGAGCCTGCTGTGGATGAAGTTCGTGTGGATACTGCTGGAGACCGGACACTTGAACGGTTTGTAAAGCTTTAGAAGCTCATCTCCTTCCTCTCCATGGGATTATATGAATCCCTATCAGGTATATTCGAACCCGATTTGATCGGTTTTCGATTTTCGTCGTTCGGTTCTGATTGAGACGGATTCTAAAGGAACCCATAGGAATCGTCGCTTCCGCTGTTCCTAATTTTAATGGACGATTCCTTACACATGGTTGGGGGGAGTGGTGATGATGGTGATGGTTGGGTTGATTGGTATGTTGAGGAGCCCGTGGTAGGTAGGGGTGGTGAGGATCGGATGATGAGGGGTCGTGGATTGGTGGAGGCCGGTATGTTGGGTGATGGTTGGGGTGTTGGTGGTGACGGTCTAATGATGAGTGGTCGTGGAGTGGTGACTAGTGGGTTGGGTGATGGTCGGATAATGAGAGGCCGAGGGGTGGTGGAGGCTGGTAGGTTAGGTGATGTTTGGGGTGTTGGTGACGGTCTAATGATTAGACGTCAAGGAAGATTAATTGTGGTTGGTAGGTTAGGTGATGGTTGTGGTGCTGGATGGGATGCTGGTGGCGGTCTAATGATTAGGCGCCGTGGAGGGTTGATGGTTGTTGGGGGCAATGGTGTTTGGGTAGTTTGTGGGCTGGGGGCAGCTCTCGGTATGGAGAGTATGGTGCGGTTTGTAGGTGGGGTTGGTATGGCGGGCATGGAGGTGATTTTATCCTCGACCTGCCAACCCTGGGAATGGTGGGTTGACTCCTCGATGGCGGAGTGGATGAGGCCGAGTCGTTGGTTCGGTGGTGCTGGTGCCGGTGCTTGTACGGGTGCATGTACCAGGAGCGGATCTTGGACTATGCCCAGGCCGGGCTGCTGTTGTGCTTGCTGTCGCCGTGGTTGATTTTGACGTGCCTTCATTGCTTGAATAGATTCTCCCATCTATGCCCAGTCAATGTTCCCTTGATCATTGAAGTCATGGATGTAGTCTTTAAACTGGAAACATACATCCACTGTGTGCCCAGGATACCGATGATAAGCGCAGTACTTGGTTGTGTCAACATTTGCCGGCCATCCTTCTCTCTCCTTTGGAAGTTCCAACTGCTGTTCAGCCATTAGTGCATTAAAGATATCCGTGAGGGAGAACGGCAGTTGAGGATAGTACTCTCTCTCAGGTCCCCCCTCCCAGGTCGGTTGGCTGGTGGTGGCACTTGGTTGTAAGCTTGTTGTTGTGGTTGTGGTCGGTTGTAGACAGGTTGTTGTTGAGGCGCTCGGTTGTAGGCATTTGGTTGCTGGGGCGCTCGGTTGTAGGTGGGTTGCTGTGGTGGTGCTCGGTTGTATGCAAGTTGCTGTTGGGGCTGAGGAGCTGGTTGAGAAGCTGGGCGGTATTGTTGATTGGGTGGTGGGTCATGGTATTGGCTTTGGCGATACCCACCCTGGTTTACCCATGACATTGATGCTCTCATTGTTTACTACCCCTTCGATGGTGGGTCCTACAGGTGTAGGCTTTCTAGTGTTACGGGGCTTGGTGTCGAATGGGTTGATCATGGATGCGTCCTTAAAGTGGGCTTGGAGGTAGCGGGTGCTATCACACAACTCACTCATGGTTGTTGGGCGGTGCATGATCAGGAGGTTGCGAAGGTTGGGCGTGGCGTTCCCGTTGAGCATTCTCACCTGCTCCCCCTCTGAGATGGTATCCACTAGCCTTTCAGCCATTCCCCTCCACCGATCAGCAAATCTGGCAAAGTCCTCATCCGGCCTCATCTTTTCGGCAATTAAATCAGTTATCGAGCAGGCTGGCCCCACCCGATCCTTGTACCTCTGTAGAAACTTCGCCTTGACAATGTCGAAATCCGCTGCCTCAATGGAATCAAGAGAATAGAAACAGTCCAGGGCGGATCCCTCCAATGACCGACGGACTAGGAAGGCAAGGGCTTTGCGGTCATTTTTCCAGAACGCGGAGTCGTAGAGATAGCTCTTTAGATGGTTGAAAGGATTACCAGTCCCATTGTAACGTTGAAAGACTGGTATCTCTGAAGGAGGAAGGTGTAGAACTGGGAAGGATGGGACAGAGATTTTAGGGATGGCTTTAGAATCGAGGCGGTGCCTCATCTCTTCAAAGCGCTCATCCATCTGGTTAAGTTTGTTCATTAATGCCTGGGTGAGGCTGGATTCTTGAGCCACGAAAGCAAAGTGTTTAGGTGATTGAGTTGGAAGAGGTAGGTTGGAAACAGGAACTGGCATAGAATTAAATGAATGCCCCAGGAGAAGAGATGATTTGGGGCCTGACTGCTGATTGAGGTGGTGAGGGGGCTTGATTTCCCTTGACCGGATCTTGATTGGCGGGCATCTTGCCCTTCGTCAAGGATTGCACAAGCGAAAATGATTCAGGGTCTAGATGAAGAGATAGACCCTGGAGGAGTTGCTCCACGCTAAGTGAAGCAGGTTGATGAGTAGGATTCTGAATTTCTGGCTCCCTGACGGCGTTGACATGACCCTCTGGTTGGACCATGGGTTGTTGCAGCTCGTAGTGGCCCGTCTCGTACTCCTCTTCTTGGCCGTACTAGTCCGACATCCCGATGTGTCTTCCGGAACATAGTGTTATGGGCATCCTGTCAAATTTTCTTAAAAAAAATGGTTGAAAGAAAGCAAATGAAAGGTGTAAATGCAAAGAGACTTTTTTTGTTTGGTTATGATTGTTTGTTTGATTTGATTTGGTTTCACTTTGGTTGTTTGGCAAGCAAGTTGAACACAAAAATTAAAAGGGATTTTTTTGTTTTTTGTTTTAGGTGTTTTGAAAGAAGAGAAATTTTTTTGGTTGTTTTCAATTTTTGTGAACAAACAAGTTATGCAAACAAGGTTTTAAAAATGACTACTCAACAATTTTTTTAGGTTGAAACCTTAGATTAGATTGATTGTTAGCAATTGTTCACTCAAATGGGTATGATTCCTATTGCTTCAATCTTCAAGACCTAAGGTTATCACTCAATCACCATGAGTAGGTACTTGGGTTCTTCGGGTTTTGGGAAGTGGTACAACTGGCCCAATCGTGTGGAGAGGAATACTCCACGGATAGGGACTTATGGAGGTCTTGATGGAAACCACCAAATCAACTAGGAAGGAATATCCCAGAAAATAGGTTAGAATCCACCAAGAAGGTGTTTGGAGGGTGAGGGTGTGTAGGCTAATGCAAAAATGAAAAATGGAGGGTGTAAGGAGAAGAAGCAATCAATATGCAAACATGAATGAAGCTATTAAATAAATCAAGCAAGTGAATGCAATCAAGACAAGCAATGATGTAAACAAGTAACTAGCAACTAGCAACTAAAAGGTAGTTCGCGTGGGAACCGGCTTGTGTTGGAGTGTCCAATTGGGGACAAATCTGAAGTAAAGGTAAAAGGTTGGTCCATGCGGGGACTGATTTGAAACTAAAGTGGCTCACATGGGAGCCGAGTTTTGAAAAGGGTAGGTGGTTCACGTGGGAACCGGTTTTTGAAGGAAAAGAGGTGGTTCACGCGGGAACCGGTTTGTTTGATTGGAAAAAGAAAAGGAGGGCCACGTGGGGCCAATCTAATTGGTGCAAAGGGGTGGTCCACGCGGGGACCGATCTGAAAGTGAGTTGGTTCACGCAGGAATCGGTTTAGAAAAGGTTTTGGTTCACACGGGAACCGGTTTTAATGAAGAAAGGGGTGGTTCACGCGGGAACCGGTGTAAGAGTTGACAAAATAGAAAGAGAGCCACGTGGGGCCAATCTAAAGGTGCTTTAAAGAGGTGGTCCACGTGGGGACCGATCTGAAAATAAGTTGGTTCACGCGGGAACCAAGTTGGAAAAGAAAGGTGGTTCACGTGGGAACCGGTTTATAAGAAGAAAACTGGTTCACGCAGGAATCGGGTTGAAATTAAAAACAAGTAACTCAAGTCCACATGGGGGACAATCTTAAAGAAAGAGTAAACAGCAAGTTTAAAGGTAAATTGACATGGAAAAGGTAAAGGACAAGCTGGTTCGCGCGGGAACCAAGTTGGAAAACAACTAGTTGCACGAATCAATCAAGCTAGCACGGTTGAAGACATTGGTTGTCCCACCGTGGTCGCCAAAAAGCTGTCGACTCCGAAAATGGGTTCTGGATTGGCACCTCATAAAGAAGGTGAAAGGGGGAATAGGGGAAAAGGAGTGAATCGGAAAGCACTCGGAAAGCGATAAAAAGTCCTCACCTCGGTCCCACACTCACATTGATCCCCGAACTTTCATCTCACGGCGTCGCTCGAGCACCGGAGATGGTTCGGGTCATGTGGGAGGAGAGTGAGGAATAGATGAACTTAAAACACGAAAGATGTGGTTGCCAGGAGCCGCGGGCTCCGCTTTATGGAATTGACAAATAAAAGAAATTGAATCTGACCGTGTACCATAGCGTGGGAGATCGGGATATGGGTTCAACCTTCTTCTTCTTCGGCCGGCCGATGAAGAAGAGTCTCTAATCGATGCTAGCTTGATCAACCTGTGCAACTAGAACAATAAACCAAGTGAAGAGTTTGGTTAGACTTGTGAGAAGTGTAGTAACTGTAGTAAGAAGATAAGAAAGAAGCAATTGGAATCGGACTCACCGGCTTCGGGGTGAGCCTTAACCCATTTTTTGTGTATTTTTTTGTGATATAAAATTATGCAAAAACTAAATAAAAATGATGCTAAAATGATTATGGATGAATGACGAAGACATAGAAACTTGAACGGCTTAAATCGGAGCTAAAACGGAGAAGATATCACCAATATGGCCGGACAGCGCATTGGACTGAACGTGCCCTGGGTTTGGGGTGCGGTGGGCGCGCCCTAGGTGTGAGGGCGCGGTTTGCGCTCCCTTGGTTCGGGGGCACTTTGCACTGTCTGGCGCGACTTTGGTGCAGAGGTCACCATGGGCAGTTCCAATGTCAGAATTGAGTGCCGTTTGTTGCAGTAGATATAAGACTTGGAGAGGAAGAGTTCTTATGTTAATGACCTCTCCAGAATACGCCTGTAGAAGTCTGTAAAAATTATGAAAGTGGACAAATATGAAAAGTAAAACCTGGATGCACACTCTCAGTAAAGCAATCGCCACGAACAAACGGCAAGTCGGAATTAAGTGCCGTCAGTTGGAGATGAAACATGACAAAGAGAGGAACAACTTATATGTTAAATACCTTTGTAGAAAAAGCCCAGAATTTTATGCAGAAGCAGATGAAGTTGGTTGATGTAGAATGCACGGATCAGGCTTCTCCTTGGCCTCGGCATCGATCTCTCAACGTCGGATTGGCTTTGGACATCGGGACGGCCTTGGGAGAGAGCTTGGACGACCTCAGGACGAGCTAGGCATGGAGGATTAACCTTGGGTCATTGAGAATGGCCCTCAATTTATAGGGGAAGGAAGCCGGTGCAAAATATGGAAACTGGACCGACCGTGCCCCCGCTTTTCAAAGGGGATGAGGGCGTGCAGGGTGCGCCCTGAAACCAAGGGCGCGCAGGGCGCGCCCTCACTTCGGGGGAGCGGTTTGCGTGCCCCCCAGTTTCAAAGTAACCGGGGGCGCGGTACGCGTCTCACTGCTAAAAATCGATGAAATCTTCCAGAAATTGCTAAAAATCGACTTGACATACGTAACGCGCCCCTGAACCAGGGGCGCGGTACAAATAATCAAAAATTTTCGGCGGAAACCTTCCAAAAATCTGGTTTAGAAGGTGCTAATCGGGGCAATTTCTGATTTTTGGAAACTGACCACGCCCCAGTTTGAGGGCGCACCCTCCTCTTTCAAGGGGAGCGGGGCGCGATAGACTCTCTCTCCTACGCGCGTGTTCCGCGAGCCGTATCTTGCAAACGGGATGTCCGATTTGGCTCTCGTTTGTTGCGTTGGAAAAAGGACCTTCAACCGCACCTCATCAAGTTGATAAAACAGCTGGCATGACTCCCGAGATGTTCACACAGGGCTTTTTGTAAGAAATCATCCATGAAATTTTGGTGCAGCGGAAGCGACGATTCCTATGGGTTTCATTAGAATCCGTCTCAATAAGAACCAAACGATGAAAATCAAAAACCGATCAAATCGGGTTTGAATATACCTGATAGGGATTCATATAATCCCATGGAGAGGAAGGAGATGAGCTTCTTAAGCTCTACAAATCGTTCAAGCATCCGGTCTCCAGCAGTATCCACACGAACTTCATCCACAGCAGGTTCTCCCTTCGCGCCGGCCTCGAGAACTCTTCCCAAATGGAGCTCCATCGACCATGGACACCTTCTAGAGAGAGGATAAGGTAGGGAGGAGGCTAGGGACGTGGTTTTCACCCTTGGCTTGATGGGGTTTGGCTGAAACTATTAGTATTTATAGAGAATTATAGAATTTTTCATAAAAACTCAAAATCTCTATAAATTACGCCCTTGCCCCTGTACTTGTGGATAAGTCCTTTTGTGTGTGACCTACTAGGCCCAATAACCTATTTGGTAGAGGCCTAAATAAAATAGAACAATTCTATTTAATTCTAATTAAATCCGTTATCCGATAACAGATTAATCGGCCTACCAATCATGAAGGGTACAAGCCACATCCCATGATCCCAAATGGCTATGGGGATAATCTCATCTCCATTGAGCCTTTCCATCATCAGTTACCACATAGATATAAACCCTCATCCATCCAATGTCCCGGTCGGAAAGGAGTACGGCATCGACTGTCAACTCCTTAGTGTACCAACTCTATAGGACCATGTACTCGGAATTGGATCAATTGAAAAACTCCTTTTCCAATTATCCTATCTACCCTGGCCAGGGATTTAGAGTACTATCCCATAGGACATTCACTCTCACTTACCGAGAGTGGACGATCCCTTGTTGTCCGCTCAATTGCCTCCATCGGATTTTCCTTGTACCCGATCCATCGCCATATAGGACCATTTAAATTGTGATCCATAAGTCAATAGTCAAAGCACAAGTTCCACCCAACAAGGCATCTTTGGCGACTCAGGTCAAAGGTCCAACCATGCAACCGTGATGATAGAAAACCCTGATAGACAGTTCGGTAAGATACCATTCAGGGTTTCTAATTCGGTCAGTTCAGTGAACTCATTCAACTAATGAGCACCTGTATGTGTATCTCAGTGTCTCCACACTAATGACCAATGAGATCGGTCGTCCTCATCACATGAGAAGACATCACATACACTAGTCTATCCGGATCCTTGATGTCCCGTCTCAAGTATCCTATGACTAGGAACATTTAGATCAAATACGTCTAGATGATCAATCTCATTATCATGATCTCATCATGATTTAATCATCATTGTATTTGATCAAGGACTTCATTATGATATTCGCTTCTAATAAGAGCTTATAATGAAGATTTGCCTAATTAATTGAATAAAATATATCTAGAAATGTCAAATCATATCATATATGATTGGCTTGTAGGGCATACATTTCTCTCAATCTCCCACTTGCACTAAAGCCAATCACCCATCTGGCTGATCTATATCAGCTCGAGGTGAAGCTCAAACACTCTTTGAGTAACTGCTTTAGTTAGTGGATCTGCAATGTTATTAATGGTAGATACTTTATCTTTAATTATATCTCTATAAGTTGCAATCTCTCTGATTGTATGGTATCACCACAGAAGTTCTAAACTTCTGATGAGACATCGGCTCTACTCCATTGTTTTCTCAAAACAATGATACACTTCAGAGAAAATTGAGACAATCCCATATCTAATATGTAGATGAAAAACTTCATCTAGACTACTTCTCAAGTAGTGTGAAACTACTATGTAAACTTGTTTACATGTGTTGTAGAACTTACAGTGTTCTATCACGTAGAACTCTTTCAGCTCACTGCACCACCATTATTCTGACTTAATATCAAATTTATTTGATTAGAAACTTGTGTTTGTAAAACTACAAGACTTCAAGTCTTATCCTCCAGTGTATAGAGATACATTCTCAGTGCTTCTCAAGTACCAAATGATATATCTCTAAACTATCCAATGACTTTCACTTAGATCTTCTTGATGAATGATCATTACACTTAGAGCATTTATTACAACATGTACGTAACATCACATAAATGATAGACCCTATGACTAAGGTATAAGGGATCTATTCATGCGATCCCTTTATCTCTCAAGAAGTCTACAAAGACAAGACTTTAGAGAGATTAACTCCACACCTCATAGGTAAGAACCTATCTTGGAGTTTATCATATCAAACCCTTTGACTATGGTGACTACGTACATTAACTGGGCATTGATTTTAGATCTATCTCCATAGATCTCAAAACCCAAATTGTGTTTGGAGGATCAATTTGATAGCTAGGTTCACTTATGATAACACACCTACTTCATTCTCAATGAGTAGTTTGTCATCAACAAAAAATGTCAAGAAAGTAACAACACTCCCACTTATCTTGTTGAATACACAAGGCTCCTCTTCATTCTTAACGAAGTCATAAGATTTAATCTCATTAAACCTTATATATGATCTATGGGAAGTTTTACTTCAGTCCATAAATGAACTTAATACACACTCTTCTTGGATGTTATTGGGATTTGATTCCCTATAGTTGTATCATATACACCTATTCCTTAAAATACTTTAGAGGAACACTATCTTAACATCCAATTAGCTTATCTCATAATCATAGAGTGTAACAATCAAAATCCGAATGGATTAATCCATGTAATAGGTAAAAGATCTCATCATAGTCAACCACCATTTGACTTCAATGATATCCTTTTCAACTATTCTCACCTTTGAAGGTATCTACCTTCTAATCCACTCCAATCTATTCTTTAGTGATCCATTTATTCCTTATGGATACTATATCCTTAGGTGGATCTATCAAGTTCTAAACTTGATTAGAATAGATAAAGTTTATATCGGATTTTATTGTCTCTTCCCATTAATGAATCAATATCTCATATTGGTTCTATATAGATCCTAGGATCAATATCCTTATTATCTTATGCCTCATTTCATCTATCAGAGATACGTCTCACATATCTCTTAGGTAGAATGGACACAAGTAAAGACCTATGATTTGTCCTTGTGTAATTATTAACTAGCACCTTAATAGAAGTGTTATTGGGTTGTGGGACTGGAACATCTTTCTTAAGAAGGAACTTTTCCTTTAGAAATATAGTGAGCTGAGCAACACATACCCTTATACATAAGGGTCGTATATTTAATATCCAAAAGTTTCCTTTGGATATCCCACAAGCAACACTTCATAGTCTTATATTCCAACTTGTTAGAGTTATACTTCTTCACTAGGTCGGACATTCCGAAACCTTAGCTTGCTTAAGGTCAAGTTTTAACCCCTTTTCCATATCCTATATGGAATAATCAGAACAGACTTAGAAGGTACCTATTAAGATCAAGTGGTTATAACGAGTACTTAGCCAAAATTAGACAAAGAGGAATTTTGCAAAGCTTGTCATTGTTCATATTATGTCTTACATAATATGACTTCTCATTTTAGCTACTCAATTAAGCTAAAATGTGCAAAGAGGTGTCCACTAGATTCTATTATCCTTCAATTATATGTGAATTATGTACTTAGTATTCCTCTCTTTCATCTCATCAAAGAGTTCTAATATTTGTTCCATTAGTATCTCTACTTCATTCTTAATCTCAGATAATTTATCAAAGGTCTTAGATTTGTACTTTATAATAAAGTACATGTATCCATACCTAGAGACATCATCTTTGAAATAATGAAGTAGAAATATTCTTCTTTAGCCTTACTAGATATGGGCTAACATACATCTAAATGTACGAGTTCTAATAACTTATTAACCCATTCTCCATGTCTGTATAAAGCTAAAGTGTAGATTGATCTAAATCAACCCATTTCCTCTTAAAAGGAATATTCACACATAACATGAGAGCTAACATATCAAATATGATTAAACAATCCATTAAGCTCCCACTGGCAAACACTTTACCATTCAATCTATTAGAACATCTATCAATTCCATAACTTAGAATAAATCAACATTTATTCTAGTAGGAAATCATATAATGTTCTTGTAGAAGGATATAATAGCAATATTAATTATTAAGACATCTCCATAAGGCTATTAAAGAATTGCACCTCCCACTAATAATGATGCAACTTTTGCACCATTTCATATGTAGGTCAACATCTTCTTTATTAAGCCTTCATTTACTTGTCATCATTTACAACTCTTTGTAGATATAAGATGCATATCTGGTATCTCATACCATTAGATGCATCCATAGTATCTAATATTATGATATACATATATAGTATCTAATACTATTAAGTGTATATTTAAAACAAGTAAGTGCCAATGATTTGGATACATGAAGCTTCTCAAGCTCCACCTTTGCATTATATACAAAACACTTTGTACTTCCTCTTCCATTTATCATCGTCATGATAGTGTAAGAATCCTGTCTTATTCTGGCTTTATTATCTTGACCACCTTCTTTTACTATTAACTATCTCCTATTTCTATCTAATGATTTTACTTCTTACTATTGGTCTCACCAACAAGAAGTAATTAAGATGTATTGTTAATCTAAGTTTCCCTTTAGTTAGTTCATCACTATGAGCCATGATGGATCTCATATCCATCTATCCATGTTGTCTCTATAATTATGTCTCATAGAGACTAACATCTAGTTTAAGGCAAACAATGCATCTTGTCTATGAGATAAGATCTTATTTTTCTTTCATATCACTAGATAATTTAGGAGACACCTACTTCTCAAGTAGTATAGTTAATTGGTAAACTATGAGAACAATTCTCTTAGTTCTAAACCAGTCTAAGAAGTGTGAGCCATTAAGCTATATGGCATCTAATATGCCATACTAATAGTGGTTTATTATCGTATTTTACAACTGAGATATAATTTTATCAATATAACATTGCAAACATTCATTAAAATTAAGATATGGTCTTTGATCCTAATTTATGCTCCCACTAATTTTTGACAAATTTGCATAACCCTCATTATGCAAAGACGGGATATCACGATGAAATCCTAGTGGGGACTAAGACCCTATTAACTTTATCGTGACAACCTTGTGGGAAACACAACAAGTCATCCCATACTTAATAGGTAGGTAACTTTTACCAATTGCAACCCTTGCAATTCTTAGTCATTTAGCCTCTAGAGTTATAACCTTGTAGGAAACACAACAAGCTATATACTCTAGTTAGGTCAACTCCGCTTGTTACATTATGAGAATGAATTCTTAACATAGCCCTTGTGGGAAACACAACAAGGCCATGCAATGGTCCACCCCAAAGTTCGACAAATGCCTTGGCCATGATCACCAATCCCTTGCTGAATGAGTCTTGTGGGAAACACAACAAACCCATCCAATCTAAGATTGGCTCATCAAGACCATAACAACGGAAGGCTACGTGAGTCATTCTTAATGTCACATGTTTATCAACCTATTTATGACAAGGAGGGATTTTATTTTAGTCTCATCAATAATATGTGCTAAGTATATATAATACCTTTGGAATATCATATATCTAAGGTATAACCTGTAGCACACATCCACATATCAAATATGCACAAAATCAGTTGATCATGGACTTAACCCTAAGCATGCACCTAAGGCACCCCTATAGGTGCAAATCCTTGCTTCAGATGCTTGAGTTGGTATGCTCCCACTTCAGAAGGGTGCTTCTCCAAGTGGTCCCGCTCTCCAACCTTCCACGAACCGGCTTCTAACTCTTACAAGTGGCTTAAGGGTATGCAGACCCACAAATGTACATAACTCAATAAGAAACCTTAGTTTTAACCAAGGGGAGTACATTAATGGAGGGAGGTAGAATGTACAATTAGATTGTATAGAGAGAGAGGAGGCACACGCAGGCCCCATTTAATAACATAACCAACATAATTAAAAGCAATCACAAGTCAAGCACAATTAAGTCCATGATCACCTCCATACACACTAACATTCATCACATGAACATAGAGCGCATACGTGATAATTATATGAGATATATCATATATATCAGCATAAAATTATATAATTTATTTTTAAATTCTCAATTTCATGCATGTCGAATTTTTCATGAAATAAATAACATGAAAATAACATGACAATAACATATAAACAATTTATATGAAATGAACATACAAAACTAAACTATTTAGAACATTCATGCATTCCCAATACTGTGCAAGGTCAAAAATTAATGTCCCAATTTATATTCTGTAAAATCTTATTTTACAGAATTTAATTAAGACACTAATTATTTAAGTTAAACCTTTAAAACAATTTTAAAGTTTAACCATGAGTGAATCTATATAAATAGGACTCAAAATTATATAACATGCCATTAAACACTTTAAAACATGTTAAATAATATTATAAAATTTTTAAGAAATTTTCTAGAATTTATGGTAATTTTTCAAAATTTTCTATGATTTTAAACACTTTAAAATTATAAAAAATGGTGTCTGGCGCAATGCGCCCCGCGCTTCGGCGCACTGCGCCACGCCGGCGAGCACCTGTGTGCGCCGCGGCGTGCGCTAAGCTTCATGAGCGTCTGCGCCGACCGTCGGTGCGCCGCTCGCGCGCCAGACTCCTATCGCGATTGAACTGTTCATCGGGAGGAAGTTAATCACATTAACACGGACATATCTCCTTATTCAGAAGTCCAAAAAATATGGAAAAATATGCATTGGAATTCTTATAGAATAAGGAATCCAAAACAATCAGCCTCATATCAAGGAAAAATACCAATAGACCGAAAAATGAGGAAGAAGAGGCAGCGGTCACCAAGATTCCGTAGTAGAAATCTCCATTTTGCAACGAGGATAACTCCTTATCCCAGAAGCCAAATATTATAAAAAAATACAATTTAGAATACTTATCAAATGATGTTTCCAAATATGTATATATACCTTAATAGAAAAATTCTCTATCAACAGTAAATCAGGAAGAAACAAGTTAGCGCCGCTAGACTCCGCAGAACCCTAGTTCGTCGGAAAACTCAAAAATTCTCTTCCTCCGCCGTCGTTCAAAGCTGGAGATCAAAGGTAAAGGCTAGGTAATAATATTACGCATCTTATAAACCTTTTACAAGCCTCAATTTCTTCTGTTGACGAAGATTTCACAAAATCCACAAATCCGGGTGTCGGTTCGGGCATGACAGAAACACCAACTTTTGAGGCTTCTCCCGAACACTACAAAGATCCAAAATTAAAACGGTTTGTGGCATTGGAAAGCCCTATATCACGAGATTCTACCGGAGCCAACCAATCTTTTATCTGAGTCATAAAAGATTCGGGAACACATAAATAACATAAAATAATGTCGATTCGACGTCGGTTTCGACCGAGACTTGAACCGGGCTCTGATACCACTGTAAGGAATAATCCATGAAATTTTGGTGCAGCGGAAGCGACGATTCCTATGGGTTCCTTTAGAATTCGTCTCAATCAGAACCGAACGACGAAAATTGAAAACCGATCAAATCGGGTTCGAATATACCTGATAGGGATTCATATAATCCCATGGAGAGGAAGGATATGAGCTTCTTAAGCTCTACAAACCGTTCAAGCATCCGGTCTCCAGCAGTATCCACACGAACTTCATCCACAGCAGGTTCTCCCTTCGCGCCGGCCTCGAGAACTCTTCTCGAACGGAGCTCCATCGACCATGGACACCTTCTAGAGAGAGGAGGAGGTAGGGAGGAGGCTAGGGACGTGGTTTTCACCCTTAGCTTGATGGGGTTTGGCTGAAACCATTAGTATTTATAGAGAATTATGGAATGTTTCATAAAAACCCAAAATCTCTATAAATTACGCCCTTGCCCTGTACTTGTGGATAAGTCCTTTTGTGTGTGACCCACTTGGCCCAATAACCTATTTGGTTGAGGCCTAAATAAAATAGAACAATTCTATTTAATTCTAATTAAATCCGTTATCCGATAGCAGATTAATTGGCCTACCGATCATGAAGGGTACAAGCCACATCCCATGATCCCAAATGGCTATGGGGATAATCTCATCTCCATTGAGCCTTTCCATCATCAGTTACCACATGGATATAAACCCTCATCCATCCAATGTTCCGGTCGAAAAGGAGTACGGCATCGACTATCAACTCCTTAGTGTACCGACTCTATAGGATCATGTACTCGGAATTGGATCAATTGGAAAACTCCTTTTCCAATTATCCTATCTACCCTGGCGAGGGATTTAGAGTACTATCCCATAGGACATTCACTCTCACTTACCGAGAGTGGACGATCCCTTGTTGTCCGCTCAATTGCCTCCATCGGATTTTCCTTGTACCCGATCCATCGCCATATAGGACCATCTAAATTGTGATCCATAAGTCAATGGTCAAAGCACAAGTTCCACCCAACAAGGCCTCTTTGGCGACTCAGGTCAAAGGTTCAACCATGCAACCGTGATGATAGAAAACCCTGATAGATAGTTCGGTAAGATACCATTCAGGGTTTCTAATTCGGTCAGTTCAGTGAACTCAATCAACTAATGAGCACCTGTATGTGTATCTCAGTGTCTCCACACTAATGACCAATTGGATCGGTCGTCCTCATCACATGAGAAGACATCACATACACTAGTCTATCCGGATCCTTGATGTCCCGTCTCAAGTATCCTATGACTTGGAACATTTAGATCAAATACCTCTAGATGATCAATCTCATTATCATGATCTCATCATGATTTAATCATCATTGTATTTGATCAAGGACTTCATTATGATATTCGCTTCTAATAAGAGCTTATAATGAAGATTTGCCTAATTAATTGAATAAGATATATCTAGAAATGTCAAATCATATCATATATGATTGGCTTGTAGGGCATACATTTCTATCACTTTCTACTGGTTTACCCTCTCATAGAAAGCCGAAACCCGTGGCGAAGATCCGAAAGAGCACGGTTCCGGTCGAGAAATCTCGGGTCATCTCGGGATGACTTAAAATGACGACCAAACAAGTCCGGTACGATCGGAAAACCCGAAGTCATCGAAAAATCTGAGATTAACCCGGTAAACGTGAATCGAAACTCGGAAAAGCCGGGAAACCCTAAAATTGACCGAACCGGACGTATGGCCATGATTGATGAAAATATTTGGCTAGAATCGACCCGGATGACCCGAAAAGACCCGGTGATGACCGTAAAGGCCTAACGTGTGGTCCGGGATAGCCGTGTCAGTACAGATCGAAAAAGCCGTAACGAAAGCCGTCATTGACCGACGCCTACCAAAATGACTTCTCGAAAACCCTGAATGTTACGGAACACATGCGGGACTCCCGAGACCTTCAATTATGGAGCATTCAAGGTCGGTCATCGAGCAGGCTTCGTGTTTTTACAGTTCACGCGCGGCTCTCGCTTGAAGGTTTCGGCATCATTCCGGAAATCATTGGTCCATTCTCAACTTGCGAGGGGCTCCACCCATGTCCTTAGCTCATGTCCACGAGGTAATCCGAATCAGGTAACGGTCAAATAAGAATATCGCCTATGGAATAAGAGTTTGGGGCTCCGAATTAGGCCAATTTGGCATGTCTACAGTCGAATCCTGATGTGGGTCATTTGCATGGTTTTTTGTGTTATCACAAAGACTATATGAAGAAACCATTCTTATAATGTAGCAAGCTGATTTGACCTAACTAGAGTATATATGACTTGTTGTGATACTACAAGGTCATGACTCTAGATGCTAAATGACTAAGAGTTGCAACTGACAATAGTTGTCTACCTATTAAGTATGGGGTGATTTGTTGTACTACTGTAAGGTCATCACCATAAGGTTAATAAGGTCTTAATCCCCACTAAAATTTCATTGTGATATCCTGTCTTTGTATAATAAAGGTTATGCAAATTTGGCAAAAATTAGTGTCGACTCTGAAAATTCGACGGGGTCCTCTCCTTTTCAGGGAAGTCCGTGAACCCAGATCGTCACCTCAAGAGGGGATGAAGGAAGAAAACTCGGAAAGCAAATCACACCTCGGTCCCACACTCACATTGATCCCCGAACTTTCATCCCTTGGCGTCGCTCGATCACCAAAGAGACAGTTCGGGTCATGTGGGAGGAGGGTGAGAGGAAATAAACGTGGTCGCCAGGAACCGTGGGTTCCGATTTATAGAATTAAAATGAAAGATGACCGTGTGTACCTTAGCGTGAAGAGTGTGAGTTTAAGCTTCTCCTTCTTCGGCCGGCCGATGAAGAAGAGTCCTCAACGTGTGGGTGCTTGATATTCTGTGCAACTAGACAAATAAACAAGTGAAATAGACAATTATAACTAGACAAAGTGGAGTATATGTAAAGAGAATAACATAAAACACACAATTGACTAGAAACTGACCGGCTTCGGGTTATCTCTAACCCCCTTTTTTTATTTTCGGAATAACAGAGTAAAAGTAATGCAAAAAAATGTAAAAAAATGATAGGAGGATGGAGAATCACTAAACAAAGATATATGAAAAAGAACTGCAAGATTCTGAGTTGAATAGAGGAAGATATAGCCAAATCTGTGTTGTCGAAAAAGCCGAGCAGCAGTGCAGGTTCTGCCAGGCGCGACTTTGCTTCTGCGCTCGTCACGACCAGCCCCGACCTCTGAATCAAGTGCCGTCGATTTCAAACTGAAGAAGACTTGGAGAGGAAGAACTTTGATGAAGAGAGCTCGGGCAGAAGACGTCCACACACTTCTGTAGAAGCCGAAGAAGAGAGACTTGGCAGATCACCTGCAGAACAGCCTTCCTCTCTCTTGAACCGACTTTTCTCTCTCTAAAAACTCGAAATTCTCTCTCTAAAAATCATAAAATCGATGCAGGAGGGTGGTAGGACGTCTTGAGATGCCTGGGGAGTTGTGCTCATGCCCTTGGAATGACCGGAATCAGAGTCCTTTTATAGGAGAACGAGCAGTCTTATCAAAGCTAAAAAATAGGGATAAATGCGCCCTGGTGCCAGGCGCATGCGCCCCACTGAGGGGCGCATGTGCCCCCCAGTGAGGGCGCATGGGCACAGTTCCCAAGAATAATGGTCTTATCTCTTCCGTCTGTTCAGCGGCAGAGTCCGGGTGAAAGACTGGTTCCCACGTGTCTCAAAGGTGGGGCGCATGTGCCCTCAAGTGAGGGCACAAGGCCACGTGCCTCACTGGTAGGGCGCATGGCCATGTGCCCTGGGTCCCGGGCGCATGGCCATGTGCCCTGGGTCCCGGGCGCATGTGACCAGGAACCCGGGCGCATGGGACTGGTTTCGCGCGTCCTTCTTCCGGAAGTCATTGCGAACACTCCCGAACTCGGAATTCGACGCCGTTTGTTGCATTGGAAAGATAACAGGCCGAAGAAGCTCTATATAGCATCGGATCAGCCACCATACCCTCCAAAACTTCAGAATTTTATCCGGAAGTTAGGGCAGTGAACAGAAGGTCCGATATAGGTCAAAATGACTCCGACGGCAAACCGGAAAGCACGGAATGCAACAAAACTTGTCCGGAGTGTGAATATGACCATAACCTTAAATGCATGATCATTAGGCATTGGTCATTCAGACAATTTCCGGGTTTACACGATTAACGTGTGGCTTTAGCTCGGAAATTACGGCTTTTCGCGGAAAACTTCGGAAAACATCCGATTTCATTCGGCGAAGCTCCAAATCAACTTTAAAAAGACCCGGCATCATTATAAGGTCAATAGCACATGTTACCCTAGAAAACATGAGTTTTATGCTCTGAATTAGGTGAATTTGGCGTGTCTACAATTAGTGGGAGCATAAATTAAGATGAAAGTTTGTATCTTAATTTCAAATGAGTGTCTTTAATGTTGTATTAATGCAATTATATCTCCATTGTAGAATGAGATGATAAACCACCTATTAAAGACATACTAAATGACAAATAGTTTAAGGGCTCATGCCAATTTTAAATCAAGATCTTGGTTGACTAAAATAGCTATCATATTTAAAAAGTAGGTGTCTTCTAGACTATCTAATGATGTGAGAGAAGATAAGATCTTATCTCATAATATTATGTAGAGAAGATGTATTGTTTGCCTTTTATTAGATGTTAGCCTCTATAAGATATAAATTGTAGAGACAATATAGATAGATGGATATAAGATACATCATGGCTCATAGCGACGAGCTAATTAAAGGAAAGTTATAACAATATATCTTCAATACTTCTTGTTGGTGAGACCAATGAAAAGATGATCATTAGATTGAAATAGAAGGTAAAAGTCAAAGAAAGCCGTCAAGATAATAAAACTTACATGAGACACATGATAATTCTTCCACTATCATGATGATGGTAAGTGGAAGAGTAAATGCAAAGTGTGTTTCAATAAAGCAAAAGTGGAGATTGAGAAGCTTTATGCTTCATGCATCTAATTCATAAAAATTTACTTATCTTAATTATACACTTAATAGTATTAGATACTATATGTGTATATAATGGTATTATATTCTAGAAATGCATATCTTCTATATTATACTATACATGCATCTTTTGATATGGGATATTGGATATGCATATTATGTCTGCAAAGAGTTGCATATGATGACAAGTAAATGAAGGCTTAATAAAGAAGATATTGACCTACATATAAAAATGATGTAAAAATTGTATCATTACTAGTTGAAAATACAAATCTTTAATAATGTTTTGGAGATGTTTTAATCATTAAGATTGCTATTATATCACTATATAAGAACATTATCTATATTTTTTGTATGAATAAATGATGATTTATTATAAGCTATGAAAATGATAATTTTTCTATGACATTGAATGACAAAGTGTTTGCCAGTGGGAGCTTAATAAATTGTTTGTTCATATTAGATATGTAAGCTCTCATGTGATGTGTGAAAACTCCTTTGATGAGAAAATGGTTGATATAAATCAATCTATTTAAGTTTAATGTAGACATGGAGAATAGGCTAATGAGTTTTTAGAACTTATACAACTAAGTGTATGTTATCCCATGCCGATTAAGGCAAAAAGAGAATATCTCTACTTCATTATTTTCAAAGATGATATCTCTAGGTATGGATAAACATACTTAATGAAGTACAAATTCTCGACATTTGAGAAATTATTAGATATTAAAAATGAAGTAGAGATACTAATGGAAAAAATATTTAGAACTCATTGATAAGATTAATGAGAGGCATACTTAAGTATGTAATTTACACATAATTTGAAAGATAATAGAATCTAATTTTAATGGATATCTCTTTACACATCTTAGCTTAATTGAGTAGCTAAAATGATAAGTTGTTTTGTGTAGGACATAATATGAACAATGATAACCTTTACGAAATCTTCTGTCTATTTAGGGATAAGTACTCAATATAACCACTTTATCATAAACTAGTTTTCTCTAAGTCAATTTTGACTATTCCATATATGATATGAAAAGGGGTTAAAAGCATGACCTTAAGCAAGTTAAGGTTTTAGAATGTCTAGCTTGGTGAAGAAGTAAACCCTAAATAGTTGAAATGTAAAGCTATGATGTGTTGGCTTGTGGGATATCCTAAGAAAACTTATGAATACTAATTCTACCATTCTTTTGAATAATGATATATATTACTCAACTTACTATATTCTTAGATGAAGAGTTCCTCCTGACGGATGATAGTAGGAGTAAGGTATATATGGAAAATGTTCTAGTCCTACAACCTAAGAACATTTTTATTGAGGTACTGGTTAATAATAACACACATGCAATTCATATGTAGGACATGTCTTTGATGGAAGAAATAAGTCACAAGATAGTAAGAAAATTGATCCTAAGATTTATAAAGAAGCAATATAAGATATTGGTTCTAAAATGGGAAGAGACAACAAAATCTGATATATATATATTTTAATCAAGTTTAGAACTTGATAAATTCACCTGAGGGTATAGTATCTATAAGGTATAAATGGATCACTAGAAAATAGATTGAAGTAGTTTGGAGGTAGAGACCTTCAAGGTAAGGATGGTTGTAAATGATATTGTCTAAGTCAAATAGTTGACTATGATGAGACCCTTTTACCTATGTCATGGATTAATTCATTTAGATTTTAATTGTTTCACACTATAACTATAAGCTATGTCAATTGGTTGTTAAGATAGTATTCCTCATTAGTGATTTACAAGAATAGGTGTATATGATACAACCTCAAGGAATCAAATCCAAATAACATCCAAATGAAATGTGTATGTTGTTAAGGTCCATTAATGGACTGAAATAAAACTTTCATAGATGGTATATAAGATTTAATGAGATTAAATCTTACAACTTTGTTAAGAATAAAAAGGAGACCTATGTGTCTAAGAAGACAAGTTGGAGTGCAATAATTTTCTTGACATATGGATGACATACTAGTCATTATGAATGAATTATGTTATTATTAGTGAGTCTAGGTACTAAATTAATCCTTCTAAGATTACATGAGTATTTAGATCCATAGAAATAGATCTTAGAGTAATATCTATGGAGATAGATCTGAAAGGATGTTTGGCTGACCTAACTTAGAGTTACATCTATGGAAATAGATCTGAAAGGATGCTTGGCTGACCAAGTTGGAGTTATATATGGGATTGTCCCAACTATTTCTAAAAGTGTACCATTACTTTACTAAAACAATAGAGTAGAGCCAATATCTCATTAGAAGTTTAAAATTTTTGTAGCTATTCTGCAAAATCAATAAGATTATAGTTTATAGAAACATAATTAAAAGAAAGAGTATTTTTCGTTAATAACATTGCTAATTCATTAACTGAAGCAGTATCTCAAAGAGTGTTTGAGCATCACCTCAAGTTGATAGAGATCAGATAGATGAGTGATTGATTTTAGTGCAAGTGAGAGATTGATAGAAATGTATGTCTTACAAGTCAATCATATGTGATATGATTCAACAATTCTAGAAATATCTCATTCAATTAAATAAACAAATCTGCATATTAGCTCCTAATAGATGTGTACATCGTAATGAAATTCTTGATCACATGCAATGATGATTGAATCATGATAAGATCATGATAATAAGATCAATCATCCAGCGGTATGTGATCTAAATGTTTCTAATCATAGAATCCTCGAGATGAAATATCAAGGATCTAGATGCAATAGTGTATGTGATGTCTTATAATGTGATGGGGATAACCGATCTCATTGGTCATTAGTGTTGAGACACTGAGATACACATATAGGTTCTCATTAGTGAAATAAGTTCATTAAACTGATTAAATTTGAAACTCTGAATGGTATCTTATTGAACTAGTAATCATGGTTTTTATCATCACAGTTGCACAGTTGAAACTTTGACTTGAGTCACCAAAGATGTCTTGTTGGGCAGATCTTGTACTTTGACCATTGACTTATGGTTCATTAATTAGATGGCCTAGTATAACGATAGATTGGGTACAAGAAAAACTTAGTGGAGGTAACTTAGCGGACAACAAGGAATCGTACACTTTCGGTAAGTAAGAGTAACTATCATATGTGATAGTACTTTACAAATCTAGTCTAAGTAGAGAAGGTAATTGGAAAAAGAGCTTTCTAATTGATCTAATTGAGAGTATAAGATCCCGTAGTGTCAATATACTAGTTGATAGTCAATGCCTTATTCCTGTCTGACCAGGAAAATAAATGGATGAGTTTATATCTATGTGGTAATTGATGATGGAAAGACTCAATGTAGATAAAATTATTCCTATAACCATTTAGGATCATGAGAAGTTGCTTGTACCCTTCATGATTGGTAAGCCATTAAAGTTAATAGATAACATATTTAATTTAAAATAATAAAGTTGTTCTATTTAAATTAAGGCTTAACTAAATAGGCTATTGAGTCTAGTGGGACACACATGTAAAGACTTAAATAAAAGTACAGAGGCAACGCATAATTTATAGAGATTTTGAAATTTTATGGAATATTTTAATTTCTCTATAAATAGTGGTGGTTCTTGTGAAACCCTATCAAGCAAGGGTTAGAATCACATCTTTAGTCTCCTCCCTACCTCCTCCTCCCTCTAGAAGACATCCTTAGCAAGGTGGAGCTCCATTCGGCTTGGATTGGCCTAAACAACTAAGAAATGTAGAACCACACCACATCGAGAAACTCAACCAATACAAATATAAATTTTAAATTTTTACTTTTTTGGTTGAATTTGTTGAAGTTGTACATCTTCATTAGCTATACTAAATGTTATCAGTACATTATCAAGTTCTTTTTGATATGGTTCTACTTCATCATCACTCCCATGTTTTGATATGTTATAATAGTTATGAGGTAGACATGTTACCAATATCACCCATCTCTTATTCATGTTATCATCTACATAAAAAACTTGTTTTATATAACTTGAAAGTGCAAATGATTCATCGGTCCCTAGTTTCCTTTGTGTATTTATTGATATAAATCCATAATGATTAACATTAAATCTTTTATCCTTATTTTACATATCGTACCATTGACATTCAAACAGTACTAAATGACTAATCTTATCAAATGATATCTTAATTATATTTAATAGTCATTCATAATATCCATCACAACTAGATTGAAGCTCATCATTTACAACAACACCACATAGTTGAGTTGATAGTTTCAATTATGGGGTGGCTTTGTGCTGTTAGAACTCGTAGGCTTATGAGCGTGAAGAGATCACACTAGGCCTGTTAGGTAGAATTTGGTGGCTTGATGCGAAAGAGGACCCGTAGGACATATGAAAGTTATACTCGGCCTATGGGGTATGAGTTTTGTGGCTTAATGCCTAGAGAATATGGTGGTGGCTTAGTGCCAAATAATCCGTAGGACATATGAGCATGAAAAGGTCACACTCACCCCATTGGATGTGGAAGTTTTATGGCTTGATGCCATAAGGAATATTGTGACTTGATGCCGAGATGGACCTATAGGACATGTGGGCATGAAGAAATCACGCTTGGTTTACTAGGTATAGGTTTTGTGGCTTGATGCCAAAAAAAGAGATGACGGCTTGATGCCGTAAAGGGAATAGTGGCTTCATGCCAATAAGAGTATGGTGGCTTGATGCCTAAAAAGGTAGTGGGCTTGATACCAAAGGGTATGAATATGAGGGTGGCTTGATGCAAAAAATATAGCTTAATGCCAAAAGAAGTATCATGGCTTGATGCCAAAAGGTCATGGTAGCTTAATGCCAAATGTGGTGTCTTGGTGCCAGAAGAGATCTAATGGCTTGATGCCAAAAAGAATATTATGGCTTGATGCCAAAGAGGAGGTGATGGCTTAATGCCGTGAGGATGTGGCATGGAATGGCTTAATGCCAAATGTGATGGCTTGTTACCGTTTGCATACGTGGGACATGCGAGTATGAGATGATTATGCTCAGTCCATGGGATATGAATTCATGGTAAGACTCAGGCTTAAAGGCTCAAGACTCAAGCATTGCCGGTGGGACTTGGGACATGGGAATGGTTTCATGCCTAGTCTTGGTGGCATAGGATCCAAACAACATATAGACCAAAAGGCCATGATGGTGTGGGATTTAAGAACCATGTAACCTAGAAGGGCCATAATGGTATAAGATGAAGACCATATAGACCAGGAGGGTCATATTGGTATAGAATCTTGATAGCTGTGTAGACCTTGCCGGTCATGATGGTGTAGGGATTTGGGAAGCATGTAGACCTGAAGGGCCATGATGGTATGGAGATTTGAAAGCCATATAGGCATGAAGGGCCTTGGCGTTGTGTATGTTTGAAAACCATATGGACCTGACTAGTCATAATGGTATGAAATTGTTTGAAGCCGTGTGATTTTTGAAACCATACAGACCATGAGGGTCATAATGGTATGAAAGGTTGAAGGCTATATAGGCCAAGAGGGCCATGATAACATAGAGACTTGTTAGCAAAACCATATGGACCAAAAGGGTCATAATGGTATGGAGTTTGAGAGTCATGTAGACATGAGAGTCACGATGACATGAATGGGTGAAGCCATGTAGACTTTAAGGGTCTTGATGACATTAATCGATGAAGCCATGCAAGCTTAAAATTCATGATGGCATGAAATTTGACATGTTTAGAGGAGAGGTGAGTCCCCTCTTTTTTTTGAACTTTGAATTTCCAGAGTTTCTTACTTTTTTTATTTTTTTTTAAAACTAGCTTGAACACCTTTTGCAAGGTTTTCACCCAAGCTAGTCCCCTCTTTTCTTTTGCCCGTATGCCCTTTTGCAGGGCTTTCATACAGTAGGGTGATCCATTTTTGCCTTAGGTGCCCTTGTCGGGTCATCACCTCAGCCGCTCTTTTTTTTATTGACATATTTTGCCCTTGGCCAATCAATGATGCAACTAACCAAGTCTTTCGAGGTATTTCACCTTCCCTATTTTTTTTCTCTTTTTTTCTTCATAAGGGAATTCAGGCTTCCCTCAAGCCATAAGAACTTTGGTCATGTTCCACCTAGTCATTATTCCACCATCAATGTGGATGCTTGACGTGTAGATGGAGAGCAACACAAGGTGGGCACCTCAAGTTCTTGATCGCCTCATTCATCTTCATTGATTGTCAAAATTTGAGGCATGACAAGCACTAACCAGCACGTTGCCTTGTGTCCTCAGTATATTCCATCTTCTTCAGGGTGGTACTAGTGAGGGCCAACTGACCTTGTACTAACCTCCAGACTTTCCTCCCTCAATCAACCAATGTGCTGACCATGGTTGTGTACCCAGCTCAGGTTAGAGATTTCTTCTCTTCTGAGAGCTATATAGTGTCAGTTTGAGAATTCATTTTTATCATCACTTGAGTTGAGAGTATCTCCTCCATTCAGCCTATGTTTTTCTTTGAAATTCCTTCAGAGCCCACACAGGGAACTATGTAGGGCTGGTCATAGAAATATTGGGGGCCTTGGGGATGACTTGTGTGTGGGCATAGGCATGTCAAAGCCATTAAAGTGAGTTAGGATTTAGGCATGTCAAAGGCCAAGGAGGTTTTTTTTTTCTTGTGCATGGGCATGTCGGAGGCCATGGAGACATTTTCTTTTGTAGTATGTGAGGGCATATGAGCAGTTGTTTTGGGTATATTTGGGGGTAGGTTGATGGCTTACTTTGGAATTGAATTGTGGGTTTGTGGAGGGCTGTCCTATGGACTCTTTATTCCCCAAGCAAAGGGATAGAAGAAGATCCAACCCTTGTACTATTTTAAGAGACATTTGGGATGTTCTCTAGATTTGGCTAAAGGCTGGTTTGAGAGTTCTCTATGGCCTAGAGGCTGGAATTTCTAGGGATCATTTGAAAGTGGGCCAATCTTGAAAAGATGAAACACGTTCTTTTTCCCCCAATGTTGTTTTAGGCAAACATAGTCCTTGTTGAGATCAAGCTACAAACTTGATTCAATTCACGTTATCACCGGTAACCGGCAACATTTTTGCAATTGGCGAGCATAGGATTCATTCAAAGCTCGTCAAGTTGTCTTGGTGGACGGAACCGTTGATCAGTTGCCCTACTTGAAATCATGAGTCAAGGGTTGATCCCTCACCCGGAAGATGACATCCGGGGATGGAACTGTTGATCGGTTGCCCTGGTTGAAGTAATGGGCCATGGGCACCCTTACCCGAGAAATAGCATGGCTAGCCATTGATCGGCCAGATTTGTTGATTTTCAGACAAGAGAACTGATCCCTCTCTCCATTAGCAGTTGGGACCACTGATTGGTCAGAAATGAATTGATGGGTGAAAGATTTCTTCTTTCCCCGTGCAGATACAACAATGTTGGCAAAAGGCTGGGTAGCATCCTTATTCTTTTCATCCAATCGGGCCAGAGTGGTGACACGATTAGCTAAATGTTGGATGGTGAGCTTCAACTTCATCTGCCTCAGCATAATAGAAAGGAGCCACATACGGGCAAGTTTTGATGTGATCATTGGATTTGTTCCCAGATCGAAGGATATTTTGGAGTTGCACTGATAATCGGGCAGCATCTTTCAAGTGGCAAGCTTAGGATTGATTCCTAGCCCATCAAGCAACATTAGGGGATCGGACCGTTGATCGGTCATCCCTATTGAACTGACAAGTTGAGGGTTGGCCCCTCACTTGAAGGTAGCATGTGGGAACGGAACTGTTGATCGGTTATCGATAACCCATTTGAATTATGGGCCGAGGGTTGATCCCTCACCCGAACCATAACTTGGTGGGCCATTGATTGACTGGAATTGTTGATCTTTAAGAAAAGAGACCTACTCCCTCTCTCCAATAGTAATTGGGACCACTGACCAACCAGGAATAACTTGACTAGTGAAAGATTTTTTCTTTCCCTGAGTGGGCCTTGCAACAATGTTGGTGGAAGGCTGGGGAACAACCTTGTCCTTTTCCTCCAACTGGGCTAGAGTGGCAAAATGGTTGACGATAAAAATGTTAGAACTTGTACCGGCTCTTCCCCTTCGGTAGAGGATTTCTTCCTCCTTCATCTTTTGATAACATATGGGGTTTATCCTTGGGCCATGCTATTGTGGTGTAGTTGGGCAATTGCTCCCAGCCAAGTATGAAATTCTGAATTGTGTTTTTTGTTTATTATTTATATTGAGTTTGATGAGCCTTCCATCAAGTTGGGTGCAGCATGGGCACCTGATTTCTACTTTGCCCAAAATTTTTTTCTGGACTCAACTGAGAATTAGTTGACCACAACATATGAGCGGACAAAGGATTGATTCCTTGTTTGAGGGAAAGCATAAATTAACCAAGCCGTTAGTGGGCATGACTTGTTGGGGTGTCAGGCTGAAGATTGACCCCTCGCTTGACCAATAACATCATGGACCATTGATCGGCCTGCCATCCTTGGATTGAGGAGCAGAGGGCTGCCCCCTCATCTTGGTGGTAGTGGTTCATGTTGACTTGTTGTCAAATTAACATAGCATATATAAATGAGCATCTTTCTCTACGAGTAGAGTGCGATGATGCCCTGCATATGCAAACTTTAATGTGAGCCTCAGATTTATTCCTAGTCCGAGGGATACCTTGGAGTTGTGCCACTAACTGAACAGCCCGGGCCATGAGATAGTGTTGTATTAGTTCCCAACTTGAAGAGGAGTATGAGGAGCCTGAACTGCTGGTCAATCAGGCTTGGTTGAGATTGTGAGTTGAGGGCTGGTCCCTCACCCTAGCAGCAACATGGTGAGCTATTGCTTGGCCCATGTTGTCAATTTTCATATTAGAGGGCTGATCCCTCACATAACTTTAATGTTGTTCGTCGGCTAGGCAGCCACAATGCATAGCATTTCGAGACAGAGCCCATGATTGGTAGCCCTCGGCATTTCAAGAGCAGAAGATTGACTCCCCTACTTGGTTAGCCAGCCATAAAGACTTCATGTCATGGAGTGAGGATTGATTTCTCATGGAAATGGCATTCGTGTAGCATAAGCCATTGACAGTCTCTCCATTGCATGTTGTGGACAAAGGCTAGCAATGGTAGCCTTGTGGATTGAGGGTTGCTCCCTTCTTGAAGCAGTTTTGACATGAACCTGTTGACCGATTAATCATGGTACTCTCATAGATTTGTGGGTTAATCCCTTTTGAAACATCTTTGATATATTTTGTTGATCGGGTAACCATGCTTTGATGATTTTTGTTTCCTTGGGAGTAAGATTTGTTCTTTACCCGAGTGGCATTTAGGGTTAAACTGAAGCCACATTATTTTCTCGGGTCAAGGGTTAATCCCTTACCCAGTTGAAATACCACATGGTTTGAGCCCTCAATTTAATCAGCCATGGTAACATAGTGAATTGAGAGATAGCACCTTAATGAAATGCGGGCCACCAACCAGTCTCAACATCTTTCTCTCGGGTGATGGATTTGTTCCTTACCCAAGTAGCATTTGTTTAAAGCCAAACTGATATTTGGTTGGCCAAAGTGTGTTTCTATTTTGGAAATATAGGATTGATCCCTTGTCCTTGAATATGTCGAGCCTCTGGTAGGTCAACCATGATAGTTTTATGAAGTGTGAACTGATTCCTTCTTGACATGTCATTTGGCATGGCCATTGCATGACCAAATATGACTTTTGGGTGAAGGATTTGTTCCTTGCCCCCATTTGATTGATGAAGTTCATTCGGATTTAGGGATTCATTCCCTACCAGATGACGATTTCACCAACTTGAGTTTAAGAGATTTCTCTGCCGGTTGGCCAACAGTCTATTTTTTCATTTGATATCAAAATTTGACCTCCTCTTGTTGTAGCTTCCCTAGTGCTCCACACTTGTTGGAGGTGGAGGAGTTGGACTTTGCCTTGGCATTGTCCTCCTCCTGTCTTGGTCAGGCATGAAAGACCAGCCTTGGTATATAGCTGCATGGCTCTTGAGATGGCATGTTTGGTGCTATTTTTTGGCTTCTTTGAGGGTTGGTGGTGACAGAATCCACAACCACATGCCCCTGGAGTTGTTTGTTGGAGAGCCCTCATGGTAAGAGCTTTGGAAATAGGATCGAGTTGTTCCACCCTTGAAATATTCTCGGTGCTGGATGAACTCCAAGAGCAGCTCCTTGAGATGCTTGCAACATCAGGATGAAGTCTTCATGGCAGGATCATTGGACCCCACCGGGTCTCATCCTTTGACATTTTCCGCCTTCTCCTCGCACAAAAAAGAAAAGAAGCATGTGTTAGATATATATGGGATTTGGGGTGTATGTCTTCTTGAATTGCTATGATGGAGAGATGAAGGGAAGTGTCGACTCCGAAAATGGGTTCCGGATCGGAACCTCAAGAGAAGGTGAAAGATGGAATTGGGAAAAAGGAGGAATGAATCAGAAAACACTCGGAAAGCGGTAAAGACTCCTCACCTCGGTCCTACACTCACATTGATCCCCAAACTTTCATCTCACGGCGTCGCTCGAGCACCGAAGATGGTTTGGGTCATGTGGGAGGAGAGTGAGGAGGAGATGAACTTAAAGCATAAATGAAAGAGGTGGTCGCCAGGAGCCGCGGGCTCCGCTTTATGGAATGTAAATTAAGAGATGAGTTGAATTGACCGTGTGTACCTTAGCATGGGAGATTGGGATGTGAGTTCAACCTTCTTCTTCTTCGGCCGACCGATGAAGAAGAGTCTCCAACCAATGCTAGCTTGATCAACCTTTGCAATTAGAACAATAAACCAAATGAAAGAAACTGATTAGAACTATGGGAAGTGTAGTAACTATAGAAGAAGAGATGAAACAAAGAAGCAATTGGAATAGAACTCACCGGATTGGGGCGAGCCCTAACCCTTTTTTTGTATTTTTTTGTTTATGTAAAATAATGCAAACTAAGTAAAATATGCTCTAACAATTAAATGAACTGAGTTAAGAGAAACTTATAGAATGAAACGGCTTGAGTTGAAGCCGAGATGAGTGAAATAAGCCGGTTCGGGTAGCTTTGCACCCTTCTGGCGTGACTTTAGTGCAGAGAATGCTACGGATGACCCCGAGGTCAGAATCGAGTGCCATTTGTTGGAGTAGACAGAAGACTCAGAGTGGAAGAGTTCATATGTTGATGACCTCCGAAATCCTCTTGTAGAAGTCTGTAAAATTTCTGAAAGTAGAAGAATATAGAAAACAGAACCTAAATGCTTGCCCTCAGTGAAGCAATCACCACGAACAAACGGCAAGTCAGAATTGAGTAAAGTTGGTTGCAGATGAAAGAGGACGAAGAGAGGAAAAACTTCTATGTTGAAGACTTTTGCATCAAGAGCCCCAGATTTTGTACAGAAGCTGATGAAGTTGGTTGATGTAGAACGCACGGATCGGGCTTCTCCTTCGCCTCGGGATCGATCTCTCGACGTCGGATCACCTTTGGATGTCGGGACGGCTTTGGGAGAGAGCTTGGATGACCTCAGGACGAGCTAGGCATGGGGGAGTAACCTTGGGTCGTTGAGAATGGCCCTCAATTTATAGAGGAGAGAAACCGGTGCAAAAAATGGAAACTGGACCAACCGCGCCCACGCTCTTTAAAGGAGACGAGGGCGCACAGGGTGCGCCCTCCACCTGAGGGCGTGCAGTCTGCGCGCCGCCTAGTTTCAAAGAAACCGGAGGCGCGTTACGTGTCTCACTACTAAAAATCGATGGAAAGTTCCAGAAATTGCTAAAAAATCGACTTGACAAACGTAACGTGCCCCCGAATTGGAGGCGTGGTACAAATAATCAAAAATTATCCACGAAAACCTTCCAAAAATCCGGTTTAAAAGGTGTAAACCGGGGAAATTTCTGATTTTTGGAAACTGACCGTGCCCCCATGTTTCAAAGGAAGCGGGGGCGCGCAGGGCGCGCCCTCTCCTTTCAAGGGAAGCGGGGGCATGGTAGACTCTCTCTCCTGCGCGCGTGTTCCACGAGCCGTAACTTGCAAACGGATGTCCGATTCGGCTCCCGTTTGTTGCGTTGGAAAGAGGGCCTTCAACCGCACCTCCTCAAGTCGGTAAACCAGCTAGCATGACTCCCGAGACGTTTGCATGGGGCTTTCTACCGGTTTACTTTTTCGCGAAAAGCTAAAAACCGCGGCGAAGATCCGGAAGGGCATGGTTCCGGTCGAGGAATCTTGGGTCAACTCGGGATGACTTAAAATGATGACCGAACAAGTCCAGTACGGTTAGAAAACCTGAAATCATCGAAAAATCTGAGATTAACCCGGTAAACGTAAACCGAAACTCGGAAAAGCTGTAAAACCCTAAAATTGACCGAAATGGCCGTATGGCCCCGGTTGATGAAATATACGGCTAGGATCGACTCGGACGACTCGAAATGACCCTGTGATGACCAGAAAGGCCGAACGCGTGGTCCAGGATAGCCGTGTCAGTACAGATCAAAAAAGCTATAACGAAAGCCGTCATTGACCGACGACTACCGAAATGACTTCTCAGAAACCTTAAATATCACGGAACACACGCGGGACTCCCAAGATGTTCAAGTATAGACCATTCAAGGTAGGTCATCGAGCAGGCTTCGTGTTTTTACATTTCACGTGCGGCTCTGGCTTGAAGGTTACGACATCATTCCAGAAATCATTGGTCCATTCTCAGCTTGAGAGGGGCTCCACCAGCATCCTTAGCTCATCTCCACGAGGTAATCCAGATCTGATAACGGTCAAATTAAAGATATCGTCAATGGAATAAGAGTCTGGGGCTCCGAATCAGGCCAATTTGAAATATCTACAGCTTGCCTCGCCTTGATGTTGGCTTTGCAAGGGAATGACATGTAGTGAAGCGGAGTGAAACATAGAGAAAGCGTAACGAAGAGAGATGGATCTAGTGGAATGTAGTGGAGCGAAATGGCGATGGACTGAAAAGGTGGCATCAAGGTGTAGATATAGACATGCTCAATGACCAGATTCGGTAAGATGAATCTCCTCAAGTCTCCTGGTTAACCGCCATGTTTCATCAAGTCTTCTTATGTTCGATTGGTAAGAGATGTGCCATTGGCACGAGAGAAGAATAGCCAACCCCCAACGCGGTGGGGAGTCCACGAAACATGGGTTCGTAGGTTCATCATCAGCCGGTAACCCTATCTTTGTGGTGTTCCTGTACTGTGATGGGCTAAAAGTTTAAAAAGAAATTTGTTTTGAAAAAGTAAAAGAATACCAATCAAGCATATTCGGGCTCTCAGATTCATTTAAGTCTTCCAATAGACAATATTCAATTCGGAATGGAATGATCTCAGATTCCAAAAGGTAAATGTTGAAGCACAGACCGTGGAGATAGTGACGGTGCAAGTTCTGATCAAATAGGAGGCCCTTGGCGGGATAAGTTGACTGCCACGTGTGGAACTCCCGAGAGGAGGGTACGAGGTGGACGCCGGGAGGACAGGGGCCTTGGTGCCGTTCCCTTTCGCAGAGCGGATGTTCCGGTGTGGGGTGTGTGTGTTTCTTCTTCCTTACGGTCTTGATAGGGTTGGTTTGTGTTAATCACCCCATAGACAAGGTTGTGGATGATTCCAATAGACCGGCCTATTACCCGCCTCTTTTCCTTCTTTCCTTCTCCGCACTCACCTTGGTCCCCGGACTACTCAACCCTTGATGTCACTTGGACATCGAAGGACCGGCCCGGGTCGTGAGGAGAATAGAGAGGAAAGAAGATCAGATAGCGGGCGGCATTATCAACACTAACTTAACCTATGAACCGAAAAGAGGAAGAGATGGGTGTAGACACGCAATTTTGGCCTAGTTGGAGAGCTTAAATTCATGTTTTTGTGAAGTATATTTGAGTAACCTTTCGAGGGAACCAAGTTTTCCGGAAAAATCAAGTTTTTCAGCACATTTTGAAGTAGACTGATGGGGCGTTGACCAGGTCAACGCGCCCTACTTATAGGGCACCTGGCGCCCTATAAACAGGGCACCAGGCACCCTATAAACAGGGCGCCAGGCGCCCTACTGATGGGGCACCTGCATCTGGTCTGACTGACTAGACAGGTTGATGGGACAGTTCTGCAGATAAAGTTGCCCTATTCTTGCCTATAAAAGGACCCCCATTTGGAAGGTTTAGGAGACACCAAGGGTGTCCTTCACCTCCTCTCATCCACCACTACACATCCCAAGCCTTGCAACCTCCCTCCAAGCTCTCAAACCATCCCAAAACCATCTCCCAAAACCCAAAAAAATCATAGTTGCTTCTTGAAGGGATATTCCAGCAGAATGAAGTTACCCTCTTTTGTGCTATAGAAAGACCCTCATATGAAGTCTTTTGGACACCCCAAGTCCGTATCCCACCTCATCTCATCCACCACTACGAATCTAAGCCTTCATAGCACCCTCTCAAGCCCTTAGAGTATCCCAAAATCCTTCCCCAAAAACCCAAAAACCTGCAGTCTCCTTCTTCAGAAATATGATTTTTCTCCAACTTTGAGGGCCTCTACACTCTATTTCTCTTACATATAGTACCAAAACACTCTTCCATTAGCTTCACTTGAGTATTGGCTGCTTGAAGAAGTCCTTTTTCCATCTTGAAGGTCTTCCTACACTCCGGGGCGACGCCGCGAAGAAGGGAAGAAAATCTATTGAAGCCAGTCCCTGGTGCCCTATAAATAGGGCGCTTTGACTTTGGTCAACGCGCCCCATCAAGGGGACACCTGCAGCAGGTGCCCCATATATGGGGCACTAGCAGGGGCAGACCCTATTTTGCATTTTTTTGAGTTTATTTACCTTTCCGGTCAATCTTTTACTCTCCCCTTTCATTTTAACCCTCATTAACATGTCATTTAGCATGTATTGAGTCATTCATTTGCATTTTTCATGCATATTTAAACCTTCTAAATAAGGGTTGGGATTTAGTCCCAATCCGGTCATTTCCTTCCCTCTTGCGCGTTTACATTCGAATTTGAGCATGATACTACACTGTCACTAGAACTAATGGTCTTTTCACTTGTTTCTATGTTTTCTCATGGACATTTTTAGGTAAATCCGGCCGAGGTAGAGCTTCAACCGGATCGAAGACAAAGGACTCACTTAGCTCTCTTCTTTCGGCCGGCCAAGAGAGGAGAAGTCGGAACCCAACAATCTCCCCACTTTCAAAGGTACGACGGTCATTTTCATTTCTCCATTTTATTTCTTTTCATTCTACTATATTTTGGAGCCTTTGGCTCCTGGCGACCACACCCACTAACATCCCATCCACCAAGTCACCAAGGCGGGCGTAAGGGGCCGGGAGGGGGAGATCCGCAGATGTCCCGTTTCGGGTGCTTACACCTTTTGGCGACCACGGTGGGACCGACTTTGCTTTAGTGAGTTCTTCTCTTTTTTTTTTCTAAGAATGTCCACTTGAAAACATGCTTCTTTTCAATCTAGTTCTCATTTAAGCCATTTCTATTTCTTTGCATTTCTATTTGCTTGCTTACATGCTTGTTTATTTCCTTGAAGCATTATCTTGTTCCTTCCGATTTACTTGCCTTCCGTTGGTCCTTTTAAAAATATACAATCTGATTTCTAGCTTGGTTTATCAACTTATTTCACCTTAGCATTTTAGATATCATCTTGTTTCATCTCTTGTTAAGTATACTTGTCTATTTCCTTCTAGGCCTAGTTTTCCTTTAGCAAATCTTTCAAAGCATGCTTAGTTAAATTAATGCTTTCTTCCATCTTAGTTTAATTTCATATCATTGTCTTGTTTACTTGCTTCCTACAACATCTCATTAATCATTGTATGCTTTTATTTTCTTCTTGGTTGCTTCTTATTCCTAGAAATTTCACTTGCATTTAGTTTGCATTGGAGTTTCGGGTTCGCCCGTCTCCTTAGGACATCCGAGAAGGGAGGCTCTCTCCTCCCAAAGCCCCACACATCCAAACACCCCTCTTGGTGGTTGCCAACTCCTCCTCCGGGGATTCCCTCTCGGAAGGACCGGGTAGCTTCCATCAAGACCTCCGTAAGTCCCCAGACGTGAAGGATTCCCTCTTCACTGATCGGGCTGGTTGTACCATTTTATCCCAAAACCCGGAGTACCTATTACCTATCATTGTGAAAAGAGTGACAACCTTAGATTGCTCGGCGTTGTGAGAGCATAGGGTCCTACCCATTTATTTGAGTGGACAATATTTCTCTTAACAAGCCATTAATTTGAGGTTGAAATAAAAAAATTGCATTAATCATTCCAAGTCTTTGCTATTACTTGTTTGCAAACAAAAACTGAAAATTAAACAAAAATCCCAAAATCACCTAAAAAGAACCAAAACAAAAATTTGCTTGAGGTTAATTTGCTTGACAACTTGCTTGTCTGACAAAAGAAAATCAAAACAAAAAAGGGGTAAAAAATCAAAACTAAAAAAAAATCCTTAAGCTTTTATTTGTCAACCTTCTTTTTCTATTGTGTTTATGAATTTAAGGTCAGGTCGAGTTATCGGAATGACGGATCAAGGATACGAGCAACTACAGTTGGAGTATGATCAATCTTATTTCTATCCTGATGCCGTGTGTGCCGTCAATGAACCCGAAGTTCTCCCCGAACCTAGTCAAAATTCTCCTCAACCCAATCCAAATTCACTTTGAGAGGCATTCTCTCATGCTGACCCTACCCAAATTCAGGCTATCAAAGCCATCCTTAAGGGCAAGTCGCCCGCCGACCACATTCCTGCTGAAGGTGGTCTTCATATCTCTACCCCTCGGTCAGGAGCACATCAACCCAATGTGCCCACTCATGGCCATTCTCATACCCGGCTCATGGCCCCAATTTCTCCTCATCCGGTGGCTAATCTAGATCATCCCAATCCAAATGTTGTTGTTCCTTCTAGACCACCAGTTTATTCCTCTAATCATCTCAACCCTACTCACCCTTTGGTGTATCCCCCAATGTACCCTTCTTATCCGGCCACTTCGGCCCATCAAATCCCAATTCCGGTGCACCAAGCACCCACTTCTCCTCCTCCTCTTATGGAACCTTCTGTCGATCATGCCATAATTAACAAGATCAATTGCATGGATGAGCAGTATAGAGAGCTTAAACGTTTGATCGACACCAAGGTAGTCCCTGAAATTTCTCTTCCTTCCCTCCCTACTTTTCATCTACCTCCCACTGAGATGCCGGTATACCATCGCTACAACGGAACCGGTAATCCCTTCATTCATATCAAGGACTTTCTTTATGAGTCGGTAATGTGGCAAAATGATCCAAGGGCCCTTGCTTTTCTTTTCAGAAGATCATTAGAGGGATCAGCTTTAGAGTGGTTCTACTCGCTTGACTCTTTGGAGGCGAGTAACTTTGAAACTGTCAAAGCTAAATTCTTGCAGAGATATCAAGATAGAGTCGGACCAACATATTCCATCACTGACCTCATGGCTGAAAGAATGAGAAATGATGAAGATTTTACCAGATATGCTGATAGGTGGAGGTCAATGGCAGAAAAGCTTATTGATTCCATTTCAGAGCCGGAGCAAGTAAAGATGATCATCACCAATGCCACTCCGGCCTTAAAGAATATGCTAGCTTTGCATCACCCCACCTCCATGAGTGAACTCTATGAAAGGGCACGGTACATTCAGACACAGCTTAGGGACTCACCTATCATGAACTTGTTTGATCCTAGACCCCGAGCTGTCAAGAAAACCACTTTTACCACAACCGGTCCAGTGACTGAGGGCGTAGTGACAAATGAGAACCTCAATGTTGTAGGGAACCCAACTAGCAATTATCAACACCAGTTCAGGAACCCTCAACAAAATCAACCATTTAGAAACCCTCGTCAACCTCAACATCAACCTCGGTTCCGGCCCGTCGGCAACAAGCCCCGATCCCTCGGCGACCGCAAGCCCCGGTTCCCCAACCGGCGCGGCAACAACTGGCCAACTACAACCAGGCACCCCCTCCCATGGCCTATGAACCCCGAAAGGTTGGACCCAAGAGGAACGATTACCCTCCTTTGCCGTACTCTCTCGTGGACATCTTTAATGCACTCATGGCGGCAGGGCAAATTGCAATGCCAAGGGAGAAGTCGGAGTGGCCTCAAAATGCCAACACAGAGCGACACTGCTTGTTCCATAGATATCCTTGGCACACCGTGGAAAATTGTTTTCAGTTCAAAGACTATATCCACGATCTTAATGAGCAAGGAAGTATTGACTGGGACCAGATGGGGGAATACATCAGAACAGTGAAAAATAAACCTCAACGGCAGCACGTACCAGCTCAGCAGCAACAACAACAGAACCCCGGCCTGGGGATTATCCAAAACCCTTTACCTTCACATGCACCCGCACCTGGTAATCAACATGTTAATCCCATCTTGGTCTCTTCCGAGGAGTATCATGATCGGGGCCAGAATTGGCAAGTCGAGGGAGCCACCTCCGCCATGCATGTCAACCGAACCATCCATTCTATACCCCAAGCTACATCAGCCAACCCCATTACTCCCAACCGGCCACCCATCATCCGAGCACCATCACAACCCATCATCACATTACCAATCACACAACTCCAATCGGGACGGACCCTAATCCGCCCGATTAATTCACCACAAACATCACCACCACTAGGACCTATCATCATCCCGCCCCGAGCAACTGTACCTTCACAACCTACCTACCCTACTATGCCTCAAACCACCATCATTACACCCATCGCAAGAGCCCCCATCATTCGACCTAACCCACCACTCACCACTACCATTCCAGCCATAGCTCCTCAACTTGCCACAGTACTCAGAAGTGGGCGCATGTTCCAAAGGGTATTTCCCCAAGCCGGTCAATCAGGGTTGGCACCAGAAGCAGAAGAAGAACACATTGAAGAGCCATTGCCTGGGACATCCTATGAATTGTTGAAACATCTGGATAAAACCCCGGCACGGATCTCTATCTTAGAGTTGATCAAAAGATCCAGAGTCCATCAAGAGGTTCTCCAACAGTACTTACAGCGAGTAATGGTAAATGAGAGCCTTCCCCCAGAAAATATCTCATCGGTTTTAGTCCCGAGAAGTGAGTACCCGGCCCTTACATTCACAAAGGAAGAGTTGGCCGACCCGGAAATAAGGAAATGTGCCTTGTGCATCACAGTCCACATCAATGGTGTAGGCATTAAGTCATGTTTGGTCGATACCGGAGCATCCATTAATGTTCTGCCACCAGAAACATTACATCTTTGTGGAATCTCCGAGGAGGACATCCGGCCATCTCAAATAACAGTGACCGCATATGATAATTCAAAGAAGCCCGCTGACGGCATGATTACATTGGGTATCAAACTCGGACCTCAGACAGTCACTGTCAACTTTCACATACTTGAGATGGATCCAACCTACAAAGCTATTCTGGGATGGCCCTATTTGGAAGCACTAGAGGCAGTTGCCTCCACCAATCACCAGTGTCTTAAATTCCCTCACAAGGGACAAGTGATTAAGGTGACAAGCATGCCCTTAGACCATCCATCTTCTCCACCACCACCCCTTGGGTTGCCAAACGAGCCAATTTTGACAATCTTGGATCTTCCAGAAATGAGTAGGCAACCCAAGCAAGTGTGGAGAAGGAAAAGAGAGGAAAATGAAACCATTGGATGGCACATAATGAAGAGTTTGGGATATCGAGAAGGCCAAGGACTAGGCAAAGAACTACAAGGCATAGCTGAGCCAATCAATCTAATGAGGTTACAACCAAAAAGAGGGGTTGGGTATGATGGAACGACAGCGAATGGTCAGAATCTCAGAAGCAGATACTTTTCTGGATGCTTAGAAAATTTTTTCATCAAGAAAGAAACCATACAACTGGCTGAGAACAAGTGAGAACAAGAGCTGGAGCAAGACAAAAGAAGAAGAACTGACGACCCTGAAGATGACCTGTATTCTGAAATATCTCTTTTGTTTTCCACTGATGAAGAAGGGTCAAGCAATGAACCACTCCAGGCTGAACCACCTGTTGACCCACCTGAGGGTCATATTGCCAAACCGACTCGAGAAAAAGTCCAACCAACTCCACGAGGGCCTTCCCTCATTACGTCATCTTTTGGGACCGATGCCCCAACTCACTATGACGCTCTCCCCGGGCTTCTTGGCCCGATCCCTATTTCTAGGCCCTCAGGCCCAACTTATGGGTCCACGAACCCACTTGTTGCTTTTGGGCCACCGAGCCCCTCTACTAAATCTGGGCCTTTGTGCCCGTCTTCTCCAACTCTTGGGCCATCGAGCCCCTCTATTGAATCTGGGCCTATGTGCCCATTTCCTCCAACTCTTGGGCCATCAAGCCCCTCTACTGAATCCGGGCCTCTGCACCCATTTCATCCAATTCTCGGGCCCTCAAACCCATCTCCTAAACCCGGGCCCTTGAGCCCGCATCCTCTTCTTATTGGGTCCATAAACCCACCTTCTTCCATAATCATCCAGCCTACTAGCCCATCACCTCTTTCTGTCAACATTGGGCCCGAAAGCCCCCTTTGTCAAACCTTGCTCGAAGTCTTCCCCTCTTTATCAATATCTTCGCCTACTTTGACTCCCGTAGTTGATTTTAACCCAAATAGGGCACCTGAAGCCCATTCTGTCTTTATGTTTAGCACTCCCCAAAAAACAACATCCTCCTCGAAACTTAAATTTCGATCGAGGAAACATCTCAACTTGCCTCGGAAGGGCATTCGACCCAAGGAGCCACTGGATCCTTGATTGACCTTCTTTGCCCTCCATCCTCTCCAATAAATTCTACTCCATCCACCTCCTCTTCCTCCTCTTATTTACCTTCTTCTTATTTAGGTTTAGTTTCCAATAAAAAGAGAACAAAAAATAGAGGTAGGAGAATTCCAGAAAGAGACCTGCATTAGTTAGCTCAGAAAAGCATAAGATGTGCCAAGCTACTAGAGTATCTAGAAAGTGCAATCCAGTTGGATAAAATCTGATATGAGGAGAAAGACAACATTGATCAAACTTTGGGGTTTCTTCCTCTCTCAGTTTAGCATCACCTATACCCAACAAAAGGCAATCAAGGGCTATGCAATCGCCGAACACCTTGCCCATCATCCTATCCCAATTTTTGACCCTATCCAATCAGAATTTCCCGATAAAGAATTGATGTCCATTCGATCTTCCAATCTATGGACTTTATATTTTGACGGGGGCATTAAACTCCCAGGGTAGAGGGATAGGGATTGTTCTTCTGTCACCCGAAGGTGTCACCATTCCACAGGCATTTGAGCTCCATTTTCCAGCAATAAACAACATAGCTGAGTATGAAGCCTTGTTGGCCGGACTGGAGGCCGCTCACTTCTATGGTGTCACTAAACTAAGGGTAATTGGTGATAGTCAGTTAATACTCTGCCAAGTACTGGCCAAATACCGCACATCTCATCCCGCGCTCAGACTATACCAAGAACTCACCACTTGTTACATCAAGCTATTCTCCAAACTCGAATTCATTCACGTTCCTCGTGCTCAAAATATTCTTGCCGATGCTCTCGCTTCCCTGGCATCTTCACTATCTGTCCCGCTAGGCAGACAAGTTAGGACGATCTATGTCCGCCGACGTACCATTCCGGCAGTAGAAGATGCACAATTCTTGAAAGTTAAAGCAGAATTTGAAAGGAAAGAGTACATTGAGCAAAAGGAGGAAGTATCTTTGGTCGAGTTGGAGGAACTAGAAGAGGGTGAGAAACCATGGTATCATGAGATTGCGATTTACTGTCAGGATCAGACATATCCACCAGGATCAACTGCTGAAGAGAAGAAAGCCATAAGAAGGGTCTCCCAGAGATACACCATCTTAGGTGGAGTATTTTACAAAAGGAGCTTGGCCGGTGTTCTGTTAAGATGCGTAGATGAAGAGGAGGCTGAATTGGTGCTTGAAGAAGCACACTCCGGAGTATGTGGAGGCCATGTAAATGCCCAAGCCCTCGCCAAAAAGATCATCAGACAAGGGTACTATTGGCCTACTCTGGAAGAAGATTGCTCGATCTTTGTCCGGCACTGCCATCAATGTCAACTTCACGCTGACAAGATTCATTCTCCCGCATCTTCCCTTCACCCGATTCATGCCCCATGGCCCTTCGCTATGTGGGCTTTTGATGTTATAGGACCCCTCGGTGACCCAAACTCCACAAACAAAACCAAATCCTTCATCCTAACTGCAACAGAGTACTTCACCAAGTGGGCAGAAGCGGAAGCATATGTGGAGATCTAGGCATCAACAGTCTGCATCTTCATCAAGCTCAACATCATTGCCAGGTTCGGGATCCCAGGCGACATCATCACTGACAATGGACCACAATTCATCTCTCAGGAGCTGCGTAACCTTTGCAACAGGTATTGCATCAGATTGCATCATTCATCTCCATATTATCCTCAAGGCAACGGTCAAGCAGAAGCCACCAATAAGACCCTGATAAAGATCATTAAGAAGACTTGTAAGTCCAGCAAATTCGCAGACTGGCCAGATAAGCTAGTTGATGCTCTATGGGCCTACCGCACTTCTATTCGAACCCCAATGGGTCAGACCCCCTATGCCTTGGCATTTGGGATGGAGGCAGTAGTTCCATACGAAGTAATCACTCCTTCCCTCCGAGTCCAGATCGATCGAGATATCCCGATGGATGAACGCCGAGATTCTCTTCTCGCGCAACTCGAACTCTTGGATGAAAGGAGGCTGGCCGCTGCCGAACATGCTAGATCTTACCAAAATAGACTTAAAAGATTTTATCAGAAGAGGGTGGTGGAGAGAAAATTTGAAGTCGGTGAGGTTGTGCTTAAAAGAATATTTGTTAAGCCAGGCGGTCCCCGCTCCAAACTTCAACCTAATTGGGAAGGTCCATATGTGATTTCGGCTATTTATCTCAGTAATTCATATAAGCTGACTAATGCAGAAGGAGAAGAACTAGCTCATCCCTGGAATGGTGTATACCTCAAAAAATATTTCCCTTAAAAACAAAAGTCACAAAAAAATCTATAAAATCCAAGGAGTGAAGGATAATGATAACATCTAACGCTTGCTTGTTCGGTGCACCAACATGTCACTTAGGGAAATAAGGATAGGCATCATACTGCACACACTACACGTCTAGTCTTGAGTTCCGATGATCGGAAGTCAGAGAGAAAGCTAGGCAATGCTTGGCAAAGGAAGGTCAACCTAATCCCATTCTCTTCTTATTTCGGTCCGGAATAGATGGAAGGGGTTAGAATGAGGAGTATCGAAAATGCCCATTGCTTTAGTTGGAAAATGCCTCTGAAGGCCTGACTTCTTATTAAAAGAAAAGGTGCCAAAAGATGGGCAATGACCCCTCAGGTCAGCAAAAGAATAGACCTGTCTGAATGTGTACCAACAAAAGTCCAAAAAAAAAAGGCTCCAAAAGATGGGCAATGAACCCCTCAGGTCAAAATCAAGCAAAAGAAAAAGAAAGACCTGTCTGAATGTGGGCCATCAAAGAAAATGGGTTAGAAGGAAGGACCCAAGGATATCAAATCCCAAACGGGCAATGCGGGCACTAGTAGAGAAACAAATTCGACACCCCCGAATCCTACTAAGGACTTACCACCAATCCTCTTCCCTCTTTAACCTTGCGGGTAAGGTTGACCGACTGGATCCAAGAAGAGCCATAGCCTATCAAAGGCGGAAGGTCAAAAGATCTCGGACTAGGCACTCTCTTACACGTGATGCCTACCCTTAACCCTTAGGTAACAATGAGAGGCACCTGTGGCAAGCAAGGCAAAGGATGAGATGGTCGTTTCATCACATCAAACCAAAAAAAATAAATAAAAAACTTCAAAAAATACCAAACAAATTCATAAAATCAAAAATTTTAAAAATCAAATATCCAAAACACCAAAAAATCATAAAAATACCAAAATACCAAAAACATTATAAAACCATCAAAACCCAAACAAATCAAAAATTTCAAAACACCTAAAAGTTTGCTTTCTAGACTAATCAGTTGTCTTTGCATTCATGTTTAATTTCAGTCTTGCGTATTTTCTTTTATGCATACTTTTGTTTTTTTTGTTATCTTTACCTTGATAAGACCTATGTCCCTTGACAAAAGATCAAGGCAACTTTGCCCTCACCTTGCAAGGGACTAAGCCAAAATAAAGTTCTAATATCTTCTCTCAAGTGGATGCTAGAATAGGAGAAGGCATACCAACTTCATATCCCCAGGCACTTCGAGGAGGCAAAAAACAACAAAAAAATAAAAAATTGAAAAACAAAAGTGGACTACCCCGACCCCTATTAGGACTTGCATTTAGTATTGCATCTATCAAAATAAGTAATATTTGAGATGTTGAAGACCTCAAGTCTAGAGGGGGCTGAGCCTGAGAACCCCTTCAACAAAATCAGTGAGGGCCCAGTCATTCCCTAGGCTTGCGGATAGGCCAAAGTTGAATATGCGGGGACGACGGTTTCTTCATGGATGTCCTGACCCGTTATGTTCAACCTATATCTTCAACTATTTTCTATACTTATTTTTATTTCTTTAAACCCAGCATGCATCATGCATCATCACATGCGTTATCCCACCATAACCATTCCCCGCTTCCTAATAATGCTATATCCTCCTTCCAGTCGCATCGTGCACCCTTTTAAAGATGGTCTTTTATAGCCCCTAGAGAAGGTCTTGATTTTTCAGAGAATTGGTTTCCAACGGGTTTTGACAATGATTTCATCGAAACAAGAAGTTTTTCCATGTCAAACTGAACCGGCATTTCTGACTAAACCTCATGAATTTGAAGAACCCAACCTTTGTTGATTGGCTGTCTCCTCTTTACTTTTCGCAATTTACTTTTCAATGCATTTCTACCGGGTCCAGCACACCATGCAGTTCGGGTCCTAGCCGGTAACAATTCTCCCCCACGTGGGATTTTAGTTATTTACTTTCAGTACTGTTCTTCTCTTTAACCAATCAACCAGAGGGAAGGTTTCGATAAGACAAAGGGTAATCTCGGAATCCGGTAAAGTTTTATTCCACTCAACTAGGCCAATGAGGGCGTGTCTAAATCTACACCTTGGCGTCACCTTTTCAGTCCATTACCACTTCATTCCGCTACGCCTCATTACACTTCGCTACATTCACCTACGTTTCATTCATGTCACTCCCCTACAAAGCCGACGCCAAGGCGAGGAAAGCTGTAGACACGCAATTTTGGCCTAGTTGGAGAGCTTAAATTCTTGTTTTTGTGAAGTATTTTTGAGTAACCTTTCGAGGGAACCAAGTTTTCCGGAAAAATCAAGTTTTTCGGCACATTTTGAAGTAGACTGATGGGGCGTTGACCAGGTCAACGCGCCCTACTTATAGGGCACCTGGCGCCCTATAAACAGGGCACCAGGCGCCCTATAAACAGGGCGCCAGGCGCCCTACTGATGGGGCACCTGCATCTGGTCTGACTGACTGGACAGGTTGATGGGACAGTTCTGCAAATAAAGTTGCCCTCTTCTTGCCTATAAAAGGACCCCCATTTGGAAGGTTTAGGAGACACCAAGGGCATCCCTCACCTCCTCTCATCCACCACTACACATACCAAGCCTTGCAACCTCCCTCCAAGCTCTCAAACCATCCCAAAACCATCTCCCAAAACCCAAAAAAATCATAGTTGCTTCTTGAAGGGATATTCCAGCAGAATGAAGTTACCCTCTTTTGTGCTGTAGAAAGACCCTCATATGAAGTCTTTTGGACACCCCAAGTCCGTCTCCCACCTCATCTCATCCACCACTACGAATATAAGCCTTCATAGCACCCTCTCAAGCCCTTAGAGTATCCCAAAATCCTTCCCCAAAAACCCAAAAACCTGCAGTTTCCTTCTTCAGAAATATGATTTTTCTCCAACTTTGAGTGCCTCTACACTCTATTTCTCTTACATATAGTACCAAAACACTCTTCCATTAGCTTCACTTGAGTATTGGCTGCTTGAAGAAGTCCTTTTTCCGTCTTGAAGGTCTTCCTACACTCCGGGGAGACGCCGCGAAGAAGGGAAGAAAATCTATTGAAGCCAGTCCCTGGTGCCATATAAATAGGGCGCTTTGACTTTGGTCAACGTGCCCCATCAAGGGGACACCTGCAGCAGGCGCCCCATATATGGGGCACTAGCAGGGGCAGACCCTATTTTGCATTTTCTTGAGTTTATTTACCTTTCCGGTCGATCTTTTACTCCCCCCTTTCATTTTAACCCTCATTAACATGTCATTTAGCATGTATTGAGTCATTCATTTGCATTTTTCATGCATATTTAAACCTTCTAAATAGGGGTTGGGATTTAGTCCCAATCCGGTCCCTTCCTTCCCTCTTGCGCGTTTACATTCGAATTTGAGCATGATACTACACTGTCACTAGAACTAATGGTCTTTTCACTTGTTTCTATGTTTTCTCATGGACATTTTTAGGTAAATCTGGCCGAGGTAGAGCTTCAACCGGATCGAAGACAAAGGACTCACTTAGCTCTCTTCTTTCGGCCGGCCGAGAGAGGAGAAGTCGAAACCCAACAATCTCCCCACTTTCAAATGTACGACGGTCATTTTCATTTCTCCATTTTATTTCTTTTCATTCTACTATATTTTGGAGCCTTTGGCTCCTGGCAACCACACCCAGTAACATCCCATCCACCAAGTAACCAAGGCGGGCGTAAGGGGCCGGGAGGGGGAGATCCGCAGATGTCCCGTTTCGGGTGCTTACAATGGGGTGGTCCCCAGGAGCCAGGGAGGCTCCAATAATAAAAATAAAAGAGATGAACTGATGAAGAGGGTGAGAATGACCGGTTACCTCGTTGAATGGGGGATTGTGTGGGTTCTATCTTCTCCTTCCTCGGCCGGCCGGGGAAGAAGAGCCTTGGAGAAACTCGCTTGCCTGAAAAGAAGTTATGAACGAAAGCACAACGAAACAACGATTAGAACTAAACAGAAAATAGCAACTATTCGTAAGAAAGAAGAGCAATGACAAAAGGGGTTGAACGAACTGGATTAAGACTAACTCCTAACCCCTCTTAAGGGAGGATCTAAATGACCTAAGGCTAAAGATGCATCAAGTTATGCTAGTGCGATATGCATGATGAAACCCAAACGAAAAATGAAAGGAGGATAGGATAAGGAAGAAGATCATCGGTAAGCCCGGGGGCTTCTGGCTTCTGGAGGTTGCAGGTGCTCCGACTCCAGGTCGCCTGGAGTTCCGTTGGAGGAGCGCTTAGGTTCTTCGGAGGCAGCCTTTGACACGATCTTCTCCCAGTTCCAATTAAGGGAATCGGATTCCCGGCCTTCTTTGGAGACTTCTTGGGACTCTTTGGGTAGGCTTTCAATGGCTTCTAATGGTATGAGGGGGTTTGGGGATGGTCTTTTTGGTTATGTGGAATGGATGTAGGGGAAGAGATGTAATGAGAGGTTGAATGACTTGGAGATGTGATTGTGAGCTCTAGTGTGGCTTCGAAGATGATGGGAGGGTGTTGGGATGCTCAAGAAGACTCTCTCTATGGAGTTATGGCTCTAGGAATCTTTTTTGGAATCTCTTAAATGTGGGAGAAGGGTCTCCTTTTATAGATGCACAAAAGTGACACTAGTGCTCCAGTATGAGGACGCCTGGCGTCGCGGTATGAGAGCGCCTGCTAATCCGCCGACTTGTCGGCGGATCAACACGTCCGACCATACCTGTCGCCACCTACCACCCTGCATGTCAGGCGGCGGTTGTCAGCGGAAATCCTGGCGCTCTGACAGGGGAGCACCTACGACCTACGGCTGACACACTGCAAATTCGGTGCATGCAGAGCCTGCAGTGTCAGTTGTCAGGCGGGAATCCAGGTGCTCCGACGGTGGAGCACCTGGCCCTCTGTACGATTTTGACAATGCACCGTTGACCATCCTGACAAGCCGGCTATCACGGGCGAAATTGCAGGCGCTCTTGAAGAGGAGCGCTTGTACCATCGTACGTTCCTGAGTACGATGTCGTCCGGCCGGATAAAGGGGTGAAAAGGCGGGAAATGCCAAGCGCTCTGTCGTTGCGACGCCAGGCGTCGTGACATCGGGACGCCTCAAGATTTCCCAAAATTTGGTCATTTTTATGTCAAATCGACCTCTCCGATTGAGAAAATACAAGTGTTTTCTATAGAAATGAGATTGTACTATCTGTTATCTGGCCGAATTTGCGTATCTACAGCTTGCCTCGCCTTGACGTCGATTTTGCAAGGGAGCGGCACGGAGTGTAGTGGAAGTGACCGTAGCTAGGTGAAGCGGAGTGAAGTGGTGGCGGACTGAAAAACTGACGTTAAGGTGTAGATTTAGATACGCAACTCCCGACCTGACCAGGTGAATTGAGCCTCTTCAAGATCCGCAATTCCCTTTTTGTTTCTTCCGGACTGCTTCCGCGGTTGATTGGAGATAAGATGTGTCGTGGGCACGAGAGAGGAAAAAAAAGCCTGCTCCCTGCGTGCAGGGAACCTCCGAGCGCGGCTCGTGAGTTCATCTTGGTTAGCGACCCAGCTTTGTGGTGTGCTTGTACTAAGAAGGGCTGAACAGAAGTTGATTTTAAAATCAAAAGAACCTCCAATCGACTGGGATTAGGTCTTTAGGATTCATCCGGGTTCTCGCGGGAACCTGATTTAGCTCGGAGTGGAATAACCTCTCATTTTAATAGAAACACTTGTTTGTCTTGTCAGAGAAAATGACTCTTCATAAAGACAACCAAAATGATGATAACCAAATGCAGATGATGCATGCAGATGTATGATGGTGAGAGAAAGAAATAAAAATTAACATTAAGAAGCATAGTTGAAGATATAAATCATGAGTGATGGGTCAGGACACTGACCAGGAACCGTCATCCCCAAAACTCGTGATTTTGGCTTATCCGCAAGTTCATTAAACAACCGTTCCGTCCTTGATTTTGTTGGAGGGGTTCTCGGGCCCGGTGTTCTTAGAACTTGTGGTCTTCAACATTTCAAATACTATTATACTTATAGTTAATATGCAAGAAAGTAAGGTAACACCAATTTTTGACCATTTTCATTTATTTTTCTTCTTCTTTTCGGATTCTTTTAAAACGCTCCTCCGACGCGACGCCAGGCGTCCCACTGTCGGAGCGCCTGCATCTCTGCGTAGCTTTCCGTCAAGGGTCTGTCGCCCGTCTCGTCATGGGTAATGGGGGGTTCCCCCTCCCCCCAATCCACCCCTATATCACCCCTAGGCTGCCCAAGGGGAGGGGAAACCCTCCCAACCTCCCTTGGGTTGCCCTCTTGCTCCATTTCTCTCTCATTCTTGCTTGTCACTGCTACCATGGAGCTCCCCCATCGACCCAATGCTCCATTGAAGGCGAAGAGGTTCTCGGGCATTCCGGGGCACATCCAAAATCGAGTCTCGGCGGGAGTGGTGAGTTTCTACCTTTATTTTTCCTTTGAATGTTTATCTATGTCGTTTTTCTCTCTTGTGGGCCCTCTTTTTGGCCAGTTCTTTCTTCCATTTCTGCCAGGCATCGCGTCGTCGGAGCGCCTGCTATTCCGATGACAGTTTTTGATTCTGTCCAAATTTGTTCTGTGCAGGAGCCTCCACCATTTCCGGGTGTGCGCTGCCGGGGGCTGTTCGGCTGGATGGACCACCTCATCGTCTGCCTTTTCTACCACAATCGTTCATTCCTCTGTGAGTGGGGTCTCCTGGGCATCCTCACCCATGCTTCTAACATCTTGAAATACCATTGGGACTTCTCCCTCCTTGCCGCCTTAGTGGAGTGTTGGCATCCTGAGACCAACACTTTCATTATGGTCACCTATGAGTGCACCATTCTCCTGGAGGAGGCTGAGATCCTTCTCGGTCTTCAAGCGGTTCCTAGTTGGTAGGAACTTTTTACCTTTGTCCCCACTGACCTTCTGTCTTCTCAGGAATTCCTTGAGGAGTTCATGAGCCCTACCTCAGCCCGTCAAATCACCCTGGGGGATAGGATTAGTGTAGAGGGCCTTCTGAAATGGACCATCGGTGCCATAGAAGGAGCTGGTAGTGATGTCGACCTCCTCCCCGGTATGAAAGGGGCTGCCACCCTCCTTGTTTCTGCACTTCTTTTTCCGACCGAGGACGGCTGGATCCACCCCGGATGCCTATCTAGCATTCGGGGTGTTTGGCAGAGGGAGAGGATTATCACCTCTGTCCTCGGCTTCCTGTATGATGGCCTATCCTCAGCATGCATTGGCAGACCTATGCATGGCAGTCTCCTCCTCTTAGCATCATGGGCTGACTGGCATTTCAAATTCAGCGTGACCGATCACCGCGTGTCTTCTTCTCGCTATTTTCTTCATAGCCCTCTTCACACCATTACCCATGTCTTGGGCATGGAGAAGAGAGTTGTGAACACTTGTCCGTCGGTGAAGACCCGCCAAGATTGGCACGCGTATTTCCTAGCCAATGACCTTTCTGCCTTTCTGTGCCCTCCTCCTCCCATGGTAGGGAGAGAGGTTCGAGTCTGCCATTCCCCGGGTGTAGATCTCAGGCTGATCACTAGTTCATCTTTCGTTCTGTACAACCCGCACCGTTGCTTCCCATAGATCAGTGTGCCTCGGTCCAAGGTGCCTTGTCTTTCTCATCTTCCTGCGATTAAGGATCGCCATTTTGGCACCCCCGACGATGCGGAGGTGTGCCGAAGCATCATCGAGCTCTGGAGAGCCTGCACGACTTTTCGAGTGGGCGAGGAGATACAGGAGGAAGGTGATCGGGTGGCGCGCTATTCTGCCAGGCTGTGGGTCCTTCTTCAGTGATTGGTCTGTTGTCTTTTCTAGGCCATGTGTGGCCAAACTATTTGTTGTTGCTCTTCTGGGCCCTGCGTGGCCATTTATGCTGTGATCTTTGTCTTTCTGGGCCCTGCGTGGCCATTGTGTTGGTTGTTGTATTTCTGGGCCCTGCGCGGCCGTTATGCTATTGTATTCTCGGGCCCGGTGCGGCCGTTTGTATTAGTTAAACTTGAACTTTTCTGCAAAATTGTCAGCATTTTTTTTCCAAAAGAGCGCATGTGTATGGATATGTGAATTGAGTAGACAAGTAGACAAAGTTATGACATTTGGCTAATAAAAAGTGAAAAATAGGAAATTTTGGCTACTGAATTTCCAGGCGCTCTGATGACGGGTCGCCTGGCGTCGCGATAGGACGACGCCAGGCATCCCGGATCTGGGCTACCGGGCTTTTCAGTGACCCTTCACATTCCCCTCGATTTCCGATCCGTTTGTTGACGAAAGATCCTCGAGGTTGGTGGTTTTGTAACTTTTGTGATTTTTAGGGAATTATGGAGATTTTTTTAGATTTTTTTGGAATTTTTCAAAAAATTTTACCTTCACTATATATACGGAGTTACTGTAGTAATTTCATTTTCACGCATACATCTTTCCATTCCAGTTAAAAGAGTTCACATCTTCCGGGGCTTCGTGCGTCATCCACACACATCCAGGTCAGTTGATTTCTTCTTGGAAGTTGTAGAATAGGTCGTGAACTTTCCATTTGCACGAGTTTTCCGAGATTCCCGAAATTTTTTGACCAAATTTGAGGGTGCTAGAGTCGGACGAATCTGACCGACCTGGCATCGCGAAGCGGCGACGCCAGGCCTGGCGTCGCGAAGGCAGAGCGCTATTCAAGCGCTCTGTCTTCGCGACGCTTTCGGTAGCGTCGTGAAGTTGGAGCGTCAAGCTAATGCTCTGACTTCAGAACGTTAGCACAAGCGCTCCGAAGGGGGAGTGCCTGCTAATTCCGGAAACTTGATTTTTTTCTGACTTCTGTTTATTCCTGCGTGATACTGACCTGTCGATGCCTTACCTTGCAGATGGCGAGGAGACCACGCTCTTCTCAAGCCCGTCGGAGGTCTCCCCCGCCGGCCCCGGAGTCACCTCCTCCAGCTGAGGAGGTTCCGTTGGTTGCGCCGGAGGCCCGGCCGCACCCTCGCCTCGAGGTAAGTCCCTTTTGCCTTGCATTTGATAATTCACCTGCATTTTCATGAAACTAACAGAAATATTCTCTTTGTATGTAGGGCAAGCTTTGCTCCCGCATCTCGTGGGAGTTAGTCATTTGCGTGTAAGAGGGCTTGCAGGAGTTCCAGAAGAGCAGGATGAGTGCCATGGGCTTCGGTCTGCTCCTCTCCTGCACTGCGATCTGGGAGGATCTCTCCCTGATCCAGGCCCAGAGGGAGCGGTGGGACTCGGCCTCCCACTCCTTCATCTTCCCCTGGGGGCACATGGTGCCCTCTTTGGAGGACGTGGCCCGGATCACGGGCTTACGTGTACACGGCTGGCCGGTGACCGGCAAGACCTATGAGGACTATTCCGGTTTTTGCCAGGACCTCTTGGGTCTTGACGTTCCGACATATCCCGGCAGCACGAGGATGCTGGTGCGGGAGGCCATCGGGCGGATGGTGGGGTTCCGCTCGGCGGCGGTTCCCAAGGAGGTTATCCCAAAACCCTGGCAATTTTGCACACTCTAAGCTCTTGCCAGCCAGTTGATATAGATACCGATCCGGTACCCTCTTACCCTTAGCTCGGACTCTCTTGAACACTAAGCCTAGGGGAAAAGAATGAGATGACGATGAAGAGGGGAGATTGGGAGAAGCAATATATACGGGGGGTGAAGGACAGAGAAACTCTCTAAAAGACTCGGTCCCCGAGGTCGGAAAGTTCCCGGGGGCGAAGATAGATGTTTCTTCGATCGAAATGCAAGTTGTGAAAAGGATGTTTTTTTTTTTGGCGGTGCCAACCATGTGTACGGGATGGGTCGCGGCACCTTTCTCACCACGAAGGGAAGGGAATGTGAAGGTTTGAGAAAGATTTTGGATGGGGTTGTGATCCTTCTTAGTTGGAGATGAGTCGGTTGACCCTAGGAGGGGGGGATCTAGTGAATCTGGTAGGTCATCTGGTTTGACCCGAGATTGAGCTGGCTCGATGGCAAAAGAGGCAAAGGCTTTGAACAACGTAGAATAGAAAGGGCTCTCGGGCCCGATGGTGATGATTGTGCGGAACGGGGGTGGTACATTCCTTGTATGGGCCGTGAAAGGCCTGTCATAGAAGGGCATTGGGAGCCCATGGGAGAGACTTAGCTGAAAGGGGGGCTTAGCCCCAGAGAATGAGAATTTGAGGAGAGGCCCTCGCGGGATGATCAGGGGTAATGGCAAATTTGATCGTCAGGGCACTTACCGATCCATGACGACTTAAGTGGTCCTTTCCTTGATTCTTCTTCCTCGACCAGAAATAATGATGATAAAGGTAAGAACGATTCATCCTCACCTTCGTCGACCCTTTGCCTTTTCCGTGGATGATTGTTGATGTCGTTGAGATAGCCTGGCTCCTCTTCTTTAATTTGGATCACTTCCCCTTTTAGAAAGTACTTTGCAAGCCCTTCTGCCACCGCCCGTTGTCCAGGCCTCTTGCCTTTCTGGATTGTCCCATCATACCCCAGGCCGGCCTTAGTAAGTCGACTGGAGGGGTTGATGGGCTCTGTGATGCCTTGCAAGAACTTGCCCAACCCTTGACCCTCTTGATACCCTAGAATTTTCATGATGTGCCACCCTATCGGCCCTTCTGTGTTCTTCTTCTTTTGTTTTGGCTGCCATTTTTTCTTTTGGTGGTTCTATCAATGTGAAAACCGGCTGACTTGGTAATCCGGTAGTTGGCATCACTGTTACATAACTGGTCACTTTTACAATTTGCCCCTTGTGAGGGAACTTGATACACTGGTGATTGGTGGACGCCACTGCCTCTAATGCTTCGAGATAGGGACGACCCAGAATGACTCGGTAGGTAGGATCCATCTCCAGCACATGGAAGTCAACTGTGACTGTCTTGGGACCGAGCTTGACATCAAGAAGAATGGTGCCGTGCGCGGGTCGTTTCATGTTATCAAATGCCGTCACAGTGATGTGAGAAGGCTGAATCTCTATTTCTTAGATGCCGCAGCAGTTCAATGTCTCAGGAGGTATGATATTTAAGGAGGCACCGGTATCTACCAAGCATGAATCTACCGGGGTGCCTCGAATGTTCACAGTCAAGCATAATGCACACCTCCTGACTTCGGGGGCCGCCAACTCTTCATCAGTGAAAGTTAGGGCCGGATGTTCACTTCGGGGGGCCAAGACACCGGTGATTCTCTCAGGTGGGAGGCTTTCACTGACGAGTACCTTTTGTAAATACTGCTGAAGTACCTCTTGGTGAACTTTGGACCGCTTGATTAATTCTAGAATAGAAATTCTGGCTGGTGTTTTATCAAGGTGCTTCAGCAGATCATATGTAGTTCCTGGTACCATTTCCTCAACTGGTTCCTCCTCTATTTCTGGGGCTACTTGCATTGCACCGGCTTGGGGAAAGATACGTTGGACCATGCGTCCGCTCCGTAGGATGGCAGCAAGAGGTGGTGTGGGCCCGGCAGATGATGTTTCAATGGGGACCGGCATGTGATCAGAGTGGCTGGGCTGGATGAGCTTGGGCAGGGGTGGTGGGGCATTGACAGGGCTAAGTGGGGTCGTTATCAGGCTAATGGGTCGAATGAGGAGGGGCGAGGGTTGTGGGGTCTTTGGTGGCATGGTGGATGCCTGGTTGGTTAATGGGGGTGCTGGTCTAATGATGGGTGGTAGAGGGGATGTGGTAGCTAATGGAGGTGGTGCGCGGGGTCGGATAATTGGTCCTAGGGGAAGATGGGTTGTGGTGACGAACCCCTCCGCAGGTCGTGGCGGTGCACGGATGATGGGTGGTAGGTTGGGTGAGGTACGGGGAATGGATAAGATAGCCCTATCAGGGTGGTGAGGGGTGTATGTTTGGAAGGAGGCGGTAGCCGGGTCCATCTGCCAGTCTTGTCCTCGGCTGGATGATTCTTTAGCCGGGACTAGGATAGGATTGATGCGGTGGTGAGGGGGTGCTGCTATTGGAGCGGGCGCATGGTTTGGCAAAGGGTTGCGCACTATCCCAAGGCCGTGATCATGCTGTGGTTGTTGTTGTTGTTGTTGTTGCTGATGCTGCTGCTGCTGCTGCCCTCGAGGTCTCGACTGTTGTGCTTTTAATGACTCGATGTATACCCCCATTTGTGCCCAATCAATACTCCCTTGGTCATGAAGATCATGAATGTAGTCTCTGAATTGAAAACAATCTTCGATCATGTGACCTGGGTATCGATGATACATACAATATCATCCAGTGTTTGTCGTGCCTGGCCAGACAGGTCTTTCTTTTGGGAGCTCTATCTGTTGTGCGGCCATCAAGGCATTGAAAATATCTGTAAGTGAATAGGACAACCGGGGGTAATTTTCCTGTCGGGGACCGGTTTTCCTTGGTTGATGTGCAATTGGAGGAGGGGCCCGGTGGTAGGTTTCTGGGGCCCTGGGTTGTGGGGCTCGAGGCATTAAGGGTTGCTGATTCTGGGGCCGGTACTGTTGGACCTGGTACTGGGGAGGCCGTGGGGGAAGTTGAGGCCGAGATTGTTGGTGCTGGAGAGCCGGAGCATTCCTGTTCGGAGGAGGGTTTCTATGTTGATGTGGGTAATTGTTAGGGGGATTCCCTACAACACTAACATGTTCATGGTTTACTATCCCCTCGGTTACGGGTCCGGAGGTGGAAGAGACGGTTTTGTTGGTGACCCGAGGTCGGGGATCAAATAGGTTCATGATAGGCGAATCCCGGAGCTGGGTCTGGATGTACTGCGCATTTTCATATAGCTCACTCATGGAAGTGGGATGGTGAAGGGCAAGCATGTTCTTCATGGCTGGGGTTGCATTTGTTATGATCAACTTGACCTGCTCTGGCTCTGACATCGGATCCGTGAGCTTCTCTGCCATGGCTCTCTATCTATCAGCATATCTGATAAAATCTTCGTCTGATTTCATTCTCTCGGCCACGAGGTCGGTGATGGAGTAGGCTATTCCAACCCGGTCTTGATATCTCTACAAAAACTTGGCTTTGACAATGTCGAAGTTACCGGCCTCTGTTGAATCAAGTGAATAAAACCACTCAAGTGCCGAGCCCTCCAATGATCTTCTAAACAGAAAAGCAAGGGCTCTTGGATCGTTTTGCCATGTGACAGACTCGTACAGGAAATATTTGATGTGGAGGAAGGGGTTGCCGGACCCATTGTAGCGGCGGAACACCGGCATTTCAGAGTGGGGTAGATGGAAAGTGGGGAGAGAGGGGAGAGATATCTCGGGGGCAACTTTGGTGCCAACAAGACGACGAATTTATTTGTACTGCTCCTCTATTTGACTTAGGCGGTTCAGCATGGCCTGGTCAATAGAGGGCTCTCGAACAATTGGGGGAGGAGGGGGTGTTTGATACACCGGAGGGGAAGCTAAGTAGGCCGAGGCGGCCGGACATGGGACGTGAGTTGGCAGGCACGTCGCTTGATGGGGAAGATTAAGATGATTAGAAGAGAAGACTGGTGGCCATGATGGTGCGGCCAAATTTAGATCCGGGTGGTTTAGGATAGCCACCGGATGAGGAGAACTTGGGGGCGTCGGCACGGTATAGGAATGTCCATGGGCAGCCGCATCGGGTTGACGCGCTACTGAATGGGGGGTAGAAATACGAAGACCACCGGTGAGGGGGTCATGATTAGCGGGCGACTTTCCCTTGAGGATAGCCTCGATGGCTTGAAGTTGGGTGGGGTCGGCATGAGAGAATGCCTCCCAAATAGAACCCGGGTTGGGTGGAGGAGAAATTTGGTCAGGTTCGGCGGGAGCCCCCGGTTCGTTAACGGCATAGACGGCGTCAGGAAGGAGTGACGGCTCGCCTTCTGCCCCAAAATAGGCCTGTTCATACTCTGCTTGCTCACAATGTTGATCCATGATGACTCGTCCGGACCTAAGCGACACAGGCATAAAGCAAAGAAAGACGAAGTTTCCTCATTTTTTTTGTTTTTTTTGGGTGTTTTCTTTTGAATAGATTTTTTTTTCTTTTAAGTTGTTAATTCTAGAAGACAAGTTTTTAACTGAAAGCAAAGTTTTCTTTGACAAATTTTGGGATTGTTTCTTAGAGGTTATTTCTCTTTGATTGTTGTAATCTGGGAAGTTTTACCTCAAAGAAACAATTTCTTTTGGTGATTTTAGATTTTTTTGTAGGAGAGAGTCTCCTCCCTCCCTTGTTTTTTTTTTCTTTTGGTTACACAAACAAGTTAAAGCAACAATTCGGAATGCTTAACGCAATAATTTTTTTGTTCCAACCTTAGATTAGTGACTTGTTTAGAGAAATATTGTCTACTCAAATAAATGGGTGGGACCCTATGCTCACACAACGCCGAGCAAGTAAGGTGAAACGATTTCTCACACGGATAGGTGATGGGTTAACTTCGGGTTTTTGGGGAAATGGTACAACCAGCCCGATCGGTGAAGAGGGAATCTTTCACGTCTGGGGACTTACGGAGGCCTTGGAGGAAACCAACTTAGTCAACCGAGAGGGAATCCCCGGAAGAGAAGTCGAGATCCACCAAGAATGGTGTTTTGGATGTGTATGGCTTTGGGAGGAGAGTGAGCCCCCCTTCTCGGATGACCTACGAGGCCGGATGGAACCGGTACCTCGATGCAAGCTAATGCAAGAGAATAAGCAAGGATAAAGAAGCAAGTAACAATAAAATAAAAGCAACACAACGTGAGAGAAGTACAAAGAAGTTTAAAAGATGATGGTGCACAAAGAGATTTAAACACCCAGACAAGTTTGCATGCTGAAAATTTAAAGGTAGTAAGAGTGATGAGGGTTGGAAGTGAAACAGAATGCAGGAACTGAAAACAGTTTCGGGGAATTGCAGGCGCTCCAATATCGCACCGCCAGGCATCGTGGTATCAGGATGCTTTGAACGTGAATCAGCAAATTTTAAGAGAAACTAGAAAGCAAGGGTCCCACGGGGACCTAAAAGCGATATGATGCCGAAAAAGCAGTAAATAACGATGCTTTATAAATGAAAAGTACTAAAAGTAAAGTTGACTCGCGCGGGAGTCGATGCTTGTAGAGGTTTTGAGCTCGCGGAGCTCGGTTTGAAAAATGTCCTAGCAAAGGGGAGCACCTGGTGTCCCTTTGATAGGATTAACAGAAAAAGATGGCCACGCGCGGCCGATGATGTACCACTCACGCGGTGAGCGGGGAAATGAGAGGTGGCTCACGCGGGAGCCAAGGAGTAGTGGCCCACACGGTGAGCAAGAGCGATTTCGACTTTAAAAGAAAGAGAACTAAATATGAATAAACATGGAGACAAAGAGAGTGAATAGAAGACTTACTTGATGGAAGAGGCTTTCATTCAAAGAAGTACATCAAGCGACTTTCTATTGGCTTTAGAGGTCCCACCGTGGTCGCCAAAAGATGTGGAACTCCCGAGAGGAGGGTACAAGGTGGACGCCGGGAGGACGGGGGCCTTGGCGCCGTTCCCTTTCGCGGAGCGGATGTTCCGGTGTGGGGTGTGTGTGTTTCTTCTTCCTTACGGTCTTGGTAGGGTTGGTTTGTATTAATCACACCATAGACACGGTTGTGAATGATTCCAACAGACCGGCCTATTACCCACCTCTTTTCCTTCTTTCCTTCCCCGCACTCACCTTGGTCCCCGGACTACTCAACCCTTGATGTCACTTGGACATCGAAGGACCGGCCCGGGTCGTGAGGAGAATAGAGGGGAAAGAAGATCAGATAGCGGGAGGCATTATCAACACTAACTTAACCTATGAACCGAAAAGAGGAAGAGATGGTGTGGTCGCCAGGAGCCAGGGAGGCTCTGAAAATAAAAATAAAAGAGATGAACTGATGAAGAGGGTGAGAATGACCGGTTACCTCATTGAATGGGGGATTGTGTGGGTTCTATCTTCTCCTTCTTCAGCCGGCCGAGGAAGAAGAGCCTTGGAGAAACTCGCTTGCCTGAAAAGAAGTTATGAACGAAAGTACAACGAAACAACGATTAGAACTAAACAGAAGATAGCAACTATTCGTAAGAAAGAAGAGCAATGACAAAAGGGGTTGAACGAACCGGATTAAGACTAACTCCTAACCCCTCTTAAGGGAAGATCTAAATGACCTAAGGCTAAAGATGCATCAAGTTATGCTAGTGCGATATGCATGATGAAACCCAAATGAAAAATGAAAGGAGGATAAGATAAGGAAGAAGATCGTCGGTAAGCCCGAGGGCTTCTGGCTTCTGGAGGTTGCAGGCGCTCCGACTCCAGGTCGCCTGGAGTTCCGTTGGAGGAGCGCTTAGGTCCTTCGGAGGCGGCCTTTGACACGATCTTCTCTAGGTTCCAATTAAGGGAATCGGATTCCCGGCCTTCTTTGGAGACTTCTTGGGACTCTTTGGGCGGGCTTTCAATGGCTTCTAATGGTATGAGGGGGTTTGGGGATGGTCTTTTTGGTTATGTGGAATGGACGGAGGGGAAGAGATGTAATGAGAGGTTGAATGACTTGGAGATGTGATTGTGAGCTCTAGTGTGGCTTCGAAGATGATGGGAGGGTGTTGGGATGCTCAAGAAGACTCTCTCTGTGGAGTTATGGCTCTAGGAATCTTTTTTGGAACCTCTTAAATGTGGGAGAAGGGTCTCCTTTTATAGATGCACAAAAGTGACACTAGCGCTCCGGTATGAGGATGCCTGGCGTCGCGGTATGAGAGCGCCTGCTAATCCGCCGACAAGTCGGCGGATCAGCACGTCCTACCATACCTATCGCCACCTACCACCCTGCATGTCAGGCGGCGGTTGTCAGCAGAAATCCTAGCGCTCTGACAGGGGAGCACCTACGACCTACGGCTGACACACTGCAAATTCGGCGCACGCGGAACCTGCAGTGTCAATTGTCAGGCGGGAATCCAGGTCCTCCGACGGCGGAGTGCCTGGACCCTCAGTACGATTTCGACAACGCACCATTGACCGTCCTGACAAGCCGGCTATCACGGGCGGAATTGCAGGCGCTCTGGCAGAGGAGCGCTTGTACCATCGTACATTCCTGAGTACGATGTCGTCCGGCCGGATAAAGGGGTGAAAAGGCGGGAAATGCCAGGCGCTCTGTCGTCACGATGCCAGGCGTCGTGACATCGGGACGCCTCAAGATTTCCCAAAATTCGGTCATTTTTATGTCAAATCGACATCTCCGATTGAGAAAATACAAGTGTTTTCTATAGAAATGAGATTGTACTATCTGTAATCTGGCCGAATTCGCGTATCTACACCACGGTGGGATAAATAGCAAGAAGGTTGTTGCAGTGGCCACAATGGTGATAAAAATGAAAGAGTTGGAAGCACAAGATGATTACTGAACACGGTGGGATTAACAGACACGGTGGGATATTAGAAAGGTCAGTGTGACTAGAAAATATGGTGGGATTATCAAACACGGTGGGATTAGAAAACATGATGGGATTTAGAATGATCAGAATTAGGATATAAGATTTAGAGATTAGGGTGAGAAGGTGAAGATTATGAAAGGATGTATGCGATAACAAAACAAAATGTAATGCAACTAACGCTACATGATGTATGCTGGGCTCAAGAAAACAAGACAAAACTTGTATAACAAATAGTTGAAGATATAGATTGTCTATGAGGTCAAGATACCCATTCGGGAACCATCGTCCCTCACAGTACAACTTTGGCTTATCCGTGAGCATCAGAGATGACCTGACCGTCATAGATTTTGATGAAGGGGATCGCGGGTCGAGTCTTCTCCGCACTCATGGTCTTCAAAAAATAATGCATAAGATAATAATACATGACTAACGACATATATGCTAGCCGGCAAGTTATGCGGGTTTCCCATGTCGATTCTTCCGTTTCCGTGAGCAATTCCTGTCTTTCTTCAAAATGTTTGTTTTGAATGGACAACAATATCCATTCAACCTTAATAAAGACAAACATAAATAAATTTGATTTTAAATTTTTTTCTTAATTTTTTCTTAATTTTTTTGAATTTTTCTGAAAATTTTGAGGAATTTTCAAAGAATTTGACCAAACGTGCCCCCGAACCGGGGGCCCGGCCTGCGCGCCCTCAGTTTGGGGGCGTGGCCAGCGCACCCTGGGTTTGGGGGCGAGGCCTGCGCGCCCCCACCTCGGGGGTGCATTCGATTCCAGTTTCCTGTTTCGACCGGATCCGAATTCAGTTCAAATCGGGACCGATTTCCCCTATATAAACACCTCTTAGGATGACCAGCTCGTCCTACCAACTCCCAGAATGAATCCTCCTTTGAAAAAGCAGCGTGCTGGCTTGGTTTGAGGTATTTCAAGCATCCCAGGTCATTTGAAGGCCAGAATCGGCGCCGACTTGGTAAGTTTTGCTGCCAATTTTAGCTTTCAGCCACTTTTCTCCTTCTTTTCTCTTAAGGAATTATCTTTTACCTCCTGTTTGGGTGTAGGATTACCCAATCTTCCCAGGACCACACCGGTATTGCTCTCCTCCTTGCCTTCCCGGCTTGTTTAACGTCCTCGGCTTGTCGGTCAGAGCGATTCTTCGAGATTGGGGCTTAACCGGGCTCTTGATCCATGCTAAGCAATATTCAGGCTACACCCTTGACTTCGGCTTGATGGGAGCTCTTGTTGAGTTGTGGCATCCCGACACTCACACATTCGTGTTCGACAGCTTTGAGTGTACAGTTCTTCTTGAAGAGGCGGAGCTCCTTCTTGGCCTTCCTCGGACTAAGAAGGGAGAGACTGAAGGTATGTTCATCCCTTCAGGACCCCTCTCTTGCTTGGAATTCTTGCAGGATTTCGTCGAGGCTCAGCATATCAGCACCTTGTTAGCCGGCAAGAGAATCAGTGTTCCCAAGTTGGCGGCCTGGACAGTTTCTCTTCTAACGGCTCCTGGTCTGGATGAGGACCGGATTCTGCGCGGTGCAAAGGGTTTCGTGGCTTGCCTTGCCACGGTGTTCTTGTTTCCTGCGGAGGATGGTTTCCTGGAGGTTGATCAGCTTTCGTGCATCAGCGGCATCTGGAGCGGTACACAGCTGGGGCCTTCAGTTCTGGGCTTCTTGTATTGCGGACTGTCCGCAGCTTGTGTGGGTCATCCTCCCTTCAGCAGTGCACTTCTACTGGCTTGCTGGGCCGATCTTCACTTCAAGTTCGATCCAGCCGGTGAGGTGGCCACCAGGTCGCAGCTCTTCCGCCGTAGCCCCTTGTTCCCATATGCTACTATACTTGGCTTCGGCGAGAGAGTCGCCAACAGGTGTGCATTGGTGAAGAAAGAGGCCAGAGTGGCGTGCTCACTTTGCCTCCATGAACCGTTCCAGCTTCTTGCACTCTTCTGCTGCCCTGATGCAGAAGGACTTCCAGGTGTGCTTTGCGCCCGGCATTGATCTCTGCCTGGTTATAGGTTCGGCCTTCATGTTGTACAATGCTCACCGTTGTTACTCTCAGATTGGCTTGCCTCGGTACGAGTTGCCCAAGCTGTCCCACCTGCCACCTATTAAGGGCAGGCAGCTTGGCTCAGCGGATGACGAGGAGGAGGCGATCTCAGCCATTGCCTTGTGGGAGACAGGTTAGGTGTGCCGCCCAGGCCTCCTGATTGAGGAGGACCCTGACCGGAAGCACCACTACATCCCCGCGTTGAAGCTTTTACTTGCCTGAGAGTCTTCTTTTCCTACTTTAACTTGTCAGACATGTTGTTTTTTATTTTTAATAAACAATGAATTTTTTATAGCAAGTTTGAGCGAAAATTCGATAGAAATTTACCTTGTTTCAGAAAAATGCAAGACAGATGTTGACAATTATGATGAATATGCCTTGTTATTTTTTAACACCTTGAATGTTTTTTAATATGAAACAGGATATTTTTGATAGGTTTTAAAATGCCTTTTTTTCTTTAGGTAATTTTTCAAAGCAAACCATGAGTCTGATGAATTTTCTTTCGGTGTCTCCTTGATCGGCTCGATTTTCTGAACAACATGGTGCTTTCTGAAATTTTCGTCATTTTTATCAATTTTGGTCCTGAAAAATACATTTTTAGCCATTTTTGACTAATAAATGCATAGAATTTTCTCCTGACACCTGAAAAATGTTAGCTAGTAATGATAAAAAACATGAATATGCCTAGCTAATTTAGGAACTGAGACATTCAAAGTTATGTGAAAAGAGGGTTTTTGGTGGGAATTTAAAGAGAATTTTTCTTCACAAAATTATTTTGAGCAAACCGTGCATCAGATCGGGATTCTTTCGGTGGCATTGCGATCAACTCGATTTTGTAAACCTTGGATGATATTTTCAAATTTCTCCCATTTTCACATTTTTACTCTCTATAAATACCCCTTGAGGGTAAGAATATCTCAGTTTCACCTATACACTATCTCTCCTTGCGCCGGAAGTTCCAGAGTTCCAACTCAGATTCAGAGTCTGAAACGCCATCAAAGGTTAGTGCCCTTGTTACAAAAAATGTAGATCAGGTTATGCTCTTCGATTTGGTTCAAGTTTCACGCGATTCTGAGTTGATTTGACAAAGATATCGTGAAAATAAGGATCGAGCAGGTGGAAGGGTGCGGTCAACGCAGAACGTTGACCGCGCCCTCGGACCGGGGGTGCGCAGACCGTGCCCCCGGTTTGGGGACGTGCAGACCGCGCCCCCAAGAGGAGGGCGCAGTCTGCGTGCCCTCTCTCTCCTCACTGAACAGGGGCGTGCTGAGCGCGCCCTTGTTCTGGGGGCGCGCTCAGCGCGCCCTCCCTCTCCAAAGGGGGAGAGGGCGTTCGGCAATTTTTTTTTCTTCTTTTTTTATTTTTTATGAATGAAATAAATAATATAAAAAAATGTATATAACAATGTTTGATGTCAACTTCCCTTTTGGCGCAGATGCCGAGACTTGTTCGCCGCCACGACTCCGATTTTGTGGAGCCCGAGCTCCCGGGAGTCCGAGAGGTATGTTGTCTTTTTCCTGCACTTAATGATTAGCTCCTTTGCATTTTGGCAATAAAAATTGAGTGAACTAATGAAATAAATTTCTTGCAGGCCCGGATAAAATCCCGGATCTCGTGGAACTTGGTGCATGCCGCCTACCTTGGCCTACCGGACTTCCAGCAGGTTCGGTTGGAGGAGATGGGGTTTGGGCCCATCCTCCGGGTGACTCCATTTTGGGAGGACCTACCACTGGTGCAGGTCCTCCGCGAGTCCTGGGACCCGGACTCTTTCATTTTTCTGTTCCCATGGGGGCACGTGGTGCCCTCCCTGGAGGATGTCGCACACATCACCGGTCTCCGTGTTTACGGTAGGCTGGTGGTGTGTGCCACTTATTTAGATTATTCACGGGAGTTCCGGGCCCTCTTCGCATATGAGACTAAGTTCGACCCGGAGGATGGTCTACGCACCATTGCCAGATTAGAGGCTGGTGAGATGGTAGGCTTGGTAGATGCCGAGCGTGTCCGTGGCGAGAGCCAGGACAACTTTTTCTGCTGCATGGTCGGCCAGGCAGCAGTGGCATTTACCGGGTTACCTGGCTCCGTGGAGGCGGATGTAGACTTGCATCATTTCCTCCTCTTCTTCTTCGGACGCCTTCTGTTGGGTTCGAAGACGGACCGCATCCATTTGCGGTTCCTCCCTTTGCTTGCTGACCTGGAAAGGTTGGCATGTACGCGTGGGGGGAAATGATGCTCGCCCATCTGTTCTCTGGCCTCCAGCCTGAGGCAGGTTCCGTTTCGGTCGCCGGCTTCTCTCCTTTTCTCCAGGTGACTTTTAGCAGCTTTTCCTTCTGTACGTCTATATTGTTCTACTTTGTTCTGACGAGTTGTGCCTTTTTCAGGTCTGGAGCTACCTCTACTTCCCCCTAGGTTAGGCACAGTAGTCCTACCCCCACCTCTTCCTTCTGGTGGCTCGCTGGGAGCCCATCCGCCCTACTTGGGGCCATCGAAGCCAGCTGGCTTCGATTCGTGCACAGATTCTCCGCTTCCCACACACTGAGGTATGTTTTTAATTTGTGTATCAATATTCTCCTATTGAAATAATAATCATGATTTTGCTTCCTGCAAGTGTGTTGGAGGCCATATCTCATGACCGACAACCATCTCCAGCCCTGGATTGCCCAGGCAGGTCGTGTCTTCGGCCGCGATCTTCATCTTCTGTGCGTCAATGAGTTGGTGCCATTGTTGCTTCGATTCTCGGCACGTGCCCTCGGTCTGGAGCAAGACTGGCTGGAGCCTCCTCCTTCTCTTCCCCTAGTCGGGGCCCGTCCCAGATGCCTACTCCTCCTCGTGGACTGGGTGGAGAGGTACCATGCCTCAATCACATTGTGGTACGAAGGCGGCGAGGTAGTTATTGGCTGGACAGAGGACAGCCAAGACTACCTTCGCTGATACGCAGAGGCGTACGGCCACTTGTTTGTTCCAGAGGGTCAGGTAAATGTTTCTTACCTTCCTTCAATCCTATGTTGTTGTTCTCTTCTGACCTTTGTACCATTTTAGGAGGCTTGGGCTTTACTGCTTCGCCAACAGCTAGAGATTGTTGATCTTCAGCAGGAGGTGGCCACTCTTCATGGCATGCTGGAGACTGAGGTAGACACTGCCTTTGACCTTCATTTCTATTCTCAACATATACTTGCCTTGCTCTGATGTGTTTTTCTTCTGTTTGCAGTGGAAGGCCCGTGCCGAGGGTTCACCTCCTTCTCTGTCGAGGGAAGAGGTGGCTGAGCTCCGCCAGTGTCTTAGTGAGGCGAGAGAGGCCCTGACGACCAAGGAGGCAGAGGTATCTTTCATTGTTCTCTATTCTAGTTGTTGATTTTTCTTGGTTCATATTCTTCCTCTTCTTCCAGGTTGCCGAGCTTCAGAGTACTTTGTCCTCCCGTATCCAGTCTTTGGAGGCCGAGGTGGAGACATTGCGGTCTGCCCCAGCCGATCTTCATTGCCAGATGATCATCTCATATCTCCGCCTTCATCATGAGAGAGCCATGCGCGAGATGGAGCGCCAGCATAGCCAGGCCATGAGATCTTTAGAGCAGATGCACCTATAGTCACAAGTTCGTTTGTCGGCAGCAGAGGCGACACTGTAGGTTTACCGCCAGGGCATCCCTCCACAGCCCACCAGAGCAGCTCTCATTGGAGTGGTATGCACCGGAGTGGCGGCGCAGCTCGTTGTCAGGGTCACCATGGCCAGTGCCAGCAGGGGCAGAGTGGCCAGAGCCAAAGCCATGAGCGCGGTGCTTCTGCATTCTTGGCCACTTCTTCAGAGCATCGCCGCAATGAGGCGGCTGCAGCAGCTTTGGCGGACACGGCTACCATGCCTCCTCCACGTGGCCACTCTCCTGGAGAGGGTAGCAGTAGGCATTGATATCTGTAGCAGGCTTTAGCTTTTCTGATGTTGCCGCTTTGTTTCATTGTTGTAGAACTTGATGGTGCAATCAGATCTTTGTCTTTTTCGGAGTCACTTGCACTGTTCTCCTTGCTCGACATCACTCAAAAGGGTTGTTAACATCATATTTTGGCTTGGCCCCTTGCAAGTTTGTCACGGGGCGGAAGCCTCTTAAAGATGGTGACAGTTAATAATAAAGAAGACAGTAAATGCAAGGTTAAGAAACTTACCTGTTAGCGAGATTTCCCCCTCCTTGATTCATGTTTCTTTCCTAAAATACTTAATAAAGGGGTTATATTTGCTCTATGGCTTGCCCCCTTGCCTATTGTCATCTTTCCTTGCTTACATGTCAAGGGGGGTAGCCTTATTAACAAGGTGATATGAACGAAATGACTGAAAACGAATGAGATCAGGGTTAAGAAAGCTTACTTGCTATAGTGAGAGTCACTCCCTTCTTGATCTTAGAATCCTAAAACACTTAACGAAGGGAATTAAATCTTCACCATGGCTTATCTCTTTGCTTATTGCTGTCTGTCTTGACTTAGGTCAAAGAGAGGAGCCTTCTTAACAAGGTGTAAAAATAACCTAAATGACCGAAATGAAATGGTTAAGAGAACTTACTTGTCTTGATAGAATCTTCCTCTCTTACTTTAAAGTTCCTGAAAACACTTGATAAAAGAAGATCAGATCTTCACAATGACTCATCCCTTTGCCTATTATGGCCAACTTTGACTTAGGTCAAAGGGAGAAGCCCTCTTAATGGGGTGGTAATCAAGGTAAATATGCAATGCGGAAATGAAACATGCAATACATAAAGATAAAAATGAATGCTAGCAAAAGGCAAAAATCAAGGTTATGCCAAGTTAAATGATCCTTTTTTTTAGATTTATAGAAAATATGTTTTTTGAATTTTTTTGAAAATATTCAACTTTTTTGAGATTTTTGAAAATATTCGATTTTTTTATTTTTTAAATTATTCATTTTTTTGGGATTTTTTGTGGAGAATGTGCCGGTATCAAGATAATTCATCGATCTTTGAGTGTTAATCAAGATTCAAGCGATAAACACCACGTGAAGATAAGGTTCCCTACCAAGAATCTTTCTTGCCCACTTCTCTTGATCTGTTTGGATTCCCCCTGAGTTTGGATAGTTCACCCTACCCTAGGGGTTTTAAGATAGAAGAATAATAGAGGAAGTCTTTGATAGGATTTGGGGGTGTTGAGGAGGGTTTCTCTACTCATGCCCAAATTTCCCGTTGGGGTTCGGCCTCTTTGGGTCTTTTCTACATGTGGCACTTAGACAAGTCTTTGACCTGTGGGGTCATTGCTCATCTGTTGGTGCCTTCTTTTCATTTTCTATTTTTCTGGGTACTCATTCAGACAGGCCCATATTTGTTTAAACCTGTGGGGTTCATTGCCCATCTTTTTGCACCCTTTTGCACCCTATGAGACGGCCTCCTACTAAGGCGGAGGGCATTTTCGATACTATCCTTCTCTAGTCCCCTTCACCTATTTTGGACTGAATAGAAGAGAATAGGGTAAGGTTTCCTTTCCGCTTTCAGAGTTCTGCCTTGCCTCTCTCGAGTGTCGGGCTATCTGGATTCTGGGATTGGGAGGTGTTGTGTGTGCAGGGTGATATCTACTCTTGACTTCTAGCTAACACCCTTGGATCGATGACTTAATATCATACTAGAAATTCTCTATTTTTCTTCTCTAAGGAAAATATTTTTTGAGGTAAATGCCGTTCCATGGATGGTTCAATTTTTCTCCATCGGCATTGGCTAGCTCATATGCATTACCTGGATATTTTTTAGTTATAACAAAAGGCCCTTCCCAGTTAGGTTGCAACTTGGAGCAGGGACCACCCGGCTTAATGAATATGCGTTTTACTACCATCTCGCCGATTTCGAACTTTCTCTCTACCACTCTCTTTTGATAAAACTTTTTCAATCGGTTTTGATAAGTCCGGGCATGCTCGGAGGCGGTTAACCTTCTTTCATTTAGGAGTTCAAGTTGTGCAAGGAGAGATTCTCGTCTTTCATCGACAGGGATGTCCCTATCGAGTTGAACTCGGAGTGATGGAAGGAGTACTTCATACGGGACCACTGCTTCCATCCCATATGCGAGAGCATACGGGGTTTGACCAGTGGGGGTCCATACAGAAGTACGATAAGCCCATAGGGCATCTACAAGCTTATCTGGCCAGTCTGCGAACTTGCTAGACTTACAGGTTTTCTTGATAATTTTAATTAAAGTTTTGTTGGTGGCTTCTGCTTGACCATTGCCTTGCGGGTAATAAGGAGATGAATGATGCAATGCAATACGGTACCTGTTGCAAAGATCACGCAGATCTTGAGAGAGAAATTGCGGTCCGTTGTCGGTGATGATGTCACTGGGTATCCTGAACCTGGCGATGATGTTGCGTTTGATAAAGGAGCATAACATTGATGCCTTGATCTCCACGAACGCTTCTACTTCTGCCCACTTGGTGAAGTACTCTGTTGCCATCAGGATGAATGATTTGGAACGGATTTCAGAGTTAAGATCACTTAGAGGGCCAATGATATCGAAAGCCCACATAGCGAAGGGCCATGGGGCATGAATCGGATGAAGGGAAGATGCGGGAGAATGGATCTTGTCGGCATGAAGTTGGCAAGAATGACAGTGCTGAACAAAGATGGAGCAATCCTCTTCTAGGGTTGGCCAATAATACCCCTGCCTGATGATTTTCTTGGCAAGAGCTTGAGCATTGACATGGCCCCCACAGACCCCGAAATGTGCTTCCTTAAGCACCAATTCTACCTCTTCTTCATCAACACATCTAGGCAAGATTCCACTCAAGCTCCTCTTGTAGAGCACCCCTCCTAGGATGGTATACCTCTAGGATACTCTCCTGATGGCCTTCTTTTCTTTTGCATTTGATCTAGGTGGATATGTCTGATCTTGACAATACCTTGCGATCTCATCAAACCAAGGCCTCTCACCCTCATCTAACTCTTCCAACTCGATTAGAGAAACTTCGTCTTTATACTCTAAATATTCCTTCTTGCCAAATTTCTCCTTGACCTTCAAAAATCGACCATCCTTAATCGTCGGCTTTGACCTTCTACAGACATGGATAGTCCGCACCTGTCTACCTAGCGGGACTGATAGAGATGAAGCTAAGGAGGTAGGTCATTAGCAAGGATATTCTGAGCTTGAGGAACATGGACAAAAGTGAGTTTGGAAAAGAGTTTGATGTAGTAAGAGGTGAGTTCTTGGTAAGGTTTGAGGTTTGGATGAGAAGTTCGGTACTTGGTTAGGACTTGGCGAAGGATTAGTTGGCTATCACCTATCACCCTCAATTCCGTGGCACCATAGAAATGAGTGGCCTCCAACCCGGCCAGCAAGGCTTCGTATTCAGCTATATTGTTGGTTGCTGGGAAGTCAAGCTGAAATGCCTGTGGAATGGTGACACCCTCGGGTGATAGAAGGACGATTCCTATTCCCTTACCGTGTGAATTCAGAGCCCCGTCAAAATATAATGTCCAAAGGTGGGAAGATCAGATCAACATTAGTTCGTCATCCGGGAGCTCCGACTGGACCGGGTCAAAGAGGGGTATAGGGTGATGAGCTAGATGTTCGGCAATGGCATAGCCCTTAATCGCCTTCTGGGGGACATAGGTGTCGACTCCGAAAACGGGTTCCGAACTGGCACCTCAAGAGAGGGTGAAAGATGGAATAGGGGAAAAAGGGGAGTGAACCGGAAGACACTTGGAAAGCGGTAAAAAGTCCTCACCTCGGTCCCACACTCACATTGATCCCTGAACTTTCATCTCACGGCGTCGCTCGAGCACCGGAGACGGTTTGGGTCATGTGGGAGGAGAGTGAGGAGTGAATTAACTTAGAACATGAATAAAAAGAAAGGTGGTCGCAGGAGCCGCGGGCTCCGCTTTGTGGAATAAAAACAAGAGATGAGTTGATTTGACCGTGTACCTTAGTGCGAGAGATTGGGATATGGGTTCAACCTTATTCTTCTTCGGTCGGCCGATGAAGAAGAGTCTTCAACCGATGCTAGCTTGATGTACCTATGCAACTGATAAGCAGGATCTTGGATAGTGAAGTTCTGGAAACTCCCAGCACAATGTCGATGTAGGATATGCTATGGGCACCACAGATATCTAAATTTAATGATTCTTTCTGTAAATAAAAGAGAACTTACTAGGGAACAATTTCTATGAAGGATTTATAGGCTGAATCCAACATCAAATGTACTGAAATTGACTGAGAAAATGATGACTTAGAAGAGAAGACTTCGGATCTGTCTGTGCAGCGCCGGTGTTGAAGCCTTAACATGCCGAGGAAATGTCAGAATTGATGTCCATTTGTTTGATATAAAATATATCTTTATTAGGAACACTTCTTATGAAGGAAGTTAGGCCATAAAATGACTATAAATATCTGTAGACGTCGATGATCAGCAGTGCAGCACATCGGAGCATAGACCGGCTTCTTCTTCACTTTGGGATGATCTTCGGGCACCGGGATGAAGAGAGGACGATTTGGGGAGGTTGGGATGAGCTAAGGGTGGCTGGAGGACAAGGAGAGGAGTGCTGGAGGATGGGGATTCCCTTCTTAGGTCGTTCATATGAGTCTCCCATTATAGGGGATGAAAAACAGGTCAAAAAGAGCAAGTTTTGATACATCCGACCATAGGATGGATTTTCTCCATTTAATGTTGCTAATTTTTATCTTGAGGCATATAGAAACTTACCCAAATGATTTAGAGGGATTGTAAACCGTGGATCACCTTCCCCATGTTCAAAATATGTCTCCACTTGAAGAGAAAACAAATCTGGTCCAGAAATAGCAAGTTTTGATGTATAAGACAACAAGTTGGATTGCCATCATTTGATGATGCTAATTTTGACCATGAAGCTTTCAGATACTTTACCAAGTGATATAGAAGAGGAAAAAGGAAGGTAAGGTTGTGAATTTGTCAGATATGTGCCCAATGGGCTGGGCTTGCATGCAATTGGGCTTGATCGGTGCTGCATGCGGACAGAACTACGCATCTGACTTCCAAAGGGCGCTGCGGACAAATGGGAGATCAGAATTCAATACAGTTTATTGCATTGAAAAGAGGACTCAGATAAGAAGATTATTCATGTTGAATACTTTTTTATTAGACGTCCACATAATCCTATGAAAGATTTTTAAGTAGAGGATATGCTGGGAAAAATATAATTTGGCACACAACCAAGAGTCTCTTGTTCGGCAAACACGGATTTGATTAGAAATTAGCAAATCATCCTCATATTTTTAATAAGCACCTCGGCTCATCAAAAAGGGTGGTTCATCATGATTTTTATGGTCTAAAAGAGATGTTGCCAATGGAATAAGGGTTTAAGCCCCAAATAAGGCCAAATTGGCGTGTCTACAGCTTGTCTCGCCTTGATGTCGACTTTGCAAGGGAATGGCATGTAGCATAGTGGAGTGAAACGTAGAGAAAGCATAGCGAAGAGAGATGGATGGTAGTGGAATGTAATGGAGCAAAATGGCGATGGATTGAAAAGGTGGCATCAAGGTGTAGATATAGACACACTCAACGACCAGATTCGGCAAGACGAATCTCCTCAAGTCTCCTAGTTAACCTCCATGTTTCCATCAAGTCTTCCTATGTTCGATTGGTAAAAGATGTGCCATTGGCACGAGAGAAGAATAGCCAACACCCAACATGGTGGGGAGTCCTCGAAACATGGGTTCGTAGGTTCATCATCAGCCGGTAACCTGATCTTTGCGGTGTTCCTGTACTGTGATGGGCTAAAGTTTAAAAAGAGATTTGTTTTGAAAAAGTAAAAGAATACCAATCGAGCACATTCAGGCTTTTAGATTCATTTAAGTCTTCCAAGAGACAAGATTTGATTCGGAATGAAATGATCTCAGATTCCGAAAGGCAAATGTTTAAACATAGACCGTGAAGATAGTGACGGTGCAAGCTCTGATCAAATAGAAGGCCCTTGGCAGGATAAATTGACTGCCATGGTGAGATGAATAGCAAGAAGGGTGTTGCAATGGCCACAGTGGTGGTGGAGGATTTGGAGGCAAAAGGTGATTATCGAACACGGTGGGAATAAAAGACACAGTGGGATATTAGAGAGGTTGGTGGGACTAGAAAACATGGTGGGATTAGAGAACACAGTGGGATTCAGAATGATCGGAATTAGGATAAAAAGTTTAAATATTAGGGTGAGAAGGTGAAGATGATGTATACAAAAAGTAATGCAACTAACGCTACATGATGCATGCTGGGCTCAAGAAAATAAGACAAAACTTGTATAACAAATAGTTGAAGATATAGATTGTCTATGAGGTCAAGATACCCATTCGGGAACCATCGTCCCTCACAGCACAACTTTGGCTTATTTGTGAGCATCAGAGATGACCCGACCATCATAGATTTTGATGAAGGGGATCTCAGGTCAAGTCTTCTCCGTACTCATGGTCTTCAACAAATAATGCATAAGATAATAATACACGACTAACGACATATATGTTAGTCGGCAAGTTATGGGGATTTCCCATGTAGATTCTTCCGCTTCTGTGAGCAATTCCTATTGGCAAGATTTCCCCCTCCTGGACTTGTGTTTCTTTTCTGAAATACTTAATAGAAGGGTTAAATCTGTTCTATGGCTTACTCCCTTGCCTATTGTCATCTTGCCTTGCTTACATGTCAAGGGGGGTAGCCTTATTAACAAGGTAATATGAATGAAATGATTGAAAATGAATAAGATCAAGGTTAAGAAAGCTTACTTGCTATAGTGAGAGTCACTCTCTTCTTGATCTTAGAATCCTGAAACACTTAATGAAGGGGACTAAATCTTCACCATGGCTTATCTCTTTGCCTATTGCTGTCTGCCTTGACTTAGGTTAAAGAGAGGAGCCTTATTAACAAGGTATAAAGATAGACTAGATAACCGAAATGAAATGGTTAAGAGAACTTACCTGTCGTTGAGAGAACCTCCCCCTCTTTCTTTAAAGTCCCTGAAAATACTTGATAAAATAGGATCAGATCTTCACAACGACTCATCCCTTTGCCTATTATGGCCAACTTTGACTTAGGTCAAAGGGAGGAGCCCTCTTAATGGGGTGATAATGAAGATAAATATGCAATGCAGAAATGAAACATGCAAGACATAAAAATAAACATGAATGCTAGCAAAGGCAAAAATCAAGGTTATGCCAAGCTAAATAATGCTTTTTTTTATAAAATATTCAAATTTTTTTTGAAAATATTCATTCTTTTTTGGATTTTTGAAAATATTCAAATTTTTTAGATTTTTGAAAATATTCGATTTTTTTATTTTTTAAAATATTCATTTTTTTTGGATTTTTGTGGAGAATGTGCCGGTATTGAAACAATTCATCGATCTTTGAGTGTTAATCAAGATTTAAGCGATGAACACCACGTGTGAATAAGGTTCCCTACCCAGAATCTTTCTTGCCCTCTTCTCTTGATCGGTTTGGATTCCCCCTGAGTTTAGATAGTTTACCCTACCCTAGGGGTTTTAAGATAGAAGAATAATAGAGGAAGTCTTTGATAGGATTTGGGGGTGTTGAGGAGGGTTTCTCTACTCATGCCCAAATTGCTCGTTGGGGTTCGGCCTCTTTGGGTCTTTTCTACATGTGGCACTTACTTAGACAAGTCTTTGACCTGTGGGGTCATTGCCCATCTTTTGGTGCCTTCTTTTCATTTTCTATTTTTCTGGGTACTCATTCAGACAGGCCCATATTTGTTTAAACCTGTGCGGTTCATTGCCCATCTTTTGGCACCCTTTACACCCTATGAGATGGCCTCCTACTAAGGCGGCGGGCATTTTCGATACTATCCTCCTCTAGTCCCCTTTACCTATCTTGGACCGAATAGAAGAGAATATGGTAAGGTTTCCTTTCTGCCTTCAGGGTTCTGCCGTGCCTCTCTCAAGTGTTGGGCTATCTAGATTCTGGTATCAGGAGGTGTTGTGTGTGCAAGGTGATGCCTACCCTTGACTTCTCGCTAACACCAATGGATCGATGACTTAATATCATACTAGAAATTCTCCATTTTCTTTTCTAAGGAAAATATTTTTTGAGGTAAACGTCATTCCATGGATGGTTCAATTTTTCTCCATTGGCATTGGTTAGCTCATATGCATTACTTAAATGTTTTTCAGTTATGACAAAAGGCCCTTCCCAGTTAGGTTGCAACTTGGAGCGGGGACCACCTGGCTTAACGAATATACGTTTGACTACCATCTCACCGATTTCAAACTTTCTCTCTACCACCCTCTTTTGATAAAATATTTTCAATCAGTTCTGATAAGTCCGGGCATGCTTGGAGGCGGCCAACCTTCTTTCATCTAGGAGTTCAAGTTATGCAAGGAGAGATTCTCGCCTCTCATCGACAGGGATGTCCCTATCAAGTTGAACTCAGAGTGATGGAAGGAGTACTTCGTACGGGACCACTGCTTCCATCCCATATGCGAGAGCATACGGGGTTTGACCAGTGGGGGTCCGTATAGAAGTACGATAAGCCCATAGGGCATTTACAAGCTTATCTGGCCAATCTGCGAACTTGCTAGACTTACAGGTTTTCTTAATGATTTTAATCAAAGTTTTGTTGGTGGCTTCTGCTTGACCGTTGCCTTGCAGGTAATAAGGAGATGAATGATACAATGCAATGCGGTACCTGTTGCAAAGATCACACAGATCTTGAGAGAGAAATTGCGGTCCGTTGTCGGTGATGATGTCGCTGAGTATCCCGAACCTGGCGATGATGTTGCGTTTGATGAAGGAGCACAGTGTTGATGCCTTGATCTCCACGAATGCTTCCGCTTCTGCCCACTTGGTGAAGTACTCTGTTGCCGTCAGGATGAACGATTTGGAACGGATTTCAGAGTTAAGATCACTTAGATGGCCAATGATATCGGAAGCCCACTTGGCGAAGGGCCATGGGGCATGAATCGGATGAAGGGAAGATGCAGGAGAATGGATCTTGTCGGCATGGAGTTGGTAGGAATGACAGTGCCGAACAAAGATGGAGCAATCCTCTTCTAGGGTTGGCCAATAATACCCCTGCCTGATGATTTTCTTGGCAAGAGCTTGAGCATTGACATGGCCCCCACAGACCCTGGAATGTGCTTCCTTAAGCAGCAATTCCGCATCTTCTTCATCAACTCGTCTAAGCAAGATTCCACTCAAGCTCCTCTTGTAGAGCACCCCTCCTAGGATGGTATACCTCTGGGATACTCTCCTGATGGCCTTCTTTTCTTTTGCATTTGATCTAGGTGGATATGTCTGATCTTGACAATACCTTGCGATCTAATCAAACCAAGGCCTCTCACCCTCATCTAACTCTTCCAACTCGATTAGAGAAACTTCCTCTTTCTGCTCTAGATATTCCTTCCTACCAAATCTCTCCTTGATCTTTAGAAATCGACCATCCTTAATCGCCGGCATTGACCTTCTATGGACATGGATAGTCTGCACCTGTCTACCTAGCGGGACTGATATAGATGAAGCTAAGGAGGCTAGGGCATCAGCAAGGATGTTCTGAGCTCAAGGGACATGAACAAAAGTGAGTTTGGAAAAGAGTTTGATGTAGCAAGAGGTAAGTTCTTGGTAAGGTTTGAGGTTTGGATGAGAAGTTCGGTATTTGGTTAGGACTTGGCGAAGAATTAGTTGGCTATCACCTATCACCCTCAATTCCGTTGCACCATAGAAATGAGCGGCCTCCAGCCCGACCAGCAAGGCTTCGTATTCAGCTATATTGTTGGTTGTTGGGAAGTCAAGCTGAAATGCCTGTGGAATGGTGACACCCTCGGGTGATAGAAGGATGATTCCTATTACCTTACCATGTGAATTCAGAGCCCCGTCAAAATATAATGTCCAAAGATGGGAAGATCGGATCAACATTAGTTCATCATCTGGGAGCTCCGATTGGACCGGGTCAAAGAGGGGTATAGGATGGTGGGCTAGATGTTCGGAAATGGCATAGCCCTTAATCGCCTTCTGGGAGACATAGGTGATATTAAACTGGGAAAGGAAGCTCTGCTAATGACGTAACCAATCAGTTAGAACAGTTTTCTCCAGAAGGAATTTGATGCGATTGATGCAGGCAATAAGATTGACCTCATGAGCTAAGAAATAGTGTTTAAGCTTCTGAACTACCCAGATTAGTGCAGCACAGGTCTTCTCCACTACAGTATACTTTTGCTCACATGGATCAAAGATCTTTGACAAGTAGTAGGTTGCCCTCTCTTTCCCTTCTTCATCCACTTGTGCAAGGACTACCCCAAGAGAATTCTCCAAAACCAAGATATATAGAACTAAGGGCTTGCCAGGGAATGGTGGTCTAAGCACAAGGGGACTAGCCAGGTATCTTTTTAATCCATCAAACGCATCCTGGCACTTCGAATCCCATTTGAACTTGGCCCCCGCCTCGGTCAACTCTTAGAAAGGTTTACACCTTTGGGAGTGTTGTGAGATGAACCGGTGGACAGCCTCCCGATTAATCCTCGAAGTTCTTTCATATTTTTTGGAGGAGGCATACCAATGATTTCTTTGGCCTTGTTTGGGTCGATCTCTATGCCCCTTTTACTCACTATGAACCCTAATAATTTTTCTGAGGATACTCCAAACGTGCATTTCTTTGGGTTCATTTTCAATTTATATTCCCTAGCCCTTTGCAAGACCTTTCTTAACACTTCCGGGTGATCTTCTCGGCTTTTGGACTTAACGACCTGGTCATCCACGTACACCTCCACAAGGGTATGCATCATGTCATGGAAGATAGCCATCATTGCCCTCTGATAGGTAGCACCAGCATTCTTTAGTCCAAAGGGCATGACGACATAGACGTCCACATAATCATATGAAAGATTTTCAAGTAGAGGATATGCACACAAAACCAAGAGTCTCTTGTTCGGCAAACACGGATTTGATTAGAAATTAGCAAATCATCCTCATATTTTCAATAAGCACCTCGGCTCATCAAAAAGAGTGGTTCATCATGATTTAGATGGTCTAAAAGAGATGTTGCCAATGGAATAAGGGTTTAAGCCCCAAATAAGGCCAAATTGGTGTGTCTACAATAGGTGATATCAAACTGGGAAAGGAAGCTCTGCCAATGACATAACCGATCAGTTAGAACAGTTTTCTCGAGAAGGAATTTGATGGGATTGATGCGGGCAATAAGATTGTCCTCATGAGCTAAGAAATAGTGTTTAAGCTTCTGAACTACCCAGACTAGCGCAGCACAGGTCTTCTCCACTACAGTATACTTCTGCTCACATAGATCAAAGATCTTTGACAAGTAGTAAGTTGCCATCTCTTTCCCTTCTTCATTCACTTGTGCAAGGACTGGCCCAAGAGAATTTTCCAAAACCGAGATATATCGAACTAAGGGCTTGCCAGGGACTGGTGGTCTAAGCACAGGGGGACTAGCCATGTATCTTTTCAATCCATCGAATGCATCCTGGCACTTCGAATCCCATTTGAACTTGGCCCCCGCCTTGGTTAACTGATAGAAAGGTTTACACCTTTGGGAATGTTGTGAGATGAACCGGCGGAGAAACTGTAGCCTCCTGATTAATCCTCAAAGTTCTTTCATATTTCTTGGAGGCATACCAATGATTGCCTTGACCTTGTTTGGGTTGATCTCTATGCCCCTTTTGCTCACTATGAACCCCAACAGTTTTCCTGAGGATACTCCGAACGTGCATTTCTTTGAGTTCATCTTCAATTTATATTCCCTAGCCCTTTGCAAGACCCTTCTTAACACTTTAGGATGATCTTCTCGGCTTTTGTACTTAACGACCAGGTTGTCTATGTACACCTTTACAAGGGTATGCATCATGTCATGGAAGATAGCCAGCATGGCCCTCTGATAGGTAGCACCAGCATTCTTTAGTCCAAAGGGCATGACGACATAGCAGTAGGTTCCCCAAGGTGTGGTGAACGAGGTCTTCTCCTGGTCCTCTTTGGCCAACCGTATTTGGTTATATCCAGAATAGCCATCCATGAATGATAGCATCTTGAATCCATCAGTGTTATCAACCAGTACATCAATATGAGGTAGAGGAAAGTCATCTTTAGGACACGCTCGGTTCAAGTCCCTGATGTCTATACAGATCTGAACTCGACCATCCTTCTTCATGACAGGGACTATGTTTGCCACCCATTGTGGTTAAAAGACAACCTTAATGAATTTTACTTGATGTAACTTGTCGACCTCTTCTTTCATCTTAAGTGCAACATCACGGTGGAATCTCCTTAATTTTTGTTTGACCGGGGTAGCTCCACGTTTCAAAGTTAGACGATGTTCAACTAACGAGTTGTCTAACCCCAGCATGTCTTCGTATGTCCATGCGAACGTGTCCTTATCTTCTTCCAAAATTTTAATTAAGCTCTGTTCCTCAGTGGGAGTGAGGTTTGCACTTAGGAGGACTGTCTTGGGATCTTCCGGTGTTCCAAGATCTAATTCTTTTATCGGTTCATCCACCGTGGCTAATGGTTCTTCAAACCTTTTAAGTCTAGATGCATACGCATCAGCCAAGTCCTCAATTCTATCCTCGAAATCAGGATCCTTCTCTGATAAAACCTCGTAAACTCCCAATGTAAGATCTACATTGAATTCATCCTCATATTGGATTTCATCAAGCTGGATAGCATTTTCCAAAAAACTTGGCAGCCTTGCACATTCCTTGCATTTTTGAGCTATTTGCTGGAGATATCTCTCTGGCACACGTTTACCTCGGGTTTTCTTCTTTCCTATCCTAACTACTCCTAAAGAAGATGGAATTGGAAAAGCGGTGTCTACAGTGGGTGAAGGATCGAGCAGATCGATCAGTGAGTTGGAGAAGAGGGGTCCTTGGTTGGGAGCACCCTCCAAGATAAGCAGAGACGTCTCCTCAATAGAAAATTAAGTTTGTGAGAAGACGTTTTTTTTTGATGTTTTTAATAACGGAAAGAAAATGAGCTGATGGGGCTCGAGCAGAAGTAGAAAGCTTAAGCAAATGGGAGAAAAATGGGCTCGCGGGCCCGACGATGACAAGAATGGGCAGATAGGCCCAAAGCTAGTGAAAAGATCTAGGGGACATGTGGGCCCAAATGGTGGGCACGTGGGCCCAAAGCAAGAAAATAAATCTAAAGGGAACGTGGGCCCGATTGGTGGGCACGCGGGCCCAATGTTGTTGGATTGAAATGGGCATAGAAGCCCTGTGGAGTAAGAAGATTTGAATGGGCTCTCAGGCCCAATGATCAGTTTGGGTGGCCATTTCGGCCCAGAGGTGGGGATCGAGCTAGAAAGCCCATCAAGTGAATCTAAGAGGGAGAGAGTGAGGATTTTGAAATACGTGACCGTTGGATATGGCTCACGCGGGATGTTGTTTGGAGGTTGGTTTGAGTGGACAAGTTGTTTAGGGATGGACTTGCCCTTGACTAGTTCTTCTTCCTCTATGAACAACCGAGCCAAAGATGAACTCAGGTTGTCCACTTTCTCCTCTTGCTCTGGTGCCTTCCTTCTCTTGATTGATTCTTCCTCTTCGTCCCCGGCCATCATCATGGTCTCCCCTTTGATGAAGAATTTTTGGAGTCCCATGGCATTTTTTGGCCGGTAGACCATCCTCGGAGTGAAATTGGGCTCCTAGCCAAGCCCGTGCTTCTTTGGTCTTTGTATGACTTTAATGGGGTGTACAACCCCTGCAGCTCCTTTCCCAACCCCTTTCCTGGTTGATAGCCCATCCCTTTCATCATCTGCCATGCAACTGTATCTGGAGGCGTTGTTATCATCATGACCTCGGGCAGCTCTGTAGTTGAAACCAACGGCTGGACAAATTCTGATACTGGCAGTGCAGAAGAGGGATCATTCACGTCATTTAGAATGGGGATGTTGGTTACTTTAATCACCTGGCCTTTGTATGGGAACTTCAGACATTGATGATTAGTGGAGGCAACAGCTCCTATTGCCTCAAGATATGGGCATCCCAAAATAGCTTTAAATGTAGGGTCCAATTCTAGAACATGAAACTCAGCGGTGGTAACACACGGCCCGAGCCCTACTTCCAATGTAACCACCCCTCGTGCCAGCTTCCGGGAGTTGTCATAGGCTGTCACCGTGACAGCAGAAGGCTCAATTTCTTCATCGGAGATGCCGCAAAGTTGCAATGTTTCTTGTGGCATGACATTTATAGAGGCTCCGGTGTCAATCAAGCAAGACTTGATTTCTATGCCTCTGATGACCACTGTGATGCGAAAGGCATATTTTCTGATTTCTGGCCGTGCCAACTCCTCCTACGTGAATGTAAGTGCCGGATGTTCACTCCTCGGGGTCAAGACTGTAATGATCTTCTCAGGTGGGAGGTCCTCGTTGACCATGACCCGCTGCAAGTATTGTTGTAGGATGTCCTGATGGTTCTTCGACCTCTTTATCAGCTCCAGAATTGAAATCCGTGCCGGAATTTTGTCCAAGTGTTTCAACAAGTCATATGCCGTGTCGGGCAACGGTTCTTCCACTGCCTCCTCTTCTGCTTGCTCCTGTGGTTGCGTCCCGGCCTGGGGGAAGACTCTTTGGAACATTCTCCCGCTACGAAGTACCGGTGCCAACGTGGTAGGGGGGAGTGGTGATGATGGTGATGGTAGGGTTGGTTGGTATGTTGAGGGGCCCGTGGTAGGTAGGGGTGGTGAGGATCGAATGATGAGGGGTCGTGGATTGGTGGAGGCCAGTATGTTGGGTGATGGTTGGGGTGTTGGTGGTGACTGTCTAATGATGAGGGGTCACGGAGTGGCAGTGACTGGTAGGTTGGGTGATAGTTGGGGTGTTGTTGGTGATGGTCGGATGATTAACGGTCGCGGAGTGGTGGGGACTGGTAGGTTAGGTGACGGTCGGATAATGAGAGGCCGAGGGGTGGTGGGGGCTGGTAGGTTAGGTGATGTTTGGGGTGTTGATGGCGGTCTAATGATTAGATGCCGAGGAGGATTAATGGTAGTTGGTAGATTAGGTGATGGTTGGGGTGCTGGTTGGGATGCTGGTGGCGATCTAATGATTAGGCGTCGTGGAGGGTTAATGGTTGGTGAGGGTAGTGGTGTTTGGGTAGTTTGTGGTTTGGGGGCAACTCTTGGTATGGAGAGTATGGTGCGGTTTGTAGGTGGGGTTGGTCTGGCGGGCATGGAGGTGATTTGATCCTCGACCTGCCAACCTTGGGAATGGTGGGTTGACTCCTTGATGGCGGAGTGGACGAGGCCGCGTCATTGGTTTGGTGGTGCTGGTGCCGATGCTTGAACGGGTGCATGTACTGGTAGCGGATCTTGGACTATGCCCAAGCCGGGCTGCTGTTGTGCTTGCTGTCGCCGTGGTTGATTCTGATGTGCCTTCATTGCTTGTATGGACTCCCCCATTTGTGCCCAGTCAATGTTCCCCTGATCATTGAGGTCATGAATGTAGTCTTTAAATTGGAAGCATACATCCACCGTGTGCCCAGGATACCGATGGTAAGCGCAGTACTTTGTCATGTCAACATTCGCCGGCCATCCTTCTCTCTCCTTTGGAAGCTCCAGCTGCTGTTCAGCCATCAATGCATTGAAAATATCGGTGAGGAGGAATGGAAGTTGAGGATAGTTTTCTCTCTTGGGTCCCCCCCTCCTAGGTCGGTTGGCTGGTGGTGGCACTTGGTTGTAGGCTTGTTGTTGTGGTTGTGGTCGGTTGTATACAGGTTGTTGTTGAGGTGCTCAGTTGTAGGCATTTTGCTGCTGGGGCACTCGGTTGTAGGTGGGTTGCTGTGGTGGTGCTCGGTTGTATGCAAGTTGCTGCTGGGGCTGAGGAGCTGGTTGAGGTGCTAGCCGGTATTGTTGGTTGGGTGGTGGGTTACGGTATTGGCTTTAACGATACCCACCTTGGTTTCCCATGGCATTGATGCTCTCATTATTGATTACCCCTTCGGTGGTGGGTCCTACAGGTGTAGGCTTTCTAGTGTTACAGGGTTTAGGGTCGAATGGGTTGATCATGGAAGCGTCCTTAAAATGGGCTTGGAGGTAGCAGGCGCTATCACACAGCTCACTCATGGTTGTCGGGCGGTGCATGATCAAGAGGTTGCGAAGGTTGGGCGTGGTGTTCCCGATGAGCATCCTCACCTGCTCCCCCTCTGAGATGGCATCCACTAGCCTCTCAGCCATTTCCCTCCACCGATCGGCAAATCTGGCAAAGTCTTCATCTGGCCTCATCTTTTTGGCAATTAAATCAGTTATCGAGCAGGCTGGCCCCACCCGATCGTTGTACCTCTGTAGAAACTTCGCCTTGACAATGTCGAAATCTGTCGCCTCAATGGAATCAAGAGAATAGAACCAGTCCAGGGCGGATCCCTCCAATGACCAACGGAATAGGAAGGCAAGTGCTTTACGGTCATTTTTCCAGAACGCGGAGTCATAGAGAAAGCTCTTTAGGTGGATAAAGGGATTCCCGATCCCATTATAGCGTTGAAAGATTGGTATTTCAGGAGGGAGATGTAGGACTGGGAAAGATGGAACAGAAATTTCTTGGGTGGCTTTAGAATCGAGGCGGTGCCTCAGCTCTTCAAAATGCTCATCCATATGGTTAAGTTTTTCTATGAATGCTTGGGTGAGGCTAGATTCCTGAGCCACCGGAGCAAAGTGTTTAGGTGAATGGGTTGGAAGAGGTGGGTTGGAAACAAGAACTGGTGCAGAATTATGTGAATGCCCCACAACGGGGTGAGTGGAGACTCGGCAGGGTTGTCCAGGAGAAGAAATGATTAGGGGCCTGACTACTGATTAAGGTGGTGAGGGGGCTTGATTTCCCTCGACCGGATCTTGATTGGCGGGCATCTTGCCCTTTGTCAAAGATTGCACAAGTGAAAAGGATTCAGGGTCTAGATGGAGAGATAGACCCTAGAGGAGTTGCTCCACGCTAAGTGAAGCAAGTTGATGAGTAGGATTTTGAATTTTTGGCTCCCTGACAGCGTTGACATGGCCCTCTGATTGAACCATGGGTTGTTGCAGCTCGTAGTGGCCCGTCTCGTACTCCTCTTCTTGGCCGTAGTAGTCTGACATCCCGATGTGTCTTCCGGACCTTAGTGTCATGGGCATCCTGTCAAATTTTCTTACAAAATGGTTGAAGAAAGCAAATGAAAGGGTAAATGCAAAGAGAGTTTTTGTTTGGTTATGCTTTGTTTTTGTTTGAATTGATTTGGTTTCAATTTTGTTGTTTGGCAAGCAAGTTGAACACAAAAATTAAAGAGATTTTTGTTTTTTTTTGGGTGTTTTGAAAGAAGAAATTTTTTTTGGTTGTTTTCAATTGTTGTGAGCAAGCAAGTTGTGCAAACAAGTTTTTAAAATGACTACTCGACAATTTTTGGGTTGAAACCTTAGATTAGATGGATTGTTAGCAATTGTTCACTCAAATTGGGTATGGTTCCTATTGCTTCAATCTTCAAGACCTAAGGTTATCACTCATTCACCACGAGTAGGTACTTGGGTTCTTCGGGTTTTGGGAAAGTGGTACAACCGGCCCAATCGTGCGGAGAGGAATACTCCACGGATGGGGACTTACGGAGGTCTTGATGGAAACCACCAAATCAACTAGGAAGGAATATCCCAGAAGAGAGGTAAGAATCCACCAAGAAGGTGTTTGGAGGGTGAGGGTGTGTTGGGAGAGAGAGCCCCCGCCTCGAATGCCCTACGGATCGGAACAAGTTCGGTACCCGATGCAAAAGCTAATGCAAAAATGAAAAATGGAGGTTAGGAGGAGAAGAAGCAATCAATATGCAAACATGAATGAAAGCTATTAAAATAATCAAGCAAGTAAATGCAATCAAGACAAGCAATGATAAAGTAAAACAAGTAACTAGCAACTAGCAACTAAAAGGTGGTTCGCGCGGGAACCGGCTTGTGGTGGAGTGTCCAAGTGGGGACAAATCTAAAGTAAAGGTGAAAGGATGGTCCACGCGGGGGCCGATTTGAAAATAAAATGGCTCACGCGGGAGCCGAGTTTTGGAAAAGTAGGTGGTTCACGCGGGAACCGGTTTTTTGAAGGAAAATGAGTGGTTCAAGCGGGAACTGGTTTGTTTGATTGGAAAAAATGAAGAAGGGCTACTTGGGGCCAATTTAAAGTGGTGCAAAAGGGTGGTCCACGTGGGGACCGATCTGAAAGTGGGTTGGTTCACGTGAGAACTGGTTTATAAGAAGAAAGGAGTGGTTCACGCGGGAACCGGGTTGAAATTAAAGATAAGTAAGTCAAGTCCACATGGGGGACAATCTTAAAGAAAGAGTAAACAGCAAGTTTAAAGGTAAATTGACATGGAAAAGGTAAAGGACAAGCCGGTTCGCGCGGGAACCAAGTTGGAAAATAACTAGTTGCACGGATCAATCAAGCTAGCACGGCTGAAGACATTGGTTGTCCCACCGTGGTTGCCAAAAAGCTGTCGACTCCGAAAACGCATTCCGGCTCGGCACCTCAAGAGAAGGTGAAAGATGGAATTGGGAAAAAGGAGGAGTGAATCGGAAAACACTCGGAAAGCGGTAAAGACTCCTCACCTTGGTCCCACACTCACATTGATCCCCGAACTTTCATCTCACGGCGTCGCTCGAGCACCGAAGACGGTTCGGGTCATGTGGGAAGAGAGTGAGGAGGAGATGAACTTAAAGCATGAATGAAAGAGGTGGTCGCCAGGAGCTGCGGGCTCCGCTTTATAGGGTGTAAATTAAGAGATGAGTTGAATTGACCGTGTACCTTAGCGTGGGAGATTGGGATGTGAGTTCAACCTTCTTCTTCTTCAGCCGGCCGATGAAGAAGAGTCTCCAAACAATGCAAGCTTGATCAACTTGTGCAACTAGAACAATAAACCAAATGAAAGAAACTGATTAGAACTATGGAAAATGTAGTTACTATAGAAAAAGAGATGAAACAAAGAAGCAATTGGAATAGAACTCACCGGATTGGGGCGAGCCCTAACCCCTTTTTTTGTATTTTTTGTTTATGTAAAATAATGAAAACTAAGTAAAATATGCTCTAAAAATTAAATGAACTGAGTTAAGAGAAACTTATAGAATGAAACGGCTTGAGTTGAAGCCGAGATGGTGAAATAAGCCGGTTTGGGTAGCTTTGCACCCTTCTGGCGCATCTTTAGTGCAGAGAATGCTACGGATGACCCTATTGTCAGAATTGAGTACCGTTTGTTGGAGTAGACAGAAGACTCAGAGAGGAAGAGTTACTATGTTCATGACTTCTACGAAATCCTCTTTTATAAGTCTGTAAAAATTTTGAAAGTGGGCGGATATAGAAAATAGAACCTGGATGCGCGCCCTCAGTGCAGCAATCGCCACGAACAAACGGCAAGTTGGAATTGAGTGCCGTTGGTTGCAGATAAAAGAGGATGAAGAGAGTAACAATTTCTATGTTAAGGACTTTTGAAGAAGAATCCCCATATTTTGTGAAGAAGCCGATGAAGTTGGTTGATGTAGAACACATGGATCGGGCTTCTCCTTCGCCTCGGGATCGATCTCTCGACATCGGACACCTTTGGACATCGGGACAGTTTGGGAGAGAGCTTGGAAGACCTCAGGATGAGCTAGGCACGAGGGATTAACCTTGGGTCATTGAGAATGGCCCTCAATTTATAGAGGAGAGAAACTGGTGCAAAAAATGGAAACTGGACCAACCGCGCCCCCGCTCTTCAAAGGAGACGAGGGCGCGCCCTCGACCTGAGGGCGCGCAGGGCGTGCCCTCACTTTGGGGGCGCAGTCTATGCGCCCCCTAGTTTCAAAGAAACCAGAGGCGCGTTACGCATCTCACTGCTAAAAATCGACAGAAAGTCCCAGAAATTGCTAAAAAATTGACTTGACAAACGCAACGCACCCCCGATCCGGGGGCGCGGTACAAATAATCGAAAATTATCGACGGAAACCTTCCAAAAATCTGGTTTAGAAGGTGTAAACCAGGGCAATTTCCGATTTTTGGAAACTGACCGCGCCCCCGTGTTTCGCGCCCCCGCGTTTCAAAAGACCTTCTAAACTGGATTTTTGGAAGGTTTTCGCGAATGATTTTCGATTATTTGTACCGCACCCCCGGTTCAGGGGAGCGTTACGTATGTCAAGTCGATTTTTAGCAATTTCCAGAAGTTTCCGGCGAATTTTAGCAGTGAGACGCGTACCGCGCCCCCAATTTCTTTGAAACTAGTGGGCGCGCAGACCGCACCCCCGAAGTGAGGGCGCACCCTGCGCGCCCTTGGTTTGAGGGCACGCCCTACGCGCCCTCATCCCCTTTGAAAAGCGGGGGCGCGGTCGATCCAGTTTCCATTTTTTGCACTAGCTTCCTTCCCCTATAAATTGAGGGCCATTCTCAACGACCCGAGGTTAATCCCCCATGCCTAGCTTGTCTACAGGTTGTCCAAGCTCTTCTCCAAAGCCGTCCCAACGTCCAAAGGCGTTCCGACATCGAGAGGCCGATCCCGAAGTGAAGGAGAAGGCTCGATCCGGGTGTTCTGCATCAACCGACTTCATTGACTTCTGCAGAAAATCTGGGACTCCTGCTGCAAAAGTTTTCAACATAGAAGTTATTCCTCTCTTCGTCCTCTTTCATCTCCAACTGACGACACTCAATTCCAACTACTTGCCGTTCGTTCGTGGTAGTTTCTGCACTGAGGGCGCGCATCCAGGTTCTGTTCTCTACATCTGCCTACTTTCATAATTATTACATACTTCTACAGGAGGATTTCTGAGAAATCATCAACATAAGATCTCTTCCTCTCCAAGTTCTATGTCTACTCTAATAAACGGCACTTGATTCTAACATTGGGGTCATCCTTAGAATTCTCTGTACTAAAGTCGCGCCAGAAGGGTGCAAAGCTACCCGAACCGGCTTGTTTTACTCATCTCGGCTTCAACTCAAGCCGTTTCATCCTATAAGTTTCTCTTAAATTAGTTTATTTACTGTTTTAAAGCATCTTTTAGTTCATTTGCATCATTTTTACATAATAAAAAATACACAAAAAAGGGGTTAAGGCTCACCCCGAAGCTGGTGAGTCCAATTCTAATTGCTTCTTTCTCATCTTCTCTCTACAGTTACTACACTTCCCATAGTTCTAATCGTTTTTCTTTCACTTGGTTTATTGTTCTAGTTGCACAGGTCTATCAAGCTAGCATTGGTTGGAGACTCTTCTTCATCGGCCGGCCGAGGAAGAAGAAGGTTGAACCCATATCCCAATCTCTCGCGCTAAGGTACACGGTCAAATCAACTCAATCTTGTTGTTATTCTATAAAGCGGAGCCCGCGGCTCCTGGCGACCACCTTTTTGGCGACCACGGTGGGACAACCAATGTCTTCAACCGTGCTAGCTTGATTCAATAGTGCAACTAGTTGTTTTCTAGCTTGGTTCCCGCGCGAACCGGCTTGTCCTTTAACTTTTCCAAGTCAATTTACCTTTAAACTTGCTATTTAATCTTCCTTTAAGATTGTCCCCCCATGTGGACTTGATTTGCTTGTCTTTAATTTCAATCCGGTTCCCGCGTGAATCACTTTTCTTCTTATAAACCGGTTCCCGCGTGAACCACCTTTCTTTTCCAACTTGGTTCCCGCGTGAACCAACTTATTTTTAGATCGGTCCCCGCATGGACCACCTCTTTACAGCACCTTTAGATTGGCCCCACATGGCCCTCTTTCTATTTTGTCAACTCTTACACCAGTTCCCGCGTGAACCACCCTTTTCTTCACAAAAACCGGTTCCCGCATGAACCAACCCCTTTTCTAAACCAATTCTCGCATGAACCAACCTACTTTCAGATCGGTCCCCGCGTGGACCACCCCTTTGCACAAATTATATTGGCCCCACGTGGCCCTCCTTTTTTTTTCCAACCAAACAAACCGGTTCCCGCTTGAACCACCCATTTTCCTTCAAAAACCGGTTCCCACGTGAACCACCTACCTTTCCAAAAAACCCGGCTCCTGCGTGAGCCACTTTATTTTCAAATCGGTCCCCGTGTGGACCATCCCTTTACCTTTACTTCAGATTTGTCCCCACTTGGACACTCCAACACAAGCTGGTTCCCGCGCGAACCACCTTTTAGTTGCTAGTTGCTAGTTACTTGTTTACTTTATCATTGCTTGTCTTGATTGCATTCACTTGCTTGATTTATTTAATAGCTTTCATTCATGTTTGCATATTGATTGCTTCTTCTCCTTCCACCCTCCATTTTTCATTTTTGCATTAGCTTTTGCATCGGGTACCGGACTCGCTCCGATCCGTAGGGCATTCGAGGCGGGGGCTCTCTCTCCCAACACACCCTCACCCTCCAAACAGCTTCTTGGTGGATTCTAACTTCACTTCTGGGATATTCCTTCCTAGTTGATTTGGTTGTTTCCATCAAGACCTCCATAAGTCCCCATCCGTGGAGTATTCTTCTCCGCATGATTGGGCCGGTTGTACCACTTCCCAAAACCCGAAGAACCCAAGTACCTACTCGTGGTGATTGAGTGATAACCTTAGGTCTTGAAGAGTGAAGCAATAGGAATCATACCCATTTGAGTGAACAATTGCTAACAATCTATCTAATCCAAGGTTTCAACCCAAAAATTGTCGAGTAGTCATTTTAAAGAAAACTTGTTTGCATAACTTACTTACTCACAACAATTGAAAACAACCAAAAAAATTTTCTTCTTTCAAAACATCTAAAAAAAATCCCTTTTAATTTTTGTGTTCAACTTGCTTGCCAAGCAACCAAAGTGAAACCAAATCAAATAAAACAAACAATCATAACCAAACAAAAAAAGTCTCTTTGCATTTACACCTTTCATTTGCTTTATTTCAACCATTTTTTTAAGAAAATTTGACAGGATGCCCATAACACTAAGGTCTGGATGACACGTCGGGATGTTGGACTACTACGGCCAAGAAGAGGAGTACGAGATGGGCCACTACGAGCTGCAACAACCCGTGGTCCAACCAGAGGGCCATGTCAACACCGTCAGGGAGACAGAAATTCAAAATCCTACTCATCAACCTGCTTCACTTAGCATGGAGAAACTCCTCCACGGTCTATCTCTTCATCTAGACCCTGAATCTTTTTCGCTTGTGCAATCCTCGACGAAGGGCAAGATGCCCGCCAATCAAGATCCGGTAGAGGGAAATCAAGCCCCCTCACCACCTCAATCAGCAGTCAGGCCCCAAATCATCTCTTCTCCTGGGCAACCCTGCCGTGTCTCCACTAACCCCGTTATGGGGCATTCACATAATACTGTTCCAATTCCTGTTTCCAACCTACCTCTTCCAACCGAATCACCTAAACACTTTGCTCCCGTGGCTTAGGAATCCAGCCTCACCCAGGCATTAATGAACAAACTTAACCAGATGGACGAGCGCTTTGAAGAGATGAGACACCGCCTCGATTCTAAAGCCATCCCTGAAATCTCTATCCCATCCTTCCCAGTTCTACACCTTCCTCCTTCAGATATACCAGTCTTCCAACGTTACAATGGGACTGGTAATCCTTTCAATCATCTAAAGAGCTTTCTCTACGACTCCGCATTTTGGAAAAATGACCGCAAAGCCCTTGCCTTCCTATTCCGTTGGTCATTGGAGGGATCCGCCCTGGACTGGTTCTATTCTCTTGATTCCATTGAGGCGGCATATTTCGACATTGTCAAGGCGAAGTTTCTACAGAGGTACAAGGATCGGGTGGGGCCAGCCTGCTCGATAACTAATTTAATTGCCGAAAAGATGAGGCCGGATGACGACTTTGCCAGATTTGCTGATCAGTGGAGGGAAATGGCTAAGAGGCTAGTGGATGCCATCTCAGAGGGGGAGCAGGTGAGGATGCTCATCGGGAACACCACGCCCAACCTTCGCAACCTCCTGATCATGCACCGCCCAACAACCATGAGTGAGTTGTGTGATAGCTCCCGCTACCTCCAAGCCCACTTTAAGGACGCATCCATGATCAACTCATTCGACACCAAGCCCTGTAACACTAGAAAGCTTACTCCAGTAGGACCCACCATCGAAGGTGTAGTAAACAATGAGAGCATCAATGCCATGGGTAACCAGGGTGGGTATCGCCAAAGTCAATACCGTAACCCACCACCCACCCAACAATACCGCCCAGCTCCTCAACCAGCTCCTCAGCTCCAACAGAAACTTGCATACAACCGAGCACCACCACAGCAACCCACCTACAACCGAGCGCCCCAGGAACCAAATACCTACAATCGAGTGCCTCAACAACAACATGTCTACAACCGACCACAACCACAACAACAAGCTTACAACCAAGTACCACCACCAGCCAACTGACCTAGGAGGGGGGGACCCAAGAGAGAAAACTATCCTTAATTGCCATTCCCCCACACCGATATCTTTAATGCATTGATGGCGGAACAACAGTTGGAGCTTCCAAAGGAGAGAGAGGGATGGCCGGCGAATGTTGACATGACAAAGTACTGCGCTTACCATCGGTATCCTGGGCACACAGTGGATGTCTGTTTCCAGTTTAAAGACTACATTTATGACCTCAACGATCAAGGGAACATTGACTGGGCACATATGGGAGAATCCATTCAAGCGATGAAGGCATGTCAGAATCAACCACGGCGACAGCAAGCACAATGACAGCCTGGCCTGGGCATAGTCCAAGATCCGCTCCCGATACATGCACCCGTACAAGCATCGGCACCAGCACCACCAAACCAACGACTCGGCCTCATCCACTCCACCATCGAGGATTCAACCCACCATTCCTAGGGTTGGCAGGTCAAGGATCAAATCACCTCCATGCTCGCCAGACCAACCCCACCCTCAAACCGCACCATACTCTCCATATCGAGAGCTGCCTGTAGCCCACAAACTACCCAAACACCACTGCCCCCAACAACCATCAACCCTCCATGGCGCCTAATCATTAGACCGCCACCAGCATCCCAACCAGCACCGCAACCATCACCTAACCTACCAACCACCATTAATCCTCCTCGATGTCTAATCATTAGACCGTCACCAACACCCCAAACATCACCTAACCTACCAGCCTCCACCACAACTCAGCCTCTATTATCCGACCATCACCCAACCCACCAGTCGCCACCACTCCATGACCTCTCATCATTAGACCATCACCACCAACTCCCCGACCATCACCCAACATACCGGCCTCCACCAATCCACGACCCCTCATCATCCGATCCTCACCACCCCTACCTACCACGGGCTCCTCAACATACCAATCAACCCTACCATCACCATCATCACCACTCCCCCCAACCATGCTGGCACCGGTACTTCATAGTGGGAGGATGTTCCAAAGGGTCTTCCCTCAGGCCGGGATGCAACCACAGGAGCAAGTAGAAGAGGAGGCAGTGGAAGAACCATTGCCCGGCACGGCATATGACCTATTAAAGCATCTGGACAAAATGTCGGCACGGATTTCAATCCTAGAGCTGATTAAAAGGTCAAAGAACCATCAGGACATTCTACAACAGTACTTGCAGCGGGTCATGGTCAATGAGGACCTCCCTCCCGAGAAGATCATTACCGTCCTGACCCCGAGGAGTGAACATCCGGCACTTACATTTACACAGGAGGAGTTGGCACGGCCAGAGATCAGAAAGTACGCCTTGCATGTTGCAGTAGTCATCCGAGACGTGGAGATCAAGTCTTGCTTGATTGACACCGGAGCATCTATAAACGTCATGCCGCCAGAAACATTGCAACTTTGCGGCATCTCCGATGAAGAAATCGAGCCTTCTGCCGTCACGGTGACAGCCTATGACAACTCCCGGAAGCCGGCACGAGGGGTGGTTACGTTGGAAGTAGAGCTCGGGCCGTGTGCTGTCACCACCGAGTTTCATGTTCTAGAACTGGACCCTACATTTAAAGCTATTTTGGGATGCCCGTATCTTGAGGCAATAGGAGTTGTTTCCTCCACTAATCATCAGTGTCTGAAGTTCCCATACAAGGGCTAGGTGATTAAAGTAACCAACGTCCCCATTCTAAATGACGTGGATGACCCCTCTTCTGCACTGTCAATATCAAAATTTGTCCAGCCGTTGGTTTCCACTACAGAGCTGCCCGAGGTCATGATGTTAACGATGCCTCCAGATACAGTTGCTTGGCGGATGATGAAAGGGATGGGCTATCAGCCATGAAAGGGGCTGGGAAAGAGCTGCAGGGGGTTGTGCACACCATTAAAGCCGTACAAAGACCAAAGAGACACGGGCTTGGCTACGAGCCCAATTTCACTTCGAGGATGGTCTACCGGCCAAAAAATGCCATGGGTCTCCAAAAATTCTTTATCAAAGGGGAGACCATGATGATGGTCGGGGACGAAGAAGAAGAACCAGTCAAGAGGAAGAAGGCACTAGAGCAAGATGAGGAAGTGGACAACCTGAGTTCATCTTTGGCTCGGTTGTTCATAGAGGAGGAAGAACCAGTCGAGGGCAAGTCCATCTCAAAACAACTTGTCCACTCAAACTCACCTCCAATCAACATCCCACGTGAACCGTATCTTATGGTCACGTATTTTAAAATCCTCACACTCTCCCTCTTAGATTCACTCGACGGGCTGTCTAGCCCAATTCCTACTTCTAGGCCAAAATGGCCACCTGAACTGATCACTGGGCTTGAGAGCCCGTTTAAATCTTCTTACTCCACTGGGCTTTATGCCCATCCAACAACATTGGGCCCGCATAGCCACCAATCGGGCCCACATGCCCTTTAGATTTATTTTCTTGCTTTGGGCCCGCGCGCCCACCATTCGGGCCCATGTGCCCCTTAGATCTTTTCACTAGCTTTGGGCCTATCTGCCCATTTCTTGTCATCATCGGGCCCGCGAGCCCATTTTTCTTCCATTTGCTTAAGCTTTATACTTCTGCTCGAGCCCCACCGTCTCATTTTCTTCCTGTTATTGAAAACACCCAAAAAAAACATCTTCTCACAAACTCAGTTTTCTGTTGAGGAGACGTCTCTTCTTGTCTCGGAGGGTGCTCCCAACCAGGGACCCCTCTTCTCCAACTCACTGATCGATCTGCTCGATGCTTCAACCACTGTAGATACCACCTTTCCAATTCCGTCTTCTTTAGGAGTAAACCTTTCTATGAGTAGACCAAGGCGGGGGCCGAGTTAAAATGGGATTCGAAGTGCCAAGATGCATTCGATGGATTGAAAAGATACCTGGCTAGTCCCCCTGTGCTTAGACCACCAGTCCCTAGCAAGCCCTTAGTTATATATATCTCAGTTTTGGAGAATTCTCTTGGGGCAGTCCTTGCACAAGTGGATGAATAAGGGAAAGAGAGGGCAACCTACTACTTGTCAAAGATCTTTGATCCATGTGAGCAGAAGTATACTGTAGTGGAGAAGACCTGTGCTGCACTAGTCTGGGTAGTTCAGAAGCTTAAACACTATTTCTTAGCTCATGAGGTCAATCTTATTGCCCTCATCAATCCCATCAAATTTCTTCTTGAGAAAACTGTTCTAACTGATCGGTTAGGTCGTTATCAGAGCTTCCTTTCCTAGTTTGATATAAACTATGTCCCCCAGAAAGCGATTAAGGGCTATGCCATTTCCGAACATCTAGCCCACCACCCTATACCCCTCTTTGACCCGGTCCAATCGGAGCTCCCAGATGACGAACTAATGTTGATCCGATCTTCCCATCTTTGGACATTATATTTTGACAGGGCTCTGAATTCACACGTTAAGGGAATAGGAATCGTCCTTCTATCACCCAAGGGTGTCACCATTCCACAAGCATTTCATGCTTGACTTTCCAGCAACCAACAATATAGCTGAATACGAAGCCTTGCAGGCCAGGCTGGAGGCCGCTCATTTCTATGGTGCCATGGAATTGAGGGTGATAGGTGACATCCAACTAATCCTTCGCCAAGTCCTAACCAAATACTGAACTTCTCATCCAAACCTCAAACCTTACTAAGAACTCACCTCTTGATACAACAAAGTCTTTTCCAAACTCACTTTTGTCCATGTTCCTCGAGCTCAGAACATCCTTGCTGATGCCCTAGCCTCCTTAGCTTCATCTCTATTAGTCCCACTAGGTAGACAGATAAGGACTATCCATGTCCGTAGAAGGTCGATGCCGGCGATTAAGGATGGTTGATTTCTGAAGGTGAAGGAGAGATTTGGCAGGAAGAAATATCTAGAGCAGAAAGAGGAAGTTTCTCTAATCAAGTTGGAAGAGTTAGATGAGGGTGAGAGGCCTTGGTTTGATGAGATCGCAAGGTATTGTCAAGATCAGACATATCCACCTGGATCAAATGCAAAAGAAAAGAAGGCCATCAGGAGAGTATCCCAGAGGTATACCATCCTAGGAGGGGTGCTCTACAAGAGGAGCTTGAGTGAAATATTGCTTAGATGCGTTGATGAAGAAGAGGCGGAATTGGTGCTTATGGAAGCACATTCTGGGGTCTGTGGGGGCCATGTCAATGCTCAAGCTCTTGCCAAGAAAATCATTAGGCAGGGGTATTATTGGCCAACCCTAGAAGAGGATTGCTCCATCTTTGTCCGGCATTGTCATTCTTGCCAACTCCATGCAGACAAGATCCATTCTCCCGCATCTTCCCTTCATCCGATTCATGCCCCATGGCCCTTCGCCATGTGGGCTTTCGATATCATTGGCCCTCTAAGTGATCTTAACTCTGAAATCCGTTCCAAATCATTCATCCTGACGGTAACAGAGTACTTCACCAAGTGGACAGAAGCGGAAGCGTTCGTGGAGATCAAGGCTTCAACACTGTGCTCCTTCACCAAATGCAACATCATCGCCAGGTTCGGGATACCCAGCGACATCATCACCGACAACGGACTGCAATTTCTCTCTCAAGATCTGCGTGATCTTTGCAACAGGTACCACATTGCATTGCATCATTCATCTCCTTATTACCCGCAAGGCAATGGTCAAGCAGAAGCCACCAACAAAACTTTGATTAAAATTATCAAGAAAACCTGTAAGTGTAGCAAGTTCGTAGACTGGCCAGATAAGCTTGTAGATGCCCTATGGGCTTATCGTACTTTTGTATGGACCCCCACTGGTCAAACTCCGTATGCTCTTGCATATGGGATGGAAGCGGTGGTTCCGTACGAAGTACTCCTTCCATCACTCCAAGTTCAACTCGATAGGGACATCCCTGTCGATAAGAGACGAGAATCTCTCCTTGCACAACTTGAACTCCTAGATGAAAGAAGGTTGGCCGCCTCCGAGCATGCCCGGACTTATCAGAACCGATTGAAAAGATTTTATCAGAAGATGGTGGTAGAGAGAAAGTTCGAAATCGGCGAGATGGTAGTAAAACGCATATTCGTTAAGCCGGGTGGTCCCTGCTCCAAGTTGCAACCTAATTGGGAAGGGCCTTTTGTTATAACTGAAAAATATCCAGGTAATGCATATGAGCTAACCGACGCCGATGGAGAAAAATTGAACCATCCATGGAACGGTGTTTACCTTAAAAAATATTTTCCTTAGAAAAGAAAATGGAGAATTTTTGGTATGATGTTAAGTCATCGATCCAAGGGTGTTAGCTAGAAGTCAAGGGTAAGCATCACCTTGCACACACAACACCTCCCGATCCCAGAATCTGGATAGCCCAACACTCGAGAGAGGCAAGGCAGAACTCTGAAAGTGGAAAGGAAACCTTACCCTATTCTCTTCTATTCGGTCCAAGATAGGTGAAGGGGACTAGAGGAGGATAGTATTGAAAATGCCCGCCGCCTTAGCAGGAGGCTGTCTCATAGGGTGCAAAAGGGTACCAAAAGATGGGCAATGAACCCCACAGGTTTAAACAAATATGGGCCTGTCTGAATGAGTACCCGGAAGAATAGAAAATGAAGAAAATGCACCAAAAGATGGACAATGACCCCACAGGTCAAAGACTTGTCTAAGTAAGTGCCACATGTAGAAAAAAACCCGAAGAGGCCGAACCCCAACGGGCAATTTGGGCATGAGTAGAGAAACCCTCCTCAACATCCCTAAATCCTATCAAAGACTTTCTCTATTATTCTTCTATTTTAAAACCCTAGGGTTGGGTGAACTATCCAAACTCAGGGGGAATTCAAACCGATAAAGAGAAAAGGGCAAGAAAGATTCTGGCTAGGGAACCTTATTTTCACGTGGTGTTTATCGCTTAAATCTTGATTAACACTCAAAGATCGATGAATGGTCTCAATACCGGCACATTCTCCATAAAATTCAAAAAAAATGAATATTTCCAAAAATCCAAAAAATTTGATTGAATATTTTCAAAAAATCCAAAAAAAATCCAAAAAAGTTTAATATTTTCAAAAAAAATAAAGAAATTGGATACTTTCTAAAAATCTAAAAAAATGCATCATCTAACTTGGCATAACCTTGATTTTTGCCTTTGCTAGCATTCATGTTTATCTTTATGTCTTGCATGTTTCATTTCCGCATTGCATATTTACCTTCATTATCACCCCATTAAGAGGGCTCCTCCCTTTGACCTAAGTCAAAGTTGGCCGTAATAGGCAAAGGGATGAGTCGTTGTGAAGATCTGATCCTCTTTTATCAACTATTTTCAGGGACTTTAAAGTAAGAGGGGGAGGTTCTCTCAATGACTGGTAAGTTCTCTTAACCATTTCATTTCGGTCATCTAGTCTATTTTTATACCTTGTTAATAAGGCTCCTCTCTTTAACCTAAGTCAAGGCAGACAGCAATAGGCAAAGAGATAAGCCATGGTGAAGATTTAATCCCCTTTGATTAAGTGTTTTAGGATTCTGAGAATCAAGAAGGGAGTGACTCTCGCCATAACAGGTAAGCTCTCTTAACTTTTACCTTATCATTCATTTATTCTACCTGATTAATAAGGCTACCCCCCTTGACATGTAAGCAAGGCAAGATGACAATAGGCAAGGGGGTAAGCCATAGAGCAGATCTGACCCCTTTATTTAGTATTTCAGGAAAGAAACACGAGTCAAGAAGGGGGAAATCTCGCCAACAGGTAAGTTTCTTAACCTTACTGTCTTCTTTCTTAACAGTTACCATCTTCAAGAGGCTTCCGCCCCTTGACAAGGCAATTTTCTGAAACAAGGTAAATTTCTATTGAATTTTCACTCAAACTTGCTATAAACAATTCATTGTTTATTCAAAATAAAAACAACATGTCTCACAAGTTAAAGCAGGAAAAGAAGACCCTCAAGCAAGAAAAAGCTTCAACGCGGAGATGTAGCGGCACTTCCGGTCAGGGTCCTCCTCAATCAGGAGGCCTGGGCGGCACACCCGACTCATCTCCCACAAGGCAATGGCTGAGATCGCCTCCTCCTCGTCATCTGCTGAGCCAAGCCACCTGCCCTTGATAGGTAGAAGGTGGTATATCTTGGGCAACTCGTACCGAGGCAAGCCAATCTGAGAGTGGCAACGATGGGCGTTGTATAACACAAAGGCCGAACCTGTAACCAGGCAGAGATCAATGCCGGGCACAAAGCACACCTGGAAGTCCTTCTGCATCAGGGCAGCAGAAGAGTGCAAGAAGCTGGAACGGTTCATGGAGGCAAAGTGAGCACGTCACTCTGGCCTCTTCTTCACCGATGCACACCTGTTGAAGACTCTCTCGCCGAAGCCAAGTGCATCAGCATATAGGAACAAGGGGCTATGGCAGAAGAGCTGCGACCTGGTGGCCACCTCACCGGCTGGATCGAATGTGAAGTGAAGATCAGCCCAACAAGCCAGTAGAAGTGCACTGCCGAAGGGAGGACGACCCACACAAGCTGCGGACAGTTCGCAGTACAAGAAGCCCAGGACTGAAGGCCCCAACCGTGCACCACTCTAGATTCCGCTGATGCACGAAAGCTGATCAACCTCCAGGAAACCATCCTCCGTAGTAAACAAGAACACCGCAGCAAGGCAAGCTGCGAAACCCTTTGCACCATGCAGAATCCGGTCCTCATCCAAACCAGGAACCATCAGAAGAGAGATTGTCCAAGCCGCCAACTTGGGAACACTGATTCGCTTGCCGGTTAACAAGGTGCTGATTTGCCGAGTCTCGACGAAATCCTGCAAGAATTACAAGCAAGAGAGGGGTCCTGAAGGGATGAACATACCTTCAGTCTCTCCCTTCTTAGTCTGAGGAAGGCCGAGAAGGAGTTCCACCTCTTCAAGAAGAACCGCATACTCAAAGCTGCCAAACACGAACGTATGAGTGTCAGGATGCCACAACTCAACAAGAGCTCCCATCAAACCGAAGTCAAGGGAGTAGCCTGAATATTGCTTAGCATGGATCAAGAGCCTGGTTAAGCCCCAATCTCGAAGAATCGCTCTGATCGACAAGCCAAGGACGTCAAGCAAGCCGGAAAGCCAGGGAGGAGAGCAATACCGATGAGGCCCAGGGAAGTTTGGGTAATCCTACACCCAAACAGGAGGTGAGAAAAAATTCTTTAAGGAAAAAGAAGAAGAAAGTGGTTGAAAGCTAAAATTGGCAGCGAACTTACCAAGTCGGCGCCGATTCTGGCCTTCAAATGACCCAGGATGCTTGAAATACCTCGAACCGAGCCAACACGCTGCTTTTTTGAAGGAGGAGCCATCCTGGGTGTTGGTAGGACGATCTGGTCGTCCTAAGAGGTGTTTATATAGGGGAAATCGGTACGGATTTGAATCGAATTCGGATCCGGTCGAAACAGGAAACTGGGATCAAACGCGCCCCCGAAGTGGGGGCGCGCAGGCCGCGCCTCCACACATAGGGCGCGCTGGCTGTGTCCCCCAACTGAGGGCGTGCAGGACGCGCTCCCGGTTCGGGGGCACGTTCGGTCAAATTCTTTGAAAATTCCTCAAAACTTCAAAAAAATTCAGAAAAATTCAGAAAAAAATTCAGAAAAATTTGTTAAATCAAATTTATTTATGTTTGTTCTTTATTAAGGTCGAGTGGACATCATTGTCCATTCGAAACTAACATTTTGATGAAAGATAGGAATTGCTCGCGGAAACAGAAGAATAAACATGGGAAACCCCCGTAACTTGCCGACTAGCATATATGTCGTTAGTCGTGTATTATTATCTTATGCATTATTTGTTGAAGACCATGAGTATGGAGAAGACTTGACCCGAGATCCCATTCATCAAAATCTACGACAGTCGGGTCATCTCTGATGCTCACGGATAAGCCGAAGTTGTGCTGTGAGGGACGATGGTTACCGGATGGGTATGGGTATCTTGATTGTAGACACGCCAAATTCGCCTAATTCAGAGCATAAAACTCATATTTTATAGGGTAACATTGTGATTGACCTTATAATGATGCTGGGTCTTTTAAAGTTGATTTGGAGCTTTGCCGAACGAAATCGGATGCTTTCCGAAGTTTTCTGCAAAAAGCCGTAATTTCCGAGCGAAAGACACATAAATCGTGTAAACATAGAAATTGGCTGAATTACCAATGCTTAATGATCATGCATTGAAGGTTATGGTCATATTCACACTCCGGACAAGTTTTGTTGCATACCGTGCCTTTCCGGTTTGCCGTCGGAGTCATTTTGACCTGTATCGGATCTTCTGTTCACTGCCCTAACTTCCGAACAAAATTCTGAAGTTTTATAGGGTGTGATGGCTGATCCGATATTATAGGAAGCTTCTTCGGCCTGTTATCTTTCCAATGCAACAAAAGGCATTGAATTTCGAGTTTGGGAGTGTTCGCAATGGCTTCCGGAAGAAGGACGCGCAAAAACAGTCCCATGCGCCCAGGTCCCTGGTCACATGCACCCGTGACCCAGGACACGTGCCCATGCGCCCTACCAGTGATGCACGTGACCTCGTGCCCTTACTTGAGGGCACATGCGCCCTACCCTTGAGGCACGAGGGAACCAGTTTTCACCGGGACTCTACCACTGAACCGATCGAACGGATAAGGTCAGATTTTTCGGGAACAGTGCCATGTGCCCCCATTGGGAGGCACATGCGCGCATGCACCCTGCACCAGGGTGCATGAGCCCTGGGGTAGGGCGCAAGGTGCCCTATTTTTTAGTCTTGATCGTGCCGTTCGTTCTCCTATAAATTGACTCTGATTCTGGTCATTCCAAAGGCATGAGCACGACTCCCCAGGCATCTCAAGATGTCAAACCATCCTCCTGCATTGATTTTGTGATTTTTAGAGAGAGAATTTAGTGTTTTTAGAGAGAGAAAAGTCAGTTCAAGAGAGAGGAAGGCTGTTCTGCAGGTGATCAGCCAGGTCTTTCTTCTTCGGCCTCTACATCAGCGTGTGGACATCTTATGCCCGAGCTCTCTTCATCAAAGTTCTTCCTGTCCAAGTATTCTTCAGTTTACAATCAATAGAACTTGATTCTGAGGTCAGGGATGGTCGTGACAAGCGCAGAAGCAAAGTTGCGCCTGGCAGATCCTGGACTGTTGCTCGGCTTTTTCGGCAACCCAGATTTGGCTATATCTTTCTCTACTCAACTCAGAATCTTTATGTTCTTTTTCCTATATCTTTGTTTTGTGATTCTCCATCCTCCCATTATTTTTTAACAACTTTTTGCATTATTTTTACTCTGTTTATCCGAAAATAAAAAAGGGGTTAGAGATAACCCGAATCCGGTCAGTTTCTAGTCAGTTGTGTGTTTCATGTTATTTTCCTTACATATACTCCACTTTGTTTAGTTCTAATAGTCTCTTTCACTTGTTTATTTGTCTAGTTGCACAGAAAATCAAGCACCCACACGTTGAGGACTCTTCTTCATCGGCCGGCCGAAGAAGGAGAAGCTTTAACCCACATTCTTCACGCTAAGGTACACACGGTCAATTTTATTTCATAAATTGGAACCCGCGGTTCCTGGCGACCACATGTCTTAATTTTTTTCTTCTCATACTCCTCCCACATGACCCGAACCATCTCTTTGGTGATCGAGCGACGCCAAGGGATGAAAGTTCGGGGATCAATGTGAGTGTGGGACCGAGGTGAGAGTTGCTTTCCATGTTTTCTTCCTTTCTTTCTCATCCCCTCTTAAGGTGACGATCTGGATTCACGGACTTCCCTGAAAAGGAGAAGGCCCCATCGAATTTTTAGAGTCGACAGCTTTGTGGCGACCACGGTGGGACAAGCAATGTCTTCAATCGTGGGTGCTTAGTGTTTTGTTTGCAACTAGTTCTAATTCTAGACCGGTTCCCATGTGAGCCTTTCCTTCTTTCCCCCTATCTTAACTTCATGCCATCTCAAAATTTTTGATTCACCCATGTTTCATCAGATCTGAAGTGCCAAGTATGCCATTTAATTTCTGTCATTTTATTTAAACCGGTTCCCACGTGAACCACCCTTTTCCTTTTAAATCGGTTCCCGCATGAACCAATCTCTTTCTTTACTTCGGTTCCCACGTGAACCAAACCCCCTTTTTTCATATCTATCCCAACTTGGATCAGATCTTAATTCACCTCTAATTGGCGCACGTAGCCCACCTTTGACCATTCAAACCGGTTCCCACGTGAACCACCCTTTTTTTACCCAAAACTGGTTCCCGCGTGAACCACCTTTACTTTTTACCCCGGTTCCCACATGAACCAGCTTATTCTTACATCGGTCCCCATGTGGACCACCCTTTTGCTTGGCTATCAGATCTGAACCCTCTTCTTTCCATCACCTTTTCACTATCTCCATTTGGCTCACATAAAAAACAAGGTCTATATTCTAGTTTCTAGTTGTCTGTCTAGTTTCTAATTGCTTGTCTTGTGTGATTGCTTGTTTATTTAAGTTTATGTCTTGCTTATTACCTACTTTACTACTTGATTGCATTCTCCGCTCCTTCTCTCTACCTCCTTCTTTTACACTTTTTTTGAGGCGGGAGCTCACTCTCCCATTTATCCCTCCCATCCAAAACACCCTCTTGGTGGATTCTGACATCTCTTCTGAGATATTCCTTCCTAGTTGACTTGGTTGGCTTTCATCAAGACCTCCGTAATTCCTCATACGTGGAGTATTTCTCTTCACGATCGGGTTGGTTGTACCACTCCCCAAAACCTGAAGCATCCTATGTTACCTACACGTTGTGAGATTGTGTGAAACCTAGGTCATTGGAGATTGAAGTTAGGATCCTAACCCATTTGTTGAGAGAACAATTCTTAACAAATCCATAAACCTAAGGTTTAATAAAAATCATTGCATAATCTTGCTTTTAAGTCTTTGCATCACTTGCTTGTCAAACAAAAATTCAAATCTCTAACTTTTTGCAAAATACCAAAAACCAAAAAAGTTCTTTGTTTACTTTGTCAACTTGTTTGTTTTCTCCTTAAAGTTCAATGCAACTAAGGTCTGGAAGGCACGTTGGAATGGCGGAACAAGCTGAACATCGAGAGCACGAGATGGGTCACCAACCAATTCCGTCAGATGGTCATGTTAATCCATTGTTTGAGTCAGAAGCGCAAGAGGTCCCTCAACCATCTGCTCCTCGTGCTGTTGAACAACTCTTTAGGGAGTTGTCTCTCTATATCGACCTAGAAACCTATGCCCGCATACAATCCTTGGTGAAGGGCAAAATGGCCTCAGATCAGGCTGAAGTTAACCAAGTTGCTTCATCTCCTTGTCCTCTGGTTCGACCACCACTCATTCAGTCACCCTTTGTTCAACCACCTATTGTTCAACAATCTATGATTCAACCATCATTGGCACTAGCACAACCATCTAAAGTTCAACCATCTATAGTTCAACCATCTGTGGTTCAACCCTCATTTGTTCAGCCATCTTATTTTAACCATGTTGCTCCCTTGACCCATCAATTCATGGGACAATCTTCAGTAAATTTGCCGAGTCATGCTCCTCAATTCCAAAATCATGTCTCTAACCACATCCCCCCACCAATAAACCAAGAACCTGCTCTCTCACCCAGGCAATCATGGATCAGCTCACCCAGATGAATAAACGTTATGAAGAGCTGAGATGTCGCCTGGACTCCAAGTCAGTTCCTGAGATTTCTATTCCTTCTTTACCAGTTCTCCACTTGCCACCTTCTGAGCTACCAATTTATCGCCGCTACAATGGTACTGGCAATCCTTTTCTCCACTTAAAAGATTTTCTCTATGAATCCTCATTCTGGAAAAATGATCGTAGGGTTCTTGCCTTCTTGTTCCGTCGATCACTAGAAGGGTCTGCATTGGAATGGTTCTACTCTCTCGATTCCTTTGAGGCAGGAGACTTCGACATTGTCAAGACCAAATTCTTGTAGAGATACAGAGACCGGGTGGCACCAGCATGCTCCATTAACCACAACCTGGCTTGGGGATTGTCCATAATCCGCTCCCATTACATGCTCCCGCTCCAGCACTGGCACTGGCACATCCAAACCCAGGAATTGGTCTAGTACACTTCAATCTCCAGGGAGATGCCAGCCGTGCTCAACGTTGGCAACTTGAAAACCAAAATCCAACCATGCCTGTCAACCCAGCTAGGCCTCCTGCTATGAACCCTCCTAGACAAATAATTCGTGCACCTTCTACTCCACAACCACCACCTAGTTCAATAACCCAACCACTGGCCGCCACTTCTTCTCGCTGACCCATCATTAGGCTAGCCCCCTCCTTAACTACACCTCCTTCAACCATTGCTACACACTGACCCTTGCTCATCCGACCACCACAATCACCACCAAACCTGAACCCCCAGCCTATGAGCTCTGCCACTCCAAAACCCCAAGCTATCATACCACCAACCCCGCAACCTACCACATTAACCACTCCTACACCCCAGCCTCTTCTTATCAGGCCACCAATATCACCATCACTACCACCTCCAAATCCTACCCCTCTACCTATAAACCCAATCATCCTAGAACCATCAATCCCATTGCCTACCATACCTGCACCTACACCACCTGTTCCCACCCCAGTTAACCCATCACCTCTACCCAACCGCCAAATAGCCCTGGTGCTTCGGAGTGGGAGGATGTTCCAGTGGCTCTTTCCCCAGGCTGGTACTCAACCGCAGGATCCAGTGGAGGAGGAACAAGCAGAAGAACCATTGCCGGGCACGGTGTATGATTTGTTGAAACATTTGGATAAGACACCGGCCCGTATTTCCATACTTGAGTTGATCAAAAGATCAAAGGTGTACCAGGAGATTCTACAGCAGTACTTGCAAAGGGTCATGGTGAGTGAAGATATCCCACCTGAGAAGATCACTACAGTGTTAGCCCCTAGAAGTGAGCACCCAACACTCACTTTCTCTCAAGAAGAATTAGCAGATCTAGAGGTCAGAAGATATGCTTTGCATGTGGCTGTTATTATTCATAATATTGAAGTGAAATCTTATTTGGTTGACACTGGAGCTTCTATCAACGTTATGCGCCAGAAACTTTGCAGTTGTGTAGCATTTTTGAATAAGAAATCAAGCCATCTTGTGCCATGGTGACGGCCTACGACAACTCTAAGAAGTCTGCACATGGGGTGGTCACTCTAGAAGTTAAACTTGGACTATGTACGATCACAACGGATTTTCATGTTCTAGAATTGGATCCGACTTTTCGGGCTATACTTGGGAGGCCATACTTGGAGGCAATAGGAGTTGTGGCTTCAACAAACCACCAATGCATAAAGTTTCCTTTTAAAGGACAAGTGGTCAAGGTGACTAGCATGCCTATAAGGGATGAGATGAATGATGCTACATCACCCCTAGGTCTGTCAATACAGTCCCATATCTTAGTGGGAGAATTGCCAGAAGTTAGATGCATGACTGCCTCTCTACCTGACACAGTGGGATGGCGGATGATGATGAAATTGGGCTATCAGCCTGGAAGAGGTTTAGGCAAGGATCTTCAAGGGATCACTCAGCCGCTTCAAATTGTGAAAAGGCCACGCAGGCAGGGGTTGGGATACGAAGAGGATTCCATCCTAAGAAGGATCTTCCAGCCAGGATATGCCATGGGACTCCATACATTCTTTATCAAAGGAGAGACCATGATGATGGCTGAAGACGACAAGAGTTCCATGATGACTGTCAAGAGAAGGAAAGCTCCAGATGAAGAAGAAGAAGACTTGGAAGACTTATGCTTATCTTTGACTCGTCTGTTCTCAAGTGGGGAAGAGCACCAGGAACCACTCAAGGGCAGACCAATCTTGGATCATCTAGTTAAGCATGTTACCCAAGTCAGAACCATTCCACGAGGCCCAAATACAACAATACCATGTTTAAACCTCGTGCCGTTGTTTCTAGATCTTTTGGATGGGCTTCCGGGCCCACTTACCCACTTTGGGCCCATCCGCCCTTTCTAGCCTTCCACTCTTACTGGGCCAGCTTGCCCATTTACTTCCCTCATCAACTTTAGAACTGAGGGCTTTTCCCAACATGGGCTCACATGCCCATTTATTTCTAAGATCGGGTCCACGTACCCGCTTTCTTTTTTCATCAGTTTTGGATCCATGTGTCCATTTTCTGTTACTATCGGGCCCACGAGCCCCTTTTTCCTCTTTATCCTTAAGTTTTTCTTTTTATTAATTCAGTCATCTTCTATCAAATCCCGAGTCATGCTGACTCATTCTATCTTTTTACTTGAAATTCTCCAAAAAAAACGTCTTCTCTGAAACTCACATTTCCATTGAGGAGAAATCTTTACTCATCCTAGAGGGCGCTCCCAATCAGGGATCCCTCTTTTCTGAATCATTGATCGATTTACTCGATCCTCCCTCCACTGTAAATACCGCCTTTCCAGCTTTGTCTTCAGTAGGTCAGGTTAGGTTAGGAAATAGGTAAGTCAGCGGTAAACGAGTTCCAAATAGGTATCTGCAACAATTGGCACAGAAATGTGTATAGTGTGCAAGGCTGCCAAACTTTCTAGAGAATATCATCCGGCTAGATGAAATCTGGTATGAGGATGAGCATAACATAGATCATACTTTGGGAGTATATGAGGTGGTATCGAAGAAGGATCCTGAATTTGAGGATGAAATTGAGGATTTGGCCGATGCATATGCATCTGGACTTTGAAGATTTGAGGAACCATCAGCCACAGGGAATGAACCGGCCAAGGAATTGAATTTAGGAACCCTGGAAGATCCCAAGACTATCCTCATCAGTGCAAACCTCACTCCCTTAGAAGAACAACGTTTGATCAAAGTGTTGGAAGAATATAAGGACACGTTCGCATGGACATATGAAGACATGCCGGGATTAGATAATTCATTGGTTGAACATAGATTAACCTTGAAACCTGGAACTACCCCGATTAAACAAAAGCTCAGGAGATTCCACCCTGATATTGCACTCAAAATGAAAGAAGAGGTTGACAAATTACACCAAGCAAAATTCATTAAGGTCATCCTGTATCTGCAATGGGTGGCTAACATAGTCCCTGTTATGAAGAAGGATGGACGAGTTCGGATTTGTATAGATTTCAGGGACTTGAACCGAGCGTATCCTAAGGATGATTTTCCTTTACCTCATATCGATGTTTTGGTTGATAACACAGCTGGATTTGAAATGCTTTCATTTATGGATGGCTATTCTGGATACAATCAGATCCGGTTAGCTGAGGATGACCAAGAGAAGACCTCCTTCACTACACCTTGGGGAACATATTGCTATGTTGTCATGCCCTTTGGGCTAAAGAATGCTGGTGCTACATATCAGAGGGCTATGATGGCTATCTTTCACGACATGATGCACACCCTTGTAGAGGTGTATGTGGATGATTTGGTTATCAAGTCCAAGAGTCGGGAAGATCATTCTGAAGTGCTAAGGAAAATTTTGCAACGAGCTAGAGAATATAAGCTAAAAATGAACCCTAAGAAGTGTACATTTAGAGTTTCATCAGGAAAACTACTTGGGTTCATAGTAAGCAAAAGGGGCATAGAGATTGACCCAAACAAGGCCAAAGCAATTATTGGTATGCCTCCTCCTAAGAATATGAAGGAGCTTCGAGGATTGATTGGGAGGCTACAATTTGTCCGCCGGTTTATCTCACAACATTCCCAAAGGTGTAAACCTTTCTATGAGTTAACCAAGGCGGGGGCCGAGTTTAAATGGGATTCGAAGTGCCAGGAGGCATTTGATGGGTTAAAAACATACCTGGCAAGTCCCCCTGTACTTAGACCACCAATTCCCGACAAGCCTTTGGTCCTCTACATTTCGGTTCTTGAGAACTCTCTTAGGACAGTCCTTGCACAAGTTGATGAAGAAGGGAAAGAACGAGCTACTTATTACTTGTCTAAGATGTTTGATGTTTGTGAGCTGAAAGTACACTGTGGTAGAAAAGACCTGTGCTGCTCTTGTTCGGGTGGTTCATAAACTCAAACATTATTTTCTTGCTCACCAAGTCAATCTCATAGCTCGTATCAATCCCATTAAGTTTCTGTTAGAGAAGACAGTTTCGACTGATCGGTTAGGGCGACGGCAGAGTTTATTTTCCCAATTTGATATCACTTATGTCCCACAGAAGGCAATCAAGGGCTATGCTATCGCTGAACACCTTGCCCATCATCCCATACCCGTCTTTGACCCAGTCCGGTCGGAGTTCCCGGATGATGAACTAATGTCAGTCCAATCTTCCAATCTTTGGACATTATATTTTGATGGGGCTCTGAACTCTCATGGTAGAGGGATAGGTATTGTCTTTCTGTCACCTGAAGGTGTCACCATTTCATAGGCTTTTCAGCTTAACTTTCCAGCAACCAACAACATAGCTGAGTATGAAGCCTTGCTGGCCGGGCTGGAGGCCGCTCATTTCCATGGTGCCACCGAACTGAGGGTGATATGTGATAGTCAATTGATCCTACGCCAAGTCCTATCCAAGTACCGAACTTCTCATCCAAACCTCAAGCCCTACCAGGAGCTCACCACCTGCTACATCAAGCTATTCTTCAAACTCACCTTTGTCCATGTCCCCCGTTCTCAGAATATCCTCTCCGATGCCTTAGCTTCATTAGCTTCATCTCTATCTTTCCTGCTAGGCAGGCAAGTGCGAACTATCCACATCTGTAAGAGGACAATTCCAGCAATTGAGGATGGACATTTTCTGAAGGTTAAGGAGAGGTTCAACAGAAAGGAATACTTAGAACATAAAGAAGAAATCTCCTTGATTGAGTTAGAAGAATTAGAGGAAGGTGAGAGACCTTGGTATGACGAGATTGCGAGGTATTGCCAAGATCAGTCATATCCGCCTGGATCAACCACCAAAGAAAAGAAGGCAATTAGAAGAGTATCCCAGAGGTATAAATCCTAGGAGGAGTGCTCTATAAGAGAAGCCTACTATCTTACTCAGGTGTCTTTATGAAGAAGCTGAGTTGGTGCTGAAGGAAGCACATTCTGGAGTTTGTGGTGGTCATGTGAATGCCCAAGCCCTTGCTAAGAAAATCATCCGACAAGGGTATTATTGGTCAACTCTAGAAGAAGACTGCTCCATCTTTGTCTGGCACTGTCATTCATGTCAACTCCATGCCGACAAGATTCACTCTCCCGCATCTTCCCTTCATCCAATTCATGCCTCATGGCCTTTCACCATGTGGGCTTTTGATATCATTGGCCCTTTTAGTGACCTCAACTCCGAAATGCGCTCAAAATCATTCATTCTGACGGCAACGGAGTACTTCACAAAGTGGGTTGAAGAGGAAGCATTCGGGGAGATTAAAGCGTCAACAGTCTGCTCCTTCATCAAGCGCAACATCCTGGCAAGGTTCGGGATCCCCAACGACATCGTCACCGATAATGGGCCACAATTTCTTTCTCAAGATCTGTGTGATCTTTGCAACAGGTATCGCATTTCATTGCATCATTCATCACCATACTATCCTCATGGCAATGGTCAAGCAGAAGCCACCAACAAAACCTTAATCAAAATCATCAAGAAATCTTGTAAGTCTAGCAAATTTGTCGACTGGCCTGATAAGCTTGTAGATGCTCTATGGGCTTATCGTACTTCTGTAAGGACTCCCACTGGACAAACCCCGTATGCTTTGGCATATGGGATGGAAGCAGTGGTCCCCTACGAAGTATTACTTCCATCTCTTCAAGTTCAGCTCGATAGGGATATTCCTATTGATGAGAGACGAGAATCTCTCCCTGCACAGCTTGAACTCTTGGATGAAAGAAGGCTAGCCGCCGCCGAGCATGCCTGGACTTATCAGAATAGACTTAGAAGGTTTTATCAAAAGAAGGTGGCCGAGAGAAAATTCGAGATCGGTGAGATGGTAGTCAAACGCATATTCGTTAAGCCAGGGGGTCCCCGCTCCATGTTGCAACCTAACTGGGAAGGGCCTTTTGTAATCACTGAAAAGTATCCAGGCAATGCATATGAATTGACTAGATGGAGAAAAATTGAATCATCCTTGGAATGGAGTTTACCTCAAAAAGTACTTTCCATAAAAATGGAGAAACCACTGGTAAAATCTCAAGTCATCGATCCTAGGTTGTTCGTGAGAAGTCAAGGGTAGGTACCATCCTACACACACAACACCTCCCGATCCTAGAATCCAGACAACCTGACACTTGCGAAAGGCAAGGCCGAAATCTAGAAATGGAAGGAGTACCCTTACCCTATTCTCTTCTACTCGGTCCAAGATAGGGAGAGAAGATTAGAGAGGGGTAGTATCAAAAACACTCACCACCCTAGTAGGAGGCCATCTTAGAGGGTGCCAAAAGATGGGCAATGAACCCCTCAGGTTAGAAAAAGAAAAATGATCAACCTGTCTGAATGAGTACCCAGAATGATAGTCAAGGCAAAAGGCACTAGAAGATGGGCAATGACCCCATGGGTCAAAAAAACTTATCTAAATATGTGCCACATAGAAAAAGAGCAAAAAAGAATAGGAAACACCCAAAGAGGCCGAACCCCGATGGGTAATTTGAGTGAGAGTAGAGAAATCCCTCTCAACATCTTCAAACCCTATCAAGGACTTCCTCTATACTCTTCCTCCTTAAACCCCTTGGGTAGGGTAAACCGACCAAGTCTAGGTGGAATCCAAGCTGATCAAAGGAAGAAGGTTAGAAGGATTCTAGGTAGGGAACTTTATTTTTGCACGTGGCATCTACCACTTGAGTCTTGACAAACCCCAAAGACCGATGAATTGTCTCAAATACCAGCATTTTCTCCAAAAAAAAAAGAAAGCAAATATTTTCAAAAAAAATTTGCATATTTCAAAACCCCCCCAAAAAAATTCCATATTTCAAAAATCCCAAAAATGCATATTTCAAAAATCCAAAAAATACATATTTCAAAAATCCAAACAAATACATATTTAAAAAAAAATCAAAAGAAAAAATATGCATATTTCAAAAAAAACAAAAAAAAAATTGAATACTTTTGAAAATCCAAAAAAAATGATTGTTTTCAAGAAAACCCCAAAAAAATACTCAGTCATGATCATTGCCTTAGTTGCATCCATGTTTATTTGACTGTCATGCATATTTCCATTCCTGCATTGCGTATCCTTTTGCTTTAATTACCTTGTTAAGAAGGCTCTTTCCCTTTGACCTAAGTCAAAGTTGACCATAATGGGCAAAGGGATGAGTCACGGTGAAGATCTAATCCCCTTTCTATCAAGTGTTTCAGGCATTTCAATGTAAGAGGGAAGGATTCACACCACGGCAGGTAAGTTCTTTCAACCCTTACCACCATTTCATTTTAGTCATTTGTTTTATTCCACCTTGTTAAGAAGGCTCCTCCCTTTGACTCAAAATCAAGGCAAACGATATACAGGCAAAGGGATAAGTCATGATGAAAATTTAATCATCTTTGTTAAGTGTTTTCAGGAATTGAAGAAGCAAAATAGAAGGGCCATCAGGCAACCTTTTAAGTCCAATAGGTGAATTGGTGAGATCAGTGTTCACCAACGAAGGTCATGCCTACCTTATGGCAAAAAGAGAGGAAGCGCCACCCAACTAAACATTATCGTGGTGTTGTATCCCGTCAGAAGGCAAGACTGGACCAGAGATGCTGATGAATCAGGCAGTCGATGCAAGTTGATAGACCTTGCCTGAAGATTTCATCCTCAGTTTCTCATCAATCTCACATCATCACCATCACTTCATTTTGCACTTCACCTCACTCTTATCATTTTCCACCTAGTTATGTTAGGTCCATTTGATACGTATTATATGCATTAATGTTGAAGACCTTGAGAGTGAAAATGACTGGGCCCGAGGTCCCCTTCAACAAAATCTACGATGGCATGGTCATTTCTTCACACTCACGGATAAGCCAAAATTGAACATTGGAGGGACGATGGTTCCTAATCGGATGTCTTGACCTCCAATAGACAATCTATATCTTCAACTATTTTCTACATAATTTTCTATGTTTTCATATCCATCTCCTTTTCATTTTTCATCATTACCAATGTTATCCCTTCATGTTTTATTCTTTTTGTTCCACCATGTTTTATTCTTTCCTTTCTTTTATCCCACCGTGTGTCTTTTATTTTACCCATCGTGTCATATTTGTCATGCCATTGTTTCTTCTTTCCCATCATTCTATGTTACTCCCACCATTATCTTTCAATCCCACTACGGCTTAAGTCTGTTTTGTCGTTTTCCGAATACTTGATTTTCTACAAGAGCATGATTCATGGTTTTCACGATACCCGAGCAATTTTGTTATGCTTAAAACGAACCCTTTTAGAATTTGAGATTATTTCACTCAGAATTAAACTTAGTATTTTGGTGAAACTTGAATGAACTTGATATTCCAAATATGATGGATTGGTATTCTTTTCATTTTAAGATCAGATTCTCTTTTAAACTTTAGCCCATCATAGTACAAGAACACCGCAAAGTTCGGGTTGCTAGCTGATGATGAACCAACGAATTCGAGGACTCCTCACCACGTTGAGGGTTGGCTACATCCTTTTATCCTTTATCATTTACATTTTCATCTCTCATGCCAAGGGCATGCCTTTTACCAGTCAATTATATGAGGTTTTGATAGAACATGAAAGCGATCTAGAATACTCAGCGAGATTCATATTGCTGGATCGGGTAGATAAGCATGTCTATATCTACACCTTGATGCCACCTTTTCAGTCCATCACCATTCCATTCTGCTACATTCATCCACGCTCACTTGCATTCCATTACAGTTCACTACGAATCACTTCGCTTCATTACATGCCATTCTCTTACAAAGCCGACATCAAGGCGAGGCAAGTTGTAGACACGCCAAATTCGCCTAATTCAGAGCATAAAACTCATATTTTATAGGGTAACATTGTGATTGACCTTATATTGATGCCGGGTCTTTTAAAGTTGATTTGGAGCTTCGCCGAACGAAATCGGATGCTTTCCGAAGTTTTTCGCAAAAAGCCGTAATTTCCAAGCGAAAGCCACACGTAAATCATGTAAACACGGAAATTGGCTGAATAACCAATGCCTAATGATCATGCATTGAAGGTTATGGTCATATTCACATTCCGGACAAGTTTTGTTGCATACCGTGCCTTTCCGGTTTGCCGTCGGAGTCATTTTGACATGTATCGGATCTTCTGTTCACTACCCTAACTTCCAAACAAAATTCTGAAGGTTTGGAGGGTGTGATGGCTGATCCAATGCTATAGGAAGCTTCTTTGGCCTGTTATCTTTCCAACGCAACAAACAGCGTCGAATTTCGAGTTTAGGAGTATTCGCAATGGCTTCCGGAAGAAGGACGCGCAAAAACAGTCCCATGCGCCCAGGTCCCTGGTCACATGCGCCTGGGACCCAGGACACGTGCCCATGCGCCCTACCAGTGAGGCACATGACCTCGTGCCCTCACTTGAGGGCACATGCGCCCTACCCTTGAGGCACGAGGGAACCATTTTTTCACCGTGACTCTACCACTGAACCAATCGACCGGATAAGGTCGAATTTTTTGGGAACAGTGCCATGCGCCCCCATTGGAAGGCACATGCAACCCTCAGTGGGGCACATGCGCCCTGGGGTACGGCGCAAGGTGCCCTATTTTTTAGTCTTGATCGCGCTGTTCGTTCTCCTATAAATTGACTCTGATTCTGGTCGTTCCAAAGGCATGAGCACAACTCCCCAGGCATCTCAAGATGTCCAACCATCCTCCTACATTAATTTTGTAATTTTTAGAGAGAGAATTTAGAGTTTTTAGAGAGAGAAAAGTCGGTTCAAGAGAGAGGAAGGCTGTTCTACAGGTGATCAGCCAGGTCTCTTTTCTTCGGCCTCTAAAGCAGTGTGTGGATGTCTGCTGCGCGAGCTCTCTTCATCAAAGTTCTTCCTCTCCAATTCTTCTTCAGTTTACAATCGACGGCACTTGATTCCTAGGTCAGGGCTGGTCATGACGTTCGCAGAAGCAAAGTCTTGCCTGGCAGATATTGGACTGCTGCTCGGCTTTTTTGACAACCCAGATTTGGCTATATCCTTCTCTATTCAACTCAGAATCTTTCTATTCTTTTTCCTATATCTTTGTTTTGTGATTCTCCATCATCCAATTAATTTTTTACATTTTTTTGCATTATTTTTACTCTGTTTATTCGAAAATAAAAAAAGGGGTTAGAAATAACCCGAATCCGGTCAGTTTCTAGTCAGTTGTGTGTTTCATGTTATTTTCCTTACGTATACTCCACTTTGTTTAGTTCTAATAGTCTCTTTCACTTGTTTATTTGTCTAGTTGCATAGAAAATCAAGCACCCACGCATTGAGGACTCTTCTTCATCGGCCGGCCGAAGAAGGAGAAGCTTTAAGCCACATTCTTCACGCTAAGGTACACACGGTCAATTTTATTTCATAAATCGGAACCCACGGCTCCTGGCGACCACATGTCTTAATTTTTTTCTTCTCATACTCCTCCCACATGACCCGAACCGTCTCTTTGGTGATCGAGCGACGCCAAGGGATGAAAGTTCGGGGATCAATGTGAGTGTGGGACCGAGGTGAGAGTTGCTTTCCATGTTTTCTTCCTTTCTTTCTCATCCCCTCTTGAGGTGACGGTCTGGATTCATGGACTTCCCTGAAAAGGAGAAGGCCCCGTCAAATTTTCAGAGTCGACAGCCTCATAGACAATCTATATCTTCAACTATTTGTTATATAAGTTTTGTCTTGTTTTATTGAGCCCAACATGCATCATGTAGCGTTAATTGCATTACATTTTGTTTTGACATTGCATACATCCTTTCATCTGGTATCCTAATTCACATTCTCACCATAGTCTTTAAACCTTTTATCCTAATTCCGATTATTCTGAATCCCACTGTGTTTTCTAATCCCACCATGTTTTCTAATCCCACCAACCTCTCTAATATCCCACAGTGTCTGTTAATCCCATCGTGTTCGGTAATCACCTTATGCCTCCAAATCTTCCATCACCACTGTCGCCATTGCAACATTTCCTTGCTATTCATCTCACCATGGCAGCCAATTCGTCCCTCCAAGTGCCTTCTATTCGATCAGAACTTGCACCGTCACTATCTTCACGGTCTATGCTTAAACATTTGCCTTTCGGAATCTGAGATCATTCCATTCCGAATCAAATCTTGTCTCTAAGAGCCTGAATGTGCTCGATTGGTATTCTTTTACTTCTTTTCAAAACAAATTTTTAAAAACTTTAGCCCATCACAGTACAGGAACACCGCAAAGATCGGGTTACCAGCTGATGATGAACCTACGAACCCATGTTTCTGGGACTCCCCACCGCGTTGGGGGTTGGCTATTCTTCTTTCGTGCTAATGGCACATCTCTTACCAATCGAACATAGGAAGACTTGATGAAACATGGCGGTTAACCAGGAGACTTGAGGAGATTCGTCTTGTCGAATTTGGTCGTTAAGCGTGTCTATATCTACACCTTGATGCCACCTTTTCAGTCCATCACCATTTCACTTCACTACATTCCACTACGATCAATCTCGCTTCACTACGCTTTCTCTACGTTTCACTCCGCTCCGCTACATGCCATTACCTTGCAAAGCCGACATCAAGGCGAGGCAAGCCGTAGACACGGCAAATTGGCCTGATTCGGAGCCCCAGACTCTTATTCCATAGGTGATATCCTTTATTTGACCATTACCTGATTTGGATTACCTCGTGGACATGAGCTAAGGACATTGGTGGAGCCCCTTGCAAGTTGAGAATGGACCAATGATTTCCGGAATGATGCCGAAACCTTCAAGCGAGAGCCGTGCGTGAACTGTAAAAACACGAACCCTGCTCGATGAACCGACCTTGAGTGGGCCATAATTGAAGGTCTCGGGAGTCCCACATGTGTTCCATAACATTCAGGGTTTCCGAGAAGTCATTTCGGTAGGCATCGGTCGATGACGGCTTTCGTTACGACTTTTTTCGATCTATACTGACATGGCTATCCCGGACAACGCGTTAGGCCTTTCCGGTCATCACCAGGTCTTTTCGGGTCATCCGGGTCAATTCTAGCCAAATATTTTCATCAATCATGGCCATACGTTCGGTTCGGTCAATTTTATGGTTTCCCGACTTTTCCGAGTTTCGATTCACGTTAACCGGGTTAATCTCAGATTTTTCGATGACTTCAGGTTTTCTGATCGTACCAGACTTGTTCGGTCATCATTTTATGTCATCCCAAGTTAACCCGAGATTTGTCGACCGGAACCGTGCTCTTTTGGATCTTCGCCACAGTTTTCGGCTTTCCGCGAGAGGGTAAACGGTAGAAAGCCCCGCGCGAATGTCTCGGGAGTCATGTCGGTTGGTTTACTGACTTGAGGAGGTGCGGTTGAAGTCTGAGGGTGCACGGTTCCTTTGAAAACCGGGGGTGCGGTCAGTTTCCAAAAATCGGAAATTTCCCCGATTAGCACCTTCTAAACAGGATTTTTGGAAGGTTTCCGCGGATGATTTTCGATTATTTGTACCATGCCCCCGGTTCGGGTGCACATTATGTATGTCAAGTCGATTTTTAGCAATTTCCAGAAGTTTTTGGCAAATTTTAGCAGTGAGATGCATACCGCGCCCCCGAAGTGAGGGCGCGCCTTGCGCGCCCTTGGTTTGAGGGCGCGCCCTGCACGCCCTCATCTCCTTTGAAAAGCGGGGGCGCGGTTGGTCCAGTTTCCTTTTTTTGCACCGGCTTCCTTCCCCTATAAATTGAGGATCATTCTCAACGACCCGAGGTTAATACCCTGTGCCTAGCTCGTCCATAGGTCATCCAAGCTCTTCTCCAAAGCCGTCCCGACGTCTAAAGGCGATCCGACATTGAAAGGTCGATCCCGAAGTGAAGGAGAAGACTCGATCCGGGCATTCTACATCAACCGACTTCATTTACTTCTTCAGAAAATCTGGGACTCATTCTGCAAAAGTCTTCAACATATAAGTTGTTTCTATCTTCGTCCTCTTTTATCTCCAACTGATGGCACTCAATTCCGACTTTCCGTTCGTTCGTGGAAGTTGCTGCACTGAGGGCGCGCATCCAGGTTCTGTTTTCTGCATCTGCCCACTTTCATAATTTTTACAGACTTCTACAAGAGGATTTCGGAGAAATCATCAACACAATAACTCTTAATCTTAAAGTTCTCTATCTACTCCAACAAACAGCACTCGATTCTGACATCAAGGTCGTCCATAGTATTCTCTGCACTAAAGTCGCGCCAGAAGGGTGCAAAGCTACCCGAACCGGCTTGTTTTACTCATCTCGGCTTCAACTCAAGCCGTTTCATCCTATTAGTTTCTCTTAACTCAGTTTATTTAATGTTTTAAAGCATATTTTAGTTCATTTGCATCATTTTTACATAATAAAAAATACACAGAAAAGGGGTTAAGGCTCACCCCGAAGCCGGTGAGTCCAATTCCAATTGCTTCTTTCTCATCTTCTCTCTACAGTTACTACACTTCCCATAGTTCTAATCGTTTTTATTTCACTTGGTTTATTGTTCTAGTTGCACAGGTCTATCAAGCTAGCATCGGTTGGAGACTCTTCTTCATCGGCCGGCCAAGGAATTAGAAGGTTGAACCCATATCCCGATCTCCCGCACTAAGGTACACGGTCAAATCAACTCAATCTTGTTGTTATTCTATAAAGCGGAGCTCGCGGCTCCTGGCAACCACCTTTTATTTATGTTCTAATTTCATCTCCTCCTCACTCTCCTCCCACATGACCCGAACCATCTCCGGTGCTCGAGCGACGCCGTGAGATGAAAGTTCGGGGATCAATGTGAGTGTGGGATCGAGGTGAGGAGTCTTTACTGCTTTCCGAGTGTTTTCCGATTCATTCACCAATTTTTCCCAATTCTATCTTTTACCTTCTCTTGAGGTGCCGATCCGGAACCCATTTCTGGAGTCGACAATGAGTTTTTTATTGGTTTAGTTTTAATTTGTTTTGTGTTGAAATTGTTTGGTTACAGCTGATCTTGAATTTGGCTTCAAATATGCTGTTTGGGTTTGGTTCAGTTTAATGATGATTTGGTTAGGACAGATTTATTTCGTTTTGGGTTCATGACTTTTATATTTAATGATCTGTTCAAATTTCTGATTAAAGTTTTAAATGAGATTTCTAATAGGGAGGTATATTGTTGGGATCGAATTTGGTTTAATTACAATTTGGTTAAGACTTTGACATCATTAGGAGTTGGGTTTGGGAAGTTTGATCTGCTCATATTTTTTTGATACCACAGGATTTAATAAATCAATTTGAGCTTGAAGTTTGAGCTTTGTTTTCTGATTTAGGATCCGCTGGATTGAATTTCAGTTTGATTTTTGGTTGTTTCAAATGTGAACCTTTGAACTTCAATTTTAATTTGCATTGGGGCTGTCTTATATTCCTCAAATCAGTAGAGCATATCTGGATATTGATCCTCATCTTCTTAATCCTTTGATTCCTTTTTAAAATTTTCAACATTTCAGATTCCAGGATTTCAATTGCGTTGAGATTTTGCTCTTCTTAGTTTAGTTAGTTTTTTTTTGCTTGCTTCCTTTCACATTCATATGGGTCATTGTTCCTCACATAATCACGTCTTCACAAAATCACTTGTGAACCGATCATGATATTCTCATTACTTAATATGAGACACATTCTTACAGTTTGAATGACCTGAAATCAGGTCCCTTTGAGTCCTTGATGAACATGGAACTTCTTTGATCAATTTGAGATGGAAAACACCTGGTCTTTGATAGAGTTATGGGCATTCCTCCCACTGATTTAAGATTGAGCACACCCGGCTTTTGATAAGCTTGTGGGGACTCATCTTATGGTTGGAGAACGACATCAACTCATGGTTTGGCTTGTCGGCATGTTGACCATGCACAACCTTTCCATAGCTAAATATCATTCTTGGGGCATGGTAAGACATTGGGGTCTTTTAATAGACCTTTGTATGTCTACCTTAAGGACATAGGGGTGGATGGTTAGTCGACCCCCTAACTAGTCCGAATTTTGATTTCTTTTAGGTTAACTCGAGACGTAGGGGCAGATGGTTAGTCGACCCCCAACTAATCTCGATTTGTTGATTAAGGAGGCAGATTTTTATTTAATTTCACTTGATTGTTTGTTTTAATTTTTTTTGTTGAAGGACCTTGCCAGGTACTGTGAAGCCGAAGAGAGATTTCCTGTTCATTTTTTGGAGCCGGCCAGGTACTGTTCTAGACTGGCGGTCCTCCTCTGCGGGGCTGGCTAGCTTCGCCCGGTCAGCTCCCCTTTTCCTTTTTTTAAAATTATAGGCCTCCAATGGGCCCCGCCCCTTTTTCCACTGTGGACTATAGTCGGGGGACATTATTTTCCTTATGTTATTGTTCTTCACCACGGCTGTAGCACCTGGACGCAGTAGAAGCAAGACCTTGCAGCAACAGGAAGCCAAGCGGCTTTGCCTGACAACCCCGACTGGGTGTCTAGCTACTTTCAACGGTCTGTCCGGAGAGGGAAGACCACTCTGGTAGCTCTGATCAACTGAGAGAGGAGCTTCGGCGGTCCTTCGAGATTTGCTTGAAGGTGTAGACAAGAACCTATGGCAACCGAGAAGAAGAGAGGACCTCGACGATCTGGGAACTTCAACGAAGGGGAGAGACACCCTCGGCGATCCCAGCAGGAAGAAGAGACACCTCCGGCAGCTTCAACAACCTTGTCAGGGAGCAAGGGAAACTCCGGCGGCGTGAACGATTTCGGCGGGAAGAAGGAAAAGGCCCGACCTAACCCCACGGCTCCGGTATCCCTTTTTTTAAAAAAAAATCCTCCCCATCCTCTGTGTCGATGGCTCTAGCCACCCCTATATAGGATCCCAACTTCCCTTATGATGTCGGGAGTCCTTCCAAAAGAGGAAATCCTACTCTGAGATGAGCTCAGATAGGTCCGAGATCCTTGGGATATCAAACACAGAAGACCCACTAGGACTCCATTATGCAATCCTAGGTTACCTATTATGGCACTGCTGGCCTCCTTTCCTTATCCAGCATATAGATTTGGCAAGTCGAGGCAGTGTCATGGGTCTCCTTAACACTTTTCAATGGATTGGTTAGGTTTCGATAGGGATTCTCACCCTCTTTTGAGATCAAACGAGACCTTACCCATCTTACAGATGTGTGAAGGTTCTCCAAGATATACTCCAACCGGCTTGGATTTGGGCATGTGCATAAGGAAGGCTTGTTAGCACCGATTGGACCTCTTAATGGGCTTCCCATGATGATGGACACTTGGCCCCTTTTTTTTCACAACACATACGAGCCATAGTTGGATTTTAAATTGGGCTTATGGTTGAATAAAAATGAGCCAATGCCCAATTTAGCAGTTGACCACCATGTCCTTATCTCACTTAAATGACATCAATCCCAATCCTTGTAGAATTAGGGAGGGACATACAAATATGACTTTGATTCATATTTATGTTGAACCATCTTTGTCTGTCAAGAGAGCATATCACTTTGAATTATAAAACTCTATTTTTTTTCTCTTGTCCAATTCTATAAGAAACATTTAGGTGCCAACAGGCACCTACCACATGGTCAGAGAAGATGTGATGGTCGATTTGACCCTTGTCAAGAGGTCTTGTCAATGGGATAAGTGTCATGATGCTAGTGTCCCATTAAGGGGGCACTTTGCCACGCGCGATTGCCTTTTGCATTTTCCTGAAATGCCCATCTTTTTGGCTATAAAAGACTCTCATTTAGAGGATTTGGGAGGTTCCAAACTCGTCCCTCACACTTCTTATCCACCACCACATATCCAAAGTCTCACTACTCCTCCCCAAACTCTTAAAACATCTCGAAATCCTCTCTCAAAAACCCAAAAAACCATAATTTTCTTCTTCAAAAATAGAGTTTTTCACCAAATTGTAGAGACTCTATAAATATTTCTGTACACCTCCAATGCCAAAACACGATTCCACAAGCTTCTCTAGTGTATTGGCTATCCAAGGAAGCTCTCCTTACATCTTGGAGATCATCCAACACTTCGGGGGTGAAGCCATGAAGAATTGACGAAAATCTACTAGAACCAGGCCCTAGTGCCCCATCAGAGGGCACTTGGAGCTAATGTCCCATCAGTGGAGCACTTTGACCTTGGCCAACACACCCCACCAATAGGGCAACTTCAGCTAGCGCCCCACCAGTGGGGCACTAGCAATGGCAAACCCCAATTTGGTGTTTTTTAGGGTTTTTCACCTCTTGTTTGATCCTTTGCAATTCTTTTTGATTATAGCTTTTATTAACATGTTGTTTAGCATACATTAAGCTAATCATTTGCATCTTCATACATCTTTAAACCTTTTAAATAGGGGTTGGGATCTAGTCCCAACTTGATTAGCTTCCTTCCTTTTTTAATTTGAGCATGATGCTCATGCTGTTTTGTGGACATTCTTAGGTTGATCCGGATGAGGTGAAGCTTCAACTAGAAGGAAAAGAAAGGAACTCACTAAAGCTTTCTTCTTTCGGCCAGCTGAGGGAGGAGAAGTCAAAATCCTACAATCTCCTCGCTTTCAAAGGTACGTTGGTCATTTCTATTCCCCTTCATTTTCTTTCATTTTCTTTTGGAGCCCTTGGCTCCTGGCAGCCACCATTACAACCATAAATTCCATCCACCAAACCACCGAAAGAAAGAAAGAAGGTTCTCCCGATTCATTCCAGGTACCTACAACACAATGTTATTGCAATCTTAAACTCTCAATCTCTCAAAATGCTACTATCTAAAATCTTATCACAAATTATCTTAAAATACTAGCATAATTTTACAATTAGACTGAGTATATCCTTTGATACGATCTCTTAAAATGCTAGAGAAATAAGCTCTTGCATCATAATATGACAATCATGACTCTTTAACTCACTAATATTTATACTACTTATATCTACACACCTACTCAAATTTAATGAATATCCATTTGGTACTCGAATATTCTTCACAAAGTAAAATATCTGAGACATTTGTTCATTGTTTAGTATAAAAATTGCATTTGAAAACCTAGACAAACTCTTATATGGATGTGATTCCAGTCAAATTTCTAACTTTGCCAAATCTTTACTTGAGTTTAGATTGCATTTATTTGATTATGATAGGTTGGGCATGTACAGAATATTGTTACACACATTCTTAATGATGATGAACAATCAAATAAGCCCATTATGGCAATTGCTTAAAAGGAACACTTCTTTTCTTCCAATTTTTGTTTCCTGACAAGTTCTTTTTCAAATTCTATAATTCTTTCTTGAACCACTTGTAGGTACATGGATGAGTCGGTGGTTCAAGTAAAAGTGTGCGTGTGGGTGTGTGTGTGTGGGTGTGTGGTCGCCAGGAGCCGAAGACTCCAAAGTGTGAATAAATGTAAAGCAAATAGGATAAAAAACAAGCTTGACCATCGTACCTTTGTGAATGGAATAGGGGGGGAGATTGTTAGGTTCCAACTTCTCCTCTCTCGGCCAGCCGAAAGAGGAGAGCATGAGTGAGCTCTTTCACTTCCAATCGGGTTGAAGCTTCACCTCGATCGGGTTTACTTAAGAATGTCCTACGGAGAAACACGAAAACAAGTAAAGATCATTAGCTCTGGTGTGAGTGTAGTATCATGCTTGGTATAGACTATGAACCATGCAAAAGGGGATGAACTAACCGGATCGGGATGGAATCCCAACCCCTATTTTTGGTAGGTTTTTAAATATATATGAGGTGCAAAATGATCTAATGCATGCCAAATAAAAAGATGAAAAGTTCTAAGATGAAAACGGAAGACAAAAACTCGATCAGTCGGGCGATCGGACTCCGAAAATCAGAAAACCGGCTTCTGCCTCTACTGGTGCCCTGTATATAGGGCGCCAGCTGCAGGTGCCCTACTTATAGGGCGCATTGACCAAGGTCAAAGTGCCCTGTATATGGGGCACTAAGTCTGGCTCGAGCAGATTTTCTTCCCCTCTTCGCGATGCTACTCTGGAGTGCTGGGCAGCTTCCGGAACAAAGTAAGGGCTCCTCCTTGTAGACAATATGCAAATGAAGCTAGTGGTGGGTGCTTTGGATGCTGGATGAAAGAGGGGAGACGGATAGAGGCTCTCAAAGTGGAGAAAAAAACATATTTCTGGATGACAGAATAACAGGTTTTTGGGGTTTTTGGGGGTGATCTTGGATCGGTTCGAAGGCTTATGGGAGGTGTAGATGGCTTAGAAACGTGGTATTGGATGAACTCAAGGGTGGTACGGAGTTGGAACCCCCTCCCAGCTCCAAATGAGGGTCTATTTATAGCCCAAAAAAGGGTACTTTGGCCATTTCTGAAAAGCAGTTCCACGCGACAAAGCGCCCTATATATAGGGCGCCAGCATCATGAGATATGTCAAATCGATAAGACGAGTCACTGCGAGGGGTCAAATTGGCTAGTTAAGTCGATTTGATTTGGTGCCAGGCGCCTGGTGCCCTATATACAGGGCGCCAGGTGCCCCATATACAAGGTGTTTTGGCCTGGTCAAGTCGATTTGATTTGGTGCCAGGTGCCCTATATATAGGGCGCTAGGCGCCCTATATACAGGGCGCCAGGTGCCCCATATACAGGGTGTTTTGGCCTGGTCGATCGTCCTATCGATCCTTTTCAGAATGTGCCGAAAAACCTGATTCTTTCGGAAAACACGGTTCCCTTCAAATACTTTTCATGAAAACAAGAATTTAAGCTCTCCAACTATGCCAAAATTGCGTGTCTACAGCTTGCCTCGCCTTGGCGTCGGCTTTGTAGACATAAATGTAGAGTAGGCGAACGTAGTGAGATGTAGCAGAATGAAGTGGTAATGGATTGAAAAGCTGACGCCAAGGTGTAGATTTAGACACGCCTTCCTTGGCCTAGTTGAGTGGAATGAAGCTTTACCCGACTCCAAGGTTGCCTTTGTCTTATCAGAACCTTTCCTTTGGTTGATTGATTAAAGAGAAGAACAGTATTAAAAGTAAATAACTAAAATCCCACGTGGGGGAGAATTGTTATCAGCCAGGACCCGAACTTCATGGTGTGCTGGACTCAGTAGAAATGCACTGAAAAGTAAATTGCGAAAAGTAAAGAGGAGACAGTCAATCAACCAAGGTTGGGTTCTTCAAATTCATAAGGTTTTACTCAACAATACCGGTTCAGTTCGACATGGAAAAACTTCTTGTTTTGAAGAAATCATTGTTAAAACCTGGTGGAAATCGATTCTACGAAAAATCAAGACCTCCTCTAGGGGCTATAAAAGACCATCTTTAAAAGGGTTCACGATGTGACTGGAAGGAGGTTATTGTAGGATTAGGAAGCAGGAAATGGTTGTGGTAGGATGATGCATGATGGTGTATGAAATGATGCATGCTCGGTTTAAAGAAATACAAATAAGTATAAGAAAATAGTTGAAGATATAGGTTGAACATAACGGGTCAGGACATCAACGAAGAAACCGTCATCCATGCATATTCAACTTTGGCCTATCCGCAAGCCTAGGAAATGACTGAACCTTCACTGATTTTGTTGAAGGGGTTCTCAGGCTCAGCCCCCTCTAGACTTGAGGTCTTCAACATCTCAAATATTATTTATTTTGATAGATGCAATACTAAATGCAAGTCTTAATAGGGGTCGGGGTAGTCCACTTTTGTTTTTTCAATTTTTGATTTTTTTGTTGTTTTTGCTTCCTCTAAGTGTCTGGGGATATGAAGTCAACATGCCTTCTCCTGTTCCTGCACCCACTTGAGAGAAGATATTAGAACTTTATTTTGGCTTAGTCCCTTGCAAGGAGAGGGCAAAGTTGCCTTGATCTTTTGTCAAGGGACATAGGCCTCTTATCAAAGTAAAGATAACAGAAAAACATAAGTATGCATAAAAAGAAATATGCAAGATTGAAATTAAACATGAATGCAAAGGCAGCTAATCAGTCTAGAAAGCAAATTTTTAGGCGTTTTGAAATTTTAATTTGTTTGGGTTTTGATGGTTTTACAATGTTTTTTTGGTGTTTTGAAACTTTTATGAAATTTTTTGTTGTTTTCGATTTTTACTTTTTTTAAGAATTTTGATTTTATGAATATGTTTGGTATTTCTGAAGTATTCGATTTTTTTGTTCGGTGCGAAAGGAATGACCATCTCATCCTTTGGCTTGCTTGTTATAAGTGCCCCTTATTATTACCCAAGGATTAAGAGTAGGCATCACATGTAAGAAAATGCCTAGTCCAGAATCTTCTGACCTTCCGCCTTAGATAGGCTGCTTTTCTTGGATCCAGTCGGTCAACCCTGCTCGCAAGGTTAAAGAAGGAAGAGGAATGATGGTAAGTCCTTAATAGGATTCAGGGGTGTCGAATTTGTTTCTCTACTAGTGCCTGCGTTGCCCGTTTGGGATTTGACATCCTTGGGTCCTTCTTTCTAGCCCTTTTTCTTTGATGGCCCACATTCAGACATGTCTTTTTCTTTTGCTCGATTTTGACCTGAGTAGTTCATTACCCATCTTTTGGCACATTTTCTTCTTTGTTAAGAAGTCAGACCTTCAGAGGCATCTTCCTACTAAGGCAAAGGGCACTTTCGATACTCCTCATTCTAACCCCTTCCATCTATTCTGGACCAAAACGAGAAGAGAATGGGATGGGGTTGACCTTCTTTTGCCAAGCATTGCCTAACTTTCTCTCTGACTTCCAATCATCAGATTCCGAAACCTAGGTGTGTAGTGTGTGTAGTATGATGCCTATCCTTATTTCCCTAAGTGACAGGTTGGTGCACGGAACAAGCAGGCGTTAGATGTTACCGACATTGTTCACACCTTTGGGTTTTATAGATTTTTTTGTTTTTGTGATTTTTGTTTTAAGGGAAATATTTTTTGAGGTATACACCATTCCAGGGATGAGCTAGTTCTTCTCCTTCTGCATTAGTTACTTAGCTTATATGAATAATTAGGTTGAAGTTTGGAGCAGGGACCGCCTGGCTTAATGAATATTCTTTTAAGCACAACCTCACCGATTTCAAATTTTTTCTCCACCACCCTCTTCTGATAGAATCTTTTAAGTCTATTCTGATAAGATCTAGCATGTTCGGCAGCAGCCAGCCTCTTTTCGTCCAAGAGTTCGAGTTGCGCAAGAAGGGAATCTCGACGTTCATCTATTGGGATGTCTTGATCGATTTGGACTCGGAGGGAAGGGATGAGTACTTCGTATGGTACTACCGCCTCCATCCCAAATGCCAAGGCATAGGGGGTTTGACCTGTTGGGGTTCGAATAGAAGTGCGGTAGGCCCATAGGGCATCAACTAGCTTATCCGGCCAGTCTGTGAACTTGCTAGACTTAAGTTTTCTTAATGATTTTTATCAGAGTTTTAATATGGTGGCTTCTACCTGACCATTGCCTTGAGGATAATATGGAGATGAATGATGCAATCTGATGCAATACCTGTTGCAAAGGTCACACAGCTCCTGGGAGATGAATTGTAGTCCATTGTTGGTGATGATGTCACCTGGGATCCCGAACCTGGCAATGATGTTGCGTTTGATGAAGGTGCAGACTATTGACGCCTTGATTTCCACGTATGCTTCCGCTTCCGCCCATTTGGTGAAGTACTCCGTTGCCGTTAGGATGAAGGATTTGGTTTTGTTTGTGGAGTTTGGGTCACCAAGGGGTCTGATAACATCAAAAGCCCACATAGCGAAGGGCCATGGGGCATGAATCGGGTGAAGGGAAGACGCGGGAGAATGAATCTTGTCGACGTGGAGTTGACATTGATGACAGTGCCGGACAAAGATCGAGTAATCTTCTTCCAGAGTAGGCCAATAATACCCTTGCCTGATGATTTTCTTGGCGAGGGCTTGAGCATTTACATGGCCTCCACATACTCTGGAGTGTGCTTCCTTAAGCACCAATTCAGCCTCTTCTTCATCTATGCATCTTAATAGAATGTCGGCCAGGCTCCTTTTATAAAGTACTCCACCTAAGATGGTGTATCTCTGGGAGATTCTTCTAATGGCTTTCTTCTCTTCGGCAGTTGATCCTGGTGGGTATGTCTGATCCTGACAGTAATTCACAATCTTGTAAGCACCCGAAACGGGACATCCGCGGATCTCCCCCCTCCGGAACCCCCTTACGCTTACTTTGGTGACTTGGTGGATGGGATGTTAGTGGGTGTGGTCGCCAGGAGCCAAAGGCTCCAAAATATGGTAAAATGAAATGAAATGGAATAGGGAAATGAAAATGACCGTCGTACCTTTGGAAGCGGGGAGATTGTTGAGTTCCGACTTCTCCTCTCTCGGCCGGCCGAAAGAAGAGAGCTTAGTGAGTCCTTCGTCTTCGATCCGGTTGAAGCTCCGCCTCAATCGGATTTACCTAAGAATGTCCATAAGAAAACATAGAAACAAGTGAAAAGATCATTAGTTCTCGTGACAGTGTAGAATCATGCTCAAATTCAAATGTAAACATGAAAGAGGGAAGGAACTGACCGGATTGGGACTAAATCCCAACCCCTATTTGGAAGGTTTTGAATATATATATGTGATGCAAAATGATCTAAGACATGCTAAATAACTTGATGAACAGTGCTAAGATGAAAAAGGAGGACAAAAACTCGATTAAACGGGCGATCGGGATTCAAAAATAACAAAACAAGCTTCTGTCCTTCCCTGGTGCCCCTGTATATAGGGCGCCGGAGAAGGTGCCCCCTTTATGGGGCGCGTTGACCAAGTCAAAGCGCCCGTATACGGGGCACTAAGTCCGGCCCGAACAGATTTTCTTCTCCTCTTCGCGGCGCCGCTCCGGAGTGCTGGGAGGCCTCCGGGACGAAGTAGGGGCTTCTCCTTGTAGACAATATGCAAATGAAGCTAATGAAAGGTGGTTTGGATGCTGGATGTAAGAGGAGAGATGGATAGAGGCTCTCAAAGTTGGAGAAAAATCATGTTTCTGGGTGACAGAAACAGAAGGTTTTTAGGGTTTTTGGTGGACGATTTTGGATAGATTTGAAAGTTTGTGGGGGATGAGAATGGCTTAGAAACGTGGTGTTGGATGAGCTATGGGGTGGCACGAGGTTGGAACCTCCTCCAAGCTCCAAATGGGGGTCTATTTATAGCCCAAAAGAGGGCACTTTGGCCATTTCCGAAAAGCAGTGCCATGTGGCATAGCGCCCTATATACGGGGCGCCAGCATCATGAGATATGTCAAATCGACAAGACAAGTCACCTGCGGGGGTCAAATCAACCTGTCAAATCAATTTAATTTGGATCCAGGCGCCCTGTTTATAGGGCGCCTGGTGCCCTATAAACAGGGCGCCTGGTGCCCTATTTATAGGGCGCCTGGTGCCCTATAAGTAGGGCGCCAGGAGCCCTTATACACATGGTTTTGCCCTCTTCGAAATGCGCCAAAGACCATAATTTTTCCGGAAAACTCGGTTCCCTTGAAAGGTTACTCAAATATTCTTCATGAAAACAAGAATTTGAGCTCTCCAACTAGGCCAAAATTGCGTGTCTACAAATCTCATGATACCATGGTTTCTCACCCTTTTCTAATTCCTCCAACTCGACCAAATATACTTCTTCCTTTTTCTCAATGTACTCTTTCCTTTCAAACTCTTCTTTAACTTTCAAGAATCGTGCATCTTACACTGCCGGAATGGTACGTCGGCGGACATAGATTGTCCTAACCTATCTGCCTAGGGGGACATATAGTGAAGATGCCAGGGAAGAGAGAGCATCGGCAAGAATATTTTGAGCATGAGGAACATGAATGAATTCGAGCTTGGAGAATAGCTTGATGTAACAGGTGGTGAGTTCTTGGTATGGTCTGAGCCCGGGATGAAATGTGTGGTATTTGGCAAGCACTTGGCAGAGAATCAATTGACTATCACCAATCACCCTTAGTTCGGTGGCACCATAGAAGTGAGCGGCCTCTAGTCCGGCCAGCAAGGCTTCATACTCAGCTATATTGTTTGTTGCTGGAAAATGGAGCTAAAAAGCCTGAGGAATGGTGACACCTACGGGTGATAGAAGAACGATCCCTATCCCTCTACCCTGGGAGTTTAATGCCCCGTCAAAATATAAAGTCCATAAATTGGAAGATCGAATGGACATCAATTACTCATCGGGGAATTCCGATTGGATAGGGTCAAAGATTGGGATAGGATGATGGGCAATGTGTAAAGCAATTGCATAGCCCTTGATTGCCTTCTGTTGAATGTAGGTGATGTCAAATTGAGAGAGAAAGCTCTGCCAACGTGCCAACCGGTCAGTCAGGATAGATTTTTCTAGGAGAAACTTGATGGGGTTCATGCGAGCAATGAGATTAACCTCGTGAGCCAGAAAGTAGTGTTTAAGCTTCTGGACCACCCAAACCAGGGCGGCACAGGTTTTTTCCATAGTTGTATATTTCTATTCACAAAGATCAAAGATTTTGGATAAATAGTACACTGCTCGCTCTTTCCCTTCATCATCTAATTGTGCCAATACTGCTTCAAGAGATCCTTCCAAAACTGAGATGTATAAGATCAAGGGTTTGCCGGGAACCGGAGGTTTGAGCACAAGTGGGCTTGACAAATATTTCTTTGAACCATAGAATGCCTCTTGACATCTCAAATCCCATCTAAATTCGGCCTTTGCCTTGGTTAACTCATAGAAAGGCTTACACCTTTGGAAGTGTTGTGAGATAAACCGGCGAACAAATTGTAGCCTACCAATCAACCCTCTCAGCTCTTTTAAGTTCTTTGGTGGAGGCATGTCAATGATTGCCTTGGCTTTGTTGGGATCGATCTCGATGCCTTTTTTGCTGATGATGAACCTGTCGACTCCGAAAACGGGTTCCGGATCGGCACCTCAAGAGAAAAGAAATATGGAATTGAGGAAAAAAGGGGAGTGAATTGAAAACACTCGGAAAGCGGTAAAATGTCCTCACCTCGATCCCACACTCACATTGATCCCCGAACTTTCATCTCACGGCGTCGCTCGAGCACCGGAGATGGTTCGGGTCATGTAGGAGGAGAGTGAGGAGGAGATGAAATTAAAGCATGAGAAATGTGGTCGCCAGGAGCCGCGGGCTCCGATTTATGGGATGTAAATTAAGAAGTTGAGTTGAGTTGACCGTGTACCTTAGCGTGGGAGATCGGGATATGGGTTCAACCTTCTTCTTCTTCGGCCGGCCGATGAAGAAGAGTCTCCAATCTATGCTAGCTTGTTCAACTTATGCAACTAGAAAAATAAACCAAGTGAAGAAAATAATTAGAACTATGGGAAGTGTAGTAACTGTAGAGAGAAGATGAGAAAGAAGCAATCGGAATCGAACTCACCGGATTGGGGTGAGCCTTAACCCCTTTTTTTTGTATTTTTTTGATTATGTAAAAATGATGCAAATAAACTGAAATATGCTTTAAAACAGTAAATGAACTGAGTTAAATGAGTTGAGAAAGCTTATGGAATGGATCAGCTTGAGTTGAAGCCGAGTTGGTTGAGAAAAGGCCGGTTCGGGTAGCTTTGCACCCTTCTGGTGCGACTTCGGTACATAGGATGCTACGGACGACCCCGATGTCAGAATCGAGTTCTGTTTGTTGGAGTAGACGGAGGACTCAGAGAGGAAGAGTTCCTATGTTGATTACTTATCCTAAATCCTCCTGTATAAGCAGTAAAAATTCTGAAAGTGGGAGGATATTGAAAACAGAACCTGGATGCACGCCTTCAGTGTGGCAATCGCCACGAACAAACGGCAAGTCGGAATTGAGTGCCGTCAGTTGGAGATGAAAGAGGAAGAAGATAGGAACAATTTGTATGTTGAAGACTTTTGCATTAGAAGCTCCGTATTTTCTGCAGAAGTCGATGAAGATGGTTGATGCAGAACACCCGGATCGAGCCTTCTCCTTCACCTCGGGATCGATTTCTTGACTTCGGATCGCCTTTGGACGTCGGGACGGCTTTGGAGAAGAGCTTGGACGACCTCTAGACGAGCTAGGCACCGGGGGTTAACCTTGGGTAACTGAGAATGGCCCTCAATTTATAGGGGAAGGAAGCCGGTGCAAAATTTAGAAACTGGACCTACCACGCCCCCGTGTTTCAAAGAGGAGGAGGGCGCACAGGGCGCACCCTCAAACCAGGGGCGCGTAGGGCGCGCCCCCAGTTCAGGGGCGCGGTCTGTGCGCCCCCCTGTTTCAAAGGAAGCGGGGGCACGTTACACGTCTCACTGCTAAAAATCGACAGAAACTTCCGGAAATTGCTAAAAATCGACTTCACATACGTAACGCGCCCCCGAACCGGGGGCACGGTACAAATAATCGAAAATCCTCCGCGGAAACCTTCCAAAAATACGGTTTAGAAGGTGCTAATCGGGGTAATTTGCGATTTAAAGAAACTGACCGCGCCCCCGCTTTTCAAAGGAACCAGGGGCGCAAAGGCGCGCCCCCAGTTTGAGGGCGCGCAGGGCGCGCCCCCGGGTTTGGGCGCGCAGGGCGCGCCCTCTTCTTTCAAAGGGAGCGGGGGCGCAGTACACTCTCTTTCCTGCGCACGTTTTCCGTGAGCCGTATCTTGCAAACGGAATGTCAGATTCGGCTCCCGTTTGTTGCGTTGGAAAGAGGGCCTTCAACCGCACCTCCTCAAGTCGGTAAACCAGCCGGCGTGACTCCCGATATGTTCGCATGGGGCTTTCTACCGGTTTACCCTCTCGCGGAAAGCCGAAACACGGGGCGAAGATCCGAAAGAGCACGATTCCGATCGAGAAATCTTGGGTCAACTCGGGATGACTTAAAATGATGACCGAACAAGTCCGGTACGATTGGACAATCCGAAGTCATCGAAAAATCTGAGATTAACCCGGTAAATGTGAATCGAAAGCCGTAAAAGCCGCGAAACCCTAAAATTGACCGAACCGGATGTATGGCCCCGGTTGATGAAAATATTCGGCTAGAGTCGACCCGGATGATCCGAAAAGACCCGGTGATGACCGGAAAGGCCTAATACATGGTCCGAGATAGCCGTGTCAGCACAGATCGAAAAAGCCATAACGAATGCCGTCATTGACCGACGCCTACCGAAATGACTTCTCGGAAACCCTGAATGTTACGGAACACATGCGGGACTCCCGAGACCTTCAATTATGGACCATTCAAGGTCGGTCATCGAGCAGGCTTCGTGTTTTTACAGTTCACGTGCGGCTCTCGCTTGAAAGTTACGGAAATATTCCGGAAATCATTGGTTCATTCTCAACTAACAAGGGGGGCTCCACCAATGTCCTTAGCTCATCTCCACGAGGTAGTCCGAATTAGATAACGGTCAAATAAAAGATATCGCCTATGGAATAAGAGTCTAGGGCTCCGAATCAAGCCAATTTGGCGTGTCTAAAGAACCCAAGTAATTTTCCAGATGATACTCCAAACACACATTTGTTGGGGTTCATTTTAAGCTTATATTCCCTGGCTTGTTGCAAAACCCTTTTTAACACCTCAGCATGCTCATCTCGGGTCTGAGATTTGACCACTAGATCATCCATATACACCTCTACAAATTTATGCATCATATCATGAAATATTGCCACCATGGCCCTTTGATAAGTTGCTCCGGCATTCTTTAATCCGAAGGGCATGACGACATAGCAATAAGTTTTCCAAGGTGTAGTGAATGTGGTCTTCTCTTGATCCTCTTCCCCTAATAGGATTTGATTATACCCTGAATATCCATCCATGAACGATAGGGTTTCATATCCAGCTGTGTTATCAACAAGAACATCGATATGAGGAAGGGTGAAATCATCTTTCGGACATGCCCGGTTTAAGTCCCTGAAGTCAATACAAATTCGAACCTTTCCATCCTTCTTCATGACTGTGACTATATTTGTCACCCATTGTGGATAGAGGAGAACTCTAATAAATTTTGCTTGGTGTAACTTATCGACCTCTTCTTTCATCTTCAATGCTATGTCTGGGTGGAATCTCCTTAATTTTTGCTTGACCGGGGTAGCTTCAGGTTTTAAAGTTAATCGATGCTCTACCAATGACTTGTCTAACCCCAGCATATCTTCATATGTCCAAGCAAACGTGTCCTTGTATTCTTGTAGTACCCCCATTAGATTCTGTTCTTCTAAAGGGGCGAGGTTGGCACTGATGAGGATATTCTTAGGATCTTTCGGTGTTCCAAGATTGAGTTCCTTAGTTGGTTCATCCACCGTGGCTGATGGTTTTTCGAATCTTCTTAAACCGGATGCATAAGCATCAGCCAAATCCTCCTCTTCATCCTCAATATCAGGATCCTTTTCCGATACAACCTCATAGACCCCTAAAGTTGGATCAATATTGTCCTTCTCCTCATATCGAATTTCACCCAACTGAATTACATTTTCTAGATACTCCGGTAGCTTGGCACATTCTAGACTTTTTTGAGCTAACCGATGCAGGTATCTTTTTGGAACTCTCCTACCCCTGATTTTTGTTTTGTTTTTATTGGAAACTAAAACCTAAAGAAGAATAAGGTAAATATGGATGTGGAACTCCCGAGAGGAGGGTACGAGGTGGACGCCGGGAGGACGGGGGCCTTGGCGCCGTTCCCTTTCGTGAAGCGGATGTTCCGGTGTGGGGTGTGTGTGTTTCTTCTTCCTTACGGTCTTGATAGGGTTGGTTTGTGTTAATCACACCATAGACATGGTTTTGGATGATTCCAACAGACCGGCCTATTACCCACCTCTTTTCCTTCTTTTTTTCTCCGCACTCACCTTGGTCCCCGGGCTACTCAACCCTTGATGTCACTTGGACATCGAAGGACCGGCCCAGGTCATGAGGAGAATAGAGGGGAAAGAAGATCAGATAGCGGGCGGCATTATCAACACTAACTTAACCTATGAACCGAAAATAGGAAGAGATGGTGTGGTCGCCAGGAGCCAGGGAGGCTCCGATAATAAAAATAAAAGAGATGAACTGATGTAGAGGGTGAGAATGATTGGTTACCTCGTTGAATGGGGGATTGTGTGGGTTCTATCTTCTCCTTCCTCGGCTGGCCGGGGAAGAAGAGCCTTGGAGAAACTCACTTGCCTGAAAAGAAGTTATAAACGAAAGCACAACGAAACAACGATTAGAACTAAACAGAAGATAGCAACTATTCGTAAGAAAGAAGAGCAATGACAAAAGGGGTTGAACGAACCGAATTAAGACTAACTCCTAACCCCTCTTAAGGGAGGATCTAAATGACCTAAGGCTAAAGATGCATCAAGTTATGCTAGTGCGATATGCATGATGAAACCCAAACGAAAAATGAAAGGAGGATAAGATAAGGAAGAAGATCGTCGGTAAACCCGGGGGCTTCTGGCTTCTGGAGGTTGCAGGCGCTCCGACTCCAGGTCAAGAAGACTCTCTCTGTGGAGTTGCAGGCTTCTGTGATGCTGGCTTCTGGCTTCTGCGAGGTTGCGGGCTTCTGGCTTCTGGCTTCTGGCCCGGGGGCTTCTGGCTTCTGCGAGGTTGCAGGCTTATGGGATGCTTAAGAAGACTCTCTCTGTGGAGTTATGGCTCTAGGAATCTTTTTTGGAACCTCTTAAATGTGGGAGAAGGGTCTCCTTTTATAGATGCACAAAAGTGACACTAGTGCTCCGATATGAGGACGCCTGGCATCGCGGTATGAGAGCGCCTGCTAATCTGCCGACAAGTCGGCGGATCAGCACATCCGACCATACCTATCGCCACCTACCACCCTGCATGTCAGGCGGCGGTTGTCAGCGGAAATCCTGGCGCTCTGACAGGGGAGCACCTACGACCTACGGCTGACACACTGCAAATTCGGCGCACGGGGAGCCTGCAGTGTCAGTTGTCAGGCGGGAATCCAGGTGCTCCGACGGCGGAGCGCCTGGACCCTCGGTACGATTTCGACAACGCACCGTTGACCGTCCTGACAAGCCGGCTATCACGGGAGGAATTGCAGGCGCTCTGGCAAAGGAGCGCTTGTACCATCGTACGTTCCTGAGTACGATGTCGTCCGGCCGGATAAAGGGGTGAAAAGGCGGGAAATGCCAGGTGCTCTGTCGTCGCGACGCCAGGCGTCGTGACATCGGGACGCCTCAAGATTTCCCAAAATTCGGTCATTTTTATGTCAAATCGACCTCTCCGATTGAGAAAATACAAGTGTTATCTATAGAAATGAGATTGTACTATGGTCGAATTCGCGTATCTACAGCTTGCCTCGCCTTGACGTCAGTTTTGCAAGGGAGCGGCATGGAGTGTAGCGGAAGTGACCGTAGCGAGGTGAAGCGGAGTGAAGTGGTGGCGGATTGAAAAACTGACGTCAAGGTGTAGATTTAGATACGCGACTCCCGACCTGACCAGGTGAATTGAGCCTCTTCAAGATCCGCAATTCCCTTTTTGTTTCTTCTGGACTGCTTCCGCGGTTGATTGGAGATGAGATGTGCTGTGGGCACGAGAGAGGAAAATAAAAGCCTGCTCCCTGCGTGCGGGGAACCTCCGAGCGCGGCTCGTGAGTTCATCTTGGTTAGCGGCCCAGCTTTGTGGTGTGCTTGTACCAAGAAGGGCTGAATAGAAGTTGATTTTAAAATCAAAAGAACCTCCAATCGACTGGGATTAGGTCTTTAGGATTCATCCGGGTCCTCGCGGGAACCTGATTTAGCTCGGAGTGGAATAACCTCTCATTTTAATAGAAACACTTGTTTGTCTTGTCAGAGAAAATGACTCTTCATAAAGACAACCAAAATGGTGATAACCAAATGCAGATGATGCATGCAGATGTATGCTAGTGAGAGAAAGAAATAAAAATTAACATTAAGAAACATAGTTGAAGATATAGATCATGAGTGATGGGTCAGGACACTGACCAGGAACCGTCGTCCCCAAAACTCGTGATTTTGGCTTATCCGCAAGTTCATTAAACAACCGTTCCGTCCTTGATTTTGTTGGAGGCGTTCTCGGTCCCGGTGTTCTTAGAACTTGTGGTTTTCAACATTTCAAATACTATTATACTTATAGTTAATATGCAAGAAAGTAAGGTAACCCCAATTTTTGACCATTTTCATTTATTTTTCTTCCTCTTTTCGGATTCTTTTAAAGTGCTCCTCCGATGCGATGCCAGGCATCCCAATGTCGGAGCGCCTGCATCTCTGCGTAGCTTTCCGTCAAGGGTCTGTCGCCCATCTCGTCGTGGGTAATGGGGGGTTCCCCCTCCCCCCAATCCACCCCTATATCACCCCTAGGCCGCCCAAGGGGAGGGGAAACCCTACCAACCTCCCTTGGGTTGCCCTCTTGCTCCATTTCTCTCTCATTCTTGCTTGTCACTGCTGCCATGGAGCTCCCCCATCGACCCAATGCTCCATTGAAGGCGAAGCGGTTCTCAGGCATTCCGGGGCACATCCGGAATCGAGTTTCGGCGGGAGTGGTGAGTTTTTGCCTTTATTTTGCCTTTGAATGTTTATCCATGTCGTTTTGCTCCCTTGTGGGCCCTCTTTTTGGCCAGTTCTTTCTTCCATTTCTACCCGTTCTGGTTTTCTGTCGGATTCATCCAAGCGCTCTGTCTTCGCGACACCAGGCGTCGCGTCGTCGGAGCGCCTGCTATTCCCGATGACAGTTTTTGATTCTGTCCAAATTTGTTCTGTACAGGAGCCTCCACCATTTTCGGGTGCGCGTTGTCGGGGGCTATTCGGCTGGATGGACCACCTCATTGTTTGCCTTTTCTACCACAATCGTTCATTCCTCCGTGAGTGGGGTCTCCTGGGCATCCTCACCCATGCTTCTAACATCTTGAAATACCATTGGGACTTCTCCCTCCTTGCTACCTTAGTGGAGTGTTGGCATCCTGAGACCAACACTTTCATTATGGGCACCTATGAGTGCACCATTCTCCTGGAGGAGGCTGAGATCCTTCTCGGTCTTCAAGCGGTTCCTAGTCGGCAGGAACTTTTTACCTTTGTCCCCACTGACCTTCTGTCTTCTCAGGAATTCCTTGAGGAGTTCATGAGCCCTACCTCAGCCCGTCAAATCACCCTGGGGGATAGGATTAGTGTAGAGGGCCTTCTGAAATGGACCATCGGTGCCATAGAAGGAGCTAGTAGTGATGTCCACCTCCTCCCCGGTATGAAAGGGGCTGCCACTTTCCTTGTTTCTGCACTTCTTTTTCCGACCGAGGACGGCTGGATCCACCCTGGATGCCTATCTAGCATTCGGGGTGTTTGGCGGAGGGAGAGGATTATCACCTCTGTCCTCGGCTTCCTGTATGATGGCCTATCCTCAGCATGCATTGGCAGACCTATGCATGGCAGTCTCCTCCTCTTAGCATCATGGGCCGACTGGCATTTCAAATTCAGCGTGACCGATCACCGCGTGTCTTCTTCTCGCTATTTTCTTCATAGCCCTCTTCACACCATTACCCATGTCTTGGGCATGGAGGAGAGAGTTGTGAACACTTGTCCGTCGGTGAAGACCTGCCAAGATTGGCGCGCGTATTTCCTGGCCAATGACCTTTCTGCCTTTCTGTGCCCTCCTCCTCCCATGGTAGGGAGAGAGGTTCGAGTCTGCCATTCCCCGGGTGTAGATCTCAAGCTGATCACTAGTTCATCTTTCGTTCTGTACAACCCGCACCGTTGCTTCCCACAGATCAGTGTGCCTCGGTCCAAGGTGCCTTGCCTTTCTCATCTTCCTGCGATTAAGGATCGCCATTTTGGCACCCCTGACGATGCGGAGGAGTGCCGAAGCATCATCGAGCTCTGGAGAGCCTACAGGACTTTTCGGGTGGGCGAGGAGATACAGGAGGAAGGCGATCGGGTGGCGCGCTATTCTGCCAGGCTGCGGGTCCTTCTTCAGTGATTGGTCTGTTGTCTTTTCTATGCCGTGTGTGGCCAAACTATTTGATGTTGCTCTTCTAGGCCCTGCGTGGCCATTTATGCTGTGATCTTTGTCTTTCTGGGCCCTGCATGGCCATTGTCTTGGTTGTTGTATTTCTGGGCCCTGCGCGGCCGTTATGCAAGTATTCCCGGGCCCGGTGCGGCAGTTTGTATTAGTTAAACTTGAACCTTTTCTGCAAAATTGTCAGCATTTTTTTTCCAAAACAGCGCATATGTATGGATATGTGAATTGAGTAGACAAAGTTATGACATTTGGCTAATAAAAAGTGAAAAATAGGAAATTTTGGCTACTGAATTTCCAGGCGCTCTAATGACGGGTCGCCTAGCGTCGCGATAGGATGACGCCAGGCGTCCCGGATCTGGGCTATCGGGCTTTTCAGTGACCCTTCACATTCCCCTCGATTTCCGATCTGTTTGTTGACGAAAGATCCTCGAGGTTGGTGGTTTTGTGACTTTTGTGATTTTTAGGGAATTATGGAGATTTTTTCATATATTTTTTTGGAATTTTTCAAAAAAATTTACCTTCACTATATATACGGAGTTACTGTAGTAATTTCATTTTCACGCATACATCTTTTCATTCCAGTTAAAAGAGTTCGCATCTTCCGGGGCTTCGTGCGTCATCCACACACATCCAGGTTAGTTGATTTCTTCTTGGAAGTTGTAGAATAGGTCGTGAACTTTCCATTTGCACGAGTTTTCTGAGATTCCTGGAATTTTTCGACCAAATTTGACGGCGCTAAAGTCGGTCGAATCTGACCGACCTGGCGTCGCGAAGCGGCGACGCCAGGAGCCTGGCGTCGCGAAGGCAGAGCGCTATTCAAGCGCTCTGTCTTCGCGACGCTTTCAATAGCGTCATGAATTTAGAGCGTCAAGCTAACGCTCTGACTTCAGGACGTTAGCACAAGCGCTCCGAAGGGGAGCGCCTGCTAATTCCAGAAACTTGGTTTTTTTCTGACTTCTGTTTATTCCTGCGTGATACTGACCTATCGATGCCTTACCTTGTAGATGGCGAGGCGAACACGCTCTTCTCGAGCGCGTCGGAGGTCTCCCCCGCCGGCCCCGGAGTCACCTCCTCTAGCTGAGGAGGTTCTGTTGGTTGTGCCGGAGGCCCGGCCGCACCCCCGCCTCGAGGTAAGTCCCTTTTGCCTTGCATTTGATAATTCACCTGCATTTTCATGAAACTAACAGAAATATTCTCTTTGTATGCAGGGCAAGCTCCACTCCCGCATCTCGTGGGAGTTAGTCATTTGCGTGTACGAGGGCTTGCAGGAGTTCCAGAAGAGCAGGCTGAGTGCCATGGGCTTCGGTCTGCTCCTCTCCTGCACTGCGATCTGGGAGGATCTCTCCCTGATCCAGGCCCTGAGGGAGCGGTGGGACTCATTCTCCCGCTCCTTCATCTTCCCCTGGGGGCACATGGTGCTCTCTTTGGAGGTCGTGGCCCGTATCACGGGCTTACGCGTACACGGCCGGCCGGTGACTGGCAAGACCTATGAGGACTATTCCGGTTTTTTCCGGGACCTCTTGTTTCTTGACGTTCCGACATATCCCGGCAGCACGAGGATGCTGGTGCGGGAGGCCATCGGGCAGATGGTGGGGTTCTGCTCGGCGGCGGTTCCCAAGGAGGGTGCCCTTCTCTCAGAGGTCAGGGGTCGCCTGACCGCTGAGGTGAAGGAGGAGCTCTGTGGTGAGGAGGGCATGGAGCAGGCAGATAGGGACCTTCGTCGGTTCCTGTTGTTCTTGCTTACCCGGCTTTTGCTGGGCAGCAAGGGCGACAGGATCCACCTACGGTGCTTGCCTTTACTTTCCCGCCTTTCACGGGTAGGCGAGTATGACTGGGGTGCTGCCATGCTGGCGCACCTCTTCTCCTCCCTTGCCATGGAGTCAGGCCCCATCGGCGTCGCCGGCTTCACTCCTTTCCTCCAGGTAATTTATTTTACACAGTCTATTTCAAGTAAAGCATATATTTCATACCTGTGTATCTGACCTGTTCGCCATGTTTAGGTCTGGAGTTACCTGCACTTGCCTCTCCGGCGGGCGGTGCGGCAGACGGGCACAGTTCCCTACCCACTTCTCCGGTAGTGGGTAGCACACCTGTCCGCGTCTCCCCACCAGTACCAGGTGGAGAGTCTGCGGAAGGCTTTGCTCTACCTCCCCCACGACCAGGTAAGCGTTATTTGCTTTTTTGCTCCTCTTGTCCTTTAGCTTGTCCTGCGCTGTTATCTGACTTTGTTTGCTTCCCTTGCAGGTGGTATGGAGGCCCTATCTCCTGGAGGATGACACTGCCCAGCCTTGGGTGGTGGAGTCCCGGGCAGTATTCGGTAGGGACACCTACCTTATCTGCCTGAACGAGATTGAGCCCTTGTGGCAGCGTCTCTCGATGCGGTCACTGGGGTTCAACCAGGAGTGGGTGACCCTTCCTCCCTACCCGAAGATGGGGAGGAGTACTCGAGGGCTGGTCCACAAGGTGGACTGGCGGGAGTCGGGCCGACTGGCCCTAGACATCTGGGAGCGGGGCGGCACCCCGGTGGTCTCCCAAGCGACATACAGCTCGGAGTACTTGCGACAGTTCTCCGTTTTCTACGGTCACTTGTTCGCAGTGACCGATACGGTACGTCGCCTATCTTTACCTCTTGTTCTTTCGTGTTTGCTTGTTCTGCTTTGACAGATTCTTTCTTGTAGGCGACCCAGACGGAGCTCTCTCATCTTCGCGACCAGCTCGTGGATAGAGACAATCGGATTCGGGAGCTGGAGGCCCAGCTTGCACAGGTTCGGTCTTATACTGATCAATTGCTTGTAGTGATTCTTTTCTTGCCTTCACCTTGCCTTTTCTCTTCAGCGTGCTACGGCTCCATCTCCGAGGCAGTATGGGGAGGTGGGGCCGCGTAGCATTTGGCGGCCTCCACGAGCGCGCAGACGCTTCCGTTCCCCTCGAGGGGAGGCCTCGGTGGAGGAGGAGGGGGAGCCGTCCACTCGCGGGTCTCCCGAGCAGGAGGAGGAGCTGGCGGCTTCTGAGCCGGTAGTAGGGAGCACGGCGACAGTGGAGCCGGCAGTGGACATCCCTGCGGCAGCAGAGCCGGAGATGGAGGTCCCGTCGGTGGCGAAGCCGGCAGTGGAGGTCCCGATAGAGGGACCATCAGAGGCGGAGACCCTTCTCCGCGAGGAGGTGAGTCTCAGGTTCTCTTTCTTCTTAGCTGTACTGCTTTAATCCTTGTCTCATGCAGGTTCGAGAGTTACGGGCCCAAGTGGCCGAGCTGGACGGTGCCCGGGGAGCCGCCGAGGAGACAGAGCGGGCCCTCCGGGATCAGGTATGCTCCCGGCTTTGTCTCATTTTGCTTCGTTGCGGCATCTAATCCCTTTCTCTGCAGGTTGCTTGTCTTCAGGCCCAGGTGGCCGATTTAGAGAGTCGACCTCCTCCGGCCGACTCCGCCCTCCTGACGGAGGTGAGTTCCTTTATTTGAGGTTGTTCCAGTCTTGTTTCTTCCTTTGCTTGTTGTTGCTGATCTTTGTTTGATCTTGCAGCTGGAGCAGTTGAGGGCCCGGGCCCTCCCTGAGAGTGAGCAGATCCTCTGGCTACGGGTCCAACATCTAGAGGAGATGCGGGCACTGGAGTCGCAGCGGGCGACGGAGCTGCGGGAGCTGGCCCGCTCCCGGTCACAAGGTCGGTCATACCAGACCGACTCTCGGTGGACGACGCTTCACGGCCCGAGTCGGTCGGGTACCACCTCTCGGGCGGGCGGCGAGAGGACTCCCCTCCCCCCTCCTGTAGCAGAGCCGGCTTCTCAGGAGCCGGCGGTGGAGGGAGGCGGCGATTCTGATGTGCCGGCCCCGTTTGCCACGTGATTCACTTGTACATTTTTGATCTCATAGTGGATTTATTTTTGGCCATCTATTTCTCCTCTTTTTCCATCTTCGTACCTGTTGCCTGTCTTACTGAACCAGAAGAATGGTTAGATTTCATTTTGGGCTTAGCCTCTTGCAAGATGTCAAGAGACATGGGCCTTCTTAACTAGGCAAATAAGAAACATGACTACGTAATGCAGAAACGAAACGTGCATGACAGAAAATTAAACATGAATGCAACTAGACATACGGTCAATTTACAAGCACTAACTCTTTTAGTTTTGGGGATTTTCTATTATTTTTTTTGAGTTTTATAGTTTTTTTGGGGTTTCGAATATTCAAATTTGTTGAAGGTTTTGAGAATTTTGTAGATTTTTTTGTTTTTTGAAAATTTTTAGATTTGTTTGGATTTTGGATATATTCATTTTTTTGTCCATGGATGAAGTAGATGTTCTCACCATTTGCCTTGCTTGCAACTGGATCCCCCTTCCATAGTACGTGTAGTAGTTAAGAACAGGTGTCACGTGTAGGTGACATGCCTTCTTCCGGGATTCTTAGGCTTTCTGCCTTCAATACACCAGGGTCCTGCTTGGGCTTGGTCGATCAAACCTACCCATGATGGTTGAAGAAGGAACAAATTGAGACAAGCCTTCGGTCAAACTCAGAGGATATCAAGCGGGTTTCCGTACTAATGTCCATCTGTCAAGTTTAAATCTTTTCGGGTCATTCCTTCTTGTCCATTTTTATGGCTCACATTCGGACAAGCTATTTTTGCCTGAGGGGTTCATTACCCATCTTTTGGAGCCTTTTCTTCTTTTTGGGGCTACTCTAGGCACTCATTTGGACAGGTCTATGCACTTCTTTCTTTTGTTGACCTGAGGGGTTCATTACCCACCTTTTGGTGCCTTTTCTTTGGAGAAGTCAGACCTTCTAGGATTTTACTCTTCCAAGATGATGGACATTTTCGGTATTCCTCGCTTTGAGTCCCTCGAATCTTTCCTCAGGCCGAAGCGAGAGAAGAATAGGGTATGGCTGATCTTCTTTGCCTAGCGCTACCTGGTTTTCTTTTCTGGCTTTGGCCGTCGAATCCCGGAGCCTAGGCGTGCGATGTGCATAGTGTGATGCCTATCCTTAACCCTCACTTGAATAGGTGGGCCTAATAGCAAGCAAGGATAGGTGAGAGTGAACTTCTTCCATGATTTTTAACATTTTATATTTTTTGTTGTTTTTAGGGGAAGTATTTCTTAAGATAGAGTCCATTCCAAGGGTGAGTCAATTCTTCTCCATCTGCATTAACTAGATTATAAGAATTGCTAGGGTAAGTTTCTGAAATTACAAAGGGTCCCTCCCAATTTGATTGAAGCTTTGAGCGGGGACCGCCTGGTTTTATGAAAATTCGTTTAAGCACAACCTCACCGATTTCAAATTTTCTCTCAACCATCCTTTTCTGATAAAATCTTTTAAGCCTATTTTGATAAGTCCGGGCATGTTTGGCGGCGGCCAGCCTCCTTTCGTCCAAGAGTTCGAGTTGGGCTAGGAGAGATTCCTGCCGATTATCCGTAGGGATGTCCCGATCGATCTGAACTCAGAGGGAAGGAACGAGTACTTCATATGGGACTACCGCCTCCATTCCGTATGCCAAGGCATAAGGAGTCTGGCCCGTTGGGGTTTGGACCGAATTGCGGTAGGCCCATAGAGCATCGATCAGCTTATCTGGCCAATCCGCGAACCTGCTGGACTCACATGTTTTCTTAATGATTTTTATCAGGGTTTTGTTAGTGGCTTCTGCTTGACCGTTGCCTTGCGGGTAATATGGAGATGAATGATGCAATTTTATGCGATACCTGTTGCAAAGGTCTTGCAGCTCCTGAGAGACAAACTGACGCCCATTGTCGGTGACGATGTCGCCGGGGATTCCGAATCTGGACAGGATGTTGCGCTTGATGAAAGTGCACACCGTTGATGCCTTGATCTCCGTGTAAGCTTCTGCTTCAGCCCATTTGGTGAAATACTCTGTTGCGGTGAGAATAAAAGACTTGGTTTTGTTCGTGGAGTTGGGATCACCAAGGGGACCGATAATATCAAAAGCCCACATAGCGAAAGGCCAGGGAGCATGGATAGGATGGAGAGAAGATGCAGGAGAGTGGATTTTTTTGGCATGGAGTTGACAATGGTGGCAGTGCCGAACAAAGATCCAGCAATCTTCTTCTAACGTGGGCCAGTAGTACCCCTGCCGAATGATCTATTTGGCAAGGGCTTGGGCACTAACGTGACCTCCACACACCCCTGAGTGAGCCTCTTCAAGCACTATTTCAGCTTCTTTTTCATCCACGCATCGTAACAGGATCCCCGTCATGCTCCTTTTAAAAAGTGTCCCACCCAGCACTAGATATTTCTGGGAAATCCTTTTGACGGATTTTCTTTCGTCGGCCGTAAGCTCGGGCGAGTAGGTCTGATCTCGGCAATATTGAGCAATCTCATGGTACCATGGCCTCTCTTCTTCTTCATTTAACTCCTCAACCTCGACGATTGACAATTCCTCCTTTTGCTCAAGCGATTCCTTCCTTGTGAACCTCTCCTTGACATCGAGAAATCGAGCATCTTTAATAGCAGGTATCATCTTCCGCCGGACAGAAATGGATCTATCAGACATGCCTAGCAGGATTGATAAAGAAGATGCCAATGATGCTAGAGAATCAGCAAGGATATTCTGAGCACGGGGGATATGGACAAATTCGAGTTTAGTGAAGAGCATGATGTAAGAAGAAGTGAGTTCTTGATATGGTTTGAGTCCAGGATGAGATGTTCGATATCTGGAGAGCACTTGCCGAAGAATCAGTTGGCTGTCGCCTATAATCCTTAACTTGGTGGCTCCGTGGAAGCGTGCAGCCTCTAATCCAGTTAAGAGGGCCTCGTATTCAGCAATGTTGTTGGTGGCGGGAAAGCAGAGTTGGAAGGCTTGGGGAATAACAACCCCTTATGGGGATAAAAGGGCAACTCCGATTCCTCTTCCTTGGGAATTTAAAGCACCATCAAAATAAAGGGTCCATAATTCAGAATGATGGAGGGACAAGAGTCCTTCATCGGGCAATTCAGACTGGACCGGGTCAAAGTTAGGGATGGGATGGTGAGCCAGGTGTTCGGCAATGGCATACCCTCTGATTGATTTCTGTTGGACGTAAGTGATGTTAAATTGGGAGAGAAAACTTTGCCATTTGGCAAGTCGGTCAGTGAGGACAGATTTCTCGAGGAGGAATTTGATAGGACTCATTCGGGCGATGAGATTGACCTCGTGAGCAAGAAAGTAGTGCTTGAGTTTTTGTACCACCCAAACTAGAGAGACACAGGTCTTCTCCATGGCGGTGTAGTTCATCTCACAAGGGTCAAAGATTTTAGAAAGATAGTAAGTGGCCCATTCTTTCCCTTTCTCGTCTATTTGTGCTAATACTGCACCTAAGGATTCACTTAGAACCGAGATGTACAAGAACAAAGGCTTGCCTGGATTTGGGGGTTGGAGCACAGGAGGGCTAGAAAGATATTTCTTCAAACCGTCAAAAGCCTCTTGGCATTTCTGATCCCACTTGAATTCTGTTTTTGCCCTGGTTAACTCATAAAAAGGCTTACACCTTTGAGAGTGTTGTGAGATAAACCGGCGGACAAATTGTAGCCTTCCAATTAACCTCCTAAGTTCTTTCAAATTCCTTGGTAGGGGCATATCAATGATAGCCTTGGCTTTATTGGGATCAATCTCAATCCCCCTTTTGCTAATAATGAAACCCAACAGTTTGCCGGATGCTACACCAAACACGCATTTCTTCGGGTTCATCTTTAGCTTAAATTCTCGAGCTCTTTGCAAGACCTTTCTTAAAACCTTGGAATGTTCATCTCGGGTCCGGTATTTGACCACTAAATCGTCCACGTACACCTCCACACATTGATGCATCATATCATGAAAAATTGCCATCATTGCCCTCTGATAGGTTGCTCCTGCGTTCTTTAGTCCGAAAGGCATGACGACATAACAATATGTTCCCCAAGGTGTAGTGAACGATGTCTTCTCTTGATCCTCTTCTGCTAGCCGAATCTGATTGTACCCAGAATATCCATCCATGAATGAAAGGGTTTCAAAACCGGCTGTATTATCAACAAGCACATCGACGTGAGGAAGAGGAAAATCATCCTTAGGGCAAGCTTTGTTTAAATCTCTAAAATCAATGCAGATGCGAACTTTGCCATCCTTCTTCGTTACCAGGACGATATTAGCCACCCATTGAGGATAAAGGACGACTCTAATGAATTTGGCTTGATGCAATTTATCGACCTCTTCTTACATTTTCAGGGCCACTTCTGGGTGGAATCTTCTAAGCTTTTGCTTTACCGGGATAGCTCCATCCTTAAGTGTCAAACGATGTTCGACCAGTGAATTATCTAGTCCTGGCATATCCTGATAAGTCCATGCAAATGTGTCCCGATATTCTTGCAAAGTCCCTGTCAAATCTGATTCTTGGGAGGGAGAGAGACTAGCACTGATGAGAACAACTTTAGGATCATCCAATGTTCCAAGATTAAGTTCTTTCGTGGGCTCATCAGCGGAAGCTAGGGGTTCTTCAAACCTCCTCAAACCTGAAGCATAGGCATCTGCTACATCCTCTTCCTCGTCTGTATCAACATCTTTTTCTGAACCGACTTCATACACTCCCAGAGATTGATCCATGTTTTCCTCGTCCTCATAAAAGACTTCATCCAACCGAATACTGTTATCCCAAAACCCTGGCAATTTTGCACACTCTAAGCTCTTGCCAGCCAGTTGATATAGATACCGATCCGGTACCCTCTTACCCTTAGCTCGGACTCTCTTGGACACTAACCCTAGGGGAAAAGAATGAGATGACGATGAAGAGGGTAGATTGGGAGAAGCAATATATACGGGGGGTGAAGGACAGAGTAACTCGCTCAATGACTCGGTCCCCGAGGTCGGAAAGTTCCCAGGGGCGAAGATAGATGTTTCTTCGACCGAAATGCAAGTTGTGAAAAAGATGTTTTTTTTTGGCGGTGCCAACCATGTGTACGGGATGGGTCGCAGCACCTTTCTCACCACGAAGGGAAAGGAATGTGAAGGTTTGAGAAAGATTTTGGATGAGGTTGTGATCCTCCTTAGTTGGAGATGAGTCGGTTGACCCTAGGAGGGGGGGATCTAGTGAATCAGGTAGGTCATCTAGTTTGACCCGAGATTGAGCTGGCTCGATGGCCAAGGAGGCAAAGGCTTTGAACAACGTAGAATGGAAAGGGCTCTCGGGCCCGATGGTGATGATTGTGCGGAATGGAGGTGGTACATTCCTTGTATGGGCCGTGAAAGGCCTGTCATAGAAGGGCATTGGGAGCCCATGGGAGAGACTTAGCTAAAAGGGGGGCTTAGCCCCAGAGAATGAGAATTTGAGGAGAGGCCCTCGCGGGATGATCAGGGGGTAATGGCAAATTTGATCGTCAAGGCACTTACCGATACATGACGACTTAAGTGGTCCTTTCCTTGATTCTTCTTCCTCGACAAGAAATAATGATGATAAAGGTAAGAACGATTCGTCCTCACCTTCGTCGACCCTCTGCCTTTTCCATGGACGATTGTTGATGTCGTTGAGATAGCCTGGCTCCTCTTCTTTAATTTGGATCACTTCCCCTTTTAGAAAGTACTTTGCAATCCCTTCTGCCACCACCCGTTGTCCAGGCCTCTTGCCGTTCTGGATTGTCCCATCATACCCCAGGCCGGCCTTAGTAAGTCGACTGGAGGGGTTGATGGGCTCTGTGATGCCTTGCAAGAACTTGCCCAACCCTTGACCCTCTTGATACCCCAGAATTTTCATGATGTGCCACCATATTGGCCCTTCTGTGTTCTTCTTCTTTTGTTTTGGCTACCATTTTTTCTTTGGTGGTTCTATCAATGTGAAAACCGGCTGACTTGGTAATCCGGTAGTTGGCGTCACTGTTACATAACTGGTCACTTTTACAATCTGCCCCTTGTGAGGGAACTTGATACACTGGTGATTGGTGGATGCCACTGCCTCTAATGCTTTGAGATAGGGACGGCCCAGAATGACTCGGTAGGTAGGATCCATCTCCAGCACATGGAAGTCAACTGTGACTATCTTGGGACCGAGCTTGACATCAAGAAGAATGGTGCCGTGCGCGGGTCGTTTCATGTTATCAAATGCCGTCACAGTGATGTGAGAAGGCTGGATCTCTGTTTCTGAGATGCCGCAGTAGTTCAATGTCTCAAGAGGTATGATATTTAAGGAGGCACCGGTATCTATCAAGCATGAATCTACCGGGGTGCCTCGAATGTTCACAGTCAAGCATAATGCACACCTCCTGACTTCGGGGGCCGCCAACTCTTCATCAGTGAAAGTTAGGGCCGGATGTTCACTTCGGGGGGCCAAGACAGCGGTGCTTCTCTCAGGCAGGAGGCTTTCACTGACGAGTACCTTTTGTAAATACTGCTGAAGTACCTCTTGGTGAACTTTGGACCGCTTGATTAATTCTAGAATAGAAATTCTGGCTGGTGTTTTATCAAGGTGCTTCAGCAGATCATATGTAGTTCCTGGTACCGGTTCCTCAACTGGTTCCTCCTCTATTTCTGGGGCTACTTGCGTTGCACCGGCTTGGGGAAAGATACGTTGGACCATGTGTCCGCTCCGTAGGATGGCAGCAAGAGGTGGTGTGGGCCCGGCAGATGATGTTTCGACGGGGACCGTCATGTGATCAGAGTGGCTGGGCTGGATGAGCTTGGGCAGAGGTGGTGGGGCATTGACAGGGCTAAGTGGGGTCGTTATCGGGATAATGGGTCGAATGAGGAGGGGTGAGGGTTGTGGGGTCTTTGGTGGCATGGTGGATGCCGGGTTGGTTAATGGGGGTGCTGGTCTAATGATGGGTGGTAGAGGGGATGTGGTAGCTAATGGAGGTGGTGCGCGGGGTCGGATAATTGGTCCTAGGGGAATAGGGGTTGTGGTGACGAACCCCTCCGCAGGTCGTGGAGGTGCACGGATGATGGGTGGTAGGTTGGGTGAGGTACGGGGAATGGATAAGATAGCCCTATCAGGGTGGTGAGGGGTGTATGTTTGGAAGGAGGCAGTAGTCGGGTCCATCTGCCAGTCTTGTCCTCGGCTGGATGATTCTTTAGCCGGGACTAGGATAGGATTGATGGGGTGGCGAGGGGGTGCTTCTATTGGGGCGGGCACATGGTTTGGCAAAGGGTTGCGCACTATCCCAAGGCCGTGATCATGTTGTGGTTGTTGTTGTTGTTGCTGCTGCTGCTGCTACCCTCAAGGTCTCGACTGTTGTGCTTTTAATGACTCGATGTATACCCCCATTTGTGCCCAATCAATACTCCCTTGGTCATGAAGATCATGAATGTAGTCTCTGAATTGAAAACAATCTTCGATCATGTGACCTGGGTATCGATGATACATACAATATCGTCCAGTGTTTTTCGTGCCTGGCCAGATAGGTCTTTCTTTTGAGAGCTCTATCTGTTGTGCGGCCATCAAAGCATTGAAAATATCTGTAAGTGAATAGGGCAATGGGGGGTAATTTTCCCGTCGGGGACCGGTTTTCCTTGGTTGATGTGCAACTGGAGGAGGGGCCTGGTGGTAGGTTTCTGGGGCCCTGGGTTGTGGGGCTCGAGGCATTAAGGGTTGCTGATTCTAGGGCCGGTACTATTGGACTTGGTACTGGGGAGGCCGTGCGGGAAGTTGAGGCCGGGATTGTTGGTGCTGGAGAGATAGAGCATTCCTATTCGGAGGAGGGTTTCTATGTTGATGTGGGTAATTGTTAGGGGGATTCCCTACAACACTAACATGTCCATGGTTTACTATCCCCTCGGTTACGGGTCCGGAGGTGGAAGGGACGATTTTCTTGGTGACCCGAGGTCGGGGATCAAATAGGTTCATGATAGGCGAATCCCGGAGCTGGGTCTGGATGTACCGCGCCTTTTCATATAGCTCACTCATGGAAGTGGGATGGTGAAGGGCAAGCATGTTCTTCATGGCTGGGGTTGCATTTGTTATGATCAACTTGACCTGCTCTGGCTCTGACATCGGATCCGTGAGCTTCTCTGCCATGGCTCTCCATCTATCAGCATATCTGATAAAATCTTCGTATGATTTCATTTTCTCGGCCATGAGGTCGGTGATGGAGTAGGCTATTCCAACCTGGTCTTGATATCTCTGCAAAAACTTGGCTTTGACAATGTCGAAGTTACCGGCCTCTGCTGAATCAAGTGAATAAAACCACTCAAGTGCCGAGCCCTCCAATGATCTTCTAAACAGAAAAGCAAGGGCTCTTGGATCGTTTTGCCATGTGACAGACTCGTACAGGAAATATTTGATGTGGAGGAAGGGGATTGCTGGACCCGTTGTAGCGGCGGAACACCGGCATTTCAGAGTGGGGTAGATGGAAAGTGGGGAGAGAGGGGAGAGATATCTCGGGGGCAACTTTGGTGCCAACAAGATGGTGAATTTCTTTGTACTTCTCTTCCATTTGACTTAGGCGGTTCAGCATGGCCTAGTCAATAGAGGGCTCTCGAACAATTGGGGGAGGAGGGGGTGTTTGATACACCGGAGGGGAAGCTAAGTAGGCTGAGGCGGCCGGACATGGGACGTGAGTTGGCAGGCACGTCGCTTGACGGGGAAGATTAAGATGATTAGAAGAGAAGACTGGTGGCCATGATGGTGCGGCCAAATTTGGATCCGGGAGGTTTAGGATAGCCACCAGATGAGGAGAACTTGGGGGTGTTGGCCCGGTATAGGAATGTCCATGGGCAGCCGCATCGGGTTGACGCGCTACTGAATGGGGGGTAGAAATACGAAGACCGCCGGTGAGGGGGTCATGATTAGCGGGAGACTTGCCCTTGAGGATAGCCTCGATGGCTTGAAGTTGGGTGGGGTTGGCATGAGAGAATGCCTCCCAAAGAGAACCCGGGTTGGGTGGAGGAGAAATTTGGTCCAGTTCGGCGGGAGCCCCCGGTTCGTTAACGGCATAGACGGCGTCAGGAAGGAGTGACGGCTCGCCTTCTGCCCCAAAATAGGCATGTTCATACTCTGCTTGCTCACAATGTTGATCCATGATGACTCGTCCGGACCTGAGTGACACAGGCATAAAGCAAAGAAAGACGAAGTTTCCTCCTTTTTTTTTGGGTGTTTTCTTTTGAATAGATTTTTTTCTTTTAAGTTGTTAATTCTAGAAGACAAGTTTTTAACTGAAAGAAAAGTTTTCTTTGACAAATTTTGGGATTGTTTCTTAGAGGTTATTTCTCTTTGATTGTTGTAATCAGGGAAGTTTTACCTCAAAGAAACAATTTCTTTTGGTGATTTTAGATTGTTTTGTAGGAGAGAGTCTCCTCCCTCCCTTGTTTTTTTTTCTTTTGGTTACACAAACAAGTTAAAGCAACAATTCGGAATGCTTAACGCAATAATTTTTTGTTCCAACCTTAGATTAGTGACTTGTTTAGAGAAATATTGTCCACTCAAATAAATGGGTGGGACCCTATGCTCACACAACGCCGAGCAAGTAAGGTGAAACGATTTCTCACACGGATAGGTGATGGGTTAACTTCGGGTTTTTGGGAAAATGGTACAACCAGCCCGATCGGTGAAGAGGGAATCCTTCACGTCTGGGGACTTACGGAGGCCTTGGCGGAAACCAACTTAGTCAACCGAGAGGGAATCCCCGGAAGAGAAGTCGAGATCCACCAAGAATGGTGTTTTGGATATGTATGGCTTTGGGAGGAGAGTGAGCCCCCCTTCTCGGATGACCTACGAGGACGGATGGAACCGGTACCTCGATGCAAGCTAATGCAAGAGAATAAGCAAGGATAAAGAAGCAAGCAACAATAAAATAAAAGCAACACAACGTGAGAGAAGTACAAAGAAGTTTAAAAGATGATGGTGCACAAAGAGATTTAAACACCCAGACAAGTTTGCATGCTGAAAATTAAAAGGTAGTAAGAGTGATGAGGGTTGGAAGTGAAACAGAAAGCGAGGCGAAAACAGTTTCGGGGAATTGCAGGCGCTCCGATATCGCACCGCCAGGCGTCGCTGTATCAGGACGCTTTGAACGTGAATCAGCAAATTTTAAGAGAAACTAGAAAGCAAGGGTCCCGCGGGGACCTAAAAGCGATATGATGCCAAAAAAGCAGTAAATAACAATACTTTATAAATGAAAAGTACTAAAAGTAAAGTTGACTCGCGTGGGAGTCGATGCTTGTAGAGGTTTCGAGCTCGCGGAGCTCGGTTTGCAAAATGTCCTAGCAAAGGGGAGCACTTGGTGTCCCTATGATAGGATTAACAGAAAAAGATGGCCACGCGGGGCCGATGATGTACCACTCACGTGGTGAGCGGGGAAATGAGAGGTGGCTCACGCGGGAGCCAAGGAGTAGTGGCCCACGCGGTGAGCAAGAGCGATTTCGACTTTAAAAGAAAGAGAACTAAATATGAATAAACATGGAGACAAAGAGAGTGAATAGAAGACTTACTTGATGGAAGAGGCTTTCATTCAAAGAAGTACAGCAAGCGACTTTCTCTTGGCTTTAGATGTCCCACCGTGGTCGCCAAAAGATGTGGAACTCCCGAGAGGAGGGTACGAGGTGGACGCCGGGAGGACGGGAGCCTTGGCGCCGTTCCCTTTCATGGAGCGGATGTTCCGGTGTGGGGTGTGTGTGTTTCTTCTTCCTTACGGTCTTGATAGGGTTGGTTTGTGTTAATCACACCATAGACACGGTTGTGGATGATTCCAACAGACCGGCCTATTACCCGCCTCTTTTCCTTCTTTCCTTCTCCGCACTCACCTTAGTCCCAGGACTACTCAACCCTTGATGTCACTTGGACATCGAAGGACCGGCCCGGGTCATGAGGAAAATAGAGGGGAAAGAAGATCAGATAGCGAGCGGCATTATCAACACTAACTTAACCTATGAACCGAAAAAAAGGAAGAGATGGTGTGGTCGCCAGGAGCCAGGGAGGCTCCGATAATAAAAATAAAAGAGATGAACTGATGAAGAGGGTGAGAATGACCGGTTACCTCATTGAATGGGGGATTGTGTGGGTTCTATCTTCTCCTTCCTCGGCCGGCCGGGGAAGAAGAGCCTTGGAGAAACTCGCTTGCCTAAAAAGAAGTTATGAACGAAAGCACAACGAAACAACGATTAGAACTAAACAGAAGATAGCAACTATTCGTAAGAAAGAAGAGCAATGACCAAAGGGGTTGAACGAACCGGATTAAGACTAACTCCTAACCCCTCTTAAGGGAGGATCTAAATGACCTTAGGCTAAAGATGCATCAAGTTATGCTAGTGCGATATGCATGATGAAACCCAAACGAAAAATGAAAGGAGGATAAGATAAGGAAGAAGATCGTCGGTAAGCCCGGGGGCTTCTGGCTTCTGGTGGTTGCAGGCGCTCCGACTCCAGGTCGCCTGATGTCCCGTTTGAGGAGCGCTTAGGTCCTTCGGAGGCAGCTTTTGACACGATCTTCTCCCGGTTCCAATTAAGGGAATCGGATTCTAGGCCTTCTTTGGAGACTTATTGGGTCTCTTTGGGCGGGCTTTCAACGGCTTTTAATGGTATGAGAGGGTTTGGGGTGGTCTTTTTGGTTATGTGGAATGGACGGAGGGGAAGAGATGTAATGAGAGGTTGAATGACTTGGAGATGTGATTGTGAGCTCTAGTGTGGCTTCGAAGATGATGGGAGGGTGTTGGGATGCTCAAGAAGACTCTCTCTGTGGAGTTATGGCTCTAGGAATCTTTTTTGGAACCTCTTAAATGTGGGAGAAGGGTCTCCTTTTATAGATGCACAAAAGTGACACTAGTGCTCCGGTATGAGGACGCCTGGCGTCTCGGTATGAGAGCGTCTACAAATCCGCCGACAAGTCGGCGGATCAGCACGTCTGACCATACCTGTCGCCACCTACCACCCTGCATGTCAGGCAGCGGTTGTCAGCGGAAATCCTGGCGCTCTGACAGGGGAGCACCTACGACCTACGGCTGACACACTGCAAATTCGGTGCACGCGGAGCCTGCATTGTCAATTGTCAGGCGGGAATCCAGGTGCTCCGACGGCGGAGTGCCTGGACCCTCGGTACGATTTCGACAATGCACCGTTGACCATCCTAACAAGCCGGCTATCACGGGTGGAATTGTAGGCGCTCTGGCAGAGGAGCGCTTGTACCATCGTACGTTCCTTAGTACGATGTCGTTCGGCCGGATAAAGGGGTGAAAAGGCGGGAAATGCCAGGCGCTCTGTCGTCGCAACGCCAGGCATCGTGACATCGGGACGCCTCAAGATTTCCCAAAATTCGGTCATTTTTATGTCAAATCGACCTCTCCGATTGAGAAAATACAAGTGTTATCTATAGAAATGAGATTGTACTATCTGTAATCTGGCCGAATTTGCGTATCTACAATGGAGAGGAAGAGGAGGTGGAGGGAGCGTAATTTATTGATGAAGGGCAAAGGAGATCGATCAGAGACCGGGTGGCCTCCCGGTTTGTATCATCCTTTGTAGTGAGTTGGGAAGTTTATTCGATCGAAACTTGGGTTGAGAATAGGACATTGTGGGAACCTCGGGAATCTTTTTGATTCTTGAAATGTATTTTTTGTTTTTTGTATGTTTTGAAATATCGACATCCAATTTTTCTAGTAAAGTAGGTGATAGAGCATAAAAATACTAGATAGTCCGAGTGATATTAAAAGAGTATAGAACTGAGGTTCAGGTTCTGTGAAATTATTTTTGACCTCTCTCCATCGGATGGTGCGAATATCCGATGTTCATTTACATCGAGCAAACACTCGAACACCCTTGATTAACTACCATAGAGATCTTGTTTGACGAGAGCGTGCACATCCACAACGTATAAAGAACACAAAGGGCCCCGGCCTTTCAGGCCCGATGAGATGCAAACAACTTTGATTGGATTTTGTTTGAAGTTGTTTTATGTTTGATTTAAGAATGGATTTTGATGTGGTTTGAAATGTTGATTTCAGATTTCCATTTAACTTGGATTTAAGTGTTATTTGTTTTGAGCTTGTTTGAATTGTTTGGTTTGTTTTACTTCAATTGGTTGAAGTTTATTTTATTTTTGTTTGAACTTGATATTTTAGATGTGTTTATCAATTTTGACTTGTTTAAGTTTAATTGACAATGTGTTGAGTCATTTTCATGTAATTTTCTCATGTTGGTTGGTGTTTTAATACTGATTCAGGTGTGTTCAGTATGTTTTAAATGTTTTGAAGTTTGGTTCAAATTGATTAAACTTGAATTTCAGATTGTTAATGATATGAATTTGGCATGTTTTAAGATGAATTTCATATACATTAATGTTTTCTAGATGTGTTCATTTCAATTGGTTTGATTATTTGATTTGCACTTGTTGAGGAAATTGAATTTCAATGGATTAAGTGTATTGAATCAATTTTTCCAGATTGTATTAAACATGATTTTTGTTGAATGTTAAAATTTTAATGATCTATTTTAAGCATGTTTTAAGATTAGTTTGAATGTATTTTTAGATTTAATTAAGTTAATTTCAGATTTGGTTAACTCTTGTTCGGTTTGCATCACATCCGGTCTGTCGGGCTAGTGTCGATGCCCAGTCACATGCAATCAACTTGGCACTTGAGATGTTCATTTAATATTCATGCTCATGCTGGTGTACATCAGATGTAGCAGTTCATATGCCATGTTCAATGCTGTCATTGGTGCAAATGTGTGAATGTCCTTCCCTTGGTGTAAAATCCACTTGACTGGGAAAATTTTGGCAGCATGCCGCCTTATTTTTCAATCGGTGTGGAATTTTACCCATCCTACAAGGCATAGTCATTTGACTTTCCAAGTAGTGGGAAGGGTCCGTCTGCAGTGGGAAGCGTGTCCCATGCCTACGCCCGGGTCAGCGTTCCGGTGCATGCCGGATGAGCCGCCCAATGAAGCGTCCAGTTGTGGACTAACTCCTTATTTAATTTTGGCATTTCGCCTTCAGATTTATTTAAGTGTGCTTTTTAAATGTCCAAGGCCCAATGGGCCAGCTTCATCAGCACAATGGGCTGGTCTTCATGTCGCATGGCCTGAGAAGGCCGGTTTCATACCACGTCGGCCCGGTTGGTCCAATCTTGAGCTTCATGGGCCCTAGCGGCCTGCTTTGAGCTTCATGACCCAATAGGCCTGATTTGCACCTCCATGGCCTGATTGACCTGATTTGCACTCCATTTTTGCACCTTGACATCTTGTTGTAGCAGCGGAGTAGGTGAGCCTCAGAGGGGCTAGAATGGGTTGGCTAAGGTGCTGTTTATGTGGGCTTTTGGTAGGACTGCACAAGGGGCAGGTTTAGGTGTGAACTAGGACTGGTTTAGGAATGCACAAAGGGCATTTTGACATGTAGAAATCAGGGCCACCCGGCTTAACTCTTGGCCCGTCCGGCGGATTCCAAGAGGCCCGGGCTGTCACCCCTCCTTCCACACATCAAAGAGGATGTTTGGTTTATTTGGGGGTGCTGTAGATGCTGTATTGGGTGTGTTGCACATAGGGCAAACTAGGTGACCATCAAAGGGGCCTGACATGGGTGCTCACAAGGGGGCAGAACTTGGGCCAGCAAGGGGGCCTGTTTTGCATGCCATTCGGGGCCTGATTGGGAAAGGCAGGAGGTACATGTCCAAGTGACTATCAGTGGGGTCAAACTAAGCATGATAGTATAGGGTTTAGATGCCAACATGGAGGGCCAAAAGGGTGCACAAAGGGGCTGGTTCAGAGGCCTGTTTTAAGGGGCAGCAAGGGGCTGTTTTTTGTTATGGCCAAATAGAGGGTACACTTGGGGCTTTCTGTAGACAAACGTGAAGGGCACTCAAAGGGGGCTGAATGGGCATTACTCAGAGGGTATGCCACCATGAAGAGGGGTAGAGAATAGAAGGGGAAGAGTTGAATTAAAAGGCTACATCGGAACACACTTTTTCAACTCACCGGTTTTTTTTCTTCTCTCTTGCACTGCAGGTGGTGTTGAAGATGATGGGCTGAAGGTGCCACCAAACCCTTATTATCTTGATGTTGGATGATAAAAGGGGGTCTTCTCCTTGCTGATGTTGATGGATGGAGCAAAAGAATGAAGAGAGCTTGCTGCACTTGCTGAAGTTGGCACACCAATCAGGTGGGCTGTTTGCACCTGCTGCTGGCGCGCCTGCTGGAGGGAGGCCTTTTCTCCTTCTTCTTATTCACTTGTAACACCACAAGGGGGCTGGAGAGGTTGCTGACTTGCTGATGAAGACGTCCAAGCATGGAGAAGCTGTCTTGGAGCAGGGTAGAGGGAGGAGAGGCAGGGCTTCCGCAGGGTGATCAGCTTGTCCTACACATGGCCAGCTGAGGAGGCTTTTATATGGACTGAGGGGCACCATCTCCAGGAGGAGATAAGGCTGGAGGTTGTTGAGAGGAGATAAGGATAACTCAAGGGAAGTTGAGGATGATAAGGATAACTCAAGGGAGGTTGTTGAGGTGATTGTGCGCCAACTAGAAAGAGAGGGAGAGAAGGGTGCGCACCCTCTCCTACTTTCAAGGAGATGTGCGCACATGACATGTGGCAAGAAGGCTGGTTCGACCAAGGCTTGGATGAGGATAAGCTTGGTTAGTTGTAGGATTATTTAGGATGAAGATAAACCAAGGGAGTGGTTGAGGGTGATAAGGATAAGCCATGGGAAGTTGAGGTGGTTGAGGATGAGATAAAGATAAACCAAAGAGAGATGGAGAGAGTTGGAAAAGCCTTGCGCACCCTCCCCTACTTTCTAGGGCTGTTTGCGCACACATCAGATGAGGAAGGATGGTAGGTTCGGCCATGACAGGTTTGGTTAGCCCATCTTGGGTTAGGTTTAACCCTGGTTTAATCAGAGTGCTCCCGACCCAACGGCTAGCATTAATTCCAGCCAAAACCAATTAAATAAATCCCAAATTGACTTCAAAAAAATTCAGATCATACCCTGATGGCCATTGATCTTATGCTCCATCCTGATGTGTGGTTGATATCACTTGAATTGCAACAGATCTCCTGATTTAGCTAGTTTCTCCGATCGGTGCGATCTCGGCCATCGATAATGCCGAAAACTGTATCTGAGTGCAATTACCTTCTCCCATTGGCCAAATTTATTTTTCATGCATCAATATTCATGAGATCAAAGTTTTGGGTCATGAAAATTGAAATTTTCAGCCCATGGGTCGATCCAGAGCTAATCGGACCATTATGCCCCTGGTGCGAGAACATACGGCTTTCCGTCCGGATTTGCTCTTTCTTACATATCTATTCATCCGAGGGTCGGATTTTCGATCCGTTTCAAGCATTGCCTAGATCTATCTATCCTTGACAATGTGGTAAAGTTGGAATTCCATGTTAGAGTTCCAATTTGTCCCAAAGTGTCAGGGGCAAAATGGTCATTTCGACCTTCCGATGTCCGTTTTTCATGTTTTGGGCACCGTTGCGAAGCTCTTGACCGGGGCTATGTAATGAACACATTATCTTGGCCATTTGTAGCATGTAAGGCCATGCCAAGGCATTTACAAAGCCTGTTTACATCATCTATTCACGAATTTTCCGAATCTGGGTCAGATTTTCTGCACCGGCTTCGGCATTGCCGAAACTTGTATCAAGCAAGCTAAGCGAAAAAGTTTGATGCCAACAAATGCCCCCCATGGGCAGTTTCTTGGAGATGGGAGTCGAGAAGGGACTGCCCATGTAAGTTGGCCTCCAGTATTTGTTCTGCTTTGTCCTTGGCAATTTATCCACTGCTTCTGCTACATGAGCTTTCTTCAGGATTGAGAAGGGCTTGGGCCCTTGTACATGACCAGCCTTGGCTTCTTTTTTATTTGGTTGCCCATCTTCCATTCAATAGGCACATTTGATGGTGTCAATTCTTGCATGCTCCCCAACAAGCAAGCTCTCTGAATGAGCTAGTCTTTCATTTTCTTGGTTTTTTTTTTTACTGATATGACTGTCTCTTGCAAGATTTTCACCCAGACCAGCCCCCTTGATGTTTTGCCTACACGCCTCCAGAGAGGTTTTCATGTAGCGGGGTTACCTGATTTTACCTAGAGTGCCCTTTCAGGTTTTCACTCTAGCCAGGTTTTCACTCTTCTTTTCTTCTCTTTTTCTTTTTTTTTCCTTTTTTTTCACTTTCTTTTCTTTCTCTCTCTCTAATGTATAGGGAATTAAGGCTTCCCCCCAAGCCATATTCAAATAGAATGAACCAGGTTGAGATTAGTGATAACTCAACACGGGGGTCCAACCAAAGTTGTGAAACCAATCAAGGGGATTCAAACAAGTGAGTGGAGAGACCAACACAGAGGGGGTTCCTGACAAGGATAAGACCAATCCAAGTGCAGAAGGCTACTTGGCATGAGGGACTAATCAAATAGGTGCGAAACCAACACAAAGGGGGTTCTGAAGAGGATAAGATCTATCCAAGTGCAGAAGGCTGCTTGGCATGGAGGACCAATACTGAAACCATCTCAAAGGGGGTTTCAAACAAGATATGACCAATGAAAGTGCCTAAGACAATTCAACATGAGGGTCAAAATTTTGAAATTGACACATCGAGAGTTTCAATCAAGGCAAGACCCATCCAAGTAGAGGAAAGCAACTTGGCATGAGGGTCGAGTGAATGTGAGACCAATCCAAGTGCTAGGGGAAACTTGGCATGAGGGCCTAATAAGGTTTTAAAACCAACACAAAGGGGTTTTAGGCTTGCCTACAAGGCAAAGTTTGCAGACTACAAAGGGTCCGATAGGAAATCTCAAAGGGTTGGTTTCCTAGGGGTCCACACAAAGGGTAGGACTAATAGTGCCACAAAGGGGTGAATGGGAACCTCAAAGGGGCTGGTGTCCCATGAGTCTACACAAGGTGTAGGAATAGAGTGCCACAAAGGGGCGAATGGGAGCCTCAAAGGGGCTGGTGTCCCATAGGTCTACACATGGTGTAGGACTAAAGTAGGGCTATGGAAGCCAAAGTGGCATTGTAGAAGCCTTGTTTGGAGCCTCAAGAACAAGTAGTCAAGGCAACTAGTTGTGTAGGCTACCGAGATCGGGATGATCAAGGTAGTGAGAGTTTTAAAGCCATACAAGACCAACCTCACCAAGATGGTTAGTTTGTTGAAGGTTGCCTAGAATGATGGTCCAGATAATGCATGTTTTTTGTAGGTCATCAAGACTGGATGGTCATGACAACGTGGAAGCTTGTAGACCAACAAGACCGAAATGGTCAGGGTGGTATGGGTTTGAATTGATTTCAAAAATTGTTCAAACCAGGAAGGGTCGTGACAGTATGAGTTTTTATGGGACGTGTGGGGTGAAGATTGGAGAAAGTTTTTTTTATTTATGGACCATCAGGATCGGAATGATCAATATGGTGGGATTGCTAAAGCCAAAAGAATGACTGAAGGGGTAAGAATGAGTGAGAGTAGAGTAGGGTATTACCCTTCATCCCTTTCAAGATGAAGTGTGGGAACTTACCTCAAATTTTAAAGGCGGGAGATGGTCTTCCTCGTTGCCTTAGGTATGGTCTCCCTGGCATATTTCTACTACAAGGTAGATGAGCCTATGAGAGCCTTTTCGTCATTGGCAACTCGGATCTCCTCCCTAATAAAATTAGAGGGATGAACCCACCCATCTTGTTAGGTTGGGGGCTTGTCCAAGTTGATTATTTTATTTTTCTTATCAACCTGATTGCTCCTTTGCGGAGTTTTCACCCAGGTTGACCCCTTTTCACTTTTGCCTGTGCGTCCCATTGTAGGATTTTCACACAGCAGGGTTATCCAATTTTGCCCAAGGTGCCTTTGCAGGTTTTTCACCTTGACTGGATTATTTTGACATTTTTACCCTTAGCAAATCATGGTGTTTCATTGACTAAGTCCATTAGGCATCTCCATTTTTAGCCCATTCTCTTTTTTTTTCCATCTCTTTTTCTTTTTTTTTAGGGAATCAAGGCTTCCCTCAAGCCATATTCCAGAAGAATGAACCAAGTCAAAATTAAAGGTAATTCAACATGGGGGTTCGAGAAGAGTTGAGATACCTAACACAAGGGGGCTTTAGCTAGGTGAATGGAGAAACTGACATAAAGGGAATTTCTCAAGGGGATGAGGCCAATCCAAGTGTGGAGGGCAACTTGGCATGTGGGTCTAATCTTCAAACTGACACAAAGGGAGGTTTTAAATGGATAAGTGGAGAAACCATCATAAAGGTGTTTCCTCAGCAGGATAAGGCCAATCCAAGTGAGAAAGGTAACTTAGTCTGAGGGTCAAAATTTGAAACCTACTCAAAGGGGATTTCAAGTAAGATAAGACCAATCCAAGTATGAAAGGCAACTTGGCATGGGGGTTAGAATTTGAAACCTACTCAAAGGGGAAGAAAAAAAAAGATAAGACCAATCCAAGTATGAAAGGCAACTTGGCATGAGGGTCTGAATTTGAAACCTACTCAAATGGAGTTTCAGGTAAGATAAGACCAATCCAAGTATGAAAGGCAACTTGGCATGAGGGTCAAAATTTGAAACCTACACAAAGGGGGTTTCAAGTAAGATAAGACCAATCCAAGTGTAAAAGGCAACTTGGCATGAGGGTCAAAATTTGAAACCTACACAAAGGGGGTTTCAAGTAAGATAAGACCAATCCAAGTGTAAAAGGCAACTTGGTATGAGGGTCAAAATTTGAAACCTACTCAAAGGGGAAGAAAAAAAAAGATAAGACCAATCCAAGTATGAAAGGCAACTTGGCATTAGTGTCGGAATTTGAAACCTACTCAAAGGAAGTTTCAGGTAAGATAAGACCGATCCAAGTATGAAAGGCAACTTGGCATGAGGGTCAAAATTTGAAACCTACTCAAAGGGGGTTTCAAGTAAGATAAGACCAATCCAAGTGTAAAGGCAACTTGGCATGAAGGTCTGATGAAGGCTCAAATAGAGGTAAGAGTGATCCAAGTGTAGAAGGCAACTTGGCATGAAGGTCTAATGAAGGCTCATGAAGCTAACACAAAGGAGCTTCAATCTTGCGTAAAAAGCAAAGTTTAAGAGCCACAATGGGGCTAGTAAGGAACCACAAAGGAGCTATCCTTTTGTAAACATTTGCACTAAAGGAAGAAACAAAGTCTCAAAGGGGTGAGCATGGAGTCTCAAAGGGACTAGATTTTTAAGAAAAGCTAGCACAAATGGTAGCAATAAGAGGTCGTAGAGGGACCAATAAAGAGCCTCATAATGGCTAAGTAGGGAGCCTCAAAAGGGCTAGATTTTTAAGGGTCTACACAATGGGTAGGACTAAAATGCCACAAAGGGGCAAAGCAAAGGGGAGCCTCAAAGGGGCTGGATTCCCAAGAGTCTACACAAAGGGTAGAAGTAAAATGCCACAAAGGGGCAAAAGGGAGCCTCAAAGGGGTTGAATTCCCAAAGGTCTACACAAATGGTAGAACTAAAATGCTGCAAAGGAGCAAATGGGAACCTCAAGGGGCTGATTCCCAAGGGTCTACACAAAGGGTAAGACTGTAATGCCACAAAGGGCGAAAGGGAGCCTCAAAGAGGCTGGATTCCCAAGGGTCTACACAAAGGGTAGAATTAAAATGCCACAAAGGGGCAAAATGGGAGCTTCAAGGGGCTGGATTCCCAAGAGTCTACACAAAGGGTAGAAGCAAAATGCCACAAAGGGGCAAAAGGGAGCCTCAAGGGGGCTGTATTCCCAAGGGTCTACACAAAGGGTAGAACTAAGGTGCCACAAAGGGGTGAAGAGGAGCCTTAATGTGATGGACTTTATGGAAGGCTTGCATAGAGGGAAGAGATGGTCACAGAGGGACCAATGAGAGAGATAGCCTCAAAGGGGCTGATTTAAAGGTTTGCACAAAAGGCAAGAATGAGAGAGACTATTGAAGCCAAAGAGGCATTTACAATAGCCTCGCTGCATGAACGAGTGGTCAAGGTAGCAAGTTGAGTAGGCTACCAAGATCAGGGTGATTAGGGTAGTAGAGGTTTTAGGGCCATACGGGCCAGAATGGCCAAGATGGTAAAAGTGTTGGAAGTCATCTGAAATGGGAGGAAAGTGGTGTGTGTGTATGTGTTTGTTTTTTTTGTTGGGCCATGTGGGCTGAAAAGCCAAGGTTGGGGAATATTTTTGTAAACCACTAAAATCAGATTGATCAAGGTGGTGGGAGTTCAAAGCATCACTAAGTACGAACAGGCGTGAGTGATAGAGGCTTGTAGCACCATAATCAGAATGGTTAAAGTGGCGATGATTTTCTGAAAAATGTTATGGAAAGGAGGACATAGGGAAACAATATAAGAATGGCCCTCAGTGTGGTCAAGGCCAGGGTTTCAACCTGGAAGGGCATGCATCCGAGCATTGTAAATGACCAAGCTTAGAAGGTAGAAGTCCACTGGGGAAACACTGGTATTTGGTAGCCACATTTGTTTGAGGACTGGGGTAGAAGGTTTGGATCCTTGCCCCCGGTCAGTACGAGAGTCCGCTGTCCGGGGCTCTCGGTGAGGTGTAGCTTGTGCAGGAAACTTGCCACCAATCAGCAATGGTAAGTTAGTAGGATGACCTAAGGACTAGACCGCTGGTCAATCAGCTTGTTGGAGAGTGGCTTGGACAAGAAGGTTGCCCTTAGTTGCTTGAGCCGAGCATGGACAATGTTGATCAGCTGGCCCCTCAATTGCTAGAATTTTTCTAATGGTAGGTGTTGCTGTCTGCTAGCTATCTTCAAGTCAGACCACTGATCGGTCCAATTTATATAAGGACCTGGGCAGAGGGTCTGGAACCTTGCCCTCGGTAGGCATGAGAGTCCACTGTCTGGGACCCTAGGCATGGAGTAGCTTGAACAGGGAACTTGCCACCAGTCAGTAGAGCAAAGTGTTGGAAGAGTCGGTCGGCAGACAAACCAAATGTAAGGAAAATTTCTTTTTATGACAAGTGTTGGGGCCTACCGGCTCTCTCTGGGTAAGATGGCTGATCAATCTAGTTGAGGAATATGGGCTAAGAGCTGATCCCTCACCCGGACTGCCACCTTTATAGCCATAGTAGGTTGGCTCGTGTTTTCAAGTTTCAGAGGAGAGGGCTGCCCCCACTCCTTGTCCTGCTTGGCCATTGGTTGGCCGATCTTCTTAAGTTGGATAGAAGACTTGAGCTTCTATTGTGTAGCTAGTGCAGCAACAATGGTGCGCATGGCATGGGCCCTATCTTTGACACCCAACCACTCAAAAGTAAGAAACTGGTTGTCAAGTAGTAGATCAATGAGTTGAGCTCGTTGTGTTTGGATGAAGGCAGCCAGGAGAGTGAGATTCCAGGGGCAATGCACATTGGTAACCATCAGGTGATGGCAAGACTAATGTCTGACTCGAATCTCGAAGAGACTCTACTATTGTTGTTTTGCAGGCGCAGGCTCAAACTGCTGGTGTTTAATTTCACGGCAGGCATTTACTATTGAGTCCTCGTGGGCCGGACTGCTAGCTAGTCGGCGTGAAGAAGGAAAGGACCAACAAGGAGCTTCCCCTAATCAGCTGAGCTGGGGTAGCCTAAACTGCAGTGGAGCATCATGCATGGTACCTAGCAGTGGAAGCTATTAGGATTTCTGCCCGTAAGCCCCTCATCTGGGAATGGTGAACAACAAACCTTGATAGAGGTTGGTTCCATTGAGGAGAAGCCAAATTCAGTTAGGGACCATGGTAGAGGGTCTAGCACCTTGCCCCCAGTCAGCAAGGGGATCCATTGGATGGACTTCCTCGTGAGGAATAACTTGTGTGGAGAACATGCCGCCAATCGGCGGAGCTGGGTGCCGAAGTAGTAAGCCAACAGCTGGGCTAATTGATGTTTTCATCATGGCAAGTGGCTGCTGCCTGGTATTTATGGGCCAGACCACTGATCGGTCAGCCAGGTGAAGGGAATGACCTACGGGGAGTCTACCCACAGTCGGTTAAGTAGTGAACTTGAAAGGGTGGTCAATGAACCAAGCATTCACAAAGAATTTTCCCACGGTAGGTGGTGGCATCTGCAAGTTCTGTTCAGCTTGGACTGTTGGTCAGTCCGATGCAGGAAGGCTGGTCGAGGGCTGGTCCCTCACCCGAGTTGTTGTCTTCAGAGCTGCTGATCAGCATATGACTTCATAATTTAGAGGAGAGGACTGCCCCCTCTTCCTGGCCTCTCCAACTGCTGATTGGCCAGCCCAATGATGAGAGTATCTGACAAGAATGTTGCCCTTGATCAGCTAAGTAGAGAGCTGAAAAAGAAAATTGGCCAATGGGCTGACCAACTAAAGGTGATTCCTGGCTGGTCGGTGGTGGCACCTGCCAGTTCTCCTCATCTTGGACTGCTGATTGGTCGAATGAGGGAAGGTGGGCTGAGGGATGGTTCTTTGCCTGCGCTGCCATTTTTGGAACTGCTGTCTAGCCCCTGCTTTCAGAACTCAGAAGAGAGGATTGTTCCCCCGCTCTCCATAGCATTAGCTCATATGGGGATTTGCCCCTAGCTGGTAGAATTGAGTGCCAAGGTGATTTAGTGTCATGGCTGACTACTGATGTCTCTCTCTTTTTTAAGGCAGGTGGTTGCTGTCAAGCCCTTGTACATTGAACCACTGATCGGTTAGCTAGATGAAGGGCAAATCCGATGGAGAGGCTGCCCCCAGTTGGATAAGCTGTGGGGTCTTGTCATCTCAGACCACTGCTCAGTCTAACGAAGTATGGCAGGCTAAGGGCTGATCCCTTGCCTGTATTGTCCTTTTTGAGTCTTCTAAGTTCAGAAGGGAGGGCTGCCCCCCTCTCCATGGCCTTTCTAGCTGCTGGTTTCTTGGATTTCTTGGGGCAGGCAGAAGGTCTACACTTCCCGCTTGCATCTAGTGCATTAACATTGGGCACAACAAGGGTCCCATTGTTGTAATCTAGCCAGTCCAGAGTGAAGAACTGTCGACAAGCAGCAAGATAACAGGTTGTAGTCATCTACGCTTATCCTCCATAAGCTTAGAAGGAGTCTTTATAGGCATCGCTTGGTGGGTGTGGTCCCACGAGCAACACACGTTGTTGATGTTGAGGTGCCGAAAGGATCCTCACTCACTCATGTTCTTCCTCAGGTTGAGGGGTGTTGTAGCGTGTCGGCATGGCAGCAGGTGCAGGAACAAATGTTGTGGCAGACATAGTAGGTGCCAAGGCAGCAAGTTGAGTAGGTACTATGACTGTGGGTGTGGGTGCGGGCCCAAATTCAAGGGTGATCTGATTCACCATGAAAGTCTCACGTGGGGGAGACAACAGAACATTTTTTAGGAGCAACTTGGCGGTGTCCAGGCCAAGCTTTTGGAGATGCATTATGGAGTAGAAAGTGAGGGGTAGCATTGCCATGTCCTCAGCAGCAGGTGGTGACTCCAAGATGGTGTCGAGCCAGTCCAGGAGCAACACGATCTTTGCAAACTTGCTGAAATTGATCACCAACGTGATTGAGCTGACGCTGCATTGTCAACATAAGTTTTTAAGTAAATGACACTTTCACAAGCCGCCGCTGAACCTGTAAAAAGGTTGACTTGATTAGAGTGGTTTTAACAGGTAGTGGATGTGCACTTTCTCATATCGCTATGGCAGAGAGATGAAGGGAAAGAGAGGTCCCACCGGGCGTGCCAATTTGTGGGAACCTCGGGAATCTTTTTGATTCTTGAAATGTATTTTTTGTTTTTTGTATGTTTTGAAATATCGACATCCGAGTTTTCTAGTAAAGTAGGTGATAGAGCATAAAAAAACTAGATAGTCCGGGTGATATTAAAAGAGTATAGAACCGAGGTTCTGGTTTTGTGAAATTATTTTTGACCTCTCTCCATCGGATGGTGCCAATATCCGATGTTCATTTACATTGAGCAAACACTCGAACACCCTTGATTAACTGCCATAGAGATCTTGTTTGACGAGAGCGTGCACATCCACAACGTATAAAGAACACAAAGGGCCCCGGCCTTTCAGGCCCGATGAGATGCAAACAAGTTTGATTGGATTTTGTTTGAAGTTGTTTTATGTTTGATTTAAGAATGGATTTTGATGTGGTTTGAAATGTTGATTTCAGATTTTCATTTAACTTGGATTTAAATGTTATTTGTTTTGAGCTTGTTTGAATTGCTTGGTTTGTTTTACTTCAATTGGTTGAAGTTTATTTTATTTTTGTTTGAACTTGATATTTTAGATGTGTTTATCAATTTTGACTTGTTTAAGTTTAATTGACAATGTGTTGAGTCATTTTCATGTAATTTTCTCATGTTGGTTGGTGTTTTAATACTGATTCGGGTGTGTTCAGTATGTTTTAAATGTTTTGAAGTTTGGTTCAAATTGATTAAACTTGAATTTCATATTGTTAATGATATGAATTTGGCATGTTTTAAGATGAATTTCATATACATTAATGTTTTCTAGATGTGTTCATTTCAATTGGTTTGATTATTTGATTTGCACTTGTTGAGGAAATTGAATTCCAATGGATTAAGTGTATTGAATCAATTTTTCCAGATTGTATTAAACATGATTTTTGTTGAATGTTAAAATTTTAATGATTTGTTTTAAGCATGTTTTAAGATTAGTTTGAATGTATTTTCAGATTTAAATAAGTTAATTTCATATTTGGTTAACTCTTGTTCGGTTTGCATCACATCCGGTCTGTCGGGCTAGTGTCGATGCCCAGTCACATGCAATCAACTCGGCACTTGAGATGTTCATTGAATATTCATGCTCATGCTGGTGTACATCAGATGTGGCAGCTCATATGCCATGTTCAATGCTGTCATTGGTGCAAATGTGTGAATGTCCTTCCCTTGGTGTAAAATCCACATGATTGGGAAAATTTTGGCAGCATGCCGTCTTATTTTTCAATCGGTGTGGAATTTTACCCGTCCTACAAGGCATAGTCATTTGACTTTCCAAGTAGTGGGAAGGGTCCGTCTGCAGTGGGAAGCGTGTCCCATGCCTATGCCCGGGTCAGCGTTCCGGTGCATGCCGGATGAGCCGCCCAATGAAGCGTCCATTTGTGGACTAACTCTTTATTTAATTTTGGAATTTTGCCTTCACATTTATTTAAGTGTGTTTTTTAAATGTCCAAGGCCCAATGGGCCAGCTTCATCAGCACAATGGGCTGGTCTTCATGTCGCATGGCCTGAGAAGGCCGGCTTCATACCATGTCGGCCCGGTTGGCCCAATCTTGAGCTTCATGGGCCCTAGTGGCCTGCTTTGAGCTTCATGACCCAATGGGCCTGATTTGCACCTCCATGGCCTTATTGACCTGATTTGCACTCCATTTTTGCACCTTGACATCTTGTTGTAGCAGCGGAGTAGGTGAGCCTCAGAGGGGCTGGAATGGGTTGGCTAAGGTGCTGTTTAGGTGGGCTTTTGGTAGGACTGCACAAGGGGCAGGTTTAGGTGTGAACTAGGACTGGTTTAGGAATGCACAAAGGGCATTTTGACATGTATAAATCAGGGCCACCCGGCTTAACACTTGCCCCGTCCGGCGGATTCCAAGAGGCCCAGGCTATCACCCCTCCTTCCACACATCAAAGAGGATGTTTGGTTTGTTTGGGGGTGCTGTAGAAGCTGTATTGGGTGTGTTGCACATAGGGCAAACTAGGTGACCATCAAAGGGGCCTGACATGGGTGCTCACAAGGGGGCAGAACTTGGGCCAGCAAGGGGGCCTGTTTTGCATGCCATTCGGGGCCTGATTGGGAAAGGCAGGAGGTGCATGTCCAAGTGACCATCAGTGGGGTCAAACCAAGCATTATAGTATAAGGTTTAGAGGCCAACATGGAGGGCCAAAAGGGTGCACAAAGGGGCTGGTTCAGAGGCCTGTTTTAAGGGGCAGCAAGGGGCTGTTTTTTGTGATGGCCAAATAGAGGGTACACTTGGGGCTTTCTGTAGACAAACGTGAAGGGCACTCAAAGGGGGCTGAATGGGCATTACTCAGAGGGTATTCCACCATGGAGAGGGGTAGAGAAGAGAAGGGGAAGAGTTGAATTAAAAGGCTACATCGGAACACACTTTTTCAACTCACCGGTTTTTTTTTCTTCTCTCTTGCACTGCAGGTGGTGTTGAAGATGTTGGGCTGAAGGTGACACCAAACCCTTATTCTCTTGCTGTTGGATGAGAAAAGGGGGTCTTCTCCTTGATTATGTTTATGGATGGAGCAAAAGAATGAAGAGAGGTTTCTGCACTTGCTGAAGTTGGCACACCAATCAAGTGGGCTGGTTGCACCTGCTGCTGGCGCGCCTGCTGGAGGGAGGCCTTTTCTCCTTATTCTTATTCACTTGGAACACTACAAGGGGGCTGGAGATGTTGCTGACTTGCTGATGAAGACGTCCAAGCACAGATAAGCTGTCTTGGAGCAGGGTAGAGGGAGGAGAGGCAGGGCTTCCACAGGGTGATCAGCTTGTCCTGCACATGGCCAGCTGAGGGGGCTTTTATAGGGGCTGAGGGGCGCCATCTCCAGGAGGAGATAAGGCTGGAGGTTGTTGAGAGGAGATAAGGATAACTCTAGGGAGGTTGAGGATGATAAGGATAACTCAAGGGAGGTTGTTGAGGTGATTGTGCGCCAACAAGAAAGAGAGGGAGAGAAGGGTGCGCACCCTCTCCTACTTTCAAGGAGATGTGCGCACATGACATGTGGCAAGAATGCTGGTTCGACCAAGGCTTGGATGAGGATAAGCTTTGTTAGTTTTAGGATTAGTTAGGATGAAGATAAACCAAGGGAGTGGTTTAGGGTGATAAGGATAAGCCATGGGAAGTTGAGGTGGTTGAGGATGAGATAAAGATAAACCAAAGAGAGATGGAGAGAGTTGGTAAAGCCTTGCGCACCCTCCCCTACTTTCTAGGGCTGTTTGCGCACACATAAGATGAGGGAGGATGGTAGGTTCGGCCATGAAAGGTTGGGTTAGCCCATCTTGGGTTAGGTTTTACCCTGGTTTAATCAGAGTGCTCCCGATCCAACGGCTAGCATTAATTCCAGCCAAAACCAATTAAAATAAATCCAAAATTGACTTCAAAAAAATTCATATCATACCCTGATGGCCATTGATCTTATGATCCATCCTTATGTGTGGTTGAGATCACATGAATTGTAACGGATCTCCTGATTTAGCTAGTTTCTCTGATCAGTGCGATCTCGGCCGTCGATAATGCCGAAAACTGTATCTGAGTGCAATTACCTTCTCCCATTGGCCAAATTTATTTTTCATGCATCAATATTCATGAGATAAAAGTTTTGGGTCATGAAAATTGAAATTTTCAGCCCATGGGTCGATCCAGAGCTAATCGGACCATTATGCCCCTGGTGCGAGAATATACGGCTTTCTGTCCGGATTTGCTCTTTCTTGCATATCTCTTCATCCGGGGGTCGGATTTTCGATCCGTTTCGAGAGTTGTCTAGCTCTATCTATCCTTGACAATGTGGTAAAGTTGGAATTCCATGTTAGAGTTCCAATTTGTCCCAAAGTGTCAGGGGCAAAATGGTCATTTCGGCCTTCCGATGTCCTTTTTTCATGTTTTGGGCACCGTTGCGAAGCTCTTGATCGGGGCTATGTAATGAACACATTATCTTGGCCATTTGTAGAATGTAAGGCCATGCCAAGGCATTTCCAAAGCCTGTTTACATCATCTATTCACGAATTTTCCGAATCTGGGTCAGATTTTCTGCACCGGCTTCGGCATTGCCGAAACTTGTATCAAGTAAGCTAAGCGAAAAAGTTTGATGCCAACAGACATTTTTTTTGATCTTTTTGAGAAGTACTAAACATAAAGACATAAGGAGTTTGGTTGGTTGTGGTTTCTGGTGCGGGCTGGGATATTGATAGGGAAGGGAACAAATCGAACAAAGATGGGTAAAGAGAGCATCCATCCTTGCTGCCTGGAAAACTTGTTGGGAACGAGTTTGTTAGATCCATGGAGATGACAAGGGGTGAACGCCCCTGATTTTGATTGCCAAAAGGCTTGTTGTGGAATGATTCGTCACTTGACCCTTCTTCAGAGAATAACCATGATATGTCGAGATACGGCTCATCCTCTAGGCTGTCAACCTTCTTCCTCTTTGTGCGTTCTTGTGGTTCTTGTTCTTCAATCATCTGTATGGTCTCCCTTTTGTCAAAGAACTTGTGCAGACACCCCTTGAAGTATTTTTGACTGATCTTTTGGCCATTATCGCATGTCCCATCGTATCCTATCCCATTTCTTGATGTTATCTTTACTAGCTGGATGGGTTCTATGATACATTGAAATTCTCTTCCCAGTCCTTGGCCTTCTTGATATCCCAGATTTTCCATTATACGCCACCCGAGGATCTTGGTATCATCTTTCTTTCTTTTCCAAACTTGCCTGGGCTGCCTTCCATCCCTTGGCAGATCGAGGATTGTGAAGACCGGTTGATTTGGCAAGCCAGGAGGGAGAGTAACCATGCAATCCATAGGCATACTTACCACCTTAACGACTTGGCCCTTGAAGGGAAATTTGATGCACTGGTGATTGGTTGAAGCTACGGCCTCTAATGCCTCAAGGTAAGGCCTTCCCAAGATAGCTTTGTAAGTTGGGCCCATGTCCAAGATGTGGAAGTCGACAGTAACAACTCGGGGTCCGAGTTTGACTTCAAGTGTAACCATGCCATGGGCGGGCCTCTTGGAATTGTCATATGCTGTTACGGTGATTTGTGATGGCCGAATATCATCTTCTGGGATTCCACACAATTGTAGCGTTTCTGGTGGCAAGACATTGATGGATGCACCGATATCAACTAGGCAAGACTTGATATCTTTTTCGTTAATGTTGACAGTGATACAAAGTGCATATTTTCTTACTTCTTGTTTGGCCAACTCTTCTTTGGTAAAAGTGAGGGCGGGGGTGTTCACTTCTCGGGGTCAAGACTGATGCAATCTTCTCAGGGGGGAGAGTTTCATTTGACCATTACTCGTTGTAGATATTGTTGAAGAACTTCCTAATGAACCTTGGACCTTTTGATCAGCTGTAGAATGGAAATCCATGCGGGGGTTTTGTTGAGGTGTTTCAGCAAGTCGTAAGATGTCCCTGGCACTGGTTCTTCCAGGTGTTCTTCTTCTTCTTCTTGTGATCGGTCCGGTTGACCGGTCTGGGGAAAAATCCTTTGAAACATGCACCCGCTTCTAAGCACCGTGGCGAGCTGAGGGGCTATGGTTGGTGTAGTAGAGGTGGTTAGAGGGTTTGGTCAGATGATGGGAGGCCTAGGTAGGGGCGTAGTGATGATAGTTCGGGTCGTAGGGATGTGGGTAGGTTGTGGTGGCATGGTTGTACGAGGTAGTATGATGATGGGTCCTAATGGTGATGTTGTTTGTGGTGGCTCGACCGGGCGGATCAAGGTCCTACCCGGTTGGAGTTGTATGGCTGGTGGCGTTACGGTTGGTCATGACAAAGTGCGGATGATTGGTGGTTGGTTTCTTCTGGTGGGTATAGCTCGTGGTATGAAGTGAACGGTTCGGTTAACGTGGTTTGGAGGGTTAATGTTCATGAAAGAAGCCGGTCCCTCAATTTGCCAATTTTGGCCTCTATCGCGGGGTTCATCGGTGGATGTCAGAATGGGATTAACCCTCTGATTTTCTGGTGCTATCGCGGGTGCATGCGTGGGTAGAGGGTTCTGAATGATCCCCAGACCGGATTCCTGTTGTTGTTGTTGGATTGGTGTCTGCTGCTGCTGCTGCTGAGGTTGGTTCTTTACCACTTTGATGTATTCACCCATTTGACCCCAGTCAATACTTCCCTGCTCGTGGAGGTCATGGATATAATCCTTAAATTGAAAGCAATTCTCCACCGTGTGCCCTGGGTATTTGTGATACAAGCAGCATGTATCTGTATTGGCATTTTGTGGCCACTCCAGCTTTTCTCTTGGCAATGAAATCTGCCCTGCCGCCATAAGAGCATTGAAAATGTCTGTGAGAGAGTACGGTAATGGCGGGTAATGGTTTGTTCTAGGCCCTGTTCTTCGTGGCACATAGGCGGCTGGGGAAGGTGCCTAGTTATTGGCGGTTGGTTGGCGGGGTGGTTGAGGTGCAAAGGTTTGCACGGCCAATTGCCGTGATTGCTGGTGGACTGGTGTCTGCGTTGTTTGTTGGGGATACTGGTTTGGTGTTTGGTGATGGAAAGGTTGGGGTTGGATCTGAGGGCGAGGTGCCGGTTGAGTTTGGCGAGGGTTTCTTTACTGCGGATTTTTGTACTACTGTTGGTGGTTGTTGGGTGGGTTTCCTATGATGTTGACGTGTTCGTTGGTTACCACGCCTTCGGTTACGGGCCCAATGGTGGTTGTGGTTCTCTTTTTGGTGACTCGGGGCCTAGGGTCGAAGAGGTTCATGATGGGAGAGTCTCGGAGTTGGGTTTGGATGTACCGTGCTCTCTCATAGAGTTCGCTCATGGTGACAGGGTGATGCAATGCCAATACGTTCTTCAGAGCTGGAGTGGCGTTAGTGATGATCATTTTGACTTGTTCTGATTCTGACAGTGCATTCGTCAGCCTTTCTGCCATTGCTCTCCATCTATTAGCATATCTTATGAAATCCTCATCATTTCTCATCTTCTCGGCCATGAGATCCGTGATTGAATATGTAGGGCCGACTCGATCTTGGTATCTTTGCAAAATTTTTCTTTGACGGTATCAAAGTTGCTGGCTTCCAAAGGGTCAAATGAATAAAACCATTCTAACATGGAGCCCTCTAATGATCTCCTAAATAGGTATGCCCACCTTCGGATTGTTTTGCCACATGACAAACTCATAAAGGAAATCTTTGATGTGAATGAAAGAATTCCCATTTCCGTTATACTGGTGGTAAATGGGCATTTCAGAAGGAGGAAGATGGAACACGGGGAGAGAGAGAAGGGATATCTTGGGGAGAGCTTGTGTGTCGATCAATCGCTTGAGCTCCCGATATTGTTCATCCATTCTGTTGATTTTTTTAAGCACAGTTTGATCAACAGAGGATTCTCGGACGAGAGGAGGGGGGAGGATAGACGCTTGATTTGCCGGCATGGCCATTGGATAGGCTGAAGCGGCCGGGCAAGGAGGGTGTATTGGGTGGTGCACTTGTGGACGGGCTTGATTAAAATGTGCAGAGGAGTGCACCGGCGGCCTGAGCGGTGTGGTGTTATTTGGGTCCGGGTGGTTCAAGATGGCCACCGGATGGGGTGAGTTCGGAATCAAGGGTCAGTTGTGAGAATGGCCCGGTATACTGGTGCACCGGGTTGGTCAGTTGCTAATTGGGGGGTAGAAGTGTGGTGGCCACCTTCGGCATGGGTGTGATTGATAGGAGATTTTCCCTTCATGATGGCCTCAATGGCTTGTAATTGAGTTGGGTCGGCATGAGCGAATGCCTCCCACAGAGAATCCGGATGGAGTCGGGGTGAACTGGTTTCAGGAAGAATTTCGAGCTCGTTAACGGCACATACGGCATCCGGGTGGAGGTAGAATTGATCATACTCCAACTGCAGTGGCTCGTATCCTTGGTCTGTCATTCTGATGACTCGCCCTGACCTTAAGTTCATAAACACAAGGGAAAGATGACAAAAAACACAAGAGTCCTCTTTCTTTTAGTTTTCATATTTTCCCTCCTTTTTGTTTTTTTGATTTTGATTTTTGTTTGAACAAACAAGTTATCAAGCAAATTAACCTCAAGCAAAGATTTTTTTTGGTTTTTGTGTTAAGTGTTTTCAAATTTTTGTTTTGGTTTTCAGTTTTGATTTGCAAACAAGTAATGGCATAGACTTAAAATGATTACCGCAATTTTTTTGTGTTTCAACCTTAAATTAGTGGCTAGTTAAGAGAAATAATATCCACTCAAATAAATGGGTAGGACCCTATGCTCTCACAACGCTGAGCAATCTAAGGTTGTCACTCTTTTCACAACGATAGGTGATAGGTACTCCGGGTTTTGGGATAAAAGGTACAACCAGCCCGATCAGTGAAGAGGGAATCCTTCACGTCTGGGGACTTACGGAGCTCTTGATGGAAGCTACCCGGTCCTTCCGAGAGGGAATCCCCGGAGGAGGAGTTGGCAACCACCAAGAGGGGTGTTTGGGTGTTTAGGGCTTTGGGAGAAGAGAGCCTCATGTAGACACGTCAAATTCGCCTAATTCAGAGCATAAAACTCATGTTTTATGGGGTAACATGTATGATTAACCTTAGAATGATGCCGGGTTCTTTAAAGTTGATTTGGAGCTTCGCCGAATGAAATCGGATGTTTTTCGAAGTTTTCCGCAAAAAGCCGTAATTTCTGAGAGAAAGCCACACGTAAATTGTGTAAACATGGAAATTGACTGAATGACCAATACCTAATGATCATGCATTGAAGGTTATGGTCATATTCACGCCCCGGACAAGTTTTGGTGCATACCGTGCCTTTCCGGTTTGCCGTCGGAATCATTTTGACCTGTATCGGATCTTCTGTTCACTGCCCTAAATTCCGGATAAAATTCTGAAGTTTTGTAGGGTGTGATGGCTGATTCGATTCTATATAAAGCTTCTTCGGCCTGTTATCTTTCCAACGTAACAAACAGCGTCGAATTCCGAGTTCGGGAGTGTTCGCAATGGCTTTCGGAAGAAGGACGCGCAAAAATAGTCCCATGCGCCCGGACCCAGGGCACGTGCCCATGCGCCCTACCAGTGAGGCACGTGACCTTGTGCCCTCACTTGAGGGCACATGCGCCCTACCCTTGAGGCACGAGGGAACCAGTTTTTTACCGGGACTCTACCGCTGAACGGATAGACCGGATAAGGTCGAATTTTTCGGGAAAAGTGCCATGCGCCCCCACTGGGAGGCACATGCGCCCCTCAGTGGGGTGCATGCGCCCTGGGGTAGGGCGCAAGGTGGCCTATTTTTTAGTCTTGATCGCGCCATTCGTTCTCCTATAAATTGACTCTGATTCTGGTCCTTCCAAAGGCATGAGCATGACCCCCCAGGCATCTCAAGACGTCCAACCACCCTCCTGCATTGATTTTGTGATTTTTAGAGAGAGAATTTTGAGTTTTTAGAGAGAGAAAAGTCGGTTCAAGAGAGAGGAAGACTAGTCTGCAGGTGATCTGCCAGGTCTCTTTTCTTCAGCCTCTACAGCAGCGTGTGGACATCTTCTTGCCGACCTTTCTTCATCAAAGTTCTTCCTCTCCAAGTCTTCTTCACTTTTCAATTGACGGCACTTGATTCCGAGGTCGGGGCTGGTCGTGACGAGCACAGAAGCAAAGTCGCACCTGGCAGATAAAGAAGAAGACTTGGAGGACCTGTGCTTATCTTTGACTCGTCTGTTCTCAAGTGCGGAAGAGCACCAGGAACCACTCAAGGGAAGACCAATCTTGGATCATCTAGTTAAGCATGTTACCCAATTCAAAACCATTCCACGAGGCCCAAATACAACAATCCCATATTTGAACCTCGTACCATTGTTTCTAGATATTTTGGATGGGCTTCAGAGCTCACTTACCCACTTTGGGCCCATGTGCCCTCTTCAACCTTCCACTCTTACTGGGCCAGCTTGCCCATTTACTTCCCTCATCAACTTCAGAACTGAGGGCTTTTCCCAACATGGGCTCACATGCCATTTATTTCTGAAATCGGGTCCACGTACCCATTTACTTTTTTCATCAGTTTTGGACCCATGTGTCCACTTTCTGTTACCATTGGACCCACGAGCTCCTTTTTCCCCTTTATCCTTAAATTTTTCTTTCTATTAATTCAGTCAGTTTCTAGCAAATCCTGAGTCATGCTGACTCATTCTATCTTTTTACTTGAAATTCCCAAAAAAAACCGTCTTCTCTGAAACTCACATTTCCATTGAGGAGACATCTCTACTCATCCCAGAGGGCGCTCCCAATCAGGGATCCCTCTTTTCTGATTCATTGATCGATTTACTCGATCCTCCCTCCACTATAAATACCACCTTTCCAGCTTTGTCTTCAGTAGGTCAGGTTATGTTAGGAAATAGGAAAGTCACGGGTAAACGAGTTCCAAATAGGTATCTGCAACAATTAGCACAGAAATGTGTAAAGTGTGCAAGGCTGCCAAACTTTCTATAGAATACCATCCGGCTAGATGAAATCTGGTATGAGGATGAGCATAACATAGATCATACTCTGGGAGTATATGAGGTCGTGTCAGAGAAGGATCCTGAATTTGAGGATGAAATTGAGGACTTGGCCAATGCATATGCATCTGGACTTAGAAGATTTGAAGAACCATCAGCCACAGAGAATGAACCAACTATGGAACTGAATTTAGGAACCCTGGAAGATCCTAAGACTATCCTCATCAGTGCAAACCTCACTTCCTCAGAAGAACAACGTTTGATCAAAGTGTTGGAAAATTATAAGGACATTCGCATGGACATATGAAGACATGCCGGGATTAGATAATTCATTGGTTGAACATAGATTAACCTTGAAACCTGGAACTACCCCGGTTAAACAAAAGCTCAGGAGGTTCCACCCTGATATTGCACTCAAAATGAAAGAAGAGGTCGACAAACTACACCAAGCAAAATTTATTAAAGTTTTCCTGTATCCGCAATGGGTGGCTAACATAGTCCCTGTTATGAAGAAGGATGAACGAGTTCGGATTTGTATAGATTTCAGGGACTTGAACCGAGCGTGTCCTAAGGATGATTTTCCTTTACCTCATATCGATGTTTTGGTTGATAACACAGCTGGATTTGAAAGGCTTTCATTTATGGATGGCTATGCTGGATACAATCAGATCCGGTTAGCTGAGGAGGACCAAGAGAAGACCTCGTTCACTACACTTTGGGGAACATATTGCTATGTTGTCATGCCCTTTTAGTTAAAGAATGCTGGTGCTACATATCAGAGGGCTATGATGGCTATCTTTCATGACATGATGCACACCCTTGTAGAGGTGTATGTGGTTGATTTGGTTATCAAGTCCAAGAGTCGGGAAGATCATTCTGAAGTGCTAAGGAAAGTCTTGCAACGAGCTAGAGAATATAAGCTGAAAATGAACCCTAAGAAGTTCACATTTGGAGTTTCATCAGGAAAACTACTAGGGTTCATAGTAAGCAAAAGGGGCATAGAGATCAACCCAAACAAGGCCAAGGCAATCATTGGTATGCCTCCCCCAAAGAATATGAAGGAGCTTCGAGGATTGATTGGGAGGCTACAATTTGTCCGCCGGTTTATCTCACAGCATTCCCAAAGGTGTAAACCTTTCTATGAGTTAACCAAGGCGGGGGCCGAGTTTAAATGGGATTCGAAGTGCCAGGAGGCGTTTGATGGGTTGAAAACATACCTGGCGAGTCCCCGTGAACTTAGACCACCAATTCCCAACAAGCCCTTGGTCCTCTACATTTCGGTTCTTGAGAACTCTCTTGGGGCAGTCCTTGCACAAGTTGATGAAGAGGGGAAAGAACGAGCTACTTATTACTTATCTAAGATGTTTGATGCTTGTGAGTTGAAGTACACTGTGGTAGAAAAGACCTATGCTGCTCTTGTTTGGGTGGTTCAGAAACTCAAACATTATTTTCTTGCTCACCAAGTCAAGTTCATTGCTCGTATCAATCCTATTACGTTTCTGTTAGAGAAGACAGTCTTGACTGATCGGTTAGGGCAATGGCAGAGTTTCTTATCCCAATTTCATATCACTTATGTCCCACAGAAGGCAATCAAGGGCTATGCTATCGCTGAACACCTTGCCCATCATCCCATACCCATCTTTGACCCAGTCCGGTCGGAGTTCCCAGATGATGAACTAATGTCAGTCCGATCTTCCAATCTTTAGACATTAAATTTTGACGGGGCTCTAAACTCTCATGGTAGAGGGATAGGTATTGTTCTTCTGTCACCTGAAGGTGTCACACCATTCCACAGGCTTTTCAGCTTAACTTTCCAGCAACCAACAACACAGCTGAGTATGAAGCCTTGCTGGCCGGGCTGGAGGCCGCTTATTTCCATGGTGCTACCGAACTAAGGGTGATAGGTGATAGTCAATTGATCCTACGTCAAGTCCTATCCAAATACCGAACTTCCCATCCAAACCTCAAACCCTACCAGGAGCTCACCACCTGTTACATCAAGCTATTCTTGAAACTCACCTTTGTCTATGTCCCCCGTTCTCAGAATATCATCGCCGATGCCTTAGCTTCACTAGCTTCATCTTTATCTGTCCCGCTAGGCAGGCAAATGCGGACTATCCACATCTGTAAGAGGACAATTCCAGCAATTGAGGATGGACGTTTTCTGAAGGTTAAGGAGAGGTTCAATAGAAAGGAATACTTGGAATATAAAGAAGAAATCTCCTTAATTGAGTTGGAAGAATTAGAAGAAGGTGAGAGACCGTGGTATGACGAGATTGCGAGGTATTGCCAAGATCAGTCATACCCGCCTAGATCAACCACCAAAGAAAAGAAGGCAATTAAAAGAGTATCCCAGAGGTATACAATCCTAGGAGGAGTGCTCTACAAGAGAAGCCTAAGTGGAATTTTACTCAGGTGTCTTGATGAAGAAGAAGCCGAGTTGGTGCTGAAGGAAGCACATTCTGGAGTTTGTGGTGGTCATGTGAATGCCCAAGCCCTTGCTAATAAAATCATCTGACAAAGGTATTATTGGCCAACTCTAGAAGAAGATTGCTCCATCTTTGTCCGGCATTGTCATTCATGTCAACTCCATGCCGACAAGATTCACTCTCCCGCATCTTCCCTTCATCCAATTCATGCCCCATGGCCTTTTGCCATGTGGGCTTTTGATATCATTGGCCCCTTGAGTGACCTCAACTCTGAAATGCGCTCAAAATCATTCATTTTGACAGCAACGGAGTACTTCACAAAGTGGGCGGAAGCAGAAGCATTCGTGCAGATTAAAGCGTCAACAGTCTGCTCCTTCATCAAGCGCAACATCCTGGCAAGGTTCGAGATCCCCAGCGACATCATCACTGATAATGGGCCATAATTTCTCTCTTAAGATCTGTGTGATCTTTGCAACAGGTATCACATTTCATTGCATCATTCATCACCATACTATCCTCAAGGCAATGGTCAAGCAGAAGCCACCAACAAAACCTTAATCAAAATCATCAAGAAATCTTGTAAGTCTAGCAAATTTACCAACTGGCCTGATAAGCTTGTAGATGCTCTATGGGCTTATCGTACTTCTGTAAGGACTCCTACTGGACAAACCCCGTATGCTTTGGCAAATGGGATGGAAGCAGTGGTCCCTTACGAAGTATTACTTCCATCTCTCTGAGTTCAGCTTGACAGGGATATTCCTATTGATGAGAGACGAGAATCTCTCCTTGCACAGCTTGAACTCTTGGATGAAAGAAGGCTAGCCGCCGCCGAGCATGCCCGGACTTATCAGAATAGACTCAAAATGTTTTATCAAAAGAGGGTGGTCAAGAGAAAGTTCGAAATCGGTGAGATGGTAGTCAAACGCATATTCGTTAAGCCAGGGGGTCCCCGCTCCAAGTTGAAACATAACTGGGAAGGGTCTTTTGTAATCACTGAAAAGTATCCTGGCAATGGCATATGAATTGACTAATGCAGATGGAGAAAAATTGAATCATCCTTGGAATGGAGTTTACTTTAAAAAGTACTTTCCATAAAAATGGAGAAACCGCTGGTATAATCTCAAGTCATCGATCCTAGGTTGTTCGTGAGAAGTCAAGGGTAGGTACCATCCAACACACACAACACCTCCCGATCCTAGAATCCAGACAACCTGACACTTGCGAAAGGCAAGGCAGAAATCTAGAAACGGAAGGAGTACCCTTACCCTATTCTCTTCTACTCGGTCCAAGATAGGGAGAGAAGATTAGAGAGGGGTAGTATCAAAAACACTCGCCACTCTTGTAGGAGGCCGTCTCGAAGGGTGCAAAAGGGTGCCAAAAGATGGGCAATGAACCCCTCAGGTTAGAAAAGGAGAAAATGATCAACCTGTCTGAATGAGTACCTAGAATGATAGTCAAGGCAAAAGGCATTAAAAGATGGGCAATGTCCCCACGGGTCAAAAACCTGTCCAAATATGTGTCACATAGAAAAGAGCAAAAAAAAAAGGAAAGACTCAAAGAGGCCGAACCCCAATGGGTAATTTGAGTGAGAGTAGAGAAATCCCTCTCAACATCTTCAAACTCTATCAAGGACTTCCTCTATACTCTTCCTCCTTAAACCCCTTGGGTAGGGTAAACCAACCAAATCCAGGTGGAATCCAAGCCGATCAAAGGAAGAACGTTAGAAGGATTTTAGGTAGGGAACTTTATTTTTGCACGTTGCATCTACCACTTGAGTCTTGACAAACCCCAAAGACCGATGAATTGTCTCAAATACCAGCATTTTCTCCACAAAAAAGTGAATATTTCCAAAATCCAAAAAAATTGAATATTTTAAAAATCCAAAAAAATGATGAATATTTCAAATTAAAAAAATACATATTTCAAAAATCTAAAAAAAATTGAATAATTTTGAAAATAAAAAAATGAATGTTTTCAGGAAAATCCAAAAAAAATGCTCAGTCATAATCATTGCCTTAGTTGCATCCATGTTTATTTGATTGTCATGCATATTTCCATTCCTGTATTGCATATCCATTTTTTTACTTTAATTACCTTGTTAAAAAGGCTCTTCCCTTTGACCTAAGTCAAAGTTGACCGTAATAGGCAAAAGGATGAGTCACGGTGAAGATCTAATCCCCTTTCTATCAAGTGTTTCAAGCATTTCAATGTAGGAGAGGAGAGGATTCACACCACGGAAGGTAAGTTCTCTCAACCCTCACCCCTCCATTTCATTTTGGTCATTTATTTTATTCCACCTTGTTAAGAAGGCTCCTCCCTTTGACTCAAAATCAAGGCAATCGGTATACAAGCAAAGGGATGAGTCATGATGAAGATTTAATCATCTTTGTTAAGTGTTTTCAGAAGCTGAAGAAGCAAAAGAGAAGGGCCATCAGGCAACCATTTAAGCCCCAACAGGTGAATTGGTGAGATCGGTGTTCCCCAAGGAATGTCATGCCAACCTTGTGGCGAAAAGAGAGGAAGCGTTACCTATCGTGGTGTTGTATTCCGTCAGAAGGCAAGACAAGGATGGACCAGAGATGCTGATGAATCAGACGATCGATAGACCACACCTGAAGACTTCATTCAAATCCACATTCTCATAAATCTCACATCATCACCATCACTTCATTTTTGTACTTCACATCACTCCTACCATTTATCATTTAGTTATGTTAGGTCCATTTGATACGTATTATATGCATTAATGTTGAAGACCTTGAGAGTGAAAATGATTGGGCCCGAGGTCCCCTTCAACAAAATCTATGACGGCATGGTCATTTCTTCACACTCACGGATAAGCCAAAATTGAACATTGGAGGGACGATGGTTCCTAATCAGGTGTCTTGACCTCCAATAGACAATATATATCTTCAACTATTTTCTACATAATTTTCTATGTTTTCACATTCATCTCCTTTTCATTCTTCATCATTACTAATTTTATCCCTTCATGTTTTATTCCTTTCTTTTTATTCCACCATGTTTTATTCTTTCCTTTCTTTTATCCCATCGTGTCTTTTATTTTATCTCACCATGGCAATTGTCATGCCATTATTTCTTCTTTCCCATCATTCTATGTTAGTCCCACCATTATCTTTCAATCCCACTATGGCTTAAGTCTGTTTTGTCGTTTTCCGAATACTCGGTTTTTTGCCACAGCATGATTCATGGTTTTCATGATACCCGAGCAATTTTTTTATGCTTTAACGAACCCTTTTAGAACTTGAGGTTATTCCACACATAATTAAACTGAGTATTTTGGAGAAACTTGAATGAACTTGAGATTCCAAATATGATGGATTGGTATTCTTTTCATTTTGAGATCAATCTCTTTTAAAACTTTAGCCCATCACAGTACAAGAACACCGCAAAAGTTCGGGTTGCTGGCTGATGATGAACCTACGAATTCGAGGACTCCTCATCACGCTGAGGGTTGGCTACATCCTTTATAAATTTTCCATCTCTCGTGCCAATGGCATGTCTTTTACCAGTCAATTATATGAGGTTTTGATAGAACATGAAAGCAATCTAGAATACTCAGAGAGATTCATTTTGCTGGATCGGGTAGATAAGCGTGTCTATATCTACACCTTGATGCCACCTTTTCAGTCCATCACCATTCCATTCCGCTACATTCATCTACGCTCACTTGCATTCCATTACAGTTCACTCCGAATCACTCCGCTTCATTACATGCCATTCCCTTACAAAGCCGACATCAAGGCAAGGCAAGCTGTAGACACGCCAAATTCGCCTAATTCAGACCATAAACTCATGTTTTATGGGGTAACATTTATGATTGACCATAGAATGATTCCGGGTTCTTTAAAGTTGATTTGGAGCTTCGCCGAATGAAATCGGATGTTTTCCGAAGTTTTCCGCAAAAAGCCATAATTTCCGAGCAAAAGTCACACGTAAATCGTGTAAACATGGAAATTGACTGAATGACCAATACATAATGATCATGCATTGAAGGTTATGGTCATATTCACACCCCGGACAAGTTTTGTTGCATACCGTGCCTTTCCGATTTGCCGTCGGAGTCATTTTGACCTGTATCGGATCTTCTGTTCATTGCCATAAATTCCAGACAAAATTATGAAGTTTTGGAGGGTGTAATGGCTGATCCGATGCTACAGAATCTTCTTCGGCCTGTTATCTTTCCAACGCAACAAACGGCGTCGAATTCTGAGTTCGGGAGTGTTAGCAATGGCTTCCGGAAGAAGGACGCGCAAAAACAGTCCCATGCGCCCGGGTCCCTTGTCACATGCGCCCAGGACCCTGGGCACGTGCCCATGCGCCCTACCAGTGAGGCACGTGATCTTGTGCCCTCACTTGAGGGCACATGCGCCCTACCCTTGAGGCACGAGGGAACCAGTTTTTCACCGGGACTCTACCACTAAACGGATCGACCGGATAAGGTCAAATTTTTCGGGAAAAGTGCCATGCACCCCCACTGGGAGGCACATGCGCCCCTCAGTGGGGTGCATGCACCCTGGGGTAGGGCGCAAGGTGGCCTATTTTTTAGTCTTGATCGCGCCATTCGTTCTCCTATAAATTGACTCTGATTCTGGTCGTTCCGAAGGCATGAGCATGACCCCCCAGGCATCTCAAGACATCCAACCACCCTCCTGCATTGATTTTGTGATTTTTAGAGAGAGAATTTCGAGTTTTTAGAGAGAGAAAAGTCGTTTCAAGAGAGAGGAAGACTAGTCTGTAGGTGATCTGCCAGGTCTCTCTTCTTTAGCCTCTACAGCAGCGTGTGGACGTCTGCTGCCCGAGCTCTCTTCATAAAAGTTCTTCTCCAAGTCTTCTTCAGTTTTCAATTGGCGGCACTTAATTTCGAGGTCAAGGCTGGTCGTGACGAGCACAGAAGCAAAGTCGCGCCTGGCAGATCCTGGACTGCTGCTCGGCTTTTTCGAGAACACAGATTTGGCCATATCTCTCTCTATTGAACTCAGAATCTTTCTGTTCCTTTTCCTATCTCTTTTTTTAGTGATTCTCCATCCTCCTATCAAATTTTTTACATTTTTTGAATTATTTTTAGTCTGTTTATCCGAAAATAGAAAAAGAGGGGTTAGAGATAACCCGAATCTGGTCAGTTTCTAGTCAGTTGTGTGTTTCATGTTATTCTCTTTACATATACTCAACTTTGTTTAGTTCTAATAGTCTTTTCACTTGTTTATTTGTCTAGTTTCATAGAAGATCAAGCACCCACGTGTTGAGGACTCTTCTTCATCGGCCGGCCGAAGAAGGAGAAGCTTTAACCCACATTCTTCACGCTAAGGTACACACGGTCAATTTTATTTCATAAATCGGAACCCACGGTTCCTGGCGACCACATGTCTTAATTTTCTACTTCTCACCCTCCTCCCACATGACCTGAACCGTCTCTTTGGTTATCGAGCGACGCCAAGGGATGAAAGTTCGGGGATCAATGTGAGTGTGGGACCGAGGTGAGAGTTGCTTTCCGTGCTTTATTCCTTTCTTTTCTCATCCCCTCTTGAGGTGACGATCTGGATTCACGTACTTCCCTGAAAAGGAGAGGACCCTGTCGAATTTTTAGAGTCGACACCTCCCTTCTCGGATGACCTAAAGGAGTCAAAGAAACCCCAATGCAAACTAAATGCAAGTGAGATATCAAGGAGTGAGAGGCAAACAAGAGAAAAGTAAAAGCATGCAAAGATCAATAGAGTATTGGAAAACAAGTAAACAAGACAATGATGTAAAATCAAACGAGGATGAAAGCAAGTACTAATTCAACTAAAGATGCTTTAGAAAAGAAATTAGACTTTTTAAAGAAGATAAACAAAGATGATTAGCAAGATAACCCTTAAGATGCAAAGTCGAAGCAAGTCGATAAAGCAAGTCTAAAAATTATATTGTGCTTTTCTTTTAAAAGAGAAGGACCAACGGAAAGCAAGTAAACCAAAAGAAACTAAATGATGCTCAAGGGAAGCAAGTAAACAAGCAAGCAAGTAAATAGGAATGCTAAGAAGATGTAATAACTCAAGCAAGAGCCAAAGTAAGGATGGGCATGTTGGACATTCTTTTAAAAAGATGAGAAGAGCTCACTAAAGCAAGAGTAGTCCCACCGTGGTTGCCAAAAGGTGTAGGCACCCGGATGAGCCGGTGGTTCGAGTAAAAGTGTGCGTGTGGGTGTGTGTGTGTGCTCGCCAGGAGCCAAAGACTCCAAAGTGTGAATAAATGTAAAGCAAATAGGATGAAAAACAATCTTGACCATCGTACCTTTGTGAATGGAAAAGGGGGAGATTGTTAGGTTCTAACTTCTCCTCTCTCGGCTGACCGAAAGAGGAGAGCTTGAGTGAGCTCTTTCACTTCCAATCGGGTTGAAGCTTCACCTCGATCGGGTTTACTTAAGAATGTCCTGTGGAGAAACATGAAAATAAGTAAAGATCATTAGCTCTGGCTTGAGTGTAGTATCAAGCTTGGTATAGACTCTGAACCATGCAAAAGGGGATGAACTAACCGGATCGGGATGGAATCCCAACCCCTATTTTTGGTAGGTTTTTAAATATATATGAGGTGCAAAATGATCTAATGCATGCCAAATAAAATGATGAAAAGTTCTAAGATGAAAACGGAAGACAAAAACTTGATCAGTCGGGCGATCGGACTCCGAAAATCACAAAACAGGCTTCTGCCTCTGCTGGTGCCCTGTATATAGGGCGCCAGTTGCAGGTGCCCTACTTATAGGGCGCATTGACCAAGGTCAAAGTGCCCTGTATATGGGGCACTAAGTCTGGCTCGAGCAGATTTTCCTCCCCTCTTCGTGATGCTACTCCGGAGTGCTGGGCAGCTTCCGAAACTAAGTAAGGGCTCCTCCTTGTAGACAATATGCAAATGAAGCTAGTGGTGGGTGGTTTGGATGCTGGATAAAAGAGGAGAGATGGATAGAGGCTCTCAAAGTGGAGAAAAAAACATATTTCTGGATGACAGAATAGCAGGTTTTTGGGGTTTTTGGGGAGTGATCTTGGATCGGTTCGAAGGCTTATGGGAGGTGTAGATGGCTTAGAAACGTGGTATTAGATGAACTCAAGGGTGGTACGGAGTTGGAACCCCCTCCCAGCTCCAAATGAGGGTCTATTTATAGCCCAAAAGAGGGTACTTTGGCCATTTCCGAAAAGCAGTTCCACGAGACAAAGCGCCCTATATATAGGGTGCCAGCATCATGAGATATGTCAAATCGATAAGACGAGTCACTGCGAGGGGTCAAATTGGCTAGTCAAGTCGATTTGATTTGGTGCTAGGCACCTGGTGCCCTATATAAAGGGCGCCAGGTGCCCCATATACAAGGTGTTTTTGCCTGGTCGATCGTTCTATCGATCCTCTTCGGAATGTGCCGAAAAACCTGATTCTTCCAGAAAACACGGTTCCCTTCAAATAATTTTCATGAAAACAAGAATTTAAGCTCTCCAACTAGAAATTTGCATGTCTACACCACTTTCTAAACCTTATTAGGTCCATCTCTTATCGTTGTCCTCATTTCTCATATCTGGTTAACATCTTTAATGTTCCTTTCTTACACTGTTAGTCATCAAACAAAAGCTTATACTGGTACTTTCTCCACCGATGTGCTAGTGGTAGGAATCAGCGATGTCCTAAGTAACATTTTTTACTATGAACTAGTCGAACTACTGTTAGTCATCAAACAAAAGCTTATACTAGTACTTTTTCCACCGATGTGCTATTGGTAGGAATCAGCGATGTCCTAAGTAACATTTTTTACTATGAACTAGTCGAACCACTGTTAGTCATCAAACAAAAGCTTATACTCGTACTTTCTCCACCGATGTGTTATTAGTAGGAATCGGCGATGTCATAAGTAACATTTTTTACTATGAACTAGTCGAACCACATGTGTTTCCTCATTACAAAGTGGACATGCTAATTTTATTTGGTACTCTATCTAGATATATTTGCATATTATGAAAAATCATTTATGGTACCTAGCAATATGAGTCTCATGATGAAATTCTCTTTCCTTAAGGCATCGTATGTCTTCAGTTCGATCTCTCACAAGTACCTTGACTCATCAACCAACGATTGTAAGCATACACCAATATCATTTCCTGAAGCTCTTGGAGCCGATATTAAACATGAAATCATTGTGAATGTTTGTTTCATAATCATCAATGATGGTAAATTGTTAACCACCATCACCACATGCCAAACATTGTATTATGAAAACATGTTAACAAAGGGGTTAAAGCCATATGTAGCCAACCCAAGTCGAGTGTTACATTTCTCCAATGCAAATTGGGATATACTTTACCAACTTGTCTCAAAGAAGAAGAATTGGTAGGATGACATATTTCACCACTCAATTGGTAACAACATGGCTCGCTATGCCATGTTATCCACTAAACAATGTTCATTGATATAAACTAATACTACAACCTATCTCTTAATAAAAAATAATGTAATATTTTTTATGTCACATTCTTACTCTGATGTTTAGGATCATCTTTACATCTTTGAGTCTCACATTGTGGACATGCAATTTTATCTGCATTCTCTTTCCAAAAGATTACATAGCCATTCTTACATGCATCTAGTTTTTCATAACTAAGTCTGAAGTCCTTAAATTTGTTTTATGTTCATACCAAGTGTCAAGAACACTTGCATCTTTAGGCAATACATTCTTAAATAAAGATAGTATAATATTGATACATTTTATAATTAGATCATTTACTAGCTTTAACTGAATCAACATTAAAATAAATTTTAACTTAGGTATTTCTGTGTAACCTACGTATAAAGGTGTTTCGACATTTTGTAATAATCGAAAATATTTTCATTATGTCTAGATATTTCCTAGACATTTTGATTGTCTTCAAGCATCTCTATCACTTCATCATTAACATTTTCATCTTGTGACTCATTTAATTGGACATCATATTCGTTAATTAAACTAACTTCGATTTCTCTATGACTTATCTACATTCAATAAATTTGACCATATGCCATCACATAAGTTTTACAACAATGTTTGCCAAGACATTGAATTACATTTTTGTCCTGACTATGTCTAAATCAGGCCCTACATTCATGAAAAAAAAATCTAAAATTTTTTCTATTCCTTGAATATACCTAGGATCTAATCTATTAGGCATATCTATCTATGACTTGTCTATGCTACTCATCTAGACAAATTGTTCTTTTAGAATTTTAGAAAGGTATATACAAAATTGAAATATTAAATTGAATACACAATTGATTCTAACCAAACTCCTATAGACAAAGAATGTCTCGAATGATGTCATTTGAAACTTCCTAAAAATAAGAAAAAAGAGAGCCAATATCAAATAAACGTTTGATCAAAAGTGGTTTGAAATGGCCTAATGGATGTTGATTTAGCATCTATCTCATTTTATATGGTATTGTTGTTTGAGTGAATCCAGATAGAAAACTAGTTTGTATTGGCCTAACTAATGCTGGCTTGGCTTCCATCTCATTTTATAGGGGTATTTTGGTCATTTAAGCCAATACAAATTGAAAACCAATTTGGATTGGCCTAACCAGTGCCAATTTGGCTTATGACCCTTTTTTCTTGTTTTATGGTCATTTAAGCCAATCCAAATTGAAAAATGATTTGGATTGGTCTAATTGGTGTTGGTTTGCCTTCTATCTCATTTTGTGGGTATTGTGGTCATTTAAGCTAATAGTTTGGATTGGCCTAATTGATGGTGGTTTGGCTGCTAACTCTTTTTTGGTATTGTGGCTGTTTAAGCTTATCTAAACTAGAAACTGATTTGGATTGGCCTAACTAGTGCTGGTTTTGACTTCTAACCATTTTGGGTTGTATGGTTGTTTAAGCCAATCCAAATCAAAAATCAGTTTGGATTGGCCTAACTGGTGCCGATATGCCTTCTATCTCATTTTGTTGGGTATTGTGGTTGTTTAAGCCAATTCAAACCAGAAACTAGTTATATTTATCTAACCGATGCTAGTTTAGCTTCTAACTTTTTTTAGAAATAAGATTTTCACTTTTTAGTTTGTAAAAGTATATGAATTTTCAAATACATCTCAATAACATTATAGGGGGTGTTTCTAATTTTTATATTTTGAAGTAACTCAAAACACAAATATAATTTTAAGAGACCTATAGGGGTCATCAAGTTACGTATAACATGTTACAAATGAAGAACACAAATATAATTTTAAGTCAATTACTTACATATAGAACTATAAATGGATCCAGTAAATACGAAAGCCTGATCAGGATTTGAATAAATTGTCAGGTTTGAACATTTTATGGCAAACCCAGATTTGACAAATTGACATGATCGGGTTTGCTGCTCACAGGAGAAACCTGTTATCTATTTTTGGTTTGAAAATTCGGGTTTCCCGAAAATGTGTTGTAGGCTTGCGGCTCACGATCGGGGAAGAGAAACCCTCGCGTTCCCCCTCTTCTTCCAAATCCTCTCGCTCCCTGTTATAAACCTCCTCTCAGCTCGGCCATCTGTGTAGCTCATCCTCCATCTCCACCCTTCCGGCGAGCTCCTCCTCCTCCTCCTCCTCCTCTAGAGCACAAACCTCGGGCTCTACCTCGAGAAGGATGCAGCCGCTGCCCACAAGAAGAATGCAACCGGAGCAGAAGATGGAAACCCAACACAGTGCCCGCCGCAAAGTCACAGAGGCCAGCCGCCACCCGCTAGATAAACAAGTAGGGCGAGCCTAGGGCAGCCGAGCATGTGAAGTGGAGGAGGCAACCGACGGAAGATCTGGATGCACGGATGCGCACAAATCCAGCCACATGATGAGATCTAGATGCCAACTGTGTCAAGATTCCGACTCAAAATCATCGACAGGAAGGCGAGGAAACACAGACAACTGCCTGTCTCCGATCGGAGGAAGGCACCGAGATGGAGGGGGGAAAGAACAGGAGTGGAGGCGGAAATGCGGCGACGGTGCTCGCTCTGTCTGATCAAGAGATTGAGGAGAGATGGGCGGTCGGAAGTAGCAAGGGGTTGCTACTGCGTCCACTGCCGCCAGTGGCATCGGAGGGAAGGGAGAGGGCGCGGGAGGAGGAAGCCTGCTTCCTTCTCGAAGCTCATGCTGTCGTTGGATTGAGGGAGAGATGGATTGCTTCCTCACCAAGTAACAAAGAGAAAGAGAGAGAGAGAGCACGCTCACGAGTAGCAGTGGATTCGACCGTCAACAGTTCCTCCTGATAGGTAAATCCAGATCCAAAAATAATTTTGGATCTGGGTATGGGTTTAGGTCCGAAATCAAATAATCTATTAGATTTGTTATCGGATTCAGATTTATCTTATCGGCTAAAGATTCGGATCCTGAAAGAATCGACCCGATAAAGATCCGTTGACAGGTCTACTTACATAGACACACTGTATGCTATTGTTAAATTCAAAAACATGTAATACCTCTAAATAGATATGTATTACGTTGAACCGGTAACAAATTTGGGATTTTGAACAATCTCAAGAAGAGAAAACACACAAACAAACCCTAAACTAATAAAATTACCAAAATAAGATAAAGCACACTCAAACAAAGACTAAACCAAGTAAATTCATAATAAAAAATATATTTAAATCACAAACAAACTAATTAGAGTTAATAAGAACCTAAAGGAGAAGAGGTGGTGGCGGAAGAGGAAGATATCCTTAGAAGAGAGAGCTCTAGCAATGATGGTGGAAGTAGCAACTCATAGAGATGGCGACGATGGGCAGTGGAGGCTGGTGGCTACAACAGAGGAGGACTACAGCGACCTTGCATGACAGAGTAGAGAGAGGAAGAGAGTGTTCACACAGAGGGTCAAGGAGGGAGAAAGGAGTTGGGCTGCGACTAATATAAAATGTACATTGGGGTTGGTTGGCAAGTCGTTGCCAGTGGTGCTCTAAATGACATTGATGACTACTTTCACCATTGCTACTGACAAAGGACCGTTGAATGGTCAACTTTTGCCAACTAGCAATGGCTTAAGCAATCACTAGTAAGAATCAAGGGCGATGGCTTAGTAAAGCTGTCACCACTAACATATAAAATCGCTCGTACCCCTGATTTGGGATTTTTATACTGGTTTTGGAATTACTAGAGCTATCACGTATACATATTCTTGCAATGGCTATGGTTAAACGTCGCTAGTTATTTTATTGTACAGATAGCTGAAATTTAGTCATCGCTGATAAGCTTAGTGGGAAGGGCTTATTGAAGTCGTTGCCAATAAGACATCACCAATAACGTATTTTTCTATGGTGCCATCATATTAACCAATAACATTTTTTGACAAGTTCATCCATCTCTAATCTATATTATCATAAATAAAACATGGATATAGTAAGAATATACTAAAAGAAGTATTTAAAGAATATTAAGCAATTAATAAAACATTCAAATAACTTAAAGTGTATTTTTTGTGAGAAATAATGAAAAAAAATACTCACTAGACAAGTTTTAAAAGAAATGTAACTATATTTTAATTTTGACTATCTGTTCCATCTCTGTGTCTAAACAAGGGCTTAATCATCAGATTTTCTTGCAGTGGGGTGAAGGAGCGTAATGGAGACCTTTCGTATATATGTTTCTTATAGGCGAAGTACCTTCTCAATGAAATCTGATAGCTTAAATTGGGATCACCTTCAACGCGTATTGGAGAAAAAATGGGTTCTACATATCAAAATTCAACGTAATATGTTTAATTTAATGTGGATCCTAAATTTTTATGTTTATAATGGAGAGACTTCCCTCTAACTTGACAGAGGTGATAATCTAGAATCATCATCTAATATTCCGAAAAATTTTTATATAATATTATTTAGGTTATTATTGTAGTATTTTAATTATTTCTGTAGTGTGTTTAAATTATTTTTAAGATGTTTATATAGATAGGTAAATATTTTTATTTATTTATATTATGTCTTATTAGTTTAATAGATCGTTTATAGTTGATATTAATTATTTATTTAACTTCTTTTAATTTTCTCTCTCTTCCCAATTAAATCTCTCTCCCCTTCTGTTTTTATCCCTCTCGATACCTAACCATCTTCTTAAATCGTCGCCGCCTTCCCTTCTCGCCTCCTTGTCATTTTCTTCCCCTTGCTGCATCCTCTCTCTCACCCCTCGCCATCGTCACTCGCCATCTCACCCTCGACCGACCATCTCTCTCTCTCTCTGTGTCTCCATCTCGCCCTCGTTGAAGCCGCCGCCTGCGGCTGCGTGCATCACGCTCCAGCACCTCACTTGCTAGCCGCTCCATGGCTGCCATGCCAACGCCATGCAGGCGCGCGGATGTCGTCCATGAGACCTCCATCTACCACCCTCTCTCTCCTCTCCATCGCTGCCCCCTTTCTCTTTCTTCACATTGCGTGCCTCCTCACGTGTTGCCATCCCTGGCCAGCCGCCTTACACAGCCGGTCACAAGCCAATGCCCACCCGCGCCACACCGCCGCCGCAGTCAACCGCTGCCGCCCCGTCACGCCCTCCCCGCCTCCGTGAGCGCGCTGCCGCCCACACATGCCGTCGCCACCCCCACCTCCCAGCGCTGCCCTGGTCAACGCCACCTCTCGCCGGCTAGTAGCCGCGCCCGTGGTAGCATCACCGTATGCTGCCCTTCGCCACGCCACACAATCACCCGCGTGCGCTGTCCGTGCGCTGCCCTACGCAGCGCCGCTTGTGCCCCTCCCCTATCTACCTTTGTGAGTCTCCCTCTCTCCTATTATCCATGATATTATTTCTCCTTAATCTTCTCTCTATTTCTCCTGATCTGATGGCATAACCCCTCTATTCTATATATCTTTTCCAGCAGCCTTGGAGGAGGGTGGATCTCTTGTTTGGGTGATTTTATTTGTGCACCGCGTCCTCAACATCCGGTAATGTCTTCGGTCGCCGATTCTCTACTTTTTCCACGTCAATCTGGTAGGCACCCTTGACGTGTCTATTATCATTAAAATTTCTATTTAATCCTCCATGACTTATAGTAATTATTATTGATTTAATTAGTCTGGTTAGCATTGTATGTTGTGGTTAGCGTGGTTAGCGGTGTTGTTTCTTTTACATGTAATGAATGTCGTAATAAGGTTTATTTTAGGTTATTTACAGCATGTTAATCATCATGTTCCTGGCTGATTATAGTCCTTTTTTGATAACCTATATCTAGTTAGTCTTTGGTTATTCTTTCGAGTTAATATCATTGTATATGTAGGGTGATAGGTAACTAGACTAGATATTATTTAGCTAGACTAATTAACTACTTGATTTTTAGCCATGTTTATGTCATTAAACCAAGAGATATGATCTGCTTGGGTTCATTCATATCATGCTTTGTTGAATATCTGTTGTGGTATCATACTAGTTCATATGTATTCTTGTCATTTTATGGTTCTAGCATCGTAAACATATTGTTTAGGTGTGGTTGGTTATGATATTTGCAGTGGTGGTATGTTTGTCTTAGCATGGTATGGTGTATGTCATCTATCTTATAAGTGTGGTCATGGCATGGCATGATTGATATGGATGCATGATGCATTGAAACTGTGAATAGAAAAACTGTGCTACACCAGACTAGTTAGTCATGACCCGAGGGCAGTAGGGGGTTAGAAACTTAGAACCATCTGTTGCATCCTTCGATCCCAGATCTCACGGGCATGCTACGTGCCACCACTACCTAGGTGCACTATGGGATTTCGATTAGTATATGGTACTTTTATATATGATAGATCTGGTGGTAGATGGTTGAGGTATCAAGATGACGCATTCCTTGCTAATAAGAAAAAGGTGTGATTCTTATTAGAGGACATATGCATCTATGTGAATGTGATTCTTATTAGAGGATATGTGCATTTGTGAATCCTTCATTAGAGGATAGGTGCATTTATTGCATGGTATGGTATAGATGGTCTAGAGATGTATTTCATTTTGTCAATTGTCATGTTGGGTTGCTTAGTGTATGCATGGTTTGTCCCATTTATATATATCATCCTATGGACCATATAGTAGGTGATTATACATGTGTTTACCTCATCATTTCAGGTCATTTTAAGGTCTTTATAGGTGCTGGTTGGTGTGTCTATAGGTGTTGGTTGGTAGTTTAAAACACGTGGATTAAGCCAAATATTTAATGTATTGACTAGCCTATATTTACATATAATTGGTGTAGGTATGGGTACCTATTTAATTAACATCTAGGGTCTTTTGGCTATCCGATTTGGCAGATGATGAGGTGTCTACTGAGTCGTCATACTCATTCTAATCCTCTTATCAATTTTCAGGTAATCAGGTTTAGCGCAGCAGAAATGTGATGGATCGATTTTTGAGAAGTATTTGGATGATATTTATGTCTTTGATGGTATTTAGCTTTGTTTAGATTATAGCATAGCAATGTATTTAATTTGAGTTTGTGGAATTATGAACTGGGACCTAGTTGTCTTCAATTTTTCCAAACTGATGTTTTTACGAGGTTAATTTTCCCCAGTCGCGTTGTTGAATTATTTCACTGTGTATGTTAAAAATTCAGGACGTGACACATCACATTTGATGTGGCTAGTATCTTTTCCATAAGAAGTGACCATGTGATCTTCTACACACTAACTAAGTACCATTTACTTGGACTTGTTCTTAATTGCTGGTACCTAATTTCTATTTAATTGGACACCAATGGAGGCATCTCTCATTTCATGAAACATTGCAATATGCTAACTCTGCATGAAATCTCAAATAGGGGCACATTAATCTGTAGAAGGGGCAGTAGACAGAAATAGTTGAATGCTTTATATAGAAATTCAATTTATAGCTGCCCTTTTTTCTCAGAAATTATGATGGCTGTACCAAAAAGGCCCAAGGGAGGATGATTGCCCTAATTCATCACCATTTATTCATCCTCGCAAGTAGTTGACTATACGGATCTAATAGTTGATGTATACACCATATAAAAGATGCTAGTAATAAGTAGAGATCTGTTCAGCCCATCTGCATGGTTATCAAGGAAAGTGATGCATCATACACAGGCCTGGTAGAGAGGTTTCCCTCCTGTCCGCTGCCTCTTCTCCGAATTAGTTTGCCCCTATTTAATTGGATACCAAGCACCTCTCATTTCATTTTAAGATCTTAACTGTAGATTTAATTTCATATATATGGACGTTCCGGTTCTATATGTATCTAGTTCACCTAGGTCTATGCTTTTTGAAGACATATTATATATAAAGATAAAATACAGAAGGATAACATGCATTCTAATGTCTAACAATAGGATAACATTTTAGCCCATGGAAATAATAATTTTGTATCAACAATGACCATTAATTGAAAGTGTTTCTAAATGCTAATAAAAATTAAAGAAACTGTCCTTATTATAAAAAATGAATTCAAAGTAAATATAGTTGAAAATTTTGTGGACATCATGGTTACATCATCTCTTCTGCCATTTATGCGATTCAAGAGCAAATAGAAAAAGTGGGAGAGAGGCTGGCAGCTCCTCTAGAAAAAAAAAACTCACGTAACTCAATGGTACTAGTTAAAAAAACATGCTTCGCACGTGTATTGATGAATTAAAAATATTTTTAAATAATTACATATATAATATAAAAACCATAACTTTGCATTGATAAATTTAACTATTATTCAACTATACAGGTTGAACAATTAAGCACTATAAAACAAATAAACTTGAAAATATCTATTTAGATAGATTAAAAGTTTCAAAACTAACAAAAAATAAAAGACTTTATTAAAACTTGAACTTTTATTAATAATAAACATCAGATTGCATGGCAAAGATGTCAAAGAAAATGAAAGAAAGTAGTGCCCTTTTTTTACTTGTTGATCTTCGGTCATTTTCTTTCTCAATTCATTCAGTTGCATTTGTGCTTGATGCCTTTGGCATTTTAGTTCTTCCATTTCCATTTCCATCTGCACAGCAGCCCAGGAGAAATGATCTTCTTTATCAATAAGCTATTATTATACTTGTTCAACAAGATTAATCGTCCAACTCAAAATCTTGGGGCACTGACTGGAGTAGATATCTTTCTTATTAGATTTTCACAAACCCTTTCTAATAACCGAATTCTAGCACCCTCCCTCGGGCGTGCATGGCCCATATATTTTTTGATCAGGCACTGTCACACAAACATAAATACGAAGTCCAAATTAAATCAACACACTATTCGATATCTTTTTTGATTAGGCACTGTCACAGGAACAGAAATACAATGGTACATGTACACAAGGTCCAAATTAAATCAACAGACTATGGTATCTTGATAAACATAAATAGACATCTTACTCAGAATCTTAAGGCAATGGAGTGGAGACTTTATCGTATATTTTTACAAACTCTTGATTATTCTTAATCCGAAGTTCTTTCTCCATCAAAAGTGCTTCCGAAGAAGCAGATGCCTCTGGTGTACGAAGCTCTGCCTCCAACCAAGCAACTTCCTTCTGCAAATGTTTGACTAACTGCTTGTCTGAGACCACCTTTGTTGATATGAACGCAGAAGAAGATCTAAATATTTTGTGGGTGCAGCAGCACAAATGTAGTTGAGCGAATCTAAACATATTCAAGAAAGATCAGGCTCTTGGCATACTATATTTACCTGTGCATTGTTGGTGACCTCCTTTGCTCGTGTTGCAGAGGACAGAGTGTTACAAGATTGCTTTACATGGGTGAGAGCTGGGCTCATGGTGCAGATAATGGCGGTCCGGGCATTACCCCCAAGAGAAGCTTGCAGGATGCCGGTAAGCTTCGAATCCCTGTATGGTATATGCCCACTTTTTTTCCCGACACTACAAAGAAAATGGCATCATATATCAGAATGCGCCTCTTTCTGGTCTGAATTCTGAAATATGAATAAGATCTATCTTCCTAAACAAGAAAATAGAAGGAGAAAAAAAACTTGAACTTCCTAATCACCCTCATAAGAGTGAGCAAGCTGCGGTTGATATGGCAGCCTTCTTTCAGCCTTGTGCCCTCTGCATTAGTTTGAGAAGCCCTTTCACCCCATCTGAAGCAAGGAGTAGAGCCCCAACCAAGGGGCAAACCAGACTATCATCTCCTGCTTGAATGGCCTTACCCGTATCAGCCAGGACCACTGCAGCACCAGCAGGCCTTTCAAAGTCTCCAACCTCCTCCCCGGGCAATAAACATGCTGGTTGCATTCCGAGACATTATAATAAACCAAATTGATGTAGGTGAATGAATGTTGATTCACATCAAAGCAAACAAAAACACAAGCAGTTGACAAGTACATTGTTCGATTGATCTTAACATGTTATTTAAAAAGAAGAGATGAACCATGTGCTAGTGACAACAGAAAATTATATACACTTCACCTGTAGATATCGAACAATAGTGCTTGTATAATCAACAGCTCGCCGTTGGACAAGCTTTCGCATTCTTTTAGCAGCATAACTGTCCCCATGGGCTGAAATAAGGTGAAATACTGAGTGAATGAGAAAGCTAATGTTTTGCTTTTGCTGATAATGATAATATTAGGGTAAACAAATAACAAATACCTTGAATGAAAACAGAACACATATACCATGTCTCAACCCAACCCGATCAGATCAGGTCATTTCAGCCCAACCCTATTAGATTTGGCATTCCATGGAGTAGGTAACACATCCAGGTATGTTGATCCATCTTGATCTACAATCATGAGCACTGGCTGAATCAGGGCAGACTGATCTGAATAGTTTGGACCAATCTGGACTGATTGGACAGGTTGAGCCAGCTTGGACTGGTCCAATCTGAGTGAACCGGTACAGTTCAGTTCCAGGAGTGCTCACCCAGTCGGTCAAGGCTGACCACTTCAACAGCAAGGGCTGGAGCCATACGGATGCTCCTCACAGTAGGAGCAATGAGTGAAGGACGGGGAGGTGGCTGCACTTTGAACTGTGTGATATGATCTCCATTAGTACCAATCTCCTCTCTCTCAATAAGCTCTCCAAACTTGGACTTTTCCCACATTGTGGTCAACACTTGTCCCACTGAGAGAGAGAAAAGGTGAGATGGGATCACAATGTCTGGGTCCCCTGGAACTCCCAAAGAAACAATAAGATCTTCCATTGATGTCCGCCAAAAACTTTGCACTAACATCACAAACATTGAACTCAAATAATCCAAATGTGGTTGAAGCCTCTTAATAGCATGGCTCTAAAAAGAAATGTCTAGTTCACTCCTGTCATAAGCCTTCTCAAAATCTAGTTTCAACAATACACACTCCTTACTTGACTTCTGATCGTGAATATATTCGTAGGTTGTCATAAAGTTGTCAAATATATATCTTCCTTGAAAGAAAGCTGATTATTAGAGATTAAATAACTTCTCAGCAAATTTGCTCAACCCGTTGGACAACTTTGACCACAAGTTTGTAACTACAATTAAGAGAACTGATAGTTCTGTGATATTTAATATTGCAGAACATTGTAGTTGCATTTTTAATAAAGAAATTGTATAAAACACTACAAAAAATTTAATATGGTTATGCAGAACATTGTAGTTGTATTTTTAATAAACAAATTGTATAAAACATGACATAAAAATTAATAGAACGAATAAAGATTTAGGTCATATAGTACCTGATGAGAATGGAATATACTGAGAAAGTGCATAAGCCACATACGTTATCAAATGATGAAGCTAATATCTGAGAATGTAACCTAAATCCAATTATTAATGTTCATCTCAGATATAACCTACATCCAAAGTAAATACTCTTCTAGAATAACTAAAAAGACAAAGCAATTGAAAACCTCAGCATAAATAAAAAATAGCAGCACAACTGTGCCCAACAACCATGAACCAGTCGACGCCTTTGATGGTAAAGACAGACCATTTGAGTATTTAGTTAGCCAAGTTATTAAGTCCATATATTTGAATTATTCACTTAACGATGCTCCATCAAAATTTAGTTCTCAACACTTAATAGGCAATATTATGAATATTATGAACCAATTCCAAAGCAAGGTCTCTACATGTCTGCATTTCGGGACTTGGAAAGCTAAAGAACGTAGGGAGATCGGGAAATCTGAAAAAAAAAAGAGTCAACTAAATCATAATCTGGGGGAAATCATAAAACTGTAAGGTTTGATCCTAAACAACTCGAAGGCTGCAAGCCCCAGATCTGGGAATCCAAGATTAAAAGGAACCCAGGTGACAAGTTAAAAATGATGCAGGAAATGAAAAAATGTCAAACTTCAAGAATGCAAACAAGCTAGGAAGCTGAAGCTGAGTTGAATCTGACAAAACTGATATGGATATAAAAAAAATCTGATTAAGTTGGCCAGATAGAATCTCTCAATTCAAAGATAATTTAAAAAAAATCTCAAATCGAACTCTTTGTAAAAAACCCAAAGATATAGTTAATCAACAAATAAGTTGAAGAAATCCAACTTATACACGAAACAGAAGTACTAACAATGTTAAAAGAATACGAATCTTCAATCTTCAAAATCTAAAAGTTCAAAATCTGAAAAACTCCTAAAGAATTTATCGCTTTGGGATATATCAGAGAACCGAAATAAAAAAAGTTATAAAACAATATGTAATCTGAAACTCAGTCATCAAATTAGAGGACTACGGGGTATTGAATCCATACAGAACAGATCCTAAACAGTACCAAAGAAAGAGATCAAGGGGTATGTGTTTGGCTGTGTTTTTTTTAATTTCAAAAGTGGTGCTTTCCCTTTTGTTCATGTCTTTCTCTAAAAAAAACAAAAGAAAAAAAAGACATTAAGACACTACACTTGTTTTATTTTCAAGAAAGACATGGGGAGGGGAAGTTAAAAATGTGAGAACATGGGACCTACCCACTATCTTGTCTACGGGATATACTCATTACTGTTACCAAACATTTTTCAATAGTTTTCAATATCTGTGTCATCTTTAACAAACATACCTGTCGAGTATTTTTTAAATTGTAATTTTTGTGTTGGTATGAAACATAGAATAAATTTCAAATATAAATTATTTATCAAGGATTTCCCGATAAGTAACTTTAAGATTTATGATTATTATTTTTTGCATATAGACATTGAATGAGCCTTATTTGGCCATCCACACTCACAACTTCCAAGGTGTTTAAAACTCATAATCGCCCCAAAAAAATCACCAATCTCAACTTAAGTTCTTGGTTCCAGAACCACACTTTGTAAACTAAAAACACTGAAATCAAAGATAGTCTGTAACAAATTAAATTCATAAAAATCATCAAAACAATCACAAATTCAAAACCATAATACAAAAATGTTAAAACAAAGAGGCCTTGCATCAGACGGTGGTAAACATAATACTGGTGATGAACGGACGGTCAAAAATAGGAGGACGAAAAACCGACACTCCCGCTTCTTATATTAAGTTAGATTTTAAAAATAATGTATTAATGCAAATATATATAATAGAATTTAACTAAATAAACCAACATTGCTTGATTACACATCTGAATATAAAGTCTAAATTGACTAAGATAATTTGATAGGTATAAATTACATCAGATTGTAAGGGTTGTATACAATAAATATTATTTAATAATTATAAAGTAACACCTAAATATCTAATCAACACCAGCAACGCTGTTACATACGTGCTCTGCAAATAGAGAATAACATATATGTATTATTCACATAATTCAATTATAAAATAATATAGTTAGTTAATAAAAAATAATTGCAATAATTACCATTCTATCAACTCAACGTATAAGCACATAGCGTGGCCCGTTGGGCCTCAACGTCACCCGTCTCCTTGACATTTCTTTACTAACATCCCACCACCACACAGCTCAGAGGACAACTGTTCATACCTAAGTGAGTATTCCCACACTGAACCGTTCACATGACAACTATCTGAAAATTATCAACCAGACTGAATGATAGAAGGTCCGACTGAATAACAGTAAGTGGCTAGTAAACCCAGTCAAACAGGCCCTCAGCTATTTCTTATTTGTCCTATGCATTTGCCATAAATTAATTGGTTTCTGGATGGAAATTTCTTCTTCTTAGTGATATATATATATTTTCAAATTTCTTGCATGCTATCAACACTCCTATTTAATCATGACCGTAAACAGTTAGACAAAAGTGGTTTCTCTGAAATGATAATAAAAGAATCCTACTTCAGGCAGAATGTGTCAGGGAAATGTGGGTGGGCTGGGAATCTCTCAGGTGGTTCATCAAGAACCCTAGCCAGTCTGCGGTTGTTCACAAGGAAAGGATATCTACCATTTGTGTTGGGATTGATATCACCGCATCTGGTGACTGTATATCTACATCTGAAAGTCAGCAAAGCATCTTCGTCTCTTTTTTCATTAGTTGCATCTTGAGAGGCATAATTTGTGAGCGGGCAAAGCTTTTTGAATTAAGTTTTATATAAATATAGAAAGGAAAGGAGAAACCTGATTCCAAGCATCTAAGTTTGGCTCGTGATGAGCAAAACCCTCGAGCTTGTAGAAATCGTTGACGAGAAATTCCTCCACTGCAAAACATGGCAGAGGAAAGAAAAAAATTTAAAAACCTTAATTCCGCAATGGCAGGGAGGAATCTTCGAATCTAACCTGAAAAGATGCCATGGGATGCGCATAATTGAACGCCCCCTTGGAGCTAAAATAGATGCCACACAACAAGTAGGTTCCTTTGTACGAAGGCTCCTCAAGGATCTGCCTGGAAAGGCACAACAGCGGGGGCGATGAGCAAGCCGCCCCCTTTCAGCTTGGACAAGCAGTGGAATGAGCAGCTTTCGTGGCGGAAGCACGTGTGCGTGTAGGGAGGGAGATTTCGTGGCTCCATGGCAGCCTATTCCCCTTCATTCATCTCCTTCTAGAGCTTGCCCCCTTGTTCTTCTTCGACTGAGCGGCTTCTACAGTCCTGGTGCGCAGGTCGGAGTGGAGACGGCGGTGGGCGTCGACTATCACGGATGCCTCCTGGCCGGTGTGCCGCCGGAGGAACAATCGAGATGGGGTTCGGCAGTGCTGTGCGGGGAGCGGCAGAGGTGGAAACGGCGTAGGCGAAGATGGCGCCCGTGGTGGAGGCGGAAAATTAATCTTACCATTGTCAATGGATGCCGCGGGTGGAGGCGGAAAATCGGACGAGATACGTCTGTTGGCGGAAGAACGGGAGGCGGAGGATGCGGAGAGGATCGATCACGCGAGGGTTTGGCCGAAAGAGCGGAGAGGAAGAATCGCGAAGCAGGAAGCGGTCACGAGAGATGCCGTTACATCCGATGGTGGTAAACAAAATACGATGATGAACGGACGGTCAAAAATGAGAGGACGAAAAAATGACACTCGCGCTTCTTATATTAAGTTAGATTATCTATGGAAAATGGGTTTGGACTTGGGTCAGGACTGGGCTCAACTTGGTCAGCCCAATTGCAACTCCGAGCCCCCTAGTATCCGGGCCAAGGTCACGACCTAGTCGGTTGGGTCACCAACAGTTAGTTGTGAGGAGCCTTTGAAAGACCCCAAATGGCCTCGTAAGATCCCTACACTCTCCCGTCTCATTTTCTCACATTTTCTCACTCTAAGGGGTTAATGGGATGACTTAAGTTAGTTATGAATCCTCATTCGTTATTTATATATATTCCACCTATGTTAGGAGGGTGTGCAAAGTATAATGAACATGTATATACTTTTAATGCTACGCACTCTTCCCAAATATCTTTGAGAGAGTATATAAATTATGTAGAATAACAAGTATGATTTGCATAGCAAAAAAATAAATTTTTTGACATATTCACTATCTTTTATAATTTATTGTAATTTATTTTAAATTTTTTAATTTTTCCAATTTTTAATGTTTTATTTACATTGGGTCTAGTGGGGCCCAAATCCAATTGGGTTAGGTCGGCTGGGCCGGGTCAACCGGGTCACCACCTAAGACCGCCTTCCTCAGTATTATCTAATGAAATACAAAGCCCATACATGGAAGACACCAAAAATTTCTTTTGGATCAGTTTTGATCTTTGACTAAAAGAAAATAGCACATAAATTACTACAAAGCGTAAACTTAATTAAAGAAACTATGTACCTTAAATCAATTTCTCAAAGTTGTAACTCTTGGAGTCAACAAACCTTACGTGGGAACACTGATAACGTACTACCAGTGTAATAAATATGATCAACAACTAAGATGTGATTTTCCCGCAAAAAGATGCACAACTTTATATGAGGTTGGTGGCCTCAGACCTTCTATTTTAAGACAAAACCTTGGCTACTTGCCAAGAAACTGAAGACCCTTTTAAATCAGCTTGAAGGATCCTCTTGACACCCGAAAATCTGAAGTAAAAGATAAGCATGATCCTACCAAGACAAGAAATGTAACGAATCAAAATGGAGATTTGATTTGCGCCCTGAGGGTGAGAAGAGAGACACTGATATGATTAAGTTGGATGAACTGTTGCCAACTGCCTTCGGGCTTAGAGGGGAGAACCGTTGTCAAACTGCCGAAGGAGCGTCGATTGTCAAGCCAAGGCCAACTCCATCACCGATTATCAAGCCAAGCTATCGATTAATTAAGTTGTTGTTGCAGGCTGTGAGAACCTCGTTTTGACATTTTAATTTAACTTTCAAAATGATTTTTTATTGGACTACATAGAAAAATAGGTGGTAGCCTATAAATACATTAAATAGTCCGATGATACATTTAAAATTAATAGAACCGAGGTTCGGGTTCTGTGAAAATTTAGATTTGACCTCTCTCCGTTGGATGGTGCGAATATCCGACGTTAACTTACATCGAGCAACTACTCGAATGCCCTTGATTAACCGCCATAGCAAACTAGTTTGAGAGAACGTGCACATCCACATAACAAAAGATAACTCATAAGGGCCTAGCCTTTCGGACCTGATAAGATGCGAACAAGTTGTCTTAACTTTGTTGGATGTTGATTTTATTTGTTTTGGAATTGATTTTTTTTTTATTTAATTTGAGGTTGGTTTTATGTGGTTTGAATTGTGAATTTTTAGATTTGATTTTTTATGTTGATTTTGAATTGTTTGATTTTTGATTTCGGTTTGAATTGGTTTTGGTTGCTTTTATTTTAATTGGTTGAAATTATTTTTTGTTTGAGTTTGGAATTTGATGGGTTTTGATATTTTAAGCAATTTGACTTATTTAATTTGATTTAAGATATTTTTGTTGTTTTCTTATGTCGGTTGATCTTTTGGTGTCTCTGTTTGAATATGTTCGGTGTGTTTTAAGTGTTTTGAAGTTTTGATTTGATTTGATCACTTTTAAATTTCATATTGTTAATTATCTGATTTTTTTGTTTTATGACTGATTTTTAGTGTTTTAAAGTATTTTCAATGTGATTTGTTTGATTGTTGTGGATTATTTAATTTTCAATTGATTAAGAAGTGAGTTTCTATTAAATTAAATGATTTTAATTGGAATTTTCCATATTATTAGAAATCTGATTTTTCTTTCATTTTTCAGATTTAATGACCTGTTTTGAGGTATTTTCAGATTTGCTTTATCTTTTTTATTTATGTTCGGTCCGCATCTCATTCGGTCCGTTGGGTTAGCATCGATGCCCGGTTGCAATAGTCCACATCGGCACTTGAATGTCATTTCATTTCATCTCATGTCGGGGGTACAGCATGTCGGTTTGCATTGGATGCATGAAATCTGAACTTTGGTCATGTCCTTCCCTTAGGCAATTCCCATAATATCGAGAATAAAATTCGACATTACAACGGTATGTCGCCCCATTCTCGATAAATGGAATTTACCCGTCCTACATGGTTAAGTCTTTCGACTTTTCCACATAGTGGGAAGGGTCCGTCTGCCAGGGGAGCGTGTCCCATGCCTACGCCCGGGTCAACGTACCGGAAGCTGGTCCGGACTAGCCGCCCAATTGTGGAGTGCCCACGATGTGGTGCTAACTCCTTATTTAATTTTGCTTTTGCCTTTCAGAATTCATTTAAGTGCATTTTTGATACAAGGCCCAATGGGCCGCTGCATGTCTCATGGCCCAATAAGGCCGGCTCCATGTCTTCTTGGCCCAATTAGCCCACTTTCTTCTCCTTGGGCCCTGGCGGCCTGTGTTGCACCTCGTTTGGACCAGAATTGAGGGCCGCCCTTTCAGCCCTTGACCCGTCTTGCGAGCCAAGGGGGCCGGACCGTCGCCCCCAACTCGGTCCTCACAAGGGCCTGTTTGTAGCACCGTACTGAAGCTTGTCTTCTAGCCGAACCAGCACCTGCTTTGACATCGATTCGGCACCTGTTTTGCATCGGTCCAGGACCTGTTTTGGGACCGGTCCAGCACCTGTTTTGGGGTGTTATACCGGGTCGAAATGGGCTAAATTAGAAGCCGATTTTAGGGGCTGCTGTCAGACAGATTCAGGACCTGAATCAGGCCACTTGGGAGACTGCTTTGGGGAGTTGAAAGTGGACTGTTTATGAGACTGGTTTGTGATTTTTCTTTGGATCGAAATGAGAGCTCACTACGGGGTAGAGAACGGGAGCCCATTCGGGGGGTTCCTCAACCCATCCTGTGGGCAAGGGGTCCGAATGTCGACCCTCTTCTCATCCCCTTAGCAAGGTTGAATGAGGGGCTGTTTGTGCAGACGGACCGCATCTGAACCGAGCCATTCGGGGGGGGGGGGATGCTGCAGAGTTTAGATGCTGCACACTCAGAAATAAAAGGACTGAATGGAACTGTTCTGTGGTCCACGTAGGAGTGCTGGGAAGGAGATGAGAGGAGCCATAAAATGGGTGCCACGGTCCTGCCAAAACAACCCCAGTGGAGGGGGGGGGGTTTGACAGTCCCGACTAGCAAGAGTTGGTGCTTCTGGGTACTGGAGACAGGAGAATAGGGGAGGAAGAGAGGGAAAGAGGAGGGAAAGGAGCGACTTCCTAAGGACTATATGAATAGAAGAACATCTCACCTTTGTTTTCTCTCTTTTTTTTTTGGACGTAGGATGCAATTGTTGACTTCTCCCAACTGTTCTGTTGCCACGGATCTCCCTTTTGCTTGTCTTCTGCTGCAGCAAGATGAGGAGAGAGAGAGAGGGCTGTTGCCGTAGGAAAGAGGGAGGCCTCACGTCTTCTGTTGCCGGGTGCACAGCCACGAAAGGGGGAGCCAAAGCCTGCTGCCTGTCGCAAGGGCTGTTGCTGCCTTGGAGGAGATCCGCGCCAGAGAGCCAGAGTGCCAGCCTCCCGGCGAGCCAGAGAGCGCCCGAGAGATATAGCTGCCGCCTTCCCCTTTTTCTTCCTTGCTTTTTTTTTTAATCTTTCTCCCTTTTCCTTCCGTTGGCAGGTCACGTATGAAACGAGGAAATAGGGAGGGAGAGACGGAAGGCTAACGCTGTCTCCTTGATTCCCTCTCTTTTTTTTTTATTTAAATCCCCCCCGCTTGCACGAACGTGGGAAAGGGGAGATAAATATGGCATTTCTTCTTCCTTTATCTTCTCCTACCTCATTATTATCTCCTAGATTGTAGGAGTAAAAAGAGAGATGGGGAGAGCTGTACGTTGGCAGGAGAGAAGGGACGTTGGTGGCTGGCCTTCTTAGGTCAATTTCGACCTAATCTCGATCAAGATGACTTCGATCCGACGTCCGACATTAATTCCGGGTTAGAATTATTGAAATTAACCCAAAATTAACCGGAATAATCCGGAAGACATCCCGATAGCCGTTGATTTTGTGTACCATCGTATCTACGGTTAATGACCCTCCAATGGTCCGAAGCTCACCGATTTGATAGAATTTCCGCTCGGTACCATCTCGGCCCCCCTCAAAAATTCCGAAAATTGTATCTAAAATACAATTAAATAAATATGCTCCGGAACTTTGGTCTTCATTCAAAATAACTTGTCCAGAGATTGTTTGGACAGATTTGCCCTTGTCCTATGATGCGTGCGAGCTCCGCAAATTTTCGAATTTTGTCCATAACTTCCCAGATATAGATCGGATTGATGATCCGACTTCAACATTGCTCTTCTGGATGTCGGGCGGACATTCTGGGGCATCGGTTGTTAATGGGCCTGTTTGGTTTGTCCAGGTCCAATAGGGGCAAAACGGTCATTTTTCCACCTAGAGTCGAATTTCGACATTCAAAGTACCGTTGCGGAGCTTGTGACTGAGGCAACATCATGAACCCACTTGTTTGGTCATTTGGGCCCATTAACCCCCACAAATACTGTCCAAAAGTTCACTTTCACTATTTTGCCCATATCTTTATGGATATGAGTTGGATTTCCAATCCGACTTCAATGTTGCTCAAGTTGGGGTTGGGCGGACCCAGTGAAGCGCCAACATGTTACCGGGCCTGTCTCGAATTGTCCAAACCTAACAAGGGTGAAAGACACCATTTTACCGTTCGGGGTCCTATCGAAACCGGATTCTGACAATTGGGGTACCGTTGCGAAGGTCTCGACTGGTACAGTCCCATGAACTCACTTGTTTTGTCTTTTGGGCCCAATATGCCCCCGATAAAGCCGCCTGAAATTTGGCTTTCAGTGTTTTCCCTATAACTTTCTGAATATGGGTCGGATTTCCCTATAACTTTTGGACCTTCTGCTGGTGTCTGATCGTTATTGGGCCGACATTTGGTCGGTCGGATCCAATAAGGCATATTGGGCTTATTTGGCCCATTGGCCCTAAATGCAATGAAAAATGGATCCAATTTGCCTGTTCGGTTTTATTCAATGTATTTCGTTTGAAACTTGTCATCTTTGGTGCTGTGACATTTTTAGGTGCCAACACAGGCTTATCAACCCGAACTGTCAAAGCCATTGAGTCGCCGACTGAAGCGGAAGCCAATAACAGAAGTTGGTAGAGGGATGAAGGGGAGGGAGACTCATTTGCTCGGGGCTAAGATTATCTAGAGAGGGTAGAGAAAGGAGGAGCCCCGTTAAGCTATAGATCTGGAAGACCGGGTGCCAACGAACCAATACAACAAAAGAATCTTGGCTCGATAAACATTCGACCCCACTCATTCATTATGTTAAATCAACAAGTTTAAATAAAAAGTGTGATTGATTAAATCAACAGACTGTGAATAGATTTATACTCGACCTGATAAACTTGCGAGTAACTTAATTAAGGTTTGAGTGTAGGGATTTTAGCCTACGGGGTTATTTGAGAATTTTGCCACAAAGGGAGAAGGTTGTGTGTGTAGGAATTTTAGCTTACTGGGTTCCTTGGGTATTTTGCCACAAAGGAGAAGGTTGTGTAGGAATTTTGCCTACAGGGTTCCTCAGGAATTTCGCCACAAAGGAGAAGGTTGTGTAGGAATTTTTAGCCTACCGGGTTCCTTGGGTATTTTGCCACAAAGGAAAAGGTTATGTGTAGGAATTTTGCCTACAGGGTTCCTCAGGAATTTCGCCACAAAGGAGAAGGTTGATTTCGGCACCTTGCCTGGGGAGCGGCATTCGAGTAGGAACTTGGGCTACTCAAGCCTTCGGGATTTTTTCCGAAAGGGTGAAATTGTTGCTTTGGAATTTCGCCGGGACAGTGACCTTCGAGTTGGGATTTGAGCCCACTTTGTCCTTTAGCAGTTTCGCAATGGTGACTTGTAAAGTCTAGATAGCTGATTTTTTTGTAGACCATCCTAGCCGAAGCGGCGAGGATAGTGGAGCTCTTGGCTTTCTCTTTCTTTCTTGAGAGCGATCCAGAATGAGGGGCCTGGATGTTACGAGGGGAGTTCTTTCTTCTTCTTCTTTTTTTTGTGAACCGCCAATATTGAGGTAGTCGAGGAGGGACTGCCCTTATGAGTTGGCGTCCTACTTCAACTTCTCTGTCCTCAGCAATTCATTTGATGTGCTGCCCTTACTGTATGAGCTTCTTTAGGACTGAGAAGGGCTTGGGCCCTTAGACATGACCAACATTGATTCTGTTTGATTGTCTGTCCCCTTTGTGATAGGTTTCAACCTTTCTGTTTGGCAAATCTGATGATGCCAGCTCTTGCATAGTCTTCCGCATGCCCGCCTCTGGATGGGCCCCTATATGTTTTTTTTTTTTACTGATTCGACTATCTCTTGCGAGATTTTCACCCGAACCAGCCCCCTCGATCTTTTGTCTACATGCCCCCAGAGAGGTTTTCATGTAGCGGGGTCACCTGATTTTGCCAAGAGTGTCTTTTCAGATTTTCACTCTAGCCAGGTTTTCTTTTGACATTTTTGCTCTTAGTTGGTCACCTTTTGAGTGATCAACCAAGCCTGTCGGGCATCTCCATTTTCAGCCACTTCTTTTTCTTTTTCTTTCTTTTTCTTTTTTTTTGACATTTTTACTCTTGACCAGTCACTAATTGGACAATCAGCGAAGCCTATCGGACATCTTCTTTTTTTTGTGTGGAGAATCGGGTTCCCTTGCCAAGTGTAATTTTTATCTCATCTAGCAGGGGAATGAAGTGGTGGTCCTTGTCGAGTTTGCTTTTCACCTCGTATGACAAAGGAGTGAAATGAAGTTATCCTTGCCGAGTCTGCTTTTCACCTCGCATGACAAGGGAGTGGAATGATGTTGTCCTTGCCGAGTTTGCTTTTCACCTCGTATGACAAGGGAGTGAAATGGTGTTGTCCTTGCCGAGTCTGTTTTTCACCTCGTATGACAAGGAAGTGAAATGGAATTGTACTTGCCGAGTCTGCTTTTCACCTCGTATGACAAGGGAGTGGAATGTTTATGTCCTTGCCGAGTCTGGTTTTCACCTTGCATGACAAAGGAGTGGAATGATGTTGTCCTTGTCGAGTCTGCTTTTCACCTCGTATGACAAAGGAGTGAAACGGTGTTGTCCTTGCCGAGTCTGTTTTTCACCTCGTATGACAAGGGAGTGAAATTGTGTTGTCCTTGCCGAGTCTGCTTTTCACCTCGTATGACAAGGAAGTGAAATGGTGTTGTCCTTGCCGAGTCTGCTTTTCACCTCGTATGACAAGGGAGTGGAATGTTCATGTCCTTGCCGAGTCTGGTTTTCACCTCGCATGACAAAGGAGTGGAATGATGTTGTCCTTGTCGAGTCTGCTTTTCACCTCGTATGACAAGGGAGTGAAATGGTGTTGTCCTTGCCGAGTCTGTTTTTATGACAAGGGAGTGAAATTGTGTTGTCCTTGCCGAGTCTGCTTTTCACCTCGTATGACAAGGAAGTGAAATGGTGTTGTCCTTGCCGAGTCTGCTTTTCACCTCGTATGACAAGGAAGTGAAATGGTGTTGTCCTTGCCGAGTCTGCTTTTCACCTCGTATGACAAGGGAGTGGAATGTTCATGTCCTTGTAGAGTCTGCTTTTCACCTCGTATAACAAAGAAATGAAGTGTTCCTTGCCGAGTTTGAGTTTCAACTCGTATACCAAGAGAAAGAAGTTTTTTTTTTGACCATTTAGGCTGGGCTAACCAGGATGGTGGGAGCTTTGCAAATCGTCCAGAACGGGGTTCCGAGCAATTTGAGAGTTTTTTTTTGTTTTAGGGACCATTATGACCGGAGTGGCCAGGATGGTGAGAATTTTGTTTGAAAATTATCCAAAATGAAGTTTTTGGATAACTTGAGAAAAATCTTTTTTTGAGGATTATCAAGGCCAGAATAGCCAAGATGGTGGAATGTGTCTTTTTGTTGAGAAGTGTCCAGAATGGGACTATAGACAGTTTGACAGAGTATGTTTTCTTGGAGACCATCAAGACCGGAGTGATCAGGATGGTAGGAGTTTGAAAATCATCCAGAATGGGGCTCTAGATAGTTCAAAAATATTTGGAGACTATCAAGACCGGAAGGGTCAAGATAGTATGATTGCCATGGTCGAAAAGACTGAGATGGCAATGTTTTGTTATAGCAGAGTGGGGTTTTGCCCTTTGTCCCTTCCGATGTGGAATAGGAGACTCCCCTTAAATTTTAAAGGCGGGAGGTAATCTTCTTTGTCGCCTCAGGTATGGTCTCCCCGGCGTATTTCTACTACAAGGTAGATGTGCCTATAGGAGCCGTTTCGTCATTAGCAACTCGGACCTCCTCCCTAATAAAATTAGGGGGATGAACCTGCCCACTTAGTCAGGTTGGGGGCTCGCCCTTGTTGATTTTTTTTTGTTTTTGTTTTGTTTTGTTTGTTTGTTTTTTTAATCAACCTGATTGCTCCTTTGCGGAGTTTTCACCCAGGCTGACCCCTTTCAGATTTTGCCTGTGCGTCCCATTGCGGGATTTTCACACAGCAGGGTTATCCAATTTTGCTCGAGATGCCCTTTCAGGTTTTCATCTCGACCAGATTTTATTGACGCTTTTACCCTCAGCTGACTGTTGTGTTTAGTCAACCAAGTCCGTCGGGCATCTTTATTTTTTGTATCCCCTCTTTTTTTTCTTTTTTTAACACTTCTTTTTTTGTTTATTTTCGCTTATATTTTTTTTGCTTGCTTTTTTTTTCAACACTCAATCAATTTTTTTTTTTGGTTTTTTTTTTGCAGGGAATTGGGGCTTCCCTCAAGCCGCATACTGAAAAGAGAGAGTCATGTCAAGTACTAGACGTAACCTGACGCGATGGCTCATATGTTTTGGCTCAAGTGTCAAGGACAACTTGGTGAGTGCTTTGTCAAGTGTGATCTTCAACTCGCAAAGCAAGGGGATGTTTCAATGACTAATGCACGGTCGTTATCGGGGCTTGGGACCAGAACTATTTTGTCCTCGGATGACTTGGGGGAGCTTCCGGAATTGGGAAAAGACTTGAGGGCCAGCGGGTTCACTTGAACTGCCCCTGGTCTCCTAACTTTTCTACTTGTTGCCCTTTGGAGTGGCATGGACAACCTAGGAGGAGCTGGTGGAACCCATGTCGATGTGGAGCCGTGGCGGTTGAACGAGGTAATGTCCAATTTTCAAAACCTCGTTCCTAATCAAATCTTCCAGGCATCTTTTAACCACCCTACAGTCTTCGATGCTATGAAAGCGCGAGTGATGGTACCCACATCCACCCTTGGGAAAGGACATGATATGGTGTCCGTATTCAGGATGGGGCTCCATCAAGCCTTCTCTTGTGACTTTCTCGTAGAGAAAACGCATCATGGCTTGAGGAAAAGAGTACCGCGTATAAACGTGGTACCATCGGCGCTTTCTCGGCCTCTCCTCGAAGGGTGCTCTGGCATGTGCCGCTAGGGAGCACGCAGTCGATGCCTCGGGCTCTAACTCATACCTCTCAGCACTGTCCCAAAGGTCGTCTGGCTGATTTACAGTTTGCCCAGTGAGTGGGCGTGAGCCAGAAAAGGATGCTCCCATATTTTCAGCCCGAGGCAGACAAATCTCATCTGGAGTCATGTCACCTGTTAACAACTCCACGACGCTGGCCATAGTGGCCATGATATCAGCCTCCAAGTGCGCACACCTGACACGAAATCCCTCGAGGATAGAGCAGACCCGAGAAGCCATCTGATAAACTGTCGGATGAGGGACCCGTTCCTCCTGTGGTTGAGGTTGTTGGGGAGGAGGCGGAGGAGGCTCGACGACTGGAGGAGCCGGTCGGTATTGTACCGCATTGACGGCGAAGTTCGTTGGCCGTGGGGGCCAACTATGCGGTTGAGGGGGCTGCACTAGCCGTTTCCCCAGATCTAGGATCTTGTCCCGAATCATAGTCTCCACAATGTCTTTGAAATTGTAACAGTCTTCGATAACGTGCCCGACCATTCTGTGATATGGGCAGAAGTTTGCTTCTTAGCTCCTCGCGGCATCGCCCGGGCGCCGAACTACAGGTAAACTGATTAGGTCATTCTTCAGGCAAGTATCGAACAACCTTCCCGTGCAATCCCGCGTGAAGGAGTATGGTTTCGACATACGTTCCTCCCATGTGGGCCTCTGTCCAGTGTTATTGGTTGTCCTCTGCGGGAGGGTCACAATGACATTTTTGCCCCCGGCATTGTTATTCTTTGAGGAGGAGGAGACATCCACTGTATTGACGTCTTGGGAAGCTGGCTGCTTGTCTTTCATCTGCCTCAACTTCGATGTAATCATTAGAGGGTTGTTGACATAGAAATGTTCTATGTCAGCAACGGTGACATTTAAGTCATCAAAGGTCTGGATCCTTGTCCCCAGCACTTTTTCTTGAATTTCGGCTCGTAAGCCCCTTTTGCACAACGCGACTGCTTCCTCGCTCGATGGGGGATTGGCGCATTTCATACAAGCATTTCTCCAGCGGCGAATATAATCGACCGCTGACTCGTTCCACTCCTGGAACATGGTGGTTAGCTCAACCAAGGTATGCGGCCGCTCAGAGAAGCTGAATCTCTCAACGAATTTGCGTTGCATGTCCGCCCAATCGGCCACCGAGTTTGGCTTGAGTTTGGAGTACCACTCAAAAGCCGTACCGGTCAGGGTGGTAGCGAAGAACTTGAGTAAGTATGACTCGCTACACGCCAACTCGCCCATGTGAGTGAAATACATGGCCAAGTGCTCTCGTGGGGAACCATGCCCATCAAATTTCGAGCACTTCGGCACCTTCTGGACATCTGGGGGTAACTTGACGAATTGATGATGTGGTGGGAAGGGAACTTGGTAGAGGCCCACCATGTTGTACCCCTCGTCGTGCTGAGCCAATCGTGTAGAAATCATTTGTTCAATTACAGCCCGTTGAGTGGGCTCTAGAAAGTCCTGCGGCGGCGGAGGGGGTGGTTGATACCTAGGCTGGACAAAAATGTCCTCGTCAGACAAGATCCTCGGCGCCTGTTGATGATAGGCAGTAGTCCGAGGTGGGTTTGCTGCAGGTGGCTCGACTTGAGCAGCACGAGGTTCATCCGGGATTTCAACAGCGCCAGGGTTTTGGACTGGCGGAGATTGAAGCAAGCCTGCGTTGGCAAGGAGGGCCCGAAGTTGTTGGTTCTCACGCCAAAGGTCTTCCAACGTCAGAGTAAGAGGAGCGACCTCTTGCATGTTGTTATCTTCTTGTACGGCTTCCTCCCCATCATTGTGCGACGCAGATCCGGTGGCAGCAACAGGTTGGCGGTCGCCTTGACTACGAGTCCAGGGTCTTGGACGGGCTTCGGATGTCTCGGGGATGCCCTCAGAATGATTGGTCCCCGAAGTATAGCAGGTGAATATTTGCGACCCACTACCAGACGTCGGTGTCACTTGTCTCCTGGGAGCATTGCCAGGGAAGACCGGTCGGTTGAAGACTGAACTCTTTCGGCGAGGCAGCTCCCATGGAACCATAGCTTCAATACTATTGTTAAAGTGATAGAATTGCCATCGGTGAGGCAGGGCAAAACGAGCCTTAGGCCGATTCGGAATGACCTTAGGCAACAATTCGCAGGGCCGAGGTTGGGGTTTCGACCCGACAGGGCCTACGTTTGAGGGCCGCGGAGGATCGGGCATTGAAGGAAGAGGTTCCGCTGAGGGAATGTTTGTCTTCGGTCGCCACATTTGTTTCATGACTGGGGCAGAGGGTTTGGCTCCCTGCCCCCGGTCGATACGAGAGTCCGCTGTCCGGGGCTCTCGGAGAGGTGTCGCTTGGGTGGGGAGCCTGCCCCCAATCGGCGGTGTTGGGCGCCGAAGCAGCGAGTCAGCGGCTTGGCTGAGCGTCAGAGTTTTCTTCATGGCAGACGCCTCCTGCCGGGTCTTCATTGTTGGGACCGCTGGTCGGCCTGGTTGTAAGTTGCGGGCCAGGGGCTGGCCCCCTGCCCGGGCAGCTCCTCTCTTTGGAGCCACTGGTCGACTCGAGGCTTCAATAATCATAGAAGAGGGCTGCCCCCTCTTCTCAACTCTCATGGCTGCTGGTTGGCCAGACTTTTTCGGGTGCGTAGAGAACTTCTTCCCCCGGAAGGGTGCAGCAATGGCGGGTTTGGGCTTAACCCGGCTGTGTTTGTCTATCTGCCCCAAAACGGCGAACCGGTTGGTGAGGGGTAAAACAGTGAATCGAGGCCTTTGACGCCTCAATCGACTAGTCTTGGCAGGGGTGTGAACTAGCGTGGCGCATCGGGTCTTCCAATCCCAGAACACCCTCATAGGGCCTGCCACGACACACGGACGTGAACTGGCTCGGGGCTTGGGCTTTTCAAGTTTAGTTTGTCGGGATGCCGATCCAGGGCAGGTTGAAATTTGGTTGACGGCGAGGGCCGCCTGCTGAGGCACTGGTTGCTTCGCCTCTTTGATAGTTGGGGCCGCCATCGGTGCATTCAACTGTTGAGGAGTTGACTTGATCCCCCGGTATGTGCCGAAGGAGACCATGACGGGCTCGGTGCCGACGGCTTGGCTCCAGAGTGATTCACAGAAGATGACTCTAGAGTTGGTTGTCATTTCACCTGAAATAAACAAAACAAGCTTTGTTAGATGTAGAGAGTTTACCAGAAGGTAGTGGATGTGCACTTTCTTAGTTTGCTATGGTGGAGAGATGAAGGGAAAAAGAGCTCCCACTGGGCGTGCCAATTTGTGAGAACCTCGTTTTGACATTTTAATTTAACTTTCAAAATGATTTTTTATTGGACTACATAGAAAAATAGGTGGTAGCCTATAAATACATTAAATAGTCCGATGATACATTTAAAATTAATAGAACCGAGGTTCGGGTTCTGTGAAAATTTAGATTTGACCTCTCTCCGTCGGATGGTGCGAATATCTGACGTTAACTTACATCGAGCAACTACTCGAATGCCCTTGATTAACCGCCATAGCAAACTAGTTTGAGAGAACGTGCACATCCACATAACAAAAGATAACTCATAAGGGCCTAGCCTTTCGGACCTGATAAGATGCGAACAAGTTGTCTTAACTTTGTTGGATGTTGATTTTATTTGTTTTGGAATTGATTTTTTTTTTATTTAATTTGAGGTTGGTTTTATGTGGTTTGAATTGTGAATTTTTAGATTTGATTTTTTATGTTGATTTTGAATTGTTTGATTTTTGATTTCGGTTTGAATTGGTTTTGGTTGCTTTTATTTTAATTGGTTGAAATTATTTTTTGTTTGAGTTTGGAATTTGATGGGTTTTGATATTTTAAGCAATTTGACTTATTTAATTTGATTTAAGATATTTTTGTTGTTTTCTTATGTCAGTTGATCTTTTGGTGTCTGTTTGAATATGTTCGGTGTGTTTTAAGTGTTTTGAAGTTTTGATTTGATTTGATCACTTTTAAATTTCATATTGTTAATTATCTGATTTTTTTTGTTTTATGACTGATTTTTAGTGTTTTAAAGTATTTTCAATGTGATTTGTTTGATTGTTGTGGATTATTTAATTTTCAATTGATTAAGAAGTGAGTTTCTATTAAATTAAATGATTTTAATTAGAATTTTCCAGATTATTAGAAATCTGATTTTTCTTTCATTTTTCAGATTTAATGACCTGTTTTGAGGTATTTTCAGATTTGCTTTATCTTTTTTATTTATGTTCGGTCCGCATCTCATTCGGTCCGTTGGGTTAGCATCGATGCCCGGTTGCAATAGTCCACATCGGCAATTGAATGTCATTTCATTTCATCTCATGTCGGGGGTACAGCATGTCGGTTTGCATTGGATGCATGAAATCTGAACTTTGGTCATGTCCTTCCCTTAGGCAATTCCCATAATATCGAGAATAAAATTCGACATTACAACGGTATGTCGCCCCATTCTCGATAAATGGAATTTACCCGTCCTACATGGTTAAGTCTTTCGACTTTTCCACATAGTGGGAAGGGTCCGTCTGCAGTGGGAGCGTGTCCCATGCCTACGCCCGGGTCAATGTACCGGAAGCTGGTCCGGACTAGCCGCCCAATTGTGGAGTGCCCACGATGTGGTGCTAACTCCTTATTTAATTTTGCTTTCGCCTTTCAGAATTCATTTAAATGCATTTTTGATACAAGGCCCAATGGGCCGCTGCATGTCTCATGGCCCAATAAGGCCGGCTCCATGTCTTCTTGGCCCAATTAGCCCACTTTCTTCTCCTTGGGCCCTGGCGGCCTGTGTTGCACCTCGTTTGGACCAGAATTGAGGGCCGCCCTTTCAGCCCTTGACCCGTCTTGCGAGCCAAGGGGGCCGGACCGTCGCCCCCAACTCGGTCCTCACAAGGGCCTGTTTGTAGCACCGTACTGAAGCTTGTCTTCTAGCCGAACCAGCACTTGCTTTGACATCGATTCGGCACCTGTTTTGCATCGGTCCAGGACCTGTTTTGGGACTGGTCCAGCACCTGTTTTGGGGTGTTATACCGGGTCGAAATGGGCTAAATTAGAAGCCAATTTCAGGGGCTGCTGTCAGACAGATTCAGGACCTGAATCAGGCCACTTGGGAGACTGCTTTGGGGAGTTGAAAGTGGACTGTTTATGAGACTGGTTTGTGATTTTTCTTTGGATCGAAATGAGAGCTCACTACGGGGTAGAGAACGGGAGCCCATTCGGGGGGTTCCTCAACCCATCCTGTGGGCAAGGGGTCCGAATGTCGACCCTCTTCTCATCCCCTTAGCAAGGTTGAATGAGGGGCTGTTTGTGCAGACGGACCGCATCTGAACCGAGCCATTCGGGGGGGAATGCTGCAGAGTTTAGATGCTGCACACTCAGAAATAAAAGGACTGAATGGAACTGTTCTGTGGTCCACGTAGGAGTGCTGGGAAGGAGATGAGAGGAGCCATAAAATGGGTGCCACGGTCCTGCCAAAACAACCCCAGTGGAGGGGGGGGGGTTTGACAGTCCCGACTAGCAAGAGTTGGTGCTTCTGGGTACTGGAGACAGGAGAATAGGGGAGGAAGAGAGGGAAAGAGGAGGGAAAGGAGCGACTTCCTAAGGACTATATGAATAGAAGAACATCTCACCTTTGTTTTCTCTCTTTTTTTTTGGACGTAGGATGCAATTGTTGACTTCTCCCCACTGTTCTGTTGCCACGGATCTCCCTTTTGCTTATCTTCTGCTGCAGCAAGATGAGGAGAGAGAGAGAGGGCTGTTGCCGTAGGAAAGAGGGAGGCCTCACGTCTTCTGTTGCCGGGTGCACAGCCACGAAAGGGGGAGTCAAAGCCTGCTGCCTGTCGCAAGGGCTGTTGCTGCCTTGGAGGAGATCCGCGCCAGAGAGCCAGAGAGCCAGCCTCCCGGCGAGCCAGAGAGCGCCCGAGAGATATAGCTGCCGCCTTCCCCTTTTTCTTCCTTGCTTTTTTTTTTAATCTTTCTCCCTTTTCCTTCCGTTGGCAGGTCACGTATGAAACGAGGAAATAGGGAGGGAGAGACGGAAGGCTAACGCTGTCTCCTTGATTCCCTCTCTTTTTTTTTATTTAAATCCCCCCCGCTTGCACGAACGTGGGAAAGGGGAGATAAATATGGCATTTCTTCTTCCTTTATCTTCTCCTACCTCATTATTATCTCTTAGATTGTAGGAGTAAAAAGAGAGATGGGGAGAGCTGTACGTTGGCAGGAGAGAAGGGACGTTGGTGGCTGGCCTTCTTAGGTCAATTTCGACCTAATCTCGATCAAGATGACTTCGATCCGACGTCCGACATTAATTCCGGGTTAGAATTATTGAAATTAACCCAAAATTAACCGGAATAATCCGGAAGACATCCCGATAGCCGTTGATTTTGTGTACCATCAGATCTACGGTTAATGACCCTCCAATGGTCCGAAGCTCACCGATTTGATAGAATTTCCGCTCGGTACCATCTCGGCCCCCCTCAAAAATTCCGAAAATTGTATCTAAAATACAATTAAATAAATATGCTCCGGAACTTTGGTCTTCATTCAAAATAACTTGTCCAGAGATTGTTTGGACAGATTTGCCCTTGTCCTATGATGCGTGCGAGCTCCGCAAATTTTCGAATTTTGTCCATAACTTCCCAGATATAGATCGGATTGATGATCCGACTTCAACATTGCTCTTCTGGATGTCGGGCGGACATTCTGGGGGCGTCGGTTGTTAACGGGCCTGCTTGGACCTGTCTAGGCCCAATAGGGGCAAAACGGTCATTTTTCCGCCCAGAGTCGGATTCCGACATTCAAAGTACCGTTGCGGAGCTTGTGACTGAGGCAACATCGTGGACCCACTTGTTTGGTCATTTGGGCCCATTAACCCCCACAAATACTGTCCAAAAGTTCACTTTCACTATTTTGCCCATATCTTTATGGATATGAGTTGGATTTCCAATCCGACTTCAATGTTGCTCAAGTTGGGGTTGGGCGGACCCAGTGAAGCGCCAACATGTTACCGGGCCTGTCCCGAATTGTCCAAACCTAACAAGGGTGAAAGACACCATTTTACCGTTCGGGGTCCTATCGAAACCGGATTCTGACAATTGGGGTACCGTTGCGAAGGTCTCGACTGGTACAGTCCCATGAACTCACTTGTTTTGTCTTTTGGGCCCAATATGCCCCCGATAAAGCCGCCTGAAATTTGGCTTTCAGTGTTTTCCCCATAACTTTCTGAATATGGGTCGGATTTCCCTATAACTTTTGGACCTTCTGCTGGTGTCTGATCGTTATTGGGCCGACATTTGGTCGGTCGGATCCAATAAGGCATATTGGGCTTATTTGGCCCATTGGCCCTAAATGCAATGAAAAATGGATCCAATTTGCCTGTTCGGTTTTATTCAATGTATTTCGTTTGAAACTTGTCATCTTTGGTGCTGTGACATTTTTAGGTGCCAACACAGGCTTATCAACCCGAACTGTCAAAGCCATTGAGTCGCCGACCGAAGCGGAAGCCAATAACAGAAGTTGGTAGAGGGATGAAGGGGAGGGAGACTCATTTGCTCGGGGCTAAGATTATCTAGAGAGGGTAGAGAAAGGAGGAGCCCCGTTAAGCTATAGATCTGGAAGACCGGGTGCCAACGAACCAATACAACAAAAGAATCTTGGCTCGATAAACATTCGACCCCACTCATTCATTATGTTAAATCAACAAGTTTAAATAAAAAGTGTGATTGATTAAATCAACAGACTATGAATAGATTTATACTCGACCTGATAAACTTGCGAGTAACTTAATTAAATTGTTATGACCAAGATTTTTAACATACATAGTGGAAGATAATCTGTTAACATAACTGGAGAAAAACCCTTAAAATATATTGGTTTGGAACTAAACATGAAGAAATCACAATCCAAAATCACAATTCCAATCATTATAACTTATTAACACAACAAACATCTATCTAAACAAATTAAGTACCAACATTGTTTGAGTAATCCACTAGCTTCTTGGATTCCAAAATTCCACTACGCTTCTACTGCACTAAATCTGTAATCTTGAAAAATATTAACAAAAGAAATGGTTGAGTCACTTGACTTTGTAGGACTTACACATAAACTATCTTACTATAATGGTTGAAATATATTGTTATTAATGATAAATAACCTAAAAATTCAGATTATAATACATATAGATTAAACTATTTATGTATCTTCAATTAAAGTGGTTAAGATACTTTTACACTACACAGAACACTAATATGATTCTATATGCATCAAACTTGACACAACCTGCATCTTTAGCAACTAGATATGCATGCACCACATAGACCTATTATAATAAAAAGACACATCTAAACCACTATCATTCATGCCAAAATGCACAACTAAACAATTTATCTAACTATAACACATACTACAATTGGATATTGTAGTTAATGTCACAATACTAACACCATATCTACCATATATAGAAGTAACATATAGTGAGCTAAATCCCATAGTAATACCCAGGCAGGGTGTACTTAGGATAAATCGTGGTATCCGAGATCAAAGGATGCTCTAGATTGTTCTAATTCATTTGCTTCCCATAGGTCATGAACTAGTTTGATGAAGCAAAATTCCATTACAATGCAGCCCACTGCATACTACAAGATGAAATCACATAATCAACTCAAACAACCAACCATTTAACCAGAATGCTAATGATAATCTAGTGATGGGTTACTATGGACACTCAATTTCATTAAAAAAAATTGAGGAGGGTTGTTACAACAATTTGATATTATAGTGTCACTATTTATTTAAAATCTAACTATCATGTTCACAAAAGTCCCATGTCATTTAGGTGAAATTGAGAGGCTTGTGGTTTGTTTAAGTCCTCTTCCTTAGACCTGTCAATGGATATGGGTAACCCGTAATTCAACCTGAATTCAAATGGGAAAGTAACCTATTGACGTTTGATTGATGCTCCCGATAAATCTTGACATCAGGTTTAAATATGTCCGATTTTGACGTATCGGGTTTAATATGGTAACCCGATAGCGAGATCGAGGACCCGATGTTGCTCGGTGCTAATCCGCCTTTCGGTCGACTCCGCTTGCCATCTGGTGGTATCTTGCAGTCCACGGTGGCGTGCCCTAGATAGGGCTCCAGTCGGCTTCCCATTGGCCTAGTGGTATCATGCTCCTGCGAGGGCCGTGACCTCCAGTTGGCTTCTCATCATCATCGCTCGACACTTCGACGGCCTGGTGGTATCACGCTCTAGTGACCTATGGGTGACCTATGGGTGACAGAGACGCTCGAGGTCCTCTATCAAGTATCAACTCTTAATTCCCTCTCCTCATTCTTGCTCAGTCCTTCAAGATGAGTTCTTGGCCAGCAACGCCGGTCCATGAGCAATCACAGTGCTTTGTGTTTGGAGCTTACGAAGAAAGGGGTCAGAGACCACGAGGTGGGGGTCAACTTAGTTGATGTTTTTGACTGCATAGGCACCCGAGGGAGTCCGGAGGTAAAGGGTGGGAGGGGAGACGGCAGTGTTGCTCAGGGGAACTGCGCTCCTAGTGACGCTGGCAAACCCCTGCTTCATCAGGGTCGTGATGAAGTAGTCGAAAAGGTTCGGCTCTATTTGGAGCGTCAACATGGCATTGGGTGTTTTGGGGATGTTCTTGAGCTTCATGTTGATCGGCGCAAGTATATGGAGGATTGTCCTCAAAACTAGTAATTTAAATTCAAAGTAGAGTTTATGTTACTTTATTTACTTGTGTATTCTGGTATCATCTGTGGTATCATCCTTTTTTTTTGTTCTCAAAACTAGTAATTTAAATTCAAACCAGAGCTTTTATGTACATCCCCTAGCTAGCTAACTGGAGGATTAATTCAAAGTGTGAAGTAGTCTTGTTCAGTATGTAGTCTCTTTCGGCAACAGAGAGAGCAAGCAACTAACACCAGAACAGAGTGGGCACATTCCAAATGGAAAAATCTCACTCGAGGAAGGGGGGGGGGCAAGGAAGAGGACAGTAGTGGACTAGACAGAGACATTTAGATTAACTTGAAGATGCAAGGGAAAGACAACTGGATTTAGGAGGACTGAAATATATAAATAATTTGGACCAAAATCATTCAAAAATAAAACTTGAATGAAGCGAGATTGTGTTGCTAGTTGTTTTACTCCACTTTTGAAACAATAAATTACAAAAATGTGCACTTTGGGCATCTAGAAAAATCGAAATCAAGAGAGAAAGGTTGTCATCTGCGATGGTGATAAGCCCTCTTATTTTATTTTTCTTCCCTCCTATTTTATTTTTCTTTTTCTTTGACCTATCGGTAGAGCCATTTCCAGATGATCATTCATTCGTTGCTTAGAGAGATTGTGATGAGAGTGCTAGCGTGTAGGTGTCAATTACAAATTCACCTTTTTGTGCAACTACACTTGTGTTGTCTATCTAATTGAATATTGTGATTATATGGCCCTGGTAATTTCTGTACAGAAACTCCCATGCTTTTCCATAAGGCTGAATGATACTCCACATTATTTATTTCAATTAGACACTAAATATGAAATGACTTTATTACTGAAAGTTGTCATCTGTCTTATTATGCAAGGAAAGGCAGTTAGAAGACTCCAACTACATGTTCCTTCATTTCACCTACCATCATCAATGGTTTTATTATGAACTTTTATAGTTTGAGCCAACCAAGTATTTAGTGCAAAATTGCCATGCAACAAAATCTTGTAGCAAATGCGCACTATTACTATGTAACTACTAAACTGCTGTGCATTGTTTGTCTGTCAAGAACTTTTAATCAACTTTTCTTCCCAAAATATGAATAAGAGCAGAGCTATCAGATAACATGTTAATGAATGAATCCTTTCAGGAGCAGCTTTGCATAAGCTTGTATTGTCCGAAACTTTTTAATAGCCTGAATTTATTTTCTTCATTTTGGGCTGTTCTTTTCAAAGGTTGAGGCAATTGGCATGGCTTGAGATTTATCATGATTTATATTTCAGAACACAGATTCTAACTTTTTCATCTCTACAGGTCAGCCACCACCCTACAATCATTGCATGTCTCTGTGAAGGGCGTGGTTGGAAATTTTGGGGTGATAGCAATCTGAGGACCAAGTTCTGGGGTCATTCTATTCAATTAGATCTTGTGGGTATCATTTCAATGTCAAGTTTAGTGTAGATCATTCAAAAGCTTTTTCTTCAGTTTAGTTAGATGGTTAATAGCAATACTAGGAAAAAATGATTGACCAGCAAGGATCTATTTCAATCCTCAAAGCATGCTAGATGCTTCTCTCATTCTTTCATTTGTTTGAGACGGAGGCAAGCGCTCATCTCTTTCTCATCAATTTGAGACAAAAACAAGATCTCATCTCTCTCTCTCCCTCTATAAAATTCATTTTTTTTTCATGTTGAATTGGTCACTTAGAGGCTAATACAAAAATTCATCTTATGGCTGTTCATTCTAGATTCTAGAAATATGGTTTTAGAATGGTGTAAATTTGTAACTTCTTGGGGAATGTACAGAAAGAAATGTACCATACTTTTTTTCTGTTCTACCAAGCGTTTTGGACCAAATGGAAAGCACTTTGAGCATTTGTCATTTTTGAACCTTGCACAGAATGTTGTTTGTGTCATCTGATCATTCATGAGTATGATCCTTGGACAAATCTTTTCTCTTATGTTCTCTTTCTGCATCATTCATGTCTTTTCTCTAACTTTCTATGGAGTATATATTCAAGTTCATAAATCTGTAAGGAGTCTCTTGTTCGGCAAACATGGATTTGATTAGAAATTAGCAAATCATCCTAATATTTCCAATAAGCACCTCGGCTCATCCAAAAGGGTGGTTCATCATGATTTTGATGGTCTAAAAGAGATGTTGCCAATGGAATAATGGTTTAAGCTCTAAATAAGGCCAAATTGGCGTGTCTACAATAGGGCACCTGGCACCGAATCAAATTGACTTGAACGGCCGATTTGACCCCTCGCAGTGACTCATCTTATCGATTTGACATACCTCATGATGCTGGCGTCCTATATATAGGGCACTTTGCCGCGTGGAACTGCTTTTCGGAAATGGCCAAAGTACCCTCTTTTGAGCTATAAATAGACCCCCATTTGGAGCTGGGAGGGGGTTCCAAGTCCGTACCACCCTAGAGCCTATCCAAGACCACGTTTCTAAGCCACTTGCACCTCCCATAACCTTTCAAACCGATCCAAGATCATCCACCAAAAACCCCAAAAACCTTCTGTTTCTGTCATCCAGAAACATGGTTTTTTCTCAACTTTGAGAGCCTTTCTTCGTCTTTCCTCTCTCATCCAGCATCCAAACCACCCACCACTAGTCTCATTTGCATATTGGCTATTAGGAGGAGCCCTTACTTCGTCCTGGAAGCCGTTTAGCACCCCAGAGCAGCATCGCGAAGAGGGGAAGAAAATCTGCCCGAGCCAGACTTAGTGCCCCATATACAGAGTGCTTTGACCTTGGTCAACGCGCCCTATAAGGGGGGCACCTGCAGCTAGCGCCCTATATATAGGGCACCAGTAGGGGCAGAAGCTTGTTTTGCAATTTTCGGAGTCCGATCGCCCGTCTAATCGAGTTTTTTTGTCTTCCATTTTCATCTTAGAACTTTTCATCATTTTATTTGGCATGCATTAGATCATTTTGCACCTTATATATATTTTAAAACCTACCAAAAATAGGGGTTGGGATTCCATCCCGATCCGGTTAGTCCACCCCCTTTTGCATGATTCAGAGTCTATGTCAAACATGATACTATACTCATGCCAGAGCTAATGATCTTCACTTTTTTTTTCTACACAGGACATTCTTAGGTAAACCGATTGAGGTGAAGCTTCAACCCGATCGGAAGTGAAAGAGCTCACTAAAGGTCTCCTCTTTCGGCCATCCGAGAGAGGAGAAGTTAGAACCTAACAATCTCCCCCCTTTTTCCACTCCCAAAGATATGACGGTCCAACCTACTCTTTCATTTTATTTTCTTTATACTTAATCACACTTTGGAGTCTTCGGCTCCTGGCGACCACACACACACACCTTCCAATCTACACTACAAACCACCGGCTCATCCGGGTGCCTACACCTTTTGGCGACCACGGTGGTACTACTTTTGCTTTAGTGAGTTCTTCACATCTCGTTAAAAGAATGTCCAACATGCTCATCCTTACTTTAGCTCCTGCTTGAGTTATTACATCTTCTTAGCATTCCTATTTACTTGCTTGCTTGTTTACTTGCTTCCCTTGAGCATCATTTAGTTTCTTCCGGTTTACTTGCTTTCCGTGGGTCCTTCTCTTTTAAAAGAAAAGCACAATCTAATTTTTAGACTTGCTTTATCGACTTACTTCTACTTTGCATCTTAAAGGTTATCTTGCTAAACATCTTTGCTTATTTTCTTTAAAAAAAGTCTAATTTCTTCTCTAAAGCATCTTTAGTTGAATTAGTACTTGCTTTCATCCTTGTTTGACTTTACATCATTGTCTTGTTTACTTGTTTTCCAATACTCTATTGATCGTTGCATGCTTTTATTTTCCTCTTGTTTGCCCCACTCCTTGATATCTCACTTGCACTTAGTTTGCATTGGGGTTTCTTTAACTCCTTTAGGTCATCCAAGAAGGGAGGCTCTCTCCTCCCAAAGCCCTACTACACGCCCAAACACCCCTCTTGGTGGTTGCCAACTCCTACTCTGGGGATTTCCTCTCGGAAGGACCGGGTAGCTTCCATCAAGACCTCCGTAAGTCCCCAGATGTGAAGGATTCCCTCTTCACTGATCGGGGTGGTTGTACCTTTTATCCCAAAACCCGGAGTACCTATCACCTATCGTTGTGAAAAGAGTGACAACCTTAGATTGCTCGGCGTTGTGAGAGCATAGGGTCCTACCCATTTATTTGAGTGGACATTATTTCTCTTAACAAGCCACTAATTTAAGGTTGAAACACAAAAATTGCGGTAATCATTTTAAGTCCGTGCCATTACTTGTTTGCAAATCAAAATTGAAAATCAAAACAAAAAATTTGAAAACACTTAACAAAAACCAAAAGAAATCTTTGCTTGAGGTTAATTTGCTTGATAACTTGTTTGTTCAAACAAAAATCAAAAACCAAAAAAGAGGAAAAGATTAAAACTAAAAAAAAAAGGATTCTTGTGTTTTTCGTCATCTTTCCCTTGTGCTTATGAACTTGAGATCAGGGTGAGTCGTCGGGATGACGAACCAAGGATACGAGCCACTGCAGCTGGAGTGCAAATCAAGCATCTGTCCTTCCCCCTCCTCTCGTCCAAGAATCCTCTGTTGATCAAACCGTGCTTAACAAAATCAACAGAATGGATGAACAATATCGGGAGCTCAAGCGATTGATCGACACACGAGCTCTCCCCTTGATATCCTTTCCCTCTCTCCCCGTGTTCCATCTTCCTCCTTCCGAAATGCCCATTTACTGCCGGTATAACGGGAATGGGAATCCCTTCATTCACATCAAAGATTTTCTTTATGAGTCTGTCATGTGGCAAAATGATCCGAAGGCCCTTGCATACCGATTTAGAAGATCATTAGAGGGCTCCGCGTTGGAATGGTTCTATTCACTTGACCCTTCGGAAGCCAGCAACTTTGATACCGTCAAAGCAAAGTTCTTGCAAAGATACCAAGATCGAGTTGGTCCTACCTATTCAATCATAGATCTTATGGCCGAGAAGATGAGAAATGATGAGGATTTTATAAGATATGCTGACAGATGGAGGGCAATGGCAGAAAGGCTGATGAATGCACTGTCAGAATCAGAACAAGTCAAGATGATCATCACTCACGCCACTCCACCCCTGAAGAACGTATTGCCATTACATCACCCTGTCACCATGAGCGAACTCTATGAGAGAGCTCGGTACATCCAAACCCAACTCTGAGACTCTCCCATCATGAACCTCTTCGACCCTAGGCCCCGAGTCACCAAAAAGACAACCACCACCGCCACTGGGCCCGTAACCAAAGGCGTGGTAACCAACGAATACGTCAACATCATAGGAAACCCACCCAACAACCACCAACAATAGTATAGAAACCCCTAGTATAGAAACCCCCGCCAAACCCAACCAGCACCTCGCCCTCAGATTCAACCCCAACCTTTCCATCACCATACACCAAACCAGTATCCCCAACAACCAACGCAGACACCAGTTCCCCAGCAACCCCAGCAATTGGCCGTACAAACCTTTGTACCTCAACCACCCCGCCAACCAAACACCTATAACCAGGCACCTCCCCCCGCCGCCTATGCGCCACGAAGAACTGGGCCTAGAAGAAACCATTACCCACCATTACCGTACTTTCTCACAGATATTTTCAATGCTCTTATGGAGGAAGGGCAGATTTTATTGCCAAGAGAAAAGCTGGAGTAGCCACAAAATGCCAATACAGACAGATATTGTTTATACCACAGATACCGGGGCATACAATGGAGAATTGCTTTCGATTTAAAGATTATATCCATGACCTCCACGAGCAGGGAAGTATTGACTGGGGTCAAATGGGCGAGTACATCAAGGCAGTAAAGAACTAGCCTCAGCAACAGCAGCAGGCACCAGTCCAACAACAACAACAGGAATCCGGTCTGGGGATCATTCAGAACCCGCTACTTGCGCACGCACCCACGATAGCATCAGAAAATTAGAAGGTTAATCCCATTCTGACCTCCACCGATGAACCCCACGATAGAGGCCAAAATTGGCAAATCGAGGGATCGGCTTCCTTCATGAACATTAACCCTCCAAACCACGTTAACCGAACTGTTCACTCCATACCACGAGCTATACCCACCAGAAGAAGCCAACCTCCGATCATCCGCAATTTGTTATGACCAACCGTAACGCCACTGGCCATACAACTCCAACCGGGTAAGACCTTGATCCGCCTAGCTGAGCCACCACAAACACCATCACCATTAGGACCCATCATCGTACCACCTCGTACAACCACGCCACCACAACCTACCCACATCCCTATAACCCGAACTATCATCACTACACCCTACCAAGGCCTCCTATCATCCGACCTAACCCTCCATCCACCTCTACTACACCAACCATAGCCCCTCAGCTCGCCACAGTGCTTAGAAGCGGGCGCATGTTTCAAAGAAATTTTTCCCAGACCAGTCAACCAGGACGATCACAAGGAGAAGAAGAAGAACACCCAGAAGAACCAGTGCCAGGGACATCTTACGATTTGCTAAAGCACCTTGACAAAACCCCCGCACAGATTTCCATTCTAGAACTGATCAAAAGGTCCAAGGTTCATCAAGAAGTTCTTAAATAGTACCTGCAACGAGTAATGGTCAATGAAACCCTCCCCCCTGAAAAGATTGCATCAGTCTTGACCCCGAGAAGTGAACACCCCGCCCTCACTTTCACCAAAGAGGAGTTAGCCGAACCAGAAGCGAGGAAATATGCGCTTTGTATCACTGTCAGCATTAACGAAACAGATGTCAAGTCCTGTCTAGTTGATACCAGCGCATCCATCAATGTCTTGCCACCAGAAACGCTACAATTGTGTGGAATCCTAGAAGAGGATATTCGGCCATCACAAATCACCGTAACAGCGTATGACAATTCCAAGAGGCCCGCCCATGGCATGGTTACACTTGAAGTCAAACTCGGACCCCGAGTTGTTACTATCAACTTCCACATCCTGGACATGGACCCAACTTACAAAGCTATCTTGGGAAGGCCCTTACCTTGAGGCATTAGAGGCCGTAGCTACAACCAATCACCAGTGCATCAAATTTCCCTTCAAGGGCCAAGTCGTTAAGGTGGTAAGTATGCCTATGGATTGCCTAGTTACTCTGCCTCTTGGCTTGCCAAATCAACCGGTCTTCACAATCCTCGATCTGTCGAGGGATGGAAGGCAGCCCAGACAAGTTTGGAAAAGAAAGAAGAATGATACAAAAACCCTTGGATGGTGCATGATAGAAAATCTAGGATACCAAGAACGCCGAGGGCTGGGAAGAGAACTGCAGGGTATAGTAGAACCCATCCAGCTGGTAAAAACAACATCAAGGAATGGGATAGGGTACGATGGGACGTGTGATAATGGCCAAAAGATCAGTCAAAAATACTTCCAGGGGTGTCTGCACAAGTTCTTCGACAAAAGAGAAACAATACAGATGATTGAAGAACAAGAACCGCAAGAACAAGCAAAGAGGAAGAAAGTGGACAGCCTAGAGGATGAGCCATATCTCAACATATCATGGTTATTCTCTGAAGAAGGGTCAAGTGATGGATTATTTAACAACAAGCCTTCTGGCGATCAGAATCAGGGGCATTCACCCCATGTCATCTCCTCAGATCTAACAAACTCATTTCCAACAAGTCCACCATCAGATTCACCAGGTAGTAAAGATGGATGCTCTCTTTACCCATCTTTGCTTGATTTGTTCCCTTCTCTGTCAATATCCCAGCCCACACTGGAAACCACAACCAACCAAACTCATTCTGTGTTTATGTTTAGTACTTCTCAAAAAGATCAAAAAAAAACATCCTGTTCTCAACCCAAGTTTCGATCGAAGAAACTTCCCAACTCTCTCCTGGCCACCCGGTCTCTGATCGATCTCCTTTGCCCTTCATCAATAAATTCCACTCCCTCCACCTCCTCTTCCTTTCCGTACTTACCTTCTTCTTCTTTAGGTTTAGTTTCCAATAAAAACAAAACAAAAATTAGGGGTAGGAGAGTTCTAGAAAGATATCAGCATCGGTTAGCTCAAAAAAGCTTAGAATGTGCCAAGCTACCGGAGTATCTAGAAAATGCAATCCAAATGGGTGAAATTCGATATGAGGAGAAGGACAATATTGACCCAACTTTAGGGGTCTATGAGGTTGTATCGGAAAAGGATCCTGATACTGAGGATGAAGAGGAGGATTTGGCTGATGCTTATGCATCCAGTTTAAGAAGATTCGAAGAACCATCAGCCACGGTGGATGAACCAACTAAAGAACTTAATCTTAGAACACCGGAAGATCCTAATAATATCCTCATCATTTCCAGCCTCGCCCCTTTTGAAGAACAGAGTCTAATGGGGGTGTTAAAGAGTATAAAGACACGTTCGCTTGGACATATGAAGATATGCCGGGGTTAGACAAATCATTGGTAGAGCATTGATTGACTCTAAAACCTGAAGCTACCCCGGTCAATCAAAAGTTGAGGAGATTCCACCCAGACATAGTATTAAAGATGAAGGAAGAGGTCGATAAGTTGCACCAAGCAAAATTCATTAGAGTTGTCCTCTATCCACAATGGGTGGCAAATATAGTCCCAGTCATGAAGAAGGATGGAAAGGTTCGAATTTGCAATGACTTCAGGGACTTAAATCGAGCGTGTCCGAAAGATGATTCCCCCTTCCTCATATCGATGCTCTTGTTGATAACACAGTTGGATATGAAACCCTATCATTCATGGATCGATATTCAGGGTACAATCAAATCTGGTTAGCAGAAGAAGATCAAGAGAAGACCTTGTTCACTACACCTTGGAGAACTTATTGCTACGTCGTCATGCCCTTCGGATTAAAGAATGCTGGAGCAACTTATCAATGGGCCATGGTGGCGATATTTCATGATATGATGCATAAATTTGTAGAGGTGTACGTGGATGATCTAGTGGTCAAATCTCGGACCCGAGATGAGCATGCTGAGGTGTTAAAAAGGGTTTTGCAACGAGCCAGGGAATATAAGCTTAAAATGAACCCTAAGAAGTGTGTGTTTGGAGTATCAACTGGAAAATTACTTGGATTCATCGTCAGCAAAAGAGGCATCGAGATCGATCCCAACAAGGCCAAAGCCATTATTGATATGCCTCCACCAAAGAACCTAAAAAAGTTGAGAGGGTTGATTGGTAGGCTACAATTTGTTCGCCGGTTTATCTCACAACACTTCCAAAGGTGCAAAGCTTTCTATGAGTTAACCAAGGCGAAGGCCGAATTTAGATGGGATTCGAGATGTCAAGAGGCATTCGATGGTTGAAAGAAATATTTGTCAAGCCCACCTGTGCTTAAACCTCCGGTTCCCGGCAAACCCTTGATCTTATACATCTCGGTTTTAGAAGGATCTCTTGGAGCAGTATTGGCACAATTAGATGATGAAGGGAAAGAGCGAGTAGCGTACTATCTGTCCAAAATCTTTGATCCTTGTGAGAAGAAGTATACAACCATGGAAAAAACCTGTGCCGCCCTGGTTTGGGTGGTCTAGAAGCTTCAACACTACTTTCTGGCTCACGAGGTTAATCTCATTGCTCGCATGAATCCCATCAAGTTTTTCCTAGAAAAATCTGTCCTAACTGACCGGTTGGCATGCTGGCAAAGCTTTCTTTCTCAATTTGACATCACCTACATTCAACAGAAGGCAATCAAGGGCTATGCAATTGCTGAACACCTTGCCCATCATCCTATCCCAATCTTTGACCCTATCCAATCAGAATTCCCCGATGAAGAATTGATGTCCATTCGATCTTCCAATCTGTGGACTTTATATTTTGACGGGGCATTAAACTCAAAGGGTAGAGGGATAGGGATTGTTCTTCTATCACCCGAAGGTGTCACCATTCCACAGGCTTTTCAGCTCCATTTTCTAGCAACAAACAATATAGCTGAGAATGAAGCCTTGTTGGCCGAACTGGAGGCCGCTCACTTCTATGGTGTCACTAAACTAAGGGTGATCGGTGATAGTCAGTTGATTCTCCGCCAAGTGCTGGCCAAATACCGCACATCTCATCCTGGGCTCAGGCCATACCAAGAACTCACCGCTTGTTACATCAAGCTATTCTCCAAACTCGAATTCATTCATGTTCCTCGTGCCCAAAATATTCTTGCCCAGCTCTAGCCTCTCTGGCATCTTCACTATCTGTCCCACTAGGCAGACAGGTTAGGACGATCTATGTCCGCCGACGTACCATTCCGGCCGTGGAAGATGCACAATTCTTGAAAGTTAAAGAAGAGTTTGAAAGGAAGGAATACATTGAGCAAAAAGAGGAAGTATCTTTGGTCGAGTTGGAGGAATTAGAAGAGGGTGAGAAATCATGGTATCATGAAATCGCAAATTACTATCAGGATCAGACATATCCACCAGGATCAACTTCCGAAGAGAAAAGAGCCATAAGAAGAGTCTCCTAGATATACATCATCTTAGGTGGTGTACTTTATAAAAGGAGCTTGGCCGGCGTGCTATTAAGATGTGTAGATGAAGAAGAGGCTGAATTGGTGCTTAAAGAAGCACACTCTGGAGTATGTGGAGGCCATGTAAATGCCCAAGCCCTCACCAAGAAGATCATCAGGCAAGGGTATTATTGGCCTACTCTGGAAGAAGATTGCTTGATATTTGTCTGGCACTGTCATCAATGTCAACTTCACTCCGACAAGATTCACTCTCCTGCATCTTCCCTTCACCCGATTCATTCCCCGTGGCCTTTTGCTATGTGGGCTTTTGATGTTATCAGATCCCTTGGTGACCCAAACTCCACAAACAAAACCAAATCCTTCATCCTAACAGCAACGAAGTACTTCACCAAGTGGGTGGAAGCAGAAGCATACATGGAGATCAAGGCATCAACAGTCTGCACCTTCATCAAGCGCAACATCATTGCCAGGTTCGGGATCCCAGGCGACATCATCACCGACAATGGACCACAATTCATCTCCCAGGAGATGCGTGACCTTTGCAACAAGTATTGCATCAGATTACATCATTCATCTCCATATTATCCTCAAGGCAATGGTTAAGCAGAAGCCACCAATAAAACTTTGATAAAAATCATTAAGAAGACTTGTAAGTCTAGCAAGTTCGCGGACTGGCCAAATAAGTTAGTTGATGCTCTATGGGCCTATCACACTTCTATTCGAACCCCAACGGGTCAAACTCCCTATGCCTTGGCATTTGGGATGGAGGCGGTAGTCCCATATGAAGTACTCATTCCTTCCCTCCGAGTCCAGATCGATCGAGACATACCGATGGATGAACGCCGAGATTCCCTTCTCGCGCAACTCGAACTCTTGGACAAAAGGAGGTTAGCTGCTGCCGAACATGCTAGATCTTATCAGAATAGACTTAAAAGATTTTATCAGAAGAGGGTGGTAGAGAGAAAATTTGAAATCGGTGAGGTTGTGCTTAAAAGAATACTCATTAAGCCGGGCTGTCCCCGCTCCAAACTTCAACCAAATTGGGAGGGTCCGTATGTAATTTCGGCTATTTATCCCGGTAATTCATACAAGCTAATTAATGCAGAAGGAGAAGAACTAGCTCATCCCTGGAATGGTGCATACCTCAAAAAATACTTTCCTTAACACAAAATTCACAAAAAAATCTATAAAATCTAAAGGTGTGAAGAATGATGATAACATCTAACGCTTGCTTGTTCGGTGCACCAACTTGTCACTTAGGAAAATAAGGATAGGCATCATACTGCACACACTACACGCCTAGGTTTCGAAGTCTGATGACTAGAAGTCAAAGAGAAAGCTAGGCAACACTTGGCAAAAGAAGGTCAACTTTGTCCTATTCTCTTCTTATTTCGGTCCAGAATGGATAAAAGGGGCTAGAATAAGGAGTATCGAAAGTTCCCATTGCCTTAGTAGGAGGATACCTCTGAAGGTCTGACTTCTTAAAAGAAAAAGGTACCAAAAGATGGGCAATAACCCCTCAGGTCGGCAAAAGAATAGACTTGTCTGAATGTGTACCAACAAAAGCCCAAAAAAGAAAAAGGCTCCAAAAGATGGGCAATGAACCCCTCAGGTCAAAATCAAGCAAAAGGAAAAGACTTGTCCAAATGTGGGCCATCAAAAGAAAAGGGTTAGAAGGAAGGACCCGAGGATGTCAAATCCCAAATGGGCAACGCGGGCACTGTAGACACGCCAATTTGGCCTTATTTAGAGCTTAAACCATTATTCCATTGGCAACATCTCTTTTAGACCATCAAAATCATGATGAACCACCTTTTTGGATGAGCTGAGGTGCTTATTGGAAATATGAGGATGATTTTCTAATTTCTAATCAAATCCATGTTTGCCGAACAAGAGACTCTTGGTGGTGTGTCATATTATGCTTTTCCCAGCATATCCTCTACTTGAAAATTTTTCACAGGATTATGTGTACATCTAATGAAGAAATATTTAACACAAATAATCTTCCCCTCTGAGTCCTCTTTTCAATGCAACAAACAGAATTCAATTCTGATCTACCATTTGTCCGCAGCACCTTTAAGAAGTCAGATGCGTAGTTCTGTCCGCACGCAGCACCAATCAAACCCAATTGCATGCAAGCCCAGCCCATTGTGCACATATTTGACCAATTCACGACCTTACTTTCCTTTTTCCTCCTCCATATTACTTTTTATAGTATCTGGAAGCTTCATAGTCTAAATTAGCATCATCTAATGATGGCAATCCAACTTGTTGTCTTGTATATCAAGACTTGCCATTTTTAGACTAGATTTATTTCCTCTTCAAGTGGAGGCATATTTTGAGCATGGAGAAGGTGATCCACATTTTTCAATCTCTCTTAATCATTTAGGTAAGTTTCTAGATACCTCAGGATGAAAATCAGCAACATTAAATGGAGGAAATCCAACCTAAGGTCGGATGTATCAAAACTTGCTATTTTTTGACCTGTTCTTCATCCCCTATAAAGGGAGACTCATATGAACGACCTAAGAAGGGCATCCCCATACTCCAGCACTTCTCTCTTCGTCCTCCAGACACCCTAGGCTCTTCCCAATCTTCCCAAATTGTTCTATCTTCGTCCCGGTGCCCGGAGATCATCCCAAAGTGAAGAAGAAGCTGGTCTATGCTCCAACGTGCTGCACTGCTGATCATAGGCTTATACAGATCGTTCTAGTCATTTTCTGGCCTGACTTCCTTCATACGAAGTGTGGATAATCAAGATATCTTTCATCTCCAACAAACAGAGATCAATTCTGACATTTCCTCTGCTTGTTATGGCTTCAACACCGGCGCTGCACAGACAGATCCGAAGTCTTCTCTTCTAAGTCATTGTTTTGTCAGTCAACTTCAGTACATTTAATGGTGGATTCAGCCCATACATCCTTCATAGAAATTGTTCCCCGTTGCACAAATACATCAAGCTAGCATTGGTTGGACTCTCCCTCATCGGCCGGCCGAAGAGGAAGAAGGTTGAACTCACACACTCTCTCCCACGCTAAGTTGCACAAATACATCAAGCTAGCATTGGTTGGACTCTCCCTCATCGGCCGGGCGAAGAAGAAGAAGGTTGAACCCGCACACACTTTCTCCCATGCTAAGGTACACGGTCAAATTCAACTTTCTTTCTATTTTCATTCCATAAAGCGGAGCCTGCGGCTCCTGGCGACCACCTTTCTTTTTATTCATGTTCTAAGCTAATTCACTCCTCACTCTCCTCCCACATGACCCGAACCATCTCCGGTGCTCGAGCGACGCCGTGAGATGAAAGTTCGGGGATCAATGTGAGTGTGGGACCAAGGTGAGGAGTCTTTCCCTCTTTCCGAGTGTTTTCCGATTCACTCCCCTTTTCCCCTATTCCATCCTTCACCTTCTCTTGAGGTGCCAATCCGGAACCCATTTCTGGAGTCGACAGCTTTTTGGGGACCACGGTGGGACAACCAATGTCTTCAACCGTGCTAGCTTGATTCAACCGAGCAACTAGTTGTTTTCCAACTTGGTTCCCACGTGAACCGGCTTATCTTTTATCTTCCATGTCAATTTACCTTTAAACTTGCTATTTACTCTTTCTTTAAGATTGTCCCCCATGTGGACTTAATTTGCTTGTCTTTCATTTCAACCCGGTTCCCGCGTGAACCACCTTTCTTTTCCAACTCGGTTCCCGCGTGAGCCAACTTATTTTCAGATCGGTCCCCGCGTGGACCACCTCTTTAAAACACCTTTAGATCGGCCCCACGTGGCCCTCCTTCTATTTTGTCAACTCTTACGTCGGTTCCCGTGTGAACCACCCCTTTCTTCATTAAAACCGGTTCCCGCGTGAACCAAACCCTTTTCTAAATCGGTTCCCGCATGAACCAACTCACTTTCAGATCGGTCCCCGCGTGGACCACCCCTTTGCACCAATTAGATTGGCCCCACGTGGCCCTCCTCTCCTTTTTCCAATCAAACAAATCGGTTCCCGTGTGAACCACCCATTTTCCCTTCAAAAACCGGTTCCCGCGTGAACCACCTACTTTTCCAAAACTCGGCTCCCGCGTGAGCCACTTTATTTTCAATTCGGTCCGCGCGTGGACCATCCTTTTACCTTTACTTCAGATTTGTCCCCAATTGGTCACTCCAACACAAGCCGGTTCCCGCGCGAACCACCTTTTAATTGCTAGTTTCTAGTTACTTGTTTTACTTTCTCATTGCTTATCTTGTTTGCATTCACTTGCTTGGTTTATTTAATAGCTTTCATTCATGTTTGCATATTGATTGCTTCTTCTTCTCCTACCCTCCATTTTTACTTTTGCACTAGCTTTTTGCATCGGGTACCGGACTTGCTCCGATCCGTAGGGCATTCGAGACGGGGGCTCTCTCTCCCAACACACCCTCACCCTCCAAACACCTTCTTGGTGGATTCTTACCTCTCTTCTGAGATATTCCTTCCTAGTTGATTTGGTAGTTTCCATCAAGATCTCCGTATGTCCCCATCCGTGGAGTATTCCTCTCCGCACGATTGGGCCGGTTGTACCACTTCCCAAAACCCGAAGAACCCAAGTACCTACTCGTGGTGATTGAGTGACAACCTTAGGTCTTGAAGATTGAAGCAATAGGAACCATACCCATTTGAGTGAACAATTGCTAACAATCTATCTAATCTAAGGTTTCAACCCAAAAATTGTCAAGTAGTCATTTTAAAAACTTGTTTGCATAACTTGCTTGCTCACCAAAAATTGAAAACAACCAAAAAAAAATTTTTCTTCTTTCAAAACACCTAAAAAAAAATCCCTTTAATTTTGTGTTCAACTTGTTTTCCAAAAACCAAATTGAAACAAAACAAAACATAAAAAAAAATCTTCAATTGTGTGCTTTGATTGCTCTCTTTTCTAACCATCTTTCTAGAAAGATCGACATGATGCCCATGATGCTAAAGTCCGGAAGCCACGTTGGGAGGTCGGACTACTACAAGCAACAAGAGTACGGGGAAGGTCTCTACAAGCTCCAACAATAACCCGAGAGCCATGTCAATGCAGCTATGGAACCTAAAGTGCAAGGGGATGCCCATCAGTCCGCTTCATTTAGTATAGAACAAGCTCTTAAGGATCTATCTTTTCATCTTGATCCCAATACCTTGTCATTCATACAATCTCTAGTGAAGGGCAAGATGCCTGCTAATCAAGGTCCAGCCAAAGTCAACCGAGCTGCTTTGCCTCCCCAATCTACAGTTTGACCTCTTGTCATAACCCCACCTGGGCAGCCCTGCCATGTTACTTCACCTACTCACCCCATTGTTGGCCATTCTTCAGCTCGCACACCAACCCACCTCCCTCCCATCCAGGTGCCACATGCACACCCCCTGGTGAATTCCTCCCCACCTGTTGCCAAGGATAAAGAAACCATCGAATTCCCCCTCTATACTATCTACATCCCCCAATCACAAATGCCAACCTACCATCGCTACAATGGCTCAGGTGATCCCTTCACCCATGTCAATGATTTCCAGAGCAAATCATCTCGATGGCATAATGATAGAAAGACCCTTGCCTTTCTTTTTAGGAGATCTTTAGAGGGCGCAGCCCTAGATTGGTTTTTTTCATTGAACGAAGTAGAGATATGGGATTTCGAAATTGTCAAGGCCAAATTCTTGAAATGATATGGGCCAGGCTATTCAATAATTGGGGAACTAAAAGAAGATGTGGAATTAATGCAATATTTTGATGAATTGAGGCCCAGGCTTGAGAAGAACATTGATGCTATGAACCAACCTAGGAGCCCTCTCCAACCTCACCCAGATCATCATCTTCATCCAACTCCTCGACGCCAGTTGATTAGGCCACCCGTGCCACAATCTCGGCCGGACATGCAACCCATGTCAACGACACAATCAATTGTGCACAATCAAGCTCCTCATGTCAATTGTGCCAACACCTCACTATCAAAATCAAATTCTCAACCTATTTCACCAACAACCCCTCGGTCAATCATCCGGCCCTTGTCTTCTCAACCTATTCCACCAACAACCCCTCGACCAATCATCCGGCCCTTGGCTTCTCAGCCTATTCCACCAACAACTCCTCAGCCAACCATCCAAGCCATGACTCCTCAATTAATTACATCAATAGCTCTTCAGCCTGAACCAACTTCTATGCCAACACCAATTAAACAACCCTTGGCTATTCAATCAACCCCTCAAAATAGGGTTCACCCTAAGTCGGTTAAGGCCCTTATTTCTTCTATTGCTCCTGCCATGGTAGAGGAACCAGTCACTCTGACCTTTCATGATCCTACCATGGTAGACGATTCAGTCCCTCTGACCCTTCATGCTCCTGCCCTAGTAGAGGAATCAATCACTCCAACCATTTGTGCTCCTGCCATGGCAGAGGAATCAGCTTCTCAGCATATCGTTGCTATTTCTCAAGATCTAAGTCAGCTAGTAGGGGAGGTCGAACCAAACCATTCTACCTTTTTGGAATCCCCTAGACTAGGCATGCCCTCTTCCATAGAACATCCTGAGGAGAAGCCTGCTATAGGGAGCTTAGATGAAGGAATCATAAATTTTGTTGATTGTCAAGGACTAGGCAAGGATTCGCCAGGTATAGATCAACTATCATCATCATTGGAATTGATCCATGAAGTTTGTCAGATTGAATTGACCCCTGAGCTGGGAAGTAAGGAGACCGAATTGGTCAGTGAAATGGGAAAGGAATCTATAAAACTACAGATGGAAGATGCAGACCTTAGCAAGGGGATACTAGGACCTCCTCCAGCTAGGCAGGTAAATTCCTTAGCATCAATCTTAGGGCCACGACCCTTACCCCATTCTTCTCCTAATCAACAATCTGGCCCATGGGCCCACGATCAATCAATCTTAGGGCCACGACCCTTTCTTTATTCTCCTCCAAATCAACAATCGGGCCCATGGGCCCACAATTCCTCAATCTTAGGACCACCACCCTTTATTTATCCTTCTTACAACCATCAATCAGGCCCATGGGCCCATGATCAATCAATCTTAGGGCCACGACCCTTTCTTTATTCTCCTCCAAATCAACGATTGGGCCCATGGGCCCACAGTTCCTCAATCTTAGGGCCACCACCATTTCTTTATCATGCCCACAACCATAAAATGGACCTGTGGGTCCCCAATTCTTCAATCTTGGAGCCACCACCCATACTTCACCCTATTCAATTGGGCCCTTATTCTCCATTTTCGGGCACTTATGCCCCTTTTCGTCAATCGGGCTCTTATGCCCCTTTTCATCAACTGGGCCCATGTGCCCCTTTCCATCATCCGGGCCTATGTGCTCCCTTTATCCAACCGGGCCCATGTGCCCCTTTTAATCAACCGGGCTCTTATGCCCCTTTTCTTCAACTGGGCCCACGTGCCCCTTTTAATCAATCGGGCTTGCATGCCCCTTTCCTTCCACTGGGTCTATATGCCCCTTTTCCCCAATTGGGCCTACATATCCCTTTCCTTCCATCAGGCCCACGTGCCTATAATTCTCTCCAATCAGGCCCTTGTGCCCTTAATTTTTCTAAATCGGGCCCACGTGCCCGCAATTCACCTCAACCGGGCTCACATGCCCATGTTTTTCTACAACCGGGCCCATGTGCCCAAATTTCTTCTAAATCGGGCCCACGTGCCCACCTTCCAACAAACTCGGGCACACATACCCACACTCCTTCAACTTCGGGACTGTATGCCCCCATTTCTTCACTATCGGGCCCACGTGCCCATACTTCTTCAAAATCGGGCTCCCGTGTCCCCACTTCTTCGAATTCGTGTTTGTGCACCCATACTCTTCGATGGCGCCAGCGAGCCCGTCACAAATCACAATCTTGCTCCCAACCATTTAAATCGGGTCCATGTGCCCACACTTTTCATTGGGTCCCTCGAGCTCAACCTCCAATCGGGCCCTCATGCCCATCAACATCAACCGGCCTCTCTAGCCCACATTCAAATCTTGGGCCCATGTGCCCCCTGATTTCGACTACTCCTAGGCCTTCAAGCCCACTTTCAACTCATGGGCCCAAGAGCCCATTTTAACTCACTTTTGTTTCCAAGTATCTTTATTTCCTTTCAAATTCTCTTTCATTCTCTAAGTTTTACTTTCAACAAAAAAATCAAGGTAGAGAAATTTCCTGGGTGATACCACAATCTTTGCCTTTTACACCATTAATTTTGACTCTGCCCTGCTAAATCAGATCCTCCACATTTTCACTTCATCCTATGACTATGAATCTTCAATCCAATGCAATATGGTGCATATCAAAAGTGGAAGCAGTTGGGCAAGGCAAGGCAAGGCATGGCAGACAAGGCAAGGCAAGCACAAGCAAAGCCGTCATCAGTAATGAACTTCTTCTTCTCTCAGGTATTACATGAAATTGCATTCATTATCATTATGTCATCTGCAAAGCAATATTTTTTTACAAAAAATGATTTTGAATTTCACATGACAATTTTAATTGAGAGAAATTCATGACTGACGACATTTGTAGCTACCTTGTTCTTATTAAACAAATTCTTTACAATGCAAGGCATGTTTTCAATTGATTCACCTATGGAATGTAATCTACCTCAAAAATGGAGAGAACAACCAGTATGACTTAAGTCCACATGTTCTAGGTTGTTGTCTAGGTGTCGAGGGTAGATACCATTCTACACACACAACACGTCCCGATCCCAGAATCCGGATGACTTGACACCCGAGAGAAGCTAGGCAAGGCTTAGAGATGGAAGGGAAACCCTCGCCATATTCTCTTCTGTTCGGTCCAAGATAGGCAAAGGGGACTAGATGGGGAGAGTATCGAAAGCATCCGCCGCCTTAGTAGGAGGCCGTCTCGAAAGGTCCAACTTCATAAAAAAAAGGGTGCCAAAAGATGGGCAATGATCCCCACAGGTTTAAACAAATATGGGCCTGTCTAAATGAGTACCCAAAAATGTATAAAATGAGAAAAGGCACCAAAAGATGGGGCAATGACCTCACAGGTCAATGCACCTGTCCGAATGTGTGCCACAAAAATAGGTTTGTCGATAAAGAAGAAAAGACCCGAAGAGGCCGAACCCCAACGGGCAATTGGGTGTGAGTAGAGAAATCCCTCTCGACATCTCCAAAGCCTATCAAGGACTTTCCCTCAATTCTTCATTCTTACCCCCAAGGTGTGGGTGAACCAACCAAATCAAAGCTAAACTCTAGCCAATCAAAGGTTGAAGGTCGGAAAGATTCTGGGCAAGGAACCCCATTTTGCATATGATGTCTACCAACGAACCAAGAAAAAAACAACCAAGTAATGAGAACTTGTGTCAATACTGATTTTTCTCTCCAAAAGAAATATTTTCAAAAAAAATAAAATCTCAAAAAAAAAGGTTGAACATTTCAAAAACTCCAAAAAAAAGTTGAATATTTTAAAAAAAACTACAAAAAAAAGTTGAATATCTTCAAAAACTCCAAAAAAATAAATATTTTCAAAAACTCAAAAAAAGAAAATAGCATTTTCAAAAATCTCAAAAAATTGGATCTTTTCAAAAAAAAAAGAAAACTTCTTTTTCAAATCCCAACCAAAATTTTCAAATTTTTCTTTTCATCACCATGCTTGGTTTGAATTCTTGTCTTTACATTCATTGTATATTTGTTGCTTTATTTTTACACCCTTAAGAAGGCTATTACCCCTTGACAAAGGTCAAGGCATACTGCAACTTGCAAGGGGGATAAGCCGCATTGTTGTTCTAATCTCTTCCTTCTAAGTGTTTCAGGCACAAAAAAAACTTTACACCCCTTGACAAAGGTCAAGGCATACTGCAACTTGCAAGGGGGATAAGCCGCATTGTTGTTCTAATCTCTTCCTTCTAAGTGTTTCAGGCACAAGAAAAACTTTACGCCCCTTGACAAAGGTCAAGGCATACTGCAACTTGCAAGGGGATAAGCCATATTGGCATTCTAATCTCCTTTTTCTAGTGTTTCAGCCACAAAGAACAAATGCGGAGAACTTCACAAAAAGGCGAAGCTCGCCACTTTCCTCCCCAAGGATTCTTAGGAGGAGGTGTCACCATAACCTCGGCCTTAATTTTGCCGAGAAACCTTTTGCAGGCGATGCTCCCCACTTCCCTCCCCTGAGGATTCTTAGGAGGAGGTGTCATCATTACCTCGGCCTCAACTTTGCCGAGAAGCTTTTGCTCTGTGTCCTCATTAGGACACATGAACTCTTTTGTGAGAATGCATGTCATCACACCGCAAACTCACCGTTATCATTTCCTTTCTTAGCATATGTTAGGTGCATTACTATTTATTTTATGCATTGATGTTGAAGACCGTGAATGCAAAGAAGACCAGGCCCGAGATCCCCTTCATCAAAATCTATGATGGTCGGGTCATCTCTAATGCTCACGGATAAGCCAAAGTTGTGTTGTGAGGGACGATGGTTCCCGAATGGGTATCTTGACCTCATAGACAATCTATATCTTCAACTATTTGTTATACAAGTGTTGTTTTGTTTTCTTGAGCCCAACATGCATCATGTAGCACTAATTGCATTACATTTTATTTTGTCATTGTATACATCATTTCCTAAAACTTCACCTTCTCACTCTCACGATCATTCTAAATCCCACCGTGTTTTCTAATCCCACTATGTTTTCTAATCCCACCATGATCTCTAGTCCCACCAACCTCTCTAATATCCCACTGTGTCTATTAATCCCACCGTGTTCGGTAACCACTTTGTGCCCTGAAATCTTTTCACCACTATGGCCATTGCAACTTCTTTGCTATTTGTCCCACCATGGCAACCAATTCATCCCGCCAAGGACCTTCTATTTGATCAGAACTTGCACCGTCATTATCTTCACGGTCTATGCTTAAACATTTGCCTTTCGGAATCTGAGATCATTCCATTCCGAATTGAATCTTGTCTCTTGGAAGACTTAAATGAATCTAAGAGCCTGAATGTGCTCGATTGGTATTCTTTTACTTTTTCAAAAACAAATCTCTTTTTAAACTTTAGCCCATCATAGTACAGGAACACCGCAAAGATCGGGTTACCGGCTGATGATGAACCTACGAACCCATGTTTCGGGGACTCCCCACCGCGTTGGGGGTTGGCTATTCTTCTCTCGTGCCAATGGCACATCTCTTACCAATCGAACATAGGAAGACTTGATGAAACATGGCAGTTAACCAGGAGACATGAAGAGATTCTCTTTGCCGAATTTGGTCGTTGAGCATGTCTATATCTACACCTTGATGCCACCTTTTCAGTCCATCTCTATTTCGTTCCGCTGCATTCCATTACAACTCATTTCGCTTTTCTACATTCCTCTACATTTCACTCCGCTACGCTACATGCCATTCCCTTGCAAAGCCAACATCAAGGCGAGGCAAGCTGTAGACACGCCAATTTGGCCTTATTTAGAGCTTAAACCATTATTCCATTGGCAACATCTCTTTTAGACCATCAAAATCATGATGAACCACCCTTTTGGATGAGTTGAGGTGCTTATTGGAAATATGAGGATAATTTTCTAATTTCTAATCAAATCCGTGTTCGCCGAACAAGAGACTCTTGGTGGTGTGCCATATTATGCTTTTCCCAGCATATCCTCTACTTGAAAAATTTTCACAGGAGTATGTGTACATCTAATGAAGAAATCTTAAACACAAATAATCTTCCCCTCTGAGTCCTCTTTTCAATGCAACAAACGGCATTCAATTCTGATCTACCATTTGTCCGCAGCACCTTTAAGAAGTCAGATGCGTAGTTCTGCCCGCACGCAGCACCAATCAAGCCCAATTGCATGCAAGCCCAGCCCATTGTGCACATATTTGACCAATTCACGACCTTACTTTCCTTTTTCCTCCTCCATATCACTTGTTATAGTATCTGGAAGCTTCATGGTCTAAATTAGCATCATCTAATGATGGCAATCCAACTTGTTGTCTTGTATATCAAGACTTGCCATTTTTAGACTAGATTTGTTTCCTCTTCAAGTGGAGGCATATTTTGAGCATGGAGAAGGTGATCCACGGTTTTCAATCTATCTTAATCATTTAGGTAAGTTTCTAGATACCTCAGGATGAAAATCAGCAATATTAAATGGAGGAAATCCAACCTAAGGTCGGACGTATCAAAACTTGCTATTTTTTGACCTGTTCTTCATCCCCTATAAAGGGAGACTCATATGAACGACCTAAGAAGGGCATCCCCATACTCCAGCACTTCTCACTTCATCCTCCAGACACCCTAGGCTCTTCCCAATCTTCCAAAATCGTTCTATCTTCGTCCCGGTGCCCGGAGATCATCCCAAAGTGAAGAAGAAGCTGGTCTATGCTCCAACGTGCTGCACTGCTGATCATAGGCTTATACAGATCTTTCTAGTCATTTTCTGGCCTGACTTCCTTCATACGAAGTGTGGATAATCAAGATATCTTTCATCTCCAACAAACAGAGATCAATTCTGACATTTACTCTGCTTGTTATGGTTTCAACACCGGCGCTGCACAGACAGATCCGAAGTCTTCTCTTCTAAGTCATTGTTTTCTCAGACAACTTCAGTACATTTAATGGTGGATTCAGCCCATACATCCTTCATAGAAATTTTTCCCCGTTGCACAAATACATCAAGCTAGCATTGGTTGGACTCTCCCTCATCGGCCGGCCGAAGAGGAAGAAGGTTGAACTCACACACTCTCTCCCACGCTAAGTTGCACAAATACATCAAGCTAGCATTGGTTGGACTCTCCCTCATCGGCCGGGTGAAGAAGAAGAAGGTTGAACCCGCACACACTTTCTCCCACACTAAGGTACACGGTCAAATTCAACTTTCTTTCTATTTTCATTCCATAAAGCGGAGCCCACGGCTCCTGGCGACCACCTTTCTTTTTATTCATGTTCTAAGCTAATTCACTCCTCACTCTCCTCCCACATGACCCGAACCATCTCCGGTGCTCGAGCGACGCCGTGAGATGAAAGTTCGGGGATCAATGTGAGTGTGGGACCAAGGTGAGGAGTCTTTCCCGCTTTCCGAGTGTTTTCCGATTCACTCCCCTTTTCCCCTATTCCATCTTTCACCTTCTCTTGAGGTGCCGATCCGGAACCCGTTTCTGGAGTCGACAGGCACTAGTAGAGAAACAAATTCAACACCCCCAAATCCTATTAGAGACTTACCATCAATCCTCTTCCCTCTTTAACCTTGCGAATAGGGTTGACCGACTAGACCCAAAAAGAGCCATAGCCTATCAAAGGCAGAAGGTCAGAAGATTCCGGACTAGGCACTTTCTTACACGTGATGCCTACTCTTAACCCTTGGGTAACGATAAGGGGCACCTACGACAAGCAAAGCAAAGGATGAGATGGTCGTGTCCTTCACACCGAACAAAAAAATTGAATACTTCAAAAACACCAAACAAAACCATAAAATCAAAAATCTTAAAAAGTAAATATCCAAAATATCGAAAAAAATCATAAAAGTTCCAAAACATCCAAAAACATTATAAAACCATCAAAACCCAAACAAATCAAAAATTTCAAAACACCTAAAAATTTGTTTCCTAATTGACTAGCTGCCTTTGCATTCATGTTTAATTTCAGTCTCGCATATTTCCTTTTGTGCATACTTATGTTTTTCTGTTATCTTTACCTTGATAAGGCCGACGTCCCTTGACAAAAGATCAAGGCAACTTTGCCCTCTCCTTGCAAGGGACTAAGCCGAAATAAAGTTCTAATATCTTCTCTCAAGTGGGTGCAGGAACAGGAGAAGGCATGCCGGCTTCATATCCCCAGACACTAGAGGAAGTAAAAACAACAAAAAAAATAAAAAATTTAAAAACAAAAGTGGACTACCTCGACCCCTATTAGGACTTGCATTTAGTATTGCATCTAGCAAAATAAATAATATTTAAGATGTTGAAGACCTCAAGTCTAGAGGGGGCTGAGCCTGAGAACCCCTTCAACAAAATCAGTGAGGGCTTAGTCATTCCCTAGGCTTGTAGATAGACTAAAGTTGAATATGCGGGGACGACGATTTCTTCATGGATGTCCTGACTCGTTATGTTCAACCTATATCTTCAACTATTTTCTTACACTTATTTGTATTTCTTTAAACCCAACATGCATCATGCATCGTTACGCATCATCTCATGCATCATCATACTCATCTTTCATGCCAACCGTACCCTTACAGTCTTTCTATAGCTCTTAGAGGGGGCTTTCTCCTTATCGGAACCTTCCCTCTGGTTGATTGGCTATCTCCTCTTTATTTACTTTTCAATGCATTTCTACCGAGTCCAGCACACCATGCAATTCGGGTCCTGGTTGGTAACAATTCTCCCCCACGTGGGATTTTAGTTATTTGCTTTCAGTATTGTTCTTCTCTTTAACCAATCAACCATAGGGAAGGTTCCGGTAAGACAAAAGGCAACCTAGGAGTCCGGTAAAGTTTCATTTCACTCAACTAGGCCAAGGAAGGCGTGTCTAAATCTACACCTTGGCGTCACCTTTTCAGTCCATTACCACTTCATTCCGCTACACCTCACTACGTTCACTTGCGCTACATTCACGTCATTCCCCTAAAAAGCTGACGCCAAGGCAAGGCAAGTTTTAGACATGCAATTTTGGCCTAGTTGGAGAGCTTAAATTCTTGTTTTCATGAAAAATATTTAAAGGGAACCATGTTTTCTGGAAGAATCAGACTTTTTGGCGCGTTCTGAAGAAGATCGATAAGATGTTGACCAGGGTCAAAGAACCCTGTACATAGGGCACCTGGCGCCCTGTATACAATGCACCAGGCGCCCTGCTTATAGGGCACCAGGCGCCCTGCTTATAGGGCACCAGGCGCCCTATATATAGGGCACCAGGCGCCCTATATATAGGGCCCCTGGCACCGATTCAAATTGACTTGACCGGCCGATTTGACCCCTCGCAGTGACTTATCTTATCTATTTGACATACCTCATGATGCTGGCATCGTATATATAGGGCGCTTTGACGCGTGGAACTACTTTTCGGAATGGCCAAAGTACCCTCTTTTGGGCTATAAATAGACCCCTATTTGAAGCTAGGAGAGGGTTCCAAGTCCATACCACCCTAGTGCCTATCCAAGACCACGTTTCTAAGCCACTTGCACCTCCCATAACCTTTCAAACCGATCCAAGATCATCCACCAAAAACCCCAAAAACCTTCTATTTCTGTCATCCAGAAACATGGTTTTTTCTCAACTTTGAGAGCCTTTCTCCGTCTTTCCTCTCTCATCCAGCATCCAAACGACCCACCACTAGTCTCATTTGCATATTGGCTACAAGGAGGAGCCCTTACTTTGTCCTGGAAGCCGTCCAACACTCTGGAGCAGCATCGCGAAGAGGGGAAGAAAATCTGCATGAGCCAGACTTAGTGCCCCATATACAGGGCGCTTTGACCTTGGTCAACGCACCCTATAAGGGGGGCACCTACAGCTAGCGCTCTATATATAGGGCACCAGCAGGGGCAGAAGCTTGTTTTGCAATTTTCGGAGTCCGATTGCCCGTCTAATCGAGTTTTTTGTCTTCCGTTTTCATCTTAGAACTTTTCATCATTTTATTTGGCATGCATTAGATCATTTTACACCTCATATATATTTAAAAACCTACCAAAAATAGGGGTTGGGATTCCATCCCGATCCGGTTAGTCCATTCCCTTTTGCATGATTCAGAGTCTATGTCAAACATGATACTACACTCACGCCAGAGCTAATGATCTTCACTTGTTTTTCTTTGTGTTTCTACGCAGGACATTCTTAGGTAAATCGATTGAGGTGAAGCTTCAACCCGATCGGAAGTGAAAGAGCTCACTCAAACTCTCCTCTTTCGGCCAGCCGAGTGAGGAGAAGTTAGAACCTAACAATCTCCCCCCTTTTTCCACTCCCAAAGGTACGATGGTCCAACCTACTCTTTCATTTTATTTGTTTTATACTTAATCACACTTTGGAGTCTTCGGCTCCTGGCGACCACACACACACACACACACTTTCCAATCTACACTGCAACCCACCGGCTCATTCGGGTGCCTACAGTTATAATGAGTACTTAGCCAAAAATAGACAAAGAAGAATTTTGTAAAGCTTGCCATTGTTCATATTATGTCCTACATAATATGGCTTCTCATTTTAGCTACTCAATTAAGTTAAAATGTGTAAAGAGGTGTCCATTAGATTCTATTATCCTTCAGTTATATGTGAATTATGCACTTAAGTATTCTCGTCATTGATCTCATCAAATAGTTTTAATACTCTTTCTATTAGTATCTCTACTTCATTCTTAATCTCAGATAATTTCTCAAAGGTCTTAAATTTGTACTTCATAAAGTACATACATTCGTATCTAGAGATATCATCTTTGAAATAATGAAGTAGAAATATTCTTCTTTATCCTTACTAGATATGGGCTAACATACACCTAGATGTACGAGTTCTAACAACTCATTAGCCCATTCTCCAAGTCTAAATAAAGCTAAAGTGTAGATTGATTTAAATGAACTCATTTCCTCTTAAAAGGAGTATTCACATATAACATGGGAGTTAACATATCAAATATTATTAAACAACTCATTAAGCTCCCACTAGCAAACACTTTTCCATTCAATCTTTTTAAACATCTATCAATTTCATAGCTTATAATAAATCAACATTTATTCAAACAGGAAATCATATAAAGTTCATGTAGAAGGATATAATAGCAATCTTAATTATTAATACATCTTCATAAGGCTATTAAAGAATTGCACCTCCCACTAATAGTGATGCAACTTTTGCACCATTTCATATATAGGTCAACATCTTCTTTATTAAGCCTTCATTTACTTGTCATTATCTACAACTCCTTGTAGATATAAGATACATATCCGGTATCTCATACCATTAGATGCATCCATAATATCTAATATTATGATATACACATATAGTATCTAATACTATTAAGTGTATATTTAAAACAAGTAAATGTCAATGACTAGGATGCATGAAGCTTCCCAAGCTCCACCTTTGCATTATATATAATACAATTTGTACTTCCTCTTCCACTTACCATCATCATGATAGTGTAAGAATTTTGTCTTATTATGGTTTTATTATCTTGACCACCTTCTTTTACTATTAACTATCTCCTATTTCTATCTAACGATTTTACTTCTTTCTATTGATCTCACCAACTAGAAGTAATTAAGATGTATTGTTGTTCTAACTTGCCTTTAGTTAGCTCATCACTATGAGCCATGATGGATCTCATATCCATCTATCCATATTATCTCTACAATTTATATCTCATAGAGACTAACATCTAGTTTAAGGCAAATAATGCATCTTGTCTATAAGATAAGATCTTATCTTTCACATCATTAGATAATCTAGAAGACACCTACTTCTCAAGTAGGATAGTTAATTGGTCAACTATGAGAACAATTCTCTTTGTTCTAAACCGGTCTAAGAAGTGTGAGTCATTAAGTTATTTGGCATCTAATATGTCATATGAATGGTGGTTTATCATCGTATTCTACAATTGAAATATAATTTTATTAATATAACATTGTAGACATTCATTAAAATTAAGATATGGTCTTTGATCCTAATTTATGCTTCCATTAATTTTCGATGAATTTGCAAAACTCTCATTATGCAAAGACAAGATATCACGATGAAATCTAGTGGGGACTAAGACCCTATTAACTTTATGGTGATGACTTGTGGTAGCACAACAAACCACCCCATACTTAATAGGTAGGCAACTATTGTCAGTTGCAACTCTTGCAACTCTTAGTCATTTAGCCTCTATAGTTATGATCTTGTGGTAGCACAATAAGCCATATACTCTAATTAGGTCAAACCCGTTTGTTACGTTATGAGAATGGATTCTTCACATAGCCCTTATGGTAGCACAACAAAGCCATGCAAATGGTCCACCCCGAAGCAAATGCCTTAGCCGTGATCACCAATCCCTTGCTGAATGGGTCTTGTGGTAGCACAATAAACCCATTCAATCTAAGATTGGCTCATAAAGACTATAACAACAGAAAGCTACATGAGTCATTCTTAATGTCACTCGTTTATCAACCTTATTATAACAAAGAGGGATTTTATTTTAATCTCATCAATAATATGTTCTAAGCATATATAATATCTTTGGAATATCATATATCTAAGGTATAACCTGTAGCACACATCTATATATCAAATATGCATAAAAATAGGTGACCATGGACTTAACCCTAAGCATGCACCTAAGGCACCCTATAGGTGCAAATCCTTGCTTCAGATACTTGAGTTGGCATGCACCCACTTCAGAATGGTGCTTCTCTAAGTGGTCCCACTCTCCAACCTTTCACAATCTGGCTTCTAACTCTTACAAGCGACTTAAGGGTACGTAGACCCATAAATGTACATAACTTAATAAGAAACCTTGGTTTTAACCAAGGGAAGTACATTAATGGAGGAAGGTAGAATGTACAATCAGATTGTATAGATAGAGGAGGCACACGCAGGCCTCATTTAATAACATAACCAACACAATTAAAAGTAATCACAAGCCAAGCACAATTAAGTCTATGATCACCTCCATACATACATTAACATTCATTACAGGAACATAGAGCGCATACGTGATAATCATATGTGATATATCATATATATCAGCATAAAATTATATACTTTATTTTTTAAATTCTTAATTTCATGTATGTCAAATTTTCATGAAATAAATAACATAAAAATAACATGACAACAAGATATAAACAATTTATATGAAATAAACATACACATCTAAAATAACTATTTAGAACATTCATGCATTCTCAATACTGTGAAAAGATAGAAATTAAAGTCCAAAATTTTATTTTGTAAAATCTCATTTTACAGAATTAATTAAGAAACTAATAATTTTAAGTTAAACATTTTAAAGATTTGTACCTCCCACTAGTAATGATGCAAGTTTTGTGATATTTTATATGTATGTCAACATCTTCTTTATTAAGTCTTTATTTACTTGTCATCATCTACAACTTCTTATAGATATAAGATGCATATTTGATATCTCATATCATTAGATGCATCCATAGTATCTAATATTACAATACACATATAGTATCTAATACTATTAAGTGTATATTTAAAACAAGTAAATATCATTGACTTAGATGCATGAAGTTTCTGAAGCTCCACCTTTGCATTATGTACAATACACTTTGAACTTCCTCTTCCACTTACCATCATCATGAAAGTGTAAGAATTTTGCCTTATTCTGGCTTTATTATCTTGACCACCTTCATTTACTTTTAACTATCTCCTATCTCTATCTAATGATTTTACTTCTTTCTATTGTTCTCACTAAAAAAAAGTAATTAAGATGTATTGTTGTTCTAACATGCCCTTAGTTAGCTCATCACTATGAGCCATGATGGATCTCATATCCAGCTTTCCATGTTGCGTCTACAAAATTTTATATATCATAGAGACTAACATCTAATATCAGATAAACAATGCATCTTGTCTATGATATAAGATCTTATCTTTTTTAATACCATTAAATAATCTAGAAGTCACTACTTTATCAAGCAAGATAGTTAATTGGTCAACTATGAGAACAATTCTCTTAGTTTTAAACTAGTCTAAGAAGTGTGAGCCATTAAGCTACTTGACATCTAATATGCCTTACTAATGGTGGTTTATCATCGTATTCTACAATTGAGATATAATTTTGTTAATATAACATTGTAGACATTCATTAAAATTAAGATATAGTCTTTCATCCTAATTTATGCTATCATTAATTTTTGATAAATTTGCATAACTCTCATTATGCAAAGGCATGATATCAGGATGAAATCCTTGTGGGGACTAATACCCTATTAACTTTATGGTGATGACCTTGTGGTAGCACAACAAATCACCCCATACTTAATAGGTTGGCAACTATTTCCAGTTGCAACTCTTAGTCATTTAGCCTCTAGAGTTATGACCTTGTGGTAACACAAAAAGCAATATACTCTAATTAGGTCAAACTCGCTTGTTACATTATGAGAATGGATTTTTCACACAGCCCTTGTGGTAGCACAACAATGCCATGCAAATGGTCCACCCCAAGGTTCGGCAAATGCCTTAGTAAGATCACCAATCCCTTGCTAAATGGGCATTGTGGTAACATAATAAACCCATCCAATCTAAGATTGGCTCATCAAGACCATAACAATGGAACGCTACGTGAGTCATTCTTAATGTCACACGCTTATCAACCTAATTAAAACCAAGGAGGGATTTTATTTTAGTCTCATCAATAATATGTGCTAATATATATAATACCTTTATAATATCATATATCTAAGGTATAACATGTAGCACACATCCATATATCAAATATGCATAAAATCAGGTGATCATGGACTTAACCCTAAGCATGCACCTAAGGCACTCCTATAGCTACAAATCCTTGCTTCAAAAGCTTGAGTTGGCATGCTGCCACTTCATAAGGGTGCTTCTCCAAGTGGTCCCTCTCTTCAACCTTCCACGAAACGGTTTAAGTGTACACAGACTTGCAAATGTACATAACTTTATAAGAAACCTTGGTTTTAACCAAGGGGAGTACATTAATAGAGGAAGATAAAATATACAATCAGATTGTATAAAGAGAGAGGAGGCACACATAGGTCCCATTAAATAACATAACCATCACAAGCCAAGCACAATTAAGTCCATGAGTACCTCCATACACACACTAATATTCATCACATGAACATAGAGCGCATATGTGATAATTATATGACATATATCATACATATCAGCATATAATTATATACATTTTTAAAAAAATTACAATTTCATGTATGTCGAATTTTAATGAAATAAATAGTGTAGACATGCCAAATTGTCCTAATTCGGAGCCCTAAACTCCTATTCCATTGGTGATATCCTTTATTTGACTGTTATCAGATCTGGATTACCTCTTGGAGATGAGCTAAGGTCGTTGATGGAGCCCCTCGCAAGTTGGGAATGGACCGATGAATTCTAAAATAATGCCGTAACCTTCAAGCGAGAGCCACGCACCGTGAAAACACGAAGCCTACTCGATGATCAACCTTGAATGGTCCACACTTGAACGTCTCAGGAGTCATGAGTGTGTTCCATTACACTCGGGGTTTCTGACAAGTCATTTCGTTAAGCATTAGTCTATAATAGTTTCTTCGTTATGGCTTTTCGATCTGTACTGACATAGCTATCTCGGACCATGTGTTAGGCCTTTCCGATCATCATCGGGTCTTTTCGGGTCATCCGGGTCGATCCTAGCCGAATATTTTCATCAATCAAGGCTATACGGCCATTTTGGTCGATTTTAGGGTTTCCCAGTTTTTTCCAGTTTTTCGAGCTTCGGTTCACGTTTACCTGGTTAATCTCAAATTTTTCGTTGATTTTGGGTTTTTCAATCGTACCGGACTTGTTCGGTCATCATTTTAAGTCATCCGAGTTGACCCGAGATCCCTCGACTGGAACCGTGTCCTTTCGGATCTTCACCACGGTTTTCGACTTTTCGTAAGAGGGTAAACGAGTAGAAAGTCTCGTGTGAACATTTAGGGAGTCATGCTGGCCAGTTTACCGACTTGAGGAGGTGCAGTTGAAGGCCCTCTTTCCAATGCAACAAATGGGAGCCGAATCGGACATCCCGTTTGCAAGTTACGGCTCGCGGAACACGCGCGCAGGAGAGATAGTATAACGCGCTCCTGCTCCCCTTGAAATGGTAAGGCACGCCCTGAGTGCCCTCACACAGGGGGCACGCCTTGAGCGCCCTCAGTCCAGGGGCACGCCCTATGCGCCCTCGCTTCCTTTGAAACGCGAGGGCACAGTCAATTTTCAAAAATCGAAAATTACCCCAATTAGCACCTTCTAAACCCAATTTTAGGAAGGTTTCCATAGTTAATTATCGATTATTTTGACCGCACCCCTGAGTCGGGGGCACGTTCATCTTATCAAGTTGATTTTTAGCAATTTCTGAAAGATTCCGACGATTTTTAGCAATAAGACGCGTAATGTGCCCCCGCTTCCTTTGAAACAGGAGGGCGTGCCCTCAAGGTGGGGGCATGCCCTGAGCGCCCTTAGGTGGAGGGTGTGCCCTGCGCGCCCCCACTTCCTTTGAAAGCCGGGGGCGCGGTAGGTCTAGTTTCCATATTTTGCATCGGTTTCCATTCTCTATAAATTGAGGACCATTCTCAACGACCCAAGGTTGAACCCCCCATGCCTAGCTCGTCCTGAGGTCATCCAAGCTCCCTCCCAAGGTCGTCCCAACATCCAAAGCCGATCTGACATCGAGAGATCGATCCCAAAGCGAAGGAGAAGCCCGATCCATGCGTTCTAAAGCATCCTAACTTCATCGGCTTCTGTAGAAAATATGAGGCTCTTGCTACAAAAGTCTTCAACAGAAGAGTTGTTCTTCTCCTCATTCTTTTTCATTTACAATCAGCAGCATTTGATTTTGACTTGTCGTCTGTCCGTGGCAATTGCTGCACTGAGGGCGCACATCCATGTTCTATTTTTCCATATCTGCCTAATTTCTGATTTTTTACAGGCTTCTACAGGTGGATTCTAGAGAAGTCATCAACTGGATATCTCTTCCTCTCCAAGTTACCCATCCATAGAAGCAAACTGAACTTGATTCTGACATCGAGGTCAGCTGTAGAGTTCTCTGCACCAAAGTCGCACCTGGAGGGTGCAAGGCTACCCGAACCGGCTTGTTTCAATCATCTCGGCTTCAACTCAAGCCGATTCACTCCATAAGCTTCCTCAACCCATTTCATTCAGTTTATTTACTATTTTAGGACATATTTTGGTTTAGTTTGCATCATTTTTATATAACTAAAAACAAAAAAAATGAGTTAAGGCTCACCCCGAAGTCGGTGAGTTCGGTTTCAATTGCTAATTTCACATCTTCTTATTTCAGTTACTACACTTCACTCAAGTCTAATTCATTCTTTCACTTGTTTTCATTGTATTTAAGTTGCACAGATCAATCAAGCTAGTCTCAGTTGGACTCTTCTTCATCAACTGGCCGAAGAATAAGAAGGTTGAACTCATGTCCCAATCTCCCACGCTAAGGTACACATGGTCAAATCAACTTATCTCTAGTTTCTATTCCACAAAGCAGCGCCCGCGGCTCCTGCGACCACCTCTTTCATGTTTTAAGTGAATTCATTCCTCACTCTCCTCTCACATGACCCGAACCATCTCTGAAGCTCGAGCAGCGCTGTGAGATGAAAGTTCTGGGATCAATGTTAGTGTGGGACCGAGGTGAGGATTTTACCGCTTTCCGAGTGTTTTCCGATTCGCTCCCTTCCCGTATTCCATTTTTCACCTTCTCTTGAGGTACCGATCCAGAACCCATTTTCAGAGTTGACAGCTTTTTGGTGACCATGGTTGGACAACCAATGTCTTCAACCGTGCTAGCTTGATTGATCCGTGCAACTAGTTGTTTTCCGATTTGGTTCCCACGCGAACCAGCTTGTCCTTTACCTTTTCCATGTCAATTTACCTTTAAACTTGCTGTTTACTCTTTCTTTAAGATTGTCCCTCATGTGGACTTGAATTGTCTGTCTTTAATTTCATCTCGGTTCCCGCGTGAACCACTCTTTTCTTCTTATAAACCGGTTCCCGCGTGAACACCTTTCTTTTCCAACTTGGTTCCCACGTGAACCAACTTATTTTCAAATTGGTCCCTGCATGGAACACCTCTTTATAGCACCTTCAGATTAGCCACACTTGGTCCTTTTTTCATTTTGTCACCTTTTACACTGGTTCCCATGTGAACCACCCCTTTCTTCATTAAAACCGGTTCCCGCGTGAACCAACCCCCTTTCCTAAACTGGTTCCTGCATGAACCAACCCACTTTCAGATCGGTCCCCACATGGGCCACCCCTTTACACCACTTTAGATTGTCCCCACGTGGCCCTCCTTTCCTTTTTCCAATCAAACAAATCGGTTGCCGCGTGAACCACCCCTTTTTCTTCAAAAACCGGTTCCCGCGTGAACCACCAACCTTTTCAAAACTCGGCTCTATCATAAGCCACCTTATTTCCAAATCGGTCCCTACGTGGACCATCTCTTTTATCTTCATTTCAGATTTGTCCCCACTTGGACACTCCATCACAAGCCGGTTCCTGCGGAACCACCTTTTAGTTGCTAGTTGCTAATTACTTGTTTTACTTTATCATTGCTTATCTTGATTGCATTCATTTACTTAATTTATTTAATAGCTTTATTCATTTCATGTTTGTATATTGATTGCTTCTTCTCCTCCTACCCTTCATTTTTCATTTTTGCATTAGCTTTTTTGCATCGGGTATCGGACTTGCTCCGATCCATATGGCATTCGAAACGGGGGCTCTCTCTCCCAACACACTCTCACCCTCTAAACACCTTCTTGGTGGATTCTTACCTCTCTTCTAGGATATTCCTTCCTAGTTTAATTGGTGGTTTCTATCAAGACCTCCGTAGGTCCCCATCCGTGGAGTATTCCTCTTTGCATGATTGGGGCAGTTGTACCTTTTCCCAAAACCCGAAGAACCAAAGTACCTACTCGTGGTGATTGAGTGACAACCTTAGGTCATGAAGATTGAAGCAATAAGAACCATATCCATTTGAGTGAACAATTGCTAACAATCAATCTAATCTAAGGTTTCAACCCAAAAATTGTTGAGTAGTCATTTTAAGAACTTGTTTGTATAACTTGTTTGCTCGCAACAATTGAAAACAAAAAAAAAATTCTTCTTTCAAAACACCTAAAACAAAACAAAAAATCCTTTTAACTTTTGTGTTCAACTTGTTTTCCAAACAACCAAATTGAAACAAAAAACATTCAAACAAAAACAAAGCATAACCAAACAAAAAATTCTCTTTGCATTTACACTTTTCATTTGCTTTCTTTCAACCATTTTTGTTAGAAAAATTGACAAGATGCCCATGAAGCTAAGGTCCGGAAGACACATCGGGATGTCGGACTACTACAGGCAAGAAGAGGAGTACGAGACGGGCCACAACGAGCTGCAACAACCCATGGTCCAACCAGAGGGCCATGTCAACGCCGTCAAGGAGCCTGAAATTCAAAATCCTACTCATCAACCTGCTTCACTTAGCGTGGAGCAACTCCTCCAGGGTCTATCTCTCCATTTAGACCTTGAATCCTTTTCACTTGTGCAATCTTTGACAAAGGGCAAGATGCCCCCCAATCAAGATCCGGTTGTGGGAAATCAAGCCCCCTCACCACCTCAATCGGCAGTTAGGCCCCTGATCATTTCTTCTCCTGGGCAACCCTGTCGTGTCTCCACTCACCCCGCTGTGGGGCATTCACATAATGCTTTTCCAGCTCCTATTCCTAACCCACCTCTTCCAACCCATTCACCTAAGTACTTTGCTCCGGTGGCTCATGAATCCAGCCTCACCCAGGCATTCATGGAAAAATTTAACCAGATGGATGAGCGCTTTGAAGTGTTGAGGCACTGCCTCGATTCTAAAGCCACCCCATAAATTTCTGTTCCATCTTTTCCAATCCTACATCTCCCTCCTTCTTAAATACCAATCTTCCAACACTATAATGGGAACGGGAACCCCTTTAACCACCTAAAGAGCTTTCTATAAAACTCCGCATTTTGGAAGAATGGCCGCAAAGCACTTGCCTTCCTATTCCGTCGATCATTGGAAGGATCCGCCCTTGACTGGTTTTATTCTCTTGATTCTATTGAGGCAGCGGATTTTGATATTGTCAAGGCAAAGTTTCTACAGAGGTATAAGGATCGGGTGGGGCCAGCCTACTCGATAACTGATTTAATTGCTGAGAAAATGAAACCAGATAAAGATTTTGCCAGATTTACTGATCGATGGAGGGGAATAGCTGAGAGACTAGTGGATACTGATAGAAATGTATGCCCTACAAGCCAATCATATGTGATATGATTTTACATTTCTTGTAATATCTTATTCAGTATAAATGGCATATTCTTCATTACTTGCACTATTTAGATGCGTCTATCGTAATGAAGTCCTAGGTTGCATGCAATGATGATTGAATCATGATGAGATCATGATAATGAGATCAATCATCTAGAAGCATGTACCCTAAATGTTCCTAGTCGTAGGATCCTCGAGATGGGACATCAAGGATCCAGTAAGACTAGTGTATATGATATCTTCTCATATGATGAGAATGACCGATCTCATCGGTCATCAGTGTGGGGACACTGAGATACATATACGAGTGCTCATTAGAGGAATGAGTTCATCGAATCGACCATTATAGAATCCCCGAATGGTATCTTACCGAATCGTCGATCGGGGTATTCTATCATCACGGTTGCAGGGTTGGATCTTTGACCTGAGTCGCCAAAGATGTCTTGCCGGGCGTACCATGTACTTTGACTATTGACTTATGGATCACTTAGTATTGTGGTCCTGTATAGTTAATGGATTGGGTATATGGGAAATCCGGTGGAGGCAATTGAGCAGACAATAAGGGATCGTCCACTCTCGGTAGGAGAGAGAGAATGTCCTATGGATATTACTCTAAATCCTTGGCCAAGGTAGATAGGATAATTGGAAAAGAGTTTTCCAATTGATCCAATTACGAGTACAAGATTCCATAGTGTCGGTACATTTAGGAGTTGACAGTCAATGCCGTACTCCTATCCGACCGGGACATTGAATGGATGAAGTTTTATATCCGTGTGGTAACCGATGATGGAAAGGCTCTTTGGAGAGGAGTTTATCCCCGAAGCCATTTGGGATCATAGGATGTGGCTTGTACCCTTCATGATCGGTAGGCCGTTAAATCTATTATGAGATAATAGATTTAATTTAAAAGAAGTTGTTCTTTTAATTAGGCCTCAACCAAATGAGCTATTGGGCCTAGTGGGTCACACACATAAGGGCTAATCCATAAGTTTGGGGGCAAGGGTGTAAATATAGAGAAAGCAGGGGTTTTTGTGAAAAACTCCAAATTCTCTATATAATAGCGAATTGAGCATGAGCCCCACAAGCCAAGGCTGCAAAATTCGTCCTTACCTCTCTCCTTCACGTTTTCCCATGCTGGAGGCCGTCGAGAGTCGATCGGACTTCATCCGGGGCGAGTCGGAAGGTCCGACGCGAAGGAGAACCCGACTATGGAGGCGGCTCGTGCGGATATGACTAGAGGCCGCACACTTGAGTGGCTGAACGAGCGTGAGAACGCTCGATCCTCTCCGATCTTTAGGGATTATTTGAATCCCACAAAGGTACGTATTCGAAATCGTTTCGTATACCAGTTTTGGCGACGTCGTTCGGTTTCGATCGAGACCAAGACAATGATATACGGGGAATCGTAAATTTTCCGCTGTGCCAATCTGATTTGACCAATTCCCAACAGTGGTATCAGAGCCAGGTTGAAGTCTCGTTCGATTCCGACGTCGTTTCGACGTCGTTTAATATATTTTATGTTTTCCCGAATCTGTACAAACGTCCATCTTGACGGAGTAACCATAAATAGTATGTGATACGTTTTGGAGATTGGTTGCCTCTGAATGAATCTCGTGACAAAGGGCTTTCCAACGCCGCAAACCGTTCGAATTTTGGACCACCGGAGAGTCCGGTAGAGGATCTGAAAAATGGTGATTTCGTTTTACGGAATTCACCGGTTCGATTTGGGGATTTCTTGAGATCTTCTTCCATAGAGACATTTGATGTCTAATATATGGCTTAGAAGATAGGTAATACGATTACAAAGAGTTTCCCATCGTTATTTTGCTTCGAACGGCACCATCGGAGGTCGATTCAGAGTTTTTCCGAGGAGAGAAACTTTAGGGCCGGCGGCGCTTCTTTCCTATTTTCCTGTTGATTGGGATTTTTTCACGGAAAGAAAATAGTATTTTTGGATTCCTTGTTCGATTTGGAATCGAACCACTATTTTTGGCTATTTTTCCGAGATCGGAATGTCCGGATTTTGGAAGGTCCTAAAACTCCTCTTCCGCGATTACTATTCACCTTTATCGGGTGGAGAAGACGGGATAGTCCGGACCCGATAGTCGGATCCGGCGCACGTCTACGCGGTTTGACCGCGCCTTACACGGTTTGACCGCGGCTGCGGCGCGCGCGTTAATTAAAAAAAAAAAAAAGATTTGAATTTGAACGCGCGCGGCATCTCGCCGGCGCACGCGCCCGCGGCGCGTGGGACGGCGCCGTGCGCCGGCGCCTGCGGCGCACGGGCGGCGCATCCGGCGCGGAGGATGGGTGGCGCAATGCGCCGAAGACCATTTTATTTGATTTAAAATTGTTTTAAATCAAAATAAAATCCGAAAAATGCCTATAAAATTTCATAAAATTTGTGAAAAAAATTCTGGAATATCATATATTAGATTATCAAAGTGTTTGATGATCTTTTATGTGATTTTGAGCCCGATTGTCATAGATTCATTCATTGTTAAGTTTTTTAAAAATTGTTTTAACGACTTAACTTGAGAAATTAATGTCTAAATTAATTCTGTAAAATATGATTTTTCAGAATGATGATTAGGACATTGATTTGGCACTTTGTATAGTTTTGGAAATACATATATTTTCTAAATTGTTTGGAGATGCTTGTTTATGTCATATAAATTGTTTATATGTTATTTCATGTTATTTACTTCGTGAATAAATTCGACAAGCATGAAATTGGGAATTTCAAAACATATGATGTATATTTTTATGATATAATAGTTATATCATATTATTACCACGTATTCGCACTATGTTCATGTGATGGTATGTATGTGTGAATGCTTGGATGATCATGGACTTAGAATGTGTGTCATGTGATGATGCTTATTTAATGTTGGCATGTAATTAAGGGCCTGCGTGCCTAATCTTCTCTCTTATCAATTCTGATTGTATATACTACCTCCCTCTAAAATGTACTCCCCTTGATTAAGATCAAGGTTTCTTATTTGATTAATGTACATTTATGGGTCTGCGTACCTTTAATGCTCTTGTAATGACAAGAAGACCGATCGAGGTGGAGGAGAGAGCAAGATGCAAGGAGAAGGGTTCTTCAAGGCATAATGGCTTGTCAACACCGGCATAGGATGTTGAATCCTTTAATGCATACCGATCTGGCTCCGGTCATGCATTAATGTGATGAAAGTCCATGATCATCTATTTAAATTTTGCATATTTGATATGTATGTGTGTGTGCTAGATACCTTAGATATATGGTATTCAAAGGTATACATATATATGTAGCACATACTATGATGAGACTAAAATAAAATCCCTCCTCATTTTAAATTAAGTCGATAAACGTGAGACATTAAGAATGACTCACGTAGCCTTCCGTTGTTATGGTCTCGATGAGCCAATCTTAGATTGGGTGAGTTTGTTGTGTTTTCCACAAGGCTCACTCAGCAAGGGATTGGTGATCGTGGCCAAGGCTTAAAGCCGAACCTTGGGGTGGACCATTGGCATGGCCTTGTTGTGTTTCCCACAAGGGTTGTGTTGAGAATCCATACTCATAACGTAACAAGCGGATTTGACCTAACTAGAGTATATGACTTGTTGTGTTTCCCACAAGGTCATGACTCTAGAGGCTAAATGACTAAGAGTTGCAAGAGTTGCAACTGGCAAAAGTTGCATACCTATTAAGTATGGGATGACTTGTTGTGTTTTCCACAAGGTCGTCACCATAAGGTTAATAGGATCTCAGTCCCCACTAGGATATCATCGTGTTATCCCGTCTTTGCATCATGAGGGTTATGCAAATTCGTCGAAATTAGTGGGAGCATAAATTAGGATAAAAGACCATATCTTAATTTACATTGAATATCTGCAATATTTTCTAAATAAAATTATATCTCCGTTATAGTAACCATCAGTTATCTTGCATACTTGAAGTCATTAGGCTCATTTATATTAACTTCCTTGACTGGTTTAGAATCATGAGAAGTGTTCTCATGGTTGACTATGTAACTAACCTACTTGGGAAGTGGGTGCCTACTAATCATCTAATGTAGTAAGAGAAGATGAGATCTTCATCTCATTAGAAATATGTATTGTTTGCCTTACACTAAATGTTAGTCTCTATATGAAGTTTAGAGGCAACATAGATAGATGGATATGAGATCTATCATGACTCATAGTGATGAGAAAATTTAAGGCAAGATTAAAATAACAATACATCTTCAATACTTCTTGTTGGTAAGACCAATGAAAAGAAGTAAGATCATTAGATGAGAAAATGAAGGCATAGATAAAAGTCAAGAAGTTGGTCGAGGATATTAAGCCCAAAAGGACATAGGATTGCTCTTCTACTATCATGATGATGATTGGTGGAAAGTATATTGAATATATATATTGCAAAGAAGGAGCTTGAGAAGCTTCTGGCATCTCGGTCATTGACTTACTTGTCATACACATATACACATCAAGTATAAGATACTATTTGTGTATATTATAGTATAAGATACTAAACATATGTCTTATGGTATAAGATACCAGATGTGTGTATCTTGTATGAGATATTAGATATACATATCTTCTATAAGATGTTATATATGCATTTATTGGTATGAGATACTAAATATGCATCTTATATCTACAAAGGTGGCAGATAATGACAAGTAAATGAAGGCTTGATGTATAAAGATTAACCTACATATACAAATGGTGCAAGAGTTGTATCATTGATAGTGGGAGGTACAAATCTTTAGTAGCCTTTTAGGGTGTTTTATGATGAAGATTGTTGATTTTATCCTTGTATATGAACAATATCGATATTTCCTACTTGAATAAATATTGATTTATTCCGAGTTATGGAAATGATAATTGTTCTAAGATTATGAATGGCAAAATGTTTGCTAGTGGGAGCTTAGTAAATAATTTACTTATATGAGATATGGAAGCTCTCATGGTATGTGTGAATGCTCCTCTTAGGAGGAAATGGGTTGATATAGATCCATCTATTTCTTTAGCTTAATATAGACATGGTCATATCATTGAGAAAAGACTTAAGGAGTTCCATATAGAAGGAAACATAAAGGCAAATGATTTTGAATCATTAACCAAATATGAGTCTTATCTCATTGAAAAATGACTATCTCTCCATTTACTAGAAATGGAGGGTAGACCAAGGAGTTAATAGAACTCATACATTTGGATGTGTATTGGTCTGTGTCTATTAAGGCTAAAGATGGACATTCTTACTTCATCCTTAATAGATAATTTCTCTAGGCATAGATATGTGTGCTTGTGAAGTACAAATATGAGACTTTGAGAAATTGTCTAAGGTAATAAATGAAGTAAAGAATAAATGGAAAGAGTATTAAAGCTTTTTGATTAGGTCAAGGAGTGAAATACTTAAATACTAGATTCACACATCATTTGAAGGATAATACAACTTTTCCTTAATGAACATCTCCCTAAAACCCTTAGCTTACTTGAGTAGTAGAAACAAGGGTGATTGTGTCATGTGTGACATGACACAAGTAATGACAACCTTTGCAATATCTTCCTTGTCTATTTAGGGCTAAGCACTCAATATAACCACTTTGTGTTGGTACCTTCTAATTTATTCTGATTATTTCATATATGATATGGATAAAGGGGTTATCTCTTAATCTTAAGTTAGTTAAGATTTCGGAATGTCCGGCCAAGATGAAGATGTGTAACCCATAATAATTAGAATATAAGATAGGAAGTGTAGACTTGTGGAATATCCTAAGGAAACTTAAGGATGTTTAAATATACCACTTTATGAGATAAAGGGCATGTGTTTCACAATTTACTATATTCCTAGAGGAAGAGTTCCTCTTTGAGGAAAATAGTGGGAGCAAGAAATTTCTGGAAGGTGTTCTAGACCCACAACCCAAAGACACTTCTATTAAGGTACTGATTAATAATAGCACGCATCATAGGTCTTTAGATTGTGCTAATTCAACTTTGTAGATATGTGAGACATATCTTTAATGGAAGAAAATAAGCACAATAAAGTAAGGATGTTGATCCAAAGACCTTTGAAAGGCAATATGAGATATTGATTCTAAAATAGGAGGAGACTATAAAATCTATAATAATATCCATCTATTTTAGCCAAGTTCGGAACTTGGTAGATCCACCTAAGGGTAAAGTAACCATTAGGTGTAAATGAAAAGAAAAGATGGATAGGAGTGAATTTGAAGGTGAGACCTTCAAGGCATGGATGATTGAAAAGGCATCATCTAAGTTAAGGAGTTGACCTTGATGATATCTTTTAACCAATGCCATATTCAATCCATTTAGATTTTATTAGTACACATTATGACTATGAGATATGTCAATTAGGATGTTAAGATAAAATTTCTCCAATGGTGAAATTTAAGGGGAGGTGTATATGATACAACCTCTGTTGTATATGATACAACTTGAGGGATGTGAATCCCAAAACATCCAAAGAATGTGTACACGTTGGTTATGTTCATTCATGGACTACAACAACATTCTCAACCTTGGAATATAAGATTTGATAAGATTGAATCTTATGACTTCATTTGGAATGAAGAAGAACCTTGTGTGCATAAAAATGCTAGTGGGAGTGCTATTGTATTCTAGACATTTTATATTGATGGCATACTACTCATTATGAATGATGTAGGTATGTTATCATCCATGAAGCCTAACTATAAAAATGAATCCTCCATAATTATTATGGGAAAAGCTTCCTAAGGATTTAGGTCTATGGAGATAGATCTAAAAGGAATGCTTGGCTTGACCCATTTGTTGTACATAGACACCATAGTCAAAGAGTTTGACATAATAAACTCCTATAGAGGTGCCTTGCCCATAAGATATGGAGTTTATCTCTTTTAAAGAGAGATATAATACATGAATATAGTCTCTTATGCCATAGTCATAGGGTCTATCATGTATACTATGTACATAGCCTAATGTGATGAGTACTTTAAGTGTTATGAGTAATCATCACGCAAATCCAAGTGACAGTCACAGGATAGTTGAGAAGTATATCCTTAAGAACTTGTGAAGTACTAAGGATGCATTTCGAGTATGGAGGATAGGATTGGAAGTTTGAGTTAGACTTAAACTTCTAGTTACATATGACTGGTAGCTAGGGTACATGTTTACCCAGATGGTGGTGCAGTGAGCTGGAAAAGTTCCATGCTATAAACACTATAGATTTTACAAATCATAATTTCTGCCGACTGCTTATGAAGTAGTCTAGATGAAGGAGTTCATCTTATATTAGAGAGTTGTCTCTAATATCTTTGATAATGTACCATTATTTTGTGATAATGGTGGATCATTACTTTTGTAGTGGAGCCTTTGTCTCATCAGAAGTTTAAACACTTCTGTGGCAATACTACTTGATCAGAGTGTCTGCAACTCAAGGAGTTATAATTAAAGATATAGTATCTTAAATTATAAACATTGTAGATCCACTAACTAAGACTCTGACTCAAAGTGTGTTTGATGGTCACCTTGGGCTGATGGAGATCAAACATATGGATAATTGGCTTTAGTGCAAGTAGGAGATTAATAGAAATGTATGCCCTACAAGCCAATCATATGTGATATGATTTTACATTTCTTGTAATATCTTATTCAGTATAAATGGCATATTCTTCATTACTTGCACTATTTAGATGCGTCTATCGTAATGAAGTCCTAGGTTGCATGTAATGATGATTGAATCATGATGAGATCATGATAATGAGATCAATCATCTAGAAGCATGTACCATAAATGTTCCTAGTCGTAGGATCCTCGAGATGGGACATCAAGGATCCAGTAAGACTAGTGTATATGATATCTTCTCATATGATGAGAATGACCGATCTCATTGGTCATCAGTGTGGGGACACTGAGATACATATACAGGTGCTCATTAGAGGAATGAGTTCACTGAACTGACCATTATAGAATCCCTGAATGGTATCTTACCGAACTATCGATCAGGGTATTCTATCATCACGGTTGCACGGTTGGATCTTTGACCTGAGTCGCCAAAGATGTCTTGCCAGGTGTACCATGTACTTTGACTATTGACTTATGGATCACTTAGTATTGTGGTCCTGTATAGTTAATGGATTGGGTATATGGGAAATCCGGTGTAGGCAATTGAGCGGACAATAAGGGATCGTCCACTCTCGGTAGGAGAGAGAGAATGTCCTATGGATAGTACTCTAAATCATTGGCCAAGGTAGATAGGATAATTGGAAAAGAGTTTTCCAATTGATCCAATTACGAGTACAAGATTCCATAGTGTCGGTACATTTAGGAGTTGACAAATAATGCCGTACTCCTATCCGACCGGGACATTGAATGGACGAAGTTTTATATCCGTGTGGTAACCGATGATGGAAAGGCTCTTTGGAGAGGAGTTTATCCCCGAAGCCGTTTGGGATCATAGGATGTGGCTTGTACCCTTCATGATCGGTAGGCCGTTAAATCTATTATGAGATAATAGATTTAATTTAAAAGAAGTTGTTCTTTTAATTAGGCCTCAACCAAATGAGCTATTGGGCCTAGTGGGTCACACACATAAGGGCTAATCCATAAGTTTGGGGGCAAGGGTGTAAATATAGAGAAAGCAGGGGTTTTTGTGAAAAACTCCAAATTCTCTATATAATAGCGAATTAAGCATGAGCCCCACAAGCCAAGGCTGCAAAATTCGTCCTTACCTCTCTCCTTCACGTTTTCCCATGCTGGAGGCCGTCGAGAGTCGATCGGACTTCATCCGGGGCGAGTCGGAAGGTCCGACGCGAAGGAGAACCCGACTATGGAGGCGGCTCGTGTGGATACGACTAGAGGCCGCACACTTGAGTGGCTGAACGAGCGTGAGAACGCTCGATCTTCTCCGATCTTTAGGGATTATTTGAATCCCACAAAGGTACGTATTCGAAATCGTTTCGTATACCGGTTTTGGCGACGTCGTTCGGTTTCGATCGAGACCAAGACAATGATATACGGGGAATCGTAAATTTTCCGCTGCACCAATCTGATTGGACCGATTCCCAATAGATACCATCTCAGAGGGGGAGCAGGTGAGGATGCTCGTTGGGAATACCACACCTAACCTTCGCAACCTCCTGATCATGCACCGCCCAACAACTATGAGTGAGCTTTGTGATAGCGCACGTTACCTCCAAGCCCACTTCAAAGACGCATCCATGATCAATCCGTTCGACCCCAAACCCTGTAACACTAGAGAGCCTACACCTGTAGGGCCCACTACTGAAGGGGTAGTCGATAATGAGAGTGTCAATGCCATGGGTAATCAGGGTAGGTATTGCCAAAGCCAGTACCATAACCCACCACCCAACCAACAATACTGGCCAGCTCCTCAGCTAACACCTCAACCCCAACAACAACTTGCATACAACTGAGTACCACCACAGCAACCCACCTATAACTGAGTGTACCAGCAACAAAATGCCTACAACCGAGCGCCTCAACAACAACCTGTCTACAGCCGAGCACAACCACAACAACAACAAGCCTACAACCAAGTGCCACCACCAGCCAACCGACCTAGGAGGGGGGGACCCAAGAGAGAGTACTATCCTCAACTACCATCCCCCTCACCGATATTTTCAATGCATTGATGGCTGAATAGTAGTTGGAGCTTCCAAAAAAGAGAGAAGGATGGCCGGTGAATGTAGATATGACAAAGTATTGCGCCTACCATTGGTATCCTGGGCACACGGTGGATGTTTGCTTCCAATTTAAAGACTACATTCATGACCTCAACGATCAGGGGAACATTGACTGGGCACAGATGGGAGAATCCATACAAGCTATGAAGGTGTGGCAGAATCAACCATGGCAACAACAACCACAAGCACAACAGCAGCCCGGCCTGGTCATAGTCTAAGATCCGCTCCCGGTACATGCACCCGTACAAGCACCGACACCATCACCCCCAAACCAACGACTTGGCCTCGTCCACTCCGCCATCGAGAAGTCAACCTACCACTCCCAGGGTTGGCAGGTTGAAGATCAAACTACCTCCATGCCCACCAGACCAACCCCACCTACAAATCACACCATACTCTCCATACCGAGAGCTGTCCCCAGCCCACAAACTACCCAAACACCACTGCCCTCACCAGCTATTAACCCCCCATGGTGCCTAATCATTAGACCACCACCAGCATCCCAACCAGCACCCCAGCCTAACCTACCAACCACTATTAATCCTCCCCGACATCTAATCATTAGACCGCCACCAACACCCCAAACATCACCAAACCTACCGACCTCCACCACCCCTCAGCCTCTCATTATTCGACCATCACCCAACCTACTAGTTGCCACCACTCCATGACCCTTAATCATTCGATCATCACCGCCAACACCCCAACCATCACCCAATATACTGGCCTCCACTACCCCACAACTCCTCATCATCCGATCCTCACACCCCTACCTGCCACGGGCCCCTCAACATACCAACCAACCCTACCATCACCATCATCACCTCCTCCCCGTACCACACTGGTGCTAGTACTTTTTAGTGAAAGGATGTTCCAAAGGTCTTCCCCCAGGCTGGGATGCAACCACAGGAGCAAGCAGAAGAGGAGGTGGTAAAAGAACCGTTGCCCGACACGGCATATGACTTGTTAAAGCACCTGGACAAAATGCAGGCATGGATTTCAATTTTAGAGCTCATCAAGAGGTCAAAGACCATCAGGACATCCTACAACAATACTTGTAGCAGGTCATGGTCAATGAGGACCTCCCGCCCGAAAGGATCATTACTGTCCTAGCCTTGAGGAGTAAACACCCGGCACTTAATTTTACACAAGAGGAGTTGGCATGGCCTGAAATTAGAAAATACACCTTATGCGTCGTAGTGGTCATTAGAGGCATAGAAATTAAGTCTTGCTTGATTGACACTAGGGCATCTATAAATGTCATGCCGCTAGAAACCTTGCAACTTTGTGGCATCTCCGATGAGGAAATCGAGCCTTTTGCCGTCACGGTGACAGCCTATGACAACTCCCAGAAGTCGGCACGAGGGGTGGTTACATTAGAAGTAGGGCTTGGGCTGTGTGATATCACCGCCGAGTTTCATGTTTTAGAACTGGACCCCACATTTAAAGCTATTTTGGGACACCCATATCTTGAGGCAATAGGAGCTGTTGCCTCCACTAATCATCAATGTTTGAAGTTCCCATACAAGGGCCAGGTGATTAAAGTAACCAACATCCCCATTTTAAATGACGTGGATGACCCCTCTTCAGCACTGCCAGTATCAGAACTTGTTCAGCTATTAGTTTCAATTACAGAGCTACCCGAGGTCATGATGTTGATGACGCCTCCAGATGCAGTTGCATGGCATATGATGAAAGGGATGGGCTATCAGCCAGGAAAAGGGCTGGGAAAGGAACTGCAGGGGGTTGTGCACCCCATTGAGGGCTGTACAAAGACTGAGAAGGCATGGGCTTAGCTATGAGCCCAGTTTCACCCCGATGATGGTCTACCGACCAAAAAATGCCATGGGACTCCAAAGATTCTTCATCAAAGGGGAGACCATGATGATGGCCAGGGACGAAGAAGAAGAATCAACCAAGAGGAGGAAGGCACCAGAGCAAGAGGAGGAAGTGGACAACCTGAGTACATCTTTAGCTCAGTTGTTCATGGAGGAGGAAGAACCAGTCAAGGGCGAGTCCATCCCTGAACATCTCGTCAACTCAAACTCACCTCCAATCAACATCCCGTGTGAGCTGTATCCTACGGTTGTGAATTTCAAAGTCCTCATGCTCTCCCTCCTAAAGTCGCTTGATGGGTTGTCTAGCCCGATTCCCACTTCTGGGCCGAAATGGCCCCAAACCGATCACTGGGCCTGAGAGCCCATTCAAATTTTTTTACTCCACTGGGCTTCTATGCCCATTTCAATTCAACAACATTGGGCCGATGTGCCCACCAATCGGGCCCACATGCCCTTTAAATTTCTTTCTAGCTTTGGGCCCACGTGCCCCTTGGATCTTCTTACTAGCTTTGGGCCTATGTGCCCATTTCTTGTCATTGTGGGGCCCACAAGCCCATTTTACTTATGTTTATTTAAACTTTTTGTTTTTGCACGAGCCCCACTGGCTCATTCTCTTTCTATTATTGAAAATACCCAAAATGCCAAAAAAATGTCTTCTCGCAAACTCAGTTTTCCAATGAGGAGACGTCTCTGCTTGTCCCGAAGGGTGCTCCCAACCAGGGACCCCTCTTCCCCGACTCACTGATCGATCTACTCGATCCTTCACCCGCTGTAAATACTACTTTTCCAATTCCATCTTCTTTAGTAGTAGTTAGGTTAGGAAAGAAGAAAACCCGAGGTAAGCGCGTTCCAGAGAGATATCTCCAACAATTAACTCAGAAGTGCAAGGAATGTGCAAGGCTGTCAAGGTTTTTGGAAAATGCTATCCAACTTGATGAAATACAATATGAGGATGAATTCAATGTAGATAATACACTGGGAGTATACGAGGTTTTATCAAAAAAGGATTTTGATTTTGAGGAAGGAATTGAAGACTTGGCTGATGCGTATGCATCTGGACTTAAAAGATTTGAAGAACCATCAGCCACGGTGGATGAACCAACAAAAGAATTAAAGCTTGGAACACCGGAAGATCCTAAGACAATCCTCCTAAGTGCAAACCTCACTCCCATTGAGGAACAGCTGTTAATTAAAATTTTGGAAGAATATAAGGACATGTTCGCATGGACATACGAAGACATGCCGGGGTTAAACAACTCGTTGGTTGAACATCGTCTAACTTTGATACCTAGAGCTACCCTGGTCAAACAAAAATTAAGGAGATTCCACCCTGATGTTGCACTTAAGATGAAAGAAGAAGTTGACAAGTTACATCAATCTAGATTTATCAAGGTCATCCTTTATCCACAATGGGTGACAAATATAGTCTCTATCATGAAGAAGGATGGACGAGTTCGGATCTTCATAGACTTCAGGGACTTGAACCGAGCGTGTTCTAAAGATGACTTTCCTCTACCTCATATTGATGGGTTGGTTGATAACACTGTTGGATTCGAGATGCTATCATTCATGGATGGCTATTCCGGATATAATCAAATCCGGTTGGCCGAAGAGGATCAGGAGAAGACCTCATTCACCACACCTTGGGGAGCCTACTGCTATGTCATCATGCCCTTTGGACTGAAGAATGCTGGTGCTATGTATTAGAGGGCCATGATGGATATCTTTCACGACATGCCCTTGTAGAGGTGTACGTGGATGACCTGGTCGTTAAGTCCAAAAGCCGAGAAGATCATCCTGAAGTGCTAAGAAGGGTCTTGCAAAGGGCTAGGGAATATAAATTGAAAATGAACACAAGGAAATGCACATTCGGAGTATCCTCAGGAAGATTGTTGGGGATCATAGTGAGTAAAAAGAGTATAGAGATCGACCCAAACAAGGCCAAAGCAATCATTGGTATGCCTCCTACAAGAAATATGAAAGAACTTCGAGGATTAATCGGGTGGATACAGTTTGTCCGCCGGTTCATCTCACAACATTACCAAAGGTGTAAACCTTTCTATGAGTTGACCAAGGCAGGGGCCGAGTTAAAATGGGATTGGAAGTGCTAGGATGCATTTGATGGTTTGAAAAGATACCTGGCTAGTCCCCCTGTGCTTAGACCACCAGTCACTGGCAAGCCCTTAGTTCTGTATATCTTGATTTTGGAGAATTCTCTTAGTGCAGTACTTGCACAAGTGAATGAAGAAGGGAAAGAGAGGGCAACTTACTATTTGTCAAAGATTTTTGATCCATGTGAGCAGAAGTATATTATAGTGGAGAAGACCTGTGTTGCACTAGTCTGGGTAGTTCAGAAACTTAAACACTATTTCTTAGCTCATGAGGTCAATCTTATCGCCCACATCAATCCCATCAAATTCCTCCTTTAGAAAACTGTTCTAACTGATCGGTTTGGTCATTGGCAGAGCATCCTTTCATAGTTTGATATCACCCCTCTTTGACCCGGTCCAGTCGAAGCTCCCGGATGACGAACTAATGTTGATCCGATCTTCCCATCTTTAGACATTATATTTTGGCGGGGCTTTGAATTCACATGGTAAGGGAATAGGAATAGTCCTTCTATCACCCAAGGGTGTCACCATTCCACAGGCATTTCAGCTCAACCTCCCAGCAACCAATAACATAGCTGAATACAAAGCCTTGCTGGCCGGGCTGGAGGCCGCCCATTTCTATGGTGCCACAGAATTGAGGGTGATAGGTGATAGCCAACTAATCCTTCACCAAGTCCTAACCAAATACCAAACTTCTCATACAAACCTCAAACCTTACCAAGAACTCACCTCTTGCTACATCAAACTCTTTTTCAAACTCACTTTTGTTCATATTCCTCGAGCTCAGAATATTCTTGTTGATGCCTTAGCCTCCTTAGCTTCATTTTTATCGGTCCCACTAGGTAGACAGGTGTGGACTATTCATGTCCATAGAAGGTCGATATCGGCGATTAAGGATGGTCGATTTCTGAAAATCAAGGAAAGATTTGGCAGAAAGGAACATCTAGAGCAGAAAGGGGAGATTTCTCTAGTGGAATTGGAAGAGTTAGACGAGAGTGAGAGGCCTTGGTTCGATGAGATTGCGAGGTATTGTCAAGATCAGACATATCCACCTGGATTGAATGCAAAAGAGAAGAAGGCCATCAGGAGAGTATCCCAGAGATATACCATCCTAGGCGGGTTGCTCTACAAGAGGAGCCTGAGTGGAATATTAATAAGATGCGTTGATGAAGAAGAGACAGAATTGGTGCTTAAGGAAGCACATTTTGGGGTTTGTGGGGGCCATATCAACACTCAAGCTCTTGCCAAGAAAATCATTAGGCAGGGGTATTATTGGCCAACCCTAGAAGAGGACTACTCCATCTTTGTCCGGCACTGTCATTCCTACCAACTCCATGCCGACAAGATCCATTCTTCCGCATCTTCCCTTCATCCGATTCATGCCCCATGGCCCTTCGCCATGTGGGTTTTTGATATCATTGTCCCTCTAAGTGATCTTAACTCTGAAATATGTTATAAATCGTTCATCCTGACGTCAATAGAGTACTTCACCAAGTGGGTAGAAGCGGAAGCGTTCGTGGAGATCAAGGCATCAACACTGTGCTCCTTATCAAAAATGCAACATTATCGCCAGGTTTGGGATCCCCAGCGACATCATCGCTGACAACGGACCACAATTTCTCTCTCAAGATCTACGTGATCTTTGCAATAGGTATCGCATTGCATTGCATCATTCATCTCCATATTACCCACAAGGCAATGGTCAAGCGGAAGCCAACAACAAAACTTTGATTAAAATCATTAAGAAAACTTTTAAGTCTAGCATGTTTGCGGACTGGCCAGATAAGCTTATAGATGCCCTATGGGCTTATCGTACTTCTTTATGGACCCCCACTGGTCAAACCCCGTATGCTCTCGCATATGGGATGGAAGCGGTAGTCCCGTATGAAGTACTCCTTCCATCACTCTGAGTTCAGCTCGATAGGGACATCCCTGTCGATGAGAGACGAGAATCTCTCCTTGCACAACTTGAACTCCTAGATGAAAGAAGGTTGGCCGCCTCTGAGCATGCCCGGACTTATCAGAACATACTGAAAAAGGTTTTATCAAAAGAGGGTGGTAGAGAGAAAGAGATGGTAGTCAAATGCATATTCGTTAAACCAGGTGGTCCCCGCTCCAAGTTACAACCTAACTGGGAAGGGCCTTTTGTTATAACTGAAAAATATCCAGGCAATGCATATGAGCTTAGCAACGTCGATGAAGAAAAATTGAACCATCCATAGAACGGCGTTTACCTCAAAAAATATTTTCCTTAGAAAAAAAATGGAGAATTTCTGGTATGATATCAAGTCATCAATCTAAGGGTGTTAGCTAGAAGTCAAGGATAGACATCACCATGCATACACAACACCTCCTGATCTCAAAATCCAGATAGCCGACACTCGAGAGAGGCAAGGCAGAACCTTGAAGGCAGAAAAGAACCTTTGCCCTATTCTCTTCTATTCGGTCTAAGATAGGTGAAGGAGACTAGAAGAGGAGTAATGAAAATGCCCGCCACCTTAGTAGGAGGCCGTCTCATATGGTGCAAAAAAAAGGTGCCAAAAGATGGGCAATGAACCCCACAGGTTTAAACAAATATGTGCCTGTCTGAATGAGTACCCAAAAGAGTAGAAAATGAAAAAAGGCACCAAAAGATGGGCAATATGACCCCACAGGTCAAAGATTTGTCTAAGTGTGTGCCACATGTAGAAAAGACCCAAAGAGGCTGAACCGCAACAAACAATTTGGGCATGAGTAGAGAAAACCCTCCTCAACACCCCTAAATCCTATCAAAGGCTTCCTCTATTATTCTTCCATCTTAAACCCCTAGGGTAGGGTAAACTGTACAAACTCAGGGGAAATCCAAACCGATCAAGAGAAGAGGGCAAGAAAGATTCTAGGTACGGAACCTTTTTTTCACGTGGTGTTTATCACTTGAATCTTGATTAACACTCAAAGACTGATGAATTGTCTCGATACCGGCACATTCTCCAAAAAACACCTAAAAACTTGAATATTTTTAAAATCTAAAAACATTTGAATATCTTCAAAATCCAAAAAAAAATTGAATATTTACAAAAATCCAAAAAATTTAATGTTTTCAAAATACAAAAATCTAAAAAAATTGAATATCTTCAAAAAAATGCATCATTTAACTTCGCATAACCTTGTTTTTTTGCCTTTGCTAGCATTCATATTTATTTTTATATCTTGCATATTTCATTTCTGCATTGCATGCTTATCTTTTTATCACTCCCGTTAAGAGAGCTCCTCCCTTTGACCTAAGTCAAAGTGGGCCATAGTAGGCAAAGGGATGAGTCGTTGTGAAGATCTGCTCCTCTTTTATCAAGTGTTTTCAGGTACTTTTAAAGTAAAATGGGAAGGTGACAGGTAAGTTATCTTAACTAATTCATTTTGATCATTTATTTTATTTCTATACCTTGTTAAGAAAGCTCCTCTCTTTGAACTAAGTCAAGGCAGACAACAATAGGCAAAGAAATGAGCCATGGTGAAGATTTAATCAATCCCCTTTTATCAAGTGTTTCAGGATTTTGAGATCAAGAAGGGACTGACTCTTGCCATAGCAGGTAAGCTCTCTTAAACTTTTACCTTGTTTATTTTGTCAGTCGTTTTGTTCATTCTACCTGGTTAATAAGGCTACCCCCTTGACATACAAACAAGGCAGGATGACAATAAGCAAGGGGGTAAGCCATAGAGCAGATCTATCCCCTTTATTGAGTATTTCAAAAAAGAAACATGAGTCAACGAGGGGGGGAGGTCTTACCAGCAGATCAAACAACATTGAAGCAAATAGATAAATATCTGATTACACCATCAAGTGCTGCAACAAGGAATGAAAGCAGTTACAACACCAGAAGAGCTAAAGTCTGCTACATATATTAGTGTCTGTTGCCACCGGCTCCAGGGGAAAGACCACGTGGAGGAGGCATGGAAGCCATGCCCACTAACGCCACCGCAACTGCCTCGTTCCGGCGATGCTCCGAAGGAGTGGCCAAGAAAATGCTCGCAGAAATGGAAGAATGGACATGGGAAACCCCCATAGCTTGCTGGCTAACATATAAGTCGTTAGTCATGTATTATTATTCTATGCATTATTGTTGAAGACCATGAGTGCGGAGAAGACTTGACCTGAGATCCCCTTCATCAAAATCTACGACGGTCGGGTCATCTCCGATGCTCACAAATAAGCCAAACTTGTGCTGTGAGGGACGATGGTTCTCGAATGGGTATCTTGACCTCATAGACAATCTATATCTTCAACTAATTGTTAAACAAGTCTTGTTTTTGTTTTATTAAGCCCAGCATGTAGTATTAGTTGCATTGCATTCTTCATTATCATTGCATACATCATTCATGATCTTCTACTTCTTTCCGGATATTTCTGAACCCTACCGGTTCCCTTCTTCCCATCATGTACCCCAATTCCAATCTTTATAATCCCCCCGTGTTTCCTAATCCCACCGTGTCTCTTAATCCCATAGTGTTCGGTAATCACCTTGTGCCTTCAAATCTTATATTTCTATCCCCACTGTGTCCACTCTCTTGCTACTCATCCCACCGTGGCAATCAATTCATCCCGTCAAGGGCCTCCTATTTGATCAGAACTCGCATCGCCGTTTTCTTCACGGTCTGAGCTTCAGCATTTGCCTTTTAGAATTCAAGATCATTCCATTCCGAATCAAATCTTGTCTCTTTGAAGACTTAAATGAATCTGAGAGCCTGAATGTGCTTGATTGGTATTCCTTTTTTCAAAACAACACTCTTTTTAAACTTTAGCCCATCACAGTATAGGAACACCACAAGGATCGGGTTACTGGCTGATGATGAACCTACAAACCCATGTTTCGGGGAATCCCCACCGAGTTGGGGGTTGGCTATTCTTCTCTCGTGCCAACGGCACATCTCTTACCAATTGAACATAGGAAGACTTGATGAAACATGGCGGTCATCTAGGACACTTGAGGAGATTCGTCTTGCTGAATCTGGTCGTTGAGCGTGTCTATATCTACACCTGGATGCCACCTTTTTAATCTATCACCATTTCGCTCCACTACATTTCACTACAATCTGTCTCTCTTCGCTACGCTTTCTCTACGTTTCACTCTGCTTTACTACACGCCATTCACTTGCAAAGCCGACATCAAAGCGATGCAAGCTGTAGACACGCCAAATTGTCCAGATTTGGAGCCCTAGACTCCTATTCCATTGGTGATATCTTTTATTTGACTGTTATCGGATCCGGATTTCCTTGTGGAGATGAGCTAAGGATGTTGGTGGAGCCCCTCGCAAGTTGGGATGGACTGATGATTTCTAGAACAATGTCGTAACCTTCAAGCGAGAGCTGCACATGAATCATGAAAACACGAAGCCTACTCGATGATCAACCATGAATGGTCCATACTTGAATATCTCGAGAGTTCCGCGTGTGTTCCGTGACACTCGGGTTTTCGACAAGTCATTTCAGTAGGCGTTAGTCTATAATGGTTTCTTCATTATGGCTTTTCAATCTATACTGACACGGCTATCCCAGACCACATGTTAGGCCTTTCCGATCATCACCGGGTCTTTTCGAGTAATCCGGGTCGATCCTATCCAAATATCTTTATCAATCAAGGCCATACAGCCATTTCGGTCGATTTTATGGTTTCCCGGTTATTTCCAGCTTTTTTGAGCTTCAGTTCACGTTTACTTGTTAATCTCAGATTTTTCGATGATTTCGAGTTTTTCAATCGTATCGGACTTGTTCAGTCATCATTTTAAGTCATCCCGAGTTGACCCGAGATTCCTCGACCGGAATCGTGCCCTTTCAGATCTTCGCCACAATTTTCAACTTTTCGCGAGAGGGTAAACTGGTAGAAAGCCTCGTGCAAACATCTCGGGAGTCATGCTGGCCGGTTTACCGACTTGAGGAGGTGCGGTTGAAGGCCCTCTTTCCAACGCAACAAATCGGAGCCGAATCGGACATTCCATTTGCATGTTACGGCTCGCAGAACACATGCGCAGGAAAGAGAGTGTAATGCACCCCCGCTCCCCTTGAAATGGTAGGGCACGTCCTGAGCTCCCTCATACTGGGGGCACACCTTGAGCGCCCTTAGTCTAGGGGCACGCCCTGCGTGCCCTCGCTTCCTTTGAAACACGGTGGCACGGTCAATTTCCAAAAATCAAAAATTACCCCAATTAGCACCTTCTAAACCGGATTTTGGGAAGGTTTCCATCATTAATTATCGATTATTTTGACCATGCCCCCGAGTCGGGGGAACATTCATCTTATCAAGTCAATTTTTAGCCATTTCTGGAAGATTCCGATGATTTTAAGTAATAAAACACGTAACGTGCCCCTGCTTCCTTTGAAATAGGAGGGTGCACCCTGCGCCCTCAAGGTGGGGGTGCACCCTGAGTGCCCTCAGGTGGAGGATGCACCCTGTGCGTCCCCACTTCCTTTGAAAGTCAGGGCGCGATAGGTCTAGTTTCTATATTTTGCACCGGTTTCCATTCTTGATAAATTGAGGGCCATTCTCAATGACCCAAGGTTGAACTCCCATGCCTAGCTCATCCTGAGATCATCCAAGCTCCCTCCCAAGGCCGTCCCGACATCCAAAGCTGATCCGACATTGAGAGATCAATCCCGAAGTGAAGGAGAAGCCCGATCCATGCATTCTACAGCATCCTAACTTCATCGGCTTATGTAGAAAATTTGGAGCTTTTTATGCATAAATCTTCAACAGAAGAGTTGTTCTTCTCCTCGTCCTCTTTCATTTTCAATTAGAAGCATTCAATTCTGACTTTCCGTCTGTTCGTGGAAATTTTTTTACTGAGGGCACGCATCCAAGTTCTACTTTTCCATATTCGCTTACTCTCCTATTTTTTACAGGCTTATACAGAAGGATTCCAGAGAAGTCATAAACATGATATCTCTTCCTTTCCAAGTTACCCATCCATAGAAACAAATGTCACTCTATTCTAACATTGGGGTCGTAGAGTTTTCTACACCAAAGTTGCGCTAGGAGAGTGCAAGGCTACTCGAACCGGCTTGTTTCAATCATCTCGTCTTCAACTCAAGCCGATTCACTCCATAAGCTTACTCAACCCATTTCATTCAGTTTATTTACTGTTTTAAAACATCTTTTAGTTTAGTTTGCATATTTTTACATAACTAAAAACACAAAAAAATGGATTAAGGCTCACCCCGAAGTTGGTGAGTTCGATTTCAATTGCTAATTTTACATCTTCTTATTTTAGTTACTAGACTTCACTCAAGTCTAATTCATTCTTTCACTTATTTTCATTGTGTTTAAGTTGCACAGATCAATCAAGCTAGTATCGGTTGGACTCTTCTTCATCGGCTGGCCGAAGAAGAAGGTTGAACTCATATCCCAATCTCCCACGCTAAGGTACACATGGTCAAATCAACTTATCTCTAGTTTCTATTCCATAAAGCAGAGCCCGCGGCTCCTGGCGACCACCTCTTTCATGCTTTAAGTGAATTCAATCCTCACTCTCCTCCCACATGACCCGAACCATCTCTGGTGCTCGAGCGACGTTGTGAGTTGAAAGTTCGGGGATCAATGTGAGTGTGGGACCGAGGTGAGGATTTTACCACTTTCCGAGTGTTTTCTGATCCACTTCCTTCCCTTATTCCATCTTTCACCTTCTCTTGAGGTGCCGATCCAGAACCCGTTTTCGGAGTCAACAAATAGTATGAAAATAACATGACAATAACATATAAATAATTTATATGAAATAAATGTACACATCTAAACTATTTAGAACATTCATATATTTCCAATACTGCAAAGTCAAAAATTAATGTCCCAATTTCTATTTTGTAGAATCTCATTTTACAAAATTAATTAAGAAACTAATTAATTAAATTAAACCTTTAAAACAATTTTAAAGTTTAATCATGAGTGAATTTATGTAAATATGGCTTAATATCATCTAATAGTCCATTAAACACTTTAAAACCTATTATATAGTATTATAAAAAATTTAGAATTTTTATAGAATTTTGACATTTTTTTAGATTTTTTATGATTGTAAAAATTTTAAAATCATAAAATAATGTGTCTGGCCCATTGCGTCGCGTGCTATGGCACATTGTGTCATGCTCACATGCGTCGTCAGGTGTGCCGACATCTATTGATGCCTGTGTTGACCGGCGTGCACCGGCGTATGCGACGAGCACCTTCCCCCACAACTGCGTAATACACTGTTCATTCGAAAGAAAGTCGATCCCATAGAATCGGTCTTATCACATTATCCATTGCTCATAAAAATCATAAAAAATATTTGATCAAATCCTCATCGAATAAGGATTCCAAAGTAATCGGCCTCATCTCTAGAAAAAAATCACAACAGATTATAAAATGAAAAAGAAGAGGTGGCAGTCGTCTGTATTCCATAGTAGAAATCACCATTTTGCAACGAAATACAATATGGAATCCTCATCAAATGACGTCTCCAAATATGAATATATCCATTCGTAAAAAAAAGTTCTATAAAGATGGGAAATCAGGGAGAAATAGGTCGGCACTGCCAGTCCTAGTAGAACCTTAGTTCCTTAGAGAAATCTTAAATTTTCTTCCTCCACTGCCATTAAAATCTAGATATCATAAGGAAAGGTTAGGTAATCACATTACCCATCTCTAGAAACCTTTTTTAGGCCTCAATTTTATCTATGGATAGAGATTTCACATAATCCCCAAATTCGAGTATCGGTTCGAGTATGACAGAAAAACCAACTTGTTGGGCTTCTCCCTGTAAGGAATCGTCCATAAAATTTTGGTGTAGCGAAAGCGACAATTCCTATGGGTTCTTTTAGAATCTGTCTCAATCGAAACCGAACTATGAAAACTGAAAAATGATCAAATCGGGTTCGAATATACCTAGTAGGGATTCATATAATCCCATGGAGAGAAAGGAGATGAGTTTCTTAAGCTCTTCAAACCGTTCAAATGTCCAGTTTCCAGCAGTATCCACACAAAGTTCATCCACTGCAGGTTCTCCCTTCGCGCCAACCTCGAGAGCTCTTCCCGAACGGAGCTACATCGACCATGGAAACCTTCTAGAGAGAGGAGGAGGTAGGGAGGAGGCTAGGAACGTGGTTTTCACCCTTGACTTGATAGGGTTTGGTTGAAACCATTAGTATTTATAGAGAATTATGGAATTTTTCATAAAAACCCAAAATCTTTATAAATTATGCCCTTGCCCCTATACTTATGGATAAGTCCTTTTGTGTGTGACCCACTAGGCCCAATAGCCTATTTGGTTGAGGACTAAATAAAATATAAAAATTCTATTTAATTTAATTAAATCTGTTATCCGATAACAGATTAATCGGCCTACCAATCATGAAGGGTACAAACCACATCCCATGATTCCAAATGACTATTAGGATAATCTCATCTCCATTGAGCCTTTCCATCATCAGTTACTGCATGGATATAAACTCTCATCCATCCAATGTCCCAGTCAGAAAGGAGTACGGCATCGACTGTCAACTCCTTAGTGTATTGACTCTATAGGATCCTGTACTCGGAATTTGATCAATTGGAAAACTCTTTTTCCAATTATCCTATCTACCCTAGCCACTAGAGATTTAGAAGACTATCCCATAGGACATTCACTCTCATTTACCGAGAGTGGACGATCCCTTATTGTCCGCTCAATTGTCTCCATCGAGTTTTTCTTGTACCCGATCCATCGCTATACTGGACCATCTAAACAGTGATCCATAAGTCAATGGTCAAAGCACAAGTTCCACCCAACAAGGTATCTTTGGCGACTATGGTCAAAGGTCCAACCATGCAACCGTGATGATAGAAAACCCTGATTGACAGTTCAGTATGATACCATTCAGGGTTTCTAATTCGGTCAGTTTAGTGAACTCATTCAACTAATGAGCACCTGTGTGTGTATCTCAGTGTCTCCACACTAATGACCAATGATATCGGTTATTCTCATCACATGAGAAGATATCACATACACTAGTCTATCCAGATCCTTAATGTCCCGTCTCAAGTATCCTATGACTAAGAACATTTAGATCAAAAACCTTTAGATGATCAATCTCATTATCATGATCTCATCATGATGTAATCATTATCGTATTTGATCAAGGATTTCATTATGATATTCACATCTAATAAGATCTTATAATGAAAATTTGCCTAATTAATTGAATAAGATATATCTAGAAATGTCGGATCATATCATATATGATTGGCTTGTAGAGCATACATTTCTATCAATCTCTCACTTGCACTAAAGCCAATCACCCATCTGGTTGATCTGTATCAACTCAAGGTACTGCTCAAACACTCTTTTAGTAACTGCTTCAGTTAATGGATATGCGATGTTATTAGCAGTAGATACTCTATCTTTAATTATATTTCTGTAAGCTGCAATCTCTTTGATTGTATGGTATCACCACAGAAGTTCTAAACTTCTGATGAGACATCGGCTCTATCCCATTGTTTTCTCAAAACAATGGTACACTTTCAGAGAAAATTGGGACAATTTCATAACTAAGATTTAGATGAAAATCTTCATATAGACTACTTCTCAAGTAGTGTGCAACCACTATGCAAACTTGTTTACATATGTTGTCGAATTTACAATGTTCTATCCAGCTCACTGCACCACCATATTCTTACTTAACATCAAACTTATTTGATTAGAAGCTTGTGTTTGTAAAACTACAAGACTTCAAGTCTTATCCTCTAGTGTATAGAAATACATTCTTAGTACTTCTCAAGTACCAAATGATATATCTCTAAACTATCTAATGACTCTCGCCTAGATCTTCCTGATGAATGCTTATAACACTTAGAGTATTTTCATTTCATGTACGTAGTATCATAAATGTGATAGACCATATGACAAAAGCATAAGGGCTCTACTAATGTGATCTCTTTATCTCTCAAAAAGTTTTCAAAGACATCACTTTACAGAGATTAACTCCACACCACATATGTAAGAAACCTATTATGTCAAACCCTTTAACTATGGTGACTATGTAGATTTCAAACCCAAATTAACTGGGCATTTCTTTTAGATCTATCTCTGTAGATCTCAAACCCAAATTATGTTTGGAGGATGAATTTGATAGCTAGGTTCACTTATGATAACATACCTACTTCATTCTTAACGAGTAGTATGTCATCAACATAAAATGTTAAGAAAGTAACAGCACTCCCACTTATCTTGTGTAATACACAAGGCTCCTCTTCCTTCTTAACGAAGTCATAAGAATTAATCTCATTACTATCTATGGGAAGTTTTATTTCAGTCCATAAATAAACTTAATACACACTCTTCGTGGATGTTCTTGGGACTTAATTCTCTATAGTTACATCATATACACCTGTTCCTCAAAATACCTTAGAGAAACACTATCTTAACATCCAATTAGCTTATCTTATAATCATAATGTGTAACAATAAACATCCGAATGGATTAACCCATGGAATAGGTAAAAGATCTCATCATAGTCAACCATTTGACATTTAAGATATGCTTTTCAACTGTTCTCACCTTTGAAGGTCTCTACGTTCTAATCTACTCTAATCTATTCTTTAGTAATTTATTTATTCCTTATGGATACTACACCTTTAGGTGGATCTATTAGTTCTAAACTTGATTAGAATAGATAAAGTTTATATCGGATTTTATTGTCTCTTTCCATTTATGAATCAATATCTCATATTGGTTCTATATAGATCTTAGGATTAATATCCTTATTATCTTATGCCTCATTTCATCCATTAGAAATATGTCCCACGTATCTCTTAGGTTGAATGGACACAAGTAAAGACCTATGAACTATTCTTGTATAATTATTAACTAGCACCTTAATAGAAGTGTCATTAGGTTGTGGAACTGGAACATCTTCCATATATACCTTGCTCCCACTATCTTTCTTAAGAAAGAACTTTTCCTTTAGAAATATAGTGAGCTGAGCAACACATACCCTTGTTCATAAAGGTGGTATATTAATATTCAGAAGTTTCCTTAGGATATCCCATAAGCCAACACTTCATAGTCTTACATTCCAACTTGTTAGAGTTACACTTCTTCACCAGGTCAGACATTCTAAAACCTTAACTTACTTAAGGTCAAGTTTTAACCCCTTTTCCATATCCTATATGGAATAATAAGAACAGACTTAGAAGGTACCTCTTAAGATCAAGTGGTTATAATGAGTACTTAGCCAAAATTAGACAAAGAGGAATTTTGCAAAACATGTCATTGTTCATATTATGTCTTACATAATATGGACATAATATGGCTTTTCATTTTAGCTACTCAATTAAGCTAAAATGTGTAAAGATGTGTCCATTAGATTCTATTATCCTTCAATTATATGTGAATTATGTACTTAAGTATTCCTCTCCTTGATCTCATCAAAGAGTTCTAATACTCTTTCCATTAGTATCTCTACATCATTCTTAATCTCAGATAATTTCTCAAAGGTCTTAGATTTGTACTTCATAAAGTACATATATCCATACTATCTAGAGACATCATCTTTGAAATAATGAAGTAGAAATATTCTTCTTTAGCCTTAATAGATATGGGTTAACATACACATATATGTTTGAGTTCTAGCAACTCATTAACCCATTCTTCATGTCAAGATAAAACTAAAGTGTAGATTGATCTAAATCAACCCATTTCCTCTTAAAATGAGTATTCACACATAACATGAGAGCTAACATATCAAATATAATTAAACAATTCATTAAGCTCCCACTAGCAAATACTTTGTCATTCAATCTATTAGAACATCTATCAATTTCATAGCTTAGAATAAATCAACATTTATTCAAATAGGAAATCATATAATGTTCTTGTTGAAGGATATAGTAGAAATCTTAATTATTAAAACATCTCCATAAAGCTATTAAAGAATTGTACCTCCCACTAATAATGATGCAACTTTTGAACCATTTCATATGTAGGTCAACATCTTCTTTATTAAGCCTTCATTTACTTGTCATCATCTACAACTCCTTGTAGATATAAGATGCATATCCAGTATCTCATACCATTAGATGCATCCATAGTATCTAATATCATGATATACATATATAGTATCTATAATATTAAATGTATATTTAAAACAAGTAAATGTCAATGACTTGGATGCATGAAGCTTCTCAAGCTCCACCTTTGCATTATATACAATGCACTTTATACTTCCTCTTCCACTTACCATCATCATGATAGTGTAAGAATTCTGTCTTATTCTGCCTATATTATCTTGACCACCTCCTTTTACTATTAACTATCTCCTATTTCTATCTAACGATTTTACTTCTTTTTATTGGCCTCACCAACTAGAAGTAATTAAGATGTATTGTTGTTTTAACATGCCCTTAGTTAGCTCATCACTATGAGCCATGATGGATCTCATATCCATGTATCCGTCGTCTCTACAATTTATATCTCATAGAGACTAACATCTAATTTAAGGCAAACAATGCATCTTGTCTATAAGATAAGATCTTATCTTTCTTTCACATCATTTTAGGAAATACCTACTTCACAAGTAGGATAATTAATTGGTCAACTATGAGAACAATTCTCTTAGTTCTAAAGAGGTCTAAGAAGTGTGAGTCATTAAGCTATTTGGCATCTAGTATACCATACTAGTGGTGGTTTATTATAGTATTTTACAACTGAGATATAATTTTATCAATATACATTGCAGACATTCATTAAAATTGAGATATAGTTTTTGATCCTAATTTATGCTCCCACTAATTTTTGACGAATTTATATAACTCTCATTATGCAAAGACGGGATATCAGGATGAAATCCCAGTGGGGACTAAGACCCTATTAACTGTATGGTGATGACCTCGTTGTAACACAACAAATCACCCCATACTTAATAGGTAGAAAACTATTGTCAGTTGCAACTCTTGCAACTCTTAGTCATTTAGCCTCTAGAGTTATGACCTTGTAGTAGCACAGCAAGACATATACTCTAGTTAGGTCAAACCTGCTTGTTACGTTATGAGAATGGATTCATCACATAACCCTTGTGGTAGCACAACAAAGCCATGCAAATGGTCAACCCCAAGGTTCGGCAAATGCCTTAGCCATGATCACCAATCCCTTGCTAAATGGGCCTTGTGGTAGCACAACAAACCCATCCAATCTAAGATTGGCTCATCAAGACCATAACAACGGAAGGCTACATGAGTCATTCTTAATGTCACATGTTTATCAACCTAATTATAACAAGGAGGGATTTTATTTTAGTCTCATCAATAATATGTGCTAAGTATATATAATACCTTTGAAATATCATATATTTAAGGTATAACTTGTAGCACATATCCACATATCAAATATGCATAAAAACATGTGATCATGGACTTAACCCTAAGCATGCACCTAAGGCACCCCTATAGGTGCAAATCCTTGCTTCAGATGCTTGAGTTGGTATGCTCCAACTTCAGAAGGGTGCTTCTCCAAGTCATCCCGCTCTCGAACCTTCCACGAACTGGCTTCTAACTCTTACAAGCGGCTTAAGGGTAAGCAGACTCATAAATATACATAACTTAATAAGAAACCTTGGTTTTAACAAAGAGGAGTACATTAATGGAGAGAGGTAGAATGTACAATCAAATTGTATAGAGAGAGAGGAGGCACACGCAGGCTCCATTTAATAACATAACCAACACAATTAAAAGTAATCATAAGTCAAGCGTAATTAAGTCCATGATCACCTCCATACACACACTAACATTCATCACATGAACATAGAGCGCATACGTGATAATTATATGGAATATATCATATATATCAGCATAAAATTATATACTTTATTTTTGAAATTCTTAATTTCATGCATGTCAAATTTTCATGAAATAAATAACATGAAAATAATTTGACAACAATATATAAACAATTTATATGAAATAAACATATACATCTAAACTATTTAGAACATTCATGCATTCCCAATACTATGCAAAATCATAAATTAATGTCCCAAATTCTATTCTATAAAATATCATTTTACAGAATTAATCAAGACACTAATTATTTAAGTTAAACCTTTAAAACAATTTTAAAGCTTTATCATGAGTGAATCTATGTAAATAGAACTTAACATCATCTAACATGTCATTAAACACTTTAAAACTTGTTAAATAATATTATAGAATTCTTTTAGAATTATTTTGAATTTTTTTGGCAATTTTTCGGATTTTTCTATGATTTTAACAATTTAAAATCATTAGAAAAAGAGTTGGCGCATTGTGCCGCGCATGGCGTCGCATTGTGCCCGTCCGGCATGCGCCCGTGTGCGCCGCCACCGCGGCGTTTGCACCGCCAGTGTGCCTGCCCCGGTGCGCAAGAGGTCACGTACACGAGCGCCCGGTCAAACCGGTGTTTGACCTAGATTTGGATCTGGGTCCGCATCGGATCCTTCTTCTCCGCCCGATAAGGCTGCGACCGGTGCACTGTTCATCTGGGAGGAGAGTTTCCATAAAATAAGGTCCTTATCTCCCTATCTCGGACTCCAAAAAATCTGGAAAAATATGTGTTAGAATTCTAATCGAATAAGGATTCCAAAAAAATTGGCCTTATATCCAATAAAAATTTAAATTGACCGAAAAATGAGGAAGAAGAGGCAGCGGTCACCAAGATTCCGTAGCAAAAATCTCTATTTTGCAATGAGGATAACTCTTTATCCCAAAAGCCAAATATTCTCAAAAAATACAATTTAGAATCCTCATCAAATGAGGTTTCATAATATCTATATATCCCTTTGGAGAAAAGTTCTATAGCAACTGAAAATCAGGAATAAATAGGTCGGCGCTGCCATACTCGGCAGAACTCTAGAATGCTGGAAAATTTTTAAATTCTCTTCCACCGCCGCCGTTCAAAGCTAGATATCAAGAGAAAAAGTTAGGTAATCACATTGCCCATCTTAAAAAGCTTTTCCAAGCTGTAATTTCATCTGTTGATGGAGATTTCACAAAATCCCCAAATCTGAGTGATGGTTCGGGCATGATAGAAGCACCAACTTTTGGGGCATCTCCCGAACTTTACAAAGATCGAAACATCAAATAGTTTGCAGCGTTGGAAAGCCCTATATCATGAGATTCTACCAAACCAACCAATCTATTATCTGAGTCATACACAGATTATGCTGGCCTCATCAAAACAAATGTTTGCACAGATTTGGAAACACATTACATGAAATAATGTCGATTCGACGTCAGTTTCGACTGAGACTTGAACCGGGCTCTGATACCACTATAATAAATCGTCCATAAAATTTTGGTGCAGTGAAAGTGACGATTCTTATGGGTTCTTTTAGAATCTGTCTCAATCAAAACCAAATTACGAAAATCAAAAATCGATCAAATTGGGTTCAAATATACCTGATAAGGATTCATATAATCCCATAGAGAGCAAGGAGATGAGCTTCTTAAGCTCTTCAAACCATTCAAAAGTCTGGTCTCTAGCAGTATCCACACGAACTTCATCCACAGCAGGTTCTCCCTTCACGCTGACCTCGAGAACTCTTCCCAAACGGAGCTCCATCGACCATGGACACCTTCTAGAGAGAGAAGGAGGTAAGGAAGAGGCTAGGAACATGGTTTTCACCCTTGGCTTGATGAGGTTTGGTTGAAACCATTAGTATTTATAGAAAATTATGGATTTTTTCATAAAAATTTAAAATCTCCATAAATTATGCCCTTGCCCCTATACTTGTGGATAAGTCCTTTTGTGTATGACCCATTAGGCCCAATAGCCTATTTGGTTGAGGCCTAAATAAAATAGAAGAATTCTATTTAATTTAATTAAATATGTTATCCGATAACAGATTAATCGGCCTATCGATCATGAAGGGTACAAGCCACATCCCATGATCCCAAATGGCTATGCGGATAATCTCATCTCTATTGAGTGTTTCCATCATCAGTTACCACATGGATATAAACCCTCATCCATCCATTGTCCCAATCGGGAAGGAGTATGGCATCGACTGTCAACTCCTTAATGTACCGACTCTATAAGATCTTGTACTCGGAAATGGATCAATTGGAAAACTCCTTTTACAATCATCCTATCTACCCTGGCTAGGGATTTAGAGTACTATCCCATAGGACATTTACTCTCACTTACTGAGAGTGGACGATCCCTTGTTGTCCGCTCAATTGTCTCTATCGAGTTTTTCTTGTACTCGATCCATCGCTATACTGGACCATCTAAACAGTGATCCATAAGTCAATGGTCAAAGTACAAGTTCCACCCAACAAGGTATCTTTGGCAACTCAGGTCAAAGGTCCAACCATGCAACTGTGATAATAGAAAACCCTGATTGACAGTTTGGTAAGATACCATTCAGGGTTTCTAATTCGGTCAGTTTAGTGAACTCATTCAACTAATGAGCACCTGTATGTGTATCTCAGTGTCTCCATACTAATGACCAATGCTCAATCATCCTCATCACATGAGAAGATATCACATAAACTAGTCTATCCGGATCCTTGATGTCCCATCTCAAGTATCCTATGACTATGAACATTTAGATCAAAAACCTCTAGATGATCAATCTCATTATCATGATTTCATCATGATTTAATTATCATCATATTTGATCAAGGACTTCATTATGATATTCGCATCTAATAAGAGGTTATAATGAAGATTCGCCTAATTAATTGAATAAAATATATCTACAAATGTCGTATCATAACATATATGATTGGTTTGTAGGGGATACATTTCTATCACTCCCGAACTCTACAAAGATCCAAATTTCAAACAATTTACGGCATTGGAAAGCCCTATATCACGAGATTATACAAAAACTAACTAATCTCTTATCTGGGTCACATACAGATTATGCTGGCCTCGACAAAATAGATGGTGCACAGATTCGAGAACACATAAATTACATGAAATAGTGTCGATTCAACGTCGATTTTGACCAAGACTTGAACTTTGCTCTGATACCACTATAGGGAATCGTTCTCATGTTTTGATGCAATGGAAGCGATGATTCTTATTGATTCCTTTAGAATCTGTCTTAATTAGAACCGAACGAAAAAAATTGAAAACCGATCAAAACAAGTTCGAATATACCTGATTGGGATTCATCTAATCTTAAGGAGAGAAAGGAGATGATCTTCTCAATCTCTTTAAACCATTCAAGTGTCTGATCTCTAGCAGTATCAACACAAACTTCATCTATAACAGGTTCTTCTTTCACGCCGGTGTCAAGAACTCTTCTCGAACGATGTTCCATCACCCATGGATGCCTTCTAGAGAGAGAAGAAGGTATGAAGAAGGCTGAGGACATGGTTTTCATCTTTGACTTTATGGGGTTTGACTGAAACCATTAGTATTTATAAAGAATTTTAGAATATTTTTAGAAACCCAAAATCTCTATAAATTATGCCCTTGCTTCTATGCTTATAGATAAGTCCTTATGTGTGTGACTCACTAGGCCCAATAGCCTATTTGATTGAGGCTTAAAGAATAGAATAATTATATTTAATTTAATTAAATCAATTATCTAATAACAGACTAATCGACCAACCAATCATGAAGGGTACAACACATATCCCATGATCCCAAATGGCTACAGGGATAATCTTATCTCTATTGAGCCTTTTCATCATCAGTTACTGCATGGATATAAACTCTTCTCCATACAAGGTCTATGTCATAAAGGAGTACGACATCGATTGTCAACTTCTTAGGATACCGACTCTATAGGATCTTGTACTCAAAATTAGATTAATCAGAAAGTTCTTTTTTTTAAATTATCCTCTCTACCCTGACCAGGGATTTGGATTACTATCATATAGGACATTCACTCTCACTTACCAAGAGTGGATGATCCCTTGTTGTCCGCTTAATTGCCTCCATCAGGTTTTCCTTGTAACCGATCAATCGCTATACTAGACCATCTAAATGGTGATTCATATGTCAATGGTCAAAGCACAAGTTCCACCCAACAAGGCATCCTTGGAGACTCAGGTCAAAGGTCCAACTATGCAACCATAATGATAGAAAACCCTAATTGACAGTTTGGTAAGATACCATTCAAAGTTTCTGATTCAGTCAGTTCAGTGAACTCATTCAACTAATGAGCACCTGTATGTGTATCTCAGTGTCTCCATACTAATGACCAATGCTCAATCATCCTCATCACATGAGAAGATATCACATACACTAGTCTATCCGGATCCTTGATGTCCCATCTCAAGTATCCTATGACTATGAACATTTAGATCAAAAACCTCTAGATGATCAATCTCATTATCATGATTTCATCATGATTTAATTATCATCATATTTGATCAAGGACTTCATTATGATATTCGCATCTAATAAGAGGTTATAATGAAGATTCGCCTAATTAATTGAATAAAATATATCTACAAATGTCGTATCATAACATATATGATTGGTTTGTAGGGGATACATTTCTATCACTCCCGAACTCTACAAAGATCCAAATTTCAAACAATTTGCGGCATTGGAAAGTCCTATATCACGAGATTATACAAAAACTAACTAATCTCTTATCTGGGTCACATACAAATTATGCTGGCCTCGACAAAATAGATGTTGCACAGATTCGAGAACACATAAATTACATGAAATAGTGTCGATTCAACGTCGATTTTGACCAAGGCTTGAACTTTGCTCTGATACCACTATAGGGAATCGTTCTCATGTTTTGATGCAATGGAAGCGATGATTCTTATTGATTCCTTTAGAATCGGTCTTAATTAGAACCGAACGAAAAAAATTGAAAACCGATCAAAACAAGTTCGAATATACCTGATTGGGATTCATCTAATCTTAAGGAGAGAAAGGAGATGATCTTCTCAATCTCTTTAAACCATTCAAGTGTCTGATCTCTAGCAGTATCCACACAAACTTCATCTATAACAGGTTCTTCTTTCACGCCGGTGTCAAGAACTCTTCTCGAACGATGTTCCATCACCCATGGATGCCTTCTAGAGAGAGAAGAAGGTATGAAGAAGGCTGAGGACATGGTTTTCATCTTTGACTTTATGGGGTTTGACTGAAACCATTAGTATTTATAAAGAATTTTAGAATATTTTTAGAAACCCAAAATCTCTATAAATTATGCCCTTGCTTCTATGCTTATAGATAAGTCCTTATGTGTGTGACTCACTAGGCCCAATAGCCTATTTGATTGAGGCTTAAAAAATAGAATAATTATATTTAATTTAATTAAATCTATTATCTAATAACAGACTAATCGGCCTACCAATCATGAAGGGTACAACACATATCCCATGATCCCAAATGGCTACAGGGATAATCTTATCTCTATTGAGCCTTTTCATCATCAGTTACTGCATGGATATAAACTCTTCTCCATACAAGGTCTATGTCATAAAGGAGTACGACATCGATTGTCAACTTCTTAGGATACCGACTCTATAGGATCTTGTACTCAAAATTAGATTAATCAGAAAGTTCTTTTTTTTAAATTATCCTCTCTACCCTGACCAGGGATTTGGATTACTATCATATAGGACATTCACTCTCACTTACCAATAGTGGATGATCCCTTGTTGTCCGCTTAATTGCCTCCATCAGGTTTTCCTTGTAACCGATCAATCACTATACTAGACCATCTAAATGGTGATTCATATGTCAATGGTCAAAGCACAAGTTCCACCCAACAAGGCATCATTGGAGACTCAGGTCAAAGGTCCAACTATGCAACCATAATGATAGAAAACCCTAATTGACAGTTTGGTAAGATACCATTCAAAGTTTCTGATTCAGTCAGTTCAGTGAACTCATTCAACTAATGAGCACCTGTATATGTATCTCAGTGTCTCCACACTAATGACCAATGAGATCGGTCATCCTCATCACATGAGAAGATATTACATACACTAGTCTATCCGGATCCTTGATGCCCCATCTCAAGTATCCTATGACTAGGAACATTTAGATCAAATACCTCTTGATGATTAATCTCATTATCATGATCTCATCATGATTTAATTATCATTACATTTGATCAATGACTTCATTATGATATTCGCATCTAATAAGAGCTTGTAATGAAGAATTTTCCTAATTATGTGAATGAGATATTTCTAGAAATGTCTAATCTTATCATATATGTTTGACTTGTAGGCATACATTTCTTTCACACAATACACTCTCTAAGTCTACTCTCTATAATCTTCTCCCACAACTTCATGGTCTGGCACATAAGCTTGTTACCTCTATAATTCCCACACTTGAACCTCCCCTTTCCCCTTAAATATTGGGATGATGATACTCTTTCTCCACTCATTTGGCATCCTACCAGAGGTAAATATTTCGTTAAAGGGTATGGTTAGTCACTCCACTCCTTTTTCACCCAAACACTTCTAGGCTTTGATTGAGATGTCATCAGGACCATACGCCTTTGAGGTCCCTATTCTCTCCATTGCAAGGCACACTTCTAGTGGGTTAAGGTTTTGGAAAGACACCTCTCCTTGCCTTAGATCCTCACCCGACTCCATTGTGCTTTCTTGGAAATGTTTTTTGAAGAGTGTTTCAAAATAGTTTTTCCACCATTCCTTGATATTCTCGTCATGGGTCAACACTCTCCTCTCCTATCTTTAATACACCAAACTTGTCCTATGTCCCTAGGTCTCCTCTCCCTCAACTTGGATAGACTGTAAATATCTATTGTCTCATTCCTTTATGGCTAATTTGTCATATAGCCTGCTATAGGCTCCTCCCTAGCTTGTCTAAGCACCCTTTTTGTGTCTCTCTTAGAGTTCTTATATTATGCAAAGGCCTCGCTGGTGTTGCAATTAGGTAATTTCTTAAACCACTCTCTCTTGCTCTTCATTGTTCACTACACTTCATCATTTCACCACCACGATTCCTTCATATGTGGACCTTGCCCAATAGATTCTCAAAAGTTATTTTTACCTATCATTATGATTTTTGATGTCATGTTAGCCCATAGTTACTCGGCATCTCCATCCAGATCGCATTCCTTAAGCTTGATGGTCTTATTCCTAAATATCTCCTGCTTATTTCCTCTCAATTTGTGCCATTTGATCTTAGGGGCTCTCTTTTGTCTCCTCGTTTGCAACTTTCCTATGACCTTAAAATCTAAGATCAGGAGTTTATGCTAGGTTGTTACTGCTTCACTAGGTATGACTCTAGAATCCTTACATAGGGTGCGGCTCATTTCCCTAGTAAGGATAAAGTCAATTTGACTCCTATTCCTCCCATTCTTAAACCTTATAAGGTGTGAGTCTCTCTTGATGAGGTTGGTATTTGTTAGGATTAGGTCATAAGCCAACGTAAACTCTAAGATATTTTTTCCCTCTTCATTCTGCTCCCCATACCCATAGCCTCCATGGACACTCTCAAATCCACTTCCTTGGGATCCAACGTGACCAATAAGATCATCACCAATTAAGATGTTCTTCTCATTTGGGTATGTCTTGATACATAATAAGGTGCCCATCCAAATTATAGTAGATCATATTTATAAAAATATTTAATAAGGTGTTTAGTTGTAAAATACTTTTTATACACTTTTAAAATAAGATCATATATTAAAATAAAAATCTAGCTATGAACATACTAAGATCATATATCAAAATAAAACTATCTTGGGCCATTTGAAATACTCTTGTGAAATACCTTTTCCACCCTAGCCTCGGTTGAAAACCTTCCCGCTCTTATAGAACCTTAGATATGTTGAGTTGAAGGTGATGCTGATGAAGATGGACAAGAGGCCATTGCCGACTTGACCACGTTGTAGAAGGAACTTTTCAGTGGGGATGGGTAGCTAAGGAGGAGCAGCCCTCTCTACATTGTAGCCGAGTCCTACGGAGGGAATTATGCCATCACCCTCACCTTATCTCTTGTCAAAGCCATCCAAGCTAGGGAGCTCGAGCTTAAGAGCAGTCGAAACTATGTGCCTATGGCTAGCAAAGCTCCCTCCCTCAACAGTAAAGTGAAAGACCACATAGAGGAGAGCAAGCACGTATGAAAGTGTGCTCAATCATTCTTTCTCCATATAAAAGTTTTTTTACCTTCTTTTACCTTTTTAGGTCCTTGGTTCTACCATTGAGTGTAGCCACGAGAGGAAGCTGTGGTCATTGAAGATAATTCTACTGTGATGGCCATATTTAAGGTTTTTTCCAACAAATATCTCCTTTTGATGCAAAGCCCAAAGGGCTAATCACACTATTATACGTTTTAGCAAGTTGAGGGATAGGGCACAGAATGCCCATAAGCAATATTTAGAAGAGTGCCATGAAAGATGGAAATGTTCTCATCTGTTTTGGTATAGACAGACAATCAATACTTTGCACCTTCTGATCCATTAAACCATTGAGCCAAAGCTCTGTTGTAGTAGTTGAGGTAGGTGGAGCACCAAATTTCTCTTCTTCCCCTCTTTATTAATCCCATGACATGTCTATTGTATAGAGTCTATTTTATCTTTCTTTTTATTTGTTATTTATTTTTAAAAATATCTGTATATTTTCTTTGACACAATTGCAAATGATACTAGTGGAGTGTGTCTTTGTTTTTCAAAAAAGAGTGGAGTGGTTTTCATTGAGCAATGTTGTATGTCTCTTCCACCCATGTTTAATGAGTTCTTGAACTTTCAATAGTACGGAGTTTTTTTATTAATTGTCATAGTGGTTGCGGTAGAGAGTCTATTTACATCATGTCAAGATCGAATCATTAGAGAGACATTCTCAAAAGATGTAGGTATATTCCCTATGACATAACCATTGGACTCAATCATATGGAGTCATTAATCTTTTTTTTATTTTTTTTGTTATTTATTTTGGCAAAATCTATTTATAGCCTTGGAAATATGCTTCATCATTAGTTGTTTAGAATGAGCCATCTTTAAAGGGAATTGTACATTTCATCTCAAAGCTCAAATAATATCCTCTCAAAATAAAAATTTAAGACATTTGTCTGATAGAAGTGTATTCCTTACAAACCAATCATACATGATATGATTCGACATTTCTAGAAATATTTCAGTCAATTAACTAAGAAAATTTTCATTACTAACTCTTATTAGATGTGAATATCGTAATGAAGTTCTTGATCACATATAATGATAATTAAATCATGATGAGATAATGATAATGAGATTGACCATATAGAGATATGTGAACTAAATGTTCCTAGTCATAAGATTCTTGAGATGAGACATCAAGGATCTAGATAGACTAGTGTATGTGATGTCCTCTCATGAGATAAGAATGACCAATCTCATTGATCATTAGTGTGGAGACACTGAGATACACATATAGGTGCTCATTAGTCGAATGAGTTCACTGAACTGACCAAATTAGAAATCTTAAATTATATCTTACCAAACTGTCGATCAGGGTTTTTCTATCATCATAGTTGCATAGTTGGATCTTTGACCTAAGTCGCCAATAATGCCTTGTTGGGTGGAACTTGTACTTTGACCATTGACTTATGGATCACAGTTTAGATGGTCTAGTATAGAGATGAATTGGATGCAAGAAAAATCTGATGGAGATAATTGAGTAAACAATAAGAGATCATCCACTCTTGGTAAGTGAGAGTGAATGTTTTATGGGGATAGTACTCTAAATTCCTAGCCAGGGTAGAGAGGGTAATTGGAAAAAGGAGTCTTTCAATTAATCTAATTTTGAGTACAAGATCCTATAGAGTCGGTATACTAAGGAGTTGATAGTCGATCCCTTACTCCTTTCCAACTGGGATTGGATGGATGAGATTTTATATCCATGCAATAATTGATGATGGAAAAGTTTAATGAAGATAATATTATCCTCATAGACATTTGGGAATATGGAATGTGATTTGTATCCTTCATGATCCGTAGGTCGATTAATCAATTATCGGATAACAAATTTAATTAAATTAAATAGAATTGTTCTATTTTAATTAGGCCTCAACTAAATAGACTATTGGGCCTAGTGGGTCACATATAAAAAGATTTATCCATGAGTATAGGGGCAAGGGGCAGAATTTATAGAAATTTTAAGTTTTTATGAAAAATTCTAAAATTCTCTATAAATACTAATGTTTTCAGCCAAACCCTATCAAGCCAAGGGTGAAAAACTATGTTCTCAATCTCTTCCCTACCTCCTCTCTCTAGAATGTGTCCATTTTGATGGAGCTCTATTTATGAAGAGTTCTCAAGGTCAGCACGAAGGGAGAGCCTGTTGTGGATGAAGTTCATGTGGATACCATTGGAAATTAGACACTTAAACAATTTGAAGAGCTTCAGAAGCCCATCTCCTTTCTCTCCATTGGATTATATGAATCCCAATTAGGTATATTCCAACATGTTTTGATCAAGTTTTGGTTTTCATTATGCGGTTTTGATTGAGACAAGTTATAAATGAACCCATAAGAATCGTCACTTATGCTATACCAAATTTTATAAGACAATTCCTTACATTGAAAAAGAATATTTTTATTTAACTTTTTTTCATTTTATGTTTCATGTAGTATACATATTTGTTCTTTTATTTCTTACTGAAATATTTTAGCTAGAGATGTAGTTGGTTAATTGAGCTTACCAATGTGATTTGCTAAATGTTCCCCTTCTAAATTATTTAACCTAATACTTTGTTTGTTAGGTTGGAAAATTTCTGTAGTTTAATTTGGTCAAACAGTAAGCAATTGAATTTTTCATACTGTATGACATATGATTGTTTGTTTCAACTATTTGCATGGTGATGTCAAACCTAAAAAATTTTCACTTGGTCCACCTAGGACTCCTGAAGAGAAAAAGTTGTTTCTTGTAGATCTCAAACTTAGTAGAGCACTTTGTTGTTTTATTCCATGTTAAGGCAGAATAGTACTATGAGATGTTCTTCCATGTTGTTTTCTTCTATGTTGTGATTTGTTCCTGAATGATCCTAACATTAGTACGGTTCTTTGTAAACTCAAGCAAACATAAGTTTGATTGTCATACCATTTGATAGAAATATTATTTTATTTTATTTCATGACTTATTATTGACTTAGACACATTGCATGACTTATTGTTGACTTAGTGTTGGCATTAAATTTTTCCACTTAGCTTTCTTGATACAAGTTTCAGCAATGCCGAAGCCGGTGCAGAAAATCTGACCCAGATTTGGAAAATTCGTGAATAGATGATGTAAACAGGCTTTGGAAATGCCTTGGAATGGCCTTACATGCTAAAAATGGCCAAGATAATGTGTTTATTACATAGCCCCGGTCAAGAGCTTCACAACGGTGCCCAAAACATGAAAAACAGACACCGGAAGGCGAAAATGACCATTTTGCCCCTGACACTTTGGGACAAATTGGGACTCTAACATGGAATTCCAACTTTACCGCATTGTCAAGGTTGGATAGAGCTAGGCAACGCTCGAAACGGATAGAAAATCCGACCCCCGGATGAAGAGATATGCAAGAAAGAGCAAATCCGGACGGAAAGTCGTATGTTCTCGCACCAGGGGCATAATGGTCTGATTAGCTCCGGATCGACCCATGGGATGAAAATTTCAATTTTCATGACCCAAAACTTTGATCTCATGAATATTGATGCATGAAAAATAAATTTGGCCAATGGGAGAAGGTAATTGCACTCAGATACATTTTTCGGCATTATCGATGGCCGAGATCGCACCGATCAGAGAAACTAGCTAAATCAAGAGATCCGTTGCAATTCAAGTGATCTCAACCACACATCAGGATGGAGCATAATATCAATGGCCATCAGGGCATGATCTGGAATTTTTTGAAGTCAATTTGGGATTTATTTAATTGGTTTTGGCCGGAATTAATGCTAGCCGTTGGATCGGGAGCACTCTGATTAAACCAGGGTTAAACCTAACCGAAGATGGGCTAACCCAACCTGTCATGGCCGAACCTACCATCCTCCCTCATCTGATGTGTGTGCAAATAGACCTAGAAAGTAGGGGAGGGTGCGCAAGGCTTTCCCAACTCTCTCCATCTCTCTTTAGTTTATCTTTATCTCATCCTCAACCACCTCAACTTCCCATGGCTTATCCTTATCACCCTCAACCACTCCCTTGGTTTATCTTCATCCTAACTAATCCTACAACTAACCAAGCCTATCCTCATCCAAGCCCTGGCCGAACCATCCATCCTACCACAAGTCATGTGCACACACCTTCTTGAAAGTAGGAGAATGTGCGCACCCTTCTCTCCCTCTCTTTCTAGTTGGCGCATAATCACCTCAACAACCAACTATGGGTTATCCTTATCATCCTCAATCTCCCTTGAGTTATCCTTATCTTCCCTCAACAACCTCCAGCCTTATCTCCTCCTGCAGATGGCGCCATCAACTCCTATATAAACCCCCCCTTGCTGGCCATGTGAGGACAAGCTGATCACCCTGCAGAAGCCCTGCCTCTCCTCCCTCTACCCTGCTCCAAGACAGCTTCTCCTTGCTTGGACATCTTCATCAACAAGTCAGCAACCTCTCCAGCCCCCTTGTGGTGTGCCAAGTGAAGAAGAAGAAGGAGAAAAGGCCTCCCTCCAGCAGGTGCACCAGCAGTAGCCCAATCGGTGGTGCACCAATTCCAACAGCAGGTGTTCCTTCTTGGAGCACTGATTCCAGCCCCATTTTCAGCAACAAAAGAATAAGAATAAGAAGAAGGGTATAAGGCCAGCCATCTTCTCCTTCAAATCTCCAACAAGGATTGTGCCAAAAAGGTGAGGGAAGATGTAGTACTTTCTAGTTCTTTCCCTCCCCTCTTCTTTCTCTTCCCCTCGGCCTTATCTATGGCCATTCAAGAAGCTCCAAAAACCCAGCCTTATTGGTACCACCCAAAGCCCATGTTCAACCTCCTTATGTTGGTCCCACAAGCCATCAAAAATCAGCCTCTTTGAGCCCTTCATTTCAGACCCCTTGATGTCCTAATTCTGGCTTCTCATTGCCCATGTGCGCACAGCCCATAGGTGGCCTATAAACAGCCCATTTGGCCCCCCCCAAACAAACCAATCACCCTCTTTGATGTATGGAAGGAAGGGTGACAGCCCAGGCCTCTTGGAATCCGCCGGACGGGCCAAGAGTTAAGCTGGGTGGCCCTGATTTCTACATGTCAAAATGCCCTTTGTGCATTCCTAAACTAGTCCTAGTTCACACCAAACCCTGCCCCTTGTGCAGTCCTACCAAAAGCCCACCTAAACAGCACCTTAGCACCCATTCCAGCCCCTCTGAGGTTCACCTACCCTGTTGCGATAGCAAGATTTCAAGGTGAAAAAAATGGAGTGCAAATCAGGCCAACCGGGCCATGGAGGTGCAAATCAGGCCCATTGGGTCATGGAGTGCAAATCAGGCCGCCAGGGCCCATGAAGCTCAAGAATGAGCCTTACTAGGCTGACATGACATGAAGACCAGCCCATTGTGCTGATGAAGCTGGCCCATTGGGCCTTGGACATTTAAAAAGCACACTTAACTAAATCTGAAGGCGAAATGCCAAAATTAAATAAGGAGTTAGTCCACAACTGTACGCTTCATTGGGCGTCTCATCCGGCATGCACCGGAACGCTGACCCGGGCGTAGGCATGGGACACGCTTCCCACTGCAGACAGACCCTTCCCACTACTTGGAAAGTCAAATGACTATGCCTTGTAGGATGGGTAAAATTTCACACCGATCGAAAAATAAGGCGGCATGCTGCCAAAATTCTCCTGGTCAAGTGGGATTTTACACCAAGGGAAGGACTTTGACACTTCAACAAGCATTATGGCATATGAACTGCCACATCTGATGTACACCAGCATGAACATGAATATTCAATGAACATTTCAAGTGCCGAGTTGATTGCATGTGACTGGGCATCGACACTAGCCCGACAAACTGGATATGATGCAAACCGAACAAGAGTTAACCAAATCTGAAGTTAACTTAATTAAATCTGAAAATACATTCAAACCAACCTTAAAACATACTTAAAACATATCATTAAAATTTAACATTCAACAAAAATCAAATTTAATACAATCTGGAAAAATTGATTCAATACACTTAATCCATTTGAATTCAATTTCCTAAACAAGTGCAAATGAAATAATTCACAACCAATTCAAAAGAACACATAAAGAAAACATTAATGCATATGAAATTCATCTTAAAACATGTCAAATTTAGATCATTAACAATCTGAAGTTCAAGTTTACTCAATTTAAACCAAACTTCAAAACATTTAAAACATACCAAACGCACCCGAATCGGTACTAAAACACCAACCGACATGAGAAAATCACATGAAAATGACTCAACACATGTCAATTAAACTTAAACAAGTCAAAATTGATCAACATATCTAAAATATCAAGTCAAAACAAAAATAAAATAAACTTCAACCAATTGAAATAAAAATAAACCAGTTCAAAACAAATATCATTCAAATCCTAGTCAAATGGAAATCTGAAATCAACATTTCAAACCACATCAAAATCCATTCTTAAATCAAACATAAATCAACTTCAAAACAAAATCTAATCAAACTTGTTTGCATCTCATCGGGCCTAAAAGGCCAGGGCCCTTTGTGTTCTTTATATGTTGTGGATGTGCACGCTCTCGTCAAACAAGATCGCTATGGCAGTTAATCAAGGGTGTTCGAGTGTTTGCTCGATGTAAATGAACATTGGATATTCGCACCATCCGATGGAGAGAGGTCAAAAATTATTTTCACAGAACCCGAACCTCGGTTCTATACTCTTCTAATATCACCGGGACTATCTAGTATTTTTATGGTCTATCACCTACTTTACTAGAAAATTCGGATGTCAATATTTCAAAACATACAAAAAGAAGAAATCTTTTCAAAGAATAAAAATGATTCCCAAGGTTCCCACACTTAGTATAGGAGGAAATGTGAAGAAAGTTTTGGTGGATCAAAGAGTTGCCACCAAAAATATTGATTCTTTACCTTCAATAAGGAGTCAAGTTTTTATGGAGAACTTGAAACAATGTATTATTAATCCCATTTATATCAAATTCTCTTTTGAAGACTTTTCTTGTTGTATAAGAACCAAGGTATGTGTTTTGGTCTTTTCTGTTGGGTGTTCATTTTTGTGTTCTTAGGTGCTTTCTGATACTTTAAGTTCGTGTTATTTGATACAAACTTTTCACTTAATTCCTTTGGTTTATATTAGCGGCTATACAACACAAGAATGGTTAATATGTCAAAAAGTTACCATAACCATACTCTATTTTTTTCAAGGTATTGCTTTAGATCTTGAATTTGGTTTCAATACTAGTATGAGATATATTAGTATTCAAATTTATATTATTTAATATTATATTTAATGTAGATATATTAGTTGTGTTTGTATGTATTGAGAGTTTCTTGTGCATGTGTGAGTATTGAGGTTGTGTATGCATTGAGTAGCGGTAAACTATATTCAAGTTGTGAATGTATTGAACAAGTGTTGATTGTATACTTGTATACAATGATATCACTTGAGTCACAAAAGAGGGTAATGGGTCATATATATCACATGGCATGACATTTATCATTATGCACTCCAAGAATGGTAAATTATACTCAATCTTATCCTTTAAATTTTCAAACAAGTTTTTTTTGTATTCTAATTCATGATGTCTTGTGGGCTCCTTTTTTTACCTAATCACATTCTGCATCAATTTTTGGCTCTAATTTTTCTTATATATATGCTACATTTTTTTTAGTTAGTACACTCTGTTCCATGCAATAAAATATGTACCAATTCTAGAATTTAGTTTTTCTACTATGATTGCTAGTGTAGATGAACATGATGTACATCGCGAATAGGATAATGGAGACAATGTGTTTTAATAATAGAGAGCTAATTATCCACCAAAAAATGTGTATATGTCAAATGGCAACTTTTGACTCGGGGTTTTGGTCTTTTTAGCAAAACTATTAGGGTATGTGCCATGAACCTATAGATTTGATGAAGTTTGCGTATGTTCCAGAGTTTCCTCATCTTATATGGAGGTTTTGATTTTGGTCCTTCTTTTCGTTCCTTAGCCTTTTTGGCAGAATTCAAGAATCCAACATTGGGCTAATGGCAGTATGGTACCACCAATATTTAGACCCTTCCCAACATCAGAAATAAAATCCTTAATGTGGCAACTTAAAGAAGTTGCAAGTGGGCATTATACTAACGATGATGGTTGTACACCAGTTATGGCTTCAAAGCTTTAGCAATAGTACTCGACACCCACACTCAAGAATAATGACTCTACAAATATGAAGGTATGTAGGAAATATGTATGTCATATTTCTTATTTTTATTTTGTTTTAGTAAAAAGAAAGAATTTTCATGTTTTTAGAGGTGCAATCTAGTTATTTAATGTGAAAAATCACATTATCAATGGTAAAGACTAATTATCTCTTTTAGACTTGGGTTGTGAAATCTCTTGGTAAAGTTCACACCTTTGACTCATCAAGGCTAATTGATCCTTTCTAGTAAAGAAATAGAGACCTTAGAACAATTTTTGTTATGTTCTTTTGTCTGGAATGTAAAATGTAATAAATGCTCTCTCAACTAATGGGGTGTTTGGTTGCATGATAATTGAGGTTTTTATTTTAATTTTTAAAAATTGTAAGAAAACTTGTTAAAAGAGGTGTTTGACAACCATGACAATTTTATGTTTTGAAAGTGATTTTCTTCTTAAACAAAAAAAAGGGTCTCACCTCTTTCTTTTTTCTTGTGGTCCCCCACTTTATTTGGTCATGTGCGGTGGTTACTCTTTTTTGTAATCACATCCCTCCAAACATGATAATTTTATGTCATGAGTTGGTTCACTTTTTATTTTAATACAATTTTTTATCATGAAAGTGTACAAAAAATTATCATGCAACCAAACACCCCATAAGTGTATTTTTGTTCTACATATATATACCTTTGTCAAAGAACATTTCTTAGTTTCACTAATATATTTTACTTTTATTAATTTCTGTATTATCATCCTTTCAAATAGACCAATTAATTATTTTTTCTTCCTGTGAGGTCACTTGTAGATATTGCATTGGCATTAAGCTTTGTACTTTTAGAGATTTTGATGATATCCCCAAATATCTATTTCTTGTTCAAGAAAGTATGTACAGTTTTACCTAATTACAATATAGCCATATTTCTATATTTGCTATTAACTTGTTGCTAAGAGCCTTGACCTCTGAATTCTATGCAATGGAGGATTTAACTTGAACAGTGTTATGCTAGCATTTATTAATGAGGAGATTATCTTTATAAATGCTGAAGTACCTGATCATTGCTCTTTGTTTTCTGACTTCAGATGACTCTTACATGCCTCAAACCAATCACATGGACAATGGAGAATAGGAATTCAACACCCTCTAATAGGGTGACTATCATCTCTTTAAAGGTGTGCCTCCATTAGTGTTGCTTGTTATGCTTATTTGTTTATTATTTTTTGGTTATACTAGACTCGAATAATGTCTATTGGATAGAATATTTTTGTTAAATTTGGGTAGCATGTTGGTTGAGGACTAAAAGAATAAGACCATTTGAGTAATATGATGTGATATAATTGATTCTTCATACCCAAATGTTTCCCAAATATCCATCTGATCGCCTTTATAGAGCTTAATTCAATATTACACCATGTAGTGTAGGTGACATGTAATTTTTTACTTTCTTATATATGAAATCAATTGTGCAACATTGAATTAATTTGTGAGAATGCTCATGATGCGGAGAAATAACACTCATTCATGTTGCTATTGATTTTATTACCTATAGTATGCTACTTTTTTGTATTCATTCTTTGTTATTGTCAAATGTCTCATGCCCTTGCTTGGCATATACACATTTTCCATTATAGTTGCAAGATCCCAAGTCAACTCCAATGGGAGAAATAGAACATCAATTCCGATTTTTCAGAGATGTCTTAGAAGCTATGTTGTAGTCGATGTCATATATCAAAGAGAAGTTTTCAGAACTTGTAAACACTCTCAATTTTGTCTTTTTTTTCTTGGAGGGCTTTGTAGGCACCCGGATGAGCTAGTGGTTTGATTAAAAGTGTGCGTGTGGGTGTGGGTGTGTGTGTGGTCGCTAGGAGCCGAAGACTTCAAAGTGTGAATAAATGTAAAGCAAATAGGATGAAAACAAGCTTGACCGTCATACCTTTGTGAATGGGAAAGGGGGGGAGATTGTTAGGTTCTAACTTCTTCTCTCTCGGCCGGCCGAAAGAGGAGAACTTGAGTGAGCTCTTTCACTTCCAATCGGGTTGAAGCTTCACCTTGATCGGGTTTACTTAAGAATGTCCTGCGGAGAAACACGAAAACAAGTAAAGATCATTAGCTCTGGCGTGAGTGTAGTATCATGCTTGGTATAGACTCTGAATCATGCAAAAGGGGATGAACTAACTAGATCAGGATGGAATCCTAACCCCTATTTTTGGTAGGTTTTTAAATATATATGAGATGCAAAATGATCTAATGCATGCCAAATAAAATGATGAAAAGTTCTAAGATGAAAACAGAAGACAAAAACTCGATTAGACGAGCGATCAGACTCCGAAAATTGCAAAACCGGCTTCTGCCCCTGCTGGTGCCCTATTAGGGCACCAGTTGCAGATGCCATTCTTATAGGGCGCGCTGACCAAGGTCAAAGCACCCTGTATATGGGGCACAAAGTCTAGCTCGGGCAGATTTTCTTCCCCGCTTCGCAATGCTGCTCCGAAGTGCTGGGCAGATTCCGGGACAAAGTAGGGGCTCCTCCTTGTAGACAATATGCAAATGAAGCTAGTGGTGGGTGGTTTGGGTGCTGGATGAAAGAGGAGAGATGGATAAAGGCTCTCAAAGTGAAGAAGAAAACATATTTCTCGATGACAGAACAACAAGTTTCTGGGGTTTTTGGTGGGGTGATCTTGGATCGGTTTGAAGGCTTATAGGAGGTGTAGATGGCTTAGAAACATGGTATTGGATGAACTCTAGGGTGGTACGGAGTTGGAACCTCCTCTCAGTTCCAAATGGGGGTCTATTTATAGCCTAAAAGATGGTACTTTGGCCATTTCTGAAAAGCAGTTCCACGCGGCAAAGTGCCCTATATATAGGGCGCCAGCATCATGAGGTATGTCAAATCGATAAGACGAGTCACTGTGAGGGGTCAAATCGGCTGGTCAAGTCGATTTGATTTGGTGCCAGGTGGTGCCCTATAAGCAGGGTGCCTGGTGCCCTGTACATAGGGCACCTGGCGCCCTGTATACAAGGCACCTGGTGCCCTCCCCGGTCAACATCTTATCGATCTTCTTCGGAACGTGCCGAAAAGCCAGATTCTTCTAGAAAACATGGTTCCCTTGAAAGGTTACTCAAATATTATTCACAAAAACAAGAATTCAAGCTCTTCAATTGAACCAAAATTGCGTGTCTACAGCTTGCCTCGCCTTGGCGTCGGCTTTGTAGGGGAGTGACACGAATGAAGCGTAGGCGAATGTAGCGAAGCATAATGAGGTGTAGCGGAATGAAGTAGTAATGGACTGAAAAGGTGACGCCAAGGTGTAGATTTAGACACGACTTCATTGGCCTAGTTGAGTGGAATAAAACTTTACCAGACTATGAGATTACCCTTTGTCTCATCGAAACCTTCCCTCTGGTTGATTGGCTAAAGAGAAGAACGGTACTTAAAGTAAATAACTAAAATCCCACGTGGGGGAGAATTGTTATCGGCTAGGACCCGAACTGCATGGTGTGCTGGACTCGGTAGAAATGCAGTAACTTGCGAAAAGTAAAGAGGAGACAGCCAATCAACCAAGGTTGGGTTCTTCAAATTCATAAGGTTTTACTCAACAATAGCGGTTCAGTTCGACATGGAAAAACTTCTTGTTTTGATGAAATCATTGTTAAAACCCGTTGGAAACTGATTCTCTGAAAAATCAAGACCATCTCTGGGGCTATAAAAGAGCATCTTTAAAATGTTCATGGTGAATAGGAAAGAGGTCATGGCAGGATTATGGTGGGGTGTTGCATGTATGAAATGATGCATGCTGGGTTTAAAGAAATACAACTAAGTATAAGAAAATAGTTGAAGATATAGGTTGAATATAACGAGTCTGGACATCCGTGAAGAAACCGTCATCCCCGCATATTCAACTTTGGCCTATCCGCAAGCCTAGGGAATGATTGAGCCCTCACTGATTTTGTTGAAGGGGTTCTCAGGCTCAGCCCCCTCTAGACTTGTGGTCTTCAACATCTTAAATATTATTTATTTTGATAGATGCAATACTAAATGCAAGTCCTAATAGGGGACGGGGTAGTCCACTTTTAGTTTTTCAATTTTTGATTTTTTTGTTGTTTTTGCTTCCTCTAGTGCCTGGGGATATGAAGCCGGCATGCCTTCTCCTGTTCCTGCACCCACTTGAGAGAAGATATTAGAACTTTATTTTGGCTTAGTCCCTTGCGAGGAGAGGGCAAAGTTGCCTTAATCTTTTGTCAAGGGACATCAGCCTTATTAAGGTAAAGATAACAGAAAAACATAAGTATGCATAAAAGGAAATATGTAAGACTGAAATGAAACATGAATGCAAAGGCAACTAATCAGTCTAGAAAGCAAATTTTTAGGCATTTTGAAATTTTTGATAATGTTTTTGGAATTTGATGGTTTTATAATGTTTTTGATGTTTTGGAAATTTTATGATTTTTTTGGTATTTTGGATTTTTACTTTTTAAGAACTTTGATTTTATGAATTTGTTTGGTGTTTTCAAAGTATTCGATTTCTTTGGTTTGGTGTGAAAGGAACGACCATCTCATCCTTTGCCTTGCTTGCAGTAGGTGCCCTCATCGTTGCCTATGGGTTAAGAGTAGGCATCACATGTAAGAAAGCGCCTAGTTCGAAATCTTCTGACCTTCCGCCTTTGATAGGCTATGGCTCTTCTTGGGTCCAGTCGGTCAACCTCACCCGCAAGGTTAAAGAGGGAAGAGGATTGATGGTAAGTCCTTAATAGGATTCAGGGGTGTCAAATTCATTTCTCTACTAGTGTCTGTGTTGCCTGTTTGGGTTTTGACATCCTTGAGTCTTCCTTCTAGCCCTTTTTCTTTGATGGCTCACATTCAGACAGGTCTTTTTTCTTTTACTTGATTTTGACCTGAGGGGTTCATTGGCCATCTTTTGGTGCCTTTTTTTTCGTTTTTTGGGCTTTTGTTGGTACACATTCAAACAGTTCTATTTTTTTGCCGACCTGAGGGTTCATTGCCCATCTTTTGACACCTTTTCTTCTTTTTTAAGAAGTCAGACCTTTAGAGGCATTTTCCAACTAAGGCAATGGGCACTTTCGATACTCCTCATTCTAACCCCTTCCATCTATTCTGGACCGAAACAAGAAGAGAATGGGACAGGGTTGACCTTCTTTTGCCAAGCGTTGCCTAGCTTTCTCTCTGACTTCCAATCATCGGATTCCGACACTTAGGTGTGTAGTGTGTGCAGTATGATGCCTATCCTTATTTCCCTAAGTGACAAGTTGATGCACCAAACAAGCAAGCGTTAGATGTTACCGTCATCGAATTCTTTACACCTTTGATTTTATAGATTTTTGTTTTTGTGGTTTTTATTTTAAGGGAAATATTTTTTGAGGTATACACCATTCCAAGGATGAGCTAGTTCTTCTCCTTCTGCATTAGTTAGCTTGTTTGAATTACCAAGATAAATAGCCAAAATTACATACGGACCCTCCCAATTAGGTTGAAGTTTGGAGCGGGGACCGCCCGGCTTAATGAATATTCTTTTAAGCACCACCTCACCGATTTCAAATTTTCTCTCCACCACCCTCTTCTGATAAAATCTTTTAAGTCTATTCTGATAAGATCTAGCATGTTCAGCAACGGCCAGCCTCCTTTCATCCAAGAGTTCAAGTTGCGCGAGAAGGGAATCTCGGCATTCATCTGTCGGGATGTCTTGATCGATCTGGACTCGGAGGGAAGGAATGAGTACTTCGTATGGTGCTACCACCTCCATCCCAAATGCCAAGGCATAGGGAGTTTGACCTGTTGGGGTTCGAATAGAAGTGCAGTAGGCCCATAGAGCATCAACTAACTTATCCGGCCAGTCTGCGAACTTGCTAGACTTACAAGTTTTCTTAATGATTTTTATCAGAGTTTCATTGGTGGCTTCTGCTTGACCGTTGCCTTGAGGATAATATGGAGATGAATGATGCAATTTGATGCAATACCTGTTGCAAAGGTCGCGCAGCTCCTGAGAGATGAATTGTGGTCCATTGTCGGTGAGGATGTCGCCTGGGATCCCGAACCTGGCAATGATGTTGCATTTGATGAAGGTGCAGACTGTTGATGCCTTCATTTCCACGTATGCTTCTACTTCCGCCCACTTGGTGAAGTACTCCGTTGCCGTTAGGATGAAGGATTTGGTTTTATTTGTGGAGTTTGAGTCACCAAGGGGTCCGATAACATCAAAAGCCCACATAGCGAAGGGCCATGGGGCATGAATCGGGTGAAGGGAAGACGCGGGAGAATGAATCTTGTCGGCGTGAAGTTGACATTGATGACAATGCCGGATAAAGATTGAGCAATCTTCTTCCAAAGTAGGCCAATAATACCCTTGCCTGATGATCTTTTTGGCGAGGGCTTGGGCATACATGGCCTCCACATACTCTAGAATGTGCTTCTTTAAGCACCAATTCAGCCTCTTCTTCATCTACACATCTTAATAGCATGCCGACCAAGTTCCTTTTGTAAAGCACTCCACCTAAGATGGTCTGGGAGACTCTTCTTATGGCTTTTTTCTCTTCGGCAGTTGATCCTGGTGGATATGTCTGATCCTGACAGTAATTTGCAATCTCATGATACCATGGTTTCTCACCCTCTTCTAATTCCTCCAACTCAACCAAAGACGATTCCTCCTTTTGCTCAATGTATTCTTTCCTTTCAAACTCTTCTTTAACCTTCAAGAATTGTGCATCTTCTACTGCCGGAATGGTATGTTGGCGGACGCAGATCGTCCTAACTTATCTGCCTAGCGGGACAGATAGTGAAGATGCCAGAGAAGCGAGAGCATCGGCAAGAATATTTTGAGCATGAGGAAAATGGATGAATTCAAGTTTGGAGAATAGCTTGATATAGCAGGCGGTGAGTTCCTAGTATGGCATGAGCTCGGGATGAGATGTGCGGTATTTGGCCAGCACTTGGCGGAGAATCAACTGACTATCACCAATCACCCTTAGTTTAGTGACACCATAGAAGTGAGCGGCCTCCAGTCCGGCCAACAAAGCTTCATACTCAGCTATATTGTTTGTTGCTGGAAAATGAAGCTAAAAAGCCTGTGGAATGGTGACACCTTCGGGTGATAGAAGAACAACTCCTATCCCTCTACCCTGGGAGTTTAATGCCCCGTCAAAATATAAAGTCCATAAATTGGAAGATCGAATGGATATCAATTCTTCATCGGGGAATTCTGATTAGATAGGGTCAAAGATTGAGATAGGATGATGGGCAAGATGTTCAGAAATTGCATAGCCCTTGATTGCCTTCTGTTGGATGTAGGTGATGTCAAATTGAGAGAGAAAGCTCTGCCAACGTGCCAACCGGTCAGTCAAGATAGATTTTTCTAGGAGAAACTTGATGGGATTCATGTGAGCAATGAGATTAACCTCATGAGCCAGAAAGTAATGTTTAAGCTTCTGGACCACCCAGACCAGGGCGGCATAGGTTTTTTCCATGGTTGTATACTTCTGCTCACAAGGATCAAAGATTTTGGACAAAAAGTACGTTGCTCGCTCTTTCCCTTCATCATCTAATTGTGCCAATACTGCTCCAAGAGATTCTTCCAAAACTGAGATGTATAAGATCAAGGGTTTGCCGGGAACCGGAGGTTTGAGCACAGGTGGGCTTGACAGATATTTCTTTAAACCATCAAATGCCTCTTGACATCTCGAATCCCATCTAAATTCGGCCTTCGCCTTGGTTAACTCATAGAAAGGCTTACACCTTTGGGAGTGTTGTGAGATAAACCGGCGAACAAATTGTAGCCTACCAATCAACCCTCTCAGCTCTTTTAAGTTCTTTGGTGGAGGCATATCAATGATGGCCTTGGCTTTGTTGGGACCGATCTCGATGCCTCTTTTGCTGACGATGAACCCAAGTAACTTTCCAGATGATACTCCAAACACAGACTTCTTGGGGTTCATTTTAAGCTTATATTCCCTGGCTCGTTGCAAAACCCTTTTTAACACCTTAGCATGTTCATCTCGGGTCCGAGATTTGACCACTAGATCATCCACATACACCTCTACAAATTTATGCATCATATCATGAAATATCGCCACCATGGCCCTTTGATAAGTTGCTTCGGCATTCTTTAATCCGAAGGGCATGACGACATAGCAATAAGTTCCCCACGGTGTAGTGAATGAGGTCTTCTCTTGATCCTCTTCTGCTAACTGGATTTGATTATACCCTGAATATCCATCCATGAATGATAGGGTTTCATATCCAGCCGTGTCATCAACAAGAACATCGATATGAGGAAGGGGGAAATCATCTTTCGGACACGCCCGGTTTAAGTCCCTGAAGTCAATGCAAATTCGAACCGTTCCATCCTTCTTCATGACCGGGACTATATTTGCCACCCATTGCGGATAGAGGACAACTCTAATGAATTTTGCTTGGTGTAACTTATCGACCTCTTCCTTCATCTTCAATGCTATGTCTGGGTGGAATCTCTTTAATTTTTGCTTAACCGGGGTAGCTTCAGGTTTTAAAGTTAATCGATGCTCTACCAATGACTTGTCTAACCCCAGCATATCTTCATATGTCTAAGCAAACGTGTCCTTGTATTCTTGTAGTACCCCCACTAGATTCTATTCTTCTAAAGGGGCGAGGTTGGCACTGATGAGGATATTCTTAGGATCTTCCAGTGTTCCAAGATTAAGTTCTTTTTAGTTGGTTCATCCACCGTGGCTGATGGTTCTTCAAATCTTCTTAAACCGGATGCATAAGCATCAGCCAAATCCTCTTCTTCATCCTCAATATCAGGATCCTTTTCCGATACAACCTCGTAAACCCCTAAAGTTGGATCAATGTTGTCCTTCTCCACATATCGGATTTCATCTATCTGGATTGCATTTTCTAGATACATCGGTAGCTTGGCACATTCTAGGCTTTTCTGAGCTAACCGATGCAGGTATCTTTCTGGAACTCTCCTACCCCTGATTTTTGTTTTGTTTTTATTGGAAACTAAATCTAAAGAAGAAGAAGGTGAATAAGGAGAGGAAGAGGAGGTGGAGAGAGTGGAATTTGTTGTGGAGGATGAAGGGCAAAGGAGATCGATCATAGACCGGGTGGCCTCCCGGTTTGGATCATCCTTCAAAGCGAGTTGGGATGTTTCTTCGATCGAAACTCCGGTTGAGAACATGACATTTTTTTATCTTTTTGAGAAGTACTAAACATAAACACAGAAGGAGTTTGGTTGGTTGTGGTTTCCAGTGTGGACTGGGATATTGACAGGGAAGGGAACAAATCGAGCAAAGATGGGTAAAGAGAGCATTTGCTACCTGGTGAATCTGATGGTGGACTTGTTGGGAACGAGTCTGTTAGATCCGTGGAGACAGCAAGAGGTGAACGCCCCTGATTTTGATTGCCATAAGGCTCGTTGTGGAATGATTCGTCACTTGACCCTTGTTCAGAGAATAATCATGATATGTCGAGCAAAATTAAAAATGTTTTTTTTATGCCAGGTATTACATTCTTCACCCCTTAAAAAAAATTTGACCTCGAAATTTGAAATTACTTGCCAAAAAGATGGGGGTGAGACCACTTGATATCCTCCTCGATCTCCCAAGTAGACTCCTCAGATGTGTGATGCTTCCATAACACCTTGACCATCGGAATAGTCTTCTTTCAAAGCTGCTTCACCATGCGATCTATGATCCGAACAGGCCTCTCTTCAAAACTCAAATTAGGTTGCACTTCCACCTTAGAGAAATCGATGACATGAGTAGGATCTGAAACATACTTTCTAAGCAATGATACATGGAAAACCGGGTGTACTCTGGACATAGCAGGTGTTAAAGACAACCTATAAGCAACTTCTCCAAACTTCTTCTCTATCTGAAATGGCCCAATGTACCTCGGATTCAGCTTACCACGGCGACCAAATCTGATGACTCCCTTAGTGGGGGAGACCTTTGGGAACACATGATCTCCTTCTTCAAATTGAATATCACGCTGTTTCAAATCTGCATAGCTTTTCTGACGACTCTGAGCTGTAAGTAACTTCTGCCGAATGACCTGGATCTTATCATTACTGTCCTGCACCCAATCTGGCCCAATAAGACTTCTCTCTCCAACCTCTTCCCAACAAAGAGGTGATCTACAAGGCCTGCCATACAAAGCCTCAAATGGTGCCATTCCAATGCTAGAATGATAACTATTATTGTAAGCAAACTCAACTAAGGGTAATTGCAGATCCCAGCTTTCCTGCCACTCAAGTGCTCCAACCCTCAACATATCCTCCAAGGTTTGGATTGTCCTCTCTGACTGACCATCTGTCTGAGGATGATATGCTGAGCTAAACTTGAGTTTAGATCCCAAAGCTTCTTGCAGTCCCTTCCAAACTCTTCCAGTAAACCGAGGATCTCTATCTGAAACAATAGTAACTGGAACACCATGATACTTAACCACACCATCAAAATATAACCAGACCAGACTATCAGTAGGTTGAGCTTCTTTAATCGGCATAAAATGAGCTGATTTAGTAAGCCGATCAACCACAACCCAAATAGCATCAAACTGCTTCTTGGTTCTAGGCAATCCTGTGACAAAATCCATTGAAATGTGTACCCATTTCCATGATGGTATCTTCAATGGTTGCAAAGGTCCTCCTGGTTTCTGGTGTTCAACCTTCACCTGTTGGCAAACAAGGCATTTAGATACAAAATCTGCAACATCTCTTTTCATACCTTCCCACCAATATTGCCTCTTCAAGTCATGATACATCTTGGTTGCCCCTGGATGAATAGAATACTGAGACTTATGTGCCTCTGCCAAAATTTCCTGCCTCAAGTCAAAATCGGCAGCTACACACAATCTCTCTTGATATCGAATGGTTCCATCTTCATACTTAGAAATTTCTACCCTTTTTACTAAGCCTTGCACTTCTGGGTTCCCTTCTTGAGCCAGCTTCACTTTCTCCACCAAAGATGACCTGATAGACATCTGAGCCATGAAAGAAGTTAGATGATTCACAGAAATCTTAGGTGCATAAGTAGTAATAAGCTCCATGCCTTTCCATTCTTGACATAATTGCAATGCCATTACTTTCTTTCTGCTAAGTGCATCTGCCACCACATTTGCTTTAACTGGGTGATAGTTTAGACTAAAATCATAGTCCTTTAGGTATTCCACCCATCTCCTCTGCCTCAAGTTGAGATCCCTCTGTGTAAAAATATACTTCAAGCTTTTATGGTCAGTAAATACATCAAATGACTCACCATACAAATAATGTCTCCAAACCTTCAATGCATGAACAACAGCTGCCATCTCTAAATCATGAACTGGGTAGTTCTTTTCATGTGGTTTCAACTACCTAGAAGCATAGGCCACAACCTTATCATGCTGCATCAACACACAACCCAGTCCTACTCTGGATGCATCAGTATAGACTACAAATCCTCCTGTACCCTCTGGCAAAACAAGCACAGGTGCAATTGTCAACTTCTCTTTCAACTTCTGAAAACTCTCTTCACACTGTTCTGACCACTTAAATCCTCCCTTCTTTGTCAAAGCTGTTAAAGGAGCTGATATAGAGGCAAAACCCTCTATAAAACGACGATAATAACCTGCCAAACCAAGGAAACATCTCACCTCTGTCGGGTTTGTAGGTTGCTCCCAATTCTGCACAGCCTCAACCGTAGCAGGATCCACCTGCACACCTGCTGCTGATATAACATGGCCCAAGAAATTTACACTCTCCAGCCAGAATGCACACTTACTAAATTTGGCATACAGCAAGTGTTCTCTCAATGTCTGCAACACAATCCTTAGATGTTGGCAATGTTCTTCCTGGCTAGAAGAGTAAATCAGAATATCATCAATGAAAACCACTACAAAGCAATCTAAATACTCCCTAAAAATCTGGTTCATCAAACTCATGAAAGCTGCAGGAGCATTAGTGAGACCAAAAGGCATCACCAAGAATTCATAGTGACCATATCGAGTACGAAAAGCTGTCTTAGATATATCTTCATCCCTGATCCTCAGCTGATGGTACCACGATCTCAAGTCAATCTTAGAAAACACCTTGGCATTCTCGCAACCGGTCAAATAAATCATCAATACGTGGCAAAGGTACTTGTTCTTTATAGTGATCTGGTTCAACTTTCTATAATCAATACAAAGTCTCAAAGATCCATCCTTCTTTCTGATAAATAAGACAGGTGCACCCCAAGGTGACACACTAGGGCGAATAAACCCCTTGTCCAAAAGCTCTTCTAACTGTTGCTTGAGCTCTCTCAATTCTGCAGGTGCCATTCTATATGGAGCAATAGAAATAGGGGCTGATCCAGGAACAAGATCTATAGCAAAATCAATGTCCCTGGCTGGTGGTAACCCAGGTAAGTCCTCAGGGAACACATCTGGATACTCACAAACAATATCAACCTCATCTACAGATTTCATAACACCTGCATCACCATCAATAGATACACATGCAAGATAGACATCACATTGATTTTCCATCATCCTTGCTATCTTCATGGCAGAGATCAACATCTTGGACTTCTTATAAGAAGGGCATCTATAGGAGAAGATATTTCTACCAGGAATCTGAAAAATAACCTTCTTTCTATGGCAATCAAGTATAGCATGGTGGTGCTCTAACCAGTCCATCCCCAAAATAATATCAAAGTCCTCCATGTCTAGCACATACAATCTGGCCTCCAAAAAGTTCCCATTGATCTCAATCTCACACTGGGGTATAAAATAAGATACCTCCATAGCCTGCCCTGATGGAACACTAACTCCCATAGGTTCACACTCTTCCACAGTATAATCACAGTTCTTAAACAAGAATGCAGAAAAATGAAATGATATGAAAGAATCGGTAGCTCCTGAATCAAACAAAATACGAGCATAAAGTCCAGCGACTCGAAGAGTACCTTCTGCTGCATGAGAGTCCTAAGAAAGATCCCTGCGCTCCATAGCAAAAACCCTAGCCTGGGCACTGCGAGACTGCTGAGGTGGGGCCCTATAAGATGAAGTCTGCCTCTGAGCTGGTGCCTGCCTCACCTGAGTCGCTGCACTACGAGTCGGAGCACTAGAATGAGTCTTAGATGGTCGAGATGACATAGCTGGAGTAGCCTCATGCCTCTGCCTAGAAAGTGGGCAATCAGCAACACGGTGCCCAAACTGCCCACAACCAAAGCATGCTCCTGACCTGCGGCGACACTCACTGCTAGCATGGTTCTTCCCACAGAACTCACATCCCCTTGGCCTGGGTGGGGGTCTTGAGCTGGTGATTTCTGACATCTTCCTCTTCCTGTCAGGAGACTGCTGAGGCTGGTCCCTGGATGGTGCCCTGCTACTCTGACCTGGTGCTCTGAAGAGTCCAAGGTCCTTCTCCACTCTGCAAGCTGCCTCAAAAGCTGCTCCCATCGTGGGCCAGACTACAGCAACGAGTCTTCCACGAATACCACCTCTGAGCCCATCAATGAATTTCCTAGCTCTTTCTGCCTCATTCTCACAAATATGTGGTGCATAAGCTTCTAGTTCAATGAACTTACTCTCATACTCCATGACTGACAGGGTACCCTGCTCAAGTTGTAAAAACTCTTGCTTCTTGGCATGATGAACATGTAATGGAATGTACTTCTTCCTGAATAGCGTGATGAACTCCTCCCAAGTGATTTCCTCCTCTGGGACTCCAACAAAATGGGTACGGAGTATAGATTCCCACCAAGCTCCAGCAGTCAAATGGAGCAGATGGGTAGCAAGCCTGACCATATCCTCTGGAGGACACTGCATCACCTTGAAAATTTTCTCAATCTCTCTGATCCAGTTCTCTGCCAGAGCTGGATCCCTATCCCCTGCAAAAGAGGGTGGACTCAGACGCCGAAAATGTTCCACCATTCCAATAGGTGGGTGATCTACCCTGGCATTAGCCTGCTGCATCAAACCCTGAGCCATAACAACATTCAAGCCCTGCTGAGCCTGAACCTGAGCCTGCACAGTCTGGAATAGACCTTGAATAGCTTCTAGTAAGTTTCCTGTGCCAGGTGCTTGCCCCTCATTCTAGGCTGGTGCTCGATTCCCAGCATCTTGAGGATTTCCCTCACGCACTGGAACATCCTGTAGATTCCCATTGTCTCTTCTCCGAGGGTTACCACGAGATGCCATCCTATTCACAGAAAATAAAAAAACTTAAGTATTCCATCAATCATACACATAACCAAAAATAAATCATAACTTCCAATCTAAAACATATACTCCAATTTAATAAATCTTAATTATGCTTGTCTCTTCAACCAACATTATCAACCCGGGCAGGTACAAACTAGACCTTCCGACCGGGTTATGCTCTGATACCAACTCCTGTCACGACCCGGAATTTAAAACAACACAAAATCACAACTATGCAGCGGAAAACATAACGTCATGACAGTGGGAGAAATCCATCATTCGGATTTCCTAACCCCTACAAGCATGTGAAATCAATACACACGATCAAGTCTATAAAATTCCACAAGATTTCCAAAACCTGGAGTCAATAACTTAAAAATCAAGCCAACTTCATCTAGTCCAACTCCAACCAAAATGTTAAACATTTAAAACAACTAAATTCCAAACCAAGTCTGTTCATATGTTCCATCTTTAAATCAAAACCACTAGATTGTTTAAGTACACAACAACCTAAAAGTCCAAAACAAGCAACCTGATGCAAATGAAATATATCACTCCGCTCCAACTCCAGGAGATTCTGGTTCTTCCACGGCCTCTGCTTGAGCCTCCAAGCCAATCTCCTAATCTTTAAAACCTGCTGAAAAATATTAACCCACAACGGGGTGAGTCCAGAGACTCCGTAGGATTTACACCCTTCACCCATCAATCGGGTAATTAACATATAAACAAGAAGTGGTATGTAACATATCTAATTTGAGATGTAATACAAAAGTATAGAATGTCTTCTATATTAACCTCACAACCCATATCCAAACATAATTATCTTCAAAGAAAGGGTTATGCCAAAACCAATCAATTCTAGACCATAAAACTAAACAAAATCAACTAGATGACCTTCATACTTAACTTAACATGACCAATATAACATGAGACATATCTGAATTTTTCTAACTTATCATGCTTTAACATCTAAACATAACATGCAATGAGCATAATTTCATGTTCTTTCTAAACCCATAGTCATATGGCAAAGAATTGGTCGTCTTGCCTTTTCACATCATATATCCAGATCACTTTCACCAGCTCTAATTTATATAGTAATAACATATACTAAGCTAGCCCAAAGTGCACCTAGGCAGTGGTGACACTAAGGGAAAAACCGCGGTAATTCGGGATCTGTGGGAAGGCCGGATTTATCTAAGATACCCGCTGCCCACGGGCAATTTGACTAGAATAGGCTGGTGAAGCCTCATAACATGTGGTACAAGAATTCATAATAAATTTTTCAGATCAAGACACACCCGCATACCATGTACACAAGACATAAACATCTCATTCTAATGTCATCCATGCAAAACAAATTGTTTTTATCATAAACTAGACAAGACTTGCACTAACCAACATGGTTAACATATCCTAATCAAAACTCATATCAAACTTGATAACATGAACCTAGCCATATCATGCAAGACATATTACACAATCTAGAACCAAACCAAATAATTTTTACATGATCTATGCACATGCAATAATAAACCAAATCTAGACATGCTTAATTACATACACAAGACAATTAATCAAACCCAATTTTGGCATAATTAAAACAAGCTAACTTCTGATGTCAACACCCATAATCTGACCTAAACAGGTTCCAAAAAGTGAAATTTGATGACTTTTGATTTTTCCAAAACTCCACATAATTATATTTCAATTCTAGGTCCATTCTAGCACATAAACATATACATGAATAACATATGGTCGAGTCTCATGAAAAATAGTTCTACCCATTCAGAATCATGCCAAACATGTCCCATAATATTCAAAATATCATTTTCAAAGTTCTGGATTCAAGGACTTTTGAGAAAATTTACTAATCATGAGTCAAAAGTCTAAACTAGTCAAATCAAGGTCCGTAAGTTAAATCATGCATATTTTCTAATCAAAATGGGATCAAATACATAGACGAGCTTGAGAAACCTACTTGCAATCTTCTTTGAATTTTCCTGAATTTTTTGGATTTTTCTGCTATTTTTCTTGGCCTTAATCTAATATCCGGATTTAATAAATCCAAAAAATCAGAATTTCCTGAACCAGCGCCGAACCGGGCGGTTCGACCGGCTGAACCGGGGAGGTTCAGAGGTGCTGGACCGCGGCTGGACCGGCGGCTGGACCGGCTGGACCAGCAGCTCACGACGGCGGTTCACGGTGGCGCCGGCGACGGTGGTTCGCGGCGGCGCTCGCGACGGCGACGGCGGCCGGCGGCGCTCGATGGCGATGGCGATGGCGATGGGCGGGGGAGGGGCTGTTCACGACGGCGACGGCGAGAGGAAGGTGACGGCCGGTGATGGCGGCGGCGAGAGGCTCTCCCGCGGCGGTTCCGGCCGGAACAAGGGAGGTGACGGCGGCGGTTTCCGGCGACGGCCACGGGCGGCACGGGAAGGGTTGGCGACGTTCTCGCTGGCAAGGGAGGCGCTGGAGGGAGGAGACGGCGACGAGGGGAGCAGCCGGAGGTGGTGATGGCAAGGGGGAGCTCGGCGGCGCTGGGTTCCGGCGGCGACGGCACTCGCGACCGGCGACGGCAACGGAGAAGGAGGAGGAGGACTCACGGCGGGGAGACGGCACGAGCAAGAGAGAGAGAGAGAGCGAGAGAGATCCAGCCGGGGGGGCTGCGTAACCGACGAGGGGGGAAAGTCGCGACGCTCTGGGGGGGGAGCAGCGTTACCGCGGGGACGGTGGCGAGGAGTCCGGGACGGGGAGGGAAAGGGGGGCGGTTACCAAAATTAAAAATGTTTTTTTTATATGCCAGGTATTACAACTTCAGCTTTTCTCTTGGCAATGAAATCTGCCCTGCCGCCATAAGAGCATTGAAAATATCTGTGAGAGAGTACGGTAATGGTGGGTAATGGTTTCTTCTAGGCTTTGTTCTTCGTGGCGCATAGGCGGCGGGGGGAGGTGCCTGGTTATAGGTGGTTGGTTGGCGGGGTGGTTGAGGTACATAGGTTTGCACAGCCAATTGTCAGGGTTGCTGGGGGACTGGTGTCTGCATTGGTTGTTGGGGATACTGGTTTGGTGTTTGGTGATAGAAAGGTTGGGGTTGAATCTGAGGGCGAGGTGCCAGTTGGGTTTGGCGGGGGTTTCTGTACTGCTATTGTTGATTGTTTGGCGGGTTTCCTATGATGTTGACATGTTCGTTGGTTACCACGCCTTTGGTTACGGGCCCAGTGGTGATGGTGGTTGTCTTTTTGGTGACTTGGGGCCTAGGGTCGAAGAGGTTCATGATGGGAGAGTCCCGGAGTTGGGTTTGGATGTACCGTGCTCTCTCATACAGTTCGCTCATGGTGACAGGGTGATGCAATGCCAATACGTTTTTCAGAGCTGGGGTGGCGTTAGTGATGATCATCTTGACTTGTTCCGATTCTGATAATGCATTTGTTAGCCTTTCTGCCATTGCTCTCCATCTATCAGCATATCTTATGAAATCCTCATCATTTCTCATCTTCTCGGCCATGAGATCTGTGATTGAATATGTAGGGCTGACTCGATCTTGGTATCTTTGCAAAAATTTTGCTTTGACGGTATCAAAGTTGCTGGCTTCCAAAGGGTCAAGTGAATAGAACCATTCCAACGCGGAGCCCTCTAATGATCTTCTAAATAGGTATGCAAGGGCCTTCGGATCGTTTTGCCACATGACAGACTCATAAAGGAAATATTTGATGTGAATAAAAGGATTCCCATTTCTGCTATACCGGTGGTAAATGGGCATTTCAGAAGGAGGAAGACGGAACACGGGGAGAGAGGGAAGAGATATCTCAGGGAGAGCTCGTGTGTCGATCAACCGCTTGAGCTCCCGATATTGTTCATCCATTCTGTTGATTTTGTTAAGCACGGTTTGATCAACAGAGGATTCTCGGACGAGAGGAGGGGGAAGGATAGATGTTTAATTTGTCGGCATGGCCATTGGATAGGCCGAAGCGGCCGGGCAAGGAGGGTGTATCGGGTGGTGCATTTGGGGGCGGGTTTGATTAAAATGTGTAGAAGAGTAGACCGGTGGCCTTAGCGGTGTGGTGTTATTTGGGTCCGGGTGATTCAAGATGGCCACCGGATGAGGTGAGTTTGGAATCAAGGGTCCATTGTGAGAATGGCCCGGTACTGGTGCACCGGGTTGGTCAATTGCTAATTGGGGGGTAGAAGTGTGGTGGCCACCTTCAGCATGGGTGTGATGGACAGGAGATTTTCCCTTCAAGATGGCCTCGATGGCTTGTAGTTGAGTTGGGTCGGCATGAGCGAATGCCTCCCACAGAGAATCCGGGTGGAGTCAAAGTGAACTGGTTTCAGGGAGAATTTCGGGTTCGTTAACAGCACATACGGCATCTAGGTGGAGGTAGGATTGATCATACTCCAGCTACAGCAGCTCGTATCCTTGGTCCGTCATCCCGACAACTCGCCCTGATCTCAAGTTCATAAACACAAGGGAAAGATGACGAAAAACACAAGAATCCTTTTTTTAGTTTTAATATTTTCCATTTTTTTTGATTTTTGTTTGAACAAACAAGTTATCAAGCAAATTAACCTCAAGCAAAGATTTCTTTTGGTTTTTGTGTTAAGTGTTTTTAATTTTTTGTTTTGGTTTTCAGTTTTGATTTGCAAACAAGTAATGGCACAGACTTAAAATAATTACTGCAATTTTTTACGTTTCAATCTTAAATTAGTGGCTTGTTATGAGAAATAATGTCCACTTCGATAAATGGGTAGGACCCTATGCTCTCATAACACCGAGTAATCTAAGGTTGTCACTCTTTTCACAATGATAGGTGATAGGTACTCTGGGTTTTGGGATAAAAGGGTACAACCAACCCGATCAGTGAAGAGGGAATCCTTCACGTCTGGGGACTTACGGAGGTCTTGATGGAAGCTACCCGGTCCTTCCGAGAGGGAATCCCCGGAGGAGGAGTTGGCAACCACTAAGAGGGGTGTTTGGGTGTGTAGGGCTTTGGGAGTAGAGAGCCTCCCTTCTCAGATGACCTAAAGGAGTCAAAGAAACCCCAATGCAAACCAAATGCAAGTGAGATATCAAGAAGTGAGAAGCAAACAAGAAGAAAGTAAGCATGCAAGATCAATAGAGTGTTGGAAAACAAGTAAACAAGGCAATGATATAAAGTCAAACGAGGATGAAAGCAAGTACTAATTCAACTAAAGATGCTTTAGAAAAGAAATTAGACTTTTTAAAGAAAATAGGCAAAGATGCTTAGCAAGATAACCCTTAAGATGCAAAGTCGAAGCAAGTTGATAAAGCAAGTCTAAAAATTAGATTATGCTTTTCTTTTAAAAGAGAAGGACAAACGGAAAGCAAGTAAACCGGAAGAAACTAAATGATGCTCACGGGAAGCAAGTAAACAAGCGAGCAAGTAAATAGGAATGCAAAGAAGATGTAATAACTCAAGCAAGAGCCAAAGTAAGGATGAGCATGTTGGACATTCTTTTAAAGAGATGAGAAGAGCTCACTAAAGCAAGAGTAGTCCCACCGTGGTCGCCAAAAGGTGTAGGCACCTGGATGAGCCGGTGGTTTGATTAAAAGTGTGCATGTGGGTGTGTGGGTTTGTGGTCGCAGGAGCCGAAGACTCCAAAGTGTGAATAAATGTAAAGCAAATAGGATGAAAACAAGCTTGACCGTCGTACCTTTGTGAATGGGAAAGGGGGGGAGATTGTTAGGTTCTAACTTCTCCTCTCTCGACCGGCCAAAAGAGGAGAGCTTGAGTGAGCTCTTTCACTTCCAATCGGGTTGAAGCTTCACCTCGATTGGGTTTACTTAAGAATGTCCTGCGGAGAAACACGAAAACAAGTAAAGATCATTAGCTCTAGCGTGAGTGTAGTATCATGCTTGGTATAGACTCTGAATCATGCAAAAGGGGATGAACTAACCGGATCAGGACGGAATCCCAACCCCTATTTTTGGTAGGTTTTTAAATATATATGAGGTGCAAAATGATCTAATGCATGCCAAGTAAAATGATGAAAAGTTCTAAAATGAAAACGGAAGAAAAAAACTTGATCAGACGGGCGATCGGACTCCGAAAATCACAAAACCAGCTTCTGCCCCTGCTAGTGGCCTATATATAGGGCGCCAGCTGCAGGTGCCCTACTTATAGGGCGTGTTGACCAAGGTCAAAGCGCCCTGTATATGGGGCACTAAGTCTGACTCGAGCAGATTTTCTTCTCCTATTCGCGATGCTGCTACGGAGTGCTGGGCGGCTTCCGGGATGAAGTAGGGGCTCCTCCTTGTAGACAATATGCAAATGAAGTTAGTGGTGGGTGGTTTGGGTGCTGGATGAAAGAGGAGAGACGGATAAAGGCTCTCAAATTGGAGAAAAAAACATATTTCTCGATGACAGAACAACAAGTTTCTGGGGTTTTTGGTGGGGTGATCTTGGATCGGTTTGAAGGCTTATGGGAGGTGTAGATGGCTTAGAAACATGGTATTGGATGAACTCTAGGGTGGTACGGAGTTGGAACCTCCTCTCAGTTCCAAATGGGGGTCTATTTATAGCCCAAAAGATGGTACTTTGGCCATTTCCGAAAAGTAGTTCCACGCTGCAAAGCGTCCTATATATAGGGCGCCAGCATCATGTGGTATGTCAAATCGATAAGACGAGTCATTGCGAGGGGTCAAATCGGCCGGTCAAGTCGATTTGATTTGGTGCCAGGTGCCCTATATTGGGCGCTAGGTGCCCTACATATAGGGCACCTGATGCCCTATAAGTAGGACGCCTGGTGCCCTGTATACAGGGCACCAGGTGCCCTATACACAGGGCGTTTTGACCCTGGTCAACATCTTATCGATCTTCTTCGGAACGTGCCGAAAAGCCTGATTCTTCCGGAAAACATAGTTCCCTTGAAAGGTTACTCCAATATTATTCATGAAAACAAGAATTCAAGCTCTTCAATTGGACCAAAATTGAGTGTCTACAGGCTTGACTATTCAAGTATCCATTTTTTGCATAGTAGGTGTGCACTGTGTAATTAGATACATTTACCTACAAATATTTTGTGCAGGTAATTGTACTAATAAACAAATCTATATTTTTTCAATTTACTATGATTTACCTACGGGAGTGCCATAGGCATACGTAGGATTGTCCTTAGATGTAGGTCATTTACCCGTAGGCAAAGAATTGCTTTGCTTATGGAGCCACCTAAGAACTATCCCATATGATTTTTATATGTAGGTAAATATTTTACCTATGGACGTTGATCAGTAAGTATAGGTCGGTACTATATCTACAGGTATATGTTCATATGTAGGTACAATACATGTATTGTACCAACGGATCATTCATAAGTAAAATATTTATCTATATGTACTGACCTCATGGACTAGTCAGTAGGTGGTTTCGTAGATAAAGTTGTTTATCTATCAGAAAATGACTTATATGTATGAGTTTTTCTCATAGATAAAAATAAAATTTCTTCGGTCGAAGAAAAAGAGGACTTTCTCCAACTTTACGACTAAAGGAATCTGCGCTACTCAATCTCTCATTGAATTTTTATGGCCTATTTCATTCATGGAGGTACTGTGAATGTAGGAATATAAATATATATATCCTACACACCATTATAAGGAGTCAAATTCTCCTGAATCGCACCGCACGCTAAAACGTCGTTTGGTATTGGGATAAAATTAATGGGGATAAGGATAAACCAATCCTCGTGATTAATCCTATCCTCATTACGTTTGGTTTAACTTAGGATAAGTTTAAAGATAATCTTATCCTATATTTGGTATGTTAACAATAAATTTGAGAATAATTTTAAATTTTTAAATTTTTATCTTTATTTTTTATATTATCTTATTCTATTATTCATAACATATTCATAAACATTTTAACTCACTTACATATTTATATAATAAATTTAAAATATTATTTAAATATATAAATAAAAATAAGCTTAAACGCGGACGGAGACGGACGGTGCTCCCTGCCCCCCCTTCCCGGATAGGGGTGGGCACAAAATGGTTCAAACCGAGAAACCAAATCGAACTAGCTCATTCGGTTCGGTTTGGGACCCCTTTCGATTTGGTTCGATTTGGAAAACCTCTAAACTGATTTAAATCAAACCAAATCATTTAAACCGACTTAATCAAAAAAATATAAAAAACTATTATAATATTAATAAAAAAAACTATTTCTGGCAGACGGAGCCCCCCCCTCCCCCGGCACCCCCCCGGTGGACGCCGCTCCCCCATCCTCCCCGTGAACAAATCCGCTCCCCCCGACGGACGGAGCCCCCCTCCCCGGCCCCCCCCCCGGGCGGACGCTGCTCCCCCCCCCTAAACCCTAAACCCTAAACCCCCCCCGGCGGATAGAGCCCCCCCCATCCTCCGGCGGACGCCGCTCCCCCCTCCTCCCCCGCGTACGTATTCGCTCCCCCCGGCGGACGGAGCCGCCCCCTCCCCCGGCACCCCCCGGCGGACGCCACTCCCCCCTCCCCGGCGGACGGACCCCCCCCCCGGCGGACGCCGCTCCCCCTTCTCCCCCGCAGTTAGATCCGCTCCCCCCCGGCGGACGGAGCCCCCCTCCTCCCCCGCCCCCCCTTCCCGGCCGCGGACGTCGTATCCCCGAAATGATATTTGGGAATCAACTTAATCCAAATGTTAGATAAGATGATTTATCCCCATATTTATTCTTAGTTTTGGAGATAATTTGAATTAACTTAATTCAGGTTAAATTCATGTTTAAATATGTACTAAACAGGAGATTGGAGATAAACCAGATTTATCTTAAGTTATCCCATATCAAACAGGGCCTAAGTGAGTCGAATAGCTGGTAACTTGGCGCCGGAGATCCTATAATCTGACAAGAAACTGGGATGTTCTCGAATTTGGGTTCCGGGAACTGCTGCTAAGGGCCCTCACCCTCATTCTCTGATCTGGAGACGACACGACGCTCACTTCAGTCATCGTCGTTGCTGACGCATGCTTCGTGGGCGTGGCGGCCCGGAATATGGTTGCACTGTTGAAGTAGCTAGTGCTCCTGCTTTTGCGGCACCCACTCATATCAGATGCACGTTCACGGCCACCGCTGTCGGCGTCAGTTCCATCCACCACCACCCGATGGCTCTTACCAAACATTCCAGTTGCCGTCGACGACACGGTCCCGTCCCGGAGAGAGGCATAAATCTTAGGATTTTTGTTTTTGGAAAAAACGTAGTCATTTATTAATTGTTAAAATAACACTGTAAAATTTAAAATCAGCAAAGTAACATGAGTTGAGTGAAATCAGACTTCCCAATTCCGACTTTCACTCGAAAAGTTAAATTCAAACTTTAATGGGGTGTTTGGTTGCATAATAATTTTTTGTACACTTTCATGATAAAAAATTGTATTAAAATAAAAAGTGAACCAACTCATGACATAAAATTATTATGTTTGGAGGGATGTGATTACAAAAAGGAGTAACTACCACACATGACCAAACAAAGTGGGGGACCACAAGAAAAAAAGAGAGGTGAGACCCTATTTTTTTTGTTTAAGAAGAAAATCACTTTCAAAACATAAAATTATCATAGTTACCAAACACCTCTTTTAACAAGTTTTCTTACAATTTTTAAAAATTAAAACAAAAACCTTCATTATCATGCAACCAAACACCCCATAAAAGTCCAATTTTCACCTAAAAATTAAGTCGGACAAAAATGGACCGACCTCTGTTCATATGTTAAAGCCACACCAAAAAGTCCGACTTTAACATAGATTTAATTTTTTATTTTCTTTTCCTTTCTTAGCAGCATATTACCGTTATATTCAATAAAATCCGAGCCTCTAAAATATTACATTCCTGATTTCAACTCCAAAAAATTATTAATTCAGAATAATATCGACGGTTCAATTCTTAAATCTACTTCTTTCAAAAAATTTACAAGTCAAATTCTATAGTTTCAAACACTCAAAAATTTATTGATGTGAGTGGATCACACAAATTTTGATCTGATGGTCAAATTTATACAAGTGAAAGATAAATGTTTAATTAAATATTATTTATTTAATTAATTATTATAACTTTACTTTTCCCTTCCGTAAATCAGCTCGGATGATTTGACATTTGTCTGATCTACTCAAATCAATAAATTTAAATATAATTTATTTTAAAAATTTTAAAATTTGGTTAAACAATAAAACTTTTAAAAGTTAGATGTGATCTATGTGTGTATTATATGTTTATTCTCTTAATAATATGAAATTAAAAGTATTGACGATATACAAATTCTTAAATCATAAATTTAACTAAAAATTATAGTAAACATGATAACTCAATAAAAATGAATCGTTTACGTAAAGATAAATTAGTCATCAAAAAAATTATTCAAAATCATAACAACCAATATAATATGATCTTTCAATCTTTTATGTATAACTATCACCATATAAATAATAAGAATATTTTTTTTTAATTTTAAATGAATGAATCTAGGAAGTAGCATTAATCTAGATGATAATGATATGTTCTCGTGGTAGACAACAATCGTTGTTTATTAGAGTAAAATTTTTTGATTTTTTGTGTTAACCTTTAAATCGTACGATTTAATTATGGACTATTCACAATTAGAAGCAAGATACGCCCATGCGTTATAATGGCGGCTTGTGGCGACACCAAACACGTCATAGCTGGAACTGCATGCAGACGCAGCACCCAAATCCCGAGTTTAAAAATAGCCGCGTATGTTTTTAGACACGTGCGAATGCGAGCCATCTCTTCGTCATTAACATGGACACGATCCGTTCCTTTTAAAGAAAAAAAAATACTCAAGTACCCATATAAGACACGTGAAAACACGTTTATTATCTGAGAGCATTTTGGTACCATAAAATTTTGAGAATAAATTTGAGTTATTCTTAAAATTTTGGGGATAATCTAAGTTTTTTCTCAAGTTATCCCCATATCAAACGGCACCTAAAAACTTATTTGGTATCAAAATATTTTAGGGATAATCTTGATTTATTCTCTAAATTTTGAAAATAAACTAGATTTATCCTCAAGTTCTCCTGAACCAAACAGTCCAAGAGAATAATTTTAAACTAACGTGTTTTAAGAAAATATTTGCAGAACTAGCACCATAAAAAGAAATTTTAAAACTGACACACTTTCGTCAAAATTAAATATGCCAATAAACTCTTATATTACCCCTATAAATAAAAGCGAATCAAAAATAAATATTAATTTTGCATAAGTAAATATTATTATAGACATGGCGAAAACACAAAATTAACAAGTTATACATCAAATAACTCAAGCCAGAAGTTCCTATAGAAGCAATAAAAATTTAGGTAAAAATACTTATGAAAATCTCAACTTTGTTTACAAAGTTCAAATTTTTTAGTTGATAAGATTATACCATTTTTATGAGAATTTCTCTTGTTATTTGTAAATGGTGTTTATGTTCATTGTAATCGTTAGAAAAGACTAATATATTATTTTTAAAATAATATATAAAAATTATTATCAATTATTAATTATAACATTTTAAAATAATATAAAGTATATATAATATAATATTAATATAATAAATATTAATTATTTATCATAAAAATATTTTTATATAATAATTTATTAAAAATGTTTTAAAAATATAAATTTAAATATAAAATATTACATAAAGTAATTATCCATGTACTAATTATTTCAATAAATATTTTTGTAATGTAATAAATATACAACATAAATTTAAATAAATAAATATAATAAATTTAAAACGTTTATATTATACATTATTAAAATATTAAATATATATTATATTAATATTATATTATATAATATTGTGTTATTTAAAAATATTATTGAATAATATAAAAAATATTATACAATGTTTATAATTAATAATTATTATTATTAATTAATTTTTATATAGAGTCATAGTAATATATAAGCAACAATAACTTAAGTAATGAAATATATGAGAGTCTAAATAAAATATAAAAAATTATTAAAGACTTACAAATAACTCAAATTAAAATTTTTTATTGGAGTAACAATAACTTAAGTAAAAAAAAATATATGAGAGTCTAAGTAAAATATGAAAAACTAATACACTCCCATCAACTCGAAGTGAAATCGTCACGTTAGTGACTATCACTTTTTGTCTACTCACAAAAAAAATGAAAGTCATGATAATTTCAATCAAATTATTATTTAAAAATAATAGATCTCATTTTTTTACGAGAAGATGAAAATTAGTTTTCTCTCCATCACCTGTCTTGAGATGACCCGAACTTATATGCTTTCGGCTCCACGGCCTCTTTCTCTGCTCTTCTGCTCGTCGCTCTGTGCCGTGCGTCTGGGTCATCATCCACTAGCAAGCACGATGGCCGCCGTCCTATCGACTTCAGGAGCCCTGTGCGGGAAACGAGCTACCAGCCGTCTGCACTATTCAGGGAAAGATAAGCAAAGCTGACTTCGAGAAGCATATCCCCGTACGGCTCCGCCTGCTGCTATATAGATACAGCCCCCACGCCCGGCGGTCCTTATCGCCTCGTCCGGATTAGCGAATGGCAGCTGCCCCTCTCCCTATGTGCCGCACGCAGGTGATGGCGACGACGAGGGGGAGGAAGGCTCCGTTCCATCTAATTCCGTTGCTTGTGCTGCTCCTAGGCTTCGTCTTCTCCCTTCCCCCGCGTGCCTTGGCCCTCTCAGGTTAGTCTGATCGGTAGCATCACCAGTGCTCTGTCCTGCGGGTCTCATGCTAGCTATCGGCGGTTGTCTATGTAGGGAACCCTTCAACTGGAGAAATTTCGTCGGTGCTGCATCGTGCACGGCAGGTCTCTCTCTCTCTCTCTCTCTCTCTCTCTCTCTCTCTCTCTCTCTCTCTCTCTCTCTCTCTCGCATGTGTTCATCCGCAACCCTAGGCATCTGTTCTGCTGACTGATGAGACTGGGAATCCAGGAAGAAGAGCATGCGTTTGATGAACCGTTCACCCGAGGAAGGAAGAATATCCAGCTAGAGGATTACGCAGGATCTGGAGCGAATGACCGCCATGATCCACGCAGAGGGTGAAGCCTACAGTGTTGCAGTCAACATAATCGTAGTTCAGCATCTCTACGTACGTGATAAAGCTGACTAGCTAGTAGTTGTAGTGTACCGACATGGATTGATCAATTCAGCAACGGAGGAGAAATTTTCAGCTGCCCGTTTGTGATCTGTTTTCGGTCCGTGATTCTCGCTGTTTTGCTGCATGGATGTACTTGCAACTCTCGTAAACAGTATAATTTGGGGAATTATCTTCTACAAAATTTTCACGATGAGCAAATCTAGCAATAAGAAAGTGGTATTGCATACAGAATAAATTTAATTGATAATTAATATATAGAAGAATCATGCTGATGGAGGATAACAAAATTAGATTTAAGATGCATAAATGAAAATTAGAAGTACAAAGATAAATGCAATGTAAACCGATATTTCTAATATGACCAACGACAAAAAAAGAAAAAAAAAGTAGGACTCGCGTGCGGGTCTTCACCGCAAACGTGTGGGAGCTATCCTCGGAAGCTGCAGGGTTTTACTGGAAGCTAGCGGGAGTTTTTCCAAAGAGTTAGATTGCATCCGAAGCAGGTGACGTCAAAATTTCCTCGACTGGGAGAGTGACGGGGTGTTCTTGATATTTGTTTTGTTGTAGTTTCTATTCGCAGAAAAAAATAATCATAATATTTCTCTCTTCTCAGAGTCTCTCCTTCACTCTAGTGATTTACTGTGAAAACCTCGAGAATTCTCTCTTAAATATTTTAAAAAGTGTTTTATTTTTGTATTTGAAATATCGATATCTAAGTTTCCTAACAAAATAGGTGATAGTGTATAAAGATACTAAATAGTCGAGTGATATTAAAAGAGTATAGAATCGATGTTCGAGTTCTGTGAAAATATTTTTGACCCCTCCCTATTAGATGATGCGAATATCCAATGTTCATTTACACCAAACAACTAATCAAATATCCTTGATTAACTACTATAGCGATTTTTTTGTTGAGAAAATATGCACATTCACAACATGTAAAGAACACAAAGGATGCTGGCCATTCGGGCCCGATGAGATGCAAACAATTTTCGTAAATTTTTATTTAAGTCTATTGAAAGCTTATTAAAAGTTTGATTAGTTTGGAATGAGTTTGAGTTGAGGTTCAAAGTGTTGATTTTTTGTGTTCAAGTTGCATGACTTGATTTTTACTTAGTTGAATTTTGAATTAGTTTCGATTGAAGTTGTTGATGAAATTTGTTTAAGTGTAGATGAACTTAAGATGCTTTAAGCAATTTGATTTGTCTATGTCTGGTTAACATGTGTAGTCTTTTATCATGTTGGTTGGTGTTTTAATATTGGTTTGAATGTGTTTGGTATATTTTAAGTGTTTTGAACTTCAACTCAACTTAGTTAAGTATAAGTCAATATTGTTAAGAACGTGATTTCTCATTTGTCTTGAAATAAATTTTAAGTGTTTTGAAGTGTTTTTGGCATATTTTACTTGTCTTCTTTAAGAAATTAACTCCCATTTGAGTTAAGTGTTTTGAATTAGATGTTCAAATTTGTCTAAGTGTTTTTCATGTTTGGTTAAGTGTTTTAGACTTAGGTTTTATGTTAAGATTTGATTAAGTCCATCTTTAAATTTGGTTAAGTCCTCTTCAGATGAGATTAGGTATATTCATACTTAGTTTTATGTTTGGTTTACATCCCATCCGGTCTGTCGGGCTAGCATTGATGCCGGATCACATATAGTCGAGTCATCACTGATGTTCGTAGCATTCGTTCATGTCTAAGTACATAATACATAGGCAGTTCATATATCCAATTCATCAATGTCAGTAGTTCATATGCCATGCCAAGAAATGACTAAGTGTTGAAGTCTTCAACCTGTTAAGGGAGATTTCCTTCCCAAGGTATAAACTCTTATGGAATCTGGAAAATTTTGGCAGCATGCCGACTTATTTCCGATCAGTGTGAAAATTTACCCATGCTATATGGTTAAGTCCTTTTGACTTTTCCACATAGTGGGAAGGGTCCATCTGCATAGGAAGCATGTCCCATACGTACGCCCGGGTCAACATACCAGAGTCGTGTCCGGACTAGCCGCTCAATGGAGCATCTAGTTGTGCACTAACTCCTTAACTTAATTCTTTTTATCTAATCCTAAGGCAGAGTCCAATGGTGGACTAACTACCCAGACTTAGTTTTTTTAGGTGTGAAGCCTGAGGCAGCACCTAGTGATGGGCTAACTCCCCAGACTTAGATTTTCTAAGGTTAAAACTTGAGGTAACACCCAGTTGTGGGTTAACTCCCCAGACTTAGTCAAAATTTAATGTGAAGCCTAAGGCAACACCTAGTGATGGGCTAACTCCTTAGACTTAGTCAAAATTTAAGGTTTAAGTTGAAGTGTCCAGGGCAGTATTCAGTTGTGGATTAAGTCTCCAGACTTAGTCATTTTGTCCATTGCCCAATGGGCCAATTCATGTCTCATTGACACATAATGGGCCAATTTTCAAGTTCTTGAGCCAAAGAGGCCAGTTCTTGTCTTCATTGGCCAACAAGGCCTGTTCTTTGCTCCTCATGGCCAATAAGGCCAGCTTCATAACCTCTATGCCTTAGCCTTTTTTCCTTTTTACTTGCTACAGTAGAAGATGGTGCACACCTCCATGGAAAGAGCTGAAGTGACCTATTTCGTTTCTATTTTGAGAGCTACCAATGGGCTAACTTCTTTAGCCATTCAAGTGTTGTGTTGAAGGACCATCAAAGGGGCTCACAAGGACCTAATTGAGGGGTGTTTCGATGGGCCAAACAGGGGCTAAAAGGGAGCTTATGTTCGGATGCTACTCAGGTGGGCAGAACTTGGGCTATTTGGATGGCAAAATAGAGAAGCCAAGGGGCTGTTCAATGGAGCCTGATTAGGGGATCAGACAAGGTCTGATCAAGGGCAGGCTTATGGGCACTCAAAGGGGCCTGATTAGTGATAGAGATGGGGTGCTTTATGACCTATTTAGGTGACCACCAGAGGAGTTAAACAGGTGCTGGCTTCAAAGCCATCAGATGGGGCCTAGTTTTTGTGTATTCTGAAATCTATCCAATTGGACAACATAATGGGTCGAACATGGCCTGATTAAGGGCAGGTTAAGGAGCCTAATTGACTGATATAGGGGTGGAAACAAGGTTCCTGATGTTGGTGACAATAAAGGGTTGTTTTGGGATGGCCAAAGGGGCTGTTTACAGGCCATCGATGGGTTGTGCACACATGGACAATGAGGGAGTCAAAATTAGGACAGCAAGGGGTCTGAAATGAGGGGCTCAAAGGAGATGATTTATAAAGGTTTATGGAGCCAGCATAGGGAGGTCGAACATGGCTTTAGGGGTACCAACATGGCTTGGTGTTTTTGGAACATTTGAATGGCTAAGGAGGAGGCCGAGGGGAACAAAAAGAAGAGAGGAGGAATAGAACTAGAAAGAACTACATCTTCCCTCACCTTTTTGGCACAATTCTTGTTGTAAATTGAAGGAGAAGATGGCTAGCCTTCTCTTCTTCTTCTTCTTCTTCTTCTTCTTCCTCTTCTTCTTCTTCCTCTTCTTCTTCTTCTTCTTCTTCTTCTTCTTCTTCTTGAACTGATGATGGGGTTGGGATTGGTGCACCAAGGAGGAACACCTACTGTTGAAGTTGATGTACCACAGATGGGGCTGGAGCTGGTGCACCTGCTAGAGGAAGACCTTTTCTCCTTCTTATTCTTCACTTGGCACACCCAAAATGGGCAAGAAAGCTTGCTTGCTTGATGCTTAAGACATGTAAGCAAGAAGAAGAGGGATTGGAGCAAGGCTTATAGCTCACCAAAGAGAGGAGTGGGTTGGACCAGAGCTGGTGCATAGGTCAAGTGAGCTATCTTCGACCAAGGCCCAATGGGGGGCCTATTTATAGAAGAGTGGGGCACCATATGATGAGAAGAATAAGGCTAAGGGGTTAAGAGTCCTAATGCTCAAAGAGTTCTATTTTTACAATACTTCTAATTGGGCAAAGGAGACCTAACCATCTGATAGGTGTAAGATGACATCTGGCACACCCTTCCTTATCTTTTAGGTGATACATGCACACACCAGCTGTGAATGGATTGAAATTTGACCAAAAGATGCCCATCTGATGGTTAAGATAAGCGTTAGATGATAAGGCTCAGATGGGATATGAATAATGGTCAGTTAGGAAGAGTCCTACTGCAAGAGGACTTCTCATCAGCTATGTGTGTGTAAGGTGAGAGCTGCCGCACCCTTCCCTACTTGGTAGGGTGTTGAGTGCACATGGCAGTTGGGAGAAGGCTGAATTTCAGCCAAAGGATAGTCATCTGATGGGTAAGTTGATATTTGAAGGATATTGTTTAATTAAAATGACGATAATGCCCATGGGGATAATGAAAAGTTGGAGATAGGATAAGAGAGCAAGATTCCTATCTCATGATGATGTCTTTAGCCAAAAAGACTCCAATCAAAAGAGGAGTGTGGGAAAGGATGAATGTCACCAAAATCAAGTGAGAATAAAGAAATTTAAGCCAAAGGATGAGGTTTTGGACGTAGGAGATGAAGCTCAATCCAGTCAATCCATTTAGATGCTCTCAATCTGACGGCTATCATTAAATTCTGGCCGAAAGTTGATTAAAGACACCCGAAATTAAACCAGAAAAATATGAAATAATATCTGATGACTATTTTTCTTGTTAACCATCAATATGTGTGCCATTATGCCTTCAATTTTATTAGATCTTCTGATTGTACTGATTTCCCCAGCCGGTGCGATCTTGGCTGTCAATAATGCTGAAAACTATAATTGAATGCAATTAAATTCTTCCATTGGCCAAAATTTAATTCCAATGCATCAATATTTATGAGACTAAAATATTGGACCATAAAATTGAAATTTTCAGCCCATTGGTCAATCTAGGAGCTAATCGGACCATAAAGCCCCTGGTGTCATTTAATACGAACTTTGGACATATTTGATATTTCCAACATATCTTTCTAACTGATGATTGGATTTTCAATCCATTTCAAGCATTGTCCAGCTCTATCTGACAATGACAATGTGTTAAAGTTTGAATTCTATTGTCCTAAAGTGTCGGGGGCAAAATAGTCATTTCAGCCTTCTGGTGTCCATTTTTCATGTTTTGGGCACCGTTGCAAAGCTCTTGACCAGGGCCATGCAATGAGCATATTATCTTAACCACTTGTATCCTATCAAGCCATGCTGAGGTATTTCTAGAGCCTGTTTGCATCATCTATACTTGAAATTTTCAAATTTGGAGGCTTCGGCATTGCTTAAATCTATGTTGAGCGAGCTAAATAGAAATTTTGGTACCAACTTCTGCCTAAATGTTTATATAAGTTTTTTTTTCTGTGTGGGGGGTGATACTGATGGACTTATTTAAGTCATTTCTTTCTTACTTATTGTTCATTGTCATCTTCTATCTTGATGACTTGTTCTGTCTTGATGTCTTTCTAAGTCATTTTTATAGTCATGATCTTATTTGTAAGACCGTTTGTTTTACTTGTACGATGATGGCATATTTCTTTTGATAAAAAATATTTTTAATAAGAAATCTTAGATGGGAAAATGCAATGGCCGATTAGATCCCATTGGTTGACCAAAATATATGGAATAATTTTAAGATTTGAAACCGTGTAACTTACATGTGGATTACTAGGCCTAGCTGATTGTTTCAATACAATAAATCTTTGTAGAAGAGTGGTATCAGTTGATCAATGATATCTAGTTAACCAAGAAAAACTATAAAAGAATTGACATCTTCTCAAGATTTTTATACTTTTCTTTAAAAAAATTAAGAGATACATTTTGAAAAGTGAGATCCTTTGAGAATTTGATTATTAGAGAGAAGTATAAGAACCCTCTCATTAGATGAAGTAATCCCCAAAACAATGAGGATTTTCAAGCTACAAAAAGATGAGTTCTTGTGAGGGTGCTTGAACTCAACCTTTTTGAGGTTTCATATGCTAGAAGGATACCTCAGAGGGGCTTCTTACTTCTTTTTTCACTTTAAATCAAGCTTTTCAAGCCAAGATCTGGTTCATTCCTCGCTCATCTCATTATGTGTACAGCAATATCTTTCTTTGATTGAATTAAAAAAAATAATGTGTTTTTGTTGTGGGAAAGTGTAAAGATTGGAACTCCCACGTGAGTAAAGGAGTTCCAAATGTGTGAAAACTAGCGGTGTTTTTACATGTATGTGGTGGTTTAATGCGTAAATGTGATTTAAAAGTCTCACGTTGATAGATGTGAGATAATATATATAGGGAAATAATAATTTGATACCGAACTACTCAAACTCAAACTCAAAGCTTTTGGTCTTAAATGAATGAGGTCAGTTACATGGATTCATCTATTCTATTATTCAAGGTCTTCTACTAGCTCCTCCCATATGCTTAAATCTTTCACGTCATACTAGATTCATATACACTAAGTTAACTTAGGGACACCTCTTCGCTTCTTCTACACCAACAATATTAAGGCCTCAACTTTTCTGACAAGTGTGTCAACACTAAGAATAGGTTAACACCTCAAATCTGAAAAAGACTCTCACACCACCCACACTTACTTGTTCCCCAAAAGTTCAGCCCTCATCATCACTTAGGTACTGGAGAGATAGTTCAAGTCATGTGGGAGAAGATAAAGAAAGAAAATAAAGAGATGGTAGATGATTAAAAAGAAGTTGAAGATAAGAATAATGTGGTCGCTAGGAGCCACAGGCTCCAAAATTAAATAAATGAAGTGCGAGTGATTTAAGGATGACCTTGTGTACCTTAGCATAGAGAGACATGTATGCAGGTTCATTGTTCTTCTTCTTTGGCCAGCCGAGAACTGGTTTGTTTGTGTTCCTGCACAACTCAAAGACAACCAAACCAGTGAAAAGATTGATTATAACTAAGTGGTGTGCAATAAATAGAAACAAGAAGACATAAATGTAAAAATCAAGGTAGAATGAACTAGATTTGGGGTTAGACCTAACTTGTTTTTGGTTTTTAGAATAAAATATGATGCAAAAGTTAAATAAAATTAAGTAAAAATGATGCTAGATGATTAAAAGTAAAGATCGAGGTGAAAGGAATTGACTCAGAGTAAAAACGACATAGAAAGACACAAATTTGGTGGGTCTACAAATAGGCTAGGGCATGGTTAGTGTGCCCTAGGTCTGGGGCATGCACAACATGGTCCCAAATGGGGGCATGGTGAGCATGGTCCCGGTCGGGGATGTGGTAGATAGAACAGTGCAATTTTAGTGCAGCAGCCACCATAGACAAATGACAAGCCAAAATTGAATGCCATTTGTTGCAGCCAAAAGAGACCATGGAGTAGAAACTTTTCTCTATTGACAACTTTGCCAGCACACATCTTGAGAGATTTGTAGAAGCTGAGGAAGAGCCTTAAGCGATGGTGAGCATGAACTAATCTTCCTTCCTCCTTCTTGGACTGATTTCTCTCAATGGGAAGGTGGGAGGATGTTGAAGAAAGCCTTGGAATGAGCATATGATGCTGGATATGAAGCTTGGTAAACTAGTTTATGTAAAAAAGGCCTCAATTTATAGGAGAACGATAGATTGTTGAAACTAGGAAACTGGTAGGCATGTCCCCTTAGGGGGGTGCAGACAACATGCATGTCCCCTTAATGCATGTCCCCTTAAGGGGACATGGTGATTGCACCCCCACCCCAAGAACAATGAGGGGGTGTGGTCTACTGTGCTTCATCTGTTTGGCACCGCTGATGCAAAAATTCATTCTAAAAATGAAAAACCCTAATTCACCTTAATCCAAAATGGAATAAAGAAAAAGAGAAAGATTTTTTTGGAAACTCTCAATCTAAGAAAATACTTCCTTCAACTAGGACAGATGGAAACACAGTGACCACACCCCCACCTCATGAACAATATAGGGAGGCTCATAGCACGTCCCCTTAAGTGGGTACAATCACCATGTCCCCTTAATGGGGAGTAGTTGGTTTTTCCTGCACGTGGCACTTGCAACGATCGGAGCTTAGCGATGATGACCAAAAAGGCATGGAAGCATTCAAAAGAACTCAGAATGACTGAACAGACTCGAAAAATACAACAAAAATAGCCTTAATTGGAAATTCCCAGTGTAGACCTAAATGACCCAACGATGACTGAAAATAGCTGAAACAACAACTAGGTGGATATGGAAACACTCGGAGGGATCCATAATGATTGAATGGACTCAAAATGACGTGATGAACCTGGTTTGGCAAAAAATTCCTGGTGTCGATCGGAATAACCTGATAGCAATAGAAAATCCTTGTCGATAATCGAAAATACTCGGAATGAAAACCAGATGAATATAAAAGGACACAAAATGACCCAAAATGTGATGTAACCCTTAAAGATTGATTATCAGGCATCATTCATCAAGCCAGTTTTATGTTTCTACAGTTAACACATGGCTCTCACTTAGATGGTACAACGTAGCTCATTCTGGAATGGTCCATAAAGCTCATACTCCACTTGGTCTACTTAAGAAGTGACCCAACATGATTCTAGGTGGTGTAATAACACATATCCCCTAGAGAACAAGAGTTTTAAGCTCTAAATTGGCCCTATTTTACATGTGCAGCTTGCCTCACCTTGACATTGGATTTGCAATAGAATGGCATGTAATGGAGCAGAGTGATTCGTTGTGAGGTGTAGTGGACTACAAGTGAGCGTAGATGAATGTAGTGGAATGAAATGATGATGGATTGAAAAGAAACGTCAAGGTGTAGATATAGACATTCTCATCATCCTAGTTTGGCAAAGCAAATCTTTCGGAGCATTCAAGATTGCTACCATCTTCCATCAAATCCTCCTACGTAAGATTGGTAAAAGGTGTGTTGTGGGCATTAGAAAGAGAGAGAGAAAGAGAAATAGATAAAATAAAAGAGTTTCCAACCCCAAAATAGTTGGAGTCCCTAAAGCATAGATTCGTAGGTTTAGCAAAGGTCAGCATCCTGAACTACATGGTGTACTATGATGGGCTAAGATAAAAGGAGAATTTGTTTTTAAAACAAAATAAAGTCAATCGAACATATATGGATTCTCAAGTTCACTTGGGCTCCCTAAAACCATAATAAACTCATTTTCCAAAATGGCTTGCATTGGCACTATAAAAGTTGTAGGGGTATCATGAATGTACCATATTGCACCATTGCAGCACAACAAAACACACCTATGTGGAAAACTGGTAGGATATGATAAAAAACACAGTGGGAAAAATTAAATAGAGGTTTGGATTAAGATGGGTTACTAAGAGAAAGGTCAACATGGTGAGATAAAATATGAAAGACATAGTGGAACGAAAGGTCCCCACAGTGGAATAAAAGATAAAAGACGTGGTGGGATACAAAGGATATGGTGGAATAATCATAATATAAGCCCATGGTGGGATGATGTTAAATAAAAAAAAAATAAAGGACACGATGAGATGGGAGATGATATGGGGTAGAAGGGCCATGGTGGGATAAAAGATGAAAGGCACGATGACGTCCCTAGCGGGATAGGAAGATAAAGACAAGGTGACATCCACAGTGGGATAGATGAGATTACAAACTATAAACAGGGTTTAATGCACATGATACATGTGATGCATGAAATACTACTAATAAAATCATACATGATGCATGATGGGCTATAAAATTTAAAAAAGTTAGAAGATAGTTTGATTTTGCATTAGCCCATCCATGGGCATGAAGAATGACCAAAGCATGGTGTATTTTGTTGAAGGGGATCTTACTTAGGTTCGGTCTTCTTCATAGTCATGGTCTTCAACATCAATGCATAAATACATACTAGTAAAGATAATGGGTACATGATTGATGACATGTATGTTGCTCGATCCTTTACCAGGTTTTCTTATTTTTATCTACCATCGTCCATCCATGCAAAGAGATCCACCTACAACCTATTACTCATCAAATTTGTAGTTTCAAAGGAAAATGATGTCCTTGGTCCTCAATTGCACATAAAATCATTACCTTCATATTCGAAAATTTGTTACTCTTTTTTCTGATTTTTAAAATTTTTTATACTTGTTCTTTGAATTTTTCTAAAAGAATGAGTATTGTGCCCCCTCAAGAGTTCAGGGTCATCGCACCCCCTTAAGGGGGAATGGTCAACAAAAATGGAAACTTATCATTCTTTATCAAATCTAATTTTGAATAGGATTCAAACTGATTTTATCTGTCTATACTTACTATAAGCTCATGAAAAAGTGTATCCAAGGCTCAATATGACTCTTCATTTTATGCAATCTCACATCTATTTAGTGAGAGGAATTTCAAGAATCATGAGGCATTTGAAGGGAAAATTTAGTGCAAATTTGGTTAATTTTCATGAATTACTACTATTCAAGCATGTTCCATCAACTTTTTATTAAATTTTTTTTAGAATTTTAAAAATTTTTTGGAAACTTTTTTTTTTTGCTAATAGTGCTTCTTTAAGGGGGCACAGTTAATGTGCCCTCTTATTGGGGCACAGTCATCGGATTTTTCTGAATTTGACATTCTTACCCTTTTTGGTGAAGGATTACATAGTCCATGCAAGTATTGTCAACCTCCATGGCTTGGGGTGCTACTTGGAGTCCTCCACCAATCCATCCGATCATTCCTTTCTAATTGAGGGCTGACCAAGTTCTTGGTACATGCTAAGTAGTATTTGGGGTACTTCATCGATGTCAACTTGTTAGGTGCTCTGGTCGAGCTTTGACATCTGAACATGCACACATTCATCTTCAATACCTTCAAGTGCATGGTTCTACTTGAGGAGGTAGAGTTACTGCTCGGTCTCACTTGATAGAAATGGATGTCTTACAATCCAATCATATATGATATGATTCGTTTTTTCTAGAAATATCTCATTTAATTAAATAGACAAATTTTCATTACTAGATCTTATTAGATGTGTACATCCTAATGAAGTCCTTAATCACATGCTATGATGATTGAATCATGATGTGATCATAATAATGAGATCAATCATCTAAATATATCAGATCTAAATGTTTCTAGTGATAGAATCCTTGAAACATGACATCAAAAATTCATATAGACTATTGTATATGATGTCTTCTAATGTGATTTGAATAACAAATCTCATTAATCATTAGTGTGGAGAAACAAAGATACACGTACAAGTGCCCATTAGTTGAATGAGTTCGCTTAACTGACTAAATTAAAAACCTTAAATGGTATCTTACTATACTGTCAATCAAGGATTTCTATCATCATGGTTGTATGATAGGACTTTTAACTTGAGTTGCCAAAGATGCCTTGTTGAGTGGAACTTGTGATTTTATCATTGACTTATGGATCACCATTTAGATAGTCCAGCACAACAATAGATTGGGTATAAGAAAAACCTAATATAGGCAATTAAGAAGACAGCAAAGGATCATCCACTTTTGCTAAGTGAGAGTCAATGTCCTATGGAATAGTACTCCAAATCCCTAGTTAGGGTAAAGAGAATAATTAAAAAATGAGTTTTATGATTGATTTGATTTCAAGTACAAGATCTTATAGAGTCGGTATACATAAGAGTTAGTAGTCTATGTCATACTCTTTCTAATCGAGGCCTTTCATGGTTTATATCTATGTTGTAATTGATGATAGAAAGTTTTAATGGAGATAAGATTATCCCCTTAGCCATTTGGGATAATGGGATGTGGCTTGTACCCTTTATAATCGGTAGATCGATTAATCTATTATTAAATAACAAATTTAATTTAATTAAATAGAATGGTCTATTTTAATTAGGGCTCAACCAAATAGGCTATTGGGCCTAGTAGGTCACACACATAAGAATTTATCCATAAGTATAGAGGCAAGGGTATAATTTATGGATATTTTGTGTTGTTATGAAAAAATTTAAATTATCTATAAATATCAATGGTTCTAGCCAAACCCCATCAAGCCAAGGTGAGAACTATGTCCTTAGCCTTCTCCTTACCTCCTCCTCTCTCTGGAAAGTGTCCATGGCTGATGGAGCTCTATTCGGGAAGAGTTCTTAAGCTTGGTGCAGAGAGAGAACCTATTGTGGATGAAGTTCATCTAGATAATGCTAGAGACTGGATATTTGAATAGTTTAAAGAGCTTGAAAAGTTCTTCTTCTTCCTCAACAAGGGATTATACGAATCCCTATCAGGTATATTCGAATTCATTTTGATTAGTTTTCAATTTTCATCTTTAGGTTTTGATCGAAACAAGTTCATAAACCTATAGAAATCATCACTTCCATTGCAACATATTTCATAGGATGATTCCTTACATCCCTCAACCACAAAAGGGGGAGACAACTGACATGTTCATTCCTTCATGGTTTTTGTTTTGCTTAGAGTTTTTACAGGAGTTTGTTGAAGCTAGGATGATCAACTCTTTACTTGCCAGCAAAGGATTAGCCTCCCCAGCTTGGCTACTTGGATAGTTTCTACCTCATCATATCTAGGGCTTGACAATGCTTGGCTTTTTAGTAGTGCCAAAGGTTTTAATACTTGCGTTGCTGTTGCATTCTCGTTTCCTATGGAGGATGATTTTTTAGAGCTAAACTAGCTATTATGCATCAAGAGTGGTGAGCACCTTGATCCTTCAGTGTTGGGCTTCCTGTACTATGGCTTGTCTTCTGCTTACATGGGATGCTCTTAGCTCAGTAGTGTCCTCTTGCTAGGTTGCTAGGCAGATCTTCACTTAAAATTTGATCTGTTAGGTGGGGCAATTACTACATCATGTCTCTTCCACCACAATCTCATATACCCATATGCTCCTGCACTTAGCTTAACTGAAAAGTTATCTACAAGTGTGCTACTTTGAGGAAAAGGCCAGCGTGTTGCACACACTTTGCTAGTATGAACCAATTAAGTTTTCTCCATACGTCTGTTGCTATGATGTAGGAAGATCTTTAAGTTTGCTGTGAATGAGGTGTAGACCTTTGCTTGATCATTGACACTACTTCTGTATTGTAAAACCCTCATTGGTGCCACTCTTAGATTGGTTTTCTTTGCCATGAGTTTCCTATGCTGTCACATTTGCTTCCTATCAAGGATAGGTAGCTCAATTTTGCTAACGATAAGGAAGAAGCCTACTCTGCCATTGCTTTGTAGAAGATGAACCAGTTGTGCCATTCGAGCATGTTGATCAAAAAGGACCCAAACCAAAAGCACATTTACCTTTCCAAGTTGAAGCCTTTCCATGCTTGATAATTTTTCTTTCTTTTTTTTTCTTTTTACACAATTTTTAGTTATTTTTAAATAAATATGATTTTTTACAACAATTTTTAAATGAAAAACTCCCAAAATTTCTCTTGTTTCTTAAAAAGTAACAAGAAGTTATGATAATAAGAAATAGATTGTCAAACTATTTTAGAACAAGATCCATGAATTTTCACATGAAAAGTAGATTTTTAATGGAATTTTAAAAGAAAATTTCCATCAATCAATTTTCTAGAGAAAATTAGGAGCATGTTTGATATTCTTTCAGTGGATTCGTGATCAACTTGATTTTTTGAACATGGGTGAATTTGAAATGTTCACATTTTTTTTTCAAATTTTATCTTGATCAAATGAATTTTTATGACAATCTTGAAAGAAAAACTACCATGAATTTCTCGTGTCTAATAAAAACTCAACAAGTGATGATAAAAAGAAGCATGCCCAGCTAGGAGCCTGTTTAGTTTTCATTCAATGCATTTGTGGTTGGGTTGACTTTTAGAATATTTGGGTGATTTTGTATATTTTCATTATTTTTCTCAATTTTTACTTTTTATAAATAACTTCTACCATACATATTCACTCATGTCCACCTGCACACTCTCTCTTAACCTATGTACTCCTCATTTCCTCCTCACAGTTCATGCTTGAAACATGATTTAAAGTTAGAGCTCACGTCATGAAAATTGTAGATCAGGACTTTCTCTTCTATTTGGTACCAACTCCATGCAATTTTGACATGTATCTTTATTTTAATGTGAAAACAAAAGTTAGAAAACTAAGGAAGTTTTGGTCAATGCTCACCCTCAAGGGGGGCACATTGACTGTGTACTAGGGAGGGGGTGTGGTGACCACACCCCTTCTCTAGGAGCCAAGGGGGGTGCGGTTGTCATGTCCCCTCTCAAGGAAGAAGTGGGGAGCATGGTTGCTGCACCCCTTACAAGGGAGGAGAATGGGGTGTGGTTGCCGCATCCCCTCCCTAGGGCATGGTAAGTGTGCCCCAATCTGTAAATTTTTTTGTTGATGGCAATTTGATTTATTGTAGATGCCAAGAAGGGTGCTTCATCCTGAGTCCGAGTATGATGAACTTAGCGTTCGCCCCCAGTACAAGGTTTGTTTTTCATCCTTCACACATAATTAGCTTTGAATAAAATATATGACTAATGAAAATCAATTCTTCTTGTAGCGGAATATCAAGTCCTAGATCTCCTGGGCCTTGGTCTATGAAACATACTTGGGTTTGCCAGACTTCTAGTAGTCTCGACTAGATGACATGGAGTTAGGTCCCTCCTATGCATGTCACCATTTTGGGAGGACTTGGCCCTCTTGTAGGTCCTTTAGGAGGCATGGGACTCAGAGTCCCATGCCTTCATCTTCCCTAAGGACATATGGTGCCATCTCTGAAGGATTTCACATACATCATCGACCTCTGTGTCTTCAATAGGCCGGTGGTGTGTGCCACTCTTTCTGACTACTCACAGGACTTTTGAGCTTTGCTTGATTTGAGCCTGATTATAACCAATAGAAGGGTCTACACACCATTTCTCAGTGTGTAGTTGGTTAGATGGTGGGGCTCGAGGAGGCTGAGCTATTCCCTGGAAAGAGACCAAATTGCTTTTTCAATCATTTGGTCAGCCAAGCTACGATCAAGTTCACTGGCTTACTTGGCACAATGGAGGCAGATGTGGACATTCACCTCTTCCACCTCTCCTTCTTTTGGCCATCTTCTACTAGGCATGATGTCAGATTGCTTTCACTTATGGATTCTTTCATTACTCATTGACTTGGACCAAGTTAGCGAGTATGCATGAGGGGCAACGATGCTCACCCATCTGTTCACTGGTTTGTGGCGAGAGATTGGTTTCATCTCCATTGGCGCTTTCACTCTATTCTTTTAGGTGACCTTGGCTTCATTCCTTTTCTCATATCTATCTTTTGCTTGGTTATGTGCTTGTAAACTGACGAGCTTTTCTTTTTAGGAATGGAGTTATTTGTACTTCTCATTGGGGCGTGCTCAGCATTTGTTCTCGGGTCTTCTTCCTTTGATGGCATGTTGGGAACCTGTAGACATGCCAATCTGGCATTATTTGGGGCCTAAACTCGTATTCCATTGGCTACACTATCTGATTCATATCACCTTGTGGAGATGAGCCAATGACGTCAGTGGAGAGCCGTATAAGTTGAGAATGGACTGATGAATTCTAAAGCAATGCCATAACCTTCAAGAGAGAGCCACGCATTAACTGTGGAAACACGAAACCTGCTCAACGACCAACCCTTCATGATCTACAATTGAATATCTCAGAATTCCTCCATGAATTCTACAACAACATTTGGGTTTCTGACTAGTCATTTCGATAGTCGTGAGTTTAAAATGACTTTTATCACGACTTTCCGATCCGTACCATTATGGCTATCCTAGACCACATGTTAGGTCTTTCGAGTCATCATCGAGCCTTTTCACGTCCTCTGGATTAACCCTAGCCGTATATTGTCACCAACCGGTGTTGTACTATCATTTCAGTTGATTTTAAGGTTTCCCGGTTATTCCTAGCTTTCCTGAGGTTCATTTCACATTTACCAGGTTTTTCTCAGCTTTTTCAATGATTCTAAGTTTTTTTGATCATATTAGACTTGTTCGGTCATCATTTTAAGTTATCCCAAGCTGACTCTAGGCTCCTTGGTCAAAATCGTGTCTTTCCGGATCACCTCTCCGACTTTCTACATCCTCAGAATTGTAAACCAAAGATTAATATTTTGTACAAAAGTTTTGTGATGTGTTCTAGCTAGTTTACCAATTTGGGGAGTTACGTTTGCGAGTCCTCTTTCATACACAACAAATGGGAGTCGAAATGGACATGCCGTTCGACTGGGGCGCAGGAGAGAGAATTGAATGCGCCCCCCAACTGGGGGCGCGGTCAACGTGCCCTCACTGTGAGGGCGCGGTCTGTGCTCCCTTAGACCAAGGGTGTGGTCAGCACCCCCCCTCGGATTGAGGCATGGTCGGTTCTATAAATCGGAAACTCCCCCTATTTGGATCTTCCAAATCGATTTTTGGGAGGTTTACCCACTTATAAATGTTTATTTTGACTGCGCCCCTAACTCGAGGGTGCATTCATTTTGTCAAGCCCATTTTTAGCAATTTTATAGAATTTCCAGGGACTTTTAGAAGTAATGCATCGAATGCACCCTCGAAGTGGGGGCGTGCTGACTGCACCCTCAACCTGAGGGCACTGTAGACACGCCAAATTGGCTTGATTCGGAGCCCTAGACCCTTATTCCATAGGCGATATCCTTTACTTGACCGTTATCTGATCCGGACTACCTCGTGGAGATGAGCTAGGGACAGTGGTGGAGCCCCCCTTGTTAGGTGAGAATGGACCAATGATTTCCGGAATAATGCCGTAACCTTCAAGCGAGAGCCGCACGTGAACTGTAAAAACACGAAGCCCGCTCGATGACCGACCTTGAATGGTTCATAATTAAAGGTCTCGGGAGTCCCGCATGTGTTTCGCAACATTCAGGGTTTCCGAGAAGTCATTTCGGTAGGCGTCGGTCAATGACGGCTTTCGTTACGGCTTTTTCGATCTGTGCTGACACGACTATCCCGGACCACATGTTAGGCCTTTCCGGTCATCACCGGGTCTTTTCGGGTCATCCGGGTCGATTCTAGCCATATATTTTATCAACCGGGGCTATACGGCCATTTCGGTCAATTTTAGGGTTTCGCGGCTTTTACGGCTTTCGATTCACGTTTACCGGGTTAATCTCAGATTTTTCGATGACTTCGGATTGTCCGATCGTACCGGACTTTTTCGGTCATCATTTCAAGTCATCCCGAGTTGACCCGAGATTTCTCGACCGGAACCGTGCTCTTTCGGATCTTCGCCCCGGGTTTCGGCTTTCCGCGAGAGGGTAAACCGGTAGAAAGCCCCGTACGAACATATCGGGAGTTATGCCGGCTGTTTTACCGACTTGAGGAGGTGCGGTTGAGAGCCCTCTTTCCAACGCGACAAACGGGAGCCGAATCGGACATCCCGTTTGCAAGATACGGCTCGCGGAACACGCGCGCAGGAGAGAGAGTGTACCGCGCCCCCGCTCTGCTTGAAAGTGGAGGGCGCGCCCTGCGCGCCCTCAACCCGGGGGCGCGCCCTGCGCGCCCCCGGTTCCTTTGAAAGGCGGGGGCGCGGTCAGTTGCTTTAAATCGGAAAGTACCCCGATTAGCACCTTCTAAACCAGGTTTTTGGAAGGTTTCCGGGGGAGGATTTTCACTTATTTGTACCGCGCCCCCGGTTCGGGGGCGCGTTACGTATGTCAAGTCGATTTTTAGCAATTTCCGGAAGTTTCCGTCGATTTTTAGCAGTGAGACGCCGAACGCGCCCCCGCCCCCTTTGAAACAGGGGGGCACGCAGACCGCGCCCCTGAACTGGGGGCGCGCCCTGCGCGCCCTTGGTTTGAGGGCGCGCCCTGCGCGCCCTCGTCTCCTTTGAAACGCGGGGGCGCGGTACATCCAGTTTCTAAATTTTGCACCGGCTCTCTTCCCCTATAAATTGAGGGCCATTCTCAACGACCCAGGGTTGAATCCCCCGTGCCTAGCTCATCCAGAGGTCTTCCAAGCTCTTTTCTAAAGCCGTCCCGACGTCCAAAGGCGATCCGAAGTCAAGAAATCGATCCCGAGGTGAAGGAGAAGGCTCGATCCGGGCGTTCTTCATCAACCATCTTCATCGACTTCTGAAGAAAATCTGGGGATCCTTCTGCAAAAGTCTTCAACATAGAAGATGTTCATCTCTTCGTCCTCTTTCATCTCCAACTGACTGCACTCAATTCCGACTTGCCGTTTGTTCGTGGCAATTGCTACACCCAGGGCGCGCATCCAGGTTCTGTTTTCCACATCCGCCCACTTTCAGAATTTTTACTGACTTATACAGGAGGATTTCGGAGAAATCATCTACATAGGAACTCTTCCTCTCTAAGTCCTCCGTCTACTTCAACAAACGGAACTCGATTCTGACATCGGGGTCGTCCGTAACATCCTCTGTACCAAAGTCGCGCCAGAAGGGTACCAAGCTACCCGAACCGGCTGTCTTCAACCAACTCGGCTTCAACTCAAGCCAAATCATTCTATAAGTTTTCTCAACTCCAATAACTCTGTTTATTTAATGTTTTAAAGCATATTTTAGTTCATTTACATCATTTTTACATAATCAAAAACACAAAAAAAGGGGTTAAGGCTCACCCCGAAGCCGGTGAGTCCAATTCCAATTGCTTCTTTCTTATCTTCTTACTACAGTTACTACACTTCTCATAAGTCTAACCAAACTCTTCACTTGGTTTATTGTTCTAGTTGCACAGGTTGATCAAGCTAGCATTGGATTGGAGACTCTTCTTCATCGGCCGGCCGAAGAAGAAGAAGGTTGAACTCACATCCCTTTCTCCCACGCTAAGGTACACACGGTCAACTTCTTTCTATTTCCATTACATAAAGCGGAGCCCGCGGCTCCTGGCGACCACACTTTCTTTTTATTCATGTTCTAAATTCATATCCTCCTCACTCTCCTCCCACATGACCCGAACCATCTCCGGTGCTCGAGCGACGCCGTGAGATGAAAGTTCGGGGATCAATGTGAGTGTGGGACCAAGGTGAGGAGTTTTTACCGCTTTCCGAGTGTTTCTCGATTCACCCCCCCTTTTTTCCCCAATTCCATCTTTCACCTTCTTCTCTTGAGGTGCCGATCCGGAACCCGTTTCTGGAGTCGACAGCTTTTTGGCGACCACGGTGGGACAACCAATGTCTTCAACCGTGCTAGATTGATTGATCCGTGCAACTAGTTGTTTTCCGACTTGGTTCCCGCGTGAACCGGCTTGTCCTTTACCCTTTTCCATGTCAATTTACCTTTAAAAACTTGCTGATTACTCTTCCTTTAAGATTGTCCCCCATGTGGACTTTATTTCTTGTCTTTAATTTCAGCCCGGTTCCCGCGTGAACCACTTTTCTTCTTATAAACCGGTTCCCGCGTGAACCACCTTTCTTTTCCAACTCGGTTCCCGCGTGAACCAACATACTTTCAGATCGGTCCCTGCGTGGACCACCCATTTACAGCACCTTTAGATTGGCCCCACGTGGCTCTCTTTTCATTTTGTCAACTCTTACACCGGTTCCCGCGTGAACCACCCCTTTTCCTTCAAAAACCGGTTCCCGCGTGAACCACCTTTCTTTTCCAGCTCGGTTCCCGCGTGAACCAACTTACCTTCAGATCGGTCCCCGCGTGGACCACCCCTTTGCACCAATTAGATTGGCCCCACGTGGCCCTCATTTCCTTTTTCCAATCAAACAAACCGGTTCCCGCGTGAACCACCCATTTTCCCTTCAAAACCGGTTCCCGCGTGAACCACCTACTTTTCCAAAACTCGGCTCCCGCGTGAGCCACTTTATTTTCAATTCGGTCCCCGCGTGGACCATCCTTTTACCTTTACTTCAGATTTGTCCCCACTTGAACACTCCAACACAAGCCGGTTCCCGCGCGAACCACCTTTTAGTCATTAGTTGCTAGTTACTTGTTTACTCTATCATTGCTTGTCTTGCTTGCATTCACTTGTTTGATTTATTTAATAGCTTTCATTCATGTTTGCATATTGATTGCTTCTTCTCCTTCTACCCTCCATTTTTCATTTTTGCATTAGCTTTGCATCGGGTACCGGACTTGTTCCGATCCGTAGGGCATTCGAGGCGGGGGCTCTCTCTCCCAACACACCCTCACCCTCCAAACACCTTCTTGGTGGATTCTTACCTCTCTTCTGGGATATTCCTTCCTAGTTGATTTGGTGGTTTCCATCAAGACCTCCGTAAGTCCCCATCCGTGGAGTATTCCTCTCCGCACGATTGGGCCGGTTGTACCACTTTCCCAAAACCCGAAGAACCCAAGTACCTACTCGTGGTGAATGAGTGATAACCTTAGGTCTTGAAGATTGAAGCAATAGGAACCATACCCAATTTGAGTGAACAATTGCTAACAATCCATCTAATCTAAGGTTTCAACCCAATAATTGTCGAGTAGTCATTTTAAAACCTTGTTTGCATAACTTGCTTGCTCACAACAATTGAAAAGAAAAAAAAATTCTCTTTCAAAACACCTAAAAAAAAATCCCTTTAATTTTTATGTTCAACTTGCTTGCTAAACAACTAAATTGAAACCAAATCAAATCAAACAAACAACCATAACCAAACAAAAACTCTCTTTGCATTTACACCCTTCATTTGCTTTCTTTCAACCATTTTGTAAGGAAATTTGACAGGATGCCCACTCTAAGGTCCGGAAGACACGTCGGGATGTCGGATTACTGCGGCCAAGAGGAGGAGTACGAGACAGGCCACTACAAGCCGCAACAACCCATGGCTCAACCAGAGGGCCATGTCAACGCCGTCAGGGAGCCAGAAACTCAAAATCCTACTCATCAACCCGCTTCACTTAGCGTGGAGCAACTCCTCCAGGGTCTATCTCTTCATCTAGACCCCGAATCTTTTTCGCTTGTGCAATCCTTGACAAAGGGCAAGATGCCCGCCACTCAAGATCCGGTCGAGGGAAATCAAGCCCCCTCACCACCTCAGTCAGCAGTCAGGCCCCAAATCATCTCTTCTCCTGGACAACCCTGCCGTGTCTCCACTCACCCTATTATGGGGCATTCACATAACTCTGTTCCAATTCCTGTTTCCAACTTACCTCCTCCAACTCAACACTTTGCTCCCGTGGCTCAGGAATCTAGCCTCACCCAGGCGTTAATGAACAAACTCAACCAGATGGATGAGCGTTTCGAAGAGATGAGGCACCGCCTCGATTCTAAAGCCATCCCTGAAATCTCTGTCCCATCCTTCCCGCTCTACACCTTCCTCCTTCGTAGATACCAGTCTTCCAACGTTACAACGGGACTGGTAATCCTTTCAACCATCTAAAAAGCTTTCTCTATGACTCCGCATTCTGGAAAAATGACCGCAAAGCCCTTGCCTTCCTATTCCGTCGGTCATTGGATGGATCCGCCCTGGACTGGTTCTATTATCTTGATTCCATTGAGGCGGCAGATTTCGACATCGTCAAGGCAAAGTTTCTACAGAGGTACAAGGATCGGGTGGGGCCAGCCTACTCGATAACTGATTTGATTGCCGAAAAGATGAGGCCGGATGAAGACTTTGCCAGATTTGCTGATCGGTGGAGGGGAATGGCTGAGAGGCTAGTAGATACCATCTAAGAGGGGGAGCAGGTGAGGATGCTCATTGGGAACACCACGCCCAATCTTCGCAACCTCCTGATCATGCACCGCCCAACAACCATGAGTGAGTTGTGTGATAGCGCTCGCTACCTCCAAGCCCACTTTAAGGACGCATCCATGATCAACCCGTTCGACACCAAGCCCCGTAATACTAGAAAGCCTACACCTGTAGGACCCACCACCGAAGGGGTAGTAAACAATGAGAGCATCAATGCCATGGGTAACCAGGGTGGGTATCGCCAAAGCCAATACCGTAACCCACCACCCAATCAACAATACCGCCCAGCCCCTCAACCAGCTCCTCAGCCACAGCAACAACTTGCATACAACCGAGCACCACCACAGCAACCCACCTACAACCGAGCGCCCCAGCAACCAAATGCCTACAACCGAGCACCTCAACAACAACATGTCTACAACCGACCATCACCACCACAACAAGCCTACAACCAAGTGCCACCACCAGCCAACCGACTTAGGAGGGGGGGACCCAAGAGAGAATACTACCCTCAGCTGCCATTCCCCCTCACCGATATCTTCAACGCATTGATGGCTGAACAGTAGCTAGAGCTTCCAAAGGAGAGAGAAGGATGGCCAGCAAATGTTGACATGACAAAATACTGCGCTTACCATCGGTATCCTGGGCACACGGTGGATGTCTGTTTCCCGGTTTAAAGATTACATTCATGACCTCAACGATCAGGGGTACATTGACTGGCACGGATGGGAGAGTCTATACAAGCCATGAAGGCACGGCGAGAATCAACCTCGGCGACAAAGAAGCACAACAGCAGCCCGCCCTGGGCATAGTTCAAGATCCACTCCCGGTACATGCACCCATACAAGCACCGGCACCAGCACCACCAAACCAACGACTCGGCCTCCTCCACTCCGCCATCGAGGAGTCAACCCACCATTCCCAGGGTTGGCAGGTCGAGGATCAGATCACCTCCATGCCCGCCATACCAACCCCACCTACAAACCGCACCATACTCTCCATACCGAGAGCTGCCCCCAGCCCACAAACTATCCAAACACCACTACCCTCACCAACCATTAACCCTCCACGACGCTTAATCATTAGACCGCCACCAGCCTCCCAACCAAGACCCCAACCTAACCCACCAACCACCATTAATCCTCCACGGCGTCTAATCATTAGACCGCCACCAACACCCCGTACATTACCTAACCTACCAGTCACTGCCACCCCACGACCCCTCATCATTAGACCATCACCACCAACACCCCAACCATCACCCAACATACCGGCCTCCACCAATCCAAGACCCCTCATCATCCGATCCTCACCACCCCTACCTACCATGGACTCCTCAACCTACCAACCAACCCTACCATCACCATCATCCCCACTTCCCCCTACCACGCTGGCGCCGGTACTTCGTAGCGGGAGGATGTTCCAAAGGGTCTTCCCCCAGGTCGGGATACAACCACAGGAACAGGCAGAAGAGGAGGTGGTAGAAGAACCGTTGCCCGGCATGGCATATGACCTATTGAAGCACTTGGACAAAATGCCGGCACGGATTTCAATTCTGGAGCTAATAAAGAGGTCAAAGAACCATCAGGACATCCTACAACAATATTTGCAGCGGGTCATGGTCAATGAGGACCTCCCGCCTGAGAAGATCATTACTGTCCTGACCCCGAGGAGTGAACATCCGGCACTCACCTTTACACAAGAGGAGTTGGCACGGCCAGAGATCAGAAAGTACGCCTTGCGCGTTGCAGTAGTCATCCGAGGCGTGGAGATCAAGTCCTGCTTGATTGACACCGGAGCATCCATAAATGTCATGCCGCCAGAAACATTGCAACTTTGCGGCATCTCCGATGAAGAAATCGAGCCTTCTGCCATCACGGTGACCGCATATGACAACTCCCGGAAACCAACACGAGAGGTGGTTACATTGAAAGTAGGGCTCGGGCCGTGTGCTATCACCGCCGAGTTTCACGTTCTTGAATTAGACCCTACATTCAAAGCTATCTTGGGACGCCCGTACCTTGAGGCAATAGGAGTTGTTGCCTCCACTAATCATCAGTGTTTGAAGTTCCCATACAAGGGCCAGGTGATCAAAGTAACCAACATCCCCATTCTGAATGACGTCGATGACCCCTCTTCTGCACTACCAATATCAAAATATGTCCGGCCGTTGGTTTCAACTACAGAGCTACCTGAGGTCATGGTATTAACGACGCCTCCAGATACCGTTGCATGGCGGATGATGAAGGGGATGGGCTATCAGCCAGGAAAGGGGCTGGGAAAGGAGGCTGCAGGGGGTTGTGCACCCCATTGAAGCCGTACAAAGACCAAAGAGACACGGGCTTGGCTATGAGCCCAGTTTCACTCCGCGGATGGTCTACCGGCCAAAAAATGCCATGGGACTCCAAAAATTCTTTATCAAAGGGGAGACCATGATGATGGCCGGGGACAAAGAAGAAGAACCAGTCAAGAGGAAGAAGGCACCAGAGCAAGAGGAAGAGGTGGACAACTTGAGTTCATCTTTGGCTCGGTTGTTCATGGAGGAGGAAGAACCAGTCAAGGGCAAGTCCATCTCTAAACAACTTGTCCACTCGAACCCACCTCCAAACAACATCCCGCGTGAGCCGTATCCTACGGTCACGTATTTCAAAATCCTCACTCTATCCCTCTTGGATTCGCTTGATGGGCTATCTAGCCCAATTCCCACTTATGGGCCAAAATGGCCACCTGAACTGATCAATGGGCCTGAGAGCCCATTCAAATCTTCTCACTCCACTGGGCTTCTATGCCCATTCCAATCCAACAAACTTGGGCCCGCGTGCCCACCAGTCGGGCCCACGCGCCCTTTAGATTTATTTTCCTGCTTTGGGCCCGCGTGCCCACCATTTGGGCCCACGTGCCCCTTAGATCTTTTCACCAGCTTTGGGCCTATCTGCCCATTTCTTGTCATCATCGGGCCCGCGAGCCCATTTTTCTTCCATTTACTTAAGCTTTCTATTTCTGCTCGAGCCCCATCGGCTCATTCTCTTTTTGTTATTGAAAATACCCAAATTACCCAAAAAAAATGTCCTCTCACAAACTCAGTGTTCTATTGAGGAGACGTCGCTACTTGTCTCGGAGGGTGCTCCCAACCAGGGACCCCTCTTCTCCAACTCACTGATCGATCTGCTCGATCCTTCACCCTTTATTAATACCACCTTTTCAATTCCGTCTTCTTTAGGACTAGTTAGGGTAGGAAAGAAGAAAATTCGAGGTAAACGGGTGCCAGAGAGATATCTCCAACAAATAGCTCAAAAATGCAAGGAATGTGCAAGGCTGCCAAGGTTTTTGGAAAATACTATCCAGCTTAATGAAATCCAATATGAGGATGAATTCAATGTAGATCATACACGGGAGTTTACGAGGTCTTATCGAAAAGATCCCGATTTCGAGGATGGAATTGAGGACTTGGCTGATGCGTATGCATCCGGACTTAAAAGATTTGAAGACCCCCTAGCCACGGGGGGTGAACCGGCAAAAGAACTGAACCTTGGAACACCGGAAGCTCCCAAGACAATCCTCCTAAGCGCAAACCTCACTCCCACTGAGGAATAGAATTTAATTAAAATTTTGGAAGAATATAAGGACACGTTCGCATGGACATACGAGGACATGCCGGGGTTAGACAACTCGTTAGTTGAACATCGTCTAACTTTGAAACCTGGAGCTACCCCGGTGAAACAAAAAATAAGGAGATTCCACCCTGATGTTGCACTTAAGATGAAAGAAGAGGTAGACAAGTTACATCAAGCAAGATTCATTAAGGTCGTCCTTTATCCGCAATGGGTGGCAAACATAGTCCCTGTCATGAAGAAGGATGGCCGAGTTCGGATCTGTATAGACTTCAGGGACTTGAACCGAGCGTGTCCTAAAGATGACTTTCCTCTACCTCATAATGACGTACTGGTTGATAACACTGCTGGATTCGATATGTTGTCATTCATGGATGGCTATTCTGGATATAATCAAATCCGGTTGGCCGAAGAGGACCAGGAGAAGACCTCGTTCACCACACCTTGGGGAACCTATTGCTATGTCGTCATGCCCTTTGGACTGAAGAATGCCGGTGCTACCTATCAGAGGGCAATGATGGCTATCTTCCATGACATGATGCATACCCTTGTACGTGGATGACCTGGTCGTTAAGTCCAGAAGCCGAGAAGATCATCCTGAAGTGTTAAGAAAGGTCTTGCAAAGGGCTAGGGAATATAAATTGAAAATGAACCCAAAGAAATGCACGTTTGGAGTATCCTCAGGAAAACAGTTGGGGTTCATAGTGAGCAAAAGGGGCATAGAGATCAACCCAAACAAGGCCAAGGCAATCATTGGTATGCCTCCTCCAAGAAATATGAAAGAACTTCGAGGATTAATCGGGAGGCTACAGTTGTCCCCCGGATCATCTCACAACACTCCCAAAGGTGTAAACCTTTCTATGAGTTGACCAAGGCGGGGGCCGAGTTCAAATGGGATTCGAAGTGCCGGGATGCATTCGATGGTTTGAAAAGATACCTGGCTAGTCCCCCCGTGCTTAGACCACCGGTCCCTCGGCAAGCCCTTAGTTTTATATATCTCGGTTTTGGAGAATTCTCTTGGGGCTGTCCTTGCACAAGTTGATGAAGAAGGGAAAGAGAGGGCAACTTACTATTTGTCAAAGATCTTTGATCCATGTGAGCAGAAGTATACTGTAGTGGAGAAGACCTGTGCTGCACTAGTCTGGGTAGTTCAGAAGCTTAAACACTATTTCTTAGCTCATGAGGTCAACCTTATTGCCCGCATCAATCCCATCAAATTCCTTCTGGAGAAAACTGTTCTAACTGATCGGTTAGGTCGTTGGCAGAGCTTCCTCTCCCAGTTTGATATCACCTATGTCCCCCAGAAGGCGATTAAGGGCTATGCCATTGCCGAACATCTAGCCCATCACCCTATACCCCTCTTTGACCCGGTCCAATCGGAGCTCCCGGATGACGAACTAATGTTGATCCGATCTTCCCATCTTTGGACATTATATTTTGACGGGGCTCTGAATTCACACGGTAAGGGAATAGGAATCGTCCTTCTATCACCCGAGGGTGTCACCATTCCACAGGCATTTCAGCTTGACTTCCCAGCAACCAACAATATAGCTGAATACGAAGCCTTGCTGGCCGGGCTGGAGGCCGCTCATTTCTATGGTGCCGCAGAATTAAGGGTGATAGGTGATAGCCAACTAATTCTTCGCCAAGTCCTAACCAAATACCGAACTTCTCATCCAAACCTCAAACCTTACCAAGAACTCACCTCTTGCTACATCAAGCTCTTTTCCAAACTCACTTTTGTCCATGTTCCTCGAGCTCAGAACATCCTTGCTGATGCCCTAGCCTCCTTAGCTTCATCCCTATCAGTCCCGCTAGGTAGACAGGTGCGGACTATTCATGTCCGTAGAAGGTCGATGCCAGCAATTAAAGATGGGCGATTTCTGAAAGTCAAGGAGAGATTTGGCAAGAAGAAGTATCTAGAGCAGAAGAGGAAGTTTCTCTAGTCGAGTTGGAAGAGTTAGATGAGGGTGAGAGGCCCCGGTTTGATGAGATCGCGAGGTATTGTCAAGATCAAACATATCCACCTGGATCAAATGCAAAAGAAAAGAAGGCCATCAGAGAGTATCCCGCAGGTATACCATCCTAGGAGGGGTGCTCTACAAGAGGAGCCTGAGCGGAATTTTATTGAGATGCGTTGATGAAGAAGAGGCAGAATTGGTGCTTAAGGAAGCACATTCCGGGGTCTGCGGGGGCCATGTCAATGCTCAAGCTCTTGCCAAGAAAATCATCAGGCAGGGGTATTATTGGCCAACCCTAGAAGAGGATTGCTCCATCTTTGTCCGGCACTGTCATTCTTGCCAACTTCATGCCGACAAGATCCATTCTCCCGCATCTTCCCTTCATCCGATTCATGCCCCATGGCCCTTCGCCATGTGGGCTTTCGATATCATTGGCCCTCTAAGTGATCTTAACTCTGAAATCCGTTCCAAATCGTTCATCCTGACGGCAACAGAGTACTTCACCAAGTGGGCAGAAGCGGAAGCGTTCGTGGAGATCAAGGCATCAACACTGTGCTCCTTCATCAAACGCAACATCATCGCCAGGTTCGGGATACCCAGCAACATTATCACCGACAACGGACCGCAATTTCTCTCTCAAGATCTGCGTGATCTTTGCAACAGGTACCGCATTGCATTGCATCATTCATCTCCTTATTACCCGCAAGGCAATGGTCAAGCAGAAGCCACCAACAAAACTTTGATTAAAATCATCAAGAAAACCCGTAAGTCTAGCAAGTTCGCGGACCGGCCGGATAAGCTTGTAGATGCCCTATGGGCTTATCGTACTTCTGTACGGACCCCCACTGGTCAAACCCCGTATGCTCTTGCATATGGGATGTAAGTGGTGGTCCCGTACGAAGTACTCCTTCCATCACTCCGAGTTCAACTCGATAGGGACATCCCTGTCGATGAGAGACGAGAATCTCTCCTTGCACAACTTGAACTCCTAGATGAAAGAAGGTTGGCCGCCTCTGAGCATGCCCGGACTTATCAGAACCGATTGAAAAGATTTTATCAAAAGAGGGTGGTAGAGAGAAAGTTCGAAATCGGTGAGATGGTAGTAAAACGTATATTCGTTAAGCCGGGTGGTCCCCGCTCCAAGTTGCAACCTAATTGGGAAGGGCCTTTTGTTATAACTGAAAAATATCCAGGCAATGCATATGAGCTAACCAACGCCGATGGAGAAAAATTGAACCATCCATGGAACGGCGTTTACCTCAAAAAATATTTTCCTTAGAAAAGAAAATGGAGAATTTCTGGTATGATATCAAGTCATCGATCCAAGGGTGTTAGCTAGAAGACAAGGGTAGACATCACCTTGCACACACAACACCTCCCGATCCCAGAATCTAGATAGCCCAACACTCAAGAGAGGCAAGGCAGAGACCCTGAAGGCGGAAAGGAAACCTTACCCTATTCTCTTCTATTCGGTCCAAGATAGGTGAAGGGGACTAGAGGAGGATAGTATCGAAAATGCCCGCCGCCTTAGTAGGAGGCCGTCTCATAGGGTGCAAAAGGGTGCCAAAAGATGGGCAATGGGCCCCACGGGTTTAAACAAATATGGGCACATCTGAATGAGTACCCGAAAGAATAGAAAATGAAAAGAAGGCACCAAAAGATGGGCAATGACCCCACGGGTCAAAGACTTGTCTAAGTAAGTGCCACATGTAGAAAAGACCCGAAGAGGCCGAACCCCAATGGGCAATTTGGGCATGAGTAGAGAAACCCTCCTCAACACCCCCAAATCCTATCAAAGACTTCCTTTATTATTCTTCCATCTTAAAACCTCTAGGGTAGGGTAGACTGTCCAAACTCAGGGGGAATCCAAACCGATCAAGAGAAGAGGGCAAGAAAGATTCTGGGTATGGAACCTTATTTTCACGTGGTGTTTATCACTTAAATCTTGATTAACACTCAAAGATCGATGAATTGTTTCAATACTGGCACATTCTCCACAAAAACCCAAAAAAATGAATATTTTCAAAAAATACAAAAAAAATCAAATATTTTCAAAAATCTAAAAAAATTGAATATTTTCAAAAAAAAAAATCCGAAAAAAATTGAATATCTTCAAAAATAAAAAATTGAATACTTTCCGAAAATCTAAAAAAAAAAAATTCTAAAAAAAAAATGCATCATCTAACTTGGCATAACCTTGCTTTTTGCCTTTGCTAGCATTCATGTTTATCTTTATGTCTTGCATGTTTTATTTCCGCATTGCATATTTTCCTTCATTATCACCCCATTAAGAGGGCTCCTCCCTTTGACTCGAGTCAAAGTTGGCCATAATAGGCAAAGGGATGAGTCGTTGTGAAGATCTAATTCTCTTTTATCAAGTGTTTTCGGGGACTTTAAAATAAGAGGAAAAGGTTCTCTCAACGACAGTAAGTTCTCTTAACTATTTCATTTCGGTCATTTAGGTTATTACACCTTGTTAAGAAGGCTCCTCTCTTTGACCTAAGTCAAGGCAGACAACAATAGGCAAAGAGATGAGCCATGGTGAAGATTTAATCCCCTTTTATCAAGTGTTTCAGGATGATAAGATCAAGAAGGGTGTGACTCTCACCATAGCAGGTAAGCTTTCTTAACCCTTATCTTATTCATTTTCAGTCATTTTGTTCATATTACCTTGTTAATAAGGCTACCCCCCTTGACATATAAGCAAGGCAAGACAACAATAGGCAAGGGGGTAAGCCATAGAGCAGATTTAACCCTTCTATTAAGTATTTCAGGAAAGAAACACAAGTCAAGGAGGGGTGAGAATCTCGCCAACAGGTCAAACAACATTGAAGCAAGAAGTGCTATGACAAGGAAGAAAAGCAGCTACAACACCAGAAGAAGATTAAGCCTGCTACAGATATCAGTGTCTGATTGCCACTGACTCCAGGAGAATGACCACGTGGAGAAGGCATGGAAACCATACCGCCGTAACCGCCTCGTTCCGGTGATGCTCCAAAGGAGTGGCCAAGAAAATGCTCGCAGAAATGGAAGAATCGACATGGGAAACCCCCATAACTTGCCGACTAGCATATATGTCGCTAGTCGTGTGTTATTATCTTATGCATTACCTGTTGAAGACCATGAGCACGGAGAAGACTTCACCTGAGATCCCCTTCATCAAAATCTATGACGGTCGGGTCATCTCTAATGCTCACGGATAAGCCAAAGTTGTGCTGTGAGGGACGATAGTTCCCGAATGGGTATCTTGACCTCATAGACAATCTATATCTTCAACTATTTGTTATACAAGTTTTGTTTTGTTTTCTTGAGCCCAACATGCATCATGTAGCATTAATTGCATTACATTTTGTTTTGTCATTGCATACATAATTTCCTAAACTTCTCCTTCTCACTCTCTCGATCATTCTAAATCCCACCGTGTTTTCTAATCCCATCGTGTTCTCTAATCCCACCATATTCTCTAGTCCCACCAACCTCTCTAATATCCCACCGTGTCTATTAATCCCACCGTGTTCGGTAACCACTTTTTGCCCTCAAATCTTTCAATTCTTTTCACCACAGAGGCCATTGCAACTTCTTTTGCTACTTATCCCACCGTGGCAGCCATTTCGTCCCGCCAAGGGCCTTCAATTTTGATCAGAACTTGCACCGTCATTATCTTCACGGTCTATGCTTAAACATTTGCCTTTCGAAATCTGAGATCATTCCATTCCGAATTGAATCTTGTCTCTTGGAAGACTTAAATGAATCTGAGAGCCTGAATGTGATCGATTGGTATTCTCTTACTTTTTCAAAACAAATCTCTTTTAAAATTTTAGCCCATCACAGTACAGGAACACCGCAGAGATCGGGTTACCGGCTGATGATGAACCTACGAACCCATGTTTCGGGGACTCCCCACCGCGTTGGGGGTTGGCAATCCTTCTCTCGTGCCAATGGCACATCTTTTACCAATCTAACATAGGAAGACTTGATGAAACATGGTGGTTAACCATGAGACTTGAGGAGATTCGTCTTGCCGAATCTGGTCGTTGAGCGTGTCTATATCTACACCTTGATGCCACCTTTTCAGTCCATCGCCATTTCACTCCACTACATTCCACTACGATCCATCTCGTTTCACTACGCTTTCTCTACGTTTCACTCCGTTCAGCTACATGCCATTCCCTTGCAAAGCCGACATCAAGGCGAGGCAAGCTGTAGACACGCCAAATTGGCTTGATTCGGAGCCCTAGACCCTTATTCCATAGGCGATATCCTTTACTTGACCGTTATCTGATCCGGACTACCTCGTGGAGATGAGCTAGGGACAGTGGTGGAGCCCCCTTGTTAGGTGAGAATGGACCAATGATTTCCGGAATATTGCCGTAACCTTCAAGTGAGAGCCGCACGTGAACTGTAAAAACACGAAGCCCGCTCGATGACCGACCTTGAATGGTTCATAATTAAAGGTCTCAGGAGTCCCGCATGTGTTTCGCAACATTCAGGGTTTCCGAGAAGTCATTTCGGTAGGCGTCGGTCAATGACGGCTTTCGTTATGGCTTTTTCGATCTGTGCTGACACGGCTATCCCGGACCACATGTTAGGCCTTTCCGGTCATCACCGGGTCTTTTCGGGTCATCCGGGTCGATTCTAGCCATATATTTTATCAACCGGGGCTATACGGCCATTTCGGTCAATTTTAGGGTTTCGCGGCTTTTACGGCTTTCGATTCACGTTTACCGGGTTAATCTCAGATTTTTCGATGACTTTGGATTGTCCGATCGTACCGGACTTTTTCGGTCATCATTTCAAGTCATCCCGAGTTGACCCGAGATTTCTCGACTGGAACCGTGCTCTTTCGTTTCTTCGCCCTGGGTTTCGGCTTTCCGCGAGAGGGTAAACCGGTAGAAAGCCCCGTACGAACATATCGGGAGTTATGCCGGCTGTTTTACCGACTTGAGGAGGTGCGGTTGAGAGCCCTCTTTCCAACGCGACAAACGGGAGCCGAATCGGACATCCCGTTTGCAAGATACGGCTCGCGGAACACGCGCGCAGGAAAGAGAGTGTACCGCGCCCCCGCTCTGCTTGAAAGTGGAGGGCGCACCCTGCGCGCCCTCAACCCGGGGGCGCGCCCTGCGCGCCCCCGGTTCCTTTGAAAGGCGGGGGCGCGGTCAGTTGCTTTAAATCGGAAAGTACCCCGATTAGCACATTCTAAACCAGGTTTTTGGAAGGTTTCCGGGGGAGGATTTTCACTTATTTGTACCGCGCCCCCGGTTCGGGGGCGCGTTACGTATGTCAAGTCGATTTTTAGCAATTTCCGGAAGTTTCCGTCGATTTTTAGCAGTGAGACGCCGAACGCGCCCCCACCCCCTTTGAAACAGGGGGGCGCGTAGACCGCGCCCCTGAACTGGGGGCGCGCCCTGCGCGCCCTCGTCTCCTTTGAAACGCGGGGGCGCGGTACATCCAGTTTCTAAATTTTGCACCGGCTCTCTTCCCCTATAAATTGAGGGCCATTCTCAACGACCCAGGGTTGAATCCCCCGTGCCTAGCTCGTCCATAGGTCGTCCAAGCTCTTTTCTAAAGCCGTCCCGATGTCCAAAGGCGATCCAAAGTCAAGAAATCGATCCCGAGGTGAAGGAGAAGGCTCGATCCGGGCGTTCTGCATCAACCATCTTCATCGACTTCTGAAGAAAATCCGGGGATCCTTCTGCAAAAGTCTTCAACATAGAAGATGTTCATCTCTTCGTCCTCTTTCATCTCCAACTGACGGCACTCAATTCCGACTTGCCGTTTGTTCGTGGCAATTGCTACACCCAGGGCGCGCATCCAGGTTCTATTTTCTACATTCCCCACTTTCAGAATTTTTACTGACTTATACAGGAGGATTTCGGAGAAATCATCTACATAGTAACTCTTCCTCTCTAAGTTCTCCGTCTACTTCAACAAACGGAACTTGATTCTAACATCGGGGTCGTCCGTAACATCCTCTGTACCAAAGTCGCGCCAGAAGGGTACCAAGCTACCCGAACCGGCTGTCTTCAACCAACTCGGCTTCAACTCAAGCCAAATCATTCTATAAGTTTTCTCAACTCCAATAACTCTGTTTATTTAATGTTTTAAAGCATATTTTAGTTCATTTACATTATTTTTACATAATCAAAAACACAAAAAAAGGGGTTAAGGCTCACCCCGAAGCCGGTGAGTCCAATTCCAATTGCTTCTTTCTTATCTTCTTACTACAGTTACTACACTTCTCATAAGTCTAACCAAACTCTTCACTTGGTTTATTGTTCTAGTTGCACGGAGTTGAACAAGCTAGCATTGGATTGGAGACTCTTCTTCATCGGCCGGCCGAAGAAGAAGAAGGTTGAACTCACATCCCTTTCTCCCACGCTAAGGTACACACGGTCAACTTCTTTCTATTTCCATTACATAAAGCGGAGCCCGCGGCTCCTGGCGACCACACTTTCTTTTTATTCATGTTCTAAATTCATATCCTCCTCACTCTCCTCCCACATGACCCGAACCATCTCCGGTGCTCGAGCGACGCCGTGAGATGAAAGTTCGGGGATCAATGTGAGTGTGGGACCAAGGTGAGGAGTTTTTACCGCTTTCCGAGTGTTTCTCGATTCACCCCCCCTTTTTTCCCCAATTCTATCTTTCACCTTCTTCTCTTGAGGTGCCGATCCGGAACCCATTTTCGGAGTCGACAGGCACGACCTACGTGCCCCCAACCCAAGGGCACAGTTGTCTTCATTCTATGCTTTGCACCTATATTGCTTCCCCTATAAATTGATGGCTATTCTCAATGACTTGGGGTTACCATGCATGCTTTGGCACATCCAGAGGTTGTCCAAGCTCTTTTCCAAGCTCTCATTCATGTTCTACTCTGATTTGGTGGTGAGAGATCGACCCCAACATGAAGAAGGAGGCCCAATTCATGCTCTCTACTTCTATTGTGTTCATCGGCCTCTACAGAATTTTCAAGACATGTGATGCCAAAGTGTCAACATAAGAAAGCTGCATCTCGACGTACTCTTTCATTTTCAACTGATGGCACTCTATTTTGACTAGTTTGTCTATAGTGATTGCTGCATTGAGGGCACGCAACCAGGTTCTAATTTTACTATCATTCATATTCAGAAATTCTACAGGTCTATACAGGCACATTTTGGAGAAGTTGTCAATGTAAGATCTCTTCCTCTCCAAGTTATCTGTCCATAGAAGCAAATGTCACTTGATTCAGACATTAGGGTCAACCAAAGCATTCTCTGCACTGAAGTCTTGCCGGAAGGACACTACACTCACCCGAGAGCAGGCCATCCGAACTGGCTTCTTTTGCTTGTTTCGTCTCCGATCCAAGCCATCCTGCTCTATATTTTACATTTCATTTAAAGCATATTTAGATCATTTTATTTCACTTTTGGATCATTTTTATCATCCAAAAATACAAGAAAAGTTGTTAGGGCTCACCCCAATAGGTGAGTTCAAATCCAATTGATCTTTTATTTATCTTTTTTTTACAGTTTCTACACTTCACCTAGTCCTAATCAACCTTCTTCACTTGTTTTCTTGTCTTATTGTCTTCTATTTGCACATATACATCAAGCTAGCATTGGTTGGACACTTTTCTTCATCGGCTGGCTGAAGAAGAAGAAGGTTGAACCCGCACACACTCTTTCCAACGCTAAGGTACACATGGTCAAATCTCTCTCTTATTTCATTTAAATCAGAACCTGCGGTTCCTAGTGACCACACTCTTCATTCCTTTATGCATTAAGTTCTTTTATTCTGTCCTCACTCTCCTCCCACATGACCCGAATCGTCTCTTCGGTGCTCGAGCGACATCGGTGTCGACTCTGAAAATTCAACGGGGCTTTCTCCTTTTCAGGGAAGTCCATGAACCCAGATCGTCACCTCAAGAGGGGATGAGAAAGAAAGAAGAAAAACACGGAAAGCAACTCTCACCTCGGTCCCACACTCACATTGATCCCCGAACTTTCATTCCTTGGCGTTGTTCGATCACCAAAGAGACTGTTCAGGTCATGTGGGAGGAGGGTGAGAAGAAGGAAATTAAGACATGTGGTCGCCAGGAACCGCGGGTTCCGATTTATGAAATTAAATTGACCGTGCGTACCTTAGCGTGAATAGTGTGGGTTTAAGCTTCTCCTTCTTCGGCCGGCCGATGAAGAAGAGTCCTCAACGTGTGGGTGCTTGATTTTCTGTGCAACTAGACAAACAAAAAAGTGAAATAGACAATTAGAACTAGACAAAGTGGAGTATATGTAAAGAAAATAACACGAAACATACAATTGACTAGAAACTGACCGGATTCGGGCTATCTCTAACCCCTCTTTTTTATTTTAGGATTAACAGCTTAAAAATAATGCAAAAAATGTAAAAAAATGATATGAGGATGGAGAATCACTAAACAAATAGATAGGAAAAAGAAAAGAAATATTCTGAGTTGAATAGAGAGAGATATGGCCAAATCTGGGTTGTCGAAAAAGACGAGCAGCAGTCCAGGATCTGCCAGGCGCGACTTTGCTTCTACGCTCGTCACGACCATCCCCAACCTTGGAATTAAGTGCTGTCATTTGTAAACTGAAGAAGACTTGGAGAGGAAGAACTTTGGTGAAGAGATCTTAGGTAGCAGACGTCCACACACTGCTGTAGAGGCTGAAGAAGAGAGACCTGGTAGATCACCTGCAGACCAACCTTCCTCTCTCTCTAAAAACTCGAAATTCTCTCTCTAAAAATCACAAAATCAATGCAGGAGGGAGGTTGGATATATTGAGATGCCTAGGGGGTCGTGCTCATGCCTTTGGAATGACCAGAATTAGAGTTAATTTATAGGAGAATGACAAATCTTATCAAAACTAGAAAATAGGGCACCTTGCGCTCTACCCCAGGGTGCATGCGCCCCACTGAGGGGCGCATGTGCCTCCTAGTGGGGGCGCATGGCACATTTTTTGAAAAATTCGATCTTATCCGGTCGATCCATTCAGCGGTAGAGTCTCGGTGAAAAACTGGTTCCCTTGTACCTCAAGGGTAGGGCGCATGTGCCCTCAAGTGAGGGCACGAGGTCACGTGCCTCAATGGTAGGGCGCATGGGCACGTGCCCTGGGTCCTGGGCGCATGTGACCAGGGACCCAGGTGCATGGGACTGTTTTGGCGTGTCCTTCTTCCAGAAGCCATTGCGAACACTCCCGAACTTGGAATTCGACGCCGTTTGTTGTGTTGGAAAGATAACAGGCCGAAGAAGCTTTCTATAGCATTGGATCAGCCATCACACCCTCCAAAACTTCAGAAATTTGTCCGGAAGTTAGGGCAGTGAACAGAAGATCCGATACAAGTCAAAATGACTCCGACGGCAAACCGGAAAGGCATGTATGTAACAAAACTTGTCCAGGGTGTGAATATGACCATAACCTTCAATGCATCATCATTAGGCATTGGCCATTCAACCAATTTCTGTATTTACACGATTTACGTGTGGCTTTCGCTCAGAAATTATGGCTTTTTGCGGAAAACTTCAGAAAGCATTTGATTTCGTTCAGCGAAGCTCCAAATCAAATTTAAAAGGACTCGACATTATTATAAGGTCAATCATACATGTTACCCTATAAAACATGAGTTTTATGCTCTGAATTAGGCGAATTTGGCGTGTCTACAACTTGCCTCGCCTTGATGTCGGCTTTGTATGGGAATGGCATGTAATGAAGCGGAGTGATTCGGAGTGAAATGTAATGGAATGCAAGTGAGCATAGATGAATGTAGCGGAATGGAATGGGGATGGACTGAAAAGGTGGCATCAAGATATAGATATAGACACGCTTATCTACCCGATCCAGCAAAATAAATCTCTTTGAGTATTCTATATCACTTTCATGTTCTATCAAAACCTCATATAATTGATTGGTAAAAGACATGCCATTGGCACGAGAGATGAAAAATAACGGATAAAGGATAAAGGATGTAGCCAACCCTCAGCGTGGTGAGGAGTCCTTGAATTCGTAGGTTCTTCATCAGCCAGCAACCTGAACTTTGCAGTGTTCTTGTACTATGATGGGCTAAAGTTTTAAAAGAGAAATTGATCTTAAAATGAAAAGAATACCAATCCATCATATTTGGAATCTCAAGTTCATTTAAGTTTCACCAAAATACTCAGTTTAATTCTGAGTGGAATAATCTAAAATTCTAAAAGGGTTCGTTTAAGCATAACAAAATTGCTCGGGTATCATGAAAACCATGAATCATGCTTTGGCAGAAAATCGAGTATTCGGAAAACGACAAAACAGACTTAAGCTATAGTGGGATTGAAAGATAATGGTGGGACTAACATAGAATGATGGGAAAGAAGAAACAATGGCATGACAATTGCCATGGTGGGATAAAATAAAAGACACGGTGGGATAAAAGAAAGAAAAGAATAAAACATGATGGGATAAAAGAAAAAACAGACATGGTGGGATAAAATTGGTAATGATGAAGAATGAAAAAGAAGATGGATATGAAAACATAGAAAATTATGTAGAAAATAGTTGAAGATATAGATTGTCTATTGGAGGTCAAGACACCTGATTAGGAACCATCGTCCCTCCAATGTTCAATTTTGGCTTATCCATGATTGTGAAGAAATGACCATGCCATCGTAGATTTTGTTGAAGGGGACCTCAGGCCCAGTCATTTTCACTCTCAAGGTCTTCAATATTAATGCATATAATACGTATTAAATGAACCTAACATAACTAGGTGACAGATAGTAGGAGTGATGTGAAGTACAAAATGAAATGATGGTGATGATGTGAGATTGATGAGAAACTGAGTGAAGTCTTCAGGTATGATTTATCAACTTGCATCGATTGCCTGATTCATCAGCATCATGATAATACTTGACTAGGTGGTGCTCCCTTTCTTTTCGTCGCAAGGTTGGCATGATGTTCCTTGGGGAACACTGATCTCACCAATTCACCTGTTGGACTTCAAAGGTTGCCTGATGGCCCTTCTCTTTTGCTTCTTCAGCTCCTGAAAACACTTAACAAAGATGATTAAATTTTCATCATGATGCATCCCTTTGCCTATTCATCGTTTGCCTTGATTTTGAGTCAAAGGGAGGAGCCTTCTTAAGAAGGTAGAATAAAATAAATGACATGAATGAAATGGAGGTAAGGGTTAAACAGAAAGATTCTGAGTAGAATAGAGAGAGAGATATGGCCAAATCTGGGTTGTAGAAAAAGCCGAGCAGCAGTCCAGGATCTGCCAGGCGCGACTTTACTTCTGTGCTCGTCAAGACCAGCCCCAACCTCGGAATCAAGTGCCGTCAATTGAAAACTGAAGAAGACTTGGAGGGGAAGAACTTTGATGAATATATCTATGGAATCAGAGGTCCACACACTGCTGTAGAGGCGGAAGAAGAAAGACATGGCTGTTCACCTGCAGAACAGCCTTCCTCTCTCTTGAACCAACTTTTCTCTCTCTAAAAACTCTAAATTCTCTCTCTAAAAATCACAAAATCAATGCAAGAGGGAGGTTGGACGTCTTGAGATGCCTAGGGGGTCATGCTGATGCCTTTGGAATGACCAGAATCAGAGTTAATTATAGGAGAATAACAAATCTTATCAAAACTAGAAAATAGGGCACCTTGCGCCCTATCCCAGGGTGCATGCGCCCTGTTGCAGGGTGCATGCGCCCCACTGTGGGGCGCATGTGCCTCCCAGTGGGGGAGCATGGCACATTTTCCAAAAAAATTGATCTTATCCGGTCGATCCGTTCAGCGGTAGAGTACCGGTGAAAAATTGGTTCCCTTGTGCCTCAAGGGTAAGGCGCATGTGCCCTCAAGTGAGGGCATGAGGTCACGTGCCTCAATGGTAGGGCCATGGGCACGTGCCCTGGGTCCTGGGCACATGTGACCAGTGACCTGGGGGCATGAGACTGTTTTTGTGCATCCTTCTTTCGGAAGCCATTGCGAACACTCCCAAACTCGGAATTCGATGTCGTTTGTTGCGTTGGAAAGATAACAGGCCGAAGAAGCTTTCTATAGCATTGGATCAGACATCACACCCTCCAATACTTCGGAATTTTGTCCGGAAGTTCGGGTAGTGAACAAAAGATCCGATACAGGTCAAAATGACTTCGACGGCAAACCGGAAAGGCACGGTATGCAACAAAACTTGTCCGGGGTGTGAATATGACCATAACCTTCAATGCATGATGATTAGGCATTGGTCATTCAACCAATTTCTGTGTTTACATGATTTACGTGTGGCTTTCGCTCAAAAATTATGGCTTTTTGTGAAAAACTTCGGAAAGCATCCGATTTCGTTCGTCGAAGCTCCAAATAAAATTTAAAAGGACCCGGCATTATTATAAGGTCAATCATACATGTTATCCTATAAAACATGAGTTTTATGCTCTGAATTAGGCGTGTCTACAATCGGGAGATGAAAGTTTGGGGATCAATGTGAGTGTGAGACCGAGGTGAAAGAGTTTTCCATGTTTTCTCCTTTATTCCCTCTCATCCCTTTCTTGAGGTGGCATTCTGGAATACGACAAACCTATTTTCAGAGTTGACAGCTTTGTGACAACCATAGTGGGACAAGCAATGCCTTCAACCGTGCTAGCTTGATTCATCCGTGTAACTAGTTATTTTCTGATTTGGTTCCTGCTCGAACCGGTTCATTTTTAACTTTCCCATTCTTATTTACCTCAGAAGCTTACTATTTACCTTTCCTTTTTAAGATTGTCCACATGTTGACCTGATTTTATTTCTTTTAATTTCAAAATTGGTTCCTGCGTGAACCACCCCCTTTTCTAAACTGGTTCCCTTGTGAACCAATCAACTTTTAGATTAGTCCCTGCGTGGATCACCCATTTGCACAACTTTTAAATTGGCCCCACGTGGCCTTCCTTTCCTTTTCCAACCAAGCAAACCGGTTCCCGCATGAACCACCCATTTTCTTAAAAAATCGGTTCCCGTGTGAACCACCCACCTTTCCAAAACTCGGTTCCCGCGTGAGTCATTTTATTTTGAGATTGGTCCCCACATGGATGACCCTTTTCCTTCTACATCAGATCTGTCCCCACGTGGACACATTCACAAACTGGTTCCCGTGTGAACCACCTTTTAGTTACTAGTTTCTAGTTACTTGTCTTGTTCTATGATTGCTTGTTTTTCTTGCATTTGATAGCTTAATTTCGTTTCATGTTTGCACATATTGATTGCTTCTTCACCTCTTACCCTCTATTTTTACTTTTGCATTAGCTTTTTGCATTGGGTACCAAACTTGTTCCGATCCGTAGGGCATTTGAGGTGGGAGCTCTCTCTTCCAACACACCCTCACCCTCTAAACACTCTCTTGGTGGATTCTAACAACTATTCTGGGATATTCCTTCCTAGTTGATTTAGTTTTTTCCATCAAGGCCATACAAGTCCCCATCCATAGAGTATTCCTCTCCATACGATTGGGCTAGTTGTACCATTCATCCCAAAACCCTGAAGAACCCAAGTACCTACTCGTGGTGATTGTGTGATAACCATAGGTCTTGAAGATTAGAGCAATAGGAGCTAACAATCTATCTAATCTAAGGTTTGAACACAAAAAATGTCGAGTAGTCATTCTAAAAACTTGTTTGCACAACTTGCTTGCTCACCCAAATCGAAAACAACAAAAAAAATCCCTTCTTTCAAAACAATTAAAACAAAAAAAATCTCTTTAATTTTGTGTACAACTTGTTTGCCAACAATAAAACTAAAACCAAAAATCAAATAAAACAAAATGCAACAAAATTGTTTCAATTGCATATTCCACTTGCTCTTTCAACCATCTTTTTAGAAAGTTTGATAGGATGCCCATGATGCTAAGGTCCGGAAGACGCATTGAGAAGTCGAACTACTACGAGCAAAAAGAGTACGATATGGGTTACTACGAGCTTCAACAACCCATGGTCCAACCAGAGGACCATGTCAACGCTGTCATGGAACTTGAAATTCAAGATCTCACTCACCAACTTGTTCCGTGTAGTTTAGAGCAAATTCTCAAAGATCTATCTCTCTACTTTAATTCTGAATCCTTGTCAATTGTGCAATCCATGGCAAAAGGCAAGATGCCCGCCAACCAAGGACCAGTTGAGGGTGACCAAGCCTCTTCACCTCCTAGATCGGCAGCTAGGCCACTTATCATCTCTTCTCTAGGGCAACCCTACCATGTCTTCTTGCCCACTCACGTAGTCATGGGGCGCCCATCAAATTCTATGTAGATTCTTATCTCCAAACCCCACTTTCGGGCCATTCCACCAATCATCTTACAACTCATGTTCCAACACTAGTAGCTAGGGAACCCAACCTCACTCAACCCTTCATTGATAAGCTTAACCGAATGGATGAGTGTTTTGAAGAATTAAAACACCATTTGGACTTCAAGACTGCTCCTGAAATTTTAGTCCCATCCTTTCCAATTCTACACCTTCCTCCTTCGAAAATCCCAGTCTTTCAATGCTACAACGGGACTGGTAATCCTTTCACCCATCTGAAGAATTTTTTATATGAATCTGCCTTCTGTAAAAATGACTGCAAAGCCCTCGCTTTTCTATTTCATCGATCATTGGAAGGATCCGCCCTTGAATGGTTTTACTCTCTTGATTCTTTTGAGGCATCGGACTTCGACATAGTGAAGGCAAAGTTTCTGCAGAGGTACAAAGACCGGGTGGGGCCAGCCTACTCAATCACATACTTAATTATTGAAAAGATGAAGCCAAATGAGGACTTCACCAAATTTGCTGATCGATAGAGAAAAATGGCAGAAAAGTTGGTTGACACCATTTAAGAGGGGGAACAGGTGAGGATGTTCATTGAGAATATCATGGTAGCCCTTTGCATCCTGCTAATCATGCACCGCCCAACCACCATGAGTGAGCTCTGTGATAGTGCATGTTACCTTCAAGCCCACTTTAGGGATGCTTCCATGATCAACCCATTTGACCCTAAACCCCACAACGCTAGAAAACCCTCACTTGTATGGCCTACCACCGAGGGGGTTGTAAATAACGAGAGTGTCAATGCCATGGGAACTAGGGTGGGAATCACTAGAACCAATACCAGAACCCCCCACCAAACCAACAGTACCGACCAGCTCCTCAACCAGCCCAACATCCTCAGCAACAACCTACCAACAACCGAGCATTGCCACAAAAACCCACCTATAATCGAGCACCACCACAACAACCCACCTTCAACCAAGTGCCACCAAGTGCCACCACCAGCCAACCGACCTAGGAGGGGGGACCAAAGAAAGAATACTACCCTCAGCCGCCATTCCCCCTCACTGATATTTTAAAAGCATTAATGGCTGAGCAGTAGTTGGAGTTCCCGAAGGAGAGAGAGGCATGGCAAGCAAATGTAGACGTGTCAAAGTACTGTGCCTACCATCGGTACCTAAGGCATACTATGGTTGTTTGCTTCCAATTCAAGGACTACATTCATGATCTTAATGATCAAGGGAACATTGACTTGGCACAAATGGGGGAATCTATATAGGCAATGAAAGCACGATAGAATCAACCATGGTGCCAACAACAGCAGGCTCAACAACAACCTGGCCTAGGCATAGTTCAAGACCCACTCTTGATACATGCACCTGCTCAAGCACCGGCACCAGCCCCACCAAACCAACAAATTGGCCTTGTCCACTCTGCCATCGGGGAGTCAACCAATCACTCCCAGGGTTGGTAGGTGGAGGATCAAACCACCACCATGCCCACAAGACCAGCTCCACCCACAACCCATACCATACTCTCCATACCAAGAACCACCCCATCAACCATTAACCCTCCTCGGTGCCTAATAATTATGCTGCCCCCAACAAACCAACCAGCACTTAACCCACCAACCACCACCACTCCACGACCTCTCACCATCCGATCATCAACACCAACGCCTCAACCACTGCCTAACCTATCAACCACCATAATCCAAGCTTCACAACCCTTACCTACCTCAAGCCTCTCAACACCCCATCCAGCCATACCATCACCACTCCCCCTACCACACTGGCACTGGTACTTTAGAGTGGGAGGATGTTTCAACAGGTCTTTCCCCAGGTTGGGATGCAGTCGTAGGAGCAGGCAAAAGAGGAGGTGATAGAAGAATCATTTCTTGGCACAACATATGACTTGTTGAAACATCTGGATAAAATGTTAGCACGGATTTCAATTCTAGAGCTTATAAAGAGATCAAAGACTCACCAAGAGATTATGCAGTAGTACTTGCAGCGGGTCATGGACAATGAGGATCTCCCACCCGAGAAAATCATCACTTTCTTGACCCCTAGGAGTGAGCACCCATCACTCATGTTCACACAAGAGGAATTGGCAAGTCAGAGATCAGAAAGTATGCCCTACGTGTTGCAGTGGTCATCAGAGGTGTAGAAATCAAATCATGCTTGATTGACACCAGAGCATCCATAAATGTCATACTGCCAGAAACATTGCAACTATGCGGCACCTCCAATGAAGAAACTGAGCCTTCTATCATTACGGTGATAGCCTATGACAACTCTAGGAAGCCATCACAAGGGGTGGTTAATTTGGAAGTAGGGCTCATACAGTGTATTGTCACCACCGAGTTCCATGTTCTAGAACTGGACCCCACATTTAAAGCCATATTGGGATGCCCGTATCTTGAGGTAATAGGAGCTGTTGCCTTGACCAATCAGCAATGTGTGAAGTTTCCATACAAAGGGAAGATCATCAAAGTAACCAACATCTCAATTCTGAATGACGTGAGTGATATCTCTTTTGCATTGCCACTGTCAAAATCTGTTTGGCCACTAGTTTCAACTAGAAAGCTACCTAGGGTCATGACACTAGAGACCTCACCCCTAGATACGGTTGTTCGGCGAATGATGAAGAGAATGAGATATCAACCAGGAAAAGGGTTGGGTAAGGAGCTGTAGGGGATTGTACACCCCATTGAGGTTGCACAAAGACCAAGAAGGCAAGGGCTCGGCTATGAGCAAAGTTTCATTCTGATGGTCTACCAGCCAAAACATGCCATGGGGCGTCCAAAAATTCTTCATCAAAGAGGAGACCATGATGATGGCCAGGGACGAAGAAGAACCAATCACTACAACCAAGAGGAGGAGGGCACCATAACATGAGGAATAAGTGAATGACCTAAGCTCATCTCTGGCTCGGTTGTTCACGGAAGAGGAAGAGCAAAAAGAACCGCTCAAGGGCCCACTTCTAAACATCTCGTCAAGTCAAGAAAACCTCCATCCAAAATCCCGCATGAGCCATATCCTATGGTCACATATTTTAAGATCCTAACGCTGCTTCTCTTGAATGCACTTGATGGGCTTTCTTGCCCGATTCCCACCTCTAGGCCGGTATGGCCACCCGAATTAATAACAAGGAGTAGTTGAACCATCACTGATTTTGTTGAAGGGGTTCTCAGGTTTAGCCCTCTTAGACTCAAGGTTTTCAACATCATATACATGAGACAAGAATCCTTATTTGCTGCCAAGTGCCCCATATACGGGGTGCCTAGGTGCCAGGTGCCCTAGTTATAGGGCGCTAGGTGCCCTACTACTTATAGGGCACTAGGTGCCCTATAAATAGGGCACTTGCAACCTCCGCATGAATGCTTCTTTTTGCTCCTTCCCAATGCGATTTTGGGGTCTATAGAGGGGGGCCCTCCCCTCTTCTTCCTTTCACTTGCTAGAGATCAAACAGTCCTTCTGAAGGCTTCATGGCTTCCTCCTCCCGTTCGACTCACCCAGCAGAGATGAAGAGTTTTTCCAAAGTTCCTTGTCATATTCAGAACCGAGTGGCCATGGGGGTGGTAATGTCTCTTTCAAGCATGCCTCCTTTGTTTTTGAAGTTCCTTTGTCTGATTATGTGGCTACTCTATAAGATGTTCCCTTCTTTCCGGGTGCTCGTCGTTATGGACAAATGTTATGGATGGCTCGACTGATGTCTGCCATAAACATTCATGTCTAGTCCATTCTGAGCGTCTGGGGTTTGTCTGGTATTTTGGTCCATGCTAACCACATCCTCAAATATTTTTGGAAGTTTTATCTGGCGTGTGCCCTTCTTTAAATGTGGCATCCTTACACACATACATTTGCCTTTGACTGTTTTGAGTGCAATATCCTTTTGGAAGAGGTGGAGCTTCTTCTGGGACTGTGTGCCATGCCCAATTATGGTCAGGCCATGTTTGTTCTTACTAGCTCAGTCACAGGTCTTGACTTTCTTTATGGTTTATTGACTGTGGTGGAGGCCCAATCTCTCTTGGTAGGTGGGCACATTTATATCAAGGCACTAGCAGACTGGTCCATTGGCATGATTGAAAGAGCTGGTGATAATGATGATTTGTTGTTGCCTAGAGCCAAGGGTGTAGCCACCTGCTTAGCTTCTATGCTTCTCTACCCATGTGGGGATGGGTGGCTTGACCCTACCTGTCTTTCTTGCATCCAAGGTATTTGGTAAAATGAGTGCATAGCTCCTTCTGTGCTGGGCTATCTTTATGACATCATGACTTCTGCTAGCGTTTGTAGGCCTATGTTCGGCAGCATCCTATTGTTCATGTGCTAAGCATACTGGCATTTTAAGTTTGACGTGTGCTATGGGCCAGCCACTGCCTCCTGGCTTTTTGCTCGTAGCCCTCTTCAGCCTCTCACCAGCCATCTCGCATGGATTACAAAGTAGTCAACAAGTGCCCTTCGGTGAAGACCTGCACTGAATGGCATTCTTACTTCTCTACTATGAGCTATGCCAGGTTTGTTCATCCCACTAAAGCCATCATCCGCCAAGATGTCCGTGCTTCTCCCACCGCTGGGGTGTATCTTTGCCTGATTACTAGTTCCTCTTTTGTTATTTACAACCCTTATTAGTGCTTCCTACAGTTTGACCATCCACAACTCAAAGTCCCTCATCTTTCCTAAATCCCATCTATTAAAGATAGGCAATTGGACACTATGGCTGATGATGAAGAGTGCCAGAGTATCCTTGTTGTCTGGGGAATTAGCAAGAGTTTTTCCCCGAGTGCCAATGCGGAAGAAGACGAAGTCTAGAAGAGCCGCTATGTGGTGAAGCTGAGGAAACTCCGTGGTTGACGTCTTGTAGCCTCCCTTGTATTCTTCTTCTAGTTGTGTCTAGTTGTAGGATATTTGCTTCTGTTGTGTTTAGGACTGATCAGTGTAGGACATTTCCTTCTAGTTGTGTCTAGGCCCTGCCAATGTTAGCAACATATATAATCGACAACATTTGTTGGTCAGTTGGAACATTTATATGAAGGATATAAGTTGATAATGTGTTTTCTAGAAATTTTAAAAATTTTGAAAAACAATGACCATCATGGTTTATATCCCCCCACCCCTTTTCCTTTTATTTCACCAGTAACCTTTCAAGCCTTTTCAACTTAGTGAAGTCTTTCTGACACGTGCAGCATGCTGTGGGGTTGCCAAGGTAAGTTTCTCTCAACTTTAAATTTGTAGTTTATTCTGTGTTGATCATTCGCGAAGAAGGGACTGGACCAATCCAAAGCTGTTCCAGATTGGAATGAGGAGAGAGAGGTGGAGGGGTCCCCCTAGTGCCCCCTTGATGGGGTGCTAGCAGGCGCCCATTAAGGGGATGCCTCCCCTAGGTGCCCCGTAAATGGGGCACCTGGGTGACTGTCAGGCCAATTTTTATTTTTTGCGCCCAACTTGCTTCTGATGTTCAGAAATTTTGCAGATGATGAAGAGATCCTAAATCGACCCTAGCAGAGCCTCCAGTTCGGCCGACCCTGGTCCACCAGACCCATGCTACCCTTCTCTATTGCTGTTTCTAACATGATCGTTTGTTGTGCAGAGAAAAATTAAAGGCTAAATTGATATCCAATCCAGTCTTCAGATTCCCCTTTAACAGATGGTCCGACCACCCAAAAGTTTCAGTGTCCGGTCCGTTCTTTTGAAATCTTATAATATTCGCTCCTATTTTGACATTTCGTCCTAAGTAAGAGTTCTCTCAAAGAAGAATTGACCTTTTTGCCCTCTAGGTTAACCCCTCGAATGGATAGCAGGATAGGGATGTGTCTATAAATATAAAACAGATATTTAATAATATTATATTATATTTAAATCATGATATAAAACACATATAATAATATTTTGCTCAAAACAAATCATTAAAATAAAATATATTTGATAGGGCAACACGAATAGGTTAACATTTAACATGAGAATGTGTGTATAAAACTTATTGTACCAAAATCAAAACAATTTGATAATTTAAAAAAAAACTTATATTTTTTTATCAAGAATAAGTTAATAAATCTAAAAGTATTATCAAAATTTGACCTAATAACTTTAAAACTTATTTTTTATGCTTTATGTACAATAAATTTAATAATTTAACTATTATTTATTACTGTGTTGTATTTTAGATAGTTGTTTGAAACAACATGATTGTTCAAAATAAATTGAAATACCATAAATAAAAAAGCACTCATTTTTATTCTGGTAAGTGTAAAAGGAGTTTTGTATAGATAATTTATAGTAAGTCTGGTTGCAGATTATCCTATATAATATATAATAAAGTGCTCCCACCGCACTGTACACGGTCAAAATTGAGGGGAGGAGTCAAAATCGTGGGTGTTTTCGGAATGCTAACAAAAGTTGACGGGAGGAGTTAACAGAAGACGTCAAGAAGGATCGATGGTTAACATAAATTGAAAAAATGGATCTAACGTTATACATTTGTGGTCAACGGATTAAAACTTATGTTGACTTACTTAATTGGATTGGAAGTCAATTTTCCCAAAATTAAATCTTTGATATCCTAGGAGATGGTCTTCCATGCCTACCAGGGCTTGCAGACATTCCATAAGGTGAGGTTGGATGAAATGGGCTTCTGCCCATTACTTCACTGATCAGCCATCTGGGAGGATCTCTCCTTGATCCAGGTTTTGCGCATCACCGGCTCTGCGTGCACAGTCGTGCCATCACCGGCAAGACCTACCGTGATTACTCGGCTATGGTTCGGGACTTCTTGGGCCATCCAGTTCCACAATGGCCCAACGCACTATGGGTCATGACTCACACGGATGTGGAAAACTTGCTTGGCCTGGGTAAGGCAAGTGTGGAGAAGGACGGTCTGGTGGCGGAGACCCTTCACGCACTGACAGATCACGAGAAGGATCACCTGGTTGGCTAGGAGGGCAATGTCCAGGCTGACTACAATCTCCGCCACTTTCTCCTCTTCTTCCTGACCTGGCTCTTGCTAGGCTTTAAGACGAACGGGGTGCATCTATGCTTCCTCCCTCTCCTTGCCGAACTCTCGATGGTTGGTGAGTATGCTTGGGGGGCGGCTATGCTGGCACACTTTTTTGCCACCCCAGCGATGGTGAGTGGCCCAGTTTCCATGGCTGGGTTTACTCCTTTCCTCCAGATATGTTTTGTCCTTTTGGATACTACTTCTATCTTGTTTATGTTGTCTAATCAAGTTTGTTGACAGGTATGGAGCTACTACTACTACATCCCTCTGGGGCGTGCCTTGCCAAAGGAGGCCCCTTTGTACCCTCTCATCGGTAGCTAGGTCGCCGGTCGAGCTGCCTCCTGTAGACACGCCAAATTTACCTATTTAAGAGCATAAAACTCATGTTTTATAAGGTAACATGTATGATTGATCTTAGAATGATGCCAAGTCTTTTAATGTTGATTTGGAGCTTTGCCAAATGAAATCAAACATTTTTTGAAGTTTCCACAGAAAGTCATAATTTTCGAGTGAAAGACACACATAAGTTGTGTAAACATGAAAATTAGTTGAATGACCAATGCCTAATGATCATGCATTAAAGCTTTTGGTCAGATTCATGCTCCAGACAAGTTTTGTTTCATGCCGTGTCTTTCCGATTGACCGTCGAAATCATTCTAATTAGTATCGAATCTTCCATTCACTATCCTAACTTCCGGATAAAATTTTGAAGTTTTGGTGAGTGTGATGGCTGATTTGTTACTATAGAAAGCTTCTTCGGCCTATTATCTTTCCAACACAACAAACGACATCGAATTTCGAGTTTGGGAGTGTTCGCAATGGCTTTTGGAAGAAAGATACGCAAAATCTGTCCCATGCACCTTGGTCCCTAGGCACATGTGCCCTGGATCTAGGGAACATGGCCATGCACCCTACCCTGAGGCACATGGCCATGTGCCCCCGATCAGGGGCACGAGGGAACCAATTTTTGATCCAGACTCTACCTCTAACCGGATTGGATCAAAATTTTCGATCGGATCAGACCGAATTTTTTGGGTGGATGCCATGTGCCTGCTGGTGGGGGCACATGTACCCAGGGACCACGGCACAAGAGCTTGTTTTTTTAGCTTGGATCGCGATGACCGTTCTCCTATAAAATGAGACCAATTCTGGTCATTCCAGAGGCTGGTTCACAACCTCCCAGGCATCTCAAGACATCCAAGCTCCCTTCTATATTGATTTTGTGATTTTTAAAGATAAAATTTGAGTTTTTAGAGAGAGAGAAGTCGGTTCAGGAGAGAGGAAGGTTGGTCTACAAGTGATCTGCTAGGTCTCTCTTCTTCGGCTTCTACATCAGCGTGTAGACGTCTTCTGCCCAAGCTCTCAACATCAAAGTTCTTCCTCTTCGAGTCTTCTTCTATTTTCAATCAACAGCACATGATTCCAAGGTTAGGACTGGTCGTGGCAAGTGCATAATCAAAGTCTCACCTGGCAGATCTTGGACTGCTGCTCTACTTTCTTTAACAACCCAGATTTGGCCATATCTGTTTCTATTCTTATCAGAAATTTTCTGTTCTTCTTCCTATATCTTTGTTTTTTTGATTCTCTATCCTCCTATTATTTTTTCACATTTTTTGCATTATTTTTAGTCAATTAATCCAAAAAAAAGGGGTTAGAGATAACTCGAATCCGGTCAGTTTCTTTTCAATTATGTGTTTTATGCTATTTTCTTTACATATACTCCACTTTGTTTAGTTCTAATTGTCTTTTTCATTTATTTGTTTGTCTAGTTGCACAAGAAATCAAGTACCCATGCATTGAAGACTCTTCTTCATCGGCCGGCTGAAGAAGGAGAAGCTTTGACCCTCACTCTTCCTGCTAAGGTACACACGGTCTTTTTTATTTCACAAATCGGGAACCCACGGTTCCTGTGACCGCATATGTCTTAATTTTCTTTATTCTCATCATCCTCCCACATGACTCGAACCATCTCTTTGGTGATTGAGCGATGCTAAGGGATGAAAGTTCTGGGATCAATGTGAGTGTGGGATTGAGATGAAAGTTGCTTTCCATGTTTTTTTTCCTTTCTTTCTCATCCCCTCTTAAGGTGGTGATTCAGATTCATGGACTTCCCTGAAAAGGAGAGCCCCATTGTGTTTTCAAAGTCAACAGCTTTGTGGTGACCATGGTGAGACAAGCAATGTCTGTAACCGTGGGTGCTTAGTGTTTCTTTACAACTAGTTCTAATTCTAGACCGGTTCCCACGTGAGCCTTTCCTTCTTTCAACCTTTCTTAATTTAATGCCATCTCATAATTTCTGATTTCATCCCTCTTTCATAAGATCTGAAGTACCAATTATGTTATTTAATTTCTGCCATTTTATTTCAGCCGGTTTTCGCGTGAACCCACTAATGCTTTGAAATCAGTTCCCGCGCGAACCAACTCTCTTCTACAAACCGGTTCCCACGTGAACCAACATTTATTATTAGTCATTAAAATTCTATTTTTATCTCTTTTTTGCTGCAGGTTATCACCCTCAAATTGGTCACCACATAACCCTCTTTTATTTCCAGTTGCCATTTAAATCGGTTCCCGCGTGAACCACCCTTTTTCCTTTAAAACCGGTTCTCGCATGAACCAATCTCTTTCTTTACTTCGGTTCCCACATGAACCAAAAATTTTTATTCAGATCTATCCCCACTTGTATCAGATTCATATTCACTTTTAATTGCCCTATGTCGCCCTCTTTAATCGTTTAAACCGGTTCCTACGTGAACCACCCCGTTGCTACCTAAAACTGGTTTCCGCGTGAACCACCTTCACTTTTTACCCTGGTTCCCACATGACCCAGCTTATTCTTACATCGGTCCCCACATGGACCACACCTTTTGCTTGGCTATCAGATCTGAACCCTCTTCTTTTCATCACTTTTCACTACCTCCATTTGGCTCCCGTGAAAAACAAGGTCTAGATTCTATTTTCTAGTTACTTGTCTAGTTTTTAGTTAATTGCCTTGTGTGATTGCTTGTTTATTTAAGTTTATGTTTTACTTATTACTTGCTTTATTACTTGATTGAATTCTCTTATCCTTCTCTCTACCTCCTTCTTTTACACTTTTTTTTCTTTTGAGGTGGGAGCTCACTCTCCCATTTACCTCTCCCATCCAAAACACCCTCTTGGTGGATTCTGAGCACTCTTCTGGGATATTCCTTCCTAGTTGACTTGGTTGGCTTTCATCAAGGCCTCTGTAATTTCTCATGCATGGAGTATTCCTCTTCATGATCGGGTTGGTTGTACCACTCTCCAAAACCTGAAGCATCCCAAGTTACCTATACGTGGTGAGATTGTGTGAAATCTAGGTCATTGGAGATTGGAGCTAGGATCCTAATCCATTTGTTGAGAGAACAATTCTAAAAAAATCCATAACCTATGGTTTAATCAAAATTATTTTGTAATCTTGTTTTTAAGTCTTTGCATCACTTGTTTGTCAAACAAAAATTCAAAACTCTAACATTTTTGCAAGATACTAAAAACCAAAAAAAAAGCTCTTTGTTTGTTTTGCCAACTCATTTGTTTTACCCTCTCCTTGAAGTTGAAAGGTGACAATGCAATTAAGATCTGGACAGCACATTGGAATGGCAGAACACACTGAACATCAAGAGCACGAGATGGGTCACCACCCAATTCCGTCAGACGGTCATGTTAATCTCTTATATGAGTCAGAAGTGCAAGAGGTCACTCAACCATCTGCTCCCTGTGATGTTGAACAACTCTTTAGGGAGTTGTCTTTCTATACTAACCCAGAAACTTATTCCCATATACAATTCATGGTGAAGGACAAAATTGCCTCTGATCGGCTGAAGCCAACCAAGTTGCCTCATCTCCTCATCCTATGGTTCGACCACCACTCATTCAATCATCCTTTGTTCAACCACCTATTTTTCAACAATCTGTGATTCAACCATCCTTAGTTCAACCATCTATAGTTCAACCATCTGTTGTTCAACCATCATTTGTCCAGCCACCTTATTTCAACCATGTTTCTCCCTTGGCCCACCAAGTCATGGGACAATATTCAGAGAATTTGCCAAGTCATGCTCCTCAATTTCAGAATCACGCATCTAACCACATACCCCTACCAGTAAACCAAGAACCTGCTCTCACCTAGTCAATCACGGATTAGCTCACCCAAATGAATGAATGTTATGAAGAGCTGAGATGTCACTTGGACTCCAAGTCAACTCCTGAAGTCCCTATTACTTCTTAGCCAGTTCTTCACCTGCCACCTTCTGAACTACCAGTTTATCGCCGCTACAATGGTACTGGCAATCCTTTTCTCCACCTTAAGGATTTTCTCTATGAATCCTCATTCTGGAAGAATGAACGTAGAGTTCTTGCTTTCTTGTTCCGTTGATCACTAGAAGGGTATGCATTGGAATGGTTCTACTCGCTTGACCCCTTTGAGGTAGGAGATTTTGATATTGTCAAAACCAAATTTTTACAAAGATATAAAGACCGGGTGGTACCATCATGCTCAATTATAGATTTGATTGCTGAGAAGATGAAGCCCTAAGAGGACTTCATAAAGTTTGCTGATCGCTGGAGGGGAATGGCAGAGAAACTAACAGATGTTATTTCCGAAGGGGAACAAGTGAAGATGCTTATCGGGAACACCACACCAGCTCTAAAAAATGTTTTGATCATGCACTGTCCTACCACCATGAATGAATTTTATGACAGTGCCCGATACCTGCAAGCCCACTTCAAAGATGCCACAATGATAAACCATTTGATCTCAAACCTAGGAACATCAAGAAGACCCCCTCTGCACTAGCTGGGCCTACAACTAAGGGAGTTGCCAACAATGAAGCTGTAAACATTGTGGGAAACCAGGGAGGGAACTGTTAAAACCAGTTTAGGAACCCACCAAAGAACCTTTCTTACCACCCCCCACAACAACAGGTTAGGCCACAATAATCACGACAACCACAACAACCCCCTCAAGCTGTAGTGCAACCCCAGCAACCTCATCAACCTACTTACAATAGGGCACCGCCACCACCCAATCAAGCACCACGAAGAGGAGGTCTTAGAAGAGATAATTATGGACAACTCCCTTACTCCATGACCGACATCTTCAATGTACTTATGGCAGAGAAAGAATTGGAATTACCTAAAAAAAGAGAGGTTTGGCCAACAAATGCAGATATGTCCTAATACTGTGCTTACCACCGGTACCCTAGTCACACTGTGGAAGTGTGTTTCCAATTCATAGATTACATCCACGATCTCAATGGCCAAGGTAGCATTGATTGGGCCTAGGGGGAATGCATACAAGCAATGAAGGCTAGGCAGCAGCAGCGACATCATCCATTGGCTCAACCTCAACAACAACCTAGCTTGGGGATTGTTCAGAATCCGCTCCTATTACATGCTCCAGCTCTGGCACTGGCACCAGCACATCCAAACCCAGGAATTGGTTTAGTACACTCCATTGCCTAGGAAGTTTCCAGCCGTGCTCAACGTTGGTAACTAGAAAACCACGATGCAACCATGCTAGTCAACCCAGCTAGGCCTCCTACCAGGAACCCCCTAGACAAATAATCCGTGCACCATCTACTCAACCACCACGAAGTTAAATAACCCAACCATTGGCTGCTACTTCTTCTCGCGGACTCATCATTAGGACAGCCCCTGCCATGACTACACCTCCCTCAACTATTGCTAGACACTAGCCCTTGCTCATCCGGCCACCACAATCACCACCAAACCTGAACACCCAACGTATAAACTCTATCACTCCAAAACCCCAACCTATCACACCACCCACCCTACAACTTACCACCACTCTTGTACCACGGCCTCTTCTTATTAGGCTGCCACCATCACCATCACCACTACCTCCAAATCATACCCCTCTACCCACGAACCCAATCATCTTAGATCCCCCGATTCCTTTACCCACCATACCTGCACCTACACCACCTATTCCACCACATCCCACCCCAGTTAACCTATCACTCCTACCCAACCACCAAATAGCCTTGGTGCTTCAGAGTGGGAGGATGTTCCAGCGGCTTTTCCACAAGCCGAGACTCAACTGCAGGATCCAGTGGAGGAAGAACAAGTGGAAGAACCCTTGCCGGGCATGGCGTATGATTTGTTGAAACATTTGGATAAGACACCAGCCCGTATCTCCATACTTGAGTTGAATAAAAGATCAAAAGTGCACCAGAAAATTTTACAGCAGTATTTGCAAAGGGTCATGGTTGTAGACACGCCAATTTGGCTTTATTTAGAGCTTAAACCATTATTCCATTGGCAACATCTATTTTAGACCATCAAAATCATGATGAACCACCCTTTTGGATGAGCTGAGGTGCTTATTGAAAATATGAGGATGATTTTCTAATTTCTAATCAAATCCGTGTTTGCCGAACAAGAGACTCTTGGTGGTGTGCCAGATTATGCTTTTCCCAGCATATCATCTACTTGAAAATTTTTCACAGGATTATGTGGACATACAATGAAGAAGTCCTCAACATCAATAATCTTCCCCTCTGAGTTATCTTTCTATTTCAACAAACGGCAATCAATTCTGATCTACCATTTGTCTGCAGCACCTTTTAGAAGTCAGATGCGCAGTTCTGTCCGCATGCAGCACCGTTCAAGCCCAATTGCATGCAAGCCCAGCCCATTGGGCACATATCTGACCAATTCATGACCTTACCTTCCTTTTTCCTCCTCCATATCACTTGTTATAGTATCTGGAAGCTTCATGGTCGAAATTAGCATCATCTAATGATGGCAATCCAACTTGTTGTCTTGTATATCAAGACTTGCCATTTTTAGACTAGATTTGTTTCCTCTTCAAGTGGAGGCATATTTTGAGCATGGAGAAGGTGATCCACGGTTTTAAATATCTCTCAATCATTTAGGTAGGTTTCTAGATACCTCAGGATGAAAATTAGCAACATTAATTGGAGGAAATCCAATCTAAGGTCGGATGTATCAAAACTTGCTATTTTTTGACCTGTTCTTCATCCCCTATAAAGGGAGACTCATATGAACGACCTAAGAGGGGCATCCCCATCCTCCAGCACTTCTCTCTTCGTCCTCCAGCCACCCTAGGCTCTTCCCAATCTCCACAAATCATTCTATCTTCGTCCCGGTGCCCGGAGATCATCCCAAAGTGAAGAAGAAGCCGGTCTATGCTCCAACGTGCTGCACTGCTGATCATCGGCTTCTACAGATATTTCTAGTCATTTTATGGCCTTACTTCCTTCATACTAAGTGTGGTTCATCAATATATATTTCATCTACAAAAAAAATAGATCAATTATGACATTTACTCTGCTTGTTACGGCTTCAACACCGGCGCTGCACAGACAGATCCGAAGTCTTCTCTTCTAAGTCATCATCTTCTCAGTCAATTTAAGTACATTTAATGGTGGATTTAACCTATGCATCCTTCATAGAAATTGTTACCCGGTGAGTTATCTTTTATCTCCAACAATAATCATTCAATTTTGATATCTGTGGTTCCCATAGCATGTCCTACATCGACATTGTGCTGGGAGTTTCCAGAACTTCACTGCCCAAGATCCGGCTTATTAGGTAAATTCAGATTACTTATAATAATATTCAGGCAAACTTGTCTGCATATAAAACCACCCTCGGTGAGTTATATTTATTTTGAAATAAATTTCACTTTATTCTTACATCGGTGCTGTCCTCTACGGTCTCTGCATCAGAGTCGCGCAGTTTACATTAAATCTGTCCAACCCGGTTGCCACTTTGCCTGGGTTGTGTTTTCTTTAACCATTTATATTCTTTTTTCTTCATTAAAATCATTTAGTTAATATTTAAGCATCATTTTTATTCAATCTTGCATCATTTTATACACCATAAAAAAACAAAAAAAAGGGGTTAGGGCTAACCCCGAATCCGGTGAGTTTGTTTCCAATTGTCGTTTTATGTTATTACTTTTACAAGTTACTACACTTCACTCAGTTCTAATCCTTCTTCACTTGTTTTCTTGTCTTATTGTCTTCTAGTTGCACAAATACATCAAGCTAGCATTGGTTGGACTCTCCCTCATCGGCCGGCCGAAGAGGAAGAAGGTTGAACTCACACACTCTCTCCCACGCTAAGGTACACGGTCAAAACAACTCAATCTTGTTGTTATTCTATAAAGCGGAGCCCGCGGCTCCTGGCGACCACCTTTCTTTTTATTCATGTTCTAAGCTAATTCACTCCTCACTCTCCTCCCACATGACCCGAACCATCTCCGGTGCTCGAGCGACGCCGTGAGATGAAAGTTCGGGGATGAATGTGAGTGTGGGACCGAGGTGAGGACATTTTACCGCTTTCCGAGTGTTTTCAATTCACTTCCCATTTTTCCCCAATTCCATCCATCTTTCACATTCTCTTGAGGTGCCGATCCGGAACCCGTTTCTGGAGTCGACCGCTTTTTGGCGACCACGGTGGGACAACCGATGTTTTTAACCGTGCTAGCTTGATTTGTTTGTGCAACTAGTTTCATTCTAATTCAATTCTAGTCACTAGATTGTTTGTTTTGTTGCATGATTGCTTGTCTTGTTTGCATATCGCATGCTCTATTTACTTCATTTCATTTCATGTTTTTGCATATTGATTGCTTCTTCTCCTCCTACCCTCCATTTTTCATTTTTGCATTAACTTTTGCATCGGGTACCGGACTTGCTCCAATCCGTAGGGCATTCGAGGCGGGGGCTCTCTCCCTCAACACACCCTCACCCTCCAAACACCTTCTTGGTGAATTCTTACCTCTCTTCTGGGATATTCCTTCCTAGTTGATTTGGTGGTTTCCATCAAGACCTCCGTAAGTCCCCATCCGTGGAGTATTCCTCTCCGCACGATTGGGCCGGTTGTACCACTTGGGAAGCCACGTTGGGAGGTCGGACTACTACAAGCAACAAGAGTACGGGGAAGGTCTCTACAAGCTCCAACAACAACCCGAGAGCCATGTCAATGCTGCTATGGAACCTGAAGTGCAAGGGGATGCCCATCAGTCCGCTTCATTTAGTATAGAACAGGCTCTTAAGGATCTATCTTTTCATCTTGATCCCAATACCTTGTCATTCATACAATCTATAGTGAAGGGAAAGATGCCTATTAATCATGGTGCAGCCAAAGTCAACCGAGCTGCCTCACCTCCCCAATCGGCGATTCAACCTCTTACCATAACCCCTCCCGGGCAGCCCCGCCATGTTACTTCACCTACTCACCCCATTGTGGGTCATTCTTCAGCTCGCACACCAACTCACCTCCCTCCCATCCAGGTGCCACATGCACACCCCTGGTGAATTCCTCCCCACCTGTTGCCAAGAATAAAGAAACCATCGAATTCCCCCTCTATACTATCTACATCCCCCAATCACAAATGCCAACCTACCATCGCTACAATGGCTCAGGTGATCCCTTCACCCATGTCAATGATTTCCTGAGGAAATCATCTCGATGACATAATGATAGAAAGACCCTTGCCTTTCTTTTTAGGAGATCTTTAGAGGGTGTAGCCCTAGATTGGTTTTTTTCATTGAACGAAGTAGAGATATGGGATTTCGAAATTGTCAAGGCCAAATTCTTGAAACGATATGGGCCAGGTTATTCAATAATTGGGAAAGCAAAAGAAGATGTGGAATTAATGCAATATTCTGATGAATTGAGGCCCGTACTTGAGAAGAGCATTGATGCTATGCACCAACCTAGGAGCCCTCTCCAACCTCATCCAGATCATCATCTTCAGCCGACTCCTCGACGTCGATTGATTAGGCCACCCATGCCCCAACCTCAACCGGTCATGCAACCCGTGCTAATGGCGAAACCAACTGTGCACAATCTATTTCCTCTCGTCGCTTGTGCAAATACTTCATTACCTAAACCGGCTCCCCAGCCTTTGACCTCACCAACATTTCCAAAGGACTCTCGGCCAATCATCTGGCCCTTAGCTTCTCAATCTACTTCACCAACAGCTCCTCGGCCAACAGCGCAAGCCTTGGCCCCTCAACCCACTTCACCAATGGTCCCTTGGCCAATCATTCATCCTAAGCCGATCGAGCAAACCCTGGCTTCTCAACCAATCCCACCACATAGGGATCCTCCTCAGTTGGTTGCACAACAACCAATCATTTCTTCTATTACTCTTGCCCCAACAAAGGAACCAATCACTCATACTATTCTTGCTCCTGCTGTAGTAGAAGATTCAGACACTTCGACCCTTCAAGCTCCTGCCCTTGCAGAGGAATTAATAACTCCAACCATTTGTGCTCCCGCCATGGCAGAAGAATCAGCTTCTCATCAAGATCAAAGTCATCTAGTAGGGGAGGTCGAACCAAACCCTTCTACCTTTTTGGAATCCCCTAGACTAGGCATGCCCTCTTCCATAGAACATCCTGAGGAGAAGCCTGCTATAAGGAGCTTAGATGAAGGAATCATAAACTTAGTTGATTGTCAATCCAATGATGGACTAGGCAAGGATTTGTCAGGCATTGATCAACTGTTACCATCATTGGAATTGATCAATGAAGATGGTCAGATTGAATTGACCCCTGAACTGGGAAGTAAGGAGACCGAATTGGTCCATAAAATAGGGAATGAATCCACAAGACCCCTGTACGATGTAGACCTTAGCAAGGGGATACTGGGACCTCCTCCAACTAGGAAGGTAAATTCTTTAGCATCAATCTTAGGGCCACGACCCTTACCCCATTCTTATCTTAAGCAACAATTCGGCCTATGGGCCCACGATCAATCAATTTTAGGGCCACGACCCTTTCTTTATTCTCCTCCAAATCAACGATCGGGCCCATGGGCCCAAAATTCCTCAATCTTAGGGCCACTGCCCTTTCTTTATCCTTCTTACAACCATCAATCAGGCCCATGGGTCCAAAATCTGTCAATCTTAGGGCCATGGCCCACACCTCATCCCACTCAATTGGGCCCTTATGCCCCATTTTTGGGCCCTTATGCCCCATTTTCGGGCACTTATGCGCCTTTTCTTCAATCGGGCTCTTATGCCCCTTTTCATCAAATGGGCCCATGTGCCCCTTTCCATCAGCCGGGCCCACGCGCCCCCTTTATCCAACTGGGCCCATGTGCCCCTTTTAATCAACCGAGCTCTTATGCCCCTTTTCTTCAACTGGGCCCACGTGCCCCTTTTAATCAATCGGTCTTGCATGCCCCTTTCCTTCAATTGAGCCCATATGCCCCTTTTCCTCAACTGGGCCTACGTGCCCCTTTCCTTCCATCAGGCCCACGTGCCCATAATTCTCCCCAATCGGGCCCATGTGCCCTTAATTTTTTGAAATCGGGCCCACGTGCCTGCAATTCACCTCAACCGGGCTCACATGCCCATGTTTTTTTACAACCAGGCCCATGTGCCCAAATTTCTTCTAAATCGGGCCCACGTGCCCACCTTCCATCAACCTCGGGCACACATGCCCACACTTCTTCAAGTTCGGGCCTGTATGCCCCCATTTCTTCACCATCGGGCCCACATGCCCATACTTCTTCAAAATCGGGCTCCCGTGCCCCCACTTCTTCGAATTCGGGTTTTCGCACCCATACTCTTCAATGGCGCCAGTGAGCCCATCATAAATCACAATTTTTCTCCCAACCATTTAAATCGGGTCCATGTGCCCACTCTTTTCATTGGGTCCCTCGGGCTCAACCTCCAATCGGGCCCTCATGCCCATCAACATCAACCGGCCTCTCTAGCCCACATTCAAATCTTGGGCCCACGTGCCCCCTGATTCCGACTACTCCTGGGCCTTCAAGCCCACTTTCAACTCACGGGCCCAAGAGCCTATTTTAACTCACTTTTGTTTTCAAAACATGTTTTTTTCCTTTTTGCATTCTCTTTCCTTTTCCAAATTTTATTTTCAAAAAAAAATCAAGGTAGAGAAATTTCCTGGGTGATACCACAATCTTTGCCTTCTACATCATCAATCCTAACTCCGCCATGCTAAATCAGATCCTCCACATTTTCACTTCATCCTATGACTTTGAACTTGAATCCAATGTGATATAAAGCATATCAAAAGTGGAAGCAGTTGGGCAAGGCAAGGCAAGGCAAGGCATGGCAGGTAAGGCAAGGCAAGCACAAGCAAAGCCGTCATCAACAATGAACTTCTCCTTCTCTCAGGTATTACATGAAATTGCATTCATTATCATCATGTCATCCACAAGGCAATATTTTTTTAAATGATTTTGAATTTCATATGACAATATTACTTGAGAGAAAGTTTTGATTAATGATAACTACTTTTTATCTTATCCTAATGAATTCTTTACAATGCAAGGCATGTTTTCAATTGATTCACCTCTGGAATGTAATCTACCTCAAAAAAAAATGGAGAGAACTACTAGTATGACTTAAGTCCACATGTTCTAGGTTGTTGTCTAGGAGTCGAGGGTAGATACCATTCTACACACACAACATGTCCCGATCCCAGAATCTGGATGACTTGACACCCGAGAGAAGCTAGGCAAAGCTTAGAGATGGAAGGAAAACCCTTACCCTACTCTCTTCTATTCGGTCCAAGATAAGTGAAGGGGATCAGAGGAGGAGAGTATCGAAAGCATCCGCCTCCCTAGTAGGAGGCCGTCTCAGAAGGTCCAACTTCTCAAAAAAAAAAGGTGCCAAAAGATGGGCAATGAACCCCACAGGTTTAAACAAATATGGGCCTGTCTGAATGAGTACCCAAAAATGCAGAAAATGAAAAAAGGCACCAAAAGATGGGCAAGGACCCCACAGGTCAAAGCACCTGTCCGAATGTGTGCCACAAAAATAGGTTTGTCGATAAAGAAGAAAAGACCCGAAGAGGCCGAACCCCAACGGGCAATTGGGTGTGAGTAGAGAAATCCCTCTCGACATCTCCAAAGCCTATCAAGGACTTTCCCTCAATTCTTCATTCTTACCCCCAAGGTGTGGGTGAACCAACCAAATCAAAGCTAAACTCTAGCTGATCAAAGGTTAAAGGTCAGAAAGATTCTGGGCAAGGAACCCCATTTTGCACATGGTGTCTACCAACGAAACTAGAAAAACAATCAAGTGATGAGAACTTGTGTCAATACTGATTTTTCTTTCCCCAAAAAAATATTTTCCAAAAAAAAACTACAAAAAAGTTGAATATCTTCAAAAACTCCAAAAAAAAAATATTTTCAAAAACTCAAAAAAAGAAAATAGCATTTTCAAAAGTCCCAAAAAATTGGATCTTTTCAAAAAAAGAAAACTTCTTTTTCAAATTCCAACAAAATTTTAAAAAAAAAAATCATCAACATGCTTGGTTTGAATTCCTGTCTTTACATTCATTGTATATTTGCTGCTTTATTTTTGCACCCTTAAGAAGGCTATTACCCCTTGACAAAGGTCAAGGCATACTGCAACTTGCAAGGGGGATAAGCCGCATTGTTGTTTTAATATCTTCCTTCTAAGTGTTTCAGGCACAAGAAAAACTTTACACCCCTTGACAAAGGTCAAGGCATACTGCAACTTGCAAGGGGGATAAGCCATATTGGCATTCTAATATCCTTTTTCTAGTGTTTCAGGCATGAAGAACAAATGAGGAGAACTTCACAACAAGGCGAAGCTCGCCACTTACCTCCCCAAGGATTCTTAGGAGGAGGTGCCACCATGACCTCGATCTCAACTTCGTCGAGGAGCATTTTCAAGATTTCAATAAGGCGATGCTCGCCACTTCCCTCCCCTGAGGATTCTTAGGAGAAGGTGTCACCATAACCTCGGCCTTAATTTTGCCGAGAAACCTTTTGCAGGCGATGCTCGCCACTTCCCTCCCCTGAGGATTCTCAGGAGGAGGTGTCATCATAACCTCGGCCTCAACTTTGCCGAGAAGCTTTTGCTCTGTGTCCTCATTAGGACACATGAACTCTTTTGTGAGAATGCATGTCATCACACCGCAAACTCACCGTTATCATTTCCTTTCTTAGCATATGTTAGGTGCATTACTATTTATTTTATGCATTGATGTTGAAGACCGTGAATGCAAAGAAGACCAGGCCCGAGATCCCCTTCATCAAAATCCACGACGGTCGGGTCATTCTTTGTGCTCACGGATAAGCCAAAATTGTGCAGTGAGGGACGATGGTTCCCGAATGGGTATCTTGACCTCATAGAGAATCTATATCTTCAACTAATTGTTAGACAAGTTTTGTTTTTGTTTTCTTGAGCCCATCATGCATCATATAGTATTAGTTGCATTGCATTTTTCATTATCATTGCATACATCATTTCATAATCTTCACCTTCTCACCCTCTTGTATCATAATTCTGATCATTCTGAATCCCATCATGTTTTCTAATCCCACTGTGTTTTCTAATCCCACCGTGATCTCTAGTCCCACCAACCTCTCTAATATCCCACCGTGTCTATTAATCCCACCAATCTTTCATTTCTTTTCACCACTGTGGCCATTGCAACTTCTTTGCTATTCGTCCCACCATGGCAGCCAATTCATCCCGCCAAGGACCTTCTATTTGATCAAAACTTGCACCATCATTATCTTCACGGTCTGTGCTTTAACATTTGCCTTTCGGAATTTGAGATCATTCCATTCCAAATTGAATCTTGTCTCATGGAAGACTTAAATGAATCTAAGAGCCTGAATGTGCTCGTTTGGTATTCTTTTACTTTTTCAAAACAAATCTCTTTTTAAACTTTAGCCCATCACAGTACAGGAACACCGCAAAGATCGGGTTACCGGCTGATGATGAACCTACGAACCCATGTTTCGGGGACTCCCCACCGCGTTGGGGGTTAGCTATTCTTCTCTCGTGCCAATGGCACATCTCTTACCGATCGAACATAGGAAGACTTGATGAAACATGGCAGTTAACCAGGAGACTTGTAGAGATTCTCTTTGCCGAATTTGGTCGTTGAGCGTGTCTATATCTACACCTTGATGCCACCTTTTCAGTCCATCGCTATTTCACTCCGCTGCATTCCATTACAACTCATTTTGCTTCGCTATATTCCTCTACATTTCACTCCGCTACGCTACATGCCATTCCCTTGCAAAGCCGACATCAAGGCGAGGCAAGCTGTAGACACGCCAATTTGGCCTTATTTAGAGCTTAAACCATTATTCCATTAGCAACATCTATTTTAGACCATCAAAATAATGATGAACCACCCTTTTGGATGAGCTGAGGTTCTTATTGAAAATATGAGGATGATTTTCTAATTTTTAATCAAATCCGTGTTTGCCGAACAAGAGACTCTTGGTGGTGTGCCAGATTATGCTTTTCCCAGCATATCATCTACTTGAAAATTTTTCACAGGATTATGTGGACATACAATGAAGAAGTCCTCAACATAAATAATCTTCCCCTCTGATTTATCTTTCTATTTCAACAAACGGCATTCAATTCCGATCTACCATTTGTCTGCAGCACCTTTTAGAAGTCAGATGCGCAGTTCTGTCCGCAAGCAGCACCGTTCAAGCCCAATTGCATGCAAGCCCAGCCCATTGGGCACATATCTGACCAATTCACGACCTTACCTTCCTTTTTCCTCCTCCATATCACTTGTTATAGTATCTGGAAGCTTCATGGTCCAAATTAGCATCATCTAATGATGGCAATCCAACTTGTTGTCTTGTATGTCAAGACTTGCCATTTTTAGACTAGATTTGTTTCCTCTTCAAGTGGAGGCATATTTTGAGCATGGAGAAGGTGATCCACGGTTTTAAATATCTCTAAATCATTTAGGTAAGTTTCTAGATACCTCAGGATGAAAATTAGCAACATTAATTGGAGGAAATCCAACCTAAGGTCGGATGTATCAAAACTTGCTATTTTTTGACCTGTTCTTCATCCCCTATAAAGGGAGACTCATATGAACGACCTAAGAGGGGCATCCCCATCCTACAGCACTTCTCTCTTCGTCCTCCAGCCACCCTAGGCTCTTCCCAATCTCCACAAATCATTCTATCTTCGTCCCGGTGCCCGGAGATCATCCCAAAGTGAAGAAGAAGCCGGTCTATGCTACAACGTGCTGCACTGCTGATCATCGGCTTCTACAGATATTTATAGTCATTTTATGGCCTGACTTCCTTCATACTAAGTGTGGTTCATCAATATATCTTTCATCTAAAACAAACATAGATCAATTATGACATTTACTCTGCTTGTTACGGCTTCAACACCGGCGCTGCACAGACAGATCCGAAGTCTTCTCTTCTAAGTCATCATCTTCTCAGTCAATTTCAGTACATTTAATGGTGGATTTAACCTATGCATACTTCATAGAAATTGTTACCCGGTGAGTTATCTTTTATCTACAACAAGAATCATTCAATTTTTATATCTTTGGTGCCCATAGCATGTCCTACATCGACATTGTTCTGGGAGTTTCCAGAACTTCACTGCCCAAGATCCGGCTTATCAGGTAAATTCAGATTACTTATAATAATATTCAGCAAACTTGTCTTCATATAAAACCACCCTCGGTGAGTTATCTTTATTTTGAAATAAATTTCACTTTATTCTTACATCGGTGGTGTCCTCTACGGTCTCTGCATCAGAGTCGCGCAGTTTACATTAAATCTGTCCAACCCGGTTGCCACTTTGCCTGGGTTGTGTTTTCTTTAACCATTTATATTCTTTTTTCTTCATTCAAATCATTTAGTTCATATTTAAGCATCATTTTTATTCAATCTTGAATCATTTCATACATCATAAAAAAACAAAAAAAAGCGGTTAGGGCTAACCCCGAATCCGGTGAGTTTGTTTCCAATTGTCGTTTTATGTTATTACTTTTACAAGTTACTACACTTCACTCAGTTCTAATCCTTCTTCACTTGTTTTCTTGTCTTATTGTCTTCTAGTTGCAAAAATAAATCAAGATAGCATTGGTTGGACTCTCCCTCATCGGCCGGCCGAAGAGGAAGAAGGTTGAACTCACACACTCTCTCCCACGCTAAGGTACACGGTCAAAACAACTCAATCTTGTTGTTATTCTATAAAGCGGAGCCCGCGGCTCCTGGCGACCACCTTTCTTTTTATTCATGTTCTAAGCTAATTCACTCCTCACTCTCCTCCCACATGACCCGAACCATCTTCGGTGCTCGAGCGACGCCGTGAGATGAAAGTTCGGGGATCAATTTGAGTGTGGGACCGAGGTGAGGACATTTTACCGCTTTCCGAGTGTTTTCAATTCACTTCCCTTTTTTCCCCAATTCCATCCATCTTTCACATTCTCTTGAGGTGCCGATCCGGAACCCGTTTTTGGAGTCGACAATGGTGAATGAAGATCTCCCACCTAAGAAGATCACTACAATGTTAGCCCCCAGAAGTGAGCACTCAACAATCACTTTCTCTCAGGAGGAATTAACAGATCCAGAGGTCAGGAGAGACGCTTTACATGTGGCTATTATCATCTGTAATATTGAAGTAAAATAATGTCTGGTTGACACTAGAGCTTCTATCAACCTTATTCCGCCAAAACCTTTGCAGTTGTGCGGCATTTCTGAAGAAGAAATCAAGCCATCCAATGCCATGGTGGCAGCCTATGACAACTTCAAGAAGTCTGCATGTGGGGTGGCCACTCTAGAGGTCAAACATGGACCATGTACATTCACAACTGATTTTCATGTTCTGGAACTGGATCCAACTTTTCGGGCTATACTTGGGAGGCCTAGTTGGAAGCAATAGGAGCTGTGGCTACAACAAACTATCAGTGCATAAAATTTCTCTTTAAAGGACAAGTTGTCAAAGTAACCAGCATGCCCATAAGGGACGAGCTAAATGATGCTTTTTCACCCTTAGGATTGGCGATGCAACCCTAGATCTCAGGGGGAGAGTTGCCAAAAGTTAGATACATGACCGCCTCTCTACCAGACAGTGGGATGGTGCATGATGATGAAATTGGGCTATCAGCCTAGAAAAGGTTTGGGCAAGGATCTTCAAGGGATCACCCATCCGATTGAAACTGTGAAAAGGACACATAGGTAGGGGATGGGATATGAAGAGGATTCTATCCCAAGGAGGGTCTTCCAGTCAGGGTATGCCATAGGACTCCACACATTCTTTATCAAAGGGGAGACCATGATGATGGCTGAAGATGACAAGGGTTCCATTATAGCTGTCAAGAGAAGGAAGGCTCCAGATGAAGAAGAAGACTTGGAAGATCTGTGCGTATCTTTGACTTGTTTGTTCTCAAGTGGGGAGGAGCACTAAGAACCACTCATAGGTAGACCAATCTTGGATCATCCTGACGAGCAAGCTATCAATCAAGTCAAAACCATCCCACGAGGCCCAAATACAACAATCCCATGTTCAAACCTCGTGCCATTGTTTTTGGATCTTTTGGATGGGCTTCCAAGCCCACTCTCTTCCACCAAATTGACAACTCACTTTGGGCTCATGTGCCCTCTTCAGCCTTCTATTCTCACTGGGCCTGCTTGCCCATCTACTTCCCTCATCAGTTCCAGGACTGAGGACTCTTTCTAAAATGGGCTCACATGCCCACCATTTTCAGAACTGGGCCCACGTACCCATTCACTTTTTTCATCATTTTGATAGAAATGTATGCCCTATAAACTAATCATATATGATATGAATCGACATTTCTAGAAATATCTCATTCAATTAAAAAAGAAAATATTTATTATAAGCTCTTATTAGATGCGAATATCATAATGAAGTCCTTGATCAAATACAATGATGATTAAATTATGATGAGATCATGATAATGAGATTGATTTAAATGTTCCTAGTCATACGATACTTGAGACATGACATCAAGGATCCAGATAGGCTAATGTATGTGATGTCTTCTCTTGTGATGAGGATGACCAATTTTATTGGTCATTAGTGTGGAGACACTGAGATACACATACAGGTGTTCATTAATTGAATGAGTTCATTGAACTGACCGAATTAGAAACCCTGAATGGTATCTTATCGAACTGTCTATCAGGATTTTCTATCATCACGGTTGCATGGTTGGACCTTTGACCTGAGTCACCAAAGATGTCTTGTTGGGTGGAACTTGTGCTTTGACCATTGTCTTATGAATCACCGTATAGATAGTCCAGTCTAGCGATGGATCGGGCACAAGAAAAACCCGATGGAGACAATTAAGTGGACAACAAGGGATCGTTCACTCTTGGTAAGTGAGAGTGAATGTCCTATGGGATAGTACTCTAAATCCCTGTCCAGTAGATAGGATAGTTGGAAAAGGAGTTTTCCAATTGATCCAATTCCAAGTACAGGATCCTATAGAGTCAGTACACTAAGGAGTTGACAGTCGATGCCGTACTCCTTTCTGATCAGGACATTGGATAGATGAGAATTTATATCCATGCGGTAACTGATGATGGAAAGGCTCAATGGAGATGAGATTATCCCCATAGCCATTTGAGATCATGGGATGTGGCTTGTACCCTTCGTGATCGGTAGGCCGATTAATCTGTTATCGGATAACGAATTTCATTAAATTAAATAGAATTATTCCATTTTATTTAGGCCTCAACCAAATAGGATATTGGGCCTAGTGGGTCACAGACAAAATGACTTATCCACAAGTACAGTGACATGGGCATAATTTATGGAGATTTTGGGTTTTATGAAAATTTCCATAATTCTCTATAAATACTAATGGTTTCAGCCAAACCCCATCAAGCCAAGGGTGAAAACCATGTCCCTAGCCTTCTCCCTACCTCTTCCTCTTTCTAGAAGGTGTCCATGGTCGATGGAGCTCTGTTCGGGAAGAGTTCTCGAGGCCGGTACAAAGGGAGAACCTGTTGTGGATGAAGTTCGTGTTGATACTGCTAGAGATCGGACACTTGAATGGTTTTAAAAGCTTGAGAAGCTCATCTTATTTCTCTCCATGGGATTATATGAATCCCTATCAATTATATTCCAACATGATTTGATCGGTTTTCGGTTTTCGTCATTTAGTTCCGATTGAGATAGATTCTAAAAGAACCCATAGGAATCGTCACTTTCACTGCACCAAATTTTTATGAATGATTCCTTACAGTGGTATCAGAGCTAGGTTCATGTCTCATTGGAAACCGACATCGAATCGACATTATTTCATGTTATTTATGTGTTCCTGAATCTGTGCAGATGTCTATTTTGACGAGGCCACCATTATCTGTCTATGACTCAGATAATAGATTGGTTGGCTTCTATAGAATCTCGTGATATAGAGGTTTCCAATGTAGCAAACCATTTAAAGTTTCAATGTCTGTAGAGTTCGGGAGAAGCTTTAAAATTTGGTGTTTTTGTCATGCCCGAACAGTCACCTAGATTTGGGGATTTTGTGAAATCTCCGTCCACAGATGAAATTGAGGCTTGGAAAAGGTTTAGGAATGGTTAATATGATTACCTAACCTTTTCTTTTGATCTCCAGCTTTGAACGGCGGAGGTGAAAGAAGAGAATTTGAAAATATTTCGGCGTTCCAGGGTTCTGCGAAGTCTAACGGTGCCGGCCTGTTTCTTCTTGATTTCCCGTTGCTATAGGATTCTAACGCATTTTTTTGAATTTTTCTTACCACGGGATATGGAGATATGTCCGAGTTAAGGGGAGACATAATTCCCCGATAAACAGTGCCGGCGTTTGTAGCAGATGGCGCAGCGGAAGGTGCACAGGCGGCGCACGGTGGCACAACGCTCCAGCACCAGTGGCACAATGGCGGTGCACGCCGAACAGGTGCAGTGTGCCGCCATACGCGGCGCAATGCGTCAACTTTTTTTCTAATGATTTTAAAGTGTTTAAAATCATAGAAGAATCCAAAAAATTGCCAGAAAAATCCAAATTTTTTTTAAAAAAATATATAATATTATTTAACATGTTTTAAAGTGTTTAATGATATGCTAAATGATGTTAAGTTCTATTTACATATATTCACTCATGGTTAAACTCTAAAATTATTTTAAAGGTTTGACTTATATATAATTAGTGTCTTGATTAATTATGTAAAATGAGATTTTATAGAATAAAAATTAGGACATTAATTTCAGACTTTGCACAGTATTGTGAATGCATAAATGTTCTAAATAGTTTAGATGTGTATGTTCATTTCATATAAATTGTTTATATGTTGTTGTCATGTTATTTTCATGCTATTTATTTTATGAAAATTCAACATGCATGAAATTGAAAATTTCAAAAATAAAGTATATAATTTTATGTTGATATATATGATATATTCATATGATTATCATGTATGCACTCTATGTTCATGTGATGAATGTTAGTGTGTATGGAGGTGATCATGGACTTAATTATGCTTGGCTTGTAATTACTTTTAATTGTGTTGGTTATGTTATTAAATGCGGCCTGTGTGTGCCTCCTCTTGTGTGCCTCCTCTCTCTCTCTATACAATCTGATTGTACATTCAACCTCCCTCTATTAATGTACTCCCCTTGGTTAAAACCAGGGTTTCTTATAAAGTTATGTACATTTATGGGTCTGCGTACCTTAAGCCGCTTATAAGAGTTAGAAGCCGGTTCGTGGAAGGTTGGAGAGCGGGACCACTTGGAGAAGTACCCTTTTGAAGTGGGAGCATATCAACTCAAGCATCTAAAGTAAGGATTTGCACTTATAGGGGTGCTAGGTCCATGATCACCTATTTTTATGCATATTTGATATGTGGTTGTGTGCTATCTTTTATACCTTAGATATATTATATTCCAAAGGTATTATATATACTTAGCACATATTATTGATGAGACTAAAATAAAATCTTTCCTTGTTTTGATTAGGTTGATAAATATGTGGCATTAAGAATGACTCACGTAGCCTTCTTGATGAGTCAATCTTAGATTGGATGGGTTTGTTGTGTTTCGCACAAGTCTCATTCAGCAAGGGATTGGTGATCATGGCTAAGGCATTTGCCAAACGTTGGGGTGGACCATTGCATGGCCTTGTTGTGTTTCCCACAAGGGCTATGTTAAGAATTCATCCTCATAACGTAACAAGCGGATTTGACCTAACTAGAGTATATAGCTTGTTGTGTTTCCCACAAGGTTATAACTCTAGAGGCTAAATGACTAAGAATTTCAAGTGTTTCAATTGATAAAAGTTACCTACCTATTAAGTATGGGATGACTTGTTGTGTTTCCCACAAGGTTATTGTAGACACGCCAAATTTGCCTAATTCAAAGCATAAAGCTCATGTTTTATAGAGTAACATGTGTTATTGACCTTATAATGATGCCGGGTCTTTTAAAGTTCATTTGGAGCTTCGCCGAATGAAATCGGATGTTTTTCGAAGTTTTCCGCATAAAGCCATAATTTTTGAGCGAAAGCCACACATAAATTGTGTAAACACAGAAATTAGCTGAATGACCAATGCCTAATGATCATGCATTGAAGGATATGGTCAGATTCACACTTTGGACAAGTTTGTTGCATTCCGTGCCTTTCCGGTTGGCCGTCGGTGTCATTTCGGCCAGTATCGAATCTTCTATTCACTTGCCTAACTTTGGGATAAATTTTTGAAGTTTTGGGGGGTGTGATGGCTGATACAAAGCTATAGAGACTTCTTCGGCCTTTTATCTTTCCAACTCAACAAACGGCATCGAATTACGAGTTTGGGAGTGTTCACAATGGCTTCCGGAAGAAGGATGCGCAAAACAGTCCCATGCGCCCATGTCCCTAGTCACATGGGCCCAGGACCCAGGGCACGTGGCCACGCACCCTAACCCTGAGGCATGTGGCCTTGTGCCCCCGATTAAGGGCACAAGGGAATCAGTTTTTCACCGGGACTCTACCTCTGAACGGATCGGAACGATTTTTTCGACCGTATTAGACCGAAATTTGAGGAAGGATGAGATGCGCCCCTGTTTTTTAGCCCGGATCGCAACGGTCATTCTCCTATAAACTGAGGCTGATTCCAGTCATTCTAGAGGCGTGTGCACGACCCCCTAAGCATCTCAAGATGTCTGAGATCCCTCCTAAATCAATTTTGTGATTTTTAGAGAGAGAATTTCGAGTTTTTAGAGAGAGAAGTCAGTTGAAGAGAGAGGAAGGCTAGTCAGCAGGTGATTTGCCAGGTCTTTTTTCTTCGGCTTCTACAGAAGTGCGTTTTCATCTTCTGCCCAAGCTCTCTTCATCAAAGTTCTTCCTCCTCAAGTCTTCTTCTTTTTTCAATTTACGGAACTTGATTCCAAGGTCGGTGATGGTCGTGAAGAGCACTGAAGCAAAGTCGCGCTGGCAGATCCTAGACTGCTGCTCGGCTTTTTTGACAACTTAGATTTGGCTATATCTCTCTCTATTCCTATCAGAATATTTCTGTTCTTCTTCCTATCTCTTTGTTTAGTGATTCTACATCCTCCTATTATTTTTTCACATTTTTTGCATTATTTTTATTTTTTTAATCCGAAAACTAATATGGGGTGTTAGAGAGAACTCGAATCTAGTCAGTTTCTAGTTAATTGTGTGTTTCATGTCATTTTCCTTACACATACTCCACTTTGTTTAGTTCTAATTGTTTTTTCATTTGTTTGTTTGTCTGTTTGCATAGGAAACCAAGCATCCATGTGTTGAGGACTCTTCTTCATTGGCTGGCCGAAGAAGGAGAAGCTTTGACTCACACTCTTCACGCTAAGGTACACACGGTCATTTTCATTGCATAAATCAGAACCCGCGGTTCCCGGAAATCACATGTCTTAATTTGCTTCTTCTCATTCTCCTCCCACATGACTCAAACCGTATCTTTGGTGATCGAGTGACCCCAAGGGATGAAAACTCTGGGATCAATGTAAGTGTGGGACCGAGGTGAGAGTTGCTTTCTGTGTTTTTCTTTCTTTCTTTCTCATCCCCTCTAGAGGTGACGATCTGGATTCACGGGCTTCCCTGAAAAGGAGAAGGCCCGTTGAATTTTTGGAGTCGACAGCTTTGTGGCGACCATGGTGGGACAAGCATTGTCTTCAACCGTGGGTTCTTAGTGTTTTGTTTGCAACTAGTTCTAGTTCTAAACCGATTCCCACGTGAGCCTTTCCTTCTTTCCACCTCTCTTAAACTTCATGCCATCTCAAAAATTCTGAATTCACCCATCGTTCACCAGATCTGAAGTGCCAAGTACCTCATTTAATTTCTATCATTCTATTTCAATCGGTTCCCCCGTGAACCAACTTTTGCTTTAAAACCGATTCCTGCGTGAACCAACTCTCTTCTACAAACCGGTTCCCACATAAACCAACATTTATTTTCAGTCATTCAAATCATATTCTTCATCTTTTCTACAGGTTATCACTATCAAATTGGTCACCGCGTGACCCTCTTTTATTTTCAGTTGTCATTTAAACTGGTTCCCGCATGAACCACCCTTTTCTTTTTAAACCGGTTCCCGCGTGAACCAATCTCTTTCTTTACATCGGTTCCCACGTGAACCAAACCACTTTCCTTCAGATCAGTCCCCACTTGGATCAGATCCTTAATTACCTTTAATTAGCTCCACGTGCCCTTTTTAATCATTCAAATTGGTTCCCGCGTGAACCACCCCTTGGCTACCCAAAACCTGTTCCCGTGTGAACCACCCCTTCGCTACCCAAAACCGGTTCTTGTGTGAACCACCTTTACCTTTTACCACAATTCCCACATGAACCAGCTTATTCTTACGTCAGTCCCCACATTGACCACCCTTTTTGCTTGACTATCAGATCTGAACCCTCTTCTTTTCATCACTTTTCACTATCTCCCTTTGGCTCACATAAGAAACAAGGTCTAGATTCTAGTTTCTAATTGCTTGTCTAGTTTCTAGTTACTTTCCTTGTGTCATTGCTTGTTTATTTATGTTTATTTTTTGCTAATTACTTGCTTCATTACTTGATTGCATTCTCTGCTCCTTCTCTCTACCTCCTTCTTTTACACTTTTTTACTTTTGAGGAGAGAGCTCACTCTCCCATTTACCCCTCCCATCCAAAACACCCTCTTGGTGGATTCTGACCTCTCTTCTGGGATATTCCTTCCTAGATGACTTGGTTGGCTTTCATCAAGGCCTCCGTAATTCCTCATATGTGGAGTATTCCTCTTCACAATCGGGTTGGTTGTACCACTCCCCAAAACCTAAAGCATCCTATGTTACCTACGCTTGGTGAGATTGTGTGAAACCTAGGTCATTGGAGATTGGAATTAGGATCCTAACCCATTTTTTGAGAGAACAATACTTAAAAAATTCATAAACCTAAGGTTTAATCAAAAAATCATTGCGTAATCTTGTTTTCAAGTCTTTGCATCACTTGTTTGTCAAATAAAAATTCAAACCTCTAACATTTTTGCAAGATACTAAAAACCAGAAAAGAGTTCTTTGTTTGCTTTGCCAACTTGTTTGTTTTACCTTCTTGTTGAAGTTGAAATATGACAATGCAATTAAGGTCTGGAAGGCACGTTGGAATGGCGGAACACGCTGAACATCGAGAGCACGAGATCAATCGAATCCGTCAGACGGTCATGTTAATCCATTGTTTGAGTCAGAAGCGCAAGAGGTCCCTCAACCATCTGCTCCTCGTGATGTTGAACAACTCCTTACGGAGTTGTCTCTCTATACTGACCCAGAAACCTACGCCCGCATACAATCCATGGTGAAGGGCAAAATTGCCTCTGATCAAGCTGAAGCCAACCAAGTTGCCTCATCTCCTTGTCCTATGCTTCGACCACCAGTCATTCAATCACCTACTGTTCAGCAATCTGTGATCCAACCATCACTGGCACAACCATCACTAGCACAACCATCTGTTGTTTAACCATCTATATAGTTCAACCATCTGTGATTCAACCATCATTTGTCCAGCCACCCTATTTCAACCATGTTGCTCCCTTGGCCCAACAAGTCATGGCACAATCTTCAGTGAATTTGCCAAGTCATGCTTCTCGATTCCAGAATCATGCCTCTAACCACATACCCCCACCAATAAACCAAGAACCTACTCTCACCCAGGCAGTCATGGATCAACTCACCCAGATGAATGAACGTTATGAAGAGCTGAGATGTCACCTGGACTCCAAGTCAATTCCTGAGGTTTCTATTCCTTCTTTGCCAGTTCTCCACCTGCCACTTTCTGAGCTACCATTTTTTCGCCGCTACAATGGTACTGGCAATCCTTTTCTCCACCTAAAGGATTTTCTCTACGAGTCCTCATTTTGGAAAAATGATCATAGGGTTCTCGCTTTCTTTTACCGTCGATCACTAGAAGGGTCTTCATTGGAATGGTTCTACTCACTCGACCCCTTTGAGGTAGGAGACTTTGATATTGTCAAGACAAAATTTTTGCAAAGATATAGAGACCGGGTGGCACCTGTAAGGAATCAATACATGACAGCGGAAAAATTTTGATTTCATAAAACCATGATCTTTGCCTTGATCGATGCCGAACGAATAAAATCGGGAACCGAATATGAAGTAGAACAAGAGTACCTTATGGGATTTCTAAAATCCCTCACTATGGATGAAGAGAGGATATTCCTCCTTGCTGAAAACCGTTCAAGTGTCCGATCTCTAGCGGTATCCACACGATCTGCTTCAGTAGACAAGTTCTCCCTTCCTTCGGGCCTCCAAAAACCTTCCAGATCCAAGCTTGACCATGGGAGATCACCTTCTAGAGGAGAGAGGAGGAAAAGAGGATTCTTGGGACGTGCTCCAGCCCTATGGCTTGTTAGGGTTTGGCTTCATAAGCCATTTATATATAGAAGATGGAATTTTACACAAAAACCCAAAACTTCTATAAAATTGCATCCATGCCCTCATCATATTGATCAGATCTATTGTGTGTGACCCACTAGGCCCAATAGTCAATTTGGTTGAAGCCTTAATTAATTTAAAAGAACAATTCTTTTAAATTAAATCAAAATCATTATCCGATAACAGTTTTTACGGCATTCTGATCATAAAGGGTACAAGCCACATCCTATGATCCCAAATGACTTTGAAGAGTTAAATAACATCCATTGAGCCTTTCCATCATCAATTACCACATGGATTTAAATCCTCATTCATTCAATGTCCCGGTTGGTCAGGGGTTCGGCACTGACTGTCAACCCCTAAGTATCCCAACTCTATGAAATCTTGTACTCAGGAATGGATCAATTGGAAAACTCCTATTATAATTATCCTATCTACCTTGGCCAAGGATTTAGAGTACTATCCATAGGACATTCTCTCTCTCCTACCGAGAGTGAACGATCCCCTATTGTCTGCTCAATTGCCTCCACCAGGTTTCCCATATACCCAATCCATTAACTATATAGGATCACAATACTAAGTGATCCATCAATCAATAGTCAAAGTACATAGTACACCTGGTAAGACATCTTTGGCGACTCAGGTCAAAGATCCAACCGTGCTATTGAGATGTAAGAATAACTTGATAGACAGTTCGGTAAGATACCGATCAAGTTTTCCTAAATTGGTCAGTTCAGTGAACTCATTTCACTAATGAGCACCTGTGTGTGTATCTCAATGTCCCCACACTGATGACCAATGAGATCGGTCATTCTCATCATATGAGAAGACATCACACACACTAGTCTCTCCGGATTCTTGATGTCCCATCTCAAGGATCCTATGACTAGAAACATTTAGATCACATACCTCTAGATGATCGATCTCATTATCATGATCTCATCATGATTCAATCATCATTGCATGTGATCAAGGACTTCATTACGATATACGCTTCTAATAAAAGCTAGTAACGAAGTTTTGCCTATTTAATTGAATGAGATATTCCTAGAAATGTCGAATCATATCATATATGATTGTCTTGTAGGGCATACATTTCTATCAAACTCCCACTTGCACTAAAGCCAATCACCCATCTGGCTGATCTCTATCAGCTCAAGGTGAAGCTCAAACACTCTTTGAGTAGCTACTTCAGTTAGTGGATTTGTAATGTTATTAGCGAAAGATACTCTATCTTTAATTATATCTCTATTAACTGCATTCTCTCTGATTCTATGGTATTGCCATAGAAGTTTGAAACTTTTAATGAGACTTTGGCTCTACCCCATTGTTTTCCCAAAACAATGATACACTTTCAGAGAAGGTTGGGACAATCCCATAAGCCAGATGAACATCTTCATCTAGTCAGCTTCTCAAGCAATATACAGTCATTATTCAATCTACTTTAGATTAGTTGTAGAATTAGCGGTGTTCTCTTGCATGGAAGTCTTCCAGCTCACTGCACCACCATTATATTGACTTATTATCAGACTTATCTCGTTAGAGGCTTGTGTAAACTACAAGACTTCAAGTCTTATCCTCCATGCATTGGAGATATATCCTTAGTGCTTCTCAAGTACTCAAGCACACTTCTCTAAATTATCCTGTGACTCTCACATGGATTTACTTGATGAATGCTCATAACACTTAGAGCATCAATGAAGTCATGTGCGTAGCATCACAAATATGATAGGTCCTATTGCAAAAGCATAAGGGCTATACTAATGTGATCACTTTATCTTTCAAGAAGTCTACAAAGACATCTCTTTAAATATATCAACTCCACACTACATAGGTAAGAAACCTATCTTGGAGTTTACCATGTCAAACTCTTTGACTATGGTAACTACACACATGAATTGGGTAAGGCCAAGAAACCTTTTAAATCTATCTCCATAGATCTTAAAACCCATATTAAGTTTGGAGGATTAATTGATAACTAAGCTCACTTATGATAACATACTTATTTTATTCTTAATGAGTAGTATGTCATACATATATCATGTTAAGAAGATAATAGCACTCCCACTTATCTTATATGAAAATACAAGGCATATCTTCATTCTCAATGAAGTCATAAGATTTAATCTCATTAAACCTTATCTACCATCTATGAGAAGTTTTTACGTTAGTCCATAAATGGACCTTATGTACACACTTTTGGATGTTTTGGAACTTGATTCCCAAAGGTTGTATCATATACACATGTTTCTCAAAATAACATATAGAGAAACACTATCTTAACTTCCATTTGACATATCCTATAGTCATAGTGTGTAACAATCAAAATCCGAATGAATTAATTCCACAGCATAGGTAAAAGGTTTTATCATAGTCAACTATTTGACTTAAATGAAATCCCTTTTAACTATCCTTACTTTGAAGGTCTCTACCTTCTAATATACTTCAATCTATTCTTTAGTGCTCCATTTATACCCTATAGATACTAAATATTTTAGGTGGATCTATTAAGTTCTGAACTTGAATAGAATAGATAGAGTTTATAACGGATTTTATTGTTTTTTCCCAAGTTGAATCAATATCTCATATTGCTTAAATATAGATCTTAGGATCATTATCCTTTTATCTTATGTCTCATTTCTTCCATCAAAGATATGTCTCACATATCTCTTAAGTTGATTGAACACAAGAAAAGATCTATGATTTGTCCTTGTGTAAATATAAGCTAGTACCTTAATAAAAGTATCCATGGATTGTGGGACTGGAACACCTTCCATTTATACCTGTAGACACGCCAATTTGGCCTTATTTAGAGCTTAAACCATTATTCTATTGGCAACATCTCTTTTAGACCATCAAAATCATGATGAACCACCTTTTTAGATGAGCCGAGGTGCGTATTGAAAATATGAGGATGATTTGCTAATTTCTAATCAAATTCATGTTTGCCGAACAAGTGACTCTTGGTGGTGTGCCAGATTATGCTTTTCCCAGCATATCCTCTATTTGGAATTTTTTCACAGGATTATATGGACATCTAATGAAAAAGTATTCAACATGAATAATCTTATACTCTGAGCTATATTTCCATTTCAACAAACGGCATTCAATTCTCATCTCCCATTTGTCCACAGCGCCCTTTGGAAGTCAGATGCACAGTTCTATCCGCACGCAGCACTGATCAAGCCGAATTGAATGCAAGCCCAGCCCATTTAACACATATCTGAACAATTCACGACCTTACCTTCCTTTTTACTCTTCCATATCACTTGTTATAGTATCTGGAAGCTTCATGGTCGAAATTAGCATCATCAAATGATGGCAATCCAACTTGTTGTCTTATACATCAAAACTTGCCATTTTTAGACTAGAGTTGTTTCCTCTTCAAGTGGAGACATATTTTGAACATGGGGAAGGTGATCAATGGTTTCCAATCTCTCTAAATCATTTGGGTAAGTTTATAGATGCCTCAGTATAAAAATTAGCAACATTAAATGGAGGAAATCCAACCTATGGTCGGATGTATCAAAACTTGCTATTTTTTTAACCTGTTTTCATCCCCTATAAAAGGAGACTCATATGAAGGACCTAAGAGGGGCATCCCCATCCTCCAGCACTCCTATCCTCGTCCTCCATCCACCCTAGGCTCATCCCAACCTTCCCAAATCGTTCTATCTTTGTCCCGGTGCTAGGATATCATCCCAAAGTGAAGAAGAAGCCGGTCTATGCTCCGACGTGCTACACTGCTGATCATTGGCTTCTACATATATTTATAGACATTTTACAGCCTTACTTCCTTTAGAAAAAGTGTGATTAATCAAGATATATTTCATCTAAAACAAACAAATATCAATTCTGACATTCCCTCGGCTTGTTACGGCTTCAACACCGGTGCTGCACAGACAGATCTGAAGTCTTCTCTTTTAAGTCATCTTTTCTCAGTCAATTTCGGTACACCTAATGGTAGATTCAGCCTATATATCCTTCATGGAGACTGTTTCCAGGTGAGTCCTCTTTTATTTACAATAAGAATCGTTTAATTCAGATATCTATAGTGCCCATAGCATGTCCTACATCGACATTGTGCTGGGAGTTTCCAGAACTTCACTGTCCAAGACGGCTTATCAGGTAAAATCAGATTACTTATCACAAGATTCAAGAAAACTTGTCTTCATATAAAACCACCCTCGGTGAGTTCTCTTTATTTTTAAGCAAACATCACTTTATTCTAACATTGGTGCTGTTCGTTACGGTCTTTTCATCAGAGCCGCACAGTTTACGTTGAATCTGTCTAACCCAGTTGCCACTTTGCCTAGGTTGTGTTATCTTTAATCGTCCATATTATCTTTGCTAATTCTTCATTCATATAATTTAGTTCATATTTAAACATCATTTTATTCTATTTTTCATCATTTCATATATCACAAAAAACTAAAAAAATGGGTTAGGGCTAACCCCAAATCCGGTGAGTTTGTTTCCAATTGTCGTTTTATGTTATTATTTTTACAAGTTACTACACTTCACTCAGTTCTAATCCTTCTTCAGTTGTTTTCTTGTCTTATTGTCTTCTAGTTGCACAAATACATCAAGCTAGCATCGGTTGGACTCTTCTTCATCGGCCGGCCGAAGAAGAAGGTTAAACTCACATCCCAATCTCCGATGCTAAGGTACACATGGACAAATCAACTCATCTCTTGATTTATATTCCATAAAGCGGAGCCCGTGGCTCCTGGCGACCACAATTTCTCTTATCATGTTCTAAGTTATTCTATTCCTCACTCTCCTCCCACTTGACCCGAACCGTCTCCGGTGCTCGAGCGACGCCGTGAGATGAAAGTTCGGGGATCATTGTGAGTGTGGGACCGAGGTGACTTTTCACCGCTTTCCGAGTGTTTTCTGATTCACTCCCCCTTTTCCCCATTCTATCTTTCACCTTCTCATGAGGTGCCGATCCGGAACCCATTTCTGGAGTCGACAGCTTTTTGGCGACCACGGTGGGACAACCAATGTCTTTAACCGTGCTAGCTTGATTTGTTTGTGCAACTATTTTCATTCTAATTCAATTCTAGTCACTAGACTATTTGCTTTGTTGCATGATTGCTTGTCTCATTTGCATATCGCATGCTCTATTTACTTCATTTCATTTCATGTTTTTGCACATTGATTGCTTCTTCTCCTCTTACCCTCCATTTTTACTTTTGCAATAGCTTTTTGCATCGGGTGCCGGACTTGTTCCGATCCATAGGGCATTCGAGGCGGGGGCTCTCTCTCCCAACACACCCTCACCCACCAAACACCTTCTTGGTGGATTCTTACTTTTCTTCTGGGATATTACTTCCTAGTTGATTTGGTGGTTTCCATCAAGACCTCCATAAGTCCCCATCCATGAAGTATTCCTCTCCACACGATTGGGCCAGTTGTACCACTTTCTCAAAACCCGAAGAACCCAAGTACCTACTCATGGTGATTGAGTGATAACCTTAGGTCTTGAAGATTGAAGCAATAGGAACCATACCTACTTGACTGAACAATTGCTGACAATCTATCTAATTTAAGGTTTCAACCCAAAAATATGCTGAGTTGTCATTTTAAGAACTTGATTGCATAATTTGCTTGCTCACCACAATTGAAAACAACCAAAAATTCCTTTTTTCAAAACACCTAAAAAACAAAAAAAAACTCTTTAATTGTGTGTTCAAACTTGTCTTCCAAACAACTAAATTAAAACAAAAAAATTCAAACAAAACAAAACATAAAAAAAATCTTTAATTGTGTGCTTTGCTTGCTCTCTTTTTTAACCATCTTTGTAGAAAGATCGACATGATGCCCATGATGCTAAGGTCCGGAAGACACGTCGGGATGTTGGACTACTACGGGCAAGAAGAGGAGTACGAGACGGGCCACTATGAGCTGCAACAACCCATGGTCCAACCAGAGGGCCATCTCAACGCCGTCAGGGAGCCGAAAGTTCAAAATCCTAATCATCCACCTGTTTCATTTAGTGTGGAACAAATCCTCCAAGGTCCTATCCCTCCATTTAGATCCTGAATCCTTTTCACTTGTGCAATTTTAACAAAGGGCAAGATGCCCGCCAATCAAGATCCGGTCGAGGGAAATCAAGCCCCCTCACCACCCGAATCGACAGTCAGGCCCCTCATCATCTCCTCTCCTAGGCAACCCTGTCATGCCTCTACTCACCCCATTGTGGGGCATTCATATAATTCTATGCCAGTTCCTACTTTGAAGCCATCTCTTCCAACCCATTCATCTAAATACCTTGCACCGGTGGCTCAGGAACCCAGCCTCACTCAAGCATTCATGGACAAACTCAACCAAATGGATGAACACTTTGAAGAGCTGAGGCATCGTTTGGACTCGAAGGCCATCCCTAAAATATCTGCTCCATCTTTCCCAGTCCCACATATCCCTCCATCACAAACACCAGCCTACCATTGCTACAATGGCTCAGGTGATCCCTTCACCCATGTCAATGATTTCCTGAGCAAATTATCTCGATGGCTAAAGATCGAAGAGCTCTTGCTATTCTTTTTAAGCGATCATTGGATGGTGCAGCCCTAGAATGGTTCTTTTCACTAGGGGAAATAGAGATATGGGATTTCAAAATTATCAAGGATAAATTTTTGCAACGATATGGGCTGGGTTATTCAATAATTGGGGAAGCAAAAGGAGACGTGGAATTAATGCAATATCATGATGAATTGAGCCCCATGGCTGAGAAGAACATTGATGCTATGAACCCTAGGAGCCCTCCCCAACCCCATCCAGATCATCATCATTGGCCAACTCCTCGACACCAGTTGATTAGGCTACCCATGCCCCAACCTCAGCCAGTCATGCAACCTGTGCTAATGGCGAAACCAACTGTGCACAATCAAGTTCCTCTTGTTGCTTGTGCAAATACTCCATTACTTCAACCGGCTCCCCAGCCTTCGACTCCATCAAAATTTCTTAAGGTCCATCGGCCAATCATCCGACCATTGGCTTCTCAGCCTATTCCAACAACAACCCCTCGGCTAGCCATGCAAGCCTTGGCCCCTCAACCCACTTCACCAACGGTCCCTCAGCCAATCATTCATCCAAAGCCGATCGAGCAAACCCCGGCTTCTCAACCAATCCCTCAACATAGGGTTCCCCCTCAGTCAGTCAAACCACTTATTTCGTCTATTGCTCCTGCCATGGTAGAGGAACCAGTCACTCCGATCATTCATGCTCCTGCTATGGCATATGATTTAGTCACTCCGACCCCTCAAGCTCCTACCCTGGCAGAGGAATCAATAACTCCAACCATTTGTGCTCCTGCCATGGCAGAAGAATCAACTTCTCATCATGTCGTTGCTATATCTCAAGATCAAAGTTAGCTAGTAGGGGAGGTCGAACCAAACCCTTCTACCTTTTTGGAATCCCCTAGACTAGGCATGCCCTCTTCCATAGAACATCCTGAGGAGAAGCCTGCTATAAGGAGCTTAGATGAAGGAATCATAAACTTAGTTGATTGTCAATCCAATGATGGACTAGGCAAGGATTTGTCAGGCATTGATCAACTGTTACCATCATTGGAATTGATCAATGAAGATGGTCAGATTGAATTGACCCCTGAACTGGGAAGTAAGGAGACCAAATTGGTTACTGAAATGGAAAATGAATCAACAAGCTTCCTGAAGGATGTAGACCTTAGCAAAGGGATACTAGAACCTCCTCCAGATAGGCAGACAAATCCCTTAGCATCAACTTTAGGGCCACGACCCTTACCCCATTCTTCTCCTAAGCAACAATTTGGCCCATGGGCCCATGATCAATCAATCTTAGGGCCACGACCCTTTCTTTATTCTCCTCCAAATCAACGATTGGGCCCATGGGCCCACAATTCCTAAATCTTAGGGCCACTGCCCTTTCTTTATGCTTCTTACAACCATCAATCAGGCCCATGGGTCCAAAATCTGTCAATCTTAGGGCCATGGCCCACACCCCATCCCACTCAATTGGGCCCTTATGCCCCATTTTTCGGCCCTTATGCCCCATTTTCGGGCACTTATGCCCCTTTTCGTCAATTGGGCTCTTATGCTCCTTTTCATCAACTGGGCCCATGTGCCCCTTTCCATCAGCCGAGCCCACATGCCCCCTTTATCCAACTCGGCCCATGTGCCTCTCTTCATCAACCGGGCTCTTATGCCCCTTTTCTTCAACCGGGCCCATGTGTCCCTTTTAATCAATCGGGCTTTCATGCCCCTTTCCTTCAACTAGGCTCATATGCCCCTTTTCTCCAACTAGGCCTACATGCCCCTTTCCTTCCATCGGGCCCACGTGCCCATAATTCTCCCCATTCAGGCCCATGTGCCCTTAATTTTTCTAAATTGGGCCCACATGCCCACAATTCACCTCAATCGGGCCCACGTGCCAACAATTCACCTCAACCGGGCTCACATGCCCATGTTTTTTTGCAATCGGGCCAATGTGCCCAAATTTCTCCTAAATCAGGCCCACGTGCCCACCTTCCATCAACCTCGGGCACACATGCCCATACTCCTTCAACCTCGGGCCTGTATGCCCCCATTTCTTCACCATCAGGCCCGCGTGCCTATACTTCTTCAAAATCGGGCCCCCGTGCCCCAACTTCTTCAACTTTGGGATTACACACCCATACTCTTCAATGGTGCCAGCGAGCCCATCACAAATCACAATCTTGCTACCAACCATTTAAATCGGGTCCATGTGCGCTCTTTTCATTGGGTCCCTCAGGTTCAACCTCCAATCGGGCCCTCATGCCCATCAACATCAATCGGGCCCTCTATCCCACATTCAAATCTTGGGCTCACGTGCCTCTTGATTCCAACTACTCCCAGGCCATCAAGCCCACTTTCAACTCATGGGCCCAAGAGCCCATTTTAACTCACTTTTGTTTCCAAGCATGTTTATTTCCTTTCAAAATCTCTTTCATTCTTTGAATTTTACTTTCAACAAAAAAATCAAGGTAGAGAAATTTCCTGGGTGATACCACAATCTTTGTCTTTTACATCAATACTTTTGACTCCGCCATGCTAAATCAGATCCTCCACATCTTTCACTCCATCATATGACTCTGAATCTTCAATCTAATGCGATATGGAGCATATCAAAGTGGAAGCAGTTGAGTAAGGCAAGGCAAGGCAAGCATAAACAATGTCGTCATTAGCAATGAACTTCTTCTTCTCTCAGGTATTACATTGCATTCATCATCATTATGCATCCGCAAGGCAATATTTTTTTGAAATGATTTTGAACTTCACAATTTTAATTGAGGGAAATTCATGATTGACGATATTTTTAGCTACTTTGTTCTTATTAAACAAATTCTTTACATTGCAAGGCATGTTTTCAATTGATTCACCTATGGAATATAATCTACCTCAAAATGGAGAGAACTACTAGTATGACTTAAATCCACATGTTCTAGATTGTTGTTGTCTAGGAGTCGAGGGTAGATACCATTCTACACACACAACACGTTCCTATCTCTGAATCTAGACGACCCAACACCCGAAGTCAAGGCTCAGAGGCGGAAAGAAAACCCTCACCCTACTCTCTTCTATTCGGTCCAAGATAGGTGAAGGGGATTAGAGGGGGAGAGTATCAAAAGCATCCACTGCCTTAGTAGGAGGCCGTCTCGAAAGGTTCAACTTCTTAAAGAAAAAGGGTTCCAAAAGATGGGCAATGAACCCCACAAGTTTAAACAAATATGGGCCTGTCTGAATGAGTACCCAGAAAAGTAGAGAATGAAAAAAAGGCACCAAAAGATGGGCAATGACCCTAAAGGTCAAAGACTTGTCTAAGTGAGTGCCACATGTAGAAAAGACCTGAAGAGGCTGAACCCCAATAGGCAATTAGGTGTGAGTAGAGAAATCCCTCTCAACATCTCTAAAGCTTATCAAGGACTTCATTATCAATTCTTCATTCTTAACCCCCCAAGGTGCGGGTGGACCAACCAAATCAAAGCTAAACTCTAGCCTATCAAAGGTTGAAGGTCGGAAATATTTTGGGTAAGGAACCCCATTTTGCACATGGTGTCTACCACCGAACCTAGAAAAAACAACCAAGTGATGAGAATTTGTGTCAATACTGTTTTTTTCTCTCAATTTTTTTTTTCAAAAACCCCCAAAAAGAGATGAATATCTTCAAAACTCCAAAAAAATTTAAGTATTTTCAAAACTCCAAAAAAATGAATATTTTCAAAATAAAATTTTTTTTCTGTTCACAAAACTTCATTCCAACAAAAAATTTCAAAATTTCAAAATTTTTCATCACCATGCTCGGTTTTAATTTTCGTCTTTACATTCATATTTGCTTTCAATTTCTCATGTTTCAAATTTTTCATGGCATATTTGCCGCTTTAGTTTTTTTTACACCCTTAAAGAGAACTTATCACCTCTTGACAAAGGTCAAGGCATACCGTAACTTGCAAGGGGGATAAGCCACACTGTTGTTCTAATCTCTTTCTTCTAAGTGTTTCAGGCATAAGAAAAACTTTACACCCCTTGACAAAGGTCAAGGCATACTGCAACTTGCAAGGGGGATAAGCCATACTGGCATTCTAATCTCATTTTTCGAGTGTTTCAGGCACGAAGAACAAACAAGGAGAACTGCACAGCAAGGCGATGCTCGCCACTTCCCTCCCCTGAGGATTCTTAGGAGGAGGTGTCACCATAACCTCGGCCTTAACTTTGCTGAGAAACTTTTTGTAGGCGACACTCGCCACTTCCCTCCCCTGAGGATTCTCAAGAGGAAGTGTCATCATTACCTCGGCCTCAACTTGCCGAGAAGCTTTTTCTCTGTGTCCTCATTAAGACATATGAACTCTTTTGTGAGAATGCATGTCATCACATCGCAAACTCACTGTTATCATTTCCTTTCTTAGCATATGTTAGGTGCATTACTATTTATTTTATGCATTGATGTTGAAGACCGTGAATGCAAAGAAGACCAGGCCCGAGATCCCCTTCATCAAAATCCACGACAGTCGGGTCATTCTTTGTGCTCACGGATAAGCCAAAATTGTGCAGTGATGGACGATGGTTCCCGAATGGGTATCTTGACCTCATAGACAATCTATATCTTCAACTATTTGTTATACAAGTTTTGTTTTTGTTTTCTTGAGCCCAGCATGCATCATATAGTATTAGTTGCATTGAATTTTTCATTATAATTGCATATATCCTTTCAAAAGCTTCACATTCTCACCCTCTTGTACCATAATTCGGATCATTCGGAATCCCATCATGTTTTCTAATCCCACTGTGTTTTCTAATCCACCGTGTTTTCTAGTCCCACCAACCTTTCTAATATCCCACCGTGTCTGCTAATCCCACCATGTTCGGTAAACACCTTATGCCTCCAAATATTTCATTTCTATCACCACTGTGGCCAATGCAACAACCTTCTTACTATTTATCCCATTGTGGCAGTCAACTTATCCAGCCACGGGTCTCCTATTTTGATCAGAACTTGCACCATCACTATCTTCACGGTTTGAGCTTCATTTGCCTTTCGGAATCTGAGATCATTCCATTCCGAATCAAATCTTGTCTCTTGGAAGATTTAAATGAATCTAAGAGCCTGAATGTGCTTGATTGGTATTCTTTTATTTTTCAAATAAAATCTCTTTTTAAAACTTTAGCCTATCACAGTACAGGAACAGCGCAAAGATCGGGTTACCGGCTGATGATGAACCTACGAACCCATGTTTCGAGGACTCCCCACCGCGTTGGGGGTTGGCTATTCTTCTCTTGGGCCAATGGCACATCTTTTACCAATCGAACATAGGAAGACTTGATGAAACATGGCGGTAAACTAGGAGACTTGAGGAGATTCGTCTTGCTGAATCTGGTCGTTGAGCGTGTCTATATCTACACCTTGATGCCACCTTTTCAGTCCATCGCCATTTTGCTCCACTACATTTCACTACGATCCATCTCGCTTCGCTACGCTTTCTCTACATTTCACTCCGCTACGCTACATGCCATTCCCTTGCAAAGCCGACATCAAGGCGAGGCAAGCTGTAGACATGCCAATTTGGCCTTATTTAGAGCTTAAACCATTATTCCATTGGCAACATCTCTTTTAGACCATCAAAATCATGATGAACCACCCTTTTGGATGAGCCGAGGTGCTTATTTGAAATATGAGGATGATTTTATAATTTCTAATTAAATCCGTGTTTGCCGAACAAGAGACTCTTGGTGGTGTGCCAGATTATGCTTTTCCCAGCATATCCTCTATTTGGAAAATTTTCACAGGATTATATGGACGTCTAATGAAAAAGTATTCAACATTAATAATCTTCTACTCTGAGTTATCTTTCCATTTCAACAAATGGAATTCAATTTTGATCTCCCATTTGTCCTCAATGCCCTTAGAAAGTCAGATGCACAGTTCTATCCGCACGCAGCACTGATCAAACCGAATTGCATGCAAGCCCAGCCCATTTGGCACATATCTAAACAATTCACGACCTTACCTTCCTTTTTCCTCTTCCATATCACTTGTTATAGTATCTGGAAGCTTCATGGTCGAAATTAGCATCATCAAATGATGGCAATCTAACTTGTTGTCTTATACATCAAAACTTGCCATTTTTAGACTAGATTTGTTTCCTCTTCAAGTGGAGACATATTTTGAACATGGGGAAGGTGATCCACAGTTTCCAATCTCTCTCAATCATTTAGGTAAGTTTATAGATGCCTCAAGATAAAAATTAGCAACATTAAATGGAGGAAATCCAACCTATGGTCGGATGTATCAAAACTTGCTATTTTTTAACCTGTTTTCATCCCCTATAAAGGGAGACTCATATGAAGGACCTAAGAGGGGCATCCCCATCCTCCAGCATTTCTATCCTTGTCCTCCAGCCACCCTAGGCTCATCCCAACCTTCCCAAATCATTCAATCTTCGTCCCGGTGCTCGGAGATCATCCCAAAGTGAAGAAAAAGCCGGTCTATGCTCCGACGTGCTACACTGCTGATCATTGGCTTCTACAGATATTTCTAGACATTTTACGGCCTTACTTCCTTCATAAGAAGTGTGTTTCATCAAGATATATTTCATATCCAACAAATAGAGATCAATTCTGATATTCCCTCGGCTTGTTACGGCTTCAACACCAACGCTGCACAGACAGATCCGAAGTCTTCTCTTTTAAGTTATCTTTTCTCAGTCAATTTCAGTACATTTAATGGTAGATTCAGCCTATATATTCTTCATGGAAACTATTCCCAGGTGAGTCCTCTTTTATTTACAACAAGAATCATTTAATTCAGATATCTATAGTGCCCATAGCATGTCCTACATCGACATTGTGCTGGGAGTTTCCAGAACTTCACTGTCCAAGATCCAGCTTATCAGGTAAAATCAGATTACTTATCACAAGATTCAAGAAAACTTGCCTTCATATAAAACCACCCTCGGTGAGTTATCATTATTTTTAAATAAACATCACTTTATTTTAACATTGGTGTTGTTCGTTACGATCTTTGCATCAGAGCCGCGCAGTTTACGTTGAATCTGTCCAACCCGGTTGCCACTTTGCCTAGGTTGTGTTATCATTAATCGTCCATATTTTTTTTGCTAATTCTTCATTCATATAATTTAGTTCATATTTAAACATCATTTTATTCTATTTTTCATCATTTCATATATCACAAAAAATTAAAAAATAAGGGGTTAGGGCTAACCCCGAATCCGGTGAGTTTGTTTCCAATTGTCGTATTATGTTATTGTTTTTACAAGTTACTACACTTCACTCAGTTCTAATCCTTCTTCACTTGTTTTCTTGTCTTATTGTCTTCTAGTTGCACAAATACATCAAACTAGCATCGGTTGGACTCTTCTTCATCGGCCGGCCGAAGAAGAAGAAGGTTAAACTCACATCACAATCTCCGACGCTAAGGTACACACGGTCAAATCAACTCATCTCTTGATTTATATTCCATAAAGCAGAGCCCGCGGCTCCTGGCGACCACAATTTCTCTTATCATGTTCTAAGTTATTCTATTCCTCACTCTCCTCCCACATGACCCGAACCATCTCCGGTGCTCGAGCGACGTCGTGAGATGAATGTTCGGGGATCAATGTGAGTGTGGGACCGAGGTGAGGACTTTTTACCGCTTTCCGAGTGTTTTCTGATTCACTCCCCCTTTTCCCCATTCTATCTTTCACCTTCTCTTGAGGTGCCGATCCGGAACCCATTTCTGGAGTCGACAGTACCTTGCTCCCACTATCTTTCTAAAGGAGGGACTCTTCCTCTAGAAATATGGAGAGATGAGAAACTCATACCTTTCTCCCTAAGGGAGGCATTAATATCCTTAAATTTCCTTAGGATATACCATAAGCCAACACTTTATAATCTTATATTCCAACTTGGTAGGGTTATACTTCTTTACCAAGTCAGACATTCTGAAACCTTAACTTGCTTAAGGTCAAGCTTTAATCCCTTTCCATATCTAATATGAAATAATTGGAATATATTTGGAAGGTACCGATTTAAGATCAAGTGCCTATATTGAGTGCTAACCCCTAAATAGACAAAGAAGAATTTTGCAAAAGTTGTCATTATCCATATTATGTCTTACACAATATGGCTTCTCATTTTAGCTACTCAATTAACCTAAAATGTATAAGAGGTGTCCATCAAAATTAGATTTCACTATCCTTCATTTATGTGTGAATTGTTACTTAAGTTTCCCCTCTTTGATCTCATCAAAGAGTTCTAATACTCTTTTCATTAATATTTCCTCTTCATTCTTAATCTCAAATAATTTCTCAAAGATTTTAGATTTGTACTTCATAAAGTACTTGTCCATACCTAGAGAAGTCATTTTTGAAAATTAATGAAGTTGAAATATTATCCTCTAACATTAATAGATATGGGCTAACATGCATATAGATGCATGAGTTCTATAAACTCATTAGCCCTCTCTCCATGTCTAACAAATGAAGAGTTGGTCATTTTGCTTAATAAGATAAGACTTACATATAGTTAATGATTCTAAATCATTTACCTATATGTTACTATCCGAATAGTACTCCTTAAGTCTTTTCTTATAAATATGACCGTACTACTAAACAATAGATTGATCAATATCAATCTACTTCACCTAATGAGGATTATTCACACATATTATAAGAGCATACATATCTGATATGAATAAACTCTTTATTATGCTCCTATTGGTAAACACTTTACCTGTTATCATTTTCATACCATAGAACAAATCACCATTTATTCTACTAGGAAATGAAAACAATATTCTTTTGGAAGGATAATTAAGACAACTCTAGAAGGCTATAGAAAATTTGTATCTCCCACTAGTAATGATGCAACATTTTGTACCATTTCATATATAGGTCAACAATCTTGTTTAAACCTTTATTTACTTGCCATTATCTACAACTCATTGTAGATATATGATGCATATCTGGTATCTCATACTATTATATGCATCCCTAGTATCTTATACTAGAATACACATATAAAGTATCATATACTATTGAATGAGTATTTAAGACAAGTAAATATTAATGACACAGATACATGGAGCTTCTCAAGATCCACCTTTGCATTATATGCAATACACTTTGCACTTCTCCTTCTACTTACCATCATCATGATAGTAGAAGAATGCTATGTCAAATTTGGGTTATAATATCTTGACTCACTTCTTTGACTTTTAACTATCACCATATCTTTCTATCTAATGATCTTACTTCTTTCAATTGGTCTTACCAATAAGAAGTATTCAAGATGTATTATTGTTCTTTGCCTTTAATTAGCTCATCACCATGAGCCATGATGGATATCATATCCATCTATCCATGTTGCCACTACTATTTTTATCTGATAGAGGCTAACATATGATATAAGGCAATTAATACATCTTTTCAATGAGATAAGATCTTATCTTCTCTCAAATCATTAGATAGTGTAGGAGATACTTACTTCTCAAGTAGGATAGTCTATAGGTCAACTGTGAGAACTATTATCTTAGTTCTAAACCAATATAAGAAGTGTGAGCTATTAAAATACTTAGCATCTAGCATGCTAGACTAATGGTGGTTTATAATATTCTACAACAGAGATATAATTATATCAACATTACATACATTCATTAAAATTCAGATATGGTCTTTTATCCTAATTTATACTCCCACTAACTTTTCGACGAATTTGCATAACCCTCATTATGCAAAGACGGGATATCTCGATAACATCCTAGTGGGGACCAAGACCCTACTAACTTTATGGTGATGACCTTGTGGTAGCACAGCAAATCATCCCATACTTAATAGGTAGGCAACTATTGCCGGTTGTAACTCTTGCAACTCTTAGTCATTTAGCCTCTAGAGTTATGATCTTGTGGTAGCACAACAAACCATATACTTTAGTTAGGTAAAACCCGCTTGTTACATTATGAGTATGGATTCTTCACACAGCCCTTGTGGTAGCACAACAAAGCCATGCAAATGGTCCACCCCAAAGTTTGGCTAATGCCTTGGCCATGATCTCCAATCCCTTGCTGAATAGGCTTTGTGGTAGCACAACAAACCCATCCAATCTAAGATTGGCTCATCAAGACCATATCAACGGAAGGCTACGTGAGTCATTCTTAATGTCTCACGTTTATCGACCTAATTAGAACGAGGAGGAATTTAATTTCGTCTCATCAACATAGGTGCTACATATAAATATTAATATACCTTTGGAATATCATATATTTAAGGTATAATCTGTAGCACACACCACATATCAAATATGCATTAAAACATAGGTGATCATGGACTTAACCCTAAGCATACACCTAAGGCACCCCTATAGGTGCAATTCCTTGCTTTAGAAGCTTGAGTTGGCATGCTCCCACTTCAGAAGGGTGCTTCTCCAAGTGGTCCCACTCTCCATTCTAACCATTACAAGCAGATAAAGGGTACACAGACCCACAGATGTACAACTCATAATAAGAAACCTTGGTTTTAACCAAGGGGAGTACACAAATGAGGGGAAGGTAGAATGTACAATCAGATTGTATAGAGAGAGAGGAGGCACACGCATGTCCCATTTAATAACATAACCAACTTAATTAACCAAGCAATCAAAAGTAAAGCATATTTAAGTCCATGATCACCTCCATACACACACCAACATTCATCACATGAACATAGAGCGCATGCGTGATAATTATATGAGATATATCATATATACCATCATAAAATTATATACCGTAATTTTGAAATTCCAAATTTCATGCTTGTCAAATTTTCATAAAATAAATAAATGAAATGCACATATAAACAATATACATGCATAAGACAAGCAATACAAAATATTCAGATGATTCATGCTTTTCCAAATTTTTAAGAGCATTAAATTAATCTCCAAATCATAATTCTTCGAAATCACATTTTTCAGAATTTATTTGAGCACTAATTTAATCAATAATGATTTTAAAACAATTTTAAAATCATTTACAAAATGATTCTATGGCAGCCAAAGTCCAAAACTATTTAACAGGTTCATAAACATTTTATAAACCTATTAAATAATTTACCAAAACTTATATAATCATTAATTTCATTAATTTTGATCTTTAAATAATTTCATACTCAAAATAATAAAATTCACTGACAAAAATAGTAAAACTCTATTTAATAAATCATTAAACACTTTAATAACTCATTAAATAAATTCTACAATTTTTCAGAATTTTTTTGGCAATGTTTCGGATGAAAAATAAATTTTAAACAATTTAAAAATTATTTTTGAATTATATAACTGGTGGCGCATTGCGCCGGCCAATCGGCACCGGCCACGACCCCTTCGATGGCTGCGCCAACCCGCCGCGTGCCGTGTGCGGCTCTCCGTACGCCCGCGTGCGCCACCGTGAGCCTCCAGCGCCAACGTGGGGCAGCCGCGTACCCCCGCCCGGGCGCGGCTGCGCAGCTGCCATGTACCCCCTTCCACGCTGGCGGGTACGGATCCGATCCAGACTCTCCGTCTTCTTCGCCCGATAAGGGCGGGGCAGAGCGCAGAAACCCTAGAAAATGCCCGACTTTCGGGCCTAATTTGGGGAGTCAAATAGAGTCCAAAAAATCCGAAAAAATATGCATTGGAATCCTTAAAGAATAAAGTTTCTATTTATAAAAGTTTCATCTTATGAAAAATTCTATCCAATGCACAGTTTACGGAGGAACTTGCCACGGCCGCAATTAACCCAAAACGCAAATACCTCTCAAATCCTGCACCTCCAATGGCCGTTGAGTGTCCAATAACTTATGGAAACTCTAGGAAACTTAATTTCCTATCTTCCTACATCATTTGACAGAGGTATTTGAGTCCAAATAGGTAAGTTCATCAACTCCCCTAATTTCGGCCGGATTTTCGGATATGATCATCTTAGAAACTTTCCGAACTCATTTCGGACTCTACAGATGGCCAAAATTCATGAGGTTTGTAGCATTGGAAAAATATCATCCACAAAAATCTAATGAAACTAACTACACACAGTTTGGTATCTCATACAAACTATGGTGATCAAATCAAAACTACTCTGTATATAGTTTCGGGAAAGCAAGAAATCTCATGAAATCAAGCCAATTTCAATTCAACTTCGACCAAGGCTTCAACCGGGCTCTGATACCACTATAAGGAATCAATACATGACAGCGGAAAAATTTTGATTTCATAAAACCATGATCTTTGCCTTGATCGATGCCGAACGAGTAAAATCGGGAACCGAATATGAAGTAGAATGAGAGTACCTCATGGGATTTCTAAAATCCCTCACCATGGATGAAGAGAAGACATTCCTCCTTGCTGAAAACCGTTCAAGTGTCCGGTCTCTAGCGATATCCACACAATCTGCTTCAATAGACGAGTTCTCCCTTCCTTCGGGCCTTCAGAAACCATCCAGATCCAAGCTTGACCATGGGAGATCACCTTCTAGAGGAGAGAGGAGGAAGAGAGGATGCTTGGGATGTGCTCCAGCCCTATGGCTTGTTAGGGTTTGGCTTCATAAGCCATTTATATATAGAAGATAGAATTTTTCACAAAAACCCAAAACTTCTATAAAATTGCGTCCATGCCCTCATCATATTGATCAGATCTATTGTGTGTGACCCACTAGGCCCAATAGTCAATTTGGTTGAAGCCTTAATTAATTTAAAAGAACAATTCCTTTAAATTAAATCAAAATAGTTATCCGATAACAATTTTTATGGCATTCTGATCATAAAGGGTACAAGCCACATCCTATGATCCCAAATGACTTTGGAGAGTTAAGTAACATCCATTGAGCCTTTCCATCATCAATTACCACACGGATTTAAATCCTTGTTCATACAATGTCCCGGTCGGTCAGGGGTTCGGCACTGACTGTCAACCCCTAAGTATCCCAACTCTATGAAATCTTGTACTAAGGAATGGATCAACTGGAAAACTCCTATTCCAATTATCCTATCTATCTTGGCCAAGGATTTAGAGTACTATCCATAGGACATTCTCTCTCTCCTACCGAGAGTGATCGATCCCCTATTGTCCGCTCAATTGCCTCCACCAGGTTTCCCATATACCCAATCCATTAACTATATAGGTCCACAATACTAAGAGATCCATCAGTCAAGAGTCAAAGTACATAGTACGCCTGGTAAGACATCTTTGGCGACTCAGGTCAAAGATCCAACCATGCTATTAATATGTAAGAATAACCTGATAGACAGTTCAGTAAGATACCGATCAGGTTTTCCTAAATTGGTCAGTTCAGTGAACTCATTCCACTAATGAGCACCCGTGTGTGTATCTCGATGTCCCCACACTGATGACCAATGAGATCGGTCATTCTCATCATGAGAAGACATCACACACACTAGTCTATCCGGATTCTTGATATCCCGTCTCAAGGATCCTATGACTAGGAACATTTAGATCACATACCTCTAGATGATCGATCTAATTATCATGATCTCATCATGATTCAATCATCATTGCATGTGATTAAGGACTTCATTACGATATACGCTTCTAATAAAAGCTAGTAACGAAGTTTTTCCTGTTTAATTGAATGAGATATTCCTAGAAATGTCGAATCATATCATATATGATTGGCTTGTAGGGCATACATTTCTATCAGCACCATCATGCTCCATTACAGATTTGATTGCTGAGAAGATGAAGCCTGAAGAGGACTTTATAAAGTTTGCTGATCGCTGGAGGGGAATGGTAGAGAAATTGACAAATGTTATTTCTGAAGGGGAACAAGTGAAAATACTTATCGGGAACACCACACCAGCTCTAAGGAATGTATTGATCATGCACCATCCTACCACCATGAATGAACTATATGACAGAGCCCGATACTTGCAAGCCCACTTCAAAGAAGCTACCATGATAAATCCATTTGAACCCAAACCTAGGAACATCAGGAAGACCCCCTCTGCACCAGCTGGGCCTACAACTGAGGGAGTTGTCAACAACGAAACTATAAACATTGTGGGAAACCAAGGAGGAAACGGTCAAAAATAGTTCCGAAACCCACCACAGAACCTTTCTTACCACCCCCCTCAACAACAGGTTAGGCAACTACAACTACGACAACCACAACAACCCCCTTAACCAGTAGCACAACCCCAACAACCTTGTCAACCTACCTACAATAGGGCACCGCCACCACCCAACCAGGCACCACGAAGGGGAAGTCTTAGGAGAGAGAACTACCAATAACTCCCATACTCCTTGACTGACATCTTCAATGTACTCATGGCAGAAAAACAGTTGGAGTTGCCCAAGGAAAGAGAGGTTTGGACAACAAATGCAGATATGTATCGATACTGTACTTACCATCGGCATCCTGGTCACACCAAAAAAGTGTGTTTTCAATTCAAGGATTACATTCATAATCTGAATGACCAAGGCAACATCGATTGGGCTCAAAGGGGGAATGCATATAGGCAATGAAGGCTAGACAGCAGCAGTGGCAGCATCCACCGGCTCAACCTCAACAACAACCTAGCTTGGGGATTGTTCAGAATTCGCTCCCATTACATGCTCCCGCTCTAGCACCAGCACTAGCACATCCAAACCCAGGAATTGGTCTAGTACACTCCATTGTCCAGGGAGATGCCAGCCGTGCTCAAGGTTGGCAACTAGAAAGTCACAATGCAACCATGCCAGTCAACCCAGCTAGGCCTCCTGCTAGGAACCCTCCTAGACAGATAATTCGTGCACCTTCTACTCCACAATCACCACCTAGTTCAATAACCTAACCACTAGCCGCCACTTCTTCTCGCCGACCCATCATTAGGCCAGCCCCCGCCTTGACTACACCTCCCTCAACCATTACTACATTCCGGCCCTTGCTCATCCAACCACCACAATCACCATCAAACTTGAACCCCCAGCCTATGTTCCCTACCGCTCAAAAACCCCAATCTATCATACCACCAACCCTACAACCTACCACATTACCAACACCTTCATTAAACCCATCAACCACTCCTGCACCCCGGCCTCTTCTTATTAGGACACCAATATCACCATCACTACCACCTCCAAATTCTACCCCTCTACCCACTAACCCAATCATCCCAGAACCACCAATCCCATTGCCTACCATACATGCACATACACCACCTGTTCCACCACAGTCCACCCTAGTTAACCCATCTCCTCTACCTGATCGCCAAATAGCCCCAGTGCTTCGGAGTGGGAGGATGTTCCAATGGCTCTTTCCCTAAGCCGATACTCAACCGCAACATCCAGTGGAGGAAGAACAAGTGGAAGAATCTTTGTCAGGCATGGAAATCGATTTGTTGAAGCATTTGGATAAGACACCAGCCCGTATTTCCATACTTGAGTTGATCAAAAGATCAAAAGTGCACCAGGAGATTCTACAGCAGTATTTGCAAAGGGTCATGGTGAATGAAGATCTCCCACCTGAGAAGATCACTACAGTGTTAGCCCTTAGAAGTGAGCACCCAACACTCACTTTCTCTCAGGAGGAATTAGCAGATCCAGAGGTCAGGAGATATGCTTTGCATGTGGCTGTTATTATTTGTAATATTGAAGTGAAATCCTATTTGGTTGACACTGGAGCCTCTATCAACGTTATGCCACCAGAAACTTTGCGATTGTGCGGCATTTCTGAACAGGAAATCAAGCCATCTTGTGCCATGGTGATCGCCTACGACAACTCCAAGAAGTCTGCAGGTGGGGTGGTCACTCTAGAAGTTAAACTTGGACCATGTACGGTCCCAACGGATTTTCATGTTCTAGAATTGGATCCAACTTTTCGGGCTATACTTGGGAGGCCATACTTGGGGGCAATAGGAGTTGTGGCTTCAACAAACCACCAGTGCATAAAGTTTCCCTTTAAAGAACAAGTGGTCAAGGTGACTAGCATGCCTATAAGGGACGAGATGAATGCTGTTACTTTTACATCGCCTTTAGGACTGTCAGTACAACCCTAAATCTCAGTGGGAGAATTGCCAGAAGTCAGATGCATGACCGCCTCTCTACTAGACACACCGGGATGGCGAATAATGATGAAATTGGGCTATCAGCCTGAAAAAGGTTTGGGTAAGGATCTTCAAGGGATCACTCAGCCGATTCAATCTATGAAAAGGCCACATAGGCAGGCATTGGGATATGAAGAGGATTCCGTCACAAGGAGGGTCTTCCAGCCAGGATATGCCATGGGACTCCATACATTCTTTATCAAAGGAGAGACCATGATGATGGCTGAAGATGACAAAAGTTCCATGATGGCTATCAAGAGAAGGAAGGCTCTAGATGAAGAAGAAGACTTGGAAGACCTGTGCTTATCTTTGACTCGTTTGTTCTCAAGTAGAGAAGAGCACCAAGAATCACCAATCTTGGATCATCCTTTTGAGCAGGCTACTAACCAAGTCAAAACCATTCCATGAGGCCCAAATACAACAATCCCATGTTTGAAGCCCGCACCATTGTTTCTAGATCTTTTAGATGGCCTTTCGAGCCCACTTTCCCACTTTGGGCCCATGTGCCCTCTTCAACCTTCCATTGTTATTGGGCCTGCTTGCCCATCTACTTCCCTTGTCAGCTTCAGGACTGAGGGCTTTTCCCAACATGGGCTCATATGCCCATCTATTTTCAGAATCGGGTCCACGTACCCGCTCACTTTTTTCTTCAATTTTAGGCCCATGTGCCCATTTTCTGTTACAATTGGGCCCACGAGCCCCTTTTTCCCTTTTATTCTTAGGTTTCTTTCTTTTCTGTCAACTCCTAGCAAGCCTTGAGTCACTTAGGCTCAGTCTATCTTCTTATTAGACAATTCAAAAAAAAAAACGTCTTCTCTGAAACTCACATTTCCATTGAGGAGACGTCTCTACTCATCCCAGAAGGTGCTCCCAATTGGGGATCCCTCTCTTCTGAATCATTGATCGATTTACTCGATCCTCCCTCCATTGTAGATACCATCTTTCCAACTTTGTCTTTAGTAGGTCAAGTTAGGTAAGGAAATAGGAAAGTCAGAGAGGTAAACGAGTTCCAAGTAGGTATTTGCAACAATTGGCACAGAAATGCATAGAGTGTGCAAGGTTGCCAAACTTTTTAGAGAATACCATCCAGCTAGATGAAATCCGATATGAGGATGAGCATAACATGGATCATACTTCGGAAGTATATGAGGTGGTATCAGAGAAGGATCCTGAATCTGAGGATGAAATTGAAGACTTGGTTGATGCATATGCATCTGGACATAGAAGATTTGAGGAACCATCAGCCACATAGGGAATGAACAATGAACCAACCAAGGAACTAAATTCAGTGCAAACCTCACTCCCTCAGAAGAACAATGTTTGATCAATGTTTTGGAAGAATACAAGGACACATTCACATGGACATATGAAGACATGCCGGGATTAGATAATTCATTGGTTGAACATAGATTAACCTTGAAACCTGGAACTGCCCTGGTTAAACAAAAGCTCAGGAGATTCACCATGATATTGCACTTAAAATGAAAGAAGAGGTCAACAAACTACACCAGGCAAAATTTATTAAAGTCATCCTATATCCGCAATGGGTGGCTAACATAGTCCCTATTATGAAGAAGGATAGACGGGTTCGGATTTGTATAGATTTCAGGGACTTCAACTGAGCGTGTCCTAAGGATGATTTCCCTTTATCTCATATTGATGTTTTGGTTGATAACACAGCTGGATTTGAAATGCTTTCATTCATGGATGGTTATTTTGGATACAATCAGATCCGGTTAGCCGAGGAGGACCAAGAGAAGACCTCGTTCACTACACCTTGGGGAACATATTTCTATGTTGTCATGCCCTTTGGATTAAAGAATGCTGGTGCTACATATCAGAGGGCTATGATGGCTATCTTTCACGACATGATGCACACCCTTGTAGAGGTGTATGTGGATGATTTGGTTATCAAGTCCAAGAGTCGGGAAGATCATTCTGAAGTGCTAAGAAAAGTTTTGCAACGAGCTATAGAATGTAAGCTGAAAATGAACCATAAGAAGTGTACATTTGGAGTTTCATTAGGAAAGCTGCTAGGGTTCATAGTATGCAAAACGGGCATAGAGATTGACCCAAACAAGGCCAAAGCAACTTTTGGTATGCCTCCCCTGAGGATATGAAGGTGCTTCGAGGATTGATTGGGAGACTACAATTTGTCCGCCGGTTTATCTCACAACATTCCCAAAGGTGTAAACCTTTCTATGAGTTAACCAAGGCGGGGGCTGAGTTTAAATGGGATTCGAAGTGCTAGGAGGCATTTGATGAGTTGAAAACATACCTGGAAAATCCCCCTGTACTTAAATCACCAATTCCCGACAAGCCCTTGGTCCTCTACATTTCTGCTCTTGAGAACTCTCTTGCTTATGTCCCACAGAACGCAATCAAGGGCTATGCTATTGCTGAACACCTTGCCCATCATCCCATACCCGTCTTTGACCTAGTCCGGTCAGAGTTCCCAGATGACAAACTAATGTCAGTACGATCTTCCAATCTTTGGATATTATATTTTAACGGGGCTCTGAACTCTCATGGTAGAGGGATAGGTATTGTCCTTATGTCACCTAAAGGTATCGCCATTCCACAAGCCTTTCAGCTTGACTTTCCAGCAACAAACAACATAGCTGAGTATGAAGCCTTGCTGGCCGGGCTGGAGGCTGCTCATTTCCATAGTGCCACTAAACTGAGGGTGATAGGTGATAGTCAATTGATCCTACGCCAAGTCCTATCTAAATACCGAACTTCCCATCCAAACCTCAAACCCTACCAGGAGCTCACCACCTGCTACATCAAGTTATTCTTCAAACTCACCTTTGTCCATGTCCCCCATTCTCATAATGTCCTTGCCGATGTCTTAGCTTCACTAGCTTCATCATTATCTGTCCCGGGGTAGGCAAGTGCGTACTATCCACGTCTATAAGAGGTCAATGCCAGCAATTGAGGATGGACATTTTTTAAAGGTTAAGGAGAGGTTCAACAGAAAGAAATAATTGGAGCACAAAAAAGAAATCTTCTTAATTGAGTTGGAAGAATTAGAAGAAGGTGAGAGACCTTGCTATGACGAGATTGTGAGGTATTGCCAAGATCAGTCATATCCTCCTAGATCAACTACCAAGGAAAAGAAGGCAATTAGAAGAGTATCCCAGAGCTATACAATCCTAGGAGGAGTGCTCTATAAGAGAAGCCTAAGTGGAATATTACTAAGATGTCTTGATGAAGAAGAAGCTGAGTTGGTGCTGAATGAAGCACATTCTGGAGTTTGTGGTGGCCATGTGAATGCCCAAGCCCGTGCTATGAAAATCATCCGACAAGGGTATTATTGGCCAAATCTAGAAGAAGATTTCTCCATATTTATCCGACACTGTCATTCATGTCAACTCCATGCCGACAAGATTCACTCTCCCGCATCTTCTCTTCATCCAATTCATGCCTCATGGCCTTTTGCCATGTGGGCTTTTTGATAGAAATGTATGCCCTACAAGCCAATCATATATGATATGATATGACATTGCTAGAAATATCTCATTCAATTAATTAGGCAAATCTTCATTATAAGCTCTTATTAGATGCGAATATAATAATGAAGTCCTTGATCAAATACAATGATGATTAAATCATGATGACATCATGATAATGAGATTGATCATCTAGAGGTATTTGATCTAAATGTTCCTAGTCATAGGATACTTGAGACGGGACATCAAGGATCCGGATAGACTAGTGTATGTGATGTCTTCTCATGTGATGAGGACGACCGATCTCATTGGTCATTAGTGTGGAGACACTGAGATACACATGCATGTGCTCATTAGTTGAATGAGTTCACTGAACTGACCGAATTAGAAACCCTGAATGGTATCTTACCGAACTGTCTATCAGGGTTTTCTATCATCACGGTTGCATGGTTGGACCTTTGACCTGAGTCGCCAAAGATGCCTTGTTGGGTGGAACTTGTGCTTTGACCATTGACTTATGGATCACAATTTAGATGGTCCTATATAGCGATGGATCGGGTACAAGGAAAATCCGATGGAGGCAATTGAGCGGACAACAAGGGATCATCCACTCTCGGTAAGTGAGAGTGAATGTCCTACGGGATAGTACTCTAAATCCCTGGCCAGGGTAGATAGGATAATTGTAAAAGGAGTTTTCCAATTGATCCAATTCCGAGTACATGATCCTATAGAGTCGGTACACTAAGGAGTTGACAGTCGATGCCGTACTCCTTTCCGACCGGGACATTGGATGGATGAGGGTTTATATCCATGTGGTAACTGATGATGGAAAGGCTCAATGGAGATGAGATTACCCCATAGCCATTTGGGATCATGGGATGTGGCTTGTACCCTTCATGATCGGTAGGTCGATTAATCTGTTATCGGATAACGGATTTAATTAAATTAAATAGAATTGTTCTATTTTATTTAGGCCTCAACCAAATAGGCTATTGGGCCTAGTGGGTCACACACAAGAGGACTTATCCACAAGTACAGGGGCAAGGGCGTAATTTATAGAGATTTTGGGTTTTTGTGAAAAATTCCCTAATTCTCTATAAATACTAATGGTTTCAGCCAAACCCAATCAAGACAAGGGTGAAAACCACGTCCCTAGCCTCCTCCCTACCTCCTCCTTTCTCTAGAAGGTGTCCATGGTCGATGGAGCTCCGTTCGGGAAGAGTTCTCGAGGCCGGCGCGAAGGGAGAACCTGCTGTGGATGAAGTTCGTGTGGATACTGCTGGAGACCGGACACTTCAACGGTTTGTATAGCTTGAGAAGCTCATCTCCTTCCTCTCCATGGGATTATATGAATCCCTATCAGGTATATTCGAACCCGATTTGATCGGTTTTCGGTTTTCGTCGTTCAGTTCTGATTGTGACGGATTCTAAAAGAACCCATAGGAATCGTCGCTTCCGCTGCACCAAATTTTAATGGATGATTCCTTACACTTTTGATATCATTGGCCCCTTGAGTGACCTCAACTCTGAAATGCGCTCAAAATCATTCATTCTGACGGCAATGGAGTACTTCACAAAGTGGGCTGAAGCAGAAGCATTCGTGGAGATTAAAGCGTCGACAATATGCTCCTTCATCAAGTGCAACATCATTGCAAGGTTCGGGATCCCCAGCGACATCATCACCGATGATGGGTCACAATTTCTCTCTCAAGATCTGTGTGATCTTTGCAACAGGTATCGCATTTCATTGCATCATTCATCACCATACTATCCTCAAGGTAATGGTCAAGCAAAAGCCACCAACAAAACCTTAATCAAGATCATCAACAAATCTTGTAAGTCTAGCAAATTTGCCGATCGGCCTAATAAGCATGTAGATGCTCTATGGGCTTATCGTACTTCTGTAAGGACTCCCACTGGACAAACCCCATATGCTTTGGCATATGGGATGGAAGCAGTGGTCCCCTACGAAGTATTACTTCCATCTCTTCGAGTTCAGCTCAACAAGGATATTCCTATTGATGAGAGCTGAGAATCTCTTCTTGCACAGCTTGAACTCTTGGAAGAAAGAAGGCTAGCCACCGACGAGCATGCCCAGACTTATCAGAATATACTGAAAAGGTTTTATCAAAAGAGGGTGGTTGAGAGAAAGTTCGAAATCGGTGAGATGGTAGTTAAACGCATATTCATTAAGCCGGGGGGTCCCCGCTCCAGGTTGCAACCTAACTGGGAAGGGCCTTTTGTAATCACTGAAAGGTATCCAGGCAATGCATATGAATTGACTAATGTAGATGGACAAAAATTGAATCATCTTTGGAATGGAGTTTACCTTAAAAAGTACTTTCCATAAAAATGGAGAAACCACTGGTATAATCTCAAGTCAAGGGTTCATGAGAAGTCAAGGGTGGGTACCATCCTACACACACAACACCTCCCCATCCTAGAATCTGGACAACCTGACACTGGCGAAAGGCAAGGCAAAAATCTAGAAACGGAAGGAGTACCCTTACCCTATTATCTTCTACTCGGTCCAAGATAGGGAAAATATTAGAGAGGGGTAGTATCGAAAACACTCGCCACCCAAGTTGGAGGCCGTCTCGGAGGGTGCAAAAGGGTGCCAAAAGTTGGGCAATGAACCCCTCAGGTTAAAAAAAAGAAAATTGATCAACCTGTCTGAATGAGTACCCAGAATGATAGTTAAGGCAAAAGGCACTAAAAGGTGGGCAATGTCCTCACGGGTCAAAAAACCTGTCTAAATATGTGCCACATAGAAAAGAGCAAAAAAATAGGAAAGACCCAAAGAGGTCGAAGCCTAACGGGCAATTTGAGTGAGAGTAGAGAAATCCCTATCAACGTCTCCGAACCCTATCAAGGACTTCTTCTATACTCTTCCTCCTTAAACCCCTTGGGTAGGGTAAACTGACCAAATCTAGGTGGAATCCAAGCCGATCAAAGGAAGAAGGTTAGAAGGATTCTAGGTAGGGAACTTTATTTTGCACGTGGCATCTACCACTTGAGTCTTGACAAACTCCAAAGACCGATGAACTGTCTCAAATACCAGCATTTTCTCCGCAAAAAATAGTGAATATTTTTAAAACCCCAAAAAATGAATATTTCAAAAATCTAAAAAATGCATATTTTAAAATCTAAATAAATAAATATTTTGAAAATCCAAAAAAATGAATTTTTTCAAGAAAATCCAAAGAAATGCATCTTTTTTTAACTTGTTCATGATCAATGCCTTAGTTGCATCCATGTTTATTTTTCTGTCATGCATATTTCTATTGCTGCATTGCATGTTCGTTTTTACTTTAATTACCTTGTTAAGAAGGCTCTTCCCTTTGACCTAAGTCAAAGTTGACTATAATAGGCAAATGGATGAGTCATGGTAAAGATTTAATCCCCTTTTTTCAAGTATTTTAGGCATTTCAATATAGGAGATGAGAGGATTCTCACCACGGTAGGTAAGTTCTCTCATCCCTTACCTCATTTCATTTAAGTCATTTATTTTATTCCACCTTGTTAAGAAGGCTCCTCCCTTTAACTCAAAATCAAGGCAAATGATATATAGGCAAAGGGATGAGTCATGATAAAAAATTAATCATCTTTGATAAGTGTTTTCAGGGGCCATCAGGCAATCTTTTAAGTCCAACGGGTGAATTGGTGAGATCCGTGTTCCGGAAGGAACGTCATGCCAACCCTATGACGAAAAGAAAGGGAGCGCCACCTAGTCAAGTATTATCAAGGTGCTGATGAATCAGGTGGTCGATGCAAGTTGATAGACTATGCCTGAAGATTCACTAAGTTACACATCAATCTCACATCATCACCAGCACTCCATTTTTCACTTCACATCACTCTTACCATTTGTCATTTAGTTATGTTAGGTCCATTTGATACGTATTATATGCATTAATGTTGAAGACCTTATGTGTGAAGATGACTGGGCCCGAGGTCCCCTTCAACAAAATCTACGACGGCTTGGTCATTTCTTCACACTCACAGATAAGCCAAAATTGAACATTGGAGGCACGATGGTTCCTAATCAGGTGTCTTGACCTCCAATAGACAATCTATATCTTCAACTATTTTTTACATATTTTTATATATTTTTATATCCATCTCCTTTTCATTCTTCATCATTATCAATGTTATCCCACCATGTTTTACTCTTTTATGTTATCCCATCATGTTTTATTCTTTTCTTTATTTTATACCACCATGTTTTACTCTTTTATCCCACCGTGTCTTTTATTTTATCCCACCGTGTCATGTTTGTCATGCCATTGTTTTTTCTTTCCCATCATTCTATGTTAGTCCCACCATTATCTTTCAATCCCACTATGATTTAAGTCTGTCTTGTCATTTTTTGAATACTCGGTTTTTTTGCCAGAGCATGATTCATGGTTTTATGATACCCGAGCAATTTTGTTATGCTTAAAACAAACCCTTTTTGAATTTGAGGTTATTCCACTTAGAATTAAACTGAGTATTTTGGTGAGACTTAAATGAACATGAGATCCCAAATATGATGGATTGGTATTATTTTTATTTTAAAATCAATTTCTCTTTTAAACTTTAGCCCATCACGGTACAAGAACACCACAAAGTTCGGGTTGCTGGCTGATGATAAACCTATGAATTCGAGGACTCCTCACTGCACTGAGGGTTGGCTACATCTTTTATCCTTTTATTTTTCATCTCTTGTGCCAATGGCATGTCTTTTACCAATCAATTATATGAGGTTTTGATAGAACATTAAAGTGATCTAGAATACTTAGTGAGATTCATTTTGCTCGATCGGGTAGATAAGCGTGTCTATATCTACACCTTGATGCCACCATTTCAGTCCATCATCATTCCATTTCCCTACATTCATCTATGCTCACTTGCATTCCAATACAGTTCACTCCGAGTCACTCCGCTTCATTACATCCCATTCCCTTACAAAGCCGACATCAAGGCGAGGCAAGCTGTAGACATGCCAAATTTGCCTAATTAAGAGCATAAAACTCATGTTTAATAGGGTAACATATGTGATTGACCTTATAATGATGCCGTATCTTTTAAAGTACATTTGGAGCTTCACCGAATGAAATCAGATGTTTTACGAAGTTTTCCGCACAAAGCCATAATTTCTGAGCAAAAGCCACACATAAATCGTATAAACATGGAAATTGGCTGAATGACCAATGCTTAATGATCATGCATTGAAGGATATGGTCTGATTCACACTCCGGATAAGTTTTGTTGCATACCGTGCCTTTCTGGTTGGCCGTCGGAGTCATTTCGACCAGTATCGAATCTTATGTTCACTTACCTAACTTTGGGATAAATTTCTGAAGTTTTTTAAGGTGTTATTTCTGATACAATGCGATAAAGAGCATCTTCAGCCTGTTATCTTTCCAACGCAACAAACGGCGTCGAATTCCGAGTTCAGGAGTGTTCGCAATGGCTTCCGGAAGATGGACGCGTAAAACAGTCCCATGCACCCAGGTCCCTGGTCACATGCTCCCAGGACCCAGGGCACGTGGCCATGCACCCTAACCCAGAGGCATGTGGCCTTGTGCCCCCAATCGAGGGCACGAGGGAATCAATTTTTCACCGGGACTCTACCTCTGAACGGATCGGATCGATTTTTTCGACCGGAAGATCGAAATTTGTAGAAGGATTAGATGTGCCCCCTTCAGGGGGCGCATGCGCCCCAAAGTAGAGCACATGCGCCCTGCACTAGGGCGCATGCGCCCTGGGGTAGGGTGCAAATCCCCTATTTTTTAGCCCGGATCGCGACGGTCATTCTCCTATAAATTGAGGCCGATTCCGGTCGTTCGAGAGGCATGTGCATGACCCCCCAGGCATCTCAAGATGTCCGAGCTCCTCCTAAATCAATTTTGTGACTTTTAGATAGAAAATTTTGAGTTTTTAGAGAGATAAGTTGGTTCAAGAGAGAGGAAGGCTGGTCTGTAGGTGATCTACCATGTCTTTCTTCTTCAGCTTCTATAGTAGTGTGTAGTCATCTTCTACCCAAGCTCTCTTCATCAAAGTTCTTCCTCCTCAAGTCTTCTTCTGTTTTCAATTGACGGCACTTGATTCGGAGGTCGGGACTGGTCTTGAAGAGCGCTGAAGCAAAGTTGCACCTGGCAGATCCTGGACTGCTGCTCGGTTTTTTTGACAACCCATATTTGGCTATATCCCTCTCTATTCTTATCAGAATATTTCTATTCTTCTTCCTATCTCTTTGTTTCGTGATTCTACATCCTCCTATTATTTTTTCACATTTTTACATTATTTTTATTTTGTTAATCTGAAAACTAAAAAGGGGGTTAGAGATAACCCGAATCTGGTCAGTTTCAAGTCAATTGTGTGTTTCATATCATTTCCTTACACATACTCCACTTTGTTTTATTCTAATTGTCTTTTCATTTGTTTGTTTGTCTAGTTGCACAGAAACCAAGCATCCACGTGTTGAGGACTCTTCTCCATCGGCCGGCCGAAGAAGGAGAAGCTTTGACTCACACTCTTCATGCTAAGGTACACACGGTCATTTTCATTGCATAAATCAGAACCCGCGGTTCATGGAGACCACATGTCTTAATTTTCTTCTTCTCATCCTCCTCCCACATGACCCGAACCATCTCTTTGGTGATCGAGTGACGCCAAGGGATGAAAGTTCGGGGATCAATGTAAGTGTGGGACCGAGGTGAGAGTTGCTTTCCGTGTTTTTCTTTCTTTCTTTCTCATCCCCTATTGAGGTGACGATCTGGATTCATGGACTTCCTTGAAAAGGAGGAGGCCCGTTGAATTTTTGGAGTTGATAGTTATCACCATAAAGTTAATAGGGTCTTAAGTCCCCACTAGGATTTCATCGTGATATCCCGTCTTTGCATAATGAGGGTTATGCAAATTTGTCAAAAATTAGTGGGAGCATAAATTAGGATCAAAGACCATATCTTAATTTTAATAAATTTATGTAATGTTATATTAATAAAATTATATCTCAGTTGTGGAATATGATAATATACCATCATTAGTATGGCATACTAGGTGCCAAATAGCTTAATGGCTCCCACTTCTTTGACCGGTTTAGAACTAAGAGAATTGTTCTCATAGTTGACCAATTAACTATCCTACTTGAGAAGTAGGTGTCTCCTAAATTATCTAATGATGTGAAAGAAAGATAAGATCTTATCACATAGACAAGATGCATTGTTTGCCTTAAACTAGATGTTAGTCTCTATGAGACATAAATTATAAAGACAACATGGATATATGGATATGAGATCCATCATGGCTCAGTGATGAGCTAGCTAAGGGCAAGTTAGAACAACAATACATCTTAATTACTTCTTGTTGGTGAGACCAATAGAAAGAAGTAAAATCATTAGATAGAAATGGGAGATAGTTAATAGTAAAAGAAGGTGGTCAAGATAATAAAGCCAGAATAAGACAAAATTCTTACACAATCATGATGACGGTAAGTGGAAGAGGAAGTATAAAGTGTATTGTATATAACGAAAAGGTGGAGCTTGAGAAGCTTCATGCATCCAAGTCATTGACACTTGTTTTAAATATACACTTAATAGTATTAGATACTATATGTGTATATTAGATACTATGGATGCATCTAATGGTATGAGATACCAGATATGCATCTTATATCTACAAGGAGTTGTAGATAATGATAAGTAAATGAAGGCTTAATAAAGAAGATGTTGACCTACATATGAAATTGTGCAAAAGTTGCATCATTATTAGTGAGAGGTGCAATTCTTTAATAACCTTATGGAGATGTCTTAATAATTAAGATTGCTATTATATCCTTCTACCAGAACATTATATGATTTCCTGCTTGAATAAATGTTGATTTATTTTAAGCTATGGAATTGATAGATGTTCTAATAGATTGAATGGAAAAGTATTTATTAGTGGGAGCTTAATGAATTGCTTAATCAAATTTGATATGTTAGCTCTCATGTTATGTGTGAATATTCCTTTTAAGAGGAAATGTTTTGATTTAGATCAATCTACACTTTAGCTTTATGTAGACATGGATAATGGGTTAATGAGTTGTTAGAACTCATACATCCAAGTGTATGTTAACCCATATCTATTAAGGTTAAAGAAGAATATTTCTACTTCATTATTTCAAAGATGATGTCTCTAGGTATGGATATAGGTACTTTATGAAGTACAACTCTAAGACCTCTGAGAAATTATCTGAGATTAAGAATGAAATAGAGATTTAATAGAAAAAGTATTAGAACTCTTTGATGAGATCAAGAAGGAGAATACATAAGTACATAATTCACATATAAATGAAAAATAATAGAATCTAATAGACACCTCTTTATACATTTTAGCTTAGTTGAGTAGCTAAAATGAGAAGCCATATTATGTGAGACATAAAGCCATATTATGTAAGACATAATATGAACAATGATATGCTTTGAAAAATTCCTCTTTGTCTAATTTTGGCTAAGTACTTATAATAACCACTTGATATTAAGAGGTACCTTCTATGTTTGTTCTGATTATTCCATATAGGATATGGAAAAAGAGTTAAAACTTGACCTTAAGCAAGTTAAGGTTCTGGAATGTCTGACCTGGTGAAAAAGTATAACTCTAACAAGTTAGAATATAAGACTATGAAGTGTTGGATTATGGGATATCCTAAGAAAACTTTTAGATATTAATATACCACCCTTATGAACAAGGGTATGTGTTGCTCAGCTCACTATATTTCTAAAAGAAAAGCTCCTTCTTAAGAAAGATAGTGGGAGAAAGGTATATATGGAAGATGTTCCAGTCCCACAATCCAATAACACTTCTATTAAGGTGCTGGTTAATAATTGCACATGGACAATTCATAGGTCTTTACTTGTGTCCATTCAACCTAAGAGATATGTGAGACATATCTCTGATAGATGAAATGAGGCATAAGATAATAAGGATATTGATCTTAAGATCTATATGGAACCAATATGAGATATTGATTCATAAATGGGAAGAGACAATAAAATCCGATATAAACTTTATCTATTCTAATCAAGTTTAGAACTTGATAGATCCACCTAAGGGTATAGTATCCATAAGGAATAAATGGATCACTAAAGAATAGAGTGCAGTGGATTAGAAGGTATACCTTCAAAGGTGAGAATAGTTGAAAAGGATATCATCGAAGTCAAATAGTTAACTATGATGAGATCTTTTACCTACTCCACGGATTAATTCATTCGGATTTTAATTGTTACACACTATGGTTATAAGATAAGTTAATTGGATGTTAAGATAGTGTTCCTCTAAGGTATTTTAAGGAACAGGTGTATATGATACAACTATTGGGAATCAAGTCCCAATAACATCCAAGAAGAGTGTGTATTAAGTTCATTTATGGACTAAAGTAAAGCTTCCCATAGATCGTATATAAGATTTAATGAGATTAAATCTTATAACTTCGTTAAGAATGAAGAGGAGCCTTGTGTATTCAAGAAGATAAGTGGAAATGCTATTACTTTCCTGACATTTTATGTGGATGACACACTACTCATTGAGAATGAAGTAGGTGTGTTATCATAAGTGAGCCTAGCTATCAAATTAATCCTCCAAGCATAATTTGAGTTTTGTGATCTATGGAGATAGATCTAAAAGCAATCCCCAATTAATGTACGTAGTCACCATAGTTAAAGGGTTTGACATGATAAACTCCAAGATAGGTTTCTTACCTATATGGTGTGGAGTTGATCTCTCTAATGTGATATCTTTCAAGACTTTTTGAGAGATAACAAGATCACATTAATAAAGCCCTTATACCTTTGTCATATGGTCTATCATTAATGTGATTCTACGTACATGATGTGATAAATGCTCTAAGTGTTATGAGCATTCATTAGGAAGATCGAGGTGAGAGTCACTAGATAGTTTAGAGATATATCATTTGGTACTTGAGAAGTACTAAGATTGTATCTCTATACATTGGAGGATAAGACTTAAAGTCTTGTTGTTTTACAAACACAAACTTCTAATCAAATAAATTTGATATTAAGTCAAAATAATGGTGGTGTAGTGAGCTGGAAGAGTTCTATGTGATAGAACACTGTAAATTTTACAATATATGTAAACTTTACATAGTGGTTGCACACTACGTGAGAAGTAGTCTAGATGAAGATTCTCATCTAAGGTATGGGATTGTCCCAAATTTATTTGAAAGTGTACCATTGTTTTCGAGAAAACAATGGGGTAGAGCTGATGTCTCATCAGAAGTTTAGAGCTTCTGTGGTGATACCATACAATCAGAGAGATTGCAGCTTATAGAGATATAATTAAAAATAGAGTATCTACCGTTAATAACATTGCAGATCCACTAACTAAATCAGTTACTCAAAGAGTGTTTGAGCTTTACCTCGAGCTGATACAAATCAGCCAGATGGGTGATTGGCTTTAGTGCAAGTGGGAGATTGATAGAAATGTATGCCGTACAAGCCAATCACATATGATACGATTCGACATTTCTAAAAATATCTTATTTAATTAATTAGGTAAATCTTTATTATAAGCTCTTATTAGATGCGAATATCATAATGAAGTCTTTGATCAAATACAATAATGATTAAATTAGGATGAGATCATGATAATGAGATTGATCATCTAGAGGTATTTGATTTAAATGTTCTTAGTCATAGGATACTTGAGACGGGACATCAAGGATCCGAATAGACTAGTGTATGTGATGTCTTCTCATGTGATGAGGGTGACCGATCTCATTGGTCATTAGTGTGAAGACACTGAGATACACATACAAGTGCTCATTAGTTGAATGAGTTCACTGAACTGACCGAATTAGAAACCCAGAATGGTATCTTACCGAACTATCTATCAGGGTTTTTATCATCGCAGTTGCATGGTTGGACCTTTGATCTGAGTTGTCAAAGATGCCTTGTTGGGTGGAACTTGTGTTTTGATCATTGTCTTTTGGATCACCGTATAGATGGTCCAGTATAGCGATGGATCGGGCACAAGGAAAACCTAATGGAGGCAATTGAGTGGACAACAAGGGATTGTCCACTCTCGGTAAGTGAGAGTGAATGTCCTATGGGATAATACTCTAAATCCCTAGCCAGGGTAGATAGAATAGTTGAGAAATGAGTTTTCCAATTGATCCAATTCCAAGTACAAGATCCTATAGAGTCGGTACACTAAGGAGTTGACAGTCGATGCTATACTCCTTTCCGACTGGGACATTGAATGGATGAGGGTTTATATCCATGTGGTAACTGATGATGAAAAGGCTCAATGGAGATGAGATTATCCCCATAGCCATTTGGGATCATGGGGATGTGGCTTGTACCCTTCGTGATCGGTAGGCCGATTAATCTGCTATCGGATAACGGATTTTATTAAATAAAATAGAATTGTTATATTTTATTTAGGCCTCAACCAAATAGGTTATTGGGTCTAGTAGGTCACACACAAAAGGACTTATCCACAAGTACAGGGGCAAGGGCATAATTTATAGAGATTTTGGGTTTTTATGAAAAATTCCATAATTCTCTATAAATACTAATGGTTTCAGCCAAACCCCATCAAGCCAAGGGTGAAAACCACGTCCCTAGCCTCCTCCCTACCTCCTCCTCTCTCTAGAAGGTGTCCATGGTTGATGGAGATCCGTTGGGGAAGAGTTCTCAAGGCCGGTGCGAAGGGAGAACCTGCTGTGAATGAAGTTCGTGTGGATACTGCTGGAGACCGGACACTTGAACGGTTTAGAAAGCTTGAGAAGCTCATCTTCTTCCTCTCCATGGGATTACATGAATCCCTATTAGGTATATTCGAACATGATTTGATCAGTTTTTGATTTTCATTGTTTGGTTCTGATTGAAATAGATTCTAAAAGAACCCATAGGAATCGTCGCTTCCACTGCACCAAATTTTTATGAATGATTCCTTACACATTTTTGGCCCATGTGCCCATTTTATATTACCATTGGGCCTACGAGCCCCTTTTTCCCCTTTATTCTTAAGTTTTTCTCTCTGTTAATTCTATTAGCTTCTAGCAAGTCTTGAGTCATTCTAGCTCAGTCTGTCTTCTTACTTGAAAATCCCAAAAAAATCGTCTTCCCTGAAACTCACATTTCAATCGAGGAGATGTCTCTACTCATCCCAAAGGGTGCTCCCAATCAGGGATCCCTCTCTTATGAATCATTGATCGATTTACTCGATCCTCCCTCCACTGTAAATACCACCTTTTCAGTTTTATCTTTAGTAGGTTAGCTTAGGTTAGGAAATAGGAAAGTCAGAGGTAAACAAGTTTCAAGTAGGTATCTACACCAATTGGCATAGAAATGCATAGAGTGCAAGGCTGCCAAACTATTTAGAGAATACCATTCAGCTGGATGAAATCCGATATGAGGATGAGCATAACATAGATCATACTTTGGGAGTATATGAGGTGGTAACATAGAAGGATCCTGAATCTGAGGATGGAATCGAGGACTTGGCTGATGCATATGCATCTGGACTTAGAAATTTTGAAGAATCACCAGCCACAGGGAATAAACCAACAAAGGAACTGAATTTAGGAACCCTGGAAGATCCTAAGACTATCCTCATCAGTGCAAACCTCACTCCCTTAGAAGAAGAACGTTTAATCAATGTTTTGGAAGAATACAAGGACATGTTCGCATGGAAATATGAAGATATGCTGGGACAAGATAATTCATTGGTTGAACATAGATTAACCTTGAAATTTGGAACTACCCCGGTTAAACAAATGCTTAGGAGGTTCCACCCTAATATTGCACTCAAAATGAAAGAAAAGGTCAACAAATTACACCATGCAAAATTTATTAAAGTCATCTTATATCTGCAATGGGTGGCTAACATAGTCCCTATTATGAAGAAATATGGACGGATTCGGATTTGCATAGATTTTAAGAACTTGAACCGAGCGTGTCCTAAGGATGATTTTCCTTTGCCTCATATCGATGTTTTGGTTGATAACACAGTTGGATTTGAAATGCTTTCATTTATGGATAGTTATTCTAGATACAATTAGATTCGGTTAGCCGAGGAGGACCAAGAGAAGACCTTGTTCACTACACCTTGGGGAACATATTGCTAAGTTGTCATGCCCTTTGGGTTAAAGAATGCTGGTGTTACATATCAGAGGGATATGATGGCTATATTTCATGACATGATGCACACCCTTGTAGAGGTGCATGTGGACAATTTGGTTATCAAGTCCAAGAGTCGGGAAGATCATACTAAATTACAAAGGAAAGTTTTGCAACAAGCTAGAGAATACAAGCTGAAAATGAAACCTAAGAAGTGTACATTTGGAGTTTCATCAGGAAAGCTACTAGGGTTCATAGTATGTAGAAGGGTATAGAGATCGACCCAAACAAGGCCAAAGCAATCATTGGTATGCCTCCTTCAAAGAATATGAAGGAGCTTTGAGAATTGATTGGGAAGCTACAATTTGTCTGCTAGTTTATCTCACAACACTCCCAAAGGTGTAAACCATTCTATGAGTTAACCAAGGCGGGGGCCGAGTTTAAATGGGATTCAAAGTGCCAGGAGGCATTTGATGGGTTGAAAACATACCTAGCAAGTCCCCCTGTACTTAGACCACCAATTCCCAACAAGCCCTTGGTTTTCTACATTTCAGTTCTTGAGAACTCTATTAGGGCAGTCGTTGCACAAGTTGATGAAGAAGGGAAAGAGAGAGTTACTTACTACTTGTTTAAGATGTTTGATGCTTGTGAGCTGCAGTACACGGTGGTAGAAAAGACCTGTGCGGCTCTTGTTTGGGTGGTTCAGAAACTCAAGCATTATTTCTTGCTCACCAAGTCAAGCTCATTGCTCGTATCAATCCTATCAAGTTTTTATTAGAGAAGATAGTTTTGACTGATCGGTTAGGGCGATGGCAGAGCTTCTTGTCCAAATTCGATATCACCTATGTTTCATAGAAGGCAATCAAGGGCTATGTTATTGCTGAACACCTTGCCCATCATCCCATACCCGTCTTTTACCCAGTCCGGTCAGAGTTCCCGGATGACGAACTAATGTCAGTCCGATCTTCCAATCTTTGGACATTATATTTTGATGGGGTTCTGAATTCTCATGGTAGAGGTATAGTTATTGTCCTTCTATCACCTGAAGGTGTGACCATTTCACAAGCTTTTCAGCTCAACTTTCTAGCAACCAACAAACCTTGCTTGCCGGGTTGGAGGCTACTCACTTTCATGGTGCCACTGAACTGAGGGTGATAGTTGATAGTCAATTGATCCTACGCCAAGTCCTATCCAAATACCGAACTTCCCATCCAAACCTCAAACCCTACCAAGAGCTCACCACTTGCTACATCAAGCTATTTTTCAAACTCACATTTGTCCATGTCCCCTATGCTCAAAATATCCTTGCCGATGCCTTAGTTTCACTAGCTTCTTTTTTATTTATCCCGCTAGGTAGGCAAGTGTAGACTATCCACACCTATAAGAGGTCAATTCTAGCAATTGAGGATTGACATTTTCTAAAGGTTAAGGAGAGGTTCAACAGAAAGGAATACTTGGAGCACAAAGAAGAAATCTTCTTAATTGAGTTGAATGACTTAGAAGAATGTGAGAGACTTGGTATGATGAGATTGCGAGGTATTGCCAAGATCAGTCATACCCGCCTGGATCAACCACCAAGGAAAAGAAGGCAATCAGAAGAGTATCCCAGAGGTATACAATCTTAGAAGAAGTGCTCTACAAGAGAAGCCTAAGTGAAATCTTACTCAGGTGTCTTGATAAGAAGAAGCCGAGTGGGTGCTAAAGAGAGCACATTCTGGAGTCTGTGGTTGTCATGTGAATGCCCAAGCCCTTGCTAAGAAAATCATCCGACAAGGGTATTATTGGACAACTTTAGAAGATGACTGCTCCATCTATGTCCGACACTTGCATTCATGTCAACTCCATGATGACAAGATTCATTATCCCGCATCTTCCCTTCATCCAATTCATGCACCACGGCCTTTCGCCATGTGGGCTTTTAATATCATTGGCCCTTTGAGGGACCTCAACTCTGAAATGCACTCAAAATCATTCATTCTAACGGCAATGAAGTACCTCACAAAGTTGGCTGAAGTTGAGATTAAAGCGTCAACAGTCTGCTCCTTCATCAAGCGCAACATCATTACAAGATTCGAGATCCCCAGTGACATCATAACCGATAATGGGCCGCAATTCCTCTCTCAAGATCTATGTGATCTTTGCAACAGGTATCTCATTTCATTGCATCATTCATCACCATACTATCCTCAAGGTAATGGTCAAGCAAAAGCCACCAACAAAACTTTAATCAAGATCATCAACAAATCTTGTAAGTCTAGCAAATTTGCCGACTGGCCTAATAAGCATGTAGATACTCTATGGGCTTATCATACTTCTGTAAGGACTCCCACTGGACAAACCCCGTATGCTTTGGCATATGGGATGGAAGCAGTGGTCCCCTACGAAGTATTACTTCCATCTCTTCGAGTTCAGCTCAACAAGGATATTCCTATTGATGAGAGACGAGAATCCCTCCTTGCACAGCTTGAACTCTTGGATGAAAGAAGGCTTGCCGCCGTTGAGCATGCCCAGACTTACCATAGCAGACTTAAAAGGTTTTATCAAAAGAGGGTGGTTGAGAGAAAATTCGAGATCGGTGAGATGGTCATTAAAAGAATTTTCGTTAAGCCGAGGGGACCCCGCTCTAAATTGCAACCTAACTAGGAAGGGCCTTTTGTAATCGCTGAAAAGTATGCAGGCAATGCATATGAATTAACTAATGCAAATGGAGAAAAATTAAGTCATCCTTGGAATGGAGTCTACCTCAAAAGGTATTTTTCATAAAAATAGAGAAACCACTGATATAATCTCAAGTCATCGATACTAGGCTATTCATGAGAAGTTAAGGATAGGTACCATCCTACACACACAACACCTCCCGATCCTAGAATCCAAACAACCCAGCACTGGCAAAAGGCAAGGTAGAAATCTAGAAACGAAAGGAGTATCCTTACCCTATTCTCTTCTACTCGGTCCAAGATAAGGAGAGGAGATTAGAGGGGTAGTATCGAAAAACTTGTCACCCTAGTAGGAGGCCATCTCGGAGGGTGCAAAAGGGTGCCAAAAGATGGGCAATGAACCCCTCTGGTTAGAAAGAGAAAAATGATCAACCTGTCTGAATGAGTACCCAGAATAATAGTCAAAGTAAAAGGCACTAAAAGATGGGCAATGTTCCCACGGGTCAAAAACCTGTCCAAATATGTGCCACATAGAAAAGAGCAAAAAAATAGAAAAGACTCAAAGAGGCCGAACCCCAATGGGCAATTTGAGAGTGAGTTGAGAAATCCCTCTCAACATCTCCAAACCCTATCAAGGACTTCCTCTATACTCTTCCTTCTTAAAACCCCTAGGGTAGGGTAAACTGACCGAATCCAGGTGAAACCAAGCCGATCAAATGAAAAAGGTTAGAAGGATTCTAAGTAGGGAATTTTATTTTGCACATGGTATCTACCACTTGAGTATTGACAAACTTTGAAGACCGATGAACTATCTCAAATACCAGCATTTTTTCCACAAAAATGCATATTCCAAAAATACAAAAAATGCATATTTTAAAAATAAAAAAACAAATATTTTGAAAATCCAAAATAATTGAATGTTTTCAAGAAAATCCAAAAAAAAATGCATCATTTTTAGCTCAGTCATGATAATTGCCTTAGTTGCATCGATATTTATTTTTCTGTCATGCATATTTCCATTCTTGCATTGCATGTCCATTTTTGCTTTAATTACCTTGCTAAGAAGGCTCTTCCCTTTGACCCAAGTCAAAGTTGAACATAATAGGCAAAGGTATAAGTCGTCGTGAAGATCTAATTTCATTTTATCAAGTGTTTCAGGCATTTTGAAGGTAAGAGGAGAAGATTCTCATCACGGCAGGTAAGTTCTCTCAACCCTTACCCCATTTCATTTAAGTCATTTATTTTATTCCACCTTGTTAAGAAGGTTCCTCCCTTTGACTCAAAATAAAGGCAAATGATAAACAAGTAAAGAGATGAGTCATGGTGAAAATTTAATCATCTTTATTAAGTATTTGTAGGAGTTGAAGAAGCAAAAGAGAAGGGCCATCAGGTACATTTTTTTTTTTGCAAAAAAAAATGTCCCAGGCGCATGTGCCCTCACTGGGGCACATGGCCATGTGTCCCATCCCCCGAGCGCATGGGCACGTGCCCCCGATCGGGGGCACATGAACCAAAAAATTCCAAAAAATTCAGAAAATTCTCAAAAAATTAGAAATTGTCTAGAATATTGATAATGACTTTTTGCTAAGGAAACCATCATCAAAAACATTGTTTTGACCTCCAAATGATGGTCCTATTAGTGAAAACTTTAGTTGTCCATCTCTAGAACAATTTGTTTCATATGACAATTTCGTCTATTGGGTGTAGGCACCTGGAAATGGCCCGTACGGCGGTTCGCCCTCGTTCTTTCTCTTCTTGGAGTGAAGAGTTAGTGGTATGTGTGGGTGTGGTCGCCAGGAGCTGAAGACTCCAAAATGTGATTAAATGTAAAGCAAACGAAATGAAAAAGCAAGTTTGACCATCGTACCTTTCAGAATGGGGAGATTGCTTGGTTCTAACTTCTCCTTTCTCGGCTGGCAGAAAGAGGAGAGCTTTAGTGAGCTTTTTTACTCCCAATCAGGTTAAAGCTTCACCTTGGTCGGGTTCACGTAATAATGTCCTATGGAGAAACATGAAAATAAGTAAAGATCATTTGCTCTGACAAGAGTATAGTATGATGCTTGGTGTCAATCTTAAACATACAAAAGGGGATGAACTGACCAGATTGGGAAGAAATCACAACCCCTTTTTTTGGTATGTTTTTAAATATATGAAAGATGTAAAATGACTTAATGCATGCTAAATGAAGTGATAATAGGTTCTAAGATGAAAATGGAGAACAAAGATCCGATCGGACAGGCGATCGGACTCCGAAAAGTGCAAAACCGGCTTCTGCCCCTGCTGGTGCCCTATATATAGGGTGCTAGCTGCAGGTGCCCCCCTTATAGGGTGCGTTGACCAAGGTCAAAGCACCCTGTATATGGGGCACTAAGTCTGGCTCGGGAAGATTTTCTTCCCCTCTTCGCGATGCTGCTCCGGAGTGCTGGGCGGCTTCCGGGACGAAGTAGAGGCTCTCCTTGTAGCCAATATGAAAATGAAGCTAGTGGTGGGTGGTTTGAATGCTGGATGAAAGAGTAGAGACGGATAGAGGCTTTCAAAGTGGAGAAAAACTCATGTTTCTGGATAGCAGAAACAACAAGTTCTTGCGATTTTTGGAGAGTGAATTTGGGTCAATTTGAAGGCTTATGGGAGATGTAAATGGCTAAAAAATGTGGTATTTGATGAGCTCTAGGGTGGTACGGAGTTGGAACCTCCTTTCAGCTTCAAATGGGAGTCTATTTATAGCCTAAAAGAGGGTACTTTGGCCAATTCTGAAAAGCAGTTCCACACGGCAAGGCGCCCTATATATAAGGTGCCAGCATCATGAGCTATGTCAAATCGATAAGACGAGTCCCTGTGAGTGGTCAAATCGGCCGGTCGAGTCGATTTGACCAGGTGCCAGGCGCCCTATATATAGGGCGCCTGGTGCCCTATAAACAAGTGCCAGGTGCCCTATTTACAGGGCACTTTGACCCCAGTCAACATCCTATCGATCTTCTTCGGAATCTACGAAAAAACCTGATTCTTTCGAAAAACATGGTTTCCTTTAAAGGTTACCCAATCTTCATAAAAACAAGAATTTAAGCTCTTTAAATAGGCCAAAATTGCGTGTCTATAGCTTGCCTCGCCTTGGCATCGGCTTTATAGGGGAATTACATGAATGCAGCACAGGCGAATGTAGTGAAACGTAGTGAGGCGTAGTGGAATAAAGTGGTAATGGACTGAAAAGGTGACACCAAGGTATAGATTTAGACACACCTTCATTGCCTTAGTTGAGTGAATGAAACTTTACCGGACTCCGAGGTTACCTTTTGTCTTATCAGAACCTTCCCTTTGGTTGATTGATTGGGTAGAAGAACAGTTCTAAAAGTAACTAAAATCCAACGTGGGGGAGAATTGTTACCGGCCAGGACCCGAACTGCATGGTGTGCTTGACTCGGTAGAAAGGTAAAGAGGAATCAGGCAATCAACCAAGGTTGGGTTCTTCAAATTCATCGGGTTTACTCAGAAATACCGGTGCAGTTCGGAATGAAATAACTTCTTGTTTTGATGAAATCATCGTTGAAACATGATTGAAACTAATTTTTTGGGTTGACCAAAGCCCCCTCTAAGAGCTATAGAAAGACTGTCTTTTCTTGGGGTGGTTGTGGTATGATGATGCATGAGATGATGTGTAATGATGCATGATGCATGATGCATGCTGGATTTAAAGAAATACAAATAAGTATAAGAAAATAGTTGAAGATATAGGTCAAACGCAACGGGTTATGACATCCGTGAAGACACCGTCGTCCCCATTTATTTGACTTTGGCATATCCGCGGGCCTAAAAAGTAGCTGAATCCTTCATTGATTTTGTTGAAGGGGTTATCAGACTCAGCCCTCTTCGACCCAAGGTCTTCAACAATATACGTCAGACTATAAGTGATCCATGTAAGGCTCTAGGCACCCTGTTTATAGGGCGCCTGGTGCCCTATTTATAGGGCGCCAAGTGCCCTGTTTATAGGGTGCCAGGTGCCTTATAACTATGGCACCTTTGTAGATTTTGTTCTTGCTCCTTCCCGAGGTGGTCTTTTGGGGTCTATAAGAAGGGGGGACCCCCCTTATTCTCGTCCACACCAGCTACAGTGCTTCCCCCCTTCTGTCGTTCTGATGGCTTCTTCCTCCTCCCGCCCGACTTTCCCAATAGAGATGAAGAGCTCTTCCGAGGTTCCGTGCCATATCCAGAACCAAGTATCTATGGGAGTGGTAGTGACCTTATTAGGCACCCTTTCTTGTTTTGCTCCGAAGTTCTCTTTCATGATCATGTGGTTATTCTGTAGAATCTTCCAATTTTCCCCGACGCTCGTCGTTATGGACAGGTGTTGTGGATTGCTCGACTGATGGCCGCCATCAACATCCATGTGCAGTCTATTCTGAGCGGGTGGGGCTTTTCTGACATTCTAGTCCATGTCAACCATCTTCTCAAATATTTTTGGGACTTCTCTCTGGAGGGTGCACTTCTCGAGGTGTGGCACCCCGATATGCACACTTTTGTCTTTGACACCTTTGAGTGTACCATTCTTTTGGAAGAGGTGGAGCTGTTTCTGGGGCTGCGCGCTATGCCTGGTTATGGTCAGGCCATGTTTATTCCTGCCAGACCAGTTACAAGTTTAGACTTCCCATGCGGCTTTATGACCACTGGAGAGGCTCGGTCCATTATGGTAGGTGGGCATATTTACACCGAGGCACTGACAGATTGGTCCATTGGCATGATTCAGGGTGCCGGTGACAATGAAGCTCTGCTGTTTCCAGGCGCCAAAGGTGTTGCTGCCTGCCTTGCTTTTGTACTCCTCTACCCGTGTGAGGATGGGTGGCTCGATACTACTTGCCTCTCTTGCATTCAAGGTATTTGGTCCAATGAGTGCATAGCCCATTCTGTGTTGGGCTATCTCTATTACGGCATGACCTCTGCTAGTGTTGGCAGGCCTATGTTTGGCAGCATCCTCCTGTTCATGTGCTGGGCTGACTGGCACTTCAAGTTTGATGTGTGCTACAGACCAGCCACGGCTTCCTGGCTTTTTACTCGAAGCCCCCTCTAGCCTCTCACTAGCCATCTTATCATGGACTACAAAGTAATCAACAAGTGCCCCTCAGTGAAGACCCATGCTGACTAGCATTTGTACTTCTCTACCATGAGTTGTGCCGGGTTTGTTCATCCTATGAGGCTGTCATGCGCCAGAATGTTCACGCTTCTACCACCCCTGGGGTGGATCTTCGATTGATCACTGGCTCCTCCTTTATCATCTACAACCCGCACCGGTGCTTTCCGCAACTGGGCCAACCTCGGCTCAAGGTTCCTCGTCTCTCCCACATTCCGTCTGTCAAGGATCGCCAATTGGGCACAACAACCGACGATGAAGAATGCCAGAGCATTCTTGCTATTTGGAGAATTTGCAAGAGTTTTTCTCCAAGCACCTATGTGGAAGAAGACGAAGTGTAGAAGCGTCGGTACGTGATGAGACTGAGAAAGCTCCGTGGCTGATGTCTTGTACTTGCTTTTGGTTGCATTTGGATATAGGTCATCTGCTTTTGTTGTGTCTAGGACTTGATCAATGTAGGTCTAGGACTTGCTTAGTGTAGTTCTTTTCATTCCAGTTGCATCCGAGTCCTGTCAGTGTTAGTAACCAGTAAAATATGCGAAAAAGGAATTAATCAACAATTTTTGCTGACAAGTTTGTGATTCTTTTATGGAGAAGGTAGTTTGCAAACATGTTCTATGAATTTTCAAAAATTTTGAAAATTTTGGTCGTGACGGTTTATATTTCCACCCCTGCACCCTTCTCTCATTTTACCAGCAACTTTTCAAGCTTTTCTACTAAGCAGGGCCCTTCCGAGCGTGTAACGTGCCGTGCGGACCCCAGGGTAAGTTTCTCCCAACTGCAAACTTGTAATTTATTCTGTTTCGCTTATTTTCGTAGAAGGGACCGAACCGATCTAGGCTCGTTCCGGATTGAAATGGGAAGAGAGAAGGGGGCCAGCCACCTGGCGTCCCCTTGATGGGGCGCCAGGTTCTCAAGGGGGCGCCTGGCCCAGGCGCCCAGGCACCCCATAAATGGGGCACCTGGTCACCGGGCCCCCGTCTTCTTCGTTCTTTTGTTTCTGACTTGGTTCTGACACATGGGAAATGATGCAGATGACGAAGAGGTCCCGTGTTGAGCGTGGCGGAGACTCCAACTCCGCCGGAGCTTCTAGTTCTGCCGGAGCCTCCAGTTCAGCCGATCCTGGCCCGTCGGGGCCGCCTTTCCTTCACCCGCCTCCGGCCGTCACGGTAACCAATTTTTGACTTTCCCCTTTTGAATTATTCATCAATTGCTGTTTCTAACATGATTATTTGTTTGTGCAGGGGAAGATCAAGTCCCGGATATCCTGGGAGATGGTCTTCCATGCTTATCAGGGGTTGCAAGCTTTGTAGAAGGCGTGACTGGATGTGATGGGCTTCGGCCCGTTGCTCCATTGTTCCGCCTTTTGGGAGGACCTCCCCTTGATCCAGGCTTTGAGGGAGAGATGGGATTCTACTACCCATTCCTTCCTCTTTCCCTGGGGGCACATGGTGCCCACCTTGGAGGATGTCTCCCGGATCATAGGGCTCCGTGTTCACGGTCGCGCCGTTACCGGCAAGACCTACCGTGACTACTCGACCATGGTCCGAGATTTCTTGGGTCATCCGATCCCACACTGCCCTGGCAGACTGCGCGTTATGAAATGCACAGACGTGAGGGACCTACTCGGATTGGGCAAGGTGAGTGTGGGGAAAGATGACATGATGGCGGATGTTCTTCACGCATTGACAGAACGCGTGAAGGGCCACCTAGTCAGTGAGGAGGGTACTGTCCAGGCCAATTTTGATCTCCGCCGATTCCTCCTTTTCTTCCTGACCCGGCTTCTGTTAGCCTCGAAGACAGACAGGGTGCACTTGCAGTTCCTTCCATTCCTCACTGACCTGTCAAAGGTTGGCGAGTATGCCTGGGGGGCTGCCATGTTGGCACACCTGTTCTTTTCGCTGGTGATGGAGAGTGGCCCGGTCTCCGTAGCCGGTTTTACTCCATTCCTTCTGGTATGCCTTGTCTCTTTTGTTCATTACCAATTCTGCTTTGTTCATGTTGTCTAATCAAGCTTAATGGCGGGTCTGGAGTTATTTTCACATCCCCCTAGGGCGTGCCTTTCTAAAGGAGGACCCCGAGTATTCTCTTATTGGAAGCTGGGTCGCCAGCCGATCTGCCTCTTCTCATCCTTATCAGGTGGAGAACCTGAGGAGGCAGCTGCTCTTCTTCCCCCACCACGAGGTATCCTGTCACTTTTTCCCTTCAGCTTTTTTCTGTTCTTCTTATTCACTGTCATGCCTTGCTTTTTCAGGTGGTGTGGGGCCCATATTCTGACATTCACCTGGATCAGTAGCCGTGGGTTGTAGACACGCCAATAGAGCTTAAACCATTATTCCATTGGCAACATCTCTTTTAGACCACCAAAATCATGATCAACCACCCTTTTGGATGAGCCAAGGTGCTTATTGAAAATATGAGGATGATTTGCTAATTTCTAATCAAATCCGTGTTTGTCGAACAAGAGACACTTGGTGGTGTGCCAGATTATGCTTTTCCCAGCATATCCTCTACTTGGAAATTTTTCACAAGATTATATGGACGTCTAATGAAAAAGTATTCAACATTAATAATCTTATTCTCTGAGTTATCTTTCCATTGCAACAAACAACATTCAATTCTGATCTCCCATTTGTCCGTAGCGCCCTTTGGAAGTCATATGCGCAGTTTTGTCCGCACGCAGCACCGATCAAGCCCAGCCCATTGGGCACATATCTAACCAATTCATTTGAGTGGCCCAGTTGAGTGGGACAAAGTGTGGGCCGTGGCCCTAAGATTTACAGATTTTGGGCCCATGGGCCCAATTGATGATTGTGAGAAGGATAAAGAAAGGGTGGTGGCCCTAAGATTGAGGAATTGTGGGCCCATGGGCCCAATCGTTGATTTGGAGGAGAATAAAGAAAGGGTCATGGCCCTAAGATTGATTGATCGTGGGCCCATGAGCCGGATTGTTTCTTAGGAGAAGAATGGGGTAAGGGTCGTGGCCCTAAGATTGATGCTAAGGGATTTACCTGCCTAGCTGGAGGAGGTCCTAGTATCCCCTTGTTAAGGTCTTCCCATGGGCCGGATTCCTTTCCCATTTCGCTGACCAATTCGGTCTCCTTACTTCCCAGCTTAGGGGTCAATTCAATCATGACAAACTTCAGGGATCAATTCCAATGATGACAATAGTTGATCTATACATGAAGAATCCTTGCCTAGTCCTTGACAATCAACAAAATTTATGATCTGCTCACCTAAGCTTCTTACAGTAGGATTCTCCTTAGGTTGTTCTATAAAAGGGGGCATGCCTAGTCTAGGGGATTCCGAAACTATCAAAGGGTTTGTTTCAACCTCCCCTACTAGCTGACTTGGATCTTGAGAAATAGCAACGATATGTTGAGGGGTAGAAACTGATTTCTCTACCGAGGCAAGAACACAAATGGTTGGAGTGATTGATTCCTTTGCCAGGCAAGAGCTTGAAGGGTTGAAGTGTTTGAATCTTCTACTAAAGCAGGAGCAAGAATAGTAGGAGTGATTGATTCCTTTATTAGGGCAAGAGTAATGATTGGTTGTTGTCCAACCAACTGAGGAGGATGCGGTTGGATTGGTTGAGAAGCCGGGGTTTGCTCGATCGGCTTAGGATGAATGATTGGCCGAGGGACCGTTGGTGAAGTGGGTTGAGGGGCCAAGGCTTGCGTGGCTAGCCGAGGGGTTGTTGTTGAAGTAGACTGAGAAGCTAAGGGCTGGATGATTGGCCGATGGTCCTTAAGAAATGTTGGTGGAGTCAAAGGCTGGGGAGCAGGTTGAAGTAATGGAGTATTCGCACAAGCAACAAAAGGAGCTTTATTAAGCGTGGTTAGTTGTGCCATTGACTCGGGTTGCATGACTGGCTGAGGTTGGGGCATGGGTAGCCTAATCAACTAGCGTCGAGGAGTTGGCCAATGATGATGATCTGGATGAGGTTGGGGAGGGCTCCTAGGTTGGTTCATAGCATCAATGATCCTCTCGTCCATGGGCTTTAATTTATCAGAATATTTTGTTAATTCCACATCTTCTCTTGCTTCCCCATTTATTGAATAACCTGGCCCATATCGTTTCAAGAATTTGGCCTTGACAATTTTGAAATCCCATATCTCTACTTCGTTCAATGAGAAAAACCAATCTAGTGATGCATCCTCTAAAGATCTCCTAAAAAGAAAGGCTAGGGTCTTTCTATCATTCTGCCATCGAGATGATTTGCTCAGGAAATCATTGACATGGGTGAAGGGATCACCTGAGCCATTGTAGCGATGGTAGGTTGGCATTTGTGATTGGGGGATGTAGATAGTATAGAGGGGAAATTCAAGGGTTTCCTGATCCTTGGCAACAGGTGGGGAGGAATTCACCAGTGGGTGTGCATGTGGCACTCGGATGGGTAGGGGGTGGGTTGGTGTGCAAGCTAAAGAATGACCCACAATGGGGTGAGTAGGTAAAGTAACATGGCAAGACTGCCCAGGTAAGGTTATGGTAAGAGGTCGAACTACCGATTGGGGAGGCGAGGTAGCTCGGTTGACTTTGGCTGGACCTTGATTAGTAGGTATCTTGCCCTTCACTAAAGATTGTATGAATGACAAGGTATTGGGATCAAGATGAAAAGATAGATCCTTAAGAGCTTGTTGTATACTAAATAAAGCGGACTGATGGGCATCCCCTTGCACTTCAGGTTCCATAGCAGCATTGACATGGCTCTCGGGTTGTTGTTGGAGCTTGTAGAGACCCGGCTCGTACTCTTGTTGCTTGTAGTAGTCCGACCTCCCGACGTGGCCTCCAGACCTCAGCATCATGGGCTTCATGTTGATCTTTCTTCAAAGATCGTTAAAAAAAAGAGCAAGCAAAGCACACAATTGAAGATTTTTTGTTATGTTTTTGTTTTGTTTGAAATTTTTTTGTTTCAATTTGGTTGTTCGGAAAACAAGTTCGAACACAAAATTAAAAAGGTTTTTGTTTTGTTTTTTTAGGTGTTTTTCACGAAGAAATTTTTTGTTGTTTTCAATTTTTGGTGAGCAAGCAAGTTATACAAACAAGGTTTTAAAATGACTACTCGACAATATTTGGGTTGAAACCTTAGATTAGATATATTGTTAGCAATTGTTCACTCAAATGGGTATGGTTCCTATTGCTTCAATCTTCAAGACCTAAGGTTATCACTCAATCACCACGAGTAGGTACTTGGGTTCTTCGGGTTTTGGGAAAGTGGTACAACTGGCTCAATTGTGCGGAGAGGAATACTCCACGGATGGGGACTTATGGAGGCCTTGATGGAAACAACCAAATCAACTAGGAAGGAATATCCCAGAAGAGTGGTTAGAAACACCAAGAAGGTGTGTTGGGAGAGAGAGCCCCCACCTCGAATGCCCTATGGATCAGAACAAGTCCGGTACCCGATGCAAAAGCTAATGCAAAAATGAAAAATGTAAAGTAGGAGGAGAAGAAGCAATCAATATGCAAACATGAATAAAAGCTATTAAATAAAACAAGCAAGTAAATGCAATCAAGACAAGCAATGATAAAGTAAAACAAGTAACTAGCAACTAGCAACTAAAAGGTGGTTCGCACGGGAACCGGCTTGTGATGGACTGTCCAAGTGGAGACAAATCTGAAGTAAAGGTAAAAGGATGGTCCACACGGGGACCGATTTGAAAATAAAGTGGCTCACGCGGGAGCCGAGTTTTGAAAAGGTAGGTGGTTCACGCGAGAACCAGTTTTTGAAGGAAAAGGGGTGGTTCACGCGGGAACCGGTGTGTTTGGTTGAAAAAAGAAAAGGAGGGCCATGTGGAGCCAATCTAAAGTGGTGCAAAAGGGTGGTCCATGCGGGGACTGATTTGAAAGTGGGTTGGTTCACGCGGGAACCGGTTTAGAAAAAGGAGTTGGTTCATGCGGGAACCGGTTTTAATGAAGAAAGGGGTGGTTCACGCGGGAACCAATGTAAAAGGTGACAAAATGAAAAGAGGGCCACGTGGGGCCAATCTAAAGGTGCTGTAAAGAGGTGGTCCACATGGGGACTGATCTGAAAATAAGTTGGTTCACGCGGGAACCGAGTTGGAAAAGAAAGGTGGTTCACGTGGGAACCGGTTTATAAGAAGAAAAGTGGTTCACGCGGAAACCGGGTTGAAATTAAAGACAAGCAAATCAAGTCCACATGGGGGAAAATCTTTAAAGTAAGAGTAAACAGTAAGTTTAAAGGTAAATGAACATGGAAAAGGTAAAGGACAAGCCAGGAGAGTGAGGAAGAGATGAACTTATAACATGATAAGAGAAATTGTGGTCTCCAGGAGCCGTGGGCTCTGCTTTATGGAATTGAAAAATAAAAGATGACCGTGTGTATCTTAGTGCAGGAGAGAATGTGTGCAGGTTCAACCTTCTTCTTCTTCGGCCGGCTGATGAAGAAGAGTCCAACCAATGCTAGCTTGATGTATCTATGCAACAGATTCGGGGTTAGCCCTAACCCCTTTTTTTGGTTTTTTATGATATATGAAATGATGCAAAACTGAATAAAAACGATACTTAAATATGAAATAAATGATTTGAATGAAGAGTTAGCAAAGAGATTATGAATGGTTATAGACAACACAACCTAGGCAAAGTGGCAACCGGGTTGAACAGATTCAATGTAAACTACGCGGCTTTGATGCAGAGACCATAACGAACAGCACCAATGTCAGAATAAAGTGATATTTGTTTCAAAATAAATAGCACTCACCAAGGGTGTTTTTATATGAAGACAAGTTTTCTTGAATCTTATGATAAGTAATATGAATTTACCTGATAATCAGGATCTTGGACAGTGAAGTTCTGAAAACTCCCAGCACAATGTCGATGTAGAATGTACTATGGGCACTACAGATATCTGAATTGAATAATTATTCTTGGAGATAAAATATAACTCATCGGGGAACAATTTCTATGAAGGATGTATAGGCTTAATCCACCATTAAATGTACTAAAATTGACTGAGAAAATGATGACTTTGAAGAGAAGACTTCGGATCTGTCTGTGCAGCGGCGGTGTTGAAGCCGTAAAAGCCAAGGGAATGTCATAATTGATCTCATTTTGTTGTAGATGAAATATATCTAGATGAAGAAAACTTCTTATGAAGGAATTCAGCCCAGAAAATGACTATAGAGATCTGTAGAAGCCAATGAACAGCAGTGCAACACGTCGGAGCATAGACCGGCTTCTTCTTCACTTTGGGATGATCTCTGGGCACCGGGACAAAGAGAGGACGATTTGAGAAGGTGGGGATGAGCCAAGGGTGGCTGGAGGGTGAGGAGAAGAGTGCTGTATGATAGGGATGCCCTCCTTAGGTCGTTCATATGAGTCTCCCTTTATAGGGGATGGGAAATAGGTCAAAAAATAGCAAGTTTTGATACATCCGACCTTAGGTTGGATTTCCTCCATTTAATGATGCTAATTTTCATCATGAGACTTCTGGAAACTTACCCAACTGATTGAGATGGATTGAAAACCGTGGATCACCTTCCCCATGTTTAAAATATGTCTCCACTTGAAGAGGAAACAAATCTAGTCTAAAAATGGCAAGTTTTGATGTATAAGACAACAAGTTGGATTGCCATCATTTGATGATGTTAATCTTGACCATGAAGCTTCTAGATACTATAACAAGTGATATGGAGGAGTAAAAAGGAAGGTAATGTCGTGAATTGGTCAGATATGTGCCCAATGGGCTTGGTTTGCATGCAATTGGGCTTGATTGGTGTTGCGTGCGGACAGAACTGCACGTCTGACTTCTAAAAGGCGTTGCGGACAAATGGGAGATCAGAATTGAGTGCCGTTTGTTGCATTAAAAAGAGGACTCAAAGTGTAATATTATTTATTTTGAATACTTTTCATTACATGTTCATATAATCCTGTGAAAAAATTAAAAATAGAGGATATGCTGGGAAAAGCATAATCTGGCACACCACCAAGAGTCTCTTGTTCGGCAAACACGGATTTGATTAGAAATTAGCAAATCATCATCATATTTAAAATAAGCACCTCGGCTCATCCAAAAGGGTGGTTCATCATGATTTTGAGGGTCTAAAAAAGATGTTGCCAATGGAATAATGGTCTAAGGTCTAAATAAGGCCAAATTGGCGTGTCTACAGAGGGGGAGAGTATCGAAAGCATACACCGCCTTAGTAGGAGGCCATCTCGAAATGTCCAACTTCTCAAAATAAAAGGGTGCTGAAAGTTGGGCAATGAACCCCACATGTTTAAACAAATATGGGCCTGTCTTAATGAGTACCCAAAATGTAGAAAATGAAAAAGGCGCCAAAAGATGGGCAATGACCCCACAGGTCAAAGAACCTGTCCGAATGTGTGCCACAAAAATAGGTTTGTCAATAAAGAAGAAAAGACCCGAAGAGGCCGAACCCCAACGGGCAATTAGGTTTAAGTAGAGAAATCCCTCTCAACATCTTCAATGCCTATCAAGGACTATTCCACAATTCTTCATTCTTAACCCCCCAGGGTGTGGGTGGACCAACCAAATCAAAGCTAAACTCTAGCTGATCAAAGGTTGAAGGTCGGAAAGATTCTAGGTAAGAAACCCCATTTTGCACATGGTATTTACCAGTGAACCTAGAAAAACAACCAAGTGATGAGAACTTGTGTCAATACTAATTTTTCTCTCCAAAAAAATTATTTTCAAAAAACTCCAAAATAAGCTGAATATCTTCGAAACTACAAAAAAAAAATTCTCTCAAAACTCCAAAAAAATGAATATTTTCAAAATCCAAAAAAAAAATTTGAATCTTTTCACAAAACTTCTTTGTCAAATTCCAACAAAATTTAAAATTTTTTTTTCATCACCATGCTTGGTTTGAATTCTTATCTTTACATTCATTGTATAGTTGCTGCTTTATTTTTACACCTTTAAGAAGGCTATTACCCCTTGACAATGGTCAAGGCATACTGCAACTTGCAAGGGGGATAAGCCACATTGTTGTTCTAATCTCTTTCTTCTAAGTGTTTCAGGCATAAGGAGAACTTATCACCCCTTGACAAAGGTCAACGCAGATTGCAACTTGCAAGGGGAATAAGCCATCTTGTCATTCTAATCTCCTTTTCTGAGTGTTTCAGGCATGAAGAACAAACAAGGAGAACTGCATAGCAAGGCGATGCTCGCCACTTCACTCCCCAAAGGATTCTTAGGAGGAGGTGTCACCATGACCTCGACCTCAACTTTGCCAAGGAGCCTTTTTTCAAAATTTCAATAAGTCAATGCTCACCACTTCCCTCCCCTGAGGATTCTCAGGAGGAGATGTCATCAAAACCTCGGCTTCTACTTTGCCGAGAAACTTTCACTCTGTGTCCTCATTAGGACACATGAACACTTTTGTGAGAATGCATGTCATCGCATCGCAAACTCGCTGTTATCATTTCCTTTCTTAGCATATGTTAGGTGCATTACTATTTATTTTATGCATTGATGTTGAAGACCGTGAATGCAAAGAAGACCATGTCCGAGATCCCCTTCATCAAAATCCACGACGGTCGGGTCATTCTTTGTGCTCAGGGATAAGCCAAAATTGTGCAGTGAGGGACGATGATTCCCGAATGAGTATCTTGACCTCATAGACAATCTATATCTTCAACTAATTGTTAGACAAGTTTTGTTTTTGTTTTCTTGAGCCTAGCATGCATCATATAGTATTAATTGTGTTGCATTTTTCATTATCATTGCATACATTCTTTCAAAAGCTTCATCTTCTCACCCTCTTGTATCATAATTCCGATCATTCTGAACCCCACCATGTTTTCTAATCCCACCGTGTTCTTTAGTCCCACCGACCCTTCAGATATCCCACCGTGTATGTTAATTCCACCATGTTCGGTAATCACTTTGTGCCTCCAACTCCTTCATTTCTATCACCACTGTGGCCACTGGAACAACCTTCTTGCTATTTATCCCACTGTGGCAGTCACTTCCTCCCGCCAAGGGCCTCCTATTCGATCTAAACTTACACCGTCATTATCTTCACGGTCTATACTTCAACATTTGCCTTTTGGAATTCGAGATCATTCCATTTTGAATTGATTCTTTTATCTTGGAAGACTTCAATGAATCAGAGAGCCTGAATGAGCTCGATTGGAATTCTTTTACTTTTTTAAAACAAATCTCTTTTTAAACTTTAGCCCATCACAGTACAGGAACACCGCAAAAGATCGGGTTACCGACTGATGATGAACCTACGAACCCTTGTTTTGGGGAATCCCCACCGTGTTGGGGGTTGGCTATTCTTCTCTCGTGCCAATGGCACATCTCTTACCAATTGAACATAGGAAGACATGATCAAACATGGCGGTTAACTAGGAGACTTGAGGAGATTCATCTTGCCGAATCTGGTCGTTGAGCATTTCTATATCTACACCTTGATGCCACCTTTTCTGTCCATCACCATTTTGCTCCATTACATTCCACTACGATCCATCTCGCTTTTCTATGCTTTCTCTACATTTTACTCCTCTACACTACATGACATTCCCTTGCAAAGCCGACATCAAGGCGAGGCAAGCTATAGACACGCCAATTTGGCCTTATTTAGAGCTTAAACCATTATTCCATTGGCAACATGTCTTTTAGACCATCAAAATCATGATGAACCACCCTTTTGGATGAGCCGAGGTTCTTATTGAAAATATGATGATGATTTGTTAATTTCTAATCAAATCCGTGTTTGTCGAACAAGAGACTCTTGGTGGTGTGTCAGATTATGCTTTTCCCAGCATATCCTCTATTTGGAAATTTTTCACAGGATTATATGGAAGTCTAATGAAAAGTATTCAACATTAATAATATTTTTCTCTGAGCTATCTTTCCATTGCAACAAACAGCATTCAATTCCAATCTCCCATTTGTCCGCAGCGCACTTTGGAAGTCAGATGCGCAGTTCTGTCCGCACGCAGCACCGATCAAGCCCAATTGAATGCAAGCCCAGCCCATTGGGCACATATCTGACCAATTCACGACATTACCTTCCTTTTTCTCCTCCATATCACTTGTTATAGTATTTGGAAGCTTCATGGTCGAAATTAGCATCATCTAATGATGGCAATCCAACTTGTTGTCTTATACATCAAAACTTACCAATTTTAGACTAGATTTGTTTCCTCTTCAAGTGGAGACATATTTTGAACATGGGGAAGGTGATCCATGGTTTCCAATCCCTCTCAATCATTTGGGTAAGTTTGTAGATGCCTCAGGATGAAAATTAGCAACATTAAATGGAGGAAATCCAACCTAAGGTCGGATGTATCAAAACTTGCTATTTTTTGACATGTTCTCATCCTCTATAAAGGGAGACTCATATGAACGACCTAAGGAGGGAATACCCATCCTCCAGCACTCCTCTCCTCATCCTCCAGACACCCTAGGCTCCTCCCAACCTCCCCAAATCGTTCTCTCTTCGTCCCGGTGCTCTGAGATCGTCCCAAAGTGAGAAAGAAGCCGGTCTATGCTCCAACATGCTGCATTGCTGATCATCGGCTTATACAGATCTATATGGTCATTTTCAGGCCTGACTTACTTCATAATAAGTGTTCTTCATCAAGATATGTTTCATCTCCAACAAACAAATATGAATTCTGACATTCCCTCAGCTTATTATGGCTTCAACACCGGCGCTGCACAGACAGATCCGAAGTCTTCTCTTTTAAGTCATTGTCTTCTCAGTCAATTTCAGTAAATTTAATGGTGGATTCAGCATATACATCCTTCATAAAAATTGTTCTTTAGTTAGTTCTATTTTATTTAAAATAATAATTATTTAATTCAGATATATGTGGTGCCCATAGCACGTCCTACATATACATTGTGCTGGGAGTTTCTAGAACTTCACTGTCCAAGATCCGGCTTATCAGATAAATTCAAATTACTTATCATAAGATTCAAAAAAACTTGTCTTCATATCAAACCACCCTCGGTGAGTTATCTTTATTTTTAAACAAATGGTCGATTCTGACATCGGCGCTGTCTATTACGATCTCTACATCAGAGTCGCGCAGTTTACATTGAATCTGTCCAACCCGGTTGCCACTTTGCCTGGGTTGTGTTGCCTTTAATCATTCATATTTTCTTTACTAATTCTTCATTCATATCATTTAGTTCATATTTAAGCATCATTTTTATTCAGTTTTGCATCATTTCATATATCACAAAAAAACCACAAAAAAGGGGTTAGGGCTCGCCCCAATCCAGTGAGTTCGATTCCAATTGCTTCTTGTTTCATCTCTTCTTCTATAGTTTCTACACTTCCCATAGTTTTATTCGGTTTCTTTCACTTGGTTTATTGTTCTAGTTGCACAGGTCTATCAAGCTAGCATCGGTTGGAGACTCTTCTTCATCGGCCGGACGAAGAAGAAGAAGGTTGAACCCATATCCTGATCTCCCGCGCTAAGGTACACGGTCAAATCAACTCAATCTTGTCTTTTATTCCATAAAGCGGAGCCCACAGCTCCTGGCGACCACAATTTCTCTTTTCATGTTCTAAGTTATTCTATTCCTCACTCTCCTCCCACATGACCCGAACCATCTCCGGTGCTCGAGCGATGCCATGAGATGAAAGTTCAGAGATCAATGTGAGTGTGGGACCGAGGTGAGGACCTTTTACTGCTTTCCGAGTGTTTTTCGATTCACTCCCCTTTTTTTCCCATTCCATCTTTCACCTTCTCTTGAGGTGCCGATCAGAACCCTTTTTTGGAGTCGACATGGGTGTCGAAGAGTGATCCGTTCTTTGGCCATGACACTTTTCTGATTTTCCTGAACGAGATGGAGCCTTTGTGGGTGCGTCTCACGATGCTCTCACTGGGGCTCCACCAGGTGTGGGTTGACCTTCCTCCCTACCCACGCCTGGGTCGTTCTAGCCGTGGCCTGATCTAGGAGATTGACTGGAAGAAGGAGGCCAGTTTGCTATTCGGATCTGGAAGAGGGGTGGTACCCCAGTGACCTCCAGTGCTCGTGACAGTGGTGACTATCAGTGTCGTTATACAGCAACATTTGCCTATCTGTTTATTGAGGGTGGCGAGGTATGTCTTTATTTTTCCTGGCACTATTCTTTCCTTGTTTGATATCTGACCGCTTATTGCTTGCAGATGATCCAAGAGGAGTTGTCTCGCCTGAGGGCAGGGACCGCATCTCTGGAAGCAGAGATGGAGTGACAAGTATTTTTTTTTACTTTGTGCCTTTTTATTGCTTGTTTAGCTGACTTTTCTTTTTTCTTTCTAGAGACATCGTTTTCGTCGGTAGCTGTGAGGGCACAATGATGAGGTGACTTTCTGTTCTTTCTTTTACTGTCCTGAATCGATGATTCTCACTGTTTCTCTTGACCTTTTTTAGATCGCGAAGCTTCAGGAGCGTTTGGCCGAGTTAGAGTTGGGTGCTCGATCGACTGTTCCTGAGCCGGCGGTCTTTGGTGGGCCTTCCGAGGCCCCTTTCGAGCCGTTCGACTTCGGCCAGCCCGTGGGTCCTGAGCTCCCTTCTCACCATCCACCTCACTTCATTCCCACTGACCCTGGGAGTAGCTCTTCTGAGACGAGTCTTCTCCTCGAGGTGATCATCATTTTCTTTCTTATGCTATCTTCTTCCTTCATTTGCCTTGCTAATTTTTCTTTTTCTCTTGTAGATCGCTCAGCTAAAGGAGTGGGTGCAAACTCTTAGCACCGAGGTGAATTTCTGTGACTTGCTTTTGTTTCATTTTTCTTGGTTCTAATATTCTTTCTGCTTGTAGAACAAGGATCTTTGGGCGAGGATCTCTGATCTTTCTGCAGGCATTGTACCACATTCTGACAGTGGACCCTCGGATCTTCGGGACAGGGTACATGTTCTTTTGCTTTGTTAGTCATTGTTATCTTTCTTTCCTGACACCTTTCTGGTAGGTGATGGAGCTACAGAGGGAGCTCAAGCTCGAGCCAATCGTTGGTGTTCCGAATCCTGGCCCTTCTTCTTCTTCTGAGGTGCAAAATCTTTATTCAGATTTTTGAACTTGGAACTCATGGACTGATGCTTCTTCTTTTGTTTTTCAAACTGCTCATAAGATAGAGGAGCTAACACAGGAGGTATGAGTTTGATTCTTATTTTTAACTGTTTCTTCTCTGTAGCTGATACATCTTTATGTTATCTTGTAGGTTGGGAAGTTGGAGGCTCGTGTGGCTGAGCTATCATGACCTGAGTCTGAGCAGATCCTTCATCTCCGCCTTGACCATTCCTAGGAGCTTCTTCGATTGGAGGCAGAGCATCGACATATGATGATGCAGGCGCTCCAGTCTCGATCTCGAAGCCATTCTCACCACTCCGACTCCCGTCATACTACGCTGAGGGGACCTACTCACTCTAGTTCTTCTCAAACCAATAGTCATAGGAGGAGAGGTGAGGAGGGACATGCCATGCCACCTTTGGGTGATCAGGCTCCAGCGGAAGGAGGCGGCGATTTGTGATGTGCCGACCCCTTCCTTGTTCATGATGTACTTTTCTTTTACATAGTGACTCGTTTGTTTCCCTTCTTAGCTTCCCGTGTTCTCTTAGAAGGTGATTAGAACTTTATTTAGGCTTAGTCCCTTATGAGAAGAGGGCAAACCTACCTTAATCTTTTGTCAAGGGACATAAGCCTTATCAAGGTAAAAATAACAAGAAAATATAAGTATACACAAAAGGAAATATGCAAGACTGAAATTAAACATGAATGAAAAGGCAACTAGTCAGTTAGAAAGCAAATTTTTAGGTGTTTTAAAATTTTTGATTTGTTTGGGTTTTGATGGTTTTATAATATTTTTGGCATTTTGGAACTTTTATGATCGTTTTTGTTGTTTTGGATTTTTACTTTTTTAAGAATTTTAATTTTATGAATTTGTTTGCTTTTTTTGAAGTATTCGATTTTTTTTGTTTGGTTTGAAAGGAACGACCATCTCATCCTTTGCTTTGCTTGCCATTGGTGCCCCTCATTATTACCTAAGGGTTAAGTGTAGGCATCACGTGTAAGAAAGTGCCTAGTTTGAGATCTTCTGACCTTCCATCTTCGATAGGCTATGGCTTTTCTCGGATCCGGTCGATCAACCCTGCTCGCAAGGTTAAAGAGGGAAGAGGATTGATGGTAAGTCCTTAATAGGATTTAGGGGTGTCGAATTTGTTTCTCTACTATTGCCTGCATTGCCCATTTGGGATTTGACATCCTTGAGTCCTTCCTTCTAGTCTTTTTCTTTGATGGCCCGCATTCAGATAGGTCTTTTTTTTTCTTTTGCTTGATTTTGACCTGAGGGGTTCATTGCCCATCTTTTGGAGCCTTTTCTTTTTTGGGCTTTTATTGGTACACATTTAGACAGGTCTATTCTTTTGCCTACCTAAGGGGTCATTGCCTATCTTTTGGTACCTTTTCTTTTAAGAAGTCAGACCTTCGGAGGCATCCTCCTACTAAGGCAATGGGCACTTTCGATACTCCCTATTCTAACCCCTTTCATCTCTTCTGGACCGAAATAAGAAGAGAATAGGACAGTGTTGACCTTCTTTTTCTAAGTGTTGCCTAGCTCTCTCTCTGACTTCCAATCATTGGATTCCGAAACCTAGGTGTGTAGTGTGTGCAGTATGATGCCTATCCTTATTTCCCTAAGTGACAAGTTGGTGCACCGAACAAGCAAGCGTTAGATGTTATCATCATTCTTCGCACCTTCAGTTTTATAAATTTTTTTGTTTTTTTTTGATTTTTATTTTAAGTGAAATATTTTTTGAGGTATACAACATTCCAGGGATGAGTTAGTTCTTCTCCTTCTGCATTAGTTAGGTTATATGAATTACCAGGATAAACCGCTGAGATTACATATGGACCCTCCCAATTAGGTTGAAGTTTGGAGCGGGGACCACCAGGCTTAATGAATATTCTTTTAAGCACAACCTCACCGATTTCAAATTTTCTCTCCACCACCCTCTTTTGATAAAATCTTTTAAGTCTATTCTATTAAGATCTAGCATGTTCGGCAGCGGCTAGCCTCCTTTTGTCCAAGAGTTCGAGTTGCGTGAGAAGGGAATCTCGGCGTTCATCTATCGGGATGTCTTGATCAATCTGGACTCGGAGGGAAAGAATGAGCACTTCATATGGTATACTACCACCTCCATCCCAAATGCAAAGATATAGGGAGTTTGACCCATTGGGGTTCGAATAGAAGTGCAGTAGGCCCATAGAGCATCAACTAACTTATCTGGCCAGTCCGCGAACTTGCTAGACTTACAAGTAATCTTAATGATTTTTATCAAAGTTTTATTTGTGGCTTCTGCTTGACCATTGCCTTGTGGATAATATGGAGATGAATGATGCAATTTGATGCAATACCTGTTGCAAAGGTCACGCAACTCCTGAGAGATGAATTGTGGTGCGTTGTCGGTGATGATGTCGCCTGGGATCCCGAACCTGGCAATGATGTTGCGTTTGATGAAGGTGCAGATTGTTGATGCCTTGATTTCCACATATACTTCTGCTTCTTCCCACTTGGTGAAGTACTCCGTTGCCGTTAGGATGAAGGATTTGGTTTTGTTTGTGGAGTTAGGTCACCAAGGGGTCCGATAACATCAAAAGCCCACATAGCGAAAAGTCATGGGGCATGAATCGGGTGAAGGGAAGATGCGGAAGAAAGGATCTTGTCGGCGTCAAGTTGACATTAATGACAGTGCTGGACAAAGATCGAGCAATCTTCTTCTAGAGTAGGTCAATAATACCCTTGCCTGATGATCTTCTTGGCGAGGGCTTGAGCATTTACATGGCCTCCACATACTCTGGAATATGCTTCATTAAGCACCAATTCAACTGCTTCTTCATCTATGCATCTTAATAGAATGCCGGCCAAGCTCCTTTTGTAAAGTACTCCTCCTAAGATGGTGTATCTCTGGGGGATTCTTCTAATGGCTTTCTTCTCTTCAGTAGTTGCTCCTGGTGGATATGTCTGATCCTGACAGTAATTTGCAATCTCATGATACCATGGTTTCTCACCCTCGTCTAATTCCTCCAATTTGACCAAAGATACTTCTTCCTTTTGCTCAATGTACTCTTTCTATTCAAACTCTTCTTTAACCTTCAAGAATTGTGCATCTTCTGCTACCGGAATAGTACGTCGGTGGACGTAGATCGTCCTAACTTGTCTGCCTAGTGGGACAGATAGTAAAGATGCCAGAGAAGCGAGAGCATCGACAAGAATATTTTTAGCACGAGGAACATGAATGAATTTGAGTTTGAAGAATAACTTGATGAAACAGGCAGTAAGTTCTTGGTACGGTCTGAGCCAAGAATGAGATGTGCGGTATTTGGCAAGCACTTGGTGGAGAATCAATTGACTATAACCGATCACCCTTAGTTTAGTGGCACCATAGAAGTGAGCGGCCTCCAGTTAGGCCAGTAAGGCTTCATACTCAGCTATATTGTTTGTTGCTGGAAAATGGAGCTGAAAAGCCTGTGGAATGGTGACACCTTCAGGTGACAGAAAAACAATCCATATCCCTCTACCCTGGGAGTTCAATGCCCCGTCAAAATATAAAGTCCATAGATTGGAAGATCGAATGGATATCAATTCTTCGTTGGGGAATTCTGATTGGATAGTGTCAAAGATTTGGATAGGATGATGAGCAAGGTGTTCAGCAATTGCATATCCCTTGATCACCTTCTGTTGGATGTAGGTGATGTCAAATTGAGAGAGAAAGCTTGCCAACGTGCCAACCGGTCAGTCAGGACAGATTTTTCTAGGATAAATTTGATGGGATTCATACGAGCAATGAGATTAAACCTTGTGAGTAAGAAAGTAATGTTTAAGCTTTTGGACCACCCAAACCAGGGCAGCACATGTTTTTTCCATGGTTGTATACCTCTACTCACAAGGATCAAAGATTTTAGACAGATAGTATGTTGCATGCTCTTTCCCTTCGTCATCTAATTGTGCCAATACTGCTCCCAGGGATCCTTCCAAAATCGAGATGTATAAGATCAAGGGATTGCCGGGAACCAGAGGCTTGAGCACAGGTGGGCTTGACAAGTATTTCTTTAAACCATCGAATGCCTCCAGACATCTTGAATCACATCTAAATTTGACCATTGCCTTGGTTAACTCATAGAATGGTTTACACCTTTGGGAGTGTTGTGAGATAAACCGGCGAACAAATTGTAGCCTACCAATCAACCCTCTCAGCTCTTTTAAGTTCTTTGGTGGAGGCATATCAATGATGGCCTTGGCCTTGTTGGGATCGATCTCAATACCTCTTTTACTGACGATGAACCCAAGTAGCTTTCCGGATGACACTCCAAGCACACACTTCTTGGGATTCATTTTAAGCTTATATTCCTTGGCTCGTTGCAAAACCCTTTTTAACACCTCAGCATGCTCATCTCGGGTCTGAGACTTAACCACTAGATCATCCACATACACCTCTACAAATTTATGCATCATATCATGAAATATCGCCACCATGGCCCTTTGATAAGTTGCTCCGGCATTCTTTAATCCAAAGGGCATAACGACGTAGCAATAAGTTCCCCAAGGTGTAGTGAATGAGGTCTTCTTTTGATCCTCTTCAGCTAACCGGATTTGATTATACCCTGAATATCCATTCATGAATGATAGGGTTTCATATCCAGCTGTGTTATCAACAAGAACATCGATATGATGAAGGGGGAAATCATCTTTCGGATATGCTCGATTTAAGTCCCTGAAGTCAATGCAAATTCGAACCTTTCCATCTTTCTTCATGACGGGGACTATATTTGCCACCCATTATGGATAAAGGATGACTCTAATGAATTTTGCTTGGTGTAGCTTATCGACCTCTTCCTTCATCTTCAATGCTATGTCTAGGTGGAGTCTCCTTAACTTTTGCTTGACCGGGGTAGCTTCATGTTTTAAAGTCAATCGATGCTCTACCAATGACTTGTCTAACCCCGGCATGTCATTGTATGTCCAAGCAAACGTGTCCTTGTATTCTTGTAATACCCCCATTAGCTTCTGTTCTTCTAAAGGGGCGAGGTTGTTTTTATTGGAAACTAAACCTAAAGAAGAAGAAGGTAAATAAGGGGAGGAAAAGGAGGTTGAGGGAGTGGAATTTATTGTAGAGGATGAAGGGCAAAGGAGATCAATCAGAGTTTGGGTGGCCTCCCAGTTTGGATCATCCTTCGGAGCGAGTTGGGATGTTTCTTCGATTGAAATTTGGGTTGAGAACATGACATTTTTTTATCCTTTTGAGCAGTACTAAACATGAACACAGAGAGGGTTTGACCAGTTGTGGTTTCCGTGGGATGGGATATTGACAGGGAAGGAAACAAATCGAGCAAAGATGGATAGAGAGAGCATTCATCATTACTGCCTGGTGAATCTGATGGTGAACTTGTCGGGAACGAGTCTGTTAGATTCGTGGAGATGACAAGAGGTGAATGCCCCTGATTCTAATTGCTAGAAGGCTTGCTATGGAATAATTAATCACTTGACCCTTCTTCAGAGAACAATCATGATGTGTCGAGACACGGCTCATCTTCTAGGTTGTCAACCTTCTTCCTCTTTGCCTATTCTTGTGGTTCTTGTTCTTCAATCATCTGTATTCTCTCCCTCTTGTCGAAGAACTTGTGTAGACACCCCTTGAAGTATTTTTGACTGATCTTTTGGCCATTATCGCATGTCCCATTGTATCCTATCCAGTTCCTTGATGTTGTCTTCACTAAATGGATGGGCTCTATGATACCCTTCAATTCTCTTCCCAACCCTCGGCCTTCTTGATATCCCAGATTTTTCATCATACGCCACCCAAGGGTCTTGGTAGCATCTTTCTTTCTTTCCAAACTTGCCTGGGCTGCCTTCCATCCTTTCGTAGATCAAGAATGTCGACTCCGAAAAGGGGTTCCGGATCGGCACCTCAAGATAAGGTGAAAGAAAGATGGAATTGGGGAAAGGGGAGTGAATCGTAAGACACTCGGAAAGCGGTAAAGACTCCTCACCTCGGTCCCACACTCACATTGATCCCCGAACTTTCATCTCACGGCGTCGCTCGAGCACCGGAGATGGTTCGGGTCATGTGGGAGGAGAGTGAGGAGGAGATGAAATTAAAACATGAATAAAAATAAAGTGTGGTCGCCAGGAGCCGCGGGCTCCGCTTTATGTAATGGAAATAGAAAGAAGTTGACCGTGTGTACCTTAGCGTGGGAGAAAGGGATGCGAGTTCAACCTTCTTCTTCTTCGGCCCGCCGATGAAGAAGAGTCTCCCATCCAATGCCAGCCTGATCAACCTGTGCACCTAGAACAATAAACCAAGTGAAGAATTTGGTTAGACTTGTGAAGTGTAGTAACCGTAGAGAGAATATGAGAGAGAAGCAATTGGAATCGAACTCACCGGACGGGGGTGAGTCATAACCCCTTTTTTTTGTATTTTTGATTACGTAAAAATGATATAAATGAATTAAAAGATGCTTTAAAACAATGAATAAACAGAGTTAATGGAGTTGAGAAAGCTTATAGAATGGATCGGCTTGAGTTGAAGCCGAGTTGGTTGAGAAAAGGCCGGTTCGGGTAGCTTTGCACCCTTCTGGCGCGACTTCGGTGCAGAGGATGTTACGGACGACCCCGATGTCAGAATCGAGTTCCGTTTCTTGCAGTAGACGGAGGACTCAGAGAGGAAGAGTTTCTATGTTGATGATTTCTCCGAAATCCTCCTGTATAAGTCAGTAAAAATTATGAAAGTGGGAGGATATCAAAAATAGAACCTGGATGCGCGCCCTCAGTGTAGCAACCGCCACGAACAAACGGCAAGTCGGAATGGAGTGCCGTCAGTTGGGGACGAAAGAGAACGAAGAGAGGGACAATTTGTATGTTGAAGACTTTTGCAGCAGAAGCCTCGGATTTTATCCAGAAGTCGATGAAGACGGATGATGAAGAACACCCGGATCGAGCCTTCTTCTTCACCTCGGGATCGATTTCTTGACTTCGGATCGCCTTTGGACGTCGGGACGGCTTTGGAGAAGAGCTGGGACGACCTTGGGACGAGCTAGGCACCGGGGGTTCAACCTTCGTTTGTTGAGAATGGCCCTCAATTTATAGGGGAAGAGAGCCGGTGCCAAATTTAGAAACTGGATGTACCGCGCCCCCACGTTTCAAAGGAGAAGAGGGCGCGCAGGGCACGCCCTCAAAACAAGGGCGCGCAGGGCGCGCCCCTAGTTCGGGGGCGCGGTCTGCGCGCCCCCCTGTTTCAAAGGAGTCGGGGGCGCGTTCGGCGTCTCACTGCTAAAAATCGACGGAAACTTCCGGAAATTGCTAAAAATCGACTTGACATACGTAATGCGCCCCCGAACCGGGGGCGCGGTACAAATAAGTGAAAATCCTCCCCCGGAAACCTTCCAAAACTCCGTTTAGAAGGTGCTAATCGGGGTAATTTCCGATTTAAAGCAACTGACCGCGCCCCCACTTTTCAAAGGAACAAAGGGCGCCAGGCGCGCCTCAGCTTCGAGGGCGCGCAGGGCGCGCCCCCGGGTTGAGGGCGCGCAGGGCGCGCCCTCCACTTTCAAGCGGAGAGGGGGCGCGGTACACTCTCTCTCCTGCGCGCGTGTTCCGCGAGCCGTATCTTGCAAACCGGATGTCCGATTCGGCTCCCGTTTGTCGCGTTGGAAAGAGGGCCTTCAACCGCACCTCCTAAAGTCAGTAAACCGGCCGTATGACTCCCGATATGTTCGTACGGGGCTTTCTACCGGGTTACCCTCTCGCGGAGAGCCGAGACCCGGGGCGAAGATCCGAAAGAGCACGGTTCCGGTCGAGAAATCTCGGGTCAACTCGGGATGACTTGAAATGATGACCGAACAAGTCCGGTACGATCGGACAATCCGAAGTCATCGAAAAATCTGAGATTAACCCGGTAAACATGAATCGAAAGCCGTAAAAGCCGCGAAACCCTAAAATTGACCGAACCGGCCTTATAGCCCCGGTTGATAAAATATACGGCTAGAATCGACCCGGATGACCTGAAAAGACCCGGTGATGACCTAAAAGGCCTAACATGTGGTCCGGGATAGCCGTGTTAGTACAAATCGAAAAAGCCGTAACAAAAAGCCATCATTAACCGATGTGTACCGAAATGACTTCTCGGAAACCCTGAATGTAACGGAACACATGCGGGACTCCCGAGACCTTCGATTATGGACCATTCAAGGTCGGTCATCGAGCAGGCTTCGTGTTTTTTATGGTTCACGCGCGACTCTCGCTTGAAGGTTACGGCATTATTCCGGAAATCTTCGGTCCATTCTCAACTAACAAAGGGGGGCTCCACCAATGTCCTTAGCTCATCTCCACGAGGTAGTCCGGATCAGATAACGGTCAAATAAAAGATATCGCCTATGGAATAAGAGTCTAGGGCTCCGAATCAGGCCAATTTGGCGTGTCTACAGCTTGCCTCGCCTTGATGTCGGCTTTGCAAGGGAATGGCGTGTAGCGGAACGGAGTGAAACGTAGAGAAAGCGTAGCCAAGCGAGATGGATCGTAGCGGAATGTAGTGGAGTGAAATGGCGATGGACTGAAAACGTGGCATCAAGGTGTAGATATAGACACGCTCAACGACCAGATTCGGCAAGACGAATCTCCTCAAGTCTCCTGGTTAACCGCCATGTTTCATCAAGTCTTCCCAATGTTCGATTGGAAAAAGAGGGGCCATTGGCACGAGAGAAGAATAGCCAACCCCCAACGCGGTGGGGAGTCCCCGAAACATGGGTTCGTAGGTTCATCATCAGCCGGTAACCCGATCTTTGCGGTGTTCCTGTACTGTGATGGGCTAAAGTTTTAAAAAAGAGATTTGTTTTGAAAAAGTAAAAGAATACCAATCGAGCACATTCAGGCTCTCAGATTCATTTAAGTCTTCCAAGAGACAAGATTCAATTCGGAATGGAATGATCTCAGATTCCGAAAGGCAAATGTTTAAGCATAGACCGTGAAGATAATGACGGTGCAAGTTCTGATCAAATAGAAGGTCCTTGGCGGGATGAAAAGGCTGCCACGGTGGGATAAGTAGCAAAAGAAGTTGCAATGGCCTCTGTGGTGAAAGATTTGAGGGCACAAAGTGGTTACCGAACACGGTGGGATTAATAGACACGGTGGGATATTAGAGAGGTTGGTGGGACTAGAGAATATGGCGGGATTAGAATGACACGGTGGGATTTAGAATGATCGAGAGAGTGAGAAGGTGAAGATCAGGAAACGATGTATGCAATGACAAAACAAAATATAATGCAATTAATACTACATGATGCATGTTGGGCTCAAGAAAACAAAACAAAATTTGTATAACAAATAGTTGAAGATATAGATTGTCTATGAGGTCAAGATACCCATTCGGGAACTATCGTCCCTCACAAAGACAACTTTGGCTTATCCGTGAGCATTAGAGATGACCCGACCGTCGTAGATTTTGATGAAGGGGATCTCGGGTCAAGTCTTCTCCGTACTCATGGTCTTCAACAAATAATGCATAAGATAATAACACACGACTAGCGACATATATGCTAGTCGGCAAGTTATGGGGGTTTCCCATGTCAAATCTTCCGCTTCTGTGAGCAATTCCTGATGGCAAGATTTCCCCCTCCTTGACTTGTGTTTCTTTCCTGAAATACTTAATAGAAGGGTTAAATATGCTCTATGGCTTACCCCCTTGCCCATTGTTGTCTTGCCTTGCTTATATGTCAAGGGGGGTAGCCTTATTAACAAGGTAATATGAACAAAATGACTGAAAATGAATAAGATAAGGGTTAAGAAAGCTTACCTGCTATGGTGAGAGTCACACCCTTCTTGATCTTATCATCCTGAAACACTTGATAAAAGGGGATTAAATCTTCACCATGACTCATCTCTTTGCCTATTGCTGTCTGCCTTGACTTAGGTCAAAGAGAGGAGCCTTCTTAACAAGGTGTGATAATGAAGGTAAATATGCAATGTGGAAATGAAACATGCAAGACATAAAGATAAACATGAATGCTAGCAAAGGCAAAAATCAAGGTTATGCCAAGTTAGATGATGCATTTTTTTAGATTTTTTTTTATTATTTTTTTTTTGAATTTTTTTGAAAATATTCAGATTTTTTTTGGATTTTCGAAAATATTTGACTTTTTTTTCTTTTTTTTTTGGATTTTTGAAAATATTCATTTTTTTGGATTTTTGAAAATATTCTTTTTTTTATTTTTGAAAATATTTGATTATATTTTTTTATTTTTATTTTTGTGGAGAATGTGCCAGTATTGAGACTTTTCATCGATCTTTGAGTGTTGATCAAGATTCAAGCAAGAAGCACCACGTGTGAATAAGGTTCCTTACCCAGAATCTTTCTTGCCCTCTTCTCTTGATCGGTTTGGATTCCCCCTGAGTTTGGACAAGCCTACTCCTACCCTAGGGGTTTTAAGATGGAAGAATAATAAAGGAAGTCTTTGATAGGATTTGGGGGTGTTGAGGAGGGTTTCTCTACTCATGCCCAAATTGCCCGTTGGGGTTCGGCCTCTTCGGGTCTTTTCTACATGTGGCACTTACTTAGACAAGTCTTTGACTCCGCGGGGTCATTGCCCATCTTTTGGTGCCTTCGCTTCATTTTCTATTCTTTCGTGTACTCATTCGACATGTGCCCATATTTGTTTAAACCTCGTGGGTTCATTGCCCATCTTTGGCACCCTTTTGCACCCTATGACGGCCTCCTACTAAGGCGGCGGGCATTTTCGATACTATCCTCCTCTAGTCCCCTTCACCTATCTTGGACCGAATAGAAGAGAATAGGGTAAGGTTTCCTTTCCGCCTTCGGGGTTCTCGCCTTGCCTCTCGAAAGTGTTGGGCTATCTAGATTCTGGGATCGGGAGGTGTTGTGCGTGCAAGGTGATGTCTACCCTTGACTTCTAGCTAACACCCTTGGGTCGATGACTTAATATCATACTAGAAATTCTCCATTTTCTTTTCTAAGGAAAATATTTTTTGAGGTAAACGCCGTTCCATGGATGATTCAATTTTTCTCCATCGGCGTTGGTTAGCTCATATGCATTGCCTGGATATTTTTCAGTTATAACAAAAGGCCCTTCCCAGTTGGTTGCAACTTGGAGCGGGGACCACCCGCTTAACGAAAATGCGTTTTACTACCACCTCACCGATTTCGAACTTCCTCTCTACCACCCTCTTTTGATAAAACCTTTTCAATCGGTTCGATAAGTCCGGCATGCTCTAGGCAGCCAACCTTCTTTCATCTAGGAGTTCAAGTTGTGCAAGGAGAGATTCTCGTCTCTCATCGACGGATGTCTCTATCGAGTTGAACTCGGAGTGATGGAAGGAGTACTGCACGGGACCACCGTTTCCATCCCATATGCAAGAGCATACGGGGTTTGACCAGTGGGGGTCCGTACGTAAGTACGATAAGCCCATAGGGCATCTACAAGCTTATCCGGCCGCCCGCGAACTTGCTAGACTTACAGGTTTTCTCGATGATCTTAATCAAAGTTTTGTTGGTGGCTTCGCTTGACCATTGCCTTGCGGGTAATAAGGAGATGAATGATGCAATGCAATGCGGTATTCGTTGCAAAGATCACGCAGATCTTGAGAGAGAAATTGCGGTCCGTTGTTCAGGTGACGATGTCGCCGGGTATCCCGAACTCGGCGATGATGTTGTGTTTGATGAAGGAGCACAGTGTTGATGCCTTGATCTCCACGAACGCTTCCGCTTCTGCCCACTTGGTGAAGTACTCGTTGCCGTCGTGATGAACGATTTGGAACGGATTTCGCAGTTAAGATCGCTAGAGGGCCAATGATATCGAAAGCCCACATGGCGAAGGGCCATGGGGCATGAATCGGATGAAGGGAAGATGCGGGAGAATGGATCTTGTCGGCATGAAGTTGGCAAGAATGACAGTGCCGGACAAAGATGGAGCAATCCTCTTCTAGGGTTGGCCAATAATACCCCTGCCTGATGATTTTCTTGGCAAGAGCTTGAGCATTGACATGGCCCCCACAGACCACGGAATGTGCTTCCTTAAGCACTAATTCTGCCTCTTCTTCATCAACGCATCTCAATAAAATTCCGCTTAGGCTCCTCTTGTAGAGCACCCCTCCTAGGATGGTATACCTCTGGGATACTCTCCCCGATGGCCTTCTTTTCTTTTGCATTTCGATCCAGGTGGATATGTCCGATCTTGACAATACCTTGCATCTCATCAAACCAAGGCCTCTCACCCTCATCTAACTCTTCCAACTCGACTAGAGAAACTTCCTCCTTCTGCTCTAGATACTCCTTCCTGCCAAATCTCTCCTTAACTTTCAGAAATCGCCCATCTTTAATTGCTAGTATTGACCTTCTACGGACATGAATAGTCCGCACCTGTCTACCTAGCGGGACTGATAGGGATGAAGCTAAGGAGGCTAGGGCATCAGCAAGGATGTTCTGAGCTCGAGGAACATGGACAAAAGTGAGTTTGGAAAAGAGTTTGATGTAGCAAGAGGTGAGTTCTTGGTAAGGTTTGAGGTTTGGATGAGAAGTTCGGTATTTGGTTAGGACTTGGCGAAGAATTAGTTGGCTATCACCTATCACCCTCAATTCCGTGGCACCGTAGAAATGAGCGGCCTCCAGCCCGGCCAGCAAGGCTTCGTATTCAGCTATATTGTTGGTTGCTGGGAAGTCAAGCTGAAATGCCTGTGGAATGGTGACACCCTGGGGTGATAGAAGGACAATCCCTATTCCCTTACCGTGTGAATTCAGAGCCCCGTCAAAATATAATGTCCATAGGTGGGAAGATCGGATCAACATTAGTTCGTCATCCGGGAGCTCCGATTGGACCGGGTCAAAGAGGGGTATAGGGTGATGGGCTAGATGTTCGGCAATGGCATAGCCCTTAATCGCCTTCTGGGGGACATAGGTGATATCAAACCGAGAAAGGAAGCTCGCCAACGACCTAACCGATCGCTTAGAACAGCTTTTCCAGAAGGAATTTCGATGGGATTGATGCGGGCAATAAGGTTGATCTCATGAGCTAAGAAATAGTGTTTAAGCTTCTCAACTACCCCGGACTAGTGCAAAGACAAAGTCTTCTCCACTACAAGATACTTCTCGCTCACATGGATCAAAGATCTTTGACAAATAGTAAGTTGCCCTCTCTTTCCCTTCTTCATCAACTTGTGCAAGGACCGCCCCAAGAGAATTCTCCAAAACCGAGATATATAAAACTAAGGGCTTGCCAGTGGACCGGTGGTCTGGCACAGGGGGACTAGCCAGTACCTTTTCAAACCATCGAATGCATCCCGGCACTTCAAATCCCATTTGAACTCGGCCCCCGCCTTGGTCAACTCATAGAAAGGTTTACACCTTTTGGGAGTGTTGTGAGATGAACCGGCGGACAAACTGTAGCCTCCCGATTAGTCCTCGAAGTTCTTTCATATTTCTCGGAGGAGGCATACCAATGATTGCCTTGGCCTTATTTGGGTCGATCTCTATGCCCCTTTTACTCACTATGAACCCCAACAGTTTTCCTGAGGATACTCCAAATGTGCATTTCTTTGGGTTCATTTTTAATTTATATTCCCTAGCCCTTTGCAAGACCTTTCTTAACACTTCCGGTGATCTTCTCGGCTTCGGACTTAACGACCAGGTCGTCCACGTACACCTCTACAAGGGTATGCATCATGTCATGGAAGATAGCCATCATTGCCCTTTGATAGGTAGCACCAAGATTCTTCGCTCCAAAGGGTATGACGACATAGCAAGAGGGTTCCCCAAGGTGTGGTGAACGAGGTCTTCCCGGTCCTCTTCGGCCAACCGGATTTGATTATATCCGTAATAGCCATCCATGAATGACAACATTTCGAATCCAGCAAAGTTGTTATCAACCAACAGGTCAATATGAGGTAGAGAAAAGTCATCTTTAGGAGACGCTCGATTCAAGTCCCTGAAGTCTATATAGATCCGAACTCGTCCATCCTTTTTCATGACAGGGACTATGTTTGCCACCCATTGTGGATAAAGGACGACCTTAATGAATCTTGCTTGATGAAACTTGTCGACCTCTTCTTTCATCTTAAGTGCAACATCGTGTGGGAATCTCCTTAATTTTTTGTTTGACCGGGGTAACCTGTGTTTCAAAGTTAGACGATGTTCAACTAACGAGTTGTCTAACCCCGCATGTCTTCGTATGTCCATGCGAACGTGTCCTTATATTCATCCAAGATTTCAATTAAACTCGTTCCTCAATGGGAGTGAGGTTTGCACTTAGGAGGACTGCCTTGGGATCTTCCGTGTTCCGAGATTCAATTCTTTTGTCGGGGCCATCCACCGTGGCTAATGGTTCTTCAAATCTTTTAAATCCAGATGTATACGCAACAGCCAAGTCCTCAATTCCACCCTCGACATCAGGATCTTTTTCTGATAAGACCTGGTAAACTCCCGATCTACATTGAATTCATCCTCATATTGGATTTCATTAAGCAGATAGCATTTTCCAAAAACCTTAGCCTTGCACATTCCTTGCATTTTTGAGCTATTTGTTGGATATATCTTTCCGGCACACGTTTACCTCGAATTTTCTTCTTTCCTACCCTAACTACTCCTAAAGAAGACGGAATTGAAAAGGTGGTATTAACAATGGGTGAAGGATCGAGCAGATCGATCAGTGAGTTGGAGAAAAGGGGTCCCCGGGTTGGGAGCACCCTCCGAGACGAGTAGCGACGTCTCCTCGATGGAAAACCGAGTTTGCGAGAGGACGTTTTTTTTTTGGGTATTTTGGGTATTTTCAATAACAAAAAGAGAATGAGCCGATGGGGTTCGAGCGTAAATAGAAAGCTTAAGCAAATGGAAGAAAATGGGCTCGCGGGCCCGATGATGACAAGAAATGGGCGTATAGGCCCAAAGCTAGTGAAAAGATCTAAGGGGCACATGGGCCCAAATGGTGGGCATGCGGGCCCAAAGCAAGAAAATAAATCTAAAGGGCACGTGGGCCCGACCGGGTGGGCACGCGGGCCCAAGTTTGTTGGATGGGCATAGAAGCCCAAAGGGAGTAAGAAGATTTGAATGGGCTCTCGTGCCCATTGATCGCCTGTGGCCATTTTGGCCCATAAGTGGGAATTGGGCTAGATAGCCCATCAAGCGAATCCAAGAGGGATAGAGTGAGGATTTTGAAATACGTGACCGTAGGATACGGTTCACGCGGGATGTTGGTTGAGGTGGGTTCGTGTGGGCAAGTTGTTTAGAGATGGACTTGCCCTTGGATCGGTTCTTCCTCCTCTATGAACAACCGAGCTAAAGATGAACTCGTGTTGTCCACCTCCTCCTCTTGCTCGGTGCCTTCTTCCTCTTGACTCGGTTCTTCTTCTTTGTCCTCGGCCATCATCATGGTCTCCCCTTTGATAAAGAATTTTTGGAGTCCCATGGCATTTTTTGGCCGAGAGACCATCCGCGAAGTGAAACCGGGGCTCATAGCCAAGCCCGTGTCTCTTTGGTCTTCGTACGGCTTCAATGGGGTTCACAACCCCCGGCAGCCTCCTTTCCCAGCCCTTTCCTCGGCTGATAGCCCATCCCTTTCATCATCCGCCATGCAACCGAATCCGGAGGCGTCGTTAACATCATGACCTCGGGCAGCTCGTAGTGGAAACCAACGGCCGGACAGATATTGGTAGTGCGTGTAAGAGGGGTCATCCACATCATTCGTAATGGGGATGTTGGTTACTTTGATCACCTGGCCCTTGTACGGGAACTTCGACACCGATGATTAGTGGAGGCAACAGCTCCTATTGCCTCAAGGTACGGGCGTCCCAAAATAGCTTTGAATGTAGGGTCTAATTCTAGAACGTGAAACTCAGCAGCTGACAAAGACACGGCCCGAGCCCTACTTTCAATGTAACCACCCCTCGTGCCGGCATCCGGGAGTTGTCATATGTGGTCACCGTGACGGCTCGATTTCTTCATCTGAGATGCCGCAAAGTTGCAATAATTCTGGAGGCATGACATTTATAGATGCTCCAGTGTCAATCAAGCGAGATTTGATTTCCACGCCGGATGACTACCGCAACGCGCAAGGCGTACTTTCGATCTCCGGCCGTGCCAACTCCTCCGTGTAAAGGTGAGTGCCGGATGTTCACTCCCTCGGGTCGACAGCAATGATCTTCTCCGGCGGGAGGTCCTCATTGACCATGACCCGCCGCAAATATTGTTGTAGGATGTCCCGATGGTTCTTTCGACCTCTTTATTAGCTCCGGAATTGAAATCCGTGCCGGCATTTTGTCCAAGTGCTTCAATAGGTCATATACCGTGCCGGCAACGATTCTTCCGCCACCTCCTCTTCTCGCTCGTTCCGTGGTTGTATCCCGACCTCGGGGGAAGACCCTTTGGAACATCCTCCCGCTACGAAGTACCGGGCGCCGCCGTGGTAGGGGGAAGTGGTGATGATGGTGATGGTAGGGTTGGTTGGTAGGTTGAGGAGCCCATGGTAGGTAGGGGTGGTGAGGATCGGATGATGAGGGGTCGTGGATTGGTGGAGGCCCGTATGTTGGGTGATGGTTGGGGTGTTGGTGGTGATGGTCTAATGATGAGGTGTCGTGGGGTGGCAGATCGGTAGGTCGTGATGTCTGGTGTTTGTGGCGGTCTAATGATTAGGGACGCCGTGGAGGATTAATGGTGGTTGGTGGGTTAGGTTGGGGTGCCGGTTGGGAGGCTGGTGGCAGCCTAATGATTAAGCGTCGTGGAGGGTTAATGGTTGGTGAGGGTAGTGGTGTTTGGATAGTTTGTGGGCCGGGGGCAGCTCTTGGTATGGAGAGTATGGTGCGGTTTGTAGGTGGGGTTGGTATGGCGGGCATGGAGGTGATCTCCGATCCTCGACCTGCCAACCCCGGGAATGGTGGGCTGACTCCTCGTTGGTGGAGTGGACGAGGCCGAGTCGGTGGTTTGGTGGTGCTAGTGCCGGTGCTTGCATGGGTGTCTGTACCGGGAGTGGATCTTGAACTATGCCCAGTGCCGGGCCGTCGTTGTGCTTGTTGTCGCCGTGGTTGATTCTCACGTGCCTTCATTGCTTGAATAGACTCCCCATCCGTCCCCGCCGATGTTCCCCCGATCATTGAGGTCATGAATGTAGTCTTTAAATCAAAAATGACATCCACCGTGTGCCCAGGATACCGATGATAAGCACAGTACTTTGTCATGTCAACATTTGCCGGCCATCCTTCTCTCTCCTTTGGAAGCTCTAGCCGCCGTTCTCAGCCATCAATGCATTGAAAATATCGGTGAGGGGGAACAATGGCGCGAGGGTAATACTCTCTCTTGGGTCCCCCCCTCCTAAGTCGGTTGGCTGGTGGTGGCACTTGGTTGTAGGCTTGTGGTTGGGGTGGTGGTCGGTTGTAGACATGTTGTTGTTGAGGCGCTCGGTTGTAGGCATTTGGTTGCTGGGGCGCTCGGTTGTAGGTGGGGTGCTGTGGCGGTGCTCGGTTGTATGCAAGTTGTTGCCGTGGCCGAGGAGCCGGCCGAGGGGCCGAGCGGTATTGTTGATTGGGTGGTGGGTTACGGTATTGGCTTTGACGGACGGTACCCACCCCGGTTACCCATGGCATTGATGCCTCATTATTTACTACCCCTTCGGTGGTGGGTCCTACAGTGTAGGCTTTCTAGTATTACGGGGCTTGGTGTCGAACGGGTTGATCATAGATGCATCCTTAAAGTGGGCTTGGAGGTAGCGGGCGCTATCACACAACTCACTCATGGTTGTTGGACGTGCATGATCGAAGGTTGCGAAGGTTAGGCGTGGTGTTCCCACGAGCATCCTCACCGCTCCCCCTCCGAGATGGTATCCACAAGCCTCTGCCCATTCCCCTCCACCGATCAGCAAATCGGGCAAAGTCCTCATCCGGCCTCATCTTTTCGGCAATCAAGTCGTTATCGAGCAGGCCGGCCCCACCCGATCCTTGTACCTCTCGTAGAAACTTCGTCTTGACAATGTCGAAATCCGCCGCCCTCAATGGAATCAAGAGAATAGAACCAGCCAAGGGCGGATCCATCCAATGACCGACGGAATAGGAAGGCAAGGGCTTGGCGGTCATTTTCCCAGAATGAGGAGTCATAGAGAAAGCTCCTTAGAGGGTTAAAAGGATTACCTCCGTTGTAACGTTGGGAAGACCTGGTATCTCTGAAGGGGGAAGGTGTAGAATCGGGAAAGATGGGACAGAGATTTCGTGGATGGCTTTAGAATCGAGGTGGTGCCTCATCTCTTCGAAGCGCTCATCCATTCGGTTGATTTTGTTCATTAACACCGGGTGAGGCCGGATTCCCCGAGCCACGGGAGCAAAGTGTTTAGGTGGCCGAGTTGGAGGAGGTAGGTTGGAAACAGAATTGGAACAGAATTATGTGAATGCCCCATAATAGGGTGAGTGGAGACACTATAGTGGTTGTCCAGGAGAAGAGATGATTTGGGGCCCGATCGCTGACCGAGGTGGTGAGGGGGCTTGATTTCCTCGACCGGGATCTTGAGTGGCGGGCATCTTGCCCTTTGTCAAGGATTGCACAAGCGAGAAAGATTCGGGGTCTAGATGAAGAGATAGACCCTGGAGGAGTTGCTCCACGCTAAGTGAAGCGGGTTGATGAGTAGGATTTTGAATTTCTGGCTCCCTGACGGCGTTGACATGGCCCTCTGGTTGAGCCATGGGTTGTTGCTGCTCGTAGTGGCCCGTTTCGTACTCCTCTTCTTGGCCGCAGTAGTCCGACATCCCGATGTGTCTTCCGGACCTTAGAGTGGGCATCCTGTCAAATTTCCTTACAAAATGGTTGAAAGAAAGCAAATGAAGGGTGTAAATGCAAATAGAGTTTTTGTTTGATTATGGTTGTTTGTTTGATTTGATTTGGTTTCAATTTGGTTGTTTGGCAAGCAAGTTGAACACAAAATTTAAAGGGATTTTTTTTTGTTTTTGTTTTAGGTGTTTTGAAAGGAGAGAATTTTTTCAAGTTGTTTTCAATTTTTATGAGCAACCAAGTTATGCAAACAAAGTTTTAAAATGACTACTCAATAATTTTGGGTTAAAACCTTAGATTAGATAGATTGTTAGCAATTGTTCACTCAAGTAGGTATGATTCCTATTGCTTCAATCTTCAAGACCTAAGGTTATCACTCAATCACCACGAGTAGGTACTTGGGTTCTTCGGGTTTTGGGAAAGTGGTACAACCGGCCCAATCGTGCGGAGAGGAATACTCCACGGATGGGGACTTACGGAGGTCTTGATGGAAACCACCAAATCAACTAGGAAGGAAGATCCCAGAAGAGAGGTAAGAATCCACCAAGAAGGTGTTTGGAGGGTGAGGGTGTGTTGGGAGGGAGGGCCCCCGCCTCGAATGCCCTACGGATTGGAACAAGTCCGGTACCCGATGCAAAGCTAATGCAAAATGAAAAATGGAGGGTAGAAGGAGAAGAAGCAATCAATATGCAAACATGAATGAAAGCTATTAAATAAATCAAACAAGTGAATGCAAGCAAGACAAGCAATGATAGAGTAAACAAGTAACTAGCAACTAACAACTAAAAGGTGGTTCGCGCGGGAACCGGCTTGTGTTGGAGTGTTCAAGTGGGGACAAATCTAAAGTAAATGTAAAAGGATGGTCCACGCGGGGACCTAATTGAAAATAAAGTGGCTCACGCGGGAGCCGAGTTTTGGAAAAGTAGGTGGTTCACGCGGGAACCGGTTTTTGAAGGGAAAATGGGTGGTTCACGCGGGAACCGGTTTGTTTGATTGGAAAAAGGAAATGAGGGCCACGTGGGGCCAATCTAATTGGTGCAAAGGGGTGGTCCACGCGGGGACCGATCTGAAGGTAAGTTGGTTCACGCGGGAACCGAGTTGGAAAAGAAAGGTGGTTCACGCGGGAACCGGTTTTTTTTTTTGAAGGAAAAGGGGTGGTTCACGCGGGAACCGGTGTAAGAGTTGACAAAATGAAAAGAGAGCCACGTGGGGCCAATCTAAAGGTGCTGCAAATGGGTGGTCCACGCTGGACCGATCTGAAAGTAAGTTGGTTCACGCGGGAACCGAGTTGGAAAAGAAAGGTGGTTCACGCGGGAACCGGTTTATAAGAAAAAGTGGTTCACGCGGGAACCGGGCTGAAATTAATGACAAGAAATCAAGTCCACATGGGGGACAATCTTAAAGGAAGAGTAATCAGCAAGTTTTTTTTTTAAAAGTAAATTGACATGGAAAAGGGTAAAGGAAAAGCCGGTTCACGCGGGAACCAAGTCGGAAAACAACTAGTTGCACGGATCAATCAAGCTAGCACGGTTGAAGACATTGGTTGTCCCACCGTGGTCGCCAAAAGCCGTCGACTCCGAAAGGGGTTCCGGATCGGCACCTCAAGATAAGGTGAAAGAAAGATGGAATCGGGGGAAAGGGGAGTGAATCGTAAGACACTGAAAGCGGTAAAGACTCTCACCTCGATCCCATATTCACATTGATCCCCGAACTTTCATCTCACGGCGTCGCTCGAGCACCGGAGATGGTCTGGGTCATGTGGGAGGAGAGTGAGGAGGAGATGAAATTAAAACATGAAAAATGTGTTCGCCAGGAGCCACGGGCTCCGCTTTATGTAATGGAAATAGAAAGAAGTTGACCGTGTGTACCTTAGCGTGGGAGAAAGGGATGTGAGTTCAACCTTCTTCTTCTTCGGCCGTCGATGAAGAAGAGTCTCCAATCCGATGCTAGCTTGATCAACTCCGTGCAACTAGAACAATAAACCAAGTGAAGAATTTGGTTAGACTTGTGAAGTGTAGTAACCTGTAGAGAGAATATGAGAGAGAAGCAATTGGAATCGAATCACCGGACGGGGTGAGTCCTAACCCCTTTTTTTGTATTTTTGATTAGGTAAAAATGATATAAATGAACTAAAAGATGCTTTAAAACAATGAATAAACCGAGTTAATGGAGTTGAGAAAGCTTATAGAATGGATCGGCTTGAGTTGAAGCCGAGTTGGTTGAGAAAAGGCCGGTTCCGGTAGCTTTGCACCCTTCTGGCGCGACTTCGGTGCAGAGGATGTTACGGACGACCCCAATGTCAGAATCGAGTTCCGTTTCTTGAAGTAGACGGAGGACTCAGAGACGAAGAGTTTCTATGTTGATGATTTCTCCGAAATCCTCCTGTATAAGTCAGTAAAAATTCTGAAAGTGGGAGGATATAAAAAATAGAACCTGGATGCGCGCCCTCAGTGTAGCAACCGCCACGAACAAACGGCAAGTCGGAATGGAGTGCCGTCAGTTGGGGACGAAAGAGGACGAAGAGAGGGACAATTTTTATGTTTAAGACTTTTGCAGAAGAAGCCTCGGATTTTCTCCAAAAGTCGATGAAGACGGTTGATGAAGAACACCCGGATCGAGCCTTCTTCTTCACCTCGGGATCGATTTCTTGACTTCGGATCGCCTTTGGACGTCGGGACGGCTTTGGAGAAGAGCTGGGACAACCTTGGGACGAGCTAGGCACCGGGGGTTCAACCTTCGTTTGTTGAGAATGGCCCTCAATTTATAGGGGAAGAGAGCCGGTGCAAAATTTAGAAACTGGATGTACCGCGCCCCCACGTTTCAAAGGAGACGAGGGCGCGCAGGGCACGCCCTCAAAACAAGGGCGCGCAGGGCGCGCCCCTAGTTCGGGGGCGCGGTCTGCGCGCCCCCCTGTTTCAAAGGGGTCGGGGGCGCGTTCGGCGTCTCACTGCTAAAAATCGACGGAAACTTCCGGAAATTGCTAAAAATCGACTCTCGACATACGTAACGCGCCCCGAACCGGGGCGCGGTACAAATAAGTGAAAATCCTCCCCCGGAAACCTTCCAAAACCCGGCTTGGGGAAGGTGCTAATCGGGGTAATTTCCGATTTAAAGCAACCGACCGCGCCCGCTTTTCAAAGGAACAGGGTGCCTCGTGGCGCGCCCCACTGAGGGGCGCGCAGGCGCGCCCCCGGGTTGAGGGCGCGCAGGGCGCGCCCTCCACTTTCAAGCGCCGAGAGGGGGCGCGGTACACTCTCTCTCCCTTGCGCGCGTGTTCCGCGAGCCGTATCTTGCAAACCGGATGTCCGATTCGGCTCCCGTTTGTCGCGTTGGAAAGAGGGCCTTCAACCGCACCTCCTAAAGTCAGTAAACCGGCCGTATGACTCCCGATATGTTCGTACGGGGCTTTCTACCGGTTTACCCTCTCGCGGAAAGCCGAAACCCGGGGCGAAGATCCGAAAGAGCACGGTTCCGGTCGAGAAATCTCGGGTCAACTCGGGATGACTTGAAATGATGACCGAACAAGTCCGGTACGATCGGACAATCCGAAGTCATCGAAAAATCTGAGATTAACCCGGTAAACGTGAATCGAAAGCCGTAAAAGCCGCGAAACCCTAAAATTGACCGAACCGGCCTTATTGCCCCGGTTGATAAAATATACGGCTAGAATCGACCCGGATGACCTGAAAAGACCCGGTGATGACCTAAAAGGCCTAACATGTGGTCCGGGATAGCCGTGTCAGTACAGATCGAAAAAGCCGTAACAAAAAGCCGTCATTAACCGATGTGTACCGAAATGACTTCTCGGAAACCCTGAATGTAACGGAACACATGCGGGACTCCCGAGACCTTCGATTATGGACCATTCAAGGTCGGTCATCGAGCAGGCTTCGTGTTTTTTATGGTTCACGCGCGGCTCTCGCTTGAAGGTTACGGCATTATTCCGGAAATCTTCGGTCCATTCTCAACTAACAAAGGGGGGCTCCACCAATGTCCTTAGCTCATCTCCACGAGGTAGTCCGGATCAGATAACGGTCAAATAAAAGATATCGCCTATGGAATAAGAGTCTAGGGCTCCGAATCAGGCCAATTTGGCGTGTCTACAAAGAATTGTGAAGACCGGTTGATTTGGCAAGCCAGGAGGGAGAGTAACCAGGCAGTCCACATGCATACTTACCACCTTAATGACTTGGCCGTTGAAGGGAAACTTGATGCACTGGTGATTGGTTGAAGCTACGGCCTTTAATGCTTTAAGGTAAGGCCTTCCCAAGATAGCTTTTTAAGTTGGATCCATGTCTAGGATGTGGAAGTCAACAGTAACAACTCGAAGTCTGAGCTTGACTTCAAATGTAACCATGCCATGGGCGGGCCTCTTGGAATTGTCATTTGCTGTTACAGTGATTTGTGATGGCCGAATATCTTCTTCTAGGATTCCACATAATTGTAGCATTTTTGGTGGCAAGACATTGATAGAAGCACCGGTATCAACTAAACAAGACTTAACATCTATTTCGTCGATGCTGACAGTGATACAAAGTGCATATTTTCTTGCTTCTGGTTCGGCCAACTCTTCTTTGGTAAAAGTGAGGGCGGGGTGTTCACTTCTCGGAGTCAAGACTGATGCAATCTTCTCAGGGGGAGGGTTTCATTGACCATTACTCTTTGTAAATACTGTTGAAGAACTTCCTGGTGAACCTTGGACCTTTAGATCACCTCTAGGATGGAAATCCATGCAAGGGTTTTGTCAAGGTGTTTCAACAAGTCGTAAGATGTCACTGGCACTTGTTCTTCTGGGTGTTCTTCTTCTTCTTGTGATCACCCTGGTTGACTGGTCTGGGGAAAATTCTTTAAAACATGCACCCGCTTCTAAGCACTGTGGCAAGCTGAGGAGCTGTGGTTGGTGTAGTAGAGGTGGATGGAGGGTTAGGTCGGATGATGGGAGGCCTCAGTAGGGGCATAGTGATGATAGTTCGGGTTGTAGAGGTGTGGGTAGGTTGTGATGGCATGGTTGTACGGGGTGATATGATGATGGGTCCTAATAGCGATGGTGTTTGTGGTGGCTCAACCGGGCGAATCAGGGTCCAACCCGGTTGGAGTTGTATGGCTGGTGGTGTTATGATAGGTTGTGGCGAGGTGCAAATGATTAGTGGTTGGCTTCTTCAGGTGGGTATAGCTTGTGGTATGGAGTGAACGGTTTGTTTAGCGTGGTTTGAAGGGTTAAGGTTGGCTTCTTCTAGTGGGAATAGCTCGTGGTATGGAGTGAACGGTTCGGTTAATGTGGTTCGAAGGGTTAATGTTCATGAAGGAAGCAGGTCCCTTGATTTGCCAATTTTGGCCTCTATCACGGGGTTCATCGGTAGAGGTTAGAATGGGATTAACCCTTTGATTTTCCGGTACTATTGCGAGTGCATGTGCAGGTAGCAGGTTCTAAATGATCCCCAGACCGGATTCCTGTTGTTGTTGTTGTTGTTGGACTGGTGCCTGCTGCTGCTGCTGAGGGTAGTTCTTTACTGCCTTGATGTATTCGCCCATCTAACCCCAGTCAATGCTTCCCTACTCGTGGAGGTCATGGATATAATCTTTAAACTGAAAATAATTCTCCACTGTGTGCCTCGGGTATCTATGGTATAAGTAATATCTATCTGTATTGGCATTTTGTGGCCACTCTAGCTTTTCTCTTGGAAATGAAATCTACCCTGCCTCCATAAGAGCATTGAAAATATCTGTGAGAGAGTACGATAATGATGGATAATGGTTTCTTCTAGGCCCTGTTCTTCATGGTGCATAGGCGGCGGGGGGAGGTGCCTGGTTATAGGTGGTCGCTTGGCGTGGTGAATGAGGTGCAAAGGTTTTCATGGCCAACTGTCAGGGTTGCTGGGGGACTGGTGTCTATGTTGGTTGTTGAGGGTATTGATTTGGTGTTTGTTGTCGGAAAGGTTGGGATTGGATATGAGGGCGAGGTACTGATTGGGTTTGGCGGGGGTTTCTGTACTAGGGGTTTCTGTATTGCTGTTGGTGGTTGTTGGGTGGGTTTCCTATGATGTTGACGTGTCCGTTGGTTACCACACCTTCGGTTACAGGCCCAGTGGTGGTAGTGGTTGTCTTTTTGGTGACTCGGGGTCTAGGGTTGAAGAGGTTTATTATGGGAGAGTCTCAGAGTTGTGTTTGGATGTACCGGGCTCTCTCATAGAGTTCACTCATGGTGACAGGGTGATGCAATACTAGTACATTCTTCAGAGCTGGAGTGGCGTTAGTGATGATCATTTTGACTTGTTCTAATTCTGATAGTCCATTTGTCAGCCTTTCTGCCATTGCTCTCCATCTGTCAGCATATCTTATGAAATCCTCATCATTTCTCATCTTTTCGGCCATAAGATCTGTGATTGAATATGTAGGGCCGACTCGATCTTGGTATCTTTGCAAGAATTTCGCTTTGACAGTATCAAAGTTGCTAGCTTCCAAAGGGTCGAGGGAATAGAACCATTCCAACGCGGAGCCCTCTAGTGATCTTCTAAACATGTATGCAAGGGCCTTCAGATCGTTTCGTCACATGACAGACTCATAAAGGAAGTCTTTGATGTGAATGAAAGGATTCCCATTTTCATTATACCGGCGGTAAATGGGCATTTTGGAAAGAGGAAGATGGAACACGAGGAGAGAGGGAAATGATATCTCGGGGAGAGCTCTTGTGTAGATCAACCGCTTGAGCTCCCGATATTTTTCATCCAATCTGTTGATTTTGTTAAGCACAGTTTGATCAACATAGGATTCTCGAGCAAGAGGAGGAGGAAGGACAGATGTTTGATTTGCCGGCATAGCCATTGTATAGGCCGAGGTAGCCAGGCAAGGAGGGTGTATCGGGTGATGCATTTGCGGGCGGGTTTGATTAAAATGTGCAGAAGAGTAGACCGGCGGCCTAAGTGGTGTGGTATTATTTGGGTTCGGGTGGTTCAAGATGGCCACCAGATGGGGTGAGCTCGGAATCAAGGGTCCACTGTGAGAATGGCCCGGTACTGGTGCACCGGGTTGGTCAGTTGCCAATTGGGGGGTAGAAGTGTGGTGGCCACTTTCAGCATGGGTGTGATTGACAGGAGATTTTCCCTTCAAGATGGCCTCAATGGCTTCTAGTTGTGTTGGGTCAGCATGAGCGAATACCTCCCTCAGAGAATCTAGGTGGAGTCGGGGTGAACTGGTTTCAGAGAGTTTTTGGGTTCATTAAAGGCACATACGGCGTCTGGGTGGACGTAGGATTGATCATACTCCAGCTGCAGCGACTCGTATCCTTGGTCTGTCATCCTGATGGCTCACCCTGATCTCAGGTTCATAAACACAAATAAAAGCACACAGATTCCTTTTTTTTAGTTTTGATTTTTTTTCTTTTTTTGTTGGTGGTTTCGATTTTTGTTTGAACAAACAAGTTATCAAGCAAATTAACCTCAAGCAAAGATTTCTTTTGTTTTTGTTAAACCATTTCAAACTTTGTTTTTATTTTCAATTTTGATTTACAAGCAAGTAATGGCATAGACTTAAAATGATTACTGCAATTTTTTATGTTTCAACCTTAAATTAGTGGCTTGTAAAGAGAAATAATGTCCACTCAAATAAATGGGTAGGACCCTATGCTCTTACAACGCCGAGCAATCTAAGGTTGTCACTCTTTTCACAATGATAGGTGATAGGTATTCCGGGTTTTGTTATAAAATAGTACAACCAGCCCGATCAGTGAAGAGGGAATCCTTCACGTCTGGGGACTTACGGAGGTCTTGATGGAAGCTACCCAGTCCTTCCGAAAGAGAATCCTCGAAGGACGAGTTGGCGACTACCAAAGAGGAGTGTTTGGGTGTGTAGGGCTTTGGGAGGAGAGAGCCTCTCTCTCGGATGACCTAAAAGAGTCAAAGAAATCCCAATGCAAACTAAATGCAAGTGAAATATCAAGGACTGAGAAGCAAACAAGAAGAAAGTAAAAGCATGCAACGAACAATGGAATGTTGGAAAACAAGTAAACAAGACAATGATATGAAGTCAAACAAGGATGAAAGCAAGCACTAATTCAACTAAAGATGCTTAGGAAATAAATTAGACTTTGAAAATAGGCAAAGATACTCAACAAGATAATCCCTAAGGTGCAAAGTTGGAGCATGTTGATAAAACAAGTCTAAAAATCAGATTGTACTTTTCTTTTTAAAAGAGAAGGACCAACGGAAAGCAAGTAAATCAGAAGAAACTAAATGATATTCAAAGGAAGCAAGTAAACAAGCAAGCAAGTAAGTAGAAACACAAAGAAGATGTAATAACTCAAGCAAGAGCCAAAGTAAAGATGAGCATGTTGGACATTCTTTTGAAAGGATGAGAAGAGTTCACTAAAGCAAGAGTAGTCCCACCATGGTCGCCAAAAAGTGTAGGAACCCAGAAACAGCCCGTACGGCAGTTCGCCCTCGTTCTTTCTCTTCTTGGAGTGAAGAGTTAGTGGTATGTGTGGGTGTGGTCGCAGGAGCCGAAGACTCCAAAATGTGATTAAATGTAAAGCAAACGGAATGAAAAAGCAAGTTTGACCGTCGTACCTTTTGGAATGGGGAGTTTGCTAGGTTCTAACTTCTCCTCTCTTAGTCGGTCGAAAGAGGAGAGCTTTAGTGAGCTCTTTTAATCCCGATCGGGTCGAAGCTTCACCTCGATCGGGTTCACCTAAGAATGTCCTGCGAAGAAACACAAAAACAAGTAAAGATCATTAACTCTGGCAGGAGTATAGCATCATGCTTGGTGTGAATCTTAAACATACAAAAGGGAATGAACTGACCAAATTGGGAAGAAATCCCAACCCCTATTTTTGGTATGTTTTTAAATATATGGAAGATGTAAAATGACTTAATGCATGCTAAATGAAGTGATAATAAGTTCTAAGATGAAAATAGAGAACAAAGATCTGATCGGACAGGCGATTGGACTCCGAAAAGTGCAAAACTGATTTCTGCCCCTGCTGGTGCCCTATATATAGGGTGCTAGCTGTAGGTGTCTCCTTATAGGGCGTGTTGACCAAGGTCAAAGCACCCTGTATATGGGGCACTAAGTCTGGCTCGGGCAGATTTTCTTTACCTCTTCACGATGCTACTCCGAAGTGCTGGGCGGCTTCCTCGATGAAGTAGAGGCTCCTCCTTGTAGCCAATATGTACATGAAGCTAGTGGTGGGTGGTTTGAACGCTAGATGAAGTAGTAAAGACGGATAGAGGCTTTCAAAGTGGAGGAAAACTCATGTTTCTAGATGGCAGAAACAGCAAGTTTTTGGGATTTTTGGGGAGTGAATTTTGGTCAGTTTGAAGGCTTATGGGAGATGTAAATGGCTCAAAAACGTGGTATTGAATGAGCTCTAGGGTGGTATGGAGTTAGAACCTCCTTTCAGCTTCAAATGGGGGTCTATTTATAGCCCAAAAGATGGTACTTTGGCCAATTCTGAAAAGCAGTTCCACGCGGCAAAGCGCCCTATATATAGGGCGCCAGCGTCATGAGCTATGTCAAATCGATAAGACAAGTCTCTATGAGTGGTCAAATCGGCCGGTCGAGTCGATTTGACCAAGTGCGCCTGGTGCCCTATAAATAGGGCGCCAGGTGCCCTATATACAGGGCACTTTGACCCCGGTCAACGTCCTATCGATCTTCTTCGGAATGTGTCGAAAAACCTGATTCTTCCAGAAAAAACGGTTTCCTTGAAAGGTTACTCAAATATTCTTCATGAAAACAAGAATTTAACCTCTTTAACTAGGCCAAAATTGCGTGTCTACATTGGGTACTAATCAGAAATGTGCAGGCAACCTTTTAAGTCCCCAACAGGTGAATTGGTGAGATCAGTGTTGCCGAAGAAACGTCATGCTAACCCTATGGAGAAAAGACAGGAAGCACCACCCAGTCGGGTATTATCATGATGCTGATGAATCAGGCAGTCAATGCAAGTTGATAGACCACGCCTGAAGACTTCACTCAGATTCACATTCTCATCCTCACATCATAACCTGCATCTATCCTATCCTTCACTTCACATCACCTCTACCATTTGTCATTTAGCTATGTTAGGTTCATTTAATATGTATTATATGCATTGATGTTGAAGACCTTGAGGGTGAAGATGACTAGGCCCGAAATCCCCTTCAACAAAATCTACGATGGCTTGGTCATTTCTTCACACTCACGGATAAGCCAAGATTGAATGTTGGAGGGACGATGGTTCCTAATTAGGTGTCTTGACCTCCAATAGATAATCTATATCTTCAACTATTTTCTACATAATTTTCTATATTTACATATCCATCTTCATTTCATTCTTCATCATTACCAATGTTATACCACCATATTTTACTCTGTCATCCTGTAGACATGCCAAATTTGCCTAATTCAGAGCATAAAACTTATGTTTTATAGGGTAATATGTGTGATTATTCTTATAATGATGTAGGGTCTTTTAATGTTGATTTATAGTTTTGCCGAACAAAATCGGATGTTTTCCGAAGTTTTTCACACAAAGCCATAATTTTCGAGCGAAAGCCACACATAAATCGTGTAAACATGGAAATTGGCTGAATAACCAATGCCTAATGATCATGCATTAAAGCTTAAGGTCAGATTCATGCTCCGGACAAGTTTTGTTTCATGTCGTATCTTTCTGGATGGCCGTCTGAGTCATTCTGACCAGTATTGGATCTTCTATTCACTATCCTAATTTATGGATAAATTTCTAAAGTTTTGGAAAGTGTTATGGCTGATATATTGTTGTAGAAAGCTTCTTTGTCCTGTTATCTTTCCAAAGCAACAAACGGCATCGAATTTTGAGTTCGGGAGTGTCCACCTTGGCTTCCGAAAGAAAGACACGTAGAATCAGTCCCATGCATCCCGGTTCCTGGGCACATGTGCCACCCAGGGCACATAGCCATGCGCCCTGCCCCTGAGGCACAAGGCCATGCACCCCGGATCAAGGGCACGAGGGAACCAGTTTTTGATCGGGACTCTACCGGATCAAATTTTTCGACCAAATAAGACCTTTTTTTAGAAAGGATGCCACGCGCCCTTAGGTGGGGCCACATGTACCCAGCACCAGGGCACATGCGCCCAGGACCAGGGTGCAAGGCCCCAGTATTTTAGCCAAGATCGCAACATTTTTCTCCTATAAATTGAGACCGATTCCGGTCATTCCAGAGGCTGGTTCACGACACCCTAGGCATCTCAAGACGTCCAAGATCCATCCTGCATCAATTTTGTGATTTTTAGAGAGAGAATTTTGAGTTTTTAAAGAGAGAAAAGTCGATTCAGGAGAGAGGAATGCTTGTCTGCAGGTGATCTACCAGGTCTCTCTTCTTCGGCTTATACAGCAGTGTGTGGACATCTTCTGCCAGAGCTCTCAACATCAAAGTTCTTCCTCTCTGAGTCTTCTTTAGTTTTCAAATGATGGCACATGATTCTAATGTCGGGGCTGGTCGTGACAACAAGTGTAGAAGCAAAGTCGCACCTGGTAAATCCTGGACTGCTGCTCGACTTTTTCGACAACCCAGATTTGGCCATATTGTAGACATGCAATTTTTGTCCAATTGAAGAGCTTAAATTCCTGTTTTCATGAAGAATATTTAAGTAACCTTTCAAGGGAACCGTCTTTTTCGGAAGAATCAGGTTTTTCGGCACATTTAGAAGAAGACGGATAGGACGTTGACCGGGGTCAAAGCACCCTGTATATAGGGCACCTGGTGCCCTATTTATAGGGCACCGGGCGCAGCACCACGTGCCTTGTTTATAGGGCACCTGACGCCCTATATATAGGGCACCAGGCATCCTATAGGGCGCCTGGCACCTAGTCGCATCGACTTGATCGGCCGATTTGACCACTCACAGAGACTCATCTTATCGATTTGACATAGCTCATGATGTTGGCGCCCTATATATAGGGCACTTCGCCACGTGGAACTACTTTTCGGAAATCGCCAAAGTACTCTCTTTTGGGCTATAAATAGACCCCCATTTGAAGCTGGAAGGAGGTTCCAACTCTGTGCCACCCTAGAGCTCATCCAATACCATGATTCTAAGCCATTTGCACCTCCCATAAGCCTTCAAACCGCCCCCCAAAAATCCCAAAAACTTGTTGTTTCTGCAATCCAGAAACATAGTTTTTCCTCTACTTTGAAAGCCTCTATCCGTCTCTCCTTTTTCATCGAGCACCCAAATCACCCACCACTAGCTTCATTTGCATATTGGCTACAAAGAGGAGTCCCTACTTCGTCCCGGAAGCCGCCCAGCACTCCGGAGCAATATCACGAAGAGGGGAAGAAAATCTGCCCGAGCCAAACCTAGTGCCCCGTATACAGGGCACTTTGACCTTGGTCAACGTGCCCTATAAGGGGGCACATGTAGCTAGCGCCCTATATATAGGGCACCAGCAAGGGCAGAAGCCAATTTTTTCACTTTTCGGAGTCTAATCGCCTGTCCGATCGGATCTTTGTTCTCTATTTTCATCTTAGAACCTATTATCACTTCATTTAGCATGCATTAAGTCATTTTGCACATTCCATATATTTAAAAACATACCAAAAATAGGGGTTGGTATTTCTTCCCAATCCGGTCAGTTCATTTCCTATTGTATGTTTAAGATTCACGCCAAGCATGATACTATACTCACACTAGAGCTAATAATCTTCACTTATTTTCATGTTTCTCTGCAGGAGGTGAACCCGATCGAGGTGAAGCTTCAACCCGATTCAAAGTAAAAGAGCTCACTAAAGCTCTCCTATTTTGGCCGGCCGAGAGAGGAGAAGTTAGAACCTAGCAATCTCCCCATTTTAAAAGGTACGACGGTCAAACTTTCTTTTTCATTCCGTTTGCTTTACGCTTAATCACATTTTTGAGCCTTTGGCTCTTGGTGACCACACCCACACACACCACTAACTCTTTGCCCCAAGAAGAAGAAGAGAAAGGAAGAGGGCGAACCACCGTACGGGCCGTTTCCAGGTGCCGACACCTTTCGGCGACCATGGTGGGACAACTCTTGCTTTAGTGAACTCTTCTCATCCCTTCAAAAGAATGTCCAACATGCTCATCTTTACTTTGGCTCTTGCTTGAGTTATTACATCTTCTTAGTGTTTGTACTTACTTGCTTTCTTGTTTACTTGCTTCCTTTGAATATCATTTAGTTTCTTCCGGTTTACTTGCTTTCCGTTGGTCCTTCTCCTTTAAAAAGAAAAGCACAATCTGATTTTTAGACTTGTTTTATCAACTTGCTCCAACTTTGCACCTTAGGGATTATCTTGCTAATAATCTTTGACTATTTTTCTTAAAACTCTAATTTCTTTCCTAAGCATATTTAGTTGAATTAGTACTTGCTTTCATCCTTGTTTGACTTCATATCATTGTCTTGTTTACTTGTTTTCCAACACTCCAATGTTCGTTGCATGCTTTTACTTTCTTCTTGTTTGCTTCTCACTCCTTGATATCTCACTTGCATTTAGTTTGCATTGGGGTTTCTTTGACTCCTTTGGTCATCCGAGAAGGGAGGCTCTCTCCTCCCGAAGGACTGGGTAGCTTCCATCAAGACCTCCATAAGTCCCCAGACGTGAAGGATTCCCTCTTCATTGATCGGGCTGGTTGTACCATTTTATTTCAAAACCTGGAGTACCTATCACCTATCGTTGTGAAAAGAGTGACAACCTTAGATGGCTCGGCGTTGTGAGAGCATAGGGTCCTACCTATTTATTTGAGTGGACATTATTTCTCTTAACAAGCCACTAATTTAAGGTTAAAAAAAAAATTTATGGTAATCATTTTATGTCTATGCCATTACTTGTTTGCCAATAAAAATTGAAAAACTAAAACAAAATCTGAAAATGCTTAACAAAAACCAAAAGAAACCTTTGCTTGAGGTTAATTTGCTTGATAACTTGTTTGTTCAAACAAAAAATCAAAACCACCAAAAAAAAGAAGGGGAAAAGATTAAAACAAAAAAAAAGGATTCTTGTGCTTTATTCGTCATCTTACCTTTGTGTTCATGAACTTGAGATCAGGGTGAGTCGTCGGGATGACAGACCAAGGATACGAACTGCTGCAGCTGGAGTATGATCAAACCTACCTCCACCCGGACGCCGTATGTGCCGTTAACGAACGCGAAATTCTCCCTGAAACCAGCTCACCCCGACTCCACCCAGATTCTCTATGGGAGGCATTCGTTCATGCCAACCCAACTCAACTACAAGCCATTGAGGCCATCTTAAAGGAAAAATCGCCATGCCGAAGGTGGCCACCACACTTCTAGCCCCCACTTAGCAACTAACCAACCCGGTGCACCAGTACCGGGTCATTCTCACAACGGACCCTTGATTCCGAACTCACCCCATCTGGTGGCCATCTTGAACCACCCGGACAAAAATAACACAACACCACTCAGGCCGCCAGTCTACTCTTCTGCACACTTTAATCAAACCCGCCCGCAAATGCACCACCCAATACACCCTCCTTGCCTGGCCACTTCAGCCTATCCAGTGGCCATGCTGGCAAATCAAGCATCTTTCCTTCCCCCTTCGCTTGCTCGAGAATCCTCTGTTGATCAAACTGTGCTTAACAAAATCAATAGAATGGATGAACAATATCGGGAGCTCAAGCCGTTGATCAACACAAGAGCTCTCCCTGAGATATCCCTTCCCTCTCCCCGTGTTCCATCTTCGTCCTTCCAAAATGCCCGTTTCCGTCGGTACAACGAAAATGAGAATCCTTTCATTTACATCAAAGATTTCCTTTATGAGTCTGTCATGTGGCAAAATGATCCGAAGGCCCTTGCATACCTATTTAGAAGATCACTAGAGGGCTCCACGTTGGAATGGTTCAACTCACTTGACCCTTTGGAAGCCAGAAACTTTGATACTATCAAAGCAAAATTCTTGCAAAGATACCAAGATCGAGTCGGCCCTACATATTCAATCACAGATCTTATGGCCCCGAGTCACCAAAAAGACAACCACCACCACCACTGGGCCCGTAACCGAAGGTGTGGTAACAAACGAACACGTCAACATCATAGGAAACCCTCCCAACAACCACCAACAGCAATACAGAAACCCCCGCCAAACCCAACCGGCACCTCGCCCTCAGATTCAACCCCAACCTTTCCATCACCAAACACTAAATCAATATCCCCAACAACCAATACAGACACCAGTCCCCCAGCAACCCTGACAGTTGGCCGTGCAAACTTTTGCACCTCAACCACCCCACCAACAGACCACCTATAACCAGGCACCTCCCCCCGCCGCCTATGCACCACGAAGAACAGGGCCTAGAAGAAACCGTTACCCGCCATTACCGTACTCTCTCACAGATATTTTTAATGCTCTTATGGTGGCAGGGCATATTTCATTGCCAAGAGAAAAGCTGAAGTGGCCATAAAATGCCAATAAGATAGATATTACTTATACCATAGATACCCGGGGCGCACAGTGGAAAATTGCTTTCAGTTTAAGGAGTATATCCATGACTTCCATGAGTAGGGAAGCATTGACTGGGGTCAGATGGGCGAATATATTAGGGCAGTAAAGAACCAGCCTTAGCAGCAGCCACAAGCACCAGTCCAACAACAACAACAAGAATCTAGTCTGGGGATCATTCAAAACCCGCTACCTGCACATGCGCCCGCAATAGTACCAGAAAATCAAAGGGTTAATCCCATTCTAACCTCTACCGATAAACCCCGCGATAGAGGCCAAAATTGGCAAATCGAGGGACCTGCTTTCTTCATAAACACTAACCCTTCGAATCACGTTAACTAAACCGTTCACTCTCATACCACGAGCTATCTCTACCAGAAGAAGCCAACCACTAATCATCCGCACCTTGTCACGACCAACCATAACACCACTAGCCATACAACTCCAACTGGGTCGAACCCTGATCTACCTGGTTGAGCCACCACAAACACTGTCACCATTAGGACCCATCATCGTACCACCTCAACCAACCTACCCACATCCCTACAACCCGAACTATCATCACTTTGCCCCTACCAAGGCCTCCCATCATCCGACCTAACCCTCCATCCTCTTTTACTACACCAACCACAGCCCCTCAGCTTGCCACGGTGCTTAGAAGCGGGCGCATGTTTCAAAGAATTTTTCCCCAGACCGTTCAACCAGGCCAATCACAAGAAGAAGAAGAAGAACACCCAGAAGAACCAGTGCCAGGGACATCTTACGACTTGCTGAAACACCTTGACAAAACCACTACACGAATTTTTATTCTAGAGCTGATCAAAAGGTTCAAGGTTCACCAGGAAGTTCTTCAACAGTATTTACAAAGAGTAATGGTCAATGAAACCCTCCCCCCTAAGAAGATTGCATCAGTCTTGACTCCGAGTAGTGAACACCGCCCACATTTTTACCAAAGAAGAGTTGGCCGAACCAGAAACAAGGAAATATGCACTTTGTATCACTATTAGCATCAACGAAACAGACGTCAAGTCTTGTTTAGTTGATACTAGTGCTTCCATCAATGTCTTGCCACCGGAAATGCTACAACTATGTGGAATCCCAAAAGAGGATATTCGGCCATCATAGATCACTGTAACAGCATATGACAATTCTAAGAGGCCTGCCTATGGCATGGTTACACTCGAAGTCAAGCTCGGACCCCGAGTTGTTACTGTTGACTTCCACATCCTAGACATGGACCCAACTTACAAAGCCATCATGGGAAGGCCTTATCTTGAGGCACTAGAGGCCGTAGCCTCAACCAATCACCAGTGCATCAAGTTTCCTTTCAAGGGCCAAGTCATCAAGGTGGTAAGTATGCCTGTGGACTGCTTGGTTACTCTCCCTCCTGGCTTGCCAAGTCAACCGGTCTTCACAATCCTTGACCTGCCAAAGGATGGAAGGCAGCCCAGTTAAGTTTGGAAAAGAAAGAAGGATGCTACCAAGACCCTTGGGTGGCGTATGATGAAAAATCTGGGATATCAAGAAGGCCGAGGGTTGGGAAGAGAATTGCAGGGCGTTGTAGAGCCCATCCAGCTAGTGAAGACAACATCAAGGAACTGGATAGGATACAATGGGACATGCGATAATGGCCAAAAGATCAGTCAAAAATACTTCAAGGGGTGTCTGCACAAGTTCTTCGACAAGAGGGAGACAATACAGATGATTGAAGAACAAGATCCATAAGAATAGGCAAAGAAGAAGAAGGTTGACAACCTAGAAGATGATCTGTGTCTCGACACATCATGGTTGTTCTCTGAAGAAGGGTCAAGTGATTAATTATTCCATAGCAAGCCTTCTAGCCATTAGAATCAGGGGCATTCTTCTCTTGTCATCTCCATGGATCTAACAGACTCGTTCCCGACAAGTTCACCATCAGATTCACCAGGAAGCAAGGATGAATGCTCTCTCTATCCATCTTTGCTCGATTTGTTTCCTTCCCTGTCAATATCCCAGCCCACATCGGAAACCACAACTGGCCAAACCCCCTCTGTGTTCATGTTTAGAACTCCTCAAAAGGATAAAAAAAACGTCCTATTCTCAACCCAAGTTTCAATCGAAGAAACATCCAACCCAACTCACTCCGAAGGATGATCCAAACTGGGAGACCACCCGATCTCTGATCGATCTCCTTTGCCCTTCATCCTCTATAATAAATTCCACTCCGTCAACCTCCTTTTCCTTCCCTTATTTACCTTCTTCTTCTTTAGGTTTAGTTTTCAATAAAAACAAAACAAAAATCAGGGGTAGAAGAGTTCCAGAAAGATATCTGCATCAGTTAGCTCAGAAAAGCTTAGAATGTGCCAAGCTACCGAAGTATCTAGAAAATGTGATCCAGTTGGATGAAATCCGATATGAGGGAAAGGACAACATTGATCCAACTTTGGGAGTTTATGAGGTTGTATCGGAAAAAGATCCTGATACTGAGGATGAAGAAGAGGATTTGGCTAATGCTTAATTGCTTATGCATCCGGTTTAAGAAGATTCGAAGAACCATCAACCACAGTGGATAAACCAACTACGGAACTTAATCTTGGAACACCGGAAGATCTTAAGAATATCCTCATCAGTGCCAACCTCACCCCTTTAGAACAACAGAATCTAATGGGAGTACTACAAGAATACAAGGACACGTTCGCTTGGACATATGAAGATATGCCGGGGTTAGACAAATCATTGGTAGAGCATCGATTAACTTTAAAACCCAAAGCTACCCCGGTCAAGCAAAAGCTAAGGAGATTCCACCCAGACATAGCATTAAAGATGAAGGAAGAGGTCGATAAGTTACACCAATTAAAATTCATTAAAATTGTTCTCTATCCACAATGGGTGGCAAATATAGTCTCAATCATGAAAAAGGATGGAAAGGTTCGAATTTGCATTGACTTCAGGGACTTAAATCGAGCGTGTCCGAAAGATGATTTCCCCCATCCTCATATCGATGTTCTTGTTGATAACACAGCTGGATATGAAACCCTATCATTCATGGATGGATATTTAGGGTATAATCAAATCCGGTTAGCAAAAGAGGATCAAGAGAAGACCTCATTCACTACACCTTGGGGAACTTATTGCTACGTCGTTATGCCCTTTGGATTAAAGAATGCCGGAGCAACTTATCAAAGAGCCATGGTGGCAATATTTCATGATATGATGCATAAATTTATAGAGGTGTATGTGGATGATCTAGTGGTTAAATCTCGGACCTGAGATGAGAATGCTGAATTGTTAAAAAGGGTTTTGCAACGAGTCAGGGAATATAAGCTTAAAATGAACCCCAAGAAATGTGTTTTTGGAGTATCATCTAGAAAATTACTTGGGTTCATCGTCAGCAAAAGAGGTATTGAAATCGATCCCAGCAAGGCCAAGGCCATCATTGAAATGCCTCCACCAAAGAACTTAAAAGAGCTTGAGAGGGTTGATTGGTAGGCTACAATTTGTTCGCCAGTTTATCTCACAACACTCCCAAAGGTGCAAACCTTTCTATGAGTTAACCAAGGCGAAGGCCGAATTTAGATGGGATTCAAGATGCCAGGAGGCATTTGATGGTTTAAAGAAATATTTGTCAAGCCCACCTGTGCTCAAACCTCCGGTTCCCGGCAAACCCTTTATCTTATACATCTCGGTTTTGGAAGGATCCCTCGGAGCAGTATTAGCACAATTAGATGATGAAGGGAAGGAGCGAGCATCATATTATCTGTCCAAAATCTTCGATCCTTGTGAGCAGAAGTATGCAACCATGGAAAAAACCTGTGCCGCCCTAGTTTGGGTGGTCCAGAAGCTTAAACACTACTTTCTGGCTCACGAGGTTAATCTCATTGCTCGTATGAATCCCATCAAGTTTCTTCTTGAAAAATCAGTCCTGACTGATCGGTTGGCATGCTGGCAAAGCTTTCTTTCTCAATTTGACATCACCTACATTCAACAGAAGGCAATGAAGGGCTATGCAATTGCTGAACACCTTTCTCATCATCCTTTCCCAATCTTTGACCCTATCCAATTAAAATTCCCCGATGAAGAATTGATATCCATTAGATCTTCCAATCTATGGACTTTATATTTTGACGAGGCATTAAACTCCAAGGGTAGAGGGATAGATATTGTTATTCTGTCACCCGAAGGTGTCACCATTCCACAGGCTTTTCAGCTCCATTTTCCAGCAATAAACAATATAGTTGAGTATGAAGCCTTGTTGGCCGAACTGGAGGCCGCTCACTTCTATGGTGTCACTAAACTAAGGGTGATCGGTGATAGTCAGCTGATTCTCTGCCAAGTGCTTGCCAAATACTACACATCTCATCCCGGGCTCAGACCACACCAAGAACTCACTGCCTGTTACATCAAGCTATTCTCCAAACTCGAATTCATTCATGTTCCTCGTGCTCAAAACATTCTTGCCAATGCTCTCGCTTCTCTAGCATCTTCCCTATCTATCCCGCTAGGCAGACAGGTTAGGACGATCTATGTCCGCCGACATACCATTTCGGCAGTAGAAGATACACAATTCTTGAAGGTTAAAGAAGAGTTTGAAAGGACAGAGTGCATTGAGTAAAAGAAGGAAGTGTCTTTGGTTGAGTTGGAAGAATTAGAAGAGGGTGAGAAATCATGGTATCATGAGATTGTGAATTACTGTCAGGATCAGACATATCCACCAGGATCAACTGCCAAAGAGAAAACAACCATAAGAAGAGTCTCCCAGAGATACACCATCTTAGGTGCTTTATAAAAGGAGTCTGGCCGGCATTCTATTAAAATGCGTAGATGAAGAAGAGGCTGAATTGGTGCTAAGAGAAGCACATTTCGGAGTATGTGGAGGCCACGTAAATGCACAAGCCCTCGCCAAGAAGATCATCAAGCAAGGGTATTATTAGCCTACTCTGGAAGAAGATTGCTCGATCTTTATCCGGCACTGTCATCAATGTCAACTTCACGCCAACAAGATTCACTCTCCCGCATCTTCCCTTCACCCGATTCATGCCCCGTGGCCTTTCACTATGTGGGCTTTTGATGTTAACAGACCCCTTGGTGACCCAAACTCCACAAACAAAACCAAATCCTTCATCCTAACGGCAATGGAGTACTTCCCCAAGTGGGCAGAAGCAGAAGCATATGTGGAAATCAAGGCATCAACAGTCTGCACCTTCATCAAATGCAACATCATTGCCAGGTTCGGGATCCCAGGCGACATTATCACCGACAACAGACCACAATTCAACTCTCAGGAGCTGCGCGACCTTTGCAACAGGTATTGCATCAGATTGCATCATTCATCTCCATATTATCCTCAAGGCAACGGTCAAGCAGAAGCCACCAATAAAACTCTGATAAAAATTATTAACAAAACTTGTAAGTCTAGTAGGTTTGCGGACTGGCTGGATAAGTTAGTTGATGCTCTATGAGCCTACCGCACTTCTATTCGAACCCCAACAGGTCAAACCCCCTATGCCTTGGCATTTGGGATGGAAGCGGTAGTACCGTACGAAGTACTCATCCCTTCCCTCCGAGTCCAGATCGATCGAGACATCCCGATGGATGAACGCCGAGATTCCCATCTCGCACAACTCGAACTCTTGGACGAAAGGAGGCTGGCCGCTGCCGAACATGCTAGATCTTATCAAAATAGATTTAAAAGATTTTATCAGAAGAGGGTGGTGGACAGAAAATTTGAAATTGGTGAGGTTGTGCTTAAAAGAATATTCATTAAGTCTGGCGGTCCCCGCTCCAAACTTCAACCTAATTGGGAGGGTCCATATGTAATCTCAGCAGTTTATCCTTATAATTCATATAAGCTAACTAATGCATAAGGATAAGAACTAGCTCATCCCTGGAATGGTGTATACCTCAAAAAATATTTCCCTTAAAACAAAAATTACAAAAAAACAAAAAAAATCTATAAAATCCAAAGGTGTGAAGAATGATGATAACATCTAACGCTTGCTTGTTCAGTGCACCAACTTGACCTAAGAAAAATAAGGATAGGCATCATACTGCACACACTACACACCTAGGTTTTGGAATCTAATGATTGGAAGCCAAATAGAAAGCTAGGAAACACTTGGCAAAAGAAGGTCAACCCTATCCCATTCTCTTCTTATTTCGGTCCAGAATAGATGGAAGGGGCTAAAATAAGGAGTATCAAAAGTGCCCATTGCCTTAGTAGGAAAATGCCTCTGAAGGTCTGACTTCTTAAAAAAGAAAAGGTGCCAAAAGATGGGCAATGACCTCAAGTCGGCAAAAGAATAGACCTGTCTGAATGTGTACCAACAAAAGCCCAAAAAATAAAAAGGCTCCAAAAGATGGGCAATGAACCCCTCAGGTCAAAATCAAGCAAAAGAAAAAAGACCTATCTGAATGTGGGCCGTCAAAGGAAAAGGGCTAGAAAGGAGGACCTGATGATGTCAAATCCCAAACGGGCAACATAGGCATTAGTAGAGAAACGAATTTGACACCCCTGAATTCTATTAAGGACATACCACCAATCCTCTTCCCTCTTTAACCTTGCGAGTAGGGTTGACTGACTGGGTCCAAGAAGAGCCATAGCCTATCAAAGGCGGAAGGTCAGAAGATTCCAAACAAGGCACTTTCTTACATGTGATGCCTACTCTTAACCCTTGGGTAACAATGAGGGGCACCCATGGCAAGCAAGGCAAAAGATGAGATGGTTGTTTCTTTTACACCGAACAAAAAAATCAAATACTTCAAAAAAAACACCAAACAAATTCATAAAATTAAAAATCTTAAAAATTAAATATTCAAAACACCAAAAAAATCAGAAAAGTTCCAAAACATCAAAAACATTATAAAACCATCAAAATCCAAACAAATCAAAAATTTCAAAACACCGAAAAATTTGCTTTCTAGACTGATTAGTTGCCTTTGCATTCATGTTTCATTTCAATCTTGCATATTTCCTTTTATGCATACTTATGTTTTTTCTGTTATCTTTACCTTGATAAGGCCTATGTCCCTTGACAAAAGATCAAGGCAACTTTGCCCTCTCCTCGCAAGGGACTAAGCCAAAATAAAGTTCTAATATCTTCTCTCAAGTGGGTGCAGGAACAGGAGAAGGCTTGCCAACTTCATATCCCCAGACACCTAAAGAAAGCAAAAACAACAACAAAAATCAAAAATTGAAAAACAAAAGTAGATTACCCTGACCCCTATTAGGTCTTGCATTTAGTATTGCATTTATCAAAATAAATAATATTTAAGATGTTGAAGACCGCAAGTCTAGAGGCTGAGCCTGAGAACCCCTTCAACAAAATCAGTGAGGGCTCAATCATTCTCTAGGCTTGCGGATAGGCCAAAGTTGAATATGCGGGGATGTCCCGACCTGTTATGTTCAACCTATATCTTCAACTATTTTCTTATACTTATTTGTATTTCTTTAAACCCAGCATGCATCATTTCATCCATGCATCAGCCCACCATAATCCTGCCATGACCTCTTTCCTGTCCACTATGAACATTTTAAAGATGGTCTTTTATAGCCCCTAGAGGAGGTCTTGATTTTTTGCAAAATCGGTTTACACCATGTTTTAACAATGATTTCATCAAAACAAAGAAGTTATTCCATGTCAAACTGAACCAGTATTGTTAAGTAAAACCTTATGAACTTGAAGAACCCAACCTTGGTTGATTGGCTATCTCCTCTTTACATTTTTGCAGTTTACTTTTCAATGCATCTCTACTGAGTCCAGTACACCATGCAGTTCGGGTCCTGGCCGGTAACAATTCTCCCCCACGTGGGATTTTAGTTATTTACTTTCAGTACCGTTCTTCTCTTTAGCCAATCAACCAGAGGGAAGGTTTCGATAAGACAAAGGGTATTCTCAATGTCCGGAAAAGTTTTATTCCACTCAACTAGAACAATGAGGGCATGTCTAAATCTACACCTTGTTGTCACCTTTTTAGTCCGTTACAATTTTATTCCACTGCGCCTCACTATGCTTCACTACATTCGCCTACGCTTCATTCATGTCACTCCCTTGCAAAGCCAACGCCAAGGTGAGGCAAGCTGTAGACATGTAATTTTGGTCCTATTGAAGAGCTTAAATTAGTGTTTTCATGAAGAATATTTGAGTAACCTTTCAAGGGAATCGTGTTTTCCGGAAGAATCAGGTTTTTTGGCAGATTCCGAAGAAGACCGATAGGATGTTGACCGTGGTCAAAGTGCCCTGTAAAAATGGCACCAGGCGCCCTACTTATAGGGCACCAGGCACCCTGTTTATAGGCGTCTGGCACTTGGTCAAATTGACTCGACTGGCCGATTTGACCACTCACAGAGACTCGTCTTATCGATTTGACATACCTCATGATGCTGGCACCGTATATATAGGGCGCTTTGTTGTGTGGAACTGCTTTTCGGAATTGGATAAAGTACCCTCTTTTGGGCTGTAAATAGACCCTCATGTGAAGCTGGAAGGAGGTTCCAACTCTGTACCACCATAGAGCTCATCCAATACCATGATTCTAAGCCATTTGCACCTCCCATAAGCCTTCAAACTGATCCAAATCCACCCCCCAAAAATCCTAAACACTTGCTGTTTCTGCCATCCAGAAACATGATTTTTTCTCCACTTTGAAAGCCTCTATCCGTCTCTCCTCTTTCATCTATCACCCAAATAACCCACCACTAGCTTCATTTGCATATTGGCTACAAGAAGGAGCCCCTACTTCATCCCGGAAGCCGCCCAGCACTCCGGAGCAGCATCGCGAAGAGGGGAAGAAAATCTGCCCGAGCCAGACTTAGTGCCCCGTATACAGGGCACTTTGACCTTGGTCAACATGCCTTATAAGGGGGGCACCTACAGCTAGCGCCCTAGGGCACCAGCAGGGGCAGAAATCAGTTTTGCACTTTTCGGAGTCCGATCGCCTGTCCGATCGGATCTTTGTTCTCTATTTTCATCTTAGAACCTATTATCACTTCATCTAGCATGCATTAAGTCATTTTTCACCTTCCATATATTTAAAAGCATACCAAAAATAGGTGTTGTGATTTCTTCCCAATCTGGTCAGTTCATTTCCTTTTGTATGTTTAAGATTCACGCCAAGCAAGATACTATACTCACGTTAGAGCTAATGATCTTCACTTATTTTCATGTTTCTCCACAGGACATTCTTGGGTGAACCCAATCGAGGTGAAGCTTCAACCCGATTGGAAGTAAAAGAGCTCACTAAAGCTCTCCTTCTTCGGCTGGCCGAGAGAGGAGAAGTTAGAACCTAGCAATCTCCCCATTTCAAAAGGTACGACGGTCAAACTTGCTTTTTCATTCCGTTTGCTTTACACTTAATCACATTTTGGAGCCTTTGGCTCTTGGAAACCACACCCACACACCACTAACTCTTCGCCCCAAGAAGAAGAAGAGAAAGGAAGAGGGCGAACCGCCATACGGGCCGTTCTCGGGTGCCTACACATATCTCTCTCTAACAGAATCTTTTTGTTCTTCTTCCTATCTCTTTGTTTCATGATTCTCCATCCTCCTATCATTTTTTTACATTTTTTGCATTATTTTTAGTCTGTTAATATGAAAATAAAAAAGGGGTTAAAGATAACCCGAATCCGATCAGTTTCTAGTCAGTTGTGTGTTTCATGTTATTTTCCTTACATATACTCCACTTTGTTTAGTTCTAATTGTCCTTTTCATTTGTTTGTTTGACTAGTTGCATAGGAAATCAAGCACCCATGCATTGAGGACTTGTCTTCATAGGCCAGCCGAAGAAGGAGAAGCTTTGCACTATTCACGCTAAGGTACACACGGTCATCTTTATTTTATAAATCGGAACGCGTGGTTCCTGGTGACCACATGTCTTAATTTTCTACTTGTCATCCTCCTCCCACATGACCCGAACTGTATCTTTGGTGATCGAGTGACACCAAGGGATGAAAGTTCGGGGATCAATATGAGTGTGGGACCGAGGTGAGAGTTGTTTTCCGTGTTTTCTTCCTTTTTTTCTCATCCCCTCTTGAGGTGATGATCCAGATTCACAGACTTCCCTAAAAAGGAGAGTCCCATCAAATTTTCAGAGTTGACAATCCCATCATGTCTTTTATTTTATCTCACCATGTCTTTTATTTTATCCCACCTTTTCTTTTATTTTATCCCACTGTGTCATGTTTTTCATGCTATTGTTTCTTCTTTTCCATCATTCTATGTTAGTCCCACCATTAACTTTCAATCCCACTATGGCTTAAGTCTATTTTTTCATTTTTCGAATACTCAGTTTTCTACCAGAGCATGATTCATGATTTTCACGATACCCGAGCAACTTTGTTGTGATTAAATGAAACCTTTTAGAACTTGAGGTTATTCCACTCTGAATTAAATTGAGTATTTTGGTGACACTTTAATGAGCTTGAGATTCCAAATATGATGGATTGGTATTCTTTTCATTTAAAAATCAATTTCTTTTTTAAAACTTTTGCCCATCACAGTACAAGAACACCGCAAAGTTCGGGTTGCTAGCTGATGATGAACCTATGAATTCGAGGACTCCTCACCACGCTGAGGGTTGGCTATTCCTTTATTCTTTTATTTTTCATCTCTCGTGCCAATGGCATGTGTTTTACCAATCGATTATATGAGGTTTTGATGGAACATGAAAGTGATCTATAATACTCAGTGAGATTCATTTTGTTGAATTTGGTAGATAAGCATGTCTATATCTAAACCTTGATGCCATCTTTTTAGTCCATCACTATTTCATTTCTCTACATTCATCTACATTTACTTACATTTCATTATAGTTCACTCTAAATCACTTTGCTTCATTTTCCCTTACAAAGCCGACATCAAGGTGAGGCAAGCTGTAGACATGCGAAATTTGCCTAATTTAGAGCATAAAACTCAAGTTTTATAGGGTAACATGTGTGATTGATCTTTAAATGATGCCGGGTCTTTTAATGTTGATTTGGAGCTTTGCCAAATGAAATCGGACGTTTTCCGAAGTTTTTCGCACAAAGCCATAATTTCTAAGTGAAAGCCACATGTAAATTGTGTAAACATAGAAATTGGTTGAATGACCAATGCCTAATGATTATGCATTGAAGGTTATGGTCAGATTCATGCTCCTGACAAGTTTTGTTTCATGCCGTATCTTTCCGATTGGCCGTCGGAATCATTATGATCAATATCGAATCTTCTGTTCGCTATCCTAACTTTTGGACAAAATTATGAAACTTTTAGGAGTGTTATGGCTAATCCATTGCTATAGAAATCTTCTTTGGCCTATTATTTTTCTAATGCAACAAATGGCATCGAATTTTGAGTTCAGGAGTGTCCGTAATGGCTTCCGGAAGAATGACGTGCAAAATCTGTTACATGCGCCCTGGTCCTTGGGCACATGTGCCCTGTATCTAGGGCACATGGCCATGCGCCCCCACCCTGAGGCACATGGCCATGTGCCTCCAATTTGGGGTATGAGGGAACCAGTTTTTGATCCAGACTCTACCTCTAACCGGATCGGATTAAAAATTTTGCTCGGATCGAACAAAATTTTTTGGGTGGATGCCATGCACCCACAGGTGAGGGCACATGTGCCTAGGGACTATGGCACATGTGCCCAGGGACCAGGGAAAAAGAGCCTATTTTTTAGCTTGGATCATGACAGCCGTTCTCCTATCAATTTTGACCAATTATGGTCATTCCATAGGCTAGTTCATGACTCCCTGGGCATCTTAAGATGTCCAAGCACCCTCCAGCATCAATTTTGTGAGTTTTAGAGAGAGAAGTTGGTTCAGGATGTCGACTCTGAAAATTCGACAGGGTCCTCTCCTTTTCAGAGAAGTCCGTGAATCCAGATCGTCACCTCAAGAGGGGATGATAAAGAAAGAAAGAAAACATGGAAAGCAACTCTCACCTTAGTCCCACACTCACATTAATCCCCGAACATTCATCCATTGGCGTCGCTCGATCACCAAAGAGACAGTTCGGGTCATGTGGGAGGAGGGTGAGAAGAAGGAAATTAAGACATGTGGCCGCTAGGAACCGTGGGTTCCGATTTATGAAATAAAATTGACCGTGTGTACCTTAGCGTGAAGAGTGTGGATCAAAGCTTCTCCTTCTTCGGCCGACTGATGAAGAAGAGTCCTCAACATGTGGGTGCTTGATATTCTGTGCAACTAGACAAATAAACAAGTGAAAAGACTATTAGAACTAAACAAAGTGGAGTATATGTAAGTAAAATAACATGAAACACACAATTGACTAGAAACTGACCAGATTCGGGTTATCTCTAACCCCTCTTTTTCTTTTTTCGGATAAACAGACTAAAAATAAAGCAAAAAAATGTAAACAAAATGATAGGAGGATGGAGAATCACTAAAAAAATATATGGGAAAAAACATCAAGATTATGAGTAGAATAGAAAGAGATATGGCTAAATCTGGGTTGTCGAAAGAGCCGAGCAGCAGTCCAGGATCTGTTAGGTGCGACTTTGGTTCTGCACTCGTCACAACCAGCCCTGACCTCAGAATCAAGTATTGTTGATTGCAAACTGAAGAAGACTTGAAGAGGAAGAAATTTTATGAAGAGAGCTTGGGCAGAAGACATCTACACGCTTCTGTAGAGGCTGAAGAAGAGAGACCTGACAGATCACCTGCAGACCAGTCTTCCTCTCTATTGAACCAACTTTTCTCTCTCTAAAAACTCGAAATTCTCATTCTAAAAATCATAAAATTGATGTAGGAAGGAGGTTGGACATCTTGAGATGCCTGGGGGGTCGTGCTCATGCCTTTGGAACAACCAGAATCAAAGTCAATTTATAGGAGAATGGACGATCTCATCAAGGCTAGAAAATAGGGCGCACTGCGCCCTACCCCAGGGCGCATGCGCCCCCTGGAAGGGGTGCATCTTATCTTTTCCGAAAATTTTGGTCTTATCCACTCGATCCGTTCAGCGATAGAGATCCGGTGGAAAACTGGTTCCCTCGTGCCTCATGGGCACGAGGTCATGTGCCTCAATGGTAGGGCGCATGGGCACGTGCCCTGGATTTCGGGCGCATGTGACCAGGGACCCGGGCGCATGGGACTGTTTTTGCGCGTCCTTCTTCCGGAAGACATTGCGAACACTCCCAAACTCGGAATTCGACGCCGTTTGTTGCGTTGGAAAGATAACAGGACAAAAAAGCTTTCTATAGCATTGGATCAGCCATCACACCCTCCAAAACTTTATAATTTTATCCGGAAGTTAGGACAGTGAACTGAAGATCCAATACTGGTGGTCAAAATGACTCCGACGGCAAACTGAAAAGGCACAGTATGCAACAAAACTTGTCCGGAGTGTGAAACTAACCATAAAATTCAATGCATGATCATTAGGCATTGGTCATTCAGCCAATTTCTGTGTTTACACGATTTACGTGTAGCTTTCGCTCAGAAATTATGGCTTTTTGCGGAAAACTTCGAAAAACATCCGATTTCGTTCGGCGAAGCTCCAAATCAACTTTAAAGGACCCATCATCATTATAAGGTCAATCATACATGTTACCCTATAAAACATGAGTTTTATGCTCTGAATTAGGCAAATTTGGCGTGTCTACATCTTGCCTCGCCTTGATGTCGGCTTTGTAAGGGAGTGGCATGAAATGAAGCGGAGTGATTCGGAGTGAACTGTAATGGAATGCAAGTGAGCATATATGAATGTAGCGGAATGGAATGGTGATGGACTGAAAAGGTGGCATCAAGGTGTAGATATAGACACGCTTATCTACCTGATCCAACAAAATGAATCTCGCTAAGTATTCTAGATCACTTTCATGTTCTATCAAAACCTCACAGAATTGATTGGTAAAAGATATGCCATTGGCATGAGTGATGAAAAATAACTGATAAAGGATGTAGCCAACCCTCAGCGTGGTGAGGAGTCCTCGAATTCGTAGGTTCATCATCAGCCAGCAACCCGAACTTTACGGTGTTCTTATACTGTGATGCGCTAAAGTTTTTAAAAGAGAAATTGATCTTAAAATGAAAAGAATACCAATCCATCATATTTGGAATCTCAAGTTCATTCAAGTTTCACCAAAATACTCAGCTTAATTCTGAGTGGAATAATCTCAAATTCTAAAAGGGTTCGTTTAAGCATAACAAAATTGCTCGGGTATCGTAAAAATCATGAATCATGCTCTGGCAGAAAACTCGATATTCGGAAAACGACAAGACAGACTTAAGCCATAGTGGGATTGAAAGATAATGGTGGGACTAACATAGGATGATGGGAAAGAAGAAACAATGGCATGACAATTGCCATGGTGGGATAAAATAAAAGACACGGTAGGATAAAAGAAAGGGAAGAATAAAACATGGTGTGATAACATGAAAGGAAAGAATAAAACATGGTGGGATAAAAGAAAGAACAGAATAAAACATGGTGGGATAAAAGAAGGAACATACATGGTGGGATAAAATTGGTAACGATGAAGAATGAAAAAGAGATGGATATGAAAACCTAGAAAATTATGTAGAAAATAGTTGAAGATATAGATTGTCTATTGGAGGTCAAGACACCCGATTAGGATCCATCATCCCTCCAATGTTCAATTTTGGCTTATCCATGAGTGTGAAGAAATGACCAAGCCGTCGTAGATTTTGTTCAAGGGGATCTCGGGCCCAGTCATCTTCACTCTCAAGGTCTTCAACATTAATGCATATAATATGTATCAAATGGACCTAACATAACTAAATGACAAATAGTAAGAGTGATGTGAAGTGCAAAATTGAGTGCTGGTGATGATGTGAGATTGATGAGAATGTGGATTCTGAGTGAAGTCCTCAGGCATGGTTTATTAATTTGCATCAACTGCCTGATTCATCAGCATCTCTGGTCCATCATTGTCTTACCTTCTGACAGAATACAACACCACGATAATGTTCAGTTGGGTGGCGCTTCCTCTCTTTTCGCCACAAGGTTGGCATGATGTCCCTTGAGGAACACTGATCTCATCAATTCACCTGTTGGGACTTAAAAGGTTGCCTGATGGCCCTTCTCTTTTTGCTCCTTCAACTCCTGAAAACACTAAACAATGATGATTAAATCTTCATTATGACTCATCCCTTTGCCTGTTTATCGTTTGCCTTGATTTTTAGTCAAAGGGAGGAGCCATCTTAACAAGGTGGAATAAAATAAATGACTGAAATGAAATGGGGGTAAGGGTTAAGAGAACTTACCTACCATGGTGTGAATCCTCTCCTCTCCTACATTGAAATGCTTGAAACACTTGATAGAAAGGTGATTAGATCTTCACCGTGACTCATCCCTTTGCCTATTATGGTCAACTTTGACTTAGGTCAAAGGGAAGAGCCTTCTTAACAAGGTAATTAAAGCAAAAATGGATATGCAATGCTGGAATGGAAATATGCTTGACAGTCAAATAAACATGGATGCAACTAAGGCAATGATCATGACTGAGCTAATTTTTTTTTTTGGATTTTCAAAAGTATTCAATTTTTTTTGGATTTTTTAAATATGCAATTTCTTTGGATTTTTGAAATATGTATTTTTTTGTTTGTTTTTTTTTGAAATATGCACTTTTTTTAAATTTTTGAAATATGCATTTTTTGGATTTTTGGAATATTCTCTTTTTTTGTTTTTGAAATATTCATTTTTTGTAGGGAAAATGCTGGTATTTGAGACAATTCATCGGTCTTTGGAGTTTGTCAATACTCAAGTGATAGATGCCACGTGTAAAAATAAAGTTCCCTACATAGAATCTTTCTAACCTTCTTCCTTTGATCGGCTTGGATTCCACCTGGATTTGGTCGGTTTACCCTACCCAAGGGGTTTAAGGAGGAAGAGTATAGAGGAAGTCCTTGACAGGGTTTGGAGATGTGGAGAGGGATTTCTCTACTCACACTCAAATTGCCTGTTGGGGTTCGGCCTCTTTGGGTCTTTCCTATTTTTTGCTCTTTTCTATGTGGCACATATTTGGACAGGTTTTTGAGTTGTGGGGACATTGCCCATCTTTTAGTGCCTTTTGCCTTGACTATCATTCTGGGTACTCATTCAGATAGGTTGATCATTTTTCTTTTTCTAACCTGAGGGGTTCATTGCCCATCTTTTGGCACCCTTTTGCACCCTCTGAGATGGCCTCCTACTAGGGTGGAGAGTGTTTTCAATACTACCCCTCTCTAATCTTCTCTCCCTATCTTGGACCGAGTAGAAGAGAATAAGGTAAGGGTACTCCTTCCGTTTCTAGATTTCTGCCTTGCCTTTCTCTAGTGTCAGGTTGTCTGGATTCTAGGATCAGGAAGTGTTGTGTGTGTAGGATGGTACCTACCCTTGACTTCTCACGAACAGCCTAGGATCGATGACTTGAGATTATACCAGTGATTTCTCCATTTTTATGGAAAGTACTTTTTGAGGTAAACTCCATTCCAAGGAAGATTCAATTTTATCCATCTGTATTAGTCAATTCATACGCATTACATGGATACTTTTCAGTGATTACAAAAGGCCCTTCCCAGTTAGGTTGCAACTTGGAGCGGGGACCCCCTGGCTTAACGAATATGCGTTTGACTACCATCTCACCGATCTCGAATTTTCTCTCGACCACCCTCTTTTGATAAAACCTTTTAAGTCTATTCTGATAAGTCCGGGCATGCTCGACGGCAGCTAGCTTTCTTTCATCCAAGAGTTCAAGCTATGCAAGGAGAGATTCTAGTCTCTCATCAACAAGAATATCCCTGTTGAGCTGAACTCGGAGAGATTGAAGTAATACTTTGTAGGGGACCACTGCTTCCATCCCATATGCCAAAGCATACGGGGTTTGTCTAGTGGGAGTCCTTACAGAAGTACGATAAGCCCATAGAGCATCTACAAGCTTAGGCCAATCGGCAAACTTGCTAAACTTACAAGATTTCTTGATGATTTTGATTAAGGTTTTGTTGGTGGCTTCTGCTTGACCATTGCCTTGAGGATAGTATGGTGATGAATGATGCAATGAAATGCGATACCTGTTGCAAAGATCACACAGCTCTTGAGAGAGAAATTGTGGCCCAGTATCGGTGATGATGTCGCTGGGGATCACGAACCATGCTAGGATGCTGTGCTTGATGAAGGAGCAGACTATTGACGCTTTAATCTCCACGAATGCTTCCGCTTCAGCCCAGTTTGTGAAGTACTCCGTTGCCATCAGAATGAATGATTTTAAGCGCATTTTGGAGTTGAGGTCACTCAAGGGGCCAATGATATCAAAAGCCCACATGGCGAAAGGCCATGTGGCCTGAATTGGATGAAGGGAAGATGCGGGAGAGTGAATCTTGTTGGCATGGAGTTGACATGAATGACAATGCCGGACAAAATTGGAGTAGTCTTCTTCTAGAGTTGGCCAATAATACCCTTGTCGGATGATTTTCTTAGCAAGGGCTTGTGCATTCACATGACCACCACAAACTCCAGAATGTGCTTCCTTGAGCACCAACTCGGCTTCTTCTTCATCAATACACCTGAGTAAGATTCCACTTAGGCTTCTCTTATAGAGTACTCCTCCTAGGATTGTATACCTCTGGGATACTCTTCTAATTGCCTTCTTTTTCTTGGTGGTTGATCCAGGCGGGTATGACTGATCTTGGCAATACCTCGCAATCTCGTCATACCAAGGTCTATCACCTTCTTATAATTCTTCCAACTCAATTAAGGAGATTTCTTCTTTGTGTTCCAAGTATTCCTTTCTGTTGAACCTCTCCTTAACCTTCAGAAAATGTCCATCCTCATTGCTGGAATTGACCTCTTACAAATGTGGATAGTTCGCACTTACCTGCCTAGCGGGACAGATAGAGATGAAGCTAGTGAAGCTAAGGCATCGGCGAGGATATTCTGAGAACGAGGGACATGGACAAAGGTGAGTTTGAAGAATAGCTTAATGTAGCAGGTGGTGAGCTCCTCCTGGTAGGGTTTGAGGTTTAGATGGGAAGTTCGGTACTTGGATAAGACTTGGCGTAGGATCAACTGACTATCACCTATCACCCTCAGTTCGGTGGCACCATGGAAATGAGCAGCCTCCAGCCCTGCCAGAAAGGCTTCATACTCAGTTATGTTGTTGGTTGCTGGAAAGTTAAGCTGAAAAGCCTGTGGAATGGTGACACCTTCAGTTGACAGAAGGACAATACCTATCCCTCTACCATGAGAGTTCAAAGCCCCGTCAAAATATAATGTCCAAAAATTGGAAGATCGGACTGACATTAGTTCGTCATCCGGGAACTCCGACCGGACTGGGTCAAAGACGGGTATGGGATGATGGGCAAGGTGTTCAGCAATAGCATAGCCCTTGATTGCCTTCTGTGGGACATAAGTGACTCTGCCATCGCCCTAACCGATCAGTCAAAACTGTCTTCTCTAACAAAAACTTAATGGGATTGATACGAGCAATGAGCTTGACTTGGTGAGCAAGAAAATAGTGTTTGAGTTTCTGAACCACCCAAATAAGAGCAGCACAGGTCTTTTCTACCACTGTGTACTTCAACTCACAAGCATCAAACATTTTAGACAAGTAATAAGTAGCTAGTTCTTTCCCTTCTTCATCAACTTGTGCTAGGACTGCCCCAAGAGAGTTCTCAAGAATTGAAATGTAGAGAACCAAGGGTTTGTTGGGAATTGGTGGTCTAAGTACAGGGGGACTTGCCAGGTATGTTTTCAACCCATCAAACGCCTCCTGGCACTTCGAATCCCATTTAAACTCGGCCCCCGCCTTGGTTAACTCATAGAAAGGTTTACACCTTTGGGAATGTTGTGAGATAAACCGGCGAATAAATTGTGGCCTCCCAATCAATCTTCGAAGCTCCTTCATATTCCTCCGGGGAGGCATACCGATAATTGCTTTGGCCTTGTTTGGGTCAATCTCTATGCCCCTTTTGCTTACTATGAACCCAAGTAGTTTTCCTGATGAAACTCCAAATGTACACTTCTTAGGGTTCATTTTTAGCTTGTATTCTCTAGCTCGTTGTAAAACTTTCCTTAGCACTTCAGAATGATCTTCCCGACTCTTAGACAGACTTGATAGCCATCATAGCCCTCTGATATGTAGCACCAGCATTCTTTAACCCAAAGGGCATGACAACATAGCAATATGTTCCCCAAGGTGTAGTGAATGAGGTCTTCTCTTGGTCCTCCTCAGCTTACCGGATCTGATTGTATCCATAATAGCCATCCATGAATGAAAGCATTTCAAATCCAGCTGTGTTATCAACCAAAACATCGATGTGAGGTAAAGGGAAATCATCCTTAGGACACGCTCGGTTCAAGTCCCTGAAGTCTATACAAATCCAAATTCATCCATCCTTCTTCATAACAGGGACTATGTTAGACACCCATTGTGGATATAGGACAACTTTAATGAATTTTGCTTGGTGTAGTTTGTCGACCTCTTCTTTAATTTTGTGTGCAATATCAGGGTGGAACCTCATGAACTTTTGTTTAACCAAGGTAGTTCCAGGTTTCAAGGTTAATCTATGTTTAACCAAAGAATTATCTAATCCCGGCATGTATTCATGTGTCCATGCGAACGTGTCCTTATATTCTTCCAAAACTTTGATCAAATGTTGTTCTTGGGAGGGAGTGAGGTTTGCACTGATGAGGATAGTCCTAGGATCTTCTAGGGTTCCTAAATTCAGTTCTTTGGTTGGTTCATTCCCTGTGGCTGATGGTTCTTCAAATCTTCTAAGTCCAGATGCATATGCATTGGTCAAATCCTAAATTTCATCCTCAAATTCGGGATCCTTCCCTGATACCACCTCATATACTCCCAAAGTAGGATCTATGTTATGCTCATCCTCATATCGGATTTCATCTAGATGGATGGTATTCTCTAAATAGTTTGGTAGCCTTGCACACTCTATGCATTTTTGTGCCAATTGTTGCAGATACCTATTTGGAACTCATTTACCTCTAACTTTCCTATTTCCTAACCTAACCTGACCTACTGAAGATAAAGTTGGAAATGTGGTATCTATAGTGAAGGGAGGATCGAGTAAATTGATCAATGATTCAGAAAAGGGGGATCCCTGATTGGGAGAACCCTCTGGGATGAGTAGAGACATCTCCTCGATGGAAATGTGAGTTTCAGAGAAGACGTTTTTTTTCCGGAATTTCAAGTAAAAAGATAGAATGAGTCTGCATGACTCGGGATTTGATAGAAGATGACTGAATTAATAGAAAGAAAAACTTAAGGATAAAGGGGGAAAAGGGGCTCATGGGCCCATTGGTAACAGAAAGTGGACACATGGGTCCAAAACTGATAAAAAAAGTAAACGGGTACGTGGACCCGATCTTAGAAATAAATGAGCATGTAAGCCCATGTTGGGAAACGCCCTCAGTTCTGAAGTTGATGAGGGAAGCAAATGGGCAAGCTATCCCAGTAAGAGTGGAAGGTTGAAGAGGGCACATGGGCCCAAAGTGGGTAAGTGGGCTCTGAAGCCCATTCAAAAGATCTAGAAACAATGGTACGAGGTTCAAACATGGGATTGTTGTATTTGGGCTTCGTGGAATGGTTCTGACTTGTGTGGTATGCTCAACCAGATGATCCAAGATTGGTCTGCCCTCGAGTGGTTCCTGGTGCTCTTCCCCACTTGAGAACAGACGAGTCAAAGATAAGCATAGGTCTTCCAAGTCTTCTTATTCATCTGGAGCTTTCCTTCTCTTGACAACTGTAACGAAACTCTTGTCATCTTCAGCCATCATCATGGTCTCCCCTTTGATAAAGAATGCGTAGAGTCCCATCGCATATCCTGGCTGGAAGATCCTTCTTGGGATGGAATCCTCTTCGTATCCCAACCCCTGCCTGCGTGGCCTTTTCACAGTTTGAATCGACTGAGTGATCCCTTGAAGATCCTTGCCTAAACCTCTTCCTGGCTGATAGCCCAGTTTCATCATCATCCGCCATCCCACTATGTCAGGTAGAGAGGCGGTCATGCATCTAACTTCTAGTAATTCTCCCACTGAGATCTGGGGTTGTATTGACAAACCAAGGGGTGATGTAAAAGTAGTACCATTCATCTCATCTCTTATAGGCATGCTAGTCACCTTGACCACTTGTCCTTTAAAGGGAAACTTTATGCACTGGTGGTTTGTTGAAGCCACAGCTCCTATTGCCTCCAAGTATGGCCTCCCAAGTATAGCTCGCAAAGTTGGATCCAATTCTAGAACATGAAAATATGTTGTGACCGTACATGGTCCAAGTTTAACTTCTAGAGTGACCACCCCATGTGCAAACTTCTTAGAGTTGTCGTAGGCCATCACCATGGCACAAGATGGCTTTGCTTCTTGTTCAGAAATGCCGCACACCTACAAAGTTTCTGGTGGCATAACGTTGATAGAAGCTCCAGTGTCAACCAAACTTGATTTCACTTTGACATTGCAGCTGATAACAGCCACATGCAAAGCATATCTCCTGACCTCTGGATCTGTTAATTCTTCCTTAGAGAAAGTGAGTGTTGGGTGCTTACTTCTAGGGGCTAACACTGTAGTGATCTTCTCAGGTGGGAGATCTTCACTCACCATGACCCTTTGCAAGTACTGCTGTAGAATCTCCTAGTGCACCTTTGATCTTTTGATCAACTCAAGTATGGAAATACGGGCCGGTGTCTTATCTAAATGTTTCATCAAGTCATACGCCGTGCCCGACAATGGTTCTTCCACTTGTTCCTCCTCCACTGGATCCTGCGGTTGAGTACCGGCTTGGGGAAAGAGCCGCTGGAACATCCTCCCACTCCGAAGCACCAGGGCTATTTGGTGGTTGGGTAGAGATGATGGGTTAACTAGGGTGGACTATGGTGGAACAGGTGGTGTAGGTGCAGGTATGGTAGGCAATGGGATTGGTGGTTCTAGGATGATTGGATTTATGGGTAGAGGGGTAGGATTTGGAGGTGGTAGTGATGGTGATACTGGTGGCCTGATAAGAAGAGGCCGGGGTGTAGGAGTGGCTGATAAAAGTGGTAGGTTGTGGGGTTGGTGATATGATAGGTTGAAGTTTTGGAGTGACAGAGCTCATAGGCTGGGGGTTCAGGTTTGGTGGTGATTGTGGTGGTCGGATGAGCAAGGGCCGGTGTGTAGCAATGGTTGAAGGAGGTGTAGTTAAGGAGGGGGCTGGCCTAATGATGGGTCGGCGAGAAGAAGTGGCGGCCAATGGTTGGGTTATTGAGCTTTGTGGTAGTTGTGGAGTAGAAGGTGCACAAATTATTTGTCTAGGAGGGTTCCTAGCAGGAGGCCTAGCCGGGTTGACGGGCATGGTTGTACTATGGCTTTCTAGTTGCCAACCTTGAGCACAGCTGGCATCTGCCTGGACATTGGAGTGTACTAGACCAATTCCTAGGTTTGGATGTGCTGGTGCCGGTGCTGGAGCGGGAGCATGTAATGGGAGCGGATTCTGAACAATCCCCAAGCCAGGTTGTTGTTGAGGTTGAGCCGGTGGACGCTGCCGCTGTCGCTGCCTAGCCTTCATAGCTTGTATGCATTCCCCTATTTGAGCCCAATCAATGCTGCCTTGGTCATTCAGATCGTGGATGTAATCCTTGAATTAAAAACACACTTCAACAGTGTGACCAGGACACCGGTGGTAAGCACAATATTGGGACATATCTACATTTGTTGGCCAAACCTCTCTTTCCTTGGGCAATTTCAACTGTTTCTCCACCTAGAGTACATTGAGGATGTCAGTCAAGGAGTAAGGGAGTTGTTGGTAGTTATCTCTCCTAGGACCTCTTCTTTGTGGTGCCTGATTGGGTGGTGGCGGTGCCCTATTATAGGTAGGTTCACGAGGTTGCTGGGGTTGTGCTACTGGCTGAGGTGGTTGTTGTGGTTGTCGTGGTTGTGGTTGCCTAAAATGTTGTTGAGGGTGGTAATAGGAAAGGTTTTGTGGTGGGTTTCTGAACTGGTTTTGATTGTTCCCTCCTGGTTCCCCACAATGTTTATAGCTTCATTGTTGACCACTCCTTTGGTTGTAGGCCCAACTGGTGCAGAGGGGGTTTTCCTGAAGTTTCTAGGTTTAGGTTTAAAAGGGTTTATCATGGTGACATCTTTGAATTGGGCTTGCAAGTATCGGACACTGTCATAGAGTTCATTCATGGTGGTAGGACGGTGCATGATCAATACATTCCTTAGAGCTGGTGTGGTGTTCTTGATAAGCATCTTTACTTGTTCCCCTTTAAAAATCACATATGTCAATTTCTCTGCCATTCCCCTCCAGCGATCAGCAAACTTTATGAAGTCCTCTTCGGGCTTCATCTTTTCAGCAATCAAGTCTGTAATGGAGCATGCTAGTGCCACTCGGTCTCTGTATCTTTGCAAAAATTTGGTCTTGACGATATCAAAGTCTCCTGCCTCAAAGGGGTCGAGCGAGTAGAACCATTCTAATGTAGACCCTTCTAGTGATCGACGGAACAAGAAGGCAAGAACCCTATGATCATTTTTCCAGAATGAGGATTCATAGAGAAAATCTTTAAGATGAAGAAAAGAATTGCCAGTACCATTGTAGCGGCGATAAACTGGTAGCTCAAAATGTGGCAGGTGGAGAACTGGCAAGGAAGGAATAGAGATCTCAGGAACTGACTTGGATTCTAGGCGACATCTCAGCTCTTCGTAACGTTCATTCATTTGTGTGAGCTGATCCATGATTGCCTGGGTAAGAGCAGGTTCTTGGTTTACTGGTGGGGGTATGTGGTTAGAGGCATGATTCTGGAATTGAGGAGCAAGACTTGGCAAATTTACTGAAGATTGACCCATGACTTGATGGGCCAAGGGAGCAACATGGTTGAAATAGGGTGGCTGAACAAATGATGGTTGAACCACAAATGGTTGAACTATAGACGGTTGAACTACAGATGGTTGAATCATAGATTGCTGGACAATAGGTGGTTGAACAAATGGTGATTGAATGAGTGGTGGTCGAACCAGAGGACAAGGAGATGAGGCAACATGGTTGGCTTCAACCTGATTTGAGGCAATTTTGCCCTTCACCATGGATTGTATGCAGGCGTAGGTTTCTGGGTCGGTATAGAGAGACAACTCCCTAAAGAGTTGTTCAACATCACGAGGAGCAGATGGCTGAGGGACCTCTTGCGCTTCTGACTCAAACAATGGATTAACATGACCATTTGGCAGAATTGATTGGTGACCCATCTCATGCTCTCGATGTTCAGCTTGTTCCACCATTCTGATGTGCCTTCTAGACCTTAATTGCATTGAACAAGTTGGCAAAATAAACAAAGAACTTTTTTCTGGTTTTTTTTATTATCTTGCAAAAAAATGTTAGAGGTTTGAATTTTTGTTTGACAAACAAGTGATTAAAAGACTTGAAAACAATATTACGCAATAATTTTGATTAAACCATAGGTTTATGAATTTTGTTAAGAATTGTTCTCTCAACAAATGGGTTAGGATCCTAACTCCAATCTCCAATGACCTAGGTTTCACACAATCTCACCACGCATAGGTAATATAGGATGCTTCGGGTTTTGGGAAGTGGTACAACCAACCCGATCATGAAGAGGAATACTCCACGTATGAGGAATTACGGAGGCCTTGATGAAAGCCAACCAAGTCAACTAGGAAATAAAGGAAGAAAACATGGAAAGCAACTCTCACCTCAGTCCCACACTCACATTGATCCCCGAACTTTCATCCTTGGCGTCACTCGATCACCAAAGAGATGGTTCGGGTCATGTGGGAGGAGGGTGAGAAGAAGGAAATTAAGACATGTGGTCACCAGGAACCATGAGTTCCTATTTATGAAATAAAATTGACCGTGTGTACCTTAACGTGAAGAGTGTGGATCAAAGCTTCTCCTACTTCGGCCGGCCGATGAAGAAGAGTCCTCAGCGTGTGGGTGCTTGATCTTCTGTGCAACTAGACAAATAAATAAGTGAAAATACTATTAGAACTAAACAAAGTGGAGTATATCTAAAGAAAATAACATGAAACACACAATTGACTAGAAACTGACCAGATTTGGGTTATCTCTAACCCCTCTTTTTCTATTTTCGGATAAACAGACTAAAAATAATGCAAAAAATGCAAAAAAATGATAGGATGATGTAGAATCACTAAACAAAGATATGGAAAAAAATAGCAAGATTCTGAGTAGAATAAAAAGAGATATGGCCAAATATGGGTTGTCGAAAAAGCCGAGCAGCAGTCCAGGATCTGCCAGGCGCGACTTTGCTTCTAAACTTGTCATGACCAGCCCTGACCTCGGATTCAAGTTCCGTTGATTGTAAACTGAATAAGACTTGGAGAGGAAGAACTTTGATGAAGAGATCTTGGTCAGAAGACGTCCACACGTTGTTGTAGAGGCTGAAGAAGAGAGACCTGATAGATCACCTGCAGACCAGCCTTCCTCTCTCTTGAACCGACTTTTCTCTCTCTAAAAACTCGAAATTCTCTCTCTAAAAATCACAAAATTGATGTAGGAGAGAGGTTGGATGTCTTGAGATGCCTGGGGGGTCGTGCTCATGCCTTTGGAACGACCAGAATCAGAGTCAATTTATAGGAGAACGGACGATCTCATCAAGGATAGAAAATAGGGCACATTGCGCCCTACCCCAGGGCGCATGCGCCCCACTGAGGGGTGCATGCACCCCCTGGAAGGGGCGCATCTTATCTTTTATGAAAATTTTGGTCTTATTCGCTCGATCCGTTCAGCGGTAGAGTCCCAGTGAAAAACTGGTTCCCTCGTGCCTCAAGGGTAGGGCGCATGTGCCCTCAAGTCAGGGCACGAGGTCATGTGACTCAATGGTAGGGCGCATGGGCACGTGCCCTGGGTTCCGGGCGCATGTGACCAGGGACCCGGGCGCATGGGACTGTTTTTGAGCGTCCTTCTTCCGGAAGCCATTGCGAACACTCCCGAACTCGGAATTCGACGCCGTTTGTTGCGTTAGAAAGATAACAGGCTGAAGAAGATTTATATGGAATTGGATCAGACATAACACCCTCCAAAACTTTAGAATTTTAGCCAGAAGTTAGGACAGGGAATAGAAGATCCGATACTAGTCAAAATGACTCCGACGGCAAACCGAAAAGGCACGGTATGCAACAAAACTTGTCCGGAATTGAAACTAACCATAACCTTCAATGCATGATCATTAGGCATTGGTCATTCAGCCAATTTCTGTGTTTACACGATTTACGTGTAGCTTTCGCTCAGAAATTATGGCTATTGCGGAAAACTTCGGAAAACATCCGATTTCGTTCGGCGAAGCGAAGCTCCAAATCAACTTTAAAGGACCCGGCATCATTATAAGGTCAATCATACATGTTACCCTATAAAACATGGGTTTTATGCTCTGAATTAGGCGAATTTGGCGTTTCTACACAGGAGAGAGGAAGGATGGTCTACAGGTGATCTGCCAGGTCTCTCTTCTTCGGCTTCTACAGCAGCGTTTGGATGTCTTCTTCTTGACCTCTCCAGATCAAAGTTCTTCCTCTTCGAGTCTTCTTCTATCTACAATCAACGGCATGTGATTCTAAGGTTGAGGCTGGGCGTGGAAAGCACAGAAGCAAAGTCGCGCCTAGCAGATCCTAGACTGCTGCTCGGCTTTTTTTGATAACTCAGATTTGGCCATATCTCTCTCTATTCTTATCAAAAATTTTATGTTCATCTTTCTATCTCTTTGTTTGGTGATTATCCATCCTCCTATCATTTTTCACCTTTTTTTGCATTAGTTTTAGTCTATTAATCTGAAAAATAAAAAAGGGGTTAGAGATAACCTGAATCCAATCAGTTTCCTTTCAGTTGTGTGTTTTATGCTATTTTCTTTACATATACTCCACTTTGTTTAGTTCTAATTGTCTTTTTCTTTTGTTTGTTTGTCTAGTTGCATTGGAAATCAAGCACCTATGCGTTGAGGACTCTTCTTCATCGGCCGGCCGAAGAAGGAGAAGCTTTGACCCGCACTCTTCCTGCTAAGGTAGACACGGTCTTTTTTATTTCACAATTCAGAACCTGCGGTTCCTGGTGACCACATATGTCTTAATTTTCTTTCTTCTCATCTTCCTCCCACATGACCCGAACCATCTCTTTGGTGACTGAGCAACGCCAAGGGATGAATGTTCTGGGATCAATGTGAGTGTGGGACTGAGGTGAGAGTTTCTTTCCGTGTTTCCTTCCTTTCTTTTTCATCCCCTCTTAAGGTGGCAATCCGGATTCGTGGACTTCCCTAAATAGGAGAGCCCCATTGTGTATTTTGGAGTCGACATTGTAGACATGGAATTTTGGTGTAGTTGAGAGCCTAAATTCTTGTTTTCATGAAGTATATTTGAGTATTCTTTCAAGGAAATCAATTTTTTTAAGAAATCAGAACTCCTTGCACATTTCGGCCAAACTGGGCCTAGTGCCCCCTTAATGGGGCGTTTTGACCAAGTCAAAGCACCCTATAAATAGGGCGCCCAGTGCCCTATTTATAGGGCACCAGGCGCCCTAGCGCCCTATTAATAGGGCGCCAGGCGGCCCACTGCTGGGGCACCTGCACCTGGTCTGACTGACTGGACAGATTGATGGGACAGTTCTACAGATAAAGTTGCCCTCTTCTTGGCAATAAAATGACCCCCATTTGGAGGTTTGAGGACACACCAAGGGTGCCCCCCAAACCCTCTCATCCATCACAACACTCCCAAGACCTTAAAACCCCTCTCCAAGCTCTCAAACCGTCCCAAAACCTAAAAAAACCATAGTTGCTTCTTGAAAGAATAGTCTAGTAGAATGAAGCTATTATATTTTGGGCTGTAGAAAGACCCCCATCAGGAGGTTTAGGAGGTTCCAAGTCCATCCCTTACTCCTTATTATCCACCACTACATTCTCAAAGCCTCACAACCTCTCCTCAAGCCCTTAAACCATCCCAAAATCTTTCCCCAAAAACCCGAAAACCCACAGTTTCCTTTTTAAGAAATATGGTTTTTCTCCAACTTTCAGGGCCTCTACACTTCATTTACCTTACATCTAGTGCCAAAACACTCTTCCATTAGCTTCACTTGAGTATTGGCTGCTTGAAGAAGTCCTTCTTCCATCTTGGAGGTCTTCCTACACTTTGGGGCAACTCGCGAAGAGGGGAAGAAGATCTGCCTATGCCAGACCCTGGTGCCCCATAAACAGGGCACTTTTACCTTGGTCAATGCGCCCCATAAAAGGGGCACCTGCAGCTAACGCCCCATATATAGGGCACTAGCCGGGATAGACCCCATTTTGCATTTTTCTTAGTTTGTTTACCTTTCCGGTCGATCCGTTACTCCTTCCTTTCATTCTAGCTTCCATTATCATGACATCTAACATGCATTAGGCTACATCTTTACATCTTCATACCTCTTTAATAACCTATCAAAAATAGGGGTTGGGATTTAGTCCCAATCCGGTCAGTTTCGTTCCTTTTTCATGTTTAAGTTCGAATTTGAACATGATTCTACGCTTTCACTAGAACTAATGATCTTTTCACTTGTTTCTATGTTTTCTTATGGACATTTTTAGGTAAATCCAGCCGAGGCAGAGCTTCAACCGGATCGAAGACAAAGGACTCACTAAGCTCTCTTCCTTCGGCCGGCCGAGAGAGGAGAAGTTGGAACCCAACAATCTCCCCATTCCAAAGGTATGACAGTCATTTTTTATTCTCCCTTTCATTTCTTATCATTCTACTATATTTTGGAGCCTTTGGCTCCTGGCGACCACAAACATTAACATCCCATCCACCAAGTCTCCAAAGAAAGCATAAGGGCCAGAAAAGGAGATCTACGGATCTCGTTTTAGGTGCTTACACCTTTTGGCAACCACGGTGGGACCGACTTTACTTTAGTGAGTTCTTCTTTCCTTTCCTAGGAATGTCCACTTGAAAACATGCTTATTTTTGCTCTAATTCTCATTTAAGCCATTTCCATTTCCTTGCATTGCTATTTACTCGCTTACATGCTTGTTTGTTTCCTTGGAGTATCATTAAGTTTCTTCCGATTTACCTACTTTTCATTGGTCCTTTTAAAGCATAACAATCTGATTTCTAGCTTTGTTTATCAACTTATTTCACCTTTAGCATCTTAGATATCATCTTCTTTCATCCCATGTTAAGTATACTTGCCTATTTTCTTCTAAGTCTAGTTCTTCTTTAGTAAATTTTCAAAGCATGCTTAGCCAAAATTAGTTCTCTCTTTCACCTTAGTTTGATTTCATATCATCGTCTTGTTTACTTGCTTCCTACAACATCTTGTTAATCATTGTATGCTTTTATTTTCTTCTTTCTTGCTTTTTATTTCTTGACATTTCACTTGTATTTAGTTTGCATTGGAGTTTTGGGTTCGCCCGTCTCCGTAGGACATCCAAGAAGGGATGCTCTCTCCTCCCAAAGCTCTACACATCCAAACACCCCTCTTGGTGGTTGCCAACTCCTCCTCTGGGGATTCCCTCTCGGAAGGACTGAGTAGCTTCCATCAAGGCCTCCGTAAGTCCACAGATGTGAAAGATTGCCTCTTCACTGATCGGGCTGGTTGTACCTTTTTTCCCCAAAACTCGGAGTACCTATTACCTATCGGTATGAAAAGAGTGACAACCTTAGATTGCTCGGTGTTGTGAGAGCATAGGGTCCTACCCATTTATTTGAGTGGACAATATTTCTCTTAACAAGCCATTAATTTAAGGTTGAAACAACAAAAAATTTGCGTTGATTATTCCAAGTCTTTGCTATTACTTCTTTGCAAACAAAAATTAAAAATTAAACAGAAATTCCAAAATCACCTATAAAAAATCAAAACAAAAAAATTTTCTTTAAGTTAATTTGCTTGATAACTTGCTTGTCCAACAAAAGAAAATCAAAACAAAAACAGGGTCAAAAATCAAAACAAAAAAAAATCCTTAATGGGGTGTTTGGTTGCATGATAATTTTTTGTACACTTTCATGATAAAAAATTGTATTAAAATAAAAAGTGAACCAACTCATGACAAAAAATTATCATGTTTGGAGGGATGTGATTACAAAAAAGAGTAACTACCACACATGACCAAACAAAGTGGGGGACCACAAGAAAAAGAAAGAGGTGAGACCCTCTTTTTTGTTTAAGAAGAAAATCACTTTTAAAACATAAAATTGTCATAGTTACCAAACACCTTTTTAACAAGTTTTCTTACAATTTTTAAAAATTAAAACAAAAACCTTCATTATCATGCAACTAAACACCCCATAAGCTTTTATTTGTCAACCTTCTTTTCATGTTGTGTTTATGAATTTAAGGTCAGGACGAGTTATCGGAATGGCAGATCAAAGATATGAGCAGCTGAAGTTGAAGTATGACCAGTCTTATTTCTACCTTGATGTTGTATGTGCCGTCAATGAACCCGAAGTCCTCCCTGAACCTAGTCAAACTTCTCCTCAACCCAATCCAAATTCACTTTGGGACGCATTCTCTCATGCCGACCCTACTCAACTTCAGGCTATCGAAGCCATCCTCAAGGGCAAGTCACCCACCGATCAAATTCCTCCCGTAGGTGGTCTTCACATCTCTACCCCTCGATCAGTGGCACGTCAACCCAATGTGCCCATTCATTTCCATTCTTATACAGGCTCATAGCCCCAATTTCTCGTCATCCGGTGGTTATTCTAGATCATCCCAATCCGAATGTTGTTTTTTCTAGGCCACCAGTTTATTCTTCTAATCATCTTAACCCTACTCGCCCTTTAGTGCATCCCCCAATGTACCCTTCTTATCCGGCCACTTCGGCCCATCCAATCCTAATTCCGATTCACCAAGCACCCACTCCTCCTCCTCCTCTTGGGGAACCTTTTGTCGATCTAGCCATGATTAACAAGATCAATCGCATGGATGAGCAGTATAAAGAGCTTAGATGTTTGATCGACACAAAGGCAACCCCTAAAATTTCTCTTCATTCCCTCCCTACTTTTCATCTACCTCCCTCTAAGATGCTGGTATACCACCGTTGCAATGGAACTGGTAATCTATTCATTCATATCAAGGACTTTCTTTATGAGTCAGTAATGTGGCAAAATGACCCAACAACCCTTGCATTTCTTTTTAGAAGATTATTAGAGGGTTCAGCTTTAGAGTGGGTCTACTCACTTGACTCTTTGGAGGCGAGTAACTTTGAAACTATTAAGCTAAATTCTTGCATAGATATCAAGATAAGGTCGGACCAATGTATTCCATCACCGACCTCATGGCTGAGAGAATGAGAAATGATGAAGACTTTATCAGATATGTTGATAGGTGGAGGTCAATGGCGGAAAAGCTTACTGATTCCATTTCAGAACCGGAGCAAGTAAAGATGATCATCACCAATGCCACTCCAGCCTTAAGGAATATGCTGGCTTTGCATCACCCCACCTCCATGAGTAAACTCTATGAGAGGGCACGGTACATTCAAACATAGCTTAGAGACTCACCTATCATGAACATGTTTGATCCTAGACCCCGAGCTATCAAAGAAACCACTTTCACCACAACCAGCCTAGTGACTGAGGGTGTGGTGACCAACGAAAACCTCAATGTTGTAGGGAATCAATTTAGCAATTATCAACACAAATTTAGAAACCCTCATCAACCTCAACCTCAACCGCAGTTCTAGCGTCAGCAACAAGCTCCAATCCCTCAGCGACCGCAAGCCCCAGTTCCCCAACCACCGCGGCAACAACTGGCCAACTATAACCAAGCACCCCCTCCCATGGCCTATGAACCACGGAAGGTTGGACCGAAGAGGAACCATTACCCTCCTTTGCCGTAGTCTCTCGTGAACATCTTTAATGCACTCATAGCAGCAGGGCAAATTGCATTGCCAAGGGAGAAGTTGGAGTGGCCTCAAAATGCCAACATAGAGTGATACTGCTTGTTTCATAGATATCTAGGGCACACTGTGGAAAATTGTTTTCAGTTCAAAGACTACATCCATGACCTTAATGACTAAGGCAGCATTAATTGTGACCAAATAGGGGAATACATCAGAACAGTAAAAAATCAACAACAACATGCACCAACTCAACAGAACCCCGGCTTGGGGATTATCCAAAACCCTTTACCTCCACATGCACCCGCGCCTGGGAATCAACATGTTAATCCCATCTTGTTCTCTTCCGAGGAGTGTCATGATCGGGGCCAAAATTGGCAAGTCGAGGGAGCCACCTCTGCCATGCATATCAACTTACCACACCCTTCTAACCGAACCATCCACTCTATACCCCAAGCTACATCAACCAACCCCATTACTCTCAACCGGCCACCCATCATCCGAGCACAATCACGACCCATCATAACACCACCATCAATACAACTCCAATCAGGATGAACCCTAACTCGCCCGGTTGATCAACCACAAACATCACCACCACTAGGACCTATCATCATCCTGCCTCGTGCAACTATACCTTCACAACCTACCTACACCGTACGATGCGAACCATCATCACTACGCCTCTACCGAGGCCTCCTATCATCCGACCTAACCTTCCATCTACCTCTACCACCCCAACTATAGCTCCTCAAATTGCCATGGTACTTAGGGGTGGGTGCATGTTTCAAAGGGTCTTTCCCCAGGCCGGTCAGTCAGGGTTGGTACCAGAAGCAGAAGAAGAACACAACGAAGAGCCGTTGCTTGGGACATCCTATGACTTGTTGAAACATCTTGATAAAACCCTAGCATGGATCTCTATTTTAGAGTTCATCAAAAGATCCAAAGTCTATCAAGAGGTTCTCCAACAATACTTACAGTGGGTGATGGTGAATGAGAGCCTACCCCAAAAAAAAATCTCATCAATTCTGGTCTCGAGAAGTGAGTACCAGGCCCTTACATTCACAAAGGAAGAGTTGGCTGACCCAAAAATAAGGAAATGTGTCTTATGCATCACAGTCCACATCAATGGAGTTGGCATTAAGTCATGTTTAGTCGATACCAGAGCATCCATTAATGTTCTGCCACCAGAAATATTACGTTTTTGTGAAATTTCTGAAGGGGACATCTAGCCATCTCAAATAACAGTGACCGCATATGATAATTCAAAGAAGCCCGCTGATGGTATGATTACCTTGGGTGTCAAGATTGGGCCTCAAACAACCACTATCGACTTTCACATGCTAGAGAGATGGATCCAACTTACAAAGCTATTCTGGGATGACCCTATTTGGAAGCACTAGAGGCAGTCGCCTCCACCAATCACCAGTGTCTTAAATTCCCTTACAAGGGACAAGTGATTAAGGTGACTAGCATGCCCCTAGATCATCCACCTTCTCCTCCACCACCCCTCGGGTTGCCAAACAAGCCGATTTTGACAATCTTAGATCTTCCAGAAATAAGTAGGTAGCCCAAGCAAGTGTGGAGAAGAAAAAGAGAGGAAAATAAAACTATTGAGTGGCATATAATGAAGAGTTTGGGATACCAATAAGGCTAAGGACTAGGCAAAGAACTGCAAGTCATAGCTGAGCCAATCAATCTAATGAGGTTACAACCAAAAAGCGGGTTTGGGTATGACTGAACGATTGCCAATTGTCAGAATCTCAAAAGCAGATACTTTTCTGGATGCTTAAAAAAGTTTTTTATCAAGAAAGAAATCATTCAACTGGCTGAGAACAAGGAAGAGCAAGAGCTGGAACAAGACAAAAGAAGAACTGACAACTTTGAAGATGACGTGTATCCTGAAATATCTCTTTTGTTTTCCACCAATGAAGAAGGGTCAACTCCAGGCTAAACCACCTGTTGACCCACCCGAGGGTCATATTTCCAAACCGACTCAAGAAAAAGTCCAACCAACTCCATGAGGGCCTTCCCTCACTATGTCATCTTTTGGGGCCGATGCCCCAACTCACTATGATTCTCTCCCCGGGCTTCTTGGCCTGGTCCCTATTTCTAGGCCCTCAGGCCCAACTTATGAGTCCACGTACCCACTTGTTGCTCTTGGGCCACCGAGCCCCTCTACTGAATCTGGGCCTCTGCGCCCATTTTCTCCAATTCTTGGGCCCTCAAGCCCATCTCTTGAACCCAGGCCCTTGAGCCCACATCTTCCTTTTGGGCCCACAAGCCCACCTTCTTCCATGATCATCCGGCCTACTAGCCCATCACCTCTTTCTGTCAACATTGGGCCCGAAAGCCCCCTCTATCAAACATTGCTCGAAGTTCCCCTTTTTACCAATATCTCTGCCCACTTTGGCTCCCGTAGCTAATCTCGCCCCAAAACGGTCACCTGAAGCCCATTCTGTCTTTATGTTTAGCACTCCCCAAAAAAACAACCTCCTTAAAACTCAAACTTCGATCGAGAAAACATCTCAACTTGCCCCGGAAGGGCATTCGCTCTAAGGAGACACTAAAACCTTGATTGACCTCCTTTGCCCTCCATTCTCTCCAATAAATTCCACTCCCTCCACCTTCTCTTTCTCCCCTTATTTACCTTCTTCTTCTTTAGGTTTAGTTTCCAATGAAACAAAAATCAGAGGTAGGAGAGTTCCAGAAAGATATCTACAATAGTTAGCTCGGAAAAGCATAGAATGTGCCAGGCAACCAGAATATCTAGAAAATGCAATCCAGTTGGATGAAATCCGATATGAGGACAAGAACAACTTTGATTAAACTTTAGGAGTCGATAAGGTTGTGTCAGAAAAGGATCCTGACATTGAGGATGTAGAAGAAGATTTGGCTGATGCTTATGCATCCGGTTTAAAAAGATTCGAAGAACCATCAGCCACTGTGGATGAACCAACTAAAGAACTTAATCTTGGAACACCAGAAGATCCTAAGAATATACTCATCAGTGCCAACCTCACCCCTCTGTAAGAACAAAATCTAATGGGAATACCACAAGAATACAAGGACATGTTTGCTTGGACATATAAAGATATGTCGGGGTTAGACAAGTCATTACTAGAGCATCGATTAACTTTAAAACCCAAAGCTACCCCGGTCAAGCAAAAGTAAAGAAGATTCCACCCAGACATAGCATTAAAGATGAAGGAAGAGATCGACAAGCTACACCAAGCAAAATTCATTAGAGTCGTCCTTTATCCACAATAGGTGGCAAATATAGTCCCAACCATGAAGAAGGATGGAAAAGTTTGAATTTGCATTGACTTCAAGGACTTGAATAGAGGGTGTCCAAAAGATGATTTCTCCCTTCCTCATATCGATGTCCTTGTTGATAACATAGCTGCATATGAAACCTTATCATCCATGGATGAATATTTAGGGTATAATCAAATCCAGTTAGTAGAAGAGGATCAAGAGAAAACCTCATTTACTACACCTTGGGGGACTTATTACTACGTCGTCATGCCCTTTGAATTAAAGAATGCCGGAGCAACTTATAAAAGGGCCATGGTGGTGATATTTCATGATATGATGCATAAATTTGTAGAGGTGTATGTGGATGATCTGGTGGTTAAATCTCGGACCCGAGATGAGCATGTTGAGGTGTTAAAAAGGGTTTTGTAGCGAGCCAGGGAATACAAGCTTAAGATGAACCCCAAGAAGTGTGTGTTTGGAGTATCATCCGAAAAGCTACTTGGGTTCATCATCAGCAAAAGAGGCATTGAGATCGATCCCAGCAAGGCCACAACCATCACTAATATGCCTCCACCAAGGAACTTGAAAGAGTTGAGAGGGTTGATTGGTAGGCTACAGTTTGTTCGTCGGTTCATATCACAACACTCCCAAAGGTGCAAACCTTTCTATGAGTTAACCAAGGCAAAGGCCAAATTCAAATGGGATTCAAGATGTCAGGAGGCATACAATGGTTTAAAGAAGTATTTGTCAAGCCCACCTATGCTCAAACCTCTAGTTTTTGGCAAACCTTTAATCTTATACGTGTCGGATTTGGAAGGATCCCTCGGGGCAATATTGGCATAGTAAGTTGACGAAGGGAAAGAGCGAGCTACATACTACCTATCTAAAATCTTTGATCCTTGTGAGTGAAGTACACAACCATGGAAAAAACCTGTGCGTCCCTGGTTTGGGTAGTTCAGAAGCTAAAAAATTACTTTCTGGCTCACGAGGTTAATGTCATAGCTTGCATGAATCCCATCAAATTTCTTCTTGAAAAATCTGTCTTGACTGATTGATTGGCATGATGGCAAAGCTTTCTTTCTCAATTTGACATCACCTACGTCCAACAGAAGGCAATCAAGGGCTATGCGATTGCTGAACATCTGGCCCATTATCCCATTCCAATCTTTGACCCTATCCAATCAGAGTTCCCCGATGAAGAATTGATATCTATTTGATCTTCCAATCTGTGGACTTTATATTTCGAAGGGGCATTAAACTCTCAGGGCAGAGGGATAGGGATTGCTCTCCTATCACCCGAAGGTGTCACCATCCCGCAGGCTTCTCAGCTCCATTTTTTAGCAACAAACAATATAGCCAAGTATGAAGCCTTGCTGGCCAGACTAGAGGCCGCTCACTTCTATGGTGCCATCGAACTAAGGGTGATCGGTGATAGTCAATTGATTCTCTGCCAAGTGCTCGCCAAATACCGCACATCTCATCCAAGGCTCAGACTATATCAAGAACTCACCACTTATTACATCAGGTTATTCTCCAAACTTGAATTTGCCCATGTTCCTCGTGCTCAAAACATTCTTGTTGATGCTCTCGCTTCTCTGGCATCTTCACTATCTGTCCCTCTAGGTAGACAGGTTAGGACGATTTATGTCTGCCGACATATCATTCCGGCAGTAGAAGATGCACAATTCTTGAAGGTTAAAGAAGAGTTTGAAAAGAAGAAATCCATTGAGCAAAAGGAGGAGATATCTTTGGTTGAGTTGGAAGAATTAGAAGAAGGTGAGAAACCTTGGTATTATAAGATTTCAAATTACTATCAGGATCAAACATACCCACCAGGAGCAACTGTTGAAGAGAAGAAAGCAATTAGAAGGGTCTCCCAGAGATACACCATCTTAGGTGGAGTGCTTTACAAAAGGAGCTTGGTCGGTGTGCTATTCAGATGTGTGGATGAAGAAGAGGCTGAATTGGTACTTAAAGAAGCACATTCCGGAGTGTGTGGAGGCCACATAAATGCTCAAGCCCTCGCCAAGAAGATTATCAAGTAAGGGTATTATTGGCCTACTCTAGAAGAAGATTGCTCAATCTTTGTCCGGCACTATCATCAATGTCAACTTCATGCCGACAAGATTCACTCTCCTGCATCTTCCCTTCACCCGATTCATGCCCTATGGCCTTTCGCTATGTGGGCTTTTGATGTTATTGGACCCCTTGGTGACCCGAACTCCACAAACAAAACCAAATCATTCATCCTAACGGCAACATAATACTTCAGCAAGTGGACAGAAGCATAAGCATACATGGAGATCAATGCATCAACAGTCAGCACCTTCATCAAATGCAACATCATTGCCAGGTTGGGGATCCCAAGCGACATTATCACCGACAACATACCACAATTCATCTCTCAGAAGCTGCGCAACCTTTGCAATAGGTATTGTATCAAATTGCATCATTCATCTTTATATTATCCTCAAGGCAATGGTCAAGCAGAAGCCACAAATAAAACTCTGATAAAAATCATCAAGAAAACGTGTAAGCCTAGCAAGTTCGTAGACTGGCCGGATAAGTTAGTTGATATTCTATGGGCCTACCGCACTTCTGTTTGAACCCCAATGGGTCAAACTCCCTATGCCTTCGCATTTGGGATGGAGGCAGTAGTCCCATAAGAAGTACTCATTTTTTCCCTCTGAGTCCAGATCGATCGAGACATCCCGATGGATGAACACCGAGATTCCCTTCTCGCGCAACTCGAACTCTTGGATGATAGGAGGTTGGCCGCTGCCGAACATGCTAGGTCTTACTATAATAGACTTAAAAGATTTTATCAAAAGAGGGTGGCAGAGAGAAAATTTGAAGTCGGTGAGGCTGTGCTTAAAAGAATATTTGTTAAGCTGGGCGGTCCCCGCTCCAAACTTCAACCTAATATAGAGGGCTCGTATGTAGTCTCAGTGATTTACCATGGTAATTCATACAAGCTAACTAATGTAGAGGGTGAAGAACTAACTCATACCTAGAATGGTGTATATACCTTAAAAAATATTTCTCTTAAAATAAAAACAAAAATCACCAAAAAATATGTAAAATCCAAAGGTGTGAAGAATGGTAGTAACATCTAATGCTTGCTTGTTCGGTGCCCCAACTTGTCATTTAGGGAAATAAGGATAGGCATCAAACTGCGCACACTACATGCCTAGATTTCAGGATCCGATGATTGGAAGTCAGAGAGAAAGCTAGGCAACACTTGGCAAAAAAAGGTCAACCATATCCTATTCTCTTCTTATTTCGGTTCTAAATGGATGAAAGAGATTAGATTGAGGAGTATTGAAAGTGCCCATCGCCTTAGTAGGAGGACACCTCTAAAGGTCTGACTTCTTAAAAGAAAAGGTGCCAGATGGGCAATGACCCCTCAGGTTGGCAAAAGAATAGACCTGTCTGAATGTATACCAACAAAAGCCCGAAAAAGAAAAAGGCTACAAAAGATGGGCAATGAACCCCTCAGGACAAAATAAGAAAAAGAAAAAACTTGTTTGAATGTGGGCCATCAAAGAAAATGGGCTAGAAGGAAGGACTCGAGGAGGTCAAATCCCAACAGGCAATGTGGGTACTAGTAGAGAAACAAGTTCGACATCCCTGAACCCTACTAAGGACTTACCACCAATCCTTTTCCTTCTTTAACCTTGGGGACAGGGTCAACCAACTAGGTCCAAGAAGAGCCATAGCCTATCAAAGGCAGAAGGTCAAAAGATTCTGAACAAGGCACTTTCTCACACGTGATGCCTACTCTTAACCCTTAGATAATGATGAGGAACACCTATAACAAGAAGGCAAAGGATGAGATGGTCATTTCCTTCACACCGCACAAAACAAAAAATTTGAATACTTTAAAAACACCAAACAAATTCATAAAATCAAAAACTCAAAATTAAATATCTAAAACACCAAAAAATAATAAAAATGCCAAAATACCAAAAACATTATCAAAAATTTCTAAAAACACCTAAAGAATTGCTTTCTAAATTGACTAGTTGCCTTTGTATTCATGTTTAATTTCAGTCTTGCATATTTTCTTTTGTGCATACTTATGTTTTTATGTTATCTTTACCTTGATAAGGCCTATGTCCCTTGACAAAAGATTAAGGCAACTTTGCCCTCTCCTCGTAAGGGACTAAGCCAAAATAAAGTTCTAATCTCTTTTCTTCAAGTGGATGGGAACGGGAGAAGGCATGCCAGCTTCATATCCCTAGACACTTGGAGGAAGCAAAAACGATAAAAAAATCATAAATTAGAAAAAAAACCAAAAGTGGACTACCTCGACCCCTATTAGGACTTGAATTTAGTATTGCATCTATCAAAATAAATAATATTTAAGATATTGAAGATCTCAAGTCTAGAGGGGGCTAAGCCTGAGAACCCCTTCAACAAAATTAGTGAGGTCTCAGTCATTCCCTAGGCTTGCGGATAGGCCAGAGTTGAATATGCGAGAATGATGGTTTTTTCGTGGATGTCCTGACCCATTATGTTCAACCTATATCTTCAACTATTTTTTATACTTATTTGTATTTCTTTAAACCCAGCATGCATCATTTGATACATCATCATGCATCATCCCACCATAACCACTCTCTGCTTTCTTCTTCTAGTCCCACCATGAACATTTTAAAGAAGTTCTTTTATAGCCCCTAGAGGAGGTCTTGATTTTTCGTAGAATTGGTTTCCACCATGTTTTAACAATGATTTCATCAAAACATAAAGTTATTCCATTTCGAGCTAAAACGTTATTTTTGAGTAAAACCTTATGAATTTGAAGAACCAACCTTGGTTGATTGGTTGTCTCATCTTTAATTTTCACAATTTTCTTTTCAATACATTTCTACTGAGTCCAGCACACCATGCAGTTTGGGTCTTGGCTAGTAACAATTCTTCCCCATGTGGAATTTTAGTTATTCACTTTTAGTATTGTTCTTCTCTTTAGCCAATCAACCATAGGGAAGGTTTCGATAAGACAAAGGGTTATCTCGAAGCCGGTAAAGTTTTATTCCACTCAACTAGGACACCTCCTCCCATCCATATCATGTGGAGAACCAGAGGAGGCAGCTCCTCTGCTTTCCTCACCATGAGGTATCCTCTTGCCTTTTCATTTTCTATTCTACCTGCCCTTTTCTTCTTACTCATTGTTCTGTCTTGCTTTCTTAGGTGGTGTGGTGTCCATTCTCTGATGTTCATTTGGATCGGCAGCCATGGGTGCTGGAGGGTCGCCCCATTTTTTATTGCATCACATACTTGATCTGTTTGAAAGAGATGGAGCCTTTGTGGGTTCTTCTTATGATGCTCTCACAAGGGCTCCCCTAGGAGTGGGTCGATCTTCCCCCATACTCGCACTTGGGTCATTCCACCCGTGGCCTGATCCAGGACATTGACTAGAAGAAGGAGGGTCAGTTCGCCATACGGATCTAGAAGAGGGGTGGTACCCTTGTGACTTCCAATGCCAGTGACAGGAGTCATTACTTATGCCGCTACATCGAGACGTACAATCATCTCTTCACCTCGGGGGGTGAGGTATGTATTTATTTTTTTGTCACCATTTTTTATTTCTTTTGGATCTGACTGTTGCTTGTAGACCATTTAGGAGGAGCTGTCCCATTTGATGGATGTCATGTCCCTTAAGACAGAGTTAGAGCGGCAGGTAAACCTTCTTTGCCTTATGTTTCTTCATTGTCTGTTGCTTGACCATCTTTGTTTTCTTTCCAGTGTTCGCATGGTGATGGCTTCAAACGTCGTTATCTTGGTGCACGCCGGCAGCTGAGGGAGCATGATGATGAGGTGACTTCTTCTCTCTTCTTGTTGTCTTGAATTGATGTTCCTTATTGTCTCTCTTATTTCCTTTTAGAACTCAAGGCTTCAAGAGCGCCTTGCGGAGCTCGAGCTAGGTGCCCTCCCAGCTGACCCTGAGCCAGTGGGTCTTGGCAAACCTTCAGAGCCCCCCTTTGAGCCATTCAACTTTGACGAGACGGTTGGTCCCGAGCTGCCTCCTCATTCTTCTTTGCCGACTGATCCTCCTTAGTTTCTCCCCATGGACCCTGGGAGTAGTTCTTCTGAGATGGGCTTACTCCTTGAGGTGACTACTGCTCCTTCTTTGTGTCTGTTTTCTTCTTTCATTTGCCTTATTGAGTCTTTCTTCTCTTTTTTTTGTAGATTACCAAATTAAAGGATTGGGTGCAGGCCCTTAGTTCTGAGGAGAACTTTTCTGATTTGCCTTTATTTTATTTTACTAGTTTCTGACATTTTTCTTTACTTGTAGAACAAGGACCTTTGGACGAGTATTTTTAATCTAACTTTGGGGGGGTGACTCATCCTGATAGCGGGCTCTCAGATCTTCAGGACAAGGTATGCATTTTACTAACTTGTTGTCCTTATTCCTTCTTCTGATGCCCTTCTTCTCTTTTGTAGGTGATGGAGTTGGAGAGAGAGCTCGAGCTTGAGCTGGTGGCAGGTGCTTCTAATCCTAGTCCATCTTCTTCTGAGGTAAGAAAGCTTTGTTCAGACTTTCTTGTCTAGTGCTCATGGACTAACACCCTTTTTCATTCTTTAGGCTAGTCGGATGATAGAGGATCTGATGAGTGAGGTATGGGGTAGACTCTTTTCTTTGGATGCATTTCTTTTTCCTTTGCTGATGCAGTCTTTGTCATCTTGTAGGTCATGAGGCTAGAGGCCAGGATGGTGGAGTTGTCACTCCCCAAGTCTGAGTAGATTTTGGCCATTCGTCTTTAGCATGCCTCGAAGATGCTCAAGATGGACATGGAGCATCGGGCGGTGATGTTGCAGGTGACCTAGGTTCAGTCCCAGAGTCATTCTCACTGCTCCAACTCACGCCAAACCATGTTGAGGGGGCCTACTCACTCTGGTACTTCCTAGGCAAGTAGCCGTAGGAGGGGAGATGGTGAGGGGCATGGCATGCTGCCTCCGAGTGATCAGGCTCCAACACAAGAAGGCTACAATTTGTGATGTGCCGACCCCTATTTTATCATGATGTATCTTTGCTATATAGTGACTTTTGTTCTATCTATTCTTCTTGTTTTCTTGCGTCCACTTAGAAGGTGATTAGAGCTTTATTTAGGCTTAGTCCCTTGCAAGGAAAGGGCGAGATTGCCTTGATCTTTTGTCAAGGGACATAGGCCTTACCAAGGTAAAGATAATAGAAAAAATAAATATGCACATGCAAGACTGAAATTAAACATGAGCACAAAGGCAACTAGTCAATTTAGAGAGCAAATTTTTAAGTGTTTTTAGAATATTTTGATTTATTTGGGTTTTGATGGTTTTATATTGTTTTTGATATTTTGGCACTTTTATAATTTTTTTGGTATTTTATATATTTAATTTTTAAAAGTTTTTAATTTTATGAATTTATTTGATATTTTTGAAGTAATCAATTTTTTTATTTTGTGCGGTGTGAAGGAAACGACCATCTCATCCTTTATCTTGCTTGTTGTAGGTGTCCCTCATTGTTACCCGAGGGTTAAGAGTAGGCATCATGTGTGGAAAAGTGCCTTGTTCAGAATCTTCTGACCTTCCGCCTTCGATAAGTAATGGCTTTTCTTGTACCTTGTCAATTGACCCTGCCCACAAGGTTAGAGAAGGAAGAGGATTGGTGGTAAGTCCTTAGTAGAGTTCAGGGATGTTGAACTTGTTTTTCTACTAGTGCCCACGTTGCCTGTTGGGATTTGTCCTCCTCGGGCCCCTTTCTTCTATCCCATTTTCTTTGATGGCTCACATTCAAACAAGTTTTTCTCTTTTGCTTGATTTTGACCTGAGGGGTTCATTGCCCAACTTTTGAAGCCTTTTTCTTTTTTGGGCTTTTATTCGTACACATTTAGATAGGTCTATTCTTCTGCTGACCTAAGGGGTCATTGCCCATCTTTTGGCACCTTTTCTTTTAAAAATCAGACCTTTAGAGAAATACTCCTACTAAGGCGATGGGAACTTTCGATATTCCTCATTCTAATCTCTTTCATCTATTCAGAACCGAAATAAGAAGAGAATAAGATAGGGTCGACCTTCTTTTGCCAAGTGTTGCCTAGCTTTCTCTCTGACTTCCCATCATCGGATCCCAAAATATAGGCATGTAGTGTGCAGTATAGTGCCTATCCTTATTTTCCTAAGTGACAAGTTGGGGCACCAAACAAGCAAGCATTAGATGTTACTACCAACCTTCATACCTTTGGGTTTTACAGATTTTTTTTTGTGATTTTTGCTTTTCTTTTAAGAGAAATATTTTTTGAGGTATACACCATTCTAGGGATGAGCTAATTCTTCACCTTCTGCATTAGCTAGCTTGTATCAATTACCAAGATAAATGGTTGAGATAACGTACGGGCCCTCCCAATTAGGTTGAAGTTTGGAGTAGGGACTGCCTGCCTTAACAAATATTCTTTTAAGCACAACCTCACCGACTTCAAATTTTCTCTCTACCACCCTCTTCTGATAAAACCTTTTAAGTCTACTCTAATTAGATCTAGCATGTTCGGCAGTGGCCAGCCTCCTTTCATCCAAGAGTTTGAGTAACGTGAGAAGGGAATCTATGCGTTCATCCATCGGGATGTCTCGATCGATCTAGACTCGAAGGGAAGGGATGAGTGCCTCGTATAGGACTACTACCTCCATCCCAAATGCCAAAGCATAGGAGGTTTGACCCGTTGGGGTTTGAACAAAAATGCGGTAGGCCCATACAGCATCAACTAACTTATCTAGCCAGTCCGTGAACTTGCTAGACTTACATGTTTTCTTGATGATTTTTATCAAAGTTTTATTTGTGACTTCTACTTGACCATTGCCTTGAGGATAATATGGAGATGAATGATGCAATTTGATGCAATACCTGTTGCTAAGGTCCTGCAGCTCTTGAGAGATGAATTGAGGTCCATTGTTGGTGATGATGTCGCTTGGGATCCCGAACCTGGCAATGATGTTGCGTGCGATGAAGGTGCAAACTGTTGATGCCTTGATTTCCACGTACACTTCTGTTTCTGCCCACTGGGTGAAGTACTCCATTGTTATTAGGATGAAAGATTTGGTTTTGATTGTGGGGTTTTAGGGTCACCAAGAGGTCCAATAACGTCAAAAACCCACATAGCAAAAGGCCATGGGCATGAATTGGGCAAAGGGAAAATGTGGGAGAGTGAATCTTGTCAGTGTGAAGTTGACATTAATGACAATGCTGGACAGAGATTGAGCAATCTTCTTCTAGAGTGGGCCAATAATACATTTGCTTGATGAACTTCTTGGTGAGGGCTTGGGCATTTATGTGGGCTCCACACACTCTGGAATGTGCTTCCTTAAGTATCAATTCAGCCTCTTCTTCATCCATGCATCTTAATAAAATGCCAACCAGGCTCCTTTTCTAAAGCACTCCTCCTAAAATGGTGTATCTCTGGGAAACTCTGCTCATGTCTTTCTTCTCTTCAGTGTGTGGGAACCTCGGGAATCTTTTGTTTCTTAAAGTGTAAACGTGTTTAAAAGATATGTTTTTTTAATGTTGAAATATCATACCCGAATTTTCTAGTAAAATAGGTGATAGACCATAAAAAAATACTAGATAGTCCAGGTGATATTAAAAGAGTATAGAACCGAGATTCGGGTTCTGTGAAAATATTTTTGACCTCTCTCTATCGGATGGTGCGAATATATGATGTTCATTTACATCGAGCAAACACTCAAACACCCTTGATTAACTACCATAGCAATCATGTTTGATGGAGCGTGCACATACACAACGTATAAAGAACACAAAGGGCCTTGGCCCTTCGGGCCCGATGAGATGCAAACAAGTTTGATTAGATTTGGTTTGGAGTTCATTTATGTTGATTTATGAATTGATTTTGATGTGGTGTGAAATGTTAATTTCATATTTCAATTTGATTTAGATTTGAATGTTATTTGTTTTAAGCTTTTTTTAATAGTTTGGTTTGTTTTACTTCAATTGGTTGAAATTTATTTTATTTTTGTTTGAACTTGATATTTTAGATGTGTTGGTCAATTTGACTTGTTTAAGTTTAGTTGACATGTGTTGAGTCATTTTCATGTGGCCTTCTTATGTCGGCTGGTGTTTTAATACCAATTCGGGTGTGTTCGATATGTCTTTATAATCATTTTTGAACTTTGATTCCACTTGATTAGGTCTGATCTCCAGATTGTTAATGATCTACTCTCACATGTTTTAATATGGATTTTAGATGCTTTAATGTGTCTTTAATGTGCTTTATTCAGTTGGTTGTAAATTATTTGATGTGCACTTGTTTAAGTATTTGAATTCCAATGGATTAAGTGTATTGAATCCATTTTTCCAGATTGTATTAAATCTGATTTTTGTTGATTGTTAAAGCTTTAATGATCTATTTTAAGCATGTTTTAAGGTTGGTTTGAATGTATTTTCAGATTTAATTAAGTTAACTTCAGATTTGGTTAACTCTTGTTCGGTTTGCATCACATCTGGTCTGACAGGCTGGTGTCGATGCCTATTCACATGCAATCAACTCGGCACTTGAAATATTCATGTTCTAAATATTCCATATCAATGTACATCAGATGTGGCAGTTCATAGCCATGTTCAATGTTGTCAATGGTGCAAATATGTGAATGTCCTTCCCTTGGTGTAAAATCCACTTGATTAGGAAAATTTTGGCAGCATGCCACCTTATTTTCCAATCGGTGTGGAATTTTACCCATCCTACAAGGCATAGTCATTTGACTTTCCAACTAGTGGGAAGGGTCCATCTACAGTGGGAAGCGTGTCCCATACCTACGCCCGGGTCAACATACCGAATACGTGTCCAGGCTAGCTACCCAAATGTGGAGAGCCCACGAAGTGGTGTGAATCTCCTTATTTAGTTTTAGCATCTCGCCCTCAGATTTAGTTAAATGCAATTTTAATGTTCAAGACCCAATAGGCCAGCTTCATCAGCACAATGGGCTGGTCTTCATGTCTCATGGCCTAAGAAGGCCGGCTTCATATCATGTCAGCCCGGTTGGCCCAATCTTGAGCTTCATGGGCCCTGGTGGCCTGTTTTGAGCTTCATGACCCAATGGGCCTGATTGGTAACTCCATGGCCCGGTTGGCCTGATTTGCACTCCATTTTTACACCTAGACATCTTGCTATAGTAGCGGGGTAGGTGAGCCTCAGAGGGGCTGGAATGGGTAGGCTAAGGTGCTGTTTAGGTGGGCTTTTGGTAGGACTGCACAAGGGGCAAGTTTGGGTGTGAACTAGGACTGGTTTAGAAATGCACAAAGGGCATGAGAATTGAAGGCCTGCCAGAGAGTAGTCACAGCCCATCCTGCGGATTCTGAGAGTCTAAAAGCGTCGACCTTCACCCTATACTCTAAGGGGAAGGAGAACAAGATACATGGTTGTCGACTCCGAAAACAGGTTCCGGATTGGCACCTCAAGAGAATGTGAAACAAGGAATTGGGGGAAAAGGAGTGAATCTAAAAACACTCGGAAAGCGGTAAAGACTCCTCACCTCGGTCCGACACTCACATTGATCCCCGAACTTTCATCTCACGGCGTCGCTCGAGCACCGAAGATGGTTCGGGTCATGTGGGAGGAGAGTGAGGAGGAGATGAACTTAAAACATAAATAAAAGGTGGTCGCCAGGAGCCGCGGCCTCCGCTTTATGAAATGAAAATATAAAGAAAGTTGAATTTGACTGTGTACCTTAGCGCGGGAGATTGGGATGTGGGTTAAACCTTCTTCTTCTTTGGCCGGCCGATGAAGAAGAGTCCAACCGATGCTAGCTTGATCAATATGTGCAACCTAAGACAATAAAACAAGTGAAGAGTTTGATTAGACTTGTGAGAAGTGTAGTAACTGTAGTAAGAAGATAAGAAAGAAACAAGTGGAATCAGACTCACCCGCTTCGGGGTGAGTCTTAACCCTTTTTTGTGTATTTTTTGTGATATAAAATTATGAAAAAAAAACTAAATAAAAATGATGCTAAAATGATCCTGGATGAATGACGAAGACATAGAAACTTGAACGGCTCAAATCGGAGCTAAAACGGAGAAGATATCACCAATATGGCCGGACAGCGCATTGGACTGATTGTGCCCTGGGTTTGGGGGCACGGTGGGCGCGCCCTAGGTGTGAGGGTGCGGTCTACGCACCCTTGGTTCGGGGGCGCGTTGCACTGTCTGGCGCGACTTCGGTGTAGAGCTTGCCACGGGCAGTTCCGATGTCAGAATTAAGTGCCATTTGTTGCAGTAGACAGAAGACTTGGTGAGGAAGAGTTATGTTGATGACCTCTCCAAAATACACCTGTAGAAGTCTAAAAAAATTATCAAAATGAATGGATATGAAAAGTAAAACCTGGATGCGCGCCCTTGGTGTAGCAATCGTCACGAACAAATGGCAAGTCGGAATCAAGAGCCGTCAGTTGAAAATGAAAGAGGACGAAGAGAGGAACAACTCCTATGTTGAAGACTTTTGCAGCAGGAGCCCTGGAATTTCTACAGAAGCCGATGAAGTTGGTTGATGTAGAACATACGGATCGGGCTTCTCCTTCGCCTCAGGATCGATCTCTTGACGTCGGATCGGCTTTGAACGTCAGGACAGCCTTGGGAGAGAGCTTGTATGACCATAGGATGAGCTAGGCACCAGGGATCAACCTTGGGTCGTTGAGAATGGCCCTCAATTTATAGGGGAAGGAAGCCGGTGCAAAATATGGAAATTGGACCGACCGCGCCCCCGCTTTTTAAAGGGGACGAGGGCGCGCAGGGCGCGCCCTCAAACCAGGGGCGCGCAAGGCGCGCCCTCGCTTTGGGGGCGCGGTCTGCACGCCCCCCAGTTTCAAAGAAACTAGGAGCGCGGTACGCGTCTCACTACTAAAATTCGTCGGAAACGTCTGGAAATTACTAAAAATTGACTTGACATACGTAACGCGCCCCTGAACCGGGGGTGCGGTACAAATAATCGAAAATCATCAGCGGAAACCTTCCAAAAATCTGGTTTAGAAGGTGCTAATCGGGGCAATTTCCGATGTTCGGAAACTGACCGCGCCCCCGCTTTTCAAAGGAACCGGGGGCGTTCAGAGCGCGCCCCCGGTTTGAGGGTGCGCAGGGCGCGCCCTCCCATTTCAAAGGGAGCGGGGGTGCGGTAGACTCTCTCTCCTACGCGCGCGTTCCGCGAGCCGTATCTTGCAAACGGGATGTCCGATTCGGCTCCTGTTTGTTGTATTGGAAACAGGACCTTAAGCCGCACCTCTTCAAGTCGGTAAACCATCCGGCATGACTCCCGAGACGTTCTCACGGGGCTTTCTACCGGTTTACCCTCTCGCAAAAAGCCAAAACCCGTGGCGAAGATCCGAAAGAGCATGGTTCCGGTCGAGAAATCTCGGGTCAACTCGAGATGACTTAAAATGATGACCGAACAAGTCCAGTACGATCAGAAAACCCGAAGTCATCGAAAAATCTGAGATTAACCCGGTAAACGTGAACCGCAACTCGGAAAAGCCGCGAAACCCTAAAATTGACCAAACCGGACGTATGGCCATGATTGATAAAAATATTCGGCTAGAATCGACCCGGATGACCTGAAAAGACCCGGTGATGATCGGAAAGGCCTAACGCGTGGTCCGGGATAGCCGTGTCAGTACAGATCGAAAGAGCCATAACGAAAGTCGTCATTAATCGACGCCAATTGAAACCCTGAATGGTACGGAACACATGTGGGACTCCCGAGACCTTCGATTATGGACCATTTAAGGTCGGTTCATCTAGCAGACTTCGTATTTTTACAGTTCATGCGTGGCTCTCGCTTCAAGGTTTCGGCATCATTCCAGGAATCATTGGTCCATTCTCAACTCACAAGGGGCTCCACCAATGTCCTTAGCTCATCTCCACGAGGTAATCCGAATCGGGTAATGGTCAAATAAAAGATATCGCCTATGGAATAAGAGTCTGGGGCTCCGAATCAAGCCAATTTGGCGTGTCTACAATGGTGTTTGATTTAGGGGTAGCACAAGGGCATTTTGATATATAAAAATCAGGGCCACCCGGCTTAACTCTTGGCCTATCCGGTGGATTCCAAGAGGCCCGGGCTGTCACCCCTCCTTCCACACATTAAAGAGGATGTCTGGTTTGCTTAGGGTGCCGTAAAATCTGTCTTGGTTGTGTTGCACGTTGGACAAACTAGGTGACCATCAAAGGGGCCTGACATGGGTGCTCACAAGGGGGCAGAACTTGGGCCAACATGGAAGGCCAAAAGGGTGCACAAGGGGCTGGTTCGGAGGCCTATTTTTTTTGGGACAGCAAGGGGCTGCTTTTTTTGTGATGGCCAAAGGAAGGGTACCCTTGGGGCTAAAGGATGGCTTTCTGTAGACCAACGTGGAGGGCACTCAAAGGGGGATGAATGGGCATTACTCAGAGGGTATGCCACCATGGAGAAGGGTAGAGAAGAGAAAGGGAAGAGTAGAATTAAAGGACTACATCAGAGCACGCTTCTCCTACTCACCATTTTTTTCTTCTCTCTTGTACTGTAGGTGGAGATGAAGGTGATAGGCTGAATGTGCCACCAAACCCCTCTTCTCTTTCTGTTGGATGAGAAAAGGAGTCTTCTTCTTGCTGATGTTGATGGAGGGAGCAAAGGGATGAAGAGAGCTCCACCAAATGATGAAGCTTGCTGCTGTTGGTTGTCTGCACTTGCCTCTGGCGCACCTGCAGGAGCTAGCTTGATTCACCCTTCTTCTCCTTCACTTGGAACACCAAAGAGAAGAAGAAAAGCTTGCTAAATTTCTGTTTAAGATGTCCACACAAGAGGAGGAGGAGCTTGGTTCGACCAGAGTTGGTGAGGGGAAGGAGAGGCAGAGCTTCCGCAGGGTGATCAGCCTTTTTTGAACAAGGCCAGCTGAGGGGGCTTTTATAGAGGCTGAGGGGTACCATCTGCAGATGGGGATAAGGCTAGGGCTATTGAGGCTGTTGAGTGGAATAAGGCAAGATGGTTGAGGTTGTTGAAGTTGGGTGCCAACTAGAAAGAGAGGTAGAGAAGGGTGTTTGGCCAGCCCTTATCTTCTAGGGGATTGAATGCACAAGGGAGTGGAAAGGCTGGTTCGGCCAGCCATCAGATGGGGATAGGCCATGGGTAGTTGAGAGGGATAAGGATAAACCGTGGGGGTTGTTGAGCTTGTTGAGGTGGTTGAGGGAGATAAGCCAAAGCTGCTAGCCATCCCATCAGATGGGGAGTTTGGTGAACTCCCTAACTTGGAGGGGATTGTGCACATGGTAGATGGGGAGGAGTTTGGCCATCCAAGAAGAGGGAAGAGAGAGAGAGTGATCCAATCTAGACTGTTCATCTAAAAGACTCTCAATCCGATGGCTACCATTAATTTCGGCCGAAAATTGATTAAACACAGCCAAAATTTAAATCAAAAAAATATAATAAAATCATTGATGACCACTGATATTATGATCCATCCAAATGTGTGGCTAAGATCTCCCAAATTGCCTAGGAACTCTGATTTTACCGATTTCTCTGATCGGTGTGATCTCGGTCATCGATAATGCCAGAAACTGTAATTGAATGCAATTACCTCCTTCCATTGGCCAAATTTATTTTTCATGCATCAATATTTATGAGATAAATATTTTGTGCCATGAAAATTAAAAAATTTTAGCCCATGGGTCGATCCGGGAGATGATCAGACCATTATGCCCTTGGCGCGACAACATACGGCTGTTGGCATCAAAATTTTCCACTTAGCTTGCTTGATACAAATTTCAGCAATGCTGAAGTCGGTGCAAAAAATCTGACCCAGATTTGGAAAATTCAAGAATAGATGATGCAAACAAGCTCTGGAAATGCCTTGGTATGGCTTTACATGTTACAAATGGCCAATATAATGTGCTCATTGCATACCCCCGGTCAAGAGCTTCGCAACGGTGCCCAAAACATGGAAAACGGACACCGGATGGCTGAAATGACCATTTTGCCCCCGACACTTTGGGATAATTGGGACTGTAACATGGAATTCAAACTTTACCACGTTCTCAAGGTTGGACACCACTTCCTCCTCAAGGGAAGAAGAAAATGTTACAAAGCCTGGGGGCAAAAAGAAAAATGTTACAAAGCCTCTTCTACAGACCGTCAACAGTTTGAGGCCACAAGCCTCATGGGCAGAACGCATGGCTAAGTCATATTCCTTTAGTCGGGAATACTCAAAGAAGCTACTTGACATCTATATGAAGATGATTTGATTAGTTTACCACAAATGAAGCATCCTGATGCTACTCAAAGAATTGGGGAGCTTAACTTCTATCCTTTTCATAGGATGGTCGGGCATGTCATTGAAGACTGCTACCAGTTCAAGGATGTCTTCGAGTCTCTGATCAATAATAAGGTCCTTAACCTTGGAAAACAACTAGTGAGCTCGCCACAGCCTCACTATCAAGCTCAGCAGCAAATAGACTTCACTGTTAACATGGTGCATTTTCAATCACCGCACCCTCACACGAGCTCCTCTTATGTCATCCATGCCATGCTAGAGGACAATGTACAGGCGAATCAATAAACTAGGGGCACTTCACACGAGTCCACTCGCCCTCGAGATTCTTCCTTATTTCAAAAGCTCATTCAAGAACTGATCCAAGAAAACATCCAGGCACTGGTCAAACCTACAAAAGACATGATGAGCATACAACAAGATGACGGTGGTGAATCTAGCAACACAACCCCAATCTCCAATGAGCTTTTCAAAGAGAAAGATATCATCTTCTGTGGCTCAATATTGGGCATAACCCTATTGCAGCACCATCCTCTTTACATGCTTCTATCGTCTTTGATAAAGGAAGCACTCCTCAGACAAGAGCAACAACACAACATAACCAACAAGGGAGTGCACCGTTTAACCTCACAGTGGCGGACCTATGGCAACAAAATCAACAACTTAAGGCCATCTTGGCGAATGCTGGGTTGTTCACACTGCAAGCAACTCAAAGTTCAGGAACCCTTGAGATCTCCAGGCCCTACGTCACTCAGGCTGGGGCCTCCTTGACAACCCCACTATGGCCGGTCACTTATCAACAATCAAACATGGGGGAGTCTTCAAAAGATGAGGCACGCATGATCCCTCATGATCAACCACCCCAAGTGTGCATAGATCTCTCTCAGAAGGCTATGATTGAGCAGCTAATCGACTTGAGGTTGTCTCAGCATGAGAAGAGACACAATGTAGTAAGTCACCCTCAGCCTGCCTTGTGTCACCGAAAACAGCATCCTTACGTTAGTGACCCATCAAGGGAAAGGTTTCATCAGTCAAGGCATGCAAAAAGCAAGCAACCAGTAGTCCGTGGGGGTAACATCGTCAATGCCTCTCATCAAGGAGAAACAACACCGGGGGTAAGAACGCCACCATGGCTCCCCTGCCAAAGACTCCTTTGATGAGACCCACATGGGAAGAGCGTGCACTGAAGAGGTACTCTTTCTCGCAGGAATGCACCAGAAAACTATTTGATATGTGCATGGAAAATAATTTGATTTGCTTGCATCTGATGAGACATCCCAATGAGGTTGGAAGGACCCAGGAACCCAACTATTACCCTTACTATAGACACGCCAAATTTACCTAATTCAAAGCATAAAACTCATGTTTTATAGAATAACATGTGTGATTGACCTTAGAATAATGCCGGGTCTTTTAAAGTTCATTTGGAGCTTCGCCGAATGAAATCAGATGCCTTCCGAAGTTTTTCGTAAAAGGCCATAATTTCTGAGCGAAAGCCACACGTAAATCATGTAAACATGGAAATTGACTGAATGACCAATGCCTAATGATCATGCATTGAAGGTTACAGTCATATTCACACTCCGGATAAGTTTTGTTGCATACCATGTCTTTTCGGTTGGCTGTCGGAATCATTTCAAACAGTATCGGATCTTTTGTTCATTGTTCTAACTTCCGGATAAAATTCTATAGTCTTTGAGGGTGTGATGGCTGATACAATGCTATAGAGAGCTTCGTCGTCCTGTTATCTTTCCAACGCAACAAACGGCGTTGAATTCCGAGTTCGGGAGTGTTCGCACTTGCTTCCGAAAGAAGGACGTGCAAAACAGTCCCATGTGCCCGGGTCCCTGGTCACATGCGCCCAAGACCCAAGGCACGTGCCCATACGCCCTACCCCTGAGGCATGTGACCTTGTGCCCTGACTTGAGGTCACATGCGCCCTGACCTTGAGGCACGAGGGAACCAATTTTTCACCGGGACTCTACCTCTGAACAGATCAGACCGGATAAGAACGAAAATTTCAAAAGGATTGGACATGCCCTCACTGGGAGGCACATGCACCCCTCATTGGGGCACATGCGCCATGCACCAGGGCACATGCACCCTGGGGTAGGGCGCAAGGCACCCTATTTTGTAGTGTTGATAAGTCCGGTCGTTCTCCTATAAATAAACTCCAATTCTGATCATTCCAAAGGCATGTGCACGACCCCCCAGGCATCTCAAGACGTCCAAACTTCCTCCTACATCAATTTTGTGACTTTTAGAGAGAGAATTTCGAGTTTTTAGAGAGAGAAAAGTTGGTTCAAGAGAGAGGAAGGCTGGTCTGCAGGTGATCTGCCAGGTCTCTCTTCTTCGGCCCCTACAGCACCGTGTAGACATCTTCTGCCCGAGCTCTCAACATCAAAGTTCTTCCTCTCCAAGTATTCTTAAGTTTTAAATTGACAGCACTTGATTCTGAAGTCAGGGCTGGTCTTGACGAGCGCAGAAGCAAAGTCGCACCTGGCAGATCTTGGACTGCTGCTCGGCTTTTTCGACAACCTAGATTTGGACATATCTCTCTCTATTCTATTCAGAATCTCTGTTCTTTTTCCTATCTCTTTGTTTCGTGATTATCCATCCTCCTATAATTTTTTTACATTTTTTGCATTATTTTTAGTCTGTTAATCTGAAAATAGAAAAAGAGGGGTTTGAGATAACCCGAATCCGGTCAGTTTCTAGTCAATTGTGTGTTTCATTTATTTTATTTACATATACTCCACTTTGTTTAGTTCTAATTGTCTTTTTCACTTGTTTGTTTGTCTAGATGCACAGAAAATCAATCACCCATGCGTTAAGGACTCTTCTTCATCAGCCGGCTGAAGAAGGAGAAGCTTTGACACGCATTCTTCACGCTAAGTTGCACAGAAGATCAAGCACCCACGCGTTGAGGACTCTTCTTCATTTTCCGGCTGAAGAAGGAGAAGCTTTGACCCACACTCTTCATGCTAAGGTACACACAGTCATCTTTAATTTCATAAATTGGAACCCGCGGTTCCTGGCAACCACATGTCTTAATTTACTTCTTCTCACCCTCCTCCCATGTGACACGAACCGTCTCTTTGGTGATCAAGTGACGCCAAGGGATGAAAGTTTGGGGATCAATGTGAGTGTGGGACCGAGGTAAGAGTTTCTTTCCGTGTTTTCTTCCTTTCTTTCTCATCCCCTCTTGAGGTGACGATCTAGATTCATGACTTCACTAAAAAGGAGAGGCCCCGTCGAATTTTCAGAGTCGACACTTACCATAGGGCCATAGGGCACCCAATTGCTGATTGCTTCCAAGTCAAAGACTTAGTTGAAGCCATGATTCACAAGGAGGTCATCAACATGGGAGACCTGCTAGTGGTCCCTCCTCAACTCCACCACAGAGTCAAGTGGCCAAACAATGCCACCATGAGCATGGTACAGCATCAACAACTAGGGACCAGTCAATAGAACACTTTGTTTCAAAAAAAAATAAAATGGGCTAAAAATGGAGATACCCAACGGACTTAGTTGGTTAAACACAATGATCAGCTAAGGGTAAAAATGTCAAAATAATCCAGTCAAGGTAAAAAGCTACAAAGGAGCCTTGAGCAAAATTGGACTACCCTGTTGTGTGAAAATCTTGCAATGGGACACACAAGCAAAATTGAAAAGGGGTCAGCCTGGGTGAAAACTCTACAAAGGAGCAGTCAAGTTAATTTAAAATAACAAACAAAAAAAATCAATTAATTAGGACGATCCCTTAACCTAACAAGGTGAGTGGGTTCATCCCCCTAATTTTATTAGGGAGAAGGTCCGAGTTGTCAATGACGAAAAGGCTCCCATAGGCTCATCTACCTTGTAGTAGAAATATGCCAGGGAGACCATACCTGAGTGTCGACTCTGAAAATTCGACAGGGTCCTCTCCTTTTCAGGGAAGTCCGTGAACCCAGATCGTCACCTCAAGAGGGGATGAGGAAAGAAAGGAATAAAGCTCGGAAAGCAATTCTCACCTCGGTCCCACACTCACATTGGTCCCCGAACTTTCATCCCTTGGCGTCGCTCGATCACCAAAGAGACGGTTCGGGTCATGTGGGAAGAGGGTGAGAAGAAATAAACATGGTCGCCAGGAACCGTGGGTTCCGATTTATAGAATTAAAATGAAAGATGACCGTGTGTACCTTAGCGTGAAGAGTGTGAGTTTAAGCTTCTCCTTCTTCGACCGGCCGATAAAGAAGAGTCCTCAACGTGTGGGTGCTTGATATTCTGTGCAACTAGACAAATAAACAAGTGAAATAGACAATTAGAACTAGACAAAGTGGAGTATATGTAAAGAGAATGACATAAAAAACACAATTGACTAGAAACTGACCGGATTCGGGTTATCTCTAACCCCCTTTTTTTATTTTTCGGATTAACAGAGTAAAAGTAATGCAAAAAAATGTAAAAAAATGATAGGATGATGGAGAATCACGAAACAAAGAGATAGGAAAAAGAACTGAAAGATTCTGAGTTGAATAGAGGAAGATATAGCCAAATCTGTGTTGTCGAAAAAGCCGAGCAGCAGTCCAGGATCTGTCAGGCGCGACTTTGCTTCTGCGCTCGTCACGATCAGCCCCGACCTCTGAATCAAGTGCCGTCGATTGTAAACTCAAGAATCCTTGGAGAGGAAGAACTTTTATGAAGAGAGCTCAGGCAGAAGACGTCCACACACTTCTGTAGAGGCCGAAGAAGAGAGACTTGGCAGATCACCTGTAGAACAGCCTTCCTCTCTCTTGAACCGACTTTTCTCTCTCTAAAAAAACTCGAAATTCTCTCTCTAAAAATCATAAAATCGATGCAGGAGGGTGATAGGACGTCTTGAGATGCCTGGGGAGTCGTGCTCCTCTCCCTGGAACGACCGGAATCGGAGTTAATTTATAGGAGAAAACTGTCGCGATCTGCGCTAAAAAACAGGCTCATTGCGCCCTGGTTCTGGGCGCATGTGCCCTACCCCCAGGGCACATGTGCCCTCAAGTGGGGGCGCATCCTATCTTTTCAAAAATTTCGGCCTTATCCGGTCCGTCGGTTGAGCGGTAGAGTCCCGGTGAAAAACTGGTTCCCACGTGCCTCAAAGGTGGGGCGCATGTGCCCTCAAGTGAGGGCACATGGTCACGTGCCTCACTGGTAGGGCGCATGGACACGTGCCCTGGGTCCCGGGCGCATGTGCCCTGGAACCCGGGCGCATGGGACTGGTTCTGCGCGTCCTTCTTCCGGAAGCCATTGCAAACACTCCCGAACTCGGAATTCGACGCCGTTTGTTACGTTGGAAAGATAACAGGCCGAAGAAGCTTTCTATAGTATCGGATCAGTCATCACACCCTCCAAAACTTCAGAATTTTATCCGGAAGTTAGGGCAGTGAACAGAAGGTCCGATATAGGTCAAAATGACTTCGACGGCAAACCGGAAAGGCACGGAATGCAACAAAACTTGTCCGGAGTGTGAATATGACCATAACCTTCAATGGATGATCATTAGGCATTGGTCATTCAGCCAATTTCCGTGTTCACACGATTTACGTGCAGCTTTCGCTCGGAAATTACGGCTTTTTGCGGAAAACGTCGAAAAACATCCGGTTTCATTTGGCGAAGCTCCAAACCAATTTAAAAGGACCCGGTATCATCATATGATCAATCATGCATGTTACCCTATAAAACATGAGTTTTATGTTCTGAATTAGGCGAATTTGGCGTGTCTACAGCTTGCCTCGCCTTGATGTCGGCTTTGTAAGGGAGTGGCATGTAATGAAGCGAAGTGATTCGTAGTGAACTGTAAGTGAATGTTGATGAATGTAGCGGAATGGAATGGTGATGGACTGAAAAGGTGGCATCAAGGTGTAGATATAGACACGCTTATCTACCTGATCCAGCAAAATGAATCTCTCTGAGTATTCTAGATCGCTTTCATGTTCTATCAAAACCTCATATAATTGACTGGTAAAAGACATGCCCTTGGCACGAGAGATGAAAAGTAAATGATAAAGGATGAAAGGATGTAGCCAACCCTCAGCGTGGTGAGGAGTCCTCGAATTCGTAGGTTCATCATCAGCCAGCAATCCGAACTTTGCGGTGTTCTTGTACTGTGATGGGCTAATGTTTTGTAAAAGAGAAGTTGATCTTAAAATGAAAAGAATACCAATCCATCATATTTGGAATCTCAAGTTCATTCAAGTTTCACCAAAATACTCAGTTTAATTCTGAGTGGAAGAACCTCAAGTTCTTAAAGGGTTCGTTTTAAGCAAAATAAAATTGCTCGGGTATCGTGAAAACCATGAATCACGCTCTAGCAGAAAACTCGATATTCAGAAAACGACAAGACAGATTTAAGCCATGGTGAGATTGAAAGACAATGGTGGGACTAACATAGAATGAAGGGAAAGAAGAAACAATGGCATGACAATTGCCACGGTGGGTGGGATAAAAGACACGGTGAGATAAAAGAAATGATAGAATAAAACATGGTGGAACAAAAAAGAAAGGAATAAAACATAAAGGGATAAAAGAAATAATAAAACATGATGAAATAAAAGAAAGAGAAAACATAATGAAATAGAATTGGTAATGATGAAGAAAGAAAAGGAGATGGCTGTGAACACATAGAAAATCATGTAGAAAATAGTTGAAGATATAGATTGTCTATTGGAGGTCAAGACACCCGATTAGGAACCATCGTCCCTCCAATGTTCAATTTTGGCTTATCCGTGAGTGTGAAGAAATGACCAAGCCGTCGTAGATTTTGTTGAAGGGGACCTCGGGCCCAGTCATCTTCACGCTCAAGGTCTTCAACATTAAAGCATATAATACATATAAAATGGACCTAGCATAGCTAAGTGACAGATAGTAGGAGTGATGTGAAGTGCAAAAAATGAAGTGATGGTGGTGATGTGATGTGAGATTGATGAGAAGCTTAGAATGAAATATTTAGGTAAGCTGCATCGACCGCCTGGTTCATCAGCATCTCTGGTCCATCCTTGTCTTGTCCTTTTGACGGAATACAGCACCACGATAGGTAGCGCTTCCTCTCTTTTGCCACAAGGTTGGCATGGCATTCCTTGGGTAACATTGATCTCGCCAATTCACCTGTTAGGACTAAAAAGGTTGCCTGCACATTTTTAGTTATTACCCAACAGACAGAATTGTCATATGAAGCAAATTATTCATGAAATGATCAACGGAAGATTTTACTATTAGAACCATCATTTGGATGTCAAAAAAAAAAGTTTTTAATGATGGTTTCTTTAGCAAAAATGTCATTTTCAACATTATAGACAATTTCTGAATTTTTGAGATTTTTCTGAATTTTTCGAATTTTTTTGTCCATGTGCCCCCGATCGGGGGCACCTGGCCATGCGCCCAGGGGGTGGGGCACCTGGCCATGCGCCTCCATATGAGGGCACATGCGCCCTATGGCCATTTTTTTTTTTTTTTTAAAAAAATGTACCTGATCGCCCTTCTCCTTTTGCTTCTTCAACTCCTGCAAATACTCAATGAAAATGATTAAATCTTTATCATTACTCATCCCTTTGCCTGTATGTCGTATGACTTGATTTTGAGTCAAAGGGAGGAGCCTTCTTAACAAGGTAATCAAAGCAAATAACTTAAAATGAAATGGGGGGTTGAGAGAACTTACCTGTCATGGTGTGAATCATCTCCTCTTCTATATTGAAATGCCTGAAACACTTGACAGAAGGAGATTAGATCTTCATCAGGACTCATCCCTTAGCCTATTATGGTCAACTTTGACTTAGGTCAAAGGGAAGAGCCTTCTTAACAAGGTAATTAAAGTAAAAATGGATATGTAATGTAGAAATAAAAATATGCATGACAGAAAAATAAACATGGATGCAACTAAGGCAATGATCATGACTAAGCAAAATAATTTTTTTTTTTTAGATTTTTTTGAAAACAATCATTTGGATTTTCAAAAGTATTCATTTTTTTTTTTGGATTTTTGAAATATTCAATTTTTTTGGGTTTTTTGAAATATTCAATTTTTTGGTGTTTTTGAAATATGCATTTTTTTGGGTTTTTGAAATATGCATTTTTTTTTTTTGGAGAAAATGCTGGTATTTGAGACAGTTCATCGGTCTTTGGAGTTCGTCAAGACTCAAGTGGTAGATGCCACGTGCAAAAATAAAGTTCCCTACCTAGAATCCTTCTAACCTTCTTCCTTTGATCGGCTTGGATTCCACCTGGATTCGGTCGGTTTACCCTTCCCTAGGGGTTTAAGGAGGAAGAGTACAGAGGAAGTCCTTGATAGGGTTTGAAGATGTTGAGATGGATTTCTCTACTCTCACTCAAATTACCCATTGGGGTTCGGCCTCTTTGGGTTTTTCTTTCTTTTCTTGTTCTTTTCTATGTGGCACATATTTGGACAGGTTTTTGACCCGTGGGGACATTGCCCATCTTTTAGTGCCTTTTGCCTTGACTATCATTCTGGGTACTAATTCGGACAGGTTGATCATTTTTCTTTTTTCTCTAACCTGAGGGGTTCATTGCCCATCTTTTGGCACCCTTTTGTACCCTCTGAGACGGCCTCCTACTAGGGTGGCGAGTGTTTTCGATACTACCCCTCTCTAATCTTCTCTCCCTATCTTGGACCGAGTAGAAGAGAATAGGGTAAGGGTATTCCTTCCATTTCTAGATTTCTGCCTTGCCTTTCGCAAGTGTCGGGTTGTCCGGATTCTAGGATCGGGAAGTGTTGTGTGTGTAGGATGGTACCTACCCTTGACTTCTCACGAACAACCTAGGATCGATGACTTGAGATTATACAGGTGGTTTCTCCATTTTTATGGAAAGTACTTTTTGAGGTAAACTCCATTCCAAGGATGATTCAATTTTTCTCCATCTGCATTAGTCAATTCATATGCATTACCTGGATACTTTTCAGTGATTACAAAAGGCCCTTCCCAGTTAGGTTGCAACTTGGAGCGGGGACCCCCTAGCTTAACGAATATGCGTTTGACTACCATCTCACCAAACTCGAATTTTCTCTCGACCACCCTCTTTTGATAAAACCTTTTGAGTCTATTCTGATAAGTCCGGGCATGCTCGGCGGCGGCTAGCCTTCTTTCATCCAAGAGTTCAAGCTGTGCAAGGAGAGATTCTCGTCTCTAATCAACAGGAATATCCTTGTCGAGCTGAACTCGGAGAGATGGAAGTAATACTTCGTAAGGGACCACTGCTTCCATCCCATATGCCAAAGCATACGGGGTTTGTCCAGTGGGAGTCCTTACAGAAGTACGATAAGCCCATAGAGCATCTATAAGCTTATCAGGCCAGTCGGCAAACTTGCTAGACTTACAAGATTTCTTAATGATTTTGATTAAGGTTTTGTTGGTGGCTTCTGCTTGACCATTGCCTTGAGGATAGTATGGTGATGAATGATGCAATGAAATGCAATACCTGTTGCAAAGATCACGCAGATCTTGAGAAAGAAATTGTGGCCCATTATCGGTGACGATGTCGCTGGGGATCCCGAACCTTGCCACGATGTTGCGCTTGATGAAGGAGCAAACTGTTGATGCTTTAATCTCCATGAATGCTTCCGCTTCAGCCCACTTTGTGAAGTACTCCGTTGCCGTCAGAATGAACGATTTTGAGCGCATTTCGGAGTTGAGGTCACTCAAGGGGCCAATGATATCAAAGGCCCACATGGCGAAAGGCCATGGGGCATGAATTGGATGAAGGGAAGATGCGGGAGAGTGAATCTTGTCGGCATGGAGTTGACATGAATGACAATGCCGGACAAAGATGGAGCAGTCTTCTTCTAGAGTTGGCCAATAATACCCTTGCCGGATGATTTTCTTAGCAAGGGCTTGGGCATTCACATGACCACCACAAACTCCAGAATGTGCTTCCTTCAGCACCAACTCAGCTTCTTCTTCACCAAGACATCTGAGTAAGATTCCACTTAGGCTTCTCTTATAGAGCACTCCTCCTAGGATTGTATACCTCTAGGATACTCTTCTGATTGCCTTCTTTTCCTTGGTGGTTGATCCAGGCGGATATGACTGATCTTGACAATACCTCGCAATCTCGTCATACCAAGGTCTCTCACCTTCTTTTAATTCTTCGAACTCCATCAAGGAGATTTCTACCTTATGTTTTAAGTATTCTTTTCTGTTGAATCTTTCCTTAACCTTCAGAAAACGTCCATCCTCAATTGCTGGAATTGTCCTCTTACAAATGTGGATAGTCCGCACTTGCCTGCCTAGCGGGACAGATAGAGATGAAGCTAGTGAAGCTAAGGCATCGGCGAGGATATTCTGAGAGCGGGGGACATGGACAAAGGTGAGTTTGAAGAATAGCTTGATGTAGCAAGTGGTGAGCTCCTGGTAGGGTTTGAGGTTTGGATGGGAAGTTCGGTACTTGGATAGGACCTGGCGTAGGATCAATTGACTATCACCTATCACCCTCAGTTCGGTAGCACCATGGAAATGAGCGGCCTCCAGTCCGGCCAGCAAGGCTTCATACTCAGCTATGTTGTTGGTTGCTGGAAAGTTAAGCTGAAAAGCCTGTGGAATGGTGACACCTTCAGGTGACAGAAGGACAATACCTATCCCTCTACTATGAGAGTTCAGAGCCCCGTCAAAATATAATGTCCAAAGATTGGAAGATCGGACTGACATTAGTTCGTCATCCGGGAACTCCGACCGGACTGGGTCAAAGACGGGTATGGGATGATGGGCAAGGTGTTCAGCAATAGCATAACCCTTGATTGCCTTCTGTGGGACATAAGTGATATCGAATTGGGAGAGGAAGCTCTGCCAATGACCTAAACGATCAGTCAAGACTGTACACATTTCTATGCCAATTGTTGCAGATATCTGTTTGGAACTCCTTTACCTCTGACTTTCCTATTTCCTAACCTAACTTGACCTACTGAAGATAAAGCTGGAAAGGTGGTATTTACAGAGGAGGGAGGATCGAGAAAATCGATCAATGATTCAGAAAAGGGGGATCCCTGATTGGGATTACCCTTTGGGATGAGTAGAGACGTCTCCTCGATGGAAATATGAGTTTCAGAGAAGACGTTTTGGAAATTTCAAGTAAAAGGATAGAATGAGCCTGAGTGACTCGAGGCTTGCTAGAATATGACTGAATTAATAGAGAGAAAAACTTAAGAATAAAAGGGAAAAAGGGGCTCGTGGGCCCAATGGTAATAGAAAGTGGACACATGGGTCCAAAGCTGATGAAAAAAGTAAATGGGTACGTGGACCCGATTTTAGAAGTAAATGGGCATGTGAGCCCATGTTGGGAAAAGCCCCCAGTCTCGAAGTTGATGAGGGAAGCAAATGGGCAAGCTGGCCCAGTAAGAGTAGAAGGTTGAAGAGGGCACATGGGCCCAAAATGAGTAAGTGGGCCCTGAAGCCCATCCAAAAGATCTAGAAATAAAGGTACGAGGTTAAAACATGGCATTGTTGTATTTGGGCCTCGTGGAATGGTTTTGACTTGGGTGGTATGCTCAACTAGATGATCCAACATTGGTCTGCCCTTGGGTGGTTCTTGATACTCTTCCCCACTTGAGAACAAACGAGTTAGAGATAAGCACAGGTCTCCCAAGTCTTCTTCTTCTTCATCTGTAGCCTTTCTTCTCTTGACAGCTATCACGGAACTTTTACCATCTTCAGCCATCATCATGGTTTCCCTTTTGATAAAGAAGGTGTGGAGCCCCATGGCATATCCTGGCTGGAAGATCCTCCTTGGGATGGAACCCTCTTCATATCCCAACCCCTGCCTACGTGGCCTTTTCGCATTTTCAATTGGCTGAGTGATCCCTTGAAGATCCTTGCCTAAACCTCTTCCAGGCTGATAGCGCAATTTCATCATCATCCGCCATCCCAGTGTGTCTGGTAGAGAGGCGGTCATGCATCTGACTTTTGGCAATTCTCCCACTGAGATCTGGGGTTGTATTGACAGACCTAGGGGTAAAGAAGCATCGTTCAGCTCGTCCCTTATAGGCATGCTAGTCACCTTGACCACCTGTCCTTTAAAGGGAAACTTTAAGCACTGGTGGTTTGTTGAAGCCACAGCTCCTATTGCCTCCAAGTATGGCCTCCCAAGTATAGCCCGAAATGTTGGATCTAATTCTAGAACATGAAAATCTGTTGTAACTGTAAATGGTCCAAGTTTGACTTCTAATGTGACCACCCCACGTGCAGACTTCTTGGAGTTATCATAGGCTGTCACCATGGCACAAGATGGCTTGATTTCTTGCTCAGAAATACCGCACAACTGCAAAGTTTCTGGCGGCATAATGTTGATAGAAGCTCCAGTGTCAACCAAACACGATTTCACTTCAATATTACGAATAACCACGGCCACATGCAAAGCATATCTTCTAAATTCTGGATCTGCTAATTCTTCCTGAGAGAAAGTGAGTGTTGGGTGCTCACTTCTAGGGGCTAACACTGTAGTGATCTTCTCAGGTGGGAGATCTTCATTCACCATGACCCTTTGCAAGTACTGCTGTAGAATCTCCTGGTGCACCTTTGATCTTTTGATCAACTCAAGTATGGAAATACGGGCCGGTGTTTTATCTAAATGCTTTAACAGATCATAGGCTGTGCCTGGCAATGGTTCTTCTACTTGTTCCTCCTCCACTGGCTCTTGCGGTTGAGTTCCGGCTTGGGGAAAGAGCCGCTGGAACATCCTCCCACTCCGAAGCACCGGGGCTATTTGGCGGTCGGGTAGAGGTGACGGGTTAACTGGGGTGGGTTGTGGTGGAACGGGTGGTGTAGGTGCAGGTATGATAGGTAATGGGATCGATGGTTCTGGGATGATGGGGTTAGTTGGTAGAGGGGTAGGATTTGGAGGTGGTAATGATGGTGATACTGGTGACCTAATAAGAAGAGGCCGGAGTGCAGAAGTGGTTGATGAGTTTAATGAAGGTGTAGGTTGTGGGATTAGTGGTATGATAGGTTGGGGTTTTGGAGTAATAGAGCTCGTAGGCAGGGGATTCAGGTTTGGTGGTGGTTGTGGTGGTCGGATGAGTAAGGGCCGGTGTGTAGCAATGGTTGAAGGAGGTATAGTTAAGGAGGGGGCTGGCCTAATGATGGGTTGGCGAGAAGAAGTGGCAGCCAATGGTTGGGTTATTGAGCTTGGTAGTGGAGTAGCAGGTGCACGGATTATCTGTCTAGGAGGGTTCCTAGCAGGAGGCCTAGCCGGGTTGACAGGCATGGTTGTATTGTGGCTTTCTAGTTGCCAACCTTGAGCACGGCTGGCATCTCCCTGGACAATGGAGTGTACTAGACCAATTCCTGGGTTTGGATGTGCTGGTGCCGGTGCTGGAGCGGGAGCATGTAACGGGAGCGGATTTTGGACAATCCCCAAGCCAGGTTGTTGTTGAGGTTGAGCCGGTGGACGTTGCCGCTGCTGCTGCCTAGCCTTCATAGCTTGTATGCATTCCCCCATTTGGACCCAATCAATGATGCCTTGGTCATTCAGATCGTGGATATAATCCTTGAATTGAAAGCACACTTCTACAGTGTGACCAGGACACCGGTGGTAAGCACAGTATCGGGACATATCTACATTTGTTGGCCAAACCTCTCTTTCCTTGGGCAATTCCAACTGTTTCTCCGCCATGAGTACATTGAAGATGTCGGTTAAGGAGTAAGGGAGTTGCTGGTAGTTCTCTCTCCTAGGACCTCCCCTTCGTGGTGCTTGATTGGGTGGTGGCGGTGCCCTATTGTAGGTAGGTTGTCGAGGTTGCTGGGGTTGTGCTACTGGCTGAGGTGGTTGTTGTGGTTGTCGTGGTTGTGGTGGCCTAACTTGTTGCTGACGGGGGTAATAGGAAGGGTTCTGTGGTGGGTTTCTGAACTGGTTTTGACGGTTCCCTCCCTGGTTCCCTACAATATTTATAGCTTCGTTGTTGACCACTCCCTCGGTTGTAGGACCAACTGGTGCAAAGGGGGTTTTTCTAAAGTTTCTAGGTTTAGGATCAAAAGGGTTTATCATGGTGGCATCCTTGAAGTGGGCTTGCAAGTATCGGGCACTGTCATAGAGTTCATTCATTGTGGTAGGACGGTGCATGATCAATACATTTCTCAGAGCAGGTGTGGTGTTGCCAATGAGCATCTTCACTTGTTCCCCTTCAGAAATAACATCTGTCAATTTCTCTGCCATTCCCCTCCAGCGATCAGCAAACTTTATGAAGTCTTCTTCGGGCTTCATCTTCTCAAAGAATCAAATCCGTGATGGAGCATGCTGGTGCCACCCGGTCTTTGTATCTTTGCAAGAATTTTGTCTTGACAATGTCGAAGTCTCCTGCCTCAAAGGAGTCGAGTGAGTAGAACCATTCCAATGCAGACCCTTCTAGTGATCGGCGGAACAAGAAGGCAAGAACCCTACGATCATCTTTCCAGAATGAGGACTCGTAGAGAAAATCTTTAATATGAAGAAAAGGATTGCCAGTACCATTGTAGCGGCGATAAACTGGTAGCTCAGAAGGTGGCAGGTGTAGGACTGGCAGAGAAGGAATAGAAATCTCAGGCACTGACTTGGAGTCCATGCGACATCTCAGCTCTTCATAACGCTCATTCATCTGGGTGAGCTGATCCATGATTGCCCTGGTGAGAGCAGGTTCTTGGTTTACTGGTGGGGGTATGTGGTTAGAGACATGGTTCTGAAATTGAGGAGCATGACTTGGCAAATTCACTGAAGATTGTCCCATGACTTGATGGGTCAAGGGAGCAACATGGTTGAAATAAGATGGTTGGACAAATGAGGGTTGGACAACAGATGGTTGAACTGCAGATGGTTGAATCATAGGTTGTTGAACAACAGGAGGTTGAATCATAGATTGTTGAACAACATGTGATTGAACAAAGGGTGACTGAATGACTGGTGGTTGAACTAGAGGACGAGGAGATAAGGCAACTTGATTGGTTTCAGCCTGATCTGAAGCAATTTTGCCCTTCACCATGGATTGTATACGGGCATAGGTTTCTGGGTCAGTATAGAGAGACAACTCCCTAAAGAGTTGTTCAACATCACGGGGAGCAGATGGTTGAGGGACCTCTTGCACTTCTGACTGAATCGGTTGGTGACCCATCTCGTGCTCTCGATGTTCAGCTTGTTCCGCCATTCCAATGTGCCTTCCAGACCTTAGTTGCATTGAACTTAGGAGAAAGTAAAACAAGTTGACAAAGTAAACAAAGAACTTTTTTTTGGTTTTTTTTTTTTTTAGTATCTTGCAAAAAGTTAGAGGTTTGAATTTTTGTTTGACAAACAAGTTATGCAAAGACTTGAAAGCAAGATTACGCAATGATTTTAATTAAACCTTAGGTTTATGAATTTTGTTAAGAATTGTTCTCTCAACAAATGGGTTAGGATCCTAACTCCAATCTCCAATGACCTAGGTTTCACACAAACTCACCACGTGTAGGTAACGTAGGATGCTTCGGGTTTTGGGGAGTGGTACAACCAACCCGATCGTGAAGAGGAATACTCCACGTATGAGGAATTACGGAGGCCTTGATGAAAGCCAACCAAGTCAACTAGGAAGGAATATCCCAGAAGAGAGGTCAGAATCCACCAAGAGGGTGTTTTGGATGGGAGGGGTAAATGGGAGAGTGAGCTCCCGCCTCAAAAAAGTGTAAAAGAAGGAGGTAGAGAGAAGGAGCATAGAATGCAATCAAGTAATAAAGCAAGTAATGAGCAAAGCATAAACTTAAACAAGCAATCAACACCAGACAAGTAATTAGAAACTAGACAAGCAACTAGAAACTAGAATCTAGACTTGTTTCTTACGTGAGCCAAATGGAGATAGTGAAAAGGTGATGGAAAGAAGAGGGTTCAGATCTGATAGCCAAGCAAAAGGGTGGTCCACGCGGGGACCGATGTGGGAACTGGGGTAAAAGGTAAAGGTGGTTCACGTGGGAACCGGTTTTGGGTAAAAAGGGGTGGTTCACGTGGGAACCGGTTTGAATGATCAAAAGAGGGCCACGTGGGGCCAATTAAAGGTGAATAAAGATCTGATCCAAGTGGGGATAGATCTGGAAAAAAGGGTTTTTGGTTCACGTGGGAACCGAAGTAAAGAAAGAGATTGGTTCACGTGGGAACCGGTTTAAGAAAAAAAGGGTGGTTCACGTGGGAACCGGTTTAAATAAAATGCAGAAAATAAATGGCATACTTGGCACTTCAGATCTGATGAAAGATGGGTGAAATCAGAATTTTTGAGATGGCATGAAGTTTAAGAGACATGGAAGGAAGGAAAGGCTCACGTGGGAACCGGTCTAGAACTAGAACTAGTTGCAAACAAAACACTTAGCACCCACGGTTGAAGACATTGCTTGTCCCACCGTGGTCGCCACAAAGCCGTCGACTCGAAAATCCGACGGGGCCCTCTCCTTTTCAGGGAAGTCCGTGAACCCAGATCGTCACCTCAAGAGGGGATGAGGAAAGAAAGGAATAAAGCTCGGAAAGCAATTCTCACCTCGGTCCCACACTCACATTGGTCCCCGAACTTTCATCCCTTGGCGTCGCTCGATCACCAAAGAGACGGTTCGGGTCATGTGGGAAGAGGGTGAGAAGAAATAAACGTGGTCTCCAGGAACCGTGGGTTCCGATTTATAGAATTAAAATGAAAGATGACCGTGTGTACCTTAGCGTGAAGAGTGTGAGTTTAAGCTTCTCCTTCTTCGGCCGGCCGATGAAGAAGAGTCCTCAACGTGTGGGTGCTTGATATTCTGTGCAACTAGACAAATAAACAAGTGAAATAGACAATTAGAACTAGACAAAGTGGAGTATATGTAAAGAGAATGACATAAAAAACACAATTGACTAGAAACTGACCGGATTCGGGTTATCTCTAACCCCGTTTTTTTTATTTTTCGGATTAACAGAGTAAAAGTAATGCAAAAAAATGTAAAAAAATGATAGGATGATGTAGAATCACTAAACAAAGAGATAGGAAAAAGAACTGAAAGATTCTGAGTTGAATAGAGGAAGATATAGCCAAATCTGTGTTGTCGAAAAAGCCGAGCAGCAGTCCAGGATCTGTCAGGCGCGACTTTGCTTCTGCGCTCGTCACGATCAGCCCCGACCTCTGAATCAAGTGCCGTCTATTGTAAACTCAAGAAGCCTTGGAGAGGAAGAACATTGATGAAGAGAGCTCAGGCAGAAGACGTCCACACACTTCTGTAGAGGCCGAAGAAGAGAGACTTGGCAGATCACCTGTAGAACAGCCTTCCTCTCTCTTGAACCGACTTTTCTCTCTCTAAAAAAACTCGAAATTCTCTCTCTAAAAATCATAAAATCGATGCAGGAGGGTGATAGGACGTCTTGAGATGCCTGGGGAGTCGTGCTCCTCTCCCTGGAACGACCGGAATCGGAGTTAATTTATAGGAGAAAACTGTCGCGATCTGCGCTAAAAAACAGGCTCATTGCGCCCTGGTTCTGGGCGCATGTGCCCTACCCCAGGGCGCATGTGCCCTACCCCCAGGGCACATGTGCCCTCAAGTGGGGGCGCATCCTATCTTTTCAAAAATTTCGGCCTTATCCGGTCCGTCGGTTGAGCGGTAGAGTCCCGGTGAAAAACTGGTTCCCACGTGCCTCAAAGGTGGGGCGCATGTGCCCTCAAGTGAGGGCACATGGTCACGTGCCTCATTGGTAGGGCGCATGGACACGTGCCCTGGGTCCCGGGCGCATGTGCCCTGGAACCTGGGCGCATGGGACTGGTTCTGCGCGTCCTTCTTCCGGAAGCCATTGCGAACACTCCCGAACTCGGAATTCGACGCCGTTTGTTACGTTGGAAAGATAACAGGCCGAAGAAGCTTTCTATAGTATCGGATCAGCCATCACACCCTCCAAAACTTCAGAATTTTATCCGGAAGTTAGGGCAGTGAACAGAAGGTCCGATATAGGTCAAAATGACTTCGACGGCAAACCGGAAAGGCACGGAATGCAACAAAACTTGTCCGGAGTGTGAATATGACCATAACCTTCAATGGATGATCATTAGGCATTGGTCATTCAGCCAATTTCCATGTTCACACGATTTACGTGCAGCTTTCGCTCGGAAATTATGGCTTTTTGCGGAAAACGTCGAAAAACATCCGGTTTCATTTGGCGAAGCTCCAAACCAATTTAAAAGGACCCGGTATCATCATATGATCAATCATGCGTGTTACCCTATAAAACATGAGTTTTATGCTCTGAATTAGGCGAATTTGGCGTGTCTACACTGAGGTGACAATGAAGACCACATCCTGCCTATAAAATTTGAGGGAATTTCCCACACTCCACCTTGGAGGAGACAAAGGGTAAAATCCTATTCTAATGTCATACAACATTGCCACTTTAGCTCTCCTTCCAGCTATGGCAACCCTACTTTCTTCTTACGCATTCTGTCACCTCAGGTCTTCTTCTGATCATGGTAGGCTAGCCATCCTGATCACTCTGATCTTAATGGTGTACAAAAAAAAACATTTTTAGCCTTTGCTAGCCAATCCCCATGGCTCATAAAAAATTCAGTGCATCATGATCCTCCCAATATGCACAGTTTGAAAGGTCATCCAAACTTGTACCATCTTGACCACTTAAGTCTTTTTGGTTCACAAATCCTCTATGTCATCTTGACCACTCTGGTCTTGATGATATACAAAAAAACATTCTCAAAGTTGTTTGGAACCTTATTCTAGGCGATCTCCAAACCCACACCACCTTGGCTACTCTAGCATTGGTGGTCCAAAGAAAAAGCTTCTCATTTTCTAGACTGTCATCTTGGATCATGTTCGGCAATGAAACTTATCCTTAGGGCCACTACAGCTCCTTTGGATTCGCCCCTAGAGCCACAACAACTCCTTCGGACATCAAAAATATCCTTAGGGCCACTACAGCTCCTTTGGATTTGTCCTTAGGGCCTCAATAGCTCCTTTGGACACAAAACTTATCCTTAGGGCCACTAAAGCTTCTATGGATTAGTCCCTAGGGCCACAACAGCTCCTTGGGACATCAAGTTTTCCTTAAGGCCACTACAGCTCCTTCGAATTTATTCTTAGGGTCACAACAACCCCTTTGGACACAAAGCTTATCCTTAGGGCCACTAAAGCTCCTTTGGATTCATCCTTAGGGCCACAACAGCTCCTTGAGACATCAAGTTTTTCTTAGGGCCACTACAATTCCTTTTGGATTTATCCTTAGGGCCACAAACAGCTCCTTCGGACAGCAAATTATCCTTAGGGCCACTAAAGTTCCTTTGGATTAGTCCCTAGGGCCACAAGATATTTTTGGGACATCAAATTATCCTTAGGGCCACAACAACTCCTTTGGACACAAAACTTATCCTCAGGGCCATAACAGCTCCTATGGGCATTAAATTTATCCTTAAGGCCACCACAACTCCTCGGATTTGTCCCTAGGGCCACAACAGCTCCTTTGGACACAAAATTTATCCCTAGGGCCATTATAGCTCATTTAGATATGTCCTTAGGGCCATAACAATTCCTTTGGACTTGAAAAAGCTATCCTTAGAACGACTATAGATCCTTTGGATATCAAACCTATCCTTACAGCCACTACAGTTCTTTGGATCCGTCCTTAGGATCACAACAGCTCCTTTGAGCATAAAACTCTTCCTTGTGGCCACAACAGCACCTATGGTACAAAAACTCTTCTTGGGACAACAAATGCTCCCTAGAATCCCCACCATAGGACCACAAATGTCCTCGAAATTCAAAACTCATCCTTAGGGCCACAACTCACCTACAGTTTGAATCAACACTTGGTTTGATCTACCTTTCAATATATGGCTTGAGGGAAGACTCCATTCCCTACAAAAAACAAACAAACAAAAAAGGGGGGCTAAAATAGAGGTGCCCGACAGGCTTGGCCTATCACCCTAAAATGACCGGTTGAAGCAAAAATGTCAAGAAGAAGCCTAGTTAGAGTGAAAACCTGACAGGGCACTCTAGGCAAAATTAGGTGACCCCACTCATGAAAACATCTTCAAAGGCATGTAGGCAAAGCATCAAGGGGGCTGGTTCGGGTGAAAATCTTGCGAGAGACAGTCGGATCTGTAAAAAAGGCAAAAAAAAAAGAGAACAAAGGAGTGGCTCATTCAGAGAGCTTGCATGTTGGGGAGAATATAGGAAGTTGACACCATTAGATCTGCCTATTGAATAGAGGTTGGGCAACCAAACAAAAGAAGCCAAGGCTGGTCATGTACAAGGGCCCAAGCCCTTCTCAGTCCTGAAGAAACTCATGTAGCAAAAGTAGTGGATAGATTGCTAGGGATAGAGCTGAACAAATACCGGATGCCAACTTACATGGGTAGTCCCTTCTCAACTCTCATCTCCAAGGAACTCTCCATGGGGGCATTTTTTGGCATCAATTTTTTTCGCTTAGCTTGCTTGATACAGATTTCAGGAATGCCGAAGCCGGTGCAGAAAATCTGACCCAGATTTGGAAAATTCAAGAATAGATGATATAAATAAGCTCTGGAAATGCCTTGGCATATCTTTACATGTTAAAAATGACCAATATAATGTGCTCATTGCATAGCCCCAGTCGAGAGCTTCGCAACGGTGCCCGAAACATGGAAAACAGACACTGGAAGGCCGAAATGACCATTTTGCCCCCGACACTTTGGGACAAGTTGGGACTCTAACATGGAATTCCAACTTTACCACATTCTCAAGGTTGGATAGATCTAGGCAATGCTCAAAACGGATCAAAAATCCAACCCCCGGATGAAAAGATATGCAAGAAAGATCAAATTTGAACGGAAAGCCGTATATGTCATCGCACCAAGGGCATAATGGTCCGATCAGCTCCCGGATCGACCCATGTGCTAAAAATTTCGATTTTCATGGCCCAAAAAATTGATCTCATGAATATTGATGCATGAAAAAATAAATTTGACCAATGAGAGGAGGTAATTGCATTCAATTACAGTTACTGGCATTATCGACGACTGAGATCACACCGATCAGAGAAATCGGTAAAATCAGAGATCTTGGGCAATTTGGGAGATCTTAGCCACACATTTGAATGGATCATGAGGTCAATGATCATCAATGATTGTCCCATATTTTTTGATTTAATTTTGGCTGTGTTTAATCATTTTTTGGCCGAAATTAATAGTAGCCATCGAATCGGGAGTCTTTTAGATGAACGGTCTAGATTGAATCACTCTCTCTCTCTTCCCTCCACTTGGCTGGCCGAACTCCTCCCCATCTTCCATGCGCACAATCCCCTACAAGTTAGGGAGCTGGCCAAACTCCCCATCTGATGGCATGGCTAGCAGCTTTGGCTTATCTCCCTCAACCACCTCAACAAGTTCAACAACACCGATAGTTTATCCTTATCGCTCTCAACAACCCATGGCCTGTCCCCATCTGATGGCTGGCCGAACTAGCCTTCCCACTCCCTTGTGCATTCAATTCGGGAGATCTCAGCCACACATCTTGGTGGATCACATGATCAATGTTCATCATTGCTCATTCCATATTTTTTGGGATTAATTCAAGGTGTATTTAATTGATTTCAGTCAGGATTTATTGTATCCGTCGGATCGGGAGCACTTCGATCAAACCCGGGTTAAAATTAACCCAAATTAGAAACCCCAAGCTGCATCTGGCCAAACCCAGCTCTTTCCCATCTTCATTGAATGTTCAATGCCCTGAAATATAGAATTAGGTGCACCAGTACCCTACAATGTAGGGGCAGGTGTGCCAGCTTCTCATCCTTATCACCCTCAACCACTCCCTTGATTTATCCTCATCCCATTTGAGCCATATCATCCAAGGCTTATCTTAACCATCAAATGGGCATTCTTGGGTCGAACTTCAACCCATTCCCACCTGCCATGTGCGCACACTCACCTAAAAGGTAGGAGCTGGTGTGCCAGATTGCATCTTACATACACCACACCTTGGTAAGATGTCTAGCCCAATTAAAAGTCTAGTAAAAATTGAACTCTTTGGGAATTAGGACTCTCAACCTCTCAGCCTCGTCCTCAGCTTCAGATGGGTCTCCAATCCTCTATAAAAAGGCCCCCTATCTGTCCTTGGTCGAAGCTAGCTCAGCCCACCTGTGCTTCAGCTCTGCTCCAGCCCATTTCTCTCTTTGGTGCGCCCTCTACCCTGCTCCAAGCCTTCCTCATCTTGCTTGGACATCTTCATAATCAAGTCAGCAAGCTTTCCCACCCATTTTGGGTGTGCCAAGTGAAGAAGAAGAAAAAGAAGAAGAAGAAGAAGAAGAATAAGAAGAAGGCTTCCTCCAGCAGGTGCGCCAGCAGCAGGTGCAACCAGCCCACCTGATTGATGTGTCAACTTCAGCAAGTGCAGTAAGCTCTCTTCATCCCTTTGCTCCATACATCAACATTAGAAAGAAGAAGAGCCCTTTTCTCATCCAACAGAAAGAGAATAAGGGTTTGGTGGCACCTTCAGCCTATCATCTTCAACACCACCTGATGTGCAAGAGAGAAGAAAAAAAACCGGTGAGTTGGAGAAGTATGCTTGGATGTAGCCCTTTAATTCTACTCTTCCTCTTCTCTTCTCTACCCCTCTCTATGGTGGAATACCATCTGAGTAATTCCCATTCAGCCCCTTTGAGTTCCCTCCACGTTGGTTTACAGAAAGCCATCCTTTAGCCCCAAGGGTACCCTCTATTTGGCCATCACAAAAACAGCCCTTTGCTGTCCCTTAAAACAGGCCTCTGAACCTGCCCCTTTGTGCACCCTTTGGGCCCTCCATTTCCGCCCCTAAACCTTCCACTATCATGCCTTGTTCAACCCCACTTATGGTCACCTGAACATACACCTCCTGCTTCCCCCAATCAGGCCCTGAATGGCATCCAAAACAGGCCCCTTGCTGGCCCAAGTTCTGCCCCCCTTGTGAGCACCCATGTCAGGCCCCTTTGTTGGTCACCTATTTTAACCTATGTGTAACACACCCAATACAGCTCCTACAGCACCCCCAAACAAACCAATCATCCTTTTTGATGTGTGGAAGGAGGGGTGACAGCCCGGGTCTCTTGGAATCCGCCGGATGGGCCAAGAGTTAAGCTGGGTGGCCCTGATTTCTACATATCAAAATGCCCTTGTGCTACCCCTAAATCAAACCCCATGTGTCTTGTTCTCCATCCCCTTAAAGTATAGGATAAAGGTGGATGCTTTGAGACTCTCGGAATCTGCCGGACGGGCTGAGTCTACTCAGGTGGGCCTTCATTCTCATGCCCTTTGTGCATTCTTAAACCAGTCCTAGTTCACACCTAAACATGCCCCTTTTGCAGTCCTACCAAAAGCCCACCTAAACAGCACCTTAGCCAATCCATTCCAGCCCCTCTGAGGCTCATCTACCCCGCTGCTACAGCAATATGTCAAGGTGCAAAAATGGAGTGCAAATCAGTCCAACCGGGCCATGGAGATGCAAATCAGGCCCATTGCGTCATAAAGCTCAAAACAGGCCGCCAGGGCCCATGAAGCTCAAGATTGGGCCAACCGGGCCAACATGATATGAAGCCAGCCTTCTCAGGCCATGAGACATGAAGACCAGCCTTCTTAGGCCATGATACATGAAGACCAGCCCATTGTGCTGATTAGGGCTGTTCACTATTCGGTTCAACCCGAAAAATCAAACCAAACCAGTACTTTGGTTCAGTTTGCTTTGGTTTGAACTACTGATCGGTTTGGTTTGGTTTCTAGGACCCTTCAAACCAAACCAAACCAGTAAACCGAATAACCCGAATTAGATTAAATATTTTAGTTTAAGTTATATATAAGATAGTATTTATGTATCTTTTCTTATAACAATAAATTTGTTTTAAGTGTTTTTAAGGTAAAATTAATGTAATCTATAATCATACACACAAGATTTTAATAGAATATGATTTAAAACAAACAAAATAAAATTATATATTGATATATCTGCTATACCTTAATAAAATATGGTTTGTACCGAACCAAACCAAACCAAACTAAATTAATTTAGTTTGGTTTGGTTTGGTTTGGGAGATAGTTTGGTTTGGTTTAGTTTGAGAAAAAGTACTCAAAAACCAAACAAAACCAAACCATGAACACCCCTAGTGCTGATGAAGCTGGCCTATTGGGCCTTGGACATTAAAAATCACATTTTACTAAATCTGAGGGTGATATGCCAAAATTAAATAAGGAGTTAGCACCACCACGTGGGCACTCCACAATGGGCAGCTAGCCCGAACACATTTCCGGTATGTTGACCCGGGTGTAGGCATAGGACACGCTTCCCACTACATACGGACCCTTCCCACTACTTGGAAACTCAAATGACTATGCCTTGTAGGATGGGTAAAATTCCACACCGATTGGAAAATAAGGTGGCATGCTACCTAAATTTTCCCAATCAAGTGGATTTTACACCAAGGGAAGGACATTCACACGTTTGCACCATTGACAGCATTGAACATGGCATATGAACTGCCACATCTGTTGTGTAGACACGCCAAATTCGCCTAATTCAGAGCATAAAACTCATGTTTTATAGGGTAACATGTATGATTGACCTTATAATGATGCCGGGTCTTTTTAAGTTGATTTGGAGCTTCGCCGAACGAAATCGGATGTTTTCCGACGTTTTCCGCAAAAAGCCGTAATTTCCGAGCGAAAGCTGCACGTAAATCGTGTGAACACAGAAATTGGCTGAATGACCAATGCCTAATGATCATGCATTGAAGGTTATGGTCATATTTACATCCCGGACAAGTTTTGTTGCATTCCGTGCCTTTCCGGTTTGCCGTCGAAGTCATTTTGACCTATATCGGACCTTCTGTTCACTGCCCTAACTTCCGGAAAAAATTCTGAAGTTTTGGAGGGTGTTATGGATGATCCGATGCTGTAGAAAGCTTCTTCGCCCTGTTATCTTTCCAACGCAACAAACGGCGTCGAATTCCGAGTTCGGGAGTGTTCGCAATGGCTTCCGGAAGAAGGACGCGCAGAACCAGTCCCATGCGCCCAGGTTCTAGGGCACATGCGCCCGGGACCCAGGGCACATGGCCATGCGCCCTACCAGTGAGGCACGTGGCCTTGTGCCCTCACTTGAGGGCACATGCGCCCCACCTTTGAGGCACGTGAGAACCAGTTTTTTATCGGGACTCTACCACTGAACCGACGAACCGGATAAGATCGATTTTTTCGGAGAAGATAAGATATGCCCTCCCCTGGGGGCGCATGCGCCCTTCAGTGGGGCGCATTCATCCCTATTTTCTAGCTCCGATGACGCCCTCTGTTCTCCTATAAATGGACTCTGATTCCGGTCATTCCAAAGGGAGGAGCATGACCCCCCAGGCATCTCAAGACGTCCTAGCACCCTCCTGCATCAATTTTGTGATTTTTAGAGAGAGAATTTCGAGTTTTTAGAGAGAGAAAAGTCGGTTCAAGAGAGAGGAAGGCTGTTCTGCAGGTGATCTGCCAAGTCTCTCTTCTTCGGCTTCTACAGAAGTGTGTGGACGTCTTCTGCCCGAGATCTCTTCATCAAAGTTCTTCCACTCCAAGTCTTCTTCAGTTTGAAATCGACAGCACTTGATTCCGAGGTCGGGGCTGGTCGTGACAAGCGCAGAAGCAAAGTCGCGCCTGGCAGATCCTGGAGTGCTGCTCGGCTTTTTCGACAACACAGATTTGGCTATATCTTCCTCTATTCAACTCAGAATCTTTCAGTTCTTTTTTCCTATCTCTTCATTTAGTGATTCTCCATGATCCTATCATTTTTTAAATTTTTTGCATTACTTTTACTCTGTTAATCCGAAAAAAAAAAAAAGGGTTAGAGATAACCCTGATCCGGTCAGTTTCTAGTCAATTGTGTGTTTTATGTCATTCTCTTTACATATACTCCACTTTGTCTAGTTCTAATTATATATTTCACTTGTTTATTTGTCTTGTTGCACAGAATATCAAGCACCCACACGTTGAGGACTCTTCTTCATCGGCCGGCCGAAGAAGGAGAAGCTTAAACTCACACTCTTCACGCTAAGGTACACACGGTCATCTTTCATTTTGATTCTATAAATCGGAACCCACGGTTCCTGGCGACCACGTTTATTTCTTCTCACCCTCCTCCCACATGACCCGAACCGTCTCTTTGGTGATCGAGCGACGCCAAGGGATGAAAGTTCGGGGACCAATGTGAGTGTGGGACCGAGGTGAGAGTTGCTTTCCGAGTTTTATTCCTTTCTTTTCTCATCCCCTCTTGAGGTGACGATCTGGGTTCACGGACTTCCCTGAAAAGGAGAGGACCCCGTCGAATTTTCAGAGTCGACAGCTTTGTGGCGACCACGGTGGGACAAGCAATGTATTCAACCGTGGGTGCTTAGTGTTTTGTTTGCAACTAGTTCTAGTTCTAGAACGGTTCCCACGTGAGCCTTTCCTTCCTTCCACCCTTCTTAAACTTCATGCCATCTCAAAACTTCTGATTTCACCCATCTTTCATCAGATCTGAAGTGCCAAGTATGCCTTTTAATTTCTGCATTTTATCTAAACCGGTTCCCACGTGAACCACCCTTTTCCTTTTAAACCGGTTCCCACGTGAACCAATCTCTTTCTTTACTTCGGTTCCCACGTGAACCAAACCACTTTCCTTCAGATCTATCCCCACTTGGATCAGATCTTTATTCACCTTTAATTGGCCCCACGTGGCCCTCTTTTGATCATTCAAACCGGTTCCCACGTGAACCACCCCTTTTACCCAAAACCGGTTCCCACGTGAACCACCTTTACTTTTTACCCCAGCTCCCACATCGGTCCCCACGTGGACCACCCTTTTGCTTGGCTATCAGATCTGAACCCTCTTCTTTCCATCACCTTTTCACTATCTCCATTTGGCTCACATAAGAAACAAGTCTAGATTCTAGTTTCTAGTTGCTTGTCTAGTTTCTAATTGTTTGTCCAGTGTTGATTGCATGTTTATTTAAGTTCATGTTTTGCTCATTACTTGCTCTATTACTTGATTGCATTCTCTGCTCCTTCTCTCTACCTCCTTCTTTTACACTTTTTTGAGGCGGGAGCTCACTCTCCCATTTACCCCTCCCATCCAAAACACCCTCTTGGTGGATTCTGACCTCTCTTCTGGGATATTCCTTCCTAGTTGACTTGGTTGGCTTTCATCAAGGCCTCCGTAATTCCTCATACGTGGAGTATTCCTCTTCACAATCGGGTTGGTTGTACCACTCCCCAAAACCCGAAGCATCCTACGTTACCTACACGTGGTGAGATTGTGTGAAACCTAGGTCATTGGAGATTGGAGTTAGGATCCTAACCCATTTGTTGAGAGAACAATTCTTAACAAAATTCATAAACCTAAGGTTTAATCAAAATCATTGCGTAATCTTGCTTTCAAGTCTTTGCATAACTTGCTTGTCAAACAAAAATTCAAACCTTTAACTTTTTGCAAAATACTAAAAAAAACCAAAAAAAAAAAATCTTTGTTTGTTTTGTCAACTTGTTTGTTTTACTTTCTTCTTGAAGTTCAATGCAACTAAGGTCTGGAAGGCACGTTGGAATGGCGGAACAAGCTGAACATCGAGAGCACGAGATGGGTCACCAACCGATTCAGTCAGAAGTGCAAGAGGTCCCTCAACCATCTGCTCCCCGTGATGTTGAACAACTCTTTAGGGAGTTGTCTCTCTATACTGACCCAGAAACCTATGCCCGTATACAATCCATGGTGAAGGGCAAAATTGCTTCAGATCAAGCTGAAACCAATCAAGTTGCCTTATCTCCTCGTCCTCTAGTTCAACCACCACTCATTCAGTCACCCTTTGTTCAACCACTCGTCGTTCAACAATCTATGATTCAACCACCGTTGTTCAACAATCTATGATTCAACCTCCGTTGTTCAACAATCTATGATCCAAACCATCTCGTAGTTCAACCTCTATAGTTCAACCACCGTGGTCCAACCCTCATTTGTTCAGCCATCTTATTTCAACCATGTTGCTCCCTTGACCCATCAAGTCATGGGACAATCTTCAAGTCATGCTCCTCGCCGTAACCATGTCTCTAACCACATACCCCCACCGCAAACCAAGAACCTGCTCTCACCAGGGCAATCATGGATCGGCTCACCCGGATGAATGAACGTTATGAAGAGCCGAGATGTCGCATGGACTCTAAGTCGGTGCGAGGATTTCTATTCCTTCTCTCCGCTACCCTACACCGCCACCTTCGAGCTACCGGTTATCGCCGCTACAATGGTACCGGCAATCCTTTTCTTCATCTTAAAGATTTTCTCTATGAATCCTCATTACGGAAAGATGATCGTAGGGTTCTTGCCTTCTTGTTTTCGTCGATCATTAGAAGGGTGCATTGGAATGGTTCTACTCACTCGAACTCCTTTCGAGGCGGAGACTTCGACATTGTCGGACCAAATTCTTGCAGAGATACGAGACCGGGTGGCACCAGCGTGCTCCATTACGGACTTGATTCTTTGAGAAGATGAAGCCCGAAGAGGACTTCATAAAGTTTGCTGATCGCTGGAGGGGAATGGCAGAAAAATTGACAGATGTAATTTCTGAAGGGGAACAAGTGAAGATGCTCATTGGAAACACTACACCTGCCTTGAGGAATGTCTTGATCATGCACCGTCCTACCACAATGAATGAACTCTATGACAGTGCCCGATACTTACAAGCCCACTTCAAGGATGCCACCATGATAAACCCTTTTGATCCTAAACCTAGAAACTTTAGAAAAACCCCCTTTGCACCAGCTGGGCCTACAACCGAAGGAGTGGTCAACAATGAAGCTGTAAATATTGTGGGGAACCAGGGAGGGAACCGTGAAAACTAGTACAGAAACCCACCACAGAACCCTTCCTATTACCCCCCTCAGCAACAAGTTAGGCCACCACAACCACGACAACCACAACAACCCCTCACCGGTAGCACAACCCCAGCAACCTCGTCAACCTACTTACAATAGGGCACCGCCACCACCCAATCAGGCACTACGAAGGGGAGGTCCTAGGAGAGAGAACTACCAGCAACTCCCTTACTCCTTGACCGACATCTTCAATGTACTCATGGCGGAGAAACAATTGGAATTGCCCAAGGAAAGAGAGGTTTGGCCAACAAATGTTGATATGTCCCGATACTGTGCTTACCACCGGTGTCCTGGTCACACTGTAGAGGTGTGCTTTCAATTCAAGGATTACATCCACGATCTGAATGACCAAGGAAGCATTGATTGGGTCCAAATGGGGGAATGCATACAGGCTATGAAGGCTAGGCAGCAGCAGCGGCAACGTCCACCGGCTCAACATCAACAACAACCTAGCTTGGAGATTGTCCAGAATCCGCTCCCATTACATGCTCCCGCTCCAGCACCGGCTCCAGCACATCCAAACCCAGGAATTGGTTTAGTACACTCCATTGTCCAGGGAGATGCCAGCCGTGCTCAAGGTTGGCAACTAGAAAACCAAAATGCAACCATGCCTGTCAACCCAGCTAGGCCTCCTGCTATGAACCATGCTAGACAAATGATCCGTGCACCCTCTACTCCACAACAACCACAAAGCTCAATAACCCAACCACTTGCCGCCACCTCTTCTCGCCGACCCATCATTAGGTCAGCCCCCTCTCTCACTACACCTCCTTCAACCATTGTTACACACCGGCCCTTGCTCATCCGACCACCACAATCACCACCAAACCTGAACCCCCAGCCTACGAGCTATACCACTCCAGAACCCCAACCTATCATACCATCACAACCTTCATTAAACTCATCAACCACTTCTACACCCCGGCCTCTTCTTATTAGGCCACCGGTATCACCATCACTACCACCTACAATTCCTACCCCTCTACCAACTAACCCAATCATCCTAGAACCACCAATCCCATTACCTATCATACTCGCACCTACACCACCTGTTCCACCACAACCCACCCCGAGTTAACTCCGTCACCTCTACCCATTGCCAAATAGCCCCGGTGCTGAGTGGGAGGATGTTCCCGCCGGCTCTTTCCCCAGGCCGGAACTCAACCGCAGGAGCCAGTGGAGGAGGAACAAGTAGAAGAACCATTGCCAGGCACAGCCTATGATCTGTTAAAGCATTTAGATAAAACACCGGCCCGTATTTCCATACTTGAGTTGATCAAAAGATCAAAAGTGCACCAGGAGATTCTACAACAGTACTTACAAAGGGTCATGGTGAGTGAAGATCTCCCACCTGAGAAGATAACTACAAGCAGTTAGCCCCTAGAAGTGAGCATCCAACACTCACTTTCTCTCAGGAGGAATTAGCAGATCCAGAGTTTAGGAGATATGCTTTGCATGTGGCCGTGGTTATCTGTAATATTGAAGTGAAATCATGTTTGGTTGACACTGGAGCTTCCATCAACGTTATGCCGCCAGAAACTTTGCAGTTGTGTGGCATTTCTGAGCAAGAAATCAAGCCATCTTGTGCCATGGTGACGGCCTACGACAACTCCAAGAAGTCTGCACGTGGGGTGGTCACTCTAGAAGTCAAACTTGGACCATGTACGGTCACAACAGATTTTCATATTCTAGAATTGGATCCAACCTTTCGGGCTATACTTGGGAGGCCATATTTGGAGGCAATAGGAGCTGTGGCTTCAACAAACCACCAGTGCATAAAATTTCCCTTTAAAGGACAGGTGGTCAAAGTGTCTAGCATGCCTATAAGGGACGAGCTGAACGATGCTTCCTTACCCCTTGGTCTGTCAATACAACCCCAGATCTCAGTGGGAGAATTGCCAGAAGTCAGATGCATGACCGCCTCTCTACCAGACACAGTGGGATGGCGAATGATGATGAAATTGGGCTATCAGCCTGGAAGAGGTTTAGGCAAGGATCTTCAAGGGATCACTCAGCCAATTGAAAATGCGAAAAGGCCACGCGAGCAGGGGTTGGGATATGAGAGGATTCCATCCCAAGGAGGATCTTCCACCAGATATGCCATGGGACTCCACACCTTCTTTATCAAAGGGGAGACCATGATGATGGTCGAAGACGACAAGAGTTCCATGATGGATCAAGAGAAGAAAGGCTCCGTATGAGAAGAAGACTTGGAAGACTTATGCTTATCTTTGACTCGTCTGTTCTCAAGTGGGGAAGAGCACCAGGAACCACTCAAGGGCAGACCAATCTTGGATCATGTAGTTAAGCATACTACCCAAGTCAAAACCATTCCACGAGGCCCAAATACAACAAACCCATGTTTAAACCTCGTACCTTTATTTCTAGATCTTTTGGATGGGCTTCAGGGCCCACTTACCCTCATTGGGCCCATGTGCCCTCTTCAACCTTCCACTCTTACTGGGCCTGCTTGCCCATTTGCTTCCCTCATCAACTTCAGAACTGAGGGCTTTTCCCAACTTGGGCTCACATGCCCATTTATTTCTTTGATCGGGTCCACGTACCCGTTTACTTTTTCCATCAGTTTTGGACCCATATGTCCACTTTCTATTACCATTGGGCCCACGAGCCCCTTTTTCCCTTTTATTCTTAAGTTTTTCTCTCTATTAATTCAGTCAGTTTCTAGCAAGCCTCGAGTCACTCAGGCTCATTCTATCTTTTTACTTGAAATTTCCAAAACGTCTTCTCTGAAACTCACATTTCCATCAAGGAGACGTCTCTACTCATCCCAGAGGGTACTCCCAATCAGGGATCCCCCTTTTCTGAATCATTGATCGATTTGCTCGATCCTCCCTCCACTGTAAATACCACCTTTCCAGCTTTATCTTCAGTAGGTCAAGTTAGGTTAGGAAATAGGAAAGTCAGAGGTAAAGGAGTTCTAAATAGATATATGCAACAATTGGCACAGAAATGTGTACAGTCTTGACTGATCGGTTAGGGCGATAGCAGAGTTTCTTATCCCAATTTGATATCATGCTGAACACCTTGCCCATCATCCCATACCCGTCTTTGACCCAGTCCGGTCAGAGTTTCCCGGATGACGAACTAATGTCAGTCCGATCTTCCAATCTTTGGACATTATATTTTGACGGGGCTCTGAACTCTCATGGTAGAGGGATAGGTATTGTCCTTCTGTCACCTGAAGGTGTCACCATTCCACAGGCTTTTCGGCTTAACTTTCCGGCAAAGAACCAACAACATAGCTTCGAGTATGAAGCCTTGCCTGGTTTGGAGGCCGCTCATTTCCATGGTGCCACCGAGGGTGATAAGTGATAGTCAATTGATCCTACGCCAAGTCCTATCCAAGTATCGAACTTCTCATCCAAACCTCAAACCCTACCAGGATCTCACCACTTGCTACATCAAGCTATTCTTCAAACTCACCTTTGTTCATGTCCCCCGCTCTCAGAATATCCTCGCCGATGCCTTAGCTTCACTAGCTTCATCTCTATCTGTCCCGCTAGGCAGGCAAGTGCGAACTATCCACATCTGTAAGAGGACAATTCCAGCAAATGAAGATGGACGTTTTCTGAAGGTTAAGGAGAGATTCAACAGAAAAGAATACTTGGAACATAAGGAAGAAATCTCCTTGATTGAGTTAGAAGAATTAGAAGAAGGTGAGAGACCTTGGTATGACGAGATTGCGAGGTATTGTCAAGATCAGTCATATCCACCTGGATCAACCACCAAGGAAAAGAAGGCAATCAGAAGAGTATCCCAAAGGTATACAATCCTAGGAGGAGTGCTCTATAAGAGAAGCCTAAGTGGAATCTTACTCAGATGTCTTGATGAAGAAGAAGCTGAGTTGGTGTTGACGGAAGCACATTAAGGTTTGTGGTGGTCATGTGAATGCCCAAGCCCTTGCTAAGAAAATCTTCCGACAAAGGGTATTATTGGCCAACTCTAGAAGAAGATCGGCTCCATCTTTGTCCGGCATTGTCATTCATGTCAACTCCATGCCGACAAGATTCACTCTCCCGCATCTTCCCTTCATCCACCCATTCATGCCCCATGGCCTTTCGCCATGTGGGCCTTTGATATCATTGGCCGCAGGTGACCTCAACTCCGAAATGCGCTCAAAATCATTCATTCTGACGGCAACGGAGTACTTCACAAAGTGGGCTGAAGTGGAAGCATTCGTGGAGATTAAAGCATCAACAGTTTGCTCCTTCATCAAGCGCAACATTCTGGCAAGGTTCGGGATACCCAGCGACATCGTCACCGACAATGGACCACAATTTCTTTCTCAAGATCTGCGTGATCTTTGCAACAGGTATTGCATTTCATTGCATCATTCGTCACCATACTATCCTCAAGGCAATGGTCAAGCAGAAGCCACCAATAAAACCTTAATCAAAATCATCAAGAAATCTTGTAAGTCTAGCAAATTTGCCGGATCGGCTTTGATAAGCTTGTAGATGCTCTATGGGCTTATCGTACTTCGTAAGGACTCCCACCGGACAAACCCCGTATGCTTTGGCATATGGGATGGAAACGATGGTCCCTTGCGAATGTACTTCATCTCTCCGAGTTCAGCCTCGGACAGGGATATTCCCGTTGATGAGAGAAGAGAATCTCTCCTTGCACGACTTGAACTCTTGGATGAAAGAAGGCTAGCTGCCGCCGAGCATGCCCGGACTTATCGGGAATAGACTCAAAAGGTTTTATCAAAAGAGGGTGGTCGAGAGAAAATTCGAGATCGGTGAGATGGTAGTCAAACGCATATTCGTTAAGCCGGGGGTCCCCGCTCCAAGTTGCAACCTAACCAGGGAAGGGCCTTTTGTAATCACCGAAAGTATCCAGGTAATGCATATGAATTGACTAATGCGGATGGAGAAAAATTGAATCATCCTTGGAATGGAGTTTACCTTAAAAAGTACTTTCCATAAAAATGGAGAAACCACTCGGTATAACCTCAAGTCATCGATCCTAGGTTGTTCGTGACAAGTCAAGGGCAGCTACCATCCTCCACCCACCACACTTCCCGATCCTAGACTCCGGACAACCCGACACTTGCGAAAGGCAAGGCAGAAATCTAGAAATGGAAGGAGTACCCTTACCCTATTCTCTTCTACTCGGTCCAAGATAGGAGAGAAGATTAGAGAGGGGTATTCTCGAAAACACTCGCCACCCTAGTAGGAGGCCGTCTCGGAGGGTTCAAAAGGGTGCCAAAAGATGGGCAATGAACCCCTCGGGTTAGAAAAAGAAAAATGATCAACACATGCAGATGAAAGTACCCGAATGATAGTCAAGGCAAAAGGCACTAAAAGATGGGCAATGTCCCCACGGTCAAAAACTGTCCAAATATGTGCCGCATAGAAAAGAGCAAAAAAAGGAAAGAAAAACCCAAAGAGGCCGAACCCCAATGGGTAATTTGAGTGAGAGTAGAGAAATTCCTCTCAACATCTTCAAACCCTATCAAGGACTTCCTCTATACTCTTCCTCCTTAAACCCCTTGGGTAGGGTAAACCGACCAAATCCCGGTGGAATCCAAGCCGATCAAAGGAAGAAGGTTAGAAGGATTCTAGGTAGGGAACTTTATTTTTGCACGTGGCATCTACCACTTGAGTCTTGACAAACTCCAAAGACCGATGAACTGTCTTAAATACCAGCATTTTCTCCACACAAAAAAATTGCATATTTCAAAACCCACAAAAAAAATTGCATATTTCAAAAACCAAAAAAATGCATATTTCAAAAGTCCAAAAAAAAAATGCATATTTCAAAACACAAAAAAATTGAATATTTCAAAAATTCAAAAAGAAACCACATATTTCAAAAATCCAAAAAAATTGAGTACTTTTTCCAAATGATTGTTTTCAAAAAAAAAATAAAAAATAAAAAATTTGCTTAGTCATGATCATTGCCTTAGTTGCATCCATGCTTATTTGATTGTCATGCATATTTTCATTTCTGCATTGCATATCCATTTTTACTTTAATTACCTTATTAAGAAGGCTCTTCCCTTTGACCTAAGTCAAATTTGACCATAATAGGCAAAGGGATGAGTCATGGCGAAGATCTAATCCCCTTTTATCAAGTGTTACAGGCATTTCAATACAGAAGAGGAGAGGATTCACACCATGACAGGTAAGTTCTCTCAACCCCCCATTTCATTTTAAGTCATTTGTTTTATTCCACCTTGTTAAGAAGGCTCCTCCCTTTGACTCAAAATCAAGGCATACGATATACAGGCAAAGGGATGAGTCATAATGAAGATTTAATCATTTTTCATTAAGTGTTTGCAGGAGCTGAAGAAGCAAAGAGAGAAGGGTGATCAGGTACATTTTTTTTTTCTCTGAAAAAAAAAAAAAAAAAATTGGCCTCAGGGCGCATGTGCCCTCACCTGGGGGCACATGGCCAGGTGCCCCACCCCAGGGCGCATGGCCAGGTGCCCCCGATCGGGGGCACATGGACAAAAAAATTCGAAAAATTCAAAAAAATCTCAAAAAATCAAAAATTGTCTATAATGTTAAAAATGACATTTTTGCTAAAGGAACCATCATTAAAAACTTTGTTTTGACATACAAATGATGGTTCAAATAGTAAAATCTTCAATTGATCATTTCATGAACAATCTGATTCATATGACAATTGCAATGCTGGGTACTAACCGGAAATGCGCGGACAACCTTTTTAGTCCTAACTTGGTGAATTGGCGAGATCGTTGTTCCCAAGGAACGTCATGCCAACTGGCGGCGAAAAGAAAGAAAGCACCACCCAGTGAACATTCTCATGGTGTTGTATTCCTACAGAAGACAAGACAAGGATGGACCAGAGATGCTGATGAACCAGGCGGTCGATGCAGTTTACCTTAAGATTTCATCCTCTCATCAATCTCACATCACATCACCACCATCACTTCATTTTTTTGCACTTCACATCACTTCTACTATCTATCACTTAGCTATGCTAGGTCCACTTTATACATATTATATGCATTAATGTTGAAGACCTTGAGAGTGAAGATGACTGGACCCGAGATCCCCTTCAACAAAATCTACGACGGCTTGGTCATTTCTTCACACTCACGGATAAGCCAAAATTGAACATTGGAGGGACGATGGTTCCTAATCGGGTGTCTTGACCTCCAATAGACAATCTATATCTTCAACTATTTTCTACATGATTTTCTATGTGTTCACAGCCATCTCCTTTTCTTTCTTCATCATTACCAATTCTATTTCATTATGTTTTCTCTTTCTTTTATTTCATCATGTTTTATTATTTTTTTTATCCCTTCATGTTTTATTCCCTTTATTCCACCAGGTTTTATTCTATCATTTCTTTTATCCCACCGTGTCTTTTATCCCACCCCACCGTGGCAATTGTCATGCCATTGTTTCTTCTTTCCCTTCATTCTATGTTAGTCCCACCATTATCTTTTCAATCTCACTATGGCTTAAATCTATCTTGTCATACTTGGTTTTCTGCTAGAGCGTGATTCATGGTCTTCACGTTACCCGAGCAATTTTGTTGTGCATAAATGAACCCTTTTAGAACTTGAGGTTCTTCCACTCGTAATTAAACTGAGTATTTTGCTGAAACTTGAATGAACTTGAGATTCCAAATATGATGGAGTGGTATTCTTTTCATTTCAAGATCAACTTCTCTTTTACAAACTTTAGCCCATCACAGTACAAGAACACCGCAAAGTTCGGGTTGCTGGCTGATGATGAACCTACGAATTCGAGGACTCCTCACCACGCTGAGGGTTGGCTACATCCTTTTATCATTTACCTTTTTCATCTCTCGTGCCAAGGGCATGTCTTTTACCAGTCAATTATATGAGGTTTTGATAGAACATGAAAGCGATCTAGAATACTCAGAGAGATTCATTTCTTGGATCGGGTAGATAAGCGTGTCTATATCTACACCTTGATGCCACCTTTTCAGTCCATCATCATTCCATTCCGCTACATTCATCTACGTTCACTTGCATTCTATTACAGTTCACTCTGAATCATTCCGCTTCATTACATGCCACTCCCTTACAAAGCCGACATCAAGGCGAGGCAAGTCAGACACGCCAAATTCGCCTAATACAGAGCTTAAAACTCATGTTTTATAGGGTAACATGTATGATTGAACTTATAATGATGCCGGGTCTTTTAAAGTAGATTTGGAGCTTCGCCGAACGAAATCGGATGTTTTCCGACGTTTTTCGCAAAAAGCGGTAATTTCCAAGTGAAAGCCACGTGTAAATCATGTAAACACGGAAATTGGCTGAATGACCAATGCCTAATGATCATGCATTGAAGGTTATGGTCATATTTACATCCCGGACAAGTTTTGTTGCATTCCGTGCCTTTCCGGTTTGCCGTCGAAGTCATTTTGACCTATATCGGACCTTCTGTTCACTGCCCTAACTTCCGGACAAAATTCTGAAGTTTTGGAGGGTGTGATGGCTGATCCGATGCTGTAGAAAGCTTCTTCGCCCTGTTATCTTTCCAACGCAACAAACGGCGTCGAATTCCGAGTTCGGGAGTGTTCGCAATGGCTTCCGGAAGAAGGACGCGCAGAAACCGGTCCCGTGCGCCTGTGTTCCGGGGCACATGCGCCCGGGACCCAGGGCACATGGCCATGCGCCCTACCAGTGAGGCACGTGGCCTTGTGCCCTCACTTGAGGGCACATGCGCCCCACCTTTGAGGCACGTGAGAACCAGTTTTTCACCGGGACTCTACCACTGAACCGACGGACCGGATAAGATCAATTTTTTCGGAGAAGATAAGATATGCCCCCCCCTGGGGGCGCATGCGCCCAGGGGTGGGGCGCATTCATCCCTATTTTCTAGCTCCGATGACGCCCTCTGTTCTCCTATAAATGGACTCTGATTCCGGTCGTTCCAAAGGGAGGAGCACGACCCCCCAGGCATCTCAAGACGTCCTAGCACCCTCCTGCATCAATTTTGTGATTTTTAGAGAGAGAATTTCGAGTTTTTAGAGAGAGAAAAGTCGGTTCAAGAGAGAGGAAGGCTGTTCTGCAGGTGATCTGCCAAGTCTCTCTTCTTCGGCTTCTACAGAAGTGTGTGGACGTCTTCTGCCCGATCTCTCTTCATCAAAGTTCTTCCACTCCAAGTCTTCTTCAGTTTGAAATCGACGGCACTTGATTCCGAGGTTGGGGCTGGTCGTGACAAGCGCAGAAGCAAAGTCGCGCCTGGCAGATCCTGGAGTGCTGCTCGGCTTTTTCGACAACACAGATTTGGCTATATCTTCCTCTATTCAACTCAGAATCTTTCAGTTCTTTTTTCCTATCTCTTTATTTAGTGATTCTCCATGATCCTATCATTTTTTACATTTTTTGCATTACTTTTACTCTGTTAATCCGAAAAAAAAAAAAAGGGGTTAGAGATAACCCTGATCCGGTCAGTTTCTAGTCAATTGTGTGTTTTATGTCATTCTCTTTACATATACTCCACTTTGTCTAGTTCTAATTATATATTTCACTTGTTTATTTGTCTAGTTGCACGTAATATCAAGCACCCACACGTTGAGGACTCTTCTTCATCGGCCGGCCGAAGAAGGAGAAGCTTAAACTCACACTCTTCACGCTAAGGTACACACGGTCATATTTCATTTTGATTCTATAAATCGGAACCCACGGTTCCTGGCGACCACGTTTATTTCTTCTCACCCTCCTCCCACATGACCCGAACCGTCTCTTTGGTGATCGAGCGACGCCAAGGGATGAAAGTTCGGGGACCAATGTGAGTGTGGGACAGAGGTGAGAGTTGCTTTCCGAGTTTTATTCCTTTCTTTTCTCATCCCCTCTTGAGGTGACAATCTGGGTTCACGGACTTCCCTGAAAAGGAGAGGACCCCGTCGAATTTTCAGAGTCGACATGTTGTACATTGACATGGAATACTTTGAACATGAACATTTCAAGTGCCGAATTGATTGCATGTGACTGGGCATCGACACCAGCTCAACAGACCGGATGTGATGCAAACCGAACAAGAGTTAACCAAATATGAAGTTAACTTAATTAAATCTGAAAATACATTCAAACCAACCTTAAAACATGCTTAAAACAGGTCATTAAAGCTTTAACATTTAACCAAAATCAGATTTAATACAATCTTGAAAAATTGATTCGATACACTTAATTCATTGGAATTCAAATGCTTAAACAAGTGCACATCAAATAATTTACAACCAACTGAATAAAGCACATATAAAACACATTTAAACATCTAAAACACATCTTAAAAATGTAAATTAGATTCATTAACAATCTGAAGTTCAAGTTTAATCAATTTGAACCAAACTTCAAAACATCTAAAACACACCCGAACACATCAACCGACATGAGAAAATCACATGAAAATGGCTCAACACATGTCAATTAAACTTAAACAAGTCAAAATTGATCAACACATCTAAAATATCAAGTTCAAATATAAATAAAATAAGGTTATACCAATTGAAGTAAAATAAACCAGTTCAAAACAAATATCATTCAAATCCAAGTCAAATCAAAATATGAAATTAACATTTCATACCACATCAAAATCAATTCATAAATCAACATAAGTCAACTCCAAACAAAATATAATCAAACTTTTTTGCATCTCATCGAGCCTGAAAGGCCAGGGCCCTTTGTGTTCTATATACGTTGTGGATGTGCACGCTCTCGTCAAACAAGATCGCTATGGCAGTTAATCAAGGGTGTTCGAGTGTTTGCTCGATGTAAATGAACATTAGATATTCCCACCATCTGATGGAGAGAGTTCAAAAATATTTTCACAGAATTCGAACCTCGGTTCTATACTCTTCTAATATCACCTGGACTATCTAGTAGTTTTTTTATGGTCTATCACCTATTTTACTAGAAAATTCAGGTATGATATTTCAACATTAAAAAAAATCATTTAAACATGTTTAAAAACAAAAGATTCTCGAGGTTCCTGTAGACATGCCAATTTGGCCTTATTTAGAGCTTAAACCATTATTCCATTGGCAACATCTCTTTTAAACCATAAAAATCATGATGAACCACCCTTTTGGATGAGCTGGCAGGCTTATTGGAAATATAAGGATGATTTGCTAATTTCTAATCAAATCTATGTTTGCCGAACAAGAGACTCTTGGTGGTGTGCCAGATTATGCTTTTCCCAGCATATCCTCTAATTGTAATTTTTTCACTGGATTATATGGAAGTCTAATAAAAAATTATTCAACATGAATAATCTTCTTCTCTAAGTTATCTTTCCATTGCAACAAACGGCATTTAATTCTGATGTCCCATTTGTCCGCGGTGCCCTTTGGAAGTCAGATGCGCAGCACCGATCAAGCCCAATTGCATGCAAGCCCACCCATTGGGCACATCTCTGATCAATTCACAACCTTACCTTACTTTTTTCCACCTCCATATTACTTGTTAAAGTATCTATAAGCTTCATGGTTGAAATTAGCATCATCAAATGATGGAAATCCAACTTGTTGTCTTATACATCAAAACTTGCTATTTTTAAACTAGATTTGTTTCCTCTTCAAGTGGAGACATATTTTGAACATGGGGAAGGTGAACCACGGTTTCCAATCCCTATCAATAATTTGGGTAATTTTATATATACCTCAGGATAAAAATTAGCAACATTAAATGGAAGAAATCCAACCTATGGTCAGATGTATCGAAACTTGCTATTTTTTGACTTGTTTTTCATCCCCTATAAAGGAAGACTCATATGAACGACCTAAGAAGGGCATCCCCATCCTCCAGCACTCCTATCCTCGTCCTCCAGACACCCTAGGCTCATACCAACCTCCCCAAATCGTCCTCTCTTCGTCCCGGTGCCCGGAGATCATCCCAAAGTAAAGAAGAAGTCAGTCTGTGCTCTGACGTGCTGCACTGCTGATCATCGGCTTATACAGATCTTTATGGTCATTTTCCGGCCTGACTTTCTTCATAAGAAGTGTGGTTCATCAAGATATCTTTCATCTCCAATAAACAAAGATCAATTCTGACATTCCTTTGGCTTGTTATGGCTTCAACACCGGCACTGCACAGACAGATCCGAAGTCTTCTCTTCTAAATCATTGTTTTCTCAGTCCATTTCAATACATTTAGTGGTAGATTCAGCCTATACATACTTCATAGAAATTGTTCCCCGGTGAGTCCTTTTTTATTTAAAACAAGAATCATTCAATTTGGATACTTTAGTGCCCATAGCACATCCTACATCGACATTGTGCTGGGAGTTTTCATAACTTCACTGTCTAAGATCCGGCTTATCAGATAAATTCAGATTACTTATCATAAGATTCAAGCAAACTTGTCTTCATATAAAACCACCCTCGGTAAATCCTCTTTATTTTAAAACAAACATCGCTTTATTCTGACATTGGTGCTGTTCTTTACAGTCTCTGCAACAGAGCTGCGCAATTTACATTGAATCTGTCCAACCCGGTTGCCACTTTGCTTGGGTTGTGTTGTCTTTGACCATTCATATTCTCTTTGCTAATTCTTCATTAAAATCATTTAGTTTCTATTTAAGCATCATTTTTATTCAATCTTGCATCATTTCATACATCATAAAAAAACCAAAAAAAAAAGGGTTAGGGCTAACACTAAATCCGTTGCACAGGTGCATCAAGCTAGCATCGGTTGGACTCTCGCTCATAGGCCGGCCGAAGAGGAAGAAGGTTGAACTCACACACTCTCTCCCACGCTAAGGTGCACATGGTCAACTTCTTTCTATTTTCAATACATAAAGCAGAGCCCGCGGCTCCTGGCGACCACTACTTCAATCTTCTCATGCATTAAGTCATTTATTCCTCTCTTTCCTCCCACATGACCCGAACCGTCTCTGGTGCTAGAGCGACGCCATGAGATGAAAGTTCGGGGATCAATGTGAGTGTGGGACTGAGGTGAGGACTTTTTACCGCTTTTCAAGTGTTTTCCGATTCACTCCCTTTCCCCTATTCTATCTTTCACCTTATCTTGAGGTGCCGATCCGGAATCCATTTTCTGGAGTCAACAGCTTTTTGGCGACCACAGTGGGACAACCAATGTCTTCAACCGTGCTAGCTTGATTGATCTATGCAACTAGTTGTTTTCCGATTTGGTTCCTGCATGAACCGGCTTGTCCTTTACCTCCTCCATGTCAATTTACCTTTAAACTTGCTGTTTACTCTTTCTTTAAGATTGTTCCCCATGTGGACTTGACTTGCTTGTTTTTAATTTCATCCCAGTTCCCGCGTGAACCACTTTTTTCTTCTTTTAAACCGGTTCCCACGTGAACCACCTTTCTTTTCCAACTCGGCTCCCACGTGAGCCACCTTATTTCCAAATCGGTCCCCATGTGGACCATCTTTTTACCTTCATTTCAGATTTTCCCCACTTGGACACTCCATTACAAGCCGGTTCCCGCGCGAACCACCTTTTAGTTGCTAGTTGCTAGTTACTTGTTTACTTTATCATTGCTTGTCCTGATTGCATTCACTTGCTTGATTTATTAGCTTCCTTTCATTTCATGTTCTTGCATATTAATTGCTTCTTCTCCTCCTACCCTCCATTTTTCATTTTGCATTAGCTTTTGCATCGGGTACCGAACTTGCTCCGATCCGTAGGGCATTCGAGGCGGGGGCTCTCTCTCCCAACACACCCTCGCCCTCCAAACACCTTCTTGGTGGATTCTTACCTCTCTTCTGGGATATTCCTTCCTAGTTGATTTGGTGGTTTCCATCAAGACCTCCGTAAGTCCCCATCCGTGGAGTATTCCTCTTTGCACGATTGGGCCGGTTGTACTACTTTCCCAAAACCCGAAGAACCCAAGTACCTACTCGTGGTGATTGAGTGATAACCTTAGGTCTTGAAGATTGAAGCAATAGGAACCATACCTACTTGAGTGAACATTTGCTAACAATCTATCTAATCTAAGGTTTCAACCCAAATATTGTCGAGTAGTCATTTTAAAACCTTGTTTACATAACTTGCTTGCTCACAAAAAATTGAAAACAACCAAAAATTTCTTCTTAAAAAACACCTAAAAAAAAAACCTCTTTAATTTTGTGTTCAACTTGTTTTTCAAAAAACCAAATTGAAACAAAAAAAATTCAAAAAAAAACAAAATAACAAAAAATCTTCAATTGTGTGTTTTGCTTGCTCTCTTTTTTAACTATCTCTTTAGAAAGTTCGACAAGATGCCCATGATGCTGAGGTCTGGAAGACACGTCGGGATGTCGAACTACTATGGACAAGAAGAGGAGTACGAGATGGGCCACTACGAGCTGCAACAACCCATGGTCCAACCAAAGGGCCATGTCAATGCCGTTAGAGAACCTGAAGTACAAAATCCTACTCATCCACCTGCTTCACTTAGTGTGGAACAAATCCTCCAGTGTCTATCCCTCCATTTAGATCCTGAATCCTTTTCACTTGTGCAATCTTTAACAAAGGGCAAGATGCCTGCCAATCAAGATCTGGTTGAGGGAAATCAAGCCCCCTCACCACCCCAATCGACAGTCAGGCCCCTCATCATCTCCTCTCCTGGGCAACCCTTTCGTGCCTCTACTCACCCCATTGTGGGTCATTCTTCAGCTTGCACACCAACCCACCCCCCTCCCATCCGAGTGCCACATGCACACCCCCTAGGTGAATTTCTCCCCACCTGTTGCTAAGGATCAGGAAACCCTTGAATTTCCCCTCTATACTATCTACATCCCTCAATCACAAATGCCAACCTACCATCACTACAATGGCTTAGGTGATCCCTTCACCCATGTCAATGATTTCCTGAGCAAATCATCTCGATGGCAAAATGATAGAAAGACCCTTGCCTTTCTTTTTAGGAGATCTTTAGAGGGTACAGCCCTAGATTGGTTTTTTTCATTGAATGAAGTAGAGATATGGGATTTCGAAATTGTTAAGGCCAAATTCTTGAAACGATATGGACCAGGCTATTCAATAATTGGGGAAGTAAAAGAAGATGTGGAATTAATGCAATATTCTGATGAATTGAGGCCCAGGCTTGAGTCATTGATGCTATGCATAAACCTAGGAGTCCTCCCCAACCCCATCTAGATCATCATCTTCGGTCAACTCCTCGACATAAGTTGATTAGGCCACCCATGCCCCAATCTCAGCCGGTCATGCAACCCATGTCAATGGCACAATCAATTGTGCACAATCAAGCTCCTCTTGTCAATTGTGCCACTACCTTATTACCTAAACTGGCTCCCCAACCTTCGACTTCACCAACATTTCTTAAGGTCCATCGGCCAATCATCCGACCATTAGCTTCTCAGCCTATTCCAACAACAACCCCTCAGCTAGCAACGCAAGCCTTGGCCCCTCAACCCACTTCACCAATGGTCCCTCGACCAATCATTCATCCTGAGCCGATCGAGCAAACCTCGGCTTCTCAACCAATCCCACCTCATAGGGATCCTCCTCAGTTGGTTGCACAACAACCAATCATTTCTTCTGTTACTCTTGCCTCAACAAAGGAATCAATCACTCCTACTATTCTTGCTCCTGCTTGTAGACACGCAATCTTGATCCAGTTGGAGAGCTTAAATTCTTGTTTTTATGAAGTATATTTGAGTAACCTTTCGAGGGAACCAAGTTTTCCGGAAAAATCAGGTTTTTCGGCACATTTCGAAGTAGATTGATGGGGCATTGACCAGGTCAACGCGCCCTGCTTATAGGGCACTTGGCGCCCTATAAACAGGGCACCAGGCACCCTATAAATAGGGCACCAGGCGCCCTACTGGTGGGGCACCTGCATCTGGTCTGATTGACTGGACAGGTTGATGGGACAGTTCTGCAGATAAAGTTGCCCTCTTCTTGCCTATAAAAGGACCCCCATTTGGAGGCTTTAGGACACCAAGGGCGTCCCTCACCTCCTCTCATCCACCACTACACATCCCAAGCCTTGCAACCCCACTCCAAGCTCTCAAACCATCCCAAAACCATCTCACAAAACCCAAAAAAATCATAGTTGCTTCTTGAAGGGATATTCCAGCAGAATGAAGTTACCCTCTTTTGTGCTGTAGAAAGACCCTCATATGGAGGTTTTTGGACACCCCAAGTCCGTCTCCCACCTCATCTCATCCACCACTACGGATCTAAGCTTTCATAGCACCCTCTCAAGCCCTTAGAGTATCCCAAAATCCTTCCCCAAAAATCCAAAAACCTGCAGTTTCCTTCTTCAGAAATATGATTTTTCTCCAACTTTGAGGGCCTCTACACTCTATTTCTCTTACATATAGTACCAAAACACTCTTCCATTAGCTTCACTTGAGTATTGGCTGTTTGAAGAAGTCCTTTTTCCGTCTTGAAGGTCTTACTACACTCCGGGGCGACGCCGCGAAGAAGGGAAGAAAATCTGCTGAAGCCAGTCCCTGGTGCCCTATAAATAGGGCGCTTTGACTTTGGTCAACGCGCCCCATCAAGGGGACACCTGCAGCAGGCGCCCCATATATGGGGCACTAGCAGGGGCAGACCCCGTTTTGCATTTTTTTAGTTTATTTACCTTTCCGATCGATCTTTTACTCCCCCCTTTTCATTTTAACTTTCATTAACATGTTATTTAGCATGCATTAAGCCACTCATTTGCATTTTTCATGCATATTTAAACCTTCCAAATAGGGGTTGGGATTTAGTCCCAATCCGTTCAGTTCCTTCCCTCTTGCATGTTTACATTCGAATTTGAGCATGATACTATACTTTCACTAGAACTAATGATCTTTTCACTTGTTTCTATGTTTTCATATAGACATTTGTAGGTAAATCCGGCCGAGGCGGAGCTTCAACCGGATCAAAGACGAAGGACTCACTAAGCTCTCTTCTCTCGGCCGGCCGAGAGAGGAGAAGTCGGAACCCAACAATCTCCCCGCTTCCAAAGGTACGACGGTCACTTCTCCATTCCATTTCTTTTCATTCTACTATATTTTGGAGCCTTTGGCTCCTGGAGACCACACCCACTGACATCCCATCCACCAAGTCCCCAAAGCAAGCGTAGGGGCCGGGAGGGGGAGATCCGCGGATGTCCCGTTTCGGGTGCTTACACCTTTTGGCGACCACGGTGGGACCGACTTTGCTTTAGTGAGATCCTATCTTCTTTCCTAAGAATGTCCATCTGAAAAGCATGTTTACTTTCATTTCCATGTGAGTCATTTCCATTTCCTTACATTGTTGCTTGTTTACGTTGCTTACTACTTTCTTTGAAGCATCATCTTGTTTCTTCCAAGTTTACTTGCTCTCTATTTATCTTTTTTTTTTAAAAAGCATATCGATCTGATTTCCAACTTTGTTAATCAACTTATTTCACCTTAGTATTTTAGATATTATCTTCTTACATCCCTTGTTAAGCATACTTGCCTATTTCTTTCCAAGTCTAGTTCTCCTTTAGCAAATCTTTCAAAGCATGCTTAGTTAAATTAGTGCTTTCTTCCATCCTAGTTTAATTTCATATCATTGTCTTGTTCACTTGCTTCCTACAACATCTGATTAATCATTGTATGCTTTTATTTTCTTCTTGGTTGCTTCTTATTCCTTGATATTTCTCTTGCATTTAGTTTGCATTGGAGTTTCGGGTCCGCCCGTCTCCTTAGGACATCCGAGAAGGGAGGCTCTCTCCTCCCAAAGCCCCACACACCCAAACACCCCTCTTGGTGGTTGCCAACTCCTCCTCCGGGGATTCCCTCTCGGAAGGACCGGGTAACTTCCATCAAGACCTCCGTAAGTCCCCAGACGTGAAGGATTCCCTCTTCACTGATCGGGCTGGTTGTACCATTTTATCCCGAAACCCGGAGTACCTATTACCTATCGTTGTGAAAAGAGTGACAACTTTAGATTGCTCGGCGTTGTGAGAGCATAGGGTCCTACCCATTTATTTGAGTGGACAATATTTCTCTTAACAAGCCATTAATTTGAGGTTGAAACAAAAAAATTTGCGTTAATCATTCCAAGTCCTTGTTATTACTTGTTTGCAAACAAAAACTGAAAATTAAACACAAAAAAATCCCAAAATCACCTAAAAGAACCAAAACAAAAAATTGCTTGAGGTTAATTTTCTTGGCAACTTGTTTGTCCAACAAAATAAAATCAAAACAAAAAAAGGGGTCAAAAAATCAAAACAAAAAAAATCCTTGAGCTTTTATTTGTCAACCTTCTTTTTCTGTTGTGTTTATGAATTTGAGGTCAGGTCGAGTCATCGGAATGGCGGATCAAAGATGCGAACAACTACAATTGGAATACGACCAGTCTTATTTCTACCCTGATGCCGTGTGTGCCGTCAATGAACCTGAAGTTCTCCCTGAACCTAGTCAAACTTCTCCTCGACTCAATCCAAATTCACTTTGGGAGGCATTCTCTCATGCTGACCCTACCCAACTCCAGGCTATCAAGGCCATCCTCAAGGGCAAGTCTCCCGCCGACCACATTCCTCCCGAAGGTGGTCTTCATATCTTTACCCCTCGGTCAGTGGCACATCAACCCAATGTGCCCACTCATGGCCATTCCCATACCGGGCTCATGGCCCCAATTTCTCTTCATCCGGTGGCTAATCTAGATCATCCCAATACAAATGTTGTTGTTCCTTCTATACCACCAGTTTATTCTTCTAATCATCTCAACCCTACTCACCCTTTGGTACATCCCCCAATGTACCCTTCTCATCCGGTCACTTCGGCCCATCAAATCCCAATCCCGGTGCACCAAGCACCCACTCCTCGTCCTCCTCTTGGGGAACCTTCTATCGACCTGGCTATGATTAACAAAATCAATCGCATGGACGAGCAATATAGAGAGCTTATACGTTTAATCGACGCCAAAGCAGCCCCCGAAATTTCTCTTCCTTTTCTCCCTACTTTTCATCTACCTCCCTCTGAGATGCCGGTATATCGTCACTACAACGGAACCGGTAATCCCGTCATTCATATCAAGTACTTTTTGTATGAGTCGGTAATGTGGAAAAATGATCCGAGGGCCCTGGCTTTTCTTTTCAGAAGATCATTAGAGGGTTCAGCTTTGGAATGGTTCTACTCGCTTGACTTTTTGGAGGCGAGTAACTTTGAAACTGTCAAAGCTAAATTTTTGCAGAGATATCAAGATAGGGTCGGACCAACATATTCCATCACCGACCTCATGGCTGAAAAAATGAGAAATGATGAAGATTTTACTAGATATGCTGATAGGTGGAGGTCCATGGCAGAAAAGCTTACTAATTCCATTTCAGAACCAAAGCAAGTGAAGATGATCATCACTAATGCCACTCCGGCCTTAAAGAATATGCTGGCTTTGCATCACCCCACCTCCATGAGTGAACTCTATGAGAGGGCACGGTACATTCAGACACAGCTTAGGGACTCACCTATCATAAACTTGTTTGATCCTAGACCCCGAGTCATCAAGAAAACCACTTTTACCACAACCGGCCCAAAGGACTGAGGGCGTAGTGACAAACGAAAACCTTAACGTTGTAGGGAACACACCTATAAATTATCAACACCAGTTCAGGAACCCTCAACAAAATCAACCATTTAGAAACCCTCGTCAACCTCAACCTCAACTTCAGTTCCAGCCATGTCAGCAACAAGCCCCGATCCCTCAGCGACCGCAAGCCCCAGTTCCCCAACCAGCGCGGCAACAACTGGCCAACTACAACCAGGCACCCCCTCCCATGGCCTACGAACCCCGAAATGTTGTACCCAAGAGGAACCATTACCCTCCTTTGCCGTACTCTCTTGTGGACATCTTTAATGCACTCATGGCGGCAGGGCAAATTGCATTGCCAAGGGAGAAATTAGAGTGGCGTCAGAATGCCAACACAGAGCGATACTGCTTGTTCCATAGATATCCTGGGCACACCGTGAAAAATTGTTTTCAGTTCAAAGACTATATCCACGATCTTAATGAGCAAGGCAGTATTGACTGGGACCAGATGGGGGAATACATCAGAACAGTGAAAAATCAACCTCAACGGCAGCACGTACCAGCTCAGCAGCAACAACAACAGAACCCCGGCCTGGGGATTATCCAAAACCCTTTACCTCTGTAAGGAATCGTCCATTAAAATTTGGTGCAGCGGAAGCGACGATTCCTATGGGTTCCTTTAGAATCCGTCTCAATCAGAACCGAACGACGAAAATCGAAAACCGATCAAATCGGGTTCGAATATACCTGATAGGGATTCATATAATCCCATGGAGAGGAAGGAGATGAGCTTCTCAAGCTCTCCAAACCGTTCAAGTGTCCGGTCTCCAGCAATATCCACACGAACTTCATCCACAGCAGGTTCTCCCTTCGCGCCGGCCTCGAGAACTCTTCCCGAACGGAGCTCCATCGACCATGGACACCTTCTAGAGAGAGGAGGAGGTTGGGAGGAGGCTTGGGACGTGGTTTTCACCCTTGGCTTCATGGGGTTTGGCTGAAACCATTAGTATTTATAGAGAATTATGGAATTTTTCATAAAAAACCAAAATCTCTATAAATTACGTCCTTGCCCCTGTACTTGTGGATAAGTCCTTTTGTGTGTGACCCACTAGGCCCAATAACCTATTTGGTTGAGGCCTAAATAAAATAGAACAATTCTATTTAATTTTAATTAAATCCGTTATCCGATAACAGATTAATCGGCCTACCGATCATGAAGGGTACAAGCCACATCCCATGATCCCAAATGGCTATGGGATTATCTCATCTCCATTGAGCCTTTCCATCATCAGTTACCACATGGATATAAACCCTCATCCATCCAATGTCCCGGTCGGAAAGGAGTACGGCATCGACTGTCAACTCCTTAGTGTACCGACTCTATAGGATCCTGATTTCTCGGGATTGGATCAATTGGAAAACTCCTTTTCCAATTATCCTATCTACCCCGGCCAGGATTTAGAGTACTATCCCATAGGACATTCACTCTCACTTACCGAGAGTGGACGATCCCTTGTTGTCCGCTCAATTGCCTCCATCGGATTTCCCTTGTACCCGATCCATCGCTATATAGGACCATCTAAATTGTGATCCATAAGTCAATGGTCAAAGCACAAGTTCCACCCAACAAGGCATCTTTGGCGACTCATGTCAAAGGTCCAACCATGCAACCGTGATGATAGAAAACCCTGATAGACAGTTCGGTAAGATACCATTCAGGGTTTCTAATTCGGTCAGTTCAGTGAACTCATTCAACTAATGAGCACCTGTATGTGTATCTCAGTGTCTCCACACTAATGACCAATGAGATCGGTCGTCCTCATCACATGAGAAGACATCACATACACTAGTCTATCCGGATCCTTGATGTCCCGTCTCAAGTATCCTATGACTAGGAACATTTAGATCAAATACCTCTAGATGATCAATCTCATTATCATGATCTCATCATGATTTAATCATCATTATATTTGATCAAGGACTTCATTATGATATTCGCTTCTAATAAGAGCTTATAATGAAGATTTGCCTAATTAATTGAATGAGATATTTCTAGAAATGTCGAATCATATCATATATGATTGGCTTGTAGGGCATACATTTCTATCAATCTCCCACTTGCACTAAAGCCAATCACCCATCTGGATGATCTATATCAGCTCGAGGTGAAGCTCAAACACTCTTTGAGTAATCACTTCGGCTAGTGGATCCGCAATGTTATTAACGGTAGATACTTTATCTTTAATTATATCTCTATAAGTTGCAATCTCTCTGATTGTATGGTATCGCCACAGAAGTTCTAAACTTCTGATGAGACATCGGCTCTACTCCATTGTTTTCTCAAAACAATGATACACTTCAAGAGAAAATTGGGACAATCCCATACCTTAGATGAGAATCTTCATCTAGACTACTTCTCAAGTACTGTGCAACCTCCATGTAAACTTGTTTACATATGTTGTAGAATTTACAGTGTTCTATCACATAGAACTCTTTCAACTTACTGCACCACCATTATTCTGACTTAATATCAAACTTATTTGATTAGAAGCTTGTGTTTGTAAAACTACAAGACTTCAAGTCTTATCCTCCAGTGTATAGAGATACATTCTCAGTGCTTCTCAAGTACCAAATGATATATCTCTAAACTATCCAGGGACTCTCACCTGGATCTTCTTGATGAATGCTCATAACACTTACAGCATTAATCACATCATGTACGTAGCATCATATAAATAATAGACCCTATGACAAAGGCATAAGGGCTCTATTTATGTGATCTCTTTATCTTTCAAGAAGTCTACAAAGACAACACTTTACAGAGATCAACTCCACACCTCATAGGTAAGAAACCAATCTTGGAGTTTATCATGTCAAACCCTTTGACTATGATGACTACGTACATTAATCGGGCATTGATTTTTGATCTATCTCCATAGATCTCAAAACCCAAATTGTGTTTGGAGGATCAATTTGATAGCCAAGGTTCACTTATGATAACACACCTACTTCATTCTTAATGAGTAGTATGTCATCAACATAAAATGTCAAGAAAGTAACAACAGACTCCCACTTATCTTGTTGATACACAAGGCTCCTCTTCGTTCTTAACGAAGTCATAAGATTTAATCTCATTAAACCTTATATATGATCTATGGGAAGTTTTACTTCAATCCATAAATGAACTTAATACACACTCTTCTTGGATGTTATTGGGACTTGATTCCCTATAGTTGTATCATATACACCTATTCCTCAAAATACTTTAGAGGAACACTATCTTAACATCCAATTAGCTTATCTCATAATCATAGAGTGTTACAATCAAAATCCGAATGGATTAATCCATGAAATAGGTAAAAGATCTCATCATAGTCAACCATTTGACTTCAATGATATCCTTTTCAACTATTCTCACCTTTGAAGGTATCTACCTTCTAATCCACTCCAATCTATTCTTTAGTGATCCATTTATTCCTTATGGATACTATATCCTTAGGTGGATCTATCAAGTTCTAAACTTGATTAGAATAGATAAAGTTTATATCGGATTTTATTGTCTCTTCCCATTAATGAATCAATATCTCATATTGGTTCTATATAGATCGTAGGATCAATATCCTTATTATCCTATGCCTCATTTCATCTATCGTAGATATGTCTCACATATCTCTTAGGTAGAATGGACACAAGTAAAGACCTATGATTTATCCTTGTGTAATTATTAACTAGCACCTTAATAGAAGTGTTATTGGGTTATGGACCGGAACAACTTCCATATATACCTTGCTCCCACTATCTTTCTTAAGAAGGAACTTTTCCTTTAGAAATATAGTGAGCTGAGCAACACATACCCTTATACATAAGGGTCGTATATTTAATATCCAAAAGTTTCCTTAGGATATTCCACAAACCAACACTTCATAGTCTTATATTCCAACTTGTTAGAGTTATACTTCTTCACCAGGTCGGACATTCCGAAACCTTAACTTGCTTAAGGTCAAGTTTTAACCCCTTTTCCATATCCAATATGGAATAATCAGAACAGACTTAGAAGGTACCTATTAAGAACAAGTGGTTATAATGAGTACTTAACCAAAAATAGACAAAGAGGAAAATTTGCAAAGCTCGTCATTGTTTATATTATGTCTTACATAATATGACGACTTCTCATTTTAGCTACTCAATTAAGCTAAAATGTGTAAAGAGGTGTCCATTAGATTTTATTATCCTTCAATTATATGTGAATTATGTACTTAAGTATTCCCCTCCTTGATCTCATCAAAGAGTTCTAATACTCTTTCTATTAGTATCTCTACTTCATTCTTAATCTCAGATAATTTCTCAAAGGTTTTAGATTTGTACTTCATAAAGTACATGTATCCATACCTAGAGTCATCATCTTTGAAATAATGAAGTAGAAATATTCTTCTTTAGCCTTACTAGATATGGGATAACATACATTTAAATGTACGAGTTTTAATAACTCATTAACCCATTCTCCATGTCTATATAACGCTAAAGTGTAGATTGATCTAATTCAACCCATTTCCTCTAAAAAGGAATATTCACACATAACATGAGAGCTAACATATCAAATATGATTAAACAATTTATTAAGCTCCCACTGGCAAACACTTTGCCATTCAATATATTAGAACATCTATCAATTCCATAACTTAGAATAAATCAACATTTATTCAAGTAGGAAATCATATAAAGTCCTTGTAGAAGGATATAATAGCAATCTTAATTATTAAGACATCTCCATAAGGCAATTAAAGAATTGCACCTCCCACTAATAATGATGCAACTTTTGCACCATTTCATATGTAGGTCAATATCTTCTTTGTTAAGCCTTCATTTACTTGTCATCATCTACAACTCCTTGTAGATATAAGATGTATATCAGGTATCTCATACCATTAGATGCATCCATAGTATCTAATATTATGATATACACATATAGTATCTAATACTATTCAGTGTATATTTAAAACAAGCAAGTTCCAATGACTTGGATACATGAAGCTTCTCAAGCTCCACCTTTGCATTATATACAAAACACTTTGTACTTCCTCTTCCACTTATCATCATCATGACAAAGTAAGAATCCCCGTCTTATTCTCAAGCTTTATTATTCTGACCACCTTCTTTTACTATTAACTCTCTCCTATTTCTATCTAATGATTTTACTTCTTACTATTGGTCTTACCAACAAGAAGTAATTAAGATGTATTGTTGATCTAAGTTTCCTCTTTAGTTAGCTCATCACTATGAGCCATGATGGATCTCATATCCATATTTCCATGTTGTCTCTACAATTTATATCTCATAGTGACTAACATCTAAGTTAAGGCAAACAATGCATCTTGTTTATAAGATATGATCTTATCTTTCTTTCATATCACTAGATAATTTAGGAGACACCTACTTCACAAGTAGAGTAGTTAATTGGTCAACTATGAGAACAATTCTCTTAGTTCTAAACCAGTCTAAGAAGTGTGAGTCATTAAGCTATGTGGCATCTAATATGCCATACTAATGGTGGTTTATTATCGTATTCTACAACAGAGATATAATTTTATCAATATAACATTGCAAACATTCATGAAATTAAGATATGGTCTTTGATCCTAATTTATGCTCCCACTAATTATCGACGAATTTGCATAACCCTCATTATGCAAAGACGGGATATCACGATGAAATCCTAGTGGAGACTAAGACCCTATTAACCTTATGGTGATGACCTTGTGGTAGCACAACAAATCACCCCAGACTTAATAGGTAGGCAACTATTGCCAGTTGCAACTCTTGCAACTCTGAGTCATTTAGCCTCTAAAGTTATGACCTTGTGGTAGCACAACAAGCCATATACTCTAGTTAGGTCAAATCCGCTTGTTACGTTATGAGAATGAATTCTTCACACGTATTTCGTGGTAGCACAACAAAGCCATGCAAATGGTCCACCCCAAGGTTCTAAGCAAATGCCTTAGACATGATCACCAATCCCTTGCCGAATGAGTCTTGTGGTAGCACAACAAAACCCATCCAATCTAAGATTGGCTCATCAAGACCATAACAACGGAAGGCTACGTGAATCATTCTTAATGTCACACGTTTATCAACCTAATTATGACAAGGAGGGATTTTATTTTAGTCTCATCAAGAATATGTGCTAAGTATATATAATACCTTTGGAATATCATATATCTAAGGTATAAAAGATAGCACACAACCACATATCAAATATGCATAAAATCAGGTGATCATGGACTTAACCCTAAGCATGCACCTAAGGCACCCCTATAGGTGAAAGTCCTTGCTTCAAATGCTTTAGTTGGTATGCTCCCACTTCAGAAGGGTGCTTCTCCAAGTGGTCCCGCTCTCCAACCTTCCACGAACCGGCTTCTAACTCTTACAAGCGGCTTAAGGGTATGCAGACCCCACAAATGTACATAACTCAATAAGAAACCTTGGTTTTAACCAAGGGGAGTACATTAATGGAGGGAGGTAGAATGTACAATCAGATTGTATAGAGAGAGAGAGGAGGCACACGCAGGCCTCATTTAATAACATAACCAACATAATTAAAAGCAATCACAAGCCAATCACAATTAAGTCCATGATCACCACCATACACACACTAACATTCATCACATGAACATAGAGCGCATACGTGATAATTATATGAGATATATCATATATATCAACATAAAATTATATATAATTTATTTTGAAATTCTCAATTTCATGCATGTCGAATTTTTCATGAAATAAATAACATGAAAATAACATGACAATAACATATAAACAATTTATATGAAATGAACATATAAAACTAAACTATTTAGAACATTCATGCATTCCCAATACTGTGCAAGGTCAGAAATTAATGTCCCAATTTATATTCTTTAAAATCTCATTTTACAGAATTAATTACGACACTAATAATTTAAGTTAAACCTTTAAAACAATTTTAAAGTTTAACCATGAGTGAATCTATGTAAATAGGGCTAAACATCATCTAACATGTCATTAAACACTTTAAAACATGTTAAATAATATTATAGAATTTTTCAGAAATTTTATGGAATTTTCTGGCAATTTTTCGGAATTTTCTATGATTTTAAACACTTTAAAAACATATAAATGGTGTCTGGCGCAATGCGCCGCACATGGCGGCGCACTGCGCCCGTCCGGCGTGCGCCGCTTGCGCCGCACGGTGCGCCTGGCTCAAAAGACGCGTGCGCCAGCCTCCGTACGCCGGCGGGTGCGCCGGTCGCCTCCCGAGCAGGTACTGTTCATTCGGAGGAGAGTTAATCTCATTAACTCGCACATATCTCCCTATACCGGACTCCGAAAAATATGGAAAAATATGCGTTGGAATCCTTATCAAATAAGGAATCCAAAACAGTCGGCCTCATATCCAGGAAAAATTTCAGTCGTCCGTAAAATGAGGAAGAAGAGGCGGCGATCACCCAAATTCCGTAGCAGAAATCTCTATTTTGCAACGAGGATAACTCCTTATCCAGGAAGCCAAATATTCTCCAAAAATACACTTTAGAATCCTCATCATATGACGTTTCTAAATATGTATATATCCCTTCAGAGAAAAATTCTCTATCAACGGGAAATCAGGAAGAAACAAGTCGGCGCCGCCAGATTCCGCAGAACCCTAGTTCGTCGGAAAACTCAAAAATTATCATCCTCCGCCGTCATTCAAAGCTGGATATCAAAGGTAAAGGCTAGGTAATCATATTACCCATCTCCTAAACCCTTTCCAAACCTCAATTTCTTCTCTATGGACGGAGATTTCACAAAATCCCCAAATCCGGGTGTTGGTTCGGGCATGACAGAAACACCAACTTTTGAGGCTTCTCCCGAATACTATAGAGATCCAAACTTCAAACGGTTTGCGGAGTTGGAAAGCCCTATATCACGAGATTCTACCAAGGCCAACCAATATTTTATCTGAGTCATACACAGAATATGGTCGCCTCGTCAAAACAGACGTTTGCACAGATTTGGGAACCCATACATAACATGAAATAATGTCGATTCGACGTCGGTTTCGACCGAGACTTGAACCGGGCTCTGATACCACTGTAAGGAATCGTCCATTAAAATTTGGTGCAGCGGAAGCGACGATTCCTATGGGTTCCTTTAGAATCCGTCTCAATCAGAACCGAACGACGAAAATCGAAAACCGATCAAATCGGGTTCGAATATACCTGATAGGGATTCATATAATCCCATGGAGAGGAAGGAGATGAGCTTCTCAAGCTCTCCAAACCGTTCAAGTGTCCGGTCTCCAGCAATATCCACACGAACTTCATCCACAGCAGGTTCTCCCTTCGCGCCGGCCTCGAGAACTCTTCCCGAACGGAGCTCCATCGACCATGGACACCTTCTAGAGAGAGGAGGAGGTTGGGAGGAGGCTTGGGACGTGGTTTTCACCCTTGGCTTCATGGGGTTTGGCTGAAACCATTAGTATTTATAGAGAATTATGGAATTTTTCATAAAACCCAAAATCTCTATAAATTACGCCCTTGCCCCTGTACTTGTGGATAAGTCCTTTTGTGTGTGACCCACTAGGCCCAATAACCTATTTGGTTGAGGCCTAAATAAAATAGAACAATTCTATTTAATTTTAATTAAATCCGTTATCCGATAACAGATTAATCGGCCTACCGATCATGAAGGGTACAAGCCACATCCCATGATCCCAAATGGCTATGGGATTATCTCATCTCCATTGAGCCTTTCCATCATCAGTTACCACATGGATATAAACCCTCATCCATCCAATGTCCCGGTCGGAAAGGAGTACGGCATCGACCGGTCAACTCCTTAGTGTACCGACTCATAGATCCGTACTGCTCGGAATTGGATCAATTGGAAAACTCCTTTTCCAATTATCCTATCTACCCTGGCCAGGGATTTAGAGTACTATCCCATAGGACATTCACTCTCACTTACCGAGAGTGGACGATCCCTTGTTGTCCGCTCAATTGCCTCCATCAGATTTTCCTTGTACCCGATCCATCGCTATATAGGACCATCTAAATTGCGATCCATAAGTCAATGGTCAAAGCACAAGTTCCACCCAACAAGGCATCTTTGGCGACTCGAGGTCAAAGGTCCAACCATGCAACCGTGATGATAGAAAACCCCGATAGACAGCTCGGTAAGATACCATTCGTGGTTTCTAATTCGGTCAATTCGGTGAACTCATTCAACTAATGAGCACTTTTCAGATATGTGTATCTCAGTGTCTCCACACTAATGACCAATGAGATCGGTCGTCCTCATCACATGAGAAGACATCACATACACTAGTCTATCCGGATCCTTGATGTCCCGTCTCAAGTATCCTATGACTAGGAACATTTAGATCAAATACCTCTAGATGATCAATCTCATTATCATGATCTCATCATGATTTAATCATCATTATATTTGATCAAGGACTTCATTATGATATTCGCTTCTAATAAGAGCTTATAATGAAGATTTGCCTAATTAATTGAATGAGATATTTCTAGAAATGTCGAATCATATCATATATGATTGGCTTGTAGGGCATACATTTCTATCAACCTCCACATGCACCCGCACCTGGGAATCAACATGTTAATCCCATCTTGATCTCTTCAGAGGAGTATCATGATCGGGGCCAAAATTGGCAATTCGAGGGAGCCACCTCTGCCATGAACATCAACTTACCTAACCGAACCGTCCATTCTATACCCCAAGCTACATCAGCCAACCCCATTACTCTCAACCGGCCACCCATCATCCGAGCACCATCACAACCCATCATCACACCACCAGCCATTCAACTCCAATCGGGACGGACCCTAACCCGCCCGGCTAATCCACCACAAACATCATCACCACTAGGACCTATCATCATCCCGCCTCGTGCAAACATACCTACCTACTCTACCATGCCTCAAACCACCATCATTACGCCCATCCCAAGAGCTCCCATCATTCGACCTAACCCACCACCCACCACTATCACCCCAGCTATAGCTCCTCAACTTGCCACAGTACTCAGAAGTGGGCGCATGTTCCAAAGGTTCTTTCCCCAGGCCGGCCAATCAGGGTTGGCACAAGAAGCAGAAGAAGAACACATTGAAGAACCATTGCCTGGGACATCCTATGACTTGTTGAAACATCTTGATAAAACCCCGGCACGGATCTCTATCTTAGAATTGATCAAAAGATCCAGAGTCCATCAAGAGGTTCTCCAACAATACTTACAGCGAGTAATAGTAAACGAGAGCCTCCCCCCGGAAAAGATCTCATCAGTTCTGGTCCCGAGAAGTGAGTACCCGGCCCTTACATTCACAAAGGAAGAGTTGGCCGACCCAGAAATAAGGAAATGTGCCTTATGCATCACAGTCCACATCAATGGAGTAGGCATTAAGTCATGTTTGGTCGATACCGGAGCCTCCATCAATGTTCTGCCACTAGAAACATTACATCTTTGTGGAATCTCCGAGGAGGACGTCCGGCCTTCTCAAATAACAGTGACCGCATATGATAATTCAAAGAAGCCCGCTGACGGCATGATTACATTGGGTGTCAAACTCGGACCTCAGACAGTCACCGTCAACTTTCACGTACTAGAGATGGATCCGACATACAAAGCTATTCTGGGATGACCCTATTTGGAAGCATTAGAGGCAGTCGCCTCCACCAATCACCAGTGTCTCAAATTCCCTTACAAGGGACAAGTGATTGAGGTGACAAGCATGCCCTTAGACCATCTATCTTCTCCACCACCCCTCGGGTTGCCGAATGAGCCGATTTTGACAATCTTGGATCTTCCAGAAATAAGTAAGCAACCCAGGCAAGTGTGGAGAAGGAAAAGAGAGAAAAATGAAACTATTGGGTGGCATATAATGAAGATTTTGGGATACCAGGAGAGCCAAGGACTAGGTAAAGAACTGCAAGGCATAGCTGAGCCAATCAATGTAATGAGGTTACAACAAAAAAGCGGGGTTGGGTATGATGGAACCACTGCGAATGGTCAAAATCTCAAAAGCAGATACTTTTATGGATGTTTACAAAAGTTTTTCATCAAGAAAGAGACCATTCAATTGGCTGAGAACAAAGAGGAGCAAGAGCTAGGACAAGACAAGAGAAGAAGAACTGATGACCCTGAAGATGACTTGTATTCTGAAATATCTCTTTTGTTTTTCACTGATGAAGAAGGGTCAAGCAATGAACCACTCTAGGCTGAACCACCTGTTAACCCACCTGAGGGTTATATTGCCAAACCGACTCGAGAAAAAGTCCAACCAACTCTACGAGGGCCTTCCCTCATTATGTCATCTTTTGGGGTCGATGCCCCAATTCACCGTGATGCTCTCCATGGGCTTCTTGGCCCGATCCCTATTTCTAGGCCCTCAGGCCCAACTTATGGGTCCACGAACCCACTTGTTGCTTTTGGGCCACCAAGCCCCTCTACTAAATCTGGGCCTTTGTGCCCATTTCCTCCAACTTTTGGGCCACCGAGCCCCTCTACTAAATCTGGGCCTTTGTGCCCATTTCCTCCAACTTTTGGGCCACCAAGCCCCTCTACTAAATCTGGGCCTTTGTGCCCATTTTCTCCAAATCTTGGGCCATCAAGCCCCTCTATTGAATCTGGCCTTTGTACCCATTTTCTCCAACTCTTGGGCCATCGAGCCCCTCTATTGAATCTGGGCCTTTGTGCCCATTTCCTCCAACTCTTAGGCCATCGAGCCCCTCTACTGAATCCGGGCCTCTGCGCCCATTTTCTCCAATTCTCGGGCCCTCGAGCCCATCTCCTAAATCCGGGCCCTTGAGCCCGCATCCTCCTCTTATTGGGTCCATGAACCCACCTTCTTCCATGATCATCCGGCCTACTGGCCCATCACCTCTTTCTGTCAATATTGGGCCCGAAAGCCCCCTCTATCAAACATTGCTCGAAGTCTTCCCCTCTTTATCAATATCTCTGCCTACTTTGGCTCCCGTAGTTGATCTCAACCCAAATCGGGCACCTGAAGCCCATTCTGTCTTCATGTTTAGCACTCCCCAAAAAACAATGTCCTCCTTGAAACTCAAATTTCGATCGAGAAAACATCTCAACTTGCCTCGGAAGGGCATTCAACCCAAGGAGCCACCAGATCCTTGATCGACCTTCTTCGCCCTCCATCCTCTCCAATAAATTCTTCTCCATCCTCCTCTTATTTACCTTCTTCATCTTTAGAAATAGAACAAAAATCAGAGGTAGGAGAGTTCCAGAAAGATACCTGCATCAGTTAGCTCAGAAGAACTTAGAATGTGCTAAGCTACCAGAGTATCTAGAAAATGCGATTCAGCTGGATGAAATCTGATATGAGGAGAAGGATAATATTGATCAAACTTTGGGGGTTTCTTCCTCTCTCAATTCGACATCACCTACACCCAACAGAAGGCAATCAAGGGCTACGCAATTGCTGAACACCTTGCCCATCATCCTATCCCAATCTTTGACCCTATCCAATCAGAATTTCCCGATGAAGAATTGATGTCCATTCGATCTTCCAATCTATGGACTTTGTATTTTGACGGGGCATTAAACTCCCAGGGTAGAGGGATAGGGATTGTTCTTCTTTCACCCAAGGGTGTCACCATTCCACAGGCTTTTCAGCTCCATTTTCCAGCAACAAACAATATAGCTGAGTATGAAGCCTTGTTGGCCGGACTGGAGGCCGCTCACTTTTATGGTGTCACTAAACTAAGGGTGATCGGTGATAGTCAGTTGATTCTCTGCCATGTACTGGCCAAATACCGCACATCTCATCCCAGGCTCAGACCATACCAAGAACTCACCACCTTTTACATCAAGCTATTCTCCAAACTCGAATTCATTCACGTTCCTCGTGCTCAAAATATTCTTGCCGATGCTCTCGCCTCCCTGGCATCTTCACTATCTGTCCTGATAGGCAGACAGGTTAGGACGATCTATGTCCGCCGACGAACCATTCCGGCAGATGCACGATTCTTAAGGGTTAAAGAAAAATTTGAAAGGAAAGAATACATCGAGCAAAAGGAGGAAGTATCTTTGGTTAAGTTGGAAGAATTAGAAGAGGGTGATAAACCATGGTATCATGAAATTATAAATTACTGTCAGGATCAGACATATCCACCGGGATCGACTGCTGAAGAAAAGAAAGCCATAAGAAGGGTCTCCCAAAGGTACACCATCTTAGGTGGAGTACTTTACAAAAGGAGCTTGGCCGGTGTCCTATTAAGATGCGTAGATGAAGAAGAGGCTGAGTTGGTGCTTAAAGAAGCACACTCCGGGGTATGTGGAGGCCATGTAAATGCTCAAGCCCTCGCCAAGAAGATCATCAGGCAAGGGTACTATTGGCCTACTCTGGAAGAAGATTGCTCGATCTTTGTCCGGCACTGTCATCAATGTCAACTTCACGCCGATAAGATTCACTCTCCCGCATCTTCCCTTCATCCAATTCATGCCCCATGGCCCTTCGCTATGTGGGCTTTTGATGTTATCGGACCCCTCGGTGACCCAAACTCCACAAACAAAACCAAATCCTTCATCCTAACTGCAACGGAGTACTTCACCAAGTGGGCAGAAGCGGAAGCATACGTGGAGATCAAGGCATCAACAGTCTGCACCTTCATCAAGCGCAACATCATTGCCAGGTTCGGGATCCCGGGCGACATCATCATCGACAACGGACTGCAATTCATCTCTCAGGAGCTGCGTGACCTTTGCAACAGGTATTGCATCAGATTGCATCATTCATCTCCATATTATCCTCAAGGCAACGATCAAGCAGAAGCCACCAATAAAACCTTGATAAAAATTATTAAGAAGACTTGTAAGTCTAGCAGACAGGCCAGATAAGTTAGTTGATGCTCTATGGGCCTACCGCACTTCTATTAGAACCCCAACGGGTCAGACCCCCTATGCCTTGGCATTTGGGATGGAGGCGGTAGTTCCATACGAAGTAATCATTCCTTCCCTCCGAGTCCAGATCGATTGAGATATCCCGATGGATGAACGCCGAGATTCTCTTCTCGCACAACTCGAACTCTTGGACGAAAGGAGGCTGGCCGCTGCCGAACATGCTAGATCTTATCAGAATAGACTTAAAAGATTTTATCAAAAGAGGGTGGTGGAGAGAAAATTTGAAATCGGTGAGGTTGTGCTCAAAAGAATATTCGTTAAGCCAGGCGGTCCCCGCTCCAAACTTCAACCTAATTGGGAGGGTCAGTATGTTATCTCAGCTGTTTATCCCGGCAATTCATATAAGCTAACTAATGCAGAAGGAGAAGAACTAGCTCATCCCTGGAATGGTGTATACCTCAAAAGATATTTCCCTTAGAACAAAAGTCACAAAAAAATCTACAAAATTCAAAGGTGTGAAGTATAATGATAACATCGAACGCTTTCTTGCTCGGTGCACCAACTTGTCACTTAGGGAAGTAAGGATAGGCATCATACTGCACACACTACATGCCAAGTTTTGAGATCCGATGATCGGAAGTCAAAGAGAAAGCTAGGTAACGCTTGGCAAAAGAAGGTCAACCCAATCCCGTTCTCTTCTCGTTCCGGTCTAGAATAGATGAAAGGGGTTAGAATGAGGAGTATCGAAAGTGCCCGTTGCCTTAGTAGGAGGATGCCTCTGAAGGTCTGACTTATTAAAAGAAAAGGTACCAAAAGATGGGCAATGACCCCTCAGGTCGGCAAAAGAATAGACTTGTCTGAATGTGTACCAACCAAAGCCTAAAAGAAAAAGGCTCCAAAAGATGGGCAATGAACCCCTCGGGTCAAAATCAAAAAGAAAGACCTGTACGAATGTGGGCCATCAAAGAAAAGGGCTAGAAGGAAGGACCCGAGGACGTCAAATTCCGAACAGGCAACGCGGGCACCAGTAGAGAAACAAATTCGACACCCCCCGAATCTTATTAAGGACTTACCACCAATCCTCTTCCTTGTGGGTAAGGTTGACCGACTGGATCCAAGAAGGGCCATAGCCTATCAAAGGCGGAAGGTCAGAAGATCTCAAACTAGTCACTTTCTCACACGTGATGCCTACTCTTAACCCTTAGGTAACAATGAGAGGCACCTATGGCAAGCAAGGCAAAGGATGAGATGGTTGTTTATTTCACACCAAACCAAAAAAATTAAAAACTTCAAAAAAATAGAAAAAAATCTATAAAGACAAAACTCTTAAAATTAAATATTCAAAAAAAATCATAAAAGTTCCAAAACATCAAAAACATTATAAAACCATCAAAATCCAAATAAATCAAAAATTTCAAAACACCTAAAGTTTGCTTTCTAATTGACTAGCTGCCTTTGCATTCATATTTAATTCCAGTCTTGCATATTTCCTTTTGTGCATGCTTATGTTTCCCTTGTTATCTTTATAAGGCCTATGTTCCTTGACAAAAGATCAAGGCAACTTTGCCCTCTCCTTGCAAGGGACTAAGCCAAAATAAAGTTCTAATATCTTCTCTCAAGTGAATGCAGGAATAGGAGAAGGCATGCCAGCTTCATATTCCCAGAAACTTAGAGGAAGCAAAAACAACAAAAAAATCAAAAATTGAAAAACAAAAGTGGACTACTCCGACCCCTATTAGGACTTGCATTTAGTATTGCATCTATCAAAATAAATAATATTTGATATGTTGAAGACCTCAAGTCTAGAGGGGGCTGAGCCTGAGAACCCCTTCAACAAAATCAGTGAGGGCTCAGTCATTCCCTAGGCTTGCGGATAGGCCAAAGTTGAATATGCGGGGACGACGGTTTCTTTATAGATGTCCTGACCCGTTATAGTCAACCTATATCTTCAACTATTTTCTTATACTTATTTGTATTTCTTTAAACCCAGCATGCATCATTTCATACACCATCATGCATCATCCCACCACAACCATTTCCTGTTTCCTAATCCTACCATAACCTCCTTCCAGTCACATTGTGAACCCTTTTAAAGATGGCCTTGATTTTTCGCAGAATCGGTTTCCACCAAGTTTTAACAATGATTTCATCAAAACAAGAAGTTTTTCCATGTCGAACTAAACCGGTATTGTTGAGTAAAACCTTATGAATTTGAAGAACCCAACCATGGTTGATTGGCTGTCTCTTCTTTACCTTTTGCAATTTACTTTTCAATGCATTTCTACCGAGTCCAGCACACCATGCAGTTCGGGTCCTGGTCGGTAACAATTCTCCCCCACGTGGGATTTTAGTTATTTACTTTCAGTACTATTCTTCTCTTTAACCAATCAACCAGAGGGAAGGTTTCGATAAGACAAAGGGTAATCTCAGAATCCGGTAAAGTTTTATTCCACTCAACTAGGACAATGAGTGTGTGTCTAAATCTACACCTTGACGTCACCTTTTCAGTCCATTACCACTTCATTCCGCTGCACCTCATTATGCTTCGCTACATTCGCCTATGCTTCATTCATGTCACTCCCCAACAAAGCCGACGCCAAGGTGAGGCAAGCTGTAGACATGCAATTTTGATCCAGTTGGAGAGCTTAAATTCTTGTTTTTATGAAGTATATTTGAGTAACCTTTCGAGGGAACCAAGTTTTCTGGAAAAATCAGGTTTTTCGGCACATTTCGAAGTAGATTGATGGGGCGTTGACCAGGTCAACGCGCCCTGCTTATAGGGCACCTGGCGCCCAATAAACAGGGCACCAGGCGCCCTACTGGTGGGGCACCTGCATTTGGTCTAACTGACTGGACAGGTTGATGGGACAGTTCTGCAGATAAAGTTGCCCTCTTCTTGCCTATAAAAGGACCCCCATTTGGAGGCTTTAGGACACCAAGGGCGTCCCTCACCTCCTCTCATCCACCACTACACATCCCAAGCCTTGCAACCCCCCTCCAAGCTCTCAAACCATCCCAAAACCATCTCCCAAAACCCAAAAAAATCATAGTTGCTTCTTGAAGGGATATTCCAGCAGAATGAAGTTACCCTCTTTTGTGCTGTAGAAAGACCCTCATATGGAGGTTTTTGGACACCCCAAGTCCGTCTCCCACCTCATCTCATCCACCACTACGGATCTAAGCCTTCATAGCACCCTCTCAAGCCCTTAGAGTATCCCAAAATCCTTCCCCAAAAATCCAAAAATCTGCAGTTTCCTTCTTCAGAAATATGATTTTTCTCCAACTTTGAGGGCCTCTACACTTTATTTCTCTTACATCTAGTACCAAAACACTCTTCCATTAGCTTCACTTGAGTATTGGCTGTTTGAAGAAGTCCTTTTTCCGTCTTGAAGGTCTTACTACACTCCGGGGCGACGCCGCGAAGAAGGGAAGAAAATCTGCTGAAGCCAGTCCCTGGTGCCCTATAAATAGGGCGCTTTGACTTTGGTCAACGCGCCCCATCAAGGGGACACCTGCAGCAGGCGCCCCATATATGGGGCACTAGCAGGGGCAGACCCCGTTTTGCATTTTTTTGAGTTTATTTACCTTTCCGATCGATCTTTTACTCCCCCCTTTTCATTTTAACTTTCATTAACATGTTATTTAGCATGCATTAAGCCACTCATTTGCATTTTTCATGCATATTTAAACCTTCTAAATAGGGGTTGGGATTTAGTCCCAATCCGGTCAGTTCCTTCCCACTTGCATGTTTACATTCGAATTTGAGCATGATACTACACTTTCACTAGAACTAATGATCTTTTCACTTGTTTCTATGTTTTCATATGGACATTTGTAGGTAAATCCGGCCGAGGCGGAGCTTCAACCGGATCAAAGACGAAGGACTCACTAAGCTCTCTTCTCTCGGCCGGCCGAGAGAGGAGAAGTCGGAACCCAACAATCTCCCCGCTTCCAAAGGTACGACGGTCACTTCTCCATTCCATTTCTTTTCATTCTACTATATTTTGGAGCCTTTGGCTCCTGGCGACCACACCCACTGACATCCCATCCACCAAGTCCCCAAAGCAAGCGTAGGGGCCGGGAGGGGGAGATCCGCGGATGTCCCGTTTTGGGTGCTTACACTGCTGTAGTAGATGATTCAGACACTTCGACCTCTCAAGCTCCTACCCTGGTAGAGGAATTAATCACTCCAATCATTTGTGCTCCTGCCCTGGCAGAGGGATCAACTCCTCAACATATCGTTGCTATTTCTCAAAATCCAAGTTAGCCAGTAGGAGAGGTTGAACTAAACCCTTTGATACTTCCAGAATCCCCTAGACTAGGCATGCCCCCTTTTATAGAGCAACCTAAGGAGAAGCCTACTATAGGGAGCTTAGATGAGGGGATCACAAATTTAGTTGATTGTCAAGGACTAGGCAAGGATTCGCCAAGTACAAATCAAATGTTGCCATCATTGGAATTGATCCCTGAATCTGGGGAGATAGAATTGACCCCTGAACGAAAAAATAAGAGAATAGAATTGGTCAGTGAAATGAAAAAGGAATCGACAAGCCTCCAGATGGGCATAGACGAAGGGATAATGGGACCTCCTCCAGACAGGTAGGCAAATCCCTTAGCATCAATCTTTGGACCACGACTCTTACCCCATTCTTCTCCTAAGCAACAATCCGGCCCATGGACCCACGATCAATCAATCTTAGGGCCACGACCCTTTCTTTATTCGCCTCCAAATCAACGAACGGGCCCATGGGCCTACAATTCCTCTATCTTAGGGCCACCACCCTTCCTTTGTCATGCCCACAACCATCAAATGGACCTATGGGCCCCCAATTCTTCAATATTAGGGCCACCACCCATACTTCATCCTATTCAATTGGGCTCTTATGCCTCTCTTCTGCAATCGCGCCCTTATGCCCCATTTTTAGGCACTTATGCCCCTTCTCATCAATCTGGCACTTATGCCCCTTTTCATCAACTGGGCCCATGTGCCCCTTTCCATCATCTGGGCCCACGTGCCCCCTTTACCCAACCGGGCCCATGTGCCCCTTTTAATCGACCGGGCTCTTATGCCCTCTTCTTCAACCGGGCCCACGTGCCTCTTTTAATCAATCAGGCTTGCATGCCCCTTTCCTTAAACTGGGCCCATGCGCCCCTTTTCCCCAACTGGGTCTACGTGCCCCTTTCCTTCCATCAGGCCCACGTGCCCATAATTCTCCCCAATCGAATCCATGTGCCCTTAATTTTTCTAAATTGGGCCCACGTGCCCACAATTCACCTCAATCAGGCCCACGTGCCCACAATTCACCTCAATCAGGCCCATGTGCCCGCAATTCACCTCAACCGGGCTCACATACCCATGTTTTTCTGCAATTGGGCCAATGTGCCCAAATTCCTCCTAAATCGGGCCCATGTGCCCACCTTCCATCAACCTCGGGCACACATGCCCACACTCCTTCAACCTCGGGCCTGTATGCCCCCATTTCTTCACCATCGGGCCCACGTGCCCATACTTCTTCGAAATCGGGCCCCCGTGCCCCCACTTCTTCGAATTCGGGTTTGCGCACCCATACTCTTCAATGGCGCCAATGAGCCCATCACAAATCACAATCTTGCTCTCAACCATCTAAATCGGGCTGGTGTGCCCGCTCTTTTCGTTGGGTCCCTCGGGCTCAACCTCCAATCGGGTCTTTGAGCCCATCACCTCCAATCGAGCCCTCATGCCCATCAACATAAACCGGCCTCTCTAGCCCACATTCAAATCGTGGGCTCACGTGCCTCTTGATTCTGACTACTCCTGGGCCTTCAAGCCCACTTTCAACTCACGGGCCCAAGAGCCCATTTTAACTCACTTTTGTTTCCAAGCATGTTTCTTTTCTTTTTCCTAGTTTTACTTTCAATAAAAATCAAGGTAGAGAAATTTCCTGGGTGATACCCCAATCTTTGCCTTCTACGTCATCAATCCTAGTTCCACCATGCCAAATCAGATCCTCCACATCTTGCACCTCGCTGTATGACTCCTATTCTTCGATTCAATGTAGAGCATATCAACAATGGAAGCAGTTGGGCAAGGCAAGGCAAGGCATGGCAGACAAGGCAAGGCAAGCACAAGCAAAGCCATCATCAACAATGAACTTTTTCTTCTCACAGGTATTACATGAAATTGCATCCATCATCATTATGTCATCTACAAAGCAATATTTAAAAAAAAATGATTTTGAATTTCACATAAAAATTTTAATTGAGAGAAATTTATGATTGACGATATTTGTAGCTACCTTGTTTTTATTAAACAAATTCTTTACATTGCAAGGCATGCAAACAATTGATTCATCTATGGAATATAATCTACCTCAAAAATGGAGAGAACTACCAGTATGACTTGAGTCCACATGTCCTAGGTTTTTGTCTAGGAGTCGAGGGTAGATACCATTCTACACACACAACACGTCCTAATCCCAGAATCCGGATGACCCAACACCCGAGAGAAGCTAGTCAAGGCTCAGAGGTGGAAGGAAAACCCTCACCCTACTCTCTTCTATTCGGTCCAAGATAGGCAAAGAGGACTAGAGGGGGAGAGTATCGAAAGCATCCACCACCTTAGTAGGAGGCCGTCTCGAATTGTCCAACTTCTCAAAAGAAAAGGGTGCCGAAAGATGGGCAATGAACCCCACATGTTTAAACAAATATGGGCCTGTCTGAATGAGTACCCAGAAAAGTAAAAAATGAAAAAAGACACCAAAAGATGGGCAATGACCCCACAGGTCAAAGCACCTATCCGAATGTGTGCCACAAAAATAGGTTTGTCAATAAAGAAGAAAAGACCCGAAGAGGCCGAACCCCAACGGGCAATTGGGTGTGAGTAGAGAAATCCCTCTCGACATCTCCAAAGCCTATCAAGGACTTTCCCTCAATTCTTCATTCTTACCCCCAAGGTGTGGGTGAACCAACCAAATCAAAGCTAAACTCTAGCTGATCAAAGGTTGAAGGTCCGAAAGATTTTGGGTAAGGAACCCCATTTTGCACATGGTGTCTACCAACGAACCTAGAAAAAATAACCAAGTGATGAGAACTTGTGTCAATACTGTTTTCTCTCAAAAAAAAATTTCAAAAACCCCCAAAAAAAGTTGAATATCTTCAAAACTCCAAAAAAATTTAATTATTTTCAAAACTCCAAAAAAATGAATATTTTCAAAATAAAAAAATTTATATTCACAAAACTTCATTCCAACAAAAAATTTCAAAATTTCAAAAATTTTCATTACCATGCTTGGTTTTAATTTTCATCTTTACATTCATATTTGCTTTCAGTCTCTCATGTTTCAAATTTTTCATGCCATATTTGCCGCTTTAGTTTTTTTTACACACTTAAAGAGAACTTATCACCCCTTGACAAAGATAAGCCATCTTGTCATTCTAATCTCCTATTCTGAGTGTTTCAGGCACGAAGAACAAATAAGGAGAACTGCACAGCAAGGCGATGCTCGCCACTTCGTTCCCCCAAGGATTCTTAGGAGGAGGTGTCACCATGACCTCGGCCCCAACTTTACCGAGGAGCCTTTTTTCAAAATTTCAATAAGTCAATGCTCACCACTTCCCTCCCCTGAGGATTCTCAGGAGGAGGTGTCATCATAACCTTGGCCTCAACTTTGCCGAGAAACTTTCACTCTGTGTCCTCATTAAGACACATGAATTCTTTTGTGAGAATGCATGTCATCACATCGCAAACTCACTGTTATCATTTCCTTTCTTAGCATATGTTATGTGCATTACTATTTATTTTATGCATTATGTTGAAGACCGTGAATGCAAAGAAGACCAGGCCCGAGATCCCCTTCATCAAAATCCACGACATTCAGGTCATTCTTTGTGCTCAAGGATAAGCCAAAATTGTGCAGTGAGGGACGATGGTTCCCGAATGGGTATCTTGACCTCATAGACAATCTATATCTTCAACTAATTGTTAGACAAGTTTTGTTTTTGTTTTCTTGAGCCCAGCATGCATCATATAGTATTAGTTGCATTGCATTTTTCATTATCATTGCATACATCCTTTCAAAAGCTTCACTTTCTCACCCTCTTGTATCATAATTCCGATCATTCTGAATCCCATCATGTTTTCTAATCCCACTGTATTTTCTAATCCCACCGTGTTTTCTAGTCCCACCAACCTTTCTAATATCCCACCGTGTCTGTTAATCCCACCATGTTCGGTAATCACCTTGTGCTTTCAAATCTTTTATTTCTATCCCCACTGTGGCCACTGCAACTCTTTTTCTATTCATCCCACTGTGGCAGTCACTTCCTCCCGCCAAGGGCCTCCTATTCGATCTAAACTTGCACCATCATGGTCTGTACTTAAACATTTGCCTTTTGAAATTCGAGATCATTTCATTCAGAATTGAATCTTGTCTCCTGGAAGACTTAAATGAGTCTAAGAGCCTGAATGTGCTCGATTGGTATTCTCTTACTTTTTCAAAACAAATCTCTTTATAAAACTTTAGCCCATCACAGTATAGGAACACCGCAAAGATTGGGTTACCGGCTGATGATGAACCTACGAACCCATGTTTCGGGGACTCTCCACCGCGTTGGGGGTTGGCTATTCTTCTCTCGTGCCAATGGCACATCTTTTACCAATCGAACATAGGAAGACCATGGCAGTTAACTAGGAGACTTGAGGAGATTCATCTTGCCGAATCTGGTCGTTGAGTGTGTTTATATCTACACCTTGATGCCACCTTAAAGTCCATCACCATTTTGCTTCACTACATTCCACTATGATCCATCTCACTTCACTATGCTTTCTCTACATTTCACTCCTCTACGCTACATGCCATTATTCCCTTGCAAAGCTGACATCAAGGTGAGGCAAGCAGTAGACACGCCAATTTGGCCTTATTTAGAGCTTAAACCATTATTCCATTGGCAATATCTCTTTTAGACCATCAAAATCATGATGAACCACCCTTTTGGATGAGCCGAGGTGCATATTGTAAATATGAGGATGATTTGCTAATTTCTAATCAAATCCGTGTTTGCTGAACAAGAGACTCTTGGTGGTGTGCCAAATTATGCTTTTCTCAGCATATCCTCTATTTGGAATTTTTTCACAGGATTATATGGACGTATAATGAAAATTTATTCAACTTTAATAATCTTATTCTCTAAGTTATATTTACATTGCAACAAACGGCATTCAATTCTGATCTCCCATTTGTCCGCAGCGCCCTTTGGAAGTCAGATGCGCAGTTCTGTCCCCACGTAGCACCGATCAAGCCCAATTGCATACAAGCCCAGCCTATTAGGCACATATATGATCAATTCACGACCTTACCTTCCTTTTTCCACCTCCATATTACTTGGTAAAGTATCTAGAAGCTTCATGGTTGAAATTAGCATCATCAAATGATGGCAATCCAACTTGTTGTCTTATACATTAAAACTTGCTATTTTTAGACTAGATTTGTTTCCTCTTCAAGTGGAGACATATTTTGAACATGGGGAAGGTGATCCACGGTTTCCAATCCCTCTCAATCATTTGGGTAAGTTTATATATACCTCAGGATAAAAATTAGCAACATTAAATAGAGGAAATCCAACCTATGGTCGGATGTATCAAAACTTGCTATTTTTTTACCTGTTTTTTATCCCCTATAAAGGGACGACCAAAGAAGGGCATCCCCATCATCCAGCACTCCTATCCTCGTCCTCCAGCAACCCTAGGCTCATTCCAAACTCCCCAAATCATTCTATCTTCGTCCTGGTGCCCGGAGATCATCTCAAAGTGAAGAAGAAGTCAGTCTATGCTCTAACGTGCTGCACTGCTGATCATCGGCTTCTAAAGATCTTTATGGTCATTTTCCGGCCTGACTTTCTTCATAAGAAGTGTGGTTTATCAAGATATCTTTCATCTCCAATAAACAAAGATCAATTCTGACATTCCCTTGGCTTGTTATGGGTTCAACACCGGCGCTGCACAGACAGATCCGAAGTCTTCTCTTCTAAATCATTGTTTTCTAAATCCATTTCAATACATTTAGTGGTAGATTCAGCCTATACATACTTCATAGGAATTGTTCCCCGGTGAGTCCTTTTTTTATTTAAAACAATCATTTAATTTGGATATTTGTAGTGCCCATAGCACGTCCTACATCGACATTGTGCTTGGAGTTTCCATAATTTCACTGTCTAAGATTCGGCTTATCAGGTAAATTCAGATTACTTATCATAAGATTCAAGCAAAATTTTATTCATATAAAACCACCCTCGGTAAATCCTCTTTATTTTGAAACAAACATCGCTTTATTCTGACATTGGTGCTGTTCGTTACGGTCTCTGCATCAGAGCTACGCAGTTTACATTGAATCTGTCCAACCCGGTTGCCACTTTGTTTGGGTTGTGTTGTCTTTAACCATTCATATTCTCTTTGCTAACTCTTCATTCAAATCATTTAGTTCATATTTAAGCATCATTTTTATTCAATCTTGCATCATTTCATACATCATAAAAAAATCAAAAAAAGGGGTTAGGGCTAACGCCGAATCCGTTGCACAGGTACATCAAGCTAGCATCGGTTGGACTCTCCCTCATCGGCCGGCCGAAGAGGAAGAAGGTTGAACTCACACACTCTCTCCCATGCTAAGGTGCACACGGTCAACTTCTTTCTATTTTCAATACATAAAGCATAGCCCGCTGCTCCTAGCGACCACTTCTTCAATCTTCTCATGCATTAAGTCATTTATTCCTCTCTCTCCTCCCACATGACCCGAACCGTCTCCGGTGCTCGAGCGACACCGTGAGATGAAAGTTCGGGGATCAATGTGAGTGTGGGACAGAGGTGAGGACTTTTTACCGCTTTTCGAGTGTTTTCCGATTCACTCCCTTTCCCCTATTCTATCTTTCACCTTATCTTGAGGTGCCGATCCGGAACCCATTTTCTGGAGTCGACAATTCCCACAACAGCTTTCTGTCTAGATTTGATCTTTCTTGCATATCTCTTCATCCGGTGGTCGGATTTTCGATCTGTTTCAAGCGTTGCCTAGCTCTATCCAACCTTGACAATGTGGTAAAGTTGGAATTTCATGTTAAAGTCCCAACTTGTCCCAAAGTGTCGGGGGAAAAATGGTCATTTCGACCTTCTGGTGTCTATTTTCCATGTTTTGCGCACCGTTGCGAAGCTCTCAACCAGGGCTATGAAATGAGCACATTATCTTGGCCATTTGTAGCATTTAAAGCCTTGCATAGGCATTTCCAGAGCCTGTTTACATCATCTATTCTTGAATTTTCCGAATCTAGGGCAAATTCTTCATGCCGACTTTAGCATTGTTGAAATCTGTATCAAACAAACTAAGGGAAAAATTTTGATGCCAACAAATGCCCCCCATGGGCAGTCCCTTGGAGATGGGAGTCGAGAAGGGACATCCCATGTAAGTTGGCCTCTAGTATTTGTTCTGCTCTGTCCCTGGGCAATCTATCCCCTACTTCTGCTACATGAGTTTCTTCAGGACTTAGAAGGGCTTGGGCCCTTGTACATTACCAGCCTTGGCTTCTTCTGTTTGGTTAACCAACCTCTATTCAATAGGCACATCTGATGAAGTCAACTTCCTATATGCTCCCCAACATGCAAGCTCTCTGAATGAGCCACTCTTTTATTTTCTTTGTTTTTTTTTCTTATTGATCTGACTGTCTCTTGTGAGATTTTCACCCAGACCAGCCCCCTTGATGTTTTGCCTACGTGCCTCTAAAGAGGTTTTCATGTAGCGGGGTTACCTGATTTTGCCTAGAGTGCCCTTTTAGGTTTTTACTCTAGCTAGGTCTTCTCTCTTCTTCTTTTTCTTTTTTTTTTCTTTTTTTTCTTCTTCTTTTTTTATTTTTCACTTTCTTTTTTTCTCTCTCTCTATTTTATAGAGAATTAAGGCTTCCCTCAAGCCGTATGCAAATAAAATAAACCAAGCCAAGATTAGTGATAACTCGACACGGGGGTCCAAACAAAATTGTGAAACCAGTCAAGGGGCTTCAAACAAGTGAGTGCAGAAACCAGCACAGAGGGGGTTCTTGACAAGGGTAAGACCAATCCAAGTGTAGAAGGCAACTCAGCACAAGGGACTAATCAAATAGGTGCAAAACCAACACAAAGGGGGTTTCCGAAGAGGATAAGACCAATCCAAGTGCAGAAGACTACTTGGCATGAAGGACTAATACTGAAACCATCTCAAAGGGGGTTTCAAACAAGATAAGACCAATTGAAGTGCCAATGGCAACTCAGCATGAGGGTCAAATTTTGTAACTGACACAGAGAGAGTTTCAATCAAGGTAAGACCAATCTATGTAGGGAAAAACAACTTGGCATGAGGGTCGAGTGAATGTGAGACCAATCCAAGTGTGAGAGGAAACTTGGCATGAGGGTTTAATGGATATGAGACCAACCCAAGTATAGAAGATAACGTGGCATGGGGGCCTAATAAGGTTGTGAAACCAATACAAAGGGGGTTTCAGGCTTGCCTATAAGGCAAAGTTTGAGGACTACAAATGGTCTGATAGGAAGCCTCAAAGGGGCTGAAAAAAAAATTTAGGGGGACTACACCAAGGGTAGCAATAAGAGGTCATAGAGGGACCAATGGGAAGCCTCAAAGAGACTAGCAATTTTTAGGAAAGCCTGCACAAAGGGTAGCAGTAAGAGATCATAGATGGGCCAGTAAAAAGCCTCAGAGTGACTGAAAGGGAGCCTTAAAGGGGCTAAATTTTTTGGGAAGCTAGCACAAAGGGCAGAAATAAGAGGTAACAGAGGGGCCAATGAAGGGCCTCAAAGGGCTAAAAGAGAGCTTCAAAGGGGGGCTATATTTCTAAGAGTCTACACATAGGGTAGGACTAAAGTGCCACAAAGGGGCAAATGGGAGCCTCAAAGGAGTTGATTTCCCAAGAGTCTACACAAAGGGTAGAAGTAAAGTGCCACAAAGGAGCGAATGGGAGCCTCAAAGGGGTTGGTTTCCCAAGGGTCTACACATAGGATAAGACTAAAGTGCTACAAAGGGGAGAATGGGAGCCTCAAAGGGGTTGGTTTCCCAAGGGTCTACACAAAGTGTAGGACTAAAGTGCCACAAAGGGGCGAATGGGAGCCTCAAAGGGGCTGGTGTCCCCTGGGTCTACACAAGGTGTAGAACTAAAGGGAGGCTATGGAAGCCAAAGTGGCATTGTAGAAGCCTTGTTTGGAGCCTCAAGAATGACTAGTCAAGGCAACTAGTTGTGTAGGCTACCAAGATAGGGATGATCAAGGTAGTGAGAGTTTTATAGCCATACATGACCAACCTAGTCAAGATGGTTAGTTTGTTGTTGAAGATTGCTTGGAATGATGGTCCATATGATGCATGTTTTGTGGGTCATCAAGACCGGAGTGGTCATGACAACGTGGAAGCTTGTAGACTAACAAGACAGGGATGGTTAAGGTGGTATGGGTTTGAATTAATTTCTAAACCATTCAGACCAAGAAGGGTCATGACAATATGAGCCTTTATGGACATGTAGGCTGAATAGCCAAGGTTGGAGAAGGTTTTGGTTAGCCATGTAGACTAAATAGCCAAGACTAAAGAAAGTCTTTTTGTTAACCATCAGGATCGGAATGATCAAGATGGTAGGATTGACAAAGTCAAAACAGGGACTGAAGGAGCAAAAATGAGTGAGAACAGAGAAGGGTATTACCCTTCGTCCCTTCCAAGGTAGAGTGTGGGAACTTTCCTCAAATTTTAAAGGCGGGAGATGGTCTTCCTCGTTGCCTTAGGTATGGTCTCCCTGGCATATTTATACTTTAAGGTAGATGAGCCTATGAGAGCCCTTTCGTCATTGGCAACTCGGACCTCTCCCTAATAAAATTAGGGGGATGAACCCACCCATCTTTTTAGGTTGGGAGCTCGTTTTTTCAACCTAATTACTCTTTTGTAGAGTTTTCGCACAGGCTGACCCCTTTTCAATTTTGCCTATGCGTCCCATTGCGGGATTTTCACATAGCATGGTTATCTAATTTTGCCCAAGGTGCCTTTGCAGGTTTTCACCTTGACTAGATTATTTTCACATTTTTACCCTTAGCTGATCATGGTGTTTGACCAACTAAGTCCGTAAGGCATCTCCATTTTTAGCCCATTCTCTTTTTTTTCAACTTTTCTTTTTTATTTTTTTTGCAAGGAATCATGGCTTCCCTCTAGCCATATGCCAGAAGAATGAACCAAGTCAAAATTAAAGGTAATTCAACACAGGGGTTCAATAAGAGTTGAGATACCTAACACAAGTGGGCTTCAGCTAGGTGAATGGAGAAACTGACACAAAGGGGATTTTTCAAGGGGATGAGGCCAATCCATGTGTGGAAGGCAGCTAGGCATGAGGGTCTAATCTTCAAATTGATACAAAGGGAGGTTTCAAATGGATAAGTGGAGAAACCATCATAAAGGTGTTTCCTCAGAAGGATAAGGCCAATCCAAGTGAGAAAGGTAACTTAGCCTGAGGGTTAAAATTTGAAACCTACTCAAAGGGGATTTCAAGTAGGCTAAGACTAATCCAAGTGTAAAAATAAACTTGGCATGAGGGTCAAAATTTGAAACCTACTCAAAGGGGATTTCAAGTAAGATAAGACCAATCCAAGTGTAAAAGGAAACTTGTCATGAAGGTCTGATGAAGTCTCAAATAGAGGTAAGAGTGATCCAAGTGCAGAAGGCAACTTGGCATGAATGTCTAATGAAGGCTCATGAACATAACATAAAGGAGCTTCAATCTTGCCTAAAGAGCAAAGTTTAAGAGCCACAATGGGGCCAATAAGAAACCACAAAGGAGCTATCTTTTATAAACATTTGCACTAAAGGCAGAAACAAGGCCTCGAAGGGTGAGCACAGAGTCTCAAAGGGACTAGATTTTTAGGAAAGGCTAGCACAAATGGCAGCAATAAGTGGTCATAAAGGAACTAGTAAAGAGCCTTAGAATGGCTAAGTAGGGAGCATCAAAGGGGCTAGATTTCCAAGGGTCTACACAAAGGGTAGGACTAAAATGCCACAAAGGGGCCAAGGGGAGCCTCAAAGGGGTTGGATTTCCAAGGGTCTACACAAAGGGTAAGACTAAAATGCCACAAAGGGGCGACAGGGAGCCTCAAAAGGGATGGATTCTCAAGGGTCTACATAAAGGATTGAACTAAAATGTCACAAAGGGGCAAAAGGGAGCCACAAAGAGGCTGAATTCCCAAGGGTCTACACAAAGAGTAGAACTAAAATGTCTCAAAAGGGAAAATGGGAGCCTCAAGTGGCTGGATTATGAAGAGTCTACACAAAGGGTAGAACTAAAGTGCCGCAAAGGGGTGAAAGGGAGCCTCAAAGGGCTGTACTCCCAAGGGTCTACACAAATGGTAGAACTAAAATACCACAATGGGGCGAAAGGGAGCCTCGAAGGGGCTGAATTCCCAAGGGTCTACACAATGGGTAGAACTAAAGTGCTGCAAAGGGGCAAGGGGGGTCTCAAAGGGCTGGACTCCCAAGGGTCTACACAATGGGTAGAAATAAAATGTCACAAACGGGCAAATGGGAGCCTCAAGGGGCTGGATTCCCAATTGTCTACACAAAGGATCGGACTAAAGTGCCACATATGGGCGAAGAAGAACCTCAATGTGTTGGACTTTAAGGAAGGCCTGCATAGAGGGAAGCAATAGTTGGCCAAAGAGGGACGAACAGGAGAGCCTCAAAGGGGCTAATTTAAAGGTTTGCACAAAGGGCAGGACTACCGCAAAGGGGAAAATGGGAGCATCAAAGGGGCTGATAAGAGAGGATATGTGCAAAGGGCATAGGTAGAAGGTCATAAAGCAACAAAAGGAAGCCTCAAAGGGGCTAAGAGATGAAGCCACAAAGGGCCATTCTGGAAGGGTTTGAACAAAAGGCTGGAATGAGAGAGACTATTGAAGCCAAAGAGGCATTTACAATAGCCTCGCTACATGAATGAGTGGTCAAGGTAGCAAGTTGTGTAGGCTACCAAGATCGGGGTGATCAGGGTAGTAAGGGTTTTAGGGCCATACGGGCCATAATGGCCAAGATGGTCAAAGTGTTGGGAGTCATCTAGAATAGGAGGAAAGATGGTGTTTTTGTGTGTGTGTTTTTGTGGGGCCATGTGGGCTGAAAAGCCAAGGCTGGGGAATATTTTTGTAAACCACCAAGATCGAATTGATCAGGGTGGTGGACGTTCAAAGCACCACTAAGTCTAAATAGACATGAGTGATAGAGGCATGTAGCACCATAATCGTAATGGTTAAAATGGCGATGATTTTCTAAAATTGTTATGAAAAGGATGGTGTAGGGCAACAGTTTAGGAATGGCCCTCATGTAGTCAAGGTTAGGGTTTCAACCTGGAAGGGCTTGCATACGAGCGTTGTGGATGACCAAGCTTAGATGGTAGAAGCTCCATTGGAGAAACATTGGTATTTGGCAACCACATTTGTTTGAGGACTGGGGCAAAGGGTCTGGATCCTTTCCCCCAGTCGATACGAGAGTCCGCTGTCTAGGGCTCTCGGTAGGGTGTAGCCTGTGCGGGGAACTTGCCACCAATCGGCAATGGTAAGTCAGTAGGATGACCTAAGGACTAGACCACTGGTCAGTCGGCCTGTTGGAGAGTGGCTTGGACAAGAAGGCTGCACCTAGTTGCTTGAGCCAAGCATGGACAATGTTGATCGGCCAGCCACCCAATTGCTGGAATTTTGCTAATGGCAGGTGTTGATGTCTGCCAACTATCTTCAAGTCAGACTACTGATCAGTCCAATTTATATAAGGATCTAGGCAGAGGGTCTGGAACCTTGCCCTCGGTTGGCATGAGAGTCCACTGTCTAGGACCTTAGGCATGGAGTTGCTTCGGGGAACTTGCCACCAGTCAGTAGAGCAGAGTGTTGGAAGAGTCAGTCAGCGGACTAACCAAAGTAAAGATTTTTTTGACAACAAGTGTTGGGGCCTACCAGCTCTCTCTGGGTAAGACAGCTGATCGGTCTATAGTTGATGAATACGAGCTAAGAGCTGATCCCTCACCCCAGCTACCACCTTTAGAGCCATAAGTTGGCTCATGTTTCCAGGCTTTAAAGGAGAGGGCTGCCCCCACTCCTCAGTTTGCTCAACCATTGGTCGGCCAATCTTCTTAAGTTGGATAGAAAACTTGAGCTTCTTTTGCGTAGCTGGTGTAGCAACAATGGTGAGCACAGCATGGGCCCTGTCTTTGTCATCCAATGGGTCAAAAGTAGGAAACCAGTTGTCGAGTGGCAGGTCAATGAGTTGTTGTCATCATGTTTGGATGAAGGTAGTCGAGCAAGTGCAACCCCATGGGCAATGCACACTGCCAACCTTTAGTTTGTGGCAAGAGCCATGTCTGAGCCAAATCTTGAGGAGGCATAACTGTTGTTGTGTGGGTGTAGGCCCGGACTACTGGTTTTTATGGTAGGCAATTACTGACAGGTCCTCGCGGGTAGGACTGCTGGTTAGTCAGCTTGAAGAAGGAAGGGACCAGAAAGGAGCCCCCCTCCCCAATTAGCTGAGTTGGGGTAGCATAAACTATAGTGGAGCATCATGCATGGCACTCAGCAGTGGCTGCTATTGGGATTTCAGCCCAGAAGCCCCCTCATCTGGTTACAGCGAACAACAAACCTTGATAGTGGCTGGTTCTATTGAGGGGAGTGCTAGCATTGGAAAGCCAAATTTCGTTAGGGACCACAATAGAGGGTCTGGCACATTGCCCCCGGTCAACAAGGGTATCCATTGGATGGACTTCCCGGCGAGGAAATAACTTGTGCGGGGAACATGCCCCCGATTAGTGGAGCTAGGTGCCAAAGTAGTAAGCCAATAGCTGGGCGGATTGATGTTTTCATCACGGCAAGTGGCTACTGCCAGGTCTTCATGGGCTAGACCACTGATCGGTCGGCCGGGTGAAGGGAATGACCTACAGGGAGTCTTCCCACAGTCAGTTGAGTAGTGAACTTGAAAGGGTGGTCAATGAACCAACCATTCACAAAGAATTTTCTCATGGTAGGTGGTGGCACCTACAAGTTCTGTTCAGCTTGGATTGCTGGTCAGTCCGATGCAGGAAGGTAGGTCGAGGGCTGGTCCCTCACCTGAGTTGTTGTCTTTAGAGCTGTTTATCAGCATATGACTTCATAATTTAAAGGATAGGGCTGCCCCCTCTTCCTGGTCTCTCCAACTACTGATCGGTCAGCCCAATGGTGAGAGGATCTGACAAGGATGTTGCCCCTGATCGGCTAAGTAGAGAGCTGGAAATTTTGACCAATGGGCTAACAAACTATAGGTGATTCCTGGCTGGTAGGTGGTGGCACCTACTAGTTCTCCTCATCTCAGATCGCTGATTGGTCGAATGAGGGAAGGCAGGCTGAGGGATGGCTCTTTGCCCACGCTGCCATTTTCGGAACTACTGACCAGCCCCTACTTTCAGAACTCAGAGGAGAGGGCTTCCTCCCTCTCCACAACATTAGCACATATGGGGGCTTGCCCCTAGCTAGCATAATTGAGTGCCAAGGTGATTCAGTGTCATAGTTGACTACTAATGTCTCTCTCCTTTTTATGGTAGGCGGTTGTTGCCAAGTCTTTGTAGGATAAACCATTTATCGGTCAACTAGATGAAGGGTAAATCTGATGGGGAGGCTGCCCCTAGTTGGCTAAGCTGAAGATTGGAAGGGTTGGTCAGCAAACCAACCATTCACATAGAATTTTTGTTTGGCAGGCAATGCCACCTATGGGGTCTTGTCATCTCACAGTGCTGCTCAATCTAATTGAAGTATGGCAGGCTAAGGGCTGATCCCTTGCCTGTATTGTCACTTTTGGAGCCGTTGGTCAGCTTGGGTCCTCTGAGTTTAGAAGAGAGAGCTGCCCCCTTTCCATGGCATTTCTGGCCATTGGTTGGTTGGACTTTCTGGGCCAAGCAAAAGGTCTACACTTCCCCCTTGCATCTGGTACACTAGCATTGGGCACAGCAAGGGCCCCATTGTTGTAGTCTAACCAGTCCATAGTGGAGAACTATTAACAAGTGGCAAGATCACGGGCTGCAGTCATCTGCGCTTAGGGCTGTAAACGGGTCGGATTCGGTAGCGGATTCACCAGAATCCGATTCCGATTCCGATAAGGGTTAAGGGGTTCCGATTCCGATTCCGATAATTTCGGAATCACTATGTTCCGATTTCGATCCGATTCCGATTCCATTATCGAAATCGAAACCGAATCCGATAAAATCCGAAATGCATATTAAATATTAAATTTTATTCAAAAGTGAGTCAATAATTTACATATAATTATTAAAATTTGATATAATCTTCTTAAAATTTTATTTTTTTTATTTTATCAATTTATATATTACAATTTATAATTTATTTAACTTTATTTTATTTAATTTTATTTATATATAATTATTTTTTTATCGAAATCGGATTAATGGAAACGGAACCAACTGATTCCAATTCTGATTCTGATAAGCTACCGGAATATCCGATTTCGATTCCGATAGCTTATAGGATACAAAAACAAGTTCTAAACCCGTTAATTTTTATCGAAATCAAATCGGAATATCGGAATATCGGATTGATAGTCATCGCTATCCTCCATAAGCTTGGAAGGAGCCTTGATAGTCATCGCTAGGTGGGTGTGGTCCCACAGGCAACACACATTGTTTATGTTGAGGTGCCAACGGGATTCTCATTCACTCATGTTCATCCTCAAGCTAAGGGGTGTTGTGGTAGGTGTCAACACAGCAGCAGGTGCAGCCATAAATGTTGTGGTAGACATAGTAGGTGCCATGGCAGCAAGTGGAGTAGGTACTGTGACTGTGGGTGTGGGCGCGGACCCAGATTCAATGGTGATCTGATTCACCATAAAAGTCTTACATGGGGGAGATAATAGGACATTTTCTGGGAGCAACTTGGTAGTGTCTAGGCCAAGCTTTTAGAGATGCAGTATGGAGTAGCAAGTGAGGGGTAGCATTGCTATGTCCTCAGGAGTAGGTGGCTCCAAGACGATGTTGAGCTAGTCCAGGAGTAACATGGCCTTTGCAAACTTGCTAAAATTGATCACCAACATGATTGAGCTAATGCTGCATTGTCAACATAAGCTTTCAAGTAAATGACTCCTTTACAAGCCGCCACTGAACCTGTAAAAAGGTTGACTTGATTAGAATGTTTCTAAGAGGTAGTTGATGTGCACCCTCTCAGATTGCTATGGTAGAGAGATGAAGGGAAACAGAGATCCCACTGGGCATGCCAATTTGTGGGAACCTCAGGAATCTTTTGTTTTTTAAAGTGTAAAAGTGTTTAAAAGATTTGTTTTTTTAATGTTCAAATATCGTATCCGAATTTTCTGGTAAAATAGGTGAAAAACCATAAAAAATACTAGATAGACCAGGTGATATTAAAAGAGTATAGAACTGAGGTTCGGGTTCTATGAAAATATTTTTGACCTCTCTCCATCAGATGGTGTGAATATCCGATGTTCATTTACATCGAGCAAATAATCAAACACCCTTGATTAACTACTATAGCGATCTTGTTTGATGAGAGCGTGCGCATCCACAACGTATAAAGAACACAAAGGACCCTGGCCTTTCGGGCCCGATGAGATGCAAACACGTTTGATTAGATTTGGTTTGGAGTTCACTTATGTTGATTTATGAATTGATTTTGATGTGGTGTGAAATGTTAATTTTATATTTCAATTTGATTTAGATTTGAATGTTATTTATTTTGAGCTTGTTTGAATTATTTGGTTTGTTTTACTTCAATTGGTTGAAATTTATTTATTTTTTTTCTTTGAACTTGATATTTTAGATGTGTTGGTCAATTTGACTTGTTTAAGTTTAGTTGACATGTGTTGAGTCATTTTCATGTGGTCTTCTTATGTTGGTTGGTGTTTTAATACCAATTCGGGTGAGTACGATATGTTTTTTTAAACATTTTTTAACTTTGATTCCACTTGATTAGGTCTGATCTCCAGATTGTTAATGATCTACTCTAACATGTTTTAAGATAGATTTTAGATGCTTTAATGTGTCTTAATGTGCTTTATTCAATTGGTTGTAAATTATTTGATGTGCACTTGTTTAAGCATTTGAATTCCAATGGATTAAGTGTATGGAATCAATTTTTCCAGATTGTATTAAATCTGATTTTTGTTGAATGTTAAAGCTTGAATGATCTATTTTAAGCATGTTTTAAGGTTGGTTTGAATTTATTTTTAGATTTAATTAAGTTAACTTCAGATTTCGTTAACTCTTGTTCGGTTTGCATCACATCCGGTCTGTTGTGCTGGTGTCGATGCCCAGTCACATGCAATCAACTCGACACTTGAATTGTTCATGTTCAAAATATTCCATATCAATGTACATCAGATGTGGCAGTTCATATGCCATGTTAATGCTGTCAATGGTGCAAATGTGTGAATGTCCTTCCATTGGGGCAAAATCCACTTGATTGGGAAAATTTTGGCAGCATGCTGCCTTATTTTCCAATCCGTGTGAAATTTTACCCATCCTACAAGGCATAGTCATTTGACTTTCCAAGTAGTGGGAAGGGTCCATCTATAGTGGGAAGCGTGTCCCATGCCTATGCCCGGGTCAACATACCGGATACGTGTCCGGGCTAGCTGCCCAAATATGAAGAGCCCACGAAGTGGTGTGAATATCCTTATTTAGTTTTGACATCTCGCCCTTAAATTTAGTTAAATGTGATTTTTAATGTCCAAGACCCAATAGGCCAGCTTCATCAGCACAATGGGCTGGTCCTCATGTCTCATGGCCAAAGAAGGCCGACTTCATATCATGTCGCCCGGTTGGCCCAATCTTGAGCTTCATAGGCCTTGGAGGCCTGTTTTGAGCTTCATGACCCAATGGGCCTGATTTGTGCCTCCATGGCCCGGTTGGCCTGATTTGCACTCAATTTTTGCACCTTGACATCTTACTGTAGCAGCGGGGTAGGTGAGCCTTAAAGGGGCTGGAATGGGTTGCCTAAGGTGCTTTTTAGGTGGGCTTTTGGTAGGACTGCACAAGGGGTAGGTTTAGGTGTGAACTAGGACTGGTTTAGGAATGCACAAAGGGCATAAGAATTGAAGGCCTACCCGAGTAGTCTCAGCCCGTCCGGAGGATTCCGAGAGTCTCAAAGCGTCGACCTTCACCCTATACTCTAAGGGCAAGGAGAGCAAGACACATGGGGTTTGATTTACGGGTAGCACAAGGGCATTTTGATATATAAAAATCAGGGCCACCCGGCTTAACTCTTGGCCCGTCTGGCGGATTCCAAGAGACCCAGGCTATCACCCCTCCTTCCACACATTAAAGAGGATGTTTGGTTTGCTTAGGGTGCTGTAAAATCTGTCTTGGTTGTGTTGCACGTTGGGCAAACTAGGTGACCATCAAAGGGGCTTGACGTGGGTGCTCACAAGGGGGTAGAACTTGGGCCAACAAGGGGGCCTGTTTTGCATGCCATTCGGGGCCTGATTGGGGGAGGCAGGAGGTGTATGTTCAGGTGACCATCAGTGGGGTCAAACCAGGCATGATAGTGGAAGGTTTAGCGGCCAACATGGAGAGCCAAAAGGGTGCACAAGGGGCTGGTTTGGAGGCCAATTTTTTTTGGGGGCAGCAAGGGGCTGTTTTTTTTTTGTGATGGCCAAATGAAGGGTACCCTTGGGGCTAAAGGATGACTTTATATAGACCAACGTGGAGGGCACTCAAAGGGGCTGAATGGGCATTACTCATAGGGTATGCCACCATGGAGACGGGTAGAGAAGAGAACGGGTAGAGTAGAATTAAAAAACTACATCGGAGCATGCTTCTCCTACTCACCGTTTTTTTTCTTCTCTCTTGCACTGCAGGTGGAGATGAAGGTGATCGGCTGAATGTGCCACCAAATTCCTCTTCTCTTTCTGTTGGATGAGCAAAGGAGTCTTATTTTTGCTGATGTTGATGGAGGGAGCAAAGGGATGAAGAGAGCTCCACCAAATGATGAAGCTTGCTGTTGTTGGTTGTCTGCACTTGCCTCTAGCGCACCTGCAGGAGCTAGCTTGATTCACCCTTCTTCTCCTTCACTTGGAACACCAAAGAGAAGAAGAAAAGGTTGCTAAATTTCTGTTGAAGATGTCTACACAAGAGGAGGAGGAGCCTGGTTCGACTAGAGTTGGTGAGGGGAAGGAGAGGCAGAGCTTCCACAGGGTGATCAGCCTTTTTTGAACAAGGCCAGCTGAGGGGGCTTTTATAGAGGCTGAGGGGTGCCATATGCAGATGGGGATGAGGCTAGGGCTGTTTAGGTTGTTGAGTGGAGTAAGGAAGGATGGTTGAGGTTGTTGAGGTTGTGTGCCAACTAGAAAGAGAGGGAGAGAAGGGTGTTCGGCCAGCCCCTATCTTCTAGGGGATTGAACGCACAAGGGAATGGGAAGGTTGGTTCGGCCAACCCTATCTTCTAGGGGATTGAATGCACAAGGGAGTGGGAAGGCTGGTTCAGCCATCCATCAAATGGGGATAGGCCATGGGTTGTTGAGAGAGATAAGGATAAACCATGGGGGTCGTTGAGCTTGTTGACGTGGTTGAGGGTGATAAGCCAAAGTTGCTAGCCATGCCATTAGATAGGGAGTTCGGCTAGCTCCCTAACTTGTAGGGGATTGTGCGCATGGCAGATTCGGCCAGCCAAGTAGAGGGAAGAGAGAGAGAGTGATCCAATCTAGACCGTTCATCTAGAAGACTCCCGATCCAACGGCTACCATTAATTTCTGTCGAAAATTGATTAAACACAGCCAAAATTAAATCAGAAAAATATGGGACAATCATTTATGACCATTGATATTATGATCCATCCAAATGTGTGGCTGAAATCTCCCAAATTGCCCAGGATCTCTAATTTTACCGATTTCTCTGATCGATGCGATCTCGATCGTCGATAATGCCAAAAACTGTAATTGAATGCAATTACCTCCTCCCATTGGCCAAATTTATTTTTCATGCATCAATATTCATGAGATCAATGTTTTGGGTCATGAAAATTGAAATTTTCAGCCCATAGGTCGATCCGGGAGCTGATCGGATCATTACGCCCTTGGTGCGATGACATACGGCTTTTCGTCCAGATTTGATCATTTCAAGCATTGCCTAGCTCTATCCAACCTTGACAATGTGGTAAAGTTGGAATTTCATGTTAGAGTCCCAACTTGTCCCAATGTGTCGGGGGCAAAATGATCATTTCGACCTTCCAGCCATGTTTTGGGCACCGTTGCAAAGTTCTCGAACAAGACTATGCAATGAGCACATTATCTTAGCCATTTGTAGCATGTAAAGCCATGGAAAGGCATTTCCAGAGCCTATTTACATCATCTATTCTTGAATTTTTCAAATCTGGGTCAGATTTTTCGTGCCGACTTTGGCATTACTGAAATCTGTATCAAGCAAGCTAAGCAGAAAAATTTAATGCCAACATAGCGGTTGATCCCAATGGATATGTCTAATCCTGACAATAATTCACAATCTCATAATACCATGGCTTCTCACCTTTCTTTAACTCCTCCAACTCAACCAAAGATACCTCTTCCTTTTGCTCAATGGATTTCTTCCTTTCAAACTCCTCTTTAACCTTCAAGAATTGTGCATCTTCTAATGCCAGGATTTTTCATCGGCGGACATAGTTTGTTCTAACCTGCCTGCCTAGTGGGACGGACAGTGAAGATGCTAGAGAGGAGAGAGCATCAGCAAGGATGTTTTGAGCACAAAAAACATGGAGAAATTCGAGTTTGGAGAACAACTTGATGTAATAAGCGGTGAGTTCTTGATATGGTCTGAGCCCAGGATGAGTTGTGCGATATTTGGCAAGTACTTGGTAGAGAATCAACTGACTATCACCGGTCACCCTTAGTTCAATGGCACCATAGAAGTGATCGGCCTCTAGTCCGGCTAGCAAGGCTTCGTACTTAGCTATATTGTTTGTTGTTAGAAAATGGAGCTAAAAAGGCTGTGGAATGGTGACACCTTCGAGTAACAGAAGAAAAATCCCTATCTCTCTACCTTGAGAGTTTAAGGCCCCATCAGAATACAAAGTCAAAAAGTTGGAGGACTGAATGGATATCAACTTCTCATCGGGGAACTCTGATTGGATAGGGTCAAAGATTGGGATGGGATGATGGGCCAGATGTTCAGCAATCGTATAGCCCTTGATTGCCTTCTGTTAGACATAGGTGATGTCAAATTGAGAAGGAAAGCTTTGCCAACGTGCCAACCAGTCAGTCATGACAGAGTTTTCAAGAAGAAACTTGATGGGATTCATACGAGCAGTGAGATTAACCTCGTGTGCTAGAAAGTAATGCTTAAGCTTTTGAACTACCCAAACCAAGGTGGCACAGGTTTTTTCCATGCTTGTATACTTCTGCTCACAAGGATCGAAGATCTTTGACGGATAGTATATGGCTCGCTCCTTCCCTTCGTCATCTAATTGTGCCAATACTGCTCTGAGAGATCCTTCCAGAACCAAGATGTATAAGATTAAGGGTTTGCCTGGAATTGGAGGTTTGAGCACTGGTGGGCTTGACAAATACTTCTTTAGACCATCAAATGCCTCCTGACATCTTGAATCCCATCTAAATTTGGTTTTTACCTTGGTCAACTCATAGAAGGTTTGCACCTTTGGGAGTGTTGTGAGATAAACCGGCGAACAAATTGTAGCCTACCAATAAACCCTCTCAGTTCTTTTAAGTTCCTTGGTAGAGGCATATCAATGATGGCTTTGGCCTTATTTGGATCAATCTCAATGCCTCTTTTGCTAACAATGAACCTAAGTAGCTTGCCTGATGATACTCCAAGCACACATTTCTTGGGGTTCATCTTAAGCTTATATTCCCTGGCTTGCTGCAAAACCCTTTTTAACACCTCAAAATGCTCATCTCGGGTCCGTGGCTTGACTACCAGATCCACATACACCTCCAAAAATTTTTGCATCATATCATTAAATATTCTGTTGGCATCAAATTTTTCCGCTTAGCTTGCTTGATACAAGTTTCAGCAATGCCGAAGCTAGTGCAGAAAATCTGACCCAGATTCGGAAAATTCGTGAATAGATGATGTAAACAGGCTTTGGAAATGCCTCGGCATGGCCTTACATGCTACAAATGGCCAAGATAATATGCTCATTACATAGTCCCGGTCAAGAGCTTCGCAACGGTGCCCAAAACATGAAAAACGGACACCGGAAGGCCGAAATGACCATTTTGCCCCTGACACTTTGGGGCAAATTGGGACTCTAACATGGCATTCCAACTTTACCACATTGTCAAGATTTGATAGAGCTAGGCAATTCTTGAAACGGATCGAAAATCCAACCCCCGGATGAAGAGATATGCAAGAAAGAGCAAATCCGGACGGAAAGTCGTATGTTCTCGCACCAGGGGCATAATGGTCCGATAGCTCTGGATTGACCCATGGGCTGAAAATTTCAATTTTCATGACCCAAAACTTTGATCTCATGAATATTTATGCATGAAAAATAAATTTGGCCAATGGGAGAAGGTAATTGCACTCAGATACAGTTTTCGACATTATCGACGGCCGAGATCTCACCGATCGGAGAAACTAGCTAAATCAGGAGATCCGTTGCAATTAAAGTGATCTCAACCACACATCAGGATGGAGCATAAGATCAATGGCCATCAGGGCATGATCTGGAATTTTTTAAAGTCAATTTAAGATTTATTTAATTGGTTTTGGTCGGAGTTAATGCTAGCCATTGGATCGGGAGCACTTTGATTAAACCAGGGTTAAACCTAACCCAATATGGGCTAACCCAACCTGTCATGGTCAAATTCCATCATCCCTCATCTGATATGTGCGCAAGAAGCCCTAGAAAATAGGGGAGGGAGGCGCACCCACCTCCTCCTTTCTTGGCTAGTGGGTCCCACTCAACCACTTCCCTCAACCACCTCCCATGGCTTATCCCTATCTCTCCCTTGGTTTATCTTCATCCTAACTAATCCTACAACTAACCAAGCTTATCCTCGGCCAAGCCTTGGTTGAACCAGCCTCCTTTCCACTTGTCATGTGCGCACACCTCCTTGAAGGGAGGAGATGGTGCGCACCCTTCTTTCCCTCTCTTTCTAGTTGGCGCATAATCATCCTCAACAACCAACTATGGGTTATCCTAATCATCCCCAACCTCTCTTGAGTTATCCTTATCTTCTCTCAACAACCTCCAGCCTTATCTCCTCCTGGAGATGGCGCCCCTCAGCCCCTATAAAAGCCCCCTCAGCTGGCCATGTGCAGGACAAGCTGATCACCCTGCGGAAGCCCTGCCTCTCCTCCCTCTACCCTGCTCCAAGACAGCTTATCCTTGCTTGGACGTCTTCATCAGCAAGTCAGAAACCTCTCCAGCCCCCTTGTGGTGTTCCAAGTGAAGAATAAGAAGGAGAAAAGGCCTCCCTCCAGCAGGCGCGCCAGCAGCAGGTGCAACCAGCCCACTTGATTGGTGTGCTAACATCAGCAAGTGCAGCAAGCTCTCTTAATTCCTTTGCTCCATCCATCAACATCAGCAAGGAGAAGACCCCCTTTTCTCATACAACAGCAAGATAATAAGGGTTTGGTGGCACCTTCAGCCCATCATCTTCAACACCACCTGCAGTGCAAGAGAGAAGAAAAAACCGGTGAGTTGAAAAAGTGTGTTCCAATGTAGCCTTTTAATTCAACTCTTCCCCTTATCTTCTCTACCCCTCTCCATGGTGGCATACCCTCTGAGTAATTCCCATTCAGCCCCTTTGAGTTCCCTTCATATTTGTCTACAGAAAGCCCCAAGTGTACCCTCTATTTGGCCATCACAAAAACAGCCCCTTGCTGCCCCTTAAAACAGGCCTCTGAACCAGCCCCTTTGTGCACCCTTTTGGCCCTCCATGTTGGCCTCTAAACCTTATACTATCATGCTTGGTTTGACCCCACTGATGGTCACTTGTACATGCACTTCCAGCCTCCCCCAATCAGGCCCCGAATGGCATGCAAAACAGGCCCCCTTGCTGGCCCAAGTTCTACCCCCGTTGTGAGCACTCATGTCAGGCCCCTTTGATGGTCACCTAGTTTGCCCTATGTGCAACACACCCAATACAGCTCCTACAGCACCCCCAAACAAACCAAACATCCTCTTTGATGTGTGAAAGGAGGGGTGACAGCCCGGGCCTCTTGGAATCCGCCGGACGGGCCAAGAGTTAAGCCGGGTGGCCCTGATTTCTACATGTCAAAATGCCCTTTGTGCATTCCTAAACCAGTCCTAGTTCACACCTAAACCTGCCCCAAGTGCAGTCCTACCAAAAGCCCACCTAAACAGCACCTTAGCCAACCCATTCCAGCCCCTCTGAGGCTCACCTACTCCGCTGCTACAGCAAGATGTCAAGGTGCAAAAATGGAGTGAAAATCAGGCCAATCAGGCCATGGAGGTGCAAATCTGGCCCATTGGGTCATGAAGCTCAAAATAGGCCGCGAGGGCCCATGAAGCTCAAGATAGGCCAACCGGGCCGACATAGCATGAAGACCGGCCCATTGAGCCATAGACATGTAGTTGTCCATTGGGCCTTGGACACTTAAAATAAACCTTAATTAAATCTGAAGGCGAAATGCCAAAATTAAATAAGGAGTTAGTCCACAACTGGATGCTTCATTGGGCGGCTCATCCGGCATGCACCGGAACGCTGACCCGGGCGTAGGCATGGGACATGCTTCTCACTGCAGACGGACCCTTCCCACTACTTGGAAAGTCAAATGACTATGCCTGGTAGGATGGGTAAAATTCCACACCGATTGAAAAATAAGGCGGCATGCTGCCAAAATTTTCCCAATCAAGTGGATTTTACACCAAGGGAAGGACATTCACACATTTGCACCAATGACAGCATTGAACATGGCATATGAACTACCACATCTGATGTACACCAGCATGAGCATGAATATTCAATGAACATCTCAAGTGCCGAGTTGATTGAATGTGACTGGGCATCGACACTAGCCCGACAGACCGGATGTGATGCAAACCGAACAAGAGTTAACCAAATCTGAAATTAACTTAATTAAATCTGAAAATACATTCAAACTAATCTTAAAACATGCTTAAAACAGATCATTAAAATTTTAACATTCAACAAAAATCATGTTTAATTCAATCTGGAAAAATTGATTCAATACACTAAATCCATTGGAATTCAATTTCCTCAACAAGTGAAAATCAAATAATCAAAACAATTGAAATGAACACATCTAGAAAACATTAATGTATATGAAATTCATCTTAAAACATGCCAAATTCATATCATTAAAAATTTGAAATTCAAGTTTAATCAATTTGAACCAAACTTCAAAACATTTAAAACATACTGAACACACCCGAATCGGTATTAAAACACCAACCAACATGAGAAAATCACATGAAAATGACTCAACACATTGTCAATTAAACTTAAACAAGTCAAAATTGATAAACACATCTAAAATATCAAGTTCAAACAAAAATAAAATAAACTTCAACCAATTGAAGTAAAACAAACCAAACAATTCAAACAAGTTCAAAACAAATAACATTTAAATCCAAGTTAAATGGAAATCTGAAATCAACATTTCAAACCACATCTAAATCAATTTTTAAATCAAACATAAAACAACTTCAAACAAAATCTAATCAAACTTTTTTGCATCTCATCGGGCCTGAAAGGCCGGGGCCCTTTGTGTTCTTTATACGTTGTGGATGTGAACGCTCTCGTCAAACAAGATCTCTATGGCAGTTAATCAAGGGTGTTCGAGTGTTTGCTCGATGTAAATGAACATCGGATATTCGCACCATCCGATGGAGAGAGGTCAAAAAATATTTTCACAGAACCCGAACCTCGGTTCTATACTCTTCTAATATCACCTGGACTATCTAGTAGTTTTTATGGTCTATCACCTATTTTACTAGAAAATTCAGGTACGATATTTCAACATTCAAAAAAAAAAAATCTTTTAAACACATTTTTCAAAAATCAAAACGATTCCCGAGGTTCTCACAAATTGGCACGCCCGGTGGGACCTCTCTTTCCCTTCATCTCTCTACCATAGCGATCTGAGAAAGTGCATATCCACTACCTCTTAAAAACACTCTAATCAAGTCAACCTTCTTACCGGTTCAGCAGCGGCTTGTGAAGGTGTCATTTACTTAAAAACTTATGTTGACAATGCAGCGTCAGCTCAATCACGTTGGTGATCAATTTCAGCAAGTTTGCAAAGATCGTGTTACTCCTGGACTAGCTCGACACCATCTTGGAGTCACCACCTGCTACTGAGGACATAGCAATGCTACCCCTCACTTTCTACTCCATAATGCATCTCCAAAAGCTTGGCCTGCACACCACCAAGTTGCTCCCATAAAATGTTCTGTTGTCTCCCCCACGTGGGACTTTCATGGTGAATCAGATCACCCTTGAATTTGGGCCCGCACCCACACCCACAGTCATAGTACCTACTCAACTTGCTGTTCTGGCACCTACTATGTCTGCCACAACATTTGTGCCTGCACCTGCTGCCATGCTGTCACCTGCTACAACACCCCTCAACCTGAGGAAGAACATGAGTGAGTGAGGATCCTTTCGGCACCTCAACATCAACAACGTGTCTTGCTCGTGGGACCACACCCACCAAGTGATGCCTATCAAGACTCCTTCTAAGCTTATGGAGGAGAAGCGTAGATGACTACAACATGTTATCTTGCCGCTTGTCGACAGTTCTTCACTCTGGACTGGCTAGATTACAACAATGGGACCCTTGCTGTGCCCAATGTGAATGCACTAGATGCAAGGGGGAAGTGTAGACCTTCTGCTTGCCCCAATAAATCCAACAAACCAGCAGCTAGAAAGGCGATGGAGAGGGGGCAGCCCTCCCTTCTGAACTTAGAAGACTCAAAAAGGACAATACAGGCAAGGGATCAGCCCTTAGCCTGTCATACTTCGTTAGAATGAGCAGTGGTCTGAGATGACAAGACCCCACAGCTTATCCAACTAGGGGCAGCCTCTCCATCGGATTTGCCCTTCATCTAGCTAACCGATCAGTGGTTCAATGTACAAGGGCTTGACAGCAACTGCCTGCCATAAAAAAGAGAGAGACATCAGTAGTTAGCCATGACACTGAATCACCTTGGCACTCAATTCTACCAGCTAGGGGGAAACCCCCATATGAGCTAATGCTATGGAGAGCGGGGGAACAATCCTCTCCTATGAGTTTTGAAAGCAGGGCTGGACAGCAGTTCCAAAAATGGCAGCGTAGGCAAAGAACCATCCCTCAGCCCACCTTCCCTCATTCGACCAATCAGCGATCCGAGATGAGGAGAACTAGCAAGTGCCACCACCTACCAGCTAGGAATCACCTGTAGTTGGTCAGCCTATTGGCCAATTTTTTCCAGCTCTCTACTTAGCCAATTAGGGGCAACATTTTTGTCAGATCCTCTCGCTATTGGGCTGACCGATCAGCAGTTGGAGAGGCCAGGAAGAGGGGGCAGCCTTATCCTCTAAATTATGAATTCATATGCTGATCAGCAGCTCTAAAGACAACAACTCGGGTGAGGGACCAGCCCTCAACCCCTACATCGGACTGACCAGCAGTCCGAGTTGAACAGAACTTGCAGGTGCCACCACCTACCATAGAAAAATTCTTTGTGAATGGTTGGTTCATTGACCACCCTTTCAAGTTCACTACTCAACCGATTGTGGGCAGACTCCCCATAGGTCATTCCCTTCGCCTGGCTGACCGATCAATGGTTTGGCCTATGAAGACTTGGCAACAGCCACTTGCCGCGATGAAAACATCAATCAGCCCAGCTGTTGGCTTACTACTTCGGCAACTAGCTCCACCAATTGGGGGCAAGTTCTGCACACAAGTTATTAACCACTGGGAAGTCAATCCAATGGATCCCCTTGCTGACCTGGGGCAAGGTGCTAGACCCTCTACCATGGTCCCTAACTGAATTTGGCTTCTCCTCAATGGAACCAGCCTCTATCAAGGTTTGTTGTCCACCATTCCCAGATGAGGGGCTTCCGGGCAGAAATCTTAAAAGCTGCCAATGCTGAGTAACATGCATGATGCTCGACTGCAGTTTAGGCTACCCCAGCTCAGCTGATTGGGGAAGCTCTTTGTTGGTCCCTTCCTTCTTCACGCTGACTAACTAGCAGTCTGGCCCACGAGGATCCAACAGCAAATGCCTGCCGTAAAATTAAACACTAGCAGTCCGGGCCTACGCCCACACAACAACAGTTGTGTCACCTCAAGATTTGGCTCAGACATGGCTCTTGCCACAACCTGAGGGTTGGCAGTGTACATTGCCCATGGGATTGCACTCGCTCGACTGCCTTCATCCAAACATGATGATCTCAACACGTTGATCTGCCACCGGGCAACCAATTTCTTATTTTTGACCGGTTGGATGACAAAGACAAGGCCCATGCCATGCCTACCATTGTTGTTGCACTAGCTACACAATAGAAGCTCAAGTCTTCTATCCAACTTAAGAAGATCGGTCGACCAATGGCCAAGCAGGACAAGGAGTGGGGGCAGCCCTCTCCTCTAAAACTTGAAAACACGAGCTAACCTATGGCTCTAAAGGTGACAGTCCACGTGAGGGATCAGCTCTTAGTCCATTTTCCTCAACTAGACCGATCAGCGGTCTGACTAGGAGAGAGTTGGCAGGCCCCAAACACTTGCCATCAGAAAATGCCTTACATTTGGTTAGTTTGCCGACCGACTCTTCCAACACTTTGCTCTACTGACTGGTGGCAAGTTCCCCGTTCAAGCTACTTCATGCCTAGGGTCCCAGACAGTGGACTCTCATGCCGACCGAGGGCAAGGTTCCAGACCCTCTGCCCAGGTCATTATATAAATTGGACCGATCAGTGGTCTGACTTGAAGATAGTTAGCAGACAGCAACACCTACCATTAAAAAAATTCCAGCAATTGAGGGGCCAGCTGATCAACATTGTTCATGCTCGGCTCAAGCAACTAAGGGCAACCTTCTTGTCCAAGCCACTCTCCAACAAGCTGACTGACCAGCGGTCTAGTCCTTAGGTCATCCTACTAACTTACCATTGCTGATTGGTGGCAAGTTTCCCGCACAAGCTACACCCCACTGAGAGACCCGGACAGTGGACTCTTGTACCGACCGAGGGCAAGGATCCAAACCCTCTGCCCCAGTCCTCAAAAAAATGTGGCTGCCAAATACCAATGTTTCCCCAATGGAGCTTCTACCTTCTAAGCTTGGTCATTTACAACGCTCGGATGCAAGCCCTTCCAGGTTGAAACCCTGGCCTTGACCACACTAAGGGCCATTCCTATATTGTTGCCCTATGTCATCCTTTCCATAACATTTTTCAGAAAATCATCACCACTTTAACCATTATGATTATAGTGCTACAAGCCTCTATCACTCACGCCTGTTCAGACTTAGTGATGCTTTGAACTCCCACCACCTTGATCAATCTGATTTTAGTGGTTTACAAAAATATTCCCCAGCCTTGGCTTTTCAGCCTACATGGCCCAACAAAAAAAACAAACACATACACACACACACCACTTTCCTCCCATTTCAGATGACTCCCAACACTTTTACCATCTTGGCCATTCTGGCCCGTATGGCCCTAAAACCTCTACTACCCTGATCACCCTGATCTTGGTAGCCTACTCAACTTGCTACCTTGACCACTCGTTCATGTAGCGAGGCTATTGTAAATGCCTCTTTGGCTTCAATAGTCTCTCTCATTCTTGCCTTTTGTGCAAACCTTTAAATCAGCCCCTTTGAGGCTATCTCTCTCATTGGTCCCTCTGTGACCATCTCTTCCCTCTATGCAAGCCTTCCATAAAGTCCATCACATTAAGGCTCCTCTTCGCCCCTTTGTGGCACCTTAGTTCTACCCTTTGTGTAGACCCTTGGGAATACAGCCCCTTGAAGCTCCCATTTGCCCCTTTGTGGCATTTTAATTCTACCCTTTGTGTAGACCCTTGGGAATCCAGCCCCTTTGAGGCTCCCTTTCGCCCTTTGTGGCATTTCAGTCTTACCCTTTGTGTAGACACTTGGGAATCAGCCCTTGAGGTTCCCAGTTGCTTTTTTGTAGCATTTTAGTTCTACCATTTGTGTAGACCTTTGGGAAGTCAGCCCCTTTGAGGCTCCCTTTTGCCCCTTTGTGGCATTTTACTTCTACCCTTTGTGTAGACTCTTGGGAATCCAGCCTCTTTGAGGCTCCCCTTTGCCCCTTTGTGGCATTTTAGTCCTACCCTTTGTGTAGACCCTTGGAAATCTAGCCCCTTTGAGGCTCCCTACTTAGCCATTATGAGGCTCTTTATTGGTCCCTCTATGACCTCTTATTGCTTCCATTTGTGCTAGCTTTTCTTAAAAATCTAGTCCCTTTGAGACTCCATGCTCACCCCTTTGAGACTTTGTTTCTGCCTTTAGTGCAAATGTTTACAAGAGGATAGCTCCTTTGTGGTTCTTTACTAGCCCCATTGTGGCTCTTAAACTTTGCTTTTTAGGCAAGATTGAAGCTCCTTTGTGTTAGCTTCATGAGCCTTCATTAGACCTTCATGCCAAGTTGCCTTTCATACTTGGATTGGTCTTATCTTTTTTTTTTCCTACCCTTTGACTAGGTTTCAAATTCTGACTCTCATGCCAAGTTGCCTTTCATACTTGGATTGGTCTTATCTTACTTGAAATCTCCTTTGAGTAGGTTTCAAATTTTGACCCTCGGGCTAAGTTACCTTTCTCACTTGGATTGGCCTTATCCTGTTGAGGAAACACCTTTATGATCGTTTCTCCACTTATCCATTTAAAACCTCCCTTTTGTGTCAGTTTGAAGATTAGACCCACATGCCAAGTTGCCCTCCACACTTGGATTAGCCTCATCCCCTTGAGAAATCCCCTTTGTGTCAGTTTCTTCATTCACATAGCTAAAGCCCCCTTGTGTTAGGTATCTCAACTCTTCTCGAACCCCCATGTTGAATTACCTCTAATTTTGACTTGGTTCATTCTTCTGGAATATGGCTTGAGGGAAGCCTTGATACCCTACAAAAAAAAGAAAAAGAGATGGAAAAAAAAAGAGAATGGGCTAAAAATGGAGATGCCTGATGGACTTAGTCAATCAAACACAGTGATCAGCTAAGGGTAAAAATGTCAAAATAATCCAGTCAAGGTGGAAACCTACAAAGGAGCTTGAGAAAAATTGGATAACCCTGTTGTGTGAAAATCTCACAATGGGACGCACAGGAAAAATTGAAAAGGGGTCAGCCTGGGTGAAAACTCCACAAAGGAGCAATCAGGTTGATTTTAAAAAAAAAAATTTGGCCATGGTTAGCTAGTCTCCATGGCTCATAAAAAATTTTAGTCCATCATGATCCTCCCGGTATGCACGGTTTGAAAGGTCATCCAAACTTGTACCATCTTGACCACTCAAGTCATTTTGGTTCACAAAACCTCTATGTCATCCCGACCACTCCGGTCTTGATGATCTACAAGAGAAAAAAAAACATTCTCAAAGTTGTCTGGAACCTTATTCTGGGCGATTTCAAAACCCACACCACCTTGGCTACTCCAACTTTGGTGGTCCAAAGAAAAAGCTTCTCATCCTTGGGACATCAAGCTATCCTTGGGGCCACTACAGCTTCTTTGGATTCATCCCTAGGGCCACAACAGCTCCTTGGGGCATCAAGTTATACTTAGGGCCACTACAGCTCCTTTGGATTCGTCCCTAGGGCCACAACAGCTCCTTGAGACATCAAGCTATCCTTGGGGCCACTACAGCTCCTTTGGATTCATCCCCAGGGCCACAACAGCTCCTTGGAACACCAAGTTATCCTTAGGGCCACCACAGCTCCTTTGGATTCGTCCCTAGGGCCACAACAGCTCCTTGGGACAAAAAAAAAAGCTATCCTTAGGACCACCACAGCTCCTTTGGATTCGTCCCTAGGGCCACAACAGCTCCTTGGGACAAAAAAAGAAGCTATCCTTGGGGCCACTACAGCTCCTTTGGATTCATCCCCAGGGCCACAATAGCTCCTTTGAATATCAAACTATCCTTAGGGCCACTACCGCTCCTTTGGATTCATCCCTAGGGCCACAACAGCTCCTTCAGACATCAAAATTATCCTTAGGACCACTACACCACTACAGTCTCTTTGGATTTGTTCCTTGGGCCACAACAACTACTTTGGACACAAAACTTATCCCCAAGGCTATTACAACTCATTTGGATATGTCCTTAGGGCCATAACAGTTCCTTCGGACTTAAAAAGCTATCCTTAGAACCACTACAGCTCCTTTGGATATCAAACCTATCCTTACAACCACTACAGTTTCTTTGGATACATCCTTAGGACCACAACAGCTCCTTTGGGCAAAAAACTCTTCCTTGGGACACCAGCCCCTTTGAGGCTCCCATTCACCCCTTTGTGGCACTATTAGTCCTACCCTTTGTGTGGACCCCTAGGAAACCAACCCTTTGAGATTTCCTATCGGATCCTTTGTAGTCCGCAAACATTGCCTTGTAGGCAAGCCCGAAATCCCTTTGTGTTGGTTTTACAGCCTTATTAGGCCCCGAGGCCAAGTTGCCCCTAGCACTTGGATTGGTCTCACATTCACTCGACCCTCATGCCAAGTTACTTTCCCCTACTTGGATTGGTCTTGCCTTGATTGAAACTCCCTCTGTGTCAGTTTCAAAATTTGACCCTCATGCTGAGTTGCCTTAGGCACTTTGATTGGTCATATCTTGTTTGAAACCCCCTTTGAGATGGTTTCAGTATTAGTCCTCCATGCCAGGCAGCCTTCTGCACTTGGATTGATCTTATCCTCTTCAGAACCCCCTTTGCATTGGTTTCGCACCTATTTGATTAGTCCCTCGTGACAAGTAGCCTTCTGCACTTGGATTGGTCTTATCCTTGTCAGGAACCCCCTCTGTGTTGGTTTCTCCACTCACTTGTTTGAAGCCCCTTGATTGGTTTCACAACTTTGGTTGGACCCCCATGTTGAGTTATCACTAATCTCAACCTGGTTCATTCTATTTGCATATGGCTTGAGGGAAGCCTTAATTCCTTATATAATAGAGAGAGAGAGAAAGAAAAGAAAGTGAAAAAGAAAAAAAAAGAGAAAAGAAAATAAAAGAAAAAGAGCAAAAAAGAAAATAAAAAAGAGAAAAAAAAGAAGAGAGAAAACCTGGCTAGAGTGAAAACCTGAAAGGGCACTTTAGGTAAAATCAGGTAACCCCGCTACATGAAAACCTCTCTGGAGGCGTGTAGGCAAAACATCAAGGGGGCTGGTCTGGGTGAAAATCTTGCAAGAGACAGTCAGATCAGTAAAAACAAACAAAAAACAAAAAACATAGAAAATGAAAGACTAGCTCATTTAGAGAGCTTGCTTGTTGGGGAGCATGAAAGAATTGACACCATCAGATATGCCTATTGAATGGAGGATGGGCAACCAAACACAAAAAGGAAGCCAAGGCTGGTCATGTACAAGGGCCCAAGCCCTTCTCAGTCCTAAAGAAAGCTCATGTAGCAGAAGCAGTGGATAAATTGCCAGGGACAAAGCAGAACAAATACCGGAGGCCAACTTACATGGGCAGTCCCTTCTCGACTCCCATATCCAAGAAACTGCCCATGAGGGGCATTTGTTGGCATCAAATTTTTCCGCTTAGCTTGCTTGATACAAGTTTCAGCAATGCCGAAGCTGGTGCAGAAAATCTGACCCAGACTCGGAAAATTCATGAATAGATGATGTAAACAGGCTTTGGAAATGCCTCGGCATGGCCTTACATGCTACAAATGGCCAACATAATATGCTCATTACATAGCCCCGGTCAAGAGCTTCGCAACGGTGCCCAAAACATGAAAAACGGACACCGGAAGGCCGAAATGACCATTTTGCCCCTGACACTTTGGGACAAATTGGGACTCTAACATGGCATTCCAACTTTACCACATTGTCAAGATTGTATAGATCTAGGCAATGCTCGAAACAGATCTAAAATCCGACCCCCGGATGAAGAGATATGCAGGAAAGAGCAAATCCGGATGGAAAGCCGTATGTTCTCGCACCAGGGGCATAATGGTCCGATTAGCTCTGGATCGACCCATAAGCTGAAATTTTCAATTTTCATGACCCAAAACTTTGATCTCATGAATATTAATGCATGAAAAATAAATTTGGCCAATGGGAGAAGGTAATTGCACTCAGATACAGTTTTCGACATTATCGACGGCCGAGATCGCATCGATCGGAGAAACTAGCTAAATCAGGAGATCCGTTGCAATTCAAGTGATCTCAACCACACATCAGAATGGAGCATAAGATCAATGGCCATCAGGGCATGATCTGGAATTTTTTAAAGTCAATTTGAGATTTATTTAATTGGTTTTGGTCGGAGTTAATGCTAGCCGTTGGATCGGGAGCACTTTGATTAAACCAGGGTTAAACCTAACCCAATATGGGCTAACCCAACCTGTCAAGGTAGAATTCCATCCTCCCTCATCTGATGTGTGCGCAAGAAGCCCTAGAAAATAGGGGAGGGAGGCGCACCCACCTCCTCCTTCCTTGGCTAGTGGGTCCCACTCAACCACTTGCCTCAACCACCTCCCATGGCTTATCCCTATCTCTCCCTTGGTTTATCTTCATCCTAACTAATCCTACAACTAACCAAGATTATCCTCAGCCAAGCCTTGGTCGAACCAGCCTCCTTTCCACTTGTCATGTGCGCACACCTCCTTGAAGGGAGGAGATGGTGCGCACCCTTCTCTCCGTCTATTTCTAGTTGGCGCATAATCATCCTCAACAACCAACTATGGGTTATCCTTATCATCCCCAACCACCCTTGAGTTATCCTTATCTTCTCTCAACAACCTCCAGCCTTATCTCCTCCTGGAGATGGCGCCCCTCAGCCCCTATAAAAGCCCCCTCAGCTGGCCATGTGCAGGACAAGCTGATCACCCTGCGGAAGCCCTGCCTCTCCTCCCTCTACCCAGCTCCAAGACAGCTTCTCCTTGCTTGGACGTCTTCATCAGAAAGTCAGCAACCTCTCCAGCCCCCTTGTGGTGTTCCAAGTGAAGAATAAGAAGGAGAAAAGGCCTCCCTCCAGTAGGCGCGCCAGCAGCTGGTGCAACCAGGCCACCTGATTGGTGTGCTAACTTCAGCAAGTGCAGCATGCTCTCTTCATTCCTTTGCTCCATCCATCAACATCAGCAAGGAGAAGACCCCCTTTTCTCATCCAACAGCAAGATAATAAGGGTTTGGTGGCACCTTCAGCCCATCATCTTCAACACCACCTGCAGTGCAAGAGAGAAGAAAAAACCGGTGAGTTGAAAAAGTGTGTTCCAATGTAGCCTTTTAATTCAACTCTTCCCCTTCTCTTCTCTACCCCTCTACATGGTGGCATACCCTCTGAGTAATGCCCATTCATCCCCTTTGAGTGCCCTTCATGTTTGCCTACAGAAAGCCCCAAGTGTACCCTCTATTTGGCCATCATAAAAACAGACCCTTGCTGCCCCTTAAAACAGGCCTCTGAACCAGCCCCTTTGTGCACCCTTTTGGCCCTCCATGTTGGCCTCTAAACCTTATACTATCATGCTTGGTTTGACCCCACTGATGGTCACTTGGACATGCACCTCCTGCCTCCCCCAATCAGGCCCCGAATGGCATGCAAAACAGGCCCCCTTGCTGGCCCAAGTTCTGCCCCCGTTGTGAGCACTCATGTCAGGCCCCTTTGATGGTCACCTAGTTTGCCCTATGTGCAACACACCCAATACAGCTCCTACAGCACCCCCAAACAAACCAAACATCCTCTTTGATGTGTGAAAAGAGGGGTGACAGCCCGGGCCACTTGGAATCCGCCGGACGGGCCAAGAGTTAAGCCGGGTGGCCCTGATTTCTACATGTCAAAATGCCCTTTGTGCATTCCTAAACCAGTCCTAGTTCACACCTAAACCTGCCCCTTGTGTAGTCCTACCAAAAGCCCACCTAAACAGCACCTTAGCCAACCCATTCCAGCCCCTTCCGAGGCTCACCTACTCCGCTGCTACAGCAAGATGTCAAGGTGCAAAAATGGAGTGAAAATCAGGCCAATCAGGCCATGGAGGTGCAAATCTGGCCCATTGGGTCATGAAGCTCAAAATAGGCCGCGAGGGCCCATGAAGCTCAAGATAGGCCAACCGGGCCGACATAGCATGAAGACCGGCCCATTGAGCCGTAGACATGAAGTTGCCCATTGGGCCTTGGACACTTAAAATAAACCTTAATTAAATATGAAGGCGAAATGCCAAAATTAAATAAGGAGTTAGTCCACAACTGGACGCTTCATTGGGCGGCTCATCCGGCATGCACCGGAACACTGACCCGGGCGTAGGCATAGGACATGCTTCCCACTGCAGATGGACCCTTCCCACTACTTGGAAAGTCAAATGACTATGCCTGGTAGGATGGGTAAAATTCCACACCGATTGAAAAATAAGGCGGCATGCTGCCAAAATTTTCCCAATCAAGTGGATTTTACACCAAGGGAAGGACATTCACACATTTGCACCAATGACAGCATTGAACATGGCATATGAACTGCCACATCTGATGTACACTAGCATGAGCATGAATATTCAATGAACATCTCAAGTGCCGAGTTGATTGCATGTGACTGGGCATCGACACTAGCCCGACAGACCGGATGTGATGCAAACCAAACAAGAGTTAACCAAATATAAAATTAACTTAATTAAATCTGAAAATACATTCAAACTAATCTTAAAACATGCTTAAAACAGATCATTAAAATTTTAACATTCAACAAAAATCATGTTTAATTCAATCTGGAAAAATTGATTCAATACACTAAATCCATTGGAATTCAATTTCCTCAACAAGTGCAAATCAAATAATCAAACCAATTGAAATGAACACATCTAAAAAACATTAATGTATATGAAATTCATCTTAAAACATGCCAAATTCATATCATTAACAATTTGAAATTCAAGTTTAATCAATTTGAACCAAACTTCAAAACATTTAAAACATACTAAACACACCCGAATCGGTATTAAAACACCCACCAACATGAGAAAATCACATGAAAATGACTCAACACATTGTCAATTAAACTTAAACAAGTCAAAATTGATAAACACATCTAAAATATCAAGTTCAAACAAAAATAAAATAAACTTCAACCAATTGAAGTAAAACAAACCAAACAATTCAAACAAGTTCAAAACAAATAATATTTAAATCCAAGTTAAATGGAAATCTGAAATCAACATTTCAAACCACATATAAATCAATTCGCAAATCAAACATAAAACAACTTCAAACAAAATCTAATCAAACTTGTTTGCATCTCATCGGGCCTGAAAGGCCGGGGCCCTTTGTGTTCTTTATACGTTGTGGATATGCACGCTCTCGTCAAACAAGATCTCTATGGCAGTTAATCAAGGGTGTTCGAGTGTTTGCTCGATGTAAATGAACATCGGATATTCGCACCATCCGATGGAGAGAGGTCAAAAAATATTTTCACAGAACCCGAACCTCGGTTCTATACTCTTCTAATATCACCTGGACTATCTAGTAGTTTTTATGGTCTATCACCTATTTTACTAGAAAATTCAGGTACGATATTTCAACATTCAAAAAAAAACAAATATTTTAAACACATTTTTTAAAAATCAAAACAATTCCCGAGGTTCCCACATATTCCCATCATGGCCGTTTGATAGGTTGCTCTGGCATTCTTTAATCCAAAGCGCATGATGACGTAGTAATAGGTTCCCCAAGATGTAGTGAATGAAGTTTTCTTTGATCTTCTTCTGCTAACCGGTGTTGACTCTGAAAATTCGATGGGGCCTTCTCCTTTTCAGGGAAGTTCGTGAACCCAGATCGTCACCTCAAGAGGGGATGAGAAAGAAAGGAAGAAAACTTGGAAATCAACTCTCACCTCGGTCCCACACTCACATTGATCCCCAAACTTTCATCCCTTGGCATCGCTCGATCACCAAAGAGACGGTTCGGGTCATGTGGGAGGAGGATGAGAAGAAGGAAATTAAAACATGTGGTCGCCAGGAACCACGGGTTCCTATTTATGAAATAAAATTGACCGTGTGTACCTTAGCGTGAAGAGTGTGGGTTAAAGCTTCTCCTTCTTCGGCCGGCCGATGAAGAAGAGTCCTCAACGTGTGGGTGCTTGATCTTCTGTGCAACTAGACAAACAAACAAGTGAAAAAGACAATTAGAACTAGACAAAGTGAAGTATATGTAAAGATAATAACATGAAACACACAATTGACTAGAAACTAACCGGATTCGGGTTATCTCTAACCCCTCTTTTTCTATTTTCGGATAAACAAACTAAAAAAAATGTAAAAAAAATAATAGGAGGATGGATAATCACTAAACAAAGAGATAGGAAAAAGAATAGCAAGATTCTGAGTAGAATAGAGAGAGATATGGCCAAATCTGGGTTGTCGAGATAGCCGAGCAGCAGTCCAGGATCAGCTAGGCGCGACTTTGATTCTGCGCTTGTCACGACCAGCCCCGACCTCTGAATCAAGTGCCGTTGACTGAAAACTGAAGAACACTTGGAGAGGAAGAACTTTGATGAAGAGAGCTCTGGCATCAGACGTCCACACGCTGCTGTAGAGTCCAAAGAAGAGAGACCTGGCTGATCACCTGCAGAACAGCCTTCCTCTCTCTTGAACCGACTTTTCTCTCTCTAAAAAACTCGAAATTATCTCTCTCTTGGACGTCTTGAGATGCCTGGGGGGTCGTACTCATGCCTTTGGAATGACCAGAATCAGAGTCAATTTATAGGAGAACGAACGGCGCGATCAAGACTAAAAAATAGGCCACCTTGCGCCCTACTGCAGGGCACTGGTGCCTCCCAGTGGGGGCGCATGGCACTTTTTCCAAAAAATTTGATCTTATCCGTCGATCCGTTCAGCGGTAGAGTCCCGGTAAAAAACTGGTTCCCTCGTGCCTCGAGGGTAGGGCGCATATGCCCTCAAGTGATGGCACAAGGTCACGTGCCTCACTGGTAGGGCGCATGGACACGTGCCCTGGGTCCTGGGCGCATGTGACCAGGGACCCGGGCGCATGGGACTGTTTTTGCGCGTCCTTCTTCCAGAAGCCATTGCGAACACTCCCAAACTCGGAATTCGACGCCGTTTGTTGCATTGGAAAGCTAACAGGCCGAAGAATCTCTCTATAGCAATGGATCAGCCATCACGCCCTCAAAAAATTCATAATTTTTTCCGGAAATTAGAGCAGTGAACAGAAGATCTGATACTCATCGAAATGACTCCGACGGCAAACCGGAAAGGCACGGTATGCAACAAAACTTGTCCGGGGTGTGAATATGACCATAACCTTCAATGCATGATCATTAGGCATTGGTCATTCAGCCAATTTTTGTGTCTACACGATCTACGTGTGGCTTTCGGTAGGAAATTACTTCTTTTGCGGAAAACTTCGGAAAGCATCCAATTTCGTTCGGCGAAGCTCCAAATGAACTTCAAAAGGACCCGGCATTATTCTAAGGTAAATCACACATGTTACCCAATAAAACATGAGCTTTATGCTCTGAATTAGGCGAATTTGGCGTGTCTACAGCTTGCCTCGCCTTGATGTCGGCTTTGTAAGGGAATGGCATGTAATGAAGCGAAGTGATTCGAACTGAACTGTAATGGAATGCAAGTGAACGTAGATAAATGTAGCGAAATGGAATAATGTGGACTAAAAAGGTGGCATCAAGGTGTAGATATAGAAACGCTTATCTACTCTTTCTGAGTTGAATAGAGAAAGATATGGCCAAATCTGTGTTGTCGAAAAAGCCAAGCAGCAGTCCAGGATCTGCCAGGCGTGATTTTGCTTCTGCGCTCGTCACGATCAGGACAGACCTTAGAATCAAGTGCCGTCAATTGAAAACTCAAGAAGACTTGGAGATGAAGAACTTTGATGAAGAGAGCTCAGGCAGAAGACGTCCACATGCTGCTGTAGAGGCCGAAGAAGAGAGACCTGGCTGATCACCTGCAGAACAGCCTTCCTCTCTCTTGAACCGACTTTTCTCTCTCTAAAAACTCGAAATTATATCTCTAAAAATTACAAAATCAATGCATGAGGGTGCTTGGACGTCTTGAGATGCCTGGGGGGTCGTGCTCATGCCTTTGGAACGACTGGAATCGGAGTTTATTTATAGGAGAACGAACGACGCGATCAAGACTAAAAAATAGGGCACCTTGCGCCCTACCCCAGGGCGCATGAGCCCTGGTGCAGGGCGCATGCACCCCACTGAGGGGCGCATGTGCCTCATAGTGGGGGTGCATGGCACTGTTCCCAAAAAATTCGACCTTATCCGGTCGATCGGTTCAGTGGTAGAGTCCCGGTGAAAAACTGGTTCCCTCGTGCCTCAAGGGTAGGGCGCATGTGCCCTCAAGTGAGGGCACGAGGTCACGTGCCTCACTGGTAGGGCGCATGGGCACGTGCCCTGGGTCCTGGGCACATGTGACCAGGGACCCGGGCGCATGGGACTGTTTTTGCGCGTCTTTCTTCCGGAAGCCATTGCGAACACTCCCGAACTCGGAATTCGACGTCGTTTGTTGCATTGGAAAGATAAAAGGCCGAAGAAGCTTCCTATAGCATCGTATCAGCCATCACAACCTCCAAAACTTCAGAATTTTGTTCATAAGTTAGGGAAATAAACAGAAGATCCGATACAGGTCAAAATGACTCTGACGGCAAACCGGAAAGGCACAGTATGCAACAAAACTTGTCCGGGCTGTGAATATGACCATAACCTTCAATGCATGATCATTAGGCATTCGTCATTCAGCCAACTTCCGTGTTTGCACGATTTACGTGTGGCTTTCGCTTAGAAATTATGGCTTTTTGCGGAAAACTTCGGAAAACATCCGATTTCGTTCGGCGAAGCTCCAAATAAATTTTAAAAGACCCAGAATCATTATAAGGTCAATCACAATGTTACCCTATAAAACATTAGTTTTATGCTCTGAATTAGGTGAATTTGGCGTGTCTACAGCTTGCCTCACCTTGATGTCGGCTTTGTAAGGGAATGGCATGTAATGAAGCGGAATGATTCGTAGTGAACTGTAATGGAATGCAAGTGAACGTAGATGAATGTAGCGGAATGGAATGGTGATGAACTGAAAAGGTGGTATCAAGGTGTAGATATAGACACGCTTATCTACCCAATCCAGCAAAATGAATATTGCTTAGTATTCTATATCACTTTCATGTTCTATCAAAACCTCATATAATTGACTGGTAAAAGGCATGCCATTGGCACGAGAGATGATAAATAAAGGATAAAGGATGTAGCCAACCCTCAGCGTGGTGAGGAGTCCTCGAATTCGTAGGTTCATCATCAGCCAGCAAACCGAACTTTGTGTTGTTCTTGTACTGTGATGGGCTAAAGTTTAAAAGAGAAATTTGATTTTAAAATGAAAAGAATACCAATCCATCATATTTGGAATCTCAAGTTCATTCAAGTTTCACCAAAATACTCAGTTTAATTCTGAGTGGAATAACCTCAAATTCTAAAAGGGTTCGTTTTAAGCATAACAAAATTGCTCGGGTATCGTGAAAACCATGAATCACGCTCTAGCAGAAAATCAAGTATTCGGAAAACGACAAAACAGACTTAAGCCATAGTGAGATTGAAAGATAATGGTGGGACTAACATAGAATGATGGGAAAGAAGAAACAATGGCATGACAATTGCCATGACATGGTGGGATAAAATAAAAGACACGGTGGGATAAAAAAAAAGGAAAGAATAAAACATGGTGGGATGAAATAAAACATGATGGAATAAAATTGGTAATGATGAAGAATGAAAAAAGAAGATGGATGTGAAAACATAGAAGATTATGTAGAAAATAGTTGAAGATATAGATTGTCTATTGGAGGTCAAGACACCCGATTAGGAACCATCGTCCCTCCAATGTTCAATTTTGGCTTATCCGTGAGTGTGAAGAAATGACCATGTCGTCGCAAGTTTTGTTGAAGGGGACCTCGGGCCCAGTCATTTTAACTCTCAAGGTCTTCAGCATTAATGCACATAATATGTATCAAATGGACCTAACATAACTAGGTGACAGATAGTAGGAGTGATGTGAAGTTCAAAAATGGAATGCTGGTGATGATGTGAGATTGATAAGAATGTGGATTTGAGTGAAGTCTTCAGGCGTGGTCTATCGACAGTCTAATTCATCAGCATCTCTGGTCCATCCTTGTCTTGCCTTCTGACGGAATACTGTTACCACGATAATGTTCAGTTGGGTGGCGCTTCCTCTCTTTTCGCCACAAGGTTGGCATGACGTTCCTTAGGGAACACCGATCTCACCAATTCACCTGTTGGTCTTCTAAGGTTGCCTGATGGCCCCTGAAAACACTTATCAAAGATGATTAAATTTTCATCATGACTCATCTCTTTGCCTGTATATCGTTTTTCCTTGATTTTGAGTCAAAGGGAGGAGCCTTCTTAACAAGGTGAAATAAAATAAATGACCAAAATGAAATGTAAGGGTTGAGAGAACTTACCTGTCGTGGTGTGAATCCTCTCCTTTCTATATTGAAATGCCTGAAACACTTGATAAAATGGGATTAGATCTTCACCATGACTCATCCCTTTGCCCATTATGGTCAACTTTGACTTAGGTCAAAGGGAAGAGCCTTCTTAACAAGGTAATTAAAGTAAAAAATGGATATGCAATGCAGAAATGGAAATATGCATGACAATCAAATAAACATGGAAGCAACTAAGGCAATGATCATGACTAAGCATTTTTTTTTGGATTTTCTTGAAAACATTCATTTTTTTTGGATTTTTGAAATATTCAACTTTTTTGGATTTTTGAAATATGCAATTTTTTATTTGAAATTTTCACTTTTTTGTGGAGAAAATGCTGGTATTTGAGACAATTCATCAGTCTTTGGGGTTTGTCAAGACTCAAGTGGTAGATGCCACATGCAAAATAAAGTTCCCTACCTAGAATCCACCTGGATTCTAACCTTCTTCCTGTGATCGGCTTGGATTCCACCTGGATTTGGTCGATTTACCCTACCCAAGAGGTTTAGGGAGGAAGAGTATAGAGGAAGTCCTTGATAGGGATTGAAAATGTTGAGAGGGATTTCTCTACTCTCACTCAAATTACCCATTGGGGTTCGGCCTCTTTGGGTTTTTCCTTTTTTTTTTGCTCTTTTCTATGTGGCACATATTTGGACAGGTTTTTTTTTGACCCGTGGGGACATTGCCCATCTTTTAGTACCTTTTGCCTTAACTATCAATCTGGGTACTCATTCAGACAGGCTGATCATTTTTATTTTTCTAACCTGAGGGGTTCATTGCCCATATTTTGGCACCCTTTTGCACCCTCTGAGACGTCCTCCTACTAGGGTGGTGAGTGTTTTTGATACTACCCCTCGCTAATCTTCTCTCCCTATCTTGGACCGAGTAGAAGAGAATAGGGTAAGGGTACTCCTTCCATTTCTAGATTTTTGCCTTGCCTTTTGCAAGTGTCGGGTTGTCTGGATTCTAGGATCGGGAGGTGTTGTGTGTGTAGGATGGTACCTACCCTTGACTTCTCACAAACAACCTAGGATCGATGACTTGAGATTATACCAGTGGTTTCTCCATTTTTATGGAAAGTACTTTTTGAGGTAAACTCCATTCGAAGGATGATTCAATTTTTCTCCATCTGCATTAGTCAATTCATATGCATTACCTGGATAGTTTTCAGCGATTACAAAAGGCCCTTCCCAGTTAGGTTGCAACTTGGAGCGAGGACCCCCTGGCTTAACGAATATGCGTTTGACTACCATCTCACCATTCTCGAATTTTCTCTCAACCACCCTCTTTTGATAAAACCTTTTAAGTCTATTCTGATAAGTCCAGGCATGCTCGGCGGTAGCTAGCCTTCTTTCATCCAAGAGTTCAAGCTGTGCAAGGAGAGATTCTCGTCTCTCATCAACAGGAATATCCCTGTCGAGCTGAACTCGGAGAGATGGAAGTAATACTTCGTAGGGGACCACTGCTTCCATCCCATATGCCAAAGCATATGGGGTTTGTCCAGTGGGAGTCCTTACAGAAGTACGATAAGCCCATAGAACATCTACAAGCTTATCAGGCCAGTCGGCAAATTTGCTAGACTTACAAGATTTCTTGATGATTTTGTTTAAGGTTTTGTTGGTGGCATCTGCTTGACCATTGCCTTGAGGATAGTATGGTGATGAATGATGCAATGAAATGCGATAACTGTTGCAAAGATCACGCAGATCTTGAGAAAGAAATTGTGGCCCATTATCAGTGACGATGTCGCTGGGGATCCCGAACCTTGCCAGGATGTTGCGCTTGATGAAGGAGCATACCGTTGATGCTTTAATCTCCACGAATGCTTCCGCTTCAGCCCACTTTGTGAAGTACTCCGTTGCTGTCAGAATGAATGATTTTGAGCGCATTTCGAAGTTGAGGTCACTCAAGGGGCCAATGATATCAAAAGCCCACATGGCGAAAGGCAATGGGGCATGAATTGGATGAAGGGAAGATGCGGGAGAGTGAATCTTGTCGACATGGAGTTGACATGAATGACAATGCCGGACAAAGATGGAGCAGTCTTCTTCTAGAGTTGGCCAATAATACCCTTGTCGGATGATTTTCTTAGCAAGGGCTTGGGCATTTACATGACCACCACAAACTCCAGAATGTGCTTTCTTCAGCACCAACTCGGCTTCTTCTTCATCAAGACACCTGAGTAAGATTCCACTTAGGCTTCTCTTATAGAGCACTCCTCCTAGGATTGTATACCTCTGGGATACTCTTCTGATTGCCTTCTTTTCCATGGTGGTTGATCCAGGCGGGTATGACTGATCTTGGCAATACCTTGCAATCTCGTCATACCAAGGTCTCTCACCTTCTTCTAATTCTTCCAACTGAATCAAGGAGATTTCTTCTTTATGTTCCAAGTATTCCTTTCTATTGAACCTCTCCTTAACCTTCAAAAAACATCCATCCTCAATTGCTGGAATTGTCCTCCTACAGATGTGGATAGTCCGCACTTGCCTGCCTAGTGGGACAGATAGAGATGAAGCTAGTGAAGCTAAGGCATCGGCGAGGATATTCTGAGAACGGGGGACATGGACAAAGGTGAGTTTGAAGAATAGCTTGATGTAGCAGGTGGTGAGCTCCTGGTAGGGTTTGAGGTTTGGATGGGAAGTTCGGTACTTGGATAGGACTTGGCGTAGGATCAATTGACTATCACCTATCACCCTCAGTTCGGTGGCACCATGGAAATAAGCAGCCTCTAGCCCGGCCAGCAAGGCTTCATACTCAGCTATGTTGTTTGTTGCTGGAAAGTTAAGCTGAAAAGCCTGTGGAATGGTGACACCTTCAGGTAATAGAAGGACAATACCTATCCCCCTACCATGAGAGTTCAGAGCCCCGTCAAAATATAATGTCCAAAGATTGGAAGATCGGACTGACATTAGTTTGTCATACGGGAACTCTGACTGGATTGGGTCAAAGAGGGGTATGGGACGATGGGCAAGGTGTTCAGCAATGGCATAGCCCTTGATTGCCTTCTGTGGGACATAAGTGATATCAAATTGGGATAAGAAACTCTGCCATCGCCCTAACCGATTAGTCAAGACTGTCTTCTCTAACAGAAATTTAATGGGATTGATACGAGCAATGAGCTTGACTTGGTGAGCCAGAAAATATTGTTTGAGTTTCTGAACCACCCAAACAAGAGCAGCACAGGTCTTTTCTACCACAGTGTACTTCAGCTCACAAGCATCGAACATCTTAGACAAGTAATAAGTAGCTCGTTCTTTCCCTTCTTCATCAACTTGTGCAAGAACTGCCCCAAGAGGGTTCTCAAGAACCAAAATGTAGAGGACCAAGGGCTTGTCAGGAATTGGTGGTTTAAGTACGGGTGGACTTGCCAGGTATGTTTTCAACCCATCAAATGCCTCCTTGCACTTCGAATCCCATTTAAACTCAGCCCCCGCCTTGGTTAACTCATAGAAAGGTTTACACCTTTGGAAATGTTGTGAGATAAACCGGCAGACAAATTGTAACCTCCCAATCAATCCTCTAAGATCTTTCATATTCTTCGGAGGAGGCATACCAATAATTGCTTTGGCCTTGTTTGGGGCGATCTCTATGCCCCTTTTGCTTACTATGAACCCTAGTAGTTTTCCTGATGAAACTCCAAATGTGCACTTCTTAGGGTTCATTTTCAGCTTATATTCTCTAGCTCGTTGCAAGACTTTCCTTAGCACTTCAGAATGATCTTCCCGACTCTTGGACTTGATAACCAAATCATCCACATACACCTCTACAAGGGTGTGCATCATGTCGTGAAAGATAGCCATCATAGCCCTCTGATATGTAGCACCAACATTCTTTAACCCAAAGGGCATGACAACATAGCAATATGTTCCCCAAGGTGTAGTGAACGAGGTCTTCTCTTGGTCCTCCTCAGCTAACCAGATCTGATTGTATCGAGAATAGCCGTCCATGAATGAAAGCATTTCAAATCCAGCTGTGTTATCAACCAAAACATCGATATGAGGTAAAGGAAAATCAACCTTAGGACATGCTCGGTTCAAGTCCCTGAAGTCTATGCAAATCCGAACCCGTCCATCCTTCTTCATAATAGGGACTATGTTAGCCACCCATTGCGGATATAGGACGACTTTAATAAATTTTGCTTGGTGTAGTTTGTCGACCTCCTCTTTCATTTTGAGTGCAATATCAGGGTGGAACCTCCTGAGCTTTTGTTTAACCGGGGTAGTTCTAGGTTTCAAGGTTAATCTATGTTCAACCAATGAATTATCTAATCCCGGCTTATCTTCATACGTCCATGCGAACGTGTCCTTATATTCTTCCAACACTTTGATCAAACATTGTTCTTCTAAGGGAGTGAGGTTTGCACTAATGAGGATAGTCTTGGGATCTTCTAGGGTTCCTAAATTCAGTTCCTTGGTCGGTTCATTCCCTGTGGCTGATGGTTCTTCAAATCTTCTAAGTCCAGATGCATATGCATCAGCCAAGTCCTCGATTTCATCCTCGGATTCGGGATCCTTCTCTGATACCACCTCATATACTCCCAAAGTATGATCTATGTTATGCTCATCCTCATATCGGATTTCATCTAGCTGGATGGTATTCTCTAAAAAGTTTGGCAACCTTGCACAGTCTACGCATTTCTGTGCCAATTGTTGCAGATACCTATTTGGAACTCGTTTACCTCTCTGACTTTCCTATTTCCTAACCTAACTTGACCTACTGAAGATAAAGCTGGAAAGGTGGTATTTACAGTGGAGGAAGGATTCAGTAAATCGATCAATGATTCAGAAGAGAGGGTTCCCTGATTGGAAGCACCCTCTGGGATGAGTAAAGATGTCTCCTTGATGGAAATGTGAGTTGCAGAGAAGACATTTTTTTTTGAGAATTTCAAGTAAAAAGATGGAATGAGTCATAATGACTCGAGGTTTGCTAGAAACTGACTGAATTAATAGAAAGAAAAACTTAAGGATAAAGGGGAAAAAGGGGCTCGTGGGCCCAATGGTAACGGAAAGTGGACACATGGGTCTAAAACTGATGAAAAAAGTAAACGGGTATGTGGACCTAATTTTAGAAATAAATGGGCATGTGAGCCCATGTTGGGAAAAGCCCTCAGTTCTGAAGTTGATGAGGGAAGTAAATGGGCAAGCTGGCCTAGTAAGAGTGAAAGGTTGAAGAGGGCACATGGGCCCAAAGTGGTTAACTGGGCTCTGAAGCCCATCCAAAAGATCTAGAAACAATGGTACGAGGTTCAAACATGGGATTGTTGTATTTAGACCTCGTGGAATAGTTTTGACTTGGGTAATATGCTTAACTAGATGATTCAAGATTGGTCTACCCTTGAGTGGTTCCTCGTGCTCTTCCCCACTTGAGAACAGATGAGTCAAAGATAAGCATAGGTCTTCCAAGTCTTCTTCTTCATCTGGAGCCTTCCTTCTCTTGACAACTGTAATGAAACTCTTGTCATCTTCAGCCATCATCATGGTCTCCCCTTTGATAAAGAATGCGTGGAGTCCCATGGCATATCCTGGCTGGAAGATTCTCCTTGGGATGGAATCCTCTTCATATCCCAACCCCTGCCTACGTGGCCTTTTCTCAATTTGAATCGGCTGAGTGATCCCTTGAAGATCCTTGCCTAAACCTTTTCCAGGCTGATAGCCCAGTTTCATCATCATCCTCATCCCACTGTGTCGGGTAGAGAGGCGGTCATGCATCTAACTTCTGGTAAATCTCCCATTGAGATCTAGGGTTGTATTGACAGTCCTAAGGGTGAAGAAGCATCGTTCATCTCATCCCTTATAGGCATACTAGTCACCTTGACCACTTGTCCTTTAAAGGGAAACTTTATGCACCGGTGGTTTGTTGAAGCCATAGCTCCTATTGCCTCCAAGTATGGCCTCCCAAGTATAGCCCGGAAAGTCGGATCCAATTTTAGAACATGAAAATCTATTGTGACCGTACATGGTCCAAGTTAAACTTCTAGAGTGACCACCCCATGTGCAGACTTCTTAGAGTTGTCGTAGGCCGTCACCATGGCACAAGATGGCTTGATTTCTTGTTCAGAAATGCCGCACAACTGCAAAGTTTCTGGCGGCATAACGTTGATAGAAGCTCTAGTGTCAACCAAACATGATTTCACTTCAATATTATAGATGATAACAGCCACATGCAAAGCATATCTCCTGACCTCTGGATCTGCTAATTCTTCCTGAGAGAAAGTGAGTGTTGGGTGCTCACTTCTAGGGGCTAACATTGTAGTGATCTTCTTAGGTGGGAGATCTTCACTCACCATGACCCTTTGCAAATATTGCTATAGAATCTCCTGGTGCACCTTTGATCTTTTGATCAACTCAAGTATGGAAATACGAGCGGGTGTCTTATCTAAATGTTTCAAAAAATCATACGCCGTGCCCGGCAATGGTTCTTCCACTTGTTCCTCCTCCACTGGATCCTATGGTTGAGTACCAGCTTGGGGAAAGAGCCGCTGGAACATCCTCCCACTCTGAAGAACCGGGGCTATTTGGCGGTTGGGTAGAGGTGATGGGTTAACTGGGGTGGACTGTGGTGGAATAGGTGGTGTAGGTGCAGGTATGGTAGGCAATGGGATTGGTGGTTCTGGGATGATTGGGTTTATGGGTAGAGGGGTAGGGTTTGGAGGTGGTAGTGATGGTGATACTAGTGGCCTGATAAGAAGAGGCCGGGGTGCAGGAGTGGTTGATGGGTTTGATGAAGGTGTTGGTAATGTGGTAGGTTGTGGGGTTGGTGATATGATAGGTTGGGGTTTTGGAGTGGCAGAGCTCATAGACTGGGGGTTCAGGTTTGGTAGTGATTGTGGTGGTCGAATGAGCAAGGGTCGGTGTGTAACAATGGTTGAAGGAGGTGTAGTTAAGGAGGGGGCTAGCCTAATGATGGGTCGGTGAGAAGAAGTGGCGGCCAGTGGTTGGGTTATTGAACTAGGTGGTGGTTGTGGAGTAGAAGGTGCACGAATTATTTGTCTAGGAGGGTTCCTAGCAAGATTCCTAGCCAGGTTGACAGGCATGGTTGTATTGTGGCTTTCTAGTTGCCAACCTTAAGCACGGCTGGCATCTCCTTGGACATTGGAGTGTACTAGACCAATTCCTGGATTTGGATGTGTTGGTGCCAGTGCTGGAGCGGGAGCATGTAATGGGAGCGGATTCTGAACAATCCCCAAGTCAGGTTGTTGCTGAGGTTGAGCCGGTGGGCGCTACCACTGCTGCTGCCTAGCCTTCATAGCTTGTATGCATTCCCCCATTTGAGCCCAATCAATGCTGCCTTGGTCATTAAGATCATGGATGTAATCCTTGAATTGAAAACACACTTCTACAGTGTGACCAGGACATCGGTGGTAATCACAATATCGGGACATATCTACATTTGTTGGCCAAACCTCTCTTTCCTTGGGCAATTCCAATTGTTTCTCTGCCATGAGTACATTGAAGATGTCAGTCAAGGAGTAAGGGAGTTGTTGGTAGTTCTCTCTCCTAGGACCTCCCCTTCGTGGTGCCTGATTGGGTGGTGGCGGTGCCCTATTGTAGGTAGGTTGACGAGGTTGCTGGGGTTGTGCTACTGGCTGAGGGGGTTGTTGTGGTTTTCGTGGTTGTTGTGGCCTAACCTGTTGTTGAGGGGGGTAATAGGAAGGGTTCTGTGGTGGGTTTCTGAACTGGTTTTGACGGTTCCCTCCCTGGTTCCCCACAATGTTTATAGCTTTGTTGTTGACCACTCCTTCGGTTGTAGGCCCAACTGGTGCAGAGGGGGTTTTCCTAAAGTTTCTAGGTTTGGGATCAAAAGGGTTTATCATGGTGGCATCTTTGAAGTGGGCTTGCAAATATCGGGCACTGTCATAGAGTTCATTCATGGTGGTAGGACGGTGTATGATCAATACATTCCTTGAGGCAGGTGTAGTGTTTCCAATAAGCATCTTTACTTGTTCTCCTTCAGAAATCACATCTATCAGTTTCTCTGCCATTCCCCTCTAGCAATCAACAAACTTTATGAAGTCCTCTTCGGGCTTCATCTTCTCAGCAATCAAATCTGTGATGGAGCATGCTGGTGCCACCCGATCTCTGTATCTTTGCAAAATTTTGGTCTTCACAATATCGAAGTCTCCTGCCTCAAAGGAGTCGAGCGAGTAGAACCATTCCAATGCAGACCCTTCTAGTGATTGGCGGAACAAGAAGGCAAGAACCCTACGATCATTTTTCCAGAATGAGGATTCATAGAGAAAATCTTTAAGGTGGAGAAAAGGATTGCCAGTACCATTGTAGCGGCGATAAACTGGTAGCTCAGAAGGTGGCAGGTGGAGAACTGGCAAAGAAGGAATGGAGATTTCAGGAACTGACTTGGAGTCCAGGCGACATCTCAGCTCTTCATAACGTTCATTCATCTGGGAGAGCTGATCCATGATTGCCTGGGTGAGAGCAGGTTCTTGGTTTACTGGTGGGGGTATGTGGTTAGAGACATGATTCTGGAATTGAGGAGCATGACTTGGCAAATTTACTGAAGATTGTCCCATGGCTTGATGGGCCAAGGGAGCAACATGGTTGAAATAAGATGGCTGAACAAATGAGGGTTGGACCACAAATGGTTGAAATAAGATGGCTGAACAAATGAGGGTTGGACTAGTGATGGTTGAACAATAGGTGGGTGAACAAAGGGTGATTGAATGAGTGGTGGTCGAACTAGAGGACAAGGAGATGAAGCAACTTGGTTGGCTTCAGCTTGATCTGAGGCAATTTTGCCCTTTATTATGGATTGTATGCGGGCGTAGGTTTCTGGATCGGTATAGAGACACAACTCCCTAAAGAGTTGTTCAGCATCACGAGGAGCAGATGATTGAGGGACCTCTTGCGCTTCTGACTCAAACAATGGATTAACATGACCATCTAACGTAATTGGTTGGTGACCCATCTCATGCTCTCGATGTTCAGCTTGTTCCGCCATTCCAACGTGCCTTCCAGACCTTAATTGCATTGTTACCTTTCAACTTCAAGGAGAAGGTAAAACAAACAAGTTGGCAAAGCAAACAAAGAACTCTTTTTTGTTTTTTTTTAGTATCTTGCAAAAAGTTAGGGGTTTGAATTTTTGTTTGACAAACAAGTGATGCAAAGACTTGAAAACAAGAATACGCAATGATTTTTTGATTAAACCTTAGGTTTATGAATTTTGTTAAGAATTGTTCTCTCAACAAATGGGTTAGGATCCTAACTCCAATCTCCAATGACCTAGGTTTCACACAATCTCACCACGTGTAGGTAATATAGGATGCTTCGAGTTTTGAGGAGTGGTACAACCAACCCGATCGTGAAGAGGAATACTCCACGTATGAGGAATTACGGAGGCCTTGATGAAAGCCAACCAAGTCAACTAGGAAGGAATATCCCAGAAGAGAGGTCAGAATCTACCAAGAGGGTGTTTTGGATGGGAGGGGTAAATGGGAGAGTGAGCTCCCGCCTAAAAAAAGTGTAAAAGAAGGAGGTAGAGACAAGGAGCAGAGAATGCAATCAAGTAATAAAACAAGTAATAAGCAAAACATGAACTTAAATAAACAAGCAAGGACACAAGACAAGCAATTAGAAACTAGATAAGCAACTAGAAACTAGAATCTAGACCTTGTTTCTTATGTGAGCCAAATGGAGATAGTGAAAAGTGATGGAAAGAAGAGGTTCAGATCTGATAGCCAAGCAAAAGGATGGTCCACGTGGGGACCGATGTAAGAATAAGCTGGTTCACGTGGGAACCGGGGTAAAAGGTAAAGGTGGTTCATGCGGGAACCGGTTTTGGGTAAAAAAGGGTGGTTCACGTGGGAACCGGTTTGAATGGTCAAAAGAGGGCCACGTGGGGCCAATTAAAGGTGAATAAAGATCTGATCCAAGTGGGGATAGATCTGAAGGAAAGTGGTTTGGTTCACGTGAGAACTGAAGTAAAGAAAGAGATTGGCTCACGCGGGAACCGGTTTGAAAAGAAAAAGGGTGGTTCACGTAGGAACCGGCTGAAATAAAATGACAGAAATTAAAGGAGGTACTTGGCACTTCAGATATGATGATAGATGGGTGAAATTAGAAAATTTGAGATGGCATGAAGTTTAGAAAGGTGGAAAGAAGAAAAGTCTCACATGGGAACCGGTCTAGAACTAGAACTTGTTGCAAATAAAGCACTCAGCACCCACGGTTGAAGACATTGCTTGTCCCACCATGGTCACCACAAAGCTGTCGACTCTGAAAATTCGATGGGGCCTTCTTATTTTCAGGGAAGTCCATGAACCCAGATCATCACCTCAAGAGGGGATGAGAAAGAAAGGAAGAAAACTTGGAAAGCAACTCTCACCTTGGTCCCACACTCACATTGATCCCCAAACTTTCATCCCTTGGCGTCGCTCGATCACCAAAGAGACGGTTCGGGTCATGTATCAGGAGGATGATAAGAAGGAAATTAAAACATGTGGTCGCCAGGAACCGCGGGTTCCGATTTATGAAATAAAATTGACCGTGTGTACCTTAGCATGAAGAGTGTGGGTTAAAGCCTCTCCTTCTTCGGCCGGCCGATGAAGAAGAGTCCTCAACGTGTGGGTGCTTGATCTTCTATGCAACTAGACAAACAAATAAGTGAAAAAGACAATTAGAACTAGACAAAGTAGAGTATATGTAAAGAAAATAACATGAAACACACAATTGACTAGAAACTAACCGGATTCGGGTTATCTCTAACCCCTCTTTTCTATTTTCGAAAAAACAGACTAAAAATAATGTAAAAATGTAAAAAAAAATAGGGAGGATGGATAATCACTAAAAAAATAGATAGGAAAAAGAACAGCAAGATTCTGAGTAGAATAGAGAGAGATATGGCCAAATCTGGGTTGTCGAAAGAGCCGAGCAGCAGTCCAGGATCTGCCAGGTGCGACTTTGATTCTGCGCTTGTCACGACCATCCCCGACCTCTGAATCAAGTGCCATTTACTGCAAACTGAAGAAGACTTGGAGAGGAAGAACTTTGATGAAGAGAGCTCAGGCAGTAGACGTCCACACGCTGCTGTAGAGGCCGAAGAAGAGAGACCTGGCCGATCACCTGCAGAACAGCCTTCCTCTCTCTTGAACCAACTTTTCTCTCTCTAAAAAACTTGAAATTATCTCTCTAAAAATCACAAAATCGATGTAGGAGGGTGGTTGGACGTCTTGAGATGCCTGGGGGGTCGTGCTCATGCCTTTGGAATGACCAGAATCAGAGTCAATTTATAGGAGAACGAATGGCGCGATCAAGACTAAAAAATAAGCCACCTTGCGCCCTACCCCAGGGCGCTGGTGCAGGGCACATGCACCCCTCAGTGCATGTGCCTCCCAGTGGGGGTGCATGGCACTTTTTCAGAAAAATTCGATCTTATCCGTCGATCCGTTCAGCGGTAGAGTCCCGGTAAAAAACTGGTTCCCTCGTGCCTCAAGGGTAGGGCGCATGTGCCCTCAAGTGAGGGCACAAGGTCACATGCCTCACTGGTAGGGCGCATGGACACGTGCCCTAGGTCTTGGGTGCATGTGACCAGGGACCCGGGCGCATGGGACTGTTTTTGCACGTCCTTCTTCCGGAAGACATTGCGAACACACTCGAACTCAGAATTCGACGCCGTTTGTTGCGTTGGAAAGCTAACAGGCCAAAGAATCTCTCTGTAGCATTGGATAAACTATCACACCCTCCAAAACTTCAGAATTTTGTCCGGAAGTTAGGGAAGTGAACAGAAGATCCGATACTCATCGAAATGACTCCGATGGCAAACCGGAAAGGCACGGTATGCAACAAAACTTGTCAGGGGTGTGAATATGACCATAACCTTCAATGCATTATCATTAGGCATTGGTCATTCAGCCAATTTCCGTGTCTACATGATCTACATGTGGCTTTCGCTCGAAAATTATGGCTTTTTGCAGAAAACTTTGGAAAGCATCCGATTTCGTTCGACGAAGCTCCAAATGAACTTTAAAAGGACCCGGCATTATTCTAAGGTCAATCACACATGTTACCCTATAAAACATGAGTTTATGCTCTGAATTTGGCGAATTTGGCGTGTCTACAACCGGATTTGATTGTACCCTGAATATCCATCGGGTTTCATATCTAGATATGTTGTCAACAAGAACATTGATATGAGGAAGGGGGAAATCATCTTTTGGACATGCTCGGTTTAAGTCTCTGAAGTCAATGCGAATTTGAACCTTTCTATCTTTCTTCATGACCGTGACTATATTTGCCACCCATTGTAGATAAAAGACAACTCTAATGAATTTTACTTGGTGTAATTTATCGACCTTTTCCTTCATTTTCAATGCTATATCTGGGTGGAGTCTCCTTAACTTTTGCTTGACCGGGGTAGCTTCAGCTTTCAAGTCAATCGATGCTCTACCAGTGCTTTGTCTAACCCCGGCATATCTTCATATGTCCAAGTGAACGTGTCCTTGTATTCTCGTAGTACCCCCATTAGATTTTGTTCTTCCAAAGGGGTGAGGTTGGCACTAATGAGGATATTCTTAAGATCTTCCAGTGTTCCAAGATTGAGTTCTTTGGTTGGCTTGTCTACTGTGGTTGATGGTTCTACGAACCTCTTTAATCTTGACGCATAAGCATCAGCCAAATCCTCTTCTTCATCCTCAATGTTAGGATCCTTTTCTGACACAACTTCATAGATCCTTAGAGCTTGATCAGCATTGTCCTTTTCCTCATATCAGATTTCTTCCAATTGGATTGCATTTTTTAGATATTCCAGTTGCCTGGCACATTCTATGCTTTTCCGAGCCAACTGATACATGTATCTTTCTGGAACTCTCCTACCTCTAATTTTTGTTTTGTTGGAAACTAAACCTAAAGAAGAAGAAGAAGATGGCAAAAAATATGAGGAAGAAGAAGTGGAGGGAGTGGAATTTACTAATGGAGGTGGAGGGCAAAGGAGATCGATCAGAGACTGGGTGGCCCTGGATTGGATCGTCCTTTGAGACGAGTAAGATGTTTCTTCAATCAAAACCTGGTTTGAGAGAAGGACATTATTTTTTAAATCTTTTGAGGGGTGCTAAACATTGTGGGAACCTCGATTAGAAAGTCTTTTTGTTTTAAAAAAGTGTTTAAAAGATTTGTTTTTGAATGTTGAAATATCATACCCAAATTTTCTAGTAAAATAGGTGATAAACCATAAAAATACTAGATAGTCCAGGTGATATTATAAGAATATAGAACCAAGGTTTGAATTCTGTGAAAATATTTTTGGCCTCTCTCCATCAGATGGTGCGAATATCCGATGTTCATTTACATCGAGCAAACACCCGAACACCATTGATTAACTGCCCTAGTGATCATGTTTGACGAGATCATGCACATCCACAATGTGTAAAGAACACAAAGGGCCCTGACCTTTCGGACCCGATGAGATGCAAACAAATTTGATTAGATTTGGTTTGGAGTTGACTTATGTTGATTTATGACTTGATTTTGAAGTGGTCTGAAATGTTAATTTCATATTTCAATTTGACTAGGATTTGAATGTTATTTGTTTTGAGCTTGTTTAGATTGTTTGGTTTGTTTTACTTCAATTGGTTGAAATTTTATTTATTTTTTTAAGTTTTGAATTTTAGATGTGTTGAGACAATTTGATTTATTTATGTTTAGATGACTTGAGTTGAGTCATTTTTATGTTGTTTTCTTATGTCAGTTGGTGTTTTAATACCAATTTAGGTGTGTTTGGTATGTTTTAAACATTTTCAAATTTTGATTCCACTTGATTAAGTCTGATCTTCAGATAGTTAATGATCTTATTTCAAATGTTTTAATATGGATTTTAGATGCTTTAATGTTTTCTTTATGTGTTCTTTTCAATTGGTTGTGAATTATTTGATTTGCACTTGTTTAGTAAATTAAATTCCAACAGATTAAGTGTATTGAATCAATTTTTCTAGATTGTATTAAATCAGATCTTTTTGTTGAATGTTAAAGTTTTAACAACCTGTTTTAAGCATGTTTTAACGTTGGTTTGAATGTATTTTAAAATATGATTAAGTTATGTTCAGATTTGATTGACTCTTGTTCGGTTCGCATCACATCCGGTCCGTCAAGCTAGTGTCGATGCCCGGTCACACATAAATGACTAGGCACTTGAAATACTCATGTTCAAAGTGTTCCATGTGAATGTACATCAGATGTGGCATTTCATATGCCATGTTCAATGCTGTCAAAGTGTAAATGTGACAAAGTCCTTCCCTTGGTGACAAATATCCCACTTGAGCGGGAAAATTTTGGCAGCATGCCGCCTTATTTTCTAATCAGTGTGGAATTTTTACCCGTCCTACAAGGCATAGTCTTTTGACTTTCTAAGTAGTGGGAAGGATCATCTGCAATAGGAGCCGGCCCGCTCCTACGTCCGGGTTAGCGTTCCGGTGCAAGACGGATGAGGTGCCCAAGGTGGAGTGCCCACGTGGTGGTGCTAACTCCTTATTTAAGTTTGGCATTTCGCTTTCAGATTTAGTTAAGTGTGATTTTTAAATACCCAAGGCCCAATGGGCCAACTTCATGTAAACAACACAATGAGCCGGTCTTCATGCAATGTCGGCCCGGTTGGCCTATCTTGAGCTTCATGGGCCCTGCGGCCTGTTTTGAGCTTCATGACCCGATGGGCCTGATTTGCACTTCCATGACCCGGTTGACCTGATTTGAACTCCATTTTTGCATCTTGACATCTTTCTGTAGCAGTGGGCAAAGGAAGCCTCAGAGGGGCTGGAATGGATCTGTGGAGGTGCTTCTCGGAAGAGTTGGAAAGGGGACTGCACAAGGGGAAGGTTTAAGACAAGTTTGGAAGGGTTGATTAGGTGATGCACAAAGGGCATGTAGATAAGGATTTCAATGCCTCAAAGGGGCTGTTTGGTATTGAAATGAAGAAGGCCACACAAAGGGGGCTGTCTTGGTTGAAGTGGAGAATCCACCTGAGAGAGACTTGGCCCGTCATATGGATTCCAAGAATTCCCAGGACATCACCCTCTCCTCCAGCCAAAACAAGGGATCAAGAACCCGCCCGGGGGAGACTTGGCCCATCTTGTGGATCCAAGAATGCCCGGGACATCACTCCATCCTCCTCAATGGGTAAGGGGGATGTGTATAGAATGAAATAGGGCTGATCGGGTGTTGTTTAGATGGCCAACAAGGGGACTGATGGCAGGCTATGCAAGGACCTGTTTGGGTGGCCAGCAAAGGGGCTGTTTAGATGACCTGATTAGGGACAGGTTCATGGGCACCCAGGGGGCCTGATTGCTAAGGGTTTTAAGGCACACAAGAGGCCTGATTGTGGATGTGTTTAGGGGCACTCAAGGGGCCTGGTTGTGGGTGAGTTTCAAGGGGGCACATAGGGGTTGATTGAAAAGACAGCAAGGCTGGTTTTTTAGAGCACATTCAGGTGGCCAGCAAGGGGCTAATTGAGGGAATGCACATGGGCTTTTAAAGGGACAAGAACAGTTGGGTTTTGAGGCATTTTGAATGGACAAAGGAGAGGCTGAAGGGTAGAGAAATAAGAGGGGAGGAAGAGAAATGAAGTGCTACATCTTTTATTTCTTTACTCACTTTGTTTCATTTCTCTTTTTCTCTTGTGCTGCAGGTGGTGCTGAAGATGGAAGGATTGTATGCCCTTATTCTCCTTCTTCTTTCTTCTTCTCCTTGTGTATATGGTTCTGGAGGAGGAAGATGAAGGTCCTTTTGGTGTTGAAGGCCTCACCAATGATGAAGAAGCCTGCTTCTCTTGCTGGAGTTGGCGCACCAACTAGGTGAGCTGGTTGCAGCTGCTGCCAGCGCACCTGCTGGAGGAAGCCTTTTTCTTTTTATTCTTCTTCACTTTGCACACCCAAAATGGGTAGGAGAGATTCCTGACTTGATGCTGAATATGTACAATCAAGATGAGAAAGGTATGGAGCAAGGTTGATGGCACACTAAGAAGTTGAGGGAGAGTTGGAGCAGGGCTTCCGCAGGGTCAGCTTGTGTTAGACTTGACCAAGGCCAAATGGGGGGCCTTTTATAAAGGATTGGAGACCCATATGAAGCTGAGGATGAGGCTAAGAGGTTCAGAGTACTAATTCTTAAAGATTTATATTTTTACTAGACTTTTAATTGGGCAAGGCATCTAACCAAGGTGTGGTGTATGTAAGATGCAATCTGGCACACCAGCTCCTACCTTTTAGGTGAGTGTGCGCACATGGCAGGTGGGAATGACTAAATCATGCCCATATGATGCTTAAGATAAGCCTTGGATGATAAGGCTCAGATAGGATATGGATAAAGGTCAGTTGGGGAGAGTCCTAGTGCAAGAAGACTTTTTATCAGCCATGTGTGTGTGAGGTGAGAAGCAAGCGCACCTGCCCCTACATTGTAGGGTGTTGGCGCACCCTATCCTATATTTAAGGGCATTGAACATTCAATTAAGGTGGTAAAGAGCTGGGTTCGGCCAGATGCAGCTTGGGTTAGCCCAATTTGGGTTAATTTTAACCCAAGTTTGATCGAAGTGCTCTCGATCCGACGGATACAGTAAATCTTGATCGGAATCAATTAAATACATCTTGAATTAATCCCAAAAAATATGGAATGAGCTCTGATGACCATTGATCATGTGATCTATCAAGATGTGTGGCTGAGATCTCCCGAATTGCTCTAGATCTCTGATTTTACCGATTTTCCTGATCGGTGCAATCTCGGCCATCGATAATGCCAGAAACTGTAATTAAGTGCTACCTTCTCCTGTTGGCCAAATTTTATTTTTCATGCATGAATATTCATGAGATCTAAGTTTTGCACCAATAAATTGAGGTTTCCAGCCCATGGGTTGATCTGGGATTTGATCAGACCATTACACCCCCGGAGCAACGGTATACGGCTTTCCATCCAGATTTGACCTTTCTTGCATATCTCTTCGACCGGTGATCAGATTTTCGATCCATTTTGAGCATTGCCTAGATCTATACAACATTCACAATGTATTAAAGTTGAAAATCCATGTTAGAGTCCCAACTTGTCCCAAAGTGTTGGGGGTAAAATGGTCATTTTTGGCCTTCCGATGTCCGTTTTCCATGTTTTGGGCACCATTGCGAAGCTCTCGATCGGGGCTATGAAATGAGCACATTATATTGGACATTTGTAGCATCAAGGCATTTCCAAAGCCTATTTGCATCATATGTTCTTGAATTTTCCGAATCTGGGTCAGATTTTCTTCATCGGCTTTGGCATTGTTGAAATCTGTTTAAGTGAGCTAAGTGAAGAAAATTGGTGCCAACAAACATGAACACAGAATGGGTTTGATTTAGACCGTTTGTGGTTTCTGGTGTGGGGTGAGATATTGACAAGGAATGAAACAAATTAAGCAGGGATGGATAGAGAGAGTATTCATGCTTGATGCCTGGTGAATCTGATGGTGAATTTTCATGTGCCAAGGCTGCTGGGAGTGGGCTTGCTAGGTCTGCAAAGGTTACCTTAGGAGGTGAAACAATGGGTGAATGCCCCTGTTCCTGGTTGCTAGAGGGCTCGTCATGGAAAGGTTTGCTTGACCCTTCTTCAATAGAGAACAACCATGATGTATCAATATATGATTCATCCTCAAGGTCGTCAATTTTCTTCTTCTTTATTTGTCCTTGTGGTTCTTGATTTTCAACCATCTGTATTGTCTTTCTTTTGACGAAAAACCTGTGTAGGTAGCCAACAAAGTATTTGCTGTTGATTTTCTTACCATTATCAATCGTTCTATCTTATCCAACTCCATTCCTTGACGTTGTTCACAAGTTGGATGGGCTCTACAATTCCTTGCAATTCTCTTCCCAATCCTTGCTCTTCTTGGTATCCTAGACTTTCTATCATGTGCCACCCAAGAGTCTTGGTGGCGTCCTTCTTTCTCCTCTAGATTTGCCTAGGCTACTTTCCGATCTCTGGTAGGTCAAGGATTATGAAGACAGGTTGATTTAGTAGGCCATGAGGGGGGGAAGAGGTGGTTAGGTAATCCACAGGCATACTTAATACTTTGATGACCTGGCCCTTGATGATTAGTTGAGGCAATAGCTTCTAGTGCTTCAAGGTATGGCCTTCCCAAGATAGCCTTGTAAGTTGGGTCCATGTCCAAGATGTGGAAGTCAATGGTAATGGCCCGGGGCCCAATTTTAGACCTCAAGCATGACCATACCGTGAGCAAGCCTCTTTAAATTATTATATATCGTCACAGTGATTTGTGTTGGCCGAACATCTTTTTCAAGGATTCCACACAAATGCAACGTCTCTGGTGGCAGGACGTTGATGAAAGCACCGATATCAATTAAACAAGATGACATCCCTTCCATTGATGTTGATAGTAATGCACAGTGCACACTTTCTCACTTCTGGTTCGGTCAACTCTTCGTTGGTGAAGATGAGAGCAGGATGTTCACTTCTAGAAGTCAGAACTGATACGATCTTTTCAAGGGGTAGGGTTTCGTTGACCATTACTCAATGCAGGTACTATTGAAGAACATCCTGATGGATCTTAGACCATTTGATCAGTTCTAAGATAGAAATTCATGAAGGGGTCTTGTCAAGGTGTTTTAGTAGATTATAAGATGTCCCTAGCATGGGCTCTTCTGGGTGTTCCTCTTCTTCTTCTTGTGACCGTCCCAGTTTACTAGTTTGGGGAAAGACCGTTTGAAACATGTGCCCACTCCTAAGTACCGTGGCAAGTTGAGGGGTTGTGGTTGGGGTAGTAGAAGCAAGTGAAAGGTTAGGTCAAATGATGGGTGGCCTTGGCAAGGGCTTAGTGATGGTGGTTCAGGGTATAGGGGTGTAGGTAGTTTGTGATGGTGTTGTTGCACAGGGCGGGACGATGATGGGTCTCAGCGGCGATGGTATTTGTGGTAGTTTAGTTGAATGAATCAGGGTCTGGCCTAGCTGGAGTTGTATGGCTGGAGGCATTATGATGGGTTGTGACGAGATGCAGATGATGGATGGTTGGCTTCTTCCAGCGGGGATGGCTTGTGGTAAGGAATGGATAGCTTAGTTAACGTGATTTAGTGGGTTGATGTTCATGAAGGAAGCGGGTCCCTCAATTTACCAATTTTGTCATCTGTCACAAGGCTCGTCAATGGAGATTAAAATGGGATTGACTTGTTGATTTTCGGTACTAGTGCGGGCACATGCGCAGGTAATGGGTTTTGGAAGGTTCCCAGACCGGACTCCTACTATTGCTATTGTTGGATCGGTGACTGCTGCTGCTGCGGTTGATTCTTTACTATCTTGTTATATTCGCCTATCTGCCCCAATCGATACTCCCCTGCTCGTGGAGGTCATGGATGTAATCCTTAAACTTAAAGCAATTCTCCACTGTGTGCCCTAAGTACTTGTGGTACAAGTAATATCTTTCTTTATTGGCATTTTGTGGCCACTCTAGCTTCTCTCTTGGCAGTGAAATCTACCCTTCTACCATGAGAGCATTGAAAATATCCGTGAGAGAGTATAGCAATGGTGGGTAATTGTTTCTTCTGGACCCTGTTCTTCACAGCCCATAGTGGTAGGGGGAGGTGCCTGGTTATAAGTGGTTGGTTGGCATGGTAGTTGAGGTGTAAAGGTTTGCATGGCCAACTGTCGGGGTTGCTAGGGAACTGGTGTCTACATTGGTGGTTAGGGATGCTGATTTGGTATTTGGTGTCAGAAAAGTTGGGGTTGAACTTGAGGGTCGTGTGCTGGTTGAATTTGGTGTGCATTCCTATATTGGGGTTTCTATATTGTTGCTAGTGGTTGTTGGGTTGGTTTCCTACAATGTTGATATGCTCATTGGATACTACACCTTCGGTTACAGGCCCGGTAGCAATGGTAGCTATCTTTTGGTGACTCAGGCTCTTGGATCGAAGAGGTTCATGATGGGAGAGTCTCTGAGCTGTGTTTGGATGTACCGTGCTCTCTCGTAGAGTTTGCTCATGGTGACAAGGTGGTGTAGTGCCAGCACATTCTTCAAAGCTGGAGTGGCATTAGTGATAATCATCTTGACTTGTTCTAATTTTGATATTGTGTTTGTCAGCCTCTCTGCCATTGCTCTCCATCTATCGTCATATCTTATGAAGTCTTCATCATTCCTCATCTTTTCAGCCATGAGATCTGTGATGGAATAGGTGGGGCTGACTCGGTCCATGTACCTTTGCAGAAAATTTACTTTGACAATATCAAAATTCTTGGCTTCAAGGTGGTCAAGCAAGTAGAACCATTCCACCGCAGAGCCTTCTAGTGATCTTCTGAACAGATATGCAAGGGCTTTCTGATCATTTTTTAACATAATAGATTCATAAAGGAAGTCCTTGATGTGAATGAAAGGATTCTTGCTTCCATTATACCGGCGGTAGATGGGCATTTTGGAAGGGGTAGATGGAACATAGGGAGAGATGGTAGAGATATTTCGGGGAGAGCTCTCGTGTCGATCAATCGCTTGAGTTCCTTGTATTGTTCATCCATTCGATTGATTTTGTTTATTATAATTTGATCAACAAAGGATTCTCGAGCAAGGGGAGGGGGTAGAGCGAATGTTTGATTCACCGACATGGCCATTGTTTTACCCTTTAAGATGGCTTCAATGGCCTATAATTGGGTTGGGTCGGCATGAGCAAATGCCTCCCACAGAGAATCTGAATGGAGTCGAGGTGTGCTAGTTTCAGGGAGAACTTTAGGTTCATTGATGGCACATACGGCATCTAGGTAGAGATAGGGTTGGTCATACTCCAGCTACAGTGGCTCATATCCTTGATCCATCATTCCGATAACTCACCCTGACCTCAAATTCATAAACACAAAGAGAAGGTGACGAGTAAAAGTACAAAAAAAAATTTTAGTTTTTGATCTTTTTCCCCATTTTTTGTTGGTTTTGAATTTTGGTTGGACAAACAAGTTGTCAAACAAATTAACCTCAAGCAAAAGATTTTGTTTTGTTTTTTGTTTTTTTTTTGTTTTCTTGTTAAGTGATTTTATATTTTTGTTTGATTTTCAGTTTTTGGTTCACAAACAAGTAATAGCAAATACTTGAAATGATTACCGCAGATTTTTTTTTTCAACCTTAAATTAGTGGCTTATTAAGAGAAATAATGTCCACTCAGATGAACGGGTAGGACCTTACGCTTTCACAATGCTGAGCAATCTAAGGTTGTTGCTCTTCTCACTGCGATAGGTAATGAGTTCTCCGGGTTTTGGGGTAAAAAGGTACAACCAGCCCGATCAGTGAAGAGAGAATCATTCACATCTGGGGACTTACGGAAGCCTTGATGGAAGCTACCCAGTCCTTCCGAGAGGGAATCCCCAGAGGATGAGTTGGCAACCACCAAGAGGGGTGTTTGGATGTGCGGGACTTTGGGAGGAGAGAGCCTCCCTTCTCGGATGACCTATGGAGCCAAAACTCCAATGCAAACTAAATGCAGGTAAAATGTAAAGGAATTAATAAGCAAGAAAGAAGAAAATAAAAGCATGCAATGATCAATAGAATGTTACAAAAAGCAAGTAAGCAAGACAATGATATGAAATTAAACTATGATGGAAGAAAACACTAGTCTTAACTAGGCAGGTTTTGGAAATTTGCTAAGAAACTAGATCTTAAAGAAAATGGGCAAGTATGTTTAATAAGGATGATTTCTTAGGCTACTAAGAAGAAACGAGTTGGTAAACAAAGCTAGCAGTCAGATTGTTGTGCACTTGAAAAGGCTACCAGAAAGCAATTAAACTAGAAGAGACTAGATGATGTTCTTAAAAAAATAAGTAAGCAAATAGGCAAGCAAGTCAAAATGTAAGAAAAGGAAAATGACTCAAGCAAGAACTAGAGTGAAAATGAGCATGTTTTCAACCTATCATTCTTAAGAAAAAGAAGAGGAAAGCTAACTAAACAAAGTTGTCCCACCATGGTCACCAAAAGGTGTAAACATTCAAAACTCGGCAGATGGTAGTATGCTTTGGAGCAAAGTGTTAGTAGTCGCCAGGAGCCGAAGACTCCAAAGTATCGTAGGGTGCAAAATAAATAAAACAGAGATCAAGGATGACCGTTGTACCTTTGGAAGTAGGGAAACTGTTAGGTTCTGACTTATACTCTCTTGACCGGCCAAAAGAAGAGAGCTTTAATGAGTCCTTTGTCTTCAACCCGGTGGAAGCTCCACCTCAGCCAGGTTAACCTAAAAATGTTTAGAGGAAAACAAGGAAACAAGTAAAATGATCATTAGTTCTGACTAGAGTATAGCATCATGCTCAACATGAATCTTAAACATGCAAAAGGGGATGGACTAACCGGATTGGGAAGAAATCCCAACCCCTATTTCGATAGGTTTAAAAAATATATGAGAGATGCAAATGTAGCCTAATGCATGCTAAATGACATGATGACAAGATTTAAGATAAAGAAAAGGAATGAAACTTGATCGGACGGGCGATCAGACTTCGGAAAATACAAAATAGGCTTCTACCCCTACAAGTGCCCCATATATGGGGTGCCTGCTGCAGGTGCCCCGTTATTGGGGCACGTTGACCAAGGTCAAAGCACCTGTTTATGGGGCACTAGGGACTAGCTTCGGTAGATCTTCTTCTCCTTTTCCCAGTAGCCAATACACAAGTGATGCTAATGGTGGGGGATTTGGGCATTGGACGTAACGGAAATGGAAGGTAAAGGCCTTCAAAGTTGAGAGAAAACTGTATTTCTGGGTGGCGAAAACTATAGGTTTTTTAGGTTTTTGGTAGAGAATTTTGGGGTGATTTGAGGGCATAGGGAGTGTGTTGAGGGCTTGGATTCGCAGTATTGGATGAGATGGGGGGTTTGGCAGAGTTGGAATCCCCTTAAAGCTCCAAATGGTTGCTTATTTATAGCTAAAAGAAGGGCACTTTGATCAAAATTGAAAATCTGTCATGCGGCAAAGCGCCCCATATACAGGGCACTAGCATCATGAGCAGTGTCAGTTCGATAAGATGGGCATCAGAGAGGGGTCAGATCGACTAGTCAAATAGCTCTGACCAGATGCCAAGCGTCCCATATACGGGGCACCTAGCGCTCTATATATAGGGTGCCTGGTGCCCAATATAGGGGCGCCTAGTGCCCTATATATGGGGTGCTTTAACCCTGGTCAAAGCTCCTTTAGTCCTATTTGGAATGCATTGAAAGCCCCCAATTTTTCGAAAAACTCAATTCCCTTGAAGGATACTCAAATATGCTTCATGAAAACAAGAATTTAAGCTCTTCAACTATACCAAAATTATGTGTCTAAAAACTTCTGACAAGATTAATTTAATTTTGACTTGTACAAAGTCTGTATCTTATTCTATCAATTTGAATGGGCATCCTTCTGACAAGGTTATTCCCCATCGAGGTCTTCGCCTAGGATGTCCTCTTTCTCCATATTTATACATTTTATACTCAGAAGTTTTATCTTCTATATTATCTCAAGATGTTCAACTTAAGATGCTTTCAAGTGTTAGAACTACTAGGGGAGGCCCTCTGGTTTCTCATTTGATGTTTGAAGATGATTTGATTATCTTTGGTAAAGTAGCAGAGGATGAAGTTAAAAATCTACTTGCGATTCTCAAGGTTTATGAAGACATTTTTGGTCAGGCTATCAACTTTCATAAATCTAAGATTTACTTTAGTAGAAATGTTTAAACGGATACTATTATGAATATTTTTGCCCTCACAAGTTTTCAACTTGTTTATAAAGATGATCTTTACCTAGGGCTCCCTTGGGACCCAAGGGGGGTCATTCTTCTTGTCTTCATAATCTATTAAATGCTTGTCAACAGAAAATGGATGGTTGGAAAATTCATCTTTTATCAACTGAAGGGAGAACTACTTTGATTAAATCCACCATAACTCATCTCCCTCTTTATGCTATGGCTATCTCGAAGTTACTGGTTCATTTTTTAAACAAGCTAGAGCAAATTCAAAGAAACTTTTGGTGGGCTCATTCTTCTTCATCGCAAAGACGTATTCATTTTTCTAGATGGAAAGCTATTCAAAAACCTAAATTATTGGGGGGAATGGGCATCAAAAATCTCATTACTCTAAACAAAACTATGGGCTTGTGCTTGATGTGGAATTTTTTACATCAATAAAATTTCTTGTGGGTTCAGCTTCTTCATTGCCGTTATTTTAGGAAAATTAATATATGGCAAGTTAAATTCTGGCAAACATATTCTCCTGTTTGGAATTTTATTCTCCACGCTAGGTCTTCTTTTCTTAAAGCTATGGTTTGGAAGGTGAAGGATGGCACATCTATTAACATATGGCAGCACCTTTGGATTACGGATGGCAGGGGTCCCCTCATACCAAGGACTCAAGGAGCTATCTTCCAAGGACAGGTCAGTGATCTTATGACTAATGCTTCTTGGGATAGACATGTTATTTCCACTTGGTTTGATCATACTACCACTCAATGTATACTTCAAACCCACATCCATCCGTATTTAGAAAAGGATACACTAATTTGGTCTTTTACAGTTGTTGGTAAGTTTACTTTAAAATCTGCTTATCGGTTCTTGTTTGAGGAGAATATTCCACCTGGACCTTCAAATCATGTCATTTGGCATAAACTTTGGCATCCAAAAGGGGGAAAATTTTTACCAAATAAAATCCTTGTGTATTTGAAAGTTGCTTTTAGGTAATTTACTGACTAATCAAGAAATTTATAGGAGATGTCCACATGTAAGTTCCATATGCCAAGTCTGTTACCATGAAGCTGAAACGTTGGAGCATATTTTTTGCATTGTCCGCGTTCTGTCGACTCCAGAAATGGGTTCCGGATCGGCACCTCAAGAGAAGGTGAAAGATAGAATGGGGAAAGGGAGTGAATCAAAAAGCACTCGGAAAGCAGTAAAAAGTCCTCACCTCGATCCCACACTCACATTGATCCCCGAACTTTCATCTCACAACGTCGCTCTAGCACCGGAGATAGTTCGGGTCATGTGGGAGGAGAGTGAGGAGGAGATGAACTTAAAACATAAATGAAAGGTGGTCGCCAAGAGCCGCGGGCTCCGCTTTATGAAATAAAAGCAAGATTGAGTTGATTTGACCGTGTGTACCTTAGCGTGGGAGATTGGGATGTGGGTTCAACCTTCTTTCTCTTCGGCCGGCCGATGAGGGAGAGTCCAACCGATGCTAGCTTGATGTATTTGTGCAACGGATTCGGGGTTAGCCCTAACCCCTTTTCTTGGTTTTTTATGATGTATGAAATTATGCAAGATTTAATAAAAATGATGCTTAAATATGAACTAAATAATTTGAATGAAGAATGAATGGTTAAAGACAACACAACTCAGGCAAAGTGGCAACCGGGTTGGACAGATTCATTGTAAACTGCGCGACTCTGATGCAGAGACCATAACGAGCAGCACCAATGTCAGAATAAAATGATGTTTATTTCAAAATAAAGAGGACGCACAGAGGGTGGTTTGATATGAAGACAAGTTTGCTTGAATCTTATGATAAGTAATCTGAATTTACCTGATAATCCGGATCTTGGACAATGAAGTTCTGGAAACTTCCAGCACAATGTCGATGTAGGACATGCTATGAGAACCACAGATATCTGAATTGAATGATTCTTATTGTAAATAAAAGAGGACTCACCGGGGAACAATTTCTATGAAGGATGTATGGGCTGAATTCACCAGTAAATGTACTGAAATTGACTGAGAAGATAATGACTTAGAAGAGAAGACTTCGGATCTGTCTGTACAGCGCCGGTGTTGAAGCCATAACAAGCCAAGGAAATGTCAGAATTGATCTCTATTTGTTGTAGATAAAAGATATATTGATTAACCACACTTATTCTGAAGGAAGTCAGGCCATAAAATGACTATAAAGATCTGTAGAAGCCAATGATCAGTAGTGCAGCACGTTGGAGCATAGACCGGCTTCTTCTTCACTTTGGGATGATCTCCGGGCACCGGGACGAAGAGAGGACAATTTGGGGAGGTTGGGACGAGCCAAGGGTGTCTGGAGGGTGAGAATAAGAGTGCTTTAGGATGGGTATGCCCTTCTTAGGTCGTTCATATTAGTCTCCCTTTATAGGGGATGAGAACCAGGTCAAAAAATAGCAAGTTTTGATACATCCGACCATAGGTTGGATTTCCTCCATTTAATATTGCTGATTTTCATACTGAGGCATATAGAAACTTACCTAAATGATTGAGAGATATTGGAAACCGTGGATCACCTTCCCCATGTTCAAAATATGTCTCCACTTGAAGAGGAAACAAATCTGGTCCAAAAATGGCAAGTTTTGATGTATAAGAGAACAAGTTGGATTGCCATCATTTGATGATGCTAATTTCAACCATGAAGCTTCCAGATGCTATAAAAAGTGATATGGAGGAGGAAAAAGGAAGGTAAGGTTGTGAATTGGTCATATATGTGCCCAATAGGCTGGGCTTGCATGCAATTGGGCTTGATTGGTGCTGCGTGCGGACAGAACTGCCCATCTGACTTCTAAAAGGCGCTGCAGACAAATGGTAGATCGGAATTGAATGCTGTTTGTTGCAATGGAAATATAACTCAGAGAAGAAGATTATTGTTGTTGAATACTTCTTCATTGGAAGTCTATAGAATCCTGTGAAAAATTTTCAAGTAGAGGATATGCTGAGAAAAACATAATCTGGCATACCACCAAGAGTCTCTTGTTCGGCAAACACGGATTTGATTAGAAATTAGCAAATCATCCTCATATTTCCAATAAGCACTTCGGCTCATCCAAAAGGGTGGTTCATCATGATTTTGATGGTCTAAAAGAGATGTTGCTGATGGAATAATGGTTTAAGCTCTAAATAAGGTCAAATTGGTGTGTCTACAGCTTGCCTCGCCTTGATGTCGGCTTTGCAAGGGAATGGAATGTAGCGTAGCGGAGTGCAATGTAGAGAAAGCGTAGAAAAGCGAGATGGATCGTAGTGGAATGTAGTGGAGCAAAATGGCGATGGACTGAAAAGGTGGCATCAAGGTGTAGATATAGACACGCTCAACGACCAAATTCGGCAAAGAGAATCTCTTCAAGTCTCCTGGTTAACTGCCATGTTTCATCAAGTCTTCCTATGTTCGATTGGTAAGAGATGTGCCATTGGCACGAGAGAAGAATAGCCAACCCCCAACGCGGTGGGGAGTCCCCGAAACATGGGTTTGTAGGTTCATCATCAGTCGGTAACCCGATCTTTGCGGTGTTCCTGTACTGTGATGGGCTAAAAAATTTTAAAAGGAGATTTGTTTTGAAAAAGTAAAAGAATACCAATCGAGCACATTCAGGCTCTTAAATTCATTTAAGTCTTCCAAGAGACAAGATTTGATTCAGAATGGAATAATCTCAGATTCTGAAAGGTAAATGTTGAAGCACAGACCGTGAAGATAGTGACGATGCAAGTTTTTTGATCAAATAGAAGACCCTTGGCGGGATAAGTTTACTGCCACGGTGGGATAAATAGCAAGAAGGTTGTTACAGTGGCCACAATGGTGATAGAAATGAAGGAGTTGGAGGCACAAGATGATTACCGAACACGATGAGATTAACAGACGCGGTGGGATATCTGAAGGGTCGGTGGGACTAGAGAACACGGTGGGATTAGAAAACATGGTGGGGTTTAGAATGATCCAAATTAGGATAAAAGATTTAGAGACTAAGGTGAGAAGGTGAAGATTATTAAAGGATGTATGCAACAAAATGTAATGCAACTAATGCTACATGATGCATGTTGGGCTCAAGAAAAAACAAAACTTGTATAACAAATAGTTGAAGATATAGATTGTCTATGAGGTCAGGATACCCATTCGGGAACCATCGTCCCTCACAGCACAACTTTGGGCTTATCCGTGAGCACAAAGAATGACCCGACCGTCGTGGATTTTGATGAAGGGGATCTCGGGCCTAGTCTTCTTTGCATTCATGGTCTTCAACATCAATGCATAAAATAAATAGTAATGCACCTAACATATGCTAAGAAAGGAAATGATAACAATGAGTTTGTGATGTGATGACATGCATTCTCACAAAAGAGTTCATGTGTCCTAATGAGGACACAGAGTAAAAGCTTCTCGGCAAAGTTGAGGCTGAGGTAATGATGACTCCTCCTGCTGAGAATCCTCGGGGGAGGGAAGTGGTGAGCATCGCCTTATTGAAGTCTTGCAAAGAAAGCTCCTCGGTAGAGTTGAAGCCGAGGTTATGGTGACACCTCCTCCTAAGAATCCTTAGGGGAGGGAAGTGGTGAGCATCACCTTGTTGTGTAGTTCTTCTCATTTGTTCTTCGTGCCTGAAACACTCGAAAAAGGAGATTAAAATGCCAATATGGCTTATCCCCCTTGCAAGTTGCAGTATGTCTTGACCTTTGTCAAGGGATGTAAAGTTTTCTTGTGCCTGAAACACTTAAAAGGAAGAGATTAGAACAACAATGCAGCTTATCCCCCTTGCAGGTTGCAGTATGCCTTGACTTTTGTCAAGGGGTATAGCCTTCTTAGGAGTGTAAAAATCAAGTAGCAAATATGCAATGAAGAATTTGAAACATGAGAGATTGAAAGTAAATATGAATGTAAAGACGAAAATTCAAACCAAGCATGGTGATAAAATATTTTAAAAAGTTTGAAATTTTTTGTTGAATTTGAAAAAGAAGTTTTCTTTTTTGTTGAAAAGATTCAATTTTTTTGGGATTTTTGAAAATGCTATTTTATTTTTTTGAGTTTTTGAAAATATTTATTTTTTTTGGAGTTTTTGAAGATATTCCACTTTTTTGTAGTTTTTTTTTTGAAAATATTCAACTTTTTTTGGAGTTTTTGAAATGTTCAACCTTTTTTTTTGAGATTTTTTTTGAAAATATTTTTTTGGAGAGAAAAATCAGTATTGACACAAGTTCTCATTACTTGGTTGTTTTTTCTAGGTTCGTTGGTAGACATCATATGCAAAATGGGGTTCCTTACCCAAAATCTTTCCGACCTTCAATCTTTGATCGGCTAGAGTTTAGCTTTGATTTGGTTGGTTCACCCACACCTTGGGGGTAAGAATGAAGAATTGAGGGAAAGTCCTTGATAGGCTTTGGAGATGTCAAGAGGGATTTCTCTACTCACACCCAATTGCCCGTTGGGGTTCGGCCTCTTCGGGTCTTTTCTTCTTTATCAACAAACCTATTTTTGTGGCACACATTCGGACAGGTGCTATGACCTGTGGGGTCATTGCCCATCTTTTGGTGCCTTTTTTCATTTTCTGCATTTTTGGGTACTCATTCAGACAGGCCCATATTTGTTTAAACCTGTGGGGTTCATTGCCCATCTTTTGGCACCCATTTTTTTTTTTGAGAAGTTGGACCTTTCGAGACGGCCTCCTACTAAGGCGGCGGATTCTTTTGATACTCTCCCCCTCTAATCCCCTTCACCTATCTTGGACCGAATAGAAGAGAGTAGGGTGAGGGTTTTCCTTCCACCTCTGAGCCTTGCCTAGCTTCTCTCGGGTGTTGGGTCATCTGGATTCTGGGATCAGGATGTGTTGTGTGTGGGATGGTATCCACCCTTGACTCCTAGAGAACAACCACAGGTGGACTCAAGTCATACTGGTAGTTCTCTCCATTTTTGAGGTAGATTACATTCCAGAGGTGAATCAATTGAAAACATGCCTTGCATTGTAAAGAATTCATTAGGATAAAATAAAAAGTACCTATCGTCAATCATAAATTTCTCTCAAGTAAGATTGTCATGTGAGATTCAAAATCATTTCAAAAAAAACATTGCCTTGCGGATGACATAATGATGATGAATGCAATTTCATGTAATACCTGAGAGAAGAAGTTCATTGCTGATGACGGCTTTGCTTGTGCTTGCCTTGCCTTGTCTGCCATGCCTTGCCTTGCCTTTCCCAACTGCTTCCACTGTTGATATGCACCATATTGCATTGGATTGAAGATTCAGAGTCATATGATAGAGTGAAAGATGTGGAGGATCTGATTTAGCATGGCGGAGTCAAAAGTATTGATGTAAAAGATAAAGATTGTGGTATCACCCAGGAAATTTCTCTACCTTGATTTTTTTTGTTGAAAGTAAAATTCAGAGAATGAAAGAGAATTTGAAAGGAAATAAACATGTTTGGAAACAAAAGTGAGTTAAAATGGGCGCTTGGGCCCGTGAGTTGAAAGTGGGCTTGAAGGCCTGGGAGTAGTTGGAATCAAGAGGCACATGAGCCCAAGATTTGAATGTGGGATAGAGGGCCCGGTTGATGTTGATGGGCATGAGGGACCGATTGGAGGTTGAGCCCGAGGGACCCAATGAAAAGAGCGAGCACACGGACCCGATTTAAATGGTTGGGAGAAAAATTATGATTTGTGACGGGCTCGTTGGCGCCATTGAAGAGTACGGGTGCGTAATCCCAAAGTTGAAGAAGTGGGGGCACGGGGGCCCAATTTTGAAGAAGTTTGGGCACGCGGGCCCGATGGTGAAGAAATGGGGTCATACAGGCCCGAAGTTGAAGGAGTGTGGGCATGTGTGCCCGAGTTTGTTGAAAGGTGGGCATGTGGGCCCGATTTAGAAGAAGTTTGGGCACGTGGGCCCGAGTGTAAAAAAACATGAGCATGTGAGCCCGATTGAGGTTAATTGTGGGCACGTGGGCCCGATTTAGAAAAATTAAGAGCACATGGGCCTGATTGGGAAGAATTATGGGCACGTGGGCCTGATGGAAGGAAAGGGGCACGTGGGCCCAGTTGGGGAAAAGGGGCGCATGGGCCTAATTGAAGGAAAGGGGCATGCAAGCCTGATTGATTAAAAGGGGCACGTGGGCCCAGTTGAAGAAAAGGGGCATAAGAGCCCGGTTGATGAAGAGAGGCACATGGGCCTGGTTGGATAAAGGGGGCACGTGGGCCCGGCTGATGGAAAGGGGCACATGGGCCCAGTTGATGAAAAGGGGCATAAGAGCCTGATTGACGAAAAGGGGCATAAGTGCCCGAAAATGGGGCATAAGGGTCCAAAAATGGGGCATAAGGGCCCGATTGCAAAAGAGGGGCATAAGAGCCCAATCGAATAGGATGAAGTATGGGTGGTGGCCCTAATATTGAAGAATTGGGGGCCCATAGGTCCATTTGATGGTTGTGGGCATGACAAAGAAAGGGTGGTGGCCCTAAGATAGAGGAATTGTGTGCCCATGGGCCCGATCGTTGATTTGGAGGCGAATAAAGAAAGGGTCGTGGCCCTAAGATTGATTGATCGTGAGCCCATGGGCTGGATTGTTGCTTAGAAAAAGAATGTGGTAAGGGTCGTGGCCCTAAGATTGATGCTAACGGATTTGTCTGCCTATCTGGAGGAGGTCCTAGTATCCCTTTGCTAAGGTCTACATCCTTCAGGAGACTTGTGGATTTACTCTCTATTTCATTGACCAATTCGGTCTCCTTACTTCCTAGTCCAGGGGTCAATTCAATCTGACCATCTTCATTGATCAATTCCAATGATGGTAACAGTTGATCAATGCCTGACAAATCCTTGCCTAGTCCTTCATTGGATTGACAATCAACTAAGTTTATGATTCCTTCATCTAAGCTCCCTATAGTAGGCTTCTCTTCAGGATGTTCTATGGAAGAGGGCATGCCTAGTCTAGGGGATTCCAAAAAGGTAGAAGGGTTTGGTTCAATCTCCCCTACTGGCTGACTTTGATCTTGAGAGAGAGCAAGGATATGTTGAGGAGTTGATTCTTATGCCATGGCAAGAGCACAAATGGTTGGAGTTATTAATTCCTCTGCCAACGTAGGAGCTTGAGGGGTCGGAGTGACTAAATCATATTCCATAGCAGGAGCATGAATGATCGGAGTGACTGGTTCCTCTACCATGGCAGGAGCAACAGACGAAACAAGTGGTTTGACTGACTGAGGGGGGACCCTATGTTGAGGGATTGATTGAAGTGGTGCTGGCATAGAAGTCGGTTCAGGCTGAAGAGCTATTGGTGTAATTAGTTGAGGAGTCATGGCTTGGATGGTTAGCTGAGGAGTTGTTGGTGGAATAGGATGAGAAGCCAAGGGCCGGATGATTGGCCGAGGGGTTGTTGGTGGAATAGGTTGAGAAGCCAAGGGACGGATGATTGGCCGAGGGGTTGTTGGTAGAATAGGTTGAGAAGCCAAGGGCCGAATGATTGGCCGACGGGTTGTTGGTGGAATAGGTTGAGAAGCCAAGGGCCGGATGATTGGTCGAGGGGTTGTTGGTGAAATAAGCTGAGAATTCGATTTTGATAATGAGGTGTTGGCACAATTGACATGAGGAGCTTGATTGTGCACAATTGATTGTGCCGTTGACACGGGTTGCATGTCCGGCCGAGATTGTGGCATGGGTGGCCTAATCAACTGGCGTCGAGGAGTTGGCTAAAGATGATGATCTAGATGAGGTTGGAGAGGGCTCCTAGGTTGGTTCATAGCATCAATGCTCCTCTCAAGTCTGGGCCTCAATTCATCAGAATATTGCATTAATTCCACATCTTCTTTTGCTTCCCCAATTATTGAATAGCCCAGCTCATATCGTCGCAAAAATTTTTCCTTAACAATTTCAAAATCCCATATTTCTATTTCCCCTAGTAAAAAGAACCATTCTAAGGCTACACCATCCAATGATCGCTTAAAAAGAATAGCAAGAGCTTTTCGATCATTTAGGCATCGAGATGATTTGCTCAAGAAATCATTGACATGGGTGAAGGGATCACCAGAGCCATTGTAGCGATGGTAGGCTGGTGTTTGTGATGGAGGGATATGTGGGACTGGGAAAGATGGAGTAGTTATTTTAGGGATGGGCTTCGAGTCCAAACAGTGCCTTAGCTCTTCAAAGTGCTCATCCATTTGGTTGAGTTTGTCCATGAATGCTTGAGTGAGGTTGGGTTCCTGAGCCACCGGTGCAAGGTATTTAGATGAATGGGTTGGAAGAGGTGGCTTCAAAGTAGGAACTGGCATAGAATCAGGTGGGTGACCCACAACAGGGTGAGTAGGCAAGGTAGCACGGCAAGATTGTGCAGGAGAGTTGATGATGAGGGGCCTAGTTGCCGATTGAGGTGGTGAGGGTGCTTGATTTCCCTCGACCAGATCTTGATTGGCAGGCATCTTGCCCTTTGTTAAAGATTGCATAAGTGAAAAGGATTCAGGATCTAAATGGAGGGATAGACCCTGGAGGATTTGTTCCACACTAAGTGAAGCAGGAGGATGAGTAGGATTTTGAACTTCAGGCTCCCTGACGGCGTTGACATGGCCCACTGGTTGGACCATGGGTTGTTGTAGCTCATAGTGGTCCGACCTCCCAACGTGACTTCCAGACCTTAGCATCATGGGCATCCTGTCGATCTTTCTTCAATGATGGTTAAAAAAGAGAGCAAGCAAAGCACACAATTGAAAAAAAAATTTATGTTTTGTTTTGTTTGAATTTGTTTTGTTTCAATTTGGTTGTTTGAAAAACAAGTTGAACACAAAATTAAAGAGGTTTTTTTTTGTTTTTTTAAGTGTTTTGCAAGAAGAAAAATTTTTTGGTTGTTTTCAATTGTGGTGAGCAAGCAAGTTATGCAAACAAGGTTTTAAATGACTACTCAACAATATTTGGGTTGAAACCTTAGATTAGATAGATTGTTAGCAATTGTTCACTCAACTGGGTATGGTTCCTATTACTTCAATCTTCAAGACCTAAGGTTATCACTCAATCATCACGAGTAGGTACTTGGGTTCTTCGGGTTTCGGGAAAGTGGTACAACTAGCCCAATCGTGCGGAGAGGAATACTCCACGAATGGGGACTTACGGAGGTCTTGATGGAAACAACCAAATCAACTAGGAAGGAATATCCCAGAAGAGAGGTTAGAATCCACCAAGAAGGTGTTTGGAGGGTGAGGGTGTGTTGGGAGAGAGAGCCCCCGCCTCGAATGCCCTACGGATCGGAGCAAGTCCGGTACCCGATGCAAAAGCTAAAGCAAAAATAAAAATGGAGGGTAGGAGGAGAAGAAGCAATCAATGTGCAAAAACATGAAATGAAATGAAGTAAACAGAGCATGCGATATGCAAATGAGACAAGCAATCAAGCAACAAAACAAATAGTCTAGTGACTAGAACTGAATTAAAATGAAACTAGTTGCACAAAAAAATCAAGCTAGCATGGTTAAAGACATTGGTTGTCCCACCGTGGTCGCCAAAAAGCTGTCGACTCCAGAAATGGGTTCCGTATCGGCACCTCAAGAGAAGGTGAAAGATAGAATGGGGAAAAGGAGTGAATCAAAAAACACTCGGAAAGTAGTAAAAGGTCCTCACCTCGATCCCACACTCACATTGATCCCCAAACTTTCATCTCAGAACGTCGCTTGAGCACCGGAGATGGTTCGGGTCATGTGGGAGGAGAGTGAGGAGGAGATGAACCTAAAACATAAATGAAAGGTGGTCGCCAGGAGCCACGGGCTCCGCTTTATGAAATAAGAGCAAGATTGAGTTGATTTGACCGTGTGTACCTTAGCGTGGGAGATTGGGATGTGGGTTCAACCTTCTTCCTCTTCGGCCGGCTGATGAGGGAGAGTCCAACCGATGCTAGCTTGATGTATTTGTGCAACGGATTCGGGGTTAGCCCTAACCCCTTTTCTTGGTTTTTTATGATGCATGAAATTATGCAAGATTGAATAAAAATGATGCTTAAATATGAACTAAATAATTTGAATGAAGAATGAATGCTTAAAGACAACACAACCCAGGCAAAGTGGCAACCGGGTTGGACAGATTCATTGTAAACTGCGTGACTCTGATGCAGAGACCATAACGAGCAGTACCAATGTCAGAATAAAATGATGTTTATTTAAAAATAAAGAGGAATCACAGAGGGTGGTTTGATATGAAGACAAGTTTGCTTGAATCTTATGATAAGTAATCTAAATTTACCTGATAATCCAGATCTTGGACAATGAAGTTCTGGAAACTCCCAGCACAATGTCGATGTAGGACATGCTATGGGAACCACAGATATCTGAATTGAATTATTCTTGTTGTAAATAAAATAGGAATCACCGGGGAACAATTTCTATGAAGGTTGTATGGGCTGAATTCACCATTAAATGTACTGAAATTGACTGAGAAGATGATGACTTAGAAGAGAAGACTTCGGATCTATCTGTACAGCGCCGGTGTTGAAGCCATAACAAGCCAAGGAAATGTCAGAATTGATCTCTATTTGTTGGAGATGAAAGATAGATTGATTAACCACACTTCTTCTGAAGGAAGTTACGCCATAAAATGACTATACAGATCTGTAGAAGCCGATGATCAGTAGTGCAGCACGTTGGAGCATAGACCGGCTTCTTCTTCACTTTGGGATGATCTCCGGGCACCGGGACAAAGAGAGGACGATTTGGGGAGGTTGGGACGAGCCAAGGGTGGCTGTAGGGTGAGGATAAGGGTGGCTGTAGGGTGAGGATAAGAGTGCTGTAGGATGGGGATGCCCTTCTTAGGTCGATCATATTAGTCTCCCTTTATAGGGGATGAGAACCAGGTAAAAAAATAGCAAGTTTTGATACATCCGACCATAGGTTGGATTTCCTCCATTTAATGTTTCTGATTTTCATACTGAGACATCTAGAAACTTACCTAAATGATTGAGAGATATTGGAAACCATGGATCACCTTCCCCATGTTCAAAATATGTCTCCACTTGAAGAGGAAACAAATCTGGTCCAAAAATGGCAAGTTTTGATGTATAAGAGAACAAGTTGAATTGCCATCATTTGATGATGCTAATTTCAACCATGAAACTTCCAGATGCTATAAAAAGTGATATGGAGGAGGAAAAATGAAGGTAAGGTCATGAATTAGTCAGATATGTGCCCAATGGGCTGGGCTTGCATGCAATTGGGCTTGATTGGTGCTGCGTGCGGACAGAACTGCGCATCTGACTTCTAAAAGGCGTTGCGGACAAATGGTAGATTAGAATTGAATGTCGTTTATTGCAATGGAAAGATAACTCAGAGAAGAAGATTATTTTTGTTGAAGACTTCTTCATTGGAAGTCCATAGAATCCTGTGAAAAATTTTTAAGTAGAGGATATGCTGAGAAAAACATAATCTGGCACACCACCAAGAGTCTCTTGTTCGGCAAACACGGATTTGATTAGAAATTAGCAAATCATCCTCATATTTTCAATAAGCACCTCGGCTCATCCAAAAGGGTGGTTCATCATGATTTTGATGCTCTAAAAGAGATGTTGCCAATAGAATAATGGTTTAAGCTCTAAATAAGGTCAAATTGGCGTGTCTACACGTTCGAGAGCATTATGGATGATATCTCCGATTGGAAATAATTTTGGTTGGTGATTTCTTTCTCTTTCAGACTTACTAGATCGCTGGCTCAGTTGGATTGTGGATAAAAATCCTTATCATTTACATTTGGGACTTTTTGCCTTATCTATTACTTGGCATTTATGGAAAGCGCAATGTCGGGCTACCTTCAACCAAAAGTTTAAAACTCCTCATAAAATCTTCCAACAGGTTTTGGATACGGTTAATTTAAGTTTAAAGTGTGGTCCACCTATTTTATTTGACTTACGGCAAGTATGGTCCCCTCCTCCTCTTTATCATTTAAAAATTAATGTTGATGGTATTGTTTCAAACCTTGCAGGGGCCTCTAGGATGATCGAAAGAGATGAGGGCGGTGCAGTGGTTTTTTGGTAGACAAATCTTTACCCCTTACAACATTCACAGATTATGGAAGCTTCTATATATCATGCTTGTTCTTGGGGTTCATCATCATCTTCTAGCATAATTGTTGAGAGTGATGCTAAAGTTATCGTGGATGTCATTAATGGTGTTGGTCCTATGCTATGGAGAGCCCAACATGTTATTTTTACTTTGTCATCATATTCTCCTCAAGTCTTCTAATATTTTCATAGTCTTTATGTCCAAATGTTGTAATTACGTAACTCATGCTCTTGCTAAATGGTCCTTGTCTTCACTTTCTAAGACTAAGTATCCTCAATCTCTACCATTGTTTGTATCGGCTGAACTTTGTAAGGATTTGCAGACTTAATATTATGCTGTTTATATGTTCAAAAAAAAAAAGGCAACTTCTCTTGAGAAGGAATGTTTGGTTTAATAACTTGACAAAAGGATAACTCCACTCTCGTATGTCCATTTCGATGATTATCACCAGACAAATACAACCTCCTGTTAGAATCCAAAACATGTTTATTTGTTCTCTGTTGTGATATTTCTCTTTGCCAAATAAAGATATAAAAATAGATAAATTTTGAGGCAATCAGTGGACATGAATTCCTAGAGGGAATCGCCCTCAATGACGGTGCCACTTGCAAGGAAAACACTTGCGCATTGAGCAATCTTGTAGTTTTCTCAAACTGTTCGATTTTTGTTGTTGGACAGATAAAGATTCTTCGTAATGGCCTTTTTCCTTATCTCTTTTTGTACAAACCGGGCTGCTTATTGCAGGAGTGGATGAATTGAGACTGAAGAAAAAAAAATTCTTCTTTTGTAACTTGGGCGTAATGGGATGCAAAAGCTGATTCCGGATGAGCCGAGGTTGATAATTTTTTTTCGTCACAGCCCTAAGCAGGCTTTCTTTCATTTGTAGCTGCAGAATATGTGACGTCGCCAGCATGCTTCAAATTATATTTTTTTATTATTTCGAGTAGTTAAACATGCCTGACCACCGTTAGTAGTGGTAGCCATTCGACATAAGCTTGAGCCTTCCTACTTTCATTTATTTTATATAGTTCTCGCCATCTGAACTTCCAAGTACGTTTGCTTTTAGTAATTAAGAAACCATTGTTGGATTTGACATGTCGAAAGACGTTGGTGTCATTGTTACGGGAAGGCTGCACACCAACAGTTATTCAAAATCGGATTATTGAGCCAATACGCGGTTTAAATTATCTACAGAGCAACGTGCGCGTAGAAAATCATACTAGAAAATTGTACCATTTTTCTTGTTCCAAATGTATGTATAATGAGTTTGGATCATCTCAGACATCCAAAAGAGAGAACAACAACAGTCTCTAATCAAAAATAGTTACAACATCCAACTATTTAAGTGATGGTTCAAGACTAAACCGGTATGAATTATTACTAAACTGAATTTTGTAATAGGTTACACTGTCATTCGTAATGAGTTATATTGTGATTTGTAACAATTCAACCGATTTGTAATTAATTACACTGTGATTTGTAACTAATTATAATATGGTTCGTAATGATTCACCCGTTACGAATTATAACATAACTTGCTACAAATCATAGTGTACTTCGTTACGAATCAATTGAATTGCAATGAATTACACTGTGGTTCATAACGATTTATGTCAGTTCATATCATTTCACCTTGAACCATCGTTTAAATGATTGAGGATTGCGACTGTTTATGATAGAAGACGGAGATTGTTATCTTGTTTAGGCGTTTGAGACAATCCGAACTCATGTATAATATGTATATCATAGTGTAAGTGTATTAAATGCATGCAATCAAAACCAAAGTCGACACCCTACATGCAAGTGATTCCATGGCCCAAATCGAGCGACATTTTTCATAATCCGTACAGAGAACAACAGCGCCATGATACATTCTGAAATAAGAGAATGGTTATGTCCCCACCAAGTAAGGAGACTGCAGCAAACAATATTGTGAAGTTAATAATACAGGCTATTAACAAAAATCAGCTTAATTTAAAACTTGTTGCCCAATAAAAGTTACGTTAAAATAAAATGTGCATGGATGAATGACATAAATTATCTTTCTAAAATAATTATCACAATATCAAAAATCACTAAATAAAAAAAGTTTGATTTTTTTATCTTACAATAAAATATTTTAAAATTATAAATTTATAATGAACACCAAACATCTATTTTAAAATGTTTAGTGACAAAAACAGAAAATTATACTATAACCTCAACTAATAATGCACAAACAGGCAATTTTTCAATCTTTCACGTTGCCCAAAAATATACAATCTTTTATGACAGAAATAAACAATTCTATCACTATTAATCTTATAAATAACATTGTATGATCACACCGTGCTACATCAATTACAAAATTTATAACACAATATACATGAATTGTAATACAAGTGAGTACTTACATTAATTTTTTATTGATATTTTATCCTAAAAAATATTTAATATCAAATTAATATAATATTATTTTAATACAATTATAACCAAACAAGACATTTAGCTCTCACGACTAAAGATAGAGCATCACTTCACTAATAGAGTGTTTGCTTGCATAATGTTATAGATTTTTAAATTAATTTTAAAAAATTGTATTCAAAATGATTTTGAAAACATAATTAGCCGATCTTATAAATTTTGTTATAAAACATCTTTATCTAAGCGTTATTAAAAAATATATATGTCTGACAACTTTTGTTTAAAAAAATTTATTCACCTTCTTTTTGTTTTAAAAAAAGTTTATCCACCCAAACGTCATTGAAGAAAATAAAAGAAATGCATCTATTTTTTTTTAAAGCACTCACCTCATTCTCAACTCCTTCGGATGACTTCTTCTCAAGTTCTCTTTGCGACACTATACCACTGCAACACCTATACTTGTCAATAGATACAGTATAACGATCATCTAGCCTAAACCCAATTTTCAAAAAGGAGTTGGGGCATTCGATTGGTGCCTCTAGCAAAGCTCAGCTTTGAGTTCTAATATACTTGATTTGAATTAGATCTGAACGTTACACACTGGGATACATTTGAGAACCTGATGGGAGATTCAAGGACTTGATTGCTTCTACCGCCTCCACATCTAGTTCGCTTCCGTCCACCCATGGTCGTTGAGGCCTCCTCCGATCAATGACACCTACTCCCACATGGCCTCTTCCGATTGATGATGCCTACCTCCACACTTCTGTCCTCCAGTGACTATCGAGGCCTCCCCCTAGTGCACCAACTTGTCCACCGAGGAGCTCACTTTGGACAGCTTCGCCACGTCATCCAACGAGGTGGACTATGATGTTAATAATGTAGGCTATTAACAAAAATCAGCTTAATTTAAAACTTGTTGCCAGATAAAAGTTACGTTAAAATAAAATGTTCATAGATGAATGACATAAATTATCTTCCTAAAATAATTGTCACAAGATCAAAAATAACAAATAAAAAAAGTCTGACTATTTTATCTTACAATAAAATATTTTAAAAAATATAAATTTTTAATGAACACCAAACATCTATTTTAAAATGTTTAGTGACAAAAACAGAAAAGTATACATAACCTCAACTAATAATGCACAAACAAGCAATTTTTCAATCTTTCACGTTGCCTAAAAATTTACAATCTTTTATGATAGAAATAAATAAGTCTATCACTATTAATCTTATAAATAACATTGTATGATCACAGCATGCTACATCAATTACAAAATTTATAACACAATATACATGAATTGTAATACAAGTGAGTACTTACATTAATTTTTTTATTGATATTTTATCCTAAAAAATATTTAATATCAAATTAATATAATATTATTTTAATGCAATTATAACCAAACAAGGCATTTAGCTCTCACGACTAAAGATAGAGCATCACTTCACTAATGGAGTGTTTGCTTGTATAATGATATAGATTTTTATATTAATTTATAAAAATTGTATTCAAAATGATTTTGAAAGCATATTTAGCCGATCTTATAAATTTTGTTATAAAACATTTTTATCTAAGCGTTATTAAAATATATATATATGTCTTATAACTTTTGTTTTAAAAAAAATTTATTCACCCAAACAGCATGGAGGAAAGAAAAAGGCATACATTTTATTCTTTTTGTTTTAAAAAAAAATTATCCACCCAAACGTCATTGAAGAAAATAAAAGAAATGCATCTATTTTTTTTGAAAGCACTCATCTCGTTCTCAACTCCTTCGGATGACTTCTTCTCAAGCTCTCTTTGCGACACTACACCACTGCAACACCTATACCTATCAATAGATACAATATATTGATCATCTAGCCTAAACCCGATTTTCAAAAAGGAGTTGGGGCATTCAATTGGTGCCTCTAGCAAAGCTCAGTTTCGAGTTCTAATATACTTCTTGATTTGAATTAGATCTGAACGTTACACATTGGGTTACATTTGAGAACCTAATGGGAGATTAAAGGACTTGATTGCTTCTACCGCCTCCACATCTAGTCCACTTCCATCCACCAGTGGCCGTTGAGGCCTCCTCCGATCGATGACACCTACCCCACATGGCCTCTTCCAATTGATGATGCCTACCTCCACACTTCTATCCTCCAGTGACCATCGAGGCCTCTCCCTTGTGCACCAACTTATCCACCGAGGAGCTCACTTTGGACAGCTTCTCCACATCATCCAACGAGGTGGACTACCCCCTATGCCAATGACAACAACAACCCATTCACAAAGGCTCTCATCCTAGTAGACCGCCTATTCTTCGAATTCAACAACACCAACTCCATCTTGAAGGAATGCAAGTAGCCAACCAACAACGAGTGCCCTTTCAAGGACAACGTGGCACTAGGCATGGTGTCGAACGACCCCTACTAGGGCTTCTAGTTGTCCATGGAGGAGATGGTGGTAGCACACAACATCGACGACTAGGTCTACATGGGGGAGCTCCTAGAGCTATACCTACAAAAGAATAGAGAAAAGATACATGACCACTAGAAGTTTTCATTGACCTCTTCCTCAATCTCTCATAATCGGAGTATTGAACAAATAGGCCTTTATAATAGGTTAAAATTATCTACATGGTAACATGCACCTAGAAAACCATCTAAGGAAATTGTACCATTTTTTCTTGTTTCAAGTGTATGTATAATGAGTATGGATCACCTCACGCATCCAAAGGAGAGAACAACAACAGTCTTTAATCAAAAATAGTTACAACTCCCAACTATTTAAGTGACGGTTCAAGGTGAACCAGTATGAATCATTGTTGAACCGCATTTCGTAACAGGTTACACTATCATTCGTAATGAGTTATACTGTGATTCGTAACAATTCAATAGGTTCATAATAGTTTACGCTATGGATTGTAATTATTTATAATATGGTTCGTAATGATTCACCCGTTATGAATTACAACATAACTAATTATAAACCACAGTGTAATTCGTTATAAATCAGTTGAGCCTAAATGAGTTACATTGTGATTCATAACGGTACATGTCAATTCATATCATTTCATCTTGAATCGTAACTTAAGTGATTAAGGATTGCAACTATTAGTGATAGAACACTGAGATTGTTATTTTATTTAGACGTTTGAGACAATCCAAACTCATGTATAATACGTATATCATAGTGTAAGTTTATTAAATGCATGTAATCAAAACCAAAGTCAACACCCTACATGCAAGTGATTCCACAACCCAATCCGAGCGATGTTTTCAATAATCTGTACGGAGAACAACAGCGTCATGAGACATTCTGAAATAAGGGAATGGTAATGTTCTCACCAGGTAAGGAGACAGTAACAGACAACACTGTGAAGTTAATAATACAGGTTATTAACAAAGAACGGCTTAATCTAAAACAAACATAGATAGCTCGTTTTGTTGCCCGATAAAGGTTACGTTAAAATAAAAGGTACATGGAAGAATGAAAAAAAATTGTCTTCCTAAAATAATTATCACAAGATCAGAGATCACTAAATAAAAAAAAGTTTGACTATTTTGTCTAACAAGAAAGTATTTTTAAAAAGATAAATTTATAATGAACATCAAACACCGAATTTAAAAAATTTAGTGACAAAAACAAAAAATTATAACATAACCTCAACTAAGAATGCACAAACCGGCATGTAAGAAAATAAAACACATTTTTCTATCTTTCACGTTGCCCAAAAGTTTACAATCTTTTATGACAGAAATAAACAATTCTATCACTATCAATCTTATAAATAATATTGTAAGATCACAGGATGCTACATCAATTAAAAAATTTATAACACAATATACATGTTTTTTAATACAAGTGAGTGCCTATATTAATTTTTTATTGATATTTTATCCTCAAAAATGTTTAATATCAAATTAATATAATATTATTTTAATGTAATATAACCAAACAAGGCATTTAGCTCTCACAACTAAAGATAGAGCATCACCTCACTAATGGAGTGTTTGCTTGTATAATGATATAGATTTTTATATTAATTTTAAAAAATTGTATTCAAAATGATTTTGAAAGCATGTTGAGCAGATCTTATAATTATTGTTATAAAACAGTTTTATCTAAGCGTCATCAAAAAAGGATGTACATCTTATAACTTTTGTTTTAAAAAATTTAATTCACACAAATAGCATCGTGGAAAAAAAAGGCATACATCTTATACTTTTTGTTCTAAAAAAAATTTTATCTACCCAAATGTCATTAAAGAAAAAAAGAAATGCATCTCTTTTTTTTGAAAGCACTCACCTCGTTCCCAACTCATTCAAACCACTTCTTCTCAGGCTCTCTCTGTGACACTACACCACTACAACACGTATACCCGTAAATAGATAAAGTATACCCATCAAGTAGCCTAAACCCTATTTTGAAAAAGGAGTTTGGGCATTTGATTGGTGCTTCTAGCAAACCTCAGTTTCGAGTACAAATATACTTGATTTGAAAGAGATTTGAATGTTACACATCGAGTTATATTTGAGAACCCAATGGGAGATTGAAGGACTTGATTGCTTCTACTACCTCCTCATCTAGTCCGCTTCCGGGCTCCAGTGATCGTCGAGGCCTCCTCCGATCGATGACACCACCCCCACATGGCCTCCTCCGATCGATGATGCCTACCTCCACACTTTTGTCCTCCAGTGGCCATCGAGGCCTCCTCCTAGTGCACCAACTCGTCCACCGAGGAGCTCATTGCGGACAACTTCTCCATGTCATCCGATGAGGTGGACTACCCCTATGCCAATGACAACAACAACAAAATTTTCATAGAGGCTCTCATCCTAGTAGACCGCCTATTCTTCAAACTCAACAACACCAACTCCATCCTGAAGGAATGCAAGTAGCCAACCAATGACGAGTGCCCTTTCAAGGACAATGTAGCGCTAGGCATGGTGTTGAATGATCCCTGCTAGGGCTTCTAGTTGTCCATGGAGGAGATGGTGATGGCACACAACAGTGACGACTAGGTCTACTTGGAGGAGCTCCTCAAGCAATTCCTATGAATGAATAGGACAAAGATGCACGATCACAGGAAGTTTTCATTGACCTCTTCTTCAATCTCTCATAATCAGAGTATTTAACAAATAGGCCTTTATAAAATAGGTTTAAATTATCTACATAGGAACATGCGCATAGAAAACCATCTAAGGAAATTGTACCATTTTTTTGTTCCAAGTTATGTATAATGTGTTTAGATCGCCTTAGACATCCAAAGGAGAGAACAACAATAGTCTATAATCAAAAAGAGCTACAGCTCCCATCTATTTAAGTGATGATTTAAGACTAAACTAGTATAAATCGTTGTTGAACTAGATTTCGTAATGGGTTACACTGTCATTCGTAACGAGTTATATTGTGATTTGTAACAATTCAACAGGTTCGTAATAGGGTACATTGTGGTTTGTAACTATTTATAGTATGGTTCGTAATGATTCACCCGTTACGAATTACAACATAACTTGTTATAAACCATAGTGTAATTCGATACGAATCAGTTGAACCGTAATGAGTTACATTGTGGTTCATAACAGTTTATGTCAGTTCATATCATTTCACCTTGAATTGTCACTTAAGTGACTGAGGATTGCAACCATTTCTGATAGAAGACTACGATTGTTATCTTCTTTAGATGTTTGAGACAATCCTTAGTCATGTACAATATGTATATCATAGTGTAAGTGTATTAAATGCATGTGATCAAAACCAAAGTCAACATCCTACACGCAAGTGATTCCACGACCCAATACGAGCGATGTTTTCCATAATCCATACAGAGAACAACAGCAACATGAGACATTTCGAAATAAAGGGAATGGTTATGTCCTCACTAGGTAAGGAGACTGTAACATACAACACTGTGAAGTTAATAATACATGCTATTAACAAAAATCAGCTTAATCTAAAACAAACGTAGTTAGCACGTTTTGTTGCCCGATAAAGGTTACATTAAAATAAAATGTAAATGTATGAATGACAAAAAATGTCTTCCTAAAATAATTATCACAAGATTAGAGATCACTAAATAAAAAAGAGTTTGACTATTTTGTCTAATAATAAAGTATTTTTAAAAGGATAAATTTATAATGAACATCAAACACTTATTTTAAGAAATTTAGTGACAAAAATAGAAAATTATAACCTAACCTCAACTAATAATGTGCAAAAAAACATGAATGAAATTAAAACGCATTTTTCTATTTTTCACGTTGCCCAAAAGTTTACAATCTTTTATGATAGAAATAAACAATTCTATCACTATTAATCTTATAAATAATATTGTATGATCAAACGGTTCTACCTCAATTACAAAATTTATAACACAATATACATGTATTGTAATACAAGAGAGTACCTATATTAATTTTTTTATTGATATTTTATCCTCAAAAATATTTAATATCAAATTAATATAATGCCTACCCCCACATGTCCTCCTTCGATCGACGACACCTACCCCCACATGGCCTCCTCCGATTGATGATGCCTACCTCCACACTTCTGTCCTCCGGTGGCCATCGAGGCCTCCTCCTAGTGCACCAACTCATCCACCGAGGATCTCACTTCAAACAGCTTCTCCAAGTCATCCGATGAGGTGGACTACCCATATGCCAATGACAACAACAACAACCCTTTCATAGAGGCTCTCATCCTAGTAGACCGCCTGTTCTTCAAACTCAACAAAACCAACTCCATCCTGAAGGAATGCAAGTAGCCAACCAACGACGAGTGCCCTTTCGAGGACAATGTGGCACTAGGCATGGTGTTGAATGACCCCTACTAGGGTTTCAAGTTTCGTTGGAGGAGACAGTGGCGGCACACAACATTGATGACTAGGTCTACCTGGAGGAGCTCATCAAGCTATACCTACAAATGAATTAGACAAAGATACACGACAATTGGAAGTTTTCATTGACCTCTTCCTCAATCTCTCATAATCGGAGTATTGAACCAATAGGCCTTTATAATAGGTTTAAATTATATACATGGTAACATGCGCATAGAAAAGTATCTAGGGAAATTGTACCATTTTTCTTGTCTCAAGTGTATATATAATGAGTTTGGATCACCTCAGATATGCAAAGGAGTGAACAACAACAGTCTCTAATAAAAAACAGTCACAACTCCCAACTATTTAAGTGATGGTTCTAGAGTGAACCAGTATGAATCGTTATTGAACTAGATTTCTTAATGGGTTACACTATCATTCGTAATGAGTTATACTATGATTCTTAACAATTCAACAGGTTCATAATATGTTACACTGTGGTTTGTAACTAATTATAATATGCTTCATGATGATTCACCCGTTACGAATTACAACATAACTTGCTATAAACCATAGTGTAATTCGTTATGAATCGATTGTACCGTAATGAGTTACACTGTAGTTCATAACAGTTCATGTCAGTTCATATCATTTCACCTTGAACTATCACTTAAGTGACTGAGGATTACAACTGTTTCTGATAGAAGATTGAGATTGTTATCATCTTTAGATGTTTGAAACTGTCCAATCTAATGTATAATATGATCTTTATCATAGTGTAAGTGTACTAAATGCATGTGATCAAAACCAAAGTCAACACCCTACATGCACGTGATTCCACAGCCCACTTCGAGTGACGTTTTCCATAATCCATACGGAGAACAACAACGCCGTGAGACATTTCGAAATAAGGGAATGGTTATGTCCTCACCAGTTAAGGAGACTATACCAGACAATTCTATGAAGTTAATAATACAGGCTATTAACAAAAATCAGCTTAAACTAAAACAAACTTATATAGCATGTTGTGTTGTCCGATTCAGGTTACGTTAAAATAAAATGTACATGGATGAATGACATAAATTGTCTTCCTAATATAATTATCACAAGATCAGAGATCACTAAATATTAAAAAGTTCAAGTTTTTTGTCTAACAACAAAATATTTTTAAAAAGATAAATTTATAATGAACATCAAACACCTATTATAAAAAATTTAGTGACAAAAAAAATTATAACATAACCTAAACTAATAATGCACAAACAGGTATGTAAGAAAAAAAATGCATTTTTCCATCTTTCACGTTACCCAAAAGTTTACAATCTTTTATGACAGAAATAAACAATTCTATCACTATTAATCTTATAAATAATATTGTATGATCACACGGTGCTACATCAATTAAAAAATTTATAACACAATATACATGAATTGTAATACAAGTTAGTACCTATAATAATTTTGTTATTGATATTTTATCCTCAAGAATATTTAATATCAAATTAATATTATATTATTTTAATATTATGTAACCAAACAAGGCATTTAGGTTTTACAACTAAAGATAGAGTATCACTTAACTAATGGAGTGTTTACTTATACAATGATATACATTTTTATATTAATTTTAAAAAATTGTATTCAAATTGATTTTGGAGGCATGTTTAGCCAATCTTATAATTTTTGTTATAAAACATTTTTATCTAAGCATTATCAAAAAAAAGATATACATCTTATAACTTTTGTTTTTAAAAAAATTTTATTCACCCAACCAGCATCCAGGAAAAAAGACATACAACTTATAATTTTTGTTTTTAAAAAAATTTATCCACCCAAACATCATTGAAAAAAGAAAAAGAAATACATCTCTCTTTTTTAAAAGCACTCACCTCGTTCCCTACTCCTTCGAACCTCTTCTTATCAAGTTCACTCTACGACACTACACCACTACAACATCTATACCAATAAATAACAATATACCCATCATCTACACTAAACCTGATTTTGAAAAAGGAGTTTAGACATTTGATTGGTGCCTATAACAAACTTTAGTTTCGAGTTCTAATATACTTGATTTCAAAGAGATATAAATATTACATATCAAGTTATATTTGAGAACCTGATGGGAGATTATGGACTTGATTACTTCTACCGCCTCATCATCTAGTCCGCTTCCATCCTCCAGTGGCCATCGAGGCCTCCTCTAATCGATGACACCTACTCGCACATGACCTCCTCCGATCGATGATGCCTATCTCCACGCTTTTGTCCTCCGGTGGTTGTCAGGCCTCCTAGTGCACAAACTTGTCCACTGAGGAGCTCACTTCGGACAATTTCTCCACATCATCCGACGAGATGAACTACCCCTATGCCAATGACAACAACATCAACCCTTTCATATCATCCTAGTAGACCGCCTATTCTTCAAATTGAACAACACTAACTCCATCCTAAAGAAATGCAAGTAGCCAATCAACGACGAGTGCTCTTTCAAGGACATTGTGACACTAGACATAGTATTGTACTACCCCTACTAAGACTTTTGGTTGTCCATGAAAGAGATGGTGGCAGCACACAACATTGACAACTAAGCCTACCTAGAGGAGATTCTCAAGCTATATCTACAAATGAATAAGAAAAAAGATACACGACCTTTGGAAATTACCACGCAGACCACGCATGGTGATCAGTGACATTACCACGATAGAAGAAGGTAACAGACTTGTCGCATCTGACCAATCGAGTCTAGCACGTGGTTCCAACCTCGTAGGCAAGAATGATGGCACAGCTCTATTGTTCTTTGTCAAGTAATTCACGAATAGAAAAATAGATAACGCACTCGCTAACAATTACAAGACTTTAACCGTCTTTATCCTAATAGATGATCCGTATTCAAAATGATTTTTAGAACCCGATGAGTTTGGAAACAAAATTCAATATAAGAACTACTATTAGACTTGTATCTGTTTTAGCGGGTTAAAGTTCGGATATAGAGAGATCCGACCCAGGAAGGAACTGTTTACAAGTCTAGCAACATCGACAACACAGATTGAAGTTCCAAAGCCGATCATTCGCATCAGCGCGCACCTAACTAGATGCCTTGTCGAGACCTCTTAGATTAAGATTCCTAGACTTGACCACGGAGACAAAGACAACGACAAAGGGAGCGATCTGGGGTGTTGGAGTCATTCTGGGTGGATATCCCAATGGTAAACACCAAAGACGCGCCTGTTCACTGACACAGTGGTGCGGTTTAGCCTGCAAAAATTGGCATGGGTACCTGAGGCTATCAACCGTCGTTGTCGTTGATGACGAGGCACCGCTCCATGGCTGTAGATCGAAGAAAAATAAATCTACAGTAATAGATTCCATCAATACGAGTGGCAAACTCTAGTACGAGTAGATGCAAGAACAAGTAAACCATAATAGAGTAAATTGGATCTGATTTATCACAGAATTTTCAAAGAAAACATAAATTAGAGATCTTCGCGAATTCCGAACCTGCCTGATTACGTTAACGCGAAGTTCTATGCAATCGCGCTGGAAATCTACAAAAAAGCAGTTGATGACGATGTTGTTTTGGCAGGAGAGCAGAACAATGAACCGGCAGTTTCTGGATGTAAATACATCCTTCTATGCCTCTCCCGTCTTTCCTTCATTTTCTTTCTTCATCCAACTTGATTGGAACTTTTTTTATTTTGCACCCTTTGTACGATACCAAATTTTCTTTTCCTCCTTTTGGGATTCAATAATACACTAGATCTCTCAACTACCTCCCCATTCCTCCTCCTTTGTTACTTAAAATTGGATCTTTTCTTCCTATTGAAACCCGCAACAATATCACTTGTTTCTTGGTGCATCAAAATTTGATCCTTCCAAATCCCTGCAAAAGATGTGTATTAAACGAATATAGTACCACAGCAGAAATTTTGCATCAAACTTCACAGCTTACGAGATAAGGCAATTTCCCATAACAAGAGTTGAAGAACATGATACTATCATATCTAAATAAAAAAATTCAGGATCAATCTCAATATGACACGATAGGCTTCCGAGAGTCAAAAAAGCTGTATCCACCAGATTCTCGAACATCCGATTATGTCCGGCAACCAACAATACGAGATCGGGTCTGATAAGGACTATCTGATCAGGATAGACATGTGAACCCGAGAAACCATCGGTTTACCTGTCTTCCCTGGCCTAAAATTAAGAAGAGCGGAGCACAAAAAAACCATCGGTTTGCCTATCTTCAAAGCTTATAGACCGAAATAAGAGGGCAACGGATAGAATTTACGGACCACAAGCAGTCAAAATCCATGCGCTTCTAAAATCATCCAACCCTATCAAAGAGCGGAGCACAATCTACAACTACCAAACGACACGAAAGACGAACTGCCTACTTTAAGCAAGAAGCAGAGTAATCAACCGCATAAATCATAGCTCCAGTTCGATACAAAATTTTTTTGGGGATAAATCAGGTTTACCCCCAAATGAATCTTGTTCCAAACACCCCCTTAGATAACTACAGACTGGTAGTTGAAGTAGATTTCACCGGTAGCAATTGCGCAAGAAGACGGCCTTGAGGTCTCGAGTCTGCCGAGACCCAGTTCAATGTCATCAGGAAGAGATGATGACCGATGTAGGATCCAAGCCGCTACGGTAAAACCTCAGAACAGTTTGAAAGTATAAACTTTAGGAATAAAGTATGAACCTACGTTAAGCGGCAGAAGCGGCAGTGACCATATCATCAAAGCCTCGACGCAAGTACCGGAACGAAACACTCTTTCCGCCCGCAAATCTGCTAAGCAGGCATATGAAACCGACAGGTAACGATACACGACCTCCTCGACCGATGGTAAAACGAAAATCAGATAAGATACGTTTTTTCATAATCCCAAGATACAGAAAAACGAGCAAACATCGAAGAAATCCCGACGGATTTTGTGGCAAGTTTCGTTGGAGGTGGGTTGGTGAAGGGGTGGTGCCCGCGCGGGCGTCACAGCCTCGAGGCTCCGGCCGCGGGCAGTCGTCATAGCGGGAGACGATGGAAAGCGTGTCGCCACCCGGCAAGAAAGAACGGAAGCGGAGATCAGCGGCGCCGCCGGCGTCCTCGCAGGTACCCGCGAGCGGGCAGCGCCACCTTACCCCGCCACCGCACCAACCGAGAGGCCGCCGCCACCGTCCGCTCGGATAAGATCAAGTAGCGTGGATAGGCAAACCAAGGGTTTTGGTTCTTATAGCCGAGGCCGACCCTTATCGGGCCTGGGCTGGAAGATGTAGAGTCAGCCGTTGATTAACAACTAGCGATGGCCGGAATAAAAACAGAAAACAACTCCTGCCCTCACTTCTCGAGCCTATTTTTTTCCCAAGAAATTCATAGTCCGTCATGTTCAAACAGGGCCTACAATGCTCAGTCACATGTCACAAATCTTATAAGGTTAGGTCCAAGGAAAGTAGAGTTGGAGGTCAGCCTGGGGTGGGCCGATCCCAAAATGGGCCAGGTCAGATCTGGTGGTGACCATTTTTTTTGAAAATTTGTTTAAAAAAATTGCATGAAAATAGAAAAAGAATACAAAAACATTTTAAAAATTTTAAAAATTTTAAAAAATATTTAAAAATATATTTTATTTAACTTTTACTTAAAAGTTATTTTATATTGTTACTCTACATCATGTATATATTCTGATAATGACATTGTGGAAGAGTACAAGATATTAAACATATATATAAACTGATCATACTCATCACTATCTCGTATAATTATTCTAAGATAAGAGGTAAATGATCTACCATAACTATTGTATATGAAATGTATGGAACTATCGAAAGATGTTCCATATGATGGTTGGGCATCCCATATCCCTCTTTGTGATACGTGGGACACCTGAATCTTAAGATGGTTTAAATCTGTACATAAAGTGCCCATACTCGTTGTGTGGAACCATGCTCTATTGTCTATGTCCTACTCCTCCATCTCCATGTCCTTGCCTTTTTCCATGATCAATGTCTTGCATTGTGTGGGTGTAATGCTCATCTTTGGTGAAGTGTTGCGGTGGGGGCATCTCCTGATCGGCTCTCCTTCCACCATAAGCAGTGTTGGTGGTGGTACCTTTGCCTTTTTCATCTCTTGCTCCATCGTTACTACTCTTTGAAAAAGAATTATCCAATGTCTAATAGTGCACTCGAATGTTGGGTTCTAGTGTATTTTCTCGAGTCTCATCGATTGTGTCAACATCGACAATATCAAGTGGGTCAATTAAAACTTGTTTACCTTTGCCCTTTGATTACCTACCTTGGCAAGAAGATTGTTTGGTCTTCTATCTCTTTGCCACTAAAGGAGGGATTTCGAATTCCTTGAATAGAGAAATGTTGTCAAGTTCTCATTGAGCCCATTCTCGATTTCTAGGTTGAACTCTAATTGACCCATCCCTTCTTGATCATTGACCTAAGCTTGCAAAAGATTTTTACTATTAGAATTTCTTCTAAAAATCAATCTCTGGTTCTTTTACTTTAGCCGCCTCACTTCATCTTTCACTTGCTTCTTCTTCTCACCTTTCTTCTTCATTTTAGTTATCTCTCATCTTCTCCAAATTCATCAACTTCAATCTCATATTATAGTGACAATAGACTAGTTACTGAAGTTCCTTTAATGTTAGCCTACTTCTCAATTTTGTATAAATAAGACTGAACGTCGACCAATCTCTTTCATAATGTGAAGCCGATGTCATTTGGTTTAGGACTCATATTGCAACATCGACTAAATCTTCATATACTGGTGCCTTACATTGTCTATCCACTAGTCAACTACACGACATCATTATGTGTTAGAACATAATTTCAATAAGTTAATTATCTAAATCAGAAAAAAATAATAGAATTATACATACCATGACTAAGGAGCATAACTACTCATTGCACCCTTGCTCTCTCAAAGTGGAATAACCTCATAATGTAGTCATGCATCTTGTTTGTTGTTAGAATTGAGCAATCGTCATCCCCAAGCATCTTGTGAATGACCTCCATAACACTCTCTAACTGCTCATTAATAGGCTTGAAGATTGAACTATAACAATATCTTAGGTAGAAAAAATGACCTGATAATTGGCAATAGAAAAGATCATTATCAACATCGAGCATAAACAAAAGAATTCAATTAACATATATCATTTGACTTAATCATAAAGAACATAGATGCTATATGTATATGATGATATAATGTTTTCTCCCATCGCCGGTCAATGATCTCCCACCAAATGCTAACATCTGAAACCTTTTTCAATATATATTTTTTAGCCCGCTCAAGTGCATCATACAAATATCCCATGTAAGCCTTCTTATCTCCATCTAATATTCTAAGGATCTTGACTAATGGTCCCATAATATCAAGTGCCTTTTTTACAAGCCGCCAAAAACCTCCACTCTCTAAGATCTCCTCTACCTTTCTCCCTTTTCACTTTTCTGATGGATTAACCCTAACAATCCAATTATCCCATCCCGGTGAAAGTAGCATTTGGGTAAGGAAATGCCTATGTTGAAAGAGGCTCTCCAAAGAAATATAGTGAGAAGAAAACCGGGATGCTCCAGATCGTAGGAGCTCTCAACCTTTCATGTGCTCTATCATTAGGTTACAATGAAGTTGTGATTGTATATAAATGATGAAGTATATTGGGCGGTCTTGCTGACCTGATCTATTTAAGAATCCTTGCAGATATCTTCTAATATTAAATCTAATGAATCAATAGAGCAGGTGCCCAATATAATTTTGGTCTCTTGACCATCAGCATTCTCTAGCATAGGTAGTTACATTATCCGTCACTAGTTGGACAACTCGATCATCTTCTATTTCTTCGATAACACTATTAACTAATTTAAATAGGTAGTTGGCATTCTTTACCTATCCAGATGCATCCACAGACTTCCAAAAGATGGTCCTAGCTTGACAATATATTATAAAATTGATCATTATCTTTTTAGTTATACCTATTGAGAAGAAGATTATGTATTAGATATTTAAAATTAATAAAGACTTGTAGTATAAGAAGTGTTAAATTGAAAAGGGACTAACCTATCCAACCAACCATCATCAATGTGCATCCCCATTCAACCCAAATACATTCAAATGACTTTACATATTCTTTAATGTCTTGCACCTCTATTGAAAGATACGTGTTGTATATAGTTGGTGTTGGTCCCAGCACTCCTCTACTAACATTTCCTATAGTGTCGATCATCAACTTGTAGTAAGGCCCCTTTGCAATGTTACTCAATATGCTACTATGGAAAAATTATCTAGAAGTTGATTACCCGACCTTCTCTTTGCATCACTTCAAATTCTTCATTACCGTGTTGATGGTTGTTTGTTTTTGTCATGGTCATGTGATGATTGGATCTACAGGTGCAACTCTATGGTAATCATCTCATGTGAGATCTATAAGGAATTGTCCATAAAAATTTGGTGCAGCGGAAGCGACGATTCCTATGGGTTTTTTTAGAATCTGTCTCAATCAGAACCAAATGATGAAAACTAAAAATCAATCAAATTGGGTTCGATTATACCTGATAGGGATTCATATAATCCCATGGAGAGAAAGGAGATGATATTCTCAAGCTCTTTAAATCGTTTAAATGTCCGGTCTCCAGTAGTATCCACACGAACTTCATCTACAGCAGATTCTCCCTTCGTGTCGATCTCGAGAACTCTTCCTAAACAGAGCTCCATTGACCATGGATATCTAGAGAGAGGAGGAGGTAGGAAAGAGGCTAGGGACGTGGTTTTCACCCTTGGCTTGATAGGGTTTGGCTGAAATCATTAATATTTATAGAGAATTTTGAATTTTTCTTAAAAACTCAAAATCTCCATAAATTATGCCTTTGTCCTGTACTTGTGGATAAGTCCTTTTGTGTGTGACCCACTAGGCCCAATAACCTATTTTGTTTAGGCCTAAATAAAATAGAATAATTCTATTTAATTTAATTAAATTTTTTATTCGATAACAGATTAATCGGCCTACCGATCATGAAGGGTACTAGTCACATCCCATGATTCTAAATGGCTATGGGGATAATCTCATCTCAATTGAGCCTTTTCATCATCAGTTACCGCATATATATAAACTCTCATCCATCCAATGTCCTAGTCGAAAAGGAGTACGACATCGACTGTCAACTCTTTAGTGTACCGACTCTATAGGATCTTGTACTTAGAATTGGATCAATTGGAAAACTCATTTTTCAATAATCCTATCTACCTTGGCCAGGGATTTAGAGTACTATCCCATAGGACATTCACTCTCACTTACCGAGAGTGGACGATCCCTTATTATCTGTTTAATTGCCTTTATTGGGTTTTCCTTATACCTGATCCATCACTATACTGGACCATCTATATCGTGATCCATAAGACAATGGTCAAAGCATAAGTTCCACCCAACAAGGCATCTTTGGCAACTCAGGTGAAAGGTCCAACCATGCAACTGTGATGATAAAAAACCCTGATTGACAGTTCGATAAGATACCATTCAGGATTTCTAATTCGTTCAATTTAGTGAACTCATTCAACTAATAAGTACCTATATGTGTATCTCAGTGTCTCCACACTAATGACCAATGAGATCGATCATCTTCATCATATGAGAAGATATCACATACACTAGTCTATCTGGATTCTTAATATCCTGTCTCAAGTATCCTATGACTAGGAACATTTAGATCAAATACCTCTAGATGATCAATCTCATTATCATGATCTCATCATGATTTAATCATCATTGTATTTGATCAATGACTTCATTATGATATTTGCATCTAATAAGAGCTTATAATGAAGATTTGACTAATTAATTGAACGAGACATGTTTAAAAATGTCGAATCATATCATATATGATTGGCTTGTAGGGCATACATTTCTATCAATCTTTCACTTGCACTAAAGCAAATCACCCATCTAGTTGATCTGTATCAGCTCGAGGTGAAACTCAAACACTCTTTGAGTAACTACTTTAGTTAGTGGATCTGTAATGTTATTAGCGGTAGATACTCTATCTTTAATTGTATCTTTATAAGCTGCAATCTCTCTGATTGTATGGTATCATCATAGAAGTTTTAAATTTCTGATGAGACATCGGCTCTACCCCATTGTTTTCTCAAAATAATGGCACACTTTCAGAGAAAATTGGGACATCTCATAGCTAAGATGTAAATGAAAATCTTCATTTAGACTACTTCTCAGGTAGTATGTGTTGGAATCGGTCCAATCAGATTGGCACAGTGGAAAAGTTTCAATTCCTCGTATATCATAGTCTTGGTCTCGATCGGAACCAAACGACATCGCCAAAACTGGTATTCGAAACGATTTCGAACACGTATCTTTGTCGGATTCAAACAATCTCTATAGATCAGAGAAGATTGAGCATTCTCATGCTTGTTTAACCACTCAAGTGTGCGTCATCTAGTCGTATCCATACGAGCCGCCTCCATAGTCGGGTTCTCCTTTTCGTCGGACCTTCTGACTCACCCCGAATGAAGTCCCATCGACTCTCGATCGCTTCCAGCATGGGAAAACGTGAAGGAGAGAGGTAGGGACGAATTTTGCAGCCCTTGGCTTGTGGAGATATGCTTAATTCGCTATTATATAGAGAATTTGGAGTTTTTCATAAAAACCCCTCCTTTCTCTATATTTACACCCTTGCCCCCAAACTTATGGATTAGCCCTTATGTGTGTGACCTACTAGGCCCAATAGCTCATTTGGTTGAGGCCTAATTAAAAGAACAATTTTTTTAAATTAAATCTATTATCTCATAATAGATTTAACGGTCTACCGATCATGAAGGGTACAAGCCACATCCTATGATCCCAAACGACTTCAGGGATTAACTCCTCTTCAAAGAGCCTTTCCATCATTAGTTACCACACAAACATAAATCTTCATCCATCCAATGTCCCGGTCGGATATGAGTACGGCATTGACTGTCAACTCCTAAATATGCTGACACTATGAAATCTTGTACTCGTAATTGGATCAATTGGAAAACCCTTTTCCAATTATCCTATCTACCTTAGCCAAGGATTTAGAGTACTATCCGTAGGACATTCTCTCTCTCTTACCGAGAGTGGACGATTCCTTATTGTCCGCTCAATTGCCTCCACTGGGTTTCCCATATACCCAATGCATTAACTATATAGGACCACAATATTAAGTGATCCATAAGTCAATAGTCAAAGTACATGGTACGCCCGGCAAGACATCTTTGGCGACTCAGGTCAAAGATCTAACCGTGCAACCCTGATGATAGAATACCCTGATCGACAGTTCAGTAAGATTCCATTCAGGGATTCTATACTGGTCAGTTCAGTGAACTCATTCTTCTAATGAGCGTGTACATGTATCTCAGTGTCCCCACACTGATGACCAATGAGATCGGTCATTCTCATCATATGAGAAGATATCATATACACTAGTCTTATCAGATCCTTGATGTCCCGTCTCGAGGATCCTATGACTAAGAACATTTAGAGTACATGCTTCTAGATGATTGATCTCACTATTATGATCTCATCATGATTCAATCATCATTGCATGCAACCTAGGACTTCATTACGATAGACGCATCTAGATAGTGCAAGTAATGAAGATTATGCCATTTATACTGAACAAGATATTACAAGAAATGTAAAATCGTATCACATATGATTGGCTTGTAGAGCATACATTTCTATCAATCTTCCACTTACACTAAAGCCAATCACCCACATGTCTGATCTCCATCAGCCCAAGGTGACCCTCAAACACTCGTTGAGTCAGGGCCTTAGTTAGTGGATCTGTAATGTTTATAGTTTAAGATACTCTATCTTTAATCATATCTCCTTGAGTTGCAGCCACTCTGATCATGTAGAATTGTCATAGAAGTGTTTAAACTTCTGATAAGACAAAGGCTCCACTACAAAAGTAATGATCCATCATTTTCATAAAATAATGGTACATTATCAGAGATATTAAGGACAACTCCCTAATATAAGATGAACTCCTTCATCTAATCTACTTCATAAGCAGTCGACAACAGTTATAATTTGTAAAATCTACAGTGTCTATAGCATGGAACTTTTCTAACTCACTGCACCACCATCTAGGTAAACATGTACTCTAACTACCAGTCATATGTAACTTGAAGTTTAAGTCTAACTCAAACTTTCAGTCCTATCCTCCATACTCAAAATGCATCCTTGGTACTTCTCAAGTAGTTAATGATATACTTCTTAACTATCTAGTGACTCTCACTTGGATTTGCCTGATGATTACTCATAACACTTAGAGTACTCATTACATTATGCCATACACATAGTATACATGATAGACCCTATGACTAGGGCATAAGAGACTATATTCATGTATTATATCTCTCTTTAAAAGAGATAAACTCCATATCTTAGAGGCAAGACACCTATATAGGAGTTTCCATGTCAAACCCTTTGACTATGGTATCTATGTACAACAAATGGGTCAAGCCAAGCATCTTTTTTAGATCTATCTCCATAGACCTAAATCCTTAGGAAGCTTTTCTCAGAATAATTATGGAGGATTCATTTTTTAGTTAGGCTTCACTGATGATAACATACCAACATCATTCATAATAAGTAGTATGCCATCAATATAAAATGTCTAGAATACAATAGCACTTTCACTAGCATTTTTATGCACACAAGGTTCTTTTTCATTCCAAATGAAGTCACAAGATTCAATCTTATCAAATCTTATATTCTAATGTTGAGAATGTTGTTGTAGTCCATGAATGGACATTACCAACGTGTACACATTCTTTGGATGTTTTGGGACTCACATCCCTCAATTTGTATCATATACAACAGAGGTTGTATCATATACACCTCTGTCGACTCCAAAAATGGGTTCTGGATCGGCACCTCAAGAGAAGCTGAAAGATAGAATGGGGGGAAAAGGGGAGTGAATCGAAAAACACTCAAAAAGCGGTAAAAAGTTCTCACTTCGGTCCCACACTCACATTGAGCCCCAAACTTTCATCTCACAGCGTCGCTCGAGCACCGGAGATGGTTCGGGTCATATGGGAGGAAAGAGAGGAATAAATGACTTAATGCATAAGAAGATTGAAGAAGTGGTCGCCAGGAGCCGCGGGCACTGCTTTATGGAATATAAATCAAGAGATAAGTTGACTTGACCGTGTGTACCTTAGCGCGGGAGATAGTGATGTGAGTCCAACCTTCTTCTTCTTCAGCCGGCCTATGAAGAAGAGTCCAACCGATGCTAGCTTAATAGACCTTGCAACTAGAACAATAAACCAAGTGAAAGAAACCAATTAGAACTATGGGAAGTGTAGAAACTACAAGAGAGGAGATGGAAGAAAGAAGCAATTGGAATAGAACTCACTGGATTGGGGCGAGCCCTAACCCCTTTTTTGTGTTTTTTTAATTATGTAAAAATGATGCAAATGAAGTAAAAGATGTTCTAAGATAGTAAATTAACTGAATGAAACTAGTTAAGAAGGACTTATGAAGTGTGTGTCTTAAGTTGAAGCCAAGTTGGTTGAAGAAGGCCGATTCGGGTAGCTTTGCACCCTTCTGGCGTGACTTTGGTGCATAAAATGTTATGGACGACCCCAATGTCAGAATCAAGTGCCGTTTGTTTCTATGGATGGAGAACTCGGAGAGGAAGATATCTTCTGTTGATGACTTCTCTGGAATCTATATGTATAAGCTTCTCTATTGAAGACTTTTGCAGAAGGAGTCCCAGATTTTCTGCAGAAGTCGATGAAGTCGGTTGATGCAGAAGGTACGGATTGAGCCTTCTCCTTCACTTAGGGATCGATCTCTCAACATTGGATCGACTTTGGACGTTGGGACGGCCTTGGGAGAGAGCTTGGATGACCTCAGGATGAGCTAGGCATGGGGGATTAACCTTGGGTCGTTGAGAATGGCCCTCAATTTATAGAGGATAGGAACCGGTGCAAAATATGGAAACTGGACTGACCGCACCCCCACCTTTCAAAGGAGGCGAGGACGCACAGGGCGCGCCCTCACCTTGGGGGTGCGGTCTGCGCGCCCCCCAGTTTCAAAGAAATCAGGGGCGCGTTACGCGTCTTGTTGCTAAAATTCACCGGAATCTTCCAGGAATTGCTAAAAATTGACTTGACAAACGTAACGCGCCCCCGAACTGGGGGCGTAGTCAAAATAAGCGGAAATCAGCAGCGGAAACCTTCCAAAAAACTGGCTTAGAAGGTGCTAATCGGGCTTATTTCCAGTTTTCAAAAATGTACCGTACCCCCACGTTTCCAAGGAAGCGGGGGCGCGTAGGGCGTGCCCCCGGGTTGAGGGTGCGCAAGGTGCACCCTCCCCTTTCAAGGGGAGCGGGGGCGCGGTAGACTCTCTCTCCTGCGTGCATGTTCTGTGAGCCGTAACTTGCAAACGGGATGTCCGATTCGGCTCCCGTTTGTTGCGTTGGAAAGAGGGCATTCAACCACACCTCCTCAAGTCGGTAAACCAGCTGGCATGACTCTCGAGACGTTTGCACGAGGCTTTCTACCGGTTTACCCTTTCGCAAAAAGCCAAAAACCGTGGCAGAGATATGGAAGGGCACGGTTCCGGTCGAGGAATCTCGGGTCAACTCGGTATTGTAGACACTCCAAATTCACCTAATTCAGAGCATAAAACTCATGTTTTATAGGGTAACATGTGTGATTGACCTTAGAATGATGCAGGGCCCTTTAAAGTTGATTTGGAGCTTCGCCGAATGAAATCGGATGTTTTCCGAAGTTTTCCGCAAAAAGCCATAATTTTCGAGCGAAAGCCACACGTAAATCGTGTAAACACGGAAATTGGCTGAATGACCAATTCCTAATGATTATGCATTGAAGGTTATTGTCATATTCACACCCCAGATAAGTTTTGTTGCATACCGTGCCTTTCCGGTTTGCCATCGGAGTCATTTTGATCAGTATCGAATCTTCTGTTCACTACTCTAACATCAGGAAAAAATTATGAAGTTTTGGAGGGTGTGATGGCTAATCTAATGCTATATAAAGCTTCTTCGGCCTATTATCTGTCCAACACAACAAACGGCGTCGAATTCCGAGTTCGGGAGTGTTCGCAATGGCTTCCGGAAGAAGGACGTGCAAAAACAGTCCCATGCGCCCGGGTCCCTGGTCACATGTGCCCAGGACCCAGGGCACGTGCCCATGCGCCCTACCAGTGAGGCACGTGACCTCGTGCCCTCACTTGAGGGCACATGCGCCCTACCCTTGAGGTACGAGGGAACCAGTTTTTCACCGGGACTCTACCGCTGAACGGATGACCGGATAAGATCGAATTTTTTGAAAAATGTGCCATGCGCCCCCACTGGGAGGCACATGCGCCCCTCAGTGGGGCACATGCGCCCTGGGGTAGGGTGCAAGGTGTCCTATTTTTTAGTCGTGATCGCGCCATTCGTTCTCCTATAAATTAACTTTGATTCTGGTCATTCCAAAGGCATGAGCACGACCCCCCAGGCATCTCAAGACATCCAACCACCCTCCTGCATTGATTTTGTGATTTTTAAAGAAATAATTTTGAGTTTTTAGAGAGATAAAAGTCGGTTCAAGAGAGAGGAAGGCTGTTCTGCAGGTGATCAGTCAGGTCTCTCTTCTTCGGTCTCTACAGCAGCGTGTGGACTTCTTCTGCCCGAGCTCTCTTCTTCAAAGTTCTTCAACTCCAAGTTTTCTTCAGTTTGAAATTGATTTAACTTGATTCCAAGGTCGGGGCTGGTCGTGACAAGAGCATAAGCAAAGTCGTGTCTAGCAGATCCTGGACTGCTGCTTGGCTTTTTCGACAATCCAGATTTGGCCATATCTCTCTCTATTCTCATCAGAATCATGCTATTTTTTCCTATCTCTTTGTTTCGTGATTCTCCATCCTCCCATAAATTTTTTAAATTTTTTGAAATATTTTTATTTTGTTAATCCGAAAATAAAAAAGAGGTTAGAGATAACCCGAATCTGGTCAGTTTTTAGTTAGTTGTGTGTTTCATGTTATTTTCTTTACATATATTCCACTTTGTTTAGTTCTAATAGTCTATTTCACTTGTTTATTTGTCTAGTTGCATAGAAAATCAAGTACCCACACATTGAGGGCTCTTCTTCATCGGCCGGCCGAGGAAGGAGAAGCTTTAACCCGCACTCTTCACGCTAAGGTACACACGGTCAATTTTATTTCATAAATCGGAACCCGCGGTTCCTGGCAACCACATGTCTTAATTTTCTTCTTCTCACTCTCCTCCCACATGACCCGAACCGTCTCTTTGGTGATCGAGCGACTCCAAGGGATGAAAGTTCGGGGATCAATGTGAGTGTGGGACCGAGGTGAGAGTTGTTTTCCATGTTTTCTTCTTTCTTTATCATCCCCCTCTTGAGGTGACGATCTGGGTTCACGGACTTCCCTGAAAAGGAGAGGACCCTGTCAAATTTTTAGAGTCGACAGGTATGACTTAAAATGATGACCAAACAAGTTCGATATGATCGGAAAACCCGAAATCATCAAAAAATCTGAGATTAACCCGATAAACGTAAACCGAAACTTGGAAAAGCCGTAAAACCCTAAAATTGAACGAACCGGACGTATGGCCATGATTGATGAAAATATTCGGCTAGGATTGACCCGGATAACCCGAAAAGACCCGGTGATGACCGAAAAGGCCTAACGCGTGGTATAGGATAGCCGTGTCAGTACATATCGAAAAAGCCATAACGAAAGCCGTCATTGACCGACGACTACCAAAATGACTTCTCGGAAACCCTAAATATTGTGGAACACATGCGGGACTCCCGAGACCTTCAATTAAGGACCATTCAAGGTCTTGCTTGAAGGTTACGGCATTATTCTAAAAATCATCGATCCATTCCCAACTTACAAGGGGCTCCACTAGCATCCTTAGCTCATCTCCACGAGGTAATCTGAATTAGATAATCGGTCAAATAATGGATATCGCCAATGGAATAGAAGTCTCAGGCTCCGAATCAAGCCAATTTGGCATGTCTACAACCTCCTCTTAAATTTCACAATTGGAGAAATATTATTTTAACATCTTTGTTGACATATCTCATAGTCAAAGTGTACACCAATAAAATCTAAATGGATTGAATTATGGCAATGGTTAAAAGATATCATCATAGTCAACTCCTTGACATAGATGATGCCTTTTCAATCATCTATGCCTTGAAGGTCTTACCTTCAAATTCACTCCTATCCATCTTATCATTTTTCTTTACACCTAATGGGTACTTTACCCTCAGGTGAATCTACCAAGTTCTGAACTTGGCTAAAATAGATGGATATTATTATAGATTTTATTGTCTCCTCCTATTTTAGAATTAATATCTCATATTGCCTTTCATAGGTCTTTGGATCAGTATCCTCACTTTATTGTGCCAATATTCTTCCATCAAAGATATGTCTCACATATCTACACGATTGAATGTGCACAATTGAAGACCTATGATGTATGCAATTATCATTAGTACCTCAATAGAAGTCTCTTTGGGTTGTGGGTTTGAAACACCTTCTAGAAATTCCTTGCTCCCACTATTTTCTTCAAGGAGGAACTCTTCCTCTAAGAATACAGTAAGCCAACACATACCTTTTATTTCATAAAGTGGTATATTTAAATATCCTAAAGTCTCCTTAGGATATCCCACAAGTCTACACTTCTATCTTATATTCTAATTATTATGGGTTACACATCTTCATCATGGTCGGACAATCTTAACTAGCTTAAGATCAAGCGTTAACCCCTTTTCCCATATCATATACGGAATGATCAGAATAAATTTAGAAGGTACCAATATAAAGTGGTTATATTGAGTGCTTAGCCCTAAATAGACAAGGAATATATTACAAAGGTTGTCATTACTTGTGTCATGTCACACATGACACAATCACCCTTGTTTCTACTACTCAAGTAAGCTAAGGGTTATAGGGAAATGTCCATTAAGACGAAGTTGAATTATCCTTCAAATGATATATGAATCTAGTACTTGAGTATTTCACTTTTTGATTTAATTAAAAAAGCTTTAATACTCTTTCCATTTATTCTTTACTTCATTTATAACCTTAGACAATTTCTCAAAGCCTCATATTTGCACTTCACAAGCACACATATCTATGCCTAGAGAATATATCTATTAAAGATGAAGTAAGAATGTTCATCTTTAGCCTTAATAGACATAGACCAACACACATCCAAATGTACAAGTTCTAATAACTCCTTGGTCCACCCTCCATTTCTAGTAATTAGAGAGATAGTCATTTTCAATGAGATAAGACTCATATTTGGTTAATGATTCAAAATCATTTGTCTTCGTGTTTCTATCTATATGGAACTCCTTAAGTCGTTTCTCATTGATATGACCATGTCTATATTAAGCAAAAGAAATAGATTGATCTATATCAACCCATTTCCTCCTGAGAGGAGCATTCACACATATCATGAGAGCTTCCATATCTCATATGAGTAAATTATTTACTAAGCTCACACTAGCAAATATTTTGCTATTCATAATCTTAGAACAATTATTATTTCCATAACTCAAAATAAATTAATATTTATTCAAGTAGGAAATATCATTAATGTTCGTATAGAAGGATAAAACCAACAATCTTCATCATAAGGACACCACAAAAGGCTACTAAAGATTTGTACCTCCCACTATCAATGATACAACTCTTGCACCATTTGTATATGTAGGTTAATCTTTATACGTCAAGCCTTCATTTACTTGTCATTATTTGCAACCTTTGTAGATATAAGATGCATATTTAGTATCTCATACCAATAAATGCATATATAACATCTTATAGAAGATATGTATATCTAATATCTCATACAAGATACACACATCTGGTATCTAATACCATAAGACATATGCTTAGTATCTTATACTATAATATACACAAATAGTATCTTATACTTGATGTGTATATGTATATGACAAATAAGTCAATGACTGAGATGCAAGAAGCTTCTCAAGCTCCTCTAGCTCCTCCTTTACAATATTTATATATTCAATATACTTTTTCACCAATCATCATCATGATAGTAGAAGAGCAATCCTATGTTTTACTTGGGCTTAATATCCTCGACCAACTTCTTGACTTTAAACCATGCCTTCATTTTCTCATCTAATGATCTTACTTCTTTTCATTGGTCTTACCAATAAGAAGTATTGAAGATGTATTGTTATTTTAATCTTGTCTTAAATTTGCTCATCGCCATGAGCCATGATAGATCTCATATCCATCTGTCCATGTTACCTCTAAACTTCATATAGAGACTAACATTTAGTGTAAGGCAAATAATACATCTTTCTAAGGAGATGAAGATTTCATCTTCTCTTATTACATTAGATGATTAGTAGGCACCCACTTCCTAAGTAGGTCAGTTACATGGTCAACCATAAGAACACTTCTCATGACTCTAAACCAGTCAAGAAAGTTAATATAAATGAGCCTAATGACTTCAAGTAAGCAAGATAACTGGTGGTTAAGAATTTAATTATATAATAGAGATATAATTCTATTTAGAAAATATTACAGACATTCAATGTAAATTAAGATATGATCTTTTTATCCTAATTTATACTCCCACTAATTTCGATGAATTTGCATAACCCTCATTATGCAAAGACGGGATAACACGATGATATCTGTCGACTCCGAAAATGGGTTCCGGATTGGCACCTCAAGAGAATGTGAAAGATGGAATGGGAGAAAAAGGGGAGTGAATCGAAAAACACTCGTAAAGCGGTAAAATCCTCACCTCGGTCCCACACTCACATTGATCCCCGAACTTTCATCTCACGGTGTCACTCGAGCACCGGAGATGGTTCGGGTCATGTGGGGAAGAGAGTGAGGAATGAATTAACTTAGAACATGATAAAGGTGGTCACCAGGAGCCGCGGACTCCGCTTTATAGAATGTAAATCAAGAGATAAGTTGATCGTGTGTACCTTAGCGTGGGAGATGATATGTGGGTTAAACCTTCTTCCTCGTCGGCCGGCCGATGAAGAAGAGTCCAATCGATGCTAGCTTGATAAACCTGGGCAACCTAAGACAATAAAACAAGTGAAGAGTTTGATTAGACTTATGAGAAGTGTAGTAACTGTAGAGAGAAGTTGAGAAAGAAGCAATTGGAATCGGACTCACCGGCTTCGGGGTGAGCCTTAACCCCTTTTTTGTGTATTTTTTTGTAATATAAAATTATGCAAAAACTAAATAAAAATGATGTTAAAATGATCCAGGATGAATGACGAAGACATAGAAACTTGAACGGCTCAAATCGGAGCTAAAACGGAGAAGATATCACCAATATGGTCGGACAGCGCACTGGATTGAACGTGCCCTGGGTTTGAGGGTGCGGTAAGCGCGCCCTAGGTGTGAGGGCGCAGTCTGCGCGTCCTTGGTTCGGGGGTGCGTTGCACTGTCTGGCGCGACTTTGGTGCAGAGCTCTCCATGGGCAGTCCTGATCTCGGAATTGAGTGCCGTTTATTGAAGTAGACAGAAGACTCGGAGAGGAAGAGTTCTTATGTTGATGATTTCTCTGAAATCCTCCTGTAGAAGTCTGTAAAAATTATGAAAGTGAGTGGATGTGGAAAACAGAACCTCGATGCGCACCCTCAGTGCACCAACCGCCACGAACAAACGAACAAACGGAAAGTCAGAATCAAGTGCTGTCAGTTGAAGATGAAAGAGGACGAGGAGAGGAACAACTTATATGTTGAATATTTTTATAGAAGGAGTCCCTTATTTGCTACATAAGTCGATGAAGTCGTTTGATGCAGAACACCCGGATTTGAGCCTTCTCCTTCACTTTGGGATCAATCTCTTGGCGTCAGACCGGCTTTGGACGTTATGAAGGCCTTGGGAGAGAGCTTGGATGACCTCAGGATGAGCTAGGAATGGGGGATTAACCTTGGGTCATTGAGAATGGCCCTCAATTTATAGGGGAAGGAAGCCAGTGCAAAAAATGGAAACTGGACCGACCGCGCCCCCGCTTTTCAAAGGGGACGAGGGCACGCAGGGCGCGCCCTCAAACCAAGGGCGCGCAGGGCGCGCCCTCACTTCGGGGGCGCGGTACGCGTCTCACTGCTAAAATTTGTCTGAAACTTCCAGAAATTGCTAAAAATTGACTTGACATACGTAACGCGCCCCCGAACCGGGGGCGCGGTACAAATAATCTAAAATCATCCGCGGAAACCTTCCAAAAATCCAGTTTAGAAGGTGCTAATCGGGGCAATTTCTGATTTTTGAAAACTGACCGCGCCCTCACTTTTCAAAGGAACCAAGGGCGCGCAGGGCACGCCCCCAGTTTGAGGGCGTGCAGGGCGCGCCCTCCCTTTTTAAAGGGAGCGGGGGCGCGGTAGACTCTCTCTCCTATGCGCGCGTTCCGCGAGCCGTATCTTGCAAACGGGATGTTCGATTCGGCTCCTGTTTGTTGCGTTGGAAAGAGGGCCTTAAGACGCACCTCCTCAAGTTGGTAAACCTGCCGGCATGACTCCCAAGACGTTCGCACGGGGCTTTCTACCGGTTTACTCTCTCGCAGAAAGTCGAAACCTGTGGCGAAGATCCGAAAGAGCACGGTTCCGGTCGAGAAATCTCGAGTCAACTCGGGATGACTTAAAATGATGACCGAACAAGTCCAATATGATCGGAAAACCCAAAGTCATCGAAAAATCTGAGATTAACCCGGTAAACGTGAACCGAAACTCAGAAAAGCTGGGAAACCCTAAAATTGACCGAACCAGACATATAGCCATGATTGATAAAAATATTCGGCTAGAATCGACCTGGATGACCCGAAAAGATCCGGTGATGACTGGAAAGGCCTAACGCGTGGTCCGGGATAGCCATGTCAGTACAGATCGAAAAAGCCATAACGAAAGCCGTCATTGACCGATGTCTACCGAAATGTCTTCTCGGAAACCCTGAATGTTACAGAACACATGCGGGACTCCCGAGACCTTCAATTATGGACCATTCAAGGTTAGTCATCGAGCAGGCTTCGTGTTTTTACAGTTCACGCGCGGCTCTCGCTTGAAGGTTTCGGCATCATTCCGGAAATCATTGGTCCATTCTCAACTCACAAGGGGCTCCACCAATGTCCTTAGCTCATGTCCACGAGGTAATCCGAATCGGGTAACGGTAAAAAAAGAATATCGCCTATGGAATAAGAGTCTGGGGCTTGGAATCAGGCCAATTTGGCGTGTCTACAATATCCTAGTGGAGACTAAGATCCTATTAACCTTATGGTGACGACCTTGTGGAAAACACAACAAGTCATCCCATACTTAATAGGTAGGAAACTTTTGCCAATTGCAACTCTTGCAACTCTTAGTCATTTAGCCTCTAGAGTCATGACCTTATGGGAAACACAACAAGTCATATATTCTAGTTAGGTCAAATCTGCTTGTTACGTTATGGGTATGGATTCTCAACATAGCCCTTGTGGGAAATACAACAAGGTCATGTCAATGGTCCACCCCAAGGTTCGGCTTTGAGCCTTGGCCACGATCACTAATCCCTTGCTGGGTGAGCCTTGTGGAAAACACAACAAACTCACCCAATCTAAGATTGGCTCATCGAGACCATAACAACGGAAGGCTACGTGGGTCATTCTTAATGTCCCACACTTATCAACCTAATTTAAATGAGGAGGGGTTTTTATTTTAGTCTCATCAGAGTATGTGCTACATATATATATATATGAATACCTTTGAATACCATATATCTAAGGTATCTAGCACACACACAAACATATCCAATATGCAAAATTTAAATAGATGATCATAGACTTTAATCACATTAATGCATGACCGGAGCCAGATCGGTGTGCATTAAAGGATTCAGCGTCCTATGCCGGTGTTGACAAGTCATTATACCTTGAAGAACCCTTGTCCTTGCATCTTGCTCTCTCCTCCACCTCGATCGGTCTTCTTGTCATTACAAGAGCATTAAGGGTACGCAGACTCATAAATATACATTAATCATATAAGAAACCTTGATCTTAATCAAGGGGTGTACATTTTTAAAGGGAGGTAGAATATACAATCAGAATTGATAAGAGAGAAGATTAGGCACGCAGGCCCTTAATTACATGACAACTTCAAACAAGCATCATCACATAACATACATTAAGTACATGATCATCTAAGCATTCACACATACATACCATCACATGAACATAGTGTGAATACATGATAATAATATGATATAACTATTATATCATAAAAATAAACATCATATATTTTGAAATTCTCAAATTCATGCTTTCCGAATTATTCATGAAGTAAATAACATGAAATAACATATAAACAATTTATATGACATAAACAAGCAACTCCAAACAATTTAGACAATATATGCATTCCCAAATTATACAAAGAACCAAATAAATGTCCTAATCATAATTCTAAAAAAATGATATTTTACAAAATTAATTTAGACATTAATTTTTCAAGTTAAGTCATTAAAAAAATTTTAAAAACTTAACAATGAATGAATCTATAACAATGGAGCTCAAAATCACATAATAGATCATCAAACACTTTGATAATCTATTATATGATATTACAGAATTTTTTACAAATTTTTTGAATTTTTTTTGACATTTTTTAGATTTTCTATTGATTTAAAACAATTTTAAATCAATTAAAATTAACCTCGGCGCATTGCGCCGCCCTTCCTCCACACCGGGTGCACTGCCCATGCGCCACAGGCACCGCCGCACGGTGCCTTCCCACGCGCCGCGTGTGGGTGCGCCCGCGTGCGCTGCACGCCCGCGCACGGTCAATTTTTTTTTGTTTGAACAAGCGCGCGGCGTGCGATTCACGTGGCGCGCCAAACCACGTGCGCGCAACGGCTGCGGTCAAACTGCGTTGACCAGCGCGAATCTGGCTATCGGGCCCCGAGGGTCCCGTCTCCTCCACCCGATAAGGATGAACATTAACCACAAAAAGGTGCTCCCAGACTTTCTTAAAACTGGACCTTCCAGCCTCCGAAAAATCTTAAAAATTAGTAGGTCGATTCTAAATTGATCAAGGAATCCAAAAATGCAACTTTATTTCCATGAAAAAATCTCAATCAACGAGAAAATAGGAAAGAAGCACCACCAGCCCTAAAGTTTCTCCCCATCCGAAAAACTACGAATCGACCTTCGACAGCGCCGTTCGAAGCCAAAAAACGATGGGAAACTCTTGGTAATCATATTACCTATCTTCTAAGCCATCTATTAGACATCAAATGTCTCTATGGATGAAGATCTTAATAAATCCCCAAATCGAACCGGTGAATTCCGTAAAACGAAATCACCATCTTTCAGACCCTCTATCGGACTCTCCGGTGGTCCAAAATTCGAACGGTTTGCGGTGTTGCAAAGCCCTTTGTCACGAGATTCATTTAGAAGCAACCAATCTCCAAAACATATCCCATATAATTTATGGTTACTCCGTCAAGATGGACATTTGTACAGATTCGAGAAAACATGAAATATATAGAAAACGACTTCGAACGATCGGAATCAAACAAGACATCGACCTGGCTTTGATACCACTGTTGGAATCGGTCCAATCAGATTGGCACAGTGGAAAATTTTCGATTCCTCGTATATCATAGTCTTGGTCTCGATCAGAACCGAACGACGTCGCCAAAATCGGTATTCGAAATGATTTCGAACACGTACCTTTGTGGGATTCAAACAATCCCTATAGATTAGAGAAGATCGAGCATTCTCATGCTCATTTAGCCACTCAAGTGTGCGGCCTCTAGTCGTATCCACATGAGCCGCCTCCATAGTCGGGTTCTCCTTTTCGTCGGACCTTCCGACTTGCCCCGGATGAAGTCCCATCGACTCTCGACGTCCTCCAGCATGAGAAAACATGAAGGAGAGAGGTAGGGACGAATTTTTCAGCCCTTGTCTTGTGGGGCTCATGCTTAATTCGCTATTATATAGAGAATTTGGAGTTTTTCATAAAAACCCCTCCTTTCTCTATATTTACACCCTTGCCCCCAAACTTATGGATTAACCCTTATGTGTGTGACCTACTAGGCCCAATAGCTCATTTGGTTGAGACATAATTAAAAGAACAACTTCTTTTAATTTAAATCTATTATCTCATAATAGATTTAACAGCCTACCGATCATGAAGGGATTAAGTCCTCTTCAAAGAGCCTTTCCATCATCGATTACCACAGGGACATAAATCTTCGTCCATCCAATGTCCCGGTCGGATAGGAGTACGGCATTGACTGTCAACTCCTAAATATACTGACACTATGGAATCTTGTACTCGTAATTGGATCAATTGGACCTTGGCCAAGGATTTAGAGTACTATCCATAGGACACTCTCTCTCTCCTGCTGAGAGTGGACGATTCCTTATTGTCCGCTCAATTGCCTCCACCGGGTTTCCCATATACCCAATCTATTAACTATACAGGACCACAATATTAAGTGATCTATAAGTCAATAGTCAAAGTACATGGTACGCCCGGCAAGACATCTTTTGCGACTCAGCTCAAAGATCCAACCGTGCAACCGTGATGATAGAATACCCTGATTGACAGTTCGGTAAGATACCATTCAGGGATTCTATACTGGTCAGTTTAGTGAACTCATTCTTTTAATGAGCACCTATACATGTATCTCAGTGTCCCTACACTAATGACTAATGAGATCGGTCATTCTCATCATATGAGAAGATATCATATACACTAGTCCTATCGGATCCTTGATGTCCCATCTCGAGGATCCTACGACTAAATACATTTAGAGTACATGCTTCTAGATGATTGATCTCATTATCATGATCTCATCATGATTCAATCATCATTGCATGCAACCTAGGACTTCATTACGATAGACACATCTAGATAGTGCAAGTAATGAAGATTATGCCATTTATACTGAACAAGATATTACAAGAAATATAAAATCATATCACATATGATTGGCTTGTAGGGCATACATTTCTATCAGTATGCAACCACTATGTAAACTAGTTTACACATGTTGTAGAATTTTTAGTGTTAAATCGTATAGAACTCTTCCAGCTCACTGCACCACTATTATTCTAACTTAATATAAAACTTATTTGATTAGAAACTTATGTTTGTAAAACTACAAGACTTCAAGTCTTATCCCCTAGTGTATAGAGATACATTCTCAGTACTTCTCAATACCAAATGATATAGCTCTAAATTATCTAGTGACTCTCACCTAGATTTTCCTGATAAATGCTCATAACACTTAGAGCATTAATCACATCACGTACGTAGCATCACATAAATGATAGACACTATGACAAAGGCATAGGGCTCTATTAATGTGATCTTTTTATCTCTCAAGAAGTCTTCAAAGATATTACTTTAAAGAGATCAACTCCACACCACATAGGTAAGAAACCTATCTTGGAGTTTATCATGTCAAACCTTTTGACTATGGATACTACGTACATTAACTGGGTATTGCTTTTAGACCTATATTCAGAGATCTCAAAACCCAAATTATGTTTGGAGGATTAATTTGATAACTAGGCTCCTTTATGATAACACACCTACTTCATTCTTAATGAGTAGTATGTCATCAACATAAAATGTCAAGAAAGTAATAGCACTCCCACTTATCTTGTTGAATACACAAGGCTCCTCTTCATTCTTAATTAAGTCATAAGATTTAATCTCATTAATCCTAATATATGATCTATGGAAAATTTTACTTTCAGTTCATAAATGAACTTAATACACACTCTTCTTGGATGTTATTGGGACTTGATTCTCTATAGTTGTATCATATACACCTGTTCCTCAAAATCTCTTAGATGAACACGATCTTAACATCCAATTAGCTTATCTTATAATCATAGTGTGTAACAATCAAAATACGAATGGATTAATCTATGGAATAGGTAAAAGATCTCATCATAGTCAACCATTTGACTTTGATGATATCCTTTTCAACTATTCTCACCTTTGAAGGTCTCTACCTTCTAATCCACTACAATCTATTTTTTAGTGATCCAATTATTTCTTATGGATACTATATCCTCAGGTGGAACTATCAAGTTCTAAACTTGACTAGAATAGATAAAGTTTATATCGAATTTTATTGTCTCTTCCCATTTTAGAATCAATATCTCATATTGCATCTATATAGATCCTAGGATCAATATCCTTTCTATCTTATGCCTTATTTCATCCATTAGAGATATGTCCCATGTATCTCTTAGGTTGAATGGACACAAGTAAAGACCTATGAACTATCTTTGTGTAATTATTAACTAGCACCTTAATAGAAGTGTCATTGGATTGTGGGACTGGAACATCTTCCATATATACCTTGCTCCCACTATCTTTCTTAAGGAGAAACTTTTTCTCTAGAAGTGTAGTGAGCTGAGCAACATATACTTCATAAGGGTGGTATATTAATAGTGGTATATTAATATCTAGAAGTTTTCTTAGGATATCCCACAAGCCAACACTTCATAGTTTTATATTCCAACTTGTTAGGGTTATATTTCTTCACCAGGTCGGACATTCTGAAATCTTAACTTGCTTAAGGTCAAGTTTTAACTCCTTTTTCCATATCCTATATAGAATAATTAGAACAAACTTAGAAGGTACCTATTAAGATCAAGTGGTTATAACAAGTACTTAGCCAAAAATAGATAAAGAAGAATTTTTCAAAATTTGTCAGTGTTCATATTATGTCCTACATAATATAGCTTCTCATTTTAGCTACTCAATTAAGCTAAAATGTGTAAAGATGTGTCTATTAGATTCTATTATCCTTCAATGATATGTGAAATATGTACTTAAGTATTCTCCTCCTTGATCTCATCAAAGAGTTCTAATACTCTTTCTATTAGTATCTCTTCTTCATTCTTAATCTTAGATAATTTCTCAAAGGTCTTAAATTTGTACTTCATAAAGTACATATATCCATACCTAGAGACATCATCTTTGAAATAATCAAGTAGAAATATTTTTCTTTAGCCTTACTAGATATGGGCTAACATACACCTAGATGTACGAGTTCTAACAACTCATTAACCAATTCTTCATGTCTATATAAATCTAAAGTGTAGATTGATCTAAATCAACCAATTTTCTTTTAAAAGGAGTATTCACACATAACATGAGAGGTAATAAATCAAATATGATTAAACAATTCATTAAGCTCCCACTAGCAAACACTTTGCCATTCAATCTATTAGAACATCTATCAATTCCATAGCTTAGAATAAATCAACATTTATTCAAACAGGAAATCATATAATGTTCTTGTATAAGGATATAATAGCAATCTTAATTATTAAGACATCTTTATAAGACTATTAAAGAATTGCACCTCCCACTAATAATGATGCAACTTTTGCACTATTTCATATGTAGGTCAACATCTTCTTTATTAAACCTTCATTTACTTGTCATCATCTATAACTCCTTGTAGATATTAAGATGCATATCCGATATCTCATACCATTAGATGCATCCATAGTATCTAATATTATGATATACACATATAGTATCTAATACTATTAAGTGTATATTTAAAACAAGTAAATGTCAATGACTTGGATACATGAAGCTTCTCAAGCTCTACCTTTGCATTATATACAATACACTTTGTACTTCCTCTTCCACTTACCATCATCATGATAGCATAAGAATTTTGTCTTATTCTGGCTTTGTTATCTTGACCACCTTCTTTTACTTGTAACTATCTCCTATTTCTATCTTATGATTTTACTTCTTTCTATTAGTCTCACCAACAAGAAGTAATTAAGATGTAATGTTGTTCTAACTTGCCCTTAGTTAGCTCAACATTATGAGCCATGATGGATCTTATATCCATCTATCCATGTTTCTACAATTTATGTCTCATAGAGACTAGCATCTAGTTTAAGGCAAACAATACATCTTGTCTATGAGATAATATCTTATCTTTCTTCATATCATTAAATAATCTAGGAGACACCTACTTCTCAAGTAGGATAGTTATTGGTCAACTATAAGAACAATTCTCTTAATTCTAAACCAGTCTAAGAAGTGTGAGCCATTAAACTATTTGGCATCTAGTATGTCATACTAATGGTGGTTTATCATCGTATTCTACAACTAAGATATAATTTTATTAATATAACATTACAAACATTTATTAAAATTAAGATGTGGTCTTTTATATTAATTTATGCTCCCACTAATTTTTGACGGATTTGCATAACCCACATTATTCAAAGACGGGATATCATGATGAAATCCTAGTGGGGACTAAGACCCTATTAACTTTATAGTAATAACCTTGTGGAAAACACAACAAATCATCACATACTTAATAGGTAGGTAACTTTTACCAATTGCAACCCATGCAATTCTTAGTCATTCAGCCTTTAGAGTTATAACCTTATGGGAAACACAACAAGCTATATACTCTAGTTAGGTCAAATCCACTTGTTACGTTATGAGAATGGATTCTTAACATAGCCCTTGTGGGAAACACAACAACGCCATGCAATGGTCCACCCCAAAGTTTGGCAAATGCCTTGGCCATGATCACCAATCTCTTGTGAATGAGTCTTGTGGGAAACACAACAAACCCATCCAATCTAAGATTGGCTCATCAAGACCATAACAACGGAAGGCTATGTGAGTCATTCTTAATGTCACACATTTATCGACCTAATTAAAATAAGAAGGGATTTTATTTTAGTCTCATCAATAATATGTGCTAATGGGTTGTTTGGTTGCATAATAATAAAGATTTTAATTTTAATTTTTAAAAATTGTAAGAAAACTGATTAAAAGAGGTGTTTGGCAACCATGACAATTTTATGTTTTGAAAGTGATTTTATTCTTAAACAAGAAAAGAAGGTCTTATCTTTTTCTTTTTCTTTTCGTGGTTCTCCACTTTGTTTGTTCATATATGGTAGTTACTCGTTTTTGCGATCACATCCCTCCAAACATAATAATTTTATGTCATGAGTTTGTTTACTTTTTATTTTAATATAAATTTTTATCATGAAATTGTACAAAAAATTATCATGCAACCAAACACCCCATAAGGTATAAAAGATAGCACACAACCACATATCAAATATGCATAAAAAATGGGTGATCATGGACTTAACCCTAAGTATGCACCTAAGGCACCTCTATAAGTGCAAATCCTTGCTTCAGATGCTTGAGTTGGTATCCTCCCACTTCAGAAGGGTGCTTCTCTAAGTGGTCCTGCTTTCCAACCTTCCACGAACTGGCTTCTAACTCTTATAAGTGGCTTAAGGGTACATAGACCCACAAATGTATATAACTTAATAAGAAATCTTGGTTTTAACCAAGAGGAGTACATTACTGGAGGGAGGTAGAATGTACAATCAGATTGTATAGAGAAAGAGGAGGCACACATAGGTCCTGTTTAATAACATGACCAACACAATTAAAAGCAATCACAAGCCAAGCGTAATTAAGTCCATGATCACCTCCATACACACACTAACATTCATTACATGTACATAGAGCGCATACGTGATAATTATATGAGATATATCATATATATCAGCACAAAATTATATACTTTATTTTTAAAATTCTTAATTTTATGCATGTCGAGTTTTCATGAAATGAATAACATGAAAATAACATGACAACAGCATATAAAAATTTATATGAAATAAACATACATATCTAAACTATTTAGAACATTCATCCATTCCCAATACTGTGCAAAGTCAAAAATTAATGTCCCAATTTCTATTCTAAAAAATATCATTTTACATAATTAATTAAGACACTAATTATTTAAGTTAAACCCTTAAAAGAATTTTAAAGTTTAACTATAAGTGAATCTATATAAATAGGGCTTAAAATTATCTAACATGCCATTAAACACTTTAAAAAGTGTTAAATAATAATATAAAAATTTTAAGAATTTTTTTAAATTTTTTGGCAAACTTTTAGATTTTTCTATGATTTTAAACACTTTAAAATTAATAAAATATATTGTCTGGCACATTGCGCCACGCGCGCTGGTGCACTGCACCATGCCAGCGTGTGCTAGTCTATATCGCCACTAAGCTGTTGGTGCCGGTGCACTGCGCCGCCGCCGCTTCCGTGGCGTCTGAGCCACCAATGCGCCCGCCTCGGCACCCACGGGGTTGCCCACGTGAGCCCCTGGCCATGCTGGTGTTTGACCCGGATCTGGATCCAGGTCCACATTGGATCCTTCTTCTCCACCCGATAAGGTAGCGATCGGGCCACTGTTCATCCGGGAGGATAGTTTTCAATAAAAGCAGGTCCTTATCTCCTTATCCCGGACTCTGAAAAATCCAAAAAAAATATGAGTTGGAATCCTCATCGAACAAGGAATCCAAAAAAGCAAGTCAAATATCTAGGAAAAATCTCAATCTACCGTAAAATAAGGAATAAGAGGCGACGGTCACCGAGATTCTGTAGCAGAAATCACCATTTTGCAACGAGGATAACTCCTCATCTCGGAAGCCAAAAATTCTCCAAAAATACAATTTGGAATCCTCATCAAATGAAGTTTCTAAATATGTATATATATTCAGATAAAAATTCTCTAACAACAGGAAAATAGGGAGAAACAAGTTGGCACCGCCAGACTCCGCAGAATGCTAGTTCAGAAAATTCTAAAATGCTCTTCCTCCACCACCGTTCAAAGCTTGAGATCATGAGTAAAGGTTAGGTAATCACAATACCCATTTCCTAAAACCTTTTACAAGCCTCAATTTTTTCTGTGGACAGAGATTTCACAAAATCCCCAAATCCGGGTGACAATTCGGGCATGACAGAAACTCCAAATTTGGGCCTTCTCCTGAACTCAACAGAGATCTAAACTTCAAATGGTTTGCGGAGTTGGAAAGTCCTATATCATGAGATTCTATTGAAGCTAACCAATCTTTTATTTTAGTCACACCCAGATTATTGTAGCCTCATCAAAACAGACGTTTGCACAGAATCGGGAACACATGAATTACATGAAATAACATTGATTCGATGTCTATTTTGACCGAGACTTGAACCTGGCTCTGATATCACTGTAAGGAATCATCCAAAAAATTTGGTGCAGCAAAAGCAACAATTCCTATGGGTTCTTTTAGAATTTATCGCAATCGGAACCGAACGACGAAAACTTAAAATCGATCAAATCGGCTTTGAATATACCTGATAGGGATTCATATAATCCCATAGAGAGAAATGATATGAGCTTCTCAATCTCTTCAAACCATTCAAATGTCCGGTCTCCAGCAATATCCACACGAACTTCATCCACAACAGTTCTCCCTTCGCGCTGGCCTCAAGAACTCTTCCCGAACGGAGCTTCATCGACTATGAACACCTTCTAGAGAGAGGGTTTGGCTGATAGGGTTTGGTTGAAACCATTAGTATTTATAGAAAATTTTGAATTTTTTTTTAAAAAACTCAAAATCTCCATAAATTACGCCCTTGCCCCTGTACTTGTGGATAAGTCTTTTGTGTGTGACCAACTTGGCCCAATAGCCTATTTGGTTGAGGCCTAAATAAAATAGAACAATTTTATTTAATTTAATTAAACTTTTTATTCGATAATAGATTAATCAGCCTACCGATCATGAAGGGTACAAGCCACATCCCATGATCCCAAATGGCTATGGGGATAATCTCATCTCCATTGAGCCTTTCCATCATCAGTTACCACATGGATATAAACCCTCATTCATCCAATGTCCCAGTCGGAAAGGAGTACGGCATCGACTGTCAACTCTTTGGTGTACCGACTCTATAGGATCTTATACTAAGAATTGGATCAATTGGAAATCTCATTTTCCAATCATCCTATCTACCCTGGCCAGGGATTTAGAGTACTATCCCATAGGACATTCGCTCTCACTTATCGAGAGTGGACGATACCTTATCGTCTGCTCAATTACCTCCATTGGGTTTTCCTTGTACCCGATTCATCACTATACTGGACCATCTATACAGTGATCCATAAGACAATGGTCAAAGCACAAGTTCCACCCAACAAGGCATCTTTGGCGACTCAGGTCAAAGGTCCAACCATGCAACCATGATGATGAAAAATCTTGATTGATAGTTCAGTAAGATACCATTCAGGGTTTCTAATTCGGTCAGTTCAGTGAACTCATTCAACTAATGAGCACTTGTATGTGTATCTCAGCGTCTCCATACTAATGACCAATAAGATCGGTCATCATCATCACATGAGAAGATATCACATACACTAGTCTATCTGGATCCTTGATGTCCCGTCTCAAGTATCCTATGACTAAGAACATTTAGATCAAATACCTCTAGATGATCAAGCTTATTATCATGATCTCATCATGATTTAATCATCATTATATTTGATCAAAGACTTCATTATGATATTCGCATCTAATAAGAGCTTATAATGAAGATTCAACTAATTAATTGAATGAGACATATCTAGAAATGTCGAATCATATTATATAGGATTGTCTTGTAGGGCATACATTTCTATCAAGATCATTGAAATCTTGCTCTTCTATTGGGTTTGATCCTCTTTCACTTCTGCATCCACTACCACTTCCACATCCACTCCCAGTTCTACATCCACTCCTAATGCCTGAACCTTGATGTAGACACGCCAATTTGGCCTTATTTAGAGCTTAAACCATTATTCCATTGGCAACATCTCTTGTAGACCATAAAAATCATGATGAACCACCCTTTTGGATGAGCCGAGGTGCTTATTGGAAATATGAAGATGATTTGCTAATTTCTAATCAAATCCGTGTTTGCCGAACAAGAGACTCTTGGTGGTGTGCCATATTATGCTTTTCCCAGCATATCCTCTACTTGAAAATTTTTCACAGGATTATGTGGACATACAATGAAGAAGTCCTCAACATCAATAATCTTCCCCTCTGAATCCTCTTTTCAATGCAACAAACGGCATTCAATTCTGATCTCCCATTTATCCGCAGCACCTTTTATAAGTCAGACGTGCAGTTCTGTCCGCACGCAGCACCTATCAAGCCCAATTGCATGCAAGCCCAGCCCATTGGGCACATATCTGACCAATTCACGACCTTACATTCCTTTTTCCTCCTCCATATCACTTTTTATAGCATCTGGAAGCTTCATGGTCGAAATTAGCATCATCTAATGATGGCAATCCAACTTGTTGTCTTGTATATCAAGACTTGCCATTTTTAGACTAGATTTGTTTCCTCTTCAAGTGGAGATATATTTTGAGCATGGGGAAGGTGATCCACGGTTTCCTATCTCTCTCAATAATTTAGGTAAGTTTCTAGATACCTCAGGATGAAAATCAGCAACATTAAATGGAGGAAATCCAACCTAAGGTCGGATGTATCAAAACTTGCTATTTTTTGACCTGGTTCTCATCCCCTATAAAGGGAGACTCATATGAACGACCTAAGAAGGGCATCCCCATCCTCCAGCACTTCTCTCTTCGTCCTCCAGCCACCCTAGGCTCTTCCCAATCTCCCCAAATAGTTCTATCTTCGTCCCGGTGCCCGGAGATCATCCCGAAGTGAAGAAGAAGCCGGTCTATGCTCCAACGTGCTGCACTGCTGATCATCGGATTCTACAGATATTTCTAGTAATTTTATGGCCTGAATTCCTTCATACTAAGTGTGTTTCATCAAGATATATTTCATCTCCAACTGACGGCACTCAATTCTGACTTGCCGTTTGTTTGTGGCAATTGCTACACCCAGGGCGCGCATCCAGGTTCTGTTTTCCACATCCGCCCCCTTTCATAATTTTTACTGACTTCTACAGGAATATTTCGGAGAAGTCATCAACATAGGAATTCCTCCACTCTGAGTTTTATGTCCACTCCAACAAACGGCACTCGATTCTGACATCGGGGTCGTCCGTAACATCCTCTGCACCAAAGTCGCGCCAGAAGGGTACCAAGCTACCCGAACCAGCCTTTTCTCAACCAACTCGGCTTCAACTCAAGCCAAATCATTCTATAAGCTTTCTCAACTCCATTAACTCTGTTTATTTAATGTTTTAAAGCATATTTTAGTTCATTTACATCATTTTTTACATAATCAAAAACACAAAAAAAGGGGTTAAGGCTCACCCCGAAGCCGTTTCACAGGTTGATCAAGCTAGCATTGGATTGGAGACTCTTCTTCATCGGCCGGCCGAAGAAGAAGAAGGTTGAACTCACATCCCTTTCTCCCACGCTAAGGTACACACGGTCAACTTCTTTCTATTTCCATTACATAAAGCGGAGCCCGCGGCTCCTCGCGACCACACTTTCTTTTTTATTCATGTTCTAAATTCATATCCTCCTCACTCTCCTCCCACATGACCCGAACCATCTCCGGTGCTCGAGCGACGCCGTGAGATGAAAGTTCGGGGATCAATGTGAGTGTGGGACCGAGGTGAGGACATTTTACCGCTTTCCGAGTGTTTTCAATTCACTTCCCTTTTTTCCCCAATTCCATTCTATCTTTCATCTTATCTTGAGGTGCCGATCCGGAACCCGTTTCTGGAGTCGACAGCTTTTTGGCGACCACGGTGGGACGTCAATGTCTTCAACCGTGCTAGCTTGATTGATTCGTGCAACTAGTTGTTTTCCAACTTGGTTCCCGCGTGAACCGGCTTGTCCTTCACCTCTTCCATGTCAATTTACCTTTAAACTTGCTGTTTACTCTTTCTTTAACATTGTTCCCCATGTGGACTTGACTTGCTTGTTTTTAATTTCAACTTGGTTCCCACGTGAACCACTCTTTTTCTTCTTATAAACCGGTTCCCGCGTGAACCACCTTTCTTTTCCAACTTGGTTCCCACGTGAACCAACTTATTTTCAGATCGGTCCCCGCGTGGTCCACTCATTTTAAGCACCTTCAGATTGGCCCCACGTGGCCCTCCTTCCCTTTTTTCCAATCAAACAAGCCGGTTCCCTGCTCGAACCACCTTTAGTTGCTAGTTGCTAGTTATTTGTTTTACTTTGTCATTGCTTGTCTTGCTTGCATTCACTTGTTTGATTTATTAAATAGATTTCATTCATGTTTGCATATTGATTGCTTCTTCTCCTACTACCCTCCATTTTTCATTTTTGCATTAGCTTTTGCATCGGGTACCGGACTTGCTCCGATCCATAGTGCATTCGAGGCGGGGGCTCTCTCTCCCAACACACCCTCACCCTCCAAACACCTTCTTGGTGGATTCTTACCTCTCTTCTTGGATATTCCTTCCTAGTTGATTTGGTGGTTTCCATCAAGACCTCCGTAAGTCCCCATCCGTGGAGTATTCCTCTCCGCACGATTGGGCCGGTTGTACCACTTCCCAAAACCCGAAGAACCCAAGTACCTACTCGTGGTGATTGAGTGACAACCTTAGGTCTTGAAGATTGAAGCAATAGGAACCATACCCATTTGAGTGAACAATTGCTAACAATCTATCTAATCTAAGGTTTCAACCCAAAAATTGTCGAGTAGTCATTTTAAAAACTTGTTTGCATAACTTGCTTGCTCACCAAAAATTGAAAACAACCAAAATTTTTTTTTCTTCTTTCAAAACACCTAAAAAACACATTTTTAATTTGGTGTTCAACTTGTTTTCCAAACAACCAAATTGAAACAAAAAAAAATTTCTAACAAAACAAAACATAAAAAAAAATTCTTCAATTGTGTGCTTTTCTTGCTCTCTTTTTTAACCATCTTTGTAGAAAGATCGACATGATGCCCATGATGCTAAGGTCCGGAAGCCACGTTGGGAGGTCGGACTACTACAAGCTGCAACAACCCATGGTCCAACCAGAGGGCCATGTTAATGCCGTCAGAGAACCTGAAGTTCAAAATCCTACTCATCTACCTACTTCACTTAGTGTGGAACAAATCCTCCAGGGTCTATCCCTCCATTTAGATCCTGAATCCTTTTCACTTGTGCAATCTTTAACAAAGGGCAAGATGCCTGCTAATCAAGGTCCAGCCAAAGTCAACCGAGTCGCTTTGCCTCCCCAATCGACGCTCGACCTCTTGTCATAACCCCCACCCGGGCAGCCCTGCCATGTTACTTCACCTACTCACCCCATTGTGGGCCATTCTTCAGCTCGCACACCAACCCACCTCCTCCCATCCAGGTGCCACATGCACACACCCCGGTGAATTCTCCTCACCCGTTGCCAAGGATAAAGAAACCATCGAATTACCTCTATACTATCTACATCCCCCAATCACAAATGCCAACCTACCATCGCTACAATGGCTCTGTGTGATCCCTTCACCCATGTCAATGATTTCCTGAGCAAATCATCTCGATGGCAAAATGATAGAAAGACCCTTGCCTTTCCTTTTAGGAGATCTTTAGAGGGTGTAGCCCTAGATTGGTTTTTTTCATTGAACGAAGTAGAGATATGGGATTTCGAAATTGTCAAGGCCAAATTCTTGAAACGATATGGGCCAGGCTATTCAATAATTGGGAAAGCAAAAGAAGATGTGGAATTAATACAATATTCTGATGAATTGAGGCCCAGGCTTGAGAGGAGCATTGATGCTATGAACCAACCTAGGAGCCCTCCCCAACCCCATCCAGATCATCATCATTGGCCAACTCCTCGACGCTTAGCCTGATTAGGCCACCAATGCCCCAACCTCACCACCATGCAACCCATGTCAATGGCACAACCAACCATGCTTAATAAAGCTCCTCTTGTTGCTTGTGCGAATACTCCATTACTTCAACCGGCTCCCCAACCTTCAACTCCACCAACATTTCTTAAGGTCCATCGGCCAATCATCCGACCATTGGCTTCTCAAACCCTATTTCAACAACAACCCTCGGCTAGCCACGCAAGCCTTGGCCCTCAACTCACTTCACCAATGGTCCCTCGGCCAATCATTCATCCTAAGCCGATCGAGCAAACCCCGGCTTCTCAACCAATCCCACCGCATAGGGATCTCCTCGTTGGTTGCACAACAACCAATCATTTCTTCCCACTATTCTTGTTCCCGCTCGTAGTAGATGATTCAGACACTTTGACCCTTCAAGCTCCCCGCCCGGCAGGAATTAAGAACTCCAACCATTTCGTGCTCCTGCCATGGCAAGAAGAATCGGCCTTCTCATCAAGATCAAAGCCGCCTAGTAGGGAGGTCGAACCAAACCCCTTCTACCTTTTTGGAATCCCCTAGACTAGGCATGCCCTCTTCTATAGAACATCCCGAGGAGAAGCCTGCTATAGAGAGCTTAGATGAAGGAATCATAAACTTAGTTGATCGTCAATCCGATGATGGACTAGGCAAGGATTTGTCGAGCATCGATCAACCGTTGCCATCATTGGAACTCGATCAATGAAGATGGGGAGATAGAATTGACCTTGAACTGAAAAATAAAGGAATAGAATTGGTCGGTTGAAATAGGGAATGAATCGACAAGCCTCCCCGAAGGATGTAGACCTTAGCAAGGGATACTAGGACCTCCTCCCGACTAGGCGGGCAAAATCCTCGAAATCGATCTTGTGGCCACGGACCCTTACCCTATTCTTCTCCTAAGCAACAATCCGGCCCATGGGCCCATGATCAATCAATCCTAGGGCCACGCCCCTTCTTTATTCTCCTCTAAATCAACGATTGGGCCCATGGGCCCACAATTCCTCAATCTTAGGGCCATTGCCCTTTCTTTATCCTTCTTACAACCATCAATCGTGCCCATGGGTCCGTGTAAAAATCACATCTTGGGGCCATGGCCCACACCTCATCCCACTCAATTGGGCCCTTATGCCCCATTTTTGGGCCCTTATGCCCCATTTTCTAGGGCACTTATGCCCCTTTTCTTCAATCGGGCTCTCTTACGCCCTTTTCATCAAACGGGCCCATGTGCCCCTTTCCATCGGCCGGGCCCTGACACGCCCCTTTTATCCAACCGGGCCCATGTGCCCTTTTTAATCAACCGGGCTCTTATGCCCCTTTTTCAACCGGGCCCACGTGCCCTTTTAATCAATCGGGCTTGCATGCCCCTTTCCTTCAATCGGGCCCATATGCCCCTTTTCCCCAACCGGGCCTTCGTGTCCCCTTTCCTTCCATTAGGCCCGCATGCCCATTATTCTTCCCAATCGGGCCCATGTGCCCTTAATTTTTTGAAATCGGGCCCACGTGCCGCAATTCACCTCAACCGGGCTCACATGCCCATGTTTTTCTACAACCGAGCCCACGTGCCCAAATTCCTTTCTAAATCGGGCCCACGTGCCCACCTTCCAACAACCTCGGGCACACATGCCCACACTCCTTCAACTTCGGGCCTATATGCCCCCATTTCTTCACCATCGGGCCCGCGTGCCCATACTTCTTCGAAATCGGGCCCCCGTGCCTCCACCTCTTCGAATTCGGGTTTGCGCACCCATACTGTTCAATGGCGCCGGCCGAGCCCATCACAAATCACAATCTTGCTCCCAACCATCTAAATTGGGCTGGTGTGCCCGCTCTTTTCGTTGGGTCCCTCGGGCTCAACCTTTAATTGGGCCTTCGAGCCCATCACATCCACCGTGGGCCCTCATGCCCATCAACATCAACCGGGCCCCGGCCCGCATTCAACTCTTAGGCCCACGTGCCCCTGATTCCAACCCTTCACGAGCTTTCAAGCCCACTATCAACTCTTCGGCCCAAGAGCCCACTTTAGCACACTTTTGTTTTCAAAACATGTTTTTTTCATTTTTGCATTCTCTTTCCTTTTCCAAATTTTATTTTCGAAAAAAAAAAATCAAGGTAGAGAAATTTCCTGGGTGATACCACAATCTTTGCCTTTTACATCATTAATTTTGACTCTGCCCCGTTAAATCGTATCCTCCACATTTTCACTTCATCCTATGACTATGAATCTTCAATCCAATGCAATATGGTGCATATCAAAAGTGGAAGCAAGCAAGGCAAGGCAAGGCATGGTAGGCAAGGCAAGGCAAGCACAAGCAAAGCCGTTATCAACAATGAAATTCTTCTTCTCTCAGGTATTACATGAAATTGCATTCATCATCATTATGTCATCCGCAAGGCAATATTTTTTAAATGATTTTGAACTTCACAATTTTAATTGATAGAAATTCATTGCTAACGATATTTGTAGCTACCTTGTTCTTATTAAACAAATTCTTTACAATGCAAGGCATGTTTTCAATTGATTCGCCCATGGAATGTAATCTACCTCAAAAATGGAGAGAACTACCAGTATGACTTAAGTCAACATGTTCTAGGTTGTTGTCTAGGAGTCGAGGGTAGATACCATTCTACACACACAACACGTCCCGATCCCTGCATCCTGGATGACTTGACACCCGAGAGAAGCTAGGCAAGGCTTAGAGATGGAAGGAAAACCCTCGCCATATTCTCTTCTGTTCGGTCCAAGATAGGCAAAGGGGACTAGAGGGGGAGAGTATCGAAAGTATCCGCCGCCTTAGTAGGAGGCCGTCTTGAAAGGTCCAACTTCTCAATGAAAAAAAATGGGTGCCAAAAGATGGGCAATGAACCCCACAGGTTTAAACAAATATGGGCCTGTCTGAATGAGTACCCAAAAATGCAAAAAATGAAAAAAGGCACCAGAAGATGGGCAATGACCCCACAGGTCAAAGCACCTGTCCGAATGTGTGCCACAAAAATAGGTTTGTCGATAAAGAAGAAAAGACCCGAAGAGGCCGAACCCCAACGGGCAATTGAGTGTGAGTAGAGAAATCCCTCTCGACATCCCCAAAGCCTATCAAGGACTTTCCCTCAATTCTTCATTCTTACCCCCACGGTGTGGGTGGACCAACCAAATCAAAGCTAAACTCTGGCCGATCAAAGGTTGAAGGTGAAAAGATTCTGGGTAAGGAACCCCATTTTGCACATGGTGTCTACCAACGAACCTAGAAAAACAACCAAGTGATGAGAACTTGTGTCAATACTGATTTTTCTCTACCCAAAAAAATATTTTCAAAAAAAACTACAAAAAAAGTTGAATATCTTCAAAAACTCCAAAAAAATAAATATTTTCAAAAACTCAAAAAAAATTAAAATAGCATTTTCAAAAATCTCCAAAAAATTGAATCTTTTTAAAAGAAAGAAAACTTCATTTTCAAATTCCAACAAAATTTTAAAAAAGAAAAAAATTTTCATCACCATGCTTGGTTTGAATTCCTGTCTTTACATTCATTGTATATTTGCTACTTTATTTTTGCACTCTTAAGAAGGCTATTACCCCTTGACAAAGGTCAAGGCATACTGCAACTTGCAAGGGGGATAAGCCGCATTGTTGTTCTAATCTCTTCCTTCTAAGTGTTTCAGGCACAAGAAAAACTTTACACCCCTTGACAAAGGTCAAGGCATACTATAACTTGCAAGGGGGATAAGCCACATTGTTGTTCTAATCTCTTTCTTTCAAGTGTTTCAGGCACAAGAAAAAATTTACACCCCTTGACGAAGGTCAAGACATACTGCAACTTGCAAGGGGGATAAGCCATATTGGCATTCTAATCTCCTTTTTCGAGTGTTTCAGGCACAAAGAACAAATGAGGAGAAACCTTTTTCAGGCGATGCTCGCCACTTCCCTCCCCTGCGGATTCTTAGGAGGAGGTGTCACCATAACCTCGGCCTTAATTTTGCCGAGAAACCTTTTGAAGGTGATGCTCTCCACTTCCCTCCCCCGAGGATTCTCAGGAGGAGGTGTCATCATTACCTCGGCCTCAACTTTGCCGAGGAGCTTTCACTCTGTGTCCTCATTAGGACACATGAAATCTTTTGTGAGAATGCATGTCATCACATTGCAAACTCATCGTTATCATTTCCTTTCTTAGCATATATTAGGTGCATTACTATTTATTTTATGCATTGATGTTGAAGACCGTGAATGCAAAGAAGACCAGGCCCGAGATCCCCTTCATCAAAATCCACGATGGTCGGGTCATTCTTTGTGCTCACGGATAGGCCAAAGCTGTGCAATGAGGGACGATGGTTCCCGAATGGGTATCTTGACCTCATAGACAATCTATATCTTCAACTATTTGTTATACAAGTTTTGTTTTGTTTTCTTGAGCCCAACATGCATCATGTAGCATTAGTTGCATTATATTTTGTTTTGTCATTGCATACATCATTTCATAATCTTCACCTTCTCACCCTCTTGTATCATAATTCTGATCATTCTGAATCCCGATCATTCTGAATCCCACTGTGTTTTCTAATCCCACTGTGTTTTCTAATCCCATCGTGTTTTCTAGTCCCACCAACCTCTCTAATATCCCACCGTGTCTATTAATCCCACCGTGTTCGGTAACCACTTTTTTCCCTCAAATCTTTCAATTCTTTTCATCACAGAGGCCATTGCAACTCTTTTGCTATTCATCCCACCATGGAAGTCACTTCCTCCCGCCAAGGGCCTTCTATTTGGTCAGAACTTTCACCGTCAATATCTTCACGGTTTATGCATAAACATTTGCCTTTCGGAATCTGAGATCATTCCATTCCGAATTGAATCTTGTCTCTTGAAAGACTTAAATGAATCAGAGAGCCCGAATGTGCTCGATTGGTATTCTTTTACTTTTTCAAAACAAATCTCTTTAAATTTTAGCCCGTCACAAGACAGGAACACCGCAAAGATCGGGTTACCGGCTGATGATGAACCTACGAACCCATGTTTCGGGGACTCCCCACCGCGTTGGGGGTTGGCTATTCTTCTCTCGTGCCAATGGCACATCTCTTACCAATCGAACATAGGAAGACTTAATGAAACATGGCAGTTTACCAGGAGACTTGAAGAGATTCTCTTTGCCGAATTTGGTCGTTGAGCGTGTCTATATCTACACCTTGATGCCACCTTTTCAGTCCATCGCTATTTCGCTCTGCTGCATTCCATTACAACTCATTTCGCTTCTCTACATTCCTCTACATTTCACTTCCCTTCACTACATAACATTCCCTTGCAAAGCCGACATCAAGGCGAGGCAAGTCATGAGACACGCCAATTTGGCCTTATTTAGAGCTTAAACCATTATTCCATTGGCAACATCTCTTGTAGACCATAAAAATCATGATGAACCACCCTTTTGGATGAGCCGAGGTGCTTATTGGAAATATGAAGATGATTTGCTAATTTCTAATCAAATCCGTGTTTGCCGAACAAGAGACTCTTGGTGGTGTGCCATATTATGCTTTTCCCAGCATATCCTCTACTTGAAAATTTTTCACAGGATTATGTGGACATCCAATGAAGAAGTCCTCAACATCAATAATCTTTCCCTCTGAATCCTCTTTTCAATGCAACAAACGGCATTCAATTCTGATCTCCCATTTATCCGCAGCACCTTTTATAAGTCAGACGTGCAGTTCTGTCCGCACGCAGCACCTATCAAGCCCAATTGCATGCAAGCCCAGCCCATTGGGCACATATCTGACCAATTCACGACCTTACCTTCCTTTTTCCTCCTCCATATCACTTTTTATAGCATCTGGAAGCTTCATGGTCGAAATTAGCATCATCTAATGATGGCAATCCAACTTGTTGTCTTGTATATCAAGACTTGCCATTTTTAGACTAGATTTGTTTCCTCTTCAAGTGGAGATATATTTTGAGCATGGGGAAGGTGATCCACGGTTTCCAATCTCTCTCAATAATTTAGGTAAGTTTCTAGATACCTCAGGATGAAAATCAGCAACATTAAATGGAGGAAATCCAACCTAAGGTCGGATGTATCAAAACTTTCTATTTTTTGACCTGGTTCTCATCCCCTATAAAGGGAGACTCATATGAACGACCTAAGAAGGGCATCCCCATCCTCCAGCACTTCTCTTCGTCCTCCAGCCACCCTAGGCTCTTCCCAATCTCCCCAAATAGTTCTATCTTCGTCCCGGTGCCCGGAGATCATCCCGAAGTGAAGAAGAAGCCGGTCTATGCTCCAACGTGCTGCACTGCTGATCATCGGATTCTACAGATATTTCTAGTCATTTTATGGCCTGAATTCCTTCATACTAAGTGTGTTTCATCAAGATATATTTCATCTCCAACTGACGGCACTCAATTCTGACTTGCCGTTTGTTTGTGGCAATTGCTACACCCAGGGCGCGCATCCAGGTTCTGTTTTCCACATCCGCCCCCTTTCATAATTTTTACTGACTTCTACAGGAATATTTCGGAGAATTCATAAACATAGGAATTCCTCCACTCTGAGTTTTATGTCCACTCCAACAAACGGCACTCGATTCTGACATCGGGGTCGTCCGTAACATCCTCTGCACCAAAGTCGCGCCAGAAGGGTACCAAGCTACCCGAACCAGCCTTTTCTCAACCAACTCGGCTTCAACTCAAGCCAAATCATTCTATAAGCTTTCTCAACTCCATTAACTCTGTTTATTTAATGTTTTAAAGCATATTTTAGTTCATTTACATCATTTTTTACATAATCAAAAACACAAAAAAAGGGGTTAAGGCTCACCCCGAAGCCGTTTCACAGGTTGATCAAGCTAGCATTGGATTGGAGACTCTTCTTCATCGGCCGGCCGAAGAAGAAGAAGGTTGAACTCACATCCCTTTCTCCCACGCTAAGGTACACACGGTCAACTTCTTTCTATTTCCATTACATAAAGCGGAGCCCGCGGCTCCTGGCGACCACACTTTCTTTTTTATTCATGTTCTAAATTCATATCCTCCTCACTCTCCTCCCACATGACCCGAACCATCTCCGGTGCTCGAGCGACGCCGTGAGATGAAAGTTCGGGGATCAATGTGAGTGTGGGACCGAGGTGAGGACATTTTACCGCTTTCCGAGTGTTTTCAATTCACTTCCCTTTTTTCCCCAATTCCATTCTATCTTTCATCTTATCTTGAGGTGCCGATCCGGAACCCGTTTCTGGAGTCGACACTTGACCCATAAAACCTCCTAGTACATCGATAAATGTCTTCATTGGAAAATGTCATATGGCTTGACTCCATCACTCATGCTAAGCCATATGTTTTCAATGTTATATACATATATTAATATAAATTATCAAAGATTAAATATCATGTACCTTTATTGAAACCTTCGTATTGAGTCCCTTCCAAGTGCTCTTGTCCAATGTCGTATATATGTACTGAATGTATTGCCTGATAGAAATGTATGCCCTACAAGTCAATCATATATGATATGATTCGACATTTCTAGGAATATCTCATTCAATTAAATAGGCAAAACTTCGTTACTAGCTGTTATTAGAAGCATATATCATAATGAAGTCCTTGATCACATGCAATGATGATTGAATCATGATAAGATCATGACAATGAGATCGATCATCTAGAGGTATGTGATCTAAATGTTCCTAGTCATAGGATTCTTGAGACGGGACATCAAGAATCCGGATAGACTAGTGTGTGTGATGTCTTCTCATGTGATGAGAATGACCGATCTCATTGGTCATCAGTGTGGGGACACTGAGATACACACACAGGTGCTCATTAGTGAAATGAGTTCACTGAACTGACCAATTTAGGGAAACCGGATCGGTATCTTACCGAACTGTCTATCAGGTTATTCTTACATGTCAATAGCACGGTTGGATCTTTGACCTGAGTCGCCAAAGATGTCTTGCCAGGTGTACTATGTACTTTGAGTATTGACTGATGGATCACTTAGTATTGTGGTCCTATATAGTTAATGGATTGGGTACATGGGAAACCTGGTGGAGGCAATTGAGCGAACAATAGGGGATCGTTCACTCTCGGTAGGAGAGAGAGAATGTCCTATGGATAGTACTCTAAATCCTTGGCCAAGGTAGATAGGATAATTGAAAAAGAAGTTTTCCAGTTGATCCATTCCTGAGTACAAGATTTCATAGAGTTGGAATACTTAGGGGTTAACAGTCAGTGTTGAACCCCTGACCGACCGGGACATTGTATGAATGAGGATTTAAATCCGCGTGGTAACTGATGATGGAAAGGCTCAATGGATGTTATTTAACTCTCCAAAGTCATTTGGGATCATAGGATGTGGCTTGTACCCTTTATGATCAGAATGTCGTAAAAACTTTTATCGGATAACGGTTTTGATTTAATTTAAAGGAATTGTTCTTTTAAATTAATTAAGGCTTCAACCAAATTGACTATTGGGCCTAGTGGGTCACACACAATAAATCTGGTCAATAAGATGAGGGCATGGATGCAATTTTATAGAAGTTTTGGATTTTTATGAAAAATTCCATCTTCTATATATAAATGGCATATGAAGCCAAACCCTAACAAGCCATAGGGCTGGAGCACGTCCCAAGCATCCTCTCTTTCTCCTCTCTCCTCTAGAAGGTGATCTCCTATGGTCAAGCTTGGATCTGGAAAGTTTCTGGAGGCCCGAAGGAAGAGAGAACTCGTCTATTGAAGCAGATCGTGTGGATACCGCTAGAGACCGGACATTTGAACGGTTTTCAGCAAGGAGGAATGTCCTCTTTTCATCCATGGTGAGGGATTTTAGAAATCCCATGAGGTACTCTCATTCTACTTCATATTCGGTTCCCGGTTTTACTCGTTCAGCATTGATCAAGGCAAAGATCATGGTTTTATGGAATCAAAATTTTTCCGCTGTCATGTATTGATTCCTTACATTGCCAGTTTCATAATTTCTTCATGGACGGTGTCCTTATGTCTCTTTAAAGCTCCTTTTGACTTTTATAAACCTTGTAGATGCATTCAAAATTGTGCTCATACCTTGAGTGAAGTATGTGTGCTTGGTGCCATGTCCCCCTTGATACCTGCAAGATGATGCTTCAACTAGTAAGTTTCACCATAAAGAACTTTATCACAATACTTAACTTTCTTTGCTTCATTGACACTATTGTGCAATGGAGCTAAGCTGGGTCATTCCGGGTCAAATGGGATGTGTCAAAATAGGGAGAAGACATATCAAATAATGAATTTAACAAAGTAAGAAGAACGCTTAAAAAAAAGATTAGCAAGGGAACTAGTAAGATGATAAAGGCAAAGTTAAACTAGAAACTAGAGAGAAAGAAACATTAAAAAACTTGAGAATGAGAGAGAGTGAGTGAAAGAATGAGAGGTAATACTTGAGAGGGGAAACTTTAAAAAACTTGAGAATGAGATAGAGTGAGTGAAAGAGTGAGAGAGGTAATACTTGAGAGGGGTGGAAGGGAAGGCTTCCCCTTGGGATACCCAAGGGGGGGGGAGCAGGGTGTGGCAAGTAGCCCCCCTGGTAGCTACCAATGATAAGTCAAATGACTAGCTATTGACAGCAACCTAGTCGGCTAGGTCACAAGGTCACGTGACCCGAAGCCAATCACATGACCCCAGTCCAGGCCACCTCCGATTCGGGCTGACTAGGTCATAGTTGTAAGGAATCAATCTAAGTATTTAAAATATTTTTTATTCCTTGAATTCAAGGTCTTAGCCTCAATTGAACCCAAAAATGGCATAATCGGGAACCGAATAAGAAGGAGATCGAATATACCTTCTTGGGATTTGAAAATTTTCTCACCAGAGATGAAAACAGGATTTTTTTTCTACTCCAAGCCATTCAAGTGGACGGCCTATAGTAGTATCCACACGAATTTCCTCCAAGGACTGGTTCTCCTTCGCTCCAACCTCAAAAATCCTTGCAGAATAGAGTTAGACCATGCAGGGACTCCCTCCAGAGAAGAGAGGAGAGAGGGAGGAAGCCAAGATGTTCTCCCACCTTTTGGCTTGATTAGGTTTGGCTTCTTAAGCCTTTAATATATAGAAGATGCAATTTTTCACAAAAACCAAAGTCTTCTATATATTTACATCCTTACCCTTTTCCTTATAATTATTTCTAATGTGTGTGACCCACTAGGCCCAATATTCAATTTGGTTGAAGCCAAATTTAAAAAGAACAATTTTTTTTAAATCAAATCTCAAATGACTTTGGGGAGTTAAATAACATCCATTGAGCATTTTCAACATATGTTACCATATGGATTTAAATCTTTGTCTATGCAATGTCTCAGTTAATCAGAGGTTTGATTCTGACTGTCAACCTCTATAATAATCCGACTCTCTGAAATCCTGTACTTGGGAATTGATCAATTGAAAAACTCTTTTTCTAATTATCCTATCTACTTTGGCCAAGGATTTAGAGTACTCTTCCATAAGACATTCTCTCTCTTATAGAGAGTGAATGATCTCTTGTTGTCTGCTCAATTATCTTCACAGAGTTTCTATTACACCCAATTCATTAACTATAATGGACCATCAAGGTAGTGATGCATAATTTAATAATCAAAGTACAAGGTATATTCAACAAGACATCTTTAGCTACACAAGTCAAAGATCCAACCCTACCACAGTGATGATAGAATACTCTGATAGACAGTTTAGTAAGATATCGATCAGGATTTCTAAATGGTCAGTTCAGTGAACTCATTCTACTAATAAACACTTGTATGTGTATCTTAGTGTCTCTCCACACTAATGATTAATAAGATCAGTCATTCTCATCATATGAAAAGATATCACATACACAAGTCTATTCAGATCCATAATGTCCTATCTCAAGGACCTATGACTTAGAACATTTAGATCACTAGCATCTAGATGATTGATCTCATTATCATGATCTCATTATGATTCAATCATCATTGCATGTGATTAAGGACTTCCTTACGATATATGTATCTAAAGATATATGGTAAGGAATAAATGCCTATTATTTTGAATAAGATGATACAAGAAATGTCTAATCATATCACATACGATTGGCTTGTAGGACATACATTTCTATCAGTAGTTAGACCGGTTAGGTTGGATCCTAACCGGGTCATTTGATCCGATCTAGGCCGCGGGTGACCTAGCTTATCATTGTAGACACATCAATATGGCCTTATTTGGATCTTAAAACTCTTATTCCATTGGCAACATCTCATTTAAACCTTTAAAATCAATTTGAACCACCCTTTAGAATGAGCCAAGGAGCTTACTGGAAATCTGAGGGTAAGTTACTAATCTCTAGTTGAATTCGTGTTTGCCAAGCGAGGACCATTGTGTCATTTTCTTTCGCCAAGTCATTGTATGTTTTTTATACTTACCATTAGAGTTTCTCAGCCACCATTGGGTCATCTCAGTCAATATTGGGGAGCCCAGGGCATACTGGATTCGTCCCCCTATTTCGTGACCAATTAGTTGGGCATCTCTAGGTCACTTGGTCATTAATTTTTGTCTTTTTAAATCTCTTTGAGTTTTCTAGGATCCTCCCATTGTTTCTGGTCGTCAACCCATGTTGTACGGGTTGTCGTCGACTTTTTCAGTCATTCTATGTTCTCCAGGTCATCCTCGGTTTTTACAGGTATCTTTCCAAGTTTTTCAAGTTTTCCCGCCACTTCCAGTCATCAACCCGAGTTGTACGAGTTATCGCTGGCTTTTCTAGTCATTCCAAGTTATTTGGATCATCATCGGGTCTTTCGAGTATCTCTCCCAATTTTCCAAGTTCTTCCTGTTGTTTTCAATCGTCAACCCAAGCTGTATGGGTTGCCACTGGCTTTTGCGGTCATTCTGAGTTCTTTAGGTCATCCCCATCTCTATCGAGTAGCTTTTCTAGTTTTCCAGGTTCCTCTTGTCATTTATGGTTGTCAACCCAAGTTGTATAGGTTGTCACTAACTTTCTGGTTCATTCCAAAGTTTTCGACATTACCATCGGTTTTTTTGATTTTTGGGTCACCATTCTAGCCTTCGGCCCCACCAGGAGGATAAATCATAAGTTATAGTCTCATATAGAAGTATCAAGATGTTTACTAGATGGTCTATCAATTTAAAGAGCTACATTTGTAAGTCCTCTTTCATATGCAACAAACAGCAGTTGAAACATACATTCTATTTGCAAGTTACGGCTCGTGGACATAGGGTGTGCATGAGAGAGAACTGAGTGCGCCCCTAAACTACGGGTGCAGTCAGCGTGCCCTCACCTTATGCATTAAGTTCTTTTGTTCCGTCCTCATTCTCCTCCCATACGACCTGAACCATCTGATCGGTGCTCGAGCGTCACCAAAAGATGAAAGTTCGGAGATCAATGTGAATGTGGGATCAATCCATTCTTCTCTCATCCTCTCTTGAGGTGGTGTCTTGAGGTGGTGATCCGATTACGACAAACTTGTTTTCAGATTTGACAGCTTTGTGGAGGCCACGGTGGGACAACCATTGTCTTTAACCATGCTTTCTTGAAGTTCTAGTGCAACTACTCTCTTTTTCAAACCGGTTCCTGCACGAACTACCCTTTAGTTGCTAGTTATTAGTTGTTTGCTTTGTTGCATGATTGCTTGTCTTGCTTTCTTATCTCATTCATATGCTTGATTTGCATCATTGATTCCTTTCATTTCATTCTGTTATTTTATTTTTGCATAAATTGATTGTTCTTCTTCCTCTCTCTCTCTTCTTCATTTGCATTAGATTTGCAAAAAGTACCAGACTTGTTCCGATCTGTAGAACATTTGAGGTGGGGGCTCTCTCTCCTGACACACCTTCACCCTCTTAACCCTTTCTTGGTGGATTCCAACCTCTCTTCTGGGATATTCCTGTTGGGAATCAGTCCAATCAGATTGGCACAGCAGAAAATTTATGATTCCTCGTTTATCATTGTCTTGGTCTTGATCGGAACCGAACGACGTCGCCAAAACTGATATTCGAAATGATTTCGAACACGTACCTTTGTGGGATTTAAACAATCCCTATAGATCAGATCAGATCGAGCATTCTCATACTCATTCAGCCATTCTAAGTGTGCAACCTCTAGTCATATCCACACGAGCTACCTCCATAGTCGGGTTCTCCTTCACGTCGGACCTTCCGACTCGCCCCGGATGAAGTCCCATCGACTCTCGATAGCCTTCAGCATGAAAAAACATGAAAGAGAGAGATAGGGACAAATTTTACAGTCTTGGCTTGTGGGCTCATGCTCAATTCGCTATTATATAGAGAATTTAGAGTTTTCACAAAAACCCCTCCTTTCTCTATATTTTTGCTCCCTTGCCCCCAAACTTATGGATTAGCCCTTATGTGTATGACCTATTAGGCCCAATAGCTCCTTTAGTTGAGGCCTAATTAAAAGAACAACTTCTTTTAAATTAAATCTATTATCTCATAATAGATTTAACGACCTACCGATCATGAAGGGTACAAGCCACATCCTATGATCCTAAACGGCTTCAGGGATGAACTCCTCTCCAAAGAGCATTTCCATCATCGGTTACCACACGGATATAAATCTTCGTCCATCCAATGTCCCAGTCGGATAGGAGTACAACATTGACTATCAACTCCTAAATATACCGACACTATGGAATATTGTACTCGTAACTGGATCAATTGGAAAACCCTTTTTCCAATTATCCTATCTATCTTGGCCAAGGATTTAGAGTACTATCCATAGAACATTCTCTCTCTCCTACCAAGAGTGGATGATCCCCTATTATCTGCTCAATTGCCTCCATCGGATTTCCCATATACCCAATCTATTAACTATATAAGACCACAATACTAAGTGATCCATAAGTCAATCGTCAAAGTACATGATATGCCCGATAAGACATCTTTAGCGATTCAAGTCAAAAATCCAACCATGCAACTGTGATGATGGAATACCCTGATCGATTGTTCGGTAAGATACCATTTAGGGATTCTATACTGGTCAGTTTAGTGAACTCATTCCTCTAATGAGCACATGCACATGTATCTCAGTGTCCCCACACTGATGACCAATGAGATCGGTCATTCTCATCATATGAGAATATATCATATACACTAGTCTTACCGGATCCTTGATGTCCCGTCTCGAGGATCCTACGACTAGGAACATTTAAAGTACATACTTCTAGATGATTGATCTCATTATCATGATCTCATCATGATTCAATCATCATTGCATGCAACTTAGGACTTCATTATGATAAACGCATCTAGATAGTGCAAGTAATAAAGATTATGCCATTTATACTGAATAAGATATTACAAGAAATGTAAAATCATATCACATATGATTGGCTTGTAGGACATACATTTCTATCAATTCCTTTTTAGTTGATGTGTTTTGTTTCCATCAAGGCCTCCGTAAGTCTCCATCTATGGAGTATTCCTCTTTGCATGATCAAGATGGTTGTACCACTTACCCCAAAACCCAAAGAGCTCGATAACCTTAGGTCATTGGTGAATGACGTGATAGGAACCAATCATACAAGTATTGAGTGAACAATTCTTAAAAAATCTTTTAGTTTAAGGTTTAAACAAAATCATTGCGTAATCATTCAGGATTCTTTGCATAATTTATTGTTCAAACCAAAATTCAAAATAAAAAAGTTGAAAAACACCAAAATAACAAAAGAAGAGTTCTTTGCTTTAAATCTATGTCCAACTTCCTTGTCTACAAATTTTGAAAGAAAAATCTCACAAAGAAAGAAAAAGCATCACAAAAGAAAAAATACTTTGCTTTTTTTTAAAATTACTTGTTTGTCCACAACAACCAAAAGCAAAATGGTCCAAATTAACCAACCATGAAAAGAAAACCAGAGAAGAACTGTTTGAAATCAAAACCTAGTCAAGGTAAAGCTAGGTTCATTTTTTATGTCTATGATGGTAAAGTCGGTTGAGATGTTTGGCAGGGTAAATATTTATAAAATAAAATTTAGGCCATGCCGAACTGGACCGAGCCAAGTTAATAATTTTCGTGGGCCAAGTCAAGTCGAGCCAACAACATAGTATAGACCAGGCCAAGCTAGTTCAAAACAATTTGGCCCAAGTCATAAGCAGGCTGACCTCGGGCCTTGCCAAACCCGGCCATTGACCACTAGTCAGAGGGTGAACCATTTAGATTGTTTGATAAAAGCTCTGTGATATCTTAAGAAATCTGAAAAAAAAGTTCTTTTTTTTAACAACATGGTTGAGTGGCCAAGGACGCGCTACTCCTTGTGTAGGTGAGGGATCGAGCAAAGAAACCATCCCCCCAGGGATAGTCGGGCTTTGCTGGCCCTCGAATCCCCGCCCCTGCTCTTCGTGGGCAGGGAAAGTGCCAACTGACCAAGGGTGGATCAGCCTGAAAAAAAAGTTAGAAAAATGACTTTTTACTGGTCAGATGATAGTGGTGTATCGATTTTCACCTCCATGTGTCGGCTATATAAGATTGCTGGTGGCTATATAATTATTATCTAATACAATTGTTTAAAAATTAAAATTCAATATCGTAATTAAAAAATATTTAAAAGTAATTAAATGCTAGCCTCAAAAAGTATAATTATTTTAAAATGTTGTTTGATGATATTTGTATGTAATTATTGTTTGATAACTAAAATATTTGTATAATAATTTGATATTGAAGTTTCCAGACAAATATTAGACAACAAGAATATTTTTATCAAGCAACGGATTATTCAAATTTCGTATCAAACAACACAGTCACTTATGCTTAATCAAATTGAGATTTTACCGGTCATTGAGAAGTCAGACATAACTTAAAGAGTTTAAGATTTCATATCAAGGTGATGTTTTTTTTTACTTAATCAGAAATTCTAAACTCTTAATTTTATCTATAATTTCTGATATTACAGAACACAAAAACTTAAATATTCATCTCAAGAAAATAAAAATGATAGAATGAACTTAATTTTTAAGAAATAATTTGAATGTACTACCAAATAATTTGAATGTTTAACTTTTGATCAAGTCAAAAGTTAACCATCAATTAAGATAAAACAAACAATGTCTAAGGTCGTGTTTGTTTGCGCTGAACGTGCATGTAATCTGAGAGGTTAGATGTTACACAATGTTTGATAAATAATCTAAAGATACATCTAATTAAAAGTCTAACATCTTAAAAACCTCTGAATGATTCAGTGCTCATAATTAGCTTTTTTTCATTTAGAGGTAGACCTTTTCATGATAACGTGGCCCAACTACACTCAATGAAAGGATGCAATTATGTTATCATTAACAAATATCAAGTGTCTACAAATTACGACTAAAGAATAAAAAATAAATTTCAAGTTAAATAATAACTAATAGAATCATATTTTTATATCTTATAAATTATTGAAATCTAAATTAGACATTTTTGTAATTTATGAGAAGTTAAATACAAAATAATTATTTTTGATTATTTTTAAATTTAAAAATCACATAATAACAAAAAACAAATATTTAAATGATTTAAGTAAAATATATGTATGTTAAAATGGGAAATAAAAATTTAAACACATTATATAAAATTTTATTAGTAATTCAAGCTTTATTACCTAACACATTAATAAAAATATATATCCTTAAATTAGTTTGAAAAAGCATATGTTTATATATATTTAATTCATATATTTCTCATAATGATTTGTGTAAATATTATATATTAAATTTGTATATATTTAGCTTTTGCCTAGGTAGTACTCATTCTATTAAGTTTTTATTATAATATAAATTTTTATAATAAAATTTATTAAAATATTTTTTGACTCATTATATAATAAATTTTAAATATTATGTTCAAATTTTAAAACTTTTATATTTTCTATGATCATGTGCATGATCCTAAGATTTAATGTGAAATTAATCTAATTAGATGTTGATTTAGATGTTTTATCAAACGTACTTATCACTTATATCTTAACAAAATTAAGTACTTTTTTTACCATAAGTTAAGAGATTAGACGTTAAATTAAGAGGTTAGACATTTGGATTAAGCCTAATCAAATGCCACCTAAGTCAAATCAAATGTCACTTAAATGCTCATATATTAATATTAAGTCAAAACAAACGTCTCATTTTCTTACTCAAGGAGGAAGGATGAGACTCACGGTTCGTCTTGTCTGTCTTCTTAGATTGATTGTGTTTGGTTGAAGTTATGAAAGATATTTTAATTATTAAAATATCTAACATCAAATAATCTCATCCAGATGTACCTGATTTTTTATTTTAAATTATGATAATAGAGTTTGCATTTTTAATGAAAAGAAAAGTTAGATGTATCCACTAGTTTTTCTCAACTTTTAAAAACTATTAAAATGAACTAATAAAATTATTAATCATTAAAAAATATAGATTTTAAAAAAGTGACGAGGGATAAAGATTATATTCTTTTTTTACTTGTAATCCCAACTACATGCATCTTTCAATTAAGATAGAAAGAAGACTTTACTAGGATGACTTCCATCGTATAACTACTAAATAGGGGTGCAAACAAGTGGAGTCGAGTCAAACAAGTGTTCAAGTTTACACTTTTATTTTAGGCAAGTTCAAGTTTAAACTCAAACTCTTGTACATAGGATCTTTCCTTTACTCAAGTTTGACTTATTATTCAATTGAGTCAAGTTCTAACAATTCAACTCAAGTTTTGTCTATTTTCGAGTTCAAATTCAATACGATCTTATTTTTAAAACACATTTAATCTAAATTCATTCATGAAACTTGAATTTTAACTCATTTGTAAAGTTAGATTTAAATTAAATTTTAATTAAATTTATTTCATGTATTTAAGTGACTTTACATAACTATTAATAATTTTATTTTTAAAAAAATACTCAATCGAATAGTTAAGTTACTAGTAAACATATTTAGTCATGCAAGAATCGTTTCAAACTTGACAAAGTAATGAACAAAATTTTATGTTTTGTTCAATTTTTTTGTGTCACATAATAAATGAGCCAAATCTAGTGGTGTTGTTTACTTTTTGGTTCAACAATAGAACTATGCTAAAATTGTGCCTTTGGTTCCGGTTGATTTGGTTTCAAACAACAGTTGATTTCAAATCAAAGGTCATTTAAACTAAAGGAAACGGGTGAACCGATTAACATGATTGAGAATGAATATTTATGTATTAAACATATTAACAATATTCACATATCTTTTGACGTAAAAACAAATATTTTTAATTCTTATGATGAAATCAATAGTATATAAAATTTATACATTATATTTTTATGAATATATTTTAAACTAAACTAAATAAAATCATGTCTATGTATATATTATATCTTGATAAAATATGATTTGATAAAATCATCAAAATTGAATCAAATTAAACCTTGAATAACTTTAAGGAAAGTCCAATTTCAAATTATTTATCTATGTGGTATTTTATTAGCACCCATATTAATAATTAGAAATATAAAGAAAAATATTTTATGAGGTGTTTGATTGTACAATATTTTTTATACATTTTCATGATAAAAAATTATTTTAAAATAAAATACTAACTAACCAATGACACAAAGTTGTCGTGTTTAGAAAATTGTGATAACAAAAAAATTTAATTACCATATATGATAAAAAAGGAATGATCAAAAAAAATAGATGATATTCTCTTTTTTATTTAAGAATAAAATTATTTTAAAAACACAAAACTATCATGATTACTTAACAACTCTTTTTAAAAGATTTATTACAAAAACATAAAATCAAGACAAAATTCAACGGGCAACTAAATGTGCCGTTAATATCACGTTGAAAGTCCTTTCACTCGGTGAAGATCACCTGAGAAAATTTCTGAGAAAATCTTTCCAAATTTCTCATATATTTTTATTAAATATTCATCTTATTATATATTAATTAACTATCTTATCATATATTTAATATATATGCGAAGAATCTGAAAAGACTCTAGATTTCTTCAAGAATCTGAAAAGAATCTGAAATCTGAATATATATTTATATAGTCTCACTCAATTATCCTGCGATCGTTCTTAAATTCCGGTTTTATGTGTTCTAGGAGTTTCACCGTACAAGGAACTCATGCTCACCCTACTCGTCGGTCGGACTGACCGCTGACAGCCAACGGTGATCAGCCAACGGTGACCAGAAAATTTTTAAAATAACACAGTTTCAAATTTTATTTTCGGATGTAGCATATCAAAAGTTTTATTTCCGAAACTAACATGATTTGAGCAAAGTCGCTAGCTTACAGCCTGTTTGTTTACAGTATCAAGCACCTATATTGATATCAGTTTCAAAACTGATATTGATATTTTACATTAGTGAGTGTTTGGATACCAATATTAATTTTAAGATTAATAGTTAAAAAGAGTATCAAAAACAATACAGGTGAGGACCTGTATTGAAATTGATACAACGCCTCGCAGACGTCTCCCCCGCGCGTCCCTCCCCCCTCCCGTGCGTCCCCCCCCCCCCGCCCCCGCCCCTCCGCGCGCTGCCCCCCCCCCCTCCGCGCTGCCCCCCCGCCCGAGCCCCCCCTCCGCGAGTCCCCCCCCGCCGGAGCCCTCCCGTGCATCCCCCCGCCCCTCCGCGCTGCCCCCCCTCCGCGCACCTCCCCCCGCCGGAGCCCCCCTCCGCGAGTCCCCCCCCCCGCGGGAGCCCTCCCGTGCGTCCCCCCGCCCCTCCGCGCACCTCCCCGCCGGAGCCCCCCCTCCGCGCACCTCCCCCCGCCGAGCCCTCCCGTGCACCTCCCCCTCCGCGCGTCCCCCCCTCCCCGCCGGAGCCCTCCCGTGCGTCCCCCCGCCCCTCCGCGCTGCCCCCCCCCTTCCGCACACCTCCCCCCGCCGAGTCCCCCCCTCCCCGCCGAAGCCCTCCCGTGCGTCCCCCCGCCCCTCCGCGCTGCCCCCCTCCGCGCACCTCCCCCCCGCCGGAGCCCCCCCTCCGCGAGTCCCCCCCCCCCGCCGGAGCCCTCCCGTGCGTCCCCCCGCCCCTCCGCGCACCTCCCCCCGGCTGGAGCCCCCCTCCGCGCACCTCCCCCCGCCGAGCCCTCCCGTGCACCTCCCCCCTCCGCGCGCCCCCCCCTCCCCGCCGGAGCCCTCCCGTGCGTCCCCCGCCCCTCCGCGCTGCCCCCCCTTCCGCACACCTCCCCCCGCCGGAGTCCCCCCCTCCCCGCCGGAGCCCTCCCGTGCGTCCCCCCGCCCCTCCGCGCTGCCCCCCTCCGCGCACCTCCCCCCCCGCCGGAGCCCCCCCTCCGCGAGTCCCCCCCCCCCGCCGCAGCCCTCCCGTGTGTCCCCCCGCCCCTCCGCGCACCTCCCCCGCCGGAGCCCCCCTCCGCGCACCTCCCCCCGCCGAGCCCTCCCGTGCACCTCCCCCTCCGCGCGTCCCCCCTCCCCGCCGGAGCCCTCCCGTGCGTCCCCCCGCCCCTCCGCGCTGCCCCCCTTCCGCACACCTCCCCCCACCGGAGTCCCCCCCTCCCCGCCGGAGCCCTCCCGTGCGTCCCCCCGCCCCTCCGCGCTGCCCCCCCCTCCGCGCACCTCCCCCCGCCGGAGCCCGCCCTCCGCGAGTCCCCCCCCCCCGCCGGAGCCCTCCCGTGAGTCCCCCCGCCCCTCCGCGCACCTCCCCCGGCCGGAGCCCCCCTCCGCGCACCTCCCCCCGCCGAGCCCTCCCGTGCACCTCCCCCTCCGCGCGTCCCCCCCTCCCCGCCGGAGCCCTCCCGTGCGTCCCCCCGCCCCTCCGCGCTGCCCCCCCTTCCGCACACCTCCCCCGCCGGAGTCCCCCCCCGTCCCCCCTCCCCGCCGGAGCCCTCCCGTGCGTCCCCCGCCCCTCCGCGCTGCCCCCCCTCCGCGCAGCCCCTCCGTGCAGCCCCCCGTCGGAGCCCCGCCGCGCAGCCCCCCTCCGCGCGGTCCCCCGCCGGAGCCCCCCCCCTCCGCGCGGTTCCCCACCCCTCCGCACAGCCCCCCGGCCGGAGCCCCCGCCGCGCAGCCCCCCGCACGGCCCCCTCCGCGCAGCCCCCCCCTTTCTCGCAGACACTCCGAACATGCTCATCTAATATCAATTGTAACATTGATATAATTTTATCAAACACATAGAAAATTTGATACTATCAATCTTGAAACTGATATTTCAATTTTAAAAAATATCAATATCAATATTAATACAATATCATTTTTAATACTCTAACCAAACAGGGCATTAGTTAGCGACTTTAAGTCCAGCGGAGCAAAGTCACTACATTACGCAGCGACATTCACATTTCAAAAAAAAAAAGAAGCAAAGTGGAAGTCGCTGGATAGTCCAGCGACTTCCACCCTTATTATTATATTATTATATATTAATTTATATTATCTAATTAATATTTATAATCTCTTTTCAAATAAATTATTATATATTAATATGTAAAGTTAATATTTATAACATATAATATAATATAATTATTTAATTAAAATACAATATAATATATTAATTTTCATTTAATATTTATGTAAATATTTTAAAATAGTATATACAAATTAAATTAAATTAAATTTAAATAGTATATTATAAATTTATAACATATTGTAATAGTATATATTACACCAAAAATATATATTTTTAATTAAATAATATTTAGTATTATCCATTATAAATATTTAATTTTTAATTAAATATTTGATATAAAAATAACATGTCCTAATATTATAATTTAAATAAAATAAATTTTCTAATATATACATTTATTTTGTTATTAAAATAATATATCATTACTATTTAATACTTAATATTTAATATTTAAATGTATTTAATTCCAACATTCAATTAATATGTATTTAATAAATAAAATAAAACTTAAAATAAGTTAAATTAAATTAATTAATTAATTGTTAATGTTTTAACATATAACTAAACTAGTTATATAATATTAATATTTATATTTTAATTAACTCAAAATAAAATAAGAATTAAAGTAATCAAACATAACACCTTACTCAAAACTGATATATTTATAAAATATTTTAAAAATAAAAATATAATCTAATTATTGTATTTTAATTAAATAATTATATTATATTATATGTTATAAATATTAACTTTACATATTAATATATAATAATTTATTTGAAAAGAGATTATAAATATTAATTAGATAATATAAATTAATATATAATAATATAATAATAAAGGTGGAAGACTTTCACTTTGCTTTCTTTTTTTTTTGAAATGTGAATGTCGCTGCGTAATGTAGCTACTTCGTTCCGCTGGACTTAAAATCGCTAACTAAATTAGCGACTTTGCTCAAAGCATGTTTCGGAAATAAAATTTTTGGTATACTACATCTCGAAATAAAGTTTGAAACTGTGTTAGTTTAAAAATTTTCTCCCCCCCCCCCTTCGGCCCTGTCCGACTTGCTCCATCTGCAGCGCGACAACAGCACTAAGGGTAGAGAGATTCGTGATTTGTGTTGTTTTAATTTAAAATTTTACGTATTTTTTAAAATTAAAACAAATCAAAAATATTTCCTAAATCAAGTCAAATCAAATTAAATTGATTCTATCTAATTTTAATCAATCCGGTTCAAATCATATTTTTATGATATAGTATATTTTTCGTTGCATGCTTTTATTTTATTTATTATAAATTATATTTTATTAAATTTTAATACTTATATTTATACATTTTATTATTTTATCTTAAAAATTTTAAAATAAAATTTAATTAAAGATAAATAAATGTCACCAATGTATCCAAATTAAAATAAGATAATTAATTTAATTCATATATCTAATTTACGAGTCCGTGAGATCTACAAATTAAATAAAATAGATTGATATAATTCAAATCAAACTATTGATTTTTCGAGTGGACACGAGCACTGAACAGTCCCCAACGGATAGGGTGAGAGAGGAGATGCCCCGGTGATCACAAGTAGAGGTGCAAACGATCCGAGCCAAGCCGAGTAGGGCTCTGCTTGAACTTGACTCAATCGTTTATTTCACTATTCGAACTTGGCTCGATACTCGACGAGCTTCCAAATGTCTTGGGATTTAAGCTCGACTCGTCAAGCCGCTCGTTTATGTAAACAAGCCTAATAGATCGAACTCGAATCAAAATCAAGCTCGAACTCGAATCAAAATCATATTCGAACTCAATTTCAAGCTCGAGATTAAGCTCGATTATTTGGAATTCGAATTCAATCTCGAACTCGAATTTAAGCTCAAATTCGAATTAAGACATTTTAAAATATGTTAAAACACTAAGGGTTTAACACACGATAAAATCTTGAAACAATATTGAATAACAGATGTTAAAATGACTAACAAAACTCTTTATATAAAAATTTGACATTAAAATTGGTTCTGGTCGTTCACCTCCCTCTTTTTCAAGAGGATATTAACTGAAACAAACTAACACATAATAGTAAATACAGGTACTTGATTAATACCCTCTTTCCCATGAAATGAAAAGTAAAATGAAACGAAAGTCTCTTCAATCACATGAAATCTGAACTCCAAATCTGCAACTTGGTAATCTCTGCATATGTTGAGCTCGGAAAAGATAAAAAGATTGAAGATCCTGGCTGCAGGGATATAGGTAATTTGTAAAATTTATGTATTTGTTGCTTTCCATGAGCATCTCAAATAGCGGACACCCTATTATCAGGCGCTTGATAGAAATTGAAAGCAAACCAAAATTGCAAAAACTGAATGGGAGAAAGGCACAGGTAAAGAGGGAGACCGAGCTCATGCCACTGCAGGCTGCAGCGCTTGAAGAGGGAGACCGAGCTCACGCGTCACGCTATTCGCCAGCGGAGTCCTGATCCGGGAGTAGGCGGAGGAGGTCCAGCAGGCTGCAGCGCTTGAAGAGGGAGACCGAGCTCACGCAATCGCCAGCGGAGTCCAGATCCGGGAGCAGGGCGGAGGCGGGGAGGTCAGTAGGTTGCAGCGCGGAGTCCCGATCAAGGACTCAAGAGCAGGCAGAGGCGGGGTGGGCGAGCAAGCTGTAGCGTAGAGTCCAAATCCGAGAGCTGCGGAGAGGCTGGAGGCGGCCATCGGCCCGTCACGAAGAGGGTGGAGGCGGGGAGGGTCAGTAGGTTGCAACGCGGAGTCCTGATCAAGGACTCAAGAGCAGGCAGAGGCGGGGTGGGCGAGCAAGCTGCAGCGTGGAGTCCAAATCCGAGAGCTGCGGAGAGGCTGGAGGCGGCCGTCGGCCTGTCGCGAAGAGGGTGGAGGCAACCGAGAGTTGCGGGTGGGCGGGCTCCTGCGGCCGCGGCTGCAGGATATGCGCATCGGGTGATGTGGGAGAGAGAGAGGAGGGAGATAGATGTGGACCCTGAAATGTTAGGGTTTTCAATCGATGAACGGTCCATATTTCATCTAACTTTATTTTTAAACTGTATAAAATCAGTGACGACGAACCAATGACAGGCGAACAAAGGGTATTAATTATCTAATATTATTTAAATATAAAATTAATTGTATAAACATATAAATATATATATTTTTATTAAATATACAGTAAATATATATTATAAATAATATTTATTTATAATTTAATTATTAGATTGAGCAGTTAAACGAATAGTTAATTGAGTATTTAATCAAACATTTAATCGAGCTACTCGTTAACTTATCGAGCCGAGCAAGTCTCTGTTCATACTCAACTCGTTTATAAGTCGAGCTTTTTTTTTGTTCAAACTCGTTTATTTAACTTAATAAATGATCCGAGTCGAGTATTTAACGAGTCGAGTATCGAACTACTCGTCGAGCGTATTGGTTCGCTTGCACCCCTAATCGCAAGAGAGATTTTGTCATAGACTGGACGCAAATTGACAATGATCGATTGGCTCTCGAGGTGCGAGACCGAAACGTCTTTCCTACGCCGTTGTGGGATGAAAGAGATGAGGTCACCGCCGCAGTCGATGGGGGCGATGGATGTTGGACGCCGAGCATAGACCCCATTCATGGGGAGTGGGATAAGGATGTCAATAGTTATCAATTATCTGATTATTCGATTTGTTCATTAGTTAACGAACAGGTTAACGAACAGTTAATGAATGGTTTAATTTTTTTTTGAATAAGTTATTCACGTTCATTTACCAATTAATCGTTATCTTAGCAGATGCGTTCATAGATACACCATAAACCGAACCAAAAAATTGTTATCCGTATTCATTAATTAATACATAATATATATAATAACTCACAATTTATGACATCTAAGTATATATATGTCACATCTAGAAAATCTTATTGTCTTTAACTCACCGGTTCATCCTCTTCCTTGAGACCTTAACATTGGACAAACCTTGTCTTGACATCCGACATCGATGTCTTCTTCATCTTTCACTTCTTGATATTGCAATCCACATACACACTTTTACTGCAAATCGACTATCTTATGTTTTATGTTAGACATATATTATTTTGGATATGTAATTAAGATTTTTTTATCTCATATTTTGTGTATCTAATTATTTACTACAGACTAACAAATTATTGTTAGTATAGATTTGTAAACTATTTTTTTGTATCTCATGTTTTGTGTTATATGTATTTAAGAATTTTCTTTTTGTTCATTACTATAAATAGATGTTTTTAATTGTAATATATATATATATTTTTTATGTGTGTTTTAATCGGTAAAATTATCTTTATTTCTTTATTTTGCTAGGTTGTATCATACACATGTTATCTCTTATATATTTGATAACCATCCATTATTTGACCATAAACTATTTTTAAGCCGATAGAACAATGCGGTTCGCGGATACATCCGATACCGATAGTTAACGAACAACAAGTAAATACACTTTTTTCTTATAGGATACGGATACGGATAATACTATTATTCGACCCGTATCCGACCCGTTGACATCCCTAGAGGGGGACGGTGGCCACGCCGGCTAGAAGGCCTCGTCCGGCACCGGCGACTATCCGGGCTCCAACGGAACGGCTGGAGAATGGGCTGAAACGAATAGATACGTTTGAAAGTACATTAACATTAGACTGCATAAAATTTGATATCATTTATATATTATGTTACTAAATAAATTTGAATAAAATATAAAAATTGATTTATTAACGTTAAAATAAAACTCCTGATAAATTTGGGATTAGTTAGATTTAAATATTCGATTGAATATTTATTCAAAATACTGTAAATATTATCAATTATATAACACCAATAAAAATGTAAATTAAAATAATAAATTAAATTAAATTTAAAATTAAATTTTATTTTATAAATAAACTGAAATTTAAGTTTTACATGGTGGTTAAGATCGAGTTCTAGTTTAATCAACAAGTTCGTATTGAATTTAAACTAAATTAAATTTTAAATTAAAATTAAGTTAGCTTAGCATTCCAGCTGAGACTTAAATCTAATTTAATTAAATAACCGGTCAAAGTTTGAACAAAAATTAAAATTACTCGTAATAGCAGGTGTTCAAACATGTAAAATAAAATGACCCTACCTTAAACAAGTGAGAGCAGATCGTCTCATATCGGGTGCCTGTGGCAACTCTTTTAATCGATAAGGGGAGTCACGTTCATCCCCACTTAAAGCAGCGATGATTTTAGTATTTTTATCAGGAAAAGATGCAGTATGTTACAAAGAGGTATAATAAACTATTAAACTCTATATTTTTTTGGTACTGAGTGACTTGTTTCATATTACTTTGGGCAATACCAAAAAATAGAAAAAAATTAAGATATTAAAGCTATTAATAACACATTGTACTTGGTAATGTATTAAAGCTGTTAGTCAAATAGAGAAAAAAAAATACTTCACTAATTTTAAGTACTGGGGAGCGGGACGTGTTATGGCGTCTGTTTTTATTTATTTATTAGTGATGTTAATTAAAGGGTTAAAAAAAAACTCTTCCTACGTAACATCCCCCCCCTCTCTCTCTCTCCCTACGTAACATCCCCTCTACGTAACACTCCTCCTCCCTCTCTTTACGTAACTCTCACACCCCCCTCTACGTAACACCCCCCTCTCTCTACGTAACTCTCACCCCCCCCACCGTAACTCTTCCTCCCTCTCTCTCTACATAACCCCCTCTACGTACGTAACACTCTCCCTCCCTCTCCTTATATATACTTTCAGCAGGCAGCCAACACCCAACGCCCCTCTCGCTCTTTCTCTCTCCGGTGTGCATGCGGGTATCAGCTGCCCAGAAGCACCACGCGGACGCCACACACCGCGACACCACCCTACGTGCCTCGTCCCCGCGCAATCTGCCGCACGCGCCAGCAGCCCTCTGCCATTACCGCTTGCCTACGTGCACCACATGCGCGAACCCCGCCGCCGCCACGTTGTACCACAGCCAGTGCCGCCCTGTGCCGTTTGCCCTAGCACCGTGATCTACCAGCGCAATTTTCGACATCACGTCGCTGCTTGATCTTCGTCGTCTTAACTCCTTCGTACTCATCACTTCTTGAAATTTGGTCAGTTACGTTTACGTCATCCAGGTAGGCATTCCCGGCTACCTATATCATTTTTATAATTCAATTAAAGTGTAAAACGTGAGTAGTTAAATCTTGGTTAGTAGAATGTGAATAATAGTTTAGATAATTTGGTGAAATATTTTTGAGTTGATTATATGTTTAATCTATGTTAGGATATATTGTTTAGTTATTGGTTGGTTTAGAACTAGTTGTAATAGGTTGTTAATCCCTTTAATTGTAGTTTCTTTAGCATGGTTAATGGGTTAATTTGAATGGCTTAAATCATGTAAAGTGGAATCAATAAGTACTTGTTGTCCATGCATTATATGTTTATATGTTGGTTCTTAGGTAAGGTGTAATTGCATTAGTAGTATGTGAGGTTAGCATGTGTATACGTGATGCATAGTATTTTATTTGAGAATGATGCACGTGATTAAATGTTTTAAGTCTTATATGAGGTATACATTGGCAGGTTGATTTTGACAAGTGGATGTGTCTGAGTAAAAGCATGCTTTCATTTGTGAAATGTGGTTTATGCAGCAAGTTACATTCTGTGACGAATTGTACTTGACCAGACTATGGTTAGTGCCCGTTGGCAGCGGGGATTAGAACAGTCCGGAGCATCCTTCGATCCCGGATACCGCGGTTCATCCTAAGTACACCCCTGCCTAGGTGTACTACGGGATTTAGTTAGCTATATGATTACTTCCTATATGTATGTAAATCTGGTGCAAGTGGCTACAAGGTCCAAATTGAGCTTATGTTTTACTCAGACTATGTCGTGTGAATTGTAGCATGTTAATTAGTGTTGTTGTAGATGTGATTTGTCATTTCAATAGAAGATTCTTAGTTTATTCATTTAGTATGCAAATGGTCTGCATGTTATAGTTAGGTGAAAAAGCATTTAGTTACCAAGTTATCATAGATGACTATTATGTCTGTCTAAGTTGGTAGTGCATTTTATGAATCATATGTCATTTAATTAGTGAAAGATCAACTTATTTACATAATGAGAGATTAGAAAATAGCTCTATCTATATGGTATATAATCTGAATTTTTGAGTTTGGTATATCTTATTATCATTTAGGAATCAAAGGATTATAGGGTAGAGAAGGGTTATAAGTCCTACTGGGTCTTTGTGACTCACCCCTTTCCTTTAATAATGTTTTTTTAGCATATTTCGAGGAGTCACTACCTGAGGAAGAATTTGAGGAGGATCCTACTCTTGGAGACCCGGAAGGCGAGGATTTCGGCGAAGAGTGACTATCTTTAGGTTGTTGTGTGGTTGTTTAAGTTGTTAAACTTTTATTTAGGTGAATTTATTATCTATGGGTGGTTTAAGACTACTAGTTTAAGATTTGCTAAGTTGATGGATGGGCTTAGTTGTGTTGTTTTTAGACAAGTTATGGTTGTTTGGAGTTGAAGTTAATGTGTTCTCCAGGTTAATTAGTTTAATTTTTATATTATGATTTACCTGTCTAGGCATCGAATTTTCCGCTGCGCTATATATTTTGAGGAAATGCACGCTAGGTCCGCTGCAACACAATTGCTTTCACACTATGTCCATTTTCAAAATCGATTTAACAGTAAGTCCACTTCTTTGAAATTTTACCATCTGCACTCCATTTCCGAAGGTGATCTTAAGCTAATGGTTACTTTCTCTTAGAAAGAGACATTTCTACCCTTGTTTTATTACGAAGTTAACATTGTCTAATCTTTTTTTAATTTAAACATATAAATATTTTAAAAATAATAATATTTTACCAATGGAGACATACGAGTGTAAATTTATCGTTATATTTAGATCTTGATATAAGTCAAATATAATAATATTTTATTGATAGTAATAAAGGTGAAATCATATATAATAAATTTTGTTACAAATCTAATAATATTTTTGAGACATAATGAATATATTAATATTTTATATTTTATTTAATATAATCATTATACATAATAAAAAAAATTAGATAGATTAGTAATATGTTGTAGTTATAAATCATACGTGATTAACATAAGATAATAAATAAATAAATATATAAATAATTTATATTTAATTTAAATATTTATAAAAATCAAATGTAGGAATTTTTTGTTTTAAGAATATTAAAACATTTTAATTATAAATCAAATATTCTCCTGTTGAAATAATAATCATGATTTTGCTTCCTGCAGGTGTGTTGGAGGCCATATCTCATGACCGACCACCATCTCCAGCCTTGGATTGCCCAGGCGGGTCGTGTCTTCGGCCGTGATCTTCATCTTCTATGCATCTATGAGTTGGCGCCACTGTGGCTTCGGTTCTCGGCACGTGCCCTCGGTCTGGAGCAGGACTGGCTGGAGCCTCCTCCTTCTCTTCCCCTAGTCGGGCCTGTCCCAGATGCCTACTCCTCCCCGTGGACTAGGTGGAGAGGTACCACGCCTCAATCACATTGTGGTACAAAGGTGGCGAGGTAGTTATTGGCTGGGCAGAAGATAGTTGAGACTACCTTCGCCGATACGCGGAGGCGTACGGCCAATTGTTTGTTCCAGATGATCAGGTAAATATTTCTTACTTTCCTTCAATTCTATGTTGTCGTTCTCTTCTGACCTTCGTGCCATTTCAGGAGGCTCAGGCTCTACTGCTTCGCCAACAGCTGGAGATTGCTGATCTTCGGCAGGAGGTGGCCACTCTTCGTGGCATGCTGGAGACTGAGGTAGACACTGCCTTTGACCTTCATTTCTATTCTCGACATATACTTGCCTTGCTCTGATGTGTTTTACTACTGTTCGCAGTGGAAGGCCCGTGCCGAGGGTTCACCTCCTTCTCTGTCGAGGGAAGAGGTGGTTGAGCTCTGCCAGCGTCTTAGTGAGGCGAGAGAGGCCCTAACGACCAAGGAGGCAGAGGTATCTTTCATTGTTCTTTATTCTGGTTGTTGATTTTTCTTGGTTCATATTCTTCCTCTTCTTCCAGGTTGCCGAGCTTTAGAGTAGTTTGTCCTCCCGTATCCAGTCTTTGGAGGCCGAGGTGGAGACATTGCGGTCTGCCCCAGCTGATCTTCGTTCCCAGATGATCGTCTCGGATCTCCGCCTTCAGCATGAGAGAGCCATGCGCGAGATGGAGCTCTAGCATAGCCAGGCCATGCGATCTTTGGAGCAGATGCACCTACAGTCGCAGGTTCATTTGTCGGCAGCAGAGGAGACACTGCAGGTTTACCGCCATGGTGTCCCTCCACAGCCGAGTTAGAGTCGCACCCACTAGAGCAGCTCCCATCGGAGTGGTACGCACCGGAGTGGCCGCGCCGCTCGTAGCCAGGGTCACCATGGCCAGAGCCAGCAGAGGCAGAGTGGCTAGAGCCAGAGCCATGAGCACGGTGCTTCTGCGTTCTTGGCCACTTCTTCAGAGCGTCACCATAATGAGGCGGCAGTAGCAGCTTTGGCGGACACGGCTACCATGCCTCCTCCACGTGGTCACTCTCCTGGAGAGGGTAGCAGTAGGCATTGATATCTGTAGCAGGCTTTAGCTTTTCTGATGTTGTACCAACTTTTCTTTTTTTGTTGTAGCACTTGATAGTGTAATCAAATCTTTATCTATTCCGGAGTCACTTGCACTGTTTTTCCTGCTCGACATCACTCAAAAGGGTTGTTAACATCATATTTTGGCTTGGCCCCTTGCAAGTTTGTCAAGGGGCAGAAGCCTCTTAAAGATGGTAACTGTTAATAATAAAGAAGACAGTAGATGTAAGGTTAAGAAACTTACCTGTTAGTGAGATTTCCCCCTCCTTGACTCGTACTTCTTTCTTAAAATGCTTAATAAATGGGTTATATCTGCTCTATGGCTTACCCCCTTGCCTATTGTTATCTTGCCTTGCTTATATGTCAAGAGGGTAGCCTTATTAACAAGGTAATATGAACAAAATGACTGAAAATGAATAAGATAAGAGTTAAGAAACCTTACCTGCTATGGTGAGAGTCACTCCCTTCTTGATCTTAGAATCCTGAAACGCTTAATAAAAAGGATTAAATCTTCACCATGGCTTATCTCTTTGCCTATTGCTGCCTACCTTGACTTAGGTCAAAGAGAGCCTTCTTAACAAGGTGTAAAAATAACCTAAATGACCGAAATAAAATGGTTAAGAGAACTTACCTGTCGTTGATAGAACCTTCCTCTCTTACTTTAAAGTTACTGAAAACACTTGATAAAAGAGGATCAGATCTTCACAACGACTCATCCCTTTGCCTATTACGGCCAATTTTAACTTAGGTCAAAGGGAGGAGCCCTCTTAATGGGGTGGTAATCAAGGTAAATATGCAATGCGGAAATAAAACATGAAAGACATAAAGATAAACATGAATGCTAGCAAAGGCAAAAATCAAGGTTATGCCAAGCTAAACGATGCAACTTTTTGGTTCTTAAAGATATTCTAATTTTTTTTTGGATTTTTGAAAACATTCATTCATTTTTTTTGAATTTTAAAAATATTCATTTTTTTGGATTTTTTTTTGAAAATATTCAATTTTTTTGGATTTCCAAAAATATTCATTTTTTTGGATTTTTGTGAAGAATGTGCCGGTATTGAGACAATTCATCGATTTTTGAGTGTTAATTAAGATTCAAGCGATAAACACCACGTGAAAATAAGGTTCCCTACCCAGAATCTTTCTTGCCCTCTTCTCTTGTTCGGTTTGGATTCCCCCTGAGTTTGGATAGTTTACCCTACCCTAGGGTTTTAAGATGGAAGGATAATAAAGAAAGTCTTTGATAGGATTTGGGGGTGTTGAGGAGGGTTTCTCTACTCATGCCCAAATTGCCCGTTGGGGTTCGGCCTCTTCGGGTCTTTTCTACATGTGGCACTTACTTAGACAAGTCTTTGACCTATGGGGTCATTGCCCATCTTTTGGTGCCTTCTTTTCATTTTTTTTTACTCTTCCAAGTACTCATTCAGATAGACCCATATTTTTGTAAACCTGTGGGGTTCATTGTCCATCATTTGGCACCCTTTTGCACCCTATGAGACGGCCTCCTACTAAGACGGCGGGCATTTTCGATACTATCCTCCTCTAGTCCCCTTCACCTATTTCGGACCGAATAGAAGAGAATAGGGTAAGGTTTCCTTTCTGCCTTCAGCGTTCTACCTTGCCTCTCTCGAGTGTTGGGCTATCTGGATTCTGGGATTGGGAGGTGTTGTGTGTGCAGAGTGATGTCTACCCTTGTCTTCTAGCTAACACCCTTGGATCGATGGCTTAATATCATACCAAAAATTCTCCATTTTTCTGTTTTTCTTTCAGAAAAATATTTTTTGAGGTAAACGCCATTCCACGGATGGTTCAATTTTTCTCCATCAGCGTTGGTTAGCTTATATGCATTATCTAGATATTTTTCAGTTATAATAAAAGGCCCTTCCCAGTTAGGTTGCAACTTGGAGCGGGGACCACCCGGCTTAACGAATATGCGTTTGACTACCATCTCACCGATTTTGAACTTTCTCTCTACCACCCTCTTTTGATAAAACCTTTTCAATCGGTTCTGATAAGTCCAGGCATTCTCGGAGGCAGCCAACCTTCTTTCATCTAGGAGTTCAAGTTGTGCAAGGAGAGATTCTCACCTCTCATCGACAGGGATGTCCCTATCGAGTTGAACTCGGAGTGATGGAAGGAGTACTTCGTACGGGACCACCGCTTCCATCCCATATGCGAGAGCATACGGGGTTTGACTAGTGGGGGTCCGTACAGAAGTAGGATAAGCCCATAGGGCATCTACAAGCTTATCTGGCCTGCCTGCGAACTTGCTAGACTTACAGGTTTTCTTAATAATTTTAATCAAAGTTTTGTTGGTGGCTTCTGCTTGACCATTGCCTTGCGGGTAATAAGAGATGAATGATGCAATGCAATGCGGTACCTGTTGCAAAGATCACGCAGATCTTGAGAGAGAAATTGCAGTCCGTTGTCGGTGATTATGTTGCTAGGCATCCCGAATCTGGTGATGATGTTGTGTTTGATGAAGGAGCACAGTGTTGATGCCTTGATCTCCACGAACGCTTCCACTTTTGCCCACTTGGTGAAGTACTCTATTGCCGTCAAGATGAACGATTTGGAATGGATTTCAGAGTTAAGATCACTTAGAGGGCCAATGATATCGAAAGCCCACATGGTGAAGGGCCATGGGGCATAAATCGGATGAAGGGAAGATGCGGAAGAATGAATCTTGTCGGCATGAAGTTGGCAAGAATGACAGTGCCGAACAAAGATGGAGCAATCCTCTTCTAGGGTTGGCCAATAATACCCCTGCCTGATGATTTTCTTGGCAAGAGCTTGAGCATTGACATGGCCCCCACAGACCCTGAAATGTGCTTCTTTAAGCACCAACTCTGCTTCCTCTTCATCAACGCATCTAAGCAAGATTTCACTCAAGCTCCTCTTGTAGAGCACCCCTCCTAGGATGGTATACCTCTGGGATACTCTCCTGATGGCCTTCTTTTCTTTTGCATTTGATTCAGGTGGATATGTCTGATCTTGACAATACCTTACGATCTCATCAAACAAAGGCCTCTCACCCTCATCTAACTCTTCCAACTCGATTAGAGAAACTTCCTCTTTCTGCTCTAGATGTTCCCTTCTGCCAAATCTCTCCTTGACCTTTAGAAATCAACCATCCTTAATCGCCAACATCGACCTTCTACGGACATGGATAGTCCGCACTTGTCTACCTAGCAGGACTGATAAAGATGAAGCTAAAGAGGCTAGGGCATCAGCAAGGATGTTCTGAGCTCGAGGAACATGGACAAAAGTAAGTTTGGAAAAGAGTTTGATATAACAAGAGGTGAGTTCTTGGTAAGGTTTGAGGTTTGGATTTGGTTAGGACTTGGCGAAGGATTAGTTGGCTATCACCTATCACCCTTAATTCCGTGGCACCATAGAAATGAGCAGCCTCCAGCCCGGTCAGCAAGGCTTCGTATTCAACTATATTGTTGGTTGCTGAAAAGTCAAGTTGAAATGCCTGTGGAATGGTGACACCCTCGGGTGATAGAAGGACAATTCCTATTCCCTTACCGTGTGAATTCAGAGCCCCGTCAAAATATAATGTCCAAAGATGGGAAGATCGGATCAACATTAGTTCGTCATCTGGAAGTTCCGATTGGACCTGGTCAAAGAGGGGTATAGGGTGGTGGGCTAGGTGTTCGGCAATGGCATAGCCCTTAATCGCCTTCTGGGGACATAAGTGATATCAAACTGGGAAAGGAAGCTCTGCCAACGACCTAACCGATTAGTTAGAACAATTTTCTCTAGAAGGAATTTGATGGGATTGATGCGGGCAATAAGATTGACCTCATGAGCTAAGAAATAGTGTTTAAGCTTCTGAACTACCCAAACTGGTGCAGCACAGGTCTTCTTCACTACAATATACTTCTGCTCACATGGATCAAAGATCTTTGACAAATATTAAGTTGCCCTCTCTTTCCCTTCTTCATCCACTTGTGCAAGGACTGCCCCAAGAGAATTCTCGAAAACCGAGATATATAGAACTAAGGGCTTGCCAGGGACTGGTGGTCTAAGCACAGGGGGACTAGCTAGGTATCTTTTCAAACCATCGAATGCATCTTGGCACTTCGAATCCCATTTGAACTCGGCCCCCGCCTTGGTCAACTCATAGAAAGGTTTACACCTTTGGGAATGTTGTGAGATGAACCGGCGGACAAACTGTAGCCTCCCGATTAATCCTCGAAGTTCTTTCATATTTCTTGGAGGAGGCATACCAATGATTGCCTTGGCCTTGTTTGGGTCGATCTCTATGCCCCTTTTGCTCACTATGAACCCCAACAGTTTTCCTGAGGATACTCCGAATGTACATTTCTTTGGGTACATTTTCAATTTTTATTCTCTAGCCCTTTGCAAGACCTCTCTTAACACTTCAGGATGATCTTCTCGGCTTTTGGACTTAACGACCAGGTCGTCCACGTACACCTCTACAAGGGTATGCATCATGTCATGGAAGATAGCCATCATGGCCCTCTGATAAATAGCACCAGCATTCTTTAGTCCAAAGGGCATGACGACATAGAAGTAGGTTCCCCAAGGTGTGGTGAACGAGGTCTTCTCCTGGTCCTCTTCGGCCAACATGATTTGATTATAACCAGAATAGCCATCCATGAATGACAGCATCTCAAATCCAGCAGTGTTATCAACTAGTACATCAATATGAGGTAGAAGAAAGTCATCTTTAGGACACGCTCGATTCAAGTCCCTGAAGTCTATACAGATCCGAACTCGACCATCCTTCTTCATGACAGGGACTATGTTTGCCACCCATTGCGGATAAAGGACAACCTTAATGAATTTTGCTTGATGTAACTTGTCGACCTCTTCTTTCATCTTAAGTGCAACATCAGGGTGGAATCTCCTTAATTTTTGTTTAACCGGGGTAGATCTAGGTTTCAAAGTTAGACGATGTTCAACTAACGAGTTGTCTAACCCTGGCATGTCTTCGTATGTCCATGCGAACGTGTCCTTGTATTCTTCCAAAATTTTAATTAAGCTCTGTTCCTCAGTGAGAGTGAGGTTTGCACTTAGGAGGACTGTCTTGGGATCTTCCAGTGTTCCAAGATTTAATTCTTTTGTCGGTTCATCCACCGTGGCTGATGGTTCTTCAAACCTTTTAAGTCCAGATGTATACGCATGCATCAGCCAAGTCCTCAATTCCATCCTCAAAATCAGGATCCTTTTCTGATAAAACCTCGTAAACTCCTAGTGTATGATCTATATTGAATTCATCCTCATATTGGATTTCATCAAGCTAGATAGTATTTTCCAAGAATGTTGGCAACCTCGCACATTCCTTGCAATTTTGAGCTATTTGCTGGAGATATCTCTCTGGAACACGCTTGCCTCGAGTTTTCTTCTTTTTTCCTAACCTAACTACTCCTAAAGAAGACAAAATTGGAAAAACAGTATCTACAATGGGTGAAGGATCGAGCAGATCGATCAGTGAGTCGGAGAAGAGGGGTCCCTGGTTGGGAGCACCCTCCAAGACAAGCAGAGACGTCTCCTCAACAGAAAACTGAGTTTGCGGGAAGACATTTTTTTTTGGATGCTTTCAATAACGGAAAGAAAATGAGCTGGTGGGGTTCGAGCAGAAATATAAAGCTTAAGCAAAAAAGGGAAAAATGGGCTCATGGGCCCGACAATGACAAGACATGGGCAGATAGACCCAAAGCTAGGGAAAAGATCTAAGGGGTACGTGGGCCCAAGTGGTGGGCACGTGGGCCCAAAGCTAGAAAAGAAATTTAAAGGGCACGTGGGCCTGATTGGTGGGCACGCAGGCCCAAGGTTGTTGGATTGAAATGGGCATAGAAGCCCAGTAGAGTAAGAAGATTTGAATGGGTTCTCAGGCCCAATGATCAGTTTGGGTGGCCATTTTGGCTCAGAAGTGGGAATTGGGCTAGACAGCCCATCAAGCGAATCCAGGAGGGAGAGCATGAGGGCTTTGAAATACGTGACTGTAGGATATGGCTCACGCGAGATATTGTTGGAGGTGGGTTTGAGTGGACAAGTTGTTTAGAGAGGGACTTGCCCTCGACTGGTTCTTCCTTCTCTATGAACAACCGAGCCAAAGATGAACTCAGGTTGTCCACTTCCTCCTCTTTCTCTGGTGCCTTCCTCCACTTAGTTGGTTCTTCCTCTTCGTCCCCGGCCATCATCATGGTCTCCCCTTTGATAAAGAATTTTTGAAGTCCCATAGCATTTTTTGGCCGGTAGACCATCCTCGGAGTGAAATTGGGCTCGTAGCCAAGCCCGTGCCTCTTTGGTCTTTGTACGACTTTAATGGGGTGTACAACCCCCTACAGCTCCTTTCCCAACCCCTTTCCTGGTTGATAGCCCATCCCTTTCATTATCCGCCATGCAACTGTATCTGGAGGCATCGTTATCATGATGACCTTAGGCAGCTCTGTAGTTGAAACCAACGGTCAGATAAGGTCCGATACTAGCAGTGCAGAAGAGGGGTCATCCACGTCATTTAGAATGGGGATGTTGGTTACTTTAATTACCTGACCCTGGTATGGGAACTTCAGACACTGATGATTAGTGGAGGCAACAACTCCTATTGCCTCAAGATATGGGCATCCCAAAATAGCTTTAAATGTAGGGTCCAATTCTAGAACATGAAACTCGGCGGTGACAGCACACGGCCTGAGCCCTACTTCCAACATAACCACCCCTCGTGTCGGCTTCCGGGAGTTGTCATATGCTGTCATCGTGATGGCAGAAGGCTCAATTTCTTTATCGGAGATGCCGCAAAGCTGCAAGGTTTCTGGCGGCATGACATTTATAAAGGCTCCGGTGTCAATCAAGCAGGATTTAATCTCCACGCCTCTGATGACTACTGCAACACGCAAAGCATATTTTCTGATCTCTGGCCGTGCCAACTCCTCCTGTGTAAATGTGGGTGCCGGATGTTCACTTCTCAGGTGATAGAAATGTATGCCCTACAAGCCAATCATATGTGATATGATTTTACATTTCTTGTAATATCTTATTCAGTATAAATGGCATATTCTTCATTACTTGCACTATTTAGATGCGTCTATCGTAATGAAGTCCTAGGTTGCATGCATATGATGATTGAATCATGATGAGATCATGATAATGAGATCAATCATCTAGAAGCATGTACCCTAAATGTTCCTAGTCGTAGGATCCTCGAGATGGGACATCAAGGATCCGGTAAGACTAGTGTATATGATATCTTCTCATATGATGAGAATGACCGATCTCATTGGTCATCAGTGTGGGGACACTGAGATACATGTACAAGTGCTCATTAGAGTAATGAGTTCACTGAACTGACCATTATAGAATCCCTGAATGGTATCTTACCGAACTGTCGATCAGGGTATTCTATCATCACGGTTGCACGGTTGGATCTTTGACCTGAGTCGCCAAAGATGTCTTGCCGGGCGTACCATGTACTTTGACTATTGACTTATGGATCACTTAGTATTGTGGTCCCGTATAGTTAATGGATTGGGTATATGGGAAACCCGGTGGAGGCAATTGAGCGGACAATAAGGGATCGTCCACTCTCGGTAGGAGAGAGAGAATGTCCTATGGATAGTACTCTAAATCCTTGGCCAAGGTAGATAGGATAATTGGAAAAGAGTTTTCCAATTGATCCAATTACGAGTATAAGATTCCATAGTGTCGGTATATTTAGGAGTTGACGATCAATGCCGTACTCCTATCCGACCGGGACATTGAATGGACGAAGTTTTATATCCGTGTGGTAACCGATGATGGAAAGGCTCTTTGGAGAGGAGTTTATCCCCGAAGCCGTTTGGGATCATAGGATGTGGCTTGTACCCTTCATGATCGGTAGGCCGTTTAATCTATTATGAGATATTAGATTTAATTTAAAAGAAGTTGTTCTTTTAATTAGGCCTCAACCAAATGAGCTATTGGGCCTAGTGGGTCACACACATAAGGGCTAATCCATAAGTTTGGGGGCAAGGGTGTAAATATAGAGAAAGGAGGGGCTTTTGTGAAAAACTCCAAATTCTCTATATAATAGCGAATTGAGCATGAGCCCCACAAGCCAAGGCTGCAAAATTCGTCCCTACCTCTCTCCTTCACGTTTTTCCATGCTGGAGGCCGTCGAGAGTCGATGGGACTTCATCCGGGGCGAGTCGGAAGGTCCGACGCGAAGGAGAACCCGACTATGGAGGCGGCTCGTGTGGATACGACTAGAGGCCGCACACTTGAGTGGCTGAACGAGCGTGAGAACGCTCTATCTTCGCCGATCTTTAGGGATTATTTGAATCCCACAAAGGTACGTATTCGAAATCGTTTCGTATACCGGTTTTATCGACGTTGTTCGGTTTCGATCGAGACCAAGACACTGATATACGGGGAATCGTAAATTTTCCGCTGCGCCAATCTGATTGGACCGATTCCCAACAGTGGTATCAGAGCCAGGTTGAAGTCTCGTTCGATTCTGACGTCGTTTCGACGTCGTTTAATATATTTTATGCTTTCCCGAATCTGTACAAACGTCCATCTTGACGGAGTAACCATAAATCGTATGTGATACATTTTTGAGATTGGTTGTCTTTGAATGAATCTCGTGACAAAGGGCTTTGCAACGCCGCAAACCGTTCGAATTTTGGACCATCGGAGTGTCCGGTACAGGGTCTGAAAGATGGTGATTTCGTTTTACGGAAATCACTGGTTCGATTTGGGGATTTCTTGAGATCTTCTTCCATAGAGACATTTGATGCCTAGTATATGGTTTAGAAGATAGGTAATGTGATTACCAAGAGTTTCCCATTGTTATTTGACTTCGAACGGCACCGTCGGAGGTCGATTGAACTTTTTTTCGGCGAAGAAAAGTTCTAGGGCCGGCGGAGTTTCTTTCCTATTTTCCTATTGATTGGGATTTTTTCAAGGAAAGAAAATAGTATCTTTGGATTCCTTGTTCGATTTAGAATCGATCTACTATTTTTGGAGATTTTTTGGATGCTGGAAAGTCCAGATTTAAGAAGGTCTTGGAGCACCCTTCCACGGTTACTGTTCATGCCTTGTCGGGCGGGGAAGACGACGATCGGGACCCGATAACGGGATCCGAATGCCGGTCAACAACGCGGTTTGACCGCGGCCGTTGCCGCGCGTGGTGGGCGGGCCGCGCGCAGCGCGCGCGTCATTTAAAAAAAAAAAAAAAAAATTGAATGTGCGCGCGCGCGGCGGCTCACGGGCGCACGCGCCCGCGGCGCGCGGAACGGCTTCGTGCGCCGGCGTCTGCGGCGTACGGGCGGCGCACCCGGCCCGGAGGAAGGGAGGCGCAATGCGCCGAAGTCGTTTTTAATTGATTTAAAATTGTTTTGAATCAATAGAAAATCCGGAAAATTCCAGAAAAATTCCATAAATTTTGTGAAAAATTCTGTAATATCATATAATCGATTATCAAAGTGTTTGATGATCTTTTATGTGATTTTGAGCCCCATTGTCATAGATTCATTCATTGTTAAGTTTTTAAAATTGATTTAACGACTTAACTTGAGAAATTAATGTCTAAATTAATTCTGTAAAATATGATTTTTCATAATTATGATTAGGACATTGATTTGACACTTTTTATAGTTTTGGAAATACATATATTGTCTAAATTTTTTGGAGATGCTTGTTTATGTCATATAAATTGTTTATATGTTATTTCATGTTATTTACTTCATGAATAATTCGACAAGCATGAAATTGGGAATTTCAAAACATATGATGTATATTTTTATGATATAATAGTTATATCATATTATTACCACGTATTCGCACTATGTTCATGTGATGGTATGTATGTGTGAATGCTTGGATGATCATGGACTTAGAATGTGTGTCATGTGATGATGCTTATTTAATGTTGGCATGTAATTAAGGGCCTGCGTGCCTAATCTTCTCTCTTATCAATTTCGATTGTATATACTACCTCCCTCTAAATGTACTCCCCTTGATTAAGATCAAGGTTTCTTATTTGATTAATGTACATTTATGGGTTTGCGTACCCTTAATGCTCTTGTAATGACAAGAAGACCGATCGAGGTGGAGGAGAAAGCGAGATGCAAGGAGAAGGGTTCTTCAAGGCATAATGACTTGTCAACACCGGCATAGAATGCTGAATCCTTTAATGCATACCGATCTGGCTCCGGTCATGCATTAATGTGATGAAAGTCCATGATCATCTATTTAAAATTTGCATAATAGATATGTATGTGTGTGTGCTAGATACCTTAGATATATGGTATTCAAAGGTATTCATATTTATATGTAGCACATACTATGATAAGACTAAAATAAAATCCCTCCTCATTTTAAATTAGGTCGATAAACGTGAGACATTAAGAATGACTCACGTAGCCTTCCGTTGTTATGGTCTTGATGAGCCAATCTTAGATTGGATGTGTTTGTTGTGCTACCACAAGGCCTATTCAACAAGGGATTGGAGATCATGACCAAGGCATTAGCCGAACTTTGGGGTGGACCATTTGCATGGCTTTGTTGTGCTACCACAAGGGCTATGTGAAGAATCTAATCTCATAACGTAACAAGCGGGTTTGACCTAACTAGAGTATATGGTTTGTTGTGCTACCACAAGATCATAACTCTAGAGGCTAAATGACTAAGAGTTGCAAGAGTTGCAATTGGCAATAGTTGCCTACCTATTAAGTATGGGATGATTTGTTGTGCTACCACAAGGTCATCACCATAAAGTTAGTAGGGTCTTGGTCCCCACTAGGATGTTATTATGTTATCCCGTCTTTGCATAATGAGGGTTATGAAAATTCGTCGAAATTAGTGGGAGCATAAATTAGGATAAAAGACCACATCTTAATTTACATTGAATATCTGCAATATTTTCTAAATAGAATTATATCTCCATTATGTATTTAGATTCTTAACCATCAGTTATCTTGCATACTTGAAGTCATTAGGCTCATTTATATTAACTTCCTTGATCTGGTTTAGAATCATGAGAAGTGTTCTCATGGTTGACTATATAACTAACCTACTTGGGAAGTGGGTGCCTACTAATCATCTAATGTAGTAAGAGAAGATGAGATCTTCATCTCATTAGAAAGATGTATTGTTTGCCTTACACTAAATGTTAGTCTCTATATGAAGTTTAGAGGCAACATAGATAGATGGATATGAGATCTATCATGACTCATGGTGATGAGCAAATTTAAGGCAAGATTAAAATAACAATACATCTTCAATACTTCTTGTTAGTAAGACCAATGAAAAGAAGTAAGATCATTAGATGAGAAAATGAAGGCATAGTTAAAAGTCAAGAAGTTGGTCGAGGATATTAAGCCCAAAAGGGACATAGGATTGCTCTTCTACTATCATGATGATGATTGGTGGAGAGTATATTGAATATATATATTGCAAAGAAGGAGCTTGAGAAGCTTCTGGCATCTCAGTCATTGACTTACTTGTCATACACATATACACATCAAGTATAAGATACTATTTGTGTATATTATAGTATAAGATACTAAACATATGTCTTATGGTATTAGATACCAGATGTGTGTATCTTGTATGAGATATTAGATATACATATCTTCTATAAGATCTAATATATATGCATTTATTGGTATGAGATACTAAATATGCATCTTATATCTACAAAGGTTGCAGATAATGACAAGTAAATGAAGGCTTGACGTATAAAGATTAACCTACATATACAAATGGTGCAAGAGTTGTATCATTGATAGTGGGAGGTACAAATCTTTAGTAGCCTTTTAGGGTGTTTTTATGATGAAGATTGTTGGTTTTATCCTTGTATATGAACAATATCAATATTTCCTACTTGAATAAATATTGATTTATTTTGAGTTATGGAAATGATAATTGTTCTAAGATTATGAATGGCAAAATGTTTGCTAATGGGAGCTTAGTAAATAATTTACTCATATGAGATATGGAAGCTCTTATGGTATGTGTGAATGCTCCTCTTAGGAGGAAATGAGTTGATATAGATCAATCTATTTCTTTAGCTTAATATAGACATTGTCATATCAATGAGAAAAGACTTAAGAAGTTCCATATAGATGGAAACATAAAGGCAAATGATTTTGAATCATTAACCAAATATGAGTCTTATCTCATTGAAAAATGACTATCTCTCCATTTACTAGAAATGGAGGGTGGACCAAGGAGTTAATAGAACTCATACATTTGGATGTGTATTGGTCCGTGTCTATTAAGGCTAAAGATGGACATTCTTACTTCATCCTTAATAGATAATTTCTCTAGGCATAGATATGTGTGCTTGTGAAGTACAAATATGAGACTTTGAGAAATTGTCTAAGGTAATAAATGAAGTAAAGAATAAATGGAAAGAGTATTAAAGCTTTTTGATTAAGTCAAGGAGTGAAATACTTAAGTACTAGATTCACACATCATTTGAAGGATAATACAACTTTATCTTAATGAACATCTCCCTAAAACCCTTAGCTTACTTGAGTAGTAGAAACAAGGGTGATTGTGTCATGTGTGACATGACACAAGTAATGACAACCTTTGCAATATCTTCCTTGTCTATTTAGGGCTAAGCACTCAATATAACCACTTTGTGTTGGTACCTTCTAATTTATTCTGATTATTTCATATATGATATGGAAAAGGGGTTATCTCTTGATCTTAAGCTTGTTAAGATTTCGGAATGTCCGATCATGATGAAGAAGTGTAACCCATAATAATTAGAATATAAGATAGGAAGTGTAGACTCGTGGAATATCCTAAGGAAACTTAAGGATATTTAAATATACCACTTTATGAGATAAAGGGTATGTGTTTCACAATTTACTATATTCCTAGAGGAAGAGTTCCTCTTTGAGGAAAATAGTGGGAGCAAGGAATTTCTGGAAGGTGTTCCAGACCCACAACTCAAAGACACTTCTATTAAGGTGCTGATTAATAATAGCACGCATCATAGGTCTTTAGATTGTGCTAATTCAACTTTGTAGATATGTGAGACATATCTTTAATGGAAGAAAATAAGCACAATAAAGTAAGGATGTTGATCCAAAGACCTTTGAAAGGCAATATGAGATATTGATTCTAAAATAGGAGGAGACTATAAAATCTATAATAATATCCATCTATTTTAGCCAAGTTCGGAACTTGGTGGATCCACCTGAGGGTAAAGTACCCATTAAGTGTAAATGAAATGATAAGATGGATAGGAGTGAATTTGAAGGTGAGACCTTCAAGGCATGGATGATTGAAAAGACATCATCTAAGTTAAGGAGTTGACCTTGATGATATCTTTTAACCATTGCCATATTCAATCCATTTAGATTTTATTAGTACACATTATGACTATGTGATATGTCAATTAGGATGTTAAGATAAAATTTCTCCAATGGTGAATTTTAAGGGGAGGTGTATATGATACAACCTCTGTTGTATATGATACAACTTGAGGGATGTGAGTCCCAAAACATCCAAAGAATGTGTACACGTTGGTAATGTCCATTCATGGACTACAACAACATTCACAACCTTGGAATATAAGATTTGATAAGATTGAATCTTATGACTTCATTTGGAATGAAGAAGAACCTTGTGTGAATAAAAATGCTAGTGGGAGTGCTATTGTATTCTAGACATTTTATATTGATGGCATACTACTCATTATGAATGATGTAGGTATGTTATCATCCATGAAGCCTAACTATAAAAAATGAATCCTCCATAATTATTCTGGGAAAAGCTTTCTAAGGATTTAGGTCTATGGAGATAGATCTAAAATGGATGCTTGGCTTGACCCATTTGTTGTACATAGATACCACAGTCAAAGAGTTTGACATGAAAAACTCCTATAGAGGTGCCTTGCCCATAAGATATGGAGTTTATCTCTTTTAAAGAGATATATAATACATGAATATAGTCTCTTATGCCATAGTCATAGGGTCTATCATGTATACTATGTACATAGCCTAATGTGATGAGTACTTTAAGTGTTATGAGTAATCATCGTGCAAATCCAAGTGAGAGTCACCGGATAGTTGAGAAGTATATCCTTAAGAACTTGTGAAGTACTAAGGATGCATTTCGAGTATGGAGGATAGGATTGGAAGTTTGAGTTAGACTTAAACTTCTAGTTACATATGACTGGTAGCTAGGGTACATGTTTACCCAGATGGTGGTGCAGTGAGCTGAAAAAGTTTCATGCTATAGACACTGTAGATTTTACAAATCATAATTGCTGCCAACTGCTTATGAAGTAGTCTAGATGAACGAGTTCATCTTATATTAGAGAGTTGTCTCTAATATCTCTGATAATGGTGGATCATTACTTTTGTAGTGGAGCCTTTGTCTCATCAGAAGTTTAAACACCTCTGTGGCAATACTACTTGATCAGAGTGGCTGCAACTCAAGAAGATATGATTAAAGAAAGACTATCTTAAACTATAAATATTGCAGATCCACTAACTAAGGCCCTAACTCAAAGTGTGTTTGAGGGTCACCTTGGGCTGATGGAGATCAGACATGTGGGTGATTGGCTTTAGTGCAAGTGGGAGATTGATAGAAATGTATGCCCTACAAGCCAATCATATGTGATATGATTTTACATTTCTTGTAATATCTTATTCAGTATAAATGGCATAATCTTCATTACTTGCGCTATCTAGATGCGTCTATCGTAATGAAGTCCTAGGTTGCATGCAATGATGATTGAATCATGATGAGATCATGATAATGAGATCAATCATCTAGAAGCATGTACTCTAAATGTTCCTAGTCGTAGGATCCTCGAGACGGGACATCAAGGATCCGGTAAGACTAGTGTATATGATATCTTCTCATATGATGAGAATGACTGATCTCATTGGTCATCAGTGTTGGGACACTGAGATACATATACAGGTGCTCACTAGAGGAATGAGTTCACTGAACTGACCATTATAGAATCCCTGAATGGTATCTTACCGAACTGTCGATCAGGGTATTCTATCATCACGGTTGCACGGTTGGATCTTTGACCTGAGTCGCCAAAGATGTCTTGCCGGGCGTACCATGTACTTTGACTATTGACTTATGGATCACTTAGTATTGTGGTCCTGTATAGTTAATGGATTGGGTATGTGGGAAACCCGATGGAGGCAATTGAGCGGACAATAAGGGATCGTCCACTCTCGGTAGGAGAGAGAGAATGTCCTATGGATAGTACTCTAAATCCTTGGCCAAGGTAGATAGGATAATTGGAAAAAGAGTTTTCCAATTGATCCAATTACGAGTACAAGATTCCATAGTGTCGGTATATTTAGGAGTTGATAGTCAATGCCGTACTCCTATCCGACCGGGACATTGAATGGACGAAGTTTTATATCCATGTGGTAACCGATGATGGAAAGGCTCTTTGGAGAGGAGTTTATCCCCGAAGCCGTTTGGGATCATAGGATGTGGCTTGTACCCTTCATGATCGGTAGGCCGTTAAATCTATTATGAGATAATAGATTTAATTTAAAAGAAGTTGTTCTTTTAATTAGGCCTCAAGCAAATGAGCTATTGGGCCTAGTGGGTCACAAACATAAGGGCTAATCCATAAGTTTGGGGGCAAGGGTGTAAATATAGAGAAAGCAGGGGTTTTTGTGAAAAACTCCAAATTCTCTATATAATAGCGAATTGAGCATGAGCCCCACAAGCCAAGGCTGCAAAATTCGTCCCTACCTCTCTCCTTCACGTTTTCCCATGCTGGAGGCCGTCGAGAGTCGATGGGACTTCATCCGGGGCAAGTCGGAAGGTCCGACGCGAAGGAGAACCCGACTATGGAGGCGGCTCGTGTGGATACGACTAGAGGCCGCACACTTGAGTGGCTGAACGAGCGTGAGAACGCTCGATCTTCTCCGATCTTTAGGGATTATTTGAATCCCACAAAGGTACGTATTCGAAATCGTTTCGTATACCGATTTTTGGCGACGTCGTTCGGTTTCGATCGAGACCAAGACAATGATATACGGGGAATCGTAAATTTTCCGCTGCGCCAATCTGAATGGACCGATTCCCAACACCGGGCAACGGTTCTTCTACCACCTCCTCTTCTGCCTGTTCCTATGGTTGCATCCCGGCCTGGGGGAATACTCTTTGGAACATCCTCCCGCTACGAAATACCAGTGCCAGCATGGTAGGGGGGAGTGGTGATGATGTTGCTGGTAGGGTTGGTTGGTATGTTGAGGGGCCCATGGTAGGTAGGGGTGGTGAGGATCAGATGATGAGGGGTAGTGGACTGGTGGAGGCTGGTGTGTTGGGTGATGGTTGGGGTGTTGGTGGTGACTGTCTAATAATGAGGGGTCGCGGAGTGGCAGTGACTGGTAGGTTGGGTGATAGTTGGGGTGTTGTTAGTGATGGTCGGATGATTAAGGGTCGCGGAGTGGTGGCGGCGGTAGGTTTGGTGACAGTCGGATAATGAGAGGCCGGGGGGTGGTGGAGGCTGGTAGGTTAGGTGATGTTTGGGGTGTTGGTGGCGGTCTAATGATTAGACGCCGGGGAGGATTAATGGTGGTTGGTATGTTAGGTGATGGTTGGGGTGCTGGTTGGGATGCTGGTGGCGGTCTAATGATTAGGCGTCGTGGAGGGTTAATGGTTGGTGAGGATAGTGGTGTTTGGGTAGTTTGTGGGTTGGGGGCAGCTCTTGGTATGGAGAGTATGGTGCAGTTTTTAGGTGGGGTTGGTCTGGCGGGCATGGAGGCGATTTGATACTCAACCTGCCAACCCTGGGAATGGTGGGTTGACTCCTCGATGGCGGAGTGGACGAGGCTGAGTCGTTGGTTTGGTGGTGCTGGTGCCGGTGCTTGAACGGGTGCGTGTACTGGTAGTGGATCTTGGACTATGCCTAGGCCGGGCTGCTGTTGTGCTTGTTGTTGCCGTGGTTGATTCTGCCGTGCCTTCATTGCTTGAATGGATTCTCCCATCTGTGCCCAGTCAATATTCCCCTGATCATTGAGGTCATGAATGTAGTCCTTAAATTGAAAGCAGACATCCACCGTGTGCCCAGGATATCGATGGTAGGCGTAGTACTTTGTCATGTCAACATTCGTCGGTCATCCTTCTCTCTCCTTTGGAAGCTCCAACTGCTATTCAGCCATCAATGAATTGAAAATATCGGTGAGGGGGAATGGCAGTTGAGGATAATACTCTCTCTTGGGTCCCCCCTCCTAGGTCGATTGGTTGGTGGTGGCACTTGGTTGTAGGCTTGTCATTGTGGTTGTGGTCAGTTGTAGACTGGTTGTTGTTGAGGCGCTCGGTTGTAGGCATTTTGCTGCTGGGGCGCTCGGTTGTAGGTGGGTTGCTGTGGTGGTGCTCGGTTGTATGCAAGTTGTTGCTGGAGCTGAGGAGCTGGTTGAGGTGCTGGCCGGTATTGTTGGTTGGGTGGCGGGTTACGGTATTGGCTTTGGCGATACCCACCCTGTTACCCATGGCATTGACACTCTCGTTATTGACTACCCCTTCGGTGGTGGGCCCTACAGGTGTAGGCTTTCTAGTGTTATGGGGTTTGGGGTCAAATGGATTGATCATGGATGTGTTCTTAAAATGGGCTTGGAGGTAGTGGGCGCTATCACACAACTCACTCATGGTTGTCGGGCGGTGCATGATCAAGAGGTTGCGAAGGTTAGGCGTGGTGTTTCTAATGAGCATCCTCACCTGCTCCTCTTCTAAGATGGTATCAACTAGCCTCTCAGCCATTCCCCTCCACCGATCAACAAATTTGGCAAAATCCTCATCTGGCCTCATCTTCTCAACAATTAAATCAGTTATCCAGCAGGCTGGCCCCACCCGATCCTTGTACCTCTGCAGAACTTTGCCTTGACAATATCAAAATCTGCTACCTCAATAGAATCAAGAGAATAGAACCAGTCAAGGGCGGATCCTTCCAATGACCGATGGAATAGAAAGACAAGTGCTTTGCGGTCATTCTTCTAGAACGCGGAGTCATATAGAAAGCTCTTTAGGTGGTTAAAGGGATTCCCGGTCCCATTATAATGTTGAAAGATTGGTATTTCAGAAGGAGGGAGATGTAGGACCAAAAAAGATGGGACATAAATTTCTGGGGTGGCTTTAGAATCGAGGCGGTGCCTCATCTCTTCAAAATGCTCATCCATCTGGTTGAGCTTACCAATGAAAGCTTGGGTGAGGCTGGATTCCTGAGCTACGGGAGCCAAGTGTTTAGGTGAATGGGTTGGAAGAGGTGGGTTGGAAATACGAGCTGGAATTGCATTATACAAATGCCCCACAACGGGGTGAGTAGAGACACGATAGGGTTGCCCAGGAGAAGAAATGATTAGGGGCCTGACTGCCGATTGAGGTGGTGAGGGGGCTTGATTTCCCTCGACCGGATCTTGATTGGCGGGCATCTTGCCCTTTGTCAAGGATTGTACAAGCGAAAAGGATTCAGGGTCTAGATGGAGAGATAGACCCTGGAGGAGTTGCTCCATGCTAAGTGAAGCAGGTTGATGAGTAGGATTTTGAATTTCTGGCTTCTTGACGGCATTGACATGGCCCTATGGATGGACCATGGGTTGTTGAAGCTCGTAGTGACCCGTCTCGTACTCCTATTCTTGCCCATAGTAGTCCGACATCCCGACGTGTCTTCCAGACCTTAGTGTCATGGGCATCCTGTCAAATTTTCTTACAAAATGGTTGAAAGTGTAAATGCAAAGAGAGTTTTTGTTTGGTTATGTTTTATTTTTTGTTTGAATTGATTTGGTTTCAATTATGTTGTTTGGCAAGCAAGTTGAACACAAAAAGTAAAAAGATTTTTTTTGTTTTGTTTTAGGTGTTTTGAAAGAAGAAAATTTTTTTGGTTGTTTTCAATTGTTGTGAGCAAGCAAGTTGTGCAAACAAGTTTTTAAAATGACTACTTGAAAATTTTTGGGTTGAAACCTTAGATTAGATAGATTGTTAGCAATTGTTCACTCAAGTAGGTATGGTTCCTATTGCTTCAATCTTCAAGACCTAAGGTTGTCACTCAATCACCACGAGTAGGTACTTGGGTTCTTCGGGTTTTGGGAGGTGGTACAACCAGCCCAATCGTGCGGAGAGGAATACTCCACGGATGGGAACTTATGGAGGCATTGATGGAAACAACCAAATCAACTAGGAAGGAATATCCCAGAAGAGAGGTTAGAATCCACCAAAAAGGTGTTTGGAGGGTGAAGGTGTGTTTGGAGAGAGAGCCCCCACCTCGAATGCCCTACGGATCGGAACAAGTCCGGTACCCGATGCAAAAGCTAATGCAAAAATGAAAAATGGAGGGTAGGAGGAGAAGAAGCAATCAATATGCCAACATGAAATGAATGAAAGCTATTAAATAAATCAAGCAAGTGAATGCAATCAAGACAAGCAATGATAAAGTAAAACAAGTAACTAGCAACTAGCAACTAGCAACTAAAAGGTGGTTCACGTAGGAATCGGCTTGTAATGGAGTGTCCAAGTGGGGACAAATCTGAAATGAAGGTAAAAGGATGGTCCATGTGGGGACTGGTTTGAAAATAAAGTGAATCACGCGGGAGCCGGGTTTTGGAAAGGTGGGTGGTTCACGCGGGAACCGGTTTTTGAAGGAAAAGGGGTGGTTCACGCGGGAACCGGTTTGTTTGGTAGGAAAAAGAAAATGAGGGCCACGTGGGCCAATCTAAAATGGTGCAAAGGGGTGGTCCACACGGGGACCGATCTGAAAGTGTATTGGTTCAAGAGGGAACTGGTTTAGAAAAGGGGTTGGTTCACGCGGGAACCGATTTTTGTGAAGAAAAGGGTGGTTCACACGGGAACCGGTGTAAGAGTTGACAAAATAGAAAGGGGGCCACGTGGGGCCAATCTGAAGGTGCTTTAAAGAGGTGGTCCACGCGGGAACCGATCTGAAAATAAGTTGGTTCACGTGGGAACCGAGTTGGAAAAGAAAGGTGGTTCACGCGGGAACCGGTTTATAAGAAGAAAAGTGGTTCACGCGGGAACCGGGTTGAAATTAAAGACAAGCAAATCAAGTCCACATGAGGGAAAATCTTTAAAGGAAGAGTAAATAGCAAGTTTAAAGGTAAATGAACATGGAAAAGGTAAAGGACAAGCCGGTTCATGCGGGAACCAAGTCGGAAAACAACTAGTTGCACGAATCAATCAAGCTAGCACGGTTGAAGACATTGGTTGTCCCACCATGGTCGCCAAAAAGCTGTCAACTCCGAAAATGGGTTCCGGATTGTCACCTCAAGAGAAGGTGAAAGATGGAATTGGGGAAAAGGAGTGAATCTAAAAACACTGGGAAAGTGATAAAAAGTCATCACCTCGGTCCCACACTCACATTGATCCCCGAACTTTCATTTCACGGTGTCGCTCGAGCACCGGAGACGGTTCGGGTCATGTGGGAGGAGAGTGAGGATGAGATGAACTTATAACATGAATAAAAAGGTTGTGGTTTCCAGGAGCCGCGGGCTCTGCTTTATGGAATAAAAACAAGATTGAGTTGATTTAACTGTGTGTACCTTAGCGCGGGAGATAGGGATGTGAGTTCAACCTTCTTCTTCTTCGACCGGCCGATGAAGAAGAGTCCAACTGATGCTAGCTTAATAGACCTGTGCAACTAGAACGATAAACCAAGTGAAATAAACCGATTAGAACTATGGGAAGTGTAGAAACTAGAGGAGAGGAGATGGAAGAAAGAAGCAATTGGAATAGAACTCACCGGATTGGGGCGAGCCCTAACCCCTTTTTTGTGTCTTTTAATTATGTAAAAATGATGAAAATGAAGTAAAAGATGTTCTAAGATAGTAAATAAACTGAATGAAATGAGTTAAGAAGGACTTATGAAGTGTGTGGCTTAAGTTGTAGCCAAGTTGGTTGAAGAAGGCCAGTTCGGGTAGCTTTGCACCCTTCTGGCGCGATTTTGGTGCATAAAATGTTACAGACAACCACGATGTTAGAATCGAGTGCTGTTTGTTTCTATGGATGGAGAACTTGGATATCTTATGTTGATGACTTCTCCGGTATCTATCTATAGAAGCCTGTAAAATTTTTGAAATTGGACGGATGTGGAAATCAGAACCTGGATGTGCGCCCTTAGTGCAGCAATCGCCACAAACAAACGGAAAGTTGGAATCGAGTGCCGTTAGTTGCAGATGAAAGAGGACGAAGAGAGGAACAACTCCTCTGTTGAAGACTTTTGCAGCAAGAGTCCCAGATTTTCTGCAGAAGTCGATGAATTTGGTTGATGCAGAACGCATGGATTGAGCCTTCTTCTTTACTTCGGGATCGATCTCTCGATGTCGGATCGGCTTTGGACATCGGGATGGCCTTGGGAGAGAGCTTGGATGACCTCAGGATGAGCTAGGCACAGGGGATTAACCTTGGGTCATTGAGAATGGCCCTCAATTTATATGGAATTGAAACCAGTGCAAAAAATGGAAACTGGACCGATCGTGCCCCCGCCTTTCAAAGAAGGCGAGGGCGCGCCCTCAAACCAGGGGCGCGCAGGGCGCGCCCTCAACCCGGGGGCGCGGTCTACTCGCCCCCCTGTTTCAAAGGAAGCAGGGGCGCGTTACGCGTCTCACTGCTAAAAATCGATAGAATCTTCCAGAAATTGCTAAAAAATTGACTTGACAAACGTAACGCGCCCACTAACTGGGGGCGCAGTACAAATAATCAAAAATTATTGATGGTAACCTTCCAAAAATCCAGTTTAGAAGGTGCAAATTGGAGAAATTTTTGATTTTCGGAAACTGACCATGCCCCGTGTTTCAAAGGAAGCGGGGGCACGCAGGGCGCGCCCCCAGTTTGAGGGTGCGCAGGGCGCGCCCTCGGGTTGAGGGCGTGCAGGGCACGCCCTCCCCTTTCAAGGGAAGCGGGGGCGTGGTAGACTCTCTCTCCTATGCGCGTGTTCCGCGAGCCGTATCTTGCAAACGGGATGTCCAATTCGGCTCCCGTTTGTTGCATTGGAAAGGAGGCCTTCAAACACACCTCCTCAAGTAGGTAAACCAGCCGGCATGACTCCCGAGACATTCGCACAGGGCTTTCTACCGGTTTACCCTCTCGCGAAAAGCGAAAAACCATGGCGAAGATCCGAATGGGCACAGTTCCGGTCGAGGAATCTCGGATCAACTCGGGATGACTTAAAATGATGACCAAACAAGTCCGGTACAGTTGGAAAACCCAAAATCATCGAAACATCTGAGATTAACCCAGTAAACGTGAACTGAAACTCGAAAAAGTTGAGAAACCCTAAAATTGACCGAAATGGCCGTATGGCCCCGGTTGATGAAATATACAGCTATGATCGACCCGGATGACCCGTAAAGATCTGGTGATCACCGGAAAGGCCTAACGTGTGGTCCAGGATAGCCGTGTCAGTATAGATCGAAAAGCCATAATGAAGAAACCGTTATAGACTAACGCCTACCAAAATGACTTGTCAGAAACCACGAATGTTACGGAACACACGCGTGACTCCCGAGATATTCAAGCATGGACTATTCAAGGTCGGTCATCGAGTAGGCTTCGTGTTTTCACAGTTCATGCGCTGCTCTCGCCTGAAGGTTAGGGCATTATTCTGGAAATCATCGGTCCATTCCCAACTCACAAGGGGCTCCACCGGCGTCCTTAGCTCATTTCCACAAGGTAATCCGGATCAGATAATGGTTAAATAATTGATATTGCCTATGGAATAGGAGTCTTGGGCTCCAAATCAGGCCGATTTGGTGTGTCTACAGGCGTCGCTCGAGCACCAGAGAGACGGTTCGGGTCATGTGGGAGGAGAGTGAGGATGGAATAAACTTAATGCGTGAAGAATGAAAATAAGTGGTCACAGGAGCCACAGGCTCCTCTTTATGTAATGGAAATAGAAAGAAGTTGACCATGTGCACCTTAGCATGGAAAAGAGTGTGTGTGGGTTCAACCTTCTTCCTCAGCCGGCCGATGAAGAAGAGTCTCTAACCAATGCTAGCTTGATAAACCTGTGCAACTAGTAGACAAAGAAGACAAGAAAACAAATGAAAGAATGATTGCAATTGAGTGAGGTGTAGTAATGTAAAAACAATAGCATAAAACGATAATTGAAAACAAACTCACCAGATTTGGGGTTAGCCTTTACCCATTTTTTTTGGTTTTTTTGTGATGTATGAAATGATGCAAAACTAAATAAAAATAATGCTTAAATATAAACTAAATGATATGAATGAATAGTTAGCAAAGAGAATATGAATGATTAAAGACAACACAACCAAGGCAAAGTGGCAACCGGGTTGGACAGATTCAATGTAAACTGCGCGACTCTGATGCAGAGACTGCAACAAATAGCACCAATGTCAGAATCAAGTGATGTCTATTGAAATGGATAGAGGACTTTAAGAGTAAGAGTTTTTGTGTTGATAACTTCTCCATAATATGTCCGTACAGCCCTGACAATCTAGATCTTGGACTGTGATGTTTTGGGAACTCCCAGTGCAACGTGGATGTAGGATGTGCTATGGGCACCACAAATATAATAATTGAATGATTTTTATTAGAAATAAAAGAGGACTCACTGGGGAATAGTTTATATTAAATATGCATTGGATGAATCCACCATTAAATGTACCGAAATTGACTCAGAAGACGATGACTTAAAAGAGAAGACTTCAGATTTGTCTATGCAGCTTCAGTGTAGAAGCCATCACGAGCCGAGGAAATGTCAGAATTGATCTCCGTTTATTGGAGATGAAATATATCTTGATGAATAACACTTCTTATGAAGGAAGACTAGCCATAAAATGATTATAAAGATCTGTAGAAGTTGATGATCAGTAGTGAAGCATGTCGAAGCATAGACCGGCTTTTCTTTCACTTCCAAATGATCTCTGGGCACCGGGACAAAGAGAGAACAATTTGGGGTGGTTTGGACAAGCCAAGGGTTTCTGGAGGATGAGGATAAGAGTGCTGGAGGATGGGTTTGCCCTACTTAGGTCATTCAAATGGGTCTTCCTTTATAGGGGATGAGAAACATGTAAAAAAATAGCAAGTTTTGATACATCCGATCATAGGTTGGATTTCCTCCATTTAATGCTGCTAATTTTTATAATAAGGCTTCTAGAAACATACCCAACTAATTTATAGGGTTTTAAAACCATGTATCACCTTCTCCATGTTAAAAATATGTCTTCACTTGAAGAGGAAACAAATCTAGTCTAAAAATAACAAGTTTTGATGTATAAGACAACAAGTTAGATTTCCATCATTTGATGATGCTAATTTTGACAACGAAACTTTCAGATACTTTACCAAGTGTTATGGAGGAGGAAAAAAAATAAGGTAAGGTCGTGAATTGGTCAGAGATGTGCCCAATGGGTTGGGTTTGCATGCAATTGGGCTGTGCGGACCGAATTGTGCATCTAATTTCTGAAGGGTGTTGCAGACAAACGGGAGATCAAAATTGAATGTTGTTTGTTGCACTAAAAAGAGGACTTAAAAATAAAGATTATTCATGTTGAAGACTTCTTCTGTAGACATCCACAGAATCTTGTGAACAATTTTTAAGTAGAGGAAATGCTGGGAAGAACACAATCTGGCACATAACCAAGCGGCGCGACCTAGGTGCAAAGACCACCAAGAGCAACATGAAAGTTAGAATGGGCTCTCATTCGACAAACATGGTTTCTATTACAGATTCATAACTCATCCTCATATTTCTAGTAAGCTCCTTGACTCATCCAATAGGGTGGTTCAACTTGATTTTAACGGTTAAAAAGAGATGTTGCCAATAGAATAAGGGTTTAAGCTCCAAATAAGGCCAAATCGGTATGTCTACAGCTTGCCTCGCCTTGATGTCGGCTTTGCAAGGGAATGGTATGTAGCGAAGTAAAGTGAAATGTAGAGAAATGTAGCGATGTGAAATGAATCTTAATGGAATGGAGTGGAGTGAAATAGCAATGTACTAAAAAGGTGGCATCAAGGCGTAGATATAGACACGCTCATCGACCAAATTCGGCAAAGAGAATATCTCCATGTTCCTTGGATTACTACCACGTTTTATCGAGTCTTCTTACATTCAATTGGTAAAATATGTGCCATGGGCACAAGAGAAGAGTGGCCAAACCCCAACGTGGTGGGGAGTCCCCGAATCATGAGTTTGTAGGTTCATTATTAGCCAACAACCCGATCTTTGCGGTGTTACTGTACTATGATGGGCTAAGGTTTTAAAAGAGATTTGTTTTTGTAATATAAAATAATACCAATCGAGCATATTCAGGCTCTCAGATTCATTTAATTTTTCTAAAAGACATGATTTGATTCGGAATGGAATGATCTAAGATTCCAAAAGGCAAATGTTTAAATTCAATCAATAGACCATGAGAATAATGTTGGCACAAGAATGATGATTAAAATGGATGCCCATAGTGGGATAGAAAACAGGTACTACCACGGTGAGAGAAGTAGCAAGAAAGTGTTGTAGGAGGCCATGTGATAGAAATGAAAGATGTTGAAAGACACAAGGTGATTACGATAGGTGATGGACACAGTGGGATTAATGAACATAGTGGGATATGTTGAAAAGATCAGAATTGGGATAAATGATGTGATGAAGAGACCCGATGAGATTCAGAAGATGTGATGAGCATAGAGAAGTGTTGAGATGGCAATGGAACTGATGCAAAACTATATGATGCATACTGGGCTAAAAAAGTGAAAAATTTACTTAAGAAACTAGTTGAAGATATAGATTGAACATAGGAGGTCAAGATACCCAATCGGGAACCATTGTTCCTCGATATTTAATTTTGGCTTATCCGTGAGTACAAAGAATGACCCAACCGTCATGTATTTTAATGAAGGGGATCTCGGGTCTGGTCTTCTTTCCACTCGCGATCTTCAACATCAATGCATAAAATAAGTAGTAATGCACCTAATATATGCTAGGAAGAAAAAGGATAGTGGTGAATCTGCTATGTGATGACACGCATTCTCACAAACAGTTCATGTGCCTTGATGAAGACAGAGTTGTTGAAGAATGTTCCTCAACAAAGTTGAGGCCGAGGTTATGATGACACCTCTTCCTATGAATTCTTAGGGGAGGGAAGCGGCGAGCATCGCCTTGTTGAAGTCTTGCAAGAGGTTCCTCAACAAAGTTGAGGCCGATGTTTTGGTGACACCTCCTCCTAAGAATCCTCAGAGGAGGGAAGTGGCGAGCATCGCCTTGTTGTAAAAAATTCTCTATGTTTGTTCTTTGTTCCCGAAACACTCAGAAAGGGAGATTAGAATGACAATATGGCTTGTCCCCCTTGCAAGTTACAGTCTGCTTTAACCTTTGTCAAGGGGTGTAAAGTTCTCCTTGTGCCTGAAACACTTAGAAGAAAGAGATTAGAACAACAATGTGGCTTATCCCCTTGCAAGGTGCGGTCTGCCTTGACCTTTGTCAAGGGGTGATAGCCTTCTTATTAGTTAAAAGTAAAACATAAAATATGCAATGAAAATAATTTGAAACATGAGAGACTAAAAGTAAATATGAGTGTGAAGATGAAATTTCAAACCAAACATGGTGATTTTTTTTTGGAATTTGAAAAAGAAGTTTTTGTAAAAAGATTCATTTTTTGGGGATTTTTAAAAATATTCATTTTTGGAGTTTTGAACATATTTAATTTTAACATTTTGCAATGCTGAGAGGTCACTCATCCCTTTTTCAAACATGTGAAATATTGGCACTTGCCTCAGAGTATTATGAGTGATAGGGATTCTCACTTTGTTGAACGATTTTGGATAGAAATGTTTTGATTGCTCATATCAAAGCTCCTCTTCTCCTCTGGCTTCCACCCACAAATAGATGGCCAAATTAAGTGCATCAATAGGTTTTTTGAAAAATACCTATGGCACTTTGTTTCAGAAATCAGAAGAATTGGTTGGAGTTGCTTGATGTTTCTCAATTCTCCTACAATCTACATAAAAGCTCTTCAACTGGTCAAAGCCCCTTAGAGTTAGTAATGGAGTAGCAGCTGGTCAATTAATGCAATAGTAGTAGAGTATGTAGGTTCTAGCCCTACAACATTCAATCTTACACACAATTGGAATTGACAATAGGATATAGTGCATGTCTATTTTGATAGGGTAGCATAGAGAATGAATAAATGAGCCGACACTAAGAGAAGACAAGTAGAGTACAAAGTTGGAGATTTAGTGATGGTGAAGATTTTCCCAACACATTATAGATTTTCTTGTAGAGTTTACAAGTGATTGATTCATAGGTATAAAGGCCCATTTTCCATACTAGGGTGGGTTGACAATGTCACCTATCAACTGAAGATGCCAGAATGGTTCAAAGGACACCCAGTATTCTATGTTAGTTTTTTGAAGTCCTCTCATGCAAACAAGAAGGACTGGTCACACAGCCTATTGACTAGACTACCACCAATGATCCTCACTAAAAAAAGCACATCGACACCATTCTTATAGAAAGGATAAAGTGTCTCCCAAATGGTGTTGAGAGAGAAGAATACCTTGTAGTGTGGAAGGGCTTGCCAGATATTGAAACCAGTTGGGAAGCTACCAAGGACCTCAAAGATGATGAAGACCTCCTTCGTGCTTACAAGTTCTTGTTGACAAGGATGTCAACAAGCTCAAGTGGAGGAAAATGTAAGGCCAGTATGTCCAATGTTGTTCGCATGGCCCGGCCCTTTGTAAAACCCCCTACCCATCATGCTCTATTTGCCTATACATATCATGTTGCCCATGCAACCTTGTCGGCATGCCCACCCATCTATGCCAACTTTTCTGCATGCATGCGCCCAAGCTTACACACGTGTTAGCATGTGCACCCGCATGCCAAGTTGCCAACACATCCACGTGCCAATGGGCCAAGACATGTGTTGGCATGGGCCATCGGGTTGCCTATCAAGTGCAAAATGTAGTTATACAAAAATGACCCCTTAGAATAGAATTTTTTGGCCCAAAATGCATGGATGAGCCTTAAGATATATAGGGAGGTTGAACTTGGACTGATCAAATGGAGCCCTAGTTGCTGACCATTTTCACCCAGGCATATGCACCCGAGTTCACCTTTGATGTACTCCTTCATATAATATAAGTTTCTTTGAAAAATTTGGCTAACTCTATGCCTATTTGTGTTTCTTGTGTATTTGTGTTTAACATGCTTGTAGTGAAACCAGCATTCTTTGACAAATCAGTTGGTTCGTGTCTGTGTCATGGCATAGCACCGTGTAGATACACCAAATTTGCTTAATTCAGAGTAAAAAACTCATGTTTTATAGAGTAACATATGTGATTGATCATAGAATGACGCAGGGTCCTTTTAATGTTGATTTGGTGCTTTGCCGAATGAAATCGGACATTTTCCAGAGTTTTTCACACAAAGCCATAATTTCTAAGTGAAAGCCACATGTAAATCATGTAAACATGGAAATTGGCTAGTTGACCAATGCCTATTGATCATGGATTGAAGGTTTTGGTCAGATTCACATTCTGGACAAGTTTTGTTTCATGTCGTGTCTTTTCGGTTGGCCATTGAAATCATTTCGACTAGTATCAGATCTTCTATTCACTATTCTAACTTATGGATAAAATTCTGAAGTTTTGGAGAGTGTGATGGCTGATTCATTCCTGTAGAAAGCTTCTTCATCCTGTTATCTTTCCAACGCAACAAACGGCGTCAAATTCAAAGTTTGGGAGTGTTCGCAATATCTTACGAAACAAAGACACGCGAAATCAGTCCCATGCGCCCTGGTCCTTGGGCGCATGTGCCCTGCCCCTAGGGCACGTGACCTTGCGCCATCATCCTGAGGCACATGGCCATGTGCCCCCGATCAGGGGTACGAGGGAACCAGTTTTTGGTTGGACTCTACCTCTCACCAGATCGGATCGAATTTTTCAATCGGATCGGACCAATTTTGTAGGGAGGATTGGATGCACCACCTCCAGGGGGCACATGTGCCCCACAGTGGGCGCATGTGCCCTAGGCCAGGGTGCAAATAGCCTGTTCTTTAGGTATGGATCACGTCGATTTTCTCTTACAAATAGATTCCAATTCCGGTCATTCTAAATGCTGGTTCACAATCCCCCAGGCATCTCAAGATGTCCAATCTCTCTCTTGCATTGATTTTGTGATTTTTAGAGTAATAATTTTATGTTTTTAGAGAGAGAAAAGTCAATTCAGGAAAGAGGAAGGTTGATTTGCAGGTGATCTATTAGGCCTCTATTCTTCGGCTTCTACAGCAGAGTGTGGACATTTTCTGCCTGAGCTCTCTACATCAAAGTTCTTATTCTCCAAGTCTTATTCTATTTTCAATCTACGGCACATGCTTCCGAGGTCGGGGCTAGTCATGGCAAGTGCTGAAGCAAAGTTGTGCCTGGCAGATCTTGAACTGCTGTTTGGCTTTTTCGACAACCCAGATTTGGCCATATCTCTCTCAATTCTTCTTAGAAATTTTCTACTTTTTATCTTATCTTTTTATTTCGTGATTCTCCATCCTCCTATTATTTTTTACATTTTTTTACATTAATTTTATACTATTAACCTGAAAAATAAAGAAAAGGGGTTAAAGATAACCTGAATCTGGTCAGTTTCTTTTCAGTTGTGTGTTTCATGTTTTTTTCTTTACATATACTCCACTTTGTTTAGTTCTAATTGTCTTTTCATCTATTTGTTTGTCTAGTTGCACAGGAAATCAAGCATCCACGCATTGAGGACTCTTCTTTTTTGGCCAGCCGAAGCAGGAGAAGCTTTGACCCGCACTCTTCCCGCTAAGGTACACATGATCATTTTTATTTCATAAAGCAAAACCCGCGGTTCCTGGCGACCACACATGTCTCAATTTTCCTTCTTCTCATCCTCCTCCCACATGACCCGAACCATCTCTTTGGTGATCAGGCGACACCGAGGGATGAAAATTCGGGGATCAATTTGAGTGTGGGACCGAAGTGAGTTATTTTCCATGTTTTCTTTCTTTCTTTCTTATTCCATCTTGAGGTGGCGATCCGGATTCACGGACTACCCTAAAAAGGTGAACCCCATTTCATTTTTTCAGAGTCGACAGCTTTGTGGCGACCATGGTGGGACAAGCAATGTCTTTAACCGTGGGTGCTTAGTATTTTCTTGCAACTAGTTCTAGTTCTAGACCGGTTCCCGCGTGAGCCTTCCTTCTTTCCAGCTTTCTTAATTTCATGCCATCTCAAATTTTCTGATTTCACTGATATTGCATCAGACCTGAAGTGTCAAGTACCTCATTTAATTTTTGCCATTTTATTTCAACAGGTTCCCATGTTAACCCACCTTTGCTTTTAAAACTGGTTCCCGCACGAACCAACTCTCTTCTACAAACCGGTTCCCACATTAACCAACATTTATTTTTAGTCATTCAAATCATATTTTCCCTCTTTTGCTGCAAGTTATCACCCTCAAATTGGTCACTGCATGACCCTCTTTTATTTCCAATTGCCATTTAAATTGGTTCCCACGTAAACAACCCTTTTCCCTTTTAAACTGGTTCCCGCGTGAACTAATTTCTTTCTTTACTTCGGTTCCCATGTGAACCAAACCTCTTTCTTCAGATCTATCCCCACTTGGATCAGATCCTTATTCATATTTAATTGGCTCACGTAGCCCTCTTTGATCATTCAAACTGGTTCCCGCGTGAATCACCCCTTTGCTACCCAAAACCGGTTCCCACGTGAACCACCTTCACTTTTACCCCGGTTCCCACGTGAACCAGCTTATTCTTACATCGGTCCCCACATGTACCACCCCATTTTCTTGGCTATCATATCTGAACTCTCTTCTTTCCATTACTTTTCACTATCTCCATTTGGCTCACGTAAGAAACAAGGTCTACATTTTAATTTCTAGTTACTTATCTAGTTTCTAGTTTCTTATCTTGTGTGATTGCTTGTTTATTTAAGTTTATGTTTTGCTTGTTACTTTCTTTATTACTTGATTGCATTCTCTGATCCTTCTCCCAACCTCCTTCTTTTACACTTTTTTTTATTTTGACGTGGGAGCTCACTCTCCCATCTCTTGGTGGATTCTGACATCTCTTTTGGGATATTCCTTCCTAGTTGACTTGGTTGGCTTTAATCAAGGCCTTCATAATTTTTCATACATGGAGTATTCCTCTTCACGATCAGGTTTGTTTTACCACTCCCCAAAACTTGAAGCATCCTATGGATATGGATGAATTCTTATTTAAGTTGGTGATTTTATGAATTTTTATACATACAGGTCATTTTTTAAATAAGCACATGAATTTTCGGATTTTTTTGTGTGCATATGGCCCTCTTTTTTTGGAAGCAGGTGATATTCTGATTTGTTCTATGGATATGGATGAATTCTTATTTAAGTTGGTAATTTTCTGAATTTTTATACATACAAGTCATTTTTTTAAATGAGCAGATGAATTTTCGGATTTTTTGTGTGCATATGGCCCTCTTTTTTTTGGAAGCAGGTGATATTCTGATTTTTTCTATGGATATGGATGAATTCTTATTTAAGTTGGTGATTTTCTGAATTTTTATACATATATAGGTCATTTTTGTATGTGAGCAGTTAATTTATCAGATTTTTAATGCATATGGTCATAATTTTTCTGCTTTTTATGTAAGTAGGTGATTTTTCTGCTTTTTATGTAAGTAGGTGATTTTTTAGTCTGTTTTTATGCATACAGGCCATTTTTTTTAAATGAGAAGATGAATTTTCGGATTTTTTAATACATATGGTCCTAATTTTTGGAAGCATGTGATTTTTCTGATTTTTATTTAAGTAGGTGATTTTTTTATTTTTTTGAACATTACACATCTATTCATATCTACCTTCTACCGATTTTAAATTTTTATTCTTTTTTATGTATACATGTCTACTTTTTTGCAATCTTTATATATACAGGTTCAATTTATGACATTTTATTATGTACATATTTATATTTTTTGTCGATATTATAGATAGATATATTTTTATAATTTTTAATCTATTTATAGCAATTTTTTTGGCGATTCTATGTATACAGGTTATTTTCTTAAATTTTTACGGTACCTGGTGATCCCATGCGATTCTATGTAACCGTTAAATATATATGAACAGTATTCTGGCAGGTCCGTTAACTGTGAAGGTTGATATATACGAACAGTATTCTGGAGGGTCTGTTAACGTCTGCCAACTTTAAGGGCAAAAGAGTCTTTTTACAAGTCCTCTTGATACCTCTGCGCCGAATTCTGTGAGAAAAGGATTTAACATGGTGAATTTTTGTCCAAACGGACCTACTGTTAAGTGCACATTTTGACTAGAGTTGACGTTAAAGGGGGTCCGTTGAAACGGACCCCCCGTTCATTTCACCTTTTTTTTCACTCCTTATTTTTTTCGCCATGTTAAGAAGGTTGTGCCCTTTGATAAAAGCAAAGGGCTAAGCCACCGAGTCACACTAATCAAAATTGTCAAAGTGATGCTGCAGACACAACAAAAACAAGTCAAGTAGACAGAAACACTGATTCATTCATGAAACAAGATACACGTTAGAGCCTATACAATGATACTGGGCATACAAATCAGAATCTACTCGAACCTACGCTCAAGAGAAGAAACCAGGTAGTCAGCCACACTCAGAGTCTGGCTCCTCTCTGGATCAGCTCCACCCCGTGCTATACGGCCCCAGCTCTGGTGTGAGCTGCTCTAGTGGGTTTGTGTGCTGCTCTGGTGGCTGCCACTCTAATGGGTACCACACTGATGGGTTCCACTCTGATGAGTCCGGCTCCAAGTAGACTAGCGGGCCATATCACGATGAAAACGTAGCTTTGCCTGAGCAAAAACAAGATCAATCTGTGTCTGGTACTGCCTCTGCTCCATGGCACGGATCGCGACATCTCACTCGCGAAGGGCAGCTATATGCTAGCTCTCCATCTCACAAAGTACCTCAAACCGCTCATGGAGGGCAGTGACGTGCTGGTTTTCTGCCTCGCGAAGAGCCTCGAAGTGGCACCGATCCCGCGCCAGTAGCTTTGCATCAAAGTCCAGTTAGAGCTATGCCATCTCAAGAGTGGGCACCCAAGCCTGCAGCTCAGCCTCCAAGGCCTAGATCCTAGAAGAGGACTCCAAAGAAGAAGTAGCAACTGATCACTCCAGTATGTATAAGGCTTAGACAGTGAAAGAACAAGTTTGGTAATAGCTATCAAGATGTTACCATGGTATCCTTCTCCACCAGAGACTGTCTCACGGTGGTTAGCTCGTCTCGTAAGGCTCTCACCTCCTCAGAGGAAGAAAAACCCTCTGAGTGGGCCATGCGCTACAAGTACATAAAGCAAGTCAAATAGGTGGCAGTATAATTGAAGAACACAAGACATACAGATACCTCTGCCTATAGAGCTGCCTTGAGAGAGGCCACCTCCTCCTCCAACTCACAGATTTGTGCTCGATACTAGGTGAGCATGCCCCGGGAATCCTGAAAAAGAAGAAATTTTATGAGACAAGGCGATGCATAGATAACAAAGAGATAGTAGAAAAGCTAACCTGGCCAACATAGTCAAAAAGATGACCGTAGGCTACATCATAATGGCGACTGAACTCCGTGTCATCCACGGCAGTCAAGAAAACCACGGTGCCCTCGGCCTCCCATTCCTCCAAGGTAGATCGATACCGGGAAGCCCAGTTTATCGAATGTGCTATGGCTCCACCTCATTCAGACAATGGAGGTAGATGTCGTGGCTGAAGAGATGGGCACCCTTCTCTACCCACTCGGCACTCTTGTCATCTGTGGTCAGATATGAGCACCAGAATATGTACAAGAAAAAAAAGGATCAGCAATCAACAAATAGAAGTGGGGAAGAACAAGGAGACGTACCCGTGAAGGAAAGAAACTCAACAGGTCTCCTCGAAGACAAATGAGCTGGTGTGCGTGGGAAGTGGTGTCATAGATGGCGTGCTAGCACGCCATCAAAGGCAGGCAAAATAGATGCTCCAGTCGACCTTGGCCTAGTGGAAGGTAAAGGTAACTCCACACCTGAAATGAACATTTTGTTAGTACAAGTATAACATGCAACAGGAAAGAAGCAATAGGAAAAGAAATACCTAAAGAAAAGGTGTGAAGCCGTCCACAGAGATAGTGCCGTTGTCAGGAAAGAGACTGGCAAACGGATGTGCCAGGACAGCTGCACCCCAAGCATACTCGCCAATGGGCCCCATATAGGCCAGGAGCGGAAGGAACCACAAGTGAACTTTCTCGGTCTTGTTGCCCAGCAACAAGAAACCGAAAAAGAAGAGCAAAAATTGACAGAGATCCCAATCCGCCTCCGCTGATTTGTGAGAACCGCACAGTGTTGCAGATACTTGACGAATCAGGCAGTCCTCGTAGTCCTTAGTACTCTCACCTCGCTGCATCTGAGCCTCTGACAGGCCCACTAACTCGAAACACTCATTTCGAGTGATCGATAGAACTACCTCGTTATGTGACCGAGGCGGGGAGTAAGAAAGGAGCGTTGTTGCCATCTCGAAGTAGTTACTATATGTGCACCCAATGACGACACGCCCACAGATCCAGAGCCCCATGATAAGGGTCACATCCTCCAGAGTAGGGACCTTATGCCCCCAGGGAAGCAGGAACGAGCAAGTCGCAGCGTCACAACGATCTCTCAGAACCTGGATCAAAGCCAAGTCCTCCCAAAGTGGTGACATGTGCTGGACGAGACCAAATCTCATCTCGTCCAGTCAGCGATGCTGGAATGGCTGAAGACCTCGGTACGCCAATCGTACCAGCTGCCATGAGTTGTAGGACCTGATCCATCCTTGCAAATGGAAAAGTTGTTCTGGGTCAAGCAACAATCACAAAGATGGAATATAATTTATTGCCAGTTCAAAAGACATTTACCTCATGCGAGGCTGCCGGATCGAAAGGGCCAGCCTTGTCATCATGCGCACGTGCACGTCGAACCCACTTCGACATCTGCAAATTTCAAAATTAGTCAGTTTTTTATTCCAAAACAATTAGTAATACAAGAACACTGAAGCTGACATGTGCCCAGACCAGGGGCCCATGCACCCTGGTTTGAGGGCACATGCACCTTGGGTCTAGAGCACATGAACCCTAACCACAGGGCACATGCCCCTGTGCCCTGGTTTGAGGGCACATGTGCCATGACTTGAGGGCACGTGCCCTTGTGCCTTGACCTGATGGCACATGCACCCTCACTTGAGGGCATGTGCCCTTGTGCCTTGGTTTGAGGGCACACGCACCCTGGGTCTAAGGCACATGGACCCTAAGATCTGCACCAATCTTATTCTGACTCGAAAATAGCTTAAACAAACTCATAATCACATGCAATCATAGTCAAAATCAAGAGAATGGAGAGATCTACATTTACTTTGGCTGGAGTAATGACCTTTGAATGCTATTCAAGCTCTGAAAATACAAAATAAGTTGGAGTAGCTCTGGTGAAGAGAGAGGCTGTGAGTGGTGAAGTGAGTTGGTAGGGGTGGTAGGTCTATTTATAGTGGTAAAAATGTGTCAAAATCATGAAAATTTTAAAAATTACCTTGCCACTCTTGAAATTGAGCTAATTATAACGTCACTAAAAGAATTTCAAATGGATTTCTGAATTGCCTAGAAAAATTCACTGAAAAAAATGAATGTTAAATTTCATGAAAAATCCATTTCCTACTGTTAAATCTAGAAAATCATGTTGTAAAATAGCTGTTTTTATCATGCATTGTTTTGGTCATACATTGACAATTTTTTAGGCATAACGTAAAATTTTGTGAATTTTATATTTCAAAATTGACATAAAAAAATTCATTTTTTATTCATAAATGACCAAATTTTGTTTGACAAGCAAGAAAAGAAAATGGCAATAAAAAGATAATCAGGTACAAAGAAGTTGTAACCTGATAGCGATGCTGGTCATCTGGACTCTCCTCGGTAAGCATACCTGGAAGCCGCAGTCGACTCGTACTCTACAAGAAAATGGATGTCTTAGCTTCTTCCATGTCATCATCTATATCAAGCTTCTTGTCTTTGATAAGAGTCAAGTGTGATAGAACAGGCAGTTCATGGCGAGGTAAACCGATCTGAGAATGACACATGTGCGGATTGTACAGAACAAAAGTTGATCTAGTAACCAGTCAAAGATCCATGTCATCATCTATATCAAGCTTCTTGTCTTTGATAAGAGTCAAGTGTGACAGAACAGGATGTTCATGGCAAGGTAAACCGATCTGAGAATGACACATGTGCCGATTGTACAGAACAAAAGTTGATCTAGTAACCAGTCGAAGATCCACACTAGAAGCAAAACAGATCTGGACATTTCTCTGTTGCATAATGACTAGACTATGCGCGAAGCCTGAATAACTCATGAAAGTAAGATGGATACACCAGTCTGCCCGTTTCTTCAACAAAGCACATTTGTTGGTAACCGTGTCAGGAAAGCCAAGAGCACAAAGGACTGCGCTGGAAAAGCCGTGAAGTGGTAGTAGCACTGCCTGATGAATCAAACTTGAAGTGAAGATTTGCCCAGCAAGCAAACAGAAGAGCACTGCCAAACATAGGATATCCCACACAAGAAGAAGACAAGCCATAGTAGAGAAAGCCGAGTATTGAAGGACCAAGTTGTTTGCCATACCAGATTCTGCGCATACATGAAAGTTGAACTGCTCTAGAAAGCCATCTTCTGTGAGAAATAAGAACACAACAGCAAGGCAAGTAGCAAAACCCTTGGATTCATGAAGAAGCTGTGTCTCATCAAGGCCGCAAGAAGACAAAGTAGAGATGGTCGAAGCTTCCAATTTTCGAAGGATGATCCGTTTTCCAGTGATAAGGGAGCCGGTTTGCTCAGTCTCCCTGAAATCTTGCAAGAACTCAAGGCAAGACACTGATCCAGGAGGGATAACCATGTTTGCAATCTTCACCTTTCCTAGTACGTGGTAGTCTGAGAAACAACTCTGCCTCTTCTAGCATGATGGTGCATTCAAAAGAGTTAAAAACAAAGGTGTGAGTATCAGGATGCCATAGCTCTACCAAAGCACCCATCAATCCAAAGTCCAAGTGATATTCTGCATAGTGCTTCACATGAACCAGAAGACCGGTCAAGTCCCAACCACTCAGGATTGATTTCACTGATAAATGGAGCACTCCAAACAGTTCTTTAAACTAGGCAGATGAACAAAATCATCGAGGACCTAGAAAAATAGAGTAATTCTACATAAAACAATCAAAAGGTATTGTCAGGTATATGTATTTTTCATAATAAAAAAATTTTCCCTAGGGGTAGGGCGCATGTGCCCTCATATAGGGGCACATGGCCAGGTGCCCTATCCCCTGGGTGCATGGGCATGTGCCCCCGATCGGGGGCACATTGACCCAAATTTTTAAAAATTTAAAAAAAACAAAAAAAATAACAATCAATAATAAATAAAGTTTTCTTACCAGATTTGCTGAAATCCTCCCCTTCACATGCCCTGGAATGCTAGATATTTCTCTTCCCATATCAGAACACATCTTCTTGGAAGGAGGAGCCATTTGGACAGAGATAAGATCAATTTTCAAGCTTAAAAAAGTATTTCTAGGGGAGGATTAGTCCAATTTTGAGTCAAATTCAGATTTGACCAAGTTCCTTAGGGGTAGGGAGCATGTGCCCTCATGTGGAGGTGCATGGGCATGTTCCCCCGATCGGGGGCGCATGGACAAAAAAATTCAAAAAAAAATCTCAAAAAATCAAAAAATATTTATATGTTGAGAATGACATTTTTTCTAAAGGAACGACCATCAAAAACATTGTTTTGACTTCCAAATGATGGTTTTAATAGTAAAAACTTCAGTTGTTCATTTCAGGAACAATATGCTTCATATAACAATTTCGTCTGTTGGGTACTAATCAGAAATGTGCAGGCAACCTTTTAAGTCCAACATGTGAATTTGTGAGATCGGTGTTCCTGAAGGAACGTCATGCTAGCCCTGCGGAGAAAAGAAAGGAAGTGCCACCTAGTTGAACATCATCGTGGTGTTGTATTCCGTCAAAAGACAAGACAAGGATAGACTAGAGATGAATTAGACAGTCGATGCAGGTTGATAGACCACGCCTGAAGACTTCCCTCAGTTTCACATCAATCTCACATCATCACCAACATTCTTTTCTACACTTCAGATAACTCCTACCATCTATCACTTAGTTATGTTAGGTTAATTTAATATGTATTATATGCATTGTGGGAACCTCGGGAATATTTATTTTATTCTTTGAAAAGATTTCGTGTTTTTGTATGTTTTGAAATATCGACACCCGAATTTTCTAGTAAAGTAGGTGATAGACCATAAAAATACTAGATAGTCCAGGTGATATTAAAAGAGTATAGAACCGAGGTTCGGGTTCTGTGAAAATTTTTTGACCTCTCTCCATCGGATGGTGCGAATATCTGATGTTCATATACATCAAGCAAACACTCGAACACCCATGATTAACTACCATAGCGATCTTGTTTGACGAGAGCGTGCACATCCACAACATATAAAGAGCACAAAGGGCCCTGGCCTTTTAGGCCCGATGAGATGCAAACAAGTTTGATTAGATTTTGTTTGAAGTTGATTTATGTTTGATTTAAGAATGGATTTTGATGTGGTTTGAAATGTTGATTTCATATTTCCATTTGACTTGGATTTGAATGTTATTTGTTTTGAGCTTGTTTGAATTGTTTGGTTTGTTTTACTTCAATTGGTTGAAGTTTATTTATTTTTTGTTTAAACTTGATATTTTAGATGTGTTGATCAATTTGACTTGTTTAAGTTTAGTTGAATGTGTTGAGTCATTTTTATGTGATTTTCCCATGTCGGTTGGTGTTTTCATACCAATTCGGGTGTGTTCGGTATGTTTTAAATGTTTTGAAGTTTGGTTTAAATTGATTAACTTGAACTTCAAATTGTTAATGACCTGAATTTGACATGTTTTAAGATAAATTTCATATGCATTAGTGTTTTCTTCATGTGTTCTTTTCAATTGGTTTGATTTGCACTTGTTTAAGCATTTGAATTCAAATGGATTAAGTGTATTGAATCAATTTTTCCAGATTATATTAAATCTGATTTTTATTGAATGTTAAAGCTTTAATGATCTGTTTTAAGTGTGTTTTAAGATTGGTGTGAATGTATTTTTATATATGATTAAGTTAACTTCATATTTGGTTAACTCTTGTTCGGTTTGCATCACATCCGGTCTATCGGGCTGGTGTCGATGCCCGGTCATATGCAATCAACTCGGCACTTGAAATATTCATTGAATATTCATGTTCATGCTGGTGTACATCAGATGTGGCAGTTCATATGCCATGAATAATGCTTGTCGAAGTGTCAAAGTCCTTCCCTTTGGTGTAAAATCCCACTTGACCGGGAGAATTTTGGCAGCATGCCACCTTATTTTCCAATCAGTGTGGAATTTTTACCCGTCCTACATGGCATAGTCTTTTGACTTTCCAAGTAGTGGAAAGGATCGTCTGCAATGGGAGCCGGCCCGCGCCTACGTCCAGGTCAGCGTTCCAGTGCAAGCCGGATGAGCCGCCCAAGGGGGAGTGCCCACGTGGTGGTGCTAACTCCTTATTTAATTTTGGCATTTTGCCATCATATTTAGTTAAGTGTTCTTTTTAAATGTCCAAGGCCCAATGGGCCAGCTTCATCAGCACAATGGGCTAGTCTTCATGTCGCATGGCCTGAGAAGGTCGGCTTCATACCATGTCGGCCCGGTTGGCCCAATCTTGAGCTTCATGGGCCCTGGCGGCCTGCTTTGAGCTTCATGACCCAATGGGCCTGATTTTCACCTCCATGACCTGATTGACCTGATTTGCACTTCATTTTTGAACCTTGACATCTTGCTGTAGCAGCGGAGTAGGTGAGCCTCAGAGGGGCTGGAATGGGTTGGCTAAGGTGCTGTTTAGGTGGGCTTTTGGTAGGTCTGCACAAGGGGTAGGTTTAGGTGTGAACTAGGACTTGTTTAGGAATGCACAAAGGGCATTTTGACATGTAGAAATCAGGGCCACCCGGCTTAACTCTTGGCCCGTCCAGCGGATTCCAAGAGGCCTGGGCTGTCACCCTTCCTTCCACACATCAAAGAGGATGTTTGGTTTGTTTGGGGGTTCTGTAGGAGCTGTATTGGGTGTGTTGCACATAGGGCAAACTAGGTGACCATCAAAGGGGCTTGACATGGGTGCTCACAAGGGGGGCAGAACTTGGGCCAGCAAGGGGGCCTGTTTTGCATGCCATTAGGGGCCTGATTGGGGGAGGCAGGAGGTGCATGTCCAAGTGACCATCAGTGGGGTCAAACCAAGCATGATAGTAGAAGGTTTAGAGGCCAAGATGGAGGGCCAAAAGGGTGCACAAAAGGGCTGGTTTAGAGGCCTGTTTTAAGGGGCAGCAAGGGGTTGTTTTTGTGATGGCCAAATAGAGGGTACACTTGGGGCTTTCTGTAGACAAACGTGAAGGGCACTCAAAGGGGATGAATGGGCATTACTCAGAGGGTATGCCACCATGGAGAGGGGTAGAGAAGAGAAGGGGAAGAGTTGAATTAAAAGGCTACATCGGAACACACTTTTTCAACTCACCGTTTTTTCTTCTTTCTTGCACTGCAGGTGGTGTTGAAGATGATGAGCTGAAGGTGCCACCAAACCCTTATTCTCTTGCTGTTGGATGAAAAAAGGGGGTCTTCTCCTTGCTGATGTTGACGTATGGAGCAAAGGGATGAAGAGAGCCTACTGCAGTTGCTGAAGTTGGCACACCAATCAGGTGTGCTGGTTGCACTTGCTGCTGGCGTGCCTACTGGAGGGAGGTCTTTTCTTCTTATTCTTCATCACTTGGCACACCACAAAGAAGCTGGAGAGGTTGCTGACTTGCTGATGAAGATGTCCAAGCAAGGATAAGATGTCTTGGAGCAGGGTAGAGGGAGGAGAGGCAGGGCTTCCGCAGGGTGTTCAGCTTGCCTTCCTCGGAAAAATTTGATGCCAACAAATGCCCCCCATGGGCAGTTCCTTGAAGTTGGTAGTCGAGAAGGGACTGCCCATGTAAGTTGGCCTCCTGTATTTGTTCTGCTCTATCCCTGGCAATCTATCCACTACTTTTGCTACATGAGCTTCTTCAGGACCGAGAAGGGCTTGGGCCCTTGTACATGACCAGCCTTGGCTTCTTTTTTTGTTTGTTTGCCCATCCTCCATTCAATAGGCACATTTGATGGTGTTAATTCTTGCATGCTCCCCAACAAGCAAGCTCTCTGAATGAGCCAGTCTTTCATTTTCTTTGTTTTTTTTTCTTATTGATCTGACTGTTTCTTACAAGATTTTCACCCAGACCAGCCCCCTTGATATTTTGCCTACGTGCCTCCAAAGAGGTTTTAATGTAGCAGGGTTACCTGATTTTACCTAGAGTGCCCTTTTAGGTTTTCACTCTAGCCAGGTTTTCTCTCTTCTTTTCTTCTCTTTTTTTCTTTTCTTTTTTTTTCTTTTTCATTTTTTTTTCTTTCTCTCTTTCTATTGTATAGGGAATTAAGGCTTCTCTCAAGCCATATGCAAATAGAATGAACCAGGTTGAGATTAGTGATAACTCAACACGGGGGTCCAACCAAAGTTGTGAAACCAATCAAGGGGCTTCGAACAAGTTAGTGGAGAAACCAACACAGAGGGGGTTCCTGACAAGGATAAGACCAATCTAAGTGCAGAAGGCAACTTGGCATGAGGGATTAATCAAATAGGTGCGAAACCAACGCAAAGGAGGTTCTGAACAGGATAAGACCAATCCAAGTGCAGAAGGCTACTTGGCATGGAGGACCAATACTAAAACTATCTCAAAGGGGTTCCAAACAAGATAAAACTAATTAAAGTTCCAAAGGCAACTTAGCATGAGGGTCAAATTTTGAAACTAACACAGAGGCAGTTTCAATCAAGGCAAGACCAATCCAAGTTGGGAAAATCAACTTGGCATGAGGGTTGAGTGAATGTGAGACCAATCCAAGTGCTGGGGGCAACTTGGCATGAGGGTCTAATGTATATGAGACCAATCCAAGTACAGAAGGTAACTTGGCATGGGGGCCTAATAAGGTTGTAAAACCAACACAAAGGGGTTTAAGGCTTGTCTACAAGGCAAGGTTTGTGGACTACAAAGGGTCAGATAGGAAACCTCAACAATTTGGTTTTTCAAGGGTCTACACATAGGGTAGAACTAAAGTACCACAGAGGGGCGAATGGAAGCCTCAAAGGGGTTTTTTTCCCAAGGTCCTATACAAAGGGTGGGATCAAGGTGCCATCGGGGCAGATGGGAGCCTCAAAGGGGTTGGTTTCCCAAGGGTCTACACAAAGGGTAGGAGTAAAGTGCCATAAAGGGGCAAATTGGAGCCTCAAAGAGACTGGATTCCCAAGTGTCTACACAAAGGGTAGGAATAGAGTGCCACAAAGGGGCGAATGAGAGCCTCAAAGGGGCTGATTTACCAAGGGTCCACACAAAGGGTAGGACTAAAGTGCTACAAATGGGCGAATGGGAGCCCCAAAGGGGCTGGTGTCCCATGGGTCTACACAAGGTGTAGTGCTAAAGTAGGGCTATGGAAACCAAAGTGGCATTGTAGAAGCCTTGTTTGGAGCCTCAAGAACAACTAGTCAAGGCAACTAGTTGTGTAGGCTACCGAGATCGGGATGATCAAGGTAGTGAGAGTTTTAAAGCCATACAAGACCAACCTCATCAAGATGGTTAGTTTGTTGAAGGTTGCCTGGAATGATGGTCCAGATAATGCATGTTTTTTGTAGGTCATCAAGACCGGATGGTCATGACAACGTGGAAGCTTGTAGACCAACAAAACTGGAATGGTCAGGGTGGTATGGGTTTGAATTAATTTCAAAAATTGTTCAGACCAGGAAGGGTCATGACAGTATGAGTTTTTATGGGACGCGTGGGCTGAATAGTCAAGATTGGAGAAAGTTTTTATTTATGGACCATCAGGATCGGAATGATCAAGATGGTGGGATTGCTAAAATCAAAAGAATGACTAAAGGGGTAAGAATGAGTGAGAGTAGAGTAGGGTATTACCCTTCGTCCCTTTCAAGATGGAGTGTGGGAACTTCCCTCAAATTTTAAAGGCGGGAGATGGTCTTTCTCGTTGCCTCAGGTATGGTCTCCCTAGCATATTTCTACTACAAGGTAGATGAGCCTATGAGAGTCTTTTTTGTCATTGGCAACTCGGACCTCCTCCTTACTAAAATTAGGGGGATGAACCCACCCATCTTGTTAGGTTGGGGGCTCATCCAAGTTGATTATTTTTGTTTGTTTTTTTTTAAAATCAACCTGACTGCTCCTTTGTGAAGTTTTCACCCAGTTTGACCCCCCTTTCACATTTGCCTATGCGTCCCATTGTAGGATTTTCACACAGCAGGGTTATCCAATTTTGCCCAAGGTGCCTTTGCAGGTTTCACCTTGACTGGAATATTTTGACATTTTTACCCTTAGCCGATCATGGTGTTTGACCGACTAAGTCCGTCAGGCATCTCCATTTTTAGCCCATTCTCTTTTTTTTCATCTTTTCTTTTTTCATTTTTTAGGGAATCAAGGCTTCCCTCAAGCCATATGCCAGAAGAATGAACGAAGTCAAAATTGGAGGTAATTCAACAAAAGGGTTCGAGAAGAGTCGAGATACCAAACATAAGGGGGCTTCAGCTAGGTGAATGGAGAGACTGACACAAAGGGGATTTCTCAAGGGGATGAGGCCAATCCAAGTGTGGAGGGCAGCTTGGCATAAGGGTCTAATCTTCAAATTGGCACAAAGGGAGGTTTCAAATGGATAAGTGGAGAAACCATCATAAAGGTGTTTTCTCAAAGGGATAAGGCCAATCCAAGTGAGAAAGGTAACTTAGCGTGAGGGTCAAAATTTGAAAACCTACTCAAAGAGGATTTCAAGTAAGATAAGACCAATCCAAGTGTGAAAGGCAACTTGGCATGAGGGTCAGAATTTGAAACCTACTCAAAGGGGGTTTCAAGTAAGATAAGACCAATCCAAGTGTAAAAGGAAACTTATCATGAAGGTCTGAAGGCTCAAATAGAGGTAAGAGTGATCCAAGTGTAAAAGGCAACTTGGCATGAAGGTCTAATGAAGGCTCATGAAGCTAACACAAAGGAGCTTCAATCTTGCCTAAAAAGCAAAGTTTAAGAGCCACAATGGGGCTAGTAAGAAACCACAAATGAGTTGTCCTTTTGTAAACATTTGCACTAAAGGCAAAAACAAGGCCTCCAAGGGTGAGCATGGAGTCTCAAAAGGACTATATTTTTAGAAAAAGCTAGCACAAATGGTAGCAATAAGAGGTCATAGAGGGACCAATAAAGAGCCTCATAATGGCTAAGTAGGGAGCCTCAAAGGGGCTAGATTTCCAAGGGTCTACACAAAGGGTAAGACTAAAATGCCATAAAGGGGCAAAGGGGAGCCTCAAAGGGGCTAGATTCCCAAGAGTCTACACAAAGGGTAGAAGTAAAATGCCACAAAGGGGCAAATGAGAGCCTCAAGGGGTTGGATTCCCAAGAGTCTACACAAAAGGTAGGACTAAAGTGCTGCAAAGGGGCAAAGGGGAGTCTCAAAGGGCTGGACTCCCAAGGGTCTCCATAAAGGGTAGAAATAAAATGACACAATGGGGCGAAAGGGAGCCTCAAAGGGGTTATATTCCCAAGTGTCAACACAAAGGGTATGACTAAAATGTCACAAAGGGGCGAAGGGGAGCCTCAAAGGGCTGAACTCCCAAGGTTCTACACAAAGGGTAGAACTAAAATACCACAATAGGGTGAAAGGGAGCCTCAAAGGAGCTAAATTCCCAAGGGTCTACACAAAGGGTAGAACTAAAGTGCCATAAAGGGGCAAAGGGGAGTCTCAAAGGGCTGGACTCCCAAGGGTCTCCATAAAGGGTAGAAATAAAATGCCACAATGGGGTGAAAGGGAGCCTCGAAGGGGTTGAATTTCTAAGTGTCAACACAAAGGGTATGACTAAAATGCTGCATAGGGACGAAGAGGAACCTCAATGTGCTGGACTTTAAGGAAGGCCTACATAGAGGGAAGCAATAGTTGGCCACAGAGGGACCAACAGGAGAGCCTCAAAGGGGCTGATTTAAAGGTTTGCACAAAGGCTGGAATGAGAGAGACTACTAAAGCCAAAGAGGCATTTACCATAGCCTTGCTGCATGAATGAGTGGTCAAGGCAGCAAGTTGTTTAGGCTACCAAGATCAGGGTGATTAGGGTAGTAAGGGTTTTAGGGCCAAACGGGCCAGAATGGCCAAGATGGTCAAAGTGTTGGGAGTCATCTAGAATGGGGGGAAAGTGGTGTGTGTGTATGTGTTTGTTTTTTTTGTGGGGCCATGTGGGCTGAAAAGCCAAGGCTGGGGAATACTTTTGTAAATCACTAAAATCAGATTGATCAAGGTGGTGGGGGTTCAAAGCATCACTAAGTCTGAACAGACGTGAGTGATAGAGGCTTGTAACACCAAAATCATAATAGTTAAAATGGTGATGATTTTCTGAAATTGTTATGGAAAGGAGGACCTAGGGAAACAATTTAAGAATGGCCCTCAGTGTGGTCAAGGCCAAGGTTTCAACCTGGAAGGGCTCACATCCAAGCATTGTGAATGACCAAGATTAGAAGGTCGAAGCTCCACTGGGGAAACATTGGTATCTGACAACCAAATTTGTTTGAGGACTAGGGCAGAGGGTTTGGATCCTTGCCCCTGGTCGGTATGAGAGTCCGCTGTTCAGGGCTCTCGGTGGGGTGTAGCTTGTGCGGGAAACTTGCCACCAATCAGCAATGGTAAGTCAGTAGGATGACCTAAGGACTAGACCACTAGTCAATCAACTTGTTGGAGAGTGGCTTGGACAAGAAGGCTGCCCCTAGTTGCTTGAGTCGAGCATGGACAATGTTGATTAGCTACCCCCCCCAATTGCTAGAATTTTCTAACGGCATGTGTTGCTATCTGCTAGCTATCTTCAAGTTAGACCACTGATCGGTCCAATTTATATAAGGACCTAGGCAGAGGGTCTAGAACCTTGCCCTCGGTCGGCATGAGAGTCCACTGTCCGGGACCTTAGGCATGGTGCAGCATGAACGTGGAACTTGCCACAAGTCAGCAGAGCAAAGTGTTGGAAGAGTAGGTCGGCAGACTAACCAAATGTAAAGAATTTTCTGATGGCAAGTTTTGGGGCCTGCCGGCTCTCTCCTGGTCAGACCGCTGATCGATCTAGTTGAGGAAAACGAGCTAAGAGCTGATCCCTCACGCGGACTGCCACCTTTAGAGCCATAGGTTAGCTCGTGTTTTCAAGTTTCAAAGGAGAGGGCTATCCCCACTCCTTGCCTTGCTTGTCCATTGGTCGGCCGATCTTCTTAAGTTGGATAGAAGACTTGAGCTTCTATTGTGTATCTAGTGCAGCAACAATGGTGGGCATGGCGTGGGCCCTATCTTTGTCATCCAACCGGTCGAAAATAAGAAATTGGTTGTCCAGTGGCAGATCAACGATTTGAGGTCATCATGTTTGGATGGAGATAGTTGAGCGAGTGCAATCTCATGGGCAATGCACACTGCCAACCTTCAGGTTGTGGTAAGAGCCATGTCTGAGCCAAATCTTGAAGAGACTCTACTATTGTTGTGCAGGCGCGGGCCCAGACTGTTGGTCTTTAATTTTACGGCAGGCATTTGCTGCTGGATCCTCGTGGGCCAGACTGCTAGTTAGTCAGCGTGAAGAAGGAAGGGACCAACAAGAAGCTTGCCCTAATCAGCTGAGCTGGGGTAGCCTAAACTGCAGTGGAGCATCATGCATGGTACCCAGCAGTGGCAGCTATTAGAATTTCTACCTGGAAGCCCCTCATCTGGGAATGGTGGACAACAAACCTTGATAGAGGCTGGTTCCATTGAGGAGAAGCCAAATTCAGTTAGGGACCATGGTAGAGGGTTTGACACCTTGCCCATGGTCAGCAAGAGGATCCATTGGATGGACTTCTCGGCGGGGAATAAATTGTGTGCGGAACTTGCCCCCAATTGGCGGAGTTGGGTGCCGAAGTAGTAAGCCAACCATCAAGCTGATTGATGTTTTCATCACGGCAAGTAGCTGTTGCCAGGTCTTCATGGGCCAGACCACTGATTGGTCGGCCGGGTGAAGGGAATGGCCTACGGGGAGTCTGCTAATAGTCAGTTGAATAGTGAACTTGAAAGGGTGGTCGATGAACCAACCATTCACAAAGAATTTTCCCATGGCAAGTGGTGGCACCTGCAAGTTCTGTTCAGCTTGGACTGTTGGTTAGTCCGATGTAGGAAGGGGGGTTGAGGCCTGGTCCGTCACCCGAGTTGTTGTCTTTAATGCTGTTGATCAGCATATGACTTCATAATTTAAAGGAGAGGGCTTCCCCCTCTTCCTGGCCTCTCCAATTGCTGATCGGTCAGCCCGATGGTGAGAGGATCTGACAAGGATGTTGCCCCTAATCGACTAAGTAGAGAGCTGGAAAAAATGGCCAATGGGCTGACCAACTACAGGTGATTCCTGACTGGTAGGTGGTGGTACCTACCAGTTCTCCTCATCTCGGACTGCTGAATGGTCTAATGAGGGAAGGCGGGCTGAGGAATGGTTTTTTGCCTGCGCTGCCATTTTTGGAACTGCTGATCAGCTCCTACTTTCAGAACTCAAAGGAGAGGGCTGTTCTCTGCTCTCCATAGCATTAGCTTATATGGGGATTTGCCCCTAGCTGGCAAAATTGAGTGCCAAGGTGATTCAGTGTCATGGCTGACTACTGATGTCTCTCTATCTTTTTTTTCTATAGCAAGCGGTTGTTGTCAAGCCCTTGTATGTTGAACCACTGATCGGTTAGCTGAATGAAGGGTAAATCTGATGGAGAGGCTGCCCCCAGTTGGCTAAGCTGAAGATTGGAAGGGTGGTTGGTGAACCAACCATTCACATAGAATTTTTTGTTCAACAGGTGGTGTCACCTATGGGGTCTCGTCATCTCGAACCGCTGCTCTGTCTAATGAAGTATGGCAGGCTAAGGAATGATCCCTTGCCTAGATTGTCCTTTTTGAGTCTTCTAAGTTCAGAAGGGAGGGTTGCCCCCTCTCCATGTTATTTCTGGCCACTGGTTGGTTGGACTTCCTTGGGCAGGTAGAAGGTCTACACTTCCCCCTTGCATTTGGTGCACTAGCATTGGGCACAACAAGGGTCCCATTGTTGTAGTCTAGCCAGTCCAGAGTGGAGAACTATTGAAAAGTGGCAAGATCATGGGCTGCAGTCATATGTGCTTCTCCTCCATAGGCTTGGAAGGAGTCTTGATAGGCATCGCTAGGTGGGTGTGGTCCCACAGGCAACACATGTTGCTGATGTTGAGGTGCCAATGGGATTCTCATTCACTCATGTTCTTCCTCAGGCTGAGGAGTGTTGTAGTGCTATAGTAGGTGTCAACATGGCAGCAGGTGCAAACACAAATGTTGTGGCAGACATAGTAGGTGCCAGGGCAGCAAGTGGAGTAGGTACTATGACTATGGGTGCCGGCGTGGGCCCAGATTCAATGGTGATCTGATTCACCATAAAAGTCTCACGTGGGGGAGACAACATGCCATTTTTTTGGAGCAACTTGGCGGTGTCCAGGCCAAGCTTTTGGAGATGCATTATGGAGTAGCAAGTGAGGGGTAGCATTGCTATGTCCTCAGCAGCAGGTGGTGACTCCAAGACGGTGCCGAGCCAGTCCAGGAGTAACACGATCTTTGCAAACATGCTGAAATTGATCACCAACATGATTGAGCTGATGCTACATTGTCAACATAAGCTTTCAAGTAAATGACTCCTTCAGAAGCCGCCGCTGACCCTATAAAAAGGTTGACTTGATTAGAGTGTTTCTAAGAGGTAGTGGATGTGCACCCTCTTAGATTGCAATGGCAGAGAGATGAAGGGAAAGAGAGGTCCCATTTGTGGGAACCTCGGGAATCTTTTTTTTATTCTTTGAAAAGATTTCTTCTTTTGGTATGTTTTGAAATATCGACATCCAAATGTTCTAGAAAAGTAGGTGATAGACCATAAAAATACTAGATAGTCCAGGTGATATTAAAAGAGTATAAAACTGAGGTTCGGGTTCTGTGAAAATTTTTTGACCTCTCTCCATCGGATGGTGCGAATATCCGATGTTCATTTACATCAAGCAAATACTCAAACACCCTTGATTAACTACCATAGCAATCTTGTTTGACAGAGCGTGCACATCCACAACATATAAAGAACACAAAGGGCCATGGCCTTTTAAGCCCGATGAGATGCAAACAAGTTTTATTAAATTTTGTTTGAAGTTGATTTATGTTTGATTTAAGAATGGATTTTGATGTGGTTTTAAATGTTGATTTTAGATTTCTATTTGACTTGGATTTGAATGTTATTTGTTTTGAGCTTGTTTGAATTGTTTGGTTTGTTTTACTTCAATTGGTTGAAGTTTATTTTATTTTTTGTTTGAACTTGATATTTTAGATGTGTTGATCAATTTGACTTGTTTAAGTTTAGTTGACATGTGTTGAGTCATTTTCATGTGATTTTCCCATGTCGGTTGGTGTTTTCATACCAATTCGGGTGTGTTCAGTATGTTTTAAATGTTTTGAAGTTTGGTTTAAATTGATTAAACCTGAACTTCAAATTGTTAATGACTTGAATTTGACATGTTTTATGATGAATTTCATATGCATTAATGTTTTCTTCATGTGTTCTTTTCAATTGGTTTGATTTGCACTTGTTTAAGCATTTGAATTCAAATGGATTAAGTGTATTGAATCAATTTTTCCAGATTGTATTAAATCTGATTTTTGTTGAATGTTAAAGCTTTAATGATCTATTTTAAGTGTGTTTTAAGATTGGTGTGAATGTATTTTTATATATGATTAATTAAGTTAACTTCAGATTTGGTTAACTCTTGTTCGGTTTGCATCACATTCGATTTGTTGGGCTGGTGTCGATGCCCGGTCATATGCAATCAACTCGGCACTTGAAATATTCATTGAATATTCATGTTCATGCTGGTGTACATCAGATGTGGCAGTTCATATGCCATGAATAATGCTTGTCAAAGTGTCAAAGTCCTTCCCTTTGATGTAAAATCCCACTTGACAGGGAGAATTTTGGCAGCATGTCACCTTATTTTCCGATCAGTGTGGAATTTTTACCCGTCCTACATGGCTTAGTCTTTGGACTTTCCAAGTAGTGAAAAGGATCGTCTGCAACGGGAGCCGGCCCGCGCCTACGTCCGGGTCAGCGTTCCAGTGCAAGACGGATGAGCCGCCCAAGGGGGAGTGCCCACGTGGTGGTGCTAACTCCTTATTTAATTTTGGCATTTTGCCTTCATATTTAGTTAAGTGTGCTTTTTAAATGTCCAAGGCCCAATGGGCCAGCTTCATCAGCACTATGGGCTGGTCTTCATGTCGCATGGCCTGAGAAGGCCGGCTTCATACCATGTCAGCCCGGTTGGCCCAATCTTGAGCTTCGTGGGCCCTGGTGGCCTGCTTTGAGCTTCATGACTCAATGGGCCTGATTTTCACCTCCATGGCCTGATTGACCTGATTTGCACTTCATTTTTGCACTTTGACATCTTGCTGTAGCAGCGGAGTAGGTGAGCCTCAAAGGGGCTGGAATGGGTTGGCTAAGGTGCTGTTTAGGTGGGCTTTTGGTAGGACTGCACAAGGGGCAGGTTTAGATGTGAACTAGGACTGGTTTAGGAATGCACAAAGGGTATTTTGACATGTAGAAATCAGGGCCACCCGGCTTAACTCTTGGCCCGTCTAGCGGATTCCAAGAGGCCCGGGCAGTCACCCCTCCTTCCACACATCAAAGAGGATGTTTGGTTTGTTTGGGGGTGCTGTAGGAGCTGTATTGGGTGTGTTGCACATAGGGCAAACTAGGTGACCATCAAAGGGGCCTGACATGGGTGCTCACAAGGGGGCAGAACTTGGGCCAGCAAGGGGGCCTGTTTTGCATGCCATTCGGGGCCTGATTGGGGGAGGCAGGAGGTGCATGTCCAAGTGACCATCAGTGGGGTCAAACCAAGCATGATAGTAGATGGTTTAGAGGCCAAGATGGAGGGCCAAAAGGGTGCACAAAGGGGCTGGTTCAGAGGCCTGTTTTAAGGGGCAGCAAGGGGCTGTTTTTTGTGATGGCCAAATAGAGGGTACACTTGGGGCTTTCTGTAGACAAACGTGAAGGGCACTCAAAGGGTATGAATGGGCATTACTCAAAGGGTATGCCACCATGGAGAGAGGTAGAGAAGAGAAGGGGAAGAGTTGAATTAAAAGGCTACATCGGAACACACTTTTTCAACTCACCGTTTTTTCTTCTTTCTTGCACTGCAGGTGGTGTTGAAGATGATGAGCTGAAGGTGCCACAAAACCCTTATTCTCTTGATGTTGGATGAAAAAAGGGGGGTCTTCTCCTTGCTGATGTTGACGTATGGAGCAAAGGGATGAAGAGAGCCTACTGCAGTTGCTGAAGTTGGCACACCAATCAGGTGTGCTGGTTGCACTTGCTGCTGGCGCGCCTACTGGAGGGAGGTCTTTTCTTCTTATTCTTCATCACTTGGCACACCACAAAGGGGCTGGAGAGGTTGATGACTTGCTGATGAAGACGTCCAAGCAAGGATAAGATGTCTTGGAGCAGGGTAGAGGGAGGAGAGGCAGGGCTTCCACAGGGTGATCAGCTTGCCTTCCACATGGCCAGCAGGGGGTTTATATAGGAGTTGATGGCGCCATCTGCAGGAGGAGATAAGGCTGGAGGTTTTTGAGGGAAGATAAGGATAACTCAAGGGAGGTTGAGGTTGATAAGGATAACCCATAGTTTGTTGTTGAGAGGGATAAGGATAAACCATGGGGGTTGTTGAGCTTGTTGAGGTGGTTGAGGGAGATAAGCCAAAGTTGCTAGCTATGCCATCAGATGGGGTGTTCGGCCAGCTCCCTAACTTGTAGGGGATTGTGTGCATGGCAGATGGGGAGGAGTTAGGACATCCAAGTAGAGGGAAGAGAGAGAGAGTGATCCAATCTAGACCATTCATCTAACAGACTCCCGATCCGACGACTATCATTAATTTCGGCCGAAATTTGATTAAACATAGCCAAAATTAAATCAGAAAAATATGGGACAATCATTGATGAACATTTATCTTATTATCCATCCAAATGTGTGGCTGAGATCTCCCAAATTGCCCAGGATCTTTGATTTTACCAATTTCTCTGATCGGTGCGATCTCGGCCGTCGATAATGCCGGAAACTGTAATTGAGTGCAATTACCTTCTCCCATTGGCCAAATTTATTTTTCATGCATAAATATTCATGATATCAAAGTTTTGGGTCATGAAAATTGAAATTTTCAGCCCATCGGTCGATCCAGAGCTGATCAGACCATTATGCCCCTGGTGCGACGACATACAGCTTTCCGTCCAGATTTGCTCTTTCTTGCATATCTCTTCATCCGGGGGTCGGATTTCCGATCCATTTCAAGCATTGCCTAGCTCTATCCAACCTTTAAAATGTGGTAAAGTTGGAATTCCATGTTAGAGTCCCAATTTGTACCAAGGTGTTGAGGGCAAAATGGTCATTTTGGCCTTTCGGTGTCCGTTTTCCATGTTTTGGACACCGTTGCGAAGTTCTCGACCGGGGCTATGCAATGAGCACATTATATTGGCCATTTGTGGTATGTAAAGCCATGTCAAGGAATTTCTAGAGCCTGTTTTGCATCATCTATTTTTGAATTTTTTGAATCTGGGTCAGATTTTCTGCACTGGCATTCGGCATTGCTGAAATTTGTATCAAGAAAGCTAAACGGAAAAATTTGATGCCAACATGCATTGATGTTGAAGACCTTGAGGGTGAAGATGACTGGGCTCGAGATCCTCTACAACAAAATCTATGATGGCTTGGTCATTTCTTCACACTCACGGATAAGCCAAAATTGAACATTGGAGGGATGATGGCTCATAATCAAGTGTCTTGGCCTCCAATAGACAATTTATATCTTCAACTATTTTCTACATAATTTTATATGTTTTCATATCCATCTTCTTTTCATTCTTCATCATTACCAATGTTGTCCCACCATGTTTTACTCTATTATCCCACCATGTTTTACTCTTTTATCCCACCGTGTCTTTTATTTTATCTCACCATGTCTTACTCTTTTATCCCACCGTGTCTTTTATTTTATCCCACTATGTTTTACTCTTTTATCCCACCATGTCTTTTATTTTATCCCACCATGTTTTACTCTTTTATCCCACTGTGTCTTTTATTTTATCCCTCCATGTCTTTTATTTTATCACACCGTGTCATGTTTGTTATGCTATTGTTTCTTCTTTCCCATCATTCTATGTTAGTCCCACCATTATCTTTCAATCCCAATATGGCTTAAGTTTGTTTTGTCATTTTATGAATAATTGGGTTTTCTACCAAAGCGTGATTCACAGTTTTCACGATACCCGAGCAATTTTGTTATGCTCAAATGAACCCTTTTACAACTCGAGGTTATTCCACTCAGAATTATACTAAATGTTTTGGTGAAACTTAAATGAACTTATAGATTCCAAATATGATGGATTGGTATTCTTTTCATTTTAAAATCAATTTCTCTTTTAAACTTTAGCCCGTCACTATACAAGAACACCGTAATGTTCATGTTGCTAGATGATGATGAACCTACAAATTCGGGGACTCTTCACCACACTAAGGGTTGGCTACTCCTTTATCCTTTTTTTATCTCTCATGCCAATGGCATGTCTTTTACCAATCGATTATATGAGGTTTTGATAGAACATGAAAGCGCTATAGAATACCTAGAGAGATTCATTTTGCTGAATTGGGTAGATAAGTATGTCTATATCTACACGTTGATGCCACCTTTTCAATCCATCACCATTTCATTCCACTACATTCATCTACACTCACTTGCATTCCATTACAATTCACTCCGAATCACTTCACTTCAATACATGCCATTCCCCTACAAAGTTGACATCAAGGCGGGGCAAGTTGTAAACACGCCAAATTTGCCTAATTTAGAGCATAAAACTCAGGTTTTATAAGGTAATATATGTGATTGATCATAGAATGACGCCGGGTCATTTTAATATTGATTTAGAGCTTTGCAGAATGAAATATGACATTTTCTGGAATTTTTCGCACAAAGCCTTAATTTCTGAGCGAAAGCCACACGTAAATCGTGTAAACTATGAAATTGGATGGGTGACCAATGCTTAATGATCATGCATTGAAGGTTATGGTCATATTCACATTCCGAACAAGTTTTGTTTCATGCGTGTCTTTCTAGTTGGCCATCGAAATTATTGATAGAAATGTATGCCCTACAAGTCAATCATATATGATATGATTCGACATTTCTAGAAATATCTCATTCAATTAATCAGGAAAATCTTCATTATAAGCTCTTATTAGATGTGAATATCATAATGAAGTTATTGATCAAATACAATGATGATTAAATCATGATGAGATCATGATAATGAGATTGATCATCTAGAGGTATTTGATCCAAATGTTCCTAGTCATAGGATACTTGAGACGGGACATCAAGGATACGGATAGACTAGTGTATGTGATGTCTTCTCATGTGATGAGGATGACCGATCTCATTGGTCATTAGTGTGGAGACACTGAGATACACATACAGGTGCTCATTAGTTGAATGAGTTCACTGAACTGACCGAATTAGAAACCCTGAATGGTATCTTACCGAACTGTCTATCAGGGTTTTCTATCATCACGATTGTATGGTTTGACCTTTGACCTGAGTCGCCAAAGATGCCTTGTTGGGTGGAACTTGTGCTTTGACCATTGACTTATGGATCACTATTTAGATGGTCTAGTATAGCAATGGATCGGGTACAAGGAAAATCCGATAGAGGCAATTGAGCAGACAACATGAGATCGTCCACTCTCGGTAAGTGAGAGTGAATCTCCTATGGGATAGTACTCTAAATCCCTGGCTAGGGTAGATAGGATAATTGGAAAAGGAGTTTTCTAATTGATTTAATTCCGAGTACATGATCCCCATAGCCATTTGGGATCATGGGATGTGGCTTGTACCCTTCATGATCGGTAGGCCGATTAATCTGGTATCGGATAATAGATTTAATTAAATTAAATAGAATTGTTCTATTTTATTTAAGCCTCAACTAAATAGGCTATTGGGCCTAGTGGGTCACACACAAAAGGACTTATCCACAAGTACAGGGGCAAAGACGTAATTTATGGAGATTTTGGGTTTTTATGAAAAATTCCATAATTATCTATAAATACTAATGGTTTCAGCCAAACCCAATCAAGCCAAGGGTGAAAACCATGTCCCTAGCCTCCTCTCTACCTCCTCCTCTCTCTAGAAGGTGTCCATGGTCGATGGAGCTCCATTCGGGAAGAGTTCTCGAGGCCGGCGCGAAGGGAGAACCTGTTGTGGATGAAGTTTGTGTTGATACTGCTGGAGACCGGACACTTGAACGGTTTGAAGAGCTTAAGAAGCTCATCTCCTTCCTCTCCATGGGATTATATGAATCCCTATCAGGTATATTCGAACTCGATTTAATCGGTTTTCAGTTTTCGTCGTTCAGTTTTGATTGAGACGGATTCTAAAGGAACCCATAGGAATCGTCACTTTCGCTGCACCATATTTTTATGGACGATTCCTTACAATTATTTCGACCAGTATTGGATCTTCTGTTAACTATCCTAACCTCTAGATAAAATTCTGAAGTTTTGGAGGGTTTTATGGCTGATCCATTTCTGTATAAAGCTTCTTCGGCCTTTTATCTTTCCAACACAACAAACGGCGTCGAATTCCAAGTTCGGGAGTGTCCACAATAGCTTTCAGAACAAAGACGCGCAAAATCAGTCCCATGCACCCTGGTCCCAGGGCACATGTGCCCTACCCCTAGGGCACATGACCTTGTGCTCCCATCGTAAGGCATGTGACCTTGCACCCCCATCCTAAGGCACATGGCCATGTGCCCCTGATTGGGGGCACGAGGGAACCAATTTTTTATCAAGACTCTACCTTTCATCGAATCGGATCAAAATTTTCAACTGGATCGGACCAATTTTTAGGGAGAATTGGATGCGCCCCCTCTTGGGGTGCGTGCACCCTAAACCTGGGTGCATGCGCCCTGGGCTAGGGCACAAATAGCCTATTTTTTAGGTATGGATCGCATTAGTTTTCTCTTATAAATGGACTCCGATTCCGGTCATGCCAGAGGCTGCTTCATGACCCCCCCGGCATCTCAAGACGTCCAATCTCTCTCCTAAATTTATTTTGTGATTTTAGAGTGAGAATTTTGAGTTTTTAGAGAGAGAAAAGTCAGTTCAGGAGAGAGGTAGGTTGGTCTGCAGGTGATCTGCCAGGCCTCTCTTCTTCGGCTTGTATAGTAGAGTGTGGATGTTTTCTTTCCATGCTGTCTACATCAAAGTTCTTCCTCTTCGAGTCTTATTCTGTTTTCAATAAACAACACATGATTCTTAGGTCGGGGCTGGTCATGGCAAGTGCTGAAGCAAAGTCACACCTGGCAGATCCTAGACTGCTGTTCGGCTTTTTTGACAACCCAGATTTGGCCATATCTCTTTCAATTCTTCTCAAATATTTTATATTTTTTTCTTATATTTTTATTTTGTGATTCTCTATCCTCCTATCATTTTTTACATTGGTTTTATACTATTAATTCTAAAAATAAAGTAAAGGGGTTAGAGATAACCCGAATCTGGTCAGTTTCTTTTCAGTTGTGTGTTTCATATTATTTTATTTACATATACTCCACTTTGTTTAGTTCTAATTGTCTTTTCATTTGTTTTTTTGTCTAGTTGCACAGGAAATCAAGCATCAATGTATTGAGGATTCTTCTTCATCAATTGGCCGAAGAAGGAGAAGTTTTGACCCGCACTCTTCCCGCTATGGTACACATGGTCATTTTTATTTCATAAAGCAGAACCCATAGTTCCTGGCGACCACACATGTCTTAATTTTCCTTCTTATCATCCTCCTCCCACATGACCCGAACTATCTCTTTGGTGATCGAGCAACACTGAGGGATGAAAGTTCGGGGATCAATGTGAGTGTGGGACCGAGGTGAGCTATTTTCCGTGTGTTCTTTCTTCTTTTCTCATCCCCTCTTGAGGTGCCGATCCGGATTCACAGACTACCCTGAAAAGGAGAGCCCCATTTCATTTTTTAGAGTCGACACACCATGCATTGTCCAGGAAAAATGAGTCGAGCAGCACGTTGTCCACGTGATAGGTCAGGCTGTTCATGGGCACTGGAGGGTACAAATGCATCACCTCCAAGATAAAGGCATGTGTTAAGTGTGGTTGGATTGTGTGGCACTTTGAATGAGGTGGCAAGCCCACCTAGCAGTGCAATGTATTCTCATATACATTTCTTGTTGATTTGGTTGTCATTATGACTACAATGTAAGATGTAGTTTTTATATAAATAGGACAAATTGAAAAAAGGGCACTCACATGAGAGTGCTTATCCTTTCCTGCTCTTTTTTGTATGTCTACGCTCTTTTGCTTCTTCTAGTCTCTTTGAAACTAATGATCCAACATCCTTTTACACTCATATTGATTACTACCATGATCTGGATCAGAACACTCTTTTTTTATGATCATGGATGAATCTATGGTGAGCTCTATGCCAGATACTATAGTTCATAGCTCCCAATTGCCATCCACTTATGGATCTACCTTTGTCATTTCCCCAATATTTCTCATCATTTTTCTATTAAATTGAATGCTAATAACTTTGTTGTATGGAGAGTCAGTTCCTACCATTTTTAAAAAATGTATGATCTACTTGGTCTTGTCGATGGGAATATTCCATGTTCACCAGATTATATGTCAAATCCTTTAGATCCAACTAAAGAGATCTATAATCTAGATGCTAAGATATGGACGCTGTATAATGGTTTACTCATGACCATCATAATTTATTCGATGAGTGACTCAATTCTACCCATAGTAGTTGGGTATGACAATGTAGTTGATGCTTGGAAAGCTATCACAATTGCGTATGGATCTTCTTCTAAAACTAGACTACTTGAACTAAGACTTCAACTACAACACTTACAAAAGGGTAACAAGAAGGTGACAAATTTTTTTCAAAAAGTGAAGCACATTGCTAACACTTTAGCTATGGCAGGAGATCCCATATCTAATAGTGATCTTCTTCTCTATGTGTTCAATTGATTGAAACTAGAATTTGATCAATTTGTTATGGTTGTTACTACTAGAATGGACACTTCACCTCTTATCTTTGATGAGCTACAAGTCATACTATTGAACCATGAAATTTTTTCTACTCCAAAATACTTTTTGAGGTAAACTCTTTTACAAGGATGACTCAATTTTTCCTCATCCGCATTAGTCAACTCACATGCATTGCCTGAGTGAATATTTTTCAGTGATTACAAAAGGCCCTTCCCAGTTAGGTTGCAGCTTGGAGCGAGGACCCCCTAACTTAACAAAAATTCTTTTAATGACCATCTCACCAATCTCGAATTTTCTCTCGACCACCCTTTTTTGATAAAACTTTTTAAGTATATTTTGATGAGTCCGGGCATGCTCAACGGTAGCTAGCCTTCTTTCATCCAAGAGTTCAAGCTGTGCAAGGAAAGAATCTCATCTCTCACTAACAGGAATATTCCTGTCGAGCTGAACTCGGAGAGATGGAAGTAATACCTCGTAAGGGACCACTGCTTCTGACCCATATGCCAGGGTATATGGGGTTTGTCCAATGGGAGTCCTTACAAAAGTACGATAAGCGCATAGAGCATCTATAAGCTTATCAGGCCAATTGGCAAATTTGCTAGACCAATAAGATTTCTTGACGATTTTAATTAAGGTTTTATTGGCAAATTTGTGGGACAGATAAAGATGAAGCTAGTGAAGCTAAGGCATTAGTAAGGACATTCTAAGCATGGGGGACATGGACAAAGGTGAGTTTGAAGAATAACTTGATGTAGCAGGTGGTGAGCTCTTGGTAGGGTTTGGGTTTGGATGAGAAGTTCGGTACTTGGATAGGACTTGGCATAGAATCAATTGACTATCACCTATCAGCCTCAATTTGGTAGCACCATGGAAGTGAGTGGCCTCCAGCCCGGCTAGCAAGGCTTCATACTCAGCTATGTTGTTGGTTGCTGGAAAGTCGAACTGAAAAGCATGTGAAATAGTGACATCTTTGGGTGATAAAAGAACGATACCGATCTTTCTACCATAACAGTTCAGAGCCCTGTCAAAATATAATGTTCAAAGATTAAAAGATTGGACAGACATTAATTCATCATCCAGGAACTCCAACCAAACTGGGTCAAAGATGGGTATGGGATGACGTGCAAGATGTTCAACAATAGCATAGCCCTTGACCACCTTCTGGAGGACAAAGGTGATATCAAATTGAGACAAAAAGCTCTGCCATCACCCTAACCGATCAGTCAAAATGGTCTTCTCCAAGAGAAACTTAATGGGATTGATATGAGCAATGAGCATGACTTGGTGAGTAAGAAAATAGTGCTTGAGCTTCTGAACAACCCAAACAGGAGCAGCATAGGTCTTTTCTACCACTGTGTAATTTAGCATGCTAGGAATTGGTCCAATCAGATTGGCGTAGCAGAAAATATTCGTTTCCTCGTATATCATTCTCTTGGTCTATATCAAAACCAAATGACGTCACCAAAACCAATATTCAAAATAGTTTTGAACATGTAACTTTGAGGGATTCAAATAATCCCTAAAGACCGGAGAAGATCAAGCATTTTCACGCTCGTTCAGCCACTCAAGTGTGCGGCCTCTAGTTGTATCCACATGAGCCGCCTCCATAGTCAGGTTCCCCTTCACGTCGGACCTTCCGACTCACCCCAGATGAAGTCCCATCGACTCTCAACGGCATCCAGCATGGAAAAACATGAAGGAGAGAAATAGGGATGAATTTTGCAGCCTTCACTTGTAGGGCTCATGCTCAATTTGCTATTATATAGAGAATTTGGAGTTGTTTTTACAAAAACCCCTTCTTTATCTATGTTTACACCCTTGCCCCAAACTTAAGGATTAGCCCTTATGTGTGTGACCTACTAGGCCCAATAGCTCATTTGGTTGAGGCCTAATTAAAAGAACAACTTCTTTTAAATTAAATTTATTGTCTCATAATAGATTTAACAGCATACCGATCATGAAGGGTACAAGCCACATCCTATGATCCTAAACGGCTTCGGGGATAAACTCCTCTCCAAAGAGCCTTTCTATCATCGGTTACCACGCGGCTATAAAACTTCATCCATCCAATGTCCTGGTCAGATAGTAGTCGGCATTGACTGTCAACTCCTAAATATACCGACACTATGGAATCTTGTACTTGTAATTGGATCAATTGGAAAACTCTTTTCCAATTATCCTATCTACCTTGGCCAAGGATTTAAAGTACTATCCATAAGACATTCTCTCTCTCCTACCGAGAGTGAACGATTCCCTATTGTCTGCTCAATTGTCTCCACCGGGTTTCCCATATACCCAATCCATTAACTATACGGGACCACAATACTAAGTGATCCATAAGTCTATAGTCAAAGTACATGGTACGCCCAGAAAGACATCTTTGGTGACTCAGGTTAAAGATCCAACCGTGAAACCGTGATGATAGAATACCCTGATCGACAGTTCGGTAAGATACCATTTAAGGATTCTATACTAGTCAGTTTGGTGAACTCATTCCTCTAATGAGCACCTGTACATATATCTCATAGTCTCCCCATTGGTGACCAATGAGATTGGTCATTCTCATCATATGAGAAGATATCATATACACTAGTCTTACTGGATCCTTGATGTCCTATCTCGAGGATCCTATGACTAAGAACATTTAGAGTACATGATTCTAGATGATTGATCTCATTATCATGATCTCATCATGATTCAATCATCATTGCATGCAACTTAGGACTTCATTACGATAGACGCATCTAGATAGTGCGAGTAATGAAGATTATGCCATTTATACTGAATAAGATATTACAAGAAATGTAAAATCATATCACATATGATTGGCTTGTAGGGTATACATTTCTATCAATCTTCCACTTGCACTAAAGCCAATCACCCACATGTCTAATCTCCATCAGCCCAAGGTGACCCTCAAATACACTTTGAGTCAGGGCCTTAGTTAGTGGATCTACAATGTTTATAGTTTAAGATACTATATCTTTAATCATATCTCATTGAGTTGCAGCCAGTCTGATCAAGTAGTATTGCCACAGAAGTGTTTAAACTTCTGATGAGACAAAGGCTCCACTACAAAAGTAATGATCTATCATTTTCAAAAAATAATGGTACATTATCAGAGATATTAGAGACGACTCCCTAATATAATATGAACTCCCTCATCTAGACTACTTCATGAGCAGTCGACAGCAATTATAATTTGTAAAATCTATAGTGTGTATAGCATGGAACTTTTCCAACTCACTGCACCACCATCTAGGTAAACATGTACTCTAACAACCAGTCATATGTAACTAGAAGTTTAAGTCTAACTCAAACTTTCAGTTCTATCTTCCATACTTGAAATGCTTCCTGTAAGGAATCGTCCATCAAAATTTGGTGTAGCGGAAGCGACGATTCCTATGGGTTCCTTTAGAATCTGTCTCAATCAGAACCGAACGACGAAAACCGAAAACCGATCAAATCGGGTTCGAATATACCTGATAGGGATTCATATAATCCCATGGAGAGGAATGATATGAGCTTCTCAAGCTCTCCAAACCGTTCAAGTGTCCGGTCTCCAGCAGTATCCACACGAACTTCATCCACAGCAGGTTCTCCCTTCACGCCGGCCTCGAGAACTCTTCCCGAATGGAGCTCCATTGACCATGGACACCTTCTAGAGAGAGGAGGAGGTAGGGAGGAGGCTAGGGACGTGGTTTTCACCCTTGGCTTTATGGGGTTTGGCTGAAACCATTAGTATTTATAGAGAATTATGGAATTTTTCATAAAAACCCAAAATCTCTATAAATTACGTCCTTGCCCCTGTACTTGTGGATAAGTCCTTTTGTGTGTGACCCACTAGGCCCAATAGCCTATTTGGTTGAGGCCTAAATAAAATAGAACAATTCTATTTAATTTAATTAAATCCGTTATCCGATAACAGATTAATCGGCCTACCGATCATGAAGGGTACAAGCCACATCCCATGATCCCAAATGGCTATGGGGATAATCTCATCTCCATTGAGCCTTTCCATCATCAGTTACCACATGGATATAAACCCTCATCCATCCAATGTCCCGGTCGGAAAGGAGTACGGCATCGACTGTCAACTCCTTAGTGTACCGACTCTATAGGATCCTGTACTCGGAATTGGATCAATTGGAAAACTCCTTTTCCAATTATCCTATCTACCCCGGCCGAGGATTTAGAGTACTATCCCATAGGACATTCACTCTCACTTACCGAGAGTGGACGATCCCTTGTTGTCCACTCAATTGCCTCCATCGGATTTTCCTTGTACCCGATCCATCGCTATATAGGACCATCTAAATTGTGATCCATAAGTCAATGGTCAAAGCACAAGTTCCACCCAACAAGGCATCTTTGGCGACTCAGGTCAAAGGTCCAACCATGCAACCGTGATGATAGAAAACCCTGATAGACAGTTCGGTAAGATACCATTCAGGGTTTCTAATTCAGTCAGTTTAGTGAACTCATTCAACTAATGAGCACCTGTATGTGTATCTCAGTGTCTCCACACTAATGACCAATGAGATCGGTCATCCTCATCACATGAGAAGACATCACATACACTAGTCTATCTGGATCCTTGATGTCCCGTCTCAAGTATCCTATGACTAGGAACATTTAGATCAAATACCTCTAAATGATCAATCTCATTATCATGATCTCATCATGATTTAATCATCATTGTATTTGATCAAGGACTTCATTATGATATTCGCTTCTAATAAGAGCTTATAATGAAGATTTGCCTAATTAATTGAATGAGATATTTCTAGAAATGTCGAATCATATCATATATGATTGGCTTGTAGGGCATACATTTCTATCAATCTCCCACTTGCACTAAAGCCAATCACCCATCTGGCTGATCTATATCAGCTCGAGGTGAAGCTCAAACACTCTTTGAGTAACTGCTTCAGTTAGTGGATTTGCAATGTTATTAACGGTAGATACTTTATCTTTAATTATATCTCTATAAGTTGCAATCTCTCTGATTGTATGGTATCGCCACAGAAGTTCTAAACTTCTGATGAGACATTGGCTCTACTCCATTGTTTTCTCAAAACAATGATACACTTTCAGAGAAAATTGAGACAATCCCATATCAAATATGTAGATGAAAAACTTCATCTAGACTACTTCTCAAGTAGTGTGCAATCACTATGTAAACTTGTTTACATATGTTGTAGAACTTACAGTGTTCTATCACATAGAACTCTTTCAACTCACTGCACCACCATTATACTGACTTAATATCAAACTTATTTGATTAGAAGCTTGTGTTTGTAAAACTACAAGACTTCAAGTCTTATCCTCCAGTGTGTAGAGATACATTCTCAGTGCTTCTCAAGTACCAAATGATATATCTCTAAACTATCCAGTGACTCTCACTTGGATCTTCTTGATGAATGCTCATAACACTTAGAGCATTAATCACATCATGTACGTAGCATCATATAAATGATAGACCCTATGACAAAGGCATAAGGACTCCATTTATGTAATCTCTTTATCTTTCAAGAAGTCTACAAAGACAACACTTTACAGAGATCAACTCCATACCACATAGGTAAGAAACCTATCTTGGAGTTCATCATGTCAAACCCTTTGACTATGGTGACTAGTGCATTAACTGGGCATTGATTTTAGATCTATCTCCATAGGTCTCAAAACCCAAATTATGTTTGGAGGATCAATTTGATAGCTAGGTTCACTTATATAACACACCTACTTCATTCTTAATGAGTAGTATGTCATCAACATAAAATGTCAAGAAAGTAACAGCACTCACACTTATCTTGTTGAATACACAAGGCTCCTCTTCGTTCTTAACGAAGTCATAAGATTTAATCTCATTAAACCTTATATATGATCTATGGGAAGTTTTACTTCAGTCCATAAATGAACTTAATACACACTCTTCTTGGATGTTATTGGGATTTAATTCCCTATAGTTGTATCATATACACCTATTCCTCAAAATACTTTAGAGGAACACTATCTTAACATCCAATTAGCTTATCACATAATCATAGAGTGTAACAATCAAAATCCGAATGGATTAATCCATGGAATAGATAAAAGATCTCATCATAGTCAACCATTTGACTTCAATGATATCATTTTCAACTATTCTCACCTTTGAAGGTATCTACCTTCTAATCCACTCCAATCTATTCTTTAGTGATCCATTTATTCCTTATGGATACTATATCCTTAGGTGGATCTATCAAGTTCTAAACTTGATTAGAATAGATAAAGTTTATATCGGATTTTATTGTCTCTTCCCATTAATGAATCAATATCTCATATTGGTTCTATATAGATCCTAGGATCAATATCCTTATTATCTTATGCCTCATTTCATCTATCAAAGATACGTCTCACATATCTCTTAGGTAGAATGGACACAAGTAAAGACCTATGATTTGTCCTTGTGTAATTATTAACTAGCACCTTAATAGAAGTGTTACTGGGTTGTGGAACTGGAACATCTTCCATATATACCTTGCTCCCACTATCTTTCTTAAGAAGGAACTTTTCCTTTAGAAATATAGTGAGCTGAGTAACACATACCCTTATACATAAGGGTCATATATTTAATATCCAAAAGTTTCCTTTGGATATCCCACAAGCAACACTTCATAGTCTTATATTCCAACTTGTTAGAGTTATACTTTTTCACCAGGTCGGACATTCTGAAACCTTAACTTGCTTAAGGTCAAGTTTTAACCCCTTTTCCATATCCTATATGGAATAACCAGAACAGACTTAGAAGGTACCTATTCAGATCAAGTGGTTATAATGAGTACTTAACCAAAAATAGACAAAGAGGAAATTTTGCAAAGCTCGTCATTGTACATATTATGTCTTACATAATATGACTTCTCATTTTAGCTACTCAATTAAGCTAAAATGTGTAAAGAGGTGTCCATTAGATTCTATTATCCTTCTATTATATGTAAATTATGTACTTAAGTATTCCCCTCCTTGATCTCATCAAAGAGTTCTAATACTCTTTCCATAAGTATCTCTACTTCATTCTTAATCTCAAATAATTTCTCAAAGGTCTTAGTTTTGTACTTTATAAAGTACATGTTTCCAAACCTAGAGACATCATCTTTGAAATAATGAAGTAGAAATATTCTTCTTTAGCCTTACTAGATATGGGCTAACATACATCTAAATGTACGAGTTCTAATAACTCATTAACCCATTCTCCATGTCTATATAAAGCTAAAGTGTAGATTGATCTAAATCAACCCATTTCCTCTTAAAAGGAATATTCACACATAACATGAGAGCTAACATATCAAATATGATTAAACAATTCATTAAGCCCCCATCGGCAAACACTTTGCCATTCAATCTATTAGAACATCTATCAATTCCATAACTTAGAATAAATCAATATTTATTCAAGTAGGAAATCATATAAAGTTCTTGTAGAAGGATATAATAGCAATATTAATTATTAAGACATCTCCATAAGGCTATTAAAGAATTGCACCTCCCGCTAATAATGATGCAATTTTTGCACCATTTCATATGTAGGTCAATATCTTCTTTATTAAGCCTTCATTTACTTGTCATCATTTACAACTCCTTGTAGATATAAGATGCATATCTGGTATCTCATACCATTAGATGCATCCATAGTATCTAATATTATGATATACACATATAGTATCTAATACTATTAAGTGTATATTTAAAACAAGTGCCAATGACTTGGATACATGAAGCTTCTCAAGCTCCACCTTTGCATTATATACAAAACACTTTGTACTTCCTCTTCCACTTATCATCATCATGACAGTGTAAGAATCATGTCTTATTCTGGCTTTATTATCTTGACCACCTTCTTTTACTATTAACTCTCTCCTATTTTTATCTAATGATTTTACTTCTTACTATTGGTCTCACCAACAAGAAGTAATTAAGTTGTATTGTTGATCTAAGTTGCCCTTTAGTTAGCTCATCACTATGAGCCATGATGGATCTCATATCCATCTATTCATGTTATCTCTACAATTTATATCTCATAGAGACTAACATCTAATTTAAGGCAAACAATGCATCTTGTCTATGAGATAAGATCTTATCTTTCTTTCATATCACTAGATAATTTAGGAGACACCTACTTCTCAAGTAGAATAGTTAATTGGTCAACTATGAGAACAATTCTCTTAGTTCTAAACCAGTCTAAGAAGTGTGAGCCATTAAGCTATATGGCATCTAATATGCCATACTAATGGTGGTTTATTATCGTATTCTACAACTGAGATATAATTTTATCAAAATAACATTGCAAACATTCATTAAAATTAAGATATGGTCTTTTATCCTAATTTATGCTCCCACTAATTTTCGACGAATTTGCATAACCCTCATTATGCAAAGACGGGATATCACGATGAAATCCTAGTGGGGACTAAGACCCTATTAACTTTATGGTGATGACCTTGTGGTAGCACAACAAATCACCCCATACTTAATAGGTAGGCAACTATTGCCGGTTGCAACTCTTGCAACTCTTAGTCATTTAGCCTCTAAAGTTATGACCTTGTGGTAGCACAACAAGCCATATACTCTAGTTAGGTCAAATCCGCTTGTTACGTTATGAGAATGGATTCTTCACACAGCCCTTGTGGTAGCACAACAAAGCCATGCAAATGGTCCACCCCAAAGTTCGGAAAATGCCTTAGCCATGATCACCAATCCCTTGCTGAATGAGTCTTGTGGTAGCACAACAAACCCATCCAATCTAAGATTGGCTCATCATGATCATAACAACGGAAGGCTACGTGAGTCATTCTTAATGTCACACGTTTATCAACCTAATTATGACAAGGAGGGATTTTATTTTAGTCTCATCAATAATATGTGCTAAGTATATATAATACCTTTGGAATATCATATATCTAAGGTATAACCTGTAGCACATATTCACATATCAAATATGCATAAAATCAGGTGATCATGGACTTAACCCTAAGCATGCACCTAAGGCACCCCTATAGGTGCAAATCCTTACTTCAGATGCTTGAGTTGGCATGCTCCCACTTCAGAAGGATGCTTCTCCAAGTGGTCCTACTCTCCAACCTTCCACGAACCGGCTTTTAACTCTTACAAGCGGCATAAGGGTACGCAGACCCACAAATGTACATAACTTAATAAGAAACCTTGGTTTTAACCAAGGGGAGTACATTAATGGAGGGAGGTAGAATGTACAATCAGATTGTATAGAGAGAGAGGAGGCACACGCAGGCCCCATTTAATAACATAACCAACATAATTAAAAGCAATCACAAGTCAAGCACAATTAAGTCCATGATCACCTCCATACACACTAACATTCATCACATGAACATAGAGCGCATACGTGATAATTATATGAGCTATATCATATATATCAGTATAAAATTATATAATTTTTTTTTGAAATTCTCAATTTCATGCATGTCGAATTTTTCATGAAATAAATAACATGAAAATAACATGACAATAACATATAAACAATTTATATGAAATGAACATATAAAACTAAACTATTTAGAACATTCATGCATTCCCAATACTGTGCAAAGTAAGAAATTAATGTCCCAATTTATATTCTGTAAAATCTCATTTTACATAATTAATTAAGACACTAATAATTTAAGTTAAACCTTTAAAACAATTTTAAAGTTTAACCATGAGTGAATCTATGTAAATAGAAATAAACATCATCTAACATATCATTAAACACTTTAAAACATGTTAAATAATATTATAGAATTTTTCAGAATTTTTATGGAATTTTATGGCAATTTTTCGGAATTTTCTATGATTTTAAACACTTTAAAAGCATATAAATGGTGTCTGGCGCAATGCACCTCGTGCTCCGGCGCACTGCGCCACGCCGGCGAGCGCCTGTGTGCGCCCTGGCGTGCGCCCCTCCTCCAGCGCGTGTGCGCCGACCGTCGGTGCGCCGGCGCGTGCGCCGATCGACTTCCCGTGCGTATGGCACTGTTCATCCGGGAGAAAATCTCTTCATTAGAATCGGATTTATCTCCTTATCCCGGACTCCGAAAAATCCGAAAAAATATGCGTTGGAATCCTTATCGAATTAGGAATCTAAAACAGTCAGCCTCATATCCAGGAAAAATCCCAATCGACCACAAAATGAGGAGAAAGAGGCGGCGGTCACCCAGATTCCGTAGCAGAAATCTTTATTTTGCAACGAGGATAACTCCTTATCCCGGAAGCCAAATATTCTCCAAAAATACAATTTAGAATCCTCATCATATGACGTTTCCAAATATGTATATATACCTTCAGAGAAAAATTCTCTATCAACGGGAAATTAGGAAGAAATAAGTCGGCGTCGCCAGACTCCGCGGAACCCTAGTTCGTTGGAAACCTCAAAGATTCTCATCCTCCGCCGTCGTTCAAAGCTGGATATCAAAGGTAAAGGCTAGGTAATCATATTACCCATCTTTTAAACCTTTTACAAGTCTCAATTTCTTCTGTGGACGGAGATTTTACAAAATCCCCAAATCCGGGTGTCGGTTCGGGCATGACAGAAACACCAACTTTTGAGACTTCTCCCGAACACTACAGATATCCAAACTTCAAACGGTTTGCGGCGTTGGAAAGCTCTATATCACTATATTCTACCAAGGCCAATCAATATTTTATCTGAGTCATACACAGAATATGGTGGCCTCGTCAAAACAGACGTTTGCATAGATTCGGGAAAACATAAATAACATGAAATAATGTCGATTCGACGTCGGTTTCGACCGAGACTTGAACCGGGCTCTGATACCACTGTAAGGAATCGTCCATAAAAATTTGGTGCAGCGTAAGCGACGATTCCTATGGGTTCCTTTAGAATCTGTCTCAATCAGAACCGAACGACGAAAACCGAAAACCGATCAAATCGGGTTCGAATATACCTGATAGAGATTCATATAATCCCATGGAGAGGAAGGATATGAGCTTCTCAATCTCTCCAAACCGTTCAAGTGTCCGGTCTCCAGCAGTATCCACACGAACTTCATCCACAGCAGGTTCTCCCTTCACGCCGGCCTCGAGAACTCTTCCCGAACGGAGCTCCATTGACCATGGACACCTTCTAGAGAGAGGAGGAGGTAGGGAGGAGGCTAGGGACGTGGTTTTCACCCTTGGATTTATGGGGTTTGGCTGAAACCATTAGTATTTATAGAGAATTATGGATTTTTTCATAAAAACCTAAAATCTCTATAAATTACGTCCTTGCCCCTGTACTTGTGGATAAGTCCTTTTATGTGTGACCCACTAGGCCCAATAGCCTATTTGGTTGAGGCCTAAATAAAATAGAACAATTCTATTTAATTTAATTAAATCTGTTATCCGATAACAGACTAATCGGCCTACCGATCATGAAGGGTACAAGCCACATCCCATGATCCCAAATGGCTATGGGGATAATCTCATCTCCATTGAGCCTTTCCATCATCAGTTACCACATGGATATAAACCCTCATCCATCCAATGTCCCGGTCGGAAAGGAGTACGGCATCGACTGTCAACTCCTTAGTGTACCGACTCTATAGGATCCTGTACTCGGAATTGGATCAATTGGAAAACTCCTTTTCCAATTATCCTATCTACCCTGGCCAGGGATTTAGAGTACTATCCCATAGGACATTCACTCTCACTTACCGAGAGTGGACGATCCCTTGTTGTCCACTCAATTGCCTCCATCGGATTTTCCTTGTACCCGATCCATCGCTATATAGGACCATCTAAATTGTGATCCATAAGTCAATGGTCAAAGCACAAGTTCCACCCAACAAGGCATCTTTGGCGACTCAGGTCAAAGGTCCAACTATGCAACCGTGATGATAGAAAACCCTGATAGACAGTTCGGTAAGATATCATTCTGGGTTTCTAATTCGGTCAGTTCAGTGAACTCATTCAACTAATGAGCACCTGTATGTGTATCTCAGTGTCTCCACATTAATGACCAATGAGATCGGTCATCCTCATCACATGAGAAGACATCACATACACTAGTCTATCTGGATCCTTGATGTCCCGTCTCAAGTATCCTATGACTAGGAACATTTAGATCAAATACCTCTAAATGATCAATCTCATTATCATGATCTCATCATGATTTAATCATCATTGTATTTGATCAAGGACTTCATTATGATATTCGCTTCTAATAAGAGCTTATAATGAAGATTTGCCTAATTAATTGAATGAGATATTTCTAGAAATGTCGAATCATATCATATATGATTGGCTTGTAGGGCATACATTTCTATCACTTCCTTGGTACTTCTCAAGTACTAAAGGTTATACTTCTCAACTATCCAGTGACTCACCTAGATTTGCCTAATGATTACTCATAACACTTAGAGTACTCATCACATTAGGCTATGTACATAGTATACATGATAGACCCTATGACTAGGACATAAGAGACTATATTCATGTATTATATCTTTCTTTAAAAGAGATAAACTCCATATCTTATAGGCAAGACATTTATATAGGAGTTTTTATGTCAAACCCTTTGACAATGGTGTCTATGTACAACAAATGGGTCAAGCCAAGCATCTCTTTTAGATCTATCTCCATAGACCTAAATCCTTAGGAAGCTTCTCCCAGAATAATAATAGAGGATTCATTTTATAGTTAGGCTTCACGGATGATAACATACCTACATCATTCATAATGAGTAGTACACCATCAATATAAAATGTCTAGAATACAATAGCACTCCCACTAACATTTTTATGCACACAAGGTTCTTCTTCATTACAAATGAAGTCATAAGATTCAATCTTATCAAATCCTATAATCCAATGTTGAGAATGTTGTTTTTGTCTATGAATAGACATTAACAACATGTACACTATCTTCGGATGTTTTGTTACTCTCATTCCTCAAGTTGTATCATATACAACAGAGGTTTTATCATATACATCTCCCCTTAAATTTCACCATTGGAGAAATATTATTTTAACATCCTTATTGACATATCTCATAGTCAAAGTGTACACCAATAAAATCTAAATGGATTAAATTATGGTAATGATTAAAAGATATCATCATAGTCAACTCCTTAACTTAGGTGATGCCTTTTCAATCATCCATGCCTTGAAGGTCTTACCTTCAAATTCACTCCTATCCATCTTATCATTTTTCTTTACACCTAATGGGTACTTTACCCTCAGGTGGATCTTCCAAGTTTCTGAACTTGGCTAAAATAGATGGATATTATTATAGATTTTATTGTCTCCTCCTATTTTAGAATTAATATCTCATATTTCTTTTCATAGGTCTTTGGATCAACATCCTCACTTTATTGTGCTTATATTCTTCCATCAAAGATATGTCTCAGACATCTACAAGATTGAATGTGCACAATTGAAGACCTTTGATGTGTGCTATTATTAATCAGTACCTTAATAGAAGTGTCTTTGGGTTGTAGGTCTGGAACACCTTCTAGAAATTCCTTGCTCCCACTGTTTTCTTCAAAGAAAAACTCTTCCTCTAGAAATACAGTAAATTGAGAAACACATACCCTTTTATCTCATAAACTGGTATATTTAAATATCTTGAAGTTTCCTTAGGATATCCCACAAATCTGCACTTCTATCTTATATTCTAATTATTATGGTTACACAACTTCATCATGGTCGGACATTCCGAAATCTTAATTAGCTTAAGATCAAGTGTTAACCCCTTTTCCCATATCATATACGAAATAATCAGAATAAATTTAGAAGGTACCAATTATAAAGTGGTTATATTGAGTGCTTAGCCCTAAATAGACAAGGAAGATTTTGCAAAGGTTGTCATTATTTGTGTCATGTCACACATAACACAATCACCCTTGTTTCTACTACTCAAGTAAGTTAAAGGTTATAGAGAGATGTCCATCAAGACAAAGTTGTAATATCCTTCAAATGATGTGTGAATCTAATACTTGAGTACTACACATCTTGATCTACTCAAAAAGCTTTAATACTCTTTCCATTTATTCTTTACTTCATTTATAACCTTAGACAATTTCTCAAAGCCTCATATTTGCATTTCACAAGCACACATATCTATGCCTAAAGAAATTATCTATTAAAAATGAAGTAAGATTGTTTATCTTTAGCCTTAATAGACATAGACCAACACACATCTAAATGTACGAGTTCTAATAACTCCTTGGTCCACCCTCCATTTTTAGTAAATGGAGTTAGTCATTTTTTAATGAGATAAGACTCATATTTGGTTAATGATTCAAAATCATTTGCCTTCATGTTTCCATCTATATGGAACTCCTTAAGTCTTTTCTCATTGATATGACTATGTCTGTATTAAGCTAAAGAAATAGATTGATCTATATCAACCCATTTCCTCCTAAGAGAAGCATTCACACATACCATGAGAGCTTCTATATCTCATATGAGTAAATTATTTACTAAGCTCCCACTAGCAAACATTTTGCCATTCATAATCTTAGAACAATTATCATTTCCATGACTCAAAATAAATCAATATTTATTCAAGAAGGAAATATCGATAATGTTCATATAGAAGAATAAAACCAACAATCTTCATCATAAAAACACACCAAAAGGCTATTAAAGATTTGTACCTCCCACTATCAATGATACAACTCTTGCACCATTTGTATATGTAGGTTAATCTTTATACGTCAAGCCTTTATTTACTTGTCATTTTCTACAACCTTTGTAGATATAAGATGAATATTTAATATCTCATACCAATAAATGCATATATAACATCTTATAGAAGATATGTATATCTAATATCTCATACAAGATACACACATATGGTATCTAATACCATAAGACATGTTTAGTATCTTATACTATAATATAAACAAATAGTATCTTATACTTGATGTGCATAAGTGTATGACAAGTAAGTCAATGATTGAGATAGAAGCTTCTCAAGCTCCTCCTTTGCAATATGTATTCAATATACTAAGCATCATTTCCACCAATCATCATCATGATAGTAGAAGAGCAATCCTATGTCTTATTCGAGCTTAATATTCTCAACCAACTTCTTGGCTATTAACTATGCCTTCATTTTCTCATCTAATAATCTCACTTTGTCTTACCAACAAGAAGTATTGAAGATGTATTATTATCTTAATCTTGCCTTAAATTTTCTCATCACCATGAGCCATGATAGATCTCATATCCATCTATCCATATTGCCTCTAGACTTTATATAGAGACTAACATTTAGTGTAAGGCAAACAATACATCATTTTAATGAGATGAAGATCTCATCTTTTCTTACTACATTAGATGATTAGTAGGCACCTACTTCCCAAGTAGGTTAGTTACATGGTCAAGAATTTAATTCTGCAACGGAGATATAATTCAATTTGAAAAATATTGCAGATAATCAATGTAAATTAAGATATGGTCTTTTATCCTAATTTATGCTCTCACTAATTTCAACGAATTTGCATAACCCTCATTATGCAAAGACGGGATAACATGATGACACCCTAGTGGGGACTAAGATCCTATTACCCTTATGGTGACGACCTTGTGAAAAACACAAGTCATCCCATACTTAATAGGTAGGTAACTTTTGTCAATTGCATCTCTTACAACTCTTAGTCATTTAGCCTCTAGAGTCATGACCTTGTGGAAAACACAAGTCATATACTCTAGTTAGGTCAAATCCACTTGTTATGTTATGGGTATGGATTCCCAACACAGCCCTTGTGGGAAACACAACAAGGCCATGCCAATGGTCCAACCTAAGGTTCGGCTTTAAGCCTTGGCCATGATCACCAATCCCTTGCTAAGTGAGCCTTGTGGAAAACACAACAAACTCACACAATCTAAGATTGGCTCATCAAGACCATAATAACGAAAGGCTACGTGGGTCATTCTTAATGTCCCATGTTTATCAACCTAATTTAAACGAGGAGGGGTTTTTTATTTCAGTCTCATCAAAGTATGTGCTACATATATATATGAATACCTTTGAATACCATATATCTAAGGTATCTAGCACACACATGCATATCAAATATGCAAATTTTAAATAGATGATCATGGACTTTCATCACATTAATGCATGACCGGAGCCAGATCAGTATGCATTAAAAGATTCAGCATCCTATACTGGTGTTGACAAGCCATTATGCCTTGAAGAACTCTTCTCATTGCATCTCGCTCTCTCCTCCATCTCGATCAGTCTTCTTGTCATTATAGGAGCATTAAGAGTACACAAACCCATAAATGTACATTAATCAAATAAGAAACCTTGATCTTAATCAAGGGGAGTACATTTTTAGAGGGAGGTAGAATATACAATCAGAATTGATAAGAGAGAATATTAGGCACACAGGCCCTTAATTACAAGCCAACATCAAATAAGCATTATTACATGACATACATTTAGTCCATGATCATCCAAGCATTCACACATACATACCATCACCTGAACATAGTGCGAATACGCAGTAATTAAATGATGTAACTATTATATTATAAAAATATACATCATAAATTTTGAAATTCTCAATTTCATGCTTGTCGAATTATTCATGAAGTAAATAACATGAAATAACATATAAACAATTTATATGACATAAACAAGCAACTCTAAACAATTTGGACATTATATGTATTCCCAAAACTATACAAAGTGCCAAATCAATGTCCTAATCATCATTCTAAAAAATCATATTTTACTGAATTAATTTAGACACTAATTTATCAAGTTAAGTCATTAAAACAATTTTAAAAACTTAACAATGAATGAATCTATGACAATAGGGCTCAAAACCACATAAAAGATCAACAAACACTTTGATAATCTATTATATGACATTTCAGAATTTTTCACAAATTTTTTGAAATTTTTTATTGTATTTTCATTTTTTCTTTTGATTTAAAATAATTTTAAATCAATTAAAATTGGCCTCGGCGCATTGCGCCGCCCATCCTCTGCACCAGGTGCAACACTCGTGCGCCGCAGGCTTTGGCGCACGGCGCCGTCCCGTGCACCCCGGGCGCGTGAGCCCGCGAGCCGCTGGGTGCACGAGCGGTTCAAAAAAAAATTTTTTTAATGGAGCGCACGTGCACAACGGCCACGGTCAAACCACGTTGACCATCGCCATATCCCCTTGTCGGGTCCGGATGGGTCTTGTCTCCTCCACCCGATAACGGTGAATAGTAACCGCGGAAGAGGATTTTTAGGACCTTCCAAAATCTGGACATTTCGGTCTCAAAAAAATAGCAAAAAATAGTGGTCCGAATCCAAATCGAACAAGGAATTCAAAAATACCATTTATTTCCATGAAAAAATCCCACTCAAAGGGAAAATAGGAAAGAAATGCCGCCGGCCCTAAAACTTCTCCTCGTCAGAAAAATGCTCAATCGACCTTTGACGGTGTCGTTCGATGTCAAAGAATGATCGAAAACTCCTGGTAATCATATTACCTATCTTCTAAGTCATCCATAAGACATAAAATGTCTCCATGGAAGAAGATCTCAATAAATCCCCAAACTGAACCAGTGAATTCCATAAAACAAAATCACCATCTTTCAGACCCTCTATCAGACTCTCTGTTGGTCCAAAATTCAAACAATTTTCTATGTTGGAAAGCCCTTTGTCATGAGATTCATCCAGAAGCAACCAATCTCTAAAATGTATCTCATACAATTTATGGTTGCATCATCAAGATGGACATTTGTACAAATTTGGGAAAACATGAAATATATGAAACAACGTCGAAATGATGTAGGATTCGAACGAGACTTCAACCAAGCTCTGATACCACTATTGAGAATTGGTCCAATCAGATTGGTGCAGCAAAATATTTGATTCCTCGTATATCATTGCCTTTGTCTCGATCGAAATCGAACGACGTCGCCAAAACCAATATTCGAAATAGTTTCGAACACATACCTTTGCTGGATTCAAATAATCTCTAAAGACTGAAGAAGATCGAGTGTTCTCACACTTGTTCAGCCACTCAAGTGTAAGGCCTCTAGTCATCTCCACATGAGCCACCTCCATAGTCGGGATCCCCTTCACATCAGACCATCCGACTCGCCTCGGATGAAGTCCCATCAACTCTCTAGTATGGGAAAATGTGAAGGAGAGAGGTAGGGACGAATTTTGCAGCCTTGGCTTGTGGGGCTCATGCTGAATTCGCTATTATATAGAAAATTTGGAGTTTTTTCACAAAAAACCCTCCTTTCTCTATATTTACACCATTGCACCCAAACTTATGGATTAGTTCTTATGTGTGTGACCTACTAGGCCCAATAGCTCATTTGGTTGAATCCTAATTAAAAGAAAAACTTCTTTTAAATTAAATTTATTATCTCATAATAGATTTACTGGCTTACTAATCATGAAGGGTACAAGCCACATCCTATGATCCCAAACGATTTTGGGGATAAACTCCTCTCCAAAGAGCCTTTCTATCATCGGTTACCACATGACTATAAAACTTCGTCCATCCAATGTCATGGTCGGATAGGAGTACGGCATTGATTGTCAACTCCTAAATATACCGACACTATGGAATCTTGTACTCGTAATTAGATAAATTTAAAAAATCTTTTCCAATTATCCTATCTACCTTGGCCAAGGATTTAGAGTACTATCCATAAGACATTCTCTCTCTCCTACTGAGAGTGAACGATTCCCTGTTGTCCGCTCAATTGCCTCCGCCGAGTTTTACAAATACCCAATCCATTAACTAGACAAGACCACAATACTAAGTGATTCATAAGTCAATAGTCAAAGTACATGGTACGCCTGGCAAGACATCTTTGGCGAGTCAAGTCAAAGATCCAATCGTGCAACCGTGATGATAAAATACCCTAATTGACAGTTTGGTAAGATACCATTCAAGAATTCTATACTGGTCAATTCAGTGAACTCATTCCTCTAATGAGCACATGTACATGTATCTCAGTGTTCCCACGCTAATGACCAATGAGATCTGTCATTCTCATCATATGAGAAGATATCATATACACTAGTCTTACCAGATCCTTGATGTCCCGTCTTGAGGATCCTACGACTAGGAGCATTTAGAGTACATACTTTTAAATGATTGATCTCATTATCATGATCTCATCATGATTCAATCATCATTACATGAAACTTAGGACTTCATTACGATAGACATATCTAGATAGCGCGAGTAATGAAGATTATGCCATTTATACTGAATAAGATATTACAAAAAATGTAAAATCATATCACATATGATTAGCTTGTAGGGCATACATTTCTATCACAGCTCACAAGAGTCAAAGATCTTAGACAAGTAATAAAGAGCTTGTCTTTTCCCTTCTTCATCAACTTGTGCAAGACTGCACCAAGAGAGTTCTTAAGAACCAAAATGTCGAGGACCAAGGACTTGTTGAGAATTGGTGGTCTAAGTACAAGGGGACTTGCCAAGTATGTTTTCAACCCATCAAATGCTTCCTGGCACTTCGAATCCCATTTCCCCCGCCTTGGTTAAATCATAGAGAGGTTTAGACTTTGGGATTGTTGTAAGATAAACCAGCAGACAAATTTTAGCCTCCCGATCAATCCTCAAAGCTATTTCATTTTTTTTGAAGGAGGCATATGAATGATTGCCTTGGCCTTGTTTGGGTCGATCTCTATGCCCCTTTTGCTTACTATGAACCCTAGTAGTTTTCCTAATGAAACACCAAATGTACATTTCTTAGGGTTCATTTTTAGCTTGTATTCTCTAGCTCTTTGTAAAACTTTTCTTAGTACCTCAGAATGATCTTCTCGACTCTTGGATTTGATGACAAAATTGTCCACATACACCTCTACAAGGGTGTGCATCAAATCATGAAAGATAGCCATCATAGCCCTTTGATATGTAGCACCAGCATTCTTTAATCCAAAGAGCATGATAACATAGTAATATGTTCCCCTGGTGTAGTGAGCGAGGTGTTTTATTGGTCCTCTTCAGCTAACCAGATCTGATTGTATCCAGAATAACCATCCATGAATGAGAGCATTTCATATCCAGCTATGTTATCAACCAAAATATCAATATGAGGCAAAGGGAAATCATCTTTAGGACATACTTGGTTCAAGTCCCTGAAATATATGCAAATCCAAACTCGTCCATCCTTCTTCGTAGCAAGGACTATGTTAGCCATCCATTGCAGATAAAGGATGACTAATAAATTTTGCCTGGTGTAATTTGTCGACCACTTCTTTCATTTTGAGTGCAATGTCACGGTGGAATCTCTTGAGCTTTTGTTTAACTGGGGTAGTTCCAGGTTTCAAAGTTAATTTATGTTCAACCAATGAATTATCTAATCTTCGTATATATTCATATGTCTATGCTAATGTGTCCTTGTATTCTTCCAAAACATTGATTAAACATTGTTCTTCTAAGGGAGTGAGGTTTGCACTGATGAGGATAGTCATAGGATCTTCCAGAGATCCTAAATTTAGTTCCTTGGTTGATTCATTCCATGTGGCTGATGTTTCTTCAAATCTTCTATGTCTAGATGCATATGCATTAGCCAAGTCCTCAATTTCATTATCAGATTCAGGATCCCTTTATGATACTACCTTATATACTCCCAATGTATGATCTATATTATGCTCATTATCATATCGAATTTCATTCAACTAGATAGCATTCTCTAAAAAGTTTGGCAGCTTGCACACTCCACACATTTCTGTGCCAATTGTTGCAGATATCTAGTTGAAATTCGTTTATCTTTAACTTTCCTATTTCCTAACCTAACCTGACCTACTAAAGACAAAGCTGGAATGATGGTATTTATAGTGGAGGGATCTAGTAGATATTTCAATGATTTAGAGGAGAGAGATTCCTGATTGGGAGCACCCTCTAGGATGAGTAGGGACGTCTCCTCAATGGAAATGTGAGTTTCAGAGAAGATATTTTTTTGGGACTTTTGAGTAAAGAGACAGAATGAGTTAGAATGACTTGTGACTTAGCAAACATTGATGGTTAGCAAAGAGAAAAACTTAAGAGTAAAAGGGAAAAAGGGGCTCGCGGGCCCAATGCTAATGAAAAATGGACATATGGGCGCAAAACTGATGAAAAATGTGAACGGGTACACAGACCTGGTTCTGGATATGGATGGGCATGTGAGCCCATGCTGGAAAGGACCCTCAGTCCTGAAGTTGACAAGAGAATTAAATGGGCAAGCAGGCCCAGTGAGAATAAAATGTTGGAAAGGGCACATGGGCCCAAAGTGAGTTGTTGGTTTGGTGAAAGAAAATGAGCTTGGAAGTCCATCCAATATATCCAAGAACAATGGCATGAGGTTTAAGTATGGAATTGTTGGTTATGGGCCTCATGGAATGGTTCTAGCTTGGGTAGTAGTTTGCTCAACAGGATGATCCAAGATTGGTCTGCCCTTGTGTGGTTCTTGGTGCTCTTCCTTGGTTGAAAACAGACAAGTCAATGGCAAGCATAAGTATTCCGAGTCTTCATGTTCCTTTAAAGCCTTCCTCTTCTTGATAGCTGTGGTTGATTTTTTGTCATCCTTAGTCATCATCATGGTCTCCCCTTTGATAAAGAATGCTTGGAGTCCCATGGCATATCTTGGTTGGATGACCCTCCTTGGGATGGAATCTTCTTCATATCCCAACCCCTGCCTACGTGACCTTTTCACAGTTTCAATCAGTTGAGTACTCCCTTGAAGATCTTTCCACAAACCTTTACTAAGTTGATAGCCCAATTTGATCATCATCCACCATCTCATAGTGTTTGATAGAGAAGCAATCATACATCTAACTTCTGGCAATTCTTCCATTGAGATCTGGGGCTATATCAATAATCCTAGGGGCAATGTAAAAGAAGCATTGTTTACTTCATCCCTTATAGGCATGCTAGTCTCCTTGACCACTTGTCCTTTAAAGGGAAACTTTATGCATTGATGGTTTGTTGACACCACAGCCCCTATTGCTTCTAGACACGGCCTCCCAAGTATAGCCCAAAAAGTTGGATCTAGCTCTAGGACATAAAAATTAGTAGTGATTGTACATGGCCCAAGTCTCACCTCTAGAGTGACCACCCTACATGCAGACTTCTTGGAGATGTCATAGGTTGTCACCATGGCATAGGATAGCTTGATTTCTTATTCAGAAATACTACATAACTGCAAAGTTTTTGGGGGCATAACATTGATGGAAGCTTCAATGTCAACCAAATAGGATTTTACTTCAACATTAGAAATGATAACAGTCACATGCAAAGGATATCTCCTAACCTCCAGATCTTCTAACTCCTCTTGAGAGAAAGTGAGCATTGGGTGCTCACTTCTAGGGGCTAACACCATGTAATCTTATCAGGCGAAAGATCTTCAGTTACCATGACCCTTTGTAAATACTATTGTAGAAGCTTTCTAGTGCACCTTTGATCTCTTGATCAATTCAAGTATGGAAATATGGGTAGGTGTCTTATCCAAATGCTTTAACAAGTCGTAGGCCATGCCTGGCAATGATTCTTCCACTTGTTCCTCCTCCACTAATTATTGCAGTTGTGTCCTGGCTTGAGGAAAGAACCACTGGAACATTCTCCCACTCTGAAGCAACAAGGCTTTTTGGCAGTCAGGTAGAGGTGGTGGATTAACTAGTGTGGAATGTGGTGGAATAGGTGGTATCAGTGCAAGTATGTAGGCAATGGGATTTATGGGATGGTTGAAGGCTCTTGGGTGGTTGGGTTTGTAAGTAGAGGGCTAGGATTTGGGGACGATGATGATGGTGTTAGTGACGGCCTGATAAGAAGAGGCCAGGTGCAAGAATGATTGGTGGGTTTAATGAGGGTGTTGGTATGGGTAGTTGTGGTGTTGGTGGTGTGGTAGGTTGGGGTTTCGAGGTAATGGAGCTCATAGGCTGAGAGTTCAAGTTTGAAGTTAATAGTGGTGGCCAAATGACGAAGGGACAGGGTGTAGTAATGGCTGAGGGAGGTGTAGTTAATATGAGGGTAGGCCTAATGATAAGTTAGTCAGAAGAAGTAGCAGCCACCGGTTGGGATATTGAGCTTGGTGGTGGGTATGGAGTAGATGGTGCACAGATTATCTGTCAAGCAGGGGTCCTAGTAGAAGGCCTAGTTGGGTTGATGGGCATAGTTGCATCATTGTTTTCTAGTTGCCAACCTTAAGCATGGCTGGCAACTTCTTGGGCAACGGAGTGTACTAAGCCAATTCTTGGGTTTGGTTGTGCTAGTGCCGGAGCGGGAGCATGCAATGGGAGCGGATTCTGAACAATCCCCAAGCCAGGTTGTTGATGAGGCTAAGTTAGTGGATGTTGCCACTGCTGCTATCTAGCTTTCATCACCTATATGCATTCCCCCATCTGGGCCCAATCATAGCTACCTTGGTAATTGAGATCATGGATGTAATCTTTGAACTAAAAACACACTTCAATAGTGTGACCAGGGTACTGGTGATAAGCATAGTATCGGAGCATATCTACATTAGCTGGCTAAACTTCTCTTTCCTTTGGCAATTCCAACTGTTTCTCCACCATGAGTACATTGAAGGTGTCGGTCAAAAAGTAAGGTAGTTTTCAGTAGTTCTCTTTCTTAGGACCTCCCCTTCGTGGTGCTTGATTAGGTGGTGGTGGTGCCCTATTGTAGGTGGATTAACGAGGATGTTGGGGTTGTACTACTAGCTGAGGTAGTTGTTGTCGCCTAATCAGCTATTGAGGGGGTGGTAAGATGGGTTCTGTTGTGGGTTCCTATACTGATTTTGGCAGATTCCTCCTTTGTTCCCCACAATGTTCACAGCTTCATTGTTAACTATTCCCTCGGTTGTAGGTCCAGTTGACGCAGAAGCAATTTTTTTGATGTTTCTAAGTTTAAGATCAAAAGGATTTATCATTGTGACATCCTTAAAATGGGCTTGCAATTATCGGGCACTGTCATAAAGCTTATTCATGATAGTAGGATGGTGTATGATCAGAACATTTCTTAGAGCTGGTGTAGTGTTTCCAATGAACATATTTACTTGTTCTCCTTCTGAGATAACATCTGTCAATTTCTCTACCATTCCTCTCCATCGATCATTAAACTTTATGAAGTCCTCCTCGGGCTTCATCTTCTCAGCAATCATATCTGTGATCGAACATGATGGTGCCACCCAGTCTCTATATCTCCTGCCTTAAAGGGGTCGAGCGAATAGAACCATTTCAATGCATACCTTTCTGGTGATTGACAGAACAAGAAAGCAATGACTCTATGATCATTTTTATAGAATGAAGACTCATAAATAAAATATTTAAGGTGAAGAAAAGGCTTGCTGGTACCATTGTAGCGGCGACAAACTGGCAATTCCAGAAGGTAGCAGGTGAAGAATTGGCAAAGAAGGAATAGAGACCTCATGAGTTGACTTGGAATCCAAGTGACATCTTAGCTATTCGTAATGTTCATTCATTTGGGTGAGTTGATCCATGATTGCTTGAGTGAGAGAAGGTTCTTGATTTGCTGGTGTAGGTATGTGATTAGATGTTTGATTCTAGAATTGAGGACGAGAAGCAAGAACTAGTAAATTATCTAATGATTGTCCCATAACATGATGAGAAAAAGGAGCAACGGGGTTGAATTAAGGTGGCTGGACTAATGATGGTTGAACCACAAATGGTTGAACTAATGATGGTTGAACCATAGATGGCTAGACAATAGGTATTTGAACAAAAGATGATTGAACAAGTGGTGGTCGAACCATGGAACAAGGAGGTGAGGCAACTTGATTGGTTTCAAAAAAAGCATCATCAAAGGAAGTTTTTCCCTTCAAAAGGGATTGTATATGTGAGAAGGTGTCTAGGTCAATATAAAGAGATAACTCCCTAAAGAGTTGTTCAACATCTCGTGGAGCAGATGGTTGAGGGACTCCTTGCACTTCTAGCTCAAATAGGGGATTAACATGACCATTTGACAGAATTTGTTGGTGGCCAATCTCATTCTCTTGACATTCAACATGTTCTGCCATTCCAACGTGTCTTATGGACCTTAATTGCATTGCCACCCTTCAACTTCAAAAAGAGGGTAAAACAAACAAGTTGGGAAAACAAACAAAGAATTTTTTGTTTTTTTAGTATTTTGTAGTTTTTTTGGAGTTTTTAATTTTTGTTTGACAAACAAGTGATGCAAAAACTTGAAAACAAGATTATGCAATGATTTTTATTAAACCTTAGGTTTATGGATTTGTTAAGAATTGTTCTCTTGACAAATGGGTTAGGATCCTAACTCCAATCTCCAATGACCTAGGGTTCACACAATCTCACCATGCATAGGTAACTTGGGATACTTCAGGTTTTGGGGAGTGGTACAACCAACCCAAAGAAAGGTCAGAATCCACGTATGAGAAATTATGGAGGCCTTGATGAAATTCAACCAAGTCAATAAGGAAGAAATATCCCAAAAGAGAGGTCAGAATCCACCAAGAGAGTGTTTTGTATGGAACGGGTAAATTGGAGAGTGAGCTCCCACCTCAAAAAAACCAAGTGTAAAAGAAGGAGGTAGATAGAAGGAGCACGCAATGCAATCAAGTAATAATGCAAGTAATAAGCAAAACATAAACTTAAATAAACAAGTAATCACAGAAGACAAGTAACTAGAAACCAGACAAACAACTAGAAACTAGAATCCTGACCGTGTTTCTCACATGAGCCAAATGGAAGTGGTGAAAAAGTGATAGATGAGGGGAGGGTTCAGATCTAATAGCCAAGCAAAATGGTGGTCCACATGGGGACCGATGTAAGAATAAGTTGGTTCACATGGGAACCGGGGTAAAAAGTGAAGGTGGTTCACGCGGGAAGCAGTTTTGGGTAGAAAAGGGGTGGTTCACGTGGGAACTGGTTTGAATGATTAAAAGAGGGCCAAATGGGGCCAATTTTAAAGTGAATAAGGATATAATCTACATGGGTATATATCTGAAGAAAGAGGTTTGATTCACATGGGAACCGAAGTAAAGAAAGTAATTGGTTCATACGGGAACTGGTTTGAAGTGGAAAAGGGTGGTTCATGCAGGAACCAGTTTAAATGGCAATTGGAAATAAAAGAAGGTCACGTTGTGACTGATTAGAGAGTGGGATAACCTGCAATAAAAGAAAAAGTTCTGATTTGAATGGCTGAAAATATTTTTTGGTTCACGTGGAAACTGGTTTGTAGAAGAGAGTTGGTTCGCGCGAGAACTGGTTTTAAAAACAAAGGTGGGTTCATGTAGGAACCAGCTGAAATAAAATGGCAGAAATTAAATGAAATACTTGGCACTTCAGATATGATGAAATAAAGAGTGAAATCATAAAGTTTGAGATGGAATCAAATTAGGAAAGGTGAAAAGAAAGGAAGGCTCACACGGGAATCAGTCTAGAACTAAAAGTAGTTGCAAAGGAACACTAAGCACCCATGGTTAAAAACATTATTTGTCCCATTGTAGTGAGCACAAAATTGTCAACTCTAAAAATGGGTTTTGGTCATTGATTTGGATCGCCACCTCAAGAGGAGATGAGAAAGAAATGAAGAAAAACAAGGAAAACTCTCATCTCGGTCCCACACTCACATTGATCCCCAAACCTTCATCTCTCGGCGTCGCTCAATCACCGAAGAGACAGTTCGGGTCATGTGGGAGGAGGATAAGAAAAAAGAAGAATTTTAAACATGATGTGGTTGCCAAAAATTGCGGGTTACGCTTTATGCAATGGAAATAAGAAAATGACCGTGTGTGTACGTTAGCAAGAAGAGTGTGGTTAAAGCTTCTCCTTCTTCGGCCGGCCAATGAAGAAGAGTCCTCAACTCATAGGTGCTTAGTTTCCTATGAAACTAGACAATAAAATAAATGAAAAAACAATTAGAAATAAAAAAAGTAAAGTGTATGTAAAGAAAACAACATGAAACAGATAATTGAAAGAAAACTGACCAGATTCAGGCTACTTCTAACCACTTTTTTATTTTTGAATTAACAGATAAAAAATAATACAAAAAATGTAAAAAAATAATAGATGGATGGAGAAAGACCAAATAAAGAGATAAAAAGAAGAATAGATAAATTTTGATATCAATTGAGGAAGATATGGCCAAATCTAAGTTGTCGAGAAAGCCGAATAGCAACCGGGATCTGTCAGGCATGACTTTGCTTCATAGCTCGCCACGACCAGCACCAACCTTAGAATTACGTGCTGTCGATTGAAGACAAAAAAAACTCAAAGAGAAATTTTCTGTTAGGAGCTTCTAAAGCAGACGTCCACACACTTCTGTAGAAACCGAAGAAGAAAGACCTGGCTGGACACGTGCAGACCAACCTTCCTCTCTCATGAACGAACATCTCTCTATCTAAAAACTCAAAATTCTCACTCTAAAAATCACCAGAACAATGAAGGAGGAAGCTTGGACATCTTTAGAAGCCCAAGGGGTTGTGAAAAGCTCTCTGGAATGACCAGAGGTCGGCTCAAATTATAGGAGAAAGACGGGCACTATCCACTCTAAAGAATAGGGCTAATGTGCCCTGGTCCTGGGCGTATACGCTCTAGTCCTCGGGAGCATCCTCCCCCCCTTGGGCGCGCATCCTATCAGGCCAAAAATTTTGGTTTGATCCGATCAAAAATTTTGATCTGATCCAGTCGAAGGTAGAATCTCGATCGAAAATTGGCTCCCATGTTCCCTCAGTTGGGGACGCATGGGTATGTGCCCCCGAATGGGGGTGGATTGTACTATTTTCGCATGTCTATGTTCCGAAAGTCATTATAGACTCTCTCAAACTCAAAATTTGACACCGTTTGTTGCGTTGGAAATATAACAGGCCAAGGAAGCTTTATACAATAATGCATTGGTTACCACACTCTTCAAAACTTCAGAATTTCATCCGTAAATTAGGATAGTGAACGGAATGAATGAAAGATATGACGTTGGTTGAAATGATTTCGACGGCCAACCAGAAAGATATGTCATGAAACAAAATATGTACAAAACAATAATATGACCATAACCTTCAATGCATGATAATTAGGCATTGGTCATCCAGCCAATTTATATGTTTACACGATTTACGCGTGGCTTTTGCTCAGAAATTATAACTTTGTGCAAGAAACTTTAGAAAATGTCCAATTTCGTTCGGCAAAGCTCCAAATTAACAATAAAAGACATGGCATCATTCTCAAATAAATCACATATGTTAACCTATAAAACATGAGTTTTATGCTCTGAATTAGACAAATTAGGCATGTCTACAGCGGGGTCCTCTTTGAAGGCAACCTTACAAAAGTTGTCGAAGGTGAAATGCTCGAGCACATCCTGTAGGTTGATGATGGTCCCTGTGCTAGCAGCCTCCCTTTCGAGCAGCAGCAAGAGCTATCCTCAGATCTCTCCCACCGCATGTTCTCGGCGATGAATAGGCGAAAGGATCGGGTATTGAACTCAATGCTCATGATTTTTCGCTGTATGCGCCACAACTCATCGTCAGCGTTCAAGATGCCCCAGCTGAGCAGGTCCTCCATGTTAGAGATGAAGCAAAGCTCCATATGGTAGTGCTGTAGAAATAGTTATTGAGGAAGTGCTTGACGTTGGAGGGGTTTGCAGTTGTTAGCACAGATAAGTTTCAATTCAATATAGGTTGATTTAAACCTGAAATACATGTTCAATTCATGATTTGTTCAATGTATGCCTACTCTTATTTTATATTTTTTTGATTCATCAAAGTTAGTTTTAAATCCCAGTTTCAAGAGATGGAAACAATATGATAGTTGGATGACTAATATACTGATTTCTTTGATTTCTAGAAGTCTCTTGCATTTAGTTTTTTGTCATACCTCTTTTACTACAATCTAGAATAGTCTTGCTATCACGTATGCTAGTTCTTCAAAGGCTAGAGTCTTACAACTTTAGTTACAACTTCAACATCTAAAGAAAGGTTCGATGTCAATTATTGAATACCTTCAGAAGGCAATGTCCTTAGCCATTTCTCTAGCTATGGCTCAGGATTCGATGTCATTGTTGGCATCAAATTTTTCCGCTTAGCTTGCTTGATACAAGTTTCAGCAATGCCGAAGCCGGTGCGGAAAATCTGACCCAGATTCAAAAAAATCATGAATAGATGATGTAAACAGGCTTTGGAAATGCCTTGGCATGGCCTTACATGCTACAAATGGCCAAGATAATGTTCTCATTACATAGCCCTGGTCAAGAGCTTCGCAACGGTGCCCAAAACATGAAAAATGGACACCGGAAGGCCAAAATGACCATTTTGCCCCTGACATTTTGGGACAAATTGGGACTCTAACATGGAATTCCAAATTTACCACATTGTCAAGGTTAGATAGATCTACGCAACGCTCGAAATGGATCGAAAATCTGACCCCCGGATGAAGAGATATGCAAGAAAGAGCAAATCCGGACGGAAAGCCGTATGTTCTCGCACCAGGGGCATAATGGTCCGATTAGCTCTGAATCGACCCATGGGCTGAAATTTTCAAGTTTCATGACCCAAAACTTTGATCTCATGAATATTTATGCATGGAAAATAAATTTGGCCAATGGGAGAAGGTAATTGCACTCAGATACAGTTTTCGACATTATCGACGGCCGAGATCACACCGATCGGAGAAACTAGCTAAATCAGGAGATCCGTTGCAATTCAAGTGATCTCAACCACACATCAGGATGGAGCATAAGATCAATGGCCATCAGGGCATGATATGGAATTTTTTAAAGTCAATTTGAGATTTATTTAATTGGTTTTGGTCGGAGTTAATGCTAGCCATTGGATCGGGAGCACTTTGATTAAACCAGGGTTAAACCTAACCCAAGATGGTCTAACCCAACCTGTCATGGTCGAGTTCCATCCTCCCTCATCTGATATGTGTGCAAGAAGCCCTAGAAAATAGGGGAGGGAGGCGCACCCACCTCCTCCTTCCTTGGCTAGTGGGTCCCACTCAACCACTTCCCTCAACCACCTCCCATGGCTTATCCCTATCTCTCCCTTGGTTTATCTTCATCCTAACTAATCCTACAACTAACCAAGCTTATCCTCAGCCAAGCCTTGGTCTAACCAGCCTCCTTTCCACTTGTCATGTGCGCACACCTCCTTGAAAGGAGGAGATGGTGCGCACCCTTCTCTCCCTCTCTTTCTAGTTGGCGCATAATCATCCTCAACAACCAACTATGAGTTATCCTTATCATCCCCAACCTCCCTTGAGTTATCCTTATCTCCTCTCAACAACCTCCAGCCTTATCTCCTCCTGGAGATGGCGCCCCTCAGCCCCTATAAAAGCCCCCTCAGCTGGCCATGTGCAGGACAAGCTGATCACCCTGCAGAAGCCCTACCTCTCCTCCCTCTACCCTGCTCCAAGACATCTTATCCTTGCTTGGACGTCTTCATCAGCAAGTCAGCAACCTATCTAGCCCCTTTTTGGTGTGCCAAGTGAAGAATAACAAGGAGAAAAGACCTCCCTCCAGCAGGCGCGCCAGCAGCAGGTGCAACTAGCCCACCTGATTGGTGTGCCAACTTCAGCAAGTGCAGCAAGCTCTCTTCATTCCTTTGCTCCATCCATCAACATCAGCAAGGAGAAGACCCCCTTTTCTCATCCAACAGAAAGAGAATAAGGGTTTGGTGGCACCTTCAGCCCATCATCTTCAACACCACCTGCAGTGCAAGAGAGAAGAAAAAACCGGTGAGTTGAAAAAGTGTGTTCCAATGTAGCCTTTTAATTCAACTCTTCCCCTTCTCTTCTCTACCCCTATCCATGGTGGCATACCCTCTGAGTAATGCCCATTCAGCCCCCTTTGAGTGCCCTTCACGTTTGTCTACAGAAAGCCCCAAGTGTACCCTCTATTTGGCCATCACAAAAAATAGCCCCTTGCTGCCCCTTAAAACAGGCCTCTGAACCAGCCCCTTTGTGCACCCTTTTGGCCCTCCATGTTGGCCTCTAAACCTTCTACTATCATGATTGGTTTTAACCCACTGATGGTCACTTGGACTTGCACCTCCTGCCTCCCCCAATCAGGCCCCGAATGGCATGCAAAACAGGCCCCCTTGCTGGCCCAAGTTCTGCCCCCGTTGCGAGCACTCATGTCAGGCCCCTTTGATGGTCACCTAGTTTGCCCTATGTGAAACACACCCAATACAGCTCCTACAGCACCCCCAAACAAACCAAACATCCTCTTTGATGTGTGGAAGGAGGGGTGACAGCCCGGGCCTCTTGGAATCCGCCGGATGGGCCAAGAGTTAAGCCGGGTGGCCCTGATTTCTACATGTCAAAATGCCCTTTGTGCATTCCTAAACCAGTTCTAGTTTACACCTAAACCTGTCCCTTGTGCAGTCCTACCAAAAGCCCACTTAAACAGCACCTTAGCCAACCCATTCCAGTCCCTTTGAGGCTCACCTACTCCGCTGCTACAGCAAGATGTCAAGGTGCAAAAATGGAGTGCAAATCAGGTCAATCAGGCCATGGAGGTGAAAATCAGGCCCATTGGGTCATGAAGCTCAAAGCAGGCCACCAGGGCCCATGAAGCTCAAGATTTGGCCAACCGGGCCGACATGGTATGAAGCCGGCCTTCTCAGGCCATGAGAGATGAAGACCAGCCCATTGTGCTGATGAAGCTGGCCCATTGGGCCTTGGACACTTAAAATAAACCTTAATTAAATCTGAAGGCGAAATGCCAAAATTAAATAAGGAGTTAGTCCACAACTGGACGCTTCATTGGGCGGCTCATCCGGCATGCACCGGAACGTTGACCCGAGCGTAGGCATGGGACACGCTTCCCACTGTAGACGGACCCTTCCCACTACTTGGAAAGTCAAATGACTATGCCTTGTAGGACGGGTAAAATTCCACACCGATTGGAAAATAAGGCGGCATGCTGCCAAAATTTTCCCAATCAAGTGGTATTTTACACCAAGGGAAGGACATTCACACATTTGCACCATTGACAGCATTGAACATGGCATATGAACTGCCACATCTGATGTACACCAGCATGAACATGAATATTCAATGAACATTTCAAGTACCGAGTTGATTACATGTGACTGGGCATCGACACTAGCCCGACAGACCGGATGTGATGCAAACCGAACAAGAGTTAACGAAATCTGAAATTAACTTAATTAAATCTGAAAATACATTCAAACTAATCTTAAAACATGCATAAAACAGATCATTAAAATTTTAACATTCAACAAAAATCATGTTTAATACAATCTGGAAAAATTGATTCAATACATTTAATCCATTTGAATTCAAATGCTTAAACAAGTGCAAATCAAACCAATTGAAATGAACACATCTAGAAAACATTAATGTATATGAAATTCATCTTAAAACATGCCAAATTTAGATCATTAACAATTTGAAGTTCAAGTTTAATCAATTTGAACCAAACTTCAAAACATTTAAAACATACCGAACGCACCCGAATCGGTATTAAAACACCAACCGACATGAGAAAATTCACATGGAAATGACTCAACACATGTCAACTAAACTTAAACAAGTCAAAATTGATCAACACATTTAAAATGTCAAGTTCAAGCAAAAAATAAAATAAACTTCAACCAATTGAAGTAAAACAAACCAAACAAATCAAACAAGTTCAAAACACTTAATATTCAAATCCAAGTCAAATCAAAATATGAAATCAACATTTCAAACTACATCAAAAATCAATTCATAAATCAGCATAAACCAACTCGAAACCAAATTTAACCAAACTTGTTTGCATCTCATCGGGCTTGAAAGGCCAGGGCCCTTTGTGTTCTTTATACATTGTGGATGTGCACGCTCTCGTCAAACAAGATCGCTATGGTAGTTAATCAAGGGTGTTCGAGTGTTTTCTCGATGTAAATGAACATCGGATATTCGCACCATCCGATGGAGAGAGGTCAAAAATATTTTCACAGAACCCGAACCTCGGTTCTATACTCTTCTAATATCACCGGGACTATCAATATCACCGGGACTATCTAGTATTTTTATGGTCTATCACCTACTTTACTAGAAAATTCGGATGTCGATATTTCAAAACATACAAAAAACAAAAAATCTTTTCTAGGAATCAAAAACGATTCCCGAGGTTCCCACAGTCATCAAATGAGACGTTACTTTATGTTCTTGGAGGATTAAGTCCTCAATTTGAATCGTTTGTGACCTTGATTACTACTAGAATAAATTTTACTTTTATTTCGGTTAATGTTCTCCAAGGCATGTTGATCAATCATGAAATTTTCATGTTATGGCGACATCAACAAGTTACATATCTGAATGCACATTTGGCTTGGACCAATATAAATTCTTCTCTACAACAGGATACTACTTATAAAGAAAATTATGGATGAGGTAGAGGTTACAAAAATAGAGTAGAGGTGAAAATAACTACAATTATGATAGGAGACATAATTACTATCAACAAGGACCCAATTTTGGAAATCGAAATTTCAGTCAGAATAGTACTCAGAATACACATGTTTTTATCAATTATGTTATAAAAGGGGACATGTGTCTTCTCAATGCTGGAGATAGTTTGACTTCAGTTTTAAAACACTTGTATCTCAACCTTTTGCGTCTGACAATTTCAGTTCAAATCTAGCCATTAATGATAATATGAATTTTACTTCAAAGGACCCCAGCTGGTATCTTGATTTTGATGCTAACATTCATCTAACCTCTTATTTGTATTTGCAATAGAATCCAACATCTTACCTTGAAGAAGATAAAGCTCAAGTTGACAATGGGGACAATTTACAGATTTCAAATGTTGGTCAGTTCAAGTTTTAGTCTCTTCTTCTTAATAATGTTTTACATGTTTCCTACATAGCAAAGAACTTGATGTCCATTTCTCAACTTGCTAAAGATAACAATGTTTATTTTGAATTTCATCGTGATTATTGTGTTATAAAGGATTGCAAGACCCACAGAGTTATTTTCAAGGGACACACTACTAATGGGCCCTACCGAATGGTGAATGAAGATTTCTCTTCTCCAACTAGTTTTGCAGCTAAAAGTCTTTCAACTTGGAATAATATATTGGGTCATCCTACTTACAAAGTAGTTTCACTAGTTTTGAATAAATTGGGAACTTCGGTTATCCATGATACTTCATTTTCCTATTCTCATTGTGCTATAGCTAAAAGCAAGCATTTACATTTTCCTTCATCAACTTTTGTTTCCAAGTAACCATTAGAAATCATAGCTTCTGATGTATGGGGTCCATCCCCACATATTAGTCATAATGGCTCAAGGATATATGTCACCTTTATTGACTATTATAGCAGGTTTTATTGGTTTTATACAATTTCGGTTAAGAGCCAAGTTTTTTCTACTTTTCTTCTTTTCAAGCGACAACTAGAAAATTTGTTTTCCACAAAAATAAAATACTTCCAAAGTGATTGGGGAAGATAATTTAGGCCTTTCAATGATTATATTGCAAGTAATGGGATCATTCATAGAGTTGCTTGTCCGTATACACAAATCAAAATGGCATTTGTGAGAGAAAGCATTGGCACATCATTGAAACCCATCTTGCTCATTTGAGTTCAGCTGGTCTTCCATTTAAATTTTGGGATGAAGCTGCTGCATGTACAGTTTATTTAATTAATAGAATGCCCAGCAATGTCCTTTTTGGTATACCTTCCATATGAAAAAATTTTCAATCGGTCTCCATATTACAGTTTTCTCAAAAGCTTTGGATGTGCTTGTTACCCACATCTTAGACCTTTTCATCAACATAAGTTCACCTTTAGGTCTGAGTGTTGTGGTTTATGGGTTATAGTAAAGATCACAAAGGATACAAGTGCTACCTTCTAAGACTTGATAAGATGTATGCTGCTAGAAATGTTATTTTTTGTGAACATATGTTCTCTTATAATTAGTTATATCTTGCATCTAAGAGGGCTGATAATTCAGTGACTCATGTTGTACTTTTCTCTCCTCCTGCTTTGGTGAGCAATTCAAGTTTAGATGGTTAGGGATCTGTCCCTCGTTCATCATCTCAGCTTATTTATTCTACTGATAGCAGTTTACAAACCCCTGGTCATCTTTCTTCTAGTAGACTTTGATAGAAATGTATGCCCTACAAGCCAATCATATATGATATGATTCAACACTTCTAGGAATATCTCATTCAATTAAATAGGCAAAATTTCATTACTACCTTTTATTAGAAGCGTATATCGTAATGAAGTCCTCGATCACATGCAATGATGATTGAATCATGATGAGATCATGATAATGAGATTGATCATCTAGAGGTATGTGATCTAAATGTTCCTAGTCATAGGATCCTTGAGACGGGACATCAAGAATCTGGATAGACTAGTATGTGTGATGTCTTCTCATGTGATGAGAATGACCGATCTCATTGGTCATCAGTAGGGGGACACTGAGGTACACACACAGGTGCTTATTAGTGGAATGAGTTCACTGAACTGACCAATTTAAAAAACCTGATCGGTATCCTACCTAACTATCTATCAGGTTATTCTTACATCTCAATAGCACGGTTGGATCTTTGACCTGAGTTACCAAAGATGTCTTATCGGATGTATCTTGTACTTTGATTATTGACTTATGGATCACCATTTTGATGGTCCAGTATAGTTGATGTATTAGGTGCAAGAGAAACCCGGTGGAGACAATTGACTGGACAACAAGGGATCGTTCAAGAAAGAGCTCGTGAAGGCGATTGGTCCTCTCTCCCAGCAAGCAAGAAGGACGGGAATGAGTAGAATCAATCCCACACTTGTTGGCTAGGTCCATTCCATCCTCATCACAGAAATGTCCTATGGGATAGCACTCTAAATCCTTGGTAAGGTCCTTAAGATAATTAGAAAAAGAGTTTTCCAATTGATCCAAATCTGAGTACAAGATCCCATAGAGTTAGAATATTTAGGGGTTCACAGTCAGTGCCGAACCCCTGACTGACCGGGACATTGTATGAATGATGATTTAAATCGGTGTGGTAATTGTTGATGGAAAGGTTCAATAGATGTTATTTAACTCCCCAAAGTCATTTGGGATCATAGGATGTGGCTTGTACCCTTTATGATCAGAAAGTCATAAAAACTGTTATCGGATAACGGTTTTAATTTAATTTAAAGGAATTGTTCTTTTAAATTAATTAAGACTTCAACCAAATTGACTATTGGGCCTAGTGGGTCACACACAATAGATCTGGTCAATAAGATGAGGGCATGGACGTAATTTTATAGAAGTTTTGGGTTTTTGTAAAAAATTTCTTCTTCTATATATATAAATGGCTTATGAAGCCAAACCCTAACAAGCCATAGGGATGGAGCACGTCCCAAGCATCCTCTCTTCCTCCTCACTCTTCTAGAAGGTGATCTCCCGTGGTCAAGCTTGGATCTGGAAGGTTTCTAGAGGCCTGAAGGAAGGGAGAACTCATCTATTGAAGTAGATCGTATGGATACCGCTAAAGACCAGACTTGAATGGTTTTCAGCAAGGAATGTCCTCTCTTCATCCATGGTGAGTGATTTTAGAAATCCCATGAGGTACTCTCGTTCTACTTCATATTCTGTTCCCGATTTTACTCGTTCGGCATCGATCAAGGCAAAGTTCATGGTTTTATGAAATCAAATATTTTCCACTGTCATTTATTGATTCCTAATAGTGGTATCAGAGACAGGTTGAAGCCTTGGTCAAAGTTGAATCAAAATTGGCTTGATTTCATGTGATTTCTTGCTTACTCGAAACTATATACAGAGTAGTTTTTGATTTGATCACCACAGTTCGTATAAGATACCAAAATGTGTGTGGTTAGTTTCAATTGATTCTCGTGGTTGAGATCTTTCCAATGCCGCAAACCTCATGAATTTTGGCCATCCGAAGAGTACGGAAGGAGTTCAGAAAGTTGCTAAGATGATCATGTCCGAAAATCCAGCCAAAATTAGGGGAGTTAATGAAATTACCTATTTAGACTCAAATACCTCTGTCTAATGACGTGGAAAGATAGGAAATTCAGTTTCCCAGAGTTTCCATAAGTTATTGGACCCTCAACGGCCCTTGGAGGTGCCAGATTTGAGAGGTATTTGCGGTTTGGGTTAATTGCGGTCATGGCAACTTCCTCTGTAAACTGTGCGTTGTATAGAATTTTTCATGATATGAAACTTCTTGAAATAGAATCTTTATTTTTTAAGGATTCCAACGCATATTTTTTTGGATTATTTGGACTCCGTTTGACCCCAAATAAGGCCCAAAATTCGAGCATTTTCTAGGGTTTCCGCGCAACCGCCCCACCCTTATCGGGCGAAGGAGTCTGGATCGGATCCGGACCCGCTAGCGTGCGGGGTACGTGACGGAAGTGCTGCCACCCAGACCGGGGTACGCGGCTGCACCGCGTTGGCACCGGGGGCGCGCGGCGGCGCACGCCAGCGTGCAGCGCACCACGGCTGGCATTTCGGCGCAGTGATGAGGGTACGCGGCGAAACCCTAGTGACCCCGCCGGTGCCGTGGCCAGCGCCAATTGGCCGGCGCAATGCGTCGCTAGTTAATATAATTCAAAAATAATTTTAAATTATTTAAAATTTATTCTTTATCCAAGAAATTACCATAAAATTCCAAAAAAAATTTGAAATTTTGTAGAATTTATTTAATGAGTTATTAAAGTGTCTAATGACTTATTAAATAAAGTTTTACTATTTTTTTCATTAAATTCTATTATTTTGATTTTAAAATTGTTTTAAGAACAAAATTAATAAAATTAATGATTATATAAGTTCTAGTAAATTATTTAATAGGTTTATAAAATGTTTATGAACCTGTTAAATAGTTTTGGACTTTGGTTGCCATAGAATCATTTTATAAATAATTTTAAAATTGTTTTAAAGTTTTTATTAATTAAATTAGTGTTCAAATAAATTCTGAAAAATGTGCTTTTGAAGAATTATGATTTTGACATTAATTTAATGCTCTGAGAAATTTTGGAAAAGTATGAATCATCTGAATATTTTATATTGCTTGTCTTATGCATGTAAATTGTTTATATGTACTTTTCATGTTATTTATTTTATGAAAATTTCACAAGCATAAAATTTGGAATTTCAAAGTTACTGTATATACTTTTATGATGGTATATATGATATATCTCATATAATTATCATGTATGCGCTCTATGTTCATGTGATGAATGTTGGTGTGTGTATGGAGGTGATCATGGACTTAAATATGCTTTGCTTTTGATTGCTTGGTTAATTAAGTTGGTTATGTTATTAAATGGGGCCTGCGTGTGCCTCCTCTCTCTCTATACATTCTGATTGTACATTCTACCTTCTTCCATTTGTGTACTCCCCTTGGTTAAAACCAAGGTTTCTTAATATAAGTTGTACATTTGTTGGTCTGTGTACCCTTTAGCTGCTTGTAATGGTTAGAAGTCGGCTCGTGGAAGAATGGAGAGTGGGACCACTTGAAGAAGCACCCTTCTGAAGTGGGAGCATGCCAAATCAAGCTTCTAAAGCAAGGAATTGCACCTATAGGGGTGCCTTAGGTGTATGCTTAGGGTTAAGTCCATGATCACCTATGTTTTAATGCATATTTGATATGTGGATGTGCTACAGATTATACCTTAAATATATGATATTCTAAAGGTATATTAATATTTATATGTAGCACCTATGTTTATGAAACTAAAATAAAATCCCTCCTTGTTCTAATTGGGTCGATAAATGTAAGACATTAAGAATGACTCACATAGCCTTCCATTGTTATGGTCTTGATGAGCCAATCTTAGATTGGATGGGTTTGTTGTGCTACCATAAGGCCTATTCAGCAAGGGATTGGAGATCATGGCTAAGGCATTAGCCGAACTTTGGGGTGGACCATTTGCATGGCTTTGTTGTGCTACCACAAGGGCTATGTGAAGAATCCATTCTCATAACGTAACAAGCAGGTTTGACCTAACTAGAGTATATGGTTTGTTGTGCTACCACAAGATCATAACTCTAGAGGCTAAATGACTAAGAGTTGCAAGAGTTGCAACTGGCAATAGTTGCCTACCTATTAAGTATGGGATGATTTTTTGTGATACCACAAGGTCATCACCATAAAGTTAGTAGGGTCTTGGTCCCCACTAGGATGTTATCGTGATATCCCATCTTTTCATAATGAGGATTATGCAAATTCGTCGAAAATTAGTGGGAGTATAAATTAGGATGAAAGACCATATCTTAATTTTAATGAATGTCTATAATGTTGATATAATTATATCTCTGTTGTAGAATATTATAAACCACCATTAGTCTAACATGCTAGATGCTAAGTATTTTAATGGCTCACACTTCTTATATCAGTTTAGAACTGAGAGAATAGTTCTCATAGTTGACCTATTGACTATCCTACTTGAGAAGTAGGTATCTCCTACACTATCTAATGATGTGAGAGAAGATAAGATCTTATCTCATTGAAAAGTTGTATTAATTTCCGTATATTAGATGTTAGCCTCTATCAGATAAAAATAGTAGTGACAACATAGATAGATGGATATATCCATCATGGCTCATGGAGATGAGCTAATTAAAGGTAATAAGAATAATACATCTCGAATACTTCTTATTGGTGAGACTAATAGAAAGAACTAAGATCATTAGATAGAGATAGATGGTGATAGTTAAAAGTCAAAGAAGTAAGTCAAGATATTATAACCCAAATTAGACATAGCATTCTTCTACTATCATGATGATGGTAAGTAGAAGAAGAAGTGCAAAGTGTATTGCACATAATGTAAAGGTGGTACTTGAGAAGCTCCATGTATCTATGTCATTAATATTTACTTGTCTTAAATACACATTCAATAATATAAGATACTATATGTGTATTCTAGTATAAGATACTAGGGATGCATATAATAGTATGAGATACCAGATATGCATCATATATCTACAACGGGTTGTAGAAAATAGCAAGTAAATGAAGGTTTAAAGAAGATTGTTGACCTACATATGAAATGGTACAAAATGTTGTATCATTACTAGTGGGAGATATAAATTTTCTATAGCCTTCTAGAGTTGTCTTAATTATCCTTACATAAGAACATTGTTTTCATTTCCTAGTTGAATAAATGATGATTTATTCTATGGTATGGAAATGATAATTGTTCTATAATAGCTGGTAAAGTGTTTACCAATGGAAGCATAATAAAGAGTTTATTCATATCAGATATGTATGCTCTTATAATATGTGTGAATAATCCTCATTAGATGAAGTAGATTGATATTGATCAATCTATTGTTTAGTAGTACGGTCATATTTATAAGAAAAGACTTAAGGAGTACTATTCTAATAGTAACATATAGGTAGATGATCTAGAATCATTAACTATATGTATGTCTTATCTTATCAAACAAAATGACTATCTCTCCATTAGTAAGACATGGAGAGAGGGCTATGAGTTTATATAACTCATGCATCTAGATGTATGTTAGCCCAGATATATTAAAGATAGAGAATAATATTTCAACTTCATTAATGTTCAAAGATGACTTCTCTAGGTATGGACAAATGTACTTTAGGAAGTACAAATCCAAAACCTTTGAGAAATTATTTGAGATTAAGAATGAAGAGGAAATATTAATGAAAGGAGTATTAGAACTATTTGATGAGATCAAAGAGGGGATACTTAAGTAATAATTCAAACATAAATGAAGGATAGAAGAATCTAATTATGATGGACACCTCTTATACATTTTAGCTTAATTGAGCAGCTAAAATGAGAAGCCATATTGTGTAGGACATAATATGGATAATGACAACCTTTGCAAATTTCTTCTTTGTCTATTTAGGGGTTAGCACTCAATATAGGCACTTGATCTTAAATCGGTACCTTCCAAGTCTATTCCAATTATTCCATATCAGATATGGAAAAGAGTTAAAGCTTGACCTTAAGCAAGTTAAGGTTTCAGAATGTCTGGCCTGATAAAGAAGTATAACCCTATCAAGTTAGAATATATGACTACAAAGTGTTGGCTTGTGGGATATCCTAAAGAAACTTATGGATAATAATGCCTCCCTTAGGGAGAAGGGTATGAGTTTCCCATCTCACCATATTTCTAAAGGAAGATTCCCTCCTTAAGAAAGATAGTGGGAGTAAGGTATAAATGGAAGGTGTTCCAGTCTTACAATCCATAGACACTTTTATTAAGGTACTAGCTTATATTTACACAAGGACAAATCATAGATCTTTTCTTATGTCCAATCAACCTAAGAGATATGTGAGACATATCTTTGACTGAAGAAATGTGACATAAGATAAAAGGATAATGATCCTAAGATCTATATTGAAGCAATATGAGATATTGATTCAAAATAGGAAGAAACAATAAAATCTGATATAAACTCTATCTATTATAATCAAGTTCAGAACTTGATAAATCCACCTAAAGGATTTAGTATCTATAGAGTATAAATGAATCACTAAAGAATAGATTGAAGTATATTAGAAGGTAGAGACCTTCAAAGTAAGGATAGTTAAAAGGGATATCATTTAAGTCAAATAGTTGACTATGATAAGACCTTTTACTTATGCCATGGAATTAATGCATTCGGATTTTGATTGTTACACACTATGACTATAGGATATGTCAAATGGATGTTAAGATAGTGTTTCTTTATGTTATTTTGAGAAACAGGTGTATATGATACAACCTTTGGGAATCAAGTTCCAAACATCTAAATAGTGTGTGCATAAGGTCCATTTATGGACTCAAGTAAAACTTCTCATAGATGATAGATAAGGTTTAATGAGATTAAATCTTATGACTTCATTGGGAACAAAGATGTGCCTTGTGTATTCATATAAGATAAGTGGGAGTACTATTATCTTCTTGACAAGATATATGCATGACATACTACTCATTAAGAATGAAGTAAGTATGTTATCATAAGTGAGCATAATTATCAAATTAATCCTCCAAACTAAAAAGGAATGTAGGTTTTAAGATCTATGGAGATAGATCTAAAAGGTTTCTTGGCCTTACCCAATTCATGTGCATAGTTACCATAGTCAAAGAGTTTGACATGATAAACTCCAAGATAGGTTTCTTACCTATGTAGTGTGGAGTTGATATCTTTAAAGAGATGTCTTTGTAGACTTCTTAAGAGATAAAGAGATCACATTAGTATAGCCCTTATGCTTTTGCAATAGGACCTATCACATTTGTGATGCTACGCACATGACTTCATTTATGCTCTAAGTGTTATGAGCATTCATCAAGTAAATCCATGTGAGAGTCACAAAATAATTTAGAGATGTGTCCTTGAGTACTTGAGAAGTACTAAGGATATATCTCTAATGTATAAAGGATAAGACTTGAAGTCTTGTTGTTTTATGAACACAAGCTTGTAATCAGATAAGTCTAATAATAAGACAAGGTAATGGTGGTGCAGTGAGCTGGAAGAGTTCCATGCAAGAGAACACTGCTAATTCTACAACTAATCTAAAGTATAATGCATAATAACTGTATATTGCTTGAGTAGCTGACTAGATGAAGATGTTCATCTGGCTTATGGGATTGTCCCAACCTTCTCTGAAAGTGTATCATTGTTTTGGGAAAACAATGGGGTAGAGTCAAAGTCTCATTAGAAGTTTCAAACTTCTATGGAAATACCATAGAATCAGAGAGAATGCAGTTGATAGAGATATAATTAAAGATAGAGTATCTTCCGCTAACAACATTATAGATCCTCTAACTGAAATAGTTACTCAAAGAGTGTTTGAGCTTCACCTTGAGCTGATAGAGATCAGCCAGATGGGTGATTGGCTTTAGTGCAAGTGGGAGATTGATAGAAATGTATGCCTACAAGCCAATCATATATGATATGATTCAACATTTCTAAGAATATCTCATTCAATTAAATAGGCAAAACTTTGTTAATAACTTTTATTAGAAGCGTATATCGTAATGAAGTCCTTGATCACATGCAATGACGATTGAATCATGATGAGATCATGATAATGAGATCGATCATCTAGAGGTATGTAATCTAAATGTTCCTAGTCATAGGATCCTTGAGACGGGACATCAAGAATCTAGATAGACCAATGTGTGTGATGTCTTCTCATGTAATGATAATGACCGATCTCATTGGTCATCAGTGGGGGGACATTGAGATACATACACAGGTGCTCATTAGTGGAATGAGTTCACTGAACTGACCAATTTAGAAAAATATGATCGGTATCTTACCGAATTATCTATCAGGTTATTATTACATCTCAATAGCATGGTTGGATCTTTGACCTGAGTCACCAAAGATGTCTTATCGGATATATCTTGTACTTTGATTATTGACTTATGGATCACCATCTTGATGGTCCAGTATAGTTGATGTATTGGGTGCAAGATAAACCCGGTGGAGACAATTGAGTGGACAATAAGGGATCGTTCACTCTCGGTAGGAGAGAGAGAATGTCCTATGGGATAGTATTCTAAATCCTTGGCCAAGGTACTTAGGATAATTGGAAAAGAAGTTTTCCAATTGATCCAAATCTGAGTACAGGATCCCATAGAGTTAGAATATTTAGGGGTTGATAGTTAGTGCTGAATTCCTGACCAACCAGGACATTGTATGAACGAGGATTTAAATCCGTATGGTAATTGTTGATGGCTTATAAAGTCAAACCCTAACAAGCCATAGGGCTGGAGCACGTCCCATGCATCCTCTCTTCCTCCTCTCTCCTCTAGAAGGTGATCTCCCATGGTCAAGCTTGGATCTGGAAGGTTTCTAGAGGCCTGAAGGAATGGAGAACTCGTCTATTGAAGCAAATCGTGTGGATACCGCTAGAAACCGGACACTTGAATGGTTTTCAACAAGGAGGAATGTCCTCTCTTCATCCATGGTGAGAAATTTTATAAATCCCATGAGGTACTCTTGTTCTACTTCATATTTGGTCTCGGTTTTACTCGTTCGGCATCGATCAAGGCAAAGATCATAGTTTTATGGAATTAAATATTTTCCGCTGACATGTATTGATTCATAACAGACTTCATATTCTGGATAGTCCTTAAAACTATGTTACCAACTATAGACAAATTCAATCCTTTGATCTATCATTGTCTGAGAAGTCACCTATTCTGGACAGCTCTCCTGTTTCAGCTACACTAGTTGTTTCTTAACAGAAGTTGGATGTCATTGTAGACACGGCAAATTCGCCTAATTCAGAGCATAAAACTCATGTTTTATAGGGTAACACGCATGATTGATCATATGATGATGCTGGGTCTTTCAAAAGTTGATTTGGAGCTTCGCCGAACGAAATCGGATGTTTTCCGACGTTTTCCGCAGAAAGCCATAATTTCCGAGCGAAAGCCACACGTAAGTCGTGTAAACATGGAAATTGGCTGAATGATCCATGCCTAATGATCATGCATTGAAGGTTATGGTCATATTCACACCCCGGACAAGTTTTGTTGCATTCTGTGCTTTCCGGTTTGCCGTCGAAGTCATTTTTGACCAGTATCGGACCTTCTGTTCACTGCCCTAACTTCCGGATAAAATTCTGAAGTTTTGGAGGGTGTGATGGCTGATCCGATGCTGTAGAAAGCTTCTTCGGCCTGTTATCTTTCCAATGCAACAAACGGCGTCGAATTCCGAGTTCGGGAGTGTTCGCAATGGCTTCCGAAAGAAGGACGCGCGAAACCAGTCCCATGCGCCCGGGTTCCTGGTCACATGCGCCCGGGACCCAGGGCACATGGCCATGCGCCCTACCAGTGAGGCACGTGACCTTGTGCCCTCACTTGAGGGCACATGCGCCCCACCTTTGAGGCACGTGGGAACCAGTCTTTCACCCGGACTCTGCCGCTGAACAGACGGAAGAGATAAGACCATTATCCTCGGGAATAGTGCCATGCGCCCTCACTGGGGGGCACATGCGCCCTTCAGTGGGGCGCATGCGCCCAGCACCAGGGCGCATGCGCCCAGGGGTGGGGCGCATAGACCCTATTTTTTAGCTCCGATAAGACTGCATGTTCTCCTATAAAAGGACTCTGATTCCGGTCGTTCCAAAGGGATGAGCACGACTTCCCAGGCATCTCAAGACGTCCTATCACCCTTCTACATCAATTTTGTGATTTTTAGAGAGAGAATTTCTAGTTTTTAGAGAGAGAAAAGTCGGTTCAAGAGAGAGGAAGGCTGTTCTGCAGGTGATCTGCCAGGTCTATCTTCTTCGACATCTACAGAAGTGTGTGGACGTCTTCTGCCAGAGATTTCTTCATCAAAGTTCTTCCTCTCCAAGTCTTCTTCAGTTTACAATCGACGGAACTTGATTCCAAGGTCGGGGCTGGTCGTGACGAGCGCAGAAGCAAAGTCGCGCCTGGCAGATCCTGGACTGCTGCTCGGCTTTTTCGACAACACAGATTTGGCTATATCTTCCTCTATTCAACTCAGAATCTGTCAGTTCTTTTTCCTATCTCTTTGTTTAGTGATTATCCATCCTTATAAAATTTTTTTACATTTTTTTGAATTACTTTTACTCTGTTAATCCGAAAATAAAAAAAGGGGGTTAGAGATAACCCGAATCCGGTCAGTTTCTAGTCAATTATGTGTTTTATGTTATTCTGTTTACATATACTCCACTTTGTCTAGTTCTAATAGTATATTTCACTTGTTTGTTTGTCTAGTTGCACAGAATATCAAGCACCCACCGCGTTGAGGACTCTTCTTCATCGGCCGGCCGAAGAAGGAGAAGCTTAAACTCACACTCTTCGCGCTAAGGTACACACGGTCATTTTAATTCTATAAATCGGAACCCACGGTTCCTGTCAACCACGTTTATTTCTTCTCACTCTCCTCCCACATGACCTGAACCGTCTCTTTGGTGATCGAGCGACGCCAAGGGATGAAAGTTCGGGGATCAATGTGAGTGTGGGATCGAGGTGAGAGTTGCTTTCCGATGTTTTTATTCCTTTCTTTTCTCATCCCCTCTTGAGGTGACGATCTGGGTTCACGGACTTCCCTGAAAAGGAGAGGACCCCGTCAAATTTTCAGAGTCGACAGCTTTGTGGCGACCACGGTGGGATAAAAGAATCTCCAGATCATCAGGACGATGGTTCCTAATCGGGTGTCTTGACCTCCAATAGACAATCTATATCTTCAACTATTTTCTACATGATTTTCCATGTGTTCACATCCATCTCCTTTTCTTTCTTCATCATTACCAATCTATTTCATTATGTTTTCTCTTTCTTTTATTTCACCATGTTTTATTCTTTTCTTTCTTTTGTCCCATCATGTTTTATTCCTTTCTTTTTATTCCACCTTGTTTTATTCTGTCCTTTCTTTTATCCCACCGTGGTCGCCACAAAGCTGTCGACTCTGAAAATTCGACGGGGTCCTCTCCTTTTCAGGGAAGTCCGTGAACCCAGATCGTCACCTCATGAGGGGATGAGAAAAGAAAGGAATAAAGCTCGGAAAGCAACTCTCACCTCGGTCCCACACTCACATTGATCCCCGAACTTTCATCCCTTGGCGTCGCTCGATCACCAAAGAGACGGTTCGGGTCATGTGGGAGGAGGGTGAGAAGAAATAAACGTGGTCGCCAGGAACCGTGGGTTCCGATTTATAGAATTAAAATGAAAGATGACCGTGTGTACCTTAGCGTGAAGAGTGTGAGTTTAAGCTTCTCCTTCTTCGGCCGGCCGATGAAGAAGAGTCCTCAACGTGTGGGTGCTTGATATTCTGTGCAACTAGACAAATAAAAAAGTGAAATATACTATTATAACTAGACAAAGTGGAGTATATGTAAAGAGAATGACATAAAACACACAATTGACTAGAAACTGACCGGATTCGGGTTATCTCTAACCCCTTTTTTTAATTTTCGGAATAACAGAGTAAAAGTAATGCAAAAAAATGTAAAAAAATGATAGTAGGATGTAGAATCACTAAACAAAGAGATAGGAAAAAAAACAGTAAGATTCTGAGTTGAATAGAGAAAGATATGGCCAAATCTGTGTTGTCGAAAAAGCCGAGTAGCAGTGCAGGATCTGCCAGGCGCGACTTTGCTTCTGCACTCGTCACGACCAGAACCGACCTTGGAATTGAGTGCCGTCGATTGTAAACTCAAGAAGACTTGGAGAAGAAGAACTTTGATGAAGAGAGCTCAGGCAGAAGACGTCCACACACTTCTGTAGAGGCCGATGAAGAGAGACTTGGCAGATCACCTGCAGAACAGCCTTCCTCTCTCTTAAACCGACTTTTCTCTCTCTAAAAACTCGAAATTATCTCTCTAAAAATCATAAAATTGATGTAGGAGGGTGCTAGGATGTCTTGAGATGCCTGGGGGGTCGTGCTCATGCCTTTGGAACGACCGGAATCAGAGTCCTTTTATAGGAGAACAGGCGGTCTTATCGGAGCTAAAAAATAGGGTCTATGCGCCCCACCCCTGGGCGCATGCGCCCTGGGGGCGCATGCACCTGGCACCAGTGCGCATGCGCCTGGCACCAGGGCGCATTTATCCCTATTTTTTAGCTATGATCAGACCGCCTGTTCTCCTATAAATGGACTCTGATTCCGGTCTTTCCGAGGGCATGAGCACGACTCCCCTGGCATCTCAAGACGTCCTACCACCCTCCTGCATCGATTTTATGATTTTTAGAGAGAGAATTTCGAGTTTTTAGAGAGAGAAAAGTCGGTTCAAGAGAGAGGAAGGCTGTTCTGCAGGTGATCTGCCAAGTCTCTCTTCTTCGGCTTCTACAGAAGTGTGTGGACGTCTTCTGCCAGAGCTCTCTTCATCAAAGTTCTTCCTCTCCAAGTTTTCTTCCGTTTGAAATCGACGTCACTTGATTCCGAGGTCAGGGATGGTCGTGACGAGCGCAGAAGCAAAGTCGCGCCTGGCAGATCCTGGACTGCTGCTCGGCTTTTTCGACAACACAGATTTGGCTATATCTTCCTCTATTCAACTCAGAATATTTCTGTTCTTTTTCCTATCTCTTTGTTTAGTGATTCTCCATCCTCCTATCATTTTTTTAAATTTTTTTGCATTACTTTTACTCTGTTAATCCGAAAATAAAAAAAAGGGGGTTAAAGATAACCCGAATCCGGTCAGTTTCTAGTCAATTGTGTGTTTTATGTCATTCTCTTTACATATACTCCACTTTGTCTAGTTCTAATTGTCTATTTCACTTGTTTATTTGTCTAGTTGCACAGAATATCAAGCACCCACTGCGTTGAGGACTCTTCTTCATCGGCCGGCCGAAGAAGGAGAAGCTTAAACTCACACTCTTCACGCTAAGGTACACACGGTCAATTTTAATTCTATAAATCGGAACCCATGGTTCTTGGCGACCACGTTTATTTCTTCTCACCCTCATCCCACATGACCCGAACCGTCTCTTTGGTGATCAAGCGACGCCAAGGGATAAAAGTTCGGGGATCAATGTGAGTGTGGGACCGAGGTGAGAGTTGCTTTCCGAGTTTTATTCCTTCCTTTTCTCATCCCCTCTTGAGGTGACGATCTGGGTTCACGGACTTCCCTGAAAAGGAGAGGACCCCGTCGAATTTTCAGAGTCGACAGCTTTGTGGCGACCACGGTGGGATAAAAGAAAGGACAGAATAAAATATGGTGGAATAAAAAGAAAGGAATAAAACATGAAGGGATAAAATTAGTAATGATGAAGAATGAAAAGGAGATGGATGTGAAAACATAGAAAATTATGTAGAAAATAGTTGAAGATATAGATTGTCTATTGGAGGTCAAGACACCTGATTAGGAACCATCGTCCCTCCAATGTTCAATTTTGGCTTATCCGTGAGTGTGAAGAAATGACCAAGCCGTCGTGGATTTTGTTGAAGGGGATCTCGGGCCCAGTCATCTTCACTCTCAAGGTCTTCAACATTAATGCATATAATATGTATCAAATGGACCTAACATAGCTAGGTGACCAAGTGGTAGGAGTGATGTGAAGTGCAAAAATGAAGTGATGGTGGTGATGTGATGTGAGATTGATGAGAAGCTGAGGATGAAATCTTCAGGTAAGCTGCATCGACCGCCTGGTTCATCAGCATCTCTGGTCCATCCTTGTCTTGTCCTTTTGACGGAATACAACACCATGATAGGTAGCGCTTCCTCTCTTTTCGCCACAAGGTTGGCATGACGTTCCTTGGGGAGCACTGATCTCGCCAATTCACCTGTTAGGACTAAAAAGGTTGCCTGCACATTTCTGGTTAGTACCCAACAGACAGAATTGTCATATGAAGCAGATTGTTCATGAAATGATTAATTGAAGATTTTACTATTTGAACCATCATTTGGATGTTAAAACAAAGTTTCTAATGATAGTTCCTTTAGCAAAAATGTCACTTTTAACATTATAGACAATTTCTAAATTTTTGAGATTTTTTTTTGAATTTTTCGAATTTTTTGTCCATGTGCCCCCGATCGGGGGCACCTGGCCATGCGCCCTGGGGTGGGGCACCTGGCCATGTGCCCCCAGATGAGGGCACATGCGCCCTGAGGCCATTTTTTTTTTTTTTAGAAAAAAATTGTACATGATCGCCCTTCTCTTTTTACTTCTTCAGCTCCTGCAAACACTTAATGAAAATTGATTAAATCTTTATCATTACTCATCCCTTTGCCTGTATGTCGTATGCCTTGATTTTGAGTCAAAGGGAGGAGCCTTCTTAACAAGGTGGAATAAAACAAATGACTTAAAATGAAATGGGGGCTAAGAGAACTTACCTGTCATGGTGTGAATCCTCTTCTCTCCTGTATTGAAATGCCTGAAACACTTGATAGAAAGGGGATTAGATCTTCACCGTGACTCATCCCTTTGCCCATTATTGTCAACTTTGACTTAGGTGAAAGGGGAGAGCCTTCTTAACAAGGTAATTAAAGTAGAAGGATATGCTTGCAGAAATGGAAAAATGCATGACAATCAAATAAGCATGGATGCAACTAAGGCAATGATCATGACTAAGCAAAATTTTTTTTTTGGATTTTCTTGAAAACAATCATTTGGATTTTCAAAAGTATTCAATTTTTTTTTGGATTTTTTTGAAGTATGTTTTTTTTTGAATTTTGAAATATGGATTTTTTTTAGGTTTTTGAAATATGCATTTTTTTGGGTTTTTGAAATATGCATTTTTTTTGGGTTTTTAAAATATTCATTTTTTTGGTTTTTTTGAAATATGCATCTTTTTTTGGGTTTTTGAAATATGCATTTTTTTGGACTTTTGAAATATGCATTTTTTTTGGGTTTTTTTTTGAAATATGCATTTTTTTGGTTTTTGAAATATGCATTTTTTTTGGTTTTTTGAAATATGCATTTTTTTTGGACTTTTGAAATATGCAATTTTTTGTGGAGAAAATGCTGGTATTTGAGATAATTCATCGGTCTTTGGGGTTTGTCAAGCCTCAAGTGGTAGATGCCACGTGCAAAAATAAAGTTCCCTACCTAGAATCCTTCTAACCTTCTTCCTTTGATCGGCTTGGATTCCACCTGGATTTGGTCGGTTTACCCTTCCCTAGGGGTTTAAGGAGGAAGAGTACAGAGGAAGTCCTTGATAGGGTTTGAAGATGTTGAGAGGGATTTCTCTACTCTCACTCAAATTACCCATTGGGGTTCGGCCTCTTTGGGTTTTTCTTTCTTCTTTTTTTTTTGCTCTTTTCTATGTGGCATATATTTGGACAGGTTTTTGACCCGTGGGGACATTGCCCATCTTTTACTGCCATTTGCCTTGACTATCATTCTGGGTACTCATTCAGACAGGTTGAACTTTTTTTTTTCTAACCTGAGGGGTTCATTGCCCATCTTTTGGCACCCTTTTGTACCCTCTGAGGCGGCCTCCTACTAGGGTGGGAGTGTTTTCGATACTACCCCTCTCTAACCTTCTCTCCCTATCTTGGACCAAGTAGAAGAGAAAAGGGTAAGGGTACTCCTTCCATTTCTAGATTTCTGCCTTGCCTTTCGCAAGTGTCGGGTTGTCTGGATTCTAGGATCGGGAAGTGTTGTGTGTGTAGGATGGTACCTACCCTTGACTTCTCACGAACAACCTAGGATCGATGACTTGAGATTATACCAGTGGTTTCTCCATTTTTATGGAATGTACTTTTTGAGGTAAACTCCATTCCAAGGATGATTCAATTTTTCTCCATCTGCATTAGTCAATTCATATGCATTACCTGGATACTTGGAGCGGGGACCCCCTGGCTTAACGAATATGCGTTTGACTACCATCTCACCGATCTCGAATTTTCTCTCGATCACCCTCTTTTGATAAAACCTTTTGAGTCTATTCTGATAAGTCCGAGCATGCTCGGCGGCGGCTAGCCTTCTTTCATCCAAGAGTTCAAGCTGCGCAAGGAGAGATTCTCTTCTCTCATCAACAGGAATATCCCTGTCAAGCTGAACTCGGAGAGATGGAAGTAATACTTCGTAAGGGACCACTGCTTCCATCCCATATGCCAAAGCATACGGGGTTTGTCCAGTGGGAGTCCTTACAGAAGTACGATAAGCCCATAGAGCATCTACAAGCTTATCAGGCCAGTCGGCAAACTTGCTAGACTTACAAGATTTCTTGATGATTTTGATTAAGGTTTTATTAGTGGCTTCTACTTGACCATTGCCTTGAGGATAGTATGGTGATGAATGATGCAATGAAATGTAATACCTGTTGCAAAGATCACGCAGATATTGAGAAAGAAATTGTGGCCCATTATCGGTGACGATGTCGCTGGGGATCCCGAACCTTGCCAAGATGTTGCGTTTGATGAAGGAGCAGACTATTGACGCTTTAATCTCCACGAATGCTTCCGCTTCAGCCCACTTTGTGAAGTACTCCGTTGCCATCAGAATGAATGATTTTGAGCGCATTTCGGAGTTGAGGTCACTCAAGGGGCCAATGATATCAAAAGCCCACATGGCGAAAGGCCATGGGGCATGAATTGGATGAAGGGAAGATGCGGGAGAGTGAATCTTGTCAGCATGGAGTTGACATGAATGACAATGCCGGACAAAGATGGAGCAGTCTTCTTCTAGAGTTGGACAATAATACCCTTGTCAGATGATTTTCTTAGCAAGGGCTTGGGCATTCACATGACCACCACAAACTCCAGAATGTGCTTCCTTCAGCACCAACTCAGCTTCTTCTTCATCAAGACATCTGAGTAAGATTCCACTTAGGCTTCTCTTGTAGAGCACTCCTCCTAGGATTGTATACCTCTGGGATACTCTTCTGATTGCCTTCTTTTCCTTGGTGGTTGATCCAGGCGGATATGACTGATCTTGACAGTCCCTCGCAAGCCCGTCATACCAAGGTCTCTCACCTTCTCCTAATTCTTCCACCTCAATCAAGCAGATTTCTTCTTTATGTTCCAACTATTCCCTTCTCTTGAATCTTTCCTTAACCTTCATTAAACGTCCATCCTCAATTGCCGGAATTGTCCGCTTACAGATGTGGATAGTTCGCACTTGCCTGCCTAGCGGGACAGATAGAGATGAAGCTAGTGAAGCTAAGGCATCGGCGAGGATATTCTGAGAACGAGGGACATGGACAAAGGTGAGTTTGAAGAATAGCTTGATGTAGCAGGTGGTGAGCTCCTGGTAGGGCTTGAGGTTTGGATGGTAAGTTCGGTACTTGGATAGGACCTGGCGTAGGATCAATTGACTATCACCTATCACCCTCAGTTCGGTGGCACAATGGAAATGAGCGGCCTCCAGCCCGGCCAGCAAGGCTTCATACTCAGCTATGTTGTTGGTTGCTGGAAAGTTAAGCTGAAAAGCCTGTGGAATGGTGACACCTTCAGGTGACAGAAGGACAATACCTATCCCTCTACCATGAGAGTTCAGAGCCCCGTCAAAATATAATGTCCAAAGATTGGAAGATCGGACTGACATTAGTTCGTCATCCGGGAACTCCGACCGGACTGGGTCAAAGATGGGTATGGGATGATGGGCAAGGTGTTCAGCAATAGCATAACCTTTGATTGCCTTCTGTGAGACATAAATGATATCAAATTGGGATAAGAAACTCTGCCATCGCCCTAACCGATCAGTCAAGACTGTCTTCTCTAACAGAAACTTAATGGGATTGATACGAGCAATGAGCTTGACTTGGTGAGCAAGGAAATAATGTTTGAGTTTCTGAACCACCCAAACAAGAGCAGCACAGGTCTTTTCTACCACAGTGTACTTCAGCTCACAAGCATCAAACATCTTGGACAAGTAGTAAGTAGCTCGTTCTTTCCCTTCTTCATCACCTTGTGCAAGGACTGCCCCGAGAGAGTTCTCAAGAACCGAAATGTAGAGGACCAAAGGTTTGTCGGGAATTGGTGGTCTAAGTACAGGGGGACTTGCCAGGTATGTTTTCAACCCATCAAACGCCTCCTGGCACTTCGAATCCCATTTAAACTCGGCCCCCGCCTTGGTTAACTCATAGAAAGGTTTACACCTTTGAGAATGTTGTGAGATAAACCGGCGGACAAATTGTAGCCTCCCAATCAATCCTCGAAGCTCTTTCATATTCTTCGGAGGAGGCATACCAATGATTGCCTTGGCCTTGTTTGGGTCGATCTCTATGCCCCTCTTGCTTACTATGAACCCAAGTAGCTTTCCTGATGAAACTCCAAATGTACACTTCTTAGGGTTCATTTTCAACTTGTATTCTCTAGCTCGTTGCAAAACCTTCCTTAGCACTTCAGAATGATCTTCTCGACTCTTGGACTTGATAACCAAATCATCCACATACACGTCTACAAGGGTGTGCATCATGTCGTGAAAGATAGCCATCATAGCCCTCTGATATGTAGCACCGGCATTCTTTAACTCAAAGGGCATGACAACATAGCAATATGTTCCCCAAGGTGTAGTGAATGAGGTCTTCTCTTGATCCTCCTTAGCTAACCGGATCTGATTGTATCCAGAATAGCCATCCATGAATGAAAGCATTTCAAATCCAGCTGTGTTATCAACCAAAACATCGATATGAGGCAAAGGGAAATCATCCTTAGGACACGCTCGGTTCAAGTCCCTGAAGTCTATACAAATCCGAATTCATCCATCCTTCTTCATAACAGGGACTATGTTAGCCACCCATTGCGGATATAGGACAACCTTAATAAATTTTGCTTGATGTAGTTTGTCGACCTCTTCTTTCATTTTGAGTGCAATATCAGGGTGGAACCTCCTGAGCTTTTGTTTAACCGGGGTAGTTCCAGGTTTCAAGGTTAATCTATGTTCAACCAATGAATTATCTAATCCCGGTATATCTTCACATGTCCATGCGAATGTGTCCTTATATTCTTCCAAAACTTTGATCAAACGTTGTTCTTCTGAGGGAGTGAGGTTTGCACTGATGAGGATTGTCCTAGGATCTTCCAGGGTTCCTAAATTCAGTTCCTTAGTCAGTTCATTCCCTGTGGCTGATGGTTCTTCAAATCTTCTAAGTCCAGATGCATATGCATCAGCCAAGTCCTCAATTTCATCCTCGGATTCAGGATCCTTCTCTGATACCACCTCATATACTCCCAAAGTATGATAGATGTTATGCTCATCCTCATATCGGATTTCATCTAGCTGGATGGTATTATCCAAAAAGTTTGGCAGCCTTGCACACTCTATGCATTTCTGTGCCAATTGTTGCAGATACCTATTTGGAACTCGCTTATCTCTGACTTTCCTATTTCCTAACCTAACTTGACCTACTAAAGATAAAGCTGGAAAGATGGTATTTACAGTGGAGGGGGGATCGAGCAAATCGATCAATGATTCAGAAAAGAGGGATCCCTGATTGGGAGCACCCTCTTGGATGAGTAGAGACGTCTCCTCGATGGAAATGTGAGTTTCAGAGAAGACGTTTTTTTTTTGGAAATTTCAAGTAAAAAGATAGAATGAGCCTGAGTGACTCGAGGCTTGCTAGAAGGTGACTGAATTAATAGAGAGAAAAACTTAAGAATAAAGGGGAAAAAGGGGCTCGTGGGCCCAATGGTAACAGAAAGTGGGCACATGGACCCAAAATTGATGAAAAAAGTAAATGGGTACGTGGACCCGATCTTAGAAATAAATGGGCATGTGAGCCCATGTTGAGAAAAGCCCTCAGTTCTAAAGTTGATGAGGGAAGTAAATGGGCAAGCTGGCCCAGTAAGAGTAGAAGGTTGAAGAGGGCACATGGGCCCAAAGTGGGTAAGTGGGCCCTGAAGCCCATCCAAAAGATCTAGAAACAAAGGTACGAGGTTCAAACATGGCATTGTTGTATTTGGGCCTCGTGGAATGGTTTTGACTTGGGTAGTATGCTTAACTACATGATCCAAGATTGGTCTGCCCTTGGGTGGTTCTTGATACTCTTTCCCACTCAAGAACAGACGAGTCAAAGATAAGCACAAGTCTTCCAAGTCTTCTTCTTCTTCATCTGGAGCTTTTCTTCTCTTGACAGCTATCATGGAACTTTTGCCATCTTCAGCCATCATCATGGTCTCCCCTTTGATAAAGAAGGTGTGGAGTCCCATGGCATATCCTGGCTGGAAGATCCTCCTTGGGATGGAACCCTCTTCATATCCCAACCCCTGCCTGCGTGGCCTTTTCGCATTTTTAATTGGCTGAGTGATCCCTTGAAGATCCTTGCCTAAACCTCTTCCAGACTGATAGCCCAATTTCATCATCATCCGCCATCCCAGTGTGTCTGGTAGAGAGGCGGTCATGCATCTGACTTCTGGTAATTCTCCCACTGAGATCTGGGGTTGTATTGACAGACCTAGGGGTAAAGAAGCATCGTTCAGCTCGTCCCTTATAGGCATGCTAGTCACCTTGACCACCTGTCCTTTAAAGGGAAATTTTATGCACTGGTGGTTTGTTGAAGCCACAGCTCCTATTTCCTCCAAGTATGGCCTCCCAAGTATAGCCCGAAATGTTGGATCCAATTCTAGAACATGAAAATCTGTTGTGACCGTACATGGTCCAAGTTTGACTTCTAGAGTGACCACCCCACGTGCAGACTTCTTGGAGTTATCATAGGCTGTCACCATGGCACAAGATGGCTTGATTTCTTGCTCAGAAATGCCACACAACTGCAAAGTTTCTGGCGGCATAACGTTGATGGAAGCTCCAGTGTCAACCAGACATGATTTCACTTCAATATTACAAATAACCACGGCCACATGCAAAGCATATCTCCTAAACTCTGGATCTGCTAATTCTTCCTGAGAGAAAGTGAGTGTTGGGTGCTCACTTCTAGGGGCTAACACTGTAGTTATTTTCTCAGGCGGGAGATCTTCATTCACCATGACCCTTTGCAAGTACTGTTGTAGAATCTCCTGATGCACCTTTGATCTTTTGATCAACTCAAGTATAGAAATACGGGCTGGTGTCTTATCCAAATGTTTTAACAGATCATACGCCGTGCCTGGCAATGGTTCTTCCACTTGTTCCTCCTCCACTGGCTCCTGCGGTTGAGTTCCGGCTTGGGGAAAGAGCCGCTGGAACATCCTCCCACTCCGAAGCACCGGGGCTATTTGGCGGTCGGGTAGAGGTGACGGGTTAATTGGGGTGGATTGTGGTGGAACAGGTGGGATTGGTGGTTCTAGGATGATTGGGTTAGTTGGTAGAGGGGTAGGATTTGGAGGTGGTAGTGATGGTGATACTGGTGGCCTGATAAGAAGAGGCCGGTGTGCAGGAGTGGTTGATGAGTTTAATGAAGGTGTAGGTTGTGGGATTGGTTGTGGTGCTGGTGGTATGATAGGTTGGGGTTTTGGAGTGGTAGAGCTCGTAGGCTCAGGGTTCAGGTTTGGTGGTGATTGTGGTGGTCGGATGAGCAAGGGCCGGTGTGTAACAATGGTTGAAGGAGGTGTAGTTAGAGAGGGGGCTGGCCTAATGATGGGCCGGCGAGAAGAAGTGGCGGCCAGTGGTTGGGTTATTGAGCTTTGTGGTAGTTGTGGAGTAGCAGGTGCACGGATTATCTGTCTAGGAGGGTTCCTAGCAGGAGACCTAGCTGGGTTGATAGGCATGGTTGCATTTTGGTTTTCTAGTTGCCAACCTTGAGCACGGCTGGCATCTCCCTGGACAATGGAGTGTACTAGACCAATTCCTGGGTTTGGATGTGCTGGTGCCGGTGCTGGAGCGGGAGCATGTAATGGGAGCGGATTCTGGACAATCCCCAAGCCAGGTTGTTGTTGAGGTTGAGCCGGTGGACGCTGCCGCTGCTGCTGCCTAGCCTTCATAGCTTGTATGCATTCCCCCATTTGGACCCAATCAATGCTGCCTTGGTCATTCAGATCGTGGATGTAATCCTTGAATTGAAAGCACACTTCTACAGTGTGACCAGGACACCGGTGGTAAGCACAGTATCGGGACATATCTACATTTGTTGGCCAAACCTCTCTTTCCTTGGGTAATTCCAACTGTTTCTCCGCCATGAGTACATTGAAGATGTCGGTCAAGGAGTAAGGGAGTTGCTGGTAGTTCTCTCTCCTAGGACCTCCCCTTCGTGGTGCTTGATTGGGTGGTGGCGGTGCCCTATTGTAGGTAGGTTGACGACGTTGCTGGGGTTGTGCTACTGGTTGAGGGGGTTGTTGTGGTTGTCGTGGTTGTGGTGGCCTAACCTGTTGCTGAGGGGGGTAATAGGAAGGGTTCTGTGGTGGGTTTCTGAACTGGTTTTGACGGTTCCCTCCCGGGTTCCCCACAATGTTTATAGCTTCGTTGTTGACCACTCCCTCAGTTGTAGGCCCAACTGGTGCAAAGGGGGTTTTCCTGAGGTTTCTATGTTTGGGATCAAATGGATTTATCATTGTGGCATCCTTGAAGTGGGCTTGCAAGTATCGGGCACTGTCATAGAGTTCATTCATTGTGGTAGGACGGTGCATGATCAATACATTTCTCAGAGCAGGTGTAGTGTTGCCAATAAGCATTTTTACTTGTTCCCCTTCAGAAATCACATCTGTCAATTTTTCTGCCATTCCCCTCCAGCGATCAGCAAACTTTATGAAGTCTTCCTCTGGCTTCATCTTTTCAAAGAATCAAGTCTGTAATGGAGCATGCTGGTGCCACCCGGTCTCTGTATCTTTGCAAGAATTTTGTCTTGACAATGTCGAAGTCTCCTGCCTCAAAGGAGTCGAGTGAGTAGAACCATTCCAATGTAGACCCTTCTAGTGATCGACGAAACAAGAAGGCAAGAACCCTACGATCATCTTTCCAGAATGAGGATTCATAAAGAAAATCTTTAAGATGAAGAAAGGGGTTGCCAGTACCATTGTAGCGGCGATAAACTGGTAGCTCAGAAGGTGGCAGGTGTAAGACTGGCAGAGAAGGGATGGAAATCTCAGGCACTGACTTGGAGTCCAGGCGACATCTCAGCTCTTCATAACGTTCATTCATCTGAGTGAGCTGATCCATGATTGCCTGGGTGAGAGCAGGTTCTTGGTTTACTGGTTGGGGTATGTGGTTAGAGACATGGTTCTGGAATTGAGGAACATGATTTGAAGATTGTCCCATGGCTTGGTGGATTGGGGGAACAACATGGTTGAAATAAGATGGTTGGACAAATGAGGGTTGGACCACAGATGGTTGAACTGCAGATGGTTGAATCATAGGTTGTTGAACAACAGGAGGTTGAATCATAGATTGTTGAACAACATGTGATTGAACAAAGGGTGACTGCATGAGTGGTGGTTGAACTAGAGGACGAGGAGATAGGGCAACTTGATTGGTTTCAGCCTGATCCGAGGCCATTTTGCCCTTCACCATGGACTGTATGCGGGCATAGGTTTCTGGGTCGGTATAGAGAGACAACTCCCTAAACAGTTGTTCAACATCACGAGGAGCAGATGGCTGAGGGACCTCTTGCGCTTCTGACTCAAACAATGGATTAACACGACCATTTGACGGATTTGGTTGATGGCCCATCTCATGCTCTCGATGTTCAGCTTGTTCCGCCATTCCAACGTGCCTTCCAGACCTTAGTTGCATTGAACTTCAAGGAACAAACAAGTTGACAAAGTAAACAAAGAACTTTTTTTGTTTTTTTTAGTATTTTGCAAAAAGTTAGAGGTTTGAATTTTTGTTTGACAAGCAAGTGATGCAAAGACTTGAAAGCAAAATTACGCAATGATTTTGATTAAACCTTAGGTTTATGAATTTTGTTAAGAATTGTTCTCTCAACAAATGGGTTAGGATCCTAACTCCAATCTCCAATGACCTAGGTTTCACACAATCTCACCACGTGTAGGTAACATAGGATGCTTCGGGTTTTGGGGAGTGGTACAACCAACCCGATCGTGAAGAGGAATACTCCACGTATGAGGAATTACGGAGGCCTTGATGAAAGCCAACCAAGTCAACTAGGAAGGAATATCCCAGAAGAGAGGTCAGAATCCACCAAGAGGGTGTTTTGGATGGGAGGGGTAAATGGGAGAGTGAGCTCCCGCCTCAAACAAGTGTAAAAGAAGGAGGTAGAGAGAAGGAGCAGAGAATGCAATCAAGTAATAAAGCAAGTAATGAGCAAAACATGAACTTAAATAAACATGCAATCAACACCAGACAAGCAATTAGAAACTAGACAAGCAACTAGAAACTAGAATCTAGACTTGTTTCTTATGTAAGCCAAATGGAGATAGTGAAAAGTGATGGAAAGAAGGGGGTTCAGATCTGATAGCCAAGCAAAAGGGTGGTCCACGTGGGGACCAATGTGGGAACTGGGGTAGAAAGTAAAGGTGGTTCACGTGGGAACCGGTTTTGGGTAAAAAAGGGTGCTTCACGTGGGAACCGGTTTGGATGATCAAAAGAGGGCCACGTGGGGCCAATTAAAGGTGAATACAGATCTGATCCAAGTTGGGATAGATCTGGAAAAAAGGGTTGTGGTTCACGTGGGAACCGAAGTAAAGAAAGAGATTGGTTCACGTGGGAACCGGTTTAAAAGTAAAAGGGTGGTTCACGTGGGAACCGTTTTAAATAACATGCAGAAATTAAAAGGCATACTTGGCACTTCAGATCTGATGAAAGATGGGTAAAATCAGAAATTATGAGATGGCATGAAGTTAAGAAAGGTGGAAGGAAGGAAAGGCTCACGTGGGAACCGGTCTAGAACTAGAACTAGTTGCAAAACAAAACACTAAGCACCCACGGTTGAAGACATTGCTTGTCCCACCGTGGTCGCCACAAAGCTGTCGACTCTGAAAATTCGACGGGGTCCTCTCCCTTTCAGGGAAGTCCGTGAATCCAGATCGTCACCTCAAGAGGGGATGAGAAAAGGAAGGAATAAAACTCGGAAAGCAACTCTCACCTCGGTCCCACACTCACATTGATCCCCGAACTTTTATCCCTTGGCGTCGCTTGATCACCAAAGAGACGGTTCGGGTCATGTGGGATGAGGGTGAGAAGAAATAAACGTGGTCTCCAGGAACCGTGGGTTCCGATTTATAGAATTAAAATTGACCGTGTGTACCTTAGCGTGAAGAGTGTGAGTTTAAGCTTCTCCTTCTTCGGCCGGCCGATGAAGAAGAGTCCTCAACGCAGTGGGTGCTTGATATTCTGTGCAACTAGACAAATAAACAAGTGAAATAGACAATTAGAACTAGACAAAGTGGAGTATATGTAAAGAGAATGACATAAAACACACAATTGACTAGAAACTGACCGGATTCGGGTTATCTCTAACCCCCTTTTTTTATTTTCGGATTAACAGAGTAAAAGTAATGCAAAAATGTAAAAAAATGATAGGAGGATGGAGAATCACTAAACAAAGAGATAGGAAAAAGAACAGAAAGATTCTGAGTTGAATAGAGGAAGATATAGCCAAATCTGTGTTGTCGAAAAAGCCGAGCAGCAGTCCAGGATCTGCCAGGCGCGACTTTGCTTCTGCGCTCGTCACGACCAGCCCCGACCTCGGAATCAAGTTCCGTCAATTTCAAACTGAAGAAGACTTGGAGAGGAAGAACTTTGATGAAGAGAGCTCGGGAATAAGACGTCAACACACTTCTGTAAAAGCCGAAGAAGAGAGACTTGGCAGATCACCTGCAGAACAGCCTTCCTCTCTCTTGAACCGACTTTTCTCTCTCTAAAAACTCGAAATTCTCTCTCTAAAAATCATAAAATCGATTCAGGAGGGTGGTAAGACGTCTTGAGATGCCTGGGGAGTCGTGCTCATGCCCTCGGAACGACTGGAATCAGAGTCCATTTATAGGAGAACAGGCGGTCTGATCAAAGCTAAAAAATAGGGATAAATGCGCCCTGGTGCCAGGCGCATGCGCCCTGGTGCCAGGCGCATGCGCCCCACTGAGGGGCGCATGTGCCCCCAGTGAGGGCGCATGGCACTGTTCCCGAGGATAATGGTCTTATCTCTTCCGTCTGTTCAGCGGCAGAGTCCGGGTGAAAGACTGGTTCCCACGTGCCTCAAAGGTGGGGCGCATGTGCCCTCAAGTGAGGGCACAAGGTCACGTGCCTCACTGGTAGGGCGCATGGGCATGTGCCCTGGGTCCCGGGCGCATGTGACCAGGAACCCGGGCGCATGGGACTGGTTTCGCGCGTCCTTCTTCCGAAAGCCATTGCGAACACTCCCGGACTCGGAATTCGACGCCGTTTGTTGCGTTGGAAAGATAACAGGCCGAAGAAGCTTCCTATAGCATTAGATCAGCCATCACACCCTCCAAAAATTCAGAATTTTATCCGGAAGTTAGGGCAGTGAACAGAAGGTCCGATACTGGTCAAAAATGACTCCGACGGCAAACCGGAAAGGCACGGTATGGAACAAAACTTGTCCGGGGTGTAAATATGACCATAACCTTCAATGCATGATCATTAGGCATTGGTCATTCAGCGTGGTGAGGAGTCCTCGAATGCGTAGGTTCATCATCAGCCAGCAACCCGAACTTTGCGGTGTTCTTGTACTGTGATGGGCTAAAGTTTGTAAAAGAGATTGATCTTAAAATGAAAAGAATACCAATCCATCAAATTTGTAATCTCAAGTTCATTCAAGTTTCACCAAAATACTCAGTTTAATTCTGAGTGGAATAATCTCAAATTCTAAAGGGGTTCATTTAAGCATAACAAAATTGCTCGGGTATCGTGAAAACCATGAATCACGCTTTGGCAAAAAAATCAAGTATTCGGAAAATGACAAGACAGATTTAAGCCATAGTGGGATTGAAAGATAAAGGTGAGACTAACATAGAATGATGGGAAAAAAGAAACAATGGCATGACCAATATGACATGGTGGGATAAAATAAAAGACACAGTGGGATAAAAGAAAGGACAGAATAAAATATGGTGGAATAAAAAGAAAGGAATAAAACATGAAGGGATAAAATTAGTAATGATGAAGAATGAAAAGGAGATGGATGTGAAAACATAGAAAATTATGTAGAAAATAGTTGAAGATATAGATTGTCTATTGGAGGTCAAGACACCTGATTAGGAACCATCGTCCCTCCAATGTTCAATTTTGGCTTATCCGTGAGTGTGAAGAAATGACCAAGACGTCGTGGATTTTGTTGAAGGGGATCTCGGGCCCAGTCATCTTCACTCTCGTCTTCAACATTAATGCATATAATATGTATCAAATGGACCTAACATAGCTAGGTGACCAAGTGGTAGGAGTGATGTGAAGTGCAAAAATGAAATGATGGTGGTGATGTGATGTGAGATTGATGAGAAGCTGAGGATGAAATCTTCAGGTAAGCTGCATCGACCGCCTGGTTCATCAGCATCTCTGGTCCATCCTTGTCTTGTCCTTTTGACGGAATACAACACCATGATAGGTAGCGCTTCCTCTCTTTTCGCCACAAGGTTGGCATGACATTCCTTGGGGAGCACTGATCTCGCCAATTCACCTGTTAGGACTAAAAAGGTTGCCTGCACATTTCTGGTTAGTACCCAACAGACAGAATTGTCATATGAAGCAGATTGTTCATGAAATGATTAATTGAAGATTTTACTATTTGAACCATCATTTGGATGTTAAAACAAAGTTTCTAATGATAGTTCCTTTAGCAAAAATGTCACTTTTAACATTATAGACAATTTCTAAATTTTTGAGATTTTTTTTTGAATTTTTCGAATTTTTTGTCCATGTGCCCCCGATCGGGGGCACCTGGCCATGCGCCCTGGGGTGGGGCACCTGGCCATGTGCCCCGAAATGAGGGCACATGCGCCCTGAGGCCAATTTTTTTTTTTTTCAGAAAAAAATGTACCTAATTGCCCTTCTCTTTTTGCTTCTTCAGCTCCTGTAAACACTTAACGAAAATGATTAAATTTTTATCATTACTCATCCCTTTGTCTGTATATCGTATGCCTTGATTTTGAGTCAAAGGGAGGAGCCTTCTTAACAAGGTGGAATAAAACAAATGACTTAAATGAAATAGGGGTAAGGGTTAAGAGAACTTACCTGTCATGGTGTGAATCCTCTCCTCTCCTGTATTGAAATGCCTGTAACACTTGATAAAAGGGGATTAGATCTTCACCATGACTCATTCCTTTGCCTATTATGGTCAACTTTGACTTAGGTCAAAGGGGAGAGCCTTCTTAACAAGGTAATTAAAGTAGAAGGATATGCAATGTAGAAATGGAAATATGCATGACAATCAAATAAGCATGGATGCAACTAAGGCAATGATCATGACTAAGCAAATTTTTTTTTTTTATTTTCTTGAAAACAATCATTTGGATTTTCAAAAGTATTCAATTTTTTGTGATTTTTTTGAAATATGTATTTATTTTTTGAGTTTTGAAATATGCAAAAAAAAAAATTTGGGTTTTTGAAATATGCATTTTTTGTGGATTTTTGAAATATGCATTTTTTTGTGGATTTTTAAAATATTCAATTTTTTTTGGGGTTTGTCAAGACTCAAGTGGTAGATGCCACGTGCAAAAAATAAAGTTCCCTACCTAGAATCCTTCTAACCTTCTTCCTTTGATTGGCTTGGATTCCACCTGGATTTGGTCGGTTTACCCTACCCAAGGGGTTTAAGGAGGAAGAGTATAGAGGAAGTCCTTGATAGGGTTTGAAGATGTTGAGAGGGATTTCTCTACTCTCACTCAAATTACCCATTGGGGTTCGGCCTCTTTGGGTTTTTCTTTCTTTTTTGCTCTTTTCTATGTGGCACATATTTGGACAGGTTTTTGACCCGTGGGGACATTGCCCATCTTTTAGTGCCTTTTGCCTTGACTATCATTCTGGGTACTCATTTAGACAGGTTGATCATTTATCTTTTCTAACCTGAGGGGTTCATTGCCCATCTTTTGGCACCCTTTTGTACCCTCTGAGACGGCCTCCTACTAGGGTGGCGAGTGTTTTCGATACTACCCCTCTCTAATCTTCTCTCCCTATCTTGGACCGAGTAGAAGAGAATAGGGTAAGGGTACTCCTTCCATTTCCAGATTTATGCCTTGCCTTTCGCAAGTGTCGGGTTGTCTGGATTCTAGGATCGGGAAGTGTTGTGTGTGTAGGATGGTACCTACCCTTGACTTCTCACGAACAACCTAGGATCGATGACTTGAGATTATACCAGTGGTTTCTCCATTTTTATGGAATGTACTTTTTGAGGTAAACTCCATTCCAAGGATGATTCAATTTTTCTCCATCTGCATTAGTCAATTCATATGCATTACCTGGATACTTTTCAGTGATTACAAAAGGCCCTTCCCAGTTAGGTTGCAACTTGGAGCGGGGACCCCCTGGCTTAACGAATATGCGTTTGACTACCATCTCACCGATTTCGAATTTTCTCTCGATCACCCTCTTTTGATAAAACCTTTTGAGTCTATTCTGATAAGTCCGGGCATGCTCGGCGGAGGCTAGCCTTCTTTCATCCAAGAGTTCAAGCTGTGCAAGGAGAGATTCTCTTCTCTCATCAACAGGAATATCCTTGTCGAGCTGAACTCGGAGAGATGGAAGTAATACTACGTAAGGGACCATTGCTTCCATCCCATATGCCAAAGCATACGGGGTTTGTCCAGTGGGAGACCTTATAGAAGTACGATAAGCTCGTAGAGCATCTATAAGCTTATCAGGCCAGTCGGCAAATTTGCTAGACTTACAAGATTTCTTGATGATTTTGATTAAGGTTTTGTTGGTGGCTTCTGCTTGACCATTGCCTTGAGGATAGTATGGTGATGAATGATGCAATGAAATGCAATACCTGTTGCAAAGATCACGCAGATCTTGAGAAAGAAATTGTGGCCCATTATCGGTGACGATGTCGCTGGGGATCCCGAACCTTGCCAGGATGTTGCGCTTGATGAAGGAGCAGACTGTTGACGCTTTAATCTCCACGAATGCTTCCGCTTCAGCCCACTTTGTGAAGTACTCCGTTGCCGTCAGAATGAATGATTTTGAGTGCATTTCGGAGTTGAGGTCACTCAAGGGGCCAATGATATCAAAAGCCCACATGGCGAAAGGCCATGGGGCATGAATTGGATAAAGGGAAGATGCGGGAGAGTGAATCTTGTCGGCATGGAGTTGACATGAATGACAGTGCCGGACAAAGATGGAGCAGTCTTCTTCTAGAGTTGGCCAATAATACCCTTGTCGGATGATTTTCTTAGCAAGGGCTTGGGCATTCACATGACCACCACAAACTCCAGAATGTGCTTCCTTCAGCACCAACTCAGCTTCTTCTTCATCAAGACATCTGAGTAAGATTCCACATAGGCTTCTCTTATAGAGAACTCCTCCTAGGATTGTATACCTCTAGGATACTCTTCTGATTGCCTTCTTTTCCTTGGTGGTTGATCCAGGTGGATATGACTGATCTTGACAATACCTCGCAATCTCGTCATACCAAGGTCTCTCACCTTCTTCTAATTCTTCCAACTCAATCAAGGAGATTTCTTCTTTATGTTCCAAGTATTCTTTTCTGTTGAATCTTTCCTTAACCATCAGAAAATGTCCATCCTCAATTGCTGGAATTGTCCTCTTACAAATGTGGATAGTTCGCACTTGCCTTTTGAAACTGTGAAAAGGTAGTGTCCCACCGTGGTCGCCACAAAGCTGTCGACTCTGAAAATTCGACGGGGTCCTCTCCTTTTCAGGGAAGTCCGTGAACCCAGATCGTCACCTCAAGAGGGGATGAGAAAAGAAAGGAATAAAGCTCGGAAAGCAACTCTCACCTCGGTCCCACACTCACATTGATCCCCGAACTTTCATCCCTTGGCGTCGCTCGATCACCAAAGAGACGGTTCGGGTCATGTGGGAGGAGGGTGAGAAGAAATAAATGTGGTCTCCAGGAACCGTGGGTTCCGATTTATAGAATTAAAATGAAAGATGACCGTGTGTACCTTAGCGTGAAGAGTGTGAGTTTAAGCTTCTCCTTCTTCGGCCGGCCGGTGAAGAAGAGTCCTCAACGTGTGGGTGCTTGATATTCTGTGCAACTAGACAAATAAACAAGTGAAATATACTATTAGAACTAGACAAAGTGGAGTATATGTAAAGAGAATGACATAAAACACACAATTGACTAGAAACTGACCGGATTCGGGTTATCTCTAACCCCTTTTTTTAATTTTAGGAATAACAGAGTAAAAGTAATTCAAAAAAATTTAAAAAAATTATAGGAGGATGGAGAATCACTAAACAAAGAGATAGGAAAAAAAACAGTAAGATTCTGAGTTGAATAGAGAAAGATATGGCCAAATCTGTGTTGTCGAAAAAGCCGAGTAGCAGTGCAGGATCTGCCTGGCGCGACTTTGCTTCTGCACTCGTCACGAGCAGCCACGACCTTGGAATTGAGTTCCGTCGATTGTAAACTCAAGAAGACTTGGAGAGGAAGAACTTTGATGAAGAGATCTTAGGCAGAAGACGTCCACACACTTCTTTAGAGGCCGAAGAAGAGAGACTTGGCAGATCACCTGCAGAACAGTCTTCCTCTCTCTTGAACCGACTTTTCTCTCTCTAAAAACTCGAAATTATCTCTCTAAAAATCATAAAATTGATTCAGGAGGGTGCTATGACGATCGGGAGCACCAGGGCGCATGTGCCCAGGGCTGGGGCGCATTTAACCATATTTTTTAGCTCCGATAAGACCGCTTGTTCTCCTATAAATGGACTCTGATTCCGGTTGTTCCAAGGGCATGAGCACGACTCCCCAGGCATATCAAGACGTCCTAACACCCTCCTGCATCTATTTTATGATTTTTAGAGAGAGAATTTCATGTTTTTAGAGAGAGAAAAGTCGGTTCAAGAGAGAGGAAGGCTGTTCTGCAGGTGATCAGCCATGTCTCTCTTCTTCGGCCTCTACAGCAGTGTGTGGACGTCTTCTGCCTGAGCTCTCTTCATCAAAGTTCTTCCTCTCCAAGTCTTCTTAAGTTTACAATCGACGGAACTTGATTCCGAGGTCGGGGCTGATCGTGACAAGCGCAGAAGCAAAGTCGCGCCTGGCAGATCCTGGACTGCTACTCGGCTTTTTCGACAACACAGATTTGGCCATATCTTCCTCTATACAACTCAGAATCTTACTGTTTTTTTTCCTATCTCTTTGTTTAGTGATTCTCCATCCTCCTATCATTTTTTTACATTTTTTTTCATTACTTTTACTCTGTTAATACGAAAATAAAAAAAAGGGGGTTAGAGATAACCCGAATCCGGTCAGTTTCTAGTCAATTGTGTGTTTTATGTCATTCTCTTTACATATACTCCACTTTGTCTAGTTATAATTGTCTATTTCACTTGTTTATTTTTCTAGTTGCACAGAATATCAAGCACCCACACGTTGAGGACTCTTCTTCATCGGCCGGCCGAAGAAGGAGAAGCTTAAACTCACACTCTTCACGCTAAGGTACACACGGTCATCTTTCATTTTAATTCTATAAATCGGAACCCACGGTTCCTGGCGACCACGTTTATTTCTTCTCACCCTCCTCCCACATGACCCGAACCGTCTCTTTGGTGATCGAGCGACGCCAAGGGATGAAAGTTCGGGGATCAATGTGAGTGTGGGACCGAGGTGAGAGTTGCTTTCCGATGTTTTTATTCCTTTCTTTTCTCATCCCCTCTTGAGGTGACGATCTGGGTTCACGGACTTCCCTGAAAAGGAGAGGACCCCGTCGAATTTTCAGAGTCGACAGTCATGATAAGGAATACTAGTCAAGTTGGTTCGAGTAGTCCTCAACCTACAAAGTTTAAATCTTTAGCTTAGATTATAAAAGACACTCAGCCTGTTAAACATTCTACACATTCCAAATATGCTCTGACTATTACACAATCTACTAATAGTAAGCCCACTTGTTTCAGTTCTGCCAATAAGTTTCAATGCTGGAGAAAGCCATGTCTGATGAGTTTTTTTCTCTCCAACATAATGGTACTTGGACCTTAGTGTCACCTCCTTTGAATGCTACCATTGTGAGTTTTAAATGGATTTAGAAAATCAAGAAGAATTCAAGTGGGGAAATTGTTTGGTACAAGGCCTGGCTTGTGTCGACTCCAGAAATGGGTTCCAGATCGGCACCTCAAGAAAATATGAAAGATGGAATAAGGGGAAGGGAGTGAATCAAAAAACACTCGGAAAGCAGTAAAAAGTTCTCACCTCGGTCCCACACTCACATTGATCCCCGAACTTTCATCTCACGGCGTCGCTCAAGCACCAGAGATGGTTCGGGTCATGTGGGAGGAGAGTGAGGAGGAGATGAACTTAGAACATGAATAAAAAGGTGGTCGCCAGGAGCCGTAGGCTCCGTTTTAAGGAATAAAGACAAGATTAAGTTGAATTGACCGTGTGTACCTTAGCATGGAAGATTGGGATGTGAGTTCAACGTTCTTCTTATTCGGCCGGCCGATGAAGAAGAGTCCAACCGGTGCTAGCTTGAATGATCTGTGCAATTTAAAGACAATGAAAACAAGTGAAAGAATGAATTAGACTTGAGTGAAGTTTAGTAACTGAAATAATAAGTTGTGAAATTAGCAATTGAAATCGAACTCACCGGCTTCGGGGTGAGCCTTAACCCCTTTTTTGTGTTTTTAGTTATATAAAAATGATGCAAAATAAACTAAAAGATGTTCTAAAATAGTAAATAGACTGAATGAACTAGGTTTAGGAAGCTTATGGAGTGAATCGGCTTGAGTTGAAGCCGAGATGGTTGAAACAAGCCGGTTCGGGTAGCCTTGCAACCTCCTGGCACGACTTTAGTGCAGAGAATGCTATGGATGACCCTGATGTCAGAATTGAGTGCTGTTTGTTTCTATAGATGAAGAACTCATATAAAAAGAGATCCTATGTTGACGAATTCTCCAAAATCCACCTTTAGAAGTCTGTAAAAATTCTGAAAGTGGAAGGATGTGGAAAAAAAGAATCTGGAAGTGCGCTTTCACTGCAGCAATCGCCACAGACAAACGGTAAGTCAGAATCGAGTGATGCTGGTTGGAAATGAAAGAGAACTAGGAGAGAAACAACTCTTATGTAGAAAAGTTTGGCAGAAAAAGCCCCAAAGTTTCTACAAAAGCCTATGAAGTCGATTGATGCAGAATGCACGGATTGAGCCTTCTCCTCACTTCGGGATCGATCTCTCGACGTCGGATAGCCTTTGAACATCGGGACAGACTTGGGAGAGAGCTTGGATGACCTCAAGATGAGCTAGGCACTGGGGATCGACCTTGGATCATTGAGAATGACCCTCAATTTTTAGAGAATGGAAACCGGTGTAAAACATGGAAACTGGACTGACCGCGCCCCCGCTTTTCAAAGGAGATGAGGGCACGCAGGGGCGCACCCTCAACCTGGGGGCACGCAGGGCATGCCCTCATCCTGGGGGCGCGGTCTGCACGCCCCCCTGTTTCAAAGAGAGCGGGGGTGTGTTACGCGTTTTATTGCCAAAAACCGTCAGAACTTCCAGAAATTGCTAAAAATTGACTTGACAAACGTAATGCGCCCCCAACCCAAGGGCACAATCAAAATAAATGATAATTAGCAGCGGAAACCTTCCAAAAATCCGATTTAGAAGGTGTAAACCGAGGTAATTTCCGGTTTCCAAAAACGTACCATTCCCCCACATTTCAAAGGATGCTGGGACCCGGACTGAGGGCGTGCAGGGCGCGCCCCCAAGTTGAGGGCGCGGTGACCGCGCCCTCCAATTTCAAAGGGGGCGGGGGCACGGTACACTCTCTCTTCTACGCGCGTGTTCCGCGAACCGTAACTTGCAAACGGGATGTCCGATTCGGCTTCTGTTTGTTGCGGTGGAAATAGGGCCTTCAACCGCACCTTCTCAAGTTGGTAAACCAACTGGCATGACTCCCGAGATGTTCGCACGGGGTTTTCTACTGGTTTACCCTCTCGCGAAAAGTCAAAAACCGTGGCGAAGGTCCGAAAGAGCACGGTTCCGGTCAAGGAATCTCGGGTCAACTCGGGATGACTTAAAATGATGACTGAACATGTCTGGTACAATCAAAAAACACAAAATCATCGAAAAAACTGAGATTAACCCTTTAAACGTGAAACGAAGCTCGGAAAAGCCGAAAATAACCAGAAAACCCTAAAATTGACCGAACCGGCCGTATGGCCCCGGTTGAGGAAATATATGGCTAGGATCGACCCGGATGACCCAAAAAGACCCGGTGATGATTGGAAAGGCCTAACACGTGGTCCGGGATAGCCGTGTCAGTACAGATTGAAAAGCCATAACGAAGAAACCGTTATAGACTAACACCTACCGAAATGACTTGTCGAAAACCCCGAATGTTACGGAACACACGCGGGACTCCCGAAATGTTCAATTAAGGACTATTCAAGGTCGGTCATTGAGCAAGCTCTGTGTTTTCACAATTCACGTGTGGCTCTCGCTTGAAGGTTACAACATTGTTCCGGACATCATCGGTCCATTCCCAACTCACAAGGGGCTCTACCAGCATCCATAGCTTATCTCCACGAGGTAATATAAATTAGGTAATTGGTCAAATAATGGATATTGCCGATGGAATAAGAGTCTGGGGCTCCGAATCAGGCCAATTTGGTGTGCCTACAGCTTGTCTCGCCTTGATGTCAACTTTGCAAGGGAATGGCATGTAGCGGAGTGGAGTGAAACGTAGAGAAAGCGTAGCGAAGTGAGATGGATCGTACTGGAATGTAGTGGAGTGAAATGGTGATGGACTGAAAAGGTGGCATCAAGGTGTAGATATAGACATGCTCAATGACCAAATTCGGCAAGACGAATCTCCTCAAGTCTCCTGGTTAACCGCCATGTTTCATCAAGTCTTCCTATGTTCGATTGGTAAGAGATGTGCCATTGGCACGAGTGAAGAATAGACAACCCCCAACGCAGTGGGGAGTCCCCGAAACATGGGTTCGTAGGTTCATCATTAGCCAGTAACCCGATCTTTGCGGTGTTCCCATACTGTGATGGGCTAAAGTTTTAAAAAGAGATTTGTTTTGAAAAAGTAAAAGAATACCAATCGAGCACATTCACGCTCTTAGATTCATTTAAGTCTTCCAAGAGACAAGATTCAATTCGGAATGGAATGATCTCGAATTCCAAAAGACAAATGTTGGAGCTCAGACCGTGAAGATAGTGATAGTGCAAGTTCTGATTGAATAGGAGGCCCTTGCTGGGATGAATTGACTGCCAGGTTGGGATGAATAGCAAGAAGGGTTGTAGTGGTCACAGTGGGGATAGAAATGAAAGATTTGGAGGCACAAGGTGATTACCGAACACAGTGGGATTAACAGACACGGTGGGATATTAGAAAGGTCGGTGGGACTAGAAAATAAGGTGGGATTATCAAACAAGGTGGGATTCAGAATGATCGGAATTAGGATAAACGGTGGGAGAACATCCCTGGTAGGGTTCAGAGATATCTTGACAGAGATAGAAGATCATGAATGAATGTATGCAATGACAATGAAAAATGCAATGCAACTAATACTACATGATGCATGCTGGGCTAAAAAACAAAACAAGACTTGTTTAACAGATAGTTGAAGATATAGATTGTCTATGAGGTCAAGATACCCATTTGGGAATCATCGTCCCTCACAGCACAACTTTGGCTTATCTGTGAGTATCGGAGATGACCCGACCATCGTAGATTTTGATGAAGGGGATCTCAGGTCAAGTCTTCTCCACACTCACGGTCTTCAACAATAATGGAAAGAATAATAATACATGACTAACGACTTATATGCTAGCCGGCAAGTTATAGGGGTTTCCCATGTTGATTCTTCTATTTTCCACGAGTAATTCCTATCATTTATCAAAAATGTTAGTTCCAAATGGACAACAATGTCCACTTGACCTCAATAAAGACAAAACATAAATAAATTTGATATAACAAATTTTTCTCAATTTTTTTTAAAATTTTTCTGAATTTTCTAGAATTTTTGAAAAATTTTGAAAGAATTTGGCCGAACGTGCCCCTGAATTGGGGGTGCGACCTGCGCACCCTGGGATTGGGGGTGCAGCCTGCGTGCCCTTGGGTTGAAGGCACGGCTTGCATGTCCCCACCGCGGGGGCGCATTCGGTCCCAGTTTCTTAATTCAATCGGGTCCGAATTTGGTTCGTATCAGGGCCAATTTCCCCTATATAAACACCTCATAGGACGACCAAAACATCTTACCAACACCCAGGATGGATCCTCCTTTGAAAAAGAAGTGTGTTGGCTCGGTTCAAGGTATTTCAAGCGTCCCAGGTCATTTAAATGCCAGAATTGGTTCTAGTTTGGTAAGTTTGGTGCCAATTTTAGCTTTCAACCACTTTTCTCTTTCTTTTCTTAAGGAATTCTCTTTTACCTCTTGTTTGGGTGTTGGATTACCCAAACTTCCTTGGGCCTCACCGGTATTGCTCTCCTCCTTGGCTTTTCGATTTGCTTGACATCCTCGGCTTGTCGGTCAGAGCGACTCTTCGAGATTGGGGCTTGACCGGGCTCTTGATCCATGCTAAGCAATATTCTGGCTACTCCCTTGACTTTGGTTTGATGGGAGCTCTTGTTGAGTTGTGGCATCCCGACACTCACATGTTCGTGTTCAGCAGCTTTAAGTGTACGGTTCTTCTTGAAGAGGCAGAGCTCCTTCTTGGCCTTCCTCGGACTAAAAAGGGAGAAATTGACGGTATGTTCATCCCTTCTGGACCCCTCTCTTGCTTGGAGTTCTTGCAGGATTTCGTCGAGGCTCGGCAAATCAGCACCATGTTAGCCGACAAGTGAATCAGTGTTCCCAAGTTGGCAGCCTAGACAGTTTCTCTTTTGATGGCTCCTAGTTTGGACGAGGACCGGATTTTGTGCAGCACGAAGGGTTTCATGGCTTGCCTTGCTGCGGTGTTCTTGTTCCCTGCAGAGGACAACTTCCTGGGGCCTGATCAACTCTCGTGCATCAACGGTATCTGGAGCAGTGCACGGCTGGGGCCTTCAATTCTAGGTTTCTTGTATTGTGGACTGTCCGCAGCTTGCGTGGGCCATCCTCCCTTCAGCAGTGCGCTTCTACTAGCTTGCTGGTTCGATCTCCACTTCAAGTTCGATCCAGCCGGTGAGGTGGCCACCAAGTCGCAGCTCTTCCTCCGTAGCCTCTTGTTCCCATATGTTGTTGCACTCAGCTTCGGCGAGAGAGTCGCCAACAGGTGTGCATCAGTGAAGAAGAGGCCAGAGTGGCATGTGATAGAAATGTATGCCCTACAAGCCAATCATATATGATATGATTTGACATTTCTAGATATATCTTATTCAATTAATTAGGCAAATCTTCATTATAAGCTCTTATTAGATGCGAATATCATAATGAAGTCCTTGATCAAATACAATGATGATTAAATCATGATGAGATCATGATAATGAGATTGATCATCTAGAGGTATTTTATCTAAATGTTCCTAGTCATAGGATATTTGAGACGGGACATCAAGGATCCGGATAGACTAGTGTATGTGATGTCTTCTCATGTGATGAGGACGACCGATCTCATTGGTCATTAGTGTGGAGACACTGAGATACACATACAGGTGCTCATTAGTTGAATGAGTTCACTGAACTGACCGAATTAGAAACCCTGAATGGTATCTTACCGAACTGTCTATCAGGGTTTTCTATCATCACGGTTGCATGGTTGGACCTTTGACCTGAGTCGCCAAAGATGCCTTGTTGGGTGTAACTTGTGCTTTGACCATTGACTTATGGATCACAATTTAGATGGTCCTATATAGCGATGGATCGGGTACAAGGAAAATCTGATGGAGGCAATTGAGCGGACAACAAGGGATCGTCCACTCTCGGTAAGTGAGAGTGAATGTCCTATGGGATAGTACTCTAAATCCCTGGCCATGGTAGATAGGATAATTGGAAAAGGAGTTTTCCAATTGATCCAATTCCGAGTACATGATCCTATAGAGTCGGTACACTAAGGAGTTGACAATCGATGCCGTACTCCTTTCCGACAGGGACATTGGATGGATGAGGGTTTATATCCATGTGGTAACTGATGATGGAAAGGCTCAATGGAGATGAGATTATCCCCATAGCCATTTGGGATCATGGGATGTGGCTTGTACCCTTTATGATCGGTAGGCCGATTAATATGTTATCGGATAACGAATTTAATTAAAATTAAATAGAATTGTTATATTTTATTTAGGCCTCAACCATATAGGTTATTGGGCCTAGTGGGTGTAGACACGCCAAATTCGCTTGATTCAGAGCCCCAGACTCTTATTCCATAGGCGATATCCTTTATTTGACCGTTATCTGATCTGGATTATCTCGTGGACATGAGCTAAGGACATGGGTGGAGCCCCTCGCAAGTTGAGAATGGACCAATGATTTCCGGAATATTGCCGTAACCTTCAAGCGAGAGCCGCACGTGAACTGTAAAAACACGAAGCCTGCTCGGTGACCGACCTTGAATGGTCCATAATTGAAGGTCTCGGGAATCCCGTACGTGTTCCGTAACATTCAGGGTTTCCGAGAAGTCATTCCGGTAGGCGTCGGTCAATGACTGCTTTTGTTACGGCTTTTTCGATCTGTGCTGACACGGCTATCCCGGACCACATGTTAGGCCTTTCCGGTCATCACCGGGTCTTTTCAAGTCATCCGGGTCGATTCTAGCTGAATATTTTCATCAACCGGGACCATATGGCCATTTCGGTCAATTTTAGGGTTTCGCGGCTTTTCCGAGTTTCGGTTCACGTTTACCGGGTTAGTCTCAGATTTTTCGATGATTTTGGGTTTTATGGTCATACCGGACTTGTTCGGTCATCATTTTAAGTCATCCCGAGTTGACCCAAGATTTCTCGATCGGAACCGTGCTCTTTCGGATCTTCGCCCTGGGTTTCGGCTTTCCGCGAGAGGGTAAACTGGTAGAAAGCCCCGTGTGAACATATCAGGAGTCATGCCGGCTGGTTTACCGACTTGAGGAGGTGCGGTTGAAGGCCCTCTTTCCAACGCGACAAACGGGAGCCGAATCGGACATCCCGTTTGCAAGATACGGCTCGTTGAACACGCGCTTAGGAGAGAGAGTGTACTACGCCCCCTCTCCCTTTGAAAGAGGAGGGCACGTCCAGCGCGCCCTCAATCCGGGGGCGTGCCCTGCGCGCCCTCAAACTGGGGGCACGCCCTGCGCGCCCCCGGTTCCTTTGAAAAGCGGGGGCGCGGTCAGTTTCCTTAAATCACAAATTACCCCGATTAGCACCTTCTAAACCGGATTTTTGGAAGGTTTCCGCGGAGGATTTTCGATTATTTGTACCACGCCCCCGGTTTGGGGGCGCGTTACGTATGTCAAGTCGATTTTTAGCAATTTTCGGAAGATTCCGTCGATTTTTAGCAGGAAGACGCGTAACGCGCTCCCGCTCCCTTTGAAACAGGGGGGCGCTCAGACCGCACCCCCGAACTGGGGGCGCGCCCTGCGCGCCCTCGTCCCCTTTGAAAAGCGGGGGCGCGGTCGGTCCAGTTTCTAAATTTTGCACCGGCTTCCTTCCCCTATAAATTGAGAGCCATTCTCAATGACCCAAGGTTAATCCCCCATGCCTAGCTCGTCCATAGGTCGTCCAAGCTCTTCTCCAAAGCTGTCATGACGTCCAAAGGCGATCCAAAGTCAAGAGATCGATCCCGAGGTGAAGGAGAAGGCTCGATCCGGGTGTTCTGCATCAGCCAACTTCATTGACTTATGCAGAAAATCAGATAATCCTTCTGCAAAAGTCTTAAACATAGAATATGTTCATCTCTTTGTCCTCTTTCATCTCCAACTGATGGCACTCAATTCCGACTTGCCGTTTGTTCGTGGCGATTGATACACTGATTCCAATTGCTTCTTTCTCATATTCTCTCTATAGTTACTACACTTCCCATAGTTCTAATCATTTTCTTTCACTTGGTTTATTGTTCTAGTTGCACAGGTCTATCAAGCTAGCATCGGTTGGAGACTCTTCTTCATCGGCCGGCCGAAGAAGAAGAAGGTTGAACCCATATCCCGATCTCCCACACTAAGGTACACAGTCAAATCAACTCATCTCTTATTTTTATTCTATAAAGTGGAGCCCGCGGCTCCTGGCGACCACATTTTTCATGTTTTAATTTCATCTCCTCCTCACTCTCCTCCCACATGACCCGAACCATCTCCGGTGCTCGAGCGACGCCGTGAGATGAAAGTTCGGGGATCAATGTGAGTGTGGGATCGAGGTGAGGACATTTTACCGCTTTCTGAGTGTTTTTCAATTCACTCCCCCCTTTTTTCCCCCTCTTCTATCTTCCACCTTCTTATCTTGAGGTGCCGATCCGGAACCCGTTTTCGGAGTCGACAGTGGGTCACACACAAAAGGACTTATCCACAAGTACAGGGGCAAGGGCGTAATTTATAGAGATTTTGGGTTTTTTATGAAAAATTCTATAATTCTCTATAAATACTAATGGTTTCAGCCAAACTCTATCAAGACAAGGGTGAAAACCACGTCCCTAGCCTCCTCCCTACCTCCTCATCTCTGTAGAAGGTGTCCATGGTCGATGGAGCTCCGTTCGGGAAGAGTTCTCGAGGCCGGCGCGAAGGGAGAACCTGCTGTGGATGAAGTTCGTGTGGATACTGCTGGAGACCAGATGCTTGAACGGTTTGTAGAGCTTGAGAAGCTCATCTCCTTCCTTTCCATAGGATTATATGAATCCGTATTAGGTATATTCAAACCCGATTTGATCGGTTTTTGATTTTCGTCGTTCGGTTCTGATTAAGACGGATTCTAAAGGAACCCATAGGAATCGTCGTTTCCACTGCACAAAATTTTAATGGACGATTCCTTACAGCATGCTTACTTTGCCTCCATGAACCATTCTAGCTTCTTTTACTCTTCTGCTGCCCTGATGCAGAAGGACTTCCAGGTGTGCTTTGTGCCTGGCATTGATCTCTGCCTGCTTACCGGTTCAGCGTTCGTGTTGTACAATGCTCACCATTGCCACTCTCAGATCGGCTTGCCCTCAATACAAGCTTCCCAAGCTATCCCACCTACCACCTATCAAGGGCAGGAAGCTTGGCTCTACGGATGACGAGGAGGAGGCGACATCAGCCATTGCCTTGTGGAAGACGAGTCGGGTGTGTCGCCCAGGCCTCCTGATTGAGGAGGACTCCGACTGGAAGAGTCGCTACATCTCCGCGTTGAAGCTTTTACTTGCCTGAGAGTCTTCTTTTCCTACTTTACCTTGTCAGACATATTGTTGTTATTTTGAATAAACATTGAATTTTTTATAGTAGGTTTGAGTGAAAATTCAATAGAAATTTACCTTGTTTTATAAAATTGCAAGACAGATGTTGACAATTATGATGAATATGCCTTGTTATTTTTCAACACCTTGGATGTTTTTTAATATGAAATGAAGTATTTTTGCCAGGTTTTAAAATGCCTTTTTTCTTTAGGTAATTTTTCAGAGTAAACCATGAGTCTGATGAATTTTCTTTCGGTGACTTCTTGATCGGCTTGATTTTTTGAACAGCATGGTGTTTTCTGAAATTTTTGCCATTTTTATCAATTTCGGTCCTGAAAAATACATTTTTAGCCAATTCTGACTAATAAATACATGGAATTTTCTCCTGACACCTAAAAAATGTTAGCTAGTGATGATAAAAAAACATGAATATGTCTAGCTAATTTTGGACCTGAGACATTCAAAGTTATGTGAAAAGAGGGATTTTTTGTGGGAATTTAAAAAGAATTTTTCTTCACAAAATTATTTTGAGCAAACCGCGCATCAGATCGAGATTCTTTCAATGGCGTTGCGATCAGCTCAATTTTGTGGACGTTGGATGACATTTTCAAATTTCTCCCATTTTCACATTTTTACTCTCTATAAAGACCCCTTCAGGGTAAGAATCTCTCATTTCCACCTGCACACCATCTCTCCTCGCACTAGAAGCTCTAGATCTCCAACTCAGATTCAGAGTCCGAAACGCCATCCAAGGCTAGTGCCCCTATTACAAGAAATGTAGATCAGGTTGTGCTCTTCGATTTGGTTCATGTTTCACGCGATTTTGAGTTGATTTGAACAAGATATCACGAAAATAAGAATCAAGCAAGTGAAGGGGTGCGGTCAACGCAGGGCATTGACCACGCCCTCAGACCAGGGGCACGCTGAGTACACCCCCAGATAGGGGACATGGTGACCACGCCCCTATGGGGAGGGTGCAGTCACTACAGGGTTTGGGCAGGGGCGCGCTGAATGCGCCCCTGACCCGAGGGTGCGTTCAGCGCGCCCTCAGATGGAGGGAGAGGGGGGTGCGTTGAGCCTTTTTCTTCTTTCTCTCTCTCTTTTTCTTAAATAAAAATAAAAATATTTGATGTTAACTTCCCTTTGTTGTGTAGATGCCGAGACGCATTCGCCATCATGACTCCGATTCCGAGGAGCTCGAGCTCCCGACAGTCCGCGAGGTACGTTTTCTTTTATCCTGCATTTTTGACAATGAAATTAAGTGAACTAATGAAATGAGCCTTTTGCAGGCCCGGATAAAATCCCGAATCTCGTGGGACTTGGTGCACGCCACCTACCTCGGCCTACCGGACTTCCGGCAGGTTCGGTTGGAGGAGATGGGGTTTGGGCCCATCCTCTAGGTGACTCCATTTTAGGAGGACCTACCACTAGTGCAGGTCCTCCGCGAGTCCTGGGACCCGGACTCCTTTATATTTCTGTTCCCCTGGGGGCACATGGTGCCCTCCCTAGAGGACGTTGCACACATCACCGGTCTCCGTGTTGACGGTAGGCCGGTGGTGTGTGCCACTTCTTCTGATTTTTCACGGGAGTTCCGGGCCCTTTTTGCATAGCAGCCTGAATTCAACCCGAAGGATGGCCTACACAACCATCGCCAGACTAGAGGCTGGTGAGATGGTAGGCCTAGTAGATACCGAACATGTCCATGGCGAGAGCCAGGATAGCTTTTTTTGCCGCATGGTTGGCCAGGCTGCAGCGGCGTTTACCGGGTTACCTGGCTCTTTGGAGGTGGACATAGACCTGCGCCGCTTCCTCCTCTTCTTCTTCAGGCACCTTCTGTTGGGCTCAAAGACAGACCGCATCCATCTGTGGTTCCTTCCTTTGCTTGCTGACCTGGAGCAGGTTGGCACGTATGCGTGGGGGGCAGCGATGCTCGCCCATCTGTTCTGCGGCCTCCAGCCTGAGGCGGGTTCTATTTCGGTCGCCAGCTTCTCTCCTTTTCTCCAGGTGACTTTTAGTAGGTTTTCATTTCTGTACACTTGTATTGCTTTGCTTTGTTTTGTGTTGCTTGACGAATTGTGCATTTTACAGGTCTGGAGCTACCTCTACTTCCCCCTAGGTCGGGCACAGCAATCCTACCCAACCTTTTCCATCTGATGGCTTGCTGGGAGCCCATCCGCCCTACTGAGGGCCACCGGAGCCAGCTGGCTTCTATTCGTGCATAGATTCTCCGCTTCCCACATACTGAGGTATGTTTTTAATTTGTGTATCAATCTTCTCCTGGTGAAATAATAATCATGATTTTGCTTCCAACAGGTGTGTTGGAGGCCATATCTGATGACCGATGACCATCTCCAGCCCTGGATTGCCCAGGCAGGTCATGTCTTCGGCCGCGATCTTCACTTTCTGTACGTCAACGAGCAGGTGCCGCTGTGGCTTTGGTTCTCGACATGTACCCTCAGCCTGGAGCAGGACTGGCTGGAGCTTCCTCCCTCTCTTCCTTTAATTGGGGCCTGTCCCAGATGTCTACTCCTCCCCATGGACTGGGTGGAGAGGTACCACGCCTCGATCACACTATGGTACTACGGTGGTGAGGTAGTTATTGGCTAGGTAGAGGATAGCCGAGACTACCTTCGTCGATACGAGGCAGCGTACAGCCACTTATTCATCCCCGAGGGTTAGGTAAATGTTTCTTTATTTATCCCCAATTCAATTCAACATTGTTGTTCTCTTATGACCTTCGTGACATTTCAAGAGGCTCGGGCTCTACTACTGCGCCAAAGGCTGGAGATCATTGATCTTCGACAGGAGGTGGCTACTCTCCGTGGCACGTTGGAGACTGAGGTAATGCCTTGACTTTCATTTCTATTCTTGTCATATACTTGCTTGTTCTGACGTGTTTTCCTTTTGTTTGCAGCAGAAGGTCCGTGCTGAGGGTTCACCTCCTTCTCTATCGAGAGAAGAAGTGGCCGAGCTTTGTCAGCGTCTAAGTGAGGCAAGAGAGGCCCTAACGACCAAGGAGGCAGAGGTATCTTTCATTGTTCTTTATTTTGGTTGTTGATTTTTCTTGGTTCATATTCTTCCTCTTCTTCCAGGTTGCTGAGCTTCAGAGTACTTTGTCCACCTGTATCTAGTCTTTGGAGGCTGAGGTGGAGACATGGCGGTTTGCCCCTGCCAATCTTCATTCCCAGATGATCATCTCGGATCTCCGTCTTCAGCATGAGAGAGCCATGCGCAAGATGGAGCGCGAGCATAGTCAGGCCATGCGGTCGTTGTAGCAGATGCACCACCTACAGTCGCAGGTTCGTTTGTCAGCAACAGAGGCGACACTACAGGTCTACTGCCAGGGCGTCCATCCACAGCCGAGCCAGAGTCGTGCCCCTCAAAGTAGCTCCCACCGGAGTGGCAGCACTGCTCGTAGCCGGAGTCACCACAGCCAGAGCTAGCAGAGGTAGAGTAGCTAGAGCCAGAACCATGAGCGCGGTGCTTTTGCATTTTTGGCCACTTCTTCTGAGCATCGCCGCAACGAGGCAGCTGCGGCGGCTTTGGCGAACACGGCTATCATGCCTCCTCCACGCGTCCACTCTCCTAGAGAGGGTAACAGTAGGCACTGATATCTATGGCAGGCTTAATCTTCTTCTGTTGTAGCTGCTTTGTTTCATTGTTGTAGTCAAGGAATGTGGGGTCGGGAGTCGGGACCGGGTCGTTTGGGCCCAAAACCGACCCGGGTCGGTCGGGGTCGCGACCCGGGTCGGGCCGGGGTCGGCCGGGGTCGCCAAAAATAATAATAATAAATTAATTTTGGGGTCGGGGTCTTGGGGTCGGGACCGGGTCGATCGGCCCCAAAAGCGACCGGGTCGGGCCCGGGTCGCGACCCGGGTCGCGACCCGGCGAACCATGGTTGTAGTACTTGATGGTGTAATCAGATCTTTGTATTTTCCAGAGTCACTTGCACTGTTCTTCCTGCTCGACATCACTCAAAAGGGTTGTTAACATCACATTTTGGCTTAGCCCTTTGCAAGTTTGTCAAGGGGCGGAAGCCTCTTGAAGATGGTAACAGTTAATAATAAAGAAGACAATATATGTAAGGTTAAGAAACTTACCTGTTGGTGAGATTTCCCCCTCTGTGACTCATGTTTCTTTCTTGAAATACTTGATAAAGGGGTTAGAACTGCTCTGTGGCTTACCCCCTTGCCTATTGTCATCTTGCCTTGCTTACATGTCAAGGGGGATAGCCTTAATAATCAGGTAAAATAAATGAATGACTAAAATAAACAAGGTAAAAGTTAACAGAGCTTACCTGTTATGGCAAGAGTCACTCCCTTCTTGATCTCAGAATCCTAAAACACTTAATCAAAGGGGATTAAATCTTCACCATGACTCATCTCTTTGTCGATTTCTGTAGACTTAGGTCAAAGAGAGGAGCCTTCTTAACAAGGTGTACAAATGAACTAAATGACCGAAATGAAATGGTTAAGAGAACTTACCTATCGTTGATAGAACCTTCTGTAGACACGCCAAATTGGCCTGATTCGGACCCCAGAATCTTATTCTGTAGGCGATATTCTTATTTGACCATTACCTAATTCGGATTACCTCGTGGACATGAGCTAAGGACATTGGTGGAGCCCCTTGTGAGTTGAGAATGGACCAATGATTTCCGGAATGATGTCGAAAACCTTCAAGCGAGAGCCGCGCGTGAACTGTAAAAACACGAAACCTGCTCGATGACTGACCTTGAATGGTCCATAATTGAAGGTCTCGGGAGTCCCGCATGTGTTCCGTCACATTTAGGTTTTTCGAGAAGTGATTTCGGTAGGCGTCGGTCAATGACGGCTTTCGTTACGGCTTTTCAATCTGTACTGACACGGCTATCCCGTACCACGCGTTAGGCCTTTCCAGTCATCACCGGGTCTTTTCGGGTCGTCCGGGTCGATTCTAGCTGAATATTTTCATCAATCATGGCCATACGTCCGGTTCGATCAATTTTAGGGTTTCCCTGCTTTTCCGAGTTTCGGTTCACGTTTACCGAGTTAATCTCAGATTTTTCGATGACTTCGGGTTTTTCGATCGTACCGGACTTGTTCGGTCATCATTTTAAGTCATCCCGAGTTGACCCGAGATTTCTCGACCGGAACCGTGCTCTTTCGGATCTTCGCCACGGGTTTCAGCTTTCCGCGAGAGGGTAAACCGGCAGAAAGCCCCATGTGAACATCTTGGGAGTCATGCTAGCTAGTTTACTGACTTGAGGAGGTGCAGCTTAAGGTCCTCTTTCCAATGCAATAAACAGGAGCCAAATCGGACATCCCGTTTGCAAGATACAGCTCGCGGAACGCGCGCACAGGAGAGAGAATCTACCGCACCCTCGCTCCCTTTGAAAAGGGAGGGCGCGCCCTGCACGCCCTCGAGCCTCGCGCGCCCTCAAACAGGGGGAGCACCCTGCGCGCCCCCGCTTCCTTTGAAAAGCAGGGGCATGGTCGGTTTCCAAAAATCAGAAATTGCCCCGATTAGCACCTTCTAAACCGGATTTTTGGAAGGTTTCCGGGGATGATTTTCGATTATTTGTACCGCGCCCCCGGTTTGGGGGCGTGTTACATATGTCAAGTCGAATTTTAGCAATTTATAGAAGTTTCTGATGAATTTTAGCAGTGAGACGCGTACTGCGCTCCCAGTTTCTTTGAAACTGGGGGGCGTGTAGACCGCGCCCCCGAAGTGAGGGCACGCCCTGCGCGCCCATGTCTCCTTTGAAGAGCGGGGGCGCGGTCGGTCCAGTTTCCATTTTCTTCACCGGCTTCCTTCACCTATAAATTGAGGGCCATTCTCAATAACCCAGGGTTAATCCCCCATGCCTAGCTCGTCATGTGGTTGTCCAAGCTCCCTCCCAAGGCCGTCCCGATGTTCAAAGCCGGTCCGACGTCGAGAGATCGATCCCGAAGTGAAGGAGAAGGCTCAATCCGGGCATTCTGCATCAACCAAATTCATAAACTTCTAGAGAAAATATGGGACTCCTTCTGCAAAATTAATCAACATATAAGTTGTTCCTCTCTTCGTTCTCTTTCATCTCCAACTGACGGCACTCGATTCTGACTTTCCGTTTGTTCGTCGCGGTTGCTGCACTGAGGGCGCGCATACAGGTTCTGTTTTCCACATCCGCCCACTTTCATAATTTTTAAAGACTTCTACAGGAGGATTTCGGAGAAGTTATCAACATAATAACTCTTCCTCTAAAAGTCTTCTGTCTACTCCAACAAACTAGACTCAAATTTGACATTGGGGTCGTCCGTAGCATTCTCTACACTAAAGTCACGCCAGAAGGGTGCAAAGCTACCCGAACTGGCTTATTTTACTCATCTCGGCTTCAACTCAAGCCATTTCATTCTATAAGTTTCTCTTAACTCAGTTAATTTAATTGTTATAGCATATTTTAGTTCATTTACATCATTTTACATAACCAAAAGCACAAAAAAGGGGTTAGGGCTCACCCCAATCCGGTGAGTTTGATTCCAATTACTTCTTTATTTCATCTCTTTTTCTATAGTTTCTACACTTCCCATAGTTCTAATCGGTTTCTTTCACTTGGTTTATTGTTCTAGTTGCACAGGTTGATCAAGCTAGCACCGGTTGGACTCTTCTTCATCGGCCGGCCGAAGAAGAAGAAGGTTGAACCCACATCCCAATCTCCCACTCTAAGGTACACGGTCAAATCAACTCAATCTTGTTTTTATTCTATAAAGCGGAGCCCGCGGCTCCTGGCGACCATCTTTTATTTATGTTTTAAGTTCATCTCCTCCTCACTCTCCTCCCACATGACCCAAACCTTCTCCGGTGCTCGAGCGATGCCGTGAGATGAAAGTTCGGGGATCAATGTGAGTGTGAGACCAAGGTGAGGAGTCTTTACTGCTTTCCGAGTGTTTTCCGATTCACTCCTCCTTTTTCCCAATTCCATCTTTCACCTTCTCTTGAGGTGCCGATCCGGAACCTGTTTTTTAGAGTTGACAGTTTTTTGGCGACCACGGTGGGACAACTAATGTCTTCAACCGTGCTAGCTTGATTGATCCGTGCAACTAGTTGTTTTCCAACTTGGTTCCCACATGAACCGGCTTGTCCTTTAACTTTTCCATGTCAATTTACCTTTAAACTTGCTATTTACTCTTCCTTTAAGATTGTCCCCCATGTGGACTTGATTTTCTTGTCTTTAATTTCAACCCGGTTCCCGCGTGAACCACTTTTCTTCTTATAAACCAGTTCCCGCGTGAACCACCTTTCTTTACCAACTCGGTTCCCGCGTGAACCAACTTATTTTCAGATCGGTCCCCGCGTGGACCACCTCTTTACAGCACCTTTAGATTGGTCCCACGTGGCCCTCTTTCTATTTTGTCAACTCTTACACTGGTTCCCACATGAACCACCCCTTTCTTCACAAAAACTGGTTCCCGCGTGAACCAACCCCTTTTCTAAACCGGTTCCCTCGTGAACCAATACACTTTCAGATCGGTCCCCGCGTGGACCACCCCATTGCACCATTTTATATTGGCCCCAAGTGGCCATCCTTTCATTTTTCAAATCAAACAAACCGGTTCCCGCGTGAACCACCTCTTTTCCTTCAAAAACCGGTTCCCGCGTGAACCACCTACCTTTCCGAAACCCGGCTCCCACGTGAGCCACTTTATTTTCAAATCGGTCCCCACGTGGACCATCCTTCTACCTTTACTTCAGATTTGTCCACACTTGGACACTCCAACACAAGCCGGTTCCTGCGCGAACCACCTTTTAGTTGCTAGTTGCTAGTTATTTGTTTACTTTATCATTGCTTGTCTTGATTGCATTCACTTGCTTGATTTATTTAATAGCTTTCATTCATGTTTGCATATTGATTACTTCTTCTCCTCCTACCCTCCATTTTTCATTTTTGCATTAGCTTTTGCATCGGGTACCGGACTTGTTCTGATCCGTAGGGCATTCGAGGCGGGGCTTTCTCTCCCAACACACCCTCACCCTCCAAACACCTTCTTGGTGGATTCTAACCTCTCTTCTGGGATATTCCTTCCTAGTTGATTTGGTGGTTTCCATCTAGACCTCCGTAAGTCCCCATCCGTGGAGTATTCCTCTCTGCACGATTGGGCCGGTTGTACCACTTTCCCAAAACCCGAAGAACCCAAGTACCTACTCGTGGTGATTGAGTGATAACCTTAGGTCTTGAAGATTGAAGCAATAGGAACCATACCCATTTGAGTGAACAATTGCTAACAATCAATCTAATCTAAGGTTTCAACCCAAAAATTGTCGAGTAGTCATTTTAAGAACTTGTTTACATAACTTGCTTGCTCACAACAATTGAAAACAACCAGAAAAATTTTCTTCTTTCAAAACACCTAAGACAAAAAAATCCCTTTAATTTTTGTGTTCAACTTGCTTGCCAAACAACAAAATTGAAACCAAATCAAATCAAACAAATAATCATAACCAAACAAAAAAAATGTCTCTTTGCATTTACACCTTTCATTTGCTTTCTTTCAACCATTTTTTTAAGAAAATTTGACAAGATGCCCATGACACTAAGGTCCGGAAGACACGTCGGGATGTCGGACTACTACGGGCAAGAAGAGGAGTATGAGACGGGCCACTACGAGCTGCAACAACCCATGGTCCAACCAGAGGGCCATGTCAATGCCGTCAAGGAGCCAGAAAATCAAAATCCTAGTCATCAACCTGCTTCACTTAGCGTGGAGCAACTCCTCCAGGGTCTATCTCTCCATCTAGACCCTGAATCCTTTTCACTTGTGCAATCCTTGACAAAGGGCAAGATGCCCGCCAATCAAGATCCGATCGAGGGAAATCAAGCCCCCTCCACCCCAATCGGCAGTCAGGCCCTTGATCATCTCTTCTCCTAGGCAACCTTGTCGTGTCTCTACTCACCCCGTTGTGGGGCATTCACATAATTCTGCACCAGTTCCTATTTCCAACCCACCTCTTCCAACCCATTCACCTAAACACTTTGCTCCCGTGGCTCAAGAATCCAGCCTCACCCAAGCCTTCATTGATAAGCTCAACCGAATGGATGAGCGCTTTGAAGAATTAAAGCACTATTTGGACTCCAAAACTTCTCCCGAAATCTCAATCCCATCCTTCCCAATTCTACACCTTCCTCCTTCAGAGATACCAGTTTTTCAATGTTACAATGGGACTGGTAATCCTTTCAACCATCTGAAGGATTTCCTATATGACTCCACGTTCTGGAAGAATGACCGCAAAGCACTTGCCTTCCTATTCCGTCGGTCATTGGAAGGATCCGCCCTTGACTGGTTCTATTCTCTTGATTCTATTGAGGCGGCAGATTTCGACATTGTCAAGGAGAAGTTTCTACAGAGGTACAAGGATCGGGTGGGGCTAGCCTACTCGATAACAGATTTAATTGCTGAGAAGATGAGGCCGGATGAAGACTTTGCCAAATTTGCCAATTGGTGGAGGGGAATGGCTGAGAGACTAGTGGGCACCGTCTCAGAAGGGGAGCAAGTGAGGATGCTCATCAGGAACACCACACCTAACCTTCGCAACCTCCTGATCATGCACCGCCCAACAACCATGAGTGAGCTGTGTGATAGCGCCCGCTACCTCCAAGCCCATTTTAAGGACGCATCCATGATCAACCCATTCGACTCTAAACCCCATAACACTAGAAAGCCTACACCTATAGGGCCCACCACCTAAGGGGTAGTCAATAACGAGAGCGTCAATGCCATGGGTAACTAGGGTGGGTATCGCCAAAGCCAATACCGTAACCCACCACCCAACCAACAATACCGCCCAGCTCCTCAACTAGCTCCTCAGCCCTAACAACAACTTGCATACAACCGAGCACCACCACAGCAACCCACCTACAACCGAGCACCCCAACAACCAAATGCCTACAACCGAGTGCCTCAACAACAACATGTCTACAACTGACAACAACCACAACAACAAACCTACAATCAAGTGCCACCACCAGCCAACCAACCTAGGAGGGGGGACCCAAGAGAGAATACTATCCTCAACTGCCATTCCCCCTCAATGATATCTTTAATGCATTAATGGTTGAACAACAGCCAGAGCTTCCAAAGGAGAGAGAAGGATGGCCGGCGAATGCTGACATGACAAAGTACTGTGCTTACCATTGGTATCCTGGGCACACGGTGGATGTCTGTTTCCATTTTAAAGATTACATTCATGACCTCAACGATCAAGGGAACATTGACTGGGGACAGATGGGAGAATCTATTCAAGCAATGAAGGCACGTTAGAATCAACCACGACGACAGCAAGCACAACAGCATCCCGGCCCGGGCATAGTACACGATCCGCTACCAGTACATGCACCCGTTCAAGCACCGGCACCGGCACCACCAAACCAACGACTCGGCCTCGTCCACTCCGCCATCGAGGAATCAACCCACCATTCCCAGGGTTGGAAGGTTGAGGATCAAACCGCCTCCGTGCCCTCCAGACCAACCCCACCTACAAACTGCACCATACTCTCTATACCGAGAGCTGCCCCCAACCCACAAACTACCCAAACACCACTGTCCCCAACAACCATCAACCCTCCACGATGCCTAATCATTAGACCACCACCAGCATCCCAACTAGCATCTCAACCAGCACCCCAACCATCACCTAACCCATCAACCACCATTAATCCTCCCCAGTGTCTAATCATTAGACCGCCACCAACACCCCAAACATCACCTAACCTACTAGCCTCCACCACCCCTCAGCCTCTCATTATCCGACCATCACCTAACCTACCAGTCGCCACCACTCCGCGACCCTTAATCATCCGACCATCACCAACAACATCCCAACTATCACTCAACCTACCAGTCACTGCCACTCCGCGACCTCTCATCATTAGATCATCACTACCAACACCCCAACCATCACCCAACACACCGGCCTCCACCACTCCACGACCCCTCATCATTCGACCATCACCGCCCTTACCTACTACAGGCCCCTCAACGTACCAACCAACCCTACCATCACCATCATCACCACTCCCCCCTACCATGTTGGCACTGGTACTTCGTAGCGGGAGGATGTTCCAAAGGGTCTTCCCTCAGGCCGGGATGCAACCACAGGAGCAAGTAGAAGAGGAGGCAGTAGAAGAATCGTTGCCCGGCACGGCATATGACTTGTTGAAACATCTAGACAAAATGTCAGCACGGATTTCAATTCTGGAGCTGATAAAGAGGTTGAAGAACCATCAGGACATTCTACAATAATACTTGCAGCGGGTCATGGTCAATGAGGACATCCCACCCGAAAAGATCATTACTGTCCTGACCCCAAGGAGTGAACATCTGGCACTTACATTCACGCAGGAGGAGTTGGCACGGCCAGAGATCAGAAAATATGCTTAGTGCATTGTAGTAGTCATCAGAGGCGTGGAGATTAAGTACTACTTGATTGACACCAGAGCATCTATAAATGTCATGCCGCCAGAAACATTGCAACTTTGTGGCATCTCCGATGAAGAAATCGAGCCTTCTGCCATCACGGTGACAGCATATGACAACTCCCGGAAGCCAGCACGAGGGGTGGTTACATTGGAAGTAGGGCTCGGGCCGTGTGCTGTCACCACCGAGTTTCATGTTCTAGAACTGGACCCTACATTTAATGTTATTTTGAGGCAATAGGAGCTGTTGCCTCCACTAATCATCAATGTTTGAAGTTCCCATAAAGGGCCAGGTGATTAAAGTAACCAACATCCCCATTCTAAATGACATGGATGACCCCTCTTCTGCACTGCCAGTATCAGAATTTGTCCAGCCGTTGGTTTCAACTACAGAGCTGCTTGAGGTCATGATGATAACAACGCCTCAAGATACAGTTGCGTGGTGAATAATGAAAGGGATGGGCTATCAACCAGGAAAGGGGTTGGGAAAGGAGCTGCAGGGGGTTGTACACCCCATTAAAGTCGTACAAAGACCAAAGAGGCATGGGCTTGGCTATGAGCCCAGTTTCACTCTGAGGATGGTCTACCGGCCAAAAAATGCCATGGGACTCCAAAAATTCTTTATCAAAGGGGAGACCATGATGATGGCCGGGGACGAAGAAGAAGAACCAGTCAAGAGGAAGAAGGCACCAGAGCAAGAGGAGGAAGTGGACAACTTGAGTTCATCTTTGGCTCGGTTGTTCATAGAGGAGGAAGAACCAGTCAAGGGCAAGTCCATCTCTAAACAACTTGTCCACTCAAACCCACCTCGAAACAACATCCCGCGTGAGCCATATCCTACGGTCACGTATTTCAAAATCCTCATGCTCTCCCTCATAAATTTACTTGATGGGTTATCTAGCCCAATTCTTACTTCTGGTCCAAAATGGCCCCCTGAACTGATCACTGGGCCTGAGAGCCCATTCAAATCTTCTTACTCCATTGGCCTTCGATGCCCATTCCAATCCAACAACCTTGGGCCCGCATGCCCACCAATCAGGCATGCGTGCCCTTTAAATTTCTTTTCTAGCTTCGGGCCTACGTGCCCACCATTTGGGCCCACATGCCCCTTAGATCTTTTCACTAGCTTTGAGCCTCTCTACCCATTTCTTGTCATTGTCAGGCCCGCGAGCCCATTTTTCTCCCATTTGCTTACGCTTTCTACTTATGCTCGAGCCCTATCGGATCATTTTCTTTCTGTTATTGAAAACATCCAAAAAAAAAGTCCTCTCCCAAACTCAATTTTCTGTTGAGGAGACGTCTCTTCTTGTCTCGGAGGGTGCTCCCAACCAGGGACCCCTCTTCTCCGACTCACTGATCGATCTACTCGATCCTTCACCCATTGTAAATACCAACTTTTTAATTCCGTCTTCTTTAGGAGTAGTTAGGGTAGGAAAGAAGAAAACCCGAGGTAAACGTGTTCCAAAAAGATATCTCCAGCAAATAGCTCAAAAATGCAAGGAATGTGCAAGGCTGCCAAGTTTTTTGGAAAATGCTATCCAGCTTGACGAAATCCAATATGAGGATGAATTCAATGTAGATCATACACTGGGAGTTTACGAGGTTTTATCAGAGAAGGATCCTGATTTCGAGGACGGAATTGAGGACTTGGCTGATGCGTATGCATCTGGACTTAAAAGGTTTGAAGAACCATTAGCCATGGTGGATGAACCAACAAAAGAATTAAATCTTGGAACACCGGAAGATCCCAAGACAGTCCTCCTAAGTGCAAACCTTACTCCCACTAAGAAACAGAGCTTAATTAAAATTTTGTAAGAATATAAGGACACGTTCGCATGGACATACGAAGACATGCCGGGGTTAGACAACATGTTAGTTGAACATCGTCTAACTTTGAAATCTGGAGCTACCCCGGTCAAACAAAAATTAAGGAGATTCCACCCTGATGTTGCACTTAAGATGAAAGAAGAGGTCGACAAGTTACATCAAGCAAAATTCATTAAGGTTGTCCTTTATCCGCAATGGGTGGCAAACATAGTCCCTATCATGAAGAAAGATGGTAGAGTTCAGATCTGTATAGACTTCAGGGACTTGAATCGAGCATGTCCTAATGATGACTTTCCTCTACCTCATATTGATGTACTGGTTGATAACATTGCTGGATTCGAGATGTTGTCATTCATGGATGGCTATTCAGGTTATAATCAAATCCGGTTGGCCGAAGAGGACCAGGAGAAGACCTCGTTCACTACACCTTGGGGAACCTACTGCTATGTCGTGATGCCCTTTTGACTAAAGAATGCTGGTGCTACCTATCAGAGGCTATCTTCCATGACATGATTTATACCCTTGTAGAGGTGTACATGGACGACCTAGTTGTTAAGTCCAAAAGCCAAGAAGATCATCCTGAAGGCTCAGAAAGGTCTTGCAAAGGGCTAGGGAATATACATTGAAGATGAACCCAAAGAAATGCACGTTCGGAGTATCCTCAAGAAAACTGTTGGGGTTCATAGTGAGCAAAAGGGGCATAGAGATCGACCCAAACAAGACCAAGGCAATCATTGGTATGCCTCCTCCAAGAAATATGAAAGAACTTTGAGGATTAATCGGGAGGCTACAGTTTGTCCGTCGGTTCATCTCACAACACTCCCAAAGGTGTAAACCTTTCTATGAGTTGACCAAGGCGGGGGCCGAGTTCAAATGGGATTCGAAGTGCCAGGATGCATTCGATGGTTTGAAAAGATACCTGGCTAGTCCCCCTGTGCTTAGACCACCAGTCCCTGGCAAGCCCTTAGTTCTGTATGTCTCGGTTTTGGAAAATTCTCTTAGGGCAGTCCTTGCACAAGTGGATGAAGAAGGAAAAGAGAGGCAACTTACTACTTGTCAAAGATTTTTGATCCATGTGAGCAGAAGTATACTGTAGTGGAGAAGACCTGTGTTGCGCTAGTCTGGGTAGTTCAAAAGCTTAAACACTATTTCTTAGCTCATGAGGTCAATCTTATTGCTCGCATCAATCCCATCAAATTCCTTCTTGAAAAAACTGTTCTAACTGATCGGTTAGGGCATTGGCAGAGCTTCCTTTCCCAGTTTGATATCACCTATGTCTCCCAAAAGGTGATTAAGGGCTATGCCATTGCCGAACATCTAGCCCACCACCCTATACCCCTCTTTGACCCAGTCCAGTCGGAGCTCCCGGATGACGAACTAATGTTGATCCGATCTTCCCATCTTTGGACATTATATTTTGACGGGGCACTGAATTCACACGGTAAGGGAATAGGAATCGTCCTTCTATCATCCAAGGGTGTCACCATTCCACAAGCATTTCAGCTTGACTTCCCAGCAACCAACAATATAGCTGAATACGAAGCCCTGCTGGCCAGGCTGGAGGCCGCTCATTTCTATGGTGCCACGGAATTAAGGGTGATAGGTGATAGCCAACTAATCCTTCTCCAAGTCCTAACCAAATACCGAACTTCTCATCCAAACCTCAAACCTTACCAAGAACTCACCTCTTGCTACATCAAACTCTTTTCCAAACTTACTTTTGTCCACGTTCCTCGAGCTCAGAACATTCTTGCTGATGCCCTAGCCTCCTTAGCTTCATCTCTATCAGTCCCGCTAGGTAGACAGGTGCGGACTATCCATGTCCGTAGAAGGTCAATACTGGCGATTAAGGATGGTCGAATTCTGAAGGTCAAGAAGAGATTTGGCAGAAGGGAACATCTAGAGCAGAAAGAGGATATTTCTCTAATCGAGCTAGAAGAGTTAGATGAGGGTGAGAGGCCTTGGTTTGATGAGATCGCAAGGTATTGTCAAGATCAGACATATCCACCTGGATCAAATGCAAAAGAAAAGAAGGCCATCAGGAGAGTATCCCAGAGGTATACCATTCTAGGAGGGGTGCTCTACAAGAGGAGCTTGAGTGGAATCTTGCTTAGATGCGTTGATGAAGAAGAGGCAGAATTAGTGCTTAAGGAAGCACATTCCGGGGTCTGTGGGGGCCATGTCAATGCTCAAGCTCTTGCCAAGAAAATCATCAGGCAGGGGTATTATTGGCCAACCCTAGAAAAGGATTGCTCCGTTTTTGTCCGGCACTGTCATTCTTGCCAACTTCATGCCGACAAGATCCATTCTCCCGCATCTTCCCTTCATCCGATTCATGCCCCATGGCCCTTCACCATGTGGGCTTTCGACATCATTGGCCCTCTAAGTGATCTTAACTCTGAAATCCGTTCCAAATCATTCATCCTGATGGCAACAAAGTACTTCACCAAGTGGGCAAAAGCAGAACCGTTCGTGGAGATCAAGGCATCAACACTGTGCTCCTTCATCAAACGCAACATTATCGCCAAGTTCGGGATACCCAGCGACATCATCACCAACAACGGACCGCAATTTCTCTCTTAAGATCTGCGTGATCTTTGCAATAGGTACAGCATTGCATTGCATCATTCATCTCCTTATTACCCGCAAGGCAATGGTCAAGCAGAAGCCACCAACAAAACTTTGATTAAAATCATTAAGAAAACATGTAAGTCTAGCAAGTTTGCGGATTGGCTAGATATGCTTGTAGATGCCCTATGGGCTTATCATACTTTTGTACGGACCCCCACTGGTCAAACCCCGTATGCTCTCGCATATGGGATGGAAGCGGTGGTCCCGTACGAAGTACTCTTTCCATCACTCCGAGTTCAACTCGATAGGGACATCCCTGTTGATGAGAGGCGAGAATCTCTACTTGCACAACTTGAACTCCTAGATGAAAGAAGGTTGGCCGCCTCCGAGCATGCCCGGACTTATCAGAACCGATTGAAAAGGTTTTATCAAAAGAGGGTGGTAGAGAGAAAGTTCAAAATCAGCGAGATGGTAGTCAAACGCATATTTGTTAAGCCGGGTGGTCCCCGCTCCAAGTTGCAACCTAACTGGGAAGGGCCTTTTGTTATAACTGAAAAATATCCAGGTAATGCATATGAGCTAACCAATGCCGATGGAGAAAATTGAACCATCCATGGAACGGTGTTTACTTCAAAAAATATTTTCCTTAGAGAATAAAAATGGAGAATTTCTGGTATGATGTCAAGTCATCGATCCAAGGGTGTTAGCTAAAAGTCAAGGGTAGACATCACCCTGCTCACACAACACCTCCTGATCCCAGAATCCAGATAGCCCAACACTCGAGAAAGGCAAGGCAGAACCCTGAAGGCGGAAAGGAAACCTTATCCTATTCTCTTCTAATCAGTCCGAAATAGGTGAAGGGGACTAGAGGAGGATAGTATCGAAAATGCCCACCGCCTTAGTAGGAGGCTGTCTCATAGGGTGCAAAAGGGTGCCAAAAGATGGGCAATGAACCCCATAGGTTTAAACAAACATGGGCCTGTCTAAATGAGTACCCGGAAAAATAGAAAATGAAAAGAAGGCACCAAAAGATGGGCAATGACCCCATAGGTCAAAGACTTGTATAAGTAAGTGCCACATGTAGAAAAGACCCGAAGAGGCCGAACCCCAACGGGCAATTTGGGCATGAGTAGAGAAACCCGCCTCAACACCCCCAAATCCTATCAAAGTCTTCCTTTATTATTCTTCCATCTTAAAACCCTAGGGTAGGGTAAACTATCCAAACTCAGGGGGAATCCAAACCAATCAAGAGAAGAGGGCAAGAAAGATTCTGGGTATGGAACTTTATTTTCACGTGGTGTTTATCACTTAAATCTTGATTAACACTCAAAGATCGATGAATTGTTTTAATACCGGCACATTCTCCACAAAAATCCCAAAAAAATTTGAATATTTTCAAAAATCCAAAAAAAGTTGAATATTTTCATAAATAAAAAAATGAATACTTTCTAAAAATCCAAAAAAAATGCATCATTTAACTTGGCATAACCTTGATTTTTGTCTTTGCTAGCATTCATATTTATTCTTATGTCTTGCATGTTTCATTTTTGCATTGCATATTTATCTTCATTATCACTTCATTAAGAGGGCTCCTCCCTTTGACCTAAGTCAAAGTTGGTCATAACAGGCAAAGGGATGAGTCGTTGTGATGATCTGATCCTCTTTTATCAAGTGTTTTCAGGAACTTTAAAGTAGGAGAGGAAGATTCTATCAATGACAGGTAAGTTCTCTTAACCATTTCATTTCAGTCATTTAGGTTATTTTTACACCTTGTTAAGAAGGCTCCTCTCTTTGACCTAAGTCAAGGTAGACAACAATAGGCAAAGAGATAAGCCATGGTGAAGATTTAATTCCCTTTATTAAGTGTTTCAGGATTCTAAGATCAAGAAGAGAGTGACTCTCACCATAGCAAGTAAGCTTTCTTAACTCTTATCTTATTCATTTTTGGTCATTGTTTTCATATTACCTTGTTAATAAGGCTACCCCCCTTGACATGTAAGCAAGGCAAGATGACAATAGGCAAGGGGGTAAGCCATAGAGCAGATCTAACCCCTTTATTAAGTATTTCAGAAAAGAAACACGAGTTAAGGAGGGGGAGGTCTCGCCAGCAGGTATATTTCTTACCCTACATCTATTATTTAATTCTTTGGAAGGCTTCGCCCCTTGACAAACTCGCAAGGGGCCAAGCCAGAATGCAATACTAACAATCCTTTCGAGAAATGTCAAGCAGATCAAACAACACTGAAGCAAGAAGTGCTATAACAAGGAAGAAAAGTAGCTACAACACCAGAAGAAGATTAAGCCTGCTACAGATATCAGTGTCTATTGCCACCGACTCCAGGAGAATGACCACGTGGAGAAGGCATGGAAATCATGTCCACAAATACCGCCGCAACTGCCTCATTCCGGCGATACTCCGAAAGAGTGGCCAAGAAAATGCTTGCAGAAATGGAAGAGTGGACATGGAAAACCCCCATAACTTGCCGGCTAACATATAAGTCATTAGTCGTGTATTATTATTCTATGCACTATTGTTGAAGACCGTGAGTGCGGAGAAGACTTGACCCGAGATCCCCTTCATCAAAATCTACGACGGTCGGGTCATCACCAATGCTCATGGATAAGCCCAAAATTGTGCTGTGAGGAATGATGGTTCCCGAATGGGTATCTTGACTTCATAGACCATCTATATCTTCAACTATTTGTTATACAAGTTTTGTCTGATTTTCTTGAGCCCGGCATGCATCATGTAGTGTTAGTTGCATTACATTTTGTTTTGTTATCGCATACATCCTTATCACCCTAGTCTCTAAATCTTTTATCCTAATTCTGATCATTCTGAACCCCACCATGTTTTCTCTAGTCCCACCGACCTTTCTAATATCCCACCGTGTCTATGAATCCCACCGTGTTCGGTAGTCACCTTGTGCCTCCAATTATTTCATTTCTATCACCACTGTGGCCATTGCAACACTTCATTGCTATTTATCCCACTGTGGCAGTCAATTTATCCCACCAAGGGCCTTCTATTTAATCAGAACTTGCACTGTCACTATCTTCACGGTCTATGCTTCAACAGTTGCCTTTTGGAATTCGAGATCATTCCATTCCGAATTGAATCTTGTCTCTTGGAAGACTTAAATGAATTTAAGAGCCTGAATGTGCTCGATTGGTATTCTGTTACTTTTTCAAAACAAATCTCTTTTAAAACTTTAGCCCATCACAGTATAGGAACACCGCAAAGATCGGGTTACCGGCTGATGATGAACCTACGAACCCATGTTTCGCGGACTCCCCACCGCGTTGGGGGTTGGCTATTCTTCTCTCGTGCCAATGGCACATCTCTTACCAATCGAATATAAGAAGACTTGATAAAACATGGCAGTTAACCAGGAGACTTGAGGAGATTCATCTTGCCGAATCTGGTCGTTAAGCGTGTCTATATCTACACCTTGATGCCACCTTTTCAGTCCATCACCAATTCACTCCACTACATTCCACTACGATTCATCTCGCTTCACTACACTTTCTCTACATTTCACTCCACTCCGCTACATGCCATTCCCTTGCAAAGCCGACATCAAGGCGAGGCAAGCTGTAGACACGCCAAATTGGCCTGATTCCGAGCCCCAGACTCTTATTCCGTAGGCGATATTCTTATTTGACCATTACTTAATTTGGATTACCTCGTGGACATGAGCTAAGGACATTGGTGGAGCCCCTTGTGAGTTGAGAATGGACCAATGATTTCCGGAATGATGCCGAAACCTTCAAGCGAGAGCCACGCGTGAGCTGTAAAAACACGAAGCCTGCTCGATGACTGACCTTGAATGGTCCATAATTGAATGTCTCGGGAGTCCCACATGTGTTCCGTAACATTGAGGTTTTCCGAGAAGTCATTTCGGTAGGCATCGGTCAATGACGGCTTTCGTTACGACCTTTTCAATCTGTACTGACATGGCTATCCCGGACCACGTGTTAGGCCTTTCCGGTCATCACCGGGTCTTTTCAGGTTGTACGGGTCGATTCTAGCTGAATATTTTCATCAATCAAGGCCATACGTCTGGTTCAGTCAATTTTAGGGTTTCCCGACTTTTTTCTGAGTTTCGGTTCACGTTTACCGGGTTAATCTCAGATTTTTTGATGACTTCAGGTTTTTCGATCGTACCGGACTTGTTCGGTCATCATTTTAAGTCATCCCGAGTTGACCCGAGATTTCTCGACCGGAACCGTGCTCTTTCAGATCTTCCAACGGGTTTCAGCTTTCCGCGAGAGGGTAAACCAGTATAAAGCCCCGTGCAAACATCTTGGGAGTCATGCCGGCTGGTTTACTGACTTGAGGAGGTGCGGCTTAAGGTCCTCTTTCCAACACAACAAACAGGAGCCGAATCGGACATCCCGTTTGCAAGATACAGCTCGCGGAACGCGCGTGTAGGAGAGAGAATCTACCGCGCCCCCGCTCCCTTTGAAAAGGGAGGGCGCGCCCTGCGCGCCCCCAAACTGGGGGCGCGGTCGGTTTCCGAAAATCATAAATTGCCCCGATTAGCACCTTCTAAACCGGATTTTTGGATGGTTTCCGGGGATGAGTTTTGATTATTTGTACTGCGCCCCGGTTCGGGGGCGCGTTACGTATGTCAAGTCGAATTTTAGCAATTTCCAGAAGTTTCCGACAAATTTTAGCAGTGAGATGCATACCGCGCCCCCGGTTTCCTTGAAACTGGAGGGCGTGCACACCGCGCCCCGGAAGTGAGGGTGCGCCCTGCGCGCCCTCAGGTTGAGGGTGCGCCCTGCGCGCCCTCGTCTCCTTTGAAGAGAGGGGGCGCGGTCGGTCCAGTTTCCATTTTTTGCACTGGCTTCTTTCCCCTATAAATTGAGGGCCATTCTCAACAACCCAGGGTTAATCCCCCATGCCTAGCTCGTCCTGAGGTCGTCCAAGCTCCCTCCCAAGGCCGTCCTGACGTTCAAAGCCGGTCCGACGTCGAGAGATCGATCCCGAAGTGAAGGAGAAGGCTCAATCCGGGCGTTCTGCATCAACCAAATTCATCAAATTCTGAAGAAAATTTGAGACTCTTTATGAAAAAAGTCATCAACATAGAAGTTGTTCCTCTCTTCGTCCTCTTTCATCTCCAACTGACATAACTCTATTCTGACTTGCCTTTTGTTCGTGGCGGTTGCTGTACTGAGAGCGCGCATCCAGGTTCTGTTTTCCACATCCGCCCACTTTTATAATTTTTAAAGATTTCTATAGAAGGATTTCGGAGAAGTCATAAACATAAGAACTCCTCCTATCCGAGTATTTTGTCTACTCCAACAAATGGCACTCGATTATGACATCGGGGTCGTCCGTAGCATTCTCTGCACTAAAGTCATACCAGAAGGGTGCAAAGCTACCCGAACCTGCTTGTTTTACTCATCTCGGCTTCAACTCAAGCAGTTTCATTCACAAGTTTCTCTTAACTCAGTTCATTTAATTGTTATAGCATATTTTAGTTTATTTAAATCATTTTACATAACCGAAAACACAAAAAAGGGGTTAGGGCTCACCCCAATCCGGTGAGTTCGATTTCAATTGCTTCTTTGTTTCATCTCTTCTTCTATAGTTTCTACACTTCACATAGTTCTAATCGGTTTCTTTCACTTGGTTTATTGTTCTAGTTGCACAGGTTGATCAAACTAGCACCGGTTGGACTCTTCTTCATCGGCCGGCCGAAGAAGAAGAAGGTTGAACCCACATCCCAATCTCCCATGCTAAGGTACACGGTCAAATCAACTCAATCTTGTTTTTATTCTATAAAGCGGAGCCCGCGGCTCCTGGCGACCATCTTTTATTTATGTTTTAAGTTCATCTCCTCCTCACTCTCCTCCCACATGACCCGAACCATCTCCGGTGCTCGAGCGACGCCGTGAGATGAAAGTTCGGGGATCAATGTGAGCATGGGACCAAGGTGAAGAGTCTTTACTACTTTCCGAGTGTTTTCCGATTCACTCCTTTTTCCCAATTCCATCTTTCACCTTCTCTTGAGGTGCCGATCCGGAACCCATTTTCTGGAGTTGACACCTTCCTCTCTTACTTTAAAGTTCCTGAAAACACTTGATGAAAGAGTATCAGATCTTCACAACGACTCATCCCTTTGCCTACTACGGCCAACTTTGACTTAGGTCAAAGGGAGGAGTCCTCTTAATGGGGTGGTAATCAAGATAAATATGAAATGCAGAAATGAAACATGCAAGACATAAAAATAAACATAAATGCTAGCAAAAGAAAAAATCAAGGTTATGCCAAGCTAAATGATGCAAAAAAAATTTGGTTTTTGAAGATATTCAAAAAAAAAATGAATTTTTAAAAACATTCATTTTTTTATTTTTTGAAATATTCAACTTTGTTTGATTTTCGAAAATATTCATTTTTTTTTGAATTTTTGAAAATATTTAATTTTTTTGAATTTTTGAAAATATTCAAAAAAATTTAAGATTTTTGTGGAGAATGTGCTGATATTGAAACAATTCATCGATCTTTGAGTGTTCAACAAGATTCAAGCGATAAACACCACGTGAAAATAAGGTTCCCTACCCAGAATCTTTCTTGCCCTCTTCTCTTGATTGGTTTGGATTCCCCCTGAGTTTGGATAGTTTACCCTACCCTAGGGGTTTTAAGATAGAAGAATAATAGAGAAAGTCTTTGATAGGATTTGGGGGTGTTGAGGAGGGTTTCTCTACTCATGCCCAAATTGCCCATTGGGGTTCGGCCTTGTGGGAACCTCGGGAATCTTTTTGATTCTTAGAAAAGATTTGTTGTTTTTGTATGTTTTGAAATATCGACATCCGAATTTTCTAGTAAAGTAGGTAATAGACCATAAAAATACTAGATAGTCCGGGTGATATTAAAAGAAGAGTATAGAACCGAGGTTCGAGTTCAGTGAAAATATTTTTTGACCTCTCTCCATTGGATGGTGCGAATATCCAATGTTCATTTACATCGAGCAAACACTCGAACACCCTTGATTAACTGCCATAGCGATCTTGTTTGACGAGAGCGTGCACATCCACAACATATAAAGAACACAAAGGGCCCTGGCCTTTTAGGCCCGATGAGATGCAAACAAGTTTGATTAGGTTTTGTTTGAAGTTGGTTTATGTTTGATTTATAAATGGATTTTGATGTGGTTTGAAATGTTGATTTCATATTTCAATTTGACTTGGATTTAAATGTTACTTGTTTCGGTTTGTTTTAATTGTTTGGTTTGTTTTACTTCAATTGGTTGAAGTTTATTTTATTTTTGTTTGAACTTGATATTTTATATGTGTTTATCAATTTTGACTTGTTTAAATTTAATTGACAATGTGTTGAGTCATTTTCATGTGATTTTCTCATGTTGGTTGGTGTTTTAATACCGATTCGGGTGTGTTCAGTATGTTTTAAATGTTTTGAAGTTTGGTTCAAATTGATTAAACTTGAATTTCAGATTGTTAATGATATGAATTTGGCATGTTTTAAGATGAATTTCATATACCTTAATGTTTTCTTTTTGTGTTCTTTTCAATTGGTTTGATTTGCACTTGTTTAAGCATTTGAATTCAAATAGATTAAATGTATTGAATCAATTTTTCCAGATTGTATTAAATCTGATTTTTGTTGGATGTTAAAGCTTTAATGATCTGTTTTAAGCATGTTTTAAGGTTGGTTTAAATGTATTTTAATATTTAATTAAGTTACCTTCAAATTTGGTTAACTCTTGTTCGGTTTGCATCACATCCGGTCTGTCGGGCTAGTGTCGATGCCCAATCACATGCAATCAACTCGGTACTTGAAATGTTCATTGAATATTCATGTTCATGCTGGTGTACATCAGATGTGGCAATTCATATGCCACGTTCAATGATGTCAATGGTGCAAATGCGTGAATGTCCTTCCCTTGGTGTAAAATACCACTTGATTGGGAGAATTTTGGCAGCATGCCGCCTTATTTTCCAATCGGTGTGGAATTTTACCCGTCCTACAAGGCATAGTCATTTGACTTTCCAAGTAGTGGGAAGGGTCCGTCTGCAGTGGGAAGCGTGTCCCATGCCTACGCCCGGGTCAACGTTCCGGTGCATGCCGGATGAGCCGCCCAATGAAGCGTCCAGTTGTGGACTAACTCCTTATTTAATTTTGGCATTTCGCCTTCACATTTTATTAAGGTTTATTTTAAGTGTCCAAGGCACTTCATCAGCACAATGGGCTGGTCTTCATGTCTCATGGCTTGAGAAGGCCGACTTCATGTCATGTTGGCCCGGTTGGCCCAATTCAAGCTTCATGTCTCCATGGCCCGGTTGGCCTGTTTTACACCTTGTTTGGACCAGAATCAAGAGCCACCTTCTCAAGCCCTTGACCCATCATATGAGCCAAGGGGGATCAGGCCGTCACCCCCAACCTGGTCCTTGCAAGGACCTGTTGTAGCCTCGGTTTGTTGCACTTGTTCGCAGCACCTGTTTTGATTTGACTTCTAGTGTTTGCTTCGACAATATGCAGAATTTGACTTCTAGTGTTTGCCTTCTTGCTGTAGCAGTGGGCAATGGAAGCCTCAGAGGGGCTGGAATGGATCTGTGGGGGTGCTGCTTGGAAGAGTTGGAAAGGGGACTGCACAAGGGGGCAGGTTTAAGGCAAGTTTGGAAGGGTTGATTAGGTGCTGCACAAAGGGCATGTTGAAAAGGATTTCAATGCCTCAAAGGGGCTGTTTGGTATTGAAATAAGGAAGGCCACACAAATGGGCTGTCTTGGTTGAAGTTGAGAATCCGCCTGAGAGAGACTTGGCCCGTCGTACGGATTCCAAGAATTCCCAGGACATCACCCTCTCCTCCAGCCAAAACGAGGGATCAAGAGCCCGCCCGGGGGAGACTTGGCCCATCTTGTGGATCCGAGAATGCCCGGGACATCACTACATCCTCCTCAATGGGTAAGGGATCCATGTAAAGAATAGGGCTGATTGAGTGCTGTAGGGAAGTTGAACATGAGCTTTAAGTGGTACCAACAAGGCTGAGTTTTTGTAGCTTCTTGAATGGCCATAGAGAAGGCCGAGGGGAAGAGAAAGAAGAGGGGAGGAAAAGAACTAGAAAGTACTACATCTTCCCTCACCTTTTTTTGCACAATCCTTGTTGGAGATTGAAGGAGAAGCTGCCTGGCCTTATACCCTTCTTCTTCTTCTTCTTTTGTTGCTGAAAATGGGGCTGGAATCAGTGCTCCAAGAAGGAACACCTGCTGTTGGAATCGGTGCACCACCGATTGGGCTGCTGCTGGCGCACCTGCTGGAGGGAGGCCTTTTCTCCTTCTTTTTCTTCACTTGGAACACCACCACGGGGCTGGAGAGGTTGCTGACTTTCTGATGAAGACGTCCAAGCAAGGAGAAGCTCTCTTGGTGCAGGGTAGAGGGAGGAGAGGCAGGGCTTCCGCAGGGTGATCCGCTTGTCCTGCACATGGCCAGCTGAGGGGGCTTTTATAGGGGCTGAGGGGCACCATCTCTAGGAGGATATAAGGCTGGAGGTTGTTGAGAGGAGATAAGGATAACTCAAGGGAGGTTGGGGATGATAAGGATAACCCATAGTTGGTTGTTGAGGATGATTATGCGCCAACTAGAAAGAGAGGGAGAGAAGGGTGCGCACCATCTCCTCCTTTCAAGGAGGTGTGCGCACATGACATGTGGAAAGAAGGCTGGTTCGACCAAGGCTTGGATGAGGATAAGCTTGGTTAGTTGTAGGATTAGTTAGGATGAAGATAAACCAAGGGAGAGATAGGGATAAGCCATGGGAGGTGGTTGAGGGAAGTGGTTGAGTGGGACCCACCAGCCAAGGAAGGAGGAGGTGGGTGCGCCTCCCTCCCCTATTTTCTAGGGCTTCTTGCGCTCACATCAGATGAGGGAGGATGGGATTCAGCCATGACAGGTTGGGTTAGCCCATCTTGGGTTAGGTTTAACCCTGGTTTAATCAGAGTGCTCCCGATCCAACGGCTAGCATTAATTTCGACCAAAACCAATTAAATAAATCTCAAATTGACTTCAAAAAATTCCAGATCATGCCCTGATGGCCATTGATCTTATGCTCCATCTTGATGTGTGGTTGAGATCAGTTGAATTGCAACGGATCTCTTAATTTAGCTAGTGTCTCTGATCGGTGCGATCTCGGCCGTCGATAATGTCGAAAACTGTATCTGAGTGCAATTACCTTCTCCCATTGGCCAACTATATTTTTCATGCATCAATATTCATGAGATCAAAGTTTTGGGTCATGAAAATTGAAATTTTCATCCCATGGGTCGATCCAGAGCTAATCGGACCATTATGCCCCTGGTGCGAGAACATACGGCTTTCCGTCCGGATTTGCTCTTTCTTGCATATCTCTTCATCCGGGGGTCGGATTTTCGATCCGTTTCAAGCGTTGCCTAGCTCTATCCAATATTGAAAATGTGGTAAAGTTGGAATTCCATGTTAGAGTCCCAATTTGTCCCAAAGTGTCAGGGGAAAAATGGTCATTTCGGCCTTTCGGTGTCCGTTTTTCATGTTTTGGGCACCGTTGCGAAGCTCTTGACCGGGGCTATGTAATGAATACATTATCTTGGACATTTGTAGCATGTAAGGCCATGCCAAGGCATTTCCAAAGACTATTTACATCATCTATTCATGAATTTTTCGAATCTCGGTCAGATTTTCTGCACCGTCTTCGGCATTGCTGAAACTTGTATCAAGCAAGCTAAGCGGAAAAATTTGATGCCAACAAATGCCCCCCTTGGGCAGTTTCTTGGAGATGGGAGTTGAGAAGGGACTGCCCATGTAAGTTGGCCTCCGATATTTGTTCTGCTTTATCCCTGGCAATTTATCCACTGCTTCTGCTACATGAGCTTTCTTCAGGACTAAGAAGGGCTTGGGCCCTTGTACATGACCATTCTTGGCTTCTTTTTTGTTTGGTTGCCCATCCTCCATTCAATAGGCACATTTGATGGTGTCAATTCTTGCATGCTCCCCAACTAGCAAGCTCTCTGAATGAGCTAGTCTTTCATTTTCTTTTCTTTTTCTTTTTTTTTTACTGATCTAACTGTCTCTTGCAAGATTTTCACCCAGACCAGCCCCCTTGATGTTTTGCCTACACTCCTCCAGAGAGGTTTTCATGTAGCGGGGTTACCTGATTTTACCTAGAGTGCCCTTTCAGATTTTCACTCTAGCCAGATTTTCTCTCTTCTTTTTTTCTCTTTTTTCCTTTTCTTTTTTCCTCTTTTCTTCTTATTTTTTTTCCTTTTCTCTTTTTTTTCACTTTCTTTTCTTTCTCTCTCTCTCTCTCTATTGTATAGGGAATTAAGGCTTCCCTTAAGCCATATGCAAATAGAATGAACCAGGTTGAGATTAGTGATTAACTCAACACGGGGGTCCAACCAAAGTTGTGAAACCAATCAAGGGGCTTCAAACAAGTGAATGGAGAAACCAATATAGAGGGGGTTCCTAACAAGGATAAGACCAATCCAAGTGCAAAAGGCAACTTGGCATGAGGGATTAATCAAATAGGTGCGAAACCAACGCAAAGGAGGTTCCGAACAGGATTAGACCAATCCAAGTGCTGAAGGCCGCTTGGCATGGAGGACTAATACTGAAACTATCTCAAAGGGGTTTCAAACAAGATATGACCAATCGAAGTGCCTAAGAAAACTCAGCATGAGGGTCAAAATTTTGAAACGGACACAGAGAGAGTTTCAATCAAGGCAAGACCAATCCAAGTAGGGGAAAACAACTTGGCATGAGGGTCGAGTGAATATGAGACAAATCCAAGTGCTAGGGGAAACTTGGCCTGGGGGCCTAATAAGGTTGTAAAACCAACACAAAGGGATTTCGGGCTTGCCTACAAGGCAAAGTTTGTGGACTACAAAGGGTCCGGTAGGAAATCTCAAAGGGTTGGTTTCCTAGGGTCCACACAAAGGGTAGGGTAGGACTAATAGTGCCACAAATGGGTGAATGGGAGCCTCAAAGGGGCCGGTGTTCCATGGGTCTACACAAGGTGTAGGAATAGAGTGCCATAAAGGGGCGAATGGGAGCCTCAAAGGGGCTGATTTCCCAAGGGTCTACACAAGGTGTAGGAATAGAGTGCCACAAAGGGGCGAATGGGAGCCTCAAAGGGGCTGGTGTCCCATAGGTCTACACATGGTGTAGGACTAAAGTTGGGCTATGGAAGCCAAAGTGGCATTGTAGAAACCTTATTTGGAGCCTCAAGAACAAGTAGTCAAGGCAACTAGTTGTGTAGGCTACCGAGATCGGGATGATCAAGGTAGTGAGAGTTTTAAAGCCATACAAGACCAACCTCGCCAAGATGGTTAGTTTGTTGAAGGTTGCCTGGAATGATGGTCCAGATAATGCATATTTTTTTGTAGGTCATCAAGACCGGATGGTCATGACAACGTGGAAGCTTGTAGACCAACAAGACCGGAATGGTCAGGGTGGTATGAGTTTGAATTAATTTCAAAAATTGTTCAGACCAGTAAGGGTTATGATAGTATGAGTTTTTATGGGATGCGTGGGCCGAATAGTCAAGATTGGAGAAAGTTTTTATTTATGGACCATCAGGATCGGAATGATCAAGATGGTGGAATTGCTAAAGTCAAAAGAATGACTGAAGGGGTAAGAATGAGTGAGAGTAGGGTAGGGTATTACCCTTCGTCCCTTTCAAGATGGAGTGTGGGAACTTCCCCGAATTTTAAAGGTGGGAGATGGTCTTCTTCGTCGCCTCAGGTATGGTCTATCTAGCATATTTCTACTACAAGGTAGATGAGCCTATGAGAACCTTTTCGTCATTGGCAACTCGGACCTCCTCCCTAATAAAATTAGGGGAATGAACCCACCCATCTTGTTAGGTTGGGGGCTCGCCCTAGTTGATTTTTTTTTGTTTTTTGTTTGTTTGTTTTTTTTATCAACCTGATTGCTCCTTTAGGGAGTTTTCACCCAGGTTGACCCCTTTTCACTTTTGCCTGTGCGTCCTATTGCAGGATTTTCACATAGCAGGGTTATCCAATTTTGCCCAAGGCGCCTTTGCAGGTTTTCACCTTGGCTGGATGTTTTAACATTTTTGCCCTTGGCCATCCATTGTGCATGATCGACCAAGTCTGTCGGGCATCTCTATTTTTAGCCCCATTTTTTTTCTCTCTTTTTTTTTGAGTGAAGTGAGAAAAGACTTAGCCTTCAATGTTGGTAGCCTCTATGTGGAACTCGTGGTCAGGGGCGTAGTACCTTTTAAGGTGTTTGCCATTGAGCGGTGGGAAAGGAGTTTCCCCTTTGCTGTCTACCACTGCATAGGCTCCGCCTTCAAAGACCCGATCAACAATGTAGGGTCCTAACCAGTTCGGGAGGAACTTGTTCTTGGGACGACCAGCCATGGCATCCTTCTGCTTGACCATCACAAGGTCACCTTTTTGGAATGCCCTATCTTTGACCAGCTTGTCATAAGCTCGAGTCATCCTGGCTTGATAAACTTTGAGATGTTGGTAAGCCTTGAGCCTATCACCCTCCAGCTTCTCAAGTTCCATGAACCTCCTATGCACTTCATCGGGCTCATCGGATGGGAGGCCATGATGGACGGCAATTCGGTAAGAGGCCAGCTCTATCTCCACTGGAACAACAGCCTCATTCCCATACACTAGGGAGAATGGAGAGCAACCCGTGGGGGTCTTGTAAACTGTACGGTAAGCCCAGAGTGCTTCCTGTATTTTTTCATCCCAATTTCTTTTCTTGCTTCCGACCACCTTGACCAGAAGTTTGCAAAGAGTCTTGTTGAAGGCCTCTGCTAGGCCATTGGCTTGAGGGTTGTAAATGGTTGAAGTCCTCCAATCAATGTGGAACTTAGCTGTCATCTTGTAGACTGTCTGATTTCTAAATGGGGTCCCATTTTCTGACATGATTCGACTAGGAACACCATATCTGTATATGATATTTTGCCTAACAAAGCGAGATACCACCTCGCCTGTAACTTCTCTGGCAGCTATAGCCTCAGCCCACCTAGAAAAATAATCCATGGCTGCTTGGATGAACCTAGATCCTCGGGCAGATGGCTTGAATGGTCCAACTATGTCCATTCCCCATTCGGCAAAAGGCCAAGTAGGGGTAGTTGGATGCAACTTCGTGTGTGGGCGTCGAGGAATGGTCCCGAAGGCCTGGCACTCATGACAACTCTTGGCAAACTCGTCACAATCAGTGAACATCGTCGGCCAGTAGTAACCCTTTAACTTGATGGCGATCTTCATTTTGGGTCCGGATTGGTGAGCACCACACAATCCGCTATGGACCTCTCTCATGATTTGGATAGCTTCCCTCTTGAATATGCACCTGGCAAGGACAGCCCGTTCTTTTTCTGGCACAAGTCGATACAACTCCCCATGAATGAGCTGATAAGAAGTTGCCCTTCGAGCCAACTGTACACGCTGAGCGCGATCTTCAGGAAGAGTCCCATTCTTGAAGTCAATAATGGGTTGTCGCCAATCGACTGCGTCAGGTTCATCCTCATTGTCTTGAATGGCATTGGCCTCCAACAGGGTGAAGCCATCTGCACGTCTACTTTTGTCTAGAAGGAGTCGTCGACATTTAACAACAATCTCTAGCTTCCCATCTGGTGGAAGCTTGATCGCAGAGGCAAGCTTGGCCAAAGCATCAGCCTGGGAATTCTGTCCCCTCCTGATGTGTTCAATGTCGAAAAGATAGAACTTTTTTGACAAGTGGATGGCAGTTGTGTGGTATGGAACCAACTCTGGCTTGCAAACTTCAAATATGCCCAACATTTGTTGCACTACTAGCATAGAGTCTCCAAACACCTGGATACACCAGATTCCCATGTCAAGGGCAATCTCAAGGCCGACGACGAGTGCTTCATACTCGGCTTCATTGTTTGTATAGATTCCTGAGAGGGAACATGACTCATGTAGTACACCCCGTCGTGGCTAAGGAGTACAATGCCCACACCTGCTCTGGGCCTAGCTTTTCCTGTTGTCCTTCTTTCAACACTAGAAGCACCATCAAAGAACAATTTCCAGTGCTTGACATTGATTTGTTGGGCTTCTTTTGCTTCTCTCAAAGTTTCTTCATCTTGTAACTGAAGATTGAGAGGGGAATCTTCTGAAATAGGGTGAGCGGCGAGGAAGTCTGCCATCCCTTGACCTTTTATAGCTTTCTGGGGGATATACTGGATATCAAACTCCATGAGCATGAGAGCCCACTTACCCAAACGTCCGGTAGGGACAGGCTGCTTCAACATGTACTTAATAGGATCAAACTTGGATATTAAGCTAACCTCGTGAGCCAGGAGATAGTGCCTCAATTTCTTAGCTGCAAAGACTAGGGCCAGGCACATCTTTTCCATGGGAGAATACTTGTGTTCAGGACCTACCAACCTTCTGCTAAGGTAGTAAAGTGGCTGCTCCTTCCCCTCATCATTCAACTGGGCAAGCATTGCCCCCAGGGAGGCATCGAGTGCTGTGATATAGAGAATCAAGGGACGACCTTTGACAGGTGCCCCCAGCACTGGCGGGTTAAGAAGATACCGCTTAAGCCCATCAAGGGCGGTGTAGACACGCCAAATTCGCCAAATTCAGAGCATAAAACTCATGTTTTATAGGGTAACATGTATGATTGACCTTATAATGATGCCGGGTCTTTTAAAGTTGATTTGGAGCTTCGCCGAACGAAATCGGATGTTTTCCGACGTTTTCCGCAAAAAGCCGTAATTTCCGAGCGAAAGCTGCACGTAAATCGTGTGAACATGGAAATTGGCTGAATGACCAATGCCTAATGATCATGCATTGAAGGTTATGGTCATATTCACACTCCGGACAAGTTTTGTTGCATTCCGTGCCTTTCCGGTTTGCCGTCGAAGTCATTTTGACCAGTATCGGACCTTTTGTTCATTGCCCTAACTTCCGGACAAAATTCTGAAGTTTTGGTTGGTGTGATGGCTGATCCAATGCTGTATAAAGCTTCTTCGGCCTGTTATCTTTCCAACGCAACAAACGGCGTCGAATTCCGAGTTCGGGAGTGTTCGCAAGGGCTTCGGAAGAAGGACGCGCGAGAACCGGTCCCATGCGCCCGAGGTTCCGGGGCACATGCGCCCGGGACCCAGGGCACGTGGCCATGCGCCCTACCAGTGAGGCACGTGACCATGTGCCCTCACTTGAGGGCACATGCGCCCCACCTTTGAGGCACATGGGAACCAGTTTTTCACCGGGACTCTACCACTCAACCGACGGACCGGATAAGATCGAATTTTTCGGAGAAGATAGCATATGCCCTCACTGGGGGCACATGCGCCCCTCAGTGGGGCGCCTGCGCCTGGCCCCCGGGCGCATGCGCCCAGGACCAGGGCGCATATCCCCTATTTTCTAGCTTCGATAAGATCACCTGTTCTCCTATAAATTAACTCCGATTCCGGTCGTTCCAAAAAGAGGAGAACGACTCCCCAGGCATCTCAAGACGTCCTAGCACCCTCCTGCATCAATTTTATGATTTTTAGAGAGAGAATTTCGAGTTTTTAGAGAGAGAAAAGTCGGTTCAAGAGAGAGGAAGGCTGTTCTACAGGTGATCTGCCAAGTCTCTCTTGTTCGGCCTCTACAGCTTTGTGTGGACGTCTTCTGCCAGAGCTCTCTTCATCAAAGTTCTTCCTCTCCAAGTCTTCTTGAGTTTGCAATCGACGGCACTCAATTCCGAGGTCGGGGCTGGTCGTGAAGAGTGCAGAAGCAAAGTCGCGCCTGGCAGATCCTGCACTGCTACTCGGCTTTTTCGACAAAACAGATTTGACTATATCTTCCTCTATTTAACTCAGAATCTTTCAATTCTTTTTCCTATCTCTTTGTTTAGTGATTCTCCATCATCCTATCATTTTTTTACATTTTTTTGCATTACTTTTACTCTGTTAATCCGAAAATAAAAAAGGGGTTAGAGATAACCCGAATCCGGTCAGTTTCTAGTCAATTGTGTGTTTTATGTCATTCTCTTTACATATACTCCACTTTGTCTAGTTCTAATAGTCTCTTTCACTTGTTTATTTGTCTAGTTGCACAGAACATCAAGCACCCACCGCGTTGAGGACTCTTCTTCATCGGCCGGCCGAAGAAGGAGAAGCTTTAACCCACATTCTTCACGCTAAGGTACACACGGTCATCTTTCATTTTAATTCTATAAATCGGAACCCACGGTTCCTGGTGACCACGTTTATTTCTTCTCACCCTCCTCCCACATGACCCGAACCGTCTCTTTGGTGATCGAGCGACGCCAAGGGATGAAAGTTCGGGGATCAATGTGAGTGTGGGACCGAGGTGAGAGTTGCTTTCCGAGCTTTATTCCTTTCTTTCCTCATCCCCTCTTGAGGTGACGATCTGGGTTCACGGACTTCCCTGAAAAGGAGAGGACCCCGTCGAATTTTCAGAGTCGACAGCTTTGTGGCGACCACGGTGGGACAAGCAATGTCTTCAACCGTGGGTGCTAAGTGTTTTGTTTGCAACTAGTTCTAGTTCTAGACCGGTTCCCACGTGAGCCTTTCCTTCTTTCCACCTTTCTTAACTTCATGCCATCTCATAATTTCTAATTTCACCCATCTTTCATCAGATCTGAAGCGCCAAGTATGCCATTTATTTTCTGCATTTTATTTAAACCGGTTCCCACGTGAACCACCCTTTTCTCCTTAAACCGGTTCCCACGTGAACCAATCTCTTTCTTTACTTCGGTTCCCACGTGAACCAAACCACTTTCCTTCAGATCTATCCCCACTTGGATCAGATCTTTATTCACCTTTAATTGGCCCCACGTGGCCCTCTTTTGATCATTCAAACCGGTTCCCACGTGAACCGCCCCTTTACCCAAAACCGGTTCCCACGTGAACCACCTTTACTTCTTACCCCAATTCCCACATCGGTCCCCACGTGGACCACCCTTTGGCTTGGCTATCAGATCTGAACCCTCTTCTTTCCATCACCTTTTCACTATCTCCATTTGGCTCACATAAGAAACAAGTCTAGATTCTATTTTCTAGTTGCTTGTCTAGTTTCTAATTGCTTGTCTGATGTTGATTGCTTGTTTATTTAAGTTCATGTTTTGCTTATTACTTGTTTTATTACTTGATTGCATTCTATGCTCCTTCTCTCTACCTCCTTCTTTTACACTTGTTTGAGGCGGGAGCTCACTCTCCCATTTACCCCTCCCATCCAAAACACCCTCTTGGTGGATTCGACCTCTCTTCGGGATATTCCTTCCTAGTTGACTTGGTTGGCTTTCATCAAGGCCTCCGTAATTCCTCATACGTGGAGTATTCCTCTTCACGATCGGGTTGGTTGTACCACTCCCCAAAACCCGAAGCATCCTACGTTACCTACACGTGGTGAGTTTGTGTGAAACCTAGGTCATTGGAGATTGGAGTTAGGATACTAACCCATTTGTTGAGAGAACAATTCTTAACAAAATTCATAAACCTAAGGTTTAATCAAAATCATTACGTAATCTTGCTTTCAAGTCTTTGCATAACTTGTTTGTCAAACAAAAATTCAAACCTCTAACTTTTTGCAAGATACTAAAAAAACCAAAAAAGTTCTTTGTTTACTTTGTCAACTTGTTTTACTTTCTCCTAAGTTCAATGCAACTAAGGTTTGGAAAGCACGTTGGAATGGCGGAACAAGCTGAACATCGAGAGCACGAGATGAGTCACCAACCGATTCAGTCAGAAGTGCAAGAGGTCCCTCAACCATCTGCTCCCGTGATGTTGAACAACTCTTTAGGGAGTTGTCTCTCTATACCGACCCGAAACCTATGCCCGTATACAATCCATGGTGAAGGGCAAACTTGCTTCAGATCAGGCTGAAACCAATCAGGTTGCCTTATCTCCTCGTCCTCTGGTTCAACCACCTGTTGTTCAACAATCTATGATTCAACCACCTGTTGTTCAACAATCTATGATTCAACCACCTGTTGTTCAACAATCTATGATTCAACCATCTGCATTTCAACCCTCTCTAGTTCAACCATCTGTGGTCCAACCCTCATTTGTTCAGCCATCTTACTTCAACCATGTTGCTCCCTTGACCCATCAAGTCATGGGACAATCTTCAGTGAATTTGCCAAGTCATGTCTCTAACCACATACCCCCACCAAGCAAACCAAGAACCTCGCTCTCACCAGGGCAATCATGGATCAGCTCACCCGGATGAATGAGCGTTATGAAGAGCCGAGATGTCGCATGGACTCCAAGTCGGTGCTGAAATCTCCATCCCTTCTCTCGCGCACTACACTTGCCACCTTCTGAGCTACCAATTTATCGCCGCTACAATGGTACTGGCAACCCTTTTCTCCACCTTAAGGATTTTCTCTACGAATCCTCATTCTGGAAAGATGATCGTAGGGTTCTTGCCTTCTTGTTCCGCCGATCACTAGAAGGGTCTGCGTTGGAATGGTTCTATTCACTCGACTCCTTTGAGGCAGGAGACTTCGATATTGTTAAAACCAAATTCTTGCAAAGATACAGAGACCGGGTGGCACCAGCATGCTCCATTACAGATTTGATTGCTGAGAAGATGAAGCCCGAAGAGGACTTCATAAAGTTTGCTGATCGCTGGAGGGGAATGGCAGAAAAATTGACAGATGTAATTTCTGAAGGGGAACAAGTGAAGATGCTCATTGGCAACACTACACCTGCCTTGAGGAATGTCTTGATCATGCACCGTCCTACCACAATGAATGAACTCTATGACAGTGCCCGATACTTGCAAGCCCACTTCAAGGATGCCACCATGATAAACCCTTTCGATCCTAAAACTAGAAACCTTAGGAAAACCCCCTTTGCACCCGATTGGGCCTACAACCGAGGGAGTGGTCAACAACGAAGTTATAAACATTGTAGGGAACCGGGGAGGGAACCGTCAAAACCGATTCGAGAAACCCACCACGGAACCCTTCCTATTACCCCCTCGGCAACAAGTTAGGCCACCACAACCACGACAACCACAACAACCCCCGCAACCGATAGCACAACCCCAAAGAACCTCGTCAACCTACTTACAATAGGGCACCGCCACCACCCAATCAGGCACCACGAAGGGGAGGTCCTAGGAGAGAGAACTACCAGCAACTCCCTTACTCCTTGACCGACATCTTCAATGTACTCATGGCGGAGAAACAGTTGGAATTGCCCAAGGAAAGAGAGGTTTGGCCAGTAAACGCAGATATGTCCCGATACTGTGCTTACCACCGGTGTCCGGGTCACACTGTAGAGGTGTGCTTTCAATTCAAGGATTACATCCCCGATCTGAATGACCAAGGCAGCATTGATTGGGTCCAAATGGGGGAATGCATACAAGCTATGAAGGCTAGGCGGCAGCAGCGCCAACGGCCACCCGCTCAACCTCAACAACAACCTCGGCTTGGGGATTGTCCAAAATCCGCTCCCGTTACATGCTCCCGCTCCAAAGACCGGCACCAGCACATCCAAACCCAGGAATTGGTCTAGTACACTCCATTGTCCAGGGAGATGCCAGCCGTGCTCAAGGTTGGCAACTAGAAAACCACAATACAACCATGCCTGTCAACCCGGCTAGGCCTCCTGCTAGGAACCCTCCTAGACAAATAATCCATGCACCTACTACTCCACAACTACCACAAAGCTCAATAACCCAACCACTGGCCGCCACTTCTTCTCGCCGGCCCATCATTAGGCCAGCCCCCTCTCTCACTACACCTCCTTCAACCATTGCTACACACCGGCCCTTCCTCATCCGACCACCACAATCACCACCATACCTGAACCCCCAGCCTATGAGCTCTACCACTTCAAAACCCCAACCTATCATACCACCAACACCACAACCTATCATGCCACCACAACCTTCATTAAACTCATCAACCACTCCTCCACCCCGGCCTCTTCTTATTAGGCCACCGGTATCACCATCACTACCACCTCCAAATCCTACCCCTCTACCAACTAACCCCATCATCCCAGAACCATCGATCCCACTACCTATCATACATGAACCTACACCACTGCTCCACCGTAACCCACCCTAGTTAACCCGTCACCTCTACCCGACCGCCAAATAGCCCCGGTGCTTCGGAGTGGGAGGATGTTCCAGCGGCTCTTTCCCCAAGCCAGAACTCAACTGCAGGAGCCAGTGGAGGAGGAACAAGTGGAAGAACCAATGCCGTGCACGACCTATGATCCGTTAAAGCATTTAGATAAGACACCGGCCCGTATTTCCATACTTGAGTTGATCGAAAAGATCAAAGGTGCACCAGGAGATTCTACAACAGTACTTGCAAAGGGTCATGGTGAATGAAGATCTCCCACCTGAGAAGATCACTACAGTGTTAGCCCCTAGAAGTGAGCACCCAACACTCACTTTCTCTCAGGAAGAATTAGCAGATCCAGACTTCAGGAGATATGCTTTACATGTGGCTGTGGTTGTCTGTAATATTGAAGTGAAGTCATGTTTGGTTGACACTGGAGCTTCTATCAACGTTATGCCACCGAAACTTTGCAGTTGTGTGGCATTTCTGAGCAAGAAATCAAGCCATCCTGTGCCATGGTGACGGCCTACGACAACTCCAAGAAGTCTGCACGTGGGGTGGTCACACTAGAAGTCAAACTTGGACCATGTACGGTCACAACGGAATTTCATGTTCTAGAATTGGATCCAACTTTTCGGGCTATACTTGGGAGGCCATACTTGGAGGCAATAGGGGGTGTGGCTTCAACAAACCACCAGTGCATAAAATTTCCCTTTAAAGGACAGGTGGTCAAGGTGACTAGCATGCCTATGAGGGATGAGATGAATGATGTTTTTACATCACCCCTAGGTCTGTCAATACAACCCCAGATCTCAGTGGGAGAATTGCCAGAAGTCAGATGCATGACCGCCTCTCTACCAGACACATTGGGATGGCGGATGATGATGAAATTGGGCTATCAGCCTGGAAGAGGTTTAGGCAAGGATCTTCAAGGGATCACTCAGCCAATTGAAAATGCGAAAAGGCCACGTAGGCAGGGGTTGGGATATGAAGAGGGTTCCATCCCAAGGAGGATCTTCCAGCCAGGATATGCCATGGGGCTCCACACCTTCTTTATCAAAGGGGAAACCATGATGATGGCTGAAGATGGTAAAAGTTCCGTGATAGCTGTCAAGAGAAGAAAGGCTACAGATGAAGAAGAAGAAGACTTGGGAGACCTGTGCTTATCTCTAACTCGTTTGTTCTCAAGTGGGGAAGAGTATCAAGAACCACCCAAGGGCAGACCAATGTTGGATCATCTAGTTGAGCATTCCACCCAAGTCAAAACCATTCCACGAGGCCCAAATACAACAATGCCTTGTTTGAACCTCGTACCTTTATTTCTAGATCTTCTGGATGGGCTTCAGGGCCCACTTACCCACTTTGGGCCCATGTGCCCTCTTCAACCTTCCACTCTTATTGGGCCTGCTTGCCCATTTACTTCCCTCATCAACTTCGGGCGAGGGCTTTTCCCGACATGGGCTTACATGCCCATTTATTTCTAAGATCGGGTCCACGTACCCGTTTACCTTTTTCATCAGTTTTGGACCCATGTGTCCACTTTCTATTACCATTGGGCCCACGAGCCCCTTTTTCCCTTTTATTCTTAAGTTTTTCTCTCTGGTGATTCAGTCATCTTCTAGCAAGCCTCGAGTCACTCAGGCTCATTCTATCTTTTTACTCGAAATTTTCAAAAAAAAAACGTCTTCTTTGAAACTCACATTTCCATCGAGGAGACGTCTCTACTCATCCCAGAGGGTGCTCCCAATCAGGGATCCCTCTTTTCTGAATCATTAATCGATTTGCTCGATCCTCCCTACATTGTAAATACCACCTTTCCAGCTTTATCTTCAGTAGGTCAAGTCAGGTTAGGAAATAGGAAAGTCAGAGGTAAGCGAGTTCCAAATAGGTATCTGCAACAATTGGCGCAGAAATGCGTAGAGTGTGCAAGGCTGCCAAACTTTTTGGATAATACCATCCAGTTAAATGAAATCCGATATGAGGATGAGCATAACATAGATCATACTTTGGGAGTATATGAGGTGGTATCAGAGAAGGATTCCGAATTCGAGGATGAAATCGAGGACTTGGCTGATGCATATGCATCTGGACTTAGAAGATTTGAAGAACCATCAGCCACAGGGAATGAACCGACCAAGGAACTGAATTTAGGAACCCTGGAAGATCCTAAGACTATCCTCATTAGTGCAAACCTCACTCCCTCAGAAGAACAACGTTTGATCAAAGTTTTGGAAGAATATAAGGACACGTTCGCATGGACATATGAAGATATGCCGGGATTAGATAATTCACTGGTTGAACATAGATTAACCTTGAAACCCGGAACTACCCCGGTTAAACAAAAGCTCAGGAGGTTCCACCCTGATATTGCACTCAAAATGAAAGAAGAGGTCGACAAACTACACCAAGCAAAATTTATTAAGGTTGTCCTATATCCGCAATGGGTGGCTAACATAGTCCCTGTTATGAAGAAGGATGGACGAATTCGGATTTGTATAGACTTCAGGGACTTGAACCGAGCGTGTCCTAAAGATGATTTTCCTTTACCTCATATCGATGTTTTGGTTGATAACACAACTGGATTTGAAATGCTTTCATTCATGGATGGCTATTCTGGATACAATCAGATCCGGTTAGCTGAGGAGGACCAAGAAAAGACCTCGTTCACTACACCTTGGGGAACATATTGCTATGTTGTCATGCCCTTTGGGTTAAAGAATGCCGGTGCTACATATCGAGGGCTATGATGGCTATCTTTCACGACATGATGCACACCCTTGTAGAGGTGTATGTGGATGATTTGGTTATCAAGTCCAAGAGTCGGGAAGATCATTCTGAAGTGCTAAGGAAGGTCTTGCAAAGAGCTAGAGAATACAAGCTAAAAATGAACCCTAAGAAGTGTACATTTGGAGTTTCATCAGAAAGCTACTTGGGTTCATAGTAAGCAAAAGGGGCATAGAGATTGACCCAAACAAGGCCAAAGCAATTATTGGTATGCCTCCTCCGAAGAATATGAAAGAGCTTCGAGGATTGATTGGGAGGCTACAATTTGTCCGCCGGTTTATCTCACAACATTCCCAAAGGTGTAAACCTTTCTATGAGTTAACCAAGGCGGGGGCCGAGTTTAAATGGGATTCGAAGTGCCAGGAGGCGTTTGATGGGTTGAAAACATACCTGGCAAGTCCCCCTGTACTTAAACCACCAATTCCCGACAAACCTTTGGTCCTCTACATTTCAGTTCTTGAGAACTCTCTCGGAGCAGTCCTTGCACAAGTTGATGAAGAAGGGAAAGAACGAGCTACTTACTACTTGTCTAAGATGTTTGATGCTTGTGAGCTGAAGTACACTGTGGTAGAAAAGACCTGTGCTGCTCTTATTTGGGTGGTTCAGAAACTCAAACATTATTTCCTTGCTCACCAAGTCAAGCTCATTGCTCGTATCAATCCCATTAAGTTTCTGTTAGAGAAGACAGTCTTGACTGATCGGTTAGGGCGATGGCAGAGTTTCTGTCCCAATTTGACATCACTTATATCGCACAGAAGGCAATTAAGGGCTATGCTATTGCTGAACACCTTGCCCATCATCCCATACCCGTCTTTGACCCAGTCCGGTCAGAGTTCCCGGATGACGAACTAATGTCAGTCCGATCTTCCAATCTTTGGACATTATATTTTGACGGGGCTCTGAACTCTCATGGTAGAGGGATAGGTATTGTCCTTCTGTCACCTGAAGGTGTCACCATTCCACAGGCTTTTCAGCTTAACTTTCCAGCAACCAACAACATAGCTGAGTATGAAGCCTTGCTGGCCGGGCTGGAGGCCGCTCATTTCCATGGTGCCACCGAACTGAGGGTGATAGGTGATAGTCAATTGATCCTACGCCAAGTCTTATCCAAGTACCGAACTTCCCATCCAAACCTCAAACCCTACCAGGAGCTCACCACTTGCTACATCAAGCTATTCTTCAAACTCACATTTGTTCATGTCCCCCGCTCTCAGAATATCCTCGCCGATGCCTTAGCTTCACTAGCTTCATCTCTACCTGTCCCGCTAGGCGAGCAAGTGCGGACTATCCACATTTGTAAGAGGACAATTCCGGCAATTGAGGATGGACGTTTTCTAAAGGTTAAGGAAAGATTCAACGAGAAAAGAATACTTAAAACATAAGGAAGAAATCTCCTTGATTGAGTTAGAAGAATTAGAAGAAGGTGAGAGACCTTGGTATGACGAGATTGCGAGGTATTGTCAAGATCGGTCATATCCACTGGATCAACCGCCAAGGAAAAGAAGGCAATCGTAAGAGTATCCCGAGAGGTATACAATCCTAGGAGGAGTGCTCTATAAGAGAAGCCTAAGTGGAATCTTACTCGGTGTCTTGATGAAGAAGAAGCCGAGTTGGTGATGAAGGAAGCACATTCTCGAGTTTGCGGTGGTCATGTGAATGCCCAAGCCCTTGCTAAGAAAATCATCCGACAAGGGTATTATTGGCCAACTCTAGAAGAAGATCGCTCTATCTTTGTCCGGCATTGTCATTCATGTCAACTCCATGCCGACAAGATTCACTCTCCCGCATCTTCCCTTCATCCAATTCATGCCCCATGGCCTTTCGCCATGTGGGCCTTTGATATCATTGGCCCCTTGAGTGACCTCAACTCCGAAATGCGCTCAAAATCGTTCATTCTGACGGCAACGGAGTACTTCACAAAGTGGGCTGAAGCGGAAGCATTCGTGGAGATTAAAGCGTCAACGGTTGCTCCTTCATCAAGCGCAACATCTTGGCAAGGTTCGGGATCCCCGGCGACATCGTCACCGATAATGGGCCACAATTTCTTTCTCAAGATGCGTGATCTTTGCAACGAGGTATTACATTTCATTGCATCATTCATCGCCATACTATCCTCAAGGCAATGGTCAGCGAAGCCACCAACAAAACCTTAATCAAAATCATCAAGAAATCTTGTAAGTCTAGCAAGTTTGCCGACCGGCCTGATAAGCTTGTAGATGCTCTATGGGCTTATCGTACTTCTGTAAGGACTCCCACTGGACAAACCCCGTATGCTTTGGCATATGGGATGGAAGCAGTGGTCCCTTACGAAGTATTACATCCATCTCTCCGAGTTCAGCTCGACAGGGATATTCCTGTTGATGAGAGAAGAGAATCTCTCCTTGCACAGCTTGAACTCTTGGATGAAAGAAGGCTAGCCGCCGCCGAACATGCCCGGACTTATCAGAATAGACTCAAAAGGTTTTATCAAAAGAGGGTGATCGAGAGAAAATTCGAAATCGGTGAGATGGTAGTCAAACGCATATTCGTTAAGCCAGGAGGTCCCCGCTCCAAGTTGCAACCTAACTGGGAAGGGCCTTTTGTAATCACTGAAAAGTATCCAGGTAATGCATATGAATTGACTAATGCAGATGGAGAAAAATTGAATCATCCTTGGAATGGAGTTTACCTCAAAAAGTACTTTCCATAAAAATGGAGAAACCACTGGTATAATCTCAAGTCATCGATCCTAGGTTTTTCGTGAGAAGTCAAGGGTAGGTACCATCCTACACACACAACACTTCCCGATCCTAGAATCCGGACAACCCGACACTTGCGAAAGGCAAGGCAGAAATCTAGAAATGGAAGGAGTACCCTTACCCTATTCTCTTCTACTCGGTCCAAGATAGGGAGAGAAGATTAGAGAGGGGTAGTATCGAAAACACTCGCCACCCTAGTAGGAGGCCGTCTCAGAGGGTACAAAAGGGTGCCAAAAGATGGGCAATGAACCCCTCAGGTTAGAAAAAGAAAAATGATCAACCTGTCTGAATGAGTACCCAGAATGATAGTCATGGCAAATGGCAATAAAAGATGGGCAATGTCCCCACGGGTCAAAAAACCTGTCCAAATATGTGCCACATAGAAAAGAACAAAAAAAGGAAGAAAAACCCAAAGAGGCCGAACCCCAATGGGTAATTTGAGTGAGAGTAGAGAAATCCCTCTCAACATCTTCAAACCCTATCAAGGACTTCCTCTATACTCTTCCTCCTTAAACCCCTTGGGTAGGGTAAACCGACCAAATCCAGGTGGAACCCGAGCCGATCAAAGGAAGAAGGTTAGAAGGATTCTACATAGGGAACTTTATTTTTGCACGTGGCATCTACCACTTGAGTCTTGACGAACTCCAAAGACCGATGAACTGTCTCAAATACCAGCATTTTCTCCACAAAAAAATTGCATATTTCAAAATCCACAAAAAAAATATACATATTTCAAAAATCCAAAAAAATACATATTTCAAAACCCACAAAAAGTTGCATATTTCAAAAACCAAAAAAAAAAAGATGCATATTTCAAAAACCCAAAAAATGAATATTTCGAAAACCCAAAAAAAACTGAATATTTCAAAAATTCAAAAAAAACACATATTTCAAAAATCCAAAAAAAATTGAGTACTTAATCCAAATGATTGTTTTCAAGAAAATCCAAAAAAAATAAAAAAAAATTACTTAGTCATGATCATTGCCTTAGTTGCATCCATGCTTATTTGATTGTCATGCATATTTTCATTTCTGCATTGCATATCCATTTTTTTACTTTAATTACCTTGTTAAGAAGGCTCTTCCCCTTTGACCTAAGTCAAAGTTGACCATAATAGGCAAAGGGATGAGTCCTGATGAAGATCTAATCTCCTTCTGTCAAGTGTTTCAGGCATTTCAATACAGGAGAGGAGATGATTCACACCATGACTGGTAAGTTCTCTCAACCCCCATTTCATTTTAAGTCATTTGTTTTATTCCACCTTGTTAAGAAGGCTCCTCCCTTTGACTCAAAATCAAGGCAAATGACATACGAGCAAAGGGATGAGTCATGGTGAAGATCCGATCCTCTTTTATCAAGTGTTTCGGGCATTTCAATAGAAAAAGGGAGGATTCTCACCACGGTAGACACTACAAGGAGGATGGATTCTCGCCATACAGGTAAGTTTTCCTAATCCTTTCCACATTCATTTTCTTTTACTTTTTATTTTTTCGCCATGTTAAGAAGGCTGCCCTTTGACAAAAGCAGAGGGCCAAGCCACTAAGTCATACTAATCAAAATTGCCGAAGTGATGTTGCAGACACAACCAAAACAAGCCAAGTAGACATAAACAAGCAAGATACAAGACAAATGTCTGATACAATGATGCTGGGCATGCAAATCAAAACCTACTCATCCCTACGCTCAGGGGAAGAAACTAAGTAGTCAGCCACGCTTGGAGTCTGGCTTCTCTCCGGATCAACTCCATCCCGTACTGTACGGCCCCGACTATGGTGCGAACCGCTCGATGGGTACGTGTGCCGCTCCGGTGGGTACCACTCGATGGGTTCGGCTCCGAGTGGACCGTCGGGCCATTTCACGATGAAAGCGCAGTTCCGCTTGGGCGAAACAAGATCCATTTGCGTGCGGTACCGCCTCTCTCGCTCCATGGCACGGATCGCGGCGTCTCGCTCACGAAGGGCAGCCGTATGCCGGGTCTCCGCCTCACGAAGGGCCTCAAAGTGGCGCCGATCACGCGCCAATAGCTGCGTATCAAAGTCCAACCGAAGCCGAGCTATTTCAAGAGTAGGCGCACGAGCACCGCAATTCAGCCTCCAAGGCACGGATCCCGGAAGAAGACTCGTAAGAAGAAGCAAAGACATCGATCGCTCCAAAGGCAGCCACCTACAAACAATGCATGAGGCTTAGGCAGTGGAAGGATAAGTTTGGCAACAACTATCAAGATATTACCGTGATCTCCTTCTCCGCCAGAGACTGCTTCACGGTAGCCAGCTCGTCTCGCAGGGCTCTCACCTCCTCAGAAGAAGAAACACCCTCTGAACGGGCCATGCGCTGCAAGTACATAAAGCAAGTCAAATATCTAGCAACTTAGTTGAAGAGCACAAGACACACGCATACCTCTACCTGTAGAGCTGCCTTCAGGGAGGCTATCTCCTCCTCCAGCTCGCGAATCTGCGCTCGATACTGGGTAAGCATGCCCCGAGAATCCTGATAAGAAGAAATTTTTCAGACAAGGCAATGCATTGATAACAAAGAGACAGAGACAAAGGCTTACCTGGCTAGCATGGTCAAAAAGATGACCGTAAGCCACACCATATTGGCGAGTGAACTCCGTGTCATCCACGGCAGTCGAGAAAAGCACGGTACCCTCAGCCTCCCAATCCTCCAAGGCGATTGGTACCGAGCCGCCCGGTTGCGAGTGCGTCAACCCCCTTTTGCTACGGCCGTGTCCGGACGAAGGAGGTGGGCACCACTCCCGATAACCCCGAATGTCCTCATCACGAGGCGAACCCGCAGTGGCTCCACCTCGTTCGTGCAATGTAGGTAAATGTCACGGCCGAAGAGATGGGCACCCTTCACCACCCACTCGGCATTCTCATCATCAGTAGTCAGATATGGGCGCCAGCATACCTATGAGAAAGGAGAGAATCAACATTTAACAAACAAAAGTAAGGAAGAACAAGGAGACGTACCCGTGCAGGAGGAAGACTCAACAACTCGCCTCGAAGACGAAGGAGCTGAAAAGCATGGGACGAAGTGTCACGGATGGCGCACCAGCGCGCCATCAAAGGCAGGCGAGAGGGGGGATCTATTCGGCCTCGGCCTAATGGAAGGAAAAGATAACTCCACACCTGAAATTAACACTTTGTTAGTACAAGTATAACATGCAACAGGAAAGCAAGCATAGAAAGAGAAATACCTGAAGAAAAGGTGTGAAGCCACCCACTGAGACAGTACCACTATCAGGAGAGAGACTAGCAAACAGGTGTGCCAGGACTGCTGCACCCCAGGCATAGTCGCCAATGGACTCCACATCAGCTAGTAGCGGAAGGAACCGTAGGTGAATCTTCTCGGTCTTGTTACCCAGCAACAAACGACCGAAAAAGAAGAGCAGAAAACGGCGAAGATCCCGATCTGCCTCCGCTGATCCAGAAAGGACCGCATAATGTCGCAGATACCTGATCAATCAGGCGGTCCTCGTAGTCCTTGGTCACCTCCCCCCGCTGCATCTGAGCCTCTGTCAGGCCCACTAGCTCGAAACACTCCTTCCGAGTGATCGACAAGACTGCCTCGTCATGTGACCGAGGTGGGGAGTAAGAAAGAAGCTCTACTGCCATCTCGGCATAGTCACCATACGTGCAACCGGTGACGGCACGCCCATAGACCCGCGGTCCGTGATATGGGCCATGTCCTCCGCAGTAGGGACCATATGCCCCCATGGAAAAAGAAATGAACAAGTCGCGGCATCCCGGCGATCCTTAAGAACCCGGATCGGGGCCAAGTCCTCCCAAAGCACCGACAAATGTAAGACGGACCAAATCCCATCTCATCCGGGCGGCGGCGTTGGAACGGTTGAAGACCACGGTACGCCAATCGTACCGGCTGCCCGGGATATACGCGATTTGATCCGTGCCCGCAAATGGAAAAGTTGTTCGTGTCAAGAACTACATCACAAAGATGATAGAGAGTTTAAAGGACATTTACATCACGCCGGGCTGTCGGCTCGGAAGGACCAGCCTCGTCGTCATGCGCACGCGCGCGTCGACCCATCTTAGGCATCTGTAAATTTTAAATTTGGTCAGTTTTTCAATTTTTAAAACAATCACCAATACAAGAATGCTGAAGTTGACATGTGCCCAGACCAGGGGCCCATGCGCCCTGGTCTGAGGGCACATGCGCCCTGGGTCGAGGGCACATGCGCCCTGACTTGAGGGCACATGCCCATGAGCCCTGGTCTGAGGGCACATGCGCCCTGGGTCCAGGGCACATGCGCCCTGACTTGAGGGCACATGCCCTTGTGCCCTGGGTTGAGGGCACATGCACCCTGACTTGAGGGCACATGCCCTTGTGCCCTGGGTTGAGGGCACATGCGCCTTGACCCCAGGGCACGTGCCCTTGTGCCCTAGTTTGAGGGCACATGCGCCCTGGTTCCGGGGCACATGGACCCTAGATGTGCACCATTCTTCTCTTGACCCAAAAACAGCTCAAACGAACTCGGAATCGCATGAAATCACAGTCAAAACGAAGAGAATGCAGAGATTTACATTTTATTTAACTGGAGCACTGACCTTTGTACGCGATTCGGACTCCAAAATTGTGGAGGAAGTCGGAGTAGCTCTTGTGAGGAGGGAGACCGTGAGTGGTGAAATGAACTAGTAGAGGCGGTTGGTCTATTTATAGAGGTAAAGATATGTAAAAATCATGAAAATTTTAAAAATTACCTTACCACTCTTGAAATTGAGCTGATCACAACGCCACTGAAAGTATCTCAAACAGATTTTTGAATTGCTTAGAAAAATTCACCGAAAAAAAATGCATGTTTAAATTCCACAGAAAATTCATTTCTTACTATTTAATCTTGCAAATCATAGTGTAAAATAGCTGCTTTTCCCGTACATTATTTTGGTCATGCATTTACAGTTTTTCAGGCATAAGGTAAAACTTTGTGAATTTTATATTTTCAAAATTGACATAACAAAATTCATTTTATATTCATAAGTGACCAAAATTTGTTTGACAAACTAGAAAAGAAAATGGTAGTAAGAGGATGATCAGGTACAAAAAAGCTGCAACTGAGAAAGATAGCGACGCTGATCATCTGGACTCTCCTCGGTAAGCGTGCCTGGACGCTGCACTCGGCTCGTACTCCACAAGGCAATAGCTGTCTTAGCTTCCTCCGTGTCTTCATCTGTATCAAGCTTTCTGTCTTTGATAAGAGTCAAGTGTGAAAGCACCGGCAGTTCATGACGAGCCAAACCGATTTGAGAATGACACCTGTGCGGATTGTATAGAACAAAAGCCGAGCCAGTAACCAGTCGAAGATCCACGCCAGGAGCAAAACAGATCTGAACATCTCTCTGCTGCATAATGACCGGACTGTGCACAAAGCCTGAATGACTCATGGAAGCAAGATGGATACGCCAATCTGTTCGTTTCTTCAATGTAGCACATTTGTTGGAAACCGTGTCAGGAAAACCGAGAGCTGCAGCATATGGGAACAAAGGGCTGCGCCGGAAAACCCGTGAAGTGGTAGAAGCACTGCCCGATGGATCAAACTTGAAGTGAAGATCTGCCGCAAGCAAACAAGAGCACGCGCCAAACATAGGACGTCCCACGCAAGCGAGAAGACAAGCCACGATGAGAAAGCCAAGCACCGAAGGACCAAGCCGCTTGCCGCACCGTATTCCACGAATACACGAGAGTTGTCCCTGCTCCAGCAAGCCGTCTTCTGGGGGAAACAAGAACACGGCAGCAAGGCAAGTAGCAAAACCCTTGGATCCATGAAGAAGTTGTGTCTCATCAAGGCCACGAGAAGACAGAGTAGAGATGGTCCAAGCTGCCAGTTTTTGGAGATAGATCCGTTTTCCGGTGATGAAGGAGTTGATTTGCTCTGCCTCCACAAAATCCTGCAAGAACTCAAGGCAAGACACTGATCCAGAAGGAATAAACATGTTCGCAATCTCACCTTTTCTAGTACGCGGCAGTCCAAGGAACAACTCTGCTTCTTCTAGCAAGATGGTGCATTCAAAAGAGTTAAAGACAAAAGTGTGAGTGTCGGGATGCCATAACTCGCCAAAGCACCCATCAATCCAAAATCCAAGTAATATTCTACATAGTGTTTCGCATGAACCGTAAGACCGGTCAAGCCCCAGCCACTCGGGATTGATTTCACCGACAAATGAAGCACTCCAAGCGGATCTTTAAACCAAACGGGAGAACGAGAATCTCCGAGGACCCGGAAAGAGAGGGTAATTCTGCATAAAACCATCAAAACAGGCTGTCAGGTACTTGCATCTTTTTATTTTATTTTATTTTTTAAAAAAAAAAAAAAAAAAAATTGCCCAGGGTAGGGCGCATGTGCCCTCACATGGGGGCACATGGCCAGGTGCCCCACCCCAGGGCGCATGGCCAGGTGCCCCCGATCGGGGGCACATGGACCCAAATTGTCAAAAATTTGAAAAAAATCTGAAAAAATCACAATCAATAAAGAATAACGTTCTCTTACCAGATCTGCTGAAATCCTCCCCTTCACATGCCCTGGAATGCTTGAAATTGCTCTTCCCAAGTTAGAACACATCTTCTTAGAAGGAGGAGCCATTTTAACAAAGATAAGATCAATTTTCGGATTTAACAAAGTATTTATAGTGGAGGATTAATCCCATTTTTGAGTCAAATTCGGATTTCAAAAGTTTTTTTTACCTCAGGGCGCATGTGCCCTCATCTGGGGGCACATGGCCAGGTGCCCCACCCCCTGGGCGCATGGCCAGGTGCCCCCGATCGGGGGCACATGGACAAAAAAATTCGAAAAATTCAGAAAAATCTCAAAAATTCAGAAATTGTCTATAATGTTAAAAGTGACATTTTTGCTAAAGGAACTATCATTAAAAACTTTGTTTTGACATCCAAATGATGGTTCTAATAGTAAAATCTTCTGTTGATCATTTCATGAACAATCTGCTTCATATGACAATTCTGTCAGTTGGGTATTAACCAGAAATGTGCAGGCAACCTTTTTAGTCCAACAGGTAAATTGGTGAGATCGGTGTTCCAGAAGGAACGTCATGCCAGCTCTGCGACGAAAAGAAAGGGAGCGCCATCTGGTCAAATATTATCATGGCGCTGATGAATCAGGTGGTCGATGCAAGTTGATAGACCACGCCTGAAGACTTCACTCAGCTTTGCATCAATCTCACATCACAGCACCACCATCACTTCATTTTGCACCTCACATCACTTCTACTATCTGTCACTTAGCTATGCTAGGTCCACTTTATACATATTATATGCATTAATGTTGAAGACCTTGAGAGTGAAAATGACTGGGCCCGAGATCCCCTTCAACAAAATCCACGACGGCTTGGTCATTTCTTCACACTCACGGATAAGCCAAAATTGAACATTGGAGGGACGATGGTTCCTAATCGGGTGTCTTGACCTCCAATAGACAATCTATATCTTCAACTATTTTCTACATGATTTTCTATGTGTTCACAACCATCTCCTTTTCTTTCTTCATCATTACCAATTCTTCTTTCATTATGTTTTCTCTTTCTTTTATTTCATCATGTTTTATTATTTCTTTTATCCCTTTATGTTTTTTTTTTGTTGTTTCACCATGTTTTATTCTGTCCTTTCTTTTATCCCACCGTGTCTTTTATTTTATCCCACCGTGGCAATTGTCATCCCATTGCTATTCTTCTTTACCATCATTCTATGTTAGTCCCACCATTATCTTTCATTCCCACTATGGCTTAAATCTGTCTTGTCGTTTTCCGAATACTTGATTTTCTGCTAGAGCGTGATTCATGGTTTTTTCACGATACCCGAGCAATTTTGTTTTGCTTAAACGAACCCTTTAAGAACTTGAGGTTCTTCCACTCAGAATTAAACTGAGTATTTTGGCGAAACTTGAATGAACTTGAGATTCCAAATATGATGGATTGGTATTCTTTTCATTTTAAGATCAACTTCTCTTTTACAACAACTTTAGCCCATCACAGTACAAGAACACCGCAAAGTTCGGGTTGCTGGCTGATGATGAACCTACGAATTCGAGGACTCCTCACCACGCTGAGGGTTGGCTACATCCTTTTATCCTTTATCACTTACTTTTTTATCTCTCGTGCCAAGGGCATGTCTTTTACCAGTCAATTATATGAGGTTTTGATAGAACATGAAAGCGATCTAGAATACTCAGAGAGATTCATTTTTGCTGGATCGGGTAGATAAGCGTGTCTATATCTACACCTTGATGCCACCTTTTCAGTCCATCACCATTCCATTTCACTACATTCATCTACGCTCACTTGCATTCCATTACAGTTCACTACGAATTACTCCGCTTCATTACATGCCACTCCCTTACAAAGCCGACATCAAGGCGAGGCAAGCTGTAGACACGCCAAATTCGCCAAATTCAGAGCATAAAACTCATGTTTTATAGGGTAACATGTATGATTGACCTTATAATGATGCCGGGTCTTTTAAAGTTGATTTGGAGCTTCGCCGAACGAAATCGGATGTTTTCCGACGTTTTCCGCAAAAAGCCGTAATTTCCGAGCGAAAGCTGCACGTAAATCGTGTGAACACGGAAATTGGCTGAATGACCAATGCCTAATGATCATGCATTGAAGGTTATGGTCATATTCACACTCCGGACAAGTTTTGTTGCATTCCGTGCCTTTCCGGTTTGCCGTCGAAGTCATTTTGACCAGTATCGGACCTTTTGTTCATTGCCCTAACTTCCGGACAAAATTCTGAAGTTTTGGTTGGTGTGATGGCTGATCCAATGCTGTATAAAGCTTCTTCGGCCTGTTATCTTTCCAACGCAACAAACGGCGTCGAATTCCGAGTTCGGGAGTGTTCGCAATGGCTTCCGGAAGAAGGACGCGCAGAACCAGTCCCATGCGCCCAGGTTCCAGGGCACATGCGCCCGGGACCCAGGGCACGTGGCCATGCGCCCTACCAGTGAGGCACCTGACCATGTGCCCTCACTTGAGGGCACATGCGCCCCACCTTTGAGGCACGTGGGAACCAGTTTTTCACCGGGACTCTACCACTCAACCGACGGACCGGATAAGATCGAATTTTTCGGAGAAGATAGCATATGCCCTCACTGGGGGGCACATGCGCCCTCGATGGGGCGCATGCGCTCGGCACCAGGGCGCATGCGCCCGGGACCGGCGCATATCCCCTATTTTCTAGCTTCGATAAGATCACCTGTTCTCCTATAAATTAACTCCGATTCCGGTCGTTCCAAAAAGAGGAGAACGACTCCCCAGGCATCTCAAGACGTCCTAGCACCCTCCTGCATCAATTTTATGATTTTTAGAGAGAGAATTTCGAGTTTTTAGAGAGAGAAAAGTCGGTTCAAGAGAGAGGAAGGCTGTTCTACAGGTGATCTGCCAAGTCTCTCTTGTTCGGCCTCTACAGCTTTGTGTGGACGTCTTCTGCCAGAGATCTCTTCATCAAAGTTCTTCCTCTCCAAGTCTTCTTGAGTTTGCAATTGACGGCACTCAATTCCGAGGTCGGGGCTGGTCGTGAAGAGTGCAGAAGCAAAGTCGCGCCTGGCAGATCCTGCACTGCTACTCGGCTTTTTCGACAAAACAGATTTGACTATATCTTCCTCTATTTAACTCAGAATCTTTCAATTCTTTTTCCTATCTCTTTGTTTAGTGATTCTCCATCATCCTATCATTTTTTTACATTTTTTTGCATTACTTTTACTCTGTTAATCCGAAAATAAAAAAAGGGGGTTAGAGATAACCCGAATCCGGTCAGTTTCTAGTCAATTGTGTGTTTTATGTCATTCTCTTTACATATACTCCACTTTGTCTAGTTCTAATAGTCTCTTTCACTTGTTTATTTGTCTAGTTGCACAGAACATCAAGCACCCACCGCGTTGAGGACTCTTCTTCATCGGCCGGCCGAAGAAGGAGAAGCTTTAACCCACATTCTTCACGCTAAGGTACACACGGTCATCTTTCATTTTAATTCTATAAATCGGAACCCACGGTTCCTGGCGACCACGTTTATTTCTTCTCACCCTCCTCCCACATGACCCGAACCGTCTCTTTGGTGATCGAGCGACGCCAAGGGATGAAAGTTCGGGGATCAATGTGAGTGTGGGACCGAGGTGAGAGTTGCTTTCCGAGCTTTATTCCTTTCTTTCCTCATCCCCTCTTGAGGTGACGATCTGGGTTCACGGACTTCCCTGAAAAGGAGAGGACCCCGTCGAATTTTCAGAGTCGACAGCTTTGTGGCGACCACGGTGGGACAAGCAATGTCTTCAACCGTGGGTGCTAAGTGTTTTGTTTGCAACTAGTTCTAGTTCTAGACCGGTTCCCACGTGAGCCTTTCCTTCTTTCCACCTTTCTTAACTTCATGCCATCTCATAATTTCTAATTTCACCCATCTTTCATCAGATCTGAAGCGCCAAGTATGCCATTTATTTTCTGCATTTTATTTAAACCGGTTCCCACGTGAACCACCCTTTTCTCCTTAAACCGGTTCCCACGTGAACCAATCTCTTTCTTTACTTCGGTTCCCACGTGAACCAAACCACTTTCCTTCAGATCTATCCCCACTTGGATCAGATCTTTATTCACCTTTAATTGGCCCCACGTGGCCCTCTTTTGATCATTCAAACCGGTTCCCACGTGAACCGCCCGTTTTACCCAAAACCGGTTCCCACGTGAACCACCTTTACTTCTTACCCCAATTCCCACATCGGTCCCCACGTGGACCACCCTTTGGCTTGGCTATCAGATCTGAACCCTCTTCTTTCCATCACCTTTTCACTATCTCCATTTGGCTCACATAAGAAACAAGTCTAGATTCTATTTTCTAGTTGCTTGTCTAGTTTCTAATTGCTTGTCTGATGTTGATTGCTTGTTTATTTAAGTTCATGTTTTGCTTATTACTTGTTTTATTACTTGATTGCATTCTATGCTCCTTCTCTCTACCTCCTTCTTTTACACTTGTTTGAGGCGGGAGCTCACTCTCCCATTTACCCCTCCCATCCAAAACACCCTCTTGGTGGATTCTGACCTCTCTTCTGGGATATTCCTTCCTAGTTGACTTGGTTGGCTTTCATCAAGGCCTCCGTAATTCCTCATACGTGGAGTATTCCTCTTCACGATCGGGTTGGTTGTACCACTCCCCAAAACCCGAAGCATCCTACGTTACCTACACGTGGTGAGTTTGTGTGAAACCTAGGTCATTGGAGATTGGAGTTAGGATACTAACCCATTTGTTGAGAGAACAATTCTTAACAAAATTCATAAACCTAAGGTTTAATCAAAATCATTACGTAATCTTGCTTTCAAGTCTTTGCATAACTTGTTTGTCAAACAAAAATTCAAACCTCTAACTTTTTGCAAGATACTAAAAAAACCAAAAAAAAGTTCTTTGTTTACTTTGTCAACTTGTTTTACTTTCTCCTAAGTTCAATGCAACTAAGGTTTGGAAAGCACGTTGGAATGGCGGAACAAGCTGAACATCGAGAGCACGAGATGAGTCACCAACCGATTCAGTCAGAAGTGCAAGAGGTCCCTCAACCATCTGCTCCCCGTGATGTTGAACAACTCTTTAGGGAGTTGTCTCTCTATACTGACCCAGAAACCTATGCCCGTATACAATCCATGGTGAAGGGCAAAATTGCTTCGCATCAGGCCGAAACCAATCAAGTTGCCTTATCTCCTCGTCCTCTAGTTCAACCACCAGTCATTCGGTCACCCTTTGTTCAACCACTGTTGTTCAACAATCTATGATTCAACCACCGTTGTTCAACAATCTATGATTCAACCACCTGTTGTTCAACAATCTATGATTCAACCATCTGCATTTCAACCCTCTCTAGTTCAACCATCTGTGGTCCAACCCTCATTTGTTCAGCCATCTTACTTCAACCATGTTGCTCCCTTGACCCATCAAGTCATGGGACAATCTTCAGTGAATTTGCCAAGTCATGTCTCTAACCACATACCCCCACCAGTAAACCAAGAACCTGCTCTCACCAGGGCAATCATGGATCAGCTCACCCAGATGAATGAGCGTTATGAAGAGCTGAGATGTCGCATGGACTCCAAGTCAGTGCCTGAAATCTCCATCCCTTCTCTGCCAGTACTACACTTGCCACCTTCTGAGCTACCAATTTATCGCCGCTACAATGGTACTGGCAACCCTTTTCTCCACCTTAAGGATTTTCTCTACGAATCCTCATTCTGGAAAGATGATCGTAGGGTTCTTGCCTTCTTGTTCCGCCGATCACTAGAAGGGTCTGCGTTGGAATGGTTCTATTCACTCGACTCCTTTGAGGCAGGAGACTTCGATATTGTTAAAACCAAATTCTTGCAAAGATACGGAGACCGGGTGGCACCCGCATGCTCCATTACGTATTTGATTGCCGAGAAGATGAAGCCCGAAGAGGACTTCATAAAGTTTGCCGATCGCCGGAGGGGAATGGCGTAAAAATTGACAGATGTGATTTACGAAGGGGAACAAGTGAAGATGCTCATTGGCAACACTACACCGCCTTGAGGAATGTCTTGATCATGCACCGTCCTACCACAATGAATGAACTCTATGACGGTGCCCGATACTTGCAAGCCCACTTCAAGGATGCCACCATGATAAACCCTTTCGATCCTAAAACTAGAAACCTTAGGAAAACCCCTTTGCACCGGTTGGGCCTACAACCGAGGGAGTGGTCAACAACGAAGTTATAAACATTGTAGGGAACCGGGGAGGGAACCGTCAAAACCGATTCGAAACCCACCACGGAACCCTTCCTATTACCCCCTCGGCAACAAGTTAGGCCACCACAACCACGACAACCACAACAACCCCCGCAACCGGTAGCACAACCCCGGCAACCTCGTCAACCTACCTACAATAGGGCACCGCCACCACCCAATCAGGCACCACGAAGGGGAGGTCCTAGGAGAGAGAACTACCGGCAACTCCCTTACTCCTTGACCGACATCTTCAATGTACTCATGGCGGAGAAACAGTTGGAATTGCCCAAGGAAAGAGAGGTTTGGCCAGTAAACGCAGATATGTCCCGATACTGTGCTTACCACCGGTGTCCGGGTCACACTGTAGAGGTGTGCTTTCAATTCAAGGATTACATCCACGATCTGAATGACCAAGGCAGCATTGATTGGGTCCAAATGGGGGAATGCATACAAGCTATGAAGGCTAGGCAGCAGTAGCGGCAACGTCCACCGGCTCAACCTCAACAACAACCTGGCTTGGGGATTGTCCAAAATCCGCTCCCGTTACATGCTCCCGCTCCAGCACCGGCACCAGCACATCCAAACCCAGGAATTGGTCTAGTACACTCCATTGTCCAGGGAGATGCCACCGTGCTCAAGGTTGGCAACTAGAAAACCACAATACAACCATGCCTGTCAACCCGGCTAGGCCTCCCGCTAGGAACCCTCCTAGACAAATAATCCATGCACCTACTACTCCACAACTACCACAAAGCTCAATAACCCAACCACTGGCCGCCACTTCTTCTCGCCGGCCCATCATTAGGCCAGCCCCCTCTCTCACTACACCTCCTTCAACCATTGCTACACACCGGCCCTTCCTCATCCGACCACCACAATCACCACCATACCCGAACCCCCACCTATGAGCTCTACCACTTCAAAACCCCAACCTATCATACCACCAACACCACAACCTATCATGCCACCACAACCTTCATTAAACTCATCAACCACTCCCGCACCCCGGCCTCTTCTTATTAGGCCACCGGTATCACCATCACTACCACCTCCAAATCCTACCCCTCTACCAACTAACCCCATCATCCCGTAACCATAAATCCCATTACCTATCATACATGAACCTACACCACCTGTTCCACCAGAACCCACCCTAGTTAACCCGTCACCTCTACCCGACCGCCAAATAGCCCCGGTGCTTCGGAGTGGGAGGATGTTCCAGCGGCTCTTTCCCCAAGCCAGAACTCAACTGCAGGAGCCAGTGGAGGAGGAACAAGTGGAAGAACCAATGCCAGGCACAGCCTATGATCTGTTAAAGCATTTAGATAAGACACCGGCCCGTATTTCCATACTTGAGTTGATCAAAAGATCAAAGGTGCACCAGGAGATTCTACAACAGTACTTGCAAAGGGTCATGGTGAATGAAGATCTCCCACCTGAGAAGATCACTACGGTGTTAGCCCCTAGAAGTGAGCACCCAACACTCACTTTCTCTCAGGAAGAATTAGCAGATCCAGACTTCAGGAGATATGCTTTACATGTGGCTGTGGTTGTCTGTAATATTGAAGTGAAGTCATGTTTGGTTGACACTGGAGCTTCTATCAACGTTATGCCACCAGAAACTTTGCAGTTGTGTGGCATTTCTGAGCAAGAAATCAAGCCATCCTGTGCCATGGTGACGGCCTACGACAACTCCAAGAAGTCTGCACGTGGGGTGGTCACACTAGAAGTCAAACTTGGACCATGTACGGTCACAACGGAATTTCACGTTCTAGAATTGGATCCAACTTTTCGGGCTATACTTGGGAGGCCATACTTGGAGGCAATAGGGGGTGTGGCTTCAACAAACCACCAGTGCATAAAATTTCCCTTTAAAGGACAGGAGGGCAAGGGGAGTAGCAGGCCTATGAGGGATGAGAAGAAGGGTGTTTTTACATCACGGCTAGGGCTGTCAATACAACCCCAGATCTCAGTGGGAGAGTTGCCAGAAGTCAGATGCATGACCGCCTCTCTACCAGACACACTGGGATGGCGGATGATGATGAAATTGGGCTATCAGCCTGGAAGAGGTTTAGGCAAGGATCTTCAAGGGATCACTCAGCCAATTGAAAATGCGAAAAGGCCACGTAGGCAGGGGTTGGGATATGAAGAGGGTTCCATCCCAAGGAGGATCTTCCAGCCAGGATATGCCATGGGGCTCCACACCTTCTTTATCAAAGGGGAAACCATGATGATGGCTGAAGATGGTAAAAGTTCCGTGATAGCTGTCAAGAGAAGAAAGGCTATAGATGAAGAAGAAGAAGACTTGGAAGACCCGTGCTTATCTCTAACTCGTTTGTTCTCAAGTGGGGAAGAGTATCAAGAACCACCCAAGGGCAGACCAATGTTGGATCATCTAGTTGAGCATTCCACCCAAGTCAAAACCATTCCACGAGGCCCAAATACAACAATGCCTTGTTTGAACCTCGTACCTTTATTTCTAGATCTTCTGGATGGGCTTCAGGGCCCACTTACCCACTTTGGGCCCATGTGCCCTCTTCAACCTTCCACTCTTATTGGGCCTGCTTGCCCATTTACTTCCCTCATCAACTTCAGAACTGAGGGCTTTTCCCGACATGGGCTTACATGCCCATTTATTTCTAAGATCGGGTCCACGTACCCGTTTACCTTTTTCATCAGTTTTGGACCCATGTGTCCACTTTCTATTACCATTGGGCCCACGAGCCCCTTTTTCCCTTTTATTCTTAAGTTTTTCTCTCTGGTGATTCAGTCATCTTCTAGCAAGCCTCGAGTCACTCAGGCTCATTCTATCTTTTTACTCGAAATTTTCAAAAAAAAAACGTCTTCTTTGAAACTCACATTTCCATCGAGGAGACGTCTCTACTCATCCCAGAGGGTGCTCCCAATCAGGGATCCCTCTTTTCTGTATCATTAATCGATTTGCTAGATCCTCCCAACATTGTAGCTACCATCTTTCCAGCATTATCTTCAGTAGGTCAAAGCAGGTTAGGAAATAGGAAAGTCAGAGGTAAGCGAGTTCCAAATAGGTATCTGCAACAATTGGCGCAGAAATGCGTAGAGTGTGCAAGGCTGCCAAACTTTTTGGATAATACCATCCAGTTAAATGAAATCCGATATGAGGATGAGCATAACATAGATCATACTTTGGGAGTATATGAGGTGGTATCAGAGAAGGATCCCGAATTCGAGGATGAAATCGAGGACTTGGCTGATGCATATGCATCTGGGCTTAGAAGATTTGAAGAACCATCAGCCACAGGGAATGAACCGACCAAGGAACTGAATTTAGGAACCCTGGAAGATCCTAAGACTATCCTCATTAGTGCAAACCTCACTCCCTCAGAAGAACAACGTTTGATCAAAGTTTTGGAAGAATATAAGGACACGTTCGCATGGACATATGAAGATATGCCGGGATTAGATAATTCACTGGTTGAACATAGATTAACCTTGAAACCTGGAACTACCCCGGTTAAACAAAAGCTCAGGAGGTTCCACCCTGATATTGCACTCAAAATGAAAGAAGAGGTCGACAAACTACACCAAGCAAAATTTATTAAGGTTGTCCTATATCCGCAATGGGTGGCTAACATAGTCCCTGTTATGAAGAAGGATGGACGAATTCGGATTTGTATAGACTTCAGGGACTTGAACCGAGCGTGTCCTAAAGATGATTTTCCTTTACCTCATATCGATGTTTTGGTTGATAACACAGCTGGATTTGAAATGCTTTCATTCATGGATGGCTATTCTGGATACAATCAGATCCGGTTAGCTGAGGAGGACCAAGAAAAGACCTCGTTCACTACACCTTGGGGAACATATTGCTATGTTGTCATGCCCTTTGGGTTAAAGAATGCCGGTGCTACATATCGTAGGGCTATGATGGCTATCTTTCACGACATGATGCACACCCTTGTAGAGGTGTATGTGGATGATTTGGTTATCAAGTCCAAGAGTCGGGAAGATCATTCTGAAGTGCTAAGGAAGGTCTTGCAAAGAGCTAGAGAATACAAGCTAAAAATGAACCCTAAGAAGTGTACATTTGGAGTTTCATCAGGAAAGCTACTTGGGTTCATAGTAAGCAAAAGGGGCATAGAGATTGACCCAAACAAGGCCAAAGCAATTATTGGTATGCCTCCTCCGAAGAATATGAAAGAGCTTCGAGGATTGATTGGGAGGCTACAATTTGTCCGCCGGTTTATCTCACAACATTCCCAAAGGTGTAAACCTTTCTATGAGTTAACCAAGGCGGGGGCCGAGTTTAAATGGGATTCGAAGTGCCAGAAGACGTTTGATGGGATGAAAACATACCGGCAAGTCCCCCGTACTTAAACCACCAATTCCCGACAAACCTTTGGTCCTCTACATTTCGGTTCTTGAGAACTCTCTCGGAGCAAGTCCTTGCACAAGTTGATGAAGAAGGGAAAGAACGAGCTACTTACTACTTGTCTAAGATGTTTGATGCTTGTGAGCTGAAGTACACTGTGGTAGAAAAGACCTGTGCTGCTCTTATTTGGGTGGTTCAGAAACTCAAACATTATTTCCTTGCTCACCAAGTCAAGCTCATTGCTCGTATCAATCCCATTAAGTTTCTGTTAGAGAAGACAGTCTTGACTGATCGGTTAGGGCGATGGCAGAGTTTCCTGTCCCAATTTGACATCACTTATATCCCACAGAAGGCAATCAAGGGCTATGCTATTGCTGAACACCTTGCCCATCATCCCATACCCGTCTTTGACCCAGTCCGGTCGGAGTTCCCGGATGACGAACTAATGTCAGTCCGATCTTCCAATCTTTGGACATTATATTTTGACGGGGCTCTGAACTCTCATGGTAGAGGGATAGGTATTGTCCTTCTGTCACCTGAAGGTGTCACCATTCCACAGGCTTTTCGACTTAACTTTCCAAAGAACCAACAACATAGCCGAGTATGAAGCCTTGCCGGCCGGGCCGGAGGCCGCTCATTTCCATGGTGCCACCGAACCGAGGGTGATAGGTGATAGTCAATTGATCCTACGCCAAGTCTTATCCAAGTACCGAACTTCCCATCCAAACCTCAAACCCTACCAGAGCTCACCACTTGCTACATCAAGCTATTCTTCAAACTCACATTTGTTCATGTCCCCCGCTCTCGAATATCCTCGCCGATGCCTTAGCTTCACTAGCTTCATCTCTATCCGTCCCGCTAGGCGTGCAAGTGCGGACTATCCACATTTGTAAGAGGACAATTCCGGCAATTGAGGATGGACGTTTTCTAAAGGTTAAGGAAAGATTCAACGAAAAGAATACTTAAAACATAAGGAAGAAATCTCCTTGATTGAGTTAGAAGAATTAGAAGAAGGTGAGAGACCTTGGTATGACGAGATTGCGAGGTATTGTCAAGATCAGTCATATCCACCTGGATCAACCGCCAAGGAAAAGAAGGCAATCGAAGAGTATCCCGCAGGTATACAATCCTAGGAGGAGTGCTCTATAAGAGAAGCCTAAGTGGAATCTTACTCGTGTGTCTTGATGAAGAAGAAGCCGAGTTGGTGATGAAGGAAGCACATTCTCGAGTTTGCGGTGGTCATGTGAATGCCCAAGCCCTTGCTAAGAAAATCATCCGACAAGGGTATTATTGGCCAACTCTAGAAGAAGATCGCTCTATCTTTGTCCGGCATTGTCATTCATGTCAACTCCATGCCGACAAGATTCACTCTCCCGCATCTTCCCTTCATCCAATTCATGCCCCATGGCCTTTCGCCATGTGGGCCTTTGATATCATTGGCCCCTTGAGTGACCTCAACTCCGAAATGCGCTCAAAATCGTTCATTCTGACGGCAACGGAGTACTTCACAAAGTGGGCTGAAGCGGAAGCATTCGTGGAGATTAAAGCGTCAACGCTTGCTCCTTCATCAAGCGCAACATCTTGGCAAGGTTCGGGATCCCCGGCGACATCGTCACCGATAATGGGCCACAATTTCTTTCTCAAGATCTGCGTGATCTTTGCAACAGTATTACATTTCATTGCATCATTCATCGCCATACTATCCTCAAGGCAATGGTCAAGCGTAAGCCACCAACAAAACCTTAATCAAAATCATCAAGAAATCTTGTAAGTCTAGCAAGTTTGCCGACCGGCCCGATAAGCTTGTAGATGCTCTATGGGCTTATCGTACTTCGTAAGGACTCCCATCGGACAAACCCCGTATGCTTTGGCATATGGGATGGAAGCAAAGGGTCCCTTACGAAGTATTACATCCATCTCTCCGAGTTCAGCTCGACAGGGATATTCCTGTTGATGAGAGAAGAGAATCTCTCCTTGCACAGCTTGAACTCTTGGATGAAAGAAGGCTAGCCGCCGCCGAACATGCCCGGACTTATCAGAATAGACTCAAAAGGTTTTATCAAAAGAGGGTGATCGAGAGAAAATTCGAAATCGGTGAGATGGTAGTCAAACGCATATTCGTTAAGCCAGGAGGTCCCCGCTCCAAGTTGCAACCTAACTGGGAAGGGCCTTTTGTAATCACTGAAAAGTATCCAGGTAATGCATATGAATTGACTAATGCAGATGGAGAAAAATTGAATCATCCTTGGAATGGAGTTTACCTCAAAAAGTACTTTCCATAAAAATGGAGAAACCACTGGTATAATCTCAAGTCATCGATCCTAGGTTTTTCGTGAGAAGTCAAGGGTAGGTACCATCCTACACACACAACACTTCCCGATCCTAGAATCCGGACAACCTGACACTTGCGAAAGGCAAGGCGTAAATCTAGAAATGGAAGGAGTACCCTTACCCTATTCTCTTCTACTCGGTCCAAGATAGGGAGAGAAGATTAGAGAGGGGTAGTATCGAAAACACTCGCCACCCTAGTAGGAGGCCGTCTCGCAGGGTACAAAAGGGTGCCAAAAGATGGGCAATGAACCCCTCAAAGTTAGAAAAAGAAAAATGATCAACCTGTCTGAATGAGTACCCAGAATGATAGTCATGGCAAATGGCAGTAAAAGATGGGCAATGTCCCCACGGGTCAAAAACCTGTCCAAATATGTGCCACATAGAAAAGAACAAAAAAAGGAAGAAAAACCCAAAGAGGCCGAACCCCAATGGGTAATTTGAGTGAGAGTAGAGAAATCCCTCTCAACATCTTCAAACCCTATCAAGGACTTCCTCTATACTCTTCCTCCTTAAACCCCTTGGGTAGGGTAAACCGACCAAATCCAGGTGGAACCCGAGCCGATCAAAGGAAGAAGGTTAGAAGGATTCTACATAGGGAACTTTATTTTTGCACGTGGCATCTACCACTTGAGTCTTGACGAACTCCAAAGACCGATGAACTGTCTCAAATACCAACATTTTCTCCACAAAAAAATTGCATATTTCAAAATCCACAAAAAAAATATACATATTTCAAAAATCCAAAAAAATACATATTTCAAAACCCACAAAAAGTTGCATATTTCAAAAACCAAAAAAAAAAAGATGCATATTTCAAAAACCCCAAAAAATGAATATTTCGAAAACCCAAAAAAAACTGAATATTTCAAAAATTCAAAAAAAACACATATTTCAAAAATCCAAAAAAAATTGAGTACTTAATCCAAATGATTGTTTTCAAGAAAATCCAAAAAAAATAAAAAAAATTACTTAGTCATGATCATTGCCTTAGTTGCATCCATGCTTATTTGATTGTCATGCATATTTTCATTTCTGCATTGCATATCCATTTTTTTACTTTAATTACCTTGTTAAGAAGGCTCTTCCCCTTTGACCTAAGTCAAAGTTGACCATAATAGGCAAAGGGATGAGTCCTGATGAAGATCTAATCTCCTTCTGTCAAGTGTTTCAGGCATTTCAATACAGGAGAGGAGATGATTCACACCATGACAGGTAAGTTCTCTCAACCCCCCATTTCATTTTAAGTCATTTGTTTTATTCCACCTTGTTAAGAAGGCTCCTCCCTTTGACTCAAAATCAAGGCAAATGACATACAGGCAAAGGGATGAGTCATGGTGAAGATCCGATCCTCTTTTATCAAGTGTTTCAGGCATTTCAATAGAAAAAGGGAGGATTCTCACCACGGTAGACACTACAAGGAGGATGGATTCTCGCCATACAGGTAAGTTTTCCTAATCCTTTCCACATTCATTTTCTTTTACTTTTTATTTTTTCGCCATGTTAAGAAGGCTGCCCTTTGACAAAAGCAGAGGGCCAAGCCACTAAGTCATACTAATCAAAATTGCCGAAGTGATGTTGCGTACACAACCAAAACAAGCCAAGTAGACATAAACAAGCAAGATACAAGACAAATGTCCGATACAATGATGCCGGGCATGCAAATCAAAACCTACTCATCCCTACGCTCGTGGAAGAAACTAAGTAGTCACCCACGCTTGGAGTCTGGCTTCTCTCCGGATCAACTCCATCCCGTACTGTACGGCCCCGACTATGGTGCGAACCGCTCTGATGGGTACGTGTGCCGCTCTGGTGGGTACCACTCTGATGGGTTCGGCTCCGAGTGGACTGTCGGGCCATTTCACGATGAAAGCGCAGTTCCGCTTGGGCAGAAACAAGATCCATTTGCGTCTGGTACTGCCTCTGCTCCATGGCACGGATCGCGGCGTCTCGCTCACGAAGGGCAGCTGTATGCTGGGTCTCCGCCTCACGAAGGGCCTCAAAGTGGCGCCGATCACGCGCCAATAGCTCGTATCAAAGTCCAACCGAAGCCGAGCTATTTCAAGAGTAGGCGCACGAGCTCGCAATTCAGCCTCCAAGGCCCGGATCCCGGAAGAAGACTCGTAAGAAGAAGCAAAGAATCGATCGCTCCAAAGGTGCAGCCCACCTACAAACACTGCATGAGGCTTAGCCAGTGGAAGGATAAGTTTGGCAACAGCTATCAAGATATTACCGTGATCTCCTTCTCCGCCGCAGACCGCTTCACGGTAGCCGGCTCGTCTCGCGGGGCTCTCACCTCCTCGAAGAAGAAACACCCTCTCGAACGGGCCATGCGCTGCAAGTACATAAAGCAAGTCAAATATCTAGCAACTTAGTTGAAGAGCACAAGACACACGCATACCTCTACTCCGTAGAGCTGCCTTCGTGGAGGCTATCTCCTCCTCCAGCTCGCGAATACGCGCTCGATACCGGGTAAGCATGCCCCGAGAATCCCGATAAGAAGAAATTTTTCGTACAAGGCAATGCATTGATAACAAAGAGACAGAGACAAAGGCTTACCTGGCTAGCATGGTCAAAAAGATGACCGTAAGCCACACCATATTGGCGAGTGAACTCCGTGTCATCCACGGCAGTCGAGAAAACCACGGTACCCTCAGCCTCCCAGTCCTCCAAGGCGATTGGTACCGAGCCGCCCGCCATCGAGTGCGTCAACCCCCTTTTGCTACGGCCGTGTCCGGACGAAGGAGGTGGGCACCACTCCCGATAACCCCCGAATGTCCTCATCACGAGGCGAACCCAGCAGTGGCTCCACCTCGTTCGTGCAATGTAGGTAAATGTCACGGCCGAAGAGATGGGCACCCTTCACCACCCACTCGGCATTCTCATCATCAGTAGTCAGATATGGGCGCCAGCATACCTATGAGAAAGGAGAGAATCAACATTTAACAAACAAAAGTAAGGAAGAACAAGGAGACGTACCCGTGCAGGAGGAAGACTCAACAACTCACCTCGAAGACGAAGGAGCTGAAAAGCATGGGACGAAGTGTCACGGATGGCGCACCAGCGCGCCATCAAAGGCAAAGGCGAGAGGGTGATCTATTCGGCCTCGGCCTAATGGAAGGTAAAGATAACTCCACACCCGAAATTAACACTTTGTTAGTACAAGTATAACATGCAACAGAAAGCAAGCATAGAAAGAGAAATACCCGAAGAAAAGGTGTGAAGCCACCCACCGAGACAAGACCACTATCGGGAGAGAGACTAGCAAACAGTGTGCCAGACTGCTGCACCCCAGGCATAGTCGCCAATGGACTCCACATCAGCTAGTAGCGGAAGGAACCGTAGGTGAATCTTCTCGGTCTTGTTACCCAGCAACAAACGACCGAAAAAGAAGAGCAGAAAACGGCGAAGATCCCGATCTGCCTCCGCTGATCCAGAAGGACCGCATAATGTCGCAGATACCTGATCAATCAGGCGGTCCTCGTAGTCCTTGGTCACCTCCCCCGCCGCATCCGAGCCTCTGTCGTGCCCACTAGCTCGAAACACTCCTTCCGAGTGATCGACAAGACTGCCTCGTCATGTGACCGAGGTGGGGAGTAAGAAAGAAGCTCTACTGCCATCTCGGCATAGTCACCATACGTGCAACCAGTGACGGCACGCCCATAGACCCGCAGTCCCGTGATATGGGCCATGTCCTCCAGAGTAGGGACCATATGCCCCCATGGAAAAAGAAATGAACAAGTCGCGGCATCCCAGCGATCCTTAAGAACCTGGATCAGGGCCAAGTCCTCCCAAAGCACTGACAAATGTAAGACAGGACCAAATCCCATCTCATCCAGGCGGCGGCGTTGGAACGGTTGAAGACCACGGTACGCCAATCGTACCCATTTGCCCGGGATATACGCGATTTGATCCGTGCCTGCAAATGGAAAAGTTGTTCAGGTCAAGAACTACATCACAAAGATGATAGAGAGTTTAAAGGACATTTACATCACGCCGGGCTGTCGGCTCAGAAGGACCAGCCTCGTCGTCATGCGCACGCGCGCGTCGAACCCTCTTCGGCATCTGTAAATTTTAAATTTGGTCAGTTTTTCAATTTTTAAAACAATCACCAATACAAGAATGCTGAAGTTGACATGTGCCCAGACCAGGGGCCCATGCGCCCTGGTCTGAGGGCACATGCGCCCTGGGTCCAGGGCACATGCGCCCTGACTTGAGGGCACATGCCCATGAGCCCTGGTCTGAGGGCACATGCGCCCTGGGTCCAGGGCACATGCGCCCTGACTTGAGGGCACATGCCCTTGTGCCCTGGGTTGAGGGCACATGCGCCCTGACTTGAGGGCACATGCCCTTGTGCCCTGGGTTGAGGGCACATGCGCCCTGACCCCAGGGCACGTGCCCTTGTGCCCTTGTTTGAGGGCACATGCGCCCTGGTTCCAGGGCACATGGACCCTAGATGTGCACCATTCTTCTCTTGACCCAAAAACAGCTCAAACGAACTCAGAATCGCATGAAATCACAGTCAAAACGAAGAGAATGCAGAGATTTACATTTTATTTAACTGGAGCACTGACCTTTGTACGCGATTCGGACTCCAAAATTGTGGAGGAAGTCGGAGTAGCTCTTGTGAGGAGGGAGACCGTGAGTGGTGAAATGAACTAGTAGAGGCGGTTGGTCTATTTATAGAGGTAAAGATATGTAAAAATCATGAAAATTTTAAAAATTACCTTACCACTCTTGAAATTGAGCTGATCACAACGCCACTGAAAGTATCTCAAACAGTATTTTTGAATTGCTCAGAAAAATTCACCGAAAAAAAATGCATGTTTAAATTCCACAGAAAATTCATTTCTTACTATTTAATCTTGCAAATCATAGTGTAAAATAGCTGCTTTTCCCGTACATTATTTTGGTCATGCATTTACAGTTTTTCAGGCATAAGGTAAAACTTTGTGAATTTTATATTTTCAAAATTGACATAACAAAATTCATTTTATATTCATAAGTGACCAAAATTTGTTTGACAAACTAGAAAAGAAAATGGTAGTAAGAGGATGATCAGGTACAAAAAAGTCGCAATCGAGAAAGATAGCGACGCCGATCATCCGGACTCTCCTCGGTAAGCGTGCCCGGACGCCGCACTCGGCTCGTACTCCACAAGGCAATAGCCGTCTTAGCTTCCTCCGTGTCTTCATCCGTATCAAGCTTTCGTCTTTGATAAGAGTCAAGTGTGAAAGCACCGGCGCTCATGACGAGCCAAACCGATTTGAGAATGACACCCGTGCGGATTGTATAGAACAAAAGCCGAGCCGAACCGGCCGAAGATCCACGCCGAGAGCAAAACAGATCTGAACATCTCTCTGCCGCATAATGACCGGATCGTGCACAAAGCCCGAATGACTCATGGAAGCAAGATGGATACGCCAATCTGTTCGTTTCTTCAATGTAGCACATTTGTTGGAAACCGTGTCGGGAAAACCGAGAGCCGCAAAGATACGGGAACAAAGGACCGCGCCGGAAAAGCCGTGAAGTGGTAGTAGCACCGCTCGATGGATCAAACTTGAAGTGAAGATCCGCCCAAAGAAGCAAACAAGAGCACCGCCAAACATAGGACGTCCCACGCAAGCGAGAAGACAAGCCACGTAGAGAAAGCCAAGCACCGAAGGACCAAGCCGCTTGCCGCACCAGATTCCACGAATACACGAGAGTTGTCCCTGCTCCAGAAAGCCGTCTTCTGTGGGAAACAAGAACACGGCAGCAAGGCAAGTAGCAAAACCCTTGGATCCATGAAGAAGTTGTGTCTCATCAAGGCCACGAGAAGACAGAGTAGAGATGGTCCAAGCTGCCAGTTTTTGGAGATAGATCCGTTTTCCGGTGATGAAGGAGTTGATTTGCTCTGCCTCCACAAAATCCTGCAAGAACTCAAGGCAAGACACTGATCCGGTAAGGAATAAACATGTTCGCAATCTCACCTTTTCTAGTACGCGGCAGTCCAAGGAACAACTCGCTTCTTCTAGCAAGATGGTGCATTCAAAAGAGTTAAAGACAAAAGTGTGAGTGTCGGGATGCCATAACTCGCCAAAGCACCCATCAATCCAAAATCCAAGTAATATTCTACATAGTGTTTCGCATGAACCGGAAGACCGGTCAAGCCCCAGCCACTCGGGATTGATTTCACCGACAAATGAAGCACTCCAAGCCATCTTTAAACCAAACAGGAGAACAGAATCTTCGAGGACCCGGAAAGAGAGGGTAATTCTGCATAAAACCATCAAAACAGGCTGTCAGGTACTTGCATCTTTTTATTTTATTTTATTTTTAAAAAAAAAAAAAAAAAAAATTGCCCAGGGTAGGGCGCATGTGCCCTCACATGGGGGCACATGGCCAGGTGCCCCACCCCAGGGCGCATGGCCAGGTGCCCCCGATCGGGGGCACATGGACCCAAATTGTCAAAAATTTGAAAAAAATCTGAAAAAATCACAATCAATAAAGAATAACGTTCTCTTACCAGATCTGCTGAAATCCTCCCCTTCACATGCCCTGGAATGCTTGAAATTGCTCTTCCCAAGTTAGAACACATCTTCTTAGAAGGAGGAGCCATTTTAACAAAGATAAGATCAATTTTCGGATTTAACAAAGTATTTATAGTGGAGGATTAATCCCATTTTTGAGTCAAATTCGGATTTCAAAAGTTTTTTTACCTCAGGGCGCATGTGCCCTCATCTGGGGGCACATGGCCAGGTGCCCCACCCCCTGGGCGCATGGCCAGGTGCCCCCGATCGGGGGCACATGGACAAAAAAATTCGAAAAATTCAGAAAAATCTCAAAAATTCAGAAATTGTCTATAATGTTAAAAGTGACATTTTTGCTAAAGGAACTATCATTAAAAACTTTGTTTTGACATCCAAATGATGGTTCTAATAGTAAAATCTTCTGTTGATCATTTCATGAACAATCTGCTTCATATGACAATTCTGTCAGTTGGGTATTAACCAGAAATGTGCAGGCAACCTTTTTAGTCCAACAGGTAAATTGGTGAGATCGGTGTTCCAGAAGGAACGTCATGCCAGCTCTGCGACGAAAAGAAAGGGAGCGCCATCTGGTCAAATATTATCATGGCGCTGATGAATCAGGTGGTCGATGCAAGTTGATAGACCACGCCTGAAGACTTCACTCAGCTTTGCATCAATCTCACATCACAGCACCACCATCACTTCATTTTGCACCTCACATCACTTCTACTATCTGTCACTTAGCTATGCTAGGTCCACTTTATACATATTATATGCATTAATGTTGAAGACCTTGAGAGTGAAAATGACCGGGCCCGAGATCCCCTTCAACAAAATCCACGACGGCTTGGTCATTTCTTCACACTCACGGATAAGCCAAAATTGAACATTGGAGGGACGATGGTTCCTAATCGGGTGTCTTGACCTCCAATAGACAATCTATATCTTCAACTATTTTCTACATGATTTTCTATGTGTTCACAAACCATCTCCTTTTCTTTCTTCATCATTACCAATTCTTCTTTCATTATGTTTTCTCTTTCTTTTATTTCATCATGTTTTATTATTTCTTTTATCCCTTTATGTTTTTTTTTGTTGTTTCACCATGTTTTATTCGTCCTTTCTTTTATCCCACCGTGTCTTTTATTTTATCCCACCGTGGCAATTGTCATCCCATTGCTATTCTTCTTTACCATCATTCTATGTTAGTCCCACCATTATCTTTCATTCCCACTATGGCTTAAATCTGTCTTGTCGTTTTCCGAATACTTGATTTTCTGCTAGAGCGTGATTCATGGTTTTTTCACGATACCCGAGCAATTTTGTTTTGCTTAAACGAACCCTTTAAGAACTTGAGGTTCTTCCACTCAGAATTAAACCGAGTATTTTGGCGAAACTTGAATGAACTTGAGATTCCAAATATGATGGATTGGTATTCTTTTCATTTTAAGATCAACTTCTCTTTTACAACAACTTTAGCCCATCACAAGACAAGAACACCGCAAAGTTCGGGTTCTTTGGCTGATGATGAACCTACGAATTCGAGGACTCCTCACCACGCCGAGGGTTGGCTACATCCTTTTATCCTTTATCACTTACTTTTTTATCTCTCGTGCCAAGGGCATGTCTTTTACCGATCAATTATATGAGGTTTTGATAGAACATGAAAGCGATCTAGAATACTCGTAGAGATTCATTTTCTTTGGATCGGGTAGATAAGCGTGTCTATATTTACACCTTGATGCCACCTTTTCAGTCCATCACCATTCCATTTCACTACATTCATCTACGCTCACTTGCATTCCATTACAGCTCACTACGAATTACTCCGCTTCATTACATGCCACTCCCTTACAAAGCCGACATCAAGGCGAGGCAAGCTGTAGACACGCCAAATTCGCCAAATTCAGAGCATAAAACTCATGTTTTATAGGGTAACATGTATGATTGACCTTATAATGATGCCGGGTCTTTTAAAGTTGATTTGGAGCTTTGCCGAACGAAATCGGATGTTTTCCGACGTTTTCCGCAGAAAGCCGTAATTTCTGAGCGAAAGCTGCACGTAAATCGTGTGAACACGGAAATTGGCTGAATGACCAATGCCTAATGATCATGCATTGAAGGTTATGGTCATATTCACACTCCGGACAAGTTTCGTTGCATTCCGTGCCTTTCCCCATTGCCGTCAAAGTCATTTTGCCCTAAATCGGACCTTTTGTTCATTGCCCTAACTTCCGGACAAAATTCTGAAGTTTTGGTTGGTGTGATGGCTGATCCAATGCTGTATAAAGCTTCTTCGGCCTGTTATCTTTCCAACGCAACAAACGGCGTCGAATTCCGAGTTCGGGAGTGTTCGCAATGGCTTCCGGAAGAAGGACGCGCAGAACCAGTCCCATGCGCCCAGGTTCCAGGGCACATGCGCCCGGGACCCAGGGCACGTGGCCATGCGCCCTACCAGTGAGGCACGTGACCATGTGCCCTCACTTGAGGGCACATGCGCCCCACCTTTGAGGCACATGGGAACCAGTTTTTCACCGGGACTCTACCACTCAACCGACGGACCGGATAAGATCGAATTTTTCGGAGAAGATAGCATATGCCCTCACTGGGGGCACATGCGCCCCTCAGTGGGGCGCATGCGCCTGGCACCAGGGCGCATGCGCCCAGGACCAGGGCGCATATCCCCTATTTTCTAGCTTCGATAAGATCACCTGTTCTCCTATAAATTAACTCCGATTCCGGTCGTTCCAAAAAGAGGAGAACGACTCCCCAGGCATCTCAAGACGTCCTAGCACCCTCCTGCATCAATTTTATGATTTTTAGAGAGAGAATTTCGAGTTTTTAGAGAGAGAAAAGTCGGTTCAAGAGAGAGGAAGGCTGTTCTACAGGTGATCTGCCAAGTCTCTCTTGTTCGGCCTCTACAGCTTTGTGTGGACGTCTTCTGCCAGAGCTCTCTTCATCAAAGTTCTTCCTCTCCAAGTCTTCTTGAGTTTGCAATCGACGGCACTCAATTCCGAGGTCGGGGCTGGTCGTGAAGAGTGCAGAAGCAAAGTCGCGCCTGGCAGATCCTGCACTACTACTCGGCTTTTTCGACAAAACAGATTTGACTATATCTTCCTCTATTTAACTCAGAATCTTTCAATTCTTTTTCCTATCTCTTTGTTTAGTGATTCTCCATCATCCTATCATTTTTTTACATTTTTTTGCATTACTTTTACTCTGTTAATCCGAAAATAAAAAAGGGGGTTAGAGATAACCCGAATCCGGTCAGTTTCTAGTCAATTGTGTGTTTTATGTCATTCTCTTTACATATACTCCACTTTGTCTAGTTCTAATAGTCTCTTTCACTTGTTTATTTGTCTAGTTGCACAGAACATCAAGCACCCACCGCGTTGAGGACTCTTCTTCATCGGCCGGCCGAAGAAGGAGAAGCTTTAACCCACATTCTTCACGCTAAGGTACACACGGTCATCTTTCATTTTAATTCTATAAATCGGAACCCACGGTTCCTGGCGACCACGTTTATTTCTTCTCACCCTCCTCCCACATGACCCGAACCGTCTCTTTGGTGATCGAGCGACGCCAAGGGATGAAAGTTCGGGGATCAATGTGAGTGTGGGACCGAGGTGAGAGTTGCTTTCCGAGCTTTATTCCTTTCTTTCCTCATCCCCTCTTGAGGTGACGATCTGGGTTCACGGACTTCCCTGAAAAGGAGAGGACCCCGTCGAATTTTCAGAGTCGACAGGCGGCCTGACAACTATCATCCCAAATGAAAGGGGTGCCTTTCTTGGCTAGCCTAGAGAAAGGCTGGCACCTACCAGAAAGATTGGTGATAATGCGCCGGATGTAGGCAATCTTGCCTTGAAGAGACCTTAACTCACGTATGTTCCGAGGCGGAGGTAATTCTCTGATAGCCTTGATTTTATCAGGGTCAATCTCAATACCCCGATATCTGACAATGAACCCCAAAAACTTGCCACTAGAGACACCAAAAGCACATTTCATTGGATTCATTTTCAATTTATACAGGTGAAGTCTTTCAAAGACTGTTTCCAAGTGACCCAAGTGGTCGGCCCGCATTTTAGTTTTAACAACAAGGTCATCTACATAACACTCCATCAAATCATGCAACATCTCATCAAAGATCTTTGTCATGGCTCGTTGGTATGTTGCCCCTGCATTCTTCAAGCCGAATGGCATCCGCTTGTACTTAAATATACCCTTGGGGGTACGGAATGCCGTGAAGTTCTTGTCCTCCTCCGACATCAATATCTGATTGTAGCCAGACGACCCATCCATGAAGGACAAAACCTCATGTCCCATGGTCACATCCACCATATTCTCCGGTATTGGCAAAGGAAAGTCATCCTTCGGGCAGGCCTTGTTTAGGTCCTGGTAGTCTATGCACACCCGAATCTGCCCATTCTTCTTTTTGACAGGAACAATGTTGGCGAGCCAAACTGGATAAGTGCAAGGCTCGATGAAGTCCACATCCCTGAGCTTGTCGACCTCTGCGTTGACCTTGAGTTCTAGGTCAGCACGCATCCGTCGTCGGGCTTGCTTGATCGGTTTGACAGTCGGGAGGATGGCAAGATTATGGACTGCCACCTCAGGGGCTAAACCTGGCATTTCATCATAGGACTATGCAAAGCAATCCTTGTATTCTTGGAGAAGAGCTCTGTACCGGTTTCTTTCTTCTTCAGTGAAGAGGGCACTGATAAAGGTTGTCCTAGGGTCATCTGGAGTCCCCAAGTCAATTTCCAGGAGATCATCGACCGTTGCCTGGCCACCGTCTTCAATTTCTTCTGGAGCCGGGCTGAGGTCCATGAACTCAACATCATCCTCTTGCTCATCCTCACTAAGAGGGGCTTCAACTTGTGCAGGGGAGGTAGAGGCTTGCTGTACAAATAGCTTGGCATTAGTTTGGCTGCTACCAAGGCCTTGAATCAATATTTCTTCATCCTCGGATGATTCATCAAAGACAGGGATGGAGCTGCTAGGCTCACCACCATGCTGGATGCTGATCATGTCTATGGCATAATGGACTGGCGCCTCATAGTCAGAGTCATATGCCAGGCCAGGATGCTTGCTGGTCGTGTTTTGGCCATCTTGGGGATTACACATGTTGTAAAAAGCACGGGCCTTCTTCCGGGACTGTCTCTGGGGAATTCCCATCTTCTGATACATGTGGAGAATACCAGGAGAGACCCCTAGTGATGGCTGAATCGTCACTGACTGAGAATCTGAATGCTCGGGCCACCCAAAGTCATCTTTTCGGGCTCGCTTCTTCATCATTTTAGCTTTGTAAAATGTCAGGATAGGGCCAGGTGAGTAGGAGACTCTGAATGTGGTGAGCTTTTCAACAGTTCGCAGCTCACGGTCCCCTGTCAACCACAACAAATCTTGAGGCATGCAGGTGCGATCCTCAATCTCTCTTGTGACTGAATTTGCATTGAAGCTAGTCGGGTGCCATTCTTTGCGATACGCCTGGGTCGTGGGACCCTGGGATTTTAATGAAAGTCGGAGCATCTTGGCTTTGACTTCATCAACTTGGATCTCATCATCCTAAGGGTCTTCAGCCTCCATCTTTTCTTTTCCTTTATTGGGCACAGGTTTTGGCGGCCCAGTCTGAAAGTATGGGATGGCATCAGCAAGGTGACACTCTGCAATCTCAAACAGGGACTGATCAGCCTCAATTCTATACTGCCTCCCCTCCTTGTTGTACTTTATGCATTGGTGGAATGTGGATGGCACAACACAATTGCCATGAATCCAAGGACGTCCCAACAATTCCCTATAAGTTATGTCAGCATCAATGACGTAGAAGGTGGTCTTAGCCATCAAACCTCCTACATCCAACTCCACATCAACTCGACCTAAAGCCTCCTCGGAGTCTTGATTAAAACCAGAGATGGTCACTCCAGGGACCTTCTGTAGATAGGGTGTCAAGAACAGAGATCTGAATGTCTTGATGGGCATGAGATTGCATGCTGAACCGGCATCAATCATGATACGATTCATCTCATACCCATTTATGGATCCTTTCATGTATAATGCTCTATTATGAAAAGCACTAGGAAATACTATGTCCTCGTCTGTGAATGACACAAAAGCCGCATAGGTGTCAAACTGTCCAAGCTTGGCAATGTGAGCTTCATACACCTCCGGTTGCTGCAGAACTGTTATCAGGGTATCACGAAGCTCTTTGTTCAAGGAGAGCACTTCCCAAATACTGAGGCGTACAGGTAGCCTCCTGATCTTAGATAGCAGGGAGGTGTTGACTCGATCCCTGGTTTCTGCTGTTGTTGGATACCTGGCCACAAGGGGGTCAGGCTGGTCCACCTGAAAGTTTGATGTAGCGAAGGGCTGCGAAGGGCTTGGGCCCTCATCTTCATCCACATAATGATTTAACTGAGAGGAACTAGGCTGGTTGGCCTCTCTGGTATCTGTGTCTTGAACATGGGCTGATGTCGATGGCGCGTCTGACCTGGTGCTTGGCACACTTGGACCACTGGCAGATTCGTTTAAATTAGTGTTGTGCCCAGGGGGCTGTCTGATGATTGGAGTAGGCACTGGGCCATGTCCCTCATCCTCAAGGTAGATAACCTTACCTGTAAGCTGGATTTGACCACCACGCTTCTTTTGGGATATTCGTTCACTTCTCCTCGGGGCTGAGAGGTTAATCTGAGGACCCCGACAAGCCCGTCCTTGACTTTTATAGGAAGTTGGAGGAGGGTAATTTACCATGTTGCAGGAGAAGGTCTGAAACTGGGCCATGAGCTCCTCTACGTTAGGCTCCTCTGCACCATCTTCCCAAAAATATGCAATTAGGGCTAGGGCTGTCTCCTCACCAATCCCCGCCCTCTGCCTAAAGTTAAGTAGACAATTGGTGAATCTTTGGCACTTGGCCCAATCACCCCAAGGGATGAAATCATCAAGAGTCAGGGGTCCTAAAGGCTGCTTTGGAACATACTGAGCTTCAATCTTTCTCAGGCGTTCTTCCTGCCACTGAGCTCTCCTCTTCTCGGCTTTTCTCTTATTCTTGAGCTGCTTCCTCCGGTGTGTAGCATCAGATGGGCCATGCGGTGGAGCTACTTGATTGTTTTGACCCTCAGCAGCTGCTTGGTCCTCAGCCTTACGTAAGGCAACTTCTGCTCGAACTCGAGCCCTCTCTTCCCGCGTAGGGATAACTTGCCAAGGTCTCTCAGGGTCCTCAGCTGCTTCTTGGATCTGGCATTGGCGTTGAGCCTCGGCCTCAACATTTTTCTATATAAGCTCACAAGGGAGCTTCTGATAACTGGAGAAGAATTGGGGGCGCACAGAACTTTGTGAGGTGCCCCCAGCCATATGTTTCTTTGGCCTACCAACTTCAGGGGTGGCGTGAATGACATAGGAAGAACTTGCCGGGCTTGAGTTGACATGGGGCCGCGGTGGTTGAACGAGGTAACGTTCGATCTTAAGGACCTCATTTCTGATCAAGTCTTCAAGGTGCTTCTTGACTGCCCGACAGTCCTCAATGGAGTGTGACTGTGTATGATGATATCCACAACCACCCCTAGGAAAGGACATGAAGTGGAAGCCCCTATCTGGATGTGGTTCCATCAGGCCTCCCCTTGCAACCACCTCATAGAGATGGCGTGTCATTGCCTGAGGAAAGGAATACCGTGAGTAAACATGATACTGTCGATGCTTCTTCGGCCTATCCAGCTGCGGTTCTTCAACAGGTGCCCTCGGGGAGCATGCAGAGGAAGCTTCAAGCTCTGCCTCATACTGATCAGCGCTTCCCCAAAGCTCATCGGGTTGATTAACAGTTTGCCCTGACGGCTGAGGTGAGTCAGCAAAAGATCTCCCCTGGGCTTGCAGAGGAGGGGGGCAAGCTTCTTCATACGTCATCTCGCCAGTGAGCAACTCGGTGACATTAGCCATGGTGGCCATAATGTCTGCCTCTAGGTGTACACATCTAACCCAGAATCCCTCCAGAATGGAACGGACTCGGGACGCCATTTGATAAATCGTGGGGTGCGGAAGCCGTTCCATGTCAAGACGCCATCGTCGTTCAGGTGGAGGAGGAGGAAGCCCCAGAACAGGATGCTCCGGTCTGTAATGTACCGCATTGACCGCAAAGTTCATCGGGGGTCGAGGCTTGACATGAGGTTGTGGGGGCTGCACTAGTCGGTTCCCCAAATTAAGAACTTGGTCCTGGATCAATTTTTCGGCCAAGTCCTTGAACCGGTAACAATCTTCGATCATATGCCCCAATAGTCTATGGTACGGGCAGAAGTTTGGTTCTTGACTCTTAGCAGCATCCTCCGGGCGTCGACTCATCGGCAGGCTAATCAGTCCATTCTTCATACAGGCATCAAATAATTTCTTTGTATAGTCCCGTGTGAAGGAATAGGGCTTCAAAGCACGTTATTCCCATGTGGGCCTTGGAGCAAGATTGGTGGTATTCCTCTGAGGGGGTGCCGTGGTAGCACTTTTGCCTCCAGCATTATTATAGGGTCTAGAAGATGATGAGACATCCACTGTATTGACATCCCTAGGAACTGGCTGTTTGTCCTTCATTGGCCTTGATCTTGCAGCTGCCACCAAAGGGTTATTGACATAGAAGTGTTCTATGTCAGCAACCGTGACATTCAAGTCATCAAAGGATTGGATATGTGTCCCCAACACCTTTTCTTGGATCTCAGCCCGAAGGCCTCTCTTACACAATGCAACTGCCTCCTCATGCAAAGGTGGATTGGCACACTTCATGCATACATTTCTCCAGCGGCGAATATAGTCGACTTCCGATTCGTTTCGTCCCTGGAACATAGTGGTCAACTCGACCAGGGTATGCGGCCGCTCAGAGAAACTAAACCTCTCAATAAACTTTCTTTGTAGATCAGGCCAGTCTACTACTGATCCAGGCTTCAACTTAGAAAACCACTCAAAGGCTGTGCCCGTTAGAGTGGTGGCGAAGTACTTAAGCAAGTATGATTCGCAATGTGCTAACTCACCCATGTGAGTGTAATATAAAGCCAAATGCTCCCTGGGGGACCCACGCCCATCAAACTTGGAGCACTTGGGCACTTTAGAGTCGTCAGGAGGAAGCTTCACATACTGATGATGTGGTGGGTATGGGACTTGGTAGAGGCCCACCACACCTTGTCCATCGTCATGTTGCGCCAAACGCATAGAAATCATTTGATCTATCATAGCCCGCTGAGAAGACTCAAGAAAATCTTGCTGTGGTGGAGGCAGAGGGGCTTGGTACTGTGGTTGAATGAAGATCTCATCATCCATGGGTGGTCTAGGAGCCGGATGCATGGGAGTAGTAGGACGAGGTTGTGCTACAGGTGGTAGTTCTACTTGAGTAATACAGGGCCCATCTGAAGCCTCAGTGGCACCTGATGCTTGTGCTGGTTGAGAATGGAGCAAGCCGGAACTGGTAAGGAGAGCCCGGAGCTGTTGATTCTCCCTCCAAAGATCTTCTAATTTCATGGCCGGTGGCATGACCACTACTTCATCACTTGGCACAATATCCTTGTCCTTACGACGGCGTGCGCCCTCCGCGGCGATGGTAGATTGACGTTCGGCCATACTACGTGTGACAGGCCCAACATAAACTACAGTCTGAGAGTCCTCTGGAACATCATCAGGGTGACCAGCACCTGCAGTGTAGCAAGTGTATACTCGCATCTGGCCTCCTGGCCCCCGTGCTACTTGGCATTTGGGGGCAGTGTCAGACAACATAACTCGGTCAAGGACTGACCCTCTTCTGTGCGGTAGCTCCCGCGGAGCAGTGGTCGCATGACCATCATCAAAATGATAAAACTGCCGCCGGTGGGGCGGCGCAAACTGAACCTTCGGCCGAATAGAATTGGCCTTTGGTTGCTGCGGGGGGTTGAATACAGCCCTCGGCTGTGGCCGTGGTTGGGACTTCAGCCCAGAAGGCCCCTCATCTGGGTGAGGTTGACGACAGGCTTTGGAGACAAGTGGTTTTGCAAGGGGAATGCTGGCCTTAGGGCACCAAACCTTCGAGATTGGGACAGAGGGTCTGAATCCCTGTCCCCGATGGGCACGAGTGTCCGCTGTCCGGGACTCTCGGCGAAAAGACGCTTGAATGGGGGACGTGCCCCCAATCAGTGGAACCGGTTGCCGAAATGAAAAGTCAGTATTTGGGCTGACTACCGGAGTCTTCAGTACAGCAGGCGGCTGCTGCCGGGTCTTCTTGGGCTGGACCATTGAGCGGTCAGCCGGGTGAGCCAAAAACTTCTTGGGGAGTTTGCCCCCGGTTGGTTGGGCAGAGAACCGAAATGGTTGGTCAGCAAATCGATTGTTTACATAGAACTTTTGATGGGCAGGTGGTAGCACCTGCAGGTTCTCTTCGACATATACCGCTGATTGGTCCAAGGATGAAAGACTAGCCAAGGGGTGGCCCCTCGCCCAAGCTGATATCTTGAAAGCCGCTGATCAGCTCGAGTCTTCATGTTTTTTAGGAGAGGGCTGCCCCCTCTCAACAGCATCCCCGGCCATTGGTCGGCCGGTCTTCCTGGAACGGGCAGAAGGTTGACTCTTCCCCCGTACAGTTGGCATATTCTTAATAACGGGTGTAGCAGGGGCCCGTAACTCATCATCCAACTGGCTCAGAGCAACGAACCGGTTGACAAGGGGTAGAACGATAAGCCGTGGTTGGCGGCGCTTCTCTTCCCTAAACTCAGAGGGAGTCTTGATGAAAGTGGCTGGGCGGGTACGGTTCCAAGGGCACCGTACGTTACCAACCTCCAAGTTACAACGGGAGCCATGTTCAAGCCGAAGCTTGGGCAAACTCGACTGAGGAGATGTGGGCGCGGGCCCAGAGTTAACGGTGATAACATTCACCGAAAATGGCTCCTGAAGAGGAGCTGGTTGAGGTGACTTTGGGAGGGAAGCCTCAAAGAGTAGGGCGACATCTGCAGAAGCTATTTGAAGTTGTTGGAGGGGATGGACCTCCTCCTCAGTAGCGAATGGCTCCTCCAGTGTGGCACCAAGACGGTCAGGGTGTAGCACAACTTTGGGGAAACAGCCAAAAGTGATGCCGGCGGTGACGGCACCAATGCAACGGCTGTTGATGTAGGCCTTGGAATAATGAACACCGTTGTCAAACTCCATTGAACCTGCAAAAACATACAAGGCCGACCTGATCAGATGAAGAGAGTCTTTGAAGAGATAGTGGGTGTGTACTTTCTCAGATCGCTATGGCAGAGAGATGAAGGGAAAGAGAAGGTCCCACCGGGCGTGCCAATTTGTGGGAACCTCGGGAATCTTTTTGATTCTTAGAAAAGATTTGTTGTTTTTGTATGTTTTGAAATATCGACATCTGAATTTTCTAGTAAAGTAGGCAAAAGAACATAAAAATACTAGATAGTCCGGGTGATATTAAAAGAAGAGTATAGAACCGAGGTTCGAGTTCAGTGAAAATATTTTTTGACCTCTCTCCATTGGATGGTGCGAATATCCAATGTTCATTTACATCGAGCAAACACTCGAACACCCTTGATTAACTGCCATAGCGATCTTGTTTGACGAGAGCGTGCACATCCACAACATATAAAGAACACAAAGGGCCCTGGCCTTTTAGGCCCGATGAGATGCAAACAAGTTTGATTAGGTTTTGTTTAAAGTTGGTTTATGTTTGATTTATGAATGGATTTTGATGTGGTTTGAAATGTTGATTTCATATTTCAATTTGACTTGGATTTGAATGTTACTTGTTTCGGTTTGTTTTAATTGTTTGGTTTGTTTTACTTCAATTGGTTGAAGTTTATTTTATTTTTGTTTGAACTTGATATTTTAGATGTGTTTATCAATTTTGACTTGTTTAAATTTAATTGACAATGTGTTGAGTCATTTTCATGTGATTTTCTCATGTTGGTTGGTGTTTTAATACCGATTCGGGTGTGTTCAGTATGTTTTAAATGTTTTAAAGTTTGGTTCAAATTGATTAAACTTGAATTTCAGATTGTTAATGATATGAATTTGGCATGTTTTAAGATGAATTTCATATACCTTAATGTTTTCTTTGTGTTCTTTTCAATTGGTTTGATTTGCACTTGTTTAAGCATTTGAATTCAAATAGATTAAATGTATTGAATCAATTTTTCCAGATTGTATTAAATCTGATTTTTGTTGGATGTTAAAGCTTTAATGATCTGTTTTAAGTAAGCCTGTCAAATGAGCCGGGCCAGCCCAACGGCCCGCCGTAAAGCCCACCATGGGCTGGGCTTTGGCCCATTGTAAATTTGATTGGGCTGAAGCGGGCCTATGGCCAATTTTGTTTTTGGTCGGCAGGCCAGGTAATCTCAGGCCCGTTTGGCCCGCCCCCCTAGTCTTTTTTTTGATCACCGTGGCCGAGTGGCCCGCCCCCCTAGTCGTCGCAGACATTTCATGTCCTGGTCCCTGGGCACGGCGATCGGTAATAGGTACCACCATAGGGTGGCGCAGCAGACAGCGAACACCCTCTCAAACACCACAAGGCACTGCAACACCAACACCGCTGCCGTCAGCATGTAGTGGGAAGGCCGCCCCAGCTGAAGGTTCCGGTCCTCCCTCTCCATCGCGGCCTTCCACGACGGTCGGTTGTGGGATTTCGCTACCTGCTTCGCCAACAACTGCAGCGGCACCTCTCCATGGCCCGGGGGCTCCTCAAGGCATCTGCAGAGTTGCTCCCCTTTCGATCGCCCTCCATCGGAGTCAGCCCGGCGGGTCCTTGAGGTGGACGACGATGGGGACCCAGTTGTCGAGCTGTAGTAGGCGAACTCGGACAAGGGCGACGTCATGGGTGCTTCATGAGCATGGCGGGCACCGCCGCCGAGTTCGAGTCCAGCCACAAGTGGAGGTTGCCGTTGATGAGCCGAAGGGGATGGCGTGGCTCACCGCCAGGTGCGGGTCCAGTCACAGATAGAGGTTGTCGATTGTCACCACCACCTCCAGAAGGCCCAGTTTTCCCCTCTGTGAAGGAATGTTATTCCGGAAGTTGTAGGAGTCCGACAAGTTTGCGTACCAAAACTCGTCGTCACCGTGGGAGGAGACGCAAGCAATTTTTCTTGGGGATCGATGGAGGGGGGAGGAAGAAGTCAGTCATCTACCGGTGAGGATGCACCCGACTGAAGCTTCTATCTGTTTGGCCCGATGGGCCGTAGATGGGTTTTTGTAACCCGTTGGGCTAAGCCCATTTATATAGCTAAAAATTTTACTGAGTTGGACTTGGGCTTTTTATAAATGGGCTAAGTCGGGCTTGGACCGGGCCAGCCCAAGCCCGCCCACTTAACACCCTTAGTTTTAAGCATGTTTTAAGGTTGGTTTAAATGTAATTTCAGATTTAATTAAGTTAACTTCAAATTTGGTTAACTCTTGTTCGGTTTGCATCACATCCGGTCTGTCGGGCTAGTGTCGATGCCCAATCACATGCAATCAACTCGGTACTTGATATGTTCATTGAATATTCATGTTCATGCTGGTGTACATCAAATGTGGCAGTTCATATGCCACGTTCAATGCTGTCAATGGTGCAAATGCGTGAATGTCCTTCCCTTGGTGTAAAATACCACTTGATTGGGAGAATTTTGGCAGCATGCCGCCTTATTTTCCAATCGGTGTGGAATTTTACCCGTCCTACAAGGCATAGTCATTTGACTTTCCAAGTAGTGGGAAGGGTCCGTCTGCAGTGGGAAGCGTGTCCCATGCCTACGCCCGGGTCAACGTTCCGGTGCATGCCGGATGAGCCGCCCAATGAAGCGTCCAGTTGTGGACTAACTCCTTATTTAATTTTGGCATTTCGCCTTCACATTTTATTAAGGTTTATTTTAAGTGTCCAAGGCCCAATGGGCCAGCTTCATCAACACAATGGGCTGGTCTTCATGTTTCATGGCCTGAGAAGGCCGACTTCATGTCATGTTGGCCCGGTTGGCCCAATTCAAGCTTCATGTCTCTATGGCCCGGTTGGCCTGTTTTACACCTTGTTTGGACCAGAATCGAGAGCCACCTTCTCAAGCCCTTGACCCATCATATGAGCCAAGGGGGATCAGGCCGTCACCCCCAACCTGGTCCTTGCAAGGACCTGTTGTAGCCTCGGTTTGTTGCACTTGTTCGTAGCACCTGTTTTGATCTCCAGGGGCCAAAATGGCCTGCTTCGACAATCTGCAGAATTTGACTTCTAGTGTTTGCCTTCTTGCTATAGCAGTGGGCAACGGAAGCCTCAGAGGGGCTGGAATGGATCTGTGGGGGTGCTACTTGGAAGAGTTGGAAAGGGGACTGCACAAGGGGGCAGGTTTAAGGCAAGTTTGGAAGGGTTGATTAGGTGCTGCACAAAGGGCATGTTGAAAAGGATTTCAATGCCTCAAAGGGGCTGTTTGGTATTGAAATAAGGAAGGCCACACAAATGGGTTGTCTTGGTTGAAGTTGAGAATCCTCCTGAGAGAGACTTGGCCCGTCGTACGGATTCCAAGAATTCCCAGGACATCACCCTCTCCTCCAGCCAAAACGAGGGATCAAGAGCTCGCCCGGGGGAGACTTGGCCCATCTTGTGGATCCAAGAATGCCCGGGACATCACTCCATCCTCCTCAATGGGTAAGGGATCCGTGTAGAGAATAGGGCTGATTGAGTGCTTAGGGAAGTTGAACATGGGCTTTAAGTGGTACCAACAAGGCTGAGTTTTTGGAGCTTTTTGAATGGCCATAGAGAAGGCCGAGGGGAAGAGAAAGAAGAGGGGAGGAAAAGAACTAGAAAGTACTACATCTTCCCTCACCTTTTTTTGCACAATCCTTGTTGGAGATTGAAGGAGAAGCTGGCTGGCCTTATACCCTTCTTCTTCTTCTTCTTTTGTTGCTGAAAATGGGGCTGGAATCAGTGCTCCAAGAAGGAACACCTGCTGTTGGAATCGGTGCACCACCGATTGGGCTGCTGCTGGCGCACCTGCTGGAGGGAGGCCTTTTCTCCTTCTTATTCTTCACTTGGAACACCACCAGGGGGCTGGAGAGGTTGCTGACTTGCTGATGAAGACGTCCAAGCAAGGAGAAGCTCTCTTGGCGCAGGGTAGAGGGAGGAGAGGCAGGGCTTCCGCAGGGTGATCAGCTTGTCCTGCACATGGCCAGCTGAGGGGGCTTTTATAGGGGCTGAGGGGCGCCATCTCCAGGAGGAGATAAGGCTGGAGGTTGTTTTGAGGAGATAAGGATAACTCAAGGGTGGTTGGGGATGATAAGGATAACCCATAGTTGGTTGTTGAGGATGATTATGCGCCAACTAGAAAGAGAGGGAGAGAAGGGTGCGCACCATCTACTCCTTTCAAGGAGTTGTGCGCACATGACATGTGGAAAGAAGGCTGGTTCGACCAAGGCTTAGATGAGGATAAGCTTGGTTAGTTGTAAGATTAGTTAGGATGAAGATAAACCAAGGGAGAGATAGGGATAAGCCATGGGAGGTGGTTGAGGGAAGTGGTTGAGTGGGACCCACCAGCCAAGGAAGGAGGAGGTGGGTGCGCTTCCCTCCCCTATTTTCTAGGGCTTCTTGAGCACACATCAGATGAGGGAGGATGGGATTCGGCCATGAAAGGTTGGGTTAGCCCATCTTGGGTTAGGTTTAACCCTGGTTTAATTAGAGTGCTCCCGATCCAACGGCTAGCATTAATTTCGACCAAGACCAATTAAATAAATCTCAAATTGACTTCAAAAAATTACAGATCATGCCCTGATGGTCATTGATCTTATGCTCCATCTTGATGTGTGGTTGAGATCACTTGAATTGCAACGGATCTCTTAATTTAGTTAGTTTCTCTTATCGGTGCGATCTCGGTCGTAAATAATGTCGAAAACTGTATCTGAGTGCAATTACCTTCTCCCAATGGCCAAATATATTTTTCATGCATCAATATTCATGAGATCAAAGTTTTGGGTCATGAAAATTGAAATTTTCAGCCCATGGGTCGATCCAGAGCTAATCGGACCATTATGCCCCTGGTGCGAGAACATACGGCTTTCCGTCCGGATTTGCTCTTTCTTGCATATCTCTTCATCCGGGGGTCGGATTTTTGATCCGTTTCGAGCGTTGCCTAGCTCTATCCAATCTTGACAATGTGGTAAAATTGGAATTCCATGTTAGAGTCCCAATTTGTCCCAAAGTGTCAGGGGCAAAATGGTCATTTCGGCCTTTCGGTGTCCGTTTTTCATGTTTTGGGCACCGTTGCGAAGCTCTTGACCGGGGCTATGTAATGAACACATTATATTGGCCATTTGTAGCATGTAAGGCCATGCCAAGGCATTTCCAAAGCCTATTTACATCATCTATTCACGAATTTTTTGAATCTGGGTCAGATTTTATGCACCGTCTTCGGTATTGCTAAAATTTGTATCAAGCAAGCTGTAGACACGCAATTTTGGCTCAGTTGGAGAGTTCAAATTCTTGTTTTCATAAAGAATATTTAAAGCACGTCGTGTTTTCCGGACAGATCGAGTCTTAGCACATTCCGAAGGTGGGTCCATCAAGCAATCAGACCAGCCGAATGCCCCAAGAATAGGGCACCTGGCGCCCTATTTATAGGGCACCAGGCGCCCTATATATAGGACACCTGGCGCCCTATTTATAGGGCACCAGGCACCCTGTATACAGGGCACCTGGCGCCCTGTATACAGGGCACCAGGCGCCCTATAAACAGGGCGCCTGGAACCAAATCCGATCGATTTGACAGGCTGATTTGACCCCCCGCAGTGACTTGTCTTGTCGATCTGACATATCTCATGATGCTAGCGCCCCATATACAGGTCGCTATGCCACATGGCACTGTTTTTCGAAAATGGCCAAAGTGCCCTCTTTTGGGCTATAAATAGAGCCCCATTTGGAACTTAGAGGAGGTTCCAACTCCGTGCCACCCTAGAGCTCATCCAACACTACGATTCTAAGCCACACTCACCCTCCAAAAGCCTCCAAATCGATCCAAAATCCTCCACCAAAAACCCTAAAACCCTCTGTTTCTGTCACCCAGAAATATGATTTTTCTCCAACTTCGAGAGCCTCTATCCGACTCTCCTCATACATCCAGCACCCAAACCACCTTCCACTAGCTTTATTTGCATATTGTCTACAAGGAGGAGCCCCTACTTCGTCTCGGAAGCCTCCCAGCACTCCGGAGCGGCGCCGCGAAGAGGAGAAGAAAATCTGTTCGGGCCAGACTTAGTGCCCCGTATACAGGGCGCTTTGACTTGGTCAACGCGCCCTATAAAGGGGGCACCTTCTCCTGGCGCCCTATATACAGGGCACCAGGAAGGACAGAAGCTTGTTTTGTTATTTTTGGATTCCGATCGTCCGTTTAATCGAGTTTTTGTCTCCCTTTTTCGCTTTTGCATCGATCATCAAGTTATTTAGCACGTTTTAGAGCATCTTTGCATTTCATATACGTTTAAAACCTACCAAAAATAGGGGTTGGGATTTCGTCCCAATCCGGTTAGTCTTTTCCCATTTTCATGTTTGAATCTAAACTCGAGCTCGATGCTATGCTTTCGTTAGAACTAATGAAACCTTCACTTGTCTACATGTTTTCTTATGGACATTCTTAGGTGAATCCGATCGAGGCGGAGCTTCAACCGGATTGAAGGCAAGGGATTCACTAAGCTCTCTCCTTTCGGCCGGCCGAGAGAGGAGAAGTCGGAACTCAACAATCTACCCGCTTCCGGAGGTACGACGGTCATCTTTCTATTTCATTTTCTTTCACCCCACCATACTTTGGAACCTTTGGTTCCTGGCGACCACACCCACTAACATCCCATCCACCAAGTCACCAAGGAAGGCGTAAGGGGCCGGGAGGGGGAGATCCGCGGATGTCCCGTTCCGGGTGCTTACACAAGCTAAGCGGAAAAATTTGATGCCAACAGGCCTCTTCGGGTTTTTTTCTACATGTGGCACTTACTTAGACAAGTCTTTGACCTGTGGGGTCATTGCCCATCGTTTGGTGCCTTTTCTTCATTTTCTACTCTTCTGGGTACTCATTCAGACAAGCCCATATTTGTTTAAACCTGTGGGGTTCATTGCCCATCTTTTTGCACCCTTTTTGCACCCTATGAGACGGCCTCCTACTAAGGCAGCGGGCATTTTCGATACTATCCTCCTCTAATCTCCTTCACCTATCTTGGACTGAATAGAAGAGAATAGGTAAGGTCTCCTTTCCGCCTTCAAGGTTCTGCCTTGCCTCTCTTGAGTGTCGGGCTATCTGGATTCTAGGATTGGGAGGTGTTGTGTGTGCAAGGTGATGTCTACCCTTGACTTCTAGCTAACACCCTTGGATCAATGACTTAATATCATACCAGACATTCTCCATTTTTCTTCTCTAAAGAAAATATTTTTTGAGGTAAACGTCGTTCCATGGATGGTTCAATTTTTCTCCATCGGCGTTGGTTAGCTCATATGTATTACCTGGATATTTTTCAATTATAACAAAAGGCCCTTCCTAGTTAGGTTGCAACTTGGAGCAGGGACCACCCGGCTTAATGAATATGCATTTTACTACCATCTCACCGATTTTGAACTTTCTCTCTACCACCCTCTTTTGATAAAACATTTTCAATCTGTTCTAATAAATTCGGGCATGCTCGGAGGCGGCCAACCTTCTTTCAACTAAGAGTTCAAGTTGTGCAAGGAGAGATTCTTGTCTCTCATCGACAGGGATGTCCCTATCGAGCTGAACTCAAAGTGATGGAAGGAGTACTTCGCACGGGACCACCGCTTCCATTCCATATGCGAGAGCATACGAGGTTTGACCAGTGGAATTCCATATAGAAGTAAGATAAGCCCATAGGGAATCTACAAGCTTATCTGGCCAGTCTGTAAACTTGCTAGACTTACAGGTTTTCTTAATGATTTTAATCAAAGTTTTGTTGGTGGCTTCTGCTTGACCATTGCCTTGCGGGTAGTATGGAGATGAATGATGCAATGCAATGCGGTACCTGTTGTAAACATCGTGTAGATCTTGAGAGAGAAATCGTGGTCCGTTGTCAGTGATGATGTCACTGGGTATCCCGAACCTGGCGATGATGTTGCGTTTGATTAAGGAGCACAGTGTTGATGCCTTGATCTCCACGAACGCTTCTGCTTATGCCCACTTGGTGAAGTACTATGTTGTCGTCAGGATGAATGATTTGGAATGGATTTCAGAGTTAAGATCACTTAGAGGGCCAATGATATCAAAACCCACATGGCGAAGGGCCATGGGGCATGAATCGAATGAAGGGAAGATGCGGGAGAATGGATCTTGTTGGCATGGAGTTGGCAATAATGATAGTGCCGGACAAAGATGGAGCAATCCTCTTCTAGGGTTGGCCAATAATACCCCTACCTGATGATTTTCTTGGCAAGAGCTTGAGCTGGCCCCAACAAACCCCAGAATGTGCTTCCTTAAGCACCAACTCTGCTTCTTCTTCATCAACGCATCTCAGCAAAATTCCGCTCAGGCTCCTCTTGTAGAGCACCCCTCCTAGGATAGTATACCTATGGGATACTCTTCTGATGGCCTTCTTTCTTTTTGCATTGGATCCAGGTGGATACGACTGATCTTGATAATACCTTGCGATCTCATCAAACCAAGGCCTCTCACCCTCATCTAACTCTTCCAACTTGATTAGAGAAACTTCCACTTTCTGCTCTAAATATTCTTTCCTACCAAATCTCTCCTTGACCTTCAGAAATTGACCATCCTTAATCGCCGGCATCGACCTTCTATGGACATGGATAGTCCGCACTTGTCTACCTAGTGGGACTGATAGAGATAAAGCTAAGGAGACTAGGGCATCAGCAAGGAAGTTTTGAGCTCGAGGAACATAGATAAAAGTGAGTTTGGAAAAGAGTTTGATGTACCAAGAGGTGAGTTCTTGGTAAGGTTTGAGGTTTGGATGAGAAGTTCAGTATTTGGTTAAGACTTGGCGAAGGATTAGTTGGCTATCACCTATCATCCTCAATTCTGTGGAACCATAGAAATGAGCGACCTCCAGCCCAGCCAGCAAGGCTTCGTATTCAGCTATATTGTTGGTCGTTGGGAAGTAAAGCTGAAATGCATGTGGAATGGTGACACCCTCGGGTGATAGAAGGATGATTCCTATTCTCTTACCGTGTGAATTCAGAGCCCCGTCAAAATATAATGTCCAAAGGTGGGAAGATCGGATCAACATTAGTTCATCATCCAGGAGCTTCGACTGGACTGGGTCAAAAAGGGGTATAGGGTGATGGGCTAGATGTTCGGAAATGGCATAACCCAGAATCGCCTTCTTGGGGACATAGGTGAAATCAAACTGGGAAAGGAAGCTCTGCCAATGACCTAACTAATCAGTTAGAATAGTTTTCTCTAGAAGGAATTTGATGGGATTGATACGGGCAATAAGATTGACCTCATGAGCTAAGAAATAGTGTTTAAGCTTCTAAACTACCTAGACTAGTGCAGCACAAGTCTTCTCTACTACAGCATACTTCTTCTATTCACATGGATTAAAAATCTTTGACAAATAGTAAGTTGCCCTCTCTTTCCCTTCTTCATCCACTTGTGCAAGGACTGCCCCAAGAGAATTCTCCAAAACCGAGATATACAGAACTAAGGGCTTGCCAGGGACTGGTGGTCTAAGCACAGGGGACTAGCCAGGTATCTTTTCAAACTATCAAATGCATCCTGGCACTTCGAATCCCATTTGAACTCGGCCCCCGCCTTGGTCAACTCGTAGAAAGGTTTACACCTTTGGGAATGTTGTGAGATGAACCAGCAAACAAACTGTAGCCTCCCGATTAATCCTCGAAGTTCTTTCATATTTCTCGGAGGAGGCATACCAATAATTACTTTAGCCTTGTTTGGGTCAATCTCTATACCCCTTTTGCTTACTATGAACCCTAATAATTTTCCTAAGGATAATCCAAATGTGCATTTCTTTGGGTTCATTTTCAATTTATCTTCCCTAGCCGTTTGCAAGACCTTTTCTAACACTTCAGGATGATCTTCTCGGCTTTTGGACTTAATGACCAGGTCGTCCACGTACACCTCTACAAGGGTATGCATCGTGTCATGGAAGATAGCCATCATGGCCCTCTGATAGGTAGCACCAACATTCTTTACTCTAAAGGGCATGACGACATAGCAGTAGGTTCCCCAAGTTCTGGTGAACGAGGTCTTCTCCTGGTACTCTTCGGCCAATCAGATTTGATTATAACCGGAATAGCCATCCATGAATGACAGCATCTCGAATCCAGCAGTGTTATCAACCAGTACATCAATATGAGGTAGAGGAAAGTCATCTTTAGGACACGCTCGGTTTAAGTCCCTGAAGTCTATACAGATCCGAACTCGACCATCCTTCTTCATGACAGGAACTATGTTTGCCATCCATTACGGATAAAGGACAACCTTAATGAATCTTGCTTATTGTAACTTGTCGGCCTATTCTTTCATCTTAAGTGCAACATCAAGGTGGAATCTCCTTAATTTTTGTTTGACCGGGGTAGCTCCAGGTTTCAAAGTTAGACGATGTTCAACTAACGAGTTGTCTAACCCCGGCATGTCTTCGTATGTCCATGCGAACGTGTCCTTATATTCTTCCAAAATTTTAATTAAGCTCTGTTCCTCAGTGGGAGTGAGGTTTGCACTTAGGAAGACTGTCTTAGGATCTTCAGGTGTTTCGAGATTCAATTCTTTTGTCGGTTCATCCACCGTGACTAATGGTTCTTCAAACCTTTTAAGTCCAGATGCATACGCATTAGCGAAGTCCTCAATTCCATCCTCGAAATCAGGATCCTTCTCTGATAAAACCTCGTAAACTCCTAGTGTATGATCTATGTTGAATTCATCCTCATATTGGATTTCATCAAGCTGGATAACAATTTCCAAGAACTTTGGCAGCATTGCACATTCCTTGCATTTTTTAGCTAATTGCTGGAGATATCTCTCTGTAACATGCTTACCTCAAATTTTCTTCTTTCCTATCCTAACTACTCCTAAAGAGGACGGAATTGAAAAGGTGGTATCTACAATGGGTGAAGGATCGAGCAGATCGATCAGTGAGTTGGAGAAGAGGGGTCCCTGGTTGGGAGCACCCTCCGAGACAAGTAGAGACTTCTCCTCAACGGAAAACTGAGTTTGCGAGAAGACATTTTTTTGGGGTGTTTTCAATAATGGAAAGAAAATGAGCCAGTGGGGCTCGAGCAGAAGTAGAAAGCTTAAGCAAAAGAGAAAAAATAGGCTCGCGGGCCCGAAAATGACAAGAAATGGGTAGATAGGCCCAAAGCTAGTGAAAAGATCTAAGGGGCACGTGGGCCCAAATGGTGGGCATGTGGGCCCAAAGCTAGAAAAGAAATCTAAATGGCACGCAGGCCTGATTGGTGGGCACGTGAGCCCAATGTTGTTGGATTGAAATGGGCATAAAAGCCTAGTGGAGTAAGAAAATTTGAATGGGCTATCAGCCCAGTGATCAGTTTGGGTGGCCATTTCAGCCCAGAAGTGGGAATCAAGCTAGATAGCCTATCAAGTGAATTTAGGAGGGAGAGTGTGAGGATTTTGAAATACACGACCGTAGGATACGGTTCACATGGAATGTTGGTTGGAGGTTTTCTATAATGGGTGAGTTGTGTAGAAAAGGATTTGCCCTTTACTAATTCTTCATCTTCTATGAACAACCGAGCCAGAGATGAACTCAGGTTGTCCACTTCTTCCTCTTGCTCGGGTGCCTTCCTCCTCTTAACTGGTTCTTCTTCTTCATCCCCAGCCATCATCATGGTCTCCCCTTTGATGAAGGAAATTTTGGAGTCCCATGGCATTTTTTGGCCGGTAGACTATCCTCAGAGTGAAACTGGGCTCATAGCCAAGCCCATGCCTCTTTGGTCTTTGTACAACTTCAATGGGGTGCACAACCCCTTGCAGTTCCTTTCCCAACCCCTTTCCTAGCTGATAGCCCATCCCTTTCATTATCCGCCATGCAACTGTATCTGAAGGCGTTGTTAACATCATGACCTCGGGCAGCTCTATGATTGAAACGAACAGCTGGACAAGTTTTGATACTGGCAGTGCAAAAGAGGGGTCATCCACGTCATTTAAAATGGGGATGTTGGTTACTTTAATCACCTGGTCCCTGTATGGGAACTTTAGACATTGATGATTAGTGGAGGCAGCAGCTCCTATTGCCTCAAGATATGAGCGTCCCAAAATAGCTTTAAATGTTGGGTCCAGTTCTAAAACATGGAACTTAGCGGTGGTAACACACGGCCCGAGCCCTACTTCCAATGTAACCACCCCTCGTGCCGACTTCCGGGAGTTGTCATATGCTGTCACCGTGATGGCAGAAGGCTCGATTTCTTCATCGGAGATGCCACAAAGTTGCAATGTTTCTGACAGCATGACATTTATATGCACCAGTGTCAATCAAGCAAGACTTGATCTCCACGCTTCGGATGACTACTGCAACGCGCAAGGCATATTTTATGATCTTTGGCTGTGCCAACTCCTCCTGTGTAAATGTAAGTGCCGGATGCTCACTCCTCGGGGTCAAGACAGTAATGATCTTCTCGGGTGGGAGATTCTCATTGACCATGACCCACTGCAAGTATTGTTGTAGAATGTCTTGATGATTCTTTGACCTCTTTATCAACTCCAGAATTGAAATCCGTGCTGGCATTTTGTCCAGGTACTTCAACAAGTCATATGTCGTGTCGGGAAATGGTTCTTCTACCACCTCCTCTTCTGCTTGCTCCTGTGGTTGCATCCCAGCCTAGGGGGAGACCCTTTGGAACATCCTCCCACTACGAAGTACTGGCACCAACATGGTAGGGGGAGTGGTGATGATGGTGATGGTAGGGTTGGTTGGTATGTTGAGGGGCCCGTGGTAGGTAAGGGCGGTGAGGATCGGATGATGAGGGGTCATGGATTGGTGGAGGCCGGTATGTTGGGTGATAGTTGGGGTGTTGGTGGTGATGGTCGGATGATGAGGGGTCATGGAGTAGTGGAGACTGGTATGTTGGGTGATAGTTGGAGTGTTGTTGGTGATGGTCAGATGATTAAGGGTCGCGGAGTGGTGGCGACTGGTAGGTTAGGTGACGGTCGGATAATGAGAGGCCGAGGGGTGGTGGAGGCTTGTAGGTTAGGTGATGTTTGGAGTGTTGGTGGCGGTCTAATGATTAGACACCGGGGAGGAATGATGGTTGATGGGTTAGGTTGGGGTGATAGTTGGGGTGTTGGTTGGGATGCTGGTTGGGAGACTGGTGGTGGTCTAATGATTAGGCATCGTGGAGGTTTAATGACTGGTGAGGATAGTGGTGTTTAGGTAGTTTGTAGGCTGGGGGCAGCTCTTGGTATGGAGTATGGTGCGATTTGTAAGTGGGGTTGGCCTGGCGGGCATGGAAGCGGTTTGATCCTCAACCTATCAACCCTGGGAATGGTGGGTTGACTCCTCGATGGTGGAGTGGACGAGACCGAGTCATCGGTTTGGTGGTGTTGGTGCCAGTGCTTGTACGGGTGCATGTACCGGGAGATGATCCTGGACTATGCCCAGGCCGGGCTACTGTTGTGCTTGAGGTTGCTATCGCCGAGGTTGATTCTACCGTGCCTTCATTGCTTGAATGGATTCTCCCATCTGTCCTCAGTCAATGTTCCCCTGATCGTTGAGGTCATGAATGTAATCTTTAAATTGGAAGCATACATCCACCGTGTGCCCAGGATATTGATGGTAGGCATAGAACTTTGTCATGTCAGCATTCGCCGACCATCCTTCTCTCTCCTTTGGAAACTCCAACTGTTGTTCAGCCATCAATGCATTAAAGATATCGGTGAGGGGGAATGGTAGTTGAGGATAGTACTCTCTCTTGGGTCCCCCCTCCTAGGTTGGTTGGATGGTGGTGGCACTTGGTTGTAGGCTTGTTGTTGTTGTGGTTGTGCTCGGTTTGTAGACATGTTGTTGTTGAGGTGCTCGGTTGTAGGCATTTGGTTGTTGGGGCGCACGGTTGTAGGTGGGTTGTTGTGGTGGTGCTCGGTTGTATGCAAGTTGTTGTTGGGGTTGAGGAGCTGGCTGAGGAGCCGGCCGGTATTGTTGGTTGGGTGGTGGGTTACGATATTGGCTTTGGCGATACCCACCCTAATTACGCATGGCATTGACGCTCTCGTTATTGACTACCCCTTAGGTTGTGGGTCCTACAGGTGTAAGCTTTCTAGTGTTATGAAGTTTGGGGTCAAATGGGTTGATCATGGATGCATCCTTAAAATGGGCTTAGAGGTAGCGGGTGCTATCACACAGCTCACTCATGGTAGTCTGGCGGTGCATGATCAGGAGGTTGCGAAGGTTAGGCGTGGTGTTCCCGATGAGCATCCTCACCTGCTCCCCTTCTGAGATGGTATCAACTAGCCTCTCAGCCATTCCCCTCCACCGATCGGCAAATTTGGCAAAATCCTCATCCGGCTTCATTTTCTCAACAATTAAATATGTTATCAAGTAGGCTGGCCCCACCTGGTCCTTATACCTCTGCAAAAACTTTGCCTTTACAATGTCGAAATCTGCCACCTCAATAGAATCAAGAGAATAAAACCAGTCAAGGGCGGATCCTTCCAATGACCGACGGAATAGGAAGGCAAGTGCTTTGCGGTCATTCTTCCAGGACGTAGAGTCGTATAAGAGATCCTTCATATGGTTGAAAGGATTACCAGTCCTGTTGTAACGTTGAAAAACTGGTATCTCTGAAGGAGGAAGGTGTAGAATTGGGAATGATGGGATTGAGATTTTAGGAGCAGTTTTGGAGTCCAAACGGTGCTTTAATTCTTCAAAGCACTCATCCATTCAATTGAGCTTATCAATGAAAGCTTGGGTGAGGCTGGATTCTTGAGCCACCGGAGCAAAGTGTTTAGGTGAATGGGTTGGAAGAGGTGGGTTGGAAATAGGAGCTAAAATAGCATTATGTGAATGCCCTATAACGGGGTGAGTGGAGACATGGCAGGGTTGCCCAAGAAAAGAAATGATTAGGGGCCTGACTACCGATTGAGGTGGTGAGGGGGCTTGATTTCCGTCGACCGGATCTTGATTGGCGGCCATCTTGCCCTTTGTCAACGATTGCACAAGCGAAAAGGATTTAGGGTCTAGATGGAGAGATAGACCCTAGAGGAGTTGCTCCGCGCTAAGTGAAGCAGGTTGATGAGTAGGATTTTGAATTTCAGGCTCCCTAACGGCATTGACATAGCCCTTTGGTTGGACCATGGGTTGTTGCAGCTCGTAGTGGTTTGTCTTGTACTCCTCTTCTTGCCTGTAGTAGTCCAACATCCTGATGTGTCTTCCGGACCTTAATGTCATGGGCATCCTGTCAAACATTCTAACAAAATGGTCGAAAGAAAGCAAATGAAAAGTGTAAATGCAAAGAGAGTTTTTGTTTGGTTATGCTTTGTTTTTGTTTGAATTGATTTGGTTTCAATTTTGTTGTTTGGCAAGCAAGTTGAACACAAAAATTAAAGGGATTTTTTTTTGCTTTGTTTTAGGTGTTTTGAAAGAATAAAATTTTTTGGTTGTTTTCAATTATTGTAAGCAAGCAAGTTATGCAAACAAGTTTTTAAAATGACTACTCAACATTTTTTGGGTTGAAACCTTAGATTAGATAGATTGTTAACAATTGTTCACTCAAGTAGGTATGGTTCCTATTGCTTCAATCTTCAAGACCTAAGGTTGTCACTCAAACTCAATCACCATGAGTAGGTACTTGGGTTCTTCAGGTTTTGGGAAAGTGGTACAACCAGCCCAATCGTCCGGTGAGGAATACTCCACGGATGGGGACTTATGGAGGCCTTGATGGAAACAACCAAATCAACTAGGAAGGAATATCCCAGAAGAGAGGTTAGAATCCACCAAAAAGGTGTTTGGAGGGTGAGGGTGTGTTGGGAGAGAGAGCCTCCGCCTCGAATGCCCTACGGATCGGAGCAAGTCCGGTACCCGATGCAAAAGCTAATGCAAAAATGAAAAATGGAGGGTAGGAGGAGAAGAAGCAATCAATATGCAAACATGAAATGAATGAAATCTATTAAATAAATCAAGCAAGTGAATGCAATCAAGACAAGCAATGATAAAGTAAACAAGTAAATAGCACCTAGCAACTAAAAGGTGGTTCATGCGGGAACCGGCTTGTGATGGAGTGTCCAAGTGGGGACATATCTGAAATGAAGGTAAAAGGATGGTCCACGTGAGGACCAATTTGAAAATAAAGTGGCTCATGCAGGAGCTGGGTTTTGAAAATGTAGGTGGTTCACGCGGGAACTGTTCTTTTTTTTTTAAGGAAAAGGGGTAGTTCACACGGGAACTGGTTTGTTTGATTGGTAAAAAGAAAGGAGTACCACGTGGGTCCAACTTAAAGTGGTGCAAAAGGGTGGTCCATGCAGGGACCTATCTGAAAGTGGGTTGGTTCATGCGGGCACTGGTTTTAGTAAAGAAAGGGGTGGTTCACGCAGGAACCGATGTAAAAGGTTACAAAATGAAAAGAGGGCCACGTGGGGTCAATCTTAAGATGCTATAAAGAGGTGGTCCATGCAGGGACCGATTTGAAAATAAGTTGGATCATGCGGGAACCGAGTTGGAAAAGAAAGGTGGTTCATGCGGGAACCGGTTTATAAGAAGAAAAAAGTGGTTCACACGGGAACCGGGTTGAAATTAAAGAAAAGTAAGTCAAGTCCACATGGGGGACAATCTTAAAGGAAGAGTAAACAGCAAGTTTAAAGGTAAATTGACATGGAAAAGGTAGAGGACAAGCCGGTTCGCACGGGAACCAAATTGAAAAACAACTAGTTGCACGGATCAATCCAGCTAACACGGTTGAAGACATTGGTAGTCCCACCGTGGTTGCCAAAAAGCTGTCGACTCAGAAATGGGTTCCGGATCGGCACCTCAAGAAAAGGTGAAAGATGGAATAAGGGGAAGGGAGTGAATTGGAAAACACTCGTAAAGCGGTAAAAAGTCCTCACCTCGGTCCCACACTCACATTGATCCCCGAACTTTCATCTCACGGCGTCGCTCGAGCACTGAAGATAGTTTGGGTCATGTGGAGGAGAGTGAGGAAGAGATGAACATAGAATGTGAATAAAAATGTGGTCGCCAGGAGCCGCGGGCTCCACTTTATGAAATAAAAGACAAGATTAAGTTGAATTGACCGTGTGTACCTTAGCGCGGGAGATTGGGATGTGAGTTCAACCTTCTTCTTCGGCCGGCCGATGAAGAAGAGTCCAACCGGTGCTAGCTTGAATGATCTATGCATCTTAAAGACAATGAAAACAAGTGAAAGAATGAATTAGACTTGAGTGAAGTGTAGTAACTGAAATAAGAAGATGTGAAATTAGCAATTGAAATCGAACTCACCGGTTTCGGGGTGAGCCTTAACCCCCTCTTTTGTATTTCTAGTTATGTAAAAATGATAAAAACTAAACTAAAAGATTGTCTAAAATAGTAAATAGACTGAATGAACTGGGTTGGGAAAGCTTATGATTGTCTAAAATAGTAAATAGACTGAATGAACTGGGTTGGGAAAGCTTATGAAGTGAATTGGCTTGAGTTGAAGCCGAGATGGTTGTAACAAGCTGGTTCGGGTAGCCTTGCACCCTCCTAGCGTGACTTTAGTGTAGAGAATACTACAGACGACCCTGATGTCATAATCGAGTGTTGTTTGTTTATATGGATGAATAACTCGAAGAGAAAGAGATCTTATTTTGATGACTTCTTCAAAATCTACCTGTAAAAGTCTGTAAAAATTCTAAAAGTGGACGGATGTAGAAAAACAGAAGCTGGATGCGTGCCCTCAGTGCAGCAATTGCCACAAATAGACGGCAAGTCAAAATCGAGTGCTGCCAGTTGAAAATGAAAGAGAACGAGGAGAGGAATAACACTTCTGTTGAAGAATTTGGCAGAAGAAACCCCAAATTTTCTATAGAAGCTGATGAAGTCGGTTGATGCAGAACCCACGGATTGAGCCTTCTCCTTCACTTCGGGATCGATCTCTCGACGTCGGATAGCCTTTGGACGTCGAGACAGCCTTGAGAGAGAGCTTGGATGACCTCAAGGTGATCTAGGCATGGGAGATCGACCTTGGATCATTGATAATGACCCTCAATTTATAGAGAATGGAAACCGGTGCAAAACATAGAAATTGGACCGACCGCGCCCCTGCTTTTCAAAGGAGATGAGGCAACTTGGGGGGCGCAGGGCGCGCCCTCATCCTGGGGGCGCGGTCTGCGTGTCCCCTTATTTCAAAGAGAGCGAGGGCACGTTACGCGTTTTATTGCCAAAAACCGTCGGAATCTTCTAGAAATTGCTAAAAATTGACTTGATAAACGTAACGCGCCCCCGACCAGGGGGTGCAGTCAAAATAAACGATAATCAGCAGCGGAAACCTTCAAAAAATCTAGTTTAGAAGGTGTAAACCGAGGTAATTTTTGGTTTTTGAAAATGTACCGCGCCCCCAGGTTGAGGGCGCGGTGACCGTGCCCTCCAATTTCAAAGGGGGCAGGGGAACGGTACACTCTCTCTCCTACACGCGTGTTCCACGAGCCATAACTTGCAAACGGGATGTCCGATTCGGCTCCCATTTGTTGCATTGGAAAGAGGACCTACAACTGCACCTCCTCAAGTTGGTAAACAAGCTGGAATGACTCTTGAGACATTTGCACGGGACTTTCTACCAGTTTACCCTCTCGCAAAAAGCCAAAAACCATGGCGAAGGTCCAAAAGAGCATGGTTCCGGTTAGTCTGGTATGATCGGAAAACCCAAAACCATCAAAAAATCCGAAATTAACCCGATAAACATGAACCAAAGCTCGAAAAAGCCAAAAATAACAAGAAAACCCTAAAATTGACCGAACTGGCCGTATGGCCCCGGTTGAGAAAATATACGGCTAGGATCGACCCGGATGACCCGAAAAAACCTAGTGATGACCGGAAAGGCCTAACACGTGGTTCGGGATAGCCATGTAAGTACAGATCAAAAGTCGTAACGAAGAAACCGTTATAGGCTAACGCCTACCGAAATGACTTGTCGGAAACCCCGAATGTTACGGAACACACGTGGGACTCCCGAGACATTCAATTAAGGACTATTCAAGGTCACTCATTGAGCAAGCTCCGTGTTTTTACAATTCACGTGTGGCTCTCGCTTGAAGGTTATGGCATTGTCTTAGAAATCATCGGTCCATTCCCAACTCACAAGGGGCTCCACCAGCGTCCTTAGCTCATCTCCACAAGGTAATCCGAATCAGATAATTGGTCAAATAATGGATATTGCCAATGGAATAAGAGTCTGGGGCTTCGAATCAGGCCAATTTGGCGTGTCTACGTTTAGTTGCAAAAGGATTTACCTAAGAACATGAGATTAATTACTTTGAAATGTTCAGTCCAGAGCCTTGTTGGTTCTCTTCAATATTTTACTCCTACTAGGCTTGATAGTAATAGTAATAAAAAAAATCGGCCAAATTGTACTGGTACTAGCCTTTGCCATTAATAAACTATGTTAGTTTATATCTTCTCCTACTAATATGCATCTTGTCTTAGTTAAAAGAATTCTTCACTGTCTCAAGAATACTTACACATATGAGTTGCACTTTAGACTCTTCATTTTTCAGTTTCATGTTTACATTGATAGTGATTAGGTTGGCTGCCCTAATGACCGACGGTGCACCACTGGATATGGGGTTTTCATAGGAGATAACTTAGTGTCTAGGTCAACTAAAAAGCAACATACTGTTGCTCGGTTGAGTACAAAGGCAGAAATGAGGTCTTTAGCCATGGTTGTTACGGAACTTATTTGGATTGTTTAATTAGTTCTGAGTTACAGTTACCTACAATTGGTAATCCAATAATATGGTGTGACAATATTAGTGCTATATACCTTACAACAAATCCAACTTTTTGAGCTCGAACAAGGCAAATTGAGGTGGATTTTCACTTCATTTAGTAGTTAGTTCTTAATAAAGACATTATTGTTAAACATATAGCTTTTAAAGACCAAATTACCAGTATTTTTACCAGGCCATTGGTCATTCAACAATTTGAATTTTTGAGATCCAAGTTAAATGTTCGTCAACAGTTTAACATGAGGGGGTGTCAGCACAGATAAGTTTCAATTCAATCCAAATTGATTTAAACCTGAAATACATGTAAAATCATTTTCCTTCTATTTGGGTTTATTTGTAATTCTGTAACATCATAGTTAGTATATATATTCATTTATCTACCAATTGGTAGACAGGCTGGGATTTTCCTATGCATGACAAGCTCTCACTCACTTAGATCCCCTTTCCTCTATTTTGTGGTGTCTTATGCTCCAGCCCTCTATTCTTTCTCTACAGCATTCTAAGTGTAATGATGATGCCCTAAATTTTTTTGTGAAAGTGGCAGAGGAAGGTGGTGTGGAGCTCTGTCTACTAGTCGAGGAGGGGATGATAGTGTTCAAGGAGCCGAGGAAGGTTGCCGATGATGGGGTAGCGTTTAAGTTTACTGGGGCCGGGGAGGCTACTCTTCGTCGTCCACTCCCAGTGAAGAGGATTGACCAAGATGAACAACCACCCAAGAAGCAAGGTGGCTGTGAGAAAGCAGAACACCCCCATCGCCTGATTGAGTCGAGTGGAATTTGGGTTTCCCCCATGTAAACACATGAGGGAACTTTCTCTATCTAAACACATAAAATTTTTGTAGAGTCCATCATTTATGATGATTTGTCACATAGCGAGGTGGATCACACAAATTTAATGTGTATAGAGTGGAAGGAGTTCTCTCAGGTATCCACCTGAGGGAACCCGAACTCGTCAGAGTGACATCGCTTGAGTGATGTGGATTTTTGATTTGATGTTTGTTGAGATTTTTTGCTTGAGAGAATTTGGACTCTGCTTAAATAGTTTACTCTACTTGAGAGAATTTGGACTCTACTTAAGCAAGGCCATGATCACTTTCGTATCTCCACAAATTACAAATATATATTTGTATTTTAAATTTTAAATTATTAATGAATATAGTATTTTAAAATACTGATTTCTTGATATAAATATTTATATTTTAAAATGCATACTCATAAAAAAATAAAGAAACATATGGTAAGTCTTTAAAATATTTTTCTGTTCAACATAATAAGATTACTTAAATATTTTTAAAATTCGTGCGGTAAAATTGCTCCTCTCCAAAATCATCCCTCGTCTATTATACGTCCTATTTATTTCTCCAGAAAAGAGAAAATGGCATTGCCAAAAAATTAAAAATATTAGAATGATGACATGTTTTGAATATTTTAGATGGCGTTTGATATAACTATGTATATTTCTTAGTATATCCTCTATAACGTCTTATGAAGTTCTGATTACATGACAAATTTGATCTTTGTTACAACAAAATTAATTCTTTAAAAGGGTGAAACTTTCCACGTTATACATGATCTTGACTTTTTTCGCATCGTATTTCACCAAACATGATAATTTATGTCCTTAGTCAACTAAATGTTCTTTAAAAGGGTGAAACAAAATAATTCCTTAAAAGGGTGAAACTTTCTCCATGTTGAACTTCATTTAAATGTTCTGTTTGTTTTGGTAGACCGAAACTATCTAATGACCCATTTGATTAGAGTTTAAAAATTGATACCATATCAATATTGGTATTAATATTTCTACGAGTTGGAATATCAATATCAAAATTGATTGTATCAAATCTCTCATATGTTCGATAAAACTATATCAATATTAAAATTGAAATTATATATTATAAAATTATATTAATATTAAAATTGAAACAAATGTTTGATAAAACTATATCAATAGTATGTACTCAACTAGGCAACTACAACAACACAATTAGTTAATACCAATTCTGTTGGACAATCTCGAGGCTGATCAAAGTTAAATGAAATAAAATGAACAATCTAATAAAAATATAAACAAACCATACATTACACGAATACCGCGAGGTTTGCCCGACAATGGGCATCTCCTTGCGGCAACGGATCTCGACGAATTGGTAGACAACAGACATGATTACGGCTACTCCGCACCACGTGAGCTCATCACGCAGTTATGCATGGTGCGCCCATTGTCTCATATTTCCTATGGCTGCACTGCAACCGGCCATAGCCGACGGAGTGAGAAAAAGGTGAAAATGCATGATAAAGAGGCAACAATAACATCTTCTGCAACATGCAATTAATGAAGAGCGCACATGAAGAAAGAATAAAAATCAATCGATTGTACAGGTGTGTAACAGTATTATGCTCTATGATTTGTCGTTCCTTTCTTTTCAAAAAATTAATCGATCGCAGATGTGTATTGTGCTCAATAATCCAGCATTCCTTTTACCACTACCTCTTCACATCCTCAATAGTAGGCTCTCCTTCTTTCATAAGGGGGTATTTCGCCTCTACCACTTTGGATGCCTTCTATTGTCGGAGCACCTTCATTGACCTTAAAGAAATTAAATGCTACTTGGCATATTGCAAAAACTAAGAGGAGACTTGTGTCCTTAAAAAAATTAAATGCTGGGATACATAGGATAATGATGAGAAATGACACCTATATTGATGTGGAAGGTGTTGATACTTAAAGGCTGGATCTTGGGGATAACATTATAATCCTCAAGGATGTATTTTATGCATCTAAAATCTAATGAAATCTCATATCCATTCCACCATTAGTAAAAAAGAGCCTCGATATTGGATTTTGGAATGAACGAGTGTCAATTGGAAAGGATGGAGATTTATATGAAATGGGAAAGTTTTTCTTAGAACATAATTTATTTTATATTCCTTTAATTAACGTAGAAAGAAATAATTCAAATGCTAGTTTTGAGTATTCCTTATGTTATCAGATAGAAAGAGATCTTTAGCATTTTATATTGGGTCATCCTGGAAAATATAAAATAGAATTAATGAAAAGAATGAATATCCTACCATTGTCTAAAGATAGAATTGTCACCTTGTAAATATTGCTTAGTAAAAAAAATGACTACGAAGCCATTCATAGTTGGACATAGATCACAAGAATTGTTAGAGTTGATCAATTCAGATATTTGTGGACCTCTAAGTTTGGAATTATATGATAACAAAGAATATTTCATTACATTTATAGATGACTACTCTAGGTATGTCTATGTGTATCTCATTTCTTCGAAGTCTGAGGCAGTCAACTATTTTAAAATATATAGAGTAAAAGTAGAAAGGCAATTGGGTAGGGATATTAAGTTGTTAAGAACTGATAGAGGTGAAAAATATAACTCAAAGGAGTTTAAGTCATGATTCCAAGAACATGGAATAAAACAACATGTAACAATGTTGTATGTGCCACAACAGAATAGTATGGTTGAAAGAAAAAATAAAACTTTAATGAATACGATTAGATGTATGCTATTGCATTTTAGTCTTCCTAAAAAATTTTGGGAAAAAGTATTGGTCACAGTAAGTTATAGACTGAATAAAATACTCATTAAGTCTATCAAATGCACACCTTATGAATTATGAAATGGGAGAAAACCAAATCTGAGTCATCTCAGAAAATGGGATCAGTAGCCCATGTTCTCATTCTAGAACAATTTAGAAATAAGTTGGAACTAAGAATGTAAGTTCATAGGATATTATAAAAAATCGAATGGCTATAAGTTCTTCCATAAGGAAAAGGGAATCATTGAATAAAGAATTATTACATTCTTAAAAAAATCTAGAGGAAAAGGAATCTCGTGAAATTGAGAAGGAACCTCTAATTGTAATAGATAATGATTATTACAATGAAGACTTTAGAAATGGTATACCAATGGAAGAAGAACCTAGGATAACAGAACAATCTCAATAAGAAGTAGTTAAGGATCAGAATAATCCTATGATAGAAGGACTGTATAGTTGTGGGAACCTTGGGAATCTTTTGTTTTTAAATGTGTTTAAAATATTTGTCTTCGAATAATTGAAATATCGTACCTAAATTTTCTAGTAAAATAGGTGATAGACCATAAAAAATACTAGATAGTCCAGGTGATATTAAAAGAGTATAGAACCGAGGTTTGGGTTCTGTGAAAATATTTTTAACCTCTCTTCATCGAATGGTGCGAATATCCGATGTTCATTTACATCAAGCAAATACTAGAACACCCTTGATTAACTGCCATAGCAATCTTGTTTGATGAGAGCGTGCACATCCACAATGTATAAAGAACACAAAGGGCCTAGGCCTTTCGGGCCCGATGATATGCAAACAAGTTTGATTAGATTTAGTTTGGAGTTGATTTATGTTTGATTTATGAATTGATTTTGATATGGTTTGAAATGTTGATTTCAGATTTCCATTTGACATGGATTTGAATGTTATTTGTTTTGAGTTTGTTTGAATTGTTTGGTTTGTTTTACTTCAATTGATTGAAGTTTATTTTATTTATTGTTTGAACTTGAAATATTTTAGATGTGTTGGAATGATTTGAGAGGTGTTAAGTCAATTTCATGTGACTTTCTTATGGCGGTTGAGGTTATAATACCGATTTGGGTATGTTCGGTATGTTTTCTAAACACTTTTGAACTTTGGTTCCACTTGATTAGGTCTGATCTTCAGAATGTTAATGATCTGAATTTGACATGTTTTAAGATGAATTTCATATGCATTAATGTTTTCTTTATGTGTTCTTTTCAATTGGTTGTGAATTATTTGATTTGCACTTGTTTAGAAAATTGAATTCCAATGGATTAAGTCCATTGAATCAATTTTTCTAGATTGTATTAAATATTATTCTTGTTAAATGTTAAGGTTTTAATGACCCATTTCAAGTGTGTTTTAAAGTTTTTTTTGAATGTATTTTCATATTTCATTAAGTTAACTTCAGATTCGGATAACTCTTACTCGGTTTGCATTACATCCGGTCCGTCAGGCTAGTGTCAATGCCCAGACATATGCAATCAACTCGGCACTTGAAATGTTCATTGAATATTCATGTTCATGTTGGAGTACATCAGATGTGACAGTTCATACGTCATGAATAATGCTTGTCAAAGTGTAAATGTATCAATGTCCTTCCCTTGGTGTAAAATCCCACTTGACCAGGAAAAGTTTGGCAGCATGCCGCCTTATTTTCCGATCGGTGTGGAATTTTTACCCATCCTACATGGCATAGTCTTTTTACTTTCCAAGTAGTGGAAAGGATCATCTGCAATGGGAGCCGGCCCGTGTCTACATCCGGGTCAACGTTCCGGTGCAAGCCAGATGAGCCGCCCAAGGTGGAGCGCCCACGTGGTGGTGCTAACTCCTTATTTAATTTTGGCATTTCACCTTCAGATTTAGTTAAGTTTGATTTTTAAATGTCCAAGGCCCAATGGGCCAGCTTCATGTCTCATGGCTTGAGCAGGCCGGCTTCATGTCATGTCGATCCGGTTGGCCCAATTCAAGCTTTATGGGCCCTAGCGGCTTGTTTTGATCTCCAAGGGCCAAAATGGCTTGTTTTGACAATATGCAGAATTTGATTTTTAGCGTTTGCCTTCTTGCTGTAGTAATGGGTAAAGGAAGCCTCAGAGGTGTTGGAATGGATCTATGGAGCTGCTGCTTGGAAGAGTTGGAAAGGGAACTACACAAGGGGCAGGTTTAAGACAAGTTTGGAAGGGTTGATTAGGTGCTGCACAAAGGGCATGTAGATAAGGATTTCAATGCCTCAAAGGGGTTGTTTGGTATTGAAATGAAGAAGGACACACAAAGGGTGCTATCATGGTTGAAGTTGAGAATCCGCCTGAGAGAGACTTGGCCCGTCGTACGGATTCCAAGAATTCCCAGGACATCTCCCTCTCTTCCAGCCAAAACAAGGGATCAAGAGCCCGCCCGGAGGAGACTTGGCCCATCTTGTTTATCCAATGCCCGGGACATCACTCCATACTCCTCAATGGGTAAGGGGGATGTGTATAGAATGAAATAGGGCTGATCGGGTGTTGTTTAGATGGCCAACAAGGGGACTGATGGCAAGCTATGCAAGGACCTATTTGGGTGGCCAGCAAATGGGATGTTTAGATGACCTGATTAGGGACAAGTTCAAGGGCACTCAGGGGACCTGATTGCTAATGGTTTTAAGGAACACAAGGGGCCTGATTGTGGATGTGTTTAGGGGCACTCAAGGGGCCTGGTTGTGGGTGAGTTTCAAGGGGGCACATAAGGGTTGATAGAAAAGACAGCAAGGCTGGTTTTCTAGAACACATTCAAGTGGCCAGCAAATGGCTAATTAAGGGGATGCACATGAGCTTTTAAAGGGACCAGAACAACTGGGTTTTGAGGCATTTTGAATGGCCAAAGAAAAGGCTAAAGGGTAGAGAAAGAACATGGGAGGAAGAGAAATGAAGTGCTACATCTTTTATTTCTCTACTCACCGTGTTTCATTTCTCGTTTTCTCTTGTGCTGCAGTTGGTGCTGAAGATGGAAGGACTGTATGCCCTTATTCTCCTTCTTCTTTCATCTTCTCCTTGTGCAGATGGTTCTAGAGGAGGAATATGAAGGTCTTGTTAGTGTTGAAGGCCTCACCAATGATGAAGAAGCCTGCTGCTCTTGATGGAGTTGGCGCACCAACCAGGTGGGCTAGTTGCAGCTTCTGCTGGCGCACCTGCTGGAGGAAGTCTTTTTCTTCTTATTCTTCTTCACTTGGCACACCCAAAATGGGTAGGAGAGCTTCCTGACTTGATGTTGAAGACGTCCAAGCAAGATGAGGAAGGGATGGAGCAAGGTTGATGGCACACTAAGAAGCTAAGGGAGAGCTGGAGCAGGGCTTCCACAGGGTCAGCTTCTGTTTTTGACCAAGGCCAAATGGGGGTTTAAATAGAGGCTGGGGGCGCCATCTCCAGGAGGGGATAAGGATGGAGGCTGTTGAGGGGAGATAAGGATAACTCAATGAAGGTTGAAGATGATAAGGATAATCCACAGTTGGTTGAGCTAGAGGTTGTTGAGGGTGGTGCGCACCAACCTAGGGAGAGCATGTTCGGCCAGCCTCATATCTTCTAGGGGTTTGAGCACACCATGCAAGTTGGGAGGTTGGTTCGGCTAGACATCAGATGGGGATAGGCCAGGGGTTGTTGTAGGGTCAGTTGGGATAGAGATAAACCAAGGGAGTTAGGGTGGTTGAAGGATAGAGCTCATCTCTAAGTGGTTGGAGATAAACTAGATAGAAGATAAGGATAGAATGGAGTGGGGATGAATTGGCACACAAACTCCTAGATTATAGGGCCTTGTGCACACCCAGTAGGGAGAGGATGAGCTGAGTTCGGCCAGCAGCAACCTAGGTTAGCCCATCTCGGGTTAGGTTTAACCCTGGTTGATCAGAGTACTCCTGATCTGACGGATACGGTAAATCCTAATCGGAATCAATTAAATACACCTTGAATTAATCCCCAAAAAATATGGAATGAGCTCTGATGACCATTGATCATGTGATCCATCAATATGTGTGGCTGAGATCTCTTGAATTGCATCGGATTTCCTGATTTAGCCAATTTCTCTGATCAGTGCGATCTTGGCCGTCGATAATGCTAAAAATTGTAATTAAGTGCAATTACCTTCTCCCATTGGTCAAAATTTATTTTTCATGCATAAATATTCATGAGAGCTAAGTTTTCACCAAAAAAATGAAATTTCCATCCCATGGGTCGATCTGGGAGTTGATCGGACCATTATGCCCTTGGTGTCATTTAATACGGACTTTGGCCAGATTCGATATTCCTTGCATATCTTTCCAACCGGTGGTTAGATTTTCGATCTGTTTTGAGCGTTGTCTGGCTCTATTTGATGCTGACAATATGGTAAAGTTGGAATTCCATGTTAGAGTCCCAACTTGTCCTGAAGTGTTGAGGGCAAAATGGTCATTTTGGCTTTCCAATGTCCATTTTCCATATTTTGGGCACCGTTTCGAAGCTCTCGACTGGGGCTATGCACTGAGCATAGTATCTTGGCCATTTGTAGCATGTCAAGCCATGCCAAGGTAATTCCAAAGCCTATTTGCATCATTTGTTCTTGAACTTTTCGAATCTGGGTCAATTTTTTCGCACTGACTTCAGTATTACTGCAATCTGTATCAAACGAGCTAAGTGAAAAATTATGGTGCCAACAATGATATACCTACAATTAGCAACAAGATAAGGACTCCACTTGCATTGATGATTTCTATTTATACTCATATGAGCATTCATGTCTACCAGTAGACATTGATGAGAAGATTCACACAAATCTAACAAATTACATTGATGCCATGAAATTTCATGAATCAAAATTATGACTACATGCAATGAAAGAAGAAATAAACTCTATGAAAGAGTGTGGGAACTGTGTAATTTGCCTAGGAATATGAAGGCTATTGGGTGTAAATGGGTATTTAAAAGAAAGCTTTGAGTTGATGAGTTTATAGAAAAGTATAAGATCTGGTTAATTGCCAAGGGTTTTAATTAGAAGGCAAGTATTGATTTTAAAGAAACCAATTCGCTTGTGGTTGAGTTGGCATCTATAAGAATGTTATTAGCAATTGTTGCATATCTTTACTTAGAATTGACCAGCTGGATGTCAAAACTACACCCCTCAATGGATAGTTGGAAAAGATATATATATATATATATATATATATATATATATATATATATATATATATGGGACAACCTGATGGGTTTCAGATAGAAGGAAAGAAGAATAAGTTATGTAAATCAAGAAAATCTTTGTATAGATTAAATCAATCATCTAAACAATGGTATCTCAAATTTTATTATATAATTATTCAACTTGACTTTGTAACAAATCAATTAGATAGATGTGAGTATGTCATGAAGAGTGAGAACATAATTATTATATTATCCTTGTATGTGGATGATAATTGCTCATCGAGAATAACATAGAATAATTGAATAAAGTTAATTATGAGCTAAGTGAGAAATTTGAGATGAAGGACATGGGAGAGGCGTCCTATGTCCTTAGTGTCCAAATTGAGTGGGACAGGAAGTCTAATTGCTAATCATAAGCCAAGAAAAGTACATATGGTCCTTATTAAAAAGATTTAAGATGCAGAATTGCAATCCGACAAATACATGACTGGTTTCTGAAAAGAAGTTAAGTAAGGAGCAATATCCCAAATTAGGGCAAGACTCACTTAACATGCCTTATGCTCAAGCTATTGGAAGCTTAATGTATGTAATGTTTTGTACCATGCCAGATATAGTATTTGCAGTAAGCTTAATGAGCAGGTATCAAAGTAATCCTAGATCGGCACATTTGGAAGTTGTTATAAAGATTATGAAGTACATAAAGGGTACATTGCACCATAAGTTAGTATACTAAGCGGAAACACTTGAAATGCTTGGTTACTCTAATGCGAATTTCAGAGGTGATAAAGATGATGAAAAGTCCACTTTGGGACACTTGTTCATCTTTGGTGTTGCAGTTATTTCTTGGGGTAATAAGAAATAGGGATGTGTGGCAAGATACACACAGAAAACTTAGTATATTGCCTGTAGCATGACTACTACTCATGTCATATGAATTAGACAATTTTTTATTGATTTATGTCTCAATTTGGTTAATGGACCAATTGAGATATATTGTGATAATCAAACTACCATTAGCCTGATTAATAGTGGAGTGAATAGCTCAAAAGGAAGTATATAGAGGTACAATATAATTATATAAAGAATATTATGCAAAAAGGGAAAATAAAAGATGATTGTCGATCCTTTGACAAAAGGTATCTTAGTGGAAAATTTTATCAAGCATGTTGACTAAATGGGACTCAGAAATATGAGTCAATGATAATATTCGGGTATTGTTCATGAGTTACAAAAGAAAATATATGCATTTCATGGATAATGAATGTATATGAATATATTTATATATATGTATCTTATGGATAGTGAGAGTACATAAGAATGTATATATAACTCATGGATAATGGAAATGCATATGAATAAATGTGTATCTTATGAATAGTGAGAGTACATATAGAATTTATAAACATCTCGGAATATAGAAATGATTATATTCTCACAAATAGTGAATGTGTGATCAGAAATCACTTGATATGAATGGCCAAGTGGGAGATGTTAGTACGTAGCCATCATCCCAAGTAAATAGGGAATGTCATGTCGTACCAAAATTGTCAGGAGGGGCATTTTCAGGAGAAAGTTGAGGCCGGTGCAGCTGGGGCGGATGTGTAGGTGAAAGCGCCTCAAAAATAGGAGAATAATTGGAGAAACTGACCACCGGTCATGCAGTCTCCATTGGAGCCCCAAAAACACCGTTCGAAATAATCTCCTTTGATTCCTCGCTCCATCTTGCTCTCTTTGGGATCGATCCCAACACAATTTTATTTTAATATTTATTTTTATTAAGAAGATAGATATGTTTTTATTGAATCAATAGATAGTTATATTAAAAATAGTGGTTTATTAAATGAATATTTATATGTGTATTTTAAATTGTTTAGAATTAGCTTTGGTAATCTCTAAAGGTATAGATTGTATTTTATTAGTATATTGATTTTGATCATTTATCAAACACATTTTTAATTGTGATTAGCATTAACAATATGTATCATACTTTCACTAAGATGTTGATTTAGAGCAATTTTCAGACAAATTTAATTATAATGTCTTAATAAAATTAAGAGCATTTCTACTGCACATTAAAAGTCAGATGTGAAATTAAGATGTTAGACATTTTGATTAATAAGAAGAAAACTGTACCCGGTAAACATGATCAGCTCGCTTGATAAATATTCTCAACTTTGTTTCCTGCAAAATCCTTTCAGCAGAATATTGGGAACATTGAAAAAGAAATTAGAGATGAGGCTTAAAGGTTCAAACAAAAACCGCCACTATGTCAGAAATTTCTTGTCAGAAGAAAAACTAATGACCATCGGATCAACTTGGGGGGGGTTGCTACCTAAAAATATATAAACTCTTAATTAACTTCTAATCTCTCATCTTATGTGCCAAAAAAGAACATAATTTCATTAAGATAAATATTGATCGTGAATCAGTTCCACTTTAAGTCTTCACTCAATTCTGTATTCAAATAAGAACATAAGATCTGAATATTAGAAGCAAATAGTATGACTAAAATTTAATTAAGAGGTTCCTTGTTCTTACAGGTACAAGTAAATGCACGGATTAAGAGATAAATCAAGAATGCTCTTCAAACAGGATGAAATGAAACACATATGTAACTTAAAGTTGTGTCAGCTTAATCTAAATATCTCTATTCAGGCTTAATTGTATCTCTAGCCTCTTGGCTTGTGATGAAAAGGTACTTAATTTATTAAGATATCTGTTAATCAACGTATATTCCTGTCAAAATTAGAACTAAAAAGGCACCGTCGGACAACGAAAAATAATAAAATAAAATTCATCACATAATTTTAAAAAGTTTTTCAAGACATAATAGTTCAATTAAAAGCTAAATTAAGAAATGATGACAAACAAGTTGAATTATCTACTCATACGTACTAAATCAGGAATTAGGCTTCGATCAGTTAATTAAATTGAAACAATGGGGACCTGGTTAGGACACCATCTCCTTGCAAGCCAACCACACACAGCCTTTGCAAGACTACGGAGAGATCGATGGCGGCGGTCAATGAGAGGTGCATCCTAGGCGAAAGTTTAGGGGGCATCGAAGCCATGGATTCCCCACGCTGCACTGATAAGGAGCATGAAAGGTTATCCGGCAAAGTTGCAGGCTCTGTATAGGGATGTCAACGGGTCGGATACGGGTCGAATAATAGTATTATCCGTATCCGTATCCTATAACAAAAAGGTGTATCCACTTGCTGTTCGTTAACTATCGGTATCGGGTGTATCCGCGAACCGCATTGTTCTATCCGCTTAAAAACGGTTTTCGGTCAGATAACGGACGGTTATCGAATATATAAAGAGATAACATACGTATAATACAATCTAGCAAAATAAAGATGTAAAGATAATTTTATCGATAAAGACACACATAAAAAATATATATATTACGATTAAAAGTATCTATTTATAGCAATGAACAAAAATAAAATTCTTAATTATATAACTACCACAAAACATGAGATACAGAAAAAATAATTTACATGTCCATAGTAAAATTAATTTTTGAGTCTGTAGTAAATAATTAGATGTGCAACACAAAATATGAGATAGAAAAAAATCTTAATTACATGTCCAAAATAATACATGTCCAACATAAAATATGAGATAGTCGATTTGCAGCAAAAGTGCGTACGTGGATTGCACCATCAAGAAGCAGAAGAGGATGAAAACATCACTGTTAAACGTCAAGACAAGACTTATCCAATGTTAAGATCTCAAGGAGGAGGGTGAACCGGTGAGTTAAGAACAATAAGATTTTCTAGATGGGTCATATATACTTAGATGTCATAAATTGTGAGTTATATCGTATTATGTATTAGTTAGCGAATACGGATAACGGTTTTCGGGTTCGATTTATGGTGTATCCATGACCGCATCCGCTAAGATAACGGTTAATCGGTAAACGAACGCAGATAGCTTATTCGGAAAATTTAAACTCCACTTGCTGTTCGTTAACTAACGAACGGGTCGGATAATCGGATAATCGGTAACCATTGACATCCCTAGCTCTGTATAAGAGAAGGAGATGGATCAGAAAGCAAGCCAGCACAAAGTGAAAGATTCGTCAATCTCCATCCACAGGCTAATTTCCAGGTTGTGGGTGTCCGCAGTAAGATAGCATAGCGATGAACGTACGCGAGCATGTCTACATATGTAAGAAGGGCTCTCCGAAGAAAGGTGATTAAGGGGCATGCGTTATATATATATATATATTTATATATATATATATGTATGTAGGGTGCAAACCAGCAGTCTAGCTGCATTTTTATGCTTGGCTAGAGCTTGGCTAGATACTTCACCAAGTGCTACAAAGCTTCTCATGTTCTGTATAAAAATAAAGACTCCATCAAAAATAAATCTCTTGTCGATCATGTGACTAGGTGCAACGAACGAATAAATGAAGTCCTACTTTTAAAGTAAAATAAAAGTTTCTCTAAATCAAAAATCAGAGAAAATTCCATTCGCCATTATAGATACAAAATACATAAGACGCAAGCAAGAATACAAAAAATACACTGCAACATAATAGATGCACGCTGTCTCTAACCGTCGTGAAGGACTAGAACTCCATGCTCACTCACCCCACTGAAATACCTGAAGCTCTGAAGTAGCCGATGCCAAGCAAGATGCAGAGGTTAGCAGTTTACACAGAGGCGTAGCAAGAATCTCTGACTCCATCTGAACCCCATATATGACAGGAAATTTCCATTAGGGTGCAGGTCAGAACCAAAGTCATGAACAAAATAAAAATAAATAGCATACTACAAGGTTAATATCCAGATTGACTAACCCATCTCAGGTTCCGAACAGAGACAAGAATTGGTCCGGTGGAATCATCCTCCAAGCTAAAATCCTTGTAAAACCCACATGTTTCACCCCCATGATTTATGGGGTGTTTGGTTGCATGACAAACTGAGTTTATAACAAAAAGGAATGTTTGTAAAAAAAATATTTTTGGACAAAACGGTGTCCCTTCTTTCCCTCTTTTAGTTATACTTGACCCACACTCCTTTTGTTATCTCACCAAACATATAAATTTATGTTATATTTTAATGTAAAATTTCATCACAAAAGCATTAGAGATTTTTCAGCCAGGTCTTGAGATCATTCAGGAAACAGATAAGATTAAATAGATATGGTAAACAATATTACTTATACCACATTCAAATCTTAAATCCTGTTTGGTAATATTATCAAACACATCCATCACTATCAATTTTAAAATTGATATTAATGATAATCATCTAGATATGTTTGGCTAATAGTATCGATTTTAAGATTTGTAGTGCAAAGAACATGTAATGTAATACAAGTATCCTATCAATTTTGATATTGATACTCCAACTTCTAGAAATATCAATATCAATACTAATATAATATCATTTTTTATACTCTAACCAAACAGGCCATTAAGTATAGAACTCGCAACCAAACTAAAGGTTTTCTCCTCCCTGTTCTGGGTGCAAGATTGAACCATATAGATTCCATGCCATGCTTCTAATCTAACAGAACTCCCACAAGTAAACATTGCTACATTACTGTGGAAACTCTACCCTGAGGACTCCACAGGAAATGTGAAGGAAACTTTAGATCTGATGCTTATTTCTTCCAACTCTGGAAGCTCAAAACAGCCACTCTCCCTTTCCAGAATTGTACTGCCATCTCTATCCACAAGCCAAACACACTGGACAATCAAAGGGGATTCTTCCAAAAAGAAACAAATATGCTTGCTTCAGCCAAGGATTTGATGTTAATCCGCATTTGCCGCCTTCTCCTCATTAGACTTGCTAAGCACAAAAACTCCAAGAACAATGAAAAGTGCCCCTGCAAACCACCACAAGCAAGGAAGTATTGTTAGTGGGGACCTTAACTTTGTTATACCCTTGTTTGCAATAGGTAATATAAATGGTTCTAGTAATTAGTTCATTTTATTAGTTCATTTTATGATATAGTATATATGTCGCTGTATAATTTTATTTGATTTGTTTCAAATCATATTCAATTAAAGCTTAGTGTTTATGTTTATATATGTCATTAGTTTTATCTTAAAAAGTATTGAAAAAATGTATTTTCATTAAATAATATATATAAATATTGGTAATATATATAAATTAAAACAAAAAACTAATCTAATTTGGGTTATTCGGTTTACCAATGTGGTTTTGTTTAGATAGTATTAGAAACCAAAACAGATCAATCAATCGTTCAAAGTTCAAAACAATGAACCAACCAATCATTAATAAGAATTGTAAGGAGTACACCAATATATGATTCATTTGCACTCAAGATTCCTGTGTTCTTATTACAGATGCAAAGCTGGCTTGTGAACCACACATAATCTAAATAGATCCAACAGAAAATTGAGAGCCTACGACAATACAAAATAATAGCTTGTCCATGATCTTGATGCTACAAGCGAACCATGCGGCTAAGGGCTAAGGCCATCACTAAATGCTATCACTTAAAAATGCGAGAAATACTACGGGCTAAGGCCATCGCTATCACTTGTAAATGCAAGAGATATTAACATGTTGCCAAAAAGCATGAGAGAATGATGATAATTCACCAGCACTTTTACCCAAGATCTGCAAACTTACATACAACTAAGCATGTCAGACTAAAAATGGGGACAAATCTATCCACCGACATTACTCTTTCAATTTTAGAAAGGTTTTATTATTTGTGATGCACGTTAGCAAGCAAAAAAGAAAAGTCCTCAAAAGAGCACTATGACGAAGGACAACATCACAACTACAATTGACCATGCTTTTCTCACTTTTGTGTAGCCTACAAAAAGATTTGAAATATAAGTTATAAACTATGATATTCAAAAAATGAGAGAAATAAAAATGTAATAAATGTCATTGTTGATAGTGTTGAAGGACGTAGTGGTATCGGTTAAGAAAATAGGAGATGAACTTATTGTTGTATGAAAAGATAGGCAGGTGAGATTAAAGAAAAAATTTGAGAAGATACAGATGACCTTACACAAAATATACCAAATGAAAAGAACATTTATTGGAAGGGATCTTAATAGACATGTTGAAATTTAATGTCAAGGATATAAGTCCACATAGGTTTCGCTTATAAATTTTAAATGAAGAGAAAAAAATATCTTTTGATTTGATCTTATATTAATAGATCCTATTTATTAAAATAAAATCTCATGTAATCATTTAAAAATAGACAAAATGTACCAGAAAGATTAGTAGGACTCTTTGCAAAGATCATAAAGTTATCCTAATCAACCTTTAACAAGTCAGCACTTTTAGATGTTACGATCAAAAACAGAAAGATTTCTTTATAATAAAATAGTGAAAATAAAAAGATAAAGAAAGAAACATTTAAAACCGAACTTAATGATAAATGATTTGGACATAGTAGATAATACTATGTGGAAAAAATATGGCTATAAAGATTATTGAGAGCTAAAATTACTTATAAAGTCTAAAAGACATGCTCCACCTAAAAAGAAAACATGGGCCGAAATGAGGAAGTGACAAGGGTGTTAAAGAATTAAAGAGACAAGTACAAAAGCTTGTGATAATAATGAAGTTAATGAAAAATAGAAGATGAAAAAAAGTGAATAAAAAATAATATAGGGCAAGAGATGATCCTTTTAAATAAATAAGAAACTTTGAATTAAAGAAGACAAAAAAGATATCTAGGGATTAACAAGGATAAGAGACAGAGTAGATCCCATGATCTTAACCAAGTCAAATATATCAAGAATAATAAAAGAAATATTTTAATCAAAACATTAAAGAAATAGGGAAAAGTACTTTTGATACTATTTAATGACAACTTTGAAAACAGAGGATGCAACAAATCTTTTAATGAAATTATGATAAATGATTGGACACAAAATAATACTATGGATAAATATGGCTGCAAATATTATAGAAAGCTAAAATACAGAGTTTAAAAGATATGTGTTGACATCTAGAATTTCAGAAAAAAAAGAGAGGATAAGGAACAGAAAAACGACGAGGGATGGAGATCGACGCCCGACGGACAAAAAAAAGGTGAGGGACCAATATAAACAGGAAGGTGGCAGGCTGCTTTACCACAGCCAACCTACGGTCGAGTGCGCAGGACCCTTACGGGATCTCCGGAATAGGGGGCCAGTCCCTTTGCCAGTACGGCGGCACTCTACACCGACCGGGAGTCTATCCAGGCTCCCACGAACATCCAGAGGAGCCCCACTTTCGGAGGACGAATATAAGAAAGGGTTCCGAGAAAAAAAGAAGGGAGAGAGGCCGGAAAGAGAGACAGAGAGGAAGAGAGGGAGATTACAGGGAGCTATTCCAGCACTCGCTTGCATCGCTGGCACCGTCGGAAGCTCCCAAATCCTTCTGCAAGCCTCTGATCCTCTTGTCGAGCAACGCCGGCAAGGTTCCTCCTCCACCAGTTGAAGCTGATTTTCTCCTTCTGGAAACGTTGCTAGCTAATTCTGAAGCCGTCATCGTCGCCGCCGTGCCCTTCTCTGTACCCCTCGAGCGGCCACCGTGGGCGAAGGAGGTCTCCGTCAGAGGCTATATCAGCCAACGGAGCACCTGGAAGCGGGACCGACGACGTCGAGAGGTTGCGGCCGGGCTCCCGCTGCCGCCGCGTCCGTCCGGATGGTTGCCGAAGGAAGAAGCCGTCGGCCGTCCCCCCCCCCCCCGACTTACGTCCACGGTGGAAAACCGTGGGGCCCACCGAACCATTTTGTTAAAAAAAAAAAGAAGAGCCGACCAGGCGAAGTTGGCCGACCCCACGGGAGTGAATTGCTGGTCCAAATAGGAGCCAGCTGGTCCAACGGAGCACAAACAAGAGACCGAACTCCCTGTTCGGTGGAACAGTGCCTAAACAAGGTAATAAAAAATAAAAAAATTTAAAACAAACAATGAAGTGGAAATTAAATTAAAAAATACATATTTAATCAACAAATCAAGACTAGCTGGGGGTCGACTAACCATTCGCCCCTACGTCTCGACTTAACCTAAAAGAAATCAAATTTTGGACTAGTTGAGGGGTCGACTAACCATCCGCCCCAACGTCCTTAAGGTAGACATATAAAGGTCTATAAAAGACCCCAATGTCTTACCGTTTTCATTAAGCTATGCAAGGTTCAAGCATATTCAATATGCCGACATGCCGGTCGTATGTTAATGAAATCATCAAAACAGTGGGGGATACCCATAAGTCTATCAAGACTGGGTACATGCCACCCATGAATTGACACATCCATCAAGGATTGAAGAGATCGGATTTTTGGTCAAGTTGTAAAACATGTCTCATATTGAGAGAGCAAATGAAAATTCATGTTCGATGCACAGATTTATGCCATAAGGAGAGGACAGCCACATAAAATTTTTGGAAGGCAAGACAACCGAAAGAAAATTCTGAAATTCAAGTAAATTTGAAAAGTCTGAGGTTGTAAAAAAAATCTGAACTTGTAATAACCTGTAAAATCCATAAATCTGGAAAATTCTGAATCTAAAAAAAAATCCGAAACATGCAGAGCCTGAAAGCTGAAAAGGCTGAAATCTGAAGCTTAAAAGCATGCGAATTGGAAAGTCTGAAACCTAAAAAAACACAGCAGTTTGTAAATCTCAATTTAAAAAAAATCCGAAAACTGTAAAAATCTGCAATGTGTAAATCTGAAATCCAAACAAAAAACTCTGTAGTTTGCGAGCTTGAAACCTGCAGGTTACATAAAAAAAATCCTGATAATTTAATCTGAATCCACTCAAATCCATGAACAAATCGAATCTCAATCAAATTCAAATTCATTCGAGCTACAGTTCAATCAAAATTAAGCCAAATATAACCAAATCCAGAAACATTTAAATAGACACAAGTTAAATCAAATGAACTTCGTAGCAAACTTCAAACCTCAGCCCAACCAATAAACTCAAGCCGAGCTCAATCCAAAGAACACATATTCAGATCTCAATTAAAAAGCCGGGTTGGAGCAAACCCACAAAAATCTGCACCTGCCGAGCAATCTGACAAGGTCTGTAGGAAAAATCAAGATATTCTGAAGCCTAATCAAATTCTCAATCAGAAAATTTCAGGTTAATAACATTGAGTTCCAAGCAAACTCCAATCCCCAAAAGAAATTAAATTTTTTTTTAAATTCATCTCAGAACATATTCAAACTAAAAATCCAGAAAAGAATCCGAATTGAACCTGGATTGAAGTTACTCAAATCAAAATTCAATCTATTCAAATTTAACTTTAAACAAAGAATCTGTAAAAATACAAATCCAAATCAACTAAATACCAAATTAGAAAGAACCTGTACAAATCTGTAAGAATAAAAAATGTTTTCAATGCAGAATCCAAGCAAAACACAAAAAAAAAAACAAGTCAAGTTCAAAAACATACAACCAGAACCTAAACAATTCAATCTCGTGAGTCAAATCCAAAAATCAACTTTAATTAAATAATTCCAATGCAAAACCTATCAAATTTAAACTAATAAGAAACTCACAATTCAAATAGTCCGGAAGTCAATATCCGAAAAAACCAAGTTCCTTAAGTTAAGCCCAAATCCCATTTTCCGAAATCCAAATCCAAATCAATAAATTCAAACCAAAAATTCAATTAAATCCGTAAACAGAATCCGAATTAAGCAAAGTGATAACATCAAGCTCAACGAATCTCAATCAATTCAAATCCTGAACCACAAATTTCAAAATGAATTCAAATCAATCAAAACCAAGTCAAATCAACAGAAATACACCAAATTGCAATCAGGAATAAGATAATTAATTCATAGTCCCAAATCAAATCTCCCGTACCCAATTCAAATCAATTCATTTCAATTAATCCAAATCAACCTCAAATTAAATTCAAATCAAATTCAACTTAAATCAAATTAAGATCTAATCAATTTAAACAAACTAAATTCGGCCCAATTTAATCAAAGGAAGCCACTTCAACTCAAATCAAATTTAACTTAAACCAATAAGCAGTCCAAAGCCAAATCAAATCCAAATTCCACCAAATAAATTTAACTAAGAGAAATCAAACAGACTTAATTCAGTCCTCAATTCAAATTGAATCAGATTCCTAAATCAAATTCAAATCAATTTCAACCAAATAAATCTCTCAATCCAACTGAATTTAAATAAATTCACAAGCAAATCAATTGCAAACAAAATTCAAGTTAATCAGACCAAATCAAGATTAAATCAAATCAAGTTAAATGTTTGCATTCCATCAAGTTCATGGGATTGTTTCCTCCTATGTGTGTGAATGTTTATTTTATGTAAATACATGTTCTTCTATCCAATGGATTGCTATGACGGATAATCAAAGATATTCGAGTACTCTTGATGTAATTAACGTCAGATCTTCGCACCATCCGACGGGGAGAGGTCAAAATAAATTTTCAAATAACCTAACAACCTCAATTTATATTTTTACATATCATGGACCCTAGCTAACACTTTTTATGGAATATCACCTATTTTCCTAAGAGGTCAATGCTATGGTCAAATCAAATCAAAAATCAAATCCAAATAGGAAATCAAATTTCAAAAATATTAAATGTTAAATTTTGAGGTTACATCAATATGATCCATTCAAAAAGAGAACATGATGGTGAAATGAATAAGTGAAAAAGGTGTAAAGAATAAAAAGATACTATAAAAGATTTGCTTAAATGTGATAATAAGTAAGTTTGTAAAAAATACAATACAGCAAAAAAGATAGCAAAAAGACTAGTAGATGGACGAGATGATACCTATGAATAGATATATAAAAAACTTAGAACTAAAGACAGCAAAAGATTAACAAGAATGTGTCTGTAAGAGAGAGAGAGAGGGGGGGGATCTCAAGATCTTAACCAACAGAAATGTATAAAGAAAAATAAAGAAAAGATTATGATCAAAATAATAAAGAAATATAGAAAAGTAATTTTGATAGTACTTTTTAATGACAACTTTGCTAGTATCACATATAAATCCACTTAGCTTGCACTATTGGCAGCCAACCCCCCTCCCCCAAACAAAATAAATAACCACCTTGTTACCTTGTATGGATATGTTCATACCCATAGCAATATTATTTACAATTCTAAACGAGAACTTTGATGTTTAGAACTATTCTAAACAAATTGGAAACCATTAGTCCTGGATTATAGCAAAAATTTTGATAATAATGCAATTCAGACATCAAGTGTAATAATCTGAAATCTTAAATGGAGCAGGGATATAAATTTCCAAAATCTAAAAGTTAAAACAACTAAAAATAAAATCCTAATCCCAAAACATTTTTTGCCAAACATGAAAGAAGACAAACCCGATGTTTGATAATGATATGGCTGCAAGGAGGTCTGACTGTGTTGACTCAAGGAAGTTCTGAAAATTGAAAAGAGAGGGAAAAAGATAAACAATAAAAACATAGGAATTTATCTCTTGTGAAAAGAGGAGCACAACTATCAATTACATGAAGATATGAGCAATAAACTGCATTTAATATGATTCCTGTTTATCAACATAACATAAAATGATTGTGAATAGACTGTGAAAATGTACAGACTCTGAATACCCTTAAGTCTGACACGTTATGCAGCCCTCTGTTTCAGTATTAGGTCATCTTAAAACATCACTACGGAGATCATTTCACCATCATTCCCAGTCATAAAAATCACTGGCCCCCACAGCTCAGAACTGAAGAGTCCTACCTCAAAGGTTTCCAGATTTCAGATTGCAGTTCAAAATCCCTCGTTTCCCCAAGTCCAGAGTGTATCAATCCATTAGAACTCATTCAAATTGAAACCCAAAACAACAAATGCAAAAATTTGATTCTCAAATCCCAAAACTTCAAGTCTTCAATAAAATAATAAGTCAAAGTCAAAGTCCATCAGTTAATGACTGCCTGAATTTTCTCATTTACGATGCCAGATTGGGGATCTTTGATTAGAGATTTCAATGTTTTAATTTTATTTTCAGATTTGACTCCACATTCTCAATTTACGCCCTGTTTGGTAACACTACTAGGTATCTCTATCACTATCAATTTTAAAATTGATATTGATAGGAACCATTAAGAGGTATTTGGTTAATTGTATCAATTTTAAAATTTATAGTACAAACAAAGCATATTATGTAATACAAGTGTCCACTTATATTACTTTTGATATTGATACTCCAACATTTAAAAATATTAATATCAATATTGATATAGTACCAAAAATGAAACTCTAACCAAACAGGGCATTAAGGATTGACTGAAGTTCTGCCACCTCAGTTTTTTATTTTTCTTTTTATGTTTGCTTCCTTTCACGTTCACAGTGTTGTTTATGCCTCCTTCACTCTTGAAAGTGTATGGAACATGACAATGCGTTGTTTGGAACATGAAAATGCATGGTAGTGTGCGCTACGGGAACAGGCCATGACATCCTAGATTTTAGGCATCTCCGACTCTCCGATGACTGTTTCTTTGACTTGGTGGATGTGAGGTTTTGGAAGATGATCTGGGGCTCGTGTGAATGAGATCTTATTTTTAATGAGCTACCGCGGCTATCTTCTTGACCCATCAGGATATTATTTAAAATTAGATCCAAGGCCATTGCATGGCCAACCAATCCTACACTCTAGGACTGAGACCTTTCTGCACACAGGAGCATCAAGTGGGCCATGTATATTCCCCATCTGGGCCTGATTGTATGTTAGAGTAATGCCCAATTTGCATACAAGTTAGAATTTGAACAGTCGCCTCTTCAAGTTTAATTAAACTCTATATTAAATTGGGCCTGATTGAATGTCAAAACATGGCCCAATTTACATATGATTCAAAATTTCCCAAACCACTCCTTGAGATGACTTAAGCCAAATTGGGCCCATTATCAGCCTCAACATAGGGTAAAAGCATAACATTAGAACTGAGGCCCAACCTTGATTTCATATAGATCTGAATTCTAATCGAACTTGGATTGGCAATAGCAGAACAATAAAGTGACAGCTGGATCAAGTTTATTCTTCAATTGGGCTTGAATTGAATTAAAGATGAGTCCAAATAACAAACATTGTAAGTGTTTGCGCAAATAGAGTAATTTTGGGCTGAATATAAGCTTGAATTGAGCTCATCTTCTCAATTGAACTTAGCCCATTCATTTAGAATATCATGAAATTATGGCAACGTATGAATATGTACCATACAAATACATATATAGTGACAAATGACAGCTGAAAAGAGGTATGCCTAAGTATACTATGCTCCAAAACATGATGGATGAGGGATATGACCGTCTGGTGCAATGAAATGATATGTAAAATGAAGCACAATCATAGGGAAAGTCAATGACGTGATGCTCCATTTTGAGCAAATACAAAATGCTTGATCTTGTTCTTTCAAGTATGGTTCCACGTCAAGGACACATTATTGTTTTGCTACTACATAGTGCAGAAATTATGTTTCTATTACATACCCATGACAATGGAAACAAGATGTTATGACATGAAAAATAAAGTAATGCCACATTAAACAGATAGACAGCAGCAAAAAAAATTGATAAAAATAAATAATCTTACCCTAGACAATGCGAAAATTGTATGTCTTGCAGAGCTCACTAAGTGCATCCTTGTTAGCTGCATCAACATATTTGTCTATGAGTACAGGATATTTTCCAGGAGACACCGATGAAAGTCCAGCCAATGAACTAATGAAATACTGCTTTGGGTCTTTTATTATGTTTTCTAAGAGATCTCCATCCTTCTTCCCAGCATTATGTAAATGAGCATAGGAATAAGATTGGCCCGCAGTCCCACCAAAATATGGTATATCCACTTCTTCTTCCACCCTCTTCTCCTCAGGCCTTGCAATAAGAGTTACAATGCTATTGAGCATTTTTCCACATAGCTCAGGTGCAGAAGTGTTCAAAAAGACAGGAGACTCACAAAGAAGCCTGGTTGAAGCAGTAGCTGTCAATTTTACCTCAACAAACCCTGTAATTTGCTTGAGATTTGGAACCCAAAATTTCTCAAGAATCATCATAAACAAATTAGACTGTACAGCATTTACTGAATCCACAAGAATGATAGGGCCATGCTTGACAAGGACTAGGGACATGCATATTATAAGGGATTTCACAAATCTAATGGTTTGTCGTGTCTGTAGACGTGTAAATAGAGCACCCCATATATGACCAATATATGGTGCTAACACCTCATATTGAAGATTCTCTACCACAGTATTAAGAACATAAAAACCCAGTTCCTCAGTGCTAGAATCTGAGATCAAGTTGTTAAATATTCCAAGAACTTGACTCAGTCTTCCTTCACTGTTTAGCTCATTAGGCACCTTCCGAAGGTATGAACTTAGGAGTCTGACAAGTGCTGGAACACTAGCCCGTCTCTTCCAAGACTCGGGAGAAAGAAGAACCTGGAAAAGTTGCATATAACTTGGTGACAGTGGTGGCATGTTGATTTCAACAAGTTGAGCAAAAATCTGGAAGGCATACGGCCAGAATTCAGCAATGTCATTGACCAAGATGCTCTGAAGGGCAGGGAACAGACTTTCCTCAAACAATCTGACAGAAGATGGGTCCTTCGCACAGGACCTCCTGATTAGTGCTGAAATAGCCTCGAACAGGTAATGATTGAAAACTGGATCTCTAGGGTTTTTGCAAACTTCGCCAAGCACCGATACAAGCCCACTAATGCAGGGCACAGCTACCTCATGGCCAATTTCAGCGACCCCAAGCACACGCATGATGCACTTCATGACATAGGGATTCTCCTGAGAATCTGGTAGCCGCAGACAATTGAACAGGTTGGTCATCAGCGCAAGCAAGATCGGAGAGATGTCTGCAGCACCATACCGGAGCTGCCCCCCATCCTTGACAAGCAACAGCTTCTCAATGCAATTTGCAGCATAAGAATGCACTACATTGGATTCCGATACCAAAAACCGTATTACCTCAGGCAGGAGTACGATAGCTGTCTGCTTGGGAATCTGGTCCCGGAAGACGGTAAAAAATTTCAGGGCACCCGCCTTGAGCATCGGAGAAGCATTCACGTCACGACTCTGCAGCTCTGGGATGATGGCGGAGGCAAAGAAGTTCTCCACATTGACGAGATAGGCAGCGTCCACTCCACCCGTGGGCTTCCTGGTCGCCAGGGACACCACGAGATAGATAGCGCAGTCCTTGTCCTTCCAGTTCTCTCTAGGATTCGCCTGGTAGGCAGCTAGCATTCTCTGAATCTGATCGGAGGTTATGGTCATGACCCGTTCCCTATAGTTGACAGCGATTCCCTTGAGGAGCTCACAAGCGATCCTGCGCCTCGTATCGGCATCGCTCCCCTCGATGTCACGTCGAATGAACTCGACATGGTTCATCTCAAATAGCTCCTCGTCCTCGTCGCGAGCACGGATATTGGGAAAGATAATGCTCTGACAGATTTGGGGGAGCACGTCAGGGCTACCAAACAGCGCGTGGTGGACGCTGGTGCTGACGGTGGTGAGGAACCTGACTGCAGTAACCATAAGGCGGTCGCGAGAGGAGGAGGGAGAGGAGGCCATGAGGAGGGAGTACACGGCGGAGACGAAGCCGGGGAGGTAGGCCTGGAACTCATCCTCGTTGATCTTCATGTAAAGGTCAAGGTTCTCGCAGATAGCTGCTCGAAGTGCATCTACGGTGCCGTCAGCCTCAACGGCGGGGGCATAGGGGGTTGTGAGATAAGCCTTAAACTCGGTCATCCACTCTTTCATGTGGTCCTCAAAAAACTCCGGCAGTTCCACAGAATTGAGAGAGAAGAAGATACGGCAGCAGAGGCGTTGGGACTCGAACATGTGGCGGAGGAGAGCGGGGTCCGCGGAGGCCATGGCGGACTCGATCTGGCGGGCGGTGCGGAGGAAGGTATCGAGCAGCGGGGCAGCAAAGCCGTCGAGGCAGTACTTCAGGTCGAGGCGGATTGTGGGATCGCTGCCGAAGGCGGAGCGGAAGCGCTTGAAGATGGAGTTTGCTGCAGAGAGGAGGCCATTCATTGAAGGATAGTCGGGGGCCGAACGGAGGGAGGAGACGAGGTCGGGGAGGAGAGAGGGCCACGAACGAGGGAAGTCATGTGCGGAGACGACAGCGAGGGCCTCGGCGAGTTGGCTGCGGACGGGAGGAGGCGCAGAGAGGAGACCCGGTAGGAGGAGGGGCCTGATCCGGTCCTTCTCGGCAGAAGGAATGGCGTCTGGAGGGCTAGGGTTTTCATCGGATCCTGGGGAGGGGGACCAGCGAAACCGGAGGTGATTCTTAACGTGCACCGCGGCGGCGTGGCGGATGTCTACGGGGAAAGAGGGGGCGGTGGCGAGATGGAGCAGTGAAAGGGCAAAACCCGGGGAGTCGGCGGCAACGGCGAGATCCTGCTCGGCGCGACGGCGGGGCTCCGGCAATGGAGAGAGAGAGTCGGTGAAATAGCGGGAGAGGATCCGGAGGCCGGGATCCATGGCAACGCCGGCGATGATCGAGAGAGAGGGAGCGGCGGGGCGGGCTTAGCGGAAGCGGCGGGCTTAGAGAGAGCGGAAGCGGCGGGCGGGCTTAGGGTGGGTTTGGTTCCACGCAGAATCTCTTGCAAGCGTCACTTTTCTGGAAAATAGTTTTACATTGACTGCTCCAAAATATGAATTTCGACAATCCATGAAATTGAACGTAAATCATTTTGTGCTGGCTAATCAACTATGCAGGCAGAAAATATACAATAGTTAATATTTTTATTATTTTTATGTCAAATAAATTCTAAATATTTATAATTATTAAAAATATAACATCAAGTATTTAAACTTTTTAATAAATTAATTAATAAAAAATTATTTTTAAAATAAAATTTAAAAAATAACTATAATTTTTAAAATTTTATAATGATTTTATTAGTTTAGTATGTTAAAAAATATTTTTTGACGTTAATTTTTTTCTAAACTCTAATTTTAAAGTTTTATTTTTTTCTTTAAAAACATTTTTCAGAAAACAAATTTTATAGGAAGCAAATAACTGACCTGATGTTCAAATTCCTTGAAATTAGTCAAAAAAAGTGCTCCACACGTGTACGCGTGATATTCTAATTTTTTTAATAAAATGTTATAAATAATTTATTTGATATTTAAATCTGCATAAAATGTAGTTATTTAGTCAAATTATAAAAAGATATAATTCAAAATGATATATCATAGTTGATAAAAATAATTACAATGTATTAATATTTTTAATACCGATGTTGATATTAAGAATAATAGAACTACTTTAAAAGGTGATTAGATCTGAACGAGAAGGTGATTTTCCACAAGTGGAGATGCTTCCACTAATTTCACACACACCAGATGTAACGTTAAGGGGTTTTATATATTAAATAATATTTATATTATGGTAACTAATTATTATGGCTTCTCGCACTTTTCCTTCGGTTCATGTTTTCCCTCTTTGTCATTTTCTCTTCTCTAGATTATCTTACTGAAACTACCATCTCCCAGAGCCCTAATCTCCTCATCTGCCACTATTCTACTTTTCCCCCTCTTTTCTCTCTTCCTCAGCTGTGTCTATTTTCCCTTCTTGCGTCAGCCACTTTGCATCTTCTGGGTCGTGCCCGCGTCTTCTCTGTCGTCGCCACCGCACCCGCGAGAGCATGTTGTCGCCTCCCGTGTCTGTTTCTTCCGCCGCCTCCCCCTCCTTCTGCAACCGCGGCAGCACCAACCTGGCCCTGCCTCATCTTGTGGCTGCACCAATCGCCCGGCCGTGCAACGCGTGGCCTTCCCTCGCGACCGTCGTCAAACATAGCCAGCTACTCCACCGCATGTTGTCTAGCTACTCAACCTCTGTTGTGCGCCATCGTGCACTCCTGCCCAATCGAGAGCCCCGTCGACACCCCCCAGCCGTCGTCGCACGTCAGCCGCTGCCCCTGGCACGCTGACCCCCCTGTTGACATCGATGCCTGCCCATCGCGTGGCCGCCTCCACGGCTTTTGCCGCCACCCCGCAAAGCTGCCCTTCAACCACCCCTGCGCCGCCACCGCCGCCAACCACGTTGAAGCCGCCCCCCCCTCGGTCATCCTGTGCTCACACCAGTAGTGCACCGTCGGTGCCTGGCGGCCCCCGTATGCCTCGGTGCACCGCCCCCTTCACGACCCCCTGGTATATTCTCCCTCCCTCTCTCTAGCACTTTCTCTTTCTTATCCTATCATTCTTCTCCACTTATTTGATAGCTTGTTTGAGAATTTAACTAAGCCCGGATCTCGTCATCACTATTGCCATCTCGTCTTCGTCATCCTTGCTGCCTTGGATTTTATTATCTTGGATTTTGACTAATCATCATCACCATTGAGGTAGGCACCTCGACTATTCTTAGCACCTTTATATGATCGATTAAACAGTAAAAATATATTTAAATCACTATAATTAATATGATATAATTAGTGAGTTATTTCTTGTGTATTGGCATGATTAGATAGAGTTAGTTTAACTTGTTTAAACCATGAATGTTTAAATTAATTCAGTTATTCATGTATATTTGTCGACATGATAAGTTTTTCTGTGTTTAAACCTAGTTAGTTTAGTGTGGTTGCATCGCAATAATATTTAATATGTATATCTTGATTTGTTAAAAAGCCGATGTAAGGTTTAAGCATAGTGATGTTTGAGTTTAATTTAGTTTTATTTATGCAGTAGATAGTACTGTCAATCATGTGATTGGTGTGTTTAGTTTGTAATTTGCATGATTCTACTTAAATGCATCATATCATTGAATGGTTCTAGATGTGTTTTACATTTCTCCTTATTTACTTTGGTATATCAATTGGAAACCAAAAGCTCCTCTATGAAGGGACTTTGTCCTAGAGACGGAAACCTTGGTAGAACAACACTGCGTACTGAGTAAACAAAGCGAGAGATCCAGAAAACCTTCCAACCCTTTCTTTTATGTGGTGTGATATGCAAATATGTAGTACATAGAGCTATCCGTCTATGTATCTCATGTTTGAATTGCCAATTACATGTTCATAGTTATTCGTCTGAGTTATTTATATACTTACATTGTGTGAGATGTTAATAATGTAGTGAGCTACATTGTGATGAAAGTTTACTTCACCAGACTAAATTAGTGGCCCGTGAGCAACGGAGATTAGTTGAATTCAGAGCATCCTTGGATCTCGGATGCCGCAGTTTATCCTAAGTACGCCCTGCCTAGGTGTACTACGGGATTTAGTTACCATATGTTATTTCCTACTATATGGTAAATCTGGTGCTAGTTTTGTGACATGGCTACATTGTCCAAATGGTACATGATATTTACTCAGACAATTGTTTAGTTGTGCATTTTGGCATGTGTATTTGAGGTCTAATGGAGTCTTTTGTATTACAATAGGTGTATGTGGTGTAAGCATACCTAGCTTAGTTAAATGTGCAGGATACGTCGGTTTTAGTGCATATAGAATTATGTTAACCTATGAGGTAGTAGAAAGGCATTGCAATCATTCTAATTGAAGATAAATAATTAGCTTAAATCGTATGTATTATAATCTAACATTTTAGACTTAATATATTTAATATCAATAGAAATCACTAGTATAGTAGGGTAGTTCAGGTGTAAGTTCTATTGAGTCATTCGTGGCTCACCCCTTCCTGTTGTTAACATTTTTTTTCAGTTGATTTCGAGAAACCTCTTCCTGAGGAGGATTTTGGGGAGGATCCCGAGGAGGAAATTGGTGAGGATCCAAATCCACTCGAGGATCCAGAGGATGAGGAGTTCGGTGATAGAATGGTTTTTTGGAAGTGCTAAACATAAAGATAGAATGGGCTTCATATGCCCGATCTGGGTTGAGATCAACTACGGGAGCCAGAGTAGGCGGGGATATTGATAAAGAGGGGAAGACTTCGAGCAATGTTTGATAGAGGGGGCTTTCGGGCCGAATGTTGACAAAAAGAGGTGATGGACCAGTAGGCCGGATGATCATGGAAGAAGGTGGGTTCATGGACCCAATAAGAGGATGATGTGGGCTCGAGGGCCTGAGTTTAGGAGATGGGCTTGAGAGCCCAAGAGTTGGAGAAAATGGGCACAAAGGCCTGGATTCAGTAGAGGGGCTCGATGGCCCAAGAGCAACAAGTGGGTACGCGGACCCATAAGTTGGGCCTAAGGGCCTAGAAATAGGGATCGAGCCAAGAAGCTCGGGGAAGGCCCTCGTGGAATTGGTTGGACTTTTTCTCAAGTCAGTTTGGCAATATGACCCTCGGGGGGGTCGACAGGTGGTTCAGCCTGGAGTGGTTCATTGCTTGACCCTTCTTCATCGGTGGAAAACAAAAGAGATATTTCAGGATACACGTCATCTTCAGGGTCATCAGTTCTTCTTCTCTTGTCTTGTCCTAGCTCTTGCTCCTCTTTGTTCTCAGCCAATTGAATGGTCTCTTTCTTGATGAAAAACTTTTGTAAGCATCCAGAAAAGTATCTGCTTTTGAGATTCTGACCATTGGCAGTCGTTCCATCATATCTAACCCCACTTTTTGGTTGTAACCTCACTAGATTGATTGGCTCAGCTATGCCTTGCAGTTCCTTGCCTAGTCCTTGGCCTTCTTGCTATCCCAAACTCTTCATTATATGCCACCCAATAGTACCCAATAGTTTCATTTTTCTCTCTTTTTCTTCTCCACACTTGCCTTGGCTGCCTATTTATTTCTGGAAGATCCAAGATTGTCGAAATCAGCTCATTTGGCAACCCGAGGGGTGGTGATGGAGAAGGTGGATGATCTAAGGGCATGCTTGTCACCTTAATCACTTATCCCTTGTAAGGAAATTTTAGTCACTAGTGGTTGGTGGAGGCGACTGCTGTAGACAAGCCAAATTGGCTTGATTCGGAGCCCTAGACTCTTATTCCATAGGCGATATCTTTTATCGACTGTTATCTGATCCGGACTACCTCGTGGAGATGAGCTAAGGACATTGGTGGAGCCCCTTGTAAGTTGAGAATGGACCAAAGATTTCCGGAATAATGCCGTAACCTTCAAGCGAGAGCCGCGCGTGAACCATAAAAACACGAAGCCTGCTCGATGACCAACCTTGAATGGTCCATAATTGAAGGTCTCGGGAGTCCCGCATGTGTTCCGTAACATTCAGGGTTTCCGAGAAGTCATTTCGGTACGCACGGTCAATGACGGCTATACGGCTTTTCGATCCGTGCCGACACGGCTATCCCGGACCACATGTTAGGCCTTTCCGGTCATCACCGGGTCTTTTCAGGTCATCCGGGTCGATTCTAGCCGTATATTTTATCAACCGGAGCTATAAGGCCGGTTCCGGTCAATTTTGTGGTTTCGCGGCTTTTACCGCTTTCGATTCACGTTTACCGGGTTAATCTCAGATTTCTCGATGACTTCGGATTGTCCGATCGTACCGGACTTGTTCGGTCATCATTTCAAGTCATCCCGAGTTGACCCGAGATTTCTCGACCGGAACCATGCTCTTTCGGATCTTCGCCCCGGGTTTCGGCTTTCCGCGAGAGGGTAAACCGGTAGAAAGCCCCGTACGAACATATCGGGAGTCATGCGGCTGGTTTACCGACTTTAGGAGGTGCGGTTGAAGGCCCTCTTTCCAACGCGACAAACGGGAGCCGACTCGGACATCCGGTCTGCAAGATCCGGCTCGCGGAACCCCCGCGCCGGAGAGAGAGTGTCCCGCGCCCCCGCTCCGCTAGAAAGGGGAGGGCGCGCCGAGCGCGCCCACAACCTGGGGGCGCGCCCTGCGCGCCCTCAAACTGGGGGCGCTCCCTGCGCGCCCTCGGTTCCTTTGAAAGGCGGGGGCGCGGTCGCTGCGTTTTAAATCGGAAATTACCCCACGGATTAGCACCTTCTAAACCGGGTTTTTGGAAGGTTTCCGGGAGGATTTTCACTTATTTGTACCGCGCCCCGGTTCGGAGGCGCGTTACGTATATCAAGTCGATTTTTAGCAATTTCCGGAAGTTTCCGTCGATTTGGGGCAAGGAGACGCCCGAACGCGCCCCCGCCCCATTTGAAACGTGGGGGCGCGTGCACCGCGCCCCCGAATCGGGGGCGCGCCCCTGGGCGCCCTTGGTTTGAGGGCGCGCCCTGCGCGCCCTCGTCTCCTTTGAAACGCGGGGGCGCGGTACATCCAGTTTCTAAATTTTGCACCGGCTCTCTTCCCCTATAAATTGAGGGCCATTCTCAACGACCCAAGGTTAAACCCCCGGTGCCTAGCTCGTCCCAAGGTCGTCCCAGCTCTTCTCCAAAGCCGTCCCGACGTCCAAAGGCGATCCGAAGTCAAGAAACCGATCCCGAGGTGAAGGAGAAGGCTCGATCCGGGTGTTCTTCATCAACCATCTTCATCGACTTCTGGAGAAAATCCGAGGCTTCTGCTGCAAAAGTCTTCAACATACAAATTGTTCCTCTCTTCGTCCTCTTTCGTCCCCAACTGACGGCACTCCATTCCGACTTGCCGTTTGTTCGTGGCAGTTGCTACACTGAGGGCGCGCATCCAGGTTCTGATTTTGATATCCGCTCCCTTTCAGAATTTTTACTGACTTATACAGGAGGATTTCGGAGAAGTCATCAACATAGGAACTCTTTACCTCTGAGTTCTCCGTCCACTCAAACAAACGGAACTCGATTCTGACATCGGGGTCGTCCGTAGCATCCTCTGCACCGAAGTCGCGCCAGAAGGGTGCAAAGCTACCCGGAACCGGCCTTTTTCTCAACCAACTCGGCTTCAACTCAAGCCGATCCATTCTATAAGCCTTCTCAACTCCATTAACTCTGTTTATTCATTGTTTTAAAGCATCTTTTAGTTTATTTACATCATTTTTACCTAATCAAAAATACAAAAAAAGGGGTTAGGACTCACCCCAATCCGGTGAGTTCGATTCCAATTGCTTCTTTCTCATATTCTCTCTACAGTTACTACACTTCCCATAGCTCTAATTATTCTCTTCACTTGGTTTATTTTTCTAGTTGCACAAAGTTTATCAAGCTAGCATTGGATTGGAGACTCTTCTTCATCGGCCGGCCGAAGAAGAAGAAGGTTGAACTCACATCCCTTTCTCCCACGCTAAGGTACACACGGTCAACTTCACTCCATTTCCATTACATAAAGCGGAGCCCGCGGCTCCTGGCGACCACACTTTCTTTTTATTCATGTTTTAAATTCATATCCTCCTCACTCTCCTCCCACATGACCCGAACCATCTCCGGTGCTCGAGCGACGCCGTGAGATGAAAGTTCGGGGATCAATGTGAGTGTGGGACCGAGGTGAGGATCTTTTACAGCTTTCCGAGTGTTTCTCGATTCACTCTCCTTTTTCCCCATTCCATCTTTCATCACCTTATCTTGAGGTGCCGATCCGAAACCCGTTTCTGGAGTCGACAACTGCCTCTAGTGCTTCCAAATAGGGACATCCCAGAATAGCTTTGTATGTCGGATCCATCTCTAGTATGTGAAAGTTGACAGTGACTGTTCGAGGTCTGAGTTTGACACCCAATGTAATCATGCCGTCAGCGGGTTTCTTTGAATTATCATATGCGGTCACTGTTATTTGAGATGGCCGGACGTCCTCCTCGGAGATTCCACAAAGATGTAATGTTTCTGGTAGCAGAACATTAATGTATGCTCCGGTATCGACCAAACATGACTTAATGCCTACTCCATTGATGTGGACTGTGATGCATAAGGCACATTTCCTTATTTTCGGGTCGGCCAACTCCTCCTTTGTGAATGTAAGGGCCGGGTACTCACTTCTCGGGACCAAAATCGATGAGATCTTTTCTTGGGGGAGGCTCTCATTTACCATTACTCGTTGTAAGTACTGTTGGAGAACCTCTTGATGGACTCTGGATATTTTGATCAACTCTAAGATAGAGATCCGTGCCGGGGTTTTATCAAGATGTTTCAGCAAGTCATAGGATGTCCCAAGCAATGGTTCATCGATGTGTTCTTCTTCTGCTTCTGGTACTAATCTTGACTGACCGGCCTGGGGAAAGACCCTTTGGAACATGCGCCCACTCCTGAGTGTTGTGGCAAGTTGAGGAGTTATAGTTGGGGTGGTAGTGGTGGGTGGTGGGTTAGGTCGAATGATGGGAGCTCTTGCGATGGGTGTAATGATGGTGATTTGAGGCATAGTAGGGTAGGTAGGTTGTGAAGGTACAGTTGCTCGGGGCGGGATGATGATGGGTCCTAGTGGTGGTAATGTTTGTGGTGGATTAACCGGGCGGATTAGGGTCCGTCCCAATTGGAGTTGTGTGGCTGGTGGTGTTATGATGGGTCGTGATGGTGCTCGAATGATGGGTGGCCGGTTGAGAGTAATGGGGTTGGCTGATGTAGCTTGGGGTATAGAATGGATGGTTCGGTTGACATGCATGGCGGAGGTGGCTCACTCGAATTGCCAATTCTGGCCCCGATGATGATACTCCTCAGAAGAGATCAAGATGGGATTAACGTGTTGATTCCCAGGTGCGGGTGCATGTGGAGGTAGAGGGTTTTGGATAATCCCCAGGCCGAGGTTTTGTTGTTGTTGCTGCTGAGCTGGTGCGTGCTGCCGTTGAGGTTGATCTTTCACTGTTTTGATGTATTCCCCCATCTGGTCCCAGTCAATACTACCTTGCTCATTAAGGTCGTGGATGTAGTCTTTGAATTGAAAACAAATTTCCACAGTGTGCCCAGGATATATGTGAAACAAGTAGTATCGCTCTGTGTTGACATTTTGAGGCCACCCCAACTTCTCCTTTGGCAATGCAATTTGCCCTGCCGCCATGAGTTCATTAAAGATGTCCATGAGAGAGTACGGCAATGGCGGGTAATGGTTTCTCTTAGGTCCTATTTTTCGGGGTTCATAGGCCATGGGAGGGGGTGCTTGGTTGTAGTTGGCCAGTTGTTGCCGCAGTGGTTGGGGAACTGGGGCTTGCGGTCGCTGAGGGATTAGGGCTTGTTGTTGACGAGGTTGGAACTGAGGTTGATGTTGAGGTTAACGAGGGTTTCTAAATGGTTGATTTTGTTGAGGATTCTTTAACTGGTGTTGATAATTTATAGCTGGGTTCCCTACAACATTGAGGTTCTCGTTTGTCACTACGCCCTCAGTCACTAGGCCGGTTGTTGTAAAAGTGGTTTTCTTGACAGCTCGGGGTCTAGGATCAAACAAGTTCATGATAGGTGAGTCCCTAAGCTGTGTCTGAATGTACCGTGCCCTCTCATAGAGTTCACTCATGGAGATGGGGTGATGCAAAGCCAGCATAATTTTTAAGGTCGGAGTGGCATTAGTGATGATCATCTTCACTTGCTCTAGTTCTGAAATGGAATCAGTAAGCTTTTCTGCCATGGACCTCCATCTATCAGCATATCTGGTAAAATCTTCATCATTTCTCATTCTTTCGGCCATGAGGTCGGTGATGGAATATGTTGGTCTGATCCTATCTTGATATCTCTGCAAAAATTTAGCTTTGACAATTTCAAAGTTACTCGCCTCCAAAGAGTCAAGCGAGTAGAACCACTCTAAAGCTGAACCCTCTAATAATCTTCTGAAAAGAAAAGCAAGGGCCTTTGGATCATTTTGCCACATTACTGACTCATACAGAAAGTCCTTGATATGAATGAAGGGCTTAAAGGTTCCGTTGTAGCGATGGTATACCGGCATCTCAGAGGGAGGTAGATGAAAAGTAAGGAGGGAAGGAAGAGAAATTTCAGGGGCTGCCTTGGTGTCGATCAATCGTCTAAGCTCTCTATACTGCTCATCCATGCGATTGATTTTGTTAACCATAGACTGATCGACAGAAGGTTCTCCAAGAGGAGGAGGAGGAGTGGGTGCTTGGTGTACCGGGATTGGGATTTGATGGGCCGAAGTGGCTGGATAAGAAGGGTACATTAGGGGATGCACCAAAGGGTGAGTAGGGTTGAGATGATTAGAAGAATAAACTGGTGGTCTAGAAGGAACAACAACATTTGGATTGGGATGATCTAGATTAGCCACCGGATGAGGAGAAATTGGGGCCATGAGCCCGGTATGAGAATGGCCATGAGTGGGCACATTGGGTTGATGTGCTACTGACCGAGGGGTAGAGAGGTGAAGACCACCTTCGGGAGGAATGTGGTCGGCGGGCGACTTGCCCTTGAGGATGGCTTTGATAGCTTGAAGTTGGGTAGGGTCGGCATGAGAGAATGCCTCCCAAAGTGAATTTGGATTGGGTTGAGGAGAAGTTTGACTAGGTTCGGGGAGAATTTCGGGTTCATTGATGGCATATACGACATCAGGGTAGAAATAAGACTGGTCATACTCCAACTGTAGTTGCTCGTATCTTTGATCCACCATTCCGATAACTCGTCCTGACCTTAAATTCATAAACACAACAGAAAAAGAAGGTTGACAAATAAAAGCTCAAGGATTTTTTTGTTTTGATTTTTGACTCCTTTTTGTTTTGATTTTCTTTTGTCGGATAAGCAAGTTATCAAGCAAATTAACCTCAAGCAAAAAATTTTGTTTTGGTTCTTTTTAGATGATTTTGGGATTTTTGTTTAATTTTCAGTTTTTGTTTGCAAACAAGTAATAGCAAAGACTTGGAATGATTAACGCAAATTTTTTTGTTTCAACCTCAAATTAATGGCTTGTTAAGAGAAATAATGTCCACTCAAATAAATGGGTAGGACCCTATGCTCTCACAACGCCGAGCAATCTAAGGTTGTCACTCTGTTCACAACGATAAGTAATAGGTACTCCGGGTTTTGGGGTGAAAAGGTACAACCTGCCCGATCAGTGAAGAGGGAATCCTTCACGTCTGGGGACTTACAGAGGTCTTGATGGAAGCTACCCAGTCCTTCCGAGAGGGAATCCCCGGAGGAGGAGTTGGCAACCACCAAGAGGGGTGTTTGGATGTGTGGGGCTTTGGGAGGAGAGAGCCTCCCTTCTCGGATGACCTAAGGAGCCGAAACCCCAATGCAAACTAAATGCGAGTGAAATGTCAAGGAATTAAGGAACAAGCAAGAAGAAAATAAAAGCATATAATGATTAATGAGATGTTGCAGGAAACAAATGAACAAAACAATGATATGAAATTAAACTAAGATAGAAGAAAGCACTAATTTAACCAAGCATGCTTTGAAAGGTTTGCTAAAGGAAAACTAGACTTAGAAAGAAATAGGCAAGTATACTTAACAAGGGATGAATGAAGATGATATCTAAGATGCTAAGGTAAAATAAGTTGATTAACAAAGTTGGAAATCAGATTGCTATGCTTTTAAAAAGATAAACGGAAAGCAAGTAAACTTGAAAAGAAGTAGGTGGCACTTCAAAGAAACTAGTAAACAACATAAACAAGTAACGATGCAAGGAAATGGAGATGACTCACATGGAAATGAAAATAAGCATGCTTTCAAATGGACATTCTTAGAAAAGAAAATAGGACCTCACTACAGCAAAGTCGGTCCCACCGTGGTCGCCAAAAGGTGTAAGCACCCGAAACGGGATATCCGTGGACCTCCCTTTTCTGGCCCCTACGCTTGCTTTGGGGACTTGGTGGATGAGATGTTAGTGGGTGTGGTCGCCAGGAGCCAAAGGCTCCAAAATATAGTAGAATGAAAAGAAATGAAATGGAGAAATGACCGTCGTACCTTTGGAAGCGGGGAGATTGTTGGGTTCCGACTTCTCCTCTCTCGGCCAGCCGAAAGAAGAGAGCTTAGTGAGTCCTTCATCTTCGATCCGGTTGAAGCTCCGCCTCAATCGGATTTACCTAAAAATGTCCATAAGAAAACATAGAAACAAGTAAAAAGTTTATTAGTTCTAATGAAAGCATAGTATCATGCTCAAATTTGAATTCAAACATGCAAAAGGAAAGAGACTAACCGGATTGGGACTAAATCCCAACCCCTATTTAGAAGGTTTAGATACGCATGAAAATGCAAATGAGTGGCTCAATATATGCTAAATGACATGTTAATGAGAGTTAAAATGAAAGAGGGGAGTAAAGGATCGATCGGAAAGGTAAATAAACTCAAAAAAATGCAAAATGGGGTCTGCCCCTGCTAGTGCCCCATATATGGGGCGCCTGCTGCAGGTGTCCCCTTGATGGGGCGCGTTGACCAAAGTCAAAGCACCTTATTTATAGGGCACCAGGGACTGGCTTCAGCAGATTTTCTTCCCTTCTTCGCGGCGTCGCCCCGGAGTGTAGGAAGACCTCCAAGATGGAAAAATGACTTCTTCAAGCAGCCAATACTCAAGTGAAGCTAATGGAAGAGTGTTTTGGCATTAGATGTAAGAGAAATAGTGTAGAAGTTCTCAAAGTTGGAGAAAAACCATGTTTCTAAAGAAGAAAACTGTGAGTTTTTGGGTTTTTGGGGAAGGATTTTGGGATAATCTAAGAGCTTGAGAGGGTGCTATGAAGGCTTAGATTTGTAGTGGTGGATGAGATGAGGTGGAGACGGACTTGGGGTGTCCAAAAACCTCTATATGGGGGTCTTTCTATAGCACAAAAGAGGGTAACTTCATTTTGCTGGAATATCCCTTCAAGAAGCAACTATGAATTTTTTTAGGTTTTGGGAGATGGTTTCGGGACGGTTTGAGAGCTTGGAGGGGGGTTGCAAGGCCTGGGATGTGTAGTGGTGGATGAGAGGAGGTGAGGGATGCCCTTAGTGTGTGCTAAACCTTCCAAATGGGGTCCTTTTATAGGCAAGAAGAGGGCAACTTTATCTGCAGAACTGTCCCATCAATCTGTCCAATCAGTCAGATCAGGTGTAGGTGCCCTATTTATAGGGCACCTGCACCCCTGTACATAGGGTGCCAGGGCCTGGTGCCCTGTATATAGGGCGCTTTGACCCTGGTCAACGCCTATTGATCTTCTTCGAAATGCGCCGAAAAGCTTGATTTTTCTGGAAAACTTGGTTCCCTTGAAAGGTTACTCAAATATTACTCATGAAAACAAGAATTTAAGCTCTTCAACTAGGCCAAAATTGTGTGTCTACAGCCCCTAGTCCCAGGGTGTGCACACCGTGCCCTCAACCCTAGGGCGTGCCCACCGCGCCCTCAAGTCAAGGGCACGGTCACCCCAGTGTGTTGTCTAGCTAGATCGGTGATATCTCACCCGTTTTAGCTCCAATTTGAGCCGTTCAAGTTTCAACATCTTCGTCATTCATCGAGCATCATTTATACATTATTTTTATTTAGTTTTTGCATCATTTCATACATCATAAAAAACCAAAAAAACGGGGTTAAGGCTCACCCCCATTCCAGTGAGTTCAATTCCGATTGCTTCTTTCTTTTATCTTTTACTTTCAATTTCTACACTTCTCCCAAGTGTAATCAAACTCTTCACTTGTTTTATTGTTTTAAGTTGCACAGATTGATCAAGTTAGCACCGGTTATATTCTCCCTCATCGGTCAGTCGAAGAAGAAGAAGGTTGAATTCACACATCATCTCCTATGCTAAGGTACACACGATCATCTCTTGATTATATTCCATAAAGCGGAGCCCGCGGCTCCTGACGACCACAATTTATTTATTCATGTTCTAAGTCATTCTACTCCTCCCACACGACCTGAACCGTCTCTGGTGCTTGAGTGACGTCGTGAGATGAAAGTTTCGGAGATCAATGTGAGTTTGGAACCGAGATGAGGATTTTACTACTTTCCGAGTGTTTTACGATTCACTCCCTTTCCCCTATTCTATCATTACCTTTTCTTGAGATGCCAATCCGGAACCCGTTTTTGGAGTTGACAAGTGGATTAAATTATTAGAAGTTGTTTCGTTTTATTCCAGATTTGAGATGTGGAGTTATTAATTGGTTCTCCTAAATTGTCTCGATTTCCGAATTATTTTCACTAGATATTTGTATTTTTTTATGAGTCCTAATAGGAGTTGGTATCAGAGCATCCTTCCAGTCTGAAGATCCTTCTGGATCTACCCAGATGCATTATTTGGATTTAGAAGAATAATGTTTGATTTGGATCAAGTTGATTTCAGATTCAAGATTAGATTTAGATGTATTATCTTATTGAAAACTATATGTTTAAACTATCTGATTGGAAGTTTAATTCTTGGAACATGATGGCCTCTAGGGGTTACAATAGTAGGCATGCAAATGGTGATGCACAGAATGTTCTAGAGATGAATGGGGATCAACAAGGTCATCACTAGCAGGACCTAGTGCAGGGTGGAGGTTAGGTACTAGATGCAGCTAGCATCCTTGGTGCCATTCATGAGCTCTTTCAGATGGTTTAAGCCTAAAATCAGGCTTAGCAAGGGAGGGTACAAGCACATCATCAGAATGTCAGAGCAGAGCGACCACAGATCGACACCCTGAAGGAGTTCAGGAGGCTGAGTCCACCAACGTTTCGAGGCGAGAGGGAGCCTACAGTGGTGGAAAATTGGCTTAAGGAAGTGGGCAAGATCTCCAGGGCCATGCAATGTCCACCTGAGAACATAGTCTGCCTTGCCACACACATGTTGTCACATTCCGCAGAAGCATGGTGGGAGTCTTTACTCCGCACCCGATATGCTGAGGTGTTAGAGGCTGAGATAGATTGTGAAGACTTTGTCAGAGTCTTCAAGGATAAGTATATCCCCATGCACATCAGATATGAGAAGAAGAGGGAGTTTTTACTACTTGATCATGGTATCATGTCAATGATAGATTATGAGAGTAGGTTTGTAGAGCTGGAGGCCTATGTGCCTAACATGTGCGAGGATGAATGTGAGAGAGCCAAGAAGTTCATCGATGGACTTCGTGGAGCTATCAGAGATAGGTTGGCTTCCAAGAATTGGCATAGTATGGCAACAACATATGAGGCAGCTTACAGGGTGGAGCAGAGTTTGTGAGCATACAGGCAGCCTTCCCAGTACCAGAGGGCAGCAGCGTGTGCTCTACCCCAACAAGGGTAGATTGTAAGAGGAAGATGGCAGAGGTTGATATGGTATGTGGCATTTGTGGGAGGTACTATCTTGGCAGTATTTACTACCGTAGGATCAGGGCTTGTTTTGGGTGTGGCCAACAGGGTCACATGTTGGGAGAGTGTCCTAGCAGAGGTAGGGGCACAACACCACCAGTAGTATCAGTTCAGATCAGGGAGGAGGTTCACCATCCATAGCTTTCTCTTCTAGCACCTCCCCAGCGCCCAGCACCCTTGCAGCAGTTTGTGCCCCAATAGCGACCAGCACCACCACGGAGGCAGTTTCCAGCACCATGAGCACCCCAGCCACCACCACGGAACGCTCAAACCAAGGTGTTTGCGATGGAGCGTCAGGATCTCCTAAATGTAGCCAATGTAGGTGAAGGTACCCTTTTAGTTGTTGGATATCATGTTAGAGTTCTTTTTGATTTTGGTACCACGGATTCCTTTATTTCCTTTTGATTTGCTACATTTTTGTTTAAGTTTTGTAAGAAAGAGGTTGAGGAGTGTAGCCTAGTCAATACAAGTATGCCTTCAGGGAAGTCAGTATATGTGTCTTATTGCATGCCTTAGTGTGATATAGATATTAGTGGTTACATCTTGAGAGCACGTTTGTTTGTGCTTGAGATGGAGGGTTTTGATGCCATCCGTAGGATGGATTGGTTGGAGCATCACCATGCCATCCTGGATTGCTTCAGGAAAAGGGTGATTTTCTATATACCAGGGGGTAACACTTTTTCCTATAAGTGTCCCAGTTATGGCAGGTCGAAGATGTTGATATCTGCATTGAAGTCTTCCAGATTGATTGGTGCCCAGTGTGAGGCTTATTTGGCCTGTGTCACCAAGGTTGATGAGGTACAAATCAGTTTGACATTGGGGGATGAAGCAGTAGTGAATGAGTATGCAGATGTATTTCCAGATGAGATTCCAGGTTTGCCACCACCTAGGGACATTGATTTTGCCATTGATCTTGTCCCTAGGGCAGCTCCTATTTTTGTTACTTCTTATAGGATGGCACCTGCAAAGTTGAAGGAATTGAAGAAGCAATTGAAGGAGCTTCTGGATTAGAGTTGTATTCATCCTAGTGTGTCACCTTGGTGTGCACTGGTGTTGTTTGTCAAGAAGAAGGATGGATCTTTGAGGCTGTGTATTGACTACAAGAAGCTGAACCAGTTGACCATCAAGAATAAGTATCATTTGCCTCGTATAGATGATTTATTTGATTAGTTGCAGAATGCCAAGATATTTTCTAAGATTGATTTGAGGTCAGGTTATCATCAGTTGAGAATCAAGAAGGAGGACATTTTCAAGTCAGCGTTTAGGACCTAGTATGGCCATTATGAGTTTTTGGTGATACATTTTGGCCTTACCAATGCACTTGTAGCATTCATGGGTCTAATGAACCATTTTTTCAGAGAGTATCTCGATCAATTTGTGGTTGTTTTTATAGATGATATTCTGATTTATTCTGCTACTGATGATGAGCATTGTCAACATCTGAGGATTGTTTTGCACATTTTGAGGAAGCATAAGCTTTATGCCAAGTTCAGTAAGTGTGCCTTTTGGCCCAAAAGTGTTAACTTTTTGGGCCATATTAATTCTAAGGTAGGTGTGTAGGTTGATCTAGGCATGGTGGAGGCAGTGCAGAATTGGGAAGGCCTACCAACCGCACTAAGGTGAGGAGTTTTCTTGGCTTAGCAGGCTACTACCGTAGATTCATTGGGGGGTTTGCAACTATATCAGCTCCTTTGACTACTTTGACCAAGAAAGAAGGATTCAAATGGACAGAGAAGTGTGATGAGAGCTTCCAGCGCTTGAAGAAAAAGCTGACCACGGCACCTGTTCTAGTGCTACCTTCTAGTTCAGTAGGTTTTGTTGTTTATACAGATGCATCCAAGGTTGGCTTGGGCTGTGTGCTTATGCAGCATGATAGGGTTGTTTCCTATGCTTCCAAGCAATTGAAGCCCCATGAGAAAAATTATTCTGTATGCGACTTAGAGATGGCAATTGTGGTCCATGCCTTAAAGGTGTGGAGGCATTACTTATATGGTGAGACCTTTGAGTTATTTACATATCACAAGAGTCTGAAGTATATCTTCACTTAGAAGGACCTTAACCTGAGACAGAGAAGGTGGGTGGAGTACATGAAGAACAATGACTTTAGCCTTAACTATTATCCAGGGAAGGTTAATGTCATAGTTGATGCACTTAGCAAGAAGAAGCTGATGGCTATGCAGTTGCACTAGTCATGGGAAGGTATGGGGTTATTGATTGATTGTGCACCCAGTAAGGCAGTGGATAGCTTGACATCTTTCATGGCACAACTTTCTATTGGGTCAGCATTGGTAGGTAGGGTGAAAGAAGCTCAAGTTGGGAATTAGGCAGTGCAAGACATAGTCAGAAGGCCAGATATGTCCAAGTATGAAGATAGTACAATCAGGCACCAAGGAAGGTTGTGAATGGTAGATGATGCAGAGTTAAGGCATATATTGGCAGAAGCTCATAGATCTCAGTATGCTATTCATCCAGGGAAAAACAAGATGTATCAAGATCTTAGGAGGCAATTCTGGTGGGAAGGCATAAAAAGGGATGTTGCTGACTATGTATCTAGATGCTTGATTTGTTAGCAAGTGAAAGTAGAGCATAGGAAGACAGTAGGACCAATTTAGCCATTGGAGATTCCAGAATAGAAGTGGGAGCATATCACTATGGACTTTGTCACTAGTTTTCCCAAGACAAAGAAGCAGCATGATGCCATATGGGTAGTAGTGGATAGACTCACCAAGGCAGCTCATTTCTTGCCTATTAAGGAAGCTAAACCGTTAGAGAGCTTGGTGAGATTGTACTTTGATGGTGTGGTCAAGTACCACGGTGTGCCAATCTCTATTGTGTCTGATAGAGATCCCAGATTCACTGGGAGGGTGTGGAAAGGATTGCAGGATGCTTTGGACTCTCAGCTTAGGTTCAGTTCAACCTATCATCCTTAGACAGATGGTCAGTCAGAGCACACTATTCATACTTTGAAGAACATGTTGAGGGTTGGAGCACTGGAATGGTAGGATAGTTGGGATTTGTAGTCGTCACTTATTGAGTTTGCATATGATAACAACTTTCATTGTAGTATTGGTATGGCACCGTTTGAAGCGTTGTATGGGAGGCTATGCAGATCACCTCTTTGTTGGGAAGAGGTTGGAAATTGCAATCTTATTGGGCTACATTAGGTGTAGGATAGCAATGAGAAGGTCAGATTGATTCACCAAAAGTTGCTTACAGCTTAGAGCTACTTGAAGAGTTATGCAGATTTAAAGCACATAGTGGTCCAGTTTGAGGAAGGTGACCATGTTGTTCTAAAAATCTCTCCTTCTAAGGGAGTTATCAGGTTTGGTCAGTATAGTAAGTTGAATCTAAGGTGTGTGGGTCCATTTTAGATTGTGAGATGTATTGGTGAGATTGCTTACAGATTGGCTTTGCCCCCGGCTATGGCAAGGATACATTTGGTTTTCCACGTCTCACTACTTTAGAAGTACGTATCAGATCTGACTCATGTTATAGATTTCCAAGAGATCAACGTATAACCAAATTTAAGCTTTGATGAGAGGCCGATCCGGATCACAGACTGGATGGTGAAGCAATTGAGGAAGAAGTAGATTATGATGGTCAAAGTTATTTGGAAGCATCATTCATCGGAGGAGTCAACATGGGAAGTGGAAGAGGAGATGAGGCATCTTTACCCATAGCTTTTCGGTGAGTTCGATTGAATTTTTTAGGGCAAAAACTTTTGTTAGAAGTGTAGATTATAACATTTAGAGGTTTTATATATTAAATAATATTTATTATATAGTTATTAAGAGATTAATAATAATTATTATGGCTTCTCTCACTTTCCCCTTCCGTTCCTGTTTTCCCTACTTGCTGTTTTCTCTCCTCTGGATTATCCTACCAAAAATGACATCTCTGGAAGCCCTAACCTCCTCATCAACCGCTATTCTCTTTTCCCCCTCTTTTCTTTCTTCCTCGGCCACGTCTTTTTTCCCTTCCTACACTAGTCGCTTTGCATCTTCTCAGTCGTGCTCACGTCTTCTCAATCACCGCTGCCGCGCCCACGAGAGCACGTTGTCACCTCCCGGGTCTATTTCTTCTGCCACCACCCACTCCTTTTGCAACTGCGGCAGCACCAACCTGGCCCTTGCCTCATCTAGCGCTTGCACCAATCGCCCGTCTGTGCAGCACATCGCCTGCGACCATTGTCAGATGTAGTCGGCTGCTCCACCGCCCGTTGTCTGGTTGCTCAACCTTCGCCGTTTGCATCATCGCGTGCTCCTGCCCAGCCGAGAGCCCCGTCAACACCCCCCGGCCGTCGCCGCACATCAACTGTGGCAACTCCGCCCCTGGTGCACTGCCCCCCCCCCCCTCGTTGACCTCGCCGCCCGCCAGCCGCATGGCTGCCTCCGCGGCTTTTGCCACCAACCCATGAAGCTGCCTTCGGCCGCCCCCGCACCGCCACCGCCACCAGCCATGTTGATGCCCCCCCCCTCAATCGTCCTGTGCTCGTGCTAGTCATGCACCGCGGTGCCTACGGCCCCCATGCTCCTTGGTGCACCACCCCCTTCACGACCCTGCGGTATATCCTCCCTCCCTCTCTCTCATATTGCCTCTCTCTTATCTATCTCCCTCCAGCACTTTCTCTTTCTTATCCTATCATTCTTGTCCACTTATTTGTCTGCTTGTTTGAGAGTTTAACTAAGGACAGATCTCGTCGTCACTATTTCCCTCTCGTCTTCATCGTCCTTGACGCCTTGGATTTGATTATCTTGGATTCCAACTAATCATCATCACCATCGAGGTAGGTGTCTCAACTATTCTTAGCACCTTTATATGATCGATTAAACCGTAAAAACATGTTTAAATCACCATGGTTAATATGATATAATTAGTAGGTTATTTCTGGTGTATTGGCCTAATTAGATAGATTTAGTTTAACTTGTTTAAACCATGCATGTTTAGATTAATTTAGTTATTCATGTATATTAGTTGGCATGATAGGTTTTTCTTTGTTTAAACCTAGTTAGTTTAGCATGGTTGCATCACGGTAATCATTAATATGTATATCCTGATTTGTTAAAAAGCCGACGTAAGATTTAAGCAAAGTGATGTTTGAGTTTAGTTTAGTTTCATTTATACAGTAGATAGTACTGTCAATCATGTGATTGGTGTGCTTAGTTTGTAATTTGCATGATTCTACTTAAATGCATCATATAATTGAATTGTTCTAGATGTGTTTTGCATTTCTCCTTATTTACTTTGGTATATCAGTTGGAAACTAGAACCTCCTCTACAAAGAGACTTTGTCCTAGAGACAGAAACATTGGTAGAACAACACCATGTACTAAGTAAACAAAGCGAGAGATCCAGAAAACCTTCCAACCCTTTCTTTTATGTGGTGTGGCATGCAAATATGTCGTACATAGAGCCATGAGTGTCTTTCTATGTATTTCATGTTTCGATTGTCAATTACATGTTCATAGTTACTTGTCTGAGTTATTTATATGCTTACATTGTGTGAGATGTGGTTAATGCAGTGAGCTGCATTGTGATGAAAGTTTACTTTAAGACTAAATTAGTAGCCCGTGGGCAACGGAGAGTAGTTGAATCCAAAGCATCATTCGATCTCGGATACCGCAGTTTATCCTAGGTACACCCCTGCCTAGGTGTACTACGAGATTTAGTTACTATATGTTATCTCCTACTATATGGTAAATCTGGTGCTAGTTTTGTGACATGGCTACATTGTTCAAATGGAGCATGATATTTACTCAGACAAATGTTTAGTTGTGCATTTTGGTATGTGTATTAGTGGTCTAATGGAGTCTTTTGTATTATGATAGGTGTATGTGGTGTAAGCATACCTAGCTTAGTTAAATGTGCAGAATACGTCAGTTTTAGTGCATATAGAATCATGTTAACCTATGGGGTAATAGAAAGGCATTTTAATCATTCTAATTGAAGATATTTAATTAGCTTAAACCATATGTATTATAATCTGAATTTTTAGGTTTAACATATTTAATATCAATATAAATCATTAGTATAGTAGGGTAGTTCAGGTGTAAGTCCTACTAATTCATTCGTCGCTCACCCCTTCCTGTTGTTAACATTTTTTTAAGCTAATTTTGAGGAACCTCTTCCCGAGGAGGATTTTGGAGAGGGTCCTGAGGAGGATATTGGTGAGGATCTAGAGCCACTCGAGGATCCATAGGACGAGGAGTTCGGTGACGAGTGATCGTCATTTACATTTAGGTGGTTTGAGTTATCCTTCTATTGTTGGTTGTTACTGCTTGGTGCTACTTTTTAGTTGTTGTTTGGACTGTGTTGAGTCCTATTAGTTGTTTGGTTTGACTCTATAGTGGTTTGTTGACTCGGTGTTGAGTCCTAGATATTTGTGTGGTTGTGATCAACAATTAATATGTCGCAGTATTGAGTGGATTGAATTATTACAAGTTGTTTTGATTTATTCTACATTTGAGATGTGGAGTTATTAATTGGTTCTCCTAAATTGTCTCGATTTTCAAATTATTTTCACTACGTATTTGTATTTTGGGAAAATTAATTACAGATCCAATTATAAATATGAGTTTAATCAAAAACCCATTGATCCAATATCCTTTGTGATAAACCCAGTCAACAAAAAATTTATAATGTAAAACCCTGTCCGTCGAGTCCGCCGTTAAGTGACCGTCTTCTCTCTTTTTTTTCCCCTTCTACCCCTCACCCGACAGAGGATCCGCCCGAGCCTTCTCTCTTGCAAACCCTACTGGATGGCGAACATTCAAATCGCGGCGGCTTCCTCGCGGTGGCGTCCCGGCTGAGAACGCGGTGGAGTCCCCCGTCGCCCCCGAGAACCCCCCCTGCCGGAGACCCCGTCGCCCCCCCGCTGCGGAGAGCCCCCCGCAGCGCCGCAGTCCCCCGAAGCCCCCCGCTGCGGAGAGGAACCCCCGTCGGAGACCCCGTCGCCCCCCCCCCCCCCCCGCTGCGGAGAGCCCCCCCGCAGCGCCGGTGTCCCCCGTCGCCCCCGAGAACCCCCCGCGGCTCCGAGTCCCCCGTCGCCTCCGAGAACCCCCCCCCCCCCCGCCGGAGACCCCGTCGCCCCCGCCGCGGAGCCCCCCCCCCCCCGCAGAGCCGGAGTTCCCGTCCAAACGGTGGACCACCATCCAAATGATGGACAAAGGGTATAAGCGACTTTTTCATCCTCTATCTAACGCTTGTCATCCAAGTTGGGGCGGAAGTTATAAAAATTTCATACATTGGGTTTTTTATTAGAACATTTCAGTCTCTGGACTTATCACTAAACTGATATTTGTAAACTGGATCTCCAGTTAAATTCGCCTTGTATTTTTTCTGGGTCGTGACATCAATTCTACTTATTTACCTTTGTTATTTTTTTTCAAATAAAAATGAAAATTATTCTTTTAAATATTTATTCTATTTTTATATTCATTTTTATTTTAATCCCTAAATAGACATTTCTTGTATGCTTTGGAATTCTTGCATGGCATCCGGACTGTTATTTTCTTCGACAGTGTGACTAACCGTCATTTAATTTAAAAGTTAAAATATGTTCACCGTTAATTGTTTCTTTGAAGAAACTTATAAGGTCTAAAATTTTAATACAATTAGTATTTTACGTCAAGATGTTACAATTGTATCTTTAAATATCAACAGCCTTATTAATACTACGTACACATCGGGTATCACAAATTTAGACTTTGTCTTAATTGGCATTTCGGTGGAGCATATCTTATATATTTGTTTATAACGACTGAATCAATTAACTGAGTAAACAATTATACTAATAAGAGTAGTTAAAACAAAAAATATTAAAATTTTAAATGACATATTTTAAAACGTTTAATTATTACGGTTTATATTTAATAATTATTAAACATTAATAGTAATTAAGATGTGTGTTGAGGCTACTTTACAAAAAAAGAAAACAAAGTACAACCGGAAGCTTATAACCCTCGCCTGTAGTCATCGATCTCGTGGCAGACAATCGTGCTTTGAATTTTTTTTTTGACAAAATACAGAGGAACATAGCCATATTTGATAAAAATAGACAAATATCCTACACCGAATTAAATACGTATATTAAATGTAAAAGTCAATTAATCACCTCCTCAGCTCGATTACTAAATCATTAATCTAAAAAAGATAACCATTATCTTCTCAAATTCTAAAAAAGATACAAAAAAAAAAACAAACTGACCTCAAAAATTGAAGAATATGATAACAATATTGATGTAAAAAGAATAATCCAGGGTAATGGGGTGTTTGGTTGCATGATAATTTTTTGTATATTTTCATGATAAAAAATTATATTAAAATAAAAAGTGAATAAACTCATGACATAAAATTATCATGATTAGAGGGATGTGATAACAAAAAATAGTAACTACCATGCATGACCAAATAAAGTGGGAGACCACAAGAAAAAAGAAAGAGATGAGACCTTATTTTTTTTGTTTAAGAAGAAAATCACTTTCAAAACATAAAATTGTCATGATTACCAAACACCTATTTTGACAAATTTTCTTACAATTTTTAAAAACTAAAATTAAAACCTCTTTTATCATACAACCAAACACCTCTAAATGTTCTATACACAACATTTAGATTGTACGAAAAAGGTACATATGTTTAATATCTCTTTTTTGGGACACAGAAACTACATTTTCATTCATAAGAAGGAAAAGTACATATGAGATGATACAATGATACACTTAAACCAGAAAGACACACTTGAATAAGAAAGACACATGATCAAACTAAATATGAATAGAGTTCCATTGAAAATTGTCTTTTCCAAGAAACACAAACAAAGCCATAGATCGACCGGCAGGTATAAGTGCTTAAGTGGTTGAATAGTAAAGCAAAGAACACTATTAAAAGAGTTTGACAACTGTCATGAGAAGTGTGGATATCGTCTAGACTAACAGTCTCGAAGTGAACATGATGACTATGAAGGTAATAAGGAAAGACGACAAGACAGAACTCAACCATAAAACAACGGGTAGTGACAAAGATAAAAATACATAGAACAAACATAGATAAGACGAACTCCACAACTCCAGCGTGACAAAAAGAGACAAAATACCTAAAATCAATTTTAGGCAAAGTGCTGAAATGGGAGTGTGAGAGGGAGAAATTTCCTCTCTCCTGACCTAAATCGACTACAAAATAGCAACAACAATCTCTTACAACAAAATATTTCAAGCAAAGATGAATAGAGATGTAGTGTCTGAAATAGGGGGCATTGATCCACAGGCAAGGCACCACCAAAAGAAGGCTAGAAGGACCAAGAGTCACCGATGAAGATGAAAGAAGAGTTGAGATAGATGGGGAGACGAGATGGGGAGTCTGGAAATAGGGACTGAGTGGAAGCTTTGCTAGAGGGAGGGGGATAGCCGAAAAGAAGAAAAAGTTAGAGTTTCTAGCCGCTCGGGGTAAGGGGGCGGCGAAGAGGGCCACAAGGAAAAAAGAGGGGAAACTTGTTGGGGGAGGGGTTCAGGAGAAGGGGGAGCCGGATGGGGTCGGTCAAAAGGGGAAGGGGTCGGGATGTGGGGTGACAAGTAAAGGAATGAGATTTAGACGAGAGGGAGGGAGGCAGAAGGGGGCTAACCGGAATGAGGGACGACTCGGAAAGGATGGGGGCTTTTAGGGAGAGAACGGTGAAGGGGTGGAGACGATAAGGGGACCTTGGGAGAGAGTAGGGTGACCTTCTAGAAATGGAAGGAGTTTGCCTGAGGAGAGAGAGAAGCCAGCGAAGAGAAGGGCAAGGAGCTGCCGAGGGAGGCTTCCACCAGGACGATGAGGGGCCATCAAGAGCGTTGGGGCATCTAGGCGAGGGTTTTCACTGAAAATAGCGGCCGGGCCACTAGGATCACAAGGGTTTTTGCCGCCGAGGGGCAACGAGAGGGGTATAGATGTTTAATATCTTAGATCTCTCTATTCTAAACAATTTTCAGTCACTGTTAAAAAATGTACACATGTTGAAATTATAAACCTGTTGCAACTGTTGTTCCTACGGTAGCATCTTGTCTTGTGGTTGTCGAGGCATGATTGTTGCCACTGAGCAACCATTTTCATTTATCTAATTAACAAATAAGAGAAACAGATTTTGTCATTTTCTTGAAACAACTTAGAACAATTAAAATCTCGAAAGAGAAAAAGACAATGTAGATGATGGCAACCAACACCTAGAACCCCAGACATAACGATGATGACTTCATTATAGGTCCCACTAATAGACATTTTGAATAGGCAAATATGCACTCAAATAACTAGGGAAACTTGGTTGATCCTCCGGTGTTTTCATACTAACCACTTTTAACAAGATAGAACTTTAAATCAACAAGAGCTCTAACAACTAAGTTCTACAAATAATGGTTAGATAATTTCATTATATACTGCTAATAATCATACTTTCTTTTTTCACCTTTCTCATGTTGAAGAATTAAAAAAATTTGCATACTTTCTACCAAAATGAGTTCAAGAATAGATAAAACAACATGCATTTCATGTAAGAGATAGACATTAAAAAGTCAACTTCATTTCTTAATAGTAACTTTTATAAAGCACATCAAAATAGACCGTATCTAAACCATGTATGTGACTATGGTTAAGTACAAAGTTTTTATATAACAACCAAGAAAGAATGCAAAATTTTGATTAATTAACATGTAAATATATTAAACAAATTACGTATTTAATTTTATCATAAAAAGAGGTTGGAGATGAAATCAAGAGATCACGATTTAAAGTAGACTGAGCCACACGGTTGACCTTCACCTCAAGGTTGCTGATGTGGTATAGAGTATAGTAATAGAAGAAGAACCGAGCGTTGTATCATGGGAAAAAAAGGGAAAGAGAGACCATACTGATAGAGTAGTATTATCATTAACTTCAAACATGAACACAAAAAAAGAAAATTTTCATTCTAGAGATATTGCATTTTGGGTGGATAAATAAAAATGCAAAGCATCCAATCATGCACGTGAAATTTGTCATCCTTAATTAAGTACAATAACCAAAACCTCAAAATGTGATCTATCATGTATGACCAGAAAAAAGGTTGAAGATAGGGAATAGAAATGGTCAACAAACACGGCCATGCATTATTACCTGATTGTGTTTTCAAAGAGCTCCATACCCTGCCTCATCATGTTCTTAAGCGATGAGTCATGTCCATTTCTAGCAATGCCTAACTGATTGTAGTCGCTAAGAGAGAGTAGAATATTACTGCACAAACATCTTCAAACATTTCCACCCACTTGCAACCCTCATTCATACCCTTAGCATTTACTCTGATCAACTGGTACCTGAAGAGTAAATATGATGCGAGAAATGAAATTACAAACTTGAACAATCGTCATTCAACATCCAAATCAGAATTGAAAATATCATTCATTAATAAATAATATAAGAACCACCAAAGAAGGGAGAATAATAATGCGCATTGAAACTAATCCATGTTTTGAAGTAACATTCCATGCATTATCATATCAATATCTACCACTACCGAATTGGTGGTTGGAGTTGTGTACAGCGCTCTGTTCATGAACATAAGGCTTTCTTGTCGAATGTCATCTGCCTACTTTATCACCTCATGTTTCCCAACAAAACGAGAAGTACTTACAAACTACCATATCTGTAGGATAGGATGGGTGCGAAAAGAAATGAAGTGCATGAGATGATAGTGAAATCATCCCGAATACATAGCAGATTGCCTTAAGTTAGAGTGAGAATCCAATGAGGTGTTTTGTTCGCATCCTGTTGCATCAAAACCCATGCCGTTAAGTTTTAAAAGCATGATACTTTGCATTGGTAGGTTTTTTGAACTTTGTCTCCACAGTCAACTGACTGCATTGCAAATAATTATTCTTGTGAAGGTCAACTGAATGGTGCGAGAACAATGACTTTAAGGTGTCAATTTTAAGAAAGAAAAAGAAAGTTGTTCCATATAGAAAATTTCAAACTTTTAGAGTAAATAGCATGAAAAGATGCATGAAATGCTAGTCATGATTCATAAATAAAGCACATAGTTTCTTACAAAAATAATTATTCACATATTTACTCTTCATTGATAAAAAAATTAAATATTATTCAACAAGGCAACATGCTCAAACAGTAGAGCACCAATGCAGCAGATCAGTAATGTCAATTGGTGGTAGCACAAACATCAATGAAATCGATGGCAACCTACCTCGGTTCTCTCTGAGGGTCTTTCTAATTGGGTGTGGGGAGATGAATAGGCTATTGGGGCATTGAGGTGGGGGGCTTTGGGTTTAGGTTAAATGATTCTAGGTCCTTATCTGAGTCTGGATCCATGTGAAGTGGGAAAGGTGACTACCTTGCCCTGTTTCAGGTGTTTAGGTGTGTGAGGTGCCCGAGGAATTATCAGTGATAGAAATGTATGCCCTACAAGCAATCATATATGATTGGATTCGACATTTCTAGGAATATCTCATTCAATTAAATAGGCAAAACTTCGTTATTAGCTTTTATTAGAAGCGTATATCGTAATGAAGTCCTTGATCACATGCAATAATGATTGAATTATGATGAGATCATGATAATGAGATCGATCATCTAGAGGTATGTGATCTAAATGTTTCTAGTCATAGGATCCTTGAGACGGGACATCAAGAATCTGGATAGACTAGTGTGTGTGATGTCTTCTCATATGATGAGAATGACCGATCTCATTGGTCATCAGTGTGGGGACACTGAGATACACACACAGGTGCTCATTAGTGGAATGAGTTCACTGAAATGACCAATTTAGGAAAACCTGATTGATATCTTACCGAACTGTCTATCAGGTTATTCTTACATCTCAATAGCACGGTTGGATCATTGACCTGAGTCGCCAAAGATGTCTTGCCAGGCGTACTATGTAATTTGACTATTGACTGATGGATCACTTAGTATTGTGGTCCTATATAGTTAATGGATTGGGTATATGGGAAACCTGGTGGAGACAATTGAGCGGACAATAGGGGATCGTTCACTCTCGGTAGGAGAGAGAGAATGTCCTATGGATAGTACTTTAAATCCTTAGCCAAGGTAGATAGGATAATTGGAAAATGAGTTTTCCAATTGATCCATTCCTGAGTACAAGATTTCATAGAGTTGGAATACTTAGGGGTTGACAGTCAGTGCCGAACCCCTGACCGACCGGGACATTGTATGAACGAGGATTTAAATCCGTGTGGTAATTGATGATGGAAAGGCTCAATGGATGTTGTTTAACTCCTCAAAGTCATTTGGGATCATAGGATGTGGCTTGTACCTTTTATGATCAGAATGTTGTAAAAACTGTTATTAGATAATGGTTTTGATTTAATTTAAAGGAATTGTTGTTTTAAATTAATTAAGGCTTCAACCAAATTGACTATTAGGCCTAGTGGGTCACACGCAAAGATCATGATTTTAAGGAATCAAAATTTTTCCACTGTCATGTATTGATTCCTTACAGTGGTATCAGAGCCAGGTTGAAGCCTTGGTCGAAGTTGAATTGAAATTGGCTTGATTTCATGTGATTTCTTGCTTTCCCAAAACTATATACAGAGCAGTTTTGATCTGTTCACCACAGTTTGTATGAGATACCAAACTGTGTGTGGTTAGTTTCAATTGAATCTAGTAGATGAGATCTTTCGAATGCCACAAACCTCATGAATTTTGGCCATTCGGAGAGTCCGGAAGGAGTTCGAAAAGTTGCTAAGATGATCATATCCGAATATCTGGCCGAAATTAGGGGAGTTGATAAACTTACCTATTTGGACTCAAATACCTCTGTCTAGTAGAAAGATAGGAAATTAAGTTTCTAGAGTTTCCATAAGTTATTGGACACTCAACGGCCCTTGGAAGTGCCGGATTTGAGAGGTATTTGCGGTTTGGGTTAATTGCGGCCGTGGCAACTTCCTCCAAAACTACGGGTTGGATAAAATTTTTCGTGAGATGAAACTTCTATAAATAAAATCCTTATTCTTTAAGTATTCCAACACATATTTTTTCAGATTTTTTGGACTCCGTTTGACCCGCCAAATATGGCCCGAAAGTTGGGCATTTTATAGGGTTTCCGCGCAATCCGCCCCGCCCTTATCGGGTGAAGAAGACGGAGAGTTCGGATCGGATCCGGACCTTCCAGCACGGGGGGTACGTGGCGGAAGGACTACGCACCCAGGCTGGGGTACGCGGCCGCACCGCGTTGGCCCCGGGGGCACGCGGCGATGCACGCGGGCCCGCAGCGCGCGGCGCGCGGCGGCTGGTGGGTTGGCGTAGCCGGGGGGGGTCATGGCCAGCGCCGATTGGCCGGCGCAATGCGCCACCTTTTATATAATTCAAAAATAATTTTTATATTGTTTAAAATTCATTTTTGATTTGAAAAATTGCCATAAAATACAGAAAAATTCTGAAAAAATTATATAATTTATTTAATGAGTTATTAAAGTGTTTAATGACTTATTAAATAAAGTTTTACTATTTTATTATTGAATTCTACTATTTTGATTTTAAAATTGTTTTAAAATCAGAATTAATGCAATTAATGATTATATAAGTTCTGGTAAATTATTTATTAGGTTTATAAAATGTTTATGAATCTGTTAAATAGTTTTGGACTTTGGTTGCCATAGAATCATTTTATAAATTATTTTAAAATTCTTTATTGATTAAATTTGTGTTCAAATAAATTCTGAAAATTGTGGTTTTGAAGAATTACGATTTGGACATTAATTTAATGCTCTAAAATTTTTTGTAAAAGCATGAATCATCTTAATATTTTATATTTCTTGTCTTATGCATGTAAATTGTTTATATGTGCATTTCATGTTATTTGTTTTATGAAAATTTGACAAGCATGAAATTTGGAATTTTAAAATTACAATATATAATTTTATGATGGTATATATGATATATCTCATATAATTATCACATATGCGCTCTATGTTCATGTAATGAATGTTGGTGTGTGTATGGAGGTGATCATGGACTTAAATATGGTTTGCTTTTGATTGCTTGGTTAATTAAGTTGGTTATGTTATTAAATGGGGCCTGTGTGTGCCTCCTCTCTCTCTATACAATCTGATTGTACATTCTACCTCCCCCCCATTTGTGTACTCCCCTTGGTTAAAACCATAGTTTCTTATTATGAGTTGTACATTTGTGGGTCTGTGTACCCTTTAGCTGCTTGTAATGGTTAGAAGCCAGCTTGTGGAAGAATGGAGAGCGGGACCACTTGAAGAAGCACCCTTCTGAAGTGGGAGCATACCAACTCAAGCTTCTGAAGCAAGGAATTGCACCTATAGGGGTGACTTAGGTGTATGCTTAGGGTTAAGTCCATGATCACCTATGTTTTAATGCATATTTGATATGTGGTGTGTGCTACAGATTATACCTTAAATATATGATAGTCCAAAGATATATTAATATTTATGTGTAGTGCCTATGTTGATGAGACTAAAATAAAATCACTCCTCGTTTTAATTAGGTCGATAAACGTGAGACATTGAGAATGACTCACATAGCCTTCCGTTGTTATAGTCTTGATGAGCCAATCTTAGATTGGATGTGTTTGTTGTGTTTCCTACAAGACTCATTCAGCAAGGAATTGGTGATCATGGCTAAGAAATTTGCCGAACTTTGGGGTGGACCATTGCATGGCCTTGTTGTGTTTCTGTGGGAACCTCGGGAATCGTTTTGATTCTTGAAATGTGTTTAAAAGATTTGTTTTTGAATGTTGAAAATATCATACTTGAATTTTCTAGTAAAATAGGTGATAGACTATAAAAACTACTAGATAGTCCAGGTGACATTAGAAGAGTATAGAACCGAGGTTCGGGTTCTGTGAAAATATTTTTTTGACCTCTCTCCATCGGATGGTGCGAATATCCGATGTTCCTTTACATCGAGCAAACACTCGAACACCCTTGATTAACTACCATAGCGATCTTGTTTGACGAGAGCGTGCACATCCACAACGTATAAAGAACACAAAGAGCCCCAACCTTTCAGGCCCGATGAGATGCAAACAAGTTTGATTAGATTTTGTTTGAAGTTGTTTTATGTTTGATTTATGAAATGATTTGGATGTGGTTTGAAATATTGATTTCAAATTTCCATTTAACTTGGATTTAAATGTTATTTGTTTTGAACTTGTTTGAATTGTTTGGTTTGTTTTACTTTAATTGGTTGAAGTTTATTTTATTTTTTTTGTTTAAACTCGATATTTTAGATGTGTTGATCAATTTGACTTGCCTAAGTTTCAATGACATGTGTTGAGTCATTTTAATGTGGTTTTCTCATGTCGGTTGGTGTTTTCATACCAATTCGGGTGTGTTCAGTATGTTTTAAATGTTTTGAAGTTTGGTTTAAAGTGATTAAACTTGAACTTCAGATTGTTAATGATCTGAATTTGACATGTTTTAAGATGAATTTCATATGCATTAATATTTTATTTATGTGTTATTTTCAGTTGGTTGTGAATTATTTGATTTGCACTTGTTTAAGCATTTGAATTCAAATAAATTAAGTGTATTGAATCAATTTTTCCAGATTGTATTAAATATGATTTTTGTTGAATGTTAAAACTTTAATGATCTGTTTTAAGCATGTTTTAAGATTAATTTGAATGTATTTTCAGATTTAATTAAGTTAACTTCAGATTTGAGTAACTCTTGTTCGGTTTGCATCACATCCGGTCTGTCGGGCTAGTGTCGATGCCCAGTCACATGCAATTAACTCGGCACTTGAAATGTTCATTGAATATTCATGTTCATGCTGGTGTACATCAGATGTGGCAGTTCATATGCCATGTTCAATGCTGTCAATGGTGCAAATGTGTGAATGTCCTTCCCTTGGTGTAAAATACCACTTGATTGGGAAAATTTTGGCAGCATGCCACCTTATTTTTCAATCAGTGTGGAATTTTACCCGTACTACAAGGCATAGTCATTTGACTTTCCAAGTAGTGGGAAGGGTCCGTCTGCAGTGGGAAGCGTGTCCCATGCCTACGCCCGGGTCAATGTTCCGGTGCATGCCGGATGAGCCGCCCAATGAAGCGTCCAGTTGTGGACTAACTCCTTATTTAATTTTGGCATTTCGCTTTCAGATTTAATTAAGGTTTATTTTAAGTGTCCAATGCCCAATGGGCCAGCTTCATCAGCACAATGGGTTGGTCTTCATGTCTCATGGCCTGAGAAGGCCGGCTTCATGCCATGTCGGCCCGGTTGGCCCAATTCAAGCTTCATGTCTCCATGGCCCGGTTGGCCTGTTTTACACCTTGTTTGGACCAGAGTCGAGAGCCACTTTCTCAAGCCCTTGACCCATCATGTGAGCCAAGGGGGATCAGGCCATCACCCCCAACTTGGTCCTTACAAGGACCTGTTGTAGCCTCGGTTTGTTGCACTTGTTCGCAGCATCTGTTTTGATCTCCAAGGGCCAAAATGGCCTGCTTTGACAATCTGCAGAATTTGACTTCTAGTGTTTGTTTTCTTGCTGTAGCAGTGGGCAACGGAAGCCTCAGAGGGGCTGGAATGGATATGTGGGGGTGCTGCTTGGAAGAGTTGGAAAGGGGACTGCACAAGGGGCAGGTTTAAGGCAAGTTTGGAAGGGTTGGTTAGGTGCTGCACAAAGGGCATGTTGAAAAGGGTTTCAATGCCTCAAAGGGGCTGTTTGGTATTGAAATAAGGAAGGCCACACAAATGGGCTTTCTTGGTTGAAGTTGAGAATCCGCCTGAGAGAGACTTGGCCCGTTGTACGGATTCCAAGAATTCCCAGGACATCACCCTCTCCTCCAGCCAAAACGAGGGATCAAGAGCCCGCCCGAGGGAGACTTGGCCCATCTTGTGGATCCAAATATGCCCGGGACATCACTCCATCCTCCTCAATGGGTAAGGGATCTGTGTAGAGGATAGGGTTGATTGGGTGCTGTAGGGAAGTTGAACATGGGCTTTAAGTGGTACCAACAAGGCCGAGTTCTTGGAGCTTCCTGAATGGCCATAGAGAAGGCCGAGGGGAAGAGAAAGAAGAGGGGAGGAAAGTACTAGAAAGTACTACATCTTCCCTCACCTTTTTTGCACAATCCTTGTTCGAGATTGAAGGAGAAGCTGGCTGGCCTTATACCCTTCTTCCTCTTCTCCTTTTGTTGCTGAAAATGGGGCTGCAATCAGTGCTCCAAGAAGAAACACCTGCTGTTGGAATCGGTGCACCACCGATTGGGCTGCTGCTGGCACACCTGCTGGAGGGAGGCCTTTTCTCCTTCTTCTTATTCACTTGGAACACCACGAGGGGGCTGGAGAGGTTGCTGACTTGCTGATGAAGACGTCCAAGCAAGGAGAAGCTCTCTTGGCGCAGGGTAGAGGGAGGAGAGGCAGGGCTTCCGCAGGGTGATCAGCTTGTCCTGTACATGGCCAGCTGAGGGGGCTTTTATAGGGGCTGAGGGGCGCCATCTCCAGGAGGAGATAAGGCTGGAGGTTGTTGAGAGGAGATAAGGATAACTCAAGGGAGGTTGGGGATGATAAGGATAACCCATAGTTGGTTGTTGAGGATGATTATGCGCCAACTAGAAAGAGAGGGAGAGAAGGGTGCGCACCATCTCCTCCTTTCAAGGAGGTGTGCGCACATGACAAGTGGAGAGAGGGCTGGTTCGACCAAGGATTGGATGAGGATAAGCTTGGTTAGTTTTAGGATTAGTTAGGATGAAGATAAACCAAGGGAGAGATAGGGATAAGCCATGGGAGGTTGAGGTGGTTGAGGATGAGATAAAGATAAACCAAAGAGAGATGGAGAGAGTTGGGAAAGCCTTGCGCACCCTCCCCTACTTTCTAGGGCTGTTTGCGCACACATCAGGTGAGGGAGGATGGGGTTCAGCCATGACAGGTTGGGTTAGCCCATCTTGGGTTAGGTTTAACCCTGGTTTAATCCAAGTGCTCCCGATCCAACGGCTAGCATTAATTCTGACCAAAACCAATTAAATAAATCTCAAATTGACTTCAAAAAAATTCCAGATCATGCCCTGATGGCCATTGATCTTATGCTCCATCCTGATGTGTGGTTGAGATCACTTGAATTGCAACGGATCTCCTGATTTAGCTAGTTTCTCCGATCGGTGCGATCTCGACCGTCGATAATGCCGAAAACTGTATCTGAGTGTAATTACCTTCTCCCATTGGCCAAATTTAATTTTCATGCATCAATATTCATGAGATCAAAGTTTTGGGTCATGAAAATTGAAAATTTCAGCCCATGGGTCGATCTAGAGCTAATTGGACCATTATGCCCCTGGTGCGAGAACATACGGCTTTCCGTCCAGATTTGCTCTTTCTTGCATATCTCTTCACCCGGGGGTCGGATTTTCGATCCGTTTCAAGCATTGCCTAGCTCTATCAAACCTTGACAATGTTGTAAAGTTGGGATTCCATGTTAGAGTCCCAATTTGTTCCAAAGTGTCAGGGGCAAATGGTCATTTCGGCCTTCCGATGTCTGTTTTTCATGTTTTGGGCACCGTTGCGAAGCTCTTGACCGGGGCTATGTAATGAGCACATTATCTTGGCCATTTGTAGCATGTAAGGCCATGCCAAGGCATTTTCAAAGCCTGTTTACATCATCTATTCACGAATTTTCCGAATCTGGGTCAGATTTTCTGCACCGGCTTCGGCATTGCTGAAACTTGTATCAAGCAAGCTAAGCGGAAAAACTTGATGCCAACAGTTTCCCACAAGGGCTATGTTAAGAATCTATTCTCATAATGTAACAAGTAGATTTGACCTAATTAGAGTATATAGCTTGTTGTGTTTCCCACAAGGTTATAACTCTAGAGGTTGAATGACTAAGAATTGCATGGGTTGCAATTGGTAAAAGTTACCTACCTATTAAGTATGGGATGACTTGTTGTGTTTCCCACAAGGTTATCACCATAAAGTTAGTAGGGCCTTAGTCTCCACTAGGATGTTATCGTGATATCCTGTCTTTGCATAATGAGGGTTATGCAAATTCATCGAAAATTAGTGGGAGTATAAATTAGGATGAAAGATCATATCTTAATTTTAATGAATGTCTGTAATGTTGATATAATTATATCTCTGTTGTAGAATATTATAAACCACCATTAGTCTAGCATGCTAGATGCTAAGTATTTTAATGGCTACGCTTCTTATATCGATTTAGAACTAAGAGAATAGTTCTCATAGTTGACCTATTGACTATCCTACTTGAGAAGTAGGTATCTCCTACACTATATAATGAAGTGAGAGAAGATAAGATCTTATCTCATTAAAATGATGTATTGATTGTCTTCTATCAGATGTTAGCCTCTATCAGATAAAATTAGGAGTGGCAACATGGATAGATGGATTTGATATCCATCATTGCTCATGGTGATGAGCTAATTAAAGGCAAAGTAGAATAATACATCTTGAATACTTCTTATTGGTAAGACCAATAGAAAGAAGTAAGATCATTAGATAGAAATAGAACGTGATAGTTAAAAGTCAAAGAAGTATGTCAAGATATTGCAACCCAAATTTGACATAGCATTCTTCTACTATCATGATGATGGTAAGTAGAAGAAGAAGTGCAAAGTGTATTGCACATAATGCAAAGGTGGAGCTTGAGAAGCTTCATGTATCTATGTCATTAAAATATACTTTTCTTATATACACATTCGATAGTATAAGATACTATATATGTGTATTCTAGTATAAGATACTAGAGATGCGTATAATAGTATGAGATACCAGATATGCATCATATATCTATAATGAGTTGTATATAATAGCAAGTAAATGAAGACTTAAATAAGATTGTTGACCTACATATGAAATGGTACAAAATGTTGCATCATTACTAGTGGGAGATACAAATTTTCTATAGCCTTCTAGAGTTGTCTTAATTATCCTTCTAAAAGAATATTATTTTCATTTCCTAGTAGAATAAATGGTGATTTGTTCTATGGTATGAAAATGATAACTGGTAAAGTGTTTATCAGTAGGAGCATAATAAAGAGTTTATTTATATCAGATATGTATGCTCTTATAATATGTGTGAATAATCCTCATTAGGTGAAGTAGATTGATATTGATCAATCTATTGTTTAGTAGTACGGTCATATTTATAAGAAAAGACTTAAGGAGTACTATTCGGATAGAAACATATAGGTAAATGATTTGGAATCATTAACTATATGTAAGTCTTATCTTATTAAGCAAAATGACCAACCCTTCATTTGTTTGACATGGAGAGAGGGCTAATGAGTTTATAAAACTCATGCATCTAGATGCTTGTTAGCCCATATCTATTAATGTTAGAGGATAATATTTCAACTTCATTAATTTTCAAAGATGACTTCTCTGGGTATGGACATATGTACTTTATGAAGTACAAATCCAAAACCTTTGAGAAATTATTTGAGATTAAGAATGAAAAGGAAATATTAATGAAAAGAGTATTAGAACTCTTTCTGGAGATCAAAGAGGGGATATTTAAGTAATAATTCACACATAAATGAAGGATAGTAGAATCTAATTTTGATGGACACCTCTTATACATTTTAGCTTAATTGAGTAGCTAAAATGAGAAGCCATATTGTGCAGGACATAATATGGATAATGATAACCTTTGTAAAATTCTTCTTTGTCTATTTAGTGGTTAGCACTCAATATAGGCACTTGATCTTAAATCGGTACCTTTCAAGTATATTCCATTTATTTCATATCAGATATGGAAAGGGGTTAAAGCTTAACCTTAAGCAAGTTGAGGTTTCAGAATGTCTGGCTTGGTAAAGAAGTATAACCCTATCAAGTTGGAATATAAGACTATAAGGTGTTGGCTTGTGGGATATCCTAAGCAAATTTAAGGATATTAATGCCTCCCTTAGGGAGAAGGGTATGAGTTGCTCATCGCTCCATATTTCTAGAGGAAGAGTTCCTCCTTTAGAAAGATAGTGGGAGCAAGGTCTAAATGGAAGGTGTTCTAGTCCCACAATCCATGGAGACTTTTATTAAGGTACTAGCTTATATTTACACAAGGGCAAATCATAGATCTTTTCTTATGTCCAATCAACCTAAGAGATATGTGAGACATATCTTTGATGGAAGAAATGAGACATAAGATAAAAGGATAATGATCCTAAGATCTACATTGAAGCAATATGAGATATTGATTCAAAATGGGAAGAAACAATAAAATCCGATATAAACTCTATTATTCTAATCAAGGTCAGAACTTGATAGATTAACCTAAGGCTTTAGTATCTATAGGGTATAAATGGATCACTAAAGAATAGATTGAAGTATATTAGAAGGTAGAGACCTTCAAAGTAAGGATAGTTAAAAGGGATATCATTTAAGTCAAATAGTTGACTATGATAAGACCTTTTACCTATGCCATGGAATTAATCCATTCGGATTTTGATTGTTACACACTATGACTATAGGATATGTCAAATGGATGTTAAGATAGTGTTTCTCTTTGTTATTTTGAGAAACAGGTGCATATGATACAACCTTTGGGAATCAAGTTCCAAAACATCCAAATAGTGCGTGCATAAGGTCCATTTATGGTCTAAAGTAAACCTTCTCATAGATGGTAGATAAGGTTTAATGAGATTAAATCTTATGACTTCATTGAGAATGAAGATATGCCCTGTGTTTTCATATAAGATAAGTGGGAGTGCTATTATCTTCTTGACATGATATATGTATGACATACTACTCATTAAGAATGAAGTAAGTATGTTATCATAAGTGAGCCTAGTTATCAATTAATCCTCCAAACTTAATATGGGTTTTAAGATCTATGGAGATAGATCTAAAAGGTTTCTTGGCCTTACCCAATTCATGTGCGTAAATACCATAGTCAAAGAGTTTGACATGGTAAACTCCAAGATAGGTTTCTTACTTATGTAGTGTGGAGTTGATATCTTTAAAGAGATGTCTTTGTAGACTTCTTGAGAGATAAAGAGATCACATTAGTATAGCCCTTATGCTTTTGCAATAGGACCTATCACATTTGTGATGCTGCACACATGACTTAATTAATGCTCTAAGTGTTATGAGCATTCATCTAGTAAATCCTTGTGAGAGTCACATGATAATTTAGAGATATGTCCTTAAGTACTTGAGAAGCACTAAGGATATATCTCTAATGTATGGAGGATAAGATTTGAAGTCTTGTAGTTTTATTAACACAAGCTTCTAATCAGATAAGTCTAATAATAAGACAAGGTAATGGTGGTGCAGTGAGCTGGAAGAGTTCCATGCAAGAGAACACTGCTAATTCTACAACTAATCTAAAGTATAATGCTTAATAACTGTATATTGCTTGAGTAGCTGACTAGATGAAGATGTTCATCTGGCTTATGGGATTGTCCCAACCTTCTCTGAAAGTGTATCATTATTTTGGGAAAACAATGGGGTAGAGCCAAAGTCTCATTAGAAGTTTCAAACTTCTATGGAAATACCATAGAATCAGAGAGAATGCAGTTGATAGAGATATAATTAAAGATAGAGTATCTTCCGTTAATAACATTACAGATCTACTAACTAAAGCAGTTACTCAAAGAGTGTTTGAGCTTCACCTTGAGCTGATAGAGATCAGCCAGATAGGTGATTGGCTTTAGTGCAAGTGGGAGATTGATAGAAATGTATGCCCTACAGGCCAATCATATATGATATGAATCGACATTTCTTGGAATATCTCATTCAATTAAATAGGCAAAACTTCGTTACTAACTTTTATTAGAAGCGTATATCGTAATGAAGTCCTTGATCACATGCAATGATGATTGAATCATGATGAGATCATGATAATAAGATCGATCATCTAGAGGTATGTGATCTAAATGTTCCTAGTCACAGGATCCTTGAGATGGGACATCAAGAATCTAGATAGACTAGTGTATGTGATGTCTTCTCATATGATGAGAATGACCGATCTCATTGGTCATAAGTGTGGGGACACTGAGATACACACACAGGTGCTCATTAGTGGAATGAGTTCACTAAAATGACCAATTTAGGAAAACTTGATCGGTATCTTACCGAACTGTCTATCAGGTTATTCTTACATCTCAATAGCACGGTTGGATCTTTGACCTGAGTCGCCATAGATGTCTTGCCAGGCGTACTATGTACTTTGACTATTGACTAATGGATCACTTAGTTTTGTGGTCCTATATAGCTAATGGATTGGGTATATGGGAAACATGGTGGAGGTAATTGAGCGGACAATAGGGGATCATTCACTCTCGGTAGGAGAGAGAGAGAATGTCCTATGGATAGTACTCCATATCATTGGCCAAGGTAGATAGGATAATTGGAAAAGGAGTTTTCCAGTTGATCTATTCCTGAGTACAAGATTTCATAGAGTTGGAATATTTAAGGGTTGACAGTCAGTGCCGAACCCCTGACTGACCGGGACATTGTATGAACGAGGATTTAAATCCATGTGGTAATTAATGATGGAAAGGCTCAATGGATGTTGTTTAACTCCCCAAAGTCATTTGGGATCATAGAATGTGGCTTGTACCTTTTATGATCAGAATGCCGTAAAAATTGTTATCGGATAACAGTTTTGATTTAATTTAAAGGAATTGTTCTTTTAAATTAATTAAGGCTTCAACCAAATTGACTATTGGGCCTAGTGGGTCACACGCAAATATCATGGTTTTAAGGAATCAAAATTTTTCCACTGTCATGTATTGATTCCTTACAATCAGGGCAATTACCTTAGTCACTGAGGTGATAGACTTGTAAGGAATCATCATATAAATTTTGGTGCAGCAGAAGCGGCGATTCTTATTCGTTCATTTAGAACTTGTCTCAATCAGAACCAAATGACAAAAACTGAAAACTAATCAAAATGAGTTCGAATATACCTAATAGGGATTTATCTAATCTCATGGAGAATAATAAAATGAGCTTCTAAAGCTCTTAAAAATATTCAAATGTTTGGTCTCTAGCAGTATTCACACAAACTTCATCCACAGTAGGTTCTCTCTTCGCGTCGGCTTCAAGAACTCTTCCTGAATGGAGCTACATGGCACATGGATGCCTTCTAGAGAAAGAAGAAGGTAGGGAGAAGGCTGAGGATGTGATTTTTACCCTTGGCTTTATAGGGTTTGGCTAAAACCATTGGTATTTATAAAAAAATTTGAATTTTTCATAAAAATTCAAAATATCTATAAATTATGCCCTTGCCCCTGTACTTATGGATAAGTCCTTATGTGTGTAACCTACTAGGCCCAATAGCCTATTTGGTTAATGCCTAATTAAAATATAATAATTCTATTTAATTAAATTAAATATGTTATCTAATAACAAATTAATTGGGCTACCAATTATGAAAGGTACAAGTCACATCCCATGATCTCAAATGGCTATGGGGATAATCTTATCTCCATCGAGCCTTTCTATCATTAGTTATCACTTGGCTATAAGCTCTCGTCCAAACAATGTCCTGGTCAAAAAGAAGTATGGCATCGATAGTCAACTCTTTAGTATACTGACTCTATAGGATCATGTACTCAAAATTGGATAAATTGGAAAACTCCTTTTCTAATCATCCTATCCACCCTAGTCAGGGATTTAAGGTACTATCTCTCATAGGATATTCACTCTCATTTATTGAGATTGAATGATCCCTTGTTGTGCACTCAATTGTCTCTATCAAGTTTTCTTTATACCCAATTTATTTCTATATTGGACCATCTAAATGGTGATCCATAATTTAATGTTCAAAGCATAAGTTCTATCTAACAAGACATCTTTGGCGACTTAGGTCAAAAGTACAAACAAACAATTGTGATGATAGAAAATCTTGATTGACAATTCAGTAAAATACCATTCAGGATTTCTAATTTGGTCAGTTCAGTGAACTCATTTGACTAATGAGCACCTGTGTGTATCTCAATGTCTTTACACTAATGACCAATGAAATCGATTATCCTCATCATATGAGAAGATATCACACACACTAGACTATCTGGATCCTTGATGTCTCATCTCAAAGATTCTATGGCTAGGAATATTTATATCACTTATCTCTAAATGATTAATCTCATTATGATTCAATCATCATTGCATATGATCAAAGATTTCATTACGATGTACGCATCTAATAAGAGATAGTAATGAAGATTTGTCTAATTAATTAAATGAGATATTTCTAGAAATATCAAATTATATCATATTTGATTGATTTGCAGGGCATACATTTCTATGAAGACTTTGATAGTATAAAACTGGAAGTGTTGTGTGGTCCTTTTAAAAGCAAGAAACAATGTAATTTTGAAGATTGCTTCAAAAACCCTTCTACCATTCTCTCCATTGTAGTTTTGTATGTAAATGATTGATCTTTTTGCACTCAAGAGGAAACCCCGAGAGATCCTCTTTTATTGATAAGTTTTTTGCATGGAAAAAGTTCATTTTGTGGCTGGTTAGCTTGGGTTTATTTACTAATGCTTGCTATCTCCTTAGTAATGGCTTCTCTTCGTTTAGCATCTTTTCATGTATTGTTTGGGACCTTAGGGAATCTTTAAGACTTTAGAATTGTGGAGTTAGCCATCTTCAAAAAAAGAAGTAATTTTCAGCTTTTCCTAATATAAGGAGCAAAAGATATGCCTTTCATTCTGGATGGAATTAGATATAATGTAACCAAAAGAATTGATGAAAACAACATCATGCTTAGTTGACATTAAGCTACATTAGTATTAAAGGTGATATATGATTTAATGCATGAAGAATGAACCTAAGGCCAAGAACAAAAACCAATGAGAAGTAGTTTTTGGAACCTCGAGCATGAAGGTATAATTACTCTTTCTGGTGGATGCGATATGATGGATTTTCTATCGGGGGATGTAAAAGACCATGCAAGGCCCCACCAGGCTGTCTGACCTTTTACAAATTTTGTAGTCTTTACTATTGATGCCCCAGTTCCATGAAGCTTGGATACCAGAAATTTAATATTGGTTTTCCTTCTAATCATTGATGTAAACCACCTACAAGAAATAACAATTGACAGACACTATGTGAAAAATGATTGACCTTCCCATGAATGAGATTTAAACAACTTTTTTATAAAGCACATAAAATAACACATTACAGAGTTTTTACATAGAGATTGTTCATGCAGATCTTATCGAACTATTTAATTTAAAATATGAACATGAGAAGAAAGAAAGTAGATACCAAATCTTTCCTGTCTCTAAACAACATAAAACTACTATAACAACCTCCTATCACCTATATGCAAACCAAATTTGACTTATTTAATTATGCAAATATGTCTATATAGATAGATGGACCCTGACTAGCCTTGATATGAACAATGACATGACTCAGATAATGCCTTGATCCACTCTCATTTTTCATTCAATGTTGTAACAACATCATTCCTATGCATCATTCTTGAAAGTGGCAAGAAGTCCAATGTTGGTGAGAATAGCAAATGGAGACCCGATTAGCTCCTAAACATTGAATCCCAATTATCATATAGTAGTTAGAAAAAAGGAATTCCTTAAATGTCCAGTTCAGTCAGCATCAAAAATGTACATAAGCATGTATGTACACATGCTCAAACTATGATAACCATAATTTAAGAAGTACAACAAGTCCTACTGAGTCCGTGTGACTCATTCCAAATCGTTTTAATATTTTTCAGGTAATCAAGTTTAACATAGCAGAAGCGTAGTGGATCAGAATTAGTGTAAAAGAAGATTAGAGAATTAGTTTATAAATTGTTTATATTGAATCAAGGTACGATTTATTTTTGGTTGAATTATTTGAGTTATGAATTGGGACATGTTATTCTTTACTTTTCCCAAACCGATGCAGTTAAGGGATTATTTCCCCAGTCTCGTCACCAGATTTATTCCGCTGTGCATGTTAGAAAATTCGGGGAGTGATACGTTGGTATCAGAGCAATAATCCAACCAAAAGGTCTATTTTGACCTGCCTAGGTAGAGGATGTCGGTTTGGATGAATCAGAATCGATCCTTTTGAATTATTGATCCTAGACATGAATAAGGGTTGAAATTATATGTTTGAGGGTGAAATTTTAAATTGCCTTGAGATATTGAAATTAGATGATCAAATCTTGATCAATCCCAATCCCACCTCGGTTTGGATTTTGTAAGAGGATAAAGTGATTTTTCTTGGATTTAGATAATATCTAGTGATCCATATTAAAGATAATCTATTGAGTTAATTAGAGAGTTACAGGGATATGATTTTGATAAGAGGATGGATAGATATGTTGCACAAATTAGAGAAAGATAGATGGATATATGATAGATGAGTTGAATTTTGATATTAATAGTTAGATTGATAGAAATATGGATGTATCAATGCATATGAGCGATATAAGATTGATAGATATATGTGTATAGAGGACTATATGAATAGATAAATTAGATAAAGAGATAAGTTTGGTAGAGAGTTGAATCCATAGATATCAAGATTCAGAAAATGTGAACTTTTAGAAGGATCTCATTTGATGAATGTTTAAGAATAATTAGATGAATTGATATCAAGATTCAGATAAGATGATACTTTAGAATTATTTTATTTGATGATGTATATGAGAATAGTTAGAGCAAATTTTTTTGTCCAAAAGGGAATAATATAATTTGAGGGCATATGTGATTTTGGAAAGATTGCTTATTTGATACGAGAGATTTCATAGATTATAAATTTTGTGAATTTTGACTTTATTGATATGTCCTATTTGGGTGATCAAATCGAGTTGAAAGAGATATTGTCAACTAATGAAGAGCATAGATGAATAATATTAGTAGATGAGTAACATCACAATTTAGAAGAAATATTTTAAAATTTTGATGATAAAATTTTTTGAGAAAAGAAGATCGTAAACATCTGACCTGCTTTTACAAAAAAAAAAAAGAATTCTTCGGAAAGTTCCCTGCACCGCCTCCGTACCACCATCTCCCATTTACCGGTCGAGCCACTTCCGTCTGCTCTCTCTCCGACGCGTCATCGCGCGTTGCCCGCGCGATCCGCCATCGTCGCCGTCCGCGCGTCCCCGTGGCCCTCCTCGCACGCCGTTCGCGCGTGCCCCTGCAGCGTCGTCGTCGTTGTGTGCCCGCGTGCGCACTTGCACGCCCTGCCGCGCGCATCTTCCCCCGCTGCCTGGTCGCCTCGCCTGTCTCCATTCCCGCTCTCATGTGCTCTCTCTCTCTCGGCCACGCGCCAGCCAGCCGCCACCACGGTTGCCCTTCCGCGCGCATCTGCACCTGTGTGCCGCCCATGCCCCGTGCTTTCTCTCTCTCTCTATGCACCTCCTCTGCCATCACGCAGCTCCCCCGCATCCGCCTCTACGCGCCCCCGCTGCCCGCTTGCCACTCTCTCTCTCTCTCTCTCTCGTCGCTATGCCGCATGCCCCCGGCCCCCTCTTGGCCACTTCTTTCTCCCTTCGTGTGAGCACGCCTCATCCGCACATGCACCCGCGCGCATGCACTCGACCGTCGTGCCGTCTTTCCTTCCCGCGCGCACCGCGCAGTCCTGCTGTGTGTGCCGCCGGCAGCTGCGGCCAGTCTTCCAGCACGTCGCCGTCGCCCGTTGCCATCTCTGCCTAAGCTCCCCCTCGCGTACGCCCTCGCCCCACCGTCGCCCCCGTCTCTCCCTCACTTGCCCTATCTCATGCTCTCTCTCTCTCTCCCCTCTCGTACGCACGATGCCGCGCCTTGGTTCCTCCGTCACTTCCGTGCGATGAGCCTACCGTGAGCATCCCCGTTGTCGCCACTGCTGCGACCGGCCTCCCTCGCATTCGACCCCGACTTTCCCCATTTCAGCCCGCCCCGTGCCAGCCCTGGCGTGCCTCCCCTGCATTAGCACGGCTGTCCGGCTGTCCCTCCCTTGCGCACTCATGCTCCCACTTGTTTGCACCTCTCGTGAGTGGCAGCCACTATCCGTCGACCCCTGCGTGCGATCACCCACCTGTAGTTATAGGAGAAAATTTTGGAAACAACACATATTTTCGGAAGTAACTCAGTAAATTTTTTTTCCAAAATTAGCACAACTTGACCGAAGTCGCTAAGTTACATAACGACTTTGGGGAGCAAGAGACAAAGTCGCTAAGAAATACAGCGACTTCGCGCTCAACGACTTTAAATTTTTTTTTTACGTAAAGGTGAAGTCGCTGGATAATCCAACGACTTCACCTTAATTATTATATATATAAAAATTATATATAAAGGTGAAGTCGCTGGATCACCCAGCGACTTCACCTTCACTAATTTATATATATAAATTATATAAATTATATTTTATAAATATTATATATAAATGTTATATATAAATATGATAAATATAAATTAAGTATTAATTTTAAAAATATAATATATAATTTTATAGAAATATTTATTTTTTAATTTTAATTTAACATATTTTATTAAATTTTAAAATTATTTTTTATTATATATAACAACATAAAATATTATGTTTTTAATTAAAGGTAATAATTTATGTATTTATTATATATTTAATAAATTTAATTATATTTTATTTTAAAGTAACATAGTTCAAAAAATTTCTTTTTATTTTATTTTATTTATTTAATCATGTTAAAATATATACTAAATTTTTTTTTTTATATTTTAAATTTTAAATATTTATTTATTTAATAATATAGTGACATTTAATAATGTTGAAAAAATGTACTATTTTAAAAATATAAAATTAAAAATAAATATTACATTTAATTTAACAACATAAATATTAATTAAATAAACATATCATTTTATGTTGTTATATATAATAAAAATAAATTTTAAAATTTAATATAATATGTTAAATTAAAATTAAAAATAAAATAAATATACTTTTATAAAATTAGTTATTATATTTTAAAATAATATTTAATTTATATTTATTATATTTATATATAACATTTATAAAATATAATTTATATATATAAATTAGTTAAGGTGAAGTCGCTGGATTGTCCAGCAACTTCTCCTTTATATATAATTTTTATATATGTAATAGTTAAGGTGAAGTCGCTAGATTGTCCAACGACTTTACCTTTACGTAAAAAAAAATAAATTAAAGGAAGTCACTGTCTTTTTTAGCGACTTCGTCCCGCACTCTTCGAAGTCGCTATGTAACTTAGCGACTTCGGTAAAACCGTGTTAGTTTTGGAAAAAAAAGTTTTACTGTCTTACTTCCGGAAATAAACTTTCAAAGTGTGCTGGTTCAAAAATTTTCTCGTAGTTATAGTCTGATCCGCCGAGGTGAATCTTGTCATAACCTTTTCCTATTTTATCTTGACATTTTTGTATGAGTTCGGATCACCTCAGGACTCCTCCTGAGACGAGTCCCTCAGTCGCCAGTTGCATGACGCCACGTTGTGCCTAGAATAATGCACCAAACGACTATAGAACGGTGCCAACGTGTTAACGGTGCCGTTCCTCACGTCTGTTATCCTTCTGTGGCATCCTCATTAATGATGATGTGATTAAAAAATTTTATTTAAAGTAGCGCGCGCTATCTCACCGTTTGAACTGTTTTCTCTTTCTTGACTACTCTGGCAGGCGGCAACTCTATTTCTGAAAAAATTTTACTTATTTTTTATATTATAGTAACTATGTTTCTCTCCTTAGTGAAAGAATATTTAATGGAGAAAATCAAACTATACGCTTAATTGAACTTATTTGGTAATTAAATATTATTATTATAAAATCACCATTTAATATCATATTGTTAAATAAATAAAATAGTTAGACATAACTAACATAATTTTATCTTGGCACACTCTTTGCAAAAGAGAAATTACATTCTATCCAATTTTTTTCATAAAATATGTCTACAGCTGTTTATTTTCAGCCAAACGAAATATCTAATATATCTACTGATTAGGGGTGTAAACGAAATCCGATAATCCGAAATTTTGATTCGATTCCGATATAAATTAACGACATTGGATACTACTTTTTAGAAGTTACTAACCCTCTCCATATGTTACTAACCCTTTACATAGCCCCCTTAACATATTTTTTAGAAATTACTAACCCTCTCCATATGTTACTAACCCTTTACATCGACCCCTGAAACCATTTTTCGGAAGTTACTAACCCTCTGCATATGTTACTAATCCTTTACATAGCCTCCTTAACACATTTTTCGGAAGTTACTAACCCTCTGCATATGTTACTAACCCTTTACATCGACCCCTGAACCCATTTTTCAGAAGTTACTAACCCTCTCCATATGTTACTAACCCTTTACATGCCCCTCTGAACCCATTTGTCAGGGGTTACTAACCCTTTCCACATGTTACTAACCCTTTACATGGCCCTCTGAAACCCATTTTTCAGAGGTTACTAACCCTCTTCATATGTTACTAACCATTTACCTGGCCCCCTGAACCCATTTTTCGATGTTACTAACCCTCTCCATATGTTACTAACCCTTTACGTGGCCCCCTGAACCAATTTTTCAGAAGTTACTAACCCTCTCCATATGTTACATCGACCCCTGAACCCATTTTTCGGAAGTTACTAACCCTCTGCATATGTTACTAACCCTTTACATAGCCCACTTAACCCATTTTTCGGAAGTTACTAACCCTCTCCATATGTTACTAACCCTTTACATCGACCCATGAACCCATTTTTCAGAAGTTACTAACCATCTCCATATGTTACTAACCCTTTACATGGCCCCCTGAACCAATTTTTCGGAAGTTACTAACCCTCTCCATATGTTACTAAACCTTTACCTGGCACCCTGAACCCATTTTTCTGAAGTTACTAACCCTCTCCATATGTTACTAACCCTTTACATGGTCCCCTGAACCCATTTGTCGGGGGTTACTAACCCTCTCCATATGTTACTAACCCTTTACATGGCCCCCTCAACCCATTTTTCAGAGGTTACCAACCCTTTCCATACGTTACTAACCCTTTACATCGACCCCTGAACCCATTTTTCAGAGGTTACCAACCCTCTACATATGTTACTAACCCTTTACATGGCCCCATGAACCCATTTTTCGGAAATTACTAACCCTCTGCATATGTTACTAACCCTTTACATCGACCCCTGAACCCATTTTTCAGAAGTTACTAACCCTCTCCTTATGTTACTAACCCTTTACATGGCCTCCTGAACCCATTTTTCGGAAGTTACTAACCCTCTCCATATGTTACTAACCCTTTACGTGGCCCCCTGAACCCATTTTTCAGAAGTTACTAACCCTCTCCATATGTTACTAACCCCCTACATGGCCCCCTGAACCCATTTTTCGGAAGTTACTAACCCTCTCCATATGTTACTAACCCTTTACCTAGCACCCTAAACCCATTTTTCAGAAGTTACTAACCCTCTCCATATGTTACTAACCCTTTACATGGTCCCTTGAACCCATTTGTCGGGGGTTACTAACCCTCTCCATATGTTACTAACCCTTTACATGGCCCCCTCAACCCATTTTTCAGAGGTTACCAACCCTTTCCATATGTTACTAACCCTTGACTTCGACCCCTGAACCCATTTTTCAGAGGTTACCAACCCTCTACATATGTTACTAACCCTTTACATGGCCCCCTGAACCCATTTTTCGAAAATTACTAACCCTCTGCATATGTTACTAACCCTTTACATCGACCCCTGAACCCATTTTTCGGAAGTTACTAACCCTCTCCATATGTTACTAACACTTTACATGGCCTCCTTAACCCATTTTTCAGAAGTTACTAACCATCTCCATATGTTACTAACCCTTTACATCGACCCCTGAACCTATTTTTCAGAGGTTACTAACGCTCTCCATATGTTACTAACCCTTTACATAGCCCCCTTAACCCATTTTTCAGATAATCCGAAATTTCGATTCGATTCTGATATAAATTAACAACTTTGGAAACTGCTTTTGTATCCTATAAACTATCGGAATCGAAATCGAAATCTAAATTTGGTGATTCCGTTTCCGATTCTGATAGTTTATAGGGTTCAGAGGGCCATGTAAAGGGTTAGTAACATATGGAGAGGGTTAGTAACCTATGAAAAATGGGTTCAGGGGGCCATGTAAAGGGTTAGTAACATATGAAGAGGGTTAATATCCCCTGACAAATGGGTTCAGGGGGCCATGTAAAGGGTTAGTAACATATGGAGAGGGTTAGTAACCCCTGACAAATGGGTTCAGGGGGCCATGTAAAGGGTTAGTAACATATGGAGAGGGTTAGTAACTTCTGAAAAATGAGTTCAGGGGGCCATGTAAAGGGTTAGTAACATATGGAGAGGGTTAATAACCTCTGAAAAATGGGTTCAGGGGGCCATGTAAAGGGTTAGTAACATATGGAGAGGGTTGGTAACATCTAAAAAATGGGTTCAGGGGTCGATGTAAAGGGTTAGTAACATATGGAAAGGGTTGGTAACCTCTGAAAAATGGGTTGAGGGGGCCATGTAAAGGGTTAGTAACATATGGAGAGAGTTAGTAACCCTCGACAAATGGGTTCAGGGGACCATGTAAAGGGTTAGTAACTTCTGAAAAATGGGTTCAGGGGGCCACGCAAAGGGTTAGTAACATATGGAGAGGGTTAGTAACTTCTGAAAAATGGGTTCAGGGTGCCAGGTAAAGAGTTAGTAACATATGGAGAGGGTTAGTAACTTCTGAAAAATGGGTTCAGGGTGCCAGGTAAAAGGTTAGTAACATATGGAGAGGGTTAGTAACTTCCGAAAAATGGGTTCAGGGGGCCATGTAAAGGGTTAGTAACATATGGAGAGTGTTAGTAGCTTCTGAAAAATGGGTTCAGGGTGCCAGGTAAAGGGTTAGTAACATATGGAGAGGGTTAGTAACTTCTGAAAAATGGGTTCAGGAGTCGATGTAAAGGGTTAGTAACATATGCAGAGGGTTAGTAACCTCCGAAAAATGGGTTAGGGGGGCTATGTAAAGGGTTTGTAACATATGTAGAGGGTTAGTAACTTCCGAAAAATGGGTTCAGGGGTCGATGTAAAGGGTTAGTAACTTATGGAGAGGGTTAGTAACTTCTGAAAAATGGGTTAAGGGGGCTATGTAAAGGGTTAGTAACATATGGAGAGGGTTAGTAACTTCTGAAAAGCAGTTTCCAAAGTCATTATTTTATATCGGAATCAAATCAAAATTTTGGATTATCGGATTTCGTTTACACCCCTAATCAGTAGATATATTAGATATTTCGTATGGCTGAAAATAAATAGTTGTACACATATTTTATGAAAAAAATTGGATAGAATGTAATTTCTCTTTTGCAAAGAGTGTGCCGAGATAAAATTATATTAGTTATGTCTAACTATTTTATTTATTTAACAATATGATATTAAGTGGTGATTTTATAATAATAATATTTAATTACCAAATAAGTTCAATCATGCGTATAGTTTGATATTCTCCATTAAATATTCTTTCACTAAGGAGAGAAACGTAGTTACTATAATATAAAAAATAAGTAAAATTTATTCAAAAATAGAGTTGCCGCCTGCCAGAGTAGTCAAGAAAGAGAAAACAGTTCAAACGGTGAGATAGCGCGCGCTACTTTAAATAAAATTTTTTAATCACATCATTATTAATGAGGATGCCACGGAAGGATAACAGACGTGAGGAACGGCACCGTTAACGGGTTGGCACCGTTCTATAGTCATTTGGTGCATTGTTCTAGGCACAACGTGGCGTCATGCGACTGGCGACTGAGGGACTCGCCTTAGGAGGGATCCTGAGGCGATCCGAACTCTTTTTGTATACATTGACAATTTATTAAAATATTGATATTTTTTTATTTTGTGAATTTTATCGTTCCCGTTTCGTGATCGTCGTCCATTCAACTTCCAGTTAGATTTCAAATAATGGTTATTTTCATCGAGATAGATATCCCAACTTATCTTTAACATGTGATATTATAATTAATATGTTAAAAATATGTTTAGTAGATAAATAGTTAGAAAATAGTGAATGAATGATTATTGTACATTTAATTATCTGCATGAGATTAGTTAGAGGTTTATCATATCATTCATGCATGTTTCTATAATTTACATTAACTAGATGCAACTTTTAGTTAATCTTGTTTAGAAATTATTAAATTAGACATAATGTGATGATTAATTGAATTAGCTATATTAATTCTTAAAAATTGAAATATGACCTGTTATGATTATATTTTTACCTGATTTATGTTATGAATGACATTAAATGATTAACTATTTAAATTGAAATGAAATGTATGTTGGCATGTTAATTATGGACCATAATTAATTAACCCTTATAGTTGATTGAATTTTAATGTGCATTATTGCGTAAAGTTGAATTGGAATGTGGTCAAGTTGAATTAGCATGGAAATATGTGTGGTCAAGCATCTGACCTAATTTAATTGCTTGAAATGTAAAATAAATACATAGTTTGCATGATTTGGTATTCTGAATATCTGGATTAGTAAATTGTATAACTAGTTGTTGCATTTGAAATTGTCTGAGTAATTATTTGATTTTACTTGTGAGATGTGGTTAATGCTTTAATGTATTTTGTCATGAAACTGTTACTCCTCTAGTCTATGATTACAGTCCTGTAGGCAGCGGATGATTTAGTGCAATCCGGTAAATCCTTCGATCTTGATACCGCAATTTATCATAAGTATATCCCTGCCTAAGTGTACTAAGGATCTAGCTTACTATACGGTACATTCTATATATATTAGAGCTGGAGTGAGTCATGTGACATATCTATAATGTCCAAGTAGAGCATATAAGGTACTTAGACAAATGGATTTGTGATAGGCACATGCAGGTCTAGGTGACATGAACATATAAACTAGTTTAGTCGGCAGTTAGGTTCATGTAGAGGCAAGTTTAATTAGCAATTAAGTGAAAGGAATCCAATTTAGATAAATAAACTTAATAAATAGTTTATATGATATTATAGCAATTAGATTTGTTAGTATATTTGAATAGTTGGGTATAAGTCCTACTAAGTCTGTGTGACTCATTCCAAATCTTTTTAATATTTTTCAGACAATCAAGTTTAGTACAGCAGAAACGTAGTAGATTAGGATTAGTGCAGAAGAAGATTAGAGAATTGGTTTATGAATTGTTTATATTAAATCAAGATACAAATTTTTTTGGTTGAATTATTTGAGTTATGAATTGGGATTTGTTATTCTTTAATTTTTTCAAACCAATGTAATTAAGGGATTATTTCCCCAGTCTCGTCGTCGGATTTATTTCGTTGCACATGTTAGAAAATTCGGGACGTGACATTAACTAATTGGAGTCCTACGACTAGAAATAGCCTTTTCAATAACATCAGAAAATGCAAATGATAGCTATTTATATTGCACCATGCATATGCGTGAAAAAAGGATTTGAATTTTAGAAGAAAAAAATAAAAGGAGATTTTAATTCTGGGTCCTATTAAAGTTCTAAAATTAATTAAAAGTCCCATAGTTAATGAAATTATTTTAAAGTCCCAACGTTACCCACAAATTATCTTGAACATCCCCTCTGTTATCTCATTCAATTCAAATTTTGCATTCCCTAAAATACCTCCGACGGTTCAACCCTACTTGCAAAACCCCCGCAACGGCCACTTTCCCCTGATGCTATTTTCCTCCGCCATTGATCTTCTTTGAAGGTGTCACCGTTGTAGGTTCTTTGAAGGAAGATTCGGTACCCCGGCCGTCATTCTTCTCTGACGTCTTCGTCGTTGTCAGATTAGCAACCCACCACCAGTCGTGGAGCTGAGCCCGCCACTAGATCGAGAGGGGAGAAGGTGAAGCCCTAAGCTGCCCATCGAAGCCCAATTCTTTGAAGGAAAATATGGTACCCTATCCTCCTCTTACTTGCTACCATCTTTGCAATGTTCCATAGCCACTTTCTCCTTTTCTGATGCTCGTCTCCTCCGCTCCGCCATCATTCTTCTTCGACAATGTTGCTGCTGCAGGTTTAGCCCACCACCGGTCATCCTAAGCCATCATTCTTCCGACATCGTCACCGCTGCCAGATTGGCTCACCACCAGTCGTGGAGCTGAGCCCGCCACCAAATCGAGAGGGGAGAAGGCGAAGCCCTAATCTTCCCGGTAGAGCCTACTTCTTCGAAGAAAGATCTGCTACCCTATCCTCCTCTTACTCACTACGATCAGGTACTCTATCCTCCTCTGACTCTCTACCATATTTGCAATGTTCCAAGTTCTTCGAAGGAAGATCCGAGGGCATTTCATCCGAGAGTAGAGCTTCAATGCTCTGTGCTGTAGCAGATGATAGGAATCCCTCCTCTTCTTCCCCACGTTGTTGATCCAATCCCAACATCAAAGGCATTCTTTAGGTCCTCACCAAACAAAGACAACAGGCCTCCACCATGTACCCTGCCTTCAGGAACCACAAAGCTAAAGCTCCTATCCTCGTCCCCTTCGTCCCTCTCTCCATGCACTAGAGCTGATGATGAAGGGATTTCATAGATGAAGGAACCAGAACCTGTGGAGTAGCCATCATACATTCAAAGATGAAGGAACCAGAACCCTTCATGCTACCACTTTGTCTTACCTCATGTTCTACTTGAGCAGCCATCAGACTCCCATGGGGCAGTACATAGACCACTCCTTTCTCTAGCAAACTTCTCACATCCCTCTCCTCAGGTGCATCTTCTACTGCCACCATGTGCCATGCATAAGTTTGTGCCTTGCAGAAGTCTATGCTGAATTCATTCCTATAGATTGAATTCATCAATCAGTGAACACTTTTGTTCATTCATATTTTATTTTTATTTGAAATAATGATACCTATGGATCGAATACCTGCAATTTTCACATACAAGAATGAAGCTTATGTGATACATTTATAAAAGGGAATGGAGTTCAATACAATTAGGGAAGATGTTTGCAGAAGATGGACACTGATGTCCACTAAAGTAGAATTGATGTGTTGCATCCCAGATCGACAAAATTACACAATGAAATTAATGAATGAAGAGGACATTGATAAGATGATAGACATGCATGTGATGCTTGGAGTCAAAGTAATGAACTTAGAAGTGAATATATCTTCATTCGATGGAGTTATACCATTCAGGTTAGTGTACTTATATTTTATTCTTGTTATGTTATAAATTTTATTTACCTACATTATTTATAGTTGACATAACTGCAGAAGATCTGGTGAACAATCATCTATTTCTAACAATGTATTGTGTATTGAGTCCGGACAAGCATCTTCATCTAGACATGAGTTGAATTTAAGAAGAACATTGTGGCATGATAATATTTCGCATGTAAGATAGATATTTTCAGATGTAGAGTCTTCGTGCTGAATTGAGAAAATTTTCAATTTCCAGAAGATTTGACTATAATTTTGAAAAAAAAATGATCATATTCGAGTGACGGTGCAATGTAGAGTTTCATCTTGTACTTGGAGTCTTCATGCCAAAAGAATAGGGTTAGGACCTCAATTTAAAATAAAAGCTTTTGTCAATGTGCATACATGTGGTGGTGATTTGTCGACATAAAAGCATCCTAAAGTTGGTAAAAAGTGGATTAGTAGAATTATTTGGGACAAAGTTGTTGATGATCCATTATATAGACCAAAAGATGTTATGAAAGACATCTTTAGGGAGTACGGAGTTCAAGTCCCTTATCATTAGGTATGGTTAGGGAAGGATGCTGCATTCAAGACACAATTTGGAGATGATATTTTCTCCTTTTATCAATTACGTTGGTATAAGTCTACAATTGAACAGTCAAACCCTAGTAGTATTGTAGAGCCAGATATTACCAATGAAGAAAGATTCCAATGAATTTTTATAAGTTTTCATGCATGCATCACTGGTTTTATAAATGGATGTAGGCCGGTTCTCTTTCTTGATGGCACCTTTCTTAAAGATAAGTTTCAAGGGAAATTATTAGCAGCCACTGCATTGAATGGTCAAAATAAACTTTTCCTATTGCATATGCTACATGTGACGCAAGAAATGAAGAAAACTGGAGTTGGTTTTTAACTTGTTTGAAGAAAGGAATTTGAACTAGAGTTGGTTTTTAACGCAAGTTGATGCTTATCTCAAATAATTTATGAATAGCACTCGTGGTGTATCTGTTAATTGTTCGAATGGGCAAATATTTGACGCCCTGTTTGGTAACTGTATTAAGTACTTATATCAGTATTAATTTTAAAACTAATATTGATAGAAGATGATACAAAGTGTTTGGATATTTATATCAGTTTTAAAATTATTAGTCTACCATTCTTTCAAATTCAATACAGGTCAATACCTGTTTTAAAATTAATATTGAAGCTGCCCTAACTCCATCTTCTCCCCCGATAGCGGCCGCCCTCCCCGATCGACCTCGTAGGAGCTCTCCTCTGATCGTGCGACTCCTTGGCCGCCCTCCCCGATCGACCTAAGCATCTTCGGTCGAAGCTCTCCCAGAGGTCGAAGCTCTCCCAGGTGCGAGATCTTCACCCTCCCACCGCGCAACCATCTCCGCCTTCTCCCTCACCTCCGCTCCACGTCCTCCAGTCCGGCCCGATGGTGGTGTGCAGAGACGGGGGGGAGTGAAAACACGTGAGGGAGTGATGGACAGTGGCGCAGGGGAGGTGCGCCTCGATTGCAGGGATGCCCGGCCGCCGCCCTCCCCCCGCCATCTCCACCTCTCCGTGCCTCTCCCTCCCCCACTCTCTCTCTCTTCCGTTGTCGGCTGTCACGATTCCTACTGCTGCTGAGCAATACTGGTGGCCTCAGCCGCCGCTCCCGGTGACCCTGACATTTTCCAGGAGGAAAATCACGTGACCGCCCTGTTCTCCCATCCGGAGTTTTTTTTCTTCCCCCTTTCCTCCTCTGCAACAAATTCTCTTCTCAGACGAACGGGGAAGAACCCCAGAAGGGAAGGCAACGTCTTGTGCGTCCTCCCCGGGAGGCAGTTTCCCCATTTGGGGGGGGAGGGAGGGTCAGAGACGCAGCGTGATGGCTCCGGGCGGTGGCGGGGACTACGCCGGAGGATCGGCACAGGCGGCGTCCACGTCCGCCGCTGCGGTGGCGAGCACGTCGGGCTCAAAGGGAGGGGGAGCCACGGAGGGGGCCATGAAGAAAGGGCCATGGACAGAGGTGGAGGACTCGATCCTGATAGAGTACGTGAGGAAGCACGAGGAAGGTAACTGGAACACCATGCAGAAGATCTGCGGGCTGTCGCGGTGCGGCAAGAGCTGCCGCCTGCGCTGGGCCAACCATCTCTGCCCCAACCTCAAGAAGGGCCCTTTCTCTCCCAATGGGGAGCGCCTCATCCTCGAGCTCCATTCCATGCTCGGTAACAAGTGGGCTCGCATGGCCGCACAAGTAAGCCCACTGCCTGCACCGCCGTAAAATTATCATGGATTAGTCTTTGATAGGTATTAGGGAATTCATCTCATGGATTTGTTTTTGAATTAGGATTGAATTTTCTTTAATCTTTGATAGGCATTAGGGAATTCATCTCATGGATTAGCGTTGGAGTAAAATTTTATTTAGATTTAATTGAGATGTAGGGCGTGTCTAGGATGGTCCCTCATTAGTCTCAAAGGGGTGGATTGTTTTTTTTATTTGATTTGATGGCCACTAGGGCCTGTTTGAAATCTATCCAGGTTCAATGGGCCTATTACGTCCTTGCTGTCCACTGGTTAAGTGCCTCAGACTTGGACTGCTGCTGATTAGACTGTTTTCTGTGCCTGCTTGCTGCCGTTGATGTGTTTCTGGACTTCTGCGCCATCCCCTGCACCCTGAGCTTCTGTGGACAATTTCCAGGCCCAAGTTCTGGTTTGGAGTTCTGGGCAGACAGGTGTTCAAATTCTAGTTTCTGGTTCTGAGCAGACAGGTGTTCAAATTCTGAACTATCTGGGCAGGAGCCAGACCAAAATTCCGGTTTTGGTTTCCAGCTGTTTGGACTAGTTTGATGGGGCTTCAGCTCTGGTGTGGTGAGCTGAGACACTAGGTTTTCTCAATATATGGGTGGTGCACAATCATGAATAGACATTGAATTTATAGTTGCATTGTATGAAATAGTCCCCATCTAACTAATTTATAGTTGTAGGTGAATCTGTATCTTGCACGGCATGTTAGAGGACAATTGATCTAGATAATACTACTTTTGTAGAATCTCATATTATAGATCATGTCTCATTCTACTTTTGATATATTTTTTTATCTTTTATCATGTCATCTATGTATAGGAAGCTTTCTACTAGATGAACAACGAAGCCAAAACTGGAAGTCTAAAGTGGGATGATACCCGAGATAGTTTTCTTACCAAACAACTTGTACTACAACATCGTGTTGGTAAACGAGTATCAAATGGATGGAAACCTGAGGCATGGAGTGCTTTGGCTAAAAAGTGTACTTCAACTTTTGGTGTACAAGTCACAGCCCCCCAACTCAAATCTAGAATGTTTGTGTTAAACGGATATTTTTATGATCTCAAACATCTAATTAACGAGGTTAGCGGTTTTGGATGGGATCATAATAGAAGAATGATCACGGCTGAAGATAATGAATGGGATAATCTTCTTAAGGTTTGAGATATTACTTTCTGTGATGTTTAGTTATTAATTTGATTTTTGACATATTTGATATTCTTTTTTTATAGAAGGATAAGAAATTAAAGAAGTGGAGAGGAAAGTCAATTGATCTGTATGGAGATTGGTTTGAAATATTTGATGATACTTTACATGCATGTGTACCATAAACTTTCTTTGTTTTATCTTGGTTTTAACATAAATGATATTTGTGCCTAGGTACTAGGGCAGAAGGAAAAGGTCAACAAGGAACTTTATATCCACCATCTATTTCTTTACATTCAACATCACATACCACTCCAATTTCATCACCACAAGATGAAGAATCTGTCTCAAGTCCAGATGTTGAAATTAGAAGTGGTTCAAAAAGACGTTCTTCTGGAAAATCTAGTTCTTCTAAAGGTAAACGCAAACAAACTAGAGCAAGTGAAGAAGATAATTCCATGTCTTCTACACTTAAGAAAGTTGTTGAAGCTCTTAGGGTCACCGGTCCACCACCATCAAGTCATTCACTCATTGCTCAGTGCATGGATATTATCATGGCAATGGATGAGTTGTCAGCTGAAGAGAAGGTAGCTGCTGCATTTCAACTTGAGAACAACCCAAGCACCCCAACTATTTTCTTAAAATTTGACCATGAGTGTCATCTTACTTGGATACGATCAATTTTAGGAAAGAAATAAAAAAGTAAGACTTGTTGTTTAGTTTGTGGTGAACTATATTGATATGTGGTGTGTGTCTTCTTTAATTATGTATTAACTTGGAAGACTTTTGTTGTTTAGTTTGTGGTGAACTTTATTGATATGTGGTGTATGTCTTCTTTAATTATGTATTAACTTGGAAGACTTTTGTTGTTTAGTTTGTGGTGAACTTTATTGATATGTGGTGTATGTCTTCTTTAATTATGTATTAACTTGGAAGACTTTTGTTGTTTAGTTTGTGGTGAACTTTATTGATATGTGGTGTATGTCTTATTTAATTATGTATTAACTTGGAAGACTTTTGTTGTTTAGTTTGTGGTGAACTTTATTGATATGTGGTGTATATCTTCTTTAGTTTTTAATCAAATATGGATTGGGACGATGAAGCAACCAATGAATACTATCGAAGAAGACGTAATATAGTTGCTTATATTGCATCTAGTGTTGCTAGTAAGGCAACTATCCAATCTTCATAGACTAGAGTTCACAATATTGGAGTTCGTGTAAGAAACTTAATACTTTCTGGCAAAGCATATACTCAAGAATTGTTAAATGGTGCCGAATCTCGTTTTCGTGAAGTGTGTGGTTTGGATAAAGAAATTTTTCTTTCATTCTCTAATTTACTTAAAGATAGAGGACTTCTAAAAGACACTAGAAGAATGAATGTGGAGGAGATGGTTATGATTTTTCTTTTTATCATGGTCGGAAAAGAGTCAAATAGAAGAGCACAAGAAAGATTTCAACACTCAGGAGAGACAATCAGTAGAAAAGTTAATGAGGTGATCAATGCTTTGTCAAGTTTAATACATGAGTATATAACATTGCCTCTAACAGACACTCCAAGATACATTCTGGAAAAGAGAAAATATCATTTTTTCAAGGTACCAAAGCTTGTTCATTACTTTATTTTTGATTTTACAATTATTTCACCTAAAAACTACTTGTTATATTTTACATCTAGGATTGTATTGGTGCAATAGATGGTACTCATTTTCTCGTAGAAGTTCCAAGTACAGAAGTTGCTCAATATCGTGACCGAAAAAATCAAGTTTCTCAAAATGTGATGGCAGCATGCAGCTTTGATATGAAGTTTTTATATGTACTTGCTGGATGGGAAGGTTCTACTCCAGATTCTCTAGTATTACGTGCTGTAATAAATGGTGGATTTTATGTTCCTGAAGGTGGATTTTTTGAGTTGTTTTTTGTTAAATGTTTTTTATTAACAACTTTATTTGCATTTAACATTTATATTTTATTTCTAGGTAAGTATTATCTTGTTGATGCTGGTTATCAAAATACTGGAAGTTTTCTTGCACCATATAGGAATGTGAAATATCATTTGAAAGAATTTGCTCAAAGTCACTCGAGACCTCAAAATTATAAAGAATTATTTAATCTCTGACATGCATCTCTTAGAAATGTCATAGAACAGATGTTTGGTGTTTTAAAGAAACGTTTTCATATTTTTCAATCATCTATTGAGTACCCTATACAAACTCAAACAAAGATTATCTTGATTGGTTGTTTTCTGCATAATTATATTCGGAGTGTAAAAGGAGATATGGATGAACTATTTCATCAATATGATAGACAAATTGCAAGAGTGATAGAAAATGAGATTATTGAAAGGAGACAAGAAAGGGTTGAGAGTAACATTGAGTCCTCATCTGCTGAAGAACGTCAACGTGGCAAAGAACTTAGAAATAGAATTTCTCAAGAAATGTGGGAAGAGTATAGTAGAAGAAGACATTAACTTTGATCACACAGGTATGACAAACAAAGATACCTCCTTTTATATATGTTATTCTTTTTCTTTGTTATCTTTATTATTGTTTATTTGTTGCTTATTTGTTTAGTTTGATCACATAGGATTGCCATGGAGTTGTCTTCTAGCTTGTGTTTTCCAAAAGTTCAGTATAGGGACTGTGTAATAATATGTGAATTGCCACTGATGTTAATTTCTTGTATGTAATAGGATGCGAGTTACCATTGATGTTGATTTCTTGCTTTGTCTTTGATGAATATAAGTGGGTTCATTGTCTTTGGTTAATTACAGACTCCATTTTTGCCTTTACCGCTTACAACTGTTTTTTTCCCTCTGTGAATGTTGATTTGGATGACTTGTCTCTAGGATTCTGAGCGATCCGTCTGAAGAAATAACAATCTGGAGTCGTTTCAGATCGGTCTTTTAAAAAGTGCTAAAATCTAAAAAAATACTAAAATAAAACTCTAGATCGGATTCTGATCCTATCTTTGTTATTTAAATTAAAAAATTTAAGTATATATTTAATTTTGTAAATAATATAATTTTTTTTTATATTTTAACAATAATTTTGATATTAAAAAATAATTTTGACTCTAATCAATAAAATACTTAATAGTGATTTTCATATTGATATTGTATTACCAAACATCTAATATCAATTTTAATATTGATATAACATTACCAAACACTTAAAGAAACTTGATACTATCACTTTTGATATTGATATTACATCTTCTTAGAATATCAATATCAAAATTGATATTGTATCAATTTTGATACTCTAACCAAACAGGCCGTGAGGTATTGACAAGACCGTCTCATGTCGTGAATCTAGGAGAGGGAAAATGTACTTGTAGAGAATGGCAGGTAAAAAGAATACCATGTAAACATGTTTGTGCAGTGGGGCATAAGATTGGAGCGAATGTTGAGGATTATTGTTCTAATTATTACAGTGTTCAATATTATTCTCAATGCTATGAACAAACTATTTGTCCAATATCAAATACAGACAAACCACATGCTTGCAATGATGAGAATGTTGAAATTTTGCCACCTAGTACTAAAAGAAGAGCAGGTAGGGCAAAGAAAATGAGAATTCCTTCTCAACAATCATTACAAGAAGAAAAAATGTATTATACATGTTCTAGATGTAAGCAGAAAGGGCACAACAAAAAAAAGTTGTTCAAATCCAATCTTTGAATAGGTAACTTGTTCTTTTCCATGTTCTTTGCTTTTTATATGTCGATCCTATCCAATCTTATATTTTGTTATTCTCTCCATTCTAGTGTGGCAGTTAACTCTCTGTCGACTCCAGAAACGGGTTCCGAATCGGCACCTCAATAAAAGAAGGTGAAGATGAAATTGGGGAAAAGGGGAGTGATTCGAAAACACACTCGGAAAGCTGTAAAAGATCCTCACCTCGATCCCACACTCACGTTGATCCCCGAACTTTCATCTCACGGCGTCGCTCTAGCACCGGAGATGGTTCGGGTCATGTGGGAGGAGAGTGAGGAGGAGATTAACTTAAAGCATGAATAATAGAAGAAGTGGTCGCTAGGAGCCGTGGGCTCCACTTTATGGAATAACAACAAGATTGAGTTGTTTTGACCGTGTACCTTAACGTGGGAGATCGGGATATGGGTTCAACCTTCTTTTTCTTCGGCCGGCCGATGAAGAAGAGTCTCCCAACCGATGCTAGCTTGATAGACCTGTGCAACTAGAACAATAAACCAAGTGAAAGAAAATGATTAGAACTATGGGAAGTGTAGTAACTGTAGTAAGAAGATGAGAAAGAAGCAATCGGAATTGGACTCACCGGCTTCAGGGTGAGCCTTAACCCCTTTATTTGTGTATTTTTTTGTGATATAAAATTATGCAAAAACTAAATAAAAATGATACTAAAATGATCCTGGATGAATGACGAAGACATAGAAACTTGAATGACTCAAATCGGAGCTAAAACGGAGAAGATATCACCAATACGGCCGGACAGCGCACTGGACTGAACGTGCCCTGGGTTTGGGGGCGCGGTGGGCGCGCCCTAGGTATGAGGGCGCGGTCTGCGCGCCCTTGGTTCGGGGGCGCGTTGCACTGTCTGGCGCGACTTCGGTGCAGAGCTCGCCACGAGCAGTCCCGATGTCGGAATTGAGTGACGTTTGTTGCAGTAGATAGAAGACTTGGAGAGGAAGAGTTCTTATGTTGATGACTTCTCCGAAATCCTCCTGTATAAGTCAGTAAAAATTATGAAAGTGGGCGTATATCGAAAACAGAACCTGGATGCGCGCCCTCAGTGTAGCAACCGCCACGAACAAACGGCAAGTCGGAATGGAGTGCCGTCAGTTGGAGACGAAAGACGACGAAGAGAGGAACAATTTGTATGTCGAAGACTTTTGCAGCAGCAGCCTCTGATTTTCTCCAGAAGTCGATGAAGATGGTTGATGAAGAACACCCGGATCGAGCCTTCTCCTTCACCTCGGGATCGATTTCTTGACTTCAGATCGCCTTTGGACGTCAGGACGGCTTTGGAGAAGAGCTTGGACGACCTTGGGACGAGCTAGGCACCGAGGGTTCAACCTTGGGTCGCTGAGAATGGCCCTCAATTTATAGGGGAAGAGAGCCGGTGCAAAATTTAGAAACTGGATGTACCGCGCCCCCGCGTTTCAAAGGAGACGAGGGCGCGCAGGGCGCGCCCTCAAACCAAGGGCGCGCAGGGCGCCCCGCCCGGGCGCGGTCTGCGCGCCCCCCTGTTTCAAAGGGGGCGGGGGCGCGTTCGGCGTCTCACTGCTAAAAATCGACGGAAACTTCCGGAAATTGCTAAAAAACGACTTGACATACGTAACGCTCCCCCGAACCGGGGGCGCGGTACAAATAAGTGAAAATACTCCCCCGGAAACCTTCCAAAAACCCGGTTTAGAAGGTGCTAATTGGGGTAATTTCCGATTTAAAGCAACTGACCGCGCCCCCGCCTTTCAAAGGAACCGGGGGCGCGCAGGGCGCCCCCAGTTTGAGGGCGCGCAGGGCGCGCCCCCGCGTTGAGGGCGCTCAGGGCGCGCCCTCCCCTTTCAAGCAGAGCGAGGGCGCGGTACACTCTCTCTCCTACGCGCGTGTTCCGCGAGCCGTATCTTGCAAACCGGATGTCCGATTCGGCTCCCGTTTGTCGCGTTGGAAAGAGGGCCTTCAACCGCACCTCCTCAAGTCGGTAAACCAGACGCATGACTTCCGAGATGTTCGTACGGGGCTTTCTACCGGTTTACCCTCTCGCGGAAAGTCGAAACCCGGGTCGAAGATCCGAAAGAGCACGGTTCCGGTTGAGAAATCTCGGGTCAACTCGGGATGACTTGAAATGATGACCGAACAAGTCTGGTACGATCAGACAATCTGAAGTCATCGAAAAATCTGAGGTTAACCCGGTAAACGTGAATCGAAAGCCGTAAAAGCCGCGAAGCCCTAAAATTGACCGAACCGGCCTTATAGCCCCGGTTGATAAAATATACGGCTAGAATCGACTCGGATGACCTGAAAAGACCCAGTGATGACCGGAAAGGCTTAACATGTGGTCCGGGATAGCCGTGTCAGCACAGATCGAAAAAGCCTTAACGAAAGCCGTCATTGACCGACACCTACCGAAATGACTTCTCGGAAACCCTGAATGTTACGGAACACATGCGGGACTCCCGAGACCTTCAATTATGGACCATTCAAGGTCGGTCATTGAGCAGGCTTTGTGTTTTTACAGTTCACGTGCGGCTCTCGCTTGAAGGTTACGGCAATATTCCGGAAATCATTGGTCCATTCTCAACTTACAAGGGGCTCCACCAATGTCCTTAGCTCATGTCCACGAGATAATCCAGATCAGATAACGGTCAGATAAAAGATATCGCCTATGGAATAAGAGTCTAGGGCTCCGAATCTAGCCAATTTGGCGTGTCTACAGCTTGCCTCGCCTTGATGTCGGCTTTGCAAGGGAATGGCATGTAGCGGAACGGAGTGAAACGTAGAAAAAGTGTAGCGAAGCGAGATGGATCGTAGTGGAATGTAGTGGAGTGAAATGGCGATGGACTGAAAAGGTGGCATCAAGGTGTAGATATAGACACGCTTAACGACCAGATTCGGCAAGACGAATCTCCTCAAGTCTCCTGGTTAACCGCCATGTTTCATCAAGTCCTCCTATGTTCGATTGGTAAAAGATGTGCCATTGGCACGAGAGAAGGATAGCCAACCCCCAACGCGGTGGGGAGTCCCCGAAACATGGGTTCGTAGGTTCATCATCAGCCGGTAACCCGATTTGCGGTGTTCCTGTACTGTGACGGGCTAAAATTTAAAAAGGGATTTGTTTTGAAAAAGTAAAAGAATACCAATCGAGCACATTCAGACTCTCAGATTTATTTAAGTCTTCCAAGAGACAAGATTCAATTCGGAATGGAATGATCTCAGATTCCGAAAGACAAATGTTTAAGCATAGACCATGAAGATAATGACGGTGCAAGTTCTGATCAAAATTGAAGGTCCTTGGCGGGACGAAATGGCTGCCACGGTGGGATAAGTAGCAAAAGAAGTTGCGATGGTCTCTGTGGTGAAAAGAATTGAAAGATTTGAGGGCAAAAAGTGGTTACCGAACACGGTGGGATTAATAGACACGGTGGGATATTTAGAGAGGTTAGTGGGACTAGAGAATATGGTGAATGACACGGTGGGATTTAGAATGATCGAGAGGGTGATAAGGTGAAGATTATGAAATGATGCATGCAATGACAAAACAAAATGTAATGCAATTAATACTACATGATGCATGTTGGGCTCAAGAAAATAAAACAGAACTTGTATAACAAATAGTTGAAGATATAGATTGTCTATGAGGTCAAGATACCCATTCGGGAACTATCGTCCCTCACAGCGCAACTTTGGCTTATCCGTGAGCATTAGAGATGACCCGACCGTCGTAGATTTTGATGAAGGGGATCTCGGGTCAAGTCTTCTCTATGCTCATGGTCTTCAACAAATAATGCATAAGATAATAATACACGACTAGCGACATATATGCTAGTCGGCAAGTTATGGGGGTTTCCCATGTCCATTCCTCCGTTTCCGCGAGCAATTCCTATCTTTCATCAAAATGTTAGTTCCGAATGAACAATAATGTTCACTCGTCCTTAATAAAGATCAAACATAAATGTATTTTATTTTACAAATTTTTCTGAAATTTTTTCTGTATTTTTTTGAATTTTTCTGAATTTTTTGAGAAATTTTCAAAAATTTGACCGAACATGCCCCCGAAACGAGGGCGCGGCCTGCGCACCCTCAGTTTGAGGGCGCGTCCAGCGCGCCCTAGGTTAGGGGGCGTGGCCTGCGCGCCCCCACATTGGGGGCGCGTTCGATCCTGGGCTTCGTTTTGATCGGATCCGAATCCGATTCAAATCGGGACCGATTTTCCTTATATAAACTCCTCTTAGGACGACCAAATCGTCCTACCAACACCCAGGATGGCTCCTCCTTTGAAAAAGCAGCGTGTTGGCTCGGTTCGAGGTATTTCAAGCATCCCGGGTCATCTGAAGGCCAGAATCGGCGCCGACTTGGTAAGTTCGCTGCCAATTTTAGCTTTCAACCATTCTCTTCTCTTTTAAAGAAAAATTTTTCTCTTACCTCCTGTTTGGTTGTAGGATTACCCAAACTTCCCTGGGCCTCGCCGGTATTGCTCTCCTCCCTGGCTTTCCGGCTTGCTTGACGTCCTCGGCTTGTCGGTTAGAGCGGTTCTTCGAGATTGGGGCTTAACCGGGCTCTTGATCCATGCCAAGCAATATTCAGGCTACTCCCTTGACTTCGGTTTGATGGGAGCTCTTGTTGAGTTGTGGCATCCCGACACTCACACGTTCGTGTTCGGCGACTTTGAGTGTACGGTTCTTCTTGAAGAAGCGAGCTCCTTCTCGGCCTCCCTCGGACTAAGAAGGGAGAAACCGAAGGTATGTTCATCCCTTCAGATCCCTCTCTTGCTTGGAATTCTTGCGGGGTTTTGTCGAGGCTCGGCGGATCAGCACCTTGTTGGCCGGCAAGCGAATCAGTGTTCCCAAGTTGGTGGCTTGGACAATCTCTCTTCTGACGGCTCCTGGTCTGGACGAGGACCGGATTCTGCGCGGTGCAAAGGGTTTCGCGGCTTGCCTTGCCGCGGTGTTCTTGTTTCCTGCGGAGGATGGTTTCCTGGAGGTTGATCAACTCTCGTGTATCCGCGGCATCTGGAGCGGTGCGCGGTTGGGGCCTTCAGTTCTGGGCTTCTTGTACTGCGGACTGTCCGTAGCTTGCGTGGGCCATCCTCCCTTCGGCAGTGTGCTTTTACTTGCTTGCTGGTCCGATCTTCACTTTAAGTTCGATCCAGCCGGTGAGGTGGCCACCAGGTCGCAGCTCTTCCGCCGTAGCCCCTTGTTTCCATATGCCGATGCGCTTGGCTTCGGCGAGAGAGTCGCCAATAGGTGTGCATCAGTGAAGAAAAGGCCGGACTGGCGTGCTCACTTTGCCTCCATGAACCGTTCTAGCTTCTTGCACTCTTCTGCTTCCTTGATGCAGAAGGACTTCCAGGTGTGCTTTGTGCCCGGCGTTGATCTCCGCCTGGTTACAGGTTCGGCCTTTGTGTTGTACAACGCTCACCGTTGCCACTCCCAGATCGGCTTGCCTCGGTACGAGTTGCCCAAGCTGTCCCACCTGCCACCTATCAAGGGCGGCAGCCTTGGCTCGCGGATGACGAGGAGGAGGCGATCTCGCCCGTTGCCTTGTGGGAGACGAGTCGGGTGTGCCACCCAGCCTCCCGATTGAGGAGGACCCCGACCGGAAGCGCCGCTACATCTCCGCGTTGAAGCTTCTACTTGCATGAGAGTCTTCTTTTGCTGGTTTAACTTGTCAGCCATGTTGTTTTTATTTTGAATAAACAATGAATTATTTATAGCAAGTTTGAGCGAAAATTCAAAATAAATTTACCTTGTTTCGGAAAAATGCAAGACAAATGTTGACAATTATGATGAATATGCCTCGTTATTTTTCAACACCTTGAATATTTTTTAACATGAAACAAGATATTTTTGAAAGGTTTTAACATGCCTTTTTTCTTTAGGTAATTTTTCAGAGCAAACCGTGAGTCTGATGAATTTTCTTTCGATGACTCCTTGATCGGCTTGATTTTCTGAACAGCTTGGCGCTTTCTGAAATTTTCGCCATTTTTATAAATTTTGCTCCTGAAAAATACATTTTCAGCCATTTCTGACTAGTAAATGTATAGAATTTTCTCCTGACCCCTGAAAAATGTTAGCTAGTGATGATAAAAAACATAAATATGTCTAACTAATTTAGGAATTGAGACATTCAAAGTTATGTGAAAAGAGAGATTTTTGATGAGAATTTAAAAAGAATTTTTCTTCACAAAATTATTTTGAGCAAACCGTGCATTAGATCAGAATTCTTTCGGTGGCGTTGCGATCAGCTCGATTTTGTGAATCTTGGGTGATATTTTCAAATTTCTCCCATTTTCACATTTTTACTCTCTATAAATACCCCGTGGAGGTAAGAATATCTCATTTCCACCTGCACACTATCTCTCCTCGCGCCAGAAGCTCCAGAGTTCCAACTCAGATCCGGAGTCCGAGACGCCGTCAAAGGTTAGTGCCCCTGTTACAAAAAATGTAGATAAGGTTATGCTCTTTGATTTGGTTCAAGTTTTACGCGATTCCGAGTTGATTTGACGGAGTTATCGCGAAAACAGAGATCGAGCAGATGAGAGGGTGCGGTCAACGCAAAACGTTGACCGCGCCCTCTAACCAGGGGCGCGCAAACCGCGCCCCCGGTTTGGGGACGCGCAGACCGCGCCCCCAAGAGGAGGGCGCGGTCTGCGCGCCCTCTCTCTTTTCTATGGGAAGGGGCGCGCAGAGCGCGCCCCTATAATGAGGGCGCGCTCAGCGCGCCCTCAAGTGGAGGGCGCTCTGAGCGCGCCCTCCCTCTCCAAAGGAGAGGAGGGCGCGTTACGCTGAGGATTTTTTTTTTTTTAAAAAAAATAAAAAAGTATCTAACAATGTTTAATGTCAACTTCCCCTTTGGCACAGATGCCGAGACATGTTCGCCGCCACGACTCCGATTCCGAGGAGCCCGAGCATCCGGCAGTCCGAGAGGTACATTTTCTTTTCCTGCACTTAATGATTAGCTCCTTTGCATTTTGACAATAATAATTGAGTGAACTAATGAAATGATTTTATTGCAGGCCCGGATAAAATCTTGGATCTCGTGGGACCTGGTGCATGCCGCCTACCTAGGCCTACCGGACTTCCGGCGGTTCGGTTAGAGGAGATGGGGTTTGGGCCCATCCTCCGGGTGACTCCTTTTGGGAGGATCTACCACCGGTGCAGGTCCTCCGTGAGTCCCGGGACCCGGACTCCTTTGTGTTTCTGTTCCCATGGGGGCACATGGTGCCCTCATTAGAGGATGTTGCACACATCACCGGTCTTCGTGTTTACGGTAGGCCGGTGGTGTGTGCCACCTCTTCTGACTATTCGCGGGAGTTCCGGGCCCTCTTCGCATATGAGCCCGAGTTCGACCCGGAGGATGGCCTACGCACCATCGCCAGACTAGAGGCTGGTGAGATGGTAGGCTTGGTGGATGCCGAGCGTGTCCGTGGCGAGAGCCAGGACAGCTTTTTCTGCCGCTTGGTCGGCCGAGCTGCGCCGGCATTTACCGGGTTACCTGGCTCTTTGGAGGCGGATGTAGACCTGCGCCGCTTCCTCCTCTTCTTCTTCGGGCGCCTTCTGTTGGGCTCGAAGACGGACCGCATCCATTTGCGGTTCCTCCATTTGCTTGCTGACCTGGAGCAGGTTGGCACGTACGCGTGGGGGGCAGCAATGCTCGCCCATTTGTTCTGTGGCCTCCAGCCTGAGGCGGGTTCTGTTTCGGTTGCCGGCTTCTCTCCTTTTCTTCAGGTGACTTTTAGCAGCTTTCCTTTCTTGTACACTTGTATTGCTCTACTTTGCTCTGACGAGTTGTGCCTTTTACAGGTCTGGAGCTACTTCTACTTCCCCCTGGGTCGGGCACAGCAGTCCTACCCCGACCTCCTTCCCCTGATGGCTCGTTGGGAGCCTATCCGCCCTACTGGTGGTCATCGCAGCCAGTTGGCTTCGGTTCGTGCACAGATTCTCCGCTTCCCACACACTGAGGTATGCGTTTAATTTGTGTATCAATATTCTCCTGTTGAAATAATAATCATGATTTTGCTTCCCACAGGTGTGTTGGAGGCCATATCTCATGACCGATGACCATCTCCAGCCCTGGATTGCCCACGCTGGTCGCGTCTTCGGCCGCGATCTTCATCTTCTATGCGTCAATGAGCTGGCACCACTGTGGCTTCGGTTCTCGGCACGTGCCCTCGGTCTGGAGCAGGACTGGTTGGAGCCTCCTCCTCCTCTTCCCCTAGTTGGTGCTCGTCCCAGGCGCCTTCTCCTCCCCGTGGACTGGGTGGAGAGACACCACGCCTCGATCACTTTGTGGTATGAAGGCGGCGAGGTAGTTATTGGCTGGGCAGAGGATAGCCGAGACTACCTTCGCCGATACGCGGAGGCGTACGGCCACTTGTTCGTTCCAGAGGGTCAGGTAAATGATTCTCATTTTCCTTTAATTCTGTGTTGTTGTTCTCTTCTGATCTTCATGTCATTTCAGGAGGCTCGGGCTCTATTGCTACGCCAACAGCTGGAGATCGTTGACCTTCGGCAGGAGGTGGCCACTCTTCGTGGCATGCTGGAGACTGAGGTAGACACTGCCTTTGACCTTCATTTGTATCCTCAACAAATGATTGCCTTGCTCTGATGTGTTTTTCTTCTGTTCACAGCGGAAGGCTCGTGCTGAGGGTTCACCTCCTTCTCTGTCGAGGGAAGAGGTGGCTGAGCTCCGCCAGCGTCTTAGTGAGGCGAGAGAGGCCCTGACGACCAAGGAGGCAGAGGTATCTTTCATTGTTGTCTATTCTGGTTGTTGATTTTTCTTGGTTCATATACTTCCTCTTCTTCCAGGTTGCCGAGCTTCAGAGTAGCTTGTCCTCCCGTATCCAGTCCTTGGAGTCTGAGGTGGAGACATTGCGGTCTGCCCCAGCCGATCTTCGTTCCCAGATGATCGTCTCGGATCTCCGCCTTCAGCACGAGAGAGCCATGCGCGAGGTGGAGCGCCAGCATAGCCAGGCCATGCGATCTCTGGAGCAGATGCACCTGCAGGCACAAGTTCGTTTGTCGGCAGCAGAGGCGACATTGCAGGTTTACCGCCAGGGCATCCCTCCACAGCCGAGCCAGAGTTTCACCCATCAGAGCAGCTCCCATCGGAGTGGCACACACCGGAGTGGCGGCGCTGCTCGTAGTCGGGGTCACCACGGGCGGAGCCGCCAGGGGCGAGTGGCCGAGCCGCAGCCACGAGCACGGTGCTTCGCGTTCCCGGCCACTTCTTCGCAGCGTCGCCGCAATGAGGCGGCTGCAGCAGCTTTGGCGGACACGGCTACCATGCCTCCTCCACATGGTCATTCTCCCGGGGGGGGGTAGCGAAGCACCGATTTCTCGTAGCGAGGCTTAGCTTTTCCGATGTTGTAGTCGCTTTTCTTCTTTGTTGTAGCACTTAATGGCATAATCAGATCTTCACCTGTTTGCTTCAGTGTTTATTTGATCTGCTTGACATCGCTCAACAGGGTAGTTAATATCACATTTCAGCTTAGCCCCTTGCAAGTTTGTCAAGGGGCGAAGCCTTCTAAGGGATAGCAAATAATAAAAATAAGTAATAGATGTAGGGTTAAGAGACATACCTGTTGGCGAGATTCTCACCCCTCATTGACTTGTGTTTCTTTTCTGACATACTCAATAGAAGGGTTAAATCTGTTCTATGGCTTACCCCCTTGCCTATTGTTGTCTTGCCTTGCTTATATGTCAAGGGGGGCAGCCTTATCAACCAGGTAGAATGTACAAAATGACAGACAAGGTAAAATTTGAGAGAGCTTACCTGCTATGGTGAGAGTCGCTCCCTTCTTGATCTCAGAATCCTGTCGTTGAGAGAACTTTCTCCTCTTATTTTAAAGTCCCTGAAAACACTTGATAAAAGAGGATTAGATCTTCACAACGACTCATCCCTTTGCCTATTATGGCCAACTTTGACTTAGGTCAAAGGGAGGAGCCCTCTTAATGGGGTGATAATGAAGGTAAATATGCAATGCGGAAATGAAACATGCAAGACATAAAGATAAACATGAATGCTAGCAAAGGCAAAAATCAAGGTTATGCCAAGTTAGATGATGCATTTTTTTTTTTAGATTTTTTTTTGAAAGTATTCAAATTTTTTTATTTTTTTGAGATATTCATTTTTTGTTTTTCGGATTTTTTTTTTGAAAATATTCGTTTTTTTTTTAGATTTTTGATTTTTTTGGATTTTTTTGAAAATATTCATTTTTTTTGGATTTTTGAAAAGAATTGCTTTTTTGGATTTTTGTGGAGAATGTGCCGGTATCGAGACCATTCATCGATCTTTGAGTGTTAATCAAGATTTAAGTGATAAACACCACGTGTGAATAATGTTCCCTACCCAGAATCTTTCTTGCCCTCTTCTCTTGATCGGTTTGGATTCCCCCTGAGTTTGGACAGTCTACCCTACCCTAGGGGTTTTAAGATGGAAGAATAATAAAGGAAGTCTTTGATAGGATTTGGGGGTGTTGAGGAGGGTTTCTCTACTCATGCCCAAATTGCCCGTTGGGGTTCGGCCTCTTCGGGTCTTTTCTACATATGGCACTTATTTAGACAAGTCTTTGACCCGTGGGGTCATTGCCCATCTTTTGGTGCCTTCTCTTCATTTTCTATTCTTTCGGGTACTCATTCGCATGTGCCCATATTTGTTTAAACTCGTGGGGTTCATTGCCCATCTTTTGGCACCCTTTTGCACCCTATGAGACGGCCTCCTACTAAGGCGGCGGGCATTTTCGATACTATCCTCCTCTAGTCCCCTTCACCTATCTTGGACCGAATAGAAGAGAATAGGGTAAGGTTTCCTTTCCGCCTTCAGGGTTCTGCCTTGCCTCTCTTGAGTGTTGGGCTATCCAGATTCTGGGATCGGGAGGTGTTGTGTGTGCAAGGTGATGTCTACCCTTGACTTCTAGCTAACATCCTTGGATCGATGACTTAATATCATACTAGAAATTCTCCATTTTCTTTTCTAAGGAAAATATTTTTTGAGGTAAACGCCGTTCCATGGATGATTCAATTTTTCTCCATCGGCGTTGGTTAGCTCATATGCATTGCCTGGATATTTTTCGGTTATAACAAAAGGCCCTTCCCGCTAGGTTGCAACTTGGAGCGGGGACCACCCGGCTTAACGAAAATGCGTTTTACTACCATCTCACCGATTTCGAACTTCCTCTCTACCACCCTCTTTTGATAAAACCTTTTCAATCGGTTCTGATAAGTCCGGGCATGCTCGGAGGCAGCCAACCTTCTTTCATCTAGGAGTTCAAGTTGTGCAAGGAGAGATTCTCGTCTCTCATCGACAGGGTTGTCTCTATCGAGTTGAACTCGGGGTGATGGAAGGAGTACTTCGTATGGGACCACCGCTTCCATCCCATATGCGAGAGCATACGGGGTTTGACCAGTGGGGGTCCGTACAGAAGTACGATAAGCCCATAGGGCATCTACAAGCTTATCTGGCCAGTCTGCGAACTTGCTAGACTTACAGGTTTTCTTGATGATTTTAATCAAAGTTTTGTTGGTGGCTTCGCTGACCATTGCCTTGCGGGTAATAAGGAGATGAATGATGCAATGCAATGCGGTACTGTTGCAAAGATCACGCAGATCTTGAGAGAGAAATTGCGGTCCGTTGTCGGTGATAATGTCGCCGGGTATCCCGAACTCCGGCGATGATGTTGCGTTTGATGAAGGAGCACGGTGTTGATGCCTTGATCTCCACGAACGCTTCCGCTTCGCCCACTTGGTGAAGTACTCGTTGCCGTCGGGATGAACGATTTGGAACGGATTTCGCAGTTAAGATCACTTAGAGGGCCAATGATATCGAAAGCCCACATGGCGAAGGGCCATGGGGCATGAATCGGATGAAGGGAAGATGCGGGAGAATGGATCTTGTCGGCATGGAGTTGGCAAGAATGACGGTGCCGGACAAAGATGGAGCAATCCTCTTCTAGGGTTGGCCAATAATACCCCTGCCTGATGATTTTCTTGGCAAGAGCTTGAGCATTGACATGGCCCCCACAGACCCCGGAATGTGCTTCCTTAAGCAGCAATTCTGCCTCTTCTTCACCAACGCATCTCAATAAAAGTCCGCTGAGGATCCTCTTGAAGAGCACCCCTCCCAGTATTGTATACCTCTTCGATACTCTCCTGATGGCCTTCTTTTCTTTTGCATTTGATCCAGGTGGATATGTCTGATCTTGACAATACCTTGCGATCTCATCAAACCAAGGCCTCTCACCCTCATCTAACTCTTCCAACTCGATTAGTGAAATCTCCTCTTTCTGCTCTAGATATTCCTTCCTGCCAAATCTCTCCTTGATCTTCAGAAATCGCCCATCTTTAATCGCTGGCATCGACCTTCTACGGACATGAATAGTCCGCACCTGTCTACCTAGCGGGACTGATAGAGATGAAGCTAAGGAGGCAAGGGCATCAGCAAGGATGTTCTGAGCTCGAGGAACATGGACGAAAGTTAGTTTGGAAAAGAGCTTGATGTAGCAAGAGGTGAGTTCTTGGTAAGGTTTGAGGTTTGGATGAGAAGTTCGGTATTTGGTTAGGACTTGGCGAAGAATTAGTTGGCTATCACCTATCACCCTCAATTCCGTGGCACCATAGAAATGAGCAACCTCCAGCCCGGCCAGCAAGGCTTCATATTCAGTTATATTGTTGGTTGCTGGGAAGTCAAGCTGAAATGCCCGTGGAATGGTGACACCCTCGGGTGATAGAAGGACGATTCCTATTCCCTTACCGTGTGAATTCGAGCCCCGTCAAAATATAATGTCCAAAGGTGGGAAGATCGGATCAACATTAGTTCGTCATCCGGGAGCTCCGATTGGACCGGGTCAAAGAGGGGTATAGGGTGATGGGCTAGATGTTCGGCAATGGCATAGCCCTTAATCGCCTTCTGGGGGACATAGGTGATATCAAACTGAGAAAGGAAGCTCTGCCAACGACCTAACCGATCGCTAGAACAGTTTTCTCCGAAGGAACTTGATTGGATTGATGCGGGCAATAAGGTTGACCTCATGAGCTAAGAAATAGTGTTTAAGCTTCGAACTACCCGGACTAGTGCAGCACAGTCTTCTCCACTACAAGATACTTCTGCTCACATGGATCAAAGATTTTTGACAAATAGTAAGTTGCCCTCTCTTTCCCTTCTTTATCAACTTGTGCAAGGACTGCCCCAAGAGAATTCTCCAAAACCGAGATATATAAAACTAAGGGCTTGCCAGGGACTGGTGGTCTAAGCACGGGGACTAGCCGTGTATCTTTTCAAACCATCGAATGCATCCCGGCACTTCGAATCCCATTTGAACTCGGCCCCCGCCTTGGTCAACTCATAGAAAGGTTTACACCTTTGGGAGTGTTGTGAGATGAACCGGCGGACAACCTGTAGCCTCCCGATTAATCCTCGAAGTTCTTTCATATTCCTTGGAGGAGGCATACCAATGATTGCCTTGGCCTTGTTTGGGTCGATCTCTATGCCCCTTTTGCTCACTATGAACCCCAACAGTTTTCCTGAGGATACTCCAAACGTGCATTTCTTTGGGTTCATTTTCAATTTATATTCCCTAGCCCTTTGCAAGACCTTTCTTAACACTTCAGGATGATCTTCTCGGCTTCTGGACTTAACGACCAGGTCATCCATGTACACCTCTACAATGGTATGCATCATGTCATGGAAGATACCTATCTTTGCTCTGTTAGGTAACACCAGCATTCTTCAGCCCAAAGGGCATGACGACACTGCAGTAGGTTCCCCAAGGTGTGGTGACCTACGTCTTCTCCTGGCCCTCTTCGGCCAACCGGATTTGATTACATCCCGAATAGCCCTCCATGAATGACAACATATCGAATCCGGCGGTGTTATCAACCAAGACGTCAATATGAGGTAGAGGAAAGTCATCTTTAGGACACGCTCGGTTCAAGTCCCTGAAGTCTATACAGATCCGAACTCGGCCATCCTTCTTCATGATAGGGACTATGTTTGCCACCCATTGCGGATAAAGGACGACCTTAATGAATCTTGCTTGATGTAACTTGTCTACCTCTTCTTTCATCTTAAGTGCAACATCAGGGTGGAATCTCCTTAATTTTTGTTTCACCGGGGTAGCTCCAGGTTTCAAAGTTAGACGATGTTCACCTAACGAGTTGTCTAACCCCGGCATGTCCTCGTATGTCCATGCGAACGTGTCCTTATATTCTTCCAAAATTTTAATTAAACTCTGTTCCTCAGTGGGAGTGAGGTTTGCGCTTAGGAGGATTGTCTTGGGATCTGCCGGTGTTCCGAGATTCAATTCTTTTGTTGGTTCATCCACCGTGGCTAATGGTTCTTCAAATCTTTTAAGTCCAGATGCATACGCATCAGCCAAGTCCTCAATTCCATCCTCGAAATCAGGATCTTTTTCTGATAAGACCTCGTAAACTCCCAGTGTATGATCTACATCGAATTCATCCTCATATTGGATTTCATTAAGCTGGATAACATTTTCCAAAAAACTTGGCAGCCTTGCACATTCCTTGCATTTTTGAGCTATTTGTTGGAGATATCTTTCCGGCACACGTTTACCTCGAATTTTCTTCTTTTCTACCCTAACTACTCCTAAAGAAGACGGAATTGAAAAGGCAGTATTAATAATGGGTGAAGGATCGAGCAGATCGATCAGTGAGTTGGAGAAGAGGGGTCCCTGGTTGGGAGCACCCTCCGAGACAAGTAGCGACGTCTCCTCAATGGAACACTGAGTTTGTGAGAGGACGTTTTTTTTTCGGTATTTTGGGTATTTTCAATAACAAAAAGAGAATGAGCCGATGGGGCTCGAGCAGAAATAGAAAGCTTAAGTAAATGGAAGAAAAATGGGCTCGCGGGCCCGATGATGACAAGAAATGGGCAGATAGGCCCAAAGCTGGTGAAAAGATCTAAGGGGCACGTGGGCCCAAATGGTGGGCACGCGGGCCCAAAGCAGGAAAATAAATCTAAAGGGCGCGTGGGCCCGACTGGTGGGCACGCGGGCACAAGTTTGTTGGATGGGCATAGAAGCCCAGTGGAGTAAGAAGATTTGAATGGGCTCTCAGGCCCATTGATCAGTTCAGGTGGCCATTTTGGCCCATAAGTGGGAATTGGGCTTAGATAGCCCATCAAGCGAATCCAAGAGGGATAGAGTGAGGATTTTGAAATACGTGACCGTAGGATACGGCTCACGCGAGATGTTGTTTGGAGGTGGGTTCGAGTGGACAAGTTGTTTAGAGATGGACTTGCCCTTGACTGGTTCTTCGTCCTCCATGAACAACCGAGCCAAAGATGAACTCAACTTGTCCACCTCTTCCTCTTGCTCTGGTGCCTTCTTCCTCTTGACTGGTTCTTCTTCTTTGTCCCCGGCCATCATCATGGTCTCCCCTTTGATAAAGAATTTTTGGAGTCCCATGGCATTTTTTGGCCGGTAGACCATCCGCGGAGTGAAACTGGGCTCATAGCCAAGCCCGTGTCTCTTTGGTCTTTGTACGGCTTCAATGGGGTGCACAACCCCCTGCAGCCTCCTTTCCCGGCCCCTTTCTGGCTGATAGCCCATCCCTTTCATCATCCGCAACGCAACCGAATCTGGAGGCGTCGTCAATACCATGACCTCGGGTAGCTCGTAGTTGAAACCAACGGCCGGACAGATTTTGATATTGGTAGTGCGAAGAGGGGTCATCCACGTCATTCAGAATGGGGATGTTGGTTACTTTGATCACCTGGCCCTTGTATGGGAACTTCAGACACTGATGATTAGTGGAGGCAACAGCTCCTATTGCCTCAAGGTACGGGCGTCCCAAGATAGCTTTGAATGTAGGGTCTAATTCTAGAACGTGAAACTCGGCGGTGACAACACACGGCCCGAGCCCTACTTTCAATGTAACCACCCCTCGTGCCGGCTTCCGGGAGTTGTCATATGCGGTCACCGTGACGGCAGAAGGCTCGATTTCTTCATCGGAGATGCCGCAAAGTTGCAATGTTTCTGGCGGCATGACATTTATGGATGCTCCGGTGTCAATCATGCAGGACTTGATCTCCACGCCTCGGATGACTACTGCAACGCGCAAGGCATACTTTCTGATCTCTGGCCGTGCCAACTCCTCCTGTGTAAAGGTGAGTGCCGGATGTTCACTCCTCGGGGTCAGGACAGTAATGATCTTCTCTGGCGGGAGGTCCTCATTGACCATGACCCGCTGTAAGTATTGTTGCAAGATGTCCTGATGATTCTTCGACCTCTTTATCAGCTCCAGAATTGAAATCTGTGCCGGCATTTTGTCCAAGTGCTTCAACAAGTCATATGCCGTGCCGGGCAACGGTTCTTCTACCACCTCCTCTTCTACCTGTTCCTGTGGTTGTATCCCGACCTGGGGGAAGACCCTTTGGAACATCCTCCCGCTACGAAGTACCGGCGCCAGCGTGGTAGGGGGAAGTGGTGATGATGGTGATGGTAGGGTTGGTTGGTAGGTTGAGGAGCCCATGGTAGGTAGGGGTGGTGAGGATCGGATGATGAGGGGTCGTGGATTGGTGGAGGCCGGTATGTTGGGTGATGGTTGGGGTGTTGGTGGTGATGGTCTAATGATGAGGGGTCGTGGGGTGGCGGTGGATCGGTAGGTTAGGTGATGTCTCGGGGTGTTGGTGGTGGTCTAATGATTAGACGCCGTGGAGGATTAATGGTGGTTGGTGGGTTAGGTTGGGGTGATGGTTGGGGTGCTGGTTGGGAGACGGGTGGCGGTCTAATGATTAAGCGTCGTGGAGGGTTAATGGTTGGTGAGGGTAGTGGTGTTTGGATAGTTTGTGGGCTGGGGGCAGCTCTCGGTATGGAGAGTATGGTGCGGTTTGGAGGTGGGGTCGGTATGGCGGGCATGGAGGTGAATTGATCCTCGACACCGCCAACCCTGGGAATGGTGGGTTGACTCCTCGATGGCGGAGTGGACGAGGCCGAGTCGTTGGTTTGGTGGTGCTGGTGCCGGTGCTTGTATGGGTGCATGTACCGGGAGCGGATCTTGGACTATGCCCAGGCCGGGCTGCTGTTGTGCTTGTTGTCGCCGTGGTTGATTCTGACGTGCCTTCATTGCTTGAATAGACTCCCCCATTTGTACCCAGTCAATGTTCCCCTGATCGTTGAGGTCATGAATGTAATCTTTAAACTGGAAACAGACATCCACCGTGTGCCCAGGATACCGATGGTAAGCGCAGTATTTTGTCATGTCAACATTTGCCGGCCATCCTTCTCTCTCCTTTGGAAGCTCTAGCTGCTGTTCAGCCATCAATGCGTTGAAGATATCGGTGAGGGGGAATGGCAGTTGAGGGTAGTATTCTCTCTTGGGTCCCCCCCTCCTAGGTCGGTTGGCTGGTGGTGGCACTTGGTTGTAGGCTTGTTGTGGTGGTGGTGGTCGGTTGTAGACATGTTGTTGTTGAGGTGCTCGGTTGTAGGCATTTGGTTGCTGGGGCGCTCGGTTGTAGGTGGGTTGCTGTGGTGGTGCTCGGTTGTATGCAAGTTGTTGCTGTGGCTGAGGAGCTGGTTGAGGGGCTGGGCGGTATTGTTGATTGGGTGGTGGGTTACGGTATTGGTTTTGACGGTACCCACCCCGGTTACCCATGGCATTGATGCTCTCATTATTTACTACCCCTTCGGTGGTGGGTCCTGTAGGCTTTCTAGTATTACGGGGCTTGGTGTCGAACGGGTTGATCATGGATGCATCCTTAAAGTGGGCTTGGAGGTAGCGGGCGCTATCACACAACTCACTCATGGTTGTTGGACGGTGCATGATCAGAAGGTTGCGAAGGTTAGGCGTGGTGTTCCCAATGAGCATCCTCACCGCTCCCCACCGAGATGGTATCCACAAGCCTCTCAGCCATTCCCCTCCACCGATCAGCAAATCTGGCAAAGTCCTCATCCGGCCTCATCTTTTCAGCAATTAAGTCAGTTATCGAGCAGGCTGGCCCCACCCTATCCTTGTACCTCTGTAGAAACTTTGTCTTGACAATGTCGAAATCCGCCGCCTCAATGGAATCAAGAGAATAGAACCAGTCAAGGGCGGCTCCATCCAATGACCGACGGAATAGGAAGGAAAGGGCTTTGCGGTCATTTTTCCAGAATGAGGAGTCATAGAGAAAGCTTTTTAGATGGTTGAAAGGATTACCAGTCCCGTTGTAACGTTGGAAGACTGGTATCTCTGAAGGAGGAAGGTGTAGAACTGGGAAGGATGGGACAGAGATTTCAGGGATGGCTTTAGAATCAAGGCGGTGCCTCATCTCTTCGAAGCGCTCATCCATCTGGTTGATTTTGTTCATTAACACCTGGGTGAGGCTGGATTCCTGAGCCGCGGGAGCAAAGTGTTTACTTGATTGGGTTGGAAGAGGTGGGTCAGAATTGTGTGAATGCCCCACAACGGGGTGAGTAGAGACACGGCAAGGTTGCCCGGGAGAAGAGATGATCAAGGGCCCGATCGCCGGTTGGGGTGGTGAGGGGGCTTGACTTCCCTCGATCGGAGCTTGATTGGTGGGCATCTTGCCCTTAGTGGCATATTGGACAATTGCAAAGGCCTCGGGATCAAGGTGAAGAGATAGATCCTTGAGAGCTTGTTCTATAATATGTGAAGTGGATCGGTGAGCGGGATCTTGGACCTCAGGTTCCATCACGGCATTAACATGACCATCCGGTTGGACCATGGGTTGCTAAAGCTCGTAGTCATCCGGCTCGTACCCCTCTTCTTGGCCGCAGCACTCCGACATCCCGACGTCTCTTCCGGACCTTAGAGTGGGCATCCCGTCAAATTTTCTTACAAAATGGTTGAAAGAAAGCAAATGAAGGGTGTAAATGCAAAGAGAGTTTTTGTTTGGTTATGGTTGTTTGTTTGATTTGATTTGGTTTCAATTTGGTTGTTTGGCAAGCAAGTTGAACATAAAAATTAAAGGGATTTTTTTTTAGGTGTTTTGAAAGAGAATTTTTTTTTTCAATTGTTGTGAGCAAGCAAGTTATGCAAATAAGGTTTTAAAATGACTACTCGACAATTATTGGGTTGAAACCTTAGATTAGATAGATTGTTAGCAATTGTTCACTCAAATTGGGTATGGTTCCTATTGCTTCAATCTTCAAGACCTAAGGTTATCACTTATTCACCACGAGTAGGTACTTGGGTTCTTCGGGTTTTGGGAAAGTGGTACAACCGGCCCAATCGTGCGGAGAGGAATACTCCACGGATGGGGACTTACGGAGGTCTTGATGGAAACCACCAAATCAACTAGGAAGGAATATCCCAGAAGAGAGGTAAGAATCCACCAAGAAGGTGTTTGGAGGGTGAGGGTGTGTTGGGAGAGAGAGCCCCCGCCTTGAATGCCCTACGGATCGGAACAAGTCCGGTACCCGATGCAAAGCTAATGCAAAAATGAAAAATGGAGGGTAGAAGGAGAAGAAGCAATCAATATGCAAACATGAATGAAAGCTATTAAATAAATCAAACAAGTGAATGCAAGCAAGACAAGCAATGATAGAGTAAACAAGTAACTAGCAACTAACGACTAAAAGGTGGTTCGCGCGGGAACCGGCTTGTGTTGGAGTGTTCAAGTGGGGACAAATCTGAAGTAAAGGTAAAAGGATGGTCCACGCGGGGACCGAATTGAAAATAAAGTGGCTCACGCGGGAGCCGAGTTTTGGAAAAGTAGGTGGTTCACGCGGGAACCGGTTTTTGAAGGGAAAATGGGTGGTTCACGCGGGAACCGGTTTGTTTGATTGGAAAAAGGAAATGAGGGCCACGTGGGGCCAATCTAATTGGTGCAAAGGGGTGGTCCACGCGGGGACCGATCTGAAGGTAAGTTGGTTCACGCGGGAACCGAGCTGGAAAAGAAAGGTGGTTCACGCGGGAACCGGTTTTTGAAGGAAAAGGGGTGGTTCACGCGGGAACCGGTGTAAGAGTTGACAAAATGAAAAGAGAGCCACGTGGGGCCAATCTAAAGGTGCTGCAAATGGGTGGTCCACGCGGGGACCGATCTGAAAGTAAGTTGGTTCACGCGGGAACCGAGTTGGAAAAGAAAGATGGTTCACGCGGGAACCGGTTTATAAGAAAAAGTGGTTCACGCGGGAACCGGGCTGAAATTAAAGACAAGAAATCAAGTCCACATGGGGGACAATCTTAAAGGAAGAGTAATCAGCAAGTTTTTAAAGGTAAATTGACATGGAAAAGGGTAAAGGACAAGCCGGTTCACGCGGGAACCAAGTCGGAAAATAACTAGTTGCACGGATCAATCAAGCTAGCACGGTTGAAGACATTGGTTGTCCCACCGTGGTCGCCAAAAAGCTGTCGACTCCAGAAACGGGTTCCGGATCGGCACCTCAATAAAAGAAGGTGAAGATGAAATTGGGGAAAAGGGGAGTGATTCTAAAACACACTCGGAAAGCTGTAAAAGATCCTCACCTCGATCCCACACTCACGTTGATCCCCGAACTTTCATCTCACGGCGTCGCTCGAGCACCGGAGATGGTTCGGGTCATGTGGGAGGAGAGTGAGGAGGAGATTAACTTAAAGCATGAATAATAGAAGAAGTGGTCGCCAGGAGCCGCGGGCTCCGCTTTATGGAATAACAACAAGATTGAGTTGTTTTGACCGTGTACCTTAACGTGGGAGATTGGGATATGGGTTCAACCTTCTTTTTCTTCGGCCGGCCGATGAAGAAGAGTCTCCCAACCTATGCTAGCTTGATAGACCTGTGCAACTAGAACAATAAACCAAGTGAAAGAAAATGATTAGAACTATGGGAAGTGTAGTAACTGTAGTAAGAAGATGAGAAAGAAGCAATCGGAATTGGACTCACCGGCTTCGGGGTGAGCCTTAACCCCTTTATTTGTGTATTTTTTTTGTGATATAAAATTATGCAAAAAATAAATAAAAATGATACTAAAATGATCCTGGATGAATGATGAAGACATAGAAACTTGAATGACTTAAATCGGAGCTAAAACGGAGAAGATATCACCAATACGGCCGGACAGCGCACTGGACTAAACGTGCCCTGCGCGCCCTTGGTTCGGGGGCGCGTTGCACTGTCTGGCGCGACTTCGGTGCAGAGCTCACCACGAGAAGTCCCGATGTAGGAATTGAGTGAAGTTTGTTGCAGTAGATAGAAGACTTGGAGGGGAAGAGTTATTATGTTGATGACTTCTCCGAAATCCTCCTGTATAAGTCAGTAAAAATTATGAAAGTGGGCGGATATCGAAAACAGAACCTGGATGCGCGCCCTCAGTGTAGCAACCGCCAAGAACAAACGGAAAGTCGGAATGGAGTGCCGTCAGTTGGAGACAAAAGAGGACGAAGAGAGGAACAATTTGTATGTCGAAGACTTTTGCAGCAGAAGCCTCTGATTTTCTCCAGAAGTCTATGAAGATGGTTGATGAAGAACACCCGGATCGAGCCTTCTCCTTCACCTCGGGATCGATTTCTTGACTTCGGATCGCCTTTGGACGTCGGGATGGCTTTGGAGAAGAGCTTGGACGACCTTGGGACGAGCTAGGCACCGGGGGTTCAACCTTGGGTCGCTGAGAATGGCCCTCAATTTATAGGGGAAGAGAGCCGGTGCAAAATTTAGAAACTGGATGTACCGCGCCCCCGCGTTTCAAAGGAGACGAGGGCGCGCAGGGCGCGCCCTCAAACCAAGGGCGTGCAGGGCGCGCCCCCAGTTCGGGGGCGCGGTCTGCGCGCCCCCCTGTTTTAAAGGGGGCGGGGGCGCGTTCATCGTCTCACTGCTAAAAATCGACGGAAACTTCCGGAAATTGCTAAAAAACGACTTGACATACGTAACGCGCCCCCGAACCGGGGGCGCGGTACAAATAAGTGAAAATCCTCCCCGGAAACCTTCCAAAAACCCGGTTTAGAAGGTGCTAATCGGGGTAATTTCCGATTTAAAGCAACTGACCGCGCCCCCGCCTTTCAAAGGAACCGGGGGCGCGCAGGGCGCGCCCCCAGTTTGAGGGCGCGCAAGGCGCGCCCCCGCGTTGAGGGCGCTCAGGGCGCGCCCTCCCCTTTCAAGCGGAGCGAGGGCGCGGTACACTCTCTCTCCTGCGCGCGTGTTCCGCGAGCCGTATCTTGCAAACCGGATGTCCGATTCGGCTCCCGTTTGTCGCGTTGGAAAGAGGGCCTTCAACCGCACCTCCTCAAGTCGGTAAACCAGACGCATGACTTCCGAGATGTTCGTACGGGGCTTTCTACCGGTTTACCCTCTCGCGGAAAGCCGAAACCCGGGTCGAAGATCCGAAAGAGCACGGTTCCGGTCGAGAAATCTCGGGTCAACTCGGGATGACTTGAAATGATGACCGAACAAGTCCGGTACGATCAGACAATCTGAAGTCATCGAAAAATCTGAGGTTAACCCGGTAAACGTGAATCGAAAGCCGTAAAAGCCGCGAAACCCTAAAATTGACCGAACCGGCCTTATAGCCCCGGTTGATAAAATATACGGCTAGAATAGACTCGGATGATCTGAAAAGACCCGGTGATGACCGGAAAGGCTTAACATGTGGTCCGGGATAGCCGTGTCAGCACAGATCGAAAAAGCCGTAACGAAAGCCGTCATTGACCGACACCTACCGAAATGACTTCTCGGAAACCCTGAATGTTACGGAACACATGCGGGACTCCCGAGACCTTCAATTATGGACCATTCAAGGTCGGTCATTGAGCAGGCTTCGTGTTTTTACAGTTCACGTGCGGCTCTCGCTTGAAGGTTACGGCAATATTCCGGAAATCATTGGTCCATTCTCAACTTACAAGGGGCTCCACCAATGTCCTTAGATCATGTCCACGAGATAATCCAGATCAGATAACGGTCAGATAAAAGATATCGCCTATGGAATAAGAGTCTAGGGCTCCGAATCTAGCCAATTTGGTGTGTCTACACTCTCCAGTACCTAAAATGTGATGCTTAGCTGGGCATGGTTATTGTATGGTTAAAACAAGTCAAACCAAAAAGAATCTTGGTAGAGACTTCTACAGGTGGAAGGTAATAGAATTATTGTTTGTAGACACGCCAAATTGGCCTGATTCCGAGCCCCAGACTCTTATTCCATAGGCGATATTCTTTTTTGACCATTACCAGATTTGGATTACCTCGTGGACATAAGCTAAGGACATTGGTGGAGCCCCTTGTGAGTTGAGAATGGACCAATGATTTCCGGAATGAGGTCGAAACCTTCAAGCGAGAGCCGCGCGTGAACTGTAAAAACATGAAGCCTGCTCGATGACCAACCTTGAATGGTCCATAATTGAAGGTCTCGGGAGTCCCGCATGTGTTCCGTAACATTCAGGGTTTCCGAGAAGTCATTTCGGTAGGCGTCGGTCAATGACGGCTTTCGTTACGGCTTTTTCAATCTGCACTGACACGGCTATCCCGGACCACGAGTTAGGCCTTTCCGGTCATCACCGTGTCTTTTCGGGTCATCCGGGTCGATTCTAGCCAATTTTTTTTATCAATCATGGCCATACGTCCGGTTCGGTCAATTTTAGGGTTTCGCGGCTTTTCCGAGTTTCGGTTCACGTTTACCGGGTTAATCTCAGATTTTTTGATGACTTCGGGTTTTCCGATTGTACCAGACTTGTTCGGTCATCATTTTAAGTCATCCCGAGTTGACCCGAGATTTCTCGACCGGAACCGTGCTCTTTCGGATCTTCGCCACGGGTTTCGGCTTTCTGCGAGAAGGTAAACCGGTAGAAAGCCCCATGCGAACATCTCAGGAGTTATGCCAGCTGGTTTACCGACTTGAGGATGTGCGGTTGAAGGTCCTCTTTCCAACGCAACAAATGGGAGCCGAATCGGAAATCCCATTTGCATGATACGGTTCGCGGAACGCGCGCGCAGGAGAGAGAGTCTACCGCGCCCCCGCTCCCTTTGTAAAGGGAGGGCGCGCCCTAAGCGCCCTCAACCTGAGGGCGTGCCCTGCGCGCCCCTAGTTCCTTTGAAAAGCAGGGGCACGATTAATTTCCGAAAATCATAAATTGCCCCGATTAGCACCTTCTAAACCGGATTTTTGGAAGGTTTCCGTGGATGATTTTCGATTATTTGTACCGCGCCCCTAGTTCGGGGGCGCATTATGTATGTCAAGTCGATTTTTAGCAATTTTTGGAAGTTTCCGGCGAATTTTAGCAGTGAGACGCATACCGCGCCCCCAAAGTGAGGGTGTGCCCTGCGCGCCCTTGGTTTGAGGGCGCGCCCTGCGCGCCCTCGTCCCCTTTGAAAAGCGGGGGCACGGTCGGTCCAGTTTCCATATTTTGCACCGGCTTCCTTCCCCTATAAATTGAGGGCCATTCTCAACAACCCAAGGTTAATCCTCTATGCCTAGCTCGTCCTGAGGTCGTCCAAGCTCTCTCCCAAGGCCGTCCCGACGTCCAAAGCCTATCCAACGTCGAGAGATCGATCCCGAAGTGAAGGAGAAGGCTCAATCCGGGTGTTCTGCATCAACTGAATTCATCGACTTCTGCAGAAAATCTGGGACTTCTTCTACAAAAGTCTTCAACATAGAAGTTGTTCCTCTCTTCGTCCTCCTTCATCTCCAACTGACGGCACTCAATTCCAACTTGCCTGTTTGTTTGTGACGATTGCTGCACTGAGGGCGCGCATCCAGGTTCTGTTTTCTATATCCGCCCACTTTCAGAATTTTTACAGACTTCTACAGGAATATTTCGGAGAAATCATCAACATAGGAACTCTTCCTCTCCAAGTCTTCTATCTACTTCAACAAACAGAACTCGATTCTGACTTCGGGGTCATCTGTAACATTTTCTGTACCAAAGTCGCGCCAGGAGGGTGCAAGGCTACCCGAACCGGCTTGTTTCAACCATCTCAGCTTCAACTCAAGCCGATTCACTTTTTAAGCTTCCTCAACCCACTTTATTCAGTTCATTTACTATTTTAGAACATGTTTTTAGTTCATTTTCATTATTTTTACATAATTAAAAACACAAAAAAGGGGTTAGGGCTCGCCCCAATCCGGTGAGTTTGATTCCAATTGCTTCTTTGTTTCATCTCTTCTTCTATAGTTTCTACACTTCCCATAGTTCTAATCGGTTTCTTTCACTTGGTTTATTGTTCTAGTTGCACAGGTCTATCGAGCTAGCATCAGTTTGGAGACTCTTCTTCATCAGCCGGCCGAAGAAGAAGAAGGTTTAACCCACATCCCAATCTCCCGCGCTAAGGTACACGGTCAAATTCAACTTTCTTTCTATTTTCATTCCATAAAGCGGAGCCCGCGGCTCCTGGTGACCACCTTTTATTTATGTTTTAAGTTCATCTCCTCCTCACTCTCCTCCCACAGACCCGAACCATCTCCGGTGCTCGAGCGACGCCGTGAGATGAAAGTTCAGGGATCAATGTGAGTGTGGGACCGAAGTGAGGAGTCTTTATCGCTTTCCGAGTGTTTTCCGATTCACTCCCATTTCCCCATTCTATCTTTCACCTTCTCTTGAGGTGCCGACCCGGAACCCGTTTCTGGAGTCGGCAGCTTTTTGGCGACCACGGTGGGACAACCAATGTCTTCAACCGTGCTAGCTTGATTGATCCGTGCAACTAGTTGTTTTCCAACTTGGTTCCCGCGCGAACCGGCTTGTCCTTTACCTTTTTATGGGAACCTCGGGAATCTTTTTGTTTCTTGGAAAATATTTTTTGTTTTTGTATGTTTTGAAATATCGACATCCGAATTTTCTAGTAAAGTAGGTGATAGACCATAAAAATACTAGATAGTCTAGGTGATATTAAAAGAGTATAGAACCGAGGTTCGGGTTCTGTGAAAATAATTTTTGACCTCTCTCCATCGGATGGTGCAAATATCCAATGTTCATTTACATCGAGCAAACACTCGAACACCCTTGATTAACTGCCATAGCGATCTTGTTTGACGAGAGCGTGCACATCCACAACGTATAAAGAACACAAAGGGCCCTGGCCTTTTAGGCCTGATGAGATGCAAACAAGTTTGGTTAGATTTGGTTTGGAGTTGACTTATGTTGATTTATGAATTGATTTTGATGTGATTTGAAATGTTGATTTCAGATTTCCATTTGACTTGGATTTGAATGTTAAGTGTTTTGAGCTTGTTTGATTTGTTTGGTTTGTTTTACTTTAATTAGTTGAAGTTTATTTTATTTTTTGTTTGAACTTGATATTATTGATGTGTTGATTAATTTGACTTGCCTAAGTTTCAATGACATGTGTTGAGTCATTTTAATGTGATTTTCTTATATTGGTTGGTGTTTTAATACCGATTCGGGTGTGTTCGGTATGTTTTAGATGTTTTGAAGTTTGGTTTAAAGTGATTAAACTTGAACTTCATATTGTTAATGATATGAATTTGACATGTTTTAAGATGAATTTCATATGCATTAACGTTTTCTTCATGTGTTCTTTTGAATTGGTTGTGAATTATTTCATTTACACTTGTTTAGGAAATTGAATTCAAATGGATTAAGTGTATTGAATCAATTTTTTCAAATTGTATTAAATCTGATTTTTGTTGAATGTTAAAGCTTTAATGATCTGTTTTAAGCATGTTTTAAGGTTGGTTTGAATGTATTTTCAGATTTAATTAAGTTAACTTCAGATTTGGTTAACTCTTGTTCGATTTGCATCACATCCGGTCTGTCGGGCTAGTGTCGATGCCCGGTCACATGCAATCAACTCGGCACTTGAAATGTTCATTGAATATTCATGTTCATGCTGGTGTACATCAGATGTGGCAGTTCATATGCCATGAATAATGTTGTCAATGGTGCAAATGTGTGAATGTCCTTCCCTTGGTGTAAAATCCACTTGATTGGGAGAATTTTGGCAACATGCCGCCTTATTTTCCAATCAGTGTGAAATTTTACCCGTCCTACAAGGCATAGTCATTTGACTTTCCAAGTAGTGGGAAGGGTCCGTCTACAGTGGGAAGCGTGTCCCATGCCTACGCCTGGGTCAGCGTTCCGGTGCATGCCGGATGAGCCGCCCAATGAAGCGTCCAGTTGTGGACTAACTCCTTATTTAATTTTGGCATTTCGCCTTCAGATTTAGTTAAGTGTTCTTTTTAAATGTCCAAGACCCAATGGGCCAGCTTCATCAGCACAATGGGCTGGTCTTCATGTCACTTGGCCTGAGAAGGCCGGCTTCATACCATGTCGGCCCGGTTGGCCCAATCTTGAGCTTCATGGGCCCTGGCGGCCTGCTTTGAGCTTCATAGACCAATGGGCCTGATTTGCACCTCCATGGCCTGATTGACCTGATTTGCACTCCATTTTTGCACCTTGACATCTTGCTGTAGCAGCGGAGTAGGTGAGCCTCAGAGGGGCTGGAATGGGTTGGCTAAGGTGCTGTTTAGGTGGTCTTTTGGTAGGACTGCACAAGGGGCAGGTTTAGATGTGAACTAGGACTGGTTTAGGAATGCACAAAGGGCATTTTGACATGTAAAAATTAGGGCCACCCGGCTTAACTCTTGGCCCGTCCGGCAGATTTCAAGAGGCCCGGGCTGTCACCCCTCCTTACACACATCAAAGAGAATGTTTGGATTGTTTGGGGGTGCTGTAGGAGCTGTATTGGGTGTGTTGCATATAGGGCAAACTAGGTGACCATCAAAGGGGCCTGACATGGGTGCTCACAAGGGGGCAGAACTTGGGCCAGCAAGGGGGCCTGTTTTGCATGACATTCGGGGCCTGATTGGGGGAGGCAGGAGGTGCATGTCCAAGTGACCATCAGTGGGGTCAAACAAAGCATGATAGTAGAAGGTTTAGAGGCCAACATGGAGGGCCAAAAGGGTGCACAAAGGAGCTGGTTCAGAGGCCTGTTTTAAGGGGCAGCAAGGGTCTATTTTTTGTGATGGCCAAATAGAGGGTACACTTGGGGCTTTCTGTAGACAAACGTGAAGGGAACTCAAAGGGGATGAATGGGCATTACTCAGAGGGTATGCCACCATGGAGAGGAGTAGAGAAGATAAGGGGAAGAGTTGAATTAAAAGGCTACATCGGAACACACTTTTTCAACTCACCGGTTTTTTTCTTCTCTCTTGCACTGCAGGTAGTGTTGAAGATGATGGGCTGAAGGTGACACCAAACCCTTATTCTCTTGATGTTGGATGAGAAAAGGGGGTCTTCTCCTTATTGATGTTGATGGATGGAGCAAAGGAATGAAGAGAGCTTGCTGCACTTGCTGAAGTTGGCACACCAATCAGGCGGGCTGGTTGCACCTGTTGCTGGCGCGCCTGCTGGAGGGAGGTCTTTTCTTCTTCTTCTTCTTCACTTGGCACACCAAAAAGGGGCTGGAGAGCTTGCTGACTTGCTGATGAATAAGTCCAAGCAAGGATAAGATGTCTTGGAGTAGGGTAGAGGGAGGAGAGGCAGGGCTTCCGCAGGGTGATCAGCTTGTCCTCACATGGCCAGCAAGGGGGGGGGGTTTATATAGGAGTTGATGGAGCCATCTGCAGAAGGAGATAAGGCTGGAGGTTGTTGAGGGAAGATAAGGATAACTCAAGGGAGGTTTAGGATGAAAAGGATAACCCATACTTGGTTGTTGAGAGGGATAAGGATAAACCATGGGAAGTTGAGGTGGTTTTGGATGAGATAAAGATAAACTAAAGAGAGATGGAGAGAGTTGAGAAAGCCTTGCGCACCCTCCCCTACTTTCTAGGGCTGTTTGCGTACACATAAGATGAGGGAGGATGGTAGGTTCGGCCATGATAGGTTGGGTTAGCCCATCTTGGGTTAGGTTTAACCCTGGTTTAATCGGAGTGCTCCCGATCCAACGGCTAGCATTAATTCCAGCCAAAACCAATTAAATAAATCCCAAATTGACTTCAAAAAATTCCAGATCATGCCCTGATGGCCATTGATCTTATGCTCCATCCTGATGTGTGGTTGAGATCACTTTAATTGCAACGGACCTCTTGATTTAGCTGGTTTCTCTGATCGGTGCGATCTCGGCCGTCGATAATGCCGAAAACTGTATCTGAGTGCAATTACCTTCTCCGATTGGCCAAATTTAATTTTCATGCATAAATATTCATGAGATCAAATTTTTGGGTCATGAAATTTAAATTTTCAGCTCATGGGTCGATCCGGAGCTAATCGGACCATTATGCCCCTGGTGCGAGAACATACGGCTTTCCGTCCGGATTTGCTCTTTCTTGCATATCTCTTCATCCGGGGGTCGGATTTTCGATCCGTTTCGAGCGTTGCCTAGATCTATCCAATCTTGACAATGTGGTAAAGTTGTAATTCCATGTTAGAGTCCCAATTTGTCCCAAAGTGTCAGGGGAAAAATGGTCATTTCGGCCTTCCGGTGTCCGTTTTTCATGTTTTGGGCATCGTTGCGAAGCTCTTGACTGGGGCTATGTAATGAACACATTATATTGGCCATTTGTAGCATTTAAGGCCATCCCAAGGAATTTCCAAAGCCTGTTTACATCATCTATTCACGAATTTTCCGAATCTGGGTCAGATTTTCTGCACCGGCTTCGGCATTGCTGAAACTTGTATCAAGCAAGCTAAGCGGAAAAATTTGATGCCAACAAATGCCCATGTCAATTTACCTTTAAACTTGATGTTTAATCTTTCTTTAAGATTGTCCCCTATGTGGACTTGATTTACTTGTTTTTAATTTCAACCCGGTTCCCGCGTGAACCACTTTTTTTCTTATAAACCGGTTCCCGCGTGAATCACCTTTCTTTTCCAACTCGGTTCCCGCGTGAAATAACTTATTTTCAGATCAGTCCCCACGTGGACCACCTCTTTACAGCACCTTTAGATTGGCCCCACGTGGCCCTCTTTCTATTTTGTCAACTCTTACACCGGTTCCCGCGTGAACCACCTTTTTCTTCACAAAAACCGGTTCCCGCGTGAACCAACCCCTTTTCTAAACCGGTTCCCGCGTGAACTAACTCACTTTCAGATCAGTCCCCGCATGGACCACCCCTTTGCACCAATTATATTGGCCCCACGTGGCCCTCCTTTTCTTTTTCCAACCAAACAAACCGGTTCCTGCGTGAACCACCCATTTTCCTTCAAAAACTGGTTCCCACGTGAACCACCTACCTTTCCAAAAACCCGGCTCCCACGTGAGCCACTTTATTTTAAAATCGGTACCCGCGTGGACCATCCTTTTACCTTTACTTTATATTTGTCCCCACTTGGACACTCCACCACAAGCCGGTTCCCGCGCGAACCACCTTTTAGTTGCTAGTTGCTAGTTACTTGTTTACTTTATCATTGTTTGCCTTGATTGCATTCACTTGCTTGATTTATTTAATAGCTTTCATTCATGTTTGCATATTGATTGCTTCTTCTCCTCCTACCCTCCATTTTTATTTTTGCATTAGCTTTTGCATCGGGTACCGGACTTGTTCCGATCCGTAGGGCATTCGAGGCGGGGGCTCTCTCTCCCAACACACCCTCACCCTCCAAACACCTTCTTGGTGGATTCTAACCTCTCTTCTGGGATATTCCTTCCTAGTTGATTTGGTTGTTTCCATCAAGACCTCCGTAAGTCCCCATCCGTGGAGTATTCCTCTCCACACGATTGGGCCGGTTGTACCACTTCCCAAAACCCGAAGAACCCAAGTACCTACTCGTGGTGATTGAGTGATAACTTTAGGTCTTGAAGATTGAAGCAATAGGAATCATACCCATTTTAGTGAACAATTGCTAACAATCTATCTAATCTAAGGTTTCAACCCAAAAATTGTCGAGTAGTCATTTTAAAACCTTGTTTGCATAACTTGCTTGCTCACAACAATTGAAAACAACCAAAAATTTCTCTCCTTTCAAAACACCTAAAAAAAATCCTTTTTAATTTTTGTGTTCAACTTGCTTGCCAAACAACCAAATTGAAACCAAATCAAATCAAACAAACAATCATAACCAAACAAAATTCTCTTTGCAATTACACATTTTATTTGCTTTCTTTCAACCATTTTGTAAGAAAATTTGACAGGATGCCCATGACACTAAGGTCCGGAAGACACATCAGGATGTCGGACTACTATGACCAAGAAGAGGAGTACGAGACGGGTCACTATGAGCTTCAGCAACCCATGGTCCAACCAGATGGCCATGTTAATGCCGTGATGGAACCTGAGGTCAAAGATCCCGCTCACCGATCCGCCTCACATAGTATAGAACAAGCTCTCAAGGATCTATCTCTTCACCTTGATCCCGAGACCTTTGCAATTATCTAATCTGCCACTAAGGGCAAGATGCCCGCCAATCAAGATCCGATCAAGGGAAATCAAGCCCCCTCACCACCCCAACCGGCAGTCAGGCCCCTAATCATTTCTTCTCCTGGGCAACCTTGCCGTGTCTCCACTCACCCCGTTGTGGGGCATTCACATAACACTATTCCAGTTCCTGTTTCTAACCCACCTCTTTCGACCCATTCACCTAAACACTTTGCTCCCATGGCTCAGGAATCCAGCCTCACCCAGGCATTAATGAACAAACTTAACCAGATGGATGAGCGCTTTGAAGAGATGAGGCACCGCCTCGATTCTAAAACCATCCCTGAAATCTCTGTCCCATCCTTCCCAGTTCTACACCTTCCTCCTTCAGAGATACCAGTCTTTCAACGTTACAACGGGACTGGTAATCCTTTCAACCATCTAAAGAGCTTTCTCTGACTCCGTGTTATAAAAAAATGACCGCAAAGCCCTTGCCTTCCTATTCCGTTGGTCATTGGAGGGATCCGCCCTGGACTGGTTCTATTCTCTTGATTCCATTGAGGCGGCGGATTTCGACATTATCAAGGCGAAGTTTCTACAAAGGTACAAGGATCGGGTGGGGCCAGCCTGCTCGATAACTGATTTAATTGCCGAAAAGATGAGGCTAGATGAGGACTTTGCCAAATTTGCTGATCGGTGGAGGGGAATGGCTGAAAGGCTAGTGGATACCATCTCAGAGGGGGAGCAGGTGAGGATGCTCATTGGGAACACCACGCCCAAACTTCGTAACCTCCTGATCATGCACCGCCCAACAACCATGAGTGAGTTGTGTGATAGCGCCCGCTACCTCCAAGCCCACTTTAAGGACGCATCCATGATCAACCCATTCGACACCAAGCCCCGTAACACTAGAAAGCCTGCACCTGTAGGACCCACCACCGAAGGGGTAGTAAACAATGAGAGCATCAATGCCATGGGTAACCAGGGTGGGTATCGCCAAAGCCAATACAGTAACCCACCACCCAACCAACAATACCACCCAGCTCCTCAACCAGCTCCTCAGCCCCAGCAGCAACTTGCATACAACCGAGTACCACCACAGTAACCCACCTACAACCGAGCGCCCCAGCAACCAAATACCTACAACCGAGCTCCTCAACAATAACATGTCTACAACCGACCACAACCACAACAACAAGCTTACAACCAAGTGCCACCATTAGCCAACCGACCTAGGAGGGGGGGACCTAAGAGAGAGTACTATCCTCAACTGCCGTTCCCCCTCACCGATATCTTTAACGCACTAATGGCTGAACAGTAGTTGGAACTTCCAAAAGAGAGAGAAGGATGGCCGGCAAATGTTGACACAACCAAGTACTGCGCTTATCATCGGTATGCCGGGCACACGGTGGATGTCTATTTCCAGTTTAAAGACTACATCCATGACCTCAATGATCAAGGGAACATTGACTGGGCATAGATGGGAGAATCTATTCAAGCAATGAAGGCACGTCAGAATCAACCACGACGACAGCAAGCACAACAGCAGCCCGGCCTAGGCATAGTCCAAGATCCGCTCCCGGTACATGCACCCGTACAAGCACCGGCACCAACACCACCAAACCAACGACTCGGCCTCATCCACTCCGCCATCGAGGAGTCAACCCACCATTCCCAGGGTTGGCAGGTCAAGGATCAAATCACCTCCATGCCCACCAGACCAACCCCACCTACAAACTGCACCATACTCTCCATACCGAGAGCTGCCCCCAGCCCACAAACTACCCAAACACCACTGCCCCCAACAACCATCAACCCTCCATGGCGCCTAATCATTAGACCGCCACCAGCATCCCAACCAGCTCTGCAACCATCACCTAACCTACCAACCACCATTAATCCTCCTCGATGTCTAATCATTAGACCATCACCAACACCCCAAACATCACCTCACCTACCAGCCTCCACCACCCCTCCGCCTCTCATTATCCGACCATCACCCAATCCACCAGTCACCACCACTTCATGACCTCTCATCATTAGACCATCACCACCAACTCCCCGACCATCACCCAACATACCAGCCTCCACCAATCCATGACCCCTCATCATCCGATCCTCACCACCCCTACCTACCACGGGCTCCTCAACATACCAACCAACCCTACCATCACCATCATCACCACTTCCCCCTACCACGCTGGCACTGGTACTTCGTAGCGGGAGGATATTCCAAAGGGTCTTCCCCCAGGCCAGGATGCAACCACAGGAGCAAGTAGAAGAGGAGGCAGTGGAAGAACCATTGCCCGGCACGGCATATGACCTAATAAAGCATCTGGACAAAATGCCATCACGGATTTCAATCCTAGAGCTGATTAAAAGGTCAAAGAACCATCAGGACATTCTACAACAGTACTTGCAGCGGGTCATGGTCAATGAGGACCTCCCACCCGAGAAGATCATTACTGTCCTGACCCCGAGGAGTGAACATCCGGCACCTACATTTACACAAGAGGAGTTGGCACGGCCAGAAATTAGAAAATATGCTTTGCGCATTGCAGTAATCATCCAAGGTGTGGAGATTAAGTCATGCTTGATTGACACCGAAGCATCTATAAATGTCATGCCGCCAGAAACATTGCAACTTTGCGGCATCTTCGATGAAGAAATCGAGCCTTCTGCCATCACGATGACAGCCTATGACAACTCTCGGAAGCCGGCACGAGGCGTGGTTACGTTGGAAGTAGGGCTCGGACCGTGTGCTATCACCGCCGAGTTTCATGTTCTAGAACTAGACCCTACATTTAAAGCTATCTTGGGACGCCCATATCTCAAGGCAATAGGAGCTGTTGCCTCCACTAATCATCAGTGTCTGAAGTTCCCATACAAGGGCCAGGTGATTAAAGTAACCAACATCCCCATTCTAAATGACGTGGATGACCCCTCTTCTGCACTGCCAATATCAAAATTTGTCTAACCGTTGGTTTCCACTACAGAGCTGCCCGAGGTCATGATGTTAACGATGCCTCCATATATAGTTGCATGGCGGATGATGAAAGGGATGGGCTATCAGCCAGGAAAGGGGTTGGTAAAGGAGCTGCAGGGGGTTGTGCACCCCATTAAAGCTGTACAAAGACCAAAGAGACACGGGCTTGGCTACGAGCCCAATTTCACTTCGAGGATGGTCTAGTGGCCAAAAAATGCCATGAGACTCCAAAAATTCTTTATCAAAGGGGAGACCATGATGATGGCCGGGGATGAAGAAGAAGAACCAGTCAAGAGGAAGAAGGCACCAGAGCAAGAGGAGGAAGTGGACAACCTGAGTTCATCTCTGGCTTGGTTGTTCATAGAGGAGGAAGAACCAGTCGAGGGCAAGTCCATCTCTAAACAACTTGTCCACTCAAACCCACCTCCAATCAACATCCCACGTGAACCATATCCTACGGTCACATATTTCAAAATCCTCACACTCTCCCTCTTAGATTCACTCGATGGGCTGTGTATCCCAATTCCTACTTCTGGGCCAAAATGGCCACCTAAACTGATCACTGGGCCTGAGAGCCCATTCAAATTTTCTAACTCCACTGGGCTTCTATGCCCAACTGGGCCCACGTGCCCACCAATTGGGCCCACGTGCCCTTTAAATTTCTTTTCTAACTTTGGGCCCATGTGCCCACCACTTGGGCCCATATGCCCCATAGATCTTTTCACAAGCTTTGGGCCTATCTGCCCCTTTCTTGTCATTGTTGGGCCTACGAGCCCATTTTTCCTTTTTTTTGCTTAAGCTTTCTATTTCTGCTCGAGCCCCATCGGCTCATTCTCTTTTTGTTATTGAAAACACACAAAATACCCAAAAAAAACATCTTCTCACAAACTAAGTTTTCCGTTGAGGAGACGTCTCTTCTTGTCTCGGAGGGTGCTCCCAACCAGGGACCCCTCTTATCCAACTCACTGATCGATCTACTCGATCCTTCATCCATTGTAGATACCACCTTTTCAATTCCATCTTCTTTAGGAGTAGTTAGGTTAGGAAAAAAGAAGAAAATTCGAGGTAAACGTGTGCCAGAGAGATATCTCCAGCAAATAGCTAAAAAATGCAAGGAATGTGCAAGGCTACCAAGGTTTTTGGAAAATGCTATCCAGCTTGATGAAATCCAATATGAGGATGAATTCAATATAGATCATACATTGGGAGTTTACGAGGTTTTATTAGAAAAAGATCCTGATTTTGAGGATGGAATTGAGGACTTGGCTAATGCGTATGCATCTGGACTTAAAAGATTTGAAGAACCATCAGCCACGGTGGATGAACCGACAAAAGAACTGAATCTTGGAACACCGGAAGATCCCAAGACAATCCTTCTAAGTGCAAATCTCACTCTCACTGAGGAACAGAGTTTAATTGAAAATTTGAAAGAATACAAGGACACGTTCGCATGGACATACGAAGACATGTCGGGGTTAGACAACTCGTTAGTTGAACATCGTTGAACTTTGAAACCTGGAGCTACCCCGGTCAAACAAAAATTAAGGAGATTCCACCCTGATGTTGCACTTAAGATGAAAGAAGAGGTCGACAAGTTACATCAAGCAAAATTTATTAAGGTTGTCCTTTATCTGCAATGGGTGGCAAACATAGTCCCTGTCATGAAGAAGGATGGTAGAGTTCGGATTTGTATAGACTTCAGGGACTTGAACCGAGCGTGTCCTAAAGATGACTTTCCTCTACCTCATATTGATGTACTAGTTGATAACACTGCTGGATTCGAGATGTTGTCATTCATGGATGGCTATTCCGATTATAATCAAATATGGTTGGCCGAAGAGGACCAGGAGAAGACCTCGTTCACCACACCTTGGGGAACCTACTACTATGTCGTCATGCCCTTTAGACTGAAGAATGCTGGTGCAACGTATCAGAGGGCCATGATGGCTATCTTCCATGACATGATGCATACCCTTGTAGAGGTGTACGTGGACGACATGGTCGATAAGTCCAAAAGTCGAGAAGATCACCCAGAAGTGTTAAGAAAGGTCTTGCGAAGGGCTAGGCAATATAAATTGAAAATGAACCCAAAGAAATGTACGTTTGGAGTAACCTTAGGAAAGTTATTGGGGTTCATAGTGAGCAAAAGGGGCATAGAGATCGACCCAAACAAGGCCAAGGCAATCATTGGTATGCCTCCTCCAAGAAATATGAAAGAACTTTGAGGATTAATCGGGAGGCTACAGTTTGTTTGCCGGTTCATCTCACAACACTCCCAAAGGTGTAAACCTTTCTATGAGTTAACCAAGGTGGGGGCCGAGTTCAAATGGGATTCGAAGTGCCAGGATGAATTCGATGGATTGAAAAGAAACCTGGCTAGTCCCCCTGTACTTAGACCACCAGTCCCTGGCAAGCTCTTAGTTCTATATATCTCGGTTTTGGAGAATTCTTTTGGGGCAGTCCTTGCACAAGTGGATGAAGAAGGGAAAGAGATGGCAACTTACTATTTGTCAAAGATCTTTGATCCATGTGAGCAGAAGTATACTGTAGTGGAGAAGACCTGTGCTGTGTAGACACGCCAAATTCACCTAATTTAGAGCATAAAACTCATGTTTTATAGGGTAACATGTGCGATTGACCTTATAATGATGCCGGGTCTTTAAAAGTTGATTTGGAGCTTCGCCGAACGAAATCGGATGTTTTCCGATGTTTTCCGCAAAAATCCATAATTTCCGAGCGAAAGCCACACGTAAGTCGTGTAAACACGGAAATTGGCTGAATGACCAATGCCTAATGATCATGCATTGAAGGTAATGGTCATATTCACACTCCGGACAAGTTTTGTTGCATTTCGTGCCTTTCCGGTTTGCCGTCGAAGTCATTCTGACCAGTATCGGATCTTCTGTTCACTGCCCTAACTTCCGGACAAAATTCTGAAGTTTTGGAGGGTGTGATGTCTGATATCATGCTATCGAGAGCTTCTTCGGCCTGTTAGCTTTCCAACGCAACAAACAGCGTCGAATTCCGAGTTCGGGAGTGTTCGCAATGGCTTCCGGAAGAAGGACGCGCAAAAACAGTCCCATGCGCCCGGGTTCCTGGTCACATGCGCCCGGGACCCAGGGCACGTGCCCATGCGCCCTACCAGTGAGGCACGTGACCTTGTTCCCTCACTTGAGGGCACATGCACCCCACCCTTGAGGCACGAGGGACCCAGTTTTTCATCGGGACTCTACCACTGAACCGATCGACCGGATAAGGTCGAAATTCTCGGGACCAGTGCCATGTGCCCCTTCCAGGGGGCGCATGCGCCCCTCAGTGGGGTGAATGCGCCCTGCACCAGGGCGCATGCGCCGAGGGGTGGGGCGCAAGGCACCTATTTTTTAGCCTGGATCACACCGTCTGTTCTCCTATAAATTAACTCTGAATCCGGTCGTTCCAAAGGCAGGAGCACGACCCCCAAGGCATCTCAAGATGTCCAACCTCCCTCCTGCATTGATTTTGTGATTTTTAGAGAGAGAATTTAGAGTTTTTAGAGAGAGAAATGTCGGTTCAAGAGAGAGGAAGGCTGTTCTGTAGGTGATCTGCCAAGTCTCTCTTCTTTGGCCTCTACAGCAGTGTGTGGACGTCTGATGCCTGAGATCTCTTCATAAAAGTTCTTCCTCTCCAAGTCTTCTTCTGTTTTCAATCGACGGAACTTGATTCTGAGGTCGGGGCTGGTCGTGATGAGCGCAGAAGCAATGTCGCACCTGGCAGATCCTGGACTGCTGCTCGGCTTTTTCGACAACCCAGATTTGGCTATATATTTCTCTATTCAACTCAGAATCTTTCAGTTCTTTTTCCTATCTCTTTGTTTAGTGATTATCCATCCTCCTATCATTTTTTTACATTTTTTTTCATTAATTTTATTATGTTATTTCGAAAATAAAAAAAGGGGTTAGAGATAACCCGAATCCGGTCAGTTTCTAGTCAATTATGTGTTTTATGTTATTCTCTTTACATATACTCCACTTTGTCTAGTTCTAATTGTCTATTTCACTTGTTTGTTTGTCTAGTTGCACAGAATATCAAGCACCCACCACGTTGAGGACTCTTCTTCATCGGCCGGCCGAAGAAGGAGAAGCTTTAACTCACATTCTTCACGCTAAGGTACACACGGTCAATTTTAATTCTATAAATCGGAACCCACGGTTCCTGGCGACCACATGTCTTAATTTATTTCCTCTCACCCTCTTCCCACATGACCCAAACCATCTCTTTGGTGATCGAGCGATGCCAAGGGATGAAAGTTCGGGGATCAATGTGAGTGTGGGGACCGAGGTGAGAGTTGCTTTCCGAGTTTTCTTCCTTTCTTTCTCATCCCCTCTTGAGGTGACGATCTGGATTCACGGACTTCCCTGAAAAGGAGAAGGCCCCTGTCGAATTTTCAGAGTCGACAGCTTTGTGGCGACCACGGTGGGACAAGCAATGTCTTCAACCGTGGGTGCTTAGTGTTTTGTTTGCAACTAGTTCTAGTTCTAGACCAGTTCCCACGTGAGCCTTTCCTTCCTTCCACCTTTCTTAACTTTATGCCATCTCAAAATTTCTAATTTCACCCATATTTCATCATATCTGAAGTGCCAAGTATGCCATTTAATTTCTGTCATTTTATTTAAACCGGTTCCCACGTGAACCACCCTTTTCCTTTTAAACCGGTTCCCGCGTGAACCAATCTCTTTCTTTACTTCGGTTCCCACGTGAACCAAACCCCTTTTCCAGATCTATCCCAACTTGGATCAGATCTTTATTCACCTTTAATTGGCCCCACGTGGCCCTCTTTTGACCATTCAAACCGGTTCCCACGTGAACCACCCTTTTTTACCCAAAACCGGTTCCCGCGTGAACCACCTTTACTTTTTACCCCGGTTCCCACGTGAACCAGCTTATTCTTACATCGGTCCCCACATGGACCACGCTTTTGTTTGGCTATCAAATCTGAACCCTCTTCTTTCCATCACTTTTCACTATCTCCATTTGGCTCACATAAGAAACAAGTCTAGATTCTAGTTTCTAGTTGCTTGTCTAGTTTCTAATTGCTTGTCTGGTGTTGATTGCTACTTTATTTAAGTTCATGTTTTGCTCATTACTTGTTTTATTACTTGATTGCATTCTCTGCTCCTTCTCTCTACCTCCTTCTTTTACACTTTTTTGAGGCGGGAGCTCACTCTCCCATTTATCCCTCCCATCCAAAACACCCTCTTGGTGGATTCTGACCTCTCTTCTGGGATATTCCTTCCTAGTTGACTTGGTTGGCTTTCATCAAGGCCTCCGTAATTCCTCATACGTGGAGTATTCCTCTTCACGATCGGGTTGGTTGTACCACTCCCCAAAACCCGAAGCATCCTACGTTACCTACACGTGGTGAGATTGTGTGAAACCTAGGTCATTGGAGATTGGAGTTAGGATCCTAACCCATTTGTTGATAGAACAATTCTTAACAAAATTCATAAACCTAAGGTTTAATCAAAATCATTGCGTAATCTTGCTTTCAAGTCTTTGCATCACTTGCTTGTCAAACAAAAAATTCAAACCTCTAACTTTTTGCAAAATACTAAAAACCAAAAAAAAAAGTTCTTTGTTTGCTTTGTCAACTTGTTTGTTTTACTTTCTCCTTGAAGTTCAATGCAACTAAGGTCTGGAAGGCACGTTGGAATGGCGGAACAAGCTGAACATCGAGAGCACGAGATGGGTCATCAACCAAATCCGTCAGATGGTCGTGTTAATCCATTATTTGAGTCATAAGCGCAAGAGGTCCCTCAACCATATGCTCCTCGTGATGTTGAACAACTCTTTAGAGAGTTGTCTCTCTATACCGACCCATAAACCTATGCCCGCATACAATCCATGATGAAGGGCAAAATGGCCTCAGATCAGGCTGAAGTTAACCAAGTTGCCTCATCTCCTTGTCCTCTGGTTCGACCACCACTCATTCAACCACCAATTGTTCAACAATCTATGATTCAACCATCATTGGCACTAGCACAACCATCTGTAGTTCAACCATCTATAGTTCAACCATCTGTGGTCCAACCCTCATTTGTTCAACCATCTTATTTCAACCATGTTGCTCCCCTGACCCATCAAGTCATGGGACAATCTTCAGTAAATTTGCCAAGTCATGCTCCTCAATTCCAAAATCATGTCTCTAACCACATACCCCCACCAGTAAACCAAGAACCTGCTCTCACCCAGGCAATCATGGATCAGCTCACCCAGATGAATGAACGTTATGAAGAGCTGAGATGTCGCCTGGACTCCAAGTCAGTTCCTGAGATTTCCATTCCTTCTCTACCAGTCCTACACCTGCCACCTTCTGAGCTACCAGTTTATCGCCGCTACAATGGTACTGGCAACCCTTTTCTCCACCTTAAAGATTTTCTCTAAGAATCCTCATTCTGGAAAAATGATCGTAGGGTTCTTGCCTTCTTGTTCCGTCGATCATTAGAAGGGTCTGCATTGGAATGGTTCTACTCACTCGACTCCTTTGAGGCAGGAGACTTCGATATTGTAAAGACAAAATTCTTGCAAAGATACAGAGACCGGGTGGCACCAGCATGCTCCATTACAGATTTGATTGTTGAGAAGATGAAGCCCGAAGAGGACTTCATAAAGTTTGCTGATCGATGGAGGGGAATGGCAGAGAAACTGACAGATGTGATTTCTGAAGGGGAACAAGTGAAGATGCTTATTGGCAACACTACACCTGCCTTGAGAAATGTCTTGATCATGCACCGTCCTACCACAATGAATGAACTCTATGATAGTGCCCGATACTTGCAAGCCCACTTCAAGGATGCCACCATGATAAACCCTTTTGATACTAAACCTAGAAACCTCAGGAAAACCCCCTCTGCACCAGTTGGTCCTACAACCGAAGGAGTGGTTAACAACGAAGCAATAAACACTGTGGGGAACCAGGGAGGGAACCGTCAAAGTCAGTACATAAACCCACCACAAAACCTTTCCTATTACCCCCTCAACAACAGGTTAGGCCACCACAACCACGACAACCACAACAACCCCCGCAACCAGTAGCACAACCCCAGCAACCTCGTCAACCTACCTACAATAGGGCACTGCCACCACCCAATCAGGCACCACGAAGGGGAGGTCCTAGGAGAGATAACTACCAGCAACTCCCTTACTCCTTGACCGACATCTTCAATGTACTCATGGAAGAAAAACAGTTGGAATTGCCCAAGGAAAGAGAGGTTTGGCCAACAAATGTAGATATGTCCCGATACTGTGCTTACCACCGATGTCCTGGTCACACTGTAGAAGTGTGCTTTCAATTCAAGGATTACATCCATGATCTGAATGACGAAGGCAGCATTGATTGGGCTCAAATGGGGGAATGCATACAAGTAATGAAGGCTAGGCAGCAGCAGCGGCAGCGTCCACCGGCTCAACCTCAACAACAACCTGGCTTGGGGATTGTTCAGAATCCGCTCCCATTACATGCTCCCGCTCCAGCACCGGCACCAACACATCCAAACCCAGGAATTGGTCTAGTACACTCCATTGTCCAGGGAGATGCCAATCGTGCTCAAGGTTGGCAACTAGAAAACCAAAATGCAACCATGCCTGCCAACCCAACTAGGCCTCCTGCTAGGAACCCTCCTAGACAAATAATTTGTGCACCTGCTACCCCACAACTATCACAAAGCTCAATAATCCAACCATTGGCCGCCACTTCTTCTTGCCGACCCATCATTAGGCCAATCCCCTCTCTAACTACACCTCCTTCAACCATTGCTACACACCGGCCCTTGCTCATCTGACCACCACAATAACCACCAAACCTGAACCCCCAGCCTACGAGCTCTACCACTCCAAAACTCCAACCTATCATACAACCAATCCCACAATTTACACCTTCATTAAACTCATCAACCACTTCTGCACCCCGGCCTCTTCTTATTAGGCCACCGGTATCACCATCACTACCACCTCCAAATCCTACCCCTCTACCAACTAACCCCATCATCCCAGAACCATCGATCACATTACCTATCATACATGCACCTACACCACCTGTTCCACCACAACCCACCCCAGTTAACCCGTCACCTCTACCCGACCGCCAAATAGCCCCGGTGCTTCGGAGTGGGAGGATGTTCCAGCGGCTCTTTCCCCAAGCTAGTACTCAACCGCAAGATCCAGTGGAGGAGGAACAAGTAGAAGAACCATTGCCAGGCACAACCTATGATCTGTTAAAGCATTTAGATAAAACACCGGCCCGTATTTCCATACTTGAGTTGATCAAAAGATCAAAGGTGCACCAAGAGATTCTACAGCAGTACTTGCAAAGGGTCATGGTGAATGAAGATCTCCCACCTGAGAAGATCACTACAGTGTTAGCCCCTAGAAGTGAGCACCCAACACTCACTTTCTCTCAGGAAGAATTAGTAGATCCAGAGGTCAGGAGATATGCTTTGCATGTGGCAGTTATCATCTACAATGTCGAAGTGAAATCATGTTTGGTTGACACTAGAGCTTCTATCAACGTTATGCCGCCAGAAACTTTGCAGTTGTGTGGCATTTCTGAGCAAGAAATCAAGCCATCCTGTGCCATGGTGACAGCCTATGATAACTCCAAGAAGTCTGCACGTGGGGTGGTCACACTAGAAGTCAAACTTGGACCATGTACGGCCACAACAGATTTTCATGTTCTAGAATTGGATCCAACTTTTCGGGCTATACTTGGGAGGCCATACTTGGAGGCAATAGGAGCTGTGGCTTTAACAAACCACCAGTGCATAAAGTTTCCCTTTAAAGGACAGGTGGTCAAGGTAACTAGCATGCCTATGAGGGATGAGATGAATGATGTTTTTACATCACCCCTAGGTCTGTCAATACAGCCCCAGATCTCAATGGGAGATTTACCAGAAGTCAGATGTATGACCGCCTCTCTACCAGACACACTGGGATGGCGGATGATGATGAAATTGGGCTATCAGCCTGGAAGAGGTTTAGGCAAGGATCTTCAAGGGATCACTCAGCCAATTGAAACTGTGAAAAGGCCACGCAGGCAGGGGTTGGGATATGAAGAGGGTTCCATCCCAAGGAGGATCTTCCAGTCAGGATATGCCATGGGGCTCCATACATTCTTTATCAAAGGGGAGACCATGATGATGGCTGAAGACAACAAGAGTTCCAGAATGACTGTCAAGAGAAGGAAAGCTCCAGATGAAGAAGAAGAAGACTTGGAAGACTTATGTTTATCTTTGACTTGTCTGTTCTCAAGTGGGGAAGAGTATCAAGAACCACCCAAGGGCAGACCAATATTGGATCATCTGGTTGAGCATACCACCCAAGTCAAAACCATTCCACGAGGCCCAAATACAACAATGCAATGTTTGAACCTCGTACCATTGTTTTTAGATCTTTTGGATGGGCTTCAGGGCCCACTTACCCACTTTGGGCCCATGTGCCCTCTTCAACCTTCTACTCTTACTGGGCCAGCTTGCCCATTTGCTTCCCTCATCAACTTCAGAACTGAGGGCTTTTCCCAACATGGGCTCACATGCCCATTTATTTCTATGATCGGGTCCACGTACCCGTTTACTTTTTTCATTAGTTTTGGACCCATGTGTCCACTTTCTGTTACCATTAGGCCCACGAGCCCCTTTTTCCCCTTTATTCTTAAGTTTTTCTCTCTATTAATTCAGTCATCTTCTAGCAAGCCTCGAGTCAGTCAGGCTCATTCTATCTTTTTACTTGCGAATCCCAAAAAAAAACGTCTTCTCTGAAACTCATATTTCCATCGAGGAGACGTCTCTACTCATCCCAGAGGGCGCTCCCAATCAGGGATCCCTCTTTTCTGAATCATTGATCGATTTACTCGATCCCCCCTCCACTGTAAATACCACCTTTCCAGCTTTATCTTCAGTAGGTCAAGTTAGGTTAGGAAATAGGAAAGTTAGAGGTAAGCGAGTTCTAAATAGGTATCTACAACAATTGGCACAGAAATGCGTAGAGTGTGCAAGGCTGCCAAACTTTTTGGATAATACCATCCAGCTAGATGAAATCCGATATGAGGATGAGCATAGCATAGATCATACTCTGGGAGTATATGAGGTGGTATCAGAGAAGGATCCTGAATCCGAGGATGAAATCGAGGACTTGGCTGCTGCATATGCATCTGGACTTAGAAGATTTGAAGAACCATCAGCCACAGGGAATGAACCGACCAAGGAACTGAATTTAGGAACCCTGGAAGATTCTAAGACTATCCTCATTAGTGCAAACCTCACTCCCTCATAAGAACAATGTTTGATCAAAGTTTTGGAAGAATATAAGGACACGTTCTCATGGACATATGAAGACATGCCGGGATTAGATAATTCATTAGTTGAACATAGATTAACCTTGAAACCTGGAACTACCCCGGTTAAACAAAAGTTCAGGAGATTCCACCCTGATATTGCACTCAAAATGAAAGAAGAGGTCGACAAACTACATCAAGCAAAATTTATCAAGGTTGTCCTATATCCGCAATAGGTGGCTAACATAGTCCCTGTTATGAAGAAGGATGGACGAATTCGGATTTGTATAGACTTCAGGGACTTGAACCGAGCGTGTCCAAAGGATGATTTTCCTTTACCTCATATCGATGTTTTGGTTGATAACACAGCTGGATTTGAAATGCTTTCATTCATGGACGGCTATTCTGGATACAATCAGATCCGGTTAGCTAAGGAGGACCAAGAGAAGACCTCATTCACTACACCCTAGAGAACATATTGCTATATTGTCATCCCCTTTGGGTTGAAGAATGCTGGTGCTACATATCAGAGGGCTATGATGGCTATCTTTCACGACATGATGCACACCCTTGTAGAGGTGTATGTGGATGATTTGGTTATCAAGTCCAAGAGTCGGGAAGATCATTCTGAAGTGCTAAGGAAGGTTTTGCAATGAGCTAGAGAATACAAGCTGAAAATGAACCCTAAGAAGTGTACATTTGGAGTTTCATCAGGAAAACTACTTGGGTTAATAGTAAGCAAAAGGGGCATAGAGATCGACCCAAACAAGGCCAAAGCAATTATTGGTATGCCTCATCCGAAGAATATGAAAGAGCTTCGAGGATTGATTGGGAGGCTACAATTTGTTCGCCGGTTTATCTCACAACATTCCCAAAGGTGTAAACCTTTCTATGAGTTAACCAAGGCGGGGATCGAGTTTAAATGGGATTCGAAGTGCCAGGAGGCGTTTGATGGGTTGAAAACATACCTGGCAAGTCCCCTTGTACTTAGACCACCAATTCCCGACAAGCCCTTGGTCCTCTACATTTCGGTTCTTGAGAACTCTCTTGGGGCAGTCCTTGCACAAGTTGATGAAGAAGGTAAAGAACGAGCTACTTATTACTTGTCTAAGATGTTTGATGCTTGTGAGCTGAAGTACACTATGGTAGAAAAGACCTGTGCTGCTCTTGTTTGGGTGGTTCAGAAACTCAATCATTATTTCCTTGCTCACCAAGTCAATCTCATTGCTCGTATCAATCCCATCAAGTTTCTGTTAGAGAAGACAGTCTTGACTGATCAGTTAGGGCGATGGCAGAGTTTCTTATCCCAATTTGATATCACTTATGTCCCACAGAAGGCAATTAAGGGCTATGCTATTGCTGAACACCTTGCCCATCATCCCATACCCGTCTTTGACCCAGTCCGGTCGGAGTTCACGGATGACGAACTAATGTCAGTCCGATCTTCCAATCTTTGGACATTACATTTTGATGGGGCTCTGAACTCTCATGGGAGAGGGATAGGTATTTTCCTTCTGTCACCTGAAGGTGTCACCATTCCACAGGCTTTTCAGCTTAACTTTCCAGCAACCAACGACATAGCTGAGTATGAAGCCTTGCTGGCCGGGCTGGAGGCCGCTCATTTCCATGGTGCCACCGAACTGAGGGTGATAGGTGATAGTCAATTGATCCTACGCCAAGTCTTATCCAAGTACCGAACTTATCATCCAAACCTCAAACCCTACCAGGAGCTCACCACCTGCTACATCAAGCTATTCTTCAAACTCACCTTTGTCCATGTCCCCCGCTCTCAGAATATCCTCACCGATGCCTTAGCTTCACTAGCTTCATCTCTATCTGTCCCGCTAGGCAGGCAAGTGCGGACTATCCACATCTGTAAGAGGACAATTCCAGCAGTTGAGGATGGACGTTTTCTAAAGGTTAAGGAAAGATTCAACAGAAAAGAATACTTAGAACATAAAGAAGAAATTTCCTTGATTGAGTTCGAAGAATTAGAAGAAGGTGAGAGACCTTGGTATGACGAGATTGCGAGGTATTGTCAAGATCAGTCATATCCACCTGGATCAACCACCAAAGAAAAGAAGGCAATCAGAAGAGTATCCCAGAGGTATACAATCCTAGGAGGAGTGCTCTACAAGAGAAGCCTAAGTGGAATCTTACTCAGATGTCTTGATGAAGAAGAAGCCGAGTTGGTGCTGAAGGAAGCACATTCTGGAGTATGTGGTGGTCATGTAAATGCCCAAGCCCTTGCTAAGAAAATCATCCGACAAGGGTATTATTGGCCAACTCTAGAAGAAGACTGCTCCATCTTTGTCCGGCATTGTCATTCATGTCAACTCCATGCCGACAAGATTCACTCTCCCGCATCTTCCCTTCATCCAATTCATGCCCCATGGCCTTTCACCATGTGGGCTTTTGATATCATTGGCCCCTTGAGTGACCTCAACTCTGAAATGCGCTCAAAATCATTTATTCTGACGGCAATGGAGTACTTCACAAAGTGGGCTGAAGCGGAAGCATTCGTGGAGATTAAAGCGTCAACAGTCTGCTCCTTCATCAAGCGCAACATCCTGGCAAGGTTCGGGATCCCCAGCGACATCGTCACCGATAATGAGCCACAATTTCTTTCTCAAGATCTGCGTGATCTTTGCAACAGGTATCGCATTTCATTGCATCATTCATCACCATACTATCCTCAAGGCAATGGTCAAGCAGAAGCCACTAATAAGACCTTAATCAAAATCATCAAGAAATCTTGTAAGTCTAGCAAATTTGCCAACTGGCCTGATAAGCTTGTAGATGCTCTATGGGCTTATCGTACTTATGTAAGGACTCCCACTGGACAAACCCCGTATGCTTTGGCATATGGGATGGAAGCAGTGGTCCCTTACGAAGTATTACTTCCATCTCTCCGAGTTCAGCTCGACAAGGATATTCCTGTTGATGAGAGAAGAGAATCTCTCCTTGCACAGCTTGAACTCTTGAATGAAAGAAGGCTAGACACCGTTGAGCATGCCCGGACTTATCAGAATAGACTCAAAAGGTTTTATCAAAAGAGGGTGGTCGAGAGAAAATTCGAGATCGGTGAGATGGTAGTCAAACGCATATTCGTTAAGCCAGGGGGTCCCCGCTCCAAGTTGCAACCTAACTGGGAAGGGCCTTTTGTAATCACTGAAAAGTATCCAGGTAATGCATATGAATTGACTAATGCAGATGGAGAAAAATTGAATCATCCTTGGAATGGAGTTTACCTCAAAAAGTACTTTCCATAAAAATGGAGAAATCATTGGTAAATCTCAAGTCATCGATCCTAGGTTGTTCGTGAGAAGTCAAGGTAGGTACCATCCTACACATACAACACTTCCCGATCCTAGAATCCAGACAACCTGACACTTGCGAAAGGCAAGGTAGAAATCTAGAAATGGTAGGAGTACCCTTACCCTATTCTCTTCTACTCGGTCCAAGATAGGGAGAGAAGATTAGAGAGGGGTAGTATCGAAAACACTCGCCACCCTAGTAGGAGGCCGTCTCAGAGGGTACAAAAGGGTACCAAAAGATGGGCAATGAACCCCTCAGGTTAGAAAAAGGAAGAAATGATCAACCTGTCTGAATGAGTACCCAGAATGATAGTCAAGGCAAAAGGCACTAAAAGATGGGCAATGTCCCCACAGATCAAAAACCTGTCCAAATATGTGCCATATAGAAAAGAGCAAAGAAAAAGAAAGAAAAACCCAAAGAGGCCGAACCCCAATGGGTAATTTGAGTGAGAGTAGAGAAATCCCGCTCAACATCTTCAAACCCTATCAAGGACTTCCTCTATACTCTTCCTCCTTAAAACCCCTTGGGTAGGGTAAGCCGACCAAATCCAGGTGGAACCCAAGCTGATCAAAGGAAGAAGGTTAGAAGGATTCTAGGTAGGGAACTTTATTTTGCACGTGGCATCTACCACTTGAGTCTTGACAAACTCCAAAGATCGATGAACTGTCTCGAATACCAGCATTTTCTCCATAAAAATTTGCATATTTCAAAATTCCAAAAAAACATGCATATTTCAAAAATCCACAAAAAATGCATATTTTCAAAAACCCAAAAAAAATGCATATTTCAAAACCCAAAAAAATGAATATTTCAAAATTTCAAAAAAAAATATACATATTTCAAAAATCTAAAAAAATTGAATACTTTTGAAAAAAAAATGATTATTTTCAAGAAAACCCAAAAAGAAATTTTTTTTGCTCAGTCATGATCATTGCCTTAGTTGCATCCATATTTATTTGACTGTCATGCATATTTCCATTTATGTATTGCATATCCATTTTTTTACTTTAATTACCTTGTTAAGAAGGCTCTTCCCCTTGACCTAAGTCAAAGTTGACCGTAATAGGCAAAGGGATGAGTCATGGTGAAGATCTAATCCCCTTTTATCAAGTGTTACAGGCATTTCAATACAGGAGAGGAGAGGATTCACACCATGACAGGTAAGTTCTCTCAACCCTTACATTTCATTTTAGTCATTTGTTTTATTCTACCTTGTTAAGAAGGCTCCTCCCTTTGACTCAAAATCAAGGCAAACGATGAATAGGCAAAGGGATGAGTCATAATGAAGATTCAATCATCTTTGCTAAGTGTTTTCAGGAGCTGAAGAAGCAAAAAGAGAAGGGTGATCAGGTACAATTTTTTTCTAAAAAAAAAATGCCTTAGGGCGCATGTGCCCTCATCTGGGGGCACATGGCCAGGTGCCCCACCCTAGGGCGCATGGCCAGGTGCCCCCGATCGGGGGCACGTGGATAAAAAATTTGAAAAATTCAGAAAAATCTCAAAAAATTAGAAATTGTCTATAATGTTAAAAGTGACATTTTTGCTAAAGGAACAATCATCAAAAATGTTGTTTTGACATCTAAATGATGGTTCTAATAGTAAAATTTTCAGTTGATCATTTCATGAACAATCTGCTTCATATGACAATTCTGTCTGTTGGGTACTAACCAGAAATGTGCAGGCAATCTTTTAAGTCCTAACAGGTGAATTAGCGAGATCAGTGTTCCCCAAGGAACGTCATGCCAACCTTGTGGCGAAAAGAGAGGAAGCGCTACCTATCGTGGTGCTGTATTCCGTCAGAAGGAAAGACAAGGATGGACCAGAGATGCTGATGAATCAGGCAGTCGATGCAAGTCGATAGACCACGCTTGAAGACTTCAAATCCACATTCTCATCAATCTCACATCATCACCATCACTTCATTTTGCACTTCACATCACTCTTACCATTTGTCACCTAGTTATGTTAGGTCCATTTGATACGTATTATAAGCATTATTGTTGAAGACCTTGAGAGTGAAATGACTGGGCCCGAGGTCCCCTTCAACAAAATCTATGACGGCTTGGTCTTTTCTTCACACTCACGGATAAGCCAAAATTGAACATCGGAGGGACGATGGTTCCTAATCAGGTGTCTTGACCTTCAATAGACAATCTATATCTTCAACTATTTTCTACATAATTTTCTATGTTTTCATATCCATCTCTTTTCTCCAATTTTATCCCATCATGTTTTATTCTTTCCTTTCTTTTTATCCCACCGTATCTTTTATCCCACCGTGTCATGGCAATTGTCATGCCATTATTTCTTCTTTCCCATCATTCTATGTTAGTCCCACCATTATCTTTCAAACCCACTATGGCTTAAATCTGTTTTGTCATTTTCCGAATACCGGGTTTTCTGCAGGGCGTGATTCATGGTTTTCACGATACCCGAGCAATTTTGTTATGCTTAAACGAACCCTTTTAGAATTTGAGATTATTCCACTCAGAATTAAACTGAGTATTTTGGTGAAACTTGAATGAACTTGAGATTCCAAATATGATGGATTGATATTCTTTTCATTTTAAGATCAATTTCTCTATTAAAAACTTTAGCCCATCACAGTACAAGAACACCGCAAAGTTCGGGTTGCTGGCTGATGATGAACCTACGAATTCGAGGACTCCTCACCACGCTAAGGGTTGGCTACATCCTTTTATCCTTTATCATTTACTTTTTCATCTCTCGTGCCAAGGGCATGTCTTTTACCAGTCAATTATATGAGGTTTTGATAGAACATGAAAGCAATCTAGAATACTCAGCGAGATTCATATTGCTAGATCGGGCAGATAAGCGTGTCTATATCTACACCTTGATGCCACCATTTCAGTCCATCATGATTCCATTCCGCTACATTCATCTACGCTCACTTGCATTCCATTATAGTTCACTACGAATCACTCCGCTTCATTACATGCCACTCCCTTACAAAGCCGACATCAAGGCGAGGCAAGCTGTAGACACGCCAAATTCACCTAATTCAGAGCATAAAACTCATGTTTTATAGGGTAACATGTGCGATTGACCTTATAATGATGCCGGGTCTTTAAAAGTTGATTTGGAGCTTCACCGAACGAAATCGGATGTTTTCCGATGTTTTCCGCAAAAATCCATAATTTCCGAGCGAAAGCCACACGTAGGTCGTGTAAACACGGAAATTGGCTGAATGACCAATGCCTAATGATCATGCATTTAAGGTAATGGTCATATTCACACTCCGGACAAGTTTTGTTGCATTTCGTGCCTTTCCGGTTTGCCGTCGAAGTCATTCTGACCAGTATCGGATCTTCTGTTCACTTCCCTAACTTCCGGACAAAATTCTGAAGTTTTGGAGGGTGTGATGGCTGATATCATGCTATCGAGAGCTTCTTCGGCCTGTTAGCTTTCCAACGCAACAAACAGCGTCGAATTCCGAGTTCGGGAGTGTTCGCAATGGCTTCCGGAAGAAGGACGCGCAAAAACAGTCCCATGCGCCCAGGTTCCTGGTCACATGCGCCCGGGACCCAGGGCACGTGCCCATGCACCCTACCAGTGAGGCACGTGACCTTGTGCCCTCACTTGAGGGCACATGCACCCCACCCTTGAGGCACGAGGGACCCAGTTTTTCACCGGGACTCTACCACTGAACCGATCGACCGGATAAGGTCGAAATTCTCGGGAATAGTGCCATGCGCCCCTTCCAGGGGGCACATGCGCCCCTCAGTGGGGCGCATGCGCCCTGCACCAGGGCGCATGCGCCCAGGGGTGGGGCACAAGGCACCAATTTTTTGCCCGGATAACACCGTCTGTTCTCCTATAAATTAACTCTGATTCCGGTCATTCCAAAGGCAGGAGCACGACCCCCCAGGCATCTCAAGATGTCCAACCTCCCTCCTGCATTGATTTTGTGATTTTTAGAGAGAGAATTTTGAGTTTTTAGAGAGAGAAAAGTCGGTTCAAGAGAGAGGAAGGCTGTTCTGCAGGTGATCTGCCAAGTCTCTCTTCTTCGGCCTCTACAGCAGTGTGTGGACGTCTGCTGCCTGAGCTCTCTTCATAAAAGTTCTTCCTCTCCAAGTCTTCTTCAGTTTTCAATCAACGGCACTTTATTCCGAGGTCGGGGCTGGTCGTGACGAGCGCAGAAGAAAAGTCGCGCCTGGCAGATCCTGGACTGTTGCTCGGCTTTTTCGACAACCCAGATTTGGCTATTTCTTTCTCTATTCAACTCAGAATCTTTCAGTTCTTTTTCCTATCTCTTTGTTTAGTGATTCTCCATCCTCCTATTATTTTTTTACATTTTTTGCATTACTTTTATTCTGTTATTCCGAAAATAAAAAAAGGGGTTAGAGATAACCCGAATCCGGTCAGTTTCTAGTCAATTATGTGTTTTATGTTATTCTCTTTACATATACTCCACTTTGTCTAGTTCTAATTGTCTATTTCACTTGTTTGTTTGTCTAGTTGAACAGAATATCAAGCACCCACCGCGTTGAGGACTCTTCTTCATCGGCCGGCCGAAGAAGGAGAAGCTTTAACTCACATTCTTCATGCTAAGGTACACACGGTCAATTTTAATTCTATAAATCGGAACCCATGGTTCCTGGCGACCACATGTCTTAATTTCTTTCTTCTCACCCTCTTCCCACATGACCCAAACCGTCTCTTTGGTGATCGAGCGACGCCAAGGGATGAAAGTTCGGGGATCAATGTGAGTGTGGGGACCGAGGTGAGAGTTACTTTCCGAGTTTTCTTCCTTTCTTTCTCATCCCCTCTTGAGGTGACGATCTGGATTCACGGACTTCCCTGAAAAGGAGAAGGCCCCGTCGAATTTTCAGAGTCGACAGCTTTGTGGCGACCACGGTGGGACAAGCAATGTCCCCACTTGGACACTCCAACACAAGCCGGTTCCCACGCGAACCACCTTTTAGTTGCTAGTTGCTAGTTACTTGTTTACTTTATCATTGCTTGTCTTGCTTGCATTCACTTGCTTGATTTATTTAATAGCTTTCATTCATGTTTGCATATTGATTGCTTCTTCTCCTCCTACCCTTCATTTTTATTTTTTCATTAGCTTTTGCATCGGGTACCGGACTTGTTCCGATCCGTAGGGCATTCGAGGCGGGGGCTCTCTCTCCCAACACACCCTCACCCTCCAAACACCTTCTTGGTGGATTCTAACCTCTCTTCTGGGATATTCCTTCCTAGTTGATTTGGTTGTTTCCATCAAGACCTCCGTAAGTCCCCATCCATGGAGTATTCCTCTCCGCACGATTGGGCCGGTTGTACCACTTCCCAAAACCCGAAGAACCCAAGTACCTACTCGTGGTGATTGAGTGATAACCTTAGGTCTTGAAGATTGAAGCAATAGGAATCATACCCATTTTAGTGAACAATTGCTAACAATCTATCTAATCTAAGGTTTCAACCCAAAAATTGTCGAGTAGTCATTTTAAAACCTTGTTTGCATAACTTGCTTGCTCACAACAATTGAAAACAACCAAAAATTTCTCTCCTTTCAAACCACCTAAAAAAAATCCTTTTTAATTTTTGTGTTCAACTTGCTTGCCAAACAACCAAATTGAAACCAAATCAAATCAAACAAACAATCATAACCAAACAAAATTCTCTTTGCAATTACACATTTTATTTGCTTTCTTTCAACCATTTTGTAAGAAAATTTGACAGGATGCCCATGACACTAAGGTCCGGAAGACACATCAGGATGTCAGACTACTACGGCCAAGAAGAGGAGTACGAGACGGGTCACTACGAGCTTCAGCAACCCATGGTCCAACCAGATGGCCATGTTAATGCCGTGATGGAACCTGAGGTCAAAGATCCCGCTCACCGATCCGCCTCACATAGTATAGAACAAGCTCTCAAGGATCTATCTCTTCACCTTGATCCCGAGACCTTTGCAATTATCCAATCTGCCACTAAGGGCAAGATGCCCACCAATCAAGATCCGATCAAGGGAAATCAAGCCCCCTCACCACCCCAACCGGCAGTCAGGCCCCTAATCATTTCTTCTCCTGGGCAACCTTGCCGTGTCTCCACTCACCCCGTTGTGGGGCATTCACATAACACTATTCCAGTTCATGTTTCCAACCCACCTCTTTTGACCCATTCACCTAAACACTTTGCTCTCATGGCTCAGGAATCCAGCCTCACCCAGGCATTAATGAACAAACTTAACCAGATGGATGAGCGCTTTGAAGAGATGAGGCACCGCCTCGATTCTAAAACCATCCCTGAAATCTCTATCCCATCCTTTCCAGTTCTACACCTTCCTCCTTCAGAGATACCAGTCTTTGAACGTTACAACGGGACTGGTAATCCTTTCAACCATCTAAAGAGCTTTCTCTGACTCCGCGTTATGGAAAAATGACCGCAAAGCCCTTGCCTTCCTATTCCGTCGGTCATTGGAGGGATCCGCCCTGGACTGGTTCTATTCTCTTGATTCCATTGAGGCGGCGGATTTCGACATTGTCAAGGCGATGTTTCTACAAAGGTACAAGGATCGGGTGGGGCCAGCCTGCTCGATAACTGATTTAATTGCCGAAAAGATGAGGCTAGATGAGGACTTTGTCAGATTTGCTGATCGGTGGAGGGGAATGGCTGAAAGTCTAGTGGATACCATCTCAGAGGGGGAGCAGGTGAGGATGCTCATTGGGAACACCACGCCCAAACTTCGTAACCTCCTGATCATGCACCGCCCAACAACCATGATTGAGTTGTGTGATAGTGCCCGCTACCTCCAAGCCCACTTTAAGGACGCATCCATGATCAACCCATTCAACACTAAGCCTCGTAACACTAGAAAGTCTGCACCTGTAGGACCCACCACCGAAGGGGTAGTAAACAATGAGAGCATCAATGCCATGGGTAACCAGGGTGGGTATCGCCAAAGCCAATACCGTAACCCACCACCCAACCAACAATACCACCCAGCTCCTCAACCAGCTCCTCAGCTCCAGCAGCAACTTGCATACAACCGAGTACCACCACAGCAACCCACCTACAACCGAGTGCCCCAGCAACCAAATACCTACAACTGAGCGTCTCAACAATAACATGTCTACAACCGACCACAACCACAACAACAAGCTTACAACCATGTGCCACCATTAGCCAACCGACCTAGGAGGGGGGGACCTAAGAGAGAGTACTATCCTCAACTGCCGTTCCCCCTCACCGATATCTTTAACGCACTAATGGCTGAACAGCAGTTGGAACTTCCAAAGGAGAGAGAAGGATGGCCGGAAAATGTTGACACAACCAAGTACTACGCTTATCATCGGTATCTCGGGCACACGGTGTATGTATGTTTCCAGTTTAAAGACTACATCCATGACCTCAATGATCAAGGGAACATTGACTGGGCTCAGATGGGAGAATCTATTCAAGCAATGAAGGCATGTCAGAATCAACCACGGTGACAGCAAGCACAACAGCAGCCTGGCCTGGGCATAGTCCAAGATCCACTCCCGGTACATGCACCTGTACAAGCACCGGCACCAGCACCACCAAACCAACGACTCCGCCTCGTCCACTCTGCCATCGAGGAGTCAACCCACCATTCCCAGGGTTGGCAGGTCGAGGATCAAATCACCTCCATGCCCGCCATACCAACCCAACCTACAAACCGCACCATACTCTTCATACCGAGAGCTGCCCCCAGCCCACAAACTACCCAAACACCACTGCCCCCAACAACCATCAACCCTCCACGGCGCCTAATCATTAGACCACCACCAACATCCCAACCAGCACCGCAACCATCACCTAACCTACCAACCACCATTAATCCTCCACGACGTCAAATCATTAGACCGTCACCAACACCCCAAACGTCACCCAACCCACCAGTCGCCACCACTCCGCAACCCCACATCATTAGACCATCACCAACAACACCCCAACTATCACCCAACCTACCAGCCTCCACCACCCCTCGGCTTCTCATTATCCGACCATCACTCAACCCACCAGTCACCACCACTCCACGACCCCTCATCATTAGACCGTCACCACCAACACCCCAACCATCACCCAACATACCGGCCTCCACCAATCCACGACCCCTCATCATCCGATCCTCACCACCCCTACCTACCACGGGCTCCTCAACATACCAATCAACTTTACCATCACCATCATCACCACTCCCCCCCTACCATGCTGGCATCGGTACTTCGTAGCGGGAGGATGTTCCAAAGGGTCTTCCCCCAGGTCGGGATACAACCACAGGAACAGGCAGAAGAAGAGGTGGTAGAAGAACCATTGCCCGTCACGGCATATGACTTATTGAAGCACTTGGACAAAATGCCAGCACGGATTTCAATCCTAGAGCTAATTAAAAGGTCAAAGAACCATTAGGACATTCTACAACAGTACTTGCAGCGGGTCATGGTCAATGAGGACCTCCCGCCCGAAAAGATCATTACTGTCTTGACCCCAAGGAGTGAACATCCGGCACTTACATTCACGAAGGAGGAGTTGGCATGGCCAGAGATTAGAAAGTACACCTTGCGTGTTTCAGTAGTCATCCAAGGCGTGGAGATCAAGTCCTGCTTGATTGACACCGGAGCATCAATAAATGTCATGCCGCAAGAAACATTGCAACTTTGCGGCATCTCCGATGAAGAAATCGAGCCTTCTGTTGTCACGGTGACAGCCTATGACAACTCCCGGAAGCTAGCACGAGGGGTGGTTACATTGGAAGTAGGGCTCGGACCGTGTGCTATCACCGCCGAGTTTCATGTTCTAGAACTAGACCCTACATTCAAAGCTATTTTGGGACGCCCGTACCTTGAGGCAATAGGAGCTGTTGCCTCCACTAATCATCAGTGTCTGAAGTTCCCATACAAGGGCCAGGTGATCAAAGTAACCAACATCCCCATTCTAAATGATGTGGATGACCCCTCTTCTGCACTGCCAATATCAAAATTTGTCCATCCGTTGGTTTCCACTACAGAGCTACCCGAGGTCATGATGTTAACGACGCCTCCAGATACAGTTGCATGGCAGATGATGAAAGGGATGGGCTATCAGCCAGGAAAGGGGTTGGGAAAGGAGCTGCAGGGGGTTGTGCACCCCATTAAAGCCGAACAAAGACCAAAGAGACATGGGCTTGGCTACGAGCCCAATTTCACTTCGAGGATGGTCTACCGGCCAAAAAATGCCATGGGACACCAAAAATTATTTATCAAAGGGGAGACCATGATGTTGGCCGGGGACAAAGAAGAAGAACCAGTCAAGAGGAAGAAGGCACCAGAGCAAGATGAGGAAGTGGACAACCTAAGTTCATTTTTGGCTCGGTTGTTCATAGAGGAGGAAGAACCAGTCGAGGGCAAGTCCATCTCAAAACAACTTGTCCACTCAAACTCACCTCCAAACAACATCCCGCGTGAGCCGTATCCTACGGTCACATATTTCAAAATCCTCACTCTATCCCTCTTGGATTCGCTTGATGGGCTATCTAGCCTGATTCCTACTTCTGGGCCAAAATGGCCACCTGAACTGATCATTGGGCCTGCGAGCCCATTCAAATCTTCTTACTCCACTGGGCTTCTATGCCCATTTCAATCCAACAACCTTGGGCCCGCGTGCCCACCAATCGGGCCCACGTGCCCTTTAGATTTATTTTCTTGCTTTGGGCCCGCATGCCCACCATTCGGGCCCACGTGCCCCTTAGATCTTTTCACTAGCTTTGGGCCTATCTGCCCATTTCTTGTCATCATCGGGCCCGCGAGCCCATTTTTCTCCCATTTGCTTAAGCTTTATATTTCTGCTCGAGACCCATCGGCTCATTCTCTTTTTGTTATTGAAAATACCTCATTCTCGCAAACTCAGTTTTCCGTTGAGGAGACGTCTTTACTTGTCTTGGAGGGTGCTCCCAACCAGGGACCCCTCTTCTCCAACTCACTGATCGATCTGCTCGATCCTTCACCCACTGTGGATACCACCTTTTCAATTCCGTCTTCTTTAGGAGTAGTTAGGATAGGAAAGAAGAAAATCCGAGGTAAACGTGTTCTAGAGAGATATCTCCAGCAAATAGCTAAAAAATGCAAGGAATGTGCAAGGCTGCCAAGTTTTTTAGAAAATGCTATCCAGCTTGATGAAATCCAGTATGAGGATGAGTTCAATGTAGATCATACATTGGGAGTTTACGAGGTTTTATCAGAAAAGGATCTTGACTTCGAGGATGGAATTGAGGACTTGGCTGATCAATATGCATCTGGACTTAAAAGGTTTGAAGAACCATCAGCCACGGTGGATGAACTGACAAAAGAATTAAATTTTGGAACACCGAAAGATCCCAAGACAGTCCTCCTAAGTGCAAACCTCACTCCCACTGAGGAACAGAGTTTAATTGAAATTTTGGAAGAATATAAGGGCACGTTCGCATGGACATACGAAGACATGCCGGGGTTAGACAACTCGTTAGTTGAACATCGTCTAACTTTGAAACTTGGAGCTACCCCGGTCAAACAAAAATTAAGGAGATTCCACCCTGATGTTGCACTTAAGATGAAAGAAGAGGTCGACAAGTTACATCAAGCAAGATTCATTACGGTTGTCCTTTATCCGCAATGGGTGGCAAACATAGTCCCTGTCATGAAGAAGGATGGTAGAGTTCGGATCTGTATTGACTTCAGGGACTTAAACCGAGCGTGTCCTAAAGATGACTTTCCTCTACCTCATATTGACGTACTGGTTGATAACACTGCTGGATTCGAGATGTTGTCATTCATGGATGGCTATTCGGGTTATAACCAAATCCGGTTGGCTGAAGAGGACCAGGAGAAGACCTCGTTCACTACACCTTGGGGAACCTACTGCTATGTCATCATGCCCTTTGGACCAAAGAATGCTGGTGCTACCTATCAGAGGGCAATGATGGCTATCTTTCACGACATGATGCATACCCTTGTAGAGGTGTACGTGGATGACTTGGTCGTTACGTCCAAAAGCCGTGAAGATCATCCTGAAGTGTTAAGAAAGGTCTTGCAAAGGGCTAGGCAATATAAATTGAAAATGAACCCAAAGAAATGTACGTTTGGAGTAACCTCAGGAAAGTTATTGGGGTTCATAGTGAGCAAAAGGGGCATAGAGATCGACCCAAACAAGGCCAAGGCAATCATTGGTATGCCTCCTCCAAGAAATATGAAAGAACTTCGAGGATTAATCGGGAGGCTACAGTTTGTCCGCCGGTTCATCTCACAACACTCCCAAAGGTGTAAACCTTTCTATGAGTTGACCAAGGCGGGGGCCGAGTTCAAATGGGATTTGAAGTGCCTGGATGCATTTGATGGATTGAAAAGATACCTGGCTAGTCCCCCTGTGCTTAGACCACCAATCTCTGGCAAGCCCTTAGTTCTGTATATCTCGGTTTTGGAGAATTCTCTTGGAGCAGTCATTGCACAAGTGGATGAAGAAGGGAAAGAGAGGGCAACCTACTACTTGTCAAAGATTTTTGATCCATGTGAGAAGAAGTATACTGTAGTGGAAAAGACCTGTGCTGCACTAGTCTGGGTAGTTCAGAAACTTAAATACTATTTCTTAGCTCATAAGGTCAATCTTATTGCCCGCATCAATCCCATCAAATTCCTTCTGGAGAAAACTGTTCTAACTTATTGGTTAGGTCGTTAGCATAGCTTCCTTTCCCATTTTGATATCACCTATGTCCCCCAGAAGGCGATTAAGGGCTATGCCATTGCCGAACATCTATCCCATCACCCTATACCCTCTTTGACCCGGTCCAATCGGAGCTCCCGGATGACGAACTAATGTTGATCCGATCTTCCCACCTTTGGACATTATATTTTGACGGGGCTCTGAATTCACACGGTAAGGGAATAGGAATCGTCCTTCTATCACCCGAGGGTGTCACCATTCCACAGGCATTTCAGCTTGACTTCCCAGCAACCAACAATATAGCTGAATATGAAGCCTTGTTGGCCGGGCTGGAGGCCGCTCATTTCTATGGTGCCACGGAATTAAGGGTGATAGGTGATAGCCAACTAATTCTTCACCAAGTCCTAACCAAATACTGAACTTCTCATCCAAACCTCAAACCATACCAAGAACTCACCTCTTGTTACATCAAACTCTTTTCCAAACTCACTTTTGTCCATGTTCCTCGAGCTCAGAACATCCTTGCTGATGCCCTAGCCTCCTTAGCTTCATCTCTATCAGTCCCACTAGGTAGACAGGTGCAGACTATCCATGTCCGTAGAAGGTCGATGCTGGCGATTAAGGATGGTCGATTTCTAAAGATCAAGGAGAGATTTGGCAGGAAGGAATATCTAGAGCAGAAAGAGGAAGTTTCTCTAATCGAGTTGGAAGAGTTAGATGAGGGTGAGAGGCCTTGGTTTGATGAGATCGCAAGGTATTGTCAAGATCAGTCGTATCCACCTAGATCCAATGCAAAAGAAAAGAAGGCCATTAGAAGAGTATCCCAGAGGTATACCATCCTAGGAGGGCTGCTCTACAAGAGGAGCCTGAGCGAAATTTTATTGAGATGCGTTGATGAAGAAGAGGCAGAATTGGTGCTTAAGGAAGCACATTTCGGGGTCTGTGGGGGCCATGTCAATGCTCAAGCTCTTGCCAAGAAAATCATCAGGCAAGGGTATTATTGGCCAACCCTAGAAGAGGATTGCTCCATCTTTGTCCGGCACTGTCATTATTGCCAACTCCATGCCGACAAGATCCATTCTCCCGCATCTTCCCTTCATCTGATTCATGCCCCATGGCCCTTCACCATGTGGGCTTTCGACATCATTGGTCCTCTAAGTGATCTTAACTTTGAAATCCGTTCTAAATCATTCATCCTAACGGCAACAAAGTACTTCACCAAGTGGGCAGAAGCGGAAGCGTTCGTGGAGATCAAGGCATCAACATTGTGCTCCTTCATCAAACGCAACATCATCGCCAGGTTCGGGATACCCAGCGACATCATCACCGACAACGGACCGCAATTTCTCTCTCAAGATCTGTGTGATCTTTGCAACAGGTACCGCATTGCATTACATCATTCATCTCCTTATTACCCGCAAGGCAACGGTCAAGCAGAAGCCACCAACAAAACTTTGATTAAAATCATCAACAAAACCTGTAAGTCTAGCAAGTTCGCGGATTGGCCAGATAAGCTTGTAGATGCCCTATGGGCTTATCGTACTTCTGTACGGACCCCCACTGGTCAAACCCCGTATGCTCTCGCATATGTGATGGAAGCGGTGGTCCCGTTCGAAGTACTCCTTCCATCACTCCGAGTTCAACTTGATAGAGACATCCCTGTCGATGAGAGGTGAGAATCTCTCCTTGCACAACTTAAACTCCTAGATGAAAGAAGGTTGGCCACCTCCGAGCATGCCCGGACTTATCAGAACCGATTGAAAAGATTTTATCAAAAGAGGGTGGTAGAGAGAAAGTTCGAAATCGGTGAGATGGTAGTCAAACGTATATTCGTTAAGCCAGGTGGTCCCCGCTCTAAGTTGCAACCTAACTGGGAAAGGCCTTTTGTTATAACTGAAAAATATCTAGGTAATGCATATGAGCTAACCAAGGCCGATGGAGAAAAATTAAACCATCCATGGAACGGCGTCTGCCTCAAAAAATATTTTCCTTAGAAAATAAAATGGAGAATTTCTGGTATGATATTAAGTCATCGATCCAAGGGTGTTAGCTAGAAGTCAAGGGTAGGCATCACCTTGCACACACAACACCTCCCGATCCCAGAATCTAGATAGCCCAACACTCGAGAGAGGCAAGGCAGAACCCTGAAGGCAGAAAGGAAACCTTACCCTATTCTCTTCTATTCGGTCTGAAATAGGTGAAGGGGACTAGAGGAGGATAGTATCGAAAATGCCCGCCGCCTTAGTAGGAGGCATCTCATAGGGTACAAAAGGGTGCCAAAAGATGGGCAATGAACCCCACAGGTTTAAACAAATATGGGCCTGTCTGAATGAGTACCCGGAAGAATAGAAAATGAAGAAAAGGCACCAAAAGATGGGCAATGACCCCACAGGTCAAAGACTTGTCTAAAGTAAGTGCCACATGTAGAAAAGACCCAAAGAGGCCGAACCCCAACGGGCAATTTGGGCATGAGTAGAGAAACCCTCCTCAACACCCCCAAATCCTATCAAAGACTTCCTCTATTATTCTTCCATCTTAAAACCCCTAGGGTAGGATAAACTATCCAAACTCAGGGGGAATTCAAACCGATCAAGAGAAGAGGGCAAGAAAGATTCTGGGTAGGGAACCTTATTTTCACGTGGTGTTTACCACTCGAACCTAGATTAACACTCAAAGACCGATGAATTGTCTCAATACCGGCGCATTCTCCACTAAAATCCAAAAAATTGAATATTTTCAAAATTCCAAAAAAAATGAATATTTTCTAAATCCAAAAAAAGTTGAATATCTTCAAAAATAAAAAAATTGAATACTTTACAAAAATCTAAAAAAATTGCATCATCTAACTTGGCATAACCTTGATTTTTGCCTTTGCTAGCATTCATGTTTATCTTTATGTCTTGCATGTTTCATTTCCGCATTGCATATTCATCTTCATTATCACCCCGTTAAGAGGGCTCCTCCCTTTGACCTAAGTCAAAGTTGGCCATAATAGGCAAAGGGATGAGTCGTTGTGAAGATCTAATCCTCTTTTATCAAGTGTTTTCAGGGACTTTAAAATAAGAGGAGAAGGTTCTCTCAACGACAGGTAAGTTCTCTTAACCATTTCATTTCTATCATTTAGGTTACTTTTACACCTTGTTAAGAAGACTCCTCTCTTTGACCTAAGTCAAGGCAGACAGCAATAGGCAAAGAGATGAGCCATGGTGAAGATTTAATCCCCTTCATTAAGTGTTTCATGATTCTAAGATCAAGAAGGGAGTGACTCTCACCATAGCAGGTAAGCTTTCTTAACCCTTATCTTATTTATTTTCAGTCATTTTGTTCATATTACCTTGTTAATAAGGCTACCCCCCTTGACATGTAAGCAAGGCAAGATGACAATAGGCAAGGGGGTAAGACATAGAGCAGATCTAACCCCTTTATTGAGTTTTTCAGAAAAGAAACACGAGTTAAGGAGGGGGGAGGTCTCACCAGCAGGTATATTTCTTATCCTACATCTATTTTTATTGTTTGCCCTTCTTTAGAAGGCTTTGCCCCTTGACAAACTCGCAAGGGGCTAAGCCAAAATGTGATACTAACAATCCTTTCGAGAAATGTCAAGCAGATCAAACAACACTAGAGCAAGAAGTGCTATAACAAGGAAGAAAAGCAGCTACCATACCAGAAGAAGATTAAGCCTGCTACAGATATCAGTGCCTGTTGCCACCGGCTCTAGGGGAACGACCACGTGGAGAAGGCATGGAAACCATGTCCACAAATACCACCGCAAGTGCTTCATTCCGGCGATGCTCTGAAGAAGTGGCCAAGAAAATGCTCACAGAAATAGAAGAATGGACATGGGAAACCCCCATTTCTTGCCAGCTAGCATATATGTCGTTAGTCGTGTATTATTATCTTATGCATTATTTGTTGAAGACCATGAGAGTGGAGAAGACTTGACCTGAGATCCCCTTCATCAAAATCTACGACGGTTGGGTCGTCTCCATTGCTCACGGATAAGCCAAAGTTGTGCTGTGAGGGACAATGGTTCCCGAATGGGTATCTTGACCTCATAGACAATCTATATCTTCAACTATTTGATATACAAATTTTGTTTTGTTTTCTTGAGCCCAGCATACATCATGTAGCGATAGTTGCATTACATTTTGTGTGGTCATTGCATATAGCATTTCCTAATCTTTACCTTCTCACTCTCTCGTATCTTAATCCTGATCATTCTGAATCCCACCGTGTTTTCTAAATCCCACCGTATTTTCTAGTCCCACCAACCTTTCTAATATCCCACCATGTCTGTTAATCCCACCGTGTTCGGTAATCACCTTGTGCCTTTATTTCTATTCCCACTGTGGCCACTACATCTCTCTTGCTACTCATCCCACCGTGGCAGTCACTTCATCTAGCCAAGGGCCTCCTATTTGATCAGAACTTGCATCGTCACTATCTTCATGGTCTGTGCTTCAACATTTGCCTTTTGGAATCTGAGATCATTCCATTCCGAATCAAATCTTGTCTCTTGGAAGACTTAAATGAATCTGAGAGCCTGAATGTGCTCGATTGGTATTCTTTTACTTTTTTCAAAAAAACAAATCTCTTTCTAAAAACTTTAGCCCATCACAGTACAGGAACACCGCAAAGATTGGGTTATCGGCTGATGATGAACCTACGAACCCATGTTTCGCGGACTCCCCACTGCGTCGGGTGTTGGCTATTCTTCTCTCGTGCCAATGGCACATCTTTTACCAATCAAACATAGGAAGACTTGATGAAACATGGTGGTTAACCAAGAGACTTGAGGAGATTCATCTTGCCGAATTTGGTCATTGAGCGTGTCTATATCTACACCTTGATGCCACCTTTTCAGTACATCACCATTTCGCTCCACTACATTCCACTACGATCCATCTCGCTTCACTACGCTTTCTCTACGTTTCACTTTGCTCCGCTACATGTCATTCCCTTGCAAAGCCGACATCAAGGCGAGGCAAGCTGTAGACATGCCAAATTGGCCTGATTCGGAGCCCTAGACTCTTATTCCATAGGCGATATCCTTTAGTTGACTGTTATCTGATCCGTATTACCTCGTGGAGATGAGCTAAGGACGTTGGTGGAGCCCCTTGTGAGTTGAGAATGGACCGATGATTTCCGGAACAATGCCATGACCTTCAAGCGAGAGCCGCACGTGAACTGTGAAAACACGAAGTCTGCTCAATAACCGACCTTGAATAGTCCATAATTGAAGGTCTCGGGAGTCCCGCATGTGTTCTGCAACATTCAGGGTTTCCGAGAAGTTATTTCGGCAGGTGTCGGTCAATGACGGCTTTCGTCATGGCTTTTTCGATCTGTGTTGACACGGCTATCCCGGACCACGTGTTAGGCCTTTCCGGTCATCACCGGGTCTTTTCGGGTCATCCGGGTCGATTCTAGCCGAATATTTTCATCAACCATGGCCACACGTCCGGTTCGGTCAATTTTAGGGTTTCCTTGCTTTTCCGATGTTCGGTTCACGTTTACCGGATTAATCTCAGATTTTTAGATGATTTCGGGTTTTCCAATCGTACCGGACTTGTTCGGTCATCATTTTAAGTCATCCCGAGTTGAACCGAGATTTCTCGATCGGAACCATGCTCTTTCGGATCTTCTCCACGGGTTTCAGCTTTCCGCGAGAGGGTAAACCGGTAGAAAGCCCAGTGCGAACATCTTGGGAGTCATGCCGGCTAGTTTACTGACTTGAGGAGGTGCGGTTGAAGGCCCTCTTTCCAACGTGACAAACAGGAGCCGAATCGGACATCCCGTTTGCAAGATACGGCTCACGGAACACGCTCACAGGAGAGAGAGAGTGTACCGCGCCCCCACTCTGCTTGAAAGGGGAGGACGCGATCTGCGCGCCCTCAAACCGGGGGCACGTCCTGTGCGCCCTCAAACCGGGGGCACATCCTGCGCACCCCCGGTTCCTTTGAAAAGCGAGGGCGCGGTCAGTTTCTTTAAATCGCAAATTACCCTGATTAGCACCTTCTAAACCTGATTTTTGGAAGGTTTCCGGCAGATGATTTTCGATTATTTGTACCGTACCCCCGGTTCGGGGGCGCGTTACGTATGTCAAGTCTATTTTTAGCAATTTCTGAAAGATTCCATCGATTTTTAGCAGTGAGACGCGTACCGCGCCCCCGAATTGAGGGCGCGCCCTACGCGCCCACGTTCCCTTTGAAAAGCGGGGGCGTGGTAGGTCCAGTTTCCATTTTTTGCACCGGCTTCCTTTCCCTATAAATTGAGGGTCATTCTCAATGACCCAAGGTTAACCCCCCATGCCTAGCTCATCCATAGGTCGTCCAAGCTCTTCTCCAAAGCCGTTCCGACGTCCATAAGCGATCCGACATTGAGAGATCGATCCCGAAGTGAAGGAGAAGGCTCGATCCGGGCGTTCTACATCAACCATCTTCATCGACTTCTTCAGAAAATACGGGACTCCTGATGCAAAAGTCTTCAACATATAAGTTGTTTCTCTCTTCGTCCTATTTCATCTCCAACTGATGGAACTTAATTCCGACTTGCCGTTCGTTCTTGGCAGTTGCTACACTGAGGGCGCGCATCCAGGTTATGTTTTATTTATCCGCCCACTTTCAGAATTTTTATAGACTTCTACAGTAATATTTCGGAGAAATAATCAACATATAAACTCTTCCTCTCTAAGTCCTCTGCCTACTCCAACAAACGGCACTCGATTCGGACATTGGGTCATCCGTAGCATCCTCTGCACCAAAGTCGCGCCAGGAGGGTGCAAGGCAACCCGAACCGGCTTTCTTCAACCAACTCGGCTTCAACTCAAGCCGATCCATTCCATAAGCTTTTTCAACTCATTTAATTCAGTTTATTTACTGTTTTCAAGCATATTTCAGTTTATTTGCATCATTTTTACATAATCAAAAATACAAAAAAAAGGGTTAAGGCTCACCCCGAAGCCGGTGAGTCCAATTCCAATTGCTTCTTTCTCATCCTCTCCCTACAGTTACTACACTTCCCATAGTTCTAATCATTTTCTTTCACTTGGTTTATTGTTCTAGTTTCACAGGTCTATCAAACTAGCATTGGTTGGAGACTCTTCTTCATCGGCCGGCCGAGGAAGAAGAAGGTTGAACCCATATCCCGATCTCCCACGCTAAGGTACACGGTTAAATCAACTCATCTCTTTTTTTTATTCTATAAAGCAGAGCCCGCGGCTCCTGGCGATCACCTTTTTATTCATGTTCTAATTTCATCTTCTCCTCACTCTCCTCCCACATGACCCAAACCATCTCCGGTGCTCGAGCGACGCCGTGAGATGAAAGTTCGGGGATCAATGTGAGTGTGGGATCGAGGTGAGGAGTCTTTATCACTTTCCGAGTGTTTTCAATTCACTCTCCTTTTTCCCCAATTCCATCTTTCACCTTATCTTGAGGTGCCGATCCGGAACCCGTTTCTGGAGTCGACAGATGGGAGTGACTATCACCATAGCAAGTAAGCTTTCTTAACCCTGATCTTATTCATTTTCAGTCATTTCGTTCATATTACCTTGTTAATAAGGCTACCCCCCCCTTGACATGTAAGCAAGGCAAGATGACAATAGGCAAGGGGGTCAGCCATAGAGCAGATCTAACCCCTTTATTGAGTTTTTCAGAAAAGAAACACGAGTTAAGGAAGGGGGAGTCTCGCCAGCAGGTATATTTCTTATCCTACATCTATTATTTAATTTTATTATTTGCCATCCTTTAGAAGGCTTTGCCCATTGACAAACTCGCAAGGGGCTAAGCCGAAATGTGATACTAACTACTCTTTTGAGCGATGTCAAGCAGATCAAACAAACACTGAAGCAAACAGATGAAGATCTGATTACGCCATCAAGTGCTACAACAAAGAAGAAAAGCAGCTACAACATCAGAAAAGCTAAGCCTGCTACAGATATCAGTGCCTATTGCTACCCTCTCCAGGAGAGTGGCCACATGGAGGAGGCATGGTAGCCGTGTCTGCCAAAGCTGCTGCGGCCGCCTCATTGTGGCGACGCTCTGGAGAAGTGGCCAAGAAAGCAGAAGCACCGCACTCATGGCTACTCTGTCACTGCTGGCTCTGCCCGTGGTGACCCCGGCTATGAGCGGCGCCGCCACTCCGGTGCGTACCACTCCGATGGGAGCTGCTCTGGTGGGTGCGACTCTGGCTCGACTGTGGAGGGATACCCTGGCGGTAAACCTACAGTGTCACCTCTGCTGCCGAAAAATGAACCTGCGACTATAGGTGCATCTGCTCCAAAGCCCGCATGGCCTGACTATGTTCGCGCTCTATCTCGCACATGGCTCTCTCATGTTGAAGGCGGAGATCTGAGACAATCATCTGGGAACGAAGATCGGCTGGGGCAGACTGCAATGTCTCCACCTCGGCCTCCAGAGACTGGATACGGGAGGACAAACTACTCTGAAGCTCGGCAACCTGGAAGAAGAGGAAGAATATGAACCAAGAAAAATCAACAACCAAAATAGAGAATAATGAAAGATACCTCTGCTTCCTTGGTCGTCAGGGCCTCTCTCGCCTCACTAAGACGTTGGCGGAGCTCAGCCACCTCTTCTAAGGAGGTGAACCCTCGGCACGAGCCTTCCGCTGTGAACAGAAGAAAAACACATCAAAGCAAGGCAAGTATATATTGAAAATACAAATGAAGGTCAAAGGCAGTGTCTACCTCAGTCTCCAGCATGCCACGAAGAGTGACCACCTCCTGTCGAAGATCAACAATCTCCAGCTGTTGGCGTAACAATAGAGCCTGAGCCGCCTGAAATGGCATGAAGGTCAGAAGAGAACAACAACACAGAATTGAAGGAAAGTAAGAAGCATTTACCTGACCCTCTAGAATAAACAAGTGGTCGTATGCCTCTGCGTATCGGCGAAGGTAGTCTCGGCTGTCCTCTGCCCAGCCAATAACTACCTCGCCGCCTTCATACTACAAAGTGATTGAGGCGTGGTACCTCTCCACCCAGTCTACGGGGAGGAGTAGGCGCCTGGGACGGGCACCAACTAGGGGAAGAGGAGGAGGAGGCTCCAACCAGTCTTGCTCCAGACCGAGGGCGAATGCCGAGAACCGAAGCCACAATGGTGCCAGCTCATTGACGCACAGAAGGTGAAGATCGCGGCCGAAGACACGACCAACGTGGGCAATCCAGGGCTGGAGATGGTCATCGGTCATGAGATATGGCCTCCAACACACCTGTGGGAAGCAAAATCATGATTATTATTTCAACAGGAGAATGTTTATACACAAAATTAAAAGACATACCTCAGTGTGTGGGAAGCGGAGAATCTGTGCACGAATTGAAACTAGCTGGCTGCGATGGCCCCCAGTAGGGCGGATGGGCTCCCAGTGAGCCATCAGAGGGAGGAGGTCGGGGTAGGACTGCTGTGCCCGACCCAGGGGGAAGTAGAGGTAGCTCTAGACCTGTAAAAGGCACAACTCGTCAGAACAAAGCAGAGTAATACAAGTGTACAAGAAAGGAAAGATGCTAAAAGTCACCTGGAGAAAAGGAGAGAAGCCGGCGACCGAAACGGAACTTGCCTCAGGCAGGAGGCCACAGAATAGATGGGCGAGCATCGCTGCCCTCCACACGTACGTGCCAACCTGCTCCAAGTCGGCAAGCAAAGGGAGGAACTGCAGATGGATGCGATCCGTCTTCCAACCCAACAGAAGGCGTCCGAAGAAGAAGAGGAGGAAACAGCGCAAGTCTACGTCCGCCTCCAAGGAGCCAAGTAACCCGGTAAATGCCGCTGCTGCCTAGCCGAGCATGAGGCAGAAAAAGCTGTCCTGGCTCTCGCCACGGACAAGCTCGGCATCCACCAAGCTTACCATCTCACCAGCCTCTAGTCTGGAGATGGTGCGTAGGCCATCCTCCGGGTCGAACTAGGGCTCATATGCGAAGAGGGCCCGGAACTCCCGTGAATAGTCAGAAGAAGTGGCACACACCACCGGCCTACTGTAAACACGGAGACCGGTGATGTGTGCAACATCCTCCAGGGAGGGCACCATGTGCCCCTATGGGAACAGAAACACAAAAGAGTCTGGGTCCTAGGACTCGCGGAGGACCTGCACCAGTGGTAGGTCCTCCCAAAATGGAGTCACCCGGAGGATGGGCCCAAACCCCATCTCCTCCAACCGAACCTGCTGGAAGTCCGGTAGGCCGAGGTAGGTGGCATGCACCAAGTCCCACTAGATCCGGGATTTTATCCGGGCCTACAATAAATTCATTTTATTAGTTCACTAAATTTTTATTGCCAAAATGCAAAGGAGCTAATCATTAAGTGCAGGAAAAAGAAAAACGTACCTCTCGGACTGCCGGGAGCTCAGGCTCCTCGGAATCAGAGTCGTGACGACAAACACGTCTCGGCATCTGCGTCAAAAGGGAAGTTGACATCAAACATTGTTATATACATTTTTTATTATTTTATTTATTTCATTCATAAAAAAAAAGAAAAAAAAAGAGAAAAGAAAAAAAAATTAGTCGAACGCGCCCTCCCATACATTGTAGAGGGAGGGCGCTCAGCGAGCCCTCCATTTGAGGGTGCGCTGAGCGCGCTCTGCGCGCCCCTATCCGGTGAGGAGAGAGAGGGCGTGCAGACCGCGCCCTCGCCCCCGGTCCGAGGGCGCGGTCAACGTTCTGTGTTGACCACACTCTCTCACCTACTCGATCTTTATTTTTGCAATATCTTTGTCGAATCAACTCGGAATCGCGTGAAACTTGAACCAAATCGAAGAGCATAACCCGATCTACATTTTTTGTAACAGGGACACTAACCTTTGACGGCGTTTCGGACTCTGAATCTGAGTTGGAGCTCTGGAGCTTCTAGCGCAAGGAGAGATAGTGTACAGGTGGAAATGAGATATTCTTACCTTCAAGGGGTATTTATAGAGAGTAAAAATGGGAAAATGGGAAAATTTTGAAAATGTCATCCAAGATTCACAAAATCGAGCTAATCGCAACGCCACCGAAGGAATCCCGATCTGATGCGCGGTTTGCTCAAAATAATTTTGTGAAGAAAAATTCTCTTTAAATTCTCGAAAGAATCCCGAGCCAAGTGTAGACACGCAAAATTGGCCTTATTTGGGGCTTAAACGCTTATTCCATTGGCAACATCACTTTTAGACCATCAAAATCAAGTTGAACCACCCTTTTGGTTGAGCCGAGGTGCTTAGTGGAAATATGAGGATGATTTGCTAATTTCTAATCAAATCCGTGTTTGCCGAACAAGAGACTCTTGGTGGTGTGCCAGATTATGCTTTTCCCAGCTTATCCTCTATTTGTAAATTTTTCACAGGATTATATGGATGTCTAATGAAAAAGTATTCCACATGAATAATCTTCTTCTCTGAGTCCTCTTTTCAATGCAACAAATGGCATTCAATTCCGATCTACCATTTGTCTGCAGCGCCTTTTAGAAGTTAGACGTGCAATTCTGTCCGCACGCAGCACCGATCAGGCCCAATTGTATGCAAGCCCAGCCCATTGGGCACATATCTGACAAATTAACGACCTTACCTTTCTTTTTCCTCCTCCATATCACTTGGTAAAGTATCTGGAAGCTTCATGGTCGAAATTAGCATCATCAAATGATGGCAATCCAACTTGTTGTCCTGTATATCAAAACTTTCCATTTTTAGACTAGATTTGTTTCCTCTTCAAGTGGAGACATATTTTGAACATGGGGAAGGTGATCCACGGTTTCGAATCCCTCTCAATCATTTGGGTAAGTTTCTAGATGCCTCAGTATGAAAATTAGCAACATTAAATGGAGGAAATCCAAGCTATGGTCGGATGTATCAAAACTTGCTATTTTTTGACCTGTTTTTCATCCCCTATAAAGGGAGACTCATATGAACGACCTAAGGAGGGCATCCCCATCCTCCAGCACTCTTCTCTTCGTCCTACAGAAACACTAGGCTCGTACCAACCTCCCCAAATCGTTCTCTCTTCATCCCGGTGCCCGGAGATCATCCCAAAGTGAAGAAGAAGCCGGCCTATGCTCCAACGTGCTGCACTTATGATCATCGGATTCTACATATATTTCTAGTTACTTTATGGCCTAAATTACTTCATAATAAGTGTGGTTCATCAAGCTATCTTTCTTCTCCAACAAACGGAAATCAATTCTGACATTCCCTTGGCTTGTTATGGCTTCAACACCGGCGCTGCACAAACAGATCCGAAGTGTTCTCTTCTAAGTCATCATCTTCTCAGTCAATTTCAGCACATTTAATGGTGGATTCAGCCTATACATCCTTCATAGAAATTGTTCCTAGGTTATTCCTATTTTATTTAAAATAAAAATAATTCAATTCAGATATCTGTGGTTCCCATACCATGTCCTACATCGATATTGTGCTGGGAGTTTCCAGAACTTCACTGTCCAAGATCCAACTTATCAGGTAAAATAGGATTACTTATCATAAGATTCAAGAAAACTTATCTTCATATAAAAATACCCTCGGTGAGTCCTCTTTATTTTAAAATAAACATCACTTTATTCTGATATTGGTGTTATTCGTTACGATCTCTGCATCAGAGCCGCGCAGTTTACAACCCGGTTGCCACTTTGCCTAGATTGTGTTGTCTTTAACCATTCATATTCTCTTTTCTAACTCTTCATTCATATCATTTAGTTCATATTTAAGAATTTTTTATTCAGTTTTGCATCATTTCATACATCATCAAAAAACCAAAAAAAAAAGGGTTAGGGCTAACCCCGAATCCGGTGAGTTTGTTTCCAATTGTTGTTTTATGTTATTGTTTTTACAAGTTACTATACTTCACTCAGTTCTAATCCTTCTTCACTTGTTTTCTTATCTTCTTTGTCTACTAGTTGCATAGGTACATCAAGCTAGCATCAGTTGGACTCTTCTTCATTGGCCGGCCGAAGAGGAAGAAGGTTGAACTCACACATTCTCTCCCACGCTAAGGTACACACAGTCAATTCAACTTAATCTTGTCTTTAATTCCATAAAGCGGAGCCCGCGGCTCCTGGCGACCACCTTTTTATTCATGTTCTAAGTTCATCTCCTCCTCACTCTTTTCGCACATGACCCGAACCATCTCCGGTGCTCGAGCGACGCCGTGAGATGAAAGTTCAGGGATCAATGTGAGTGTGGAACCGAGGTGAGGACCTTTTACCGCTTTTCGAGTGTCTTCCGATTCACTCGCTTCCTTTTCCCCCTATTCTATCCTTCACCTTTTATTGAGGTGCCGATCCGGAACCCGTTTCTGGAGTCGACAACTTTTTGGCGACCACGGTGGGACAACTAATGTCTTTAACCGTGCTAGCTTGATTTGTTAGTGCAATTAGCTTTATTCTAATTCAGTTCTAGTCACTAGATTGTTTGTTTTGTTGCATGATTACTTGTCTTGTTTGCATATTGCATGCTTGATTTACTAACTTCTTTTCATTTTATGTTTGCGCATATTTATTGCTTCTTCTCCTCTTACCCTCTATTTTTACTTTTGCATTAGCTTTTTGCATCGGGTACCAGACTTGCTTTGATCCGTAGGGCATTCGAGGCGGGGGCTCTCTCTCCCAACACACCCTCACCCTCCAAACACCTTCTTGGTGGATTCTTACCTATCTTCTAGGATATTCTTTCCTAGTTGATTTGGTGGTTTCCATCAAGGCCTCCATAAGTCCCCATCCGTGGAGTATTCCTCTCCGCACGATTGGGCCGGTTGTACCGCTTCCCAAAACCCGAAGAACCCAAGTACCTACTCGTGGTGATTGAGTGACAATCTTAGGTCTTGAAGATTGAAGCAATAGGAACCATACACATTTGAGTGAACAATTGCTAACAATCTATCTAATCTAAGGTTTCAACCCAAATATTGTCGAGTAGTCATTTTAAAACCTTGTTTGCATAACTTGCTTGCTCACTACAATTGAAAACAACCAAAAAAAATTTCTTCTTTCAAAACACCTAAAAAAACAAAAAAAACCTCTTTAATTTTGTGTTCAACTTGTTTTTCAAACAACTAAATTGAAACAAAAAATTCAAAAAAAAAACATAACATAACAAAAAATCTTCAATTGTGTGCTTTACTTGCTCTTTTTTTTAACCATCCTTGTAGAAAGATCGACATGATGCCCATGATGCTAAGGTCTAGAAGCCATGTTGGGAGGTCAGACTACTACGAGCTGCAACAACCCATGGTCCAACCAGAGGGCCATGTCAATGCCGTCAGAGAACCTGAAGTTCAAAATCCTACTCATCCACCTGCTTCACTTAGCGTGGAACAAATCCTCCAAGGTCTATCCCTCCATCTAGATCCCGAATCTTTTTCAATTGTGCAATCTTTAACAAAGGGCAAGATGCCCGCCAATCAAGATCCGGTCGAAAGAAATCAAGCCCCCTCACCACCCGAATCGACAGTCAGGCCCCTCATCATCTCCTCTTCTGGGAAACCCTGTCATGCCTCTACTCACCCCATTGTGGGGCATTCATATAATTCTATGTCAGTTCCTACTTTGAAGCCACCTCTTCCAACCCATTCATCTAAATACCTTGCACCAATGGCTCAGGAACCCAACATCATTCAAGCATTCATGGACAAACTTAACCAAATGGATGAGCGCTTTGAAAAGCTAAGGCACCGTTTGGACTCGAAGGCCATCCCTGAAATATCTGCTTCATCTTTCCTAGTCCCACATATCCCTCCATCACAAACACCAGCCTACCATCGCTACAATGGCTTAGGTGATCCCTTCACCCATGTCAATGATTTCCTTAGCAAATCATCTCAATGGCAGAATGATAGAAAGACCCTTGCCTTTATTTTTAGGAGATCTTTAGAGGGAGTAGCTCTAGATTGGTTTTTTTCATTGAATGAAATAGAAATATGGGATTTCAAAATTGTCAAGGCCAAATTCTTGAAACGATATGGGCCAGGCTATTCAATAATTGGGGAAGCAAAAGAAGATGTGGAATTAATGCAATATTCTGATGAATTGAGGCCCAGGCTTGAGAGGAGCATTGATGCTATGAACCAACCTAGGAGCCCTCTCCAACCTCACCCAGATCATCATCTTCAGCCAACTCCTCGACGCCAGTTGATTAGGCCACCCATGCCACAATCTCGGCCGGACATGCAACCCGTGTCAATGGCACAATCAATTTTGCACAATCAAGCTCCTCATGTCAATTGTGCCAACACCTCACTATCAAAATCAAATTCTCAGCCTATTTCACCAACAACCCTCTGCCAATCATCCGGCCCTTGGCTTCTCAACCTATTCCACCAACAACCCCTTGGCCAATCATCCGGCCCTTGGCTTCTCAGCCTATTCCACCAACAACTCCTCAGCCAACCATCCAAGCCATGACTCCTCAATTAATTACATCAATAGCTCTTCAGCCTGAACTAACTTCTATGCCAGCACCACTTCAATCAATCCCTCAACATAGGGTTCCCCCTCAGTCAGTCAAACCACTTGTTTCGTCTGTTGCTCCTGCCATGGTAGAGGAACCAGTCACTCTGATCATTCATGCTCCTGCTATGGTATATGATTTAGTCACTCTGACCCCTCAAGCTCCTTCCCTGGCAAAGGAATTAATAACTCCAACCATTTGTGCTCCTTCCATGGCAGAAGAATCAGCTTCTCATCATGTCATTGCTATATCTCAAGATCAAAGTCAGCTAGTAGGGGAGGTCGAACCAAACCCTTCTACCTTTTTGGAATCCCCTAGACTAGGCATGCCCTCTTCCATAGAACATCCTGAGGAGAAGCCTGCTATAGGGAGCTTAGATGAAGGAATCATAAACTTAGTTGATTGTCAATCCAATGATGGACTAGGCAAGGATTTATCAGGCATTGATCAACTATTACCATCATTGGAATTGATCAATGAAGATGGTCAGATTGAATTGACCCCTGAACTAGGAAGTAAGGAGACCGAATTGGTCAATGAAATAGGAAATGAATCGACAAGCCTCTTGAAGGATGTAGACCTTAGCAAGGGGATACTAGGACCTCCTCCAGCTAGGCAGGCAAATCCCTTAGCATCAATCTTAGGGCCACGACCCTTACCCCATTCTTCTCCTAAGCAACAATCTAGTCCATGGGGCCACGATAAATCAATCTTAGGGCCACGACCTTTTCTTTATTCTTCTCAAAATCAACGATTGGGCCCATGGGCTCACAATTCCTCAATCTTAGGGCCACTGCCCTTTCTTTATCCTACTTACAACCATCAATCAGGCCCATGGGCCCAAAATCTGTCAATCTTAGGGGCACGGCCCACACTTCATCCCACTCAACTGGGCTCTTATGCCCCTTTCTCAGGCTCTTATGCCCCTTTTCATCAATTGGGCCCATGTGCCCCTTTCCATCAGCCGGGCCCATGTGCCCATAATTCTCCCCAATCGGGCCCATGTGCCCTTAATTTTTTTTAATCGGGCCCATGTGCCTGCAATTCACCTCAACCGGGCTCACATGCCCATGTTTTTCTACAACCGGGCCCATGTGCCCAAATTTCTTCTAAATCGGGCCCACGTGCCCACCTTTCAACAAACTCGGGCACACATGCCTACACTCCTTCAACTTCGGGCCTGTATGCCCCTATTTCTTCACCATCGGGCCCGCGTTCCCATACTTCTTCGAAATCGGGCCCCTGTGCCCCCACTTCAACTATGGGCTTGTGCACCCATACTCTTCGATGGTGCCCACGAGCCCATCACAAATCTTCCAAATTACAATCATACTTCCAATCACCTAAATCGGGTCCACATGCCCATTCTTTTCGTTGGGTCCCTCGAGCTCAACCTTCAATCGGGCCATCGAGCCCATCACCTTTAGTTAGGCCCTCGAGCCCATCACCTCTAGTTAGGCCCTCAAGCCCATCAACATCAATTGGGCCCTCTGGCTCACATTCAACTCTTGGGCCCACATGCCCCTTGATTCCAACCCTTGCCGGGCGTGCAATCCCACTATCAACTCATGGGCCCAAGATCCCACTTTAATTCACTTTTCTTTTCAAGCATTCTCTTTCCTTTTCCAAATTTTATTTTCAAAAAAATCAAGGTAGAGAAATTTCCTGGGTGATACCACAATCTTTGCCTTTTACATCATTAATTTTGACTCCGCCATGCTAAATCAGATCCTCCACATTTTCACTTCATCCTATGACTATGAATCTTCAACCCAATGCAATATGGTGCATATCAACAGTGGAAGCAGTTGAGCAAGGCAAGGCAAGGCAAAGCATGGCAGGCAAGGCAAGGCAAGCACAAGCGAAGCTGTCATCAACAATGAACTTCTCCTTCTCTCAGGTATTACATGAAATTGCATTCATCATCATTATGTCATCCGCAAGGCAATATTTTTTTTAAAATGATGTTTAATCTCACATGACAATCTTACTTGAGAGAAATTTATGATTGATGATAACTACTTTTTGTTTTATCCTAATGAATTCTTTACAATGCAAGGCATGTTTACAATTGATTCACCTATGGAATGTAATCTACCTCAAAAAAAATGGAGAGAACTACTAGTATGACTTAAGTCCACATGTTCTAGGTTATTGTCTAGGAGTCGAGGGTAGATACCATTCTACACACACAACACGTCCCGATCCTAGAATCTAGATGACTTGACACCCGAGAGAAACTAGGCAAAGCTTAGAGATGGAAGGAAAACCCTTACCCTACTCTCTTCTATTCGGTCCAAGATAGGTGAAGGGGATCAGAGGGGGAGAGTATCGAAAGCATCCGCCGCCCTAGTAGGAGGCCGTCTCAGAAGGTCCAACTTCTAAAATAAAAAAAAGGTGCCAAAAGATGGGCAATGAACCCCACAGGTTTAAACAAATATGGGCCTGTCTGAATGAGTACCCAAAAATGCAGAAAATGAAAAAAGGCACCAAAAGATGGGCAATGACCCCACAGGTCAAAGCACCTGTCCGAATGTGTGCCACAAAAATAGGTTTGTCGATAAAGAAGAAAAGACCCGAAGAGGCCGAACCCCAACGGGCAATTGGGTGTGAGTAGAGAAATCCCTCTCGACATCTCCAAAGCCTATCAAGGACTTTCCCTCAATTCTTCATTCTTACCCCCAAGGTGTGGGTGAACCAACCAAATCAAAGCTAAACTCTAGCCGATCAAAGGTTGAAGGTCGGAAAGATTTCGGGTAAGGAACCCCATTTTGCATATGATGTATACCAACGAACCTAGAAAAAACAACCAAGTAATGAGAACTTGTGTCAATACTGATTTTTCTCTCCAAAAAAATATTTTCAAAAAAAAAATCTCAAAAAAAAGGTTGAACATTTCAAAAACTCCAAAAAAAAAGTTGAATATTTTCAAAAAAAACTACAAAAAAAGTTGAATATTTTCAAAAACTCCAAAAAAATAAATATTTTCAAAAAACTCAAAAATAGAAAATAGCATTTTCAAAAATCCCAAAAAAATTGAATCTTTTCAACAAAAAAGAAAACTTCTTTTTCAAATTCAACAAAAATTTTTAAACTTTTTAAAATATTTTATCACCATGCTTGGTTTGAATTTTCGTCTTTACATTCATATTTACTTTGAATCTCTCATGTTTCAAATTCTTCATTGCATATTTGCTACTTGATTTTTACACTCCTAAGAAGGCTATACCCCTTGACAAAGGTCAAGGCATACTGCAACTTGCAAGGGGGATAAGCCGCATTGTTGTTCTAATCTCTTCCTTCTAAGTGTTTCAAGCACAAGAAAAACTTTACACCCCTTGGAAAAGGTCAACACAGATTGCAACTTGCAAGGGGGATAAACCATCTTGTCATTCTAATCTCCTTTTCTGAGTGTTTCAGGCACGAAGAACAAACAAGGAAAACTGCACAGTAAGATGATGCTCGCCACTTCCCTCCCTTGAGGATTCTCAGGAGGAGGTGTCATCATTACCTCGGCCTCAACTTTGCCGAGAAACTTTTACTCTGTGTCCTCATTAGGACACATGAACTCTTTTGTGAGAATGCATGTCATCACATCGCAAACTCACCGTTATCATTTCCTTTCTTAGCATATATTAGGTGCATTACTATTTATTTTATGCTTTGATGTTGAAGACCGTGAATGTAAAGAAGACCAGGCCCGAGATCCCCTTCATCAAAATCCATGACGGTTTGGTCATTCTTTGTGCTCACGGATAAGCCAAAGTTGTGATATGAGAGACGATGGTTCCCGAATGGGTATCTAGACCTCATAGACAATCTACATATTCAACTATTTGTTATACAAGTTTTATTTTGTTTTCTTGAGCCCAACATGCATCACGTAGCGTTAGTTGTATTACATTTTGTTTTGTCAATGCATACATCCTTTCATAATCTTCACCTTCTCACCTTAGTCTCTAATTCTTTTATCCTAATTCCAATCATTCTGAACCCCACCGTGTTTTCTAATCTCACCATGTTCTCTAGTCTCACCGACCTTTCTAATATCCCACCATGTCTATGAATCCCACCGTGTTCGGTAGTCACCTTGTGCCTCCAATTATTTCATTTCTATCACCACTGTGGCCATTGAAATAACTTTCTTGCTATTCATCCCACTGTGGCAGTCAATTTATCCCACCAAGGGCCTCTTATTCAATCAGAACTTGCACCGTCACTATCTTCACGGTCTGTATTTCAACATTTGCCTTTTGGAATTCGAGATCATTCCATTCTGAATTGAATCTTGTCTCCTGGAAGACTTAAATGAATCTAAGAGCCTGAATGTGCTCGATTGGTATTCTTTTACTTTTTCAAAACAAACCTCTTTTTAAACTTTAGCCCATCATAGTACAGGAACACCGCAAAGATCGGGTTACCGGCTGATGATGAACCTACGAACCCATGTTTCGGGGACTCCCCACCGCGTCAGTGGCAGTCACTTCATCTAGCCAAGGGCCACCTATTTGATTAGAACTTGCATCGTTACTATCTTCACGGTCTGTGCTTCAACATTTGCCTTTTGGAATCTGAGATCATTCCATTCCGAATCAAATCTTGTCTCTTGGAAGACTTAAATGAATCTGAGAGCCTGAATGTGCTCGATTGGTATTCTTTTACTTTTTTCAAAAAAAAAATCTCTTTCTAAAAACTTTAGCCCATCACAGTACAGGAACACCGCAAAGATTGGGTTATCGGCTGATGATGAACCTACGAACCCATGTTTCGGGGACTCCCCACCACGTCGGGGGTTGGCTATTCTTCTCTCATGCCAATGGCACATCTTTTACCAATCGAACATAGGAAGACTTGATGAAACATGGCGGTTAACTAGGAGACTTGAGGAGATTCATCTTGTCGAATCTGGTCGTTGAGCGTGTCTATATCTACACCTTGATGCCTCCTTTTCAGTTCATCACCATTTCACTCCACTACATTCCACTGCGATCCATCTCGCTTAGCTACGCTTTCTCTACGTTTCACTCCGCTTCGCTACACGCCATTCCCTTGCAAAGCCGACATCAAGGCGAGGCAAGCTGTAGACACCCAAAATTGGCCTTATTTGGGGCTTAAACGCTTATTCCATTGGCAACATCTCTTTTAGACCATCAAAATCAAGTTGAACCACCCTTTTGGTTGAGCCAAGGTTCTTATTGGAAATATGAGGATGATTTGCTAATTTCTAATCAAATCCGTGTTTTCCGAACAAGAGACTCTTGGTGGTGTGACAGATTATGCTTTTCCCAGCATATCCTCTATTTGGAAATTTTTCACAGGATTATATGGACGTATAATGAAAAAGTATTCCACATGAATAATCTTCTTCTCTGAGTCCTCTTTTCAATGCAACAAACGTCATTCAATTCCGATCTACCACTTTTCAATGCAACAAAAGTCAGGCGTGCGGACAGAATTGCACGTCTGACTTCTAAAAGGCACTGTAGCACCGATCAAGCCCAATTGCATGCAAGCCCAGCCCATTGGGCACATATCTGACAAAATCACCACCTTAACTTCCTTTTTCCTCCTCCATATCACTTGGTAAAGTATCTGGAAGCTTCATGGTCTAAATTAGCATCATCAAATGATGGCAATCCAACTTGTTGTCCTGTATATCAAAACTTTCCATTTTTAGACTAGATTTGTTTCCTCTTCAAGTGGAGACATATTTTGAACATGGGGAAGGTGATCCACAGTTTCCAATCCCTCTCAATCATTTGGGTAAGTTTCTAGATGCCTCAGGATGAAAATTAGCAACATTAAATGGAGGAAATCCAAGCTATGGTCGGATGTATCAAAACTTGCTATTTTTTGACCTATTTTTCATCCCCTATAAAGGGAGACTCATATGAACGACCTAAGGAGGGCATCCCCATCCTCCAGCACTCTTCTCTTCGTCCTACAGCCACATTAGGCTCGTACCAACCTCCCCAAATTGTTCTCTCTTCATCCCGGTGCCCGGAGATCATCCCAAAGTGAAGAAGAAGCCGGCCTATGCTCCAACGTGCTGCACTTCTGATCATCGGATTCTACAGATATTTCTAGTTGCTTTATGGCCTTACTTCCTTAATAAGAAGTGTGTATCATCAAGCTATCTTTCGTCTCCAACAAACGGAGATCAATTCTGACATTCCCTTAGCTTGTTATGGCTTCAACACCGGCACTGTACAGACAGATCCGAAGTGTTCTCTTCTAAGTCATCATCTTCTCAGTCAATTTCAGCACATTTAATGGTGGATTCAGCCTATACATCATTCATAGAAATTATTCCTATGTGAGTCCTATTTTATTTAAAACAAAAATAATTCAATTTAGATATCTGTGGTTCCCATACCATGTTCTACATTGACATTGTGCTAGGAGTTTCCAGAACTTTACTGTCCAAGATCCGGCTTATCAGGTAAAATTGGATTACTTATCATAATATTCAAGGAAACTTGTCTTCATATCAAAACACCCTCTGTGAGTCCTCTTTATTTTAAAATAAACATCACTTTATTATGACATTTGTGCTATTCGTTATGGTCTCTGTATCAGAGCCGCGCAGTTTACAACCCGGTTGCCACTTTGCCTAGATTGTATTATCTTTAACCATTCATATTCTCTTTTCTAACTCTTCATTCATATCATTTAGTTCATATTTAAGCATTTTTTATTCAGTTTTGCACCATTTCATACATCATCACAAAAACAAAAAAAAAACAGTTAGGGCTAACCCCGAATCCGATGAGTTTGTTTCCAATTGCTGTTTTATGTTATTGTTTTTACAAGTTACTACACTTCATTCAGTTCTAATCCTTCTTCACTTGTTTTCTTGTCTTCTTTGTCTACTAGTTTCATAGGTACATCAAGCTAGCATCGGTTGGACTCTTCTTCATCGGCCGGCCGAAGAGGAAGAATGTTGAACTCACACATTCTCTCCCACGCTAAGGTACGCACGGTCAATTCAACTTAATCTTGTCTTTAATTCCATAAAGCGGAGCCCGTGGCTCCTGGCGACCACCTTTTTATTCATGTTCTAAGTTCATATCCTCCTCACTCTCTTCGCACATGACCCGAACCATCTCTGGTGCTCGAGCGACGCCGTGAGATGAAAGTTCGTGGATCAATGTGAGTGTGGGACCGAGGTGAGGACCTTTTACCGCTTTTCGAGTGTCTTCCGATTCACTCGCTTCCTTTTCCCCCTATTCTATCCTTCACCTTTTATTAAGGTGCCCATCCGGAACCCGTTTCTGGATTCGACACCAAGCTGCCTACCCTTGATAGGTGGCAGGTGGGACAGCTTGGGCAACTCATACTGAGGCAAGCTGATCTGAGAGTGACAACGGTGAGCATTGTACAACACAAAGGCCGAACCTGTAACCAAGCGGAGATCAACGCCGGGCGCAAAGCACACCTGGAAGTCCCTCTACATCAGGGTAGCATAAGAGTGCAAGAAGCAGGAACGGTTCATGGAGGCAAAGTGAGCACGCCACTCCGGCCTCTTCTTCACCGATGCACACCTGTTGGCGACTCTCTTGCCGAAGCCAAGTACGGTAGCATATGGGAACAAGGGGCTACGGCGGAAGAGCTGCGACCTGGTGGCCACCTCGCCGGCTGTATCAAACTTGAAGTGAAGATCGGCCCAGCAAGCCAGTAGAAGCGCACTGCCGAAGGGAGAACGGCCCATGCAAGCTGCGGATAGTCCGCAGTACAAAAAGCCCAAAACTGAAGGCCCCAACCGCGCACCGCTCCAGATGCCGCGGATGCACGAAAGCTGATCAACCTCCAGAAAACCATCCTCCATAGGAAACAAGAACACCACGGCAAGGCAAGCCGCGAAACCCTTTGCACCGCGTAGAATCCGGTCCTTGTCCAGACTAGGAGCAGTCATAAGAGAAATTGTCCAGGCTGCCAACTTGGGAACACTGATTCGCTTGCCAGCTAACAAGGTGCTGATCTGCCGAGTCTCAACGAAATCCTGCAAGAATTCCAAGCAAGAGAGGGGCCCTGAAGGGATGAACATACCTTCAATCTCTCCCTTCTTAGTCCGAGGAAGGCCGAGAAGGAGCTCCGCCTCTTCAAGAAGAACTGTACACTCAAAGCTGCTGAACATGAACGTGTGAGTGTCAGGATGCCACAACTCAACAAGAGCTCCCATCAAGCCGAAGTCAAGGGAGTAGCTTGAATATTGTTTAGCATGGATCAAGAGCCCGGTTAAGCCCCAATCTCGAAGAATCGCTCTGACTGACAAGCCGAGGACATCAAGTAAGCCAGGAAGCCAAGGAGGAGAGCAATACCGGCGTGGTCCTGGTAAGTTTGGGTAATCCTACACCCAAACAGGAGGTAAAAGATAATTCCTTAATAGAAAAGAAGGAGAAAACTGGTTGGAAGCTAAAATTGGCAGCAAACTTACCAAGTCGGCGCCGATTCTGGCCTTCAAATGACTCGGAACACTTGAAATACCTCGAACCGAGACAACACGCTGCTTTTTCAAAGGAGGAGCCATCCTAGGTGTTGGTACGACGATCTGGTCATCCTAAGAGGTGTTTATATAGGGGAAATTGGTCCCGATTTGAACCGAATTCGGATCTGGGCGAAACAGGAAACTGGGACCGAACGCACCCCCGAGGTGGGGGCGCGCAAGCCGCGCCCCCAAACCCAGGGCGCTCTGGCCGCGCCCCCAAACTGAGGGCGCGCAGGCCGCGCCCCCGGTTCGGGGGCACGTTTGGTCAAAATCTTTGAAAATTCCTCAAAAATTCCAGAAAATTCAAAAAAATCAGAAAAATTTGTTAAATCAAATCTATTTATGTTTTGTCTTTATTAAGGTCGAGTGAACATCATTGTCCATTCGAAACTAACATTTTGATGAAAGACAGGAATTGTTCGTGGAAACAGAAGAATGGACATGGGAAACACCCATAACTTGTCGACTAGCATATATGTCGTTAGTCGTGTATTATTATCTTATGCATTATTTGTTAAAGACCATGAGTACGGAGAAAACTTGACTTGAGATTCCCTTCATCAAAATCTACGACGGTCGGGTCATCTCTGATGCTCACGGATAAGCCAAAGTCGTGATGTGAGGGACGATGGTTCCCGAATAGGTATCTTGACCTCATAGACAATCTATATCTTCAACTATTTGTTATACAAGTTTTGTCTTGTTTTATTGAGCCCAGCATGCATCATGTAGCGTTAATTGCATTACGTTTTGTTTTGTCATTGCATACATCATTTCATAATCTTCACCTTCTCACCATAATCTTTAAACCTTTTATCCTAATTCTGATCATTCTGAATCCCACCGTGTTCTCTAGTCCCACCAACCTCTCTAATATCCCACCATGTCTGTTAATCCCACCGTGTCTACTAATCCCACCGTGTTCGGTAATCACCTTATGCCTCCAAATCCTCCATCACCATTGTGGCCATTTCAACACTTCCTTGCTATTCAGCCCACCATGGCAGTCAATTTGTCCCGCCAAGGGCCTCCTATTCGATCAGAACGTGCACCGTCACTATCTTCACGGTCTATGCTTAAACATTTACCTTTCGGAATCTGAGATCATTCCATTCCAAATCAAATCTTGTCTCTTGTAAGACTTAAATGAATCTGAGAGCCCGAATGTGCTCGATTGGTATTCTTTTACTTTTTCAAAACAAATCTCTTTTTAAAACTTTAGCCCATCACAGTACAGGAACACCGCAAAGATCGAGTTACCGGCTGATGATGAACCTACGAACCCATGTTTCAGGAACTCCCCACCACGTTGGGGGTTGGCTATTCCTCTCTCGTGCCAATGGCACATCTCTTACCAATCGAACATAGGAAGACTTGATGAAACATGGCGGTTAACCAGGAGACTTGAGAAGATTCATCTTGCCGAATCTGGTCGTTAAGCGTGTCTATATCTACACCTTGATGCCACCATTTCAGTCCATCACCATTTCACTCCACTACATTCCACTACGATTCATCTCGCTTCACTACGCTTTCTCTACATTTCACTCCGCTCCACTACATGCCATTCCCTTGCAAAGCCGACATCAAGGTGAGGCAAGCTATAGACACGCCAAATTGGCCTGATTCCGAGCCCCTGACTCTTATTCCATAGGCAATATTCTTTTTTGACCGTTACCCGATTCGGATTACCTCGTGGACATAAGCTAAGGACATTGGTGGAGCCCCTTGTGAGTTGAGAATGGACCAATGATTCACGGAATGATGCCGAAACCTTCAAGCGAGAGCCGTGCGTGAACTGTAAAAACACGAGGCCTGCTCGATGAACCGACCTTAAATGGTTCATAATTGAAGGTCTCCAGAGTCCCGCATGTGTTCAGTAACATTCAGGGTTTCCGAGAAGTCATTTCGGTAGGCATCGGTCAATGACGGCTTTTGTTATGGGTTTTTCGATTTGTACTGACATGGCTATCCCAGACCACGTGTTAGGCCATTCCGGTCATCACCGGGTCTTTTCGAGTCATCCGGGTCGATTCTAGCTGAATTTTTTCATCAATCATGGCCATACGTCCGGTTTGGTCAATTTTAGGGTTTCGCGGCTTTTCCGAGTTTCGGTTCACGTTTACTGGGTTAATCTCAGATTTTTCGTTGACTTTGGGTTTTCCGATTGTACCGAACTTGTTCGATCATCATTTTAAGTCATCCCGAGTTGACCCGAGATTTCTCGACCGGAACCGTGCTCTTTCGGATCTTCGCCACGGGTTTCGGCTTTTCGCGAAAAGGTAAACCGGTAGAAAGGCCCGTGCGAACATCTCGGGAGTCATGCCGGCTGGTTTACCGACTTGAGGAGGTGCGGTTGAAGGTCCTTTTTCCAACGCAACATACGGGAGCCGAATCGGACATCCCGTTTGCAAGATACGGCTCGCGGAACGCGCGCACAGGAGAGAGAGTCTACCATGCCCCCGCTCCCTTTGAAAAGGGAGGGCGCGCCCTGAGCGCCCTCAACCTGAGGGCGCGGTCAGTTTCCAAAAATCAGAAATTGCCCCGATTAGCACTTTCTAAACCGGATTTTTGGAAGGTTTCCGCGGATGATTTTCGATTATTTGTACCGTGCCACCGGTTCGGGGCGCGTTACGTATGTCAAGTCAATTTTTAGCAATTTCCAGAAGTTTCCGGCAAATTTTAGCAGTGAGACACATACCGCACCCCCGAAGTGAGGGCGCGCCCTGTGCACCTTTGGTTTGAGGGCGCGCCCTGCGCGCCCTCGTCCCCTTTGAAAAGCGGGGGCGCGGTCGGTCCAGTTTCCATATTTTTCACCGGCTTCCTTCCCCTATAAATTGACGGCCATTCTCAATGACCCAAGGTTAATCCTCCATGCCTAGCTCATCCTGAGGTCGTCCAAGCTCTCTCCCAAGGCCGTCCCGACGTCCAAAGCCAATCCGACGTCGAGAGATCGATCCCGAAGTGAAGGAGAAGGCTCAATCCGGGCGTTCTGCATCAACTGATTTCATAGACTTCTGAAGAAAATCAGGGACTTCTTATGCAAAAGTCTTAAACATAGAAGTTATTCCTCTCTTCGTCCTCCTCCATCTCCAACTGACGGCACTCAATTACGACCTGCCGTTTGTTCGTGACGATTGCTGCACTGAGGGCGCGCATCCAGGTTCTGTTTTCTATATCTTTCCAATTTCAGAATTTTTACAGACCTCTACAGGATGATTTCGGAGAAATCATCAACATAGGAACTCTTACTATACGACTTTTCTGTCTACTCCAACAAACGTCACTCGATTCTTACATCGGGGTCGTCCGTAGAATTTTCTGCACCAAAGTCGCGCCCGGAAGGTGCAAGGCTACCCGAACCGGCTTGTTTCAACCATCTCGGCTTCAACTCAAGCCGATTCACTTTACAAGCTTCCTCAACCCACTTTATTCAGTTCATTTACTGTTTTAGAACATCTTTTTAGTTCATTTGCATCATTTTTACATAATTAAAAACACAAAAAAGGGGTTAGGGCTCGCCCCAATCCGGTGAGTTCGATTCCAATTGCTTCTTTGTTTCATCTCTTCTTCTATAGTTTCTATACTTCCCATAGTTCTAATCGGTTTCTTTCACTTGGTTTATTGTTCTAGTTTCACAGGTCTATCAAGCTAGCATCAGGTTGGAGACTCTTCTTCATCGGCCGGCCGAAGAAGAAGAAGGTTTAACCCACATCCCAATCTCCCGCGCTAAGGTACACGATCAAATTCAACTTTCTTTCTATTTTTATTCCATAAAGCGGAGCCCGCGGCTCCTGGCGACCACCTTTTATTTATGTTTTAAGTTCATCTCCTCCTCACTCTCCTCCCACATGACCCAAACCATCTCCGGTGCTCGAGCGACGCCGTGAGATGAAAGTTCGGGGATCAATGTGAGTGTGGGACCGAAGTGAGGAGTCTTTATCGCTTTCCGAGTGTTTTCTGATTCACTCACATTTCCCCATTCTATCTTTCACCTTCTCTTGAGGTGCCGACCCGGAACCCGTTTCTGGAGTCGACATTGTTGTCTTATTTATGTGTCTTCTATTGATTGAAGTATTTATATCTCATTTTTAATGAAATGCAAGAAAAAAATGTGACTTTTTCATGTTGTGTGATGAAATTAACAAGTATGTATTGCCTCAAGAACAAAGTTCTTTGGAGAAGGATACCCGCATTAAATTTTTGGAGGTGCAGGTTGAAACCATGGAAAAATATATAGACCATCAGAGGTCTATAATCAAGAAGATAAGAAGTGTGGTCTCATCATTGCCCGGAGTTTTTTTCTTTCTTGGATATCAAAGATGATGAAGCTGGTCTCCATGAAGTATTATCAGATGATTTTAGTTGTGTTTGAACAAACTTTGAGTTGTTTGTTCTTGTTTCTTCTGAACTACGAATTACGAATAGTCTTGGTTGTAAGACAATGGTTATTCTGCTTTTTCTCCTCCGTATTATTGTCTGGTTCATCCTCTGAGATTTCTAATGCTGATTGCAGAAATCATATTCTTTTTCACTGCTGGATAATTCATTATTTTCACTGCTTTTCTTGGTTGTGGCCTCTTCAAGCATTGAAGACAACTTTTCTGGAGTATCTTGTTCATTAGTTCTTTGATCATATTGATTTCATCCCGAGACCTTTCAGAAGCATTTAGTGAGTCAAGCTCTTTGCACTCTAATTCAGATCTCAAGTCTTTCCTATCCACAAGCTCTGTACCTTCAGCTTTTTTTGCCTCCATCTTACAATCAAGCAAGCCTTTGAAATGAGCTACTTCTGAAGATAGAGATTCTACTTTCTCTGCATTGATTTATTCAATCTTCGTGGCATCATTAGCATGGGCCAATGCTGCGTTCTTTGCTTCAACTGTCATTGCCAGCTCTTGCTTCACTCTCTGGAGCTCTTGCCTAGTAGAAAGCAAAGTAGAAACATCAATGGCATACTGGTTCTGGACACTCAAGTTCTTTCTTCCAGCAGACTTATAAAGCTATTCCAGGAAGCAGGTTGGAGACTGCATAGTTTTTTGGTGCTTATTTGATCCAATTTGCTTCTTGTTATGGTTTCAAAATGTTTTCTTACTTCAAACATTATTTTAGGAAAACTACAGCTTTTTAGTGTTGGTTCTTTCAAAATCTGCACTGCATAAAAATGAAGAGAAAATACATCGTATGAGGTGTATAATTGAACAACTTTTTAAGTTACAGTGTACAGACAACTTGGTCATACGAGGGCGCGTGATCAAAGTTGATTTCTTGAAAAAGTCACATTTTGGGCTGGGAGGCCTCCTGCAGGACAATGTTATAATATTTTTTAAAAATTTTAAGTATTTTAAAAAATCATAAAATTACATAGAAGTTCAGGGGATGTTGATTTCCTAAAAAAGTCATATTTTGATATGGGAGGCCTCCTACAGAGCAATGTTATTCTTCTTCTTAAAAATTTATCCATATTTTTTCCCTGCCACCCTGCCAACATGTTCAGCGGATGTTGATTTCCTCTTTTTATTTTCTCACCACCCTGCCAACCTGAGACTTGAGTATTTCAGCGTAAGTAACTTAATGAAATTTCCAACCTTACCAAAAGAAAACCCATCGTAAGTTTTCAAGACAAGGCAATTTCACCATAAGTTTCCAACCGGTTGAAATTTCCACGGGGGTAAACTGGGGAAGATGTGTACAAATATGGAGGGGTTAACGCTGTTAGTGTTGTAGAGGGGTGGGAGTTACAATTTTTTTAAATATGGGACAAAAAAATAAGTTTGAGACGTATAAAACAAAAAAAATAAATGCCCCTGCCATAACAGGGGCGGATGTTGATTTCCTCAATCACGATGAAAAGGCCTCTAGAACAGAGGGCTCGAGAAAGCAGCCAAAAAAGGTGGGAAACATGGTGGGATCTAACCACGTAGTTTAATTGGAGTTGTTCATAAAATGCAGTCTTGGAGGCACACAGATACCCTGTTTTCATGGGTAGCAGGAGAAAGCAGAACACACAAATTAGTAGTACCTGAAGTAGTATTTTACTTCTAACAATGGAACAATATTAAATCTTCATGATGATGAGAATCGCATTGAAAGAGATCTAAACGAACGTGTAAGTGGAGTGGAATGGGTAATATGACATAATGACCACAAGTAGTATCTGAACCATAAATAAATACTACAGAGACGACGTCGGTAAATTCAATTTTCAGGTATACCTACTTTTCATTCCGGATTCAGACAAAAGTTGTGAGCCAGCCAGCCTGCCAGGATAATCCCCAGGATTAAAAATATTACCGTACTTGACCCCTAGATCGTGAATAAACACCACAATATACGTGAATTTTTTTTGGCAAGTTCGGTCCACGTTGATGATTCAGTTCTGAAAATTCAACTCCAAGGTCACCTTCGAAATTTCGTCATTCCTAATATGTCCATCGTCGTTGAGACATACGCCATTTTACATGGAATTTCCATTTCTTGCCCGAATATCCCCTCTGAGGAAATGATAAAATCTTGAGATTAGAGGTGACAACGGGAGGGGTTTGAGCTGGCCCGGCCAGGCCCACTTCAACCTATACATGGAGCCCAAGCTTAATGCTCTGTTTGGTAATACTATTAGACACCTATATCACTATTAATTTTAAAATTGATATTGTTGGCAATCACCTTGAGGTGTTTGGCTAATGGAGTGTATGGTTGCATGATAATTTTTTGTACACTTTTATGATAAAAAATTATATTAAAATAAAAAGTGAACCAACTCATGACATAAAATTATCATGTTTGGAGGAATGTGATAACAAAAAAGAGTAACTACTTTATATGATCAAACAAAGTGGGGGACCACAAGAAAAAGGAAAAAGGGGAGACTCTTTTTTTTGTTTAAGAGGAAAATCACTTTCAAAACATAAAATTATCATGGTTGTCAAACACTTCTTTTAACATGTTTTCTTACAATTTTTAAAAGTTAAAATAAAAACTTCCATTATCATACAACCAAACACCACATGATAGTATCAATTTTAAAATTTGTATTGTAAACAACACATGTTATGTAATACAAGTGTCAACTTATATCAATTTTGATATTGATATTTTATCTTCTAGAAATATCAATATCAATACTAATATAGTATCATTTTTGATACTCTAACCAAACAGGCCATAAGGCTACGTAGAAAGTCTAACGTGCTTAAATTGTGTAAATGAGTTTTAACTCGCCATAACCCATTAGCCCAATGGGATTAAGTTTCAAGAAACAATAAAAAATTAAAATTTTTATAAAAATTAAAAAATAGTTAAAAATCCAAAAATAACATAGATTATAAAAAAAATTTGTAACTCAGCTTAATTTAAAATCTAAAAAACAAAATAAAAACAAAAAATCTATCAATTTGTGAATTGTCATAATTTGAGAAATAAAAATATAATCTGAAAATTTTTGAAAAACTCAAAAATTTAAAAAATACATAAATCTGATAATTGCATTATCGATGTCATCGAACCAGCGAGTGAGAACTCGAAATAGGACAAATAGGTCCTAAATAGTATCCTAAACATGTTAAATAACTATGCAAATGAAACATTCATTTTATCATGCAACCAAACACCTGATTGTCTCTTGTTTTGTATATAAGAATTTATCTATAAAATAGTAACAATCGTTAGAGACCTTTACAAAAAAAACATACTTTTCAAACACCCCATTAAGCTTGCAATCTCAATCATTAAGAGAAGATGGGATGAGAACACATGCAAGAAAGAAAAAGTACAATGATTCGTAAAACTAGTCATAACATTATCACTGCCCTTAAAACTACAACTCGTCAAATAGTTCAAAGGATTTGGACTATGCATTATAGCCTTCTAGTCCCCTTGTATTTGAATGAACTTATCCATGACAACCTTATGCCTTGTAACATCTTGGTCAACAATACAGACACCAACAATGTTATTCATGTAGTCCCTACTAGAACAAGCATTTAAAATGACAGATGGCATCCTTCTCTTGCTATGAGCCAAATGTCATCAATTTTATCTCAATGTTCTTATCTTCTTCACCTGCATAAAACAGTTTCCATTACCTGTCAACCTTTGAATTCCAAGGAAAAGGAAAAGAATATGCAGATTACTTGCAATAGTCACCACATATCTGGTGATTCATCTCCATGAGGTTAGATATCAATGGTGATCAATAAGATGTGAGGCAAATTTAGCCTTTATCATCTTCTAGCTGAAATGTTTTGATTTTCACATATAGGCATCGAACAAAAGAAAAGAGGTTCCACTCAGAGTCCATGTTGATTTACTTTTATATAATCATATAAGAGAGCAATGTAATTGTGGATGCTTTTTTGGTTTCTTCACGGAGATGTAGAATTTAGAGACACAAATCATAAATTAGAAATAATAATAATAATCATAAATATATAAATATTCTTATGAGAAAAGTTATTATTGAATTGTCTTTAACTCATAAACAACGAAAACTTTAGTTGGGCTCATCTTAGTGTTAGATAATCTCATTAATTGCCCCAAAGAAAACCAACAAATAAGGATGCTAAAATTGTTCTTAGGATAGGGCCTTCCTTTAAAACTATATCTAGACTTAAAAAAATATGTAGCCCATTTTTGATACTTTAACCGAACAAGTATTAGCAATTTAGTGTAATCCTAGCATGGTTCATTTTCTACTACTGACCCATTTTTCTCTGACCAATAAGAAGGAGACCCTTCAAGTGGGCCCATCATTAAACTCATTCAATAGCCACAAATCTTGTGTTTATTTTACACAGAAACAATGCAAATAAAAGACAAGCACTACTGCGAATTCCTCAGTAGATTGATTAGATGGGGGGAATAACATTTTGGCCTACGCAACACGTGAAGATGACCATACTATCATTGTTTATATTTTGCTTGATAATACCAGCATCCATCTCTTCCTACTACTGATGTGACTAGGGATGTCAACGGGTCGGATACGGGTCGAATAATAGTATTATCCGTATCCATATCCTATAAGAAAAAAGTGTATCCACTTGCTATTTGTTAACTATTGGTATCGGGTGTATCTACGAACTGCATTGTTCTATCCGCTTAAAAACGGTTTACGGTCAGATAATGGACGGTTATCGAATATACAAAGAGATAACATATGTATGATACAACCTAGCAAAATAAAGAAGTAAAGATATTTTTACTAATAAAGAAACATATAAAAAATATATATTACGATTAAAAGTATCTATTTATAGCAATGAACAAGAAGAAAATTCTTAATTATATATCTAACATAAAACATGAGATATAAAAAAATAATTTACAAGTCTATAGTAAAGATAATTTTTGAGTTTGTAGTAAATAATTAGATGTGCAACACAAAAAATAAGATAAAAAAATCTTAATTACATGTCCAAAATAATACATGTCCAACATAAAATATGAGATAGTCGATTTGCAGCAAAAGTGTGTACGTGGATTGCACCATTAAGAAGCAGAAGAGGAAGAAGACATCGTTGTTGGACGTCAGTACAAGGCTTATCCAATATTAAGATCTCAAGGAGAAGGGTGAACCAGTGAGTTAAGGACATTAAGATTTTCTAGATGGGACATATGTACTTAGATGTCATAAATTGTGAGTTATATCGTATTATGTATTAGTTAACAAATACGGATAACGGTTTTCGAGTTCGATTTATGGTGTATCCATGACCGTATCCGCTAAGATAACGGTTAATTGGTAAACGAACGCGGATGGCTTATTCGGAATTTAAACTATCCATTAACTATTCGTTAACTAACGAACGGGTCGGATAATCGGATAATCGGTAACCATTGACATCCCTAGATGTGACCATTGATATGTGCCCCCCCCCTCAACAATGCAAAGCCTGGCATTGGATGCTCATCACCTCTCCACACAATCTGGATCAAGACAGCAAGAGGCATCAAAGTGAAAAGAGGTTCCACTCAAAGTTCTCTGCCATGGAGGGGAAAGATAAGAAAAACAAGATGCAGGCTAATAAAGATAAACTAGGTTAGTACTATTTCTGATTAGTACATACCATGAAGCATTTTTCTACAGGGCAGCATCTCCTATGGCCCGATAATTAGCTCCTCTATATCATAGAGGGGTTCAGGAAACTACCGGTATTGCAATCATTCTAAGTGAGCCGCAGGACAAGCGTATTGCTGGTTGTACATCTTGGAATTCCTCTTCAGCTCCACCGCTACTAGAACACCGACTACCTATGTTTTGATGATATGAACATGTTGGCACCAAAAATTTTTACTTATCACGCTTGATACGGATTTCGGCAATGCTGAAGCCAATGTTGAAAATTCGACCCAGATTCAGGAAATTCAAGAACAGATGAGGCAAACAGGCTCTGTAAATGCCTTAGCATGGCTTGACATGCCACAAATGCCCAAGATAATGTGCTCATTGCATAGCCCCAATCGAGAGCTTCGCAACAGTGCCCAAAACATGCAAAACGAACATCAGAAGGCCGAAATGACCATTTTGCCCCCGACACTTTGGGACAAATTGGGACTCTAACATGGAATTCCAACGTTACCACATTGTAAATGTTGGATAGAGCTAGGCAATACTCAAAACGGATCGAAAATCCAACCACCGGATGAAGAGACATGCATGAAAGATCAAATCTGGACAGAAAGTTGTATGCCGTCGCACCAGGGGCATAATGGTCCGATCAGCTCCCGGATCAACCCATGGGCTGAAAATTTCAATTTTCATGATCCAAAACTTTTATATCATGAATATTGATGCATGAAAATTAAATTTGGCCAATGGGAGGAGGTAATTGCACTCAATATAGTTTCCAGCATTATCAACGTCTGAGATCGCACCGATCGAAGAAATCAGTAAAATTGGGAGATTTGATGCAACTCAGGTGAACTCAACCACACATCATGATGGAGCATGAGATCAACAACCATAAGGGCATATTCCATATTTTTCGGAGTCAATTTGGGAGTTGTTTAATTAATTTCCGGCCGAAATTAACGATAGCCATCAGATCGGGGGCTTTTAGACCAATGGATTAGATTGGATCTCTCTCTCTCTTCACTCCACCTGCCTTGGTCAAACTTACCAGCTTTCTCTCTCCTTCCTTATGCACAAGAAGCCCTATAAAATAGGGGAGGGAGGCGCACCCACCTCCTCCTTCCTTGGCTGGTGGGTCCCACTCAACCACTTCCCTCAACCACCTCCCATGGCTTATCCCTATCTCTCCCTTGGTTTATCTTCATCCTAACTAATCCTACAACTAACCAAGCCTATCCCCATCCAAGCCTTGGTTGAACCAGCCTTCTTGCTACCTATCATGTGCGCACCCCTCCTTGAAAGGAGGAGAAGGTGTGCACCCTTCTCTCCCTCTCTTTCTAGTTGGCACACCTCCTTGAAAGGAGGAGAAGTTGCCATATCTTTATCACTTTCAACCTCCCTTGATCCTTATCCCCTTACAACAACCCTTGGCTTATCCTCTCCTAGAGATGGCATACCCTCTCTCTATTTAAACCCTCTCAGCTGGCCATGTGCGCACCCCACCTGGAGACTCCCATGCGCTAGCCCTGCTCCAGCATCTCCTCAGCTCCCTGGTGCGCCAACTCCTCCAACCGCAGCCAACGATCTTCAGCCCTGCTCCAGCATCATCTGAAGCCAAGGAGAAGAAGAAATAGGGAGAAGAAGGCTCCCTTCATTGGTTGGTGCGCCAACTCCACCAGTAGCACCTGCAGCTGTCCTTTTGTTCCCCTGCGCGGTCTTCATTCCGACTTCATCAAGAGTTGCAGAAAAGATAGGTAAGGAGAAGATGTAAATTGCAGTGAAGCCTCCCCTCCTTCCCCTCTCTACATCTCTTCTTAATCTCCTTCATAAACTTCTAAAAAAAGATCAGACCTGTAGATCCCCTTGTGTGCCCACTGTAGCCATCCAAATGCAGCCCGTAGCTACCCTATAAACAGCCAATTTGGCACCCCCAAGCAACCCCATGCTGCCACCTAACACCATGGCCCTGGTTTCCATCCTTCTAGCAGCCAATTAGGCTCCTAAACATGCTCCTAATCAAGCCATGTTTGACCATCCTTGCTGCCCAAGTGGACAGACTTCATAAAATACCCAAATCAGGCCCCACTATTGGCCCTGAAATCAGGCCCCTTTCATAGCTTTGAAACCAACACCTGTTTAACCCCTTTGATGGTCATCTAAACAGCACCCTAAACAAACCAAACATCCTCTTTAATGTGTGGAAGGAGGGGTGACAGCCCGTGTAAGGAATCAATACATGACAGCGGAAAAATTTTGATTCCATAAAACCATGATCTTTGCCTTGATCGATGCCGAACGAGTAAAACCAGGAACCGAATATGAAGTAGAACGAGAGTACCTCATGGTATTTCTAAAATCGCTCACCATGGATGAAGAGAGGACATTGCTCCTTGCTGAAAACCGTTCAAGTGTCCGGTCTCTAGCGGTATCCACACGATCTACTTCAATAGACGAGTTCTCCCTTCCTTTGGGCCTCTAGAAACCTTCCAGATCCAAGCTTGACCATGGGAGATCACCTTCTAGAGGAGAGAGGAGGAAGAGAGGATGCTTGGGACGTGCTCTAGCCCTATGGCTTGTTAGGGTTTGGCTTCATAAGCCATTTAAATATAGAAGATGGAATTTTTCACAAAAACCAAAAACTTCTATAAAATTGCGTCCATGCCCACATCTTATTGACCAGATCTATTATGTGTGACCCACTAGGCCCAATAGTCAATTTGGTTGAAGCCTTAATTAATTTAAAAGAATAATTCCTTTAAATTAAATCAAAACCGTTATCCGGTTACAGTTTTTACGACATTCTGATTATAAAGGGTACAAGCCACATCCTATGATCCCAAATGACTTTGGGGAGTTAATAACATCCATTGAGCCTTTCCATCATCAATTACCACACGGATTTAAATCCTCGCTCATACAATGTCCCGGTCGGTCAGGGGTTCGGCACTGACTGTCAACCCCTAAGTATTCCAACTCTATGAAATCTTGTACTCGGGAATGGATCAACTGGAAAACTCCTTTTCCAATTATCCTATTTACCTTGGCGAAGGATTTAGAGTACTATCCATAGGACATTCTCTCTCTCCTACCGAGAGTGAACGATCCCCTATTGTCCGCTCAATTACCTCCACCAGGTTTCCCATATACCCAATCTATTAACTATATAGGACCACAATACTAAGTGATCCATCAGTCAATAGTCAAAGTACATAGTATGCCTGGCAAGACATCTTTGGCGACTCAAGTCAAAGATCCAACCGTGCTATTGAGATGTAAGAATAACTTGATAGACAGTTCGGTAAGATACCGATCAGGATTTCCTAAATTGGTCAGTTTAGTGAACTCATTCCACTAATAAGCACCTGTGTGTGTATCTCAGTGTCCCCACATTGATGACCAATGAGATCGGTCATTCTCATCATATGAGAAGATATCACACACACTAGTCTATCTGGATTCTTGATGTCCCGTATCAAGGATCCTATGACTAGGAATATTTAGATCACATACCTCTAGATGATCGATCTCATTATCATGAACTCATCATGATTCAATCATCATTGCATGTGATCAAGGACTTCATTACGATATACGCTTCTAATAAAAGCTAGTAACGAAGTTTTGCCTATTTAATTGAATGAGATATTCCTAGAAATGTAGAATCATATCATATATGATTGGCTTGTAGGGCATACATTTCTATCGGCCCAGGCCTCTTGGAATCCGCCAGACGGGCCAAGAGTTAAGCCGGGTGGCCCTAATTTCCACCCATCAAATGCCTTTGCACAGCCCCTTGACTTCCCTATTTCGTCATCCAAATAGTCCAAGTTTTGCCCACCTGAGCAGCATCCGAACATAAGCCCCCTTTCAGCCAATGTTTGGCCTATCAAAACACACCTTAATCAGGTCCTTGTGTGCCCCCTTGATGGACCTTCAACATAGCACCAAAATGGCAAAAGAAGTCAACCCATTGGCAGCTCTCAAAACAGCACCAAAACAAGTCCTTCTTCAGCTCTCTACATGGAGGTTTACACCACCTGCTGTTGTTGAAACAAAAAAATGGCAAAGGCATACAGGTTATGAAGCTGGCCATTTTGGCCTTGAAGTGCTATAAACAGGCCATGCTGGCCCTTGAAGAGCAAATCAAGCTGCCAGGGCCCAAGATGTTCAAAATAGGACGACCGGGTCAAGAGGACTTGAAGACCAGCCTTACCAAGTTGACATGACTTGAAGACTAGCTCATTGTGTTGTTTACATGAAGCTGGCCCATTGGGCCTTGGACATTTAAAAATCACAATTAACTAAATCTAAAGGTGAAATGCCAAACTTAAATAAGAAGTTAGCACCACCATGTGGGTGCTCTACCTTGGGCGGCTCATCCGGCTTGCACTGGAACATTGACCCGGATGTAGGCATGGGCCGGTTCCCGTTGCAGACGATCCTTTCCACTACTTGAAAAGTCAAAAGACTATGCCTTGTAGGACGGGTAAAAATTTCATACTGATCAGAAAATAAGGCGGCATGCTGCTAAAATTTTCCCAGTCAAGTGGGATATTTTTCACTAAGGGAAGGACTTTGTCACATTTACATTTTGACAGCATTGAACATGGCATATGAACTGCCACATCTGATGTACATTGACATGGAATACTTTGAACATGAATATTTCAAGTGCTGGGTCATTTGTGTGTGACTGCACATGGACACTAGCCTGACAAACTGGATGTGATGCGAACCGAACAAGAGTTAATCAAATCTGAACATAACTTAATCGTATATGAAAATACATTCAAACCAACATTAAAACATGCTTAAAACAGGCCGTTAAAACTTTAACATTCAACAAAAAAATCAGATTTAATACAATATGGAAAAAATGATTCAATGCACTTAATCCATTGGAATTCATCTTTTTTAAACAAGTGAAAACAAAATGATTCATAACCAACTGAAATGAACACATTAAAAACACATTAAAGCATCTAAACTCCATATTAAAACATGTGAAATCAGATTATTAACAATCTGAAGATCAAACTTAATCAAGTGGAATTAAAGTTTAAAATATGTAAAAAACATATCGAACACACCCGAATTGGTATCAAAACACCAACAGACATAAGATAATAGCAAAAAAATGACTCAACTCATGTCAACTAAACTTAAATAAGTCAAATTGATCAACACATCTAAAATATCAAGTTCAAACAAAAATAAAATAAATTTTAACCAATTGAAGTAAAACAAACCAAACAATTCAAACAAACTCAAAACAAATAACATTCAAATCCTAGTCAAATTAAAATTTGAAATTAACATTTCAAACATCAAAATCAATTCATAAATCAAACATAAATCAACTCCAAACCAAATCTAATCAAACTTGTTTGCATCTCATCGGGCTCGAAAGGCAAGGGCCCTTCGTGTTCTTTATACGTTGTGGATGTGCACGCTCTCGTCAAACAAGATCGCTATGGCAGTTAATCAAGAGTGTTCGAGTGTTTGCTCGATATAAATGAACATCGGATATTCGCACCATCCGATGCAGGGAGGTCAAAAATATTTTCACAGAACACGAACCTTGATTCTATACTCTTTTAATATCACCTAGACTATCTAGTATTTTTTTATGGTCTATCACCTATTTTACTAAAAAATTTGGGTACAATATTTCAACATTAAAAAAGAAAATATTTTAAAAATATTTTAAAACAAAAGATTCCTGAGGTTCCCACAAAACATTTTCTGATCCAGATTTTCCTGAGGTAGTGAGTGTCATTCCCAATCGCATTCTCCAGCTGCATACAACCAGGAGCTGGGAATTTTTTCAACTGGATTCGACGCCAACAAGTGAAAGAGATGTACCATCACTATGCTTAAGAGGCTAAGATGGAAGTAGAGAAAGTGTAATTACTTAATGATGCCATTTTCGAGGTTGACGGGGATAGGGATTCTCCGCCACCATGTGTGAGACAGCAGCCTATAAACCCCACCCAACAAAACCCACAGTTGAAGGGAAGGGTAGATGATGAATGAGTGGCTATAGATTCTCCACCGCCATGTGTGATGAAGATTCACCTTTCCCTACCCAGAAATGCCTCACCAAACAAAAGGGGGGCAAACCCCCCACATGGGAGAACATAAAAACAGAGGGAGGGGGCCAGACCTGGAAATCGATGAAATCCACCCCCGGAGGAGAAGGACGGGGGTAGGGATCTGAATAAGATTTACTTGCTGGATGGCGTTGCTCGGTGCCGGCACCGCCGTGCTTAGATTCCTGATGCAAGTTGCACTGCTGCTCAGGGAAGAGGGGGAGGAAGCCAACGAATAGGATGGAGGTTGGACAGTGGTGGACGGCCGGTGGAGCTCCCTCCGCAGCTCCAATAGCAGCTCCACTCTGACGGTCGCCAAAACCCTACACTGGTATCGAGCAGCAAAAGTCAAAGATTGGTGGGTGCTACCGTGCTGGGGCTCATTGGCACCGTTGATGGGCTTTAGACGGGCCAGTGGGCCAAGATCGATGGGCTAGTCAATTAATCTAAAATGAGAAAATGGATTTTTATTAAGCCCACTTCACTTTTTCGAGGGCTCTGAGCCTGACCCAAGATGGGTTTTTTGATGGGCTAACGGGCCCAGCCCATTCATTTGACAACCCTACCTGAGATGGAAGGCCGAAGGCATGCCCGAGATAGCAAATCAGGTGGAAGCAGCCTTTTAAATTAATTTTTCTTATTTTCTTTAATCAGTTAAAAATTCAGTAGCTTCCCCGAAAGCACAGTAACGAGCATCTTGACTGGAAATAGTGTGCCCATTTCCGTACACAATGCGTCCGATGGAATAAGGATCACAACATTATAAATAAATCTTCTTTATTTATCCAAGATGTGACCTTCCCTCAACTTTTATAACCCTCAAAGTTGAGTGTGTAAATCTGAAATAACAATCTCCAGACATGTAATCCCAAAATCCTCAAGCTTGGAATTCAATGGGGGTTAATGTTATAGATGAATCATTTAGGGCACGTTTGGTATCAAAATATTTTGGGAATAAACCTAGTTTATCCCCAAATTGTCTTAATGCCAAACAGCCCCTTAGTGCTTATCAAACAGAAATGAGATTCTTTCTCAATTCCAACCGATGGGAGCTATGGCTTGCATGCCTTCCCTCATATATATGTAATTCATGTTGATCAAGCAATGGAACTTCCATGTTCAATGTCACCTATGCTATGAAGGGAGCATTAACCGCCTTATAAGCTTGAAGGAATGCAAACCCAAAAGTGAAAAAACTAAAAATCTAGAATACATCAACTATGTGGGTCCAAAGGAATCAATGTTTCTATAAAATTCTACAAACTGTCTGATTCGCAGACACTAAAGGGAGGGGAAATTATGAAAGTCAGCAACTGTGCAAGCCTGAAAGGAATCAAAATTAGAATCTGATAAAATTGAGAATTCATGAGATTTTGCAAATTCTAGGAATTCTATAGATGTGCAAAACTGAGAATTCTATAAGTTTGGCATTTTAATAAAAATATAAAATAGAGGAACTGAGATTTGAAACATAAGACTCAAACTTAGAAAATCAGGCCCAGAAATCTCAAATTCCAAAAACATGTAAATCTAAGAGTTCAAATGTGAAGAATCCCAACCCCAAACCTGAAATTTCAAGATTAAATCAGAACTTCAGAATCCGAAAATTTAACTTCCAAATACAAAGATGGGAGAACCCCTCTACAAATCTTGCAGTTCACAGTCATATGCAAGTCAACATGCCCTTGTTGTTGCATATCAGAGAACTGTCTTATATCAGAACAAGTTTATGTCTGGAACCTGTTATGAACTGAAGCAAGAACGAGAAGATGCAGATCTGAAATCTGCCAAGAAATAGACCCGAAACCAGGATCTGTGCAAAAAAATTAGATCAGGAATCTGTCCAAGGTGATGCAGAAACTAAAAAATTAGATCTAAAATCTGTCTAGAACTGTGCAAAAATCAGAAAACATGCCTGATCAAAAAGAATGGAAGAAATCTAAGTCTGGAACAATTCAACCAATGGACAACGGGATGGCTGCAGCCCATTGGGGTTAAACCAATGACAGAGAATGGCAACAAGCCCGATGGTCCCAATGAAGATCAAACGTGCCAACAAGGCCTGGGACGTGGATTGTCCTTTGAACTATTTTCCACATAAGAGAGAGCGGGGGTTGAGTAGTAGGGAAGGAAGGAGAGGACAGAGTTGCAGAAATAGAGTACCCAACAGTTGCATCTCTTCTACAGACATGAGGAGAAAATAAGTATTAATAATCCAGCTGAGAGAGAGATTTAGAGATGATCTGAGATAAGTGAGGTAGAGGCCAAGATAGGAAATAACGTAAACAAGTGGTGCAACATCAAATATGAATAGATGCATGGGTAGATAAGTCCAAAGATATAGATACATTGGTAGATAGATATACAAGTTGAGAGCAACAGAAAAGATAAATAAAGAGAAGGGGGTTGTAGTCTTTGTATTTACTACATAATCTCAGTTCTTCTTGTTGATTTTTTAGTTTATTGCTGGAGTGGCAGACAGGGGCCTGGAAAGAATGTCACACCCTAGATTTTAATGTGCACAACATAATAATTCGACAACATGACCGAAAAAATTAATCCCTCAAATATATTGGTTTGGAAAAAGTGAATACAAACTAGGTCCCAGTTCAAATCTACACATTCTAATTATACACATTACCATGATACAACCTAAACAAACCATACACAAGTTTAAAACACAAGGATCATCCAATTATCTTCTTGAAAATCGAACCACCATGCTTTTGCTATGCTAAACTTAATTTTTTTAAAAATTGATAAGAGGATTGTAATGAATATGACGACTCAGTAGACACCCCATCATCTGCGAGATCAGATAGCCGAAAGGCCCTAAATGATAAATAAATAGGTATATAGACCTACACCCATTGTATAAGTATAGAATTAAATAATATATTAAATATATGACTTAACCACATGTTTTAAACCACCAACTAATCTCTAAAAACACACCAACTAGCACCTATGGACGCCTAAAAACAACCTAAATCAAAAAGGATAACACATAGATGAACATATACTACATACTCTATATGATAGTAAACACTACACATGAGACAAATCATGCATACTATATACAACACAACTTGATTAAGACAAACTAATGCACATTAGCAGACCACATTCTTAACATCATGCAAGAAATACATCTATCCTCTAACGAAAGACTACATTCATAGTATCATACAATATTTGTAGCTATCCTCTGATAAGAGAACACCTCTACAACACCATGTAATAAATGCACTTATCTTCTAATGAAAGATCACATCTTTTCTTATTGGCAAGGAATGCATCGTATTGCCATCTCAACTAGCTATCACTAAATCTACCATATATAACAATACCACATAGTTAAACGAAATCTTATAGTGCATCTAAGCAGTGGTGGCACCTAAGATGCCTGAAGGATCTAGAATCGAAGGATGCACCATACGGTTTTAACCTCCCGCTATCCTCGAGTCATGACTAACTAGTCTGGTGTAGCTCAGTCTTCCATTTACATTCAATGCATTATGCATTCAAACAGTACACACCATGCCATAACCAAGCATATGCAAGACTAATGAACATAGACAATAACATGCCATAACAAATAAATTGATAGAAATGTATGTCCTACAAGCTAATCATATATGATATGATTCAATATTTCTAGAAATATCTCATTCAATTAACTAGGTAAATCTTCATTACTTGCTCTTATTAGATGTATACATCATAATGAAACTTTGATCACATACAATGATGATTGAATCATAATGAGATCATGATAATGAGATTGATCATCTAGAGATATATGATCTAAATGTTCATAGTCATAGGATCCTTGAGACAGGACATCAATGATCTAGATAAACTAGTGTATGTGATGTCTTATGTGATACGGATGACCAATCTCATTAGTGATGAGTGTGGAGACACTGAGAAACATATATATGTGCTCATTAGTTGAATGAGTTCACTAAACTGACTGAATTTGAAATCCTGAGTGATATCTTACCTAACTGTCGATCAGATTTTTCTATCATCATGGTTACATAGTTAGACCTTTGACTTAAGTCACCAAAGATGTCTTGTTGGGTGAAACTTGTACTTTGACCATTGACTTATAGATCACCATACAGATAGTCCAATATAGCGATGGATCGGGTACAAGGAAAACTTGATGGAGACAATTGAGAAGACAATAAGGGTTCATCTACTCTCGGTAAGTGAGAGTGAATGTCCTATGAGATAGTACTCTAAATACCTAGCCAAGGTAGATAGGATGATTGAAAAAGGAGTTTTTCAATTGATCCAATTTCGAGTACACGATCATATAGAGTCGGTATACTAAGGAGTTGATAGTCAATGTTGTACTCTTTTCCGATTGGGACATTGAATGGATGAGGGTTTATATTCATGTGGTAACTGATCATAGAAAGGCTAAATAAAGATAAGATTATCCCCATAGCCATTTGGGATCATAGAATGTGACTTGTACCCTTTATGATTAGTAGACAGATTAATTTGTTAATAGATAATAGATTTAATTTAATTAAATAGAATTGTTCTATTTTAATTAGGTCTCAACCAAATAGGATATTAGGCCTAGTGTATCACATACATAAGGACTTATCTATCAGTACAAGGCCAAGGGCGTAATTTATAGAGATTTTAGGTTGTTATGGAAAATTCTAAAATTCTCTATAAATACCAATGGTTTCAGCCAAACTCTATCAAGACAAAGGTGAAAACCACATCCTCAGCCACCTCCCTACCTCCTTCTCTTTTTAGAAGATATCCATGGGTGATGGAGCACCGTTTGGAAATAGTTCTCGAGATAGGCGTGAAGGGAGAACCAATTATGAATGAAGTTTGTGTAGATACCGTTGAAAATCGGGACACTTGAATGGTTTTTAAAACTTGAGAAGGTTATCTCCTTCCTCTCCATAGTATTATATGAATCCTTTCAAGTATATTTGAACCCGTTTTGATTGATTTTCAGTTTTCACCATTCGGTTCCAATTGAGATAGGTTCTAAATGAACTCATAAGAATTGTTGATTCTGTTGCACCAAATTGTAGGACAATTCCTTACATAAATCACTAATGCAATTATCACAATCAACATCACCTAAATGACATGTTCATGATGCTAGAACTCTAAAATGACATGCACATACAAAAGCTAACATGATACCACCACATGTGCTCAACAATACATGATAAGACCATACCTAATCAGACCCTATCACGTGGTTAAATAACATAATCAAAGGCAAAAATCAGATTTAATAAGGCTGGATAAATATTATATATAATCTTGTTAACCTATCACCACATATATACAATAGGATTAACTCAAAAAGATAACATGAATTAGTGAGATACATGTTAACCTAAAGGGAATATAATTGATCAAAAATCTTCTAACTAACATGCTGTAGATTCTCAACCCAACAGGATCCCTATTACGTACAAAAGAAATTAACACCGCTAATAGTTCTAATTAACTACAAAATGAACGCTAACCTGACTAATTAACTCATAAAAAATTACTACAAGTCATAGAGGATTTAAATATATAAATTTAATGATAATAGATGCGTTAAGGGTGTCTACAGGATTAACGCTAGAAGAGTCAAGGATCGGCAACCAAAAATGATACCGAACATTGATGACGTAGTACACAATCCAAACAACTCAAATAAGGTGTCTCCCGCCACCAATGTTGTTAGAAAAGAAATATAGATTAGGAGAGATATGCTATTGGATCATGAGGAAGAGAGAATTAAGAAATAAATGAGAGATATATATATACAAAGGATTATAGAGAGAGAAGAGAATAGGAGAGAGAGAATGTTCACCGCACTGGAGAGAGAGGTGGGGTGCACGGGTGCACAGGGGCGAGGGGCACACGGCGGGCCGGCGAAGGGCGCACGGCGCTGACGGGGCTGCGGCATTGGCGCGTGCTCAGGCAGGCAGTTGGCCATGGGCTTGTCAATGGGGAAAGGTGGCATGGTGGGATGACGACCAGCAGGCAGTGGTAGCATGTGAGGGGGTGCTGTGCAGGGCTGATGTCGGTGGCGATGGCCGTATGGCATGCGCGGGAGAGACGACGGTGAGTTGCTGGCGCCGGCGGGTTGGTGCGAGGTGCTGACGCGTGCGGAGACTAGCCGCATGGCGCGGGGGCGGGCATCAATGGACGGTGGCAACTGGCCGCGGTGACACGATGGTTGACCGGGGGCAGCAGACATCAACGCAGCGACGACGAGGGAGTAGAGAGACGACGACAGTTGAGACACGACAGTGTCCAAAGGCACGGCTAGGGTTGCTGAAAGGAGAGATAAATTGATGGAAGGAGAGTATAAATAGAGAATGAGATGAAAAAGAATGTGGAAGAGTAAATAATTAATTAACATCTAATTAAAATAAAATGTAATCATCTATTAAATTAATAAGATACAATATAAATAATAAAAATAAACATTTACTTATCTATATAAACACCCAAAAATAGTTTAAGCACATTAAGAAAAATAATTAAAACACTATGATTATAATCTAAATAATAATATAAAAATACATAATATTACAAAGAACCCAAGACACAAAGAAATATTAATTGAGGAGGAGGAGGAGGTCTAAAAAGAGAAGAGAGAGGGACTCACCCAATTTGGGGATGAGAATGGAGGATGATAAACAGGCAGTGGCGGCGTCTTATTCTTCTCCATCTTCCAACTTAGCCTCCACCATGTAGAAGAAGATTGGCAACCCCAACAACATCTGATCATCTTGTAACCACCATCGTTGTCGACGACTATGCCCTCCCACCACCCACAGCCATGTAGTATAATCTCACCCTGATGCGATAAGGCAATGGCATTGATTGGAAAATCGGTGAGATCGGATCAGAATCGGTCAATTTCAGAATCGGATTGGTCGATTTCGATATGATTCCCTATAATCTGATTCCCTATGGAAGGTCCGATTCCAGGGTGAATTCCCCGGGAATCGGATTGAATCAGCTGGATCGGTCGAAATTAGATCGAAATCAGCTGGATCGAAGTCGGTATGCCCGGTCCAGTTCGATTCCCGATCCGATTCCAAACCGAGAATCGAACAGATTCTGGCCCTTTAGGGCTAGAATCGACGCATGTTGGTCGATTCCCATGCATTCACGGTGCAACAGCAAGCTCCAGGTGATTCTAGAGCAATTCCACCTTCAGAATCGATTGATCCGGTGCAGGATCACTTGATCCCAGCTGTCTACGGTGATTCTGGGGTGATTTCAGCACTGATTCTGGTGATTCAGGCGATTCTAGCGATAATCCCAGGCCGATTTTGGGATTCCAGCAATCCCTTCAAGGGATTCCACCGATCTAAGCTCAATCCACCTCGATTCAACCTTTTCCTCAAGCCTTAGAAGTTTGTTTGTAAGATTTCTTTATCGAAAACCCTGTATGCCCATTTTTATGCGTTTTCGAAGACTCCGAACATGGTTAGACTCGTTGATTTCTGACTAAACAACTTCGTTCAAGTTGTAAGAACATCGATTGGATGTTCTTTGTATCGGAAAAAATCAAGAAACCATGTGTGACAATTTTTATGCATTTTTGATGACTCTGAGCGTAGTTAAACCCACTGATTTCCTTCTAAACAACTCTGTACAAATGATAAGAATATCGATTGATTTTTCATGGTTTGGGAAAAGATATGGAAACCCCATACGCTGATTTACGACTCTTTTTGGTGTAGACATAACCCTCTAAACATACCGAATAGTCTATTCGACGGGTTATCTACTTCCCGAACAGACCCTAAAGCAATTTATAGGATGTCTAACAATTTTCTATGAATTGTTTACAAATGTTATAGGTATAAGCAATAGCTGATCAGGGTGATGTAGCACCAACATGTCCTTTTAACATGAGTTGGGAACACAGTCATATGGTAGACGCAGCTAGAAAGAGAGTACAATGAAAGTGGTGTGGGAAGGAGATGAACAGGGGTGTGTTCTAGTTGAAACAACATATTGCCAGAATAAGTGGGAATGTTAAAAAATGTGATAAGGTGCCTAGGGAGAACAGTGAGGAGATGAGAGGCTACATGATAGGTAGAGTCTCTCAATGGTCTATTAGGATTGAGCAGAGGAAAAGGTTCACGATGAGCTACTTGAGAGGAGGAGAGACCGAGATTTGCCTACTTACAAAGGGAAAGGCAAGGGGAAGGCACCAGCCGAGCTAGAGCCGGAGAGTGAGGATGACTCCATAGACTCCGAGCTTAGACATGTTAGGCATGCTAGCAATCGTGTTGTTGCAGCTGCTGCGGAGGAAGAGAGGAGGAGGAAAGTAGGAGGGTCCAGAGCTGACCTAGTTCTTGGCCGATCAGCATCGGCTGGCCCTACACGTGATCGGGAGAGTGAGGGATGGAGACAGGAGCCATACTACCATTCTGCCAGTACTCAGTTTACACCGAGTGATGAGTACCTATTTAGGAAACAAAGTGTTGGATAGATGGGGATTAAATAAGCCATGAAAAGGGTGAAGGCAACAGGAACGACTGCAAAAAGAGCAGTTCACCACATTATAAAGTGGTTCTTGCATGTAGGTATCAATTTTAAAATGGAATGTATGTTTTATTTAGTTAACCTTATTTTTGGTTGATTAATTTTTTTAACTTAATGTAGGCATCCCAGCACATGCAGCCACCAACCCTTACTTCCAGCTTACGATGGATGACGTGGGTGAGGCTGGGTTAGGAATGCAAGTCCTGACCAACAGTCATATATATATATGGCACTAGGCTAGATGAGGAGGTTCAAGAGTTGAGGGAGTGGAAGGAGAGGGGTTGCATGATTATGTGTGACAGGTGAACAGGTATCACCAAGAGAAGCATGATAAACTTCTTGGTGTATTGTTTTGAGGGGACCACATTTTTGAAGTCGGTGGATGCTTCTGGGAAGATTAAAAATGCCAACTACATTTTTTCTTTGATGGATGCTATGGTGGAGGATATTAGGGAGGAGAATGTGATTCAGGTTATCATTGACAATGAACCCTCCTATAAGGCAGCTTGGAAAAAGTTAATGAAGAAGAGGTAGCATCTGTTCTGGGTGCCTTGTGTGGCACATTCTATTGGTCTCATACTGGAGGATATATGCAAGGAGGAGAGTGTTTCTACACATGTCAGGCAGGCACAGACGATCACTTCATTTATTTATTCGCATCCTCGTCTGCTACATATTATGAGATCACACACAGGAGGGCACGATTTTGTTAGGTCTGGTCCGACTCATTTTGCAACAAACTTCATTGCATTGGAGAGCATACATCGGCACAGGCATGTACTTGAGAGGTTCACCGAATCCGAAGAGTATTACAACTATATGGTGGATCACCTGCATAACAAGGAAGACTAATTGGATATTCTTGTCAGATCTGAGAAGCATATCACTGACAAGATATTTTGGGAGAGGATTGCCTATTACCTGGTAATCATAGAGCCACTGGTTGTTGTGTTGAGGCTGGTAGACTCTGATGACAGGAACCAGATGGGAACCCTGTATGATGCAATGGACTAGGCAAAATTAAAAATAAAAGAGAAGAATCTCAGAGGTTACAAAAAATAATGGAAGATCATAGATGACCGATGGGACAAGACTTTGCACCACGATGTACATGCTACAGGTTAGTGGGTAAAAAAATTATTTGTGCTTACCTACTTTCAGCTTAGTCAATAATTGCCTTGTTCATAATGTTAATACTAATATTGATAAATTTTTGCAGGTTCTTTTTTGAACCCCCCACATCCAATATGGAGGACAGATGGTGAACAACAATGAGGTGATGAGGGGTACACTCTTTGTTATTCAGCGTCTCTGTCGATCTTAGCAGGATAGGGTAGAAGCTGAGATAGAAGTAAGTTGGAGTTTAGTTAATAATTTGGGGTCAATAATTATTTAATAACTAATGAATTTTTATTCTTGTCATTTTTCAGTTGTAGAGTTATAAATGAGAGTCGAAGTATACTCAGATGCTGATCTAAGATATTCTTGCGGCAAAGTGTCTCCTGGTATACTTATTTAAGATAAAGTTTTTATTTCCTTTTCTTATAAGTTATTAAAGTTGTTGGGCTGATATTTTATTTTCCTTTTTGCAGCTGAGTGGTGGGTTCAGGTCAACACTAGGAGTGGATGGAATCCACTTGCTGCCATTAGTATCAGGATACTTAACTAGAGCACTAGTTCCTCTCATTGTGAGAGGAACTAGAGCACATTTAACCTAATACATACAAAGAGAAGAATAGATTGACCTCAGACATGCGGGAGAAGCTAGTCTTCTATCATTATAACATGAGACTGTGAATCAAGAATATCAAAGATCGATAGAAGAATTCAGAGGAGAGATTTGCTCGGTTCGTAGGTGGTCCATAAGAGTAGAGACATACCTCAGCCACACCACCACCTGAGGAGGTGGACATAGATCACATATTCTAGGACGAGCATGCACTTACCTCCTGGATAGAAAAGAGGGCAGCCAGGGATCATCCAACTGAGTTTGATCCCGATGACCGTGCATGGGTAGAAGGAGAGTTGGATAGTGTAGAGGTCGAGGAAGATGCTCCAGCCCCACCTACTTCTCAAGCTCAGGTATGCCCTTCTTCTGCCCCAGTAACTATACAACAGCCATCTCCAACGTTAGCTATAGCTTCAGCCCTAGCCGTAGCTACCCAGCTCATTCGTAGTCCAAGCAAAACGAAAAAAAAAAGTGACAACATGAAAAATGGGTAGATTTTCAAAGTTAAAGGAAACTTTAGGTTGTGGTGGGACATCAGAGATGGCTGAAGATATGAAGAGAAGGAAGTTAGAGATCAAGCAACGTCCTGTGAGCCTAGATGACAACACACAGGCTCTTTCTCACTTCTCAGTTGATGATGACAAGGAGTGCATACTAGTCACGCAATTGAAAATGTCATTTATGCCATTCATGCATAGTTTCATGCATTTTCATGTATAGTATTAGTTAGATAAAAATTTATTTAAATATTGTTTGTTAATTATTATGATTAGATATATAATAGTGATAATTAACTGTAATACCTATTTTATTCAAAAATTTTGAATTATGACCTCATGTGATCATATTTACATCCGATTTATGTTGTGAATGATTTTAATTTATTAAAAGTTAATTGGAATGACTTGGGAATTGCTGGATGTCTATGGATTATGATTAATTAATATTAATAGCTACATATTCATGTGTTGTGGATCATTTTGTTGACTGTTATTAAATCATGGTCAATGCAAGTTTGGCATGTCTAAATTGATGGATAGTGTTTTTAGTTGAGTCAATTGTATGAATTTGAGTATAATTGAATTATGTGCATGACTTGGTGTATTTGCATATTGTTCCTGATTGGGTCTATTACATGAAATTGTGCATTATGGCAGATTGTTCTGCATGGCTTGATACTTGGTTTATCTAGTTCAGTTAAATTGCATTTCTGGTTTGATAAATTGGTTGTGTGAGTAATTATTTGCTTTTACTTGTGAGATGTGGATGATGCTTTAATGCATTCTGTGACGAAACTGTTACTCCTTCAGCCTATGATTAGAGTCCTCGTGGGCAGCGGATGATATAGTGCAATTCGGTGCATCTTTCGATCCCAGATACTATGGTTTATCCTAAGTATGCCTCTGCCTAGGTGTACTAAGGATGTAGCTTACTTTATGATACTTCCTATATATATTAGAGCTGGAGTGAGTCCTGTGACATATATGAAATGTCCATGTGAAGCATATAAGATACTCAGACAAATGGATTTGTGATTGGCACATGCAAGTCTAGGTGGCATGAACATATAGACTAGTTTAGTTGGCAGTCAGGTTCATGTAGAGACAGGTTTAATTGGAAAATAAGTTGAAGGAATCCAATTTAGATAAATAAACCTGAAAAATAGTTTATATGATATTTTAGCAATTGGTGGGTCTGGTTTATGTATGTATTTAGCAATTAGAATTGTTAGTATATTAGGATAGTTGGGAATAAGTCCTACTGAGTCAGTGTGACTCATTCCAATTCCCTTAACATTTTTCAGATATTCATGTTTAGTGTAGCAGAAGCGTAGTGACTATGGGAATTGTTGGCATCAAATTTTTCCGCTTAGATTGCTTGATACAAGTTTCAGCAATGCCGAAGCCGGTGCAGAAAATCTGACCCAGATTCAAAAAATTCATGAATAGATGATGTAAACAGGCTTTGGAAATGCCTTGGCATGGCTTTACATGTTACAAATGGCCAAGATAATGTTCTCATTACATAGCCCTGGTCAAGAGCTTCGCAACGGTGCCCAAAACATGAAAAACGGACACCGGAAGGCCGAAATGACCATTTTGCCCCTGACACTTTGGGAAAAATTGGGACTCTAACATGGAATTACAACTTTACCACATTGTCAAGATTGTATAGAGCTAGGAAATGCTCGAAACGGATCGAAAATCCGACCCCCGGATGAAGAGATATGCAAGAAAGAGCAAATCCGGACGGAAAGCCGTATGTTCTCGTACCAGGGGCGTAATGGTCCGATTAGCTCTAGATCGACCCATGGGCTGAAAATTTCAATTTTCATGACCCAAAAATTTGATCTCATGAATATGGATGCATGAAAAATAAATTTGGCAAATGGGAGAAGGTAATTGCACTCAGATACAGTTTTCGACATTATCGACGACCGAGATCGCACCGATTAGAGAAACTAGCTAAATTAAGTGATCCGTTGCAATTCAAGTGATCTCAACCACACATCAGGATAGAGCATAAAATCAATGGCCATCAGGGCATGATCTAGAATTTTTTTGAAGTCAATTTGGGATTTATTTAATTGGTTTTGGTCGGAATTAATGCTAGCCGTTGGATCGGGAGCACTTTGATTAAACCAGGGTTAAACCTAACCCAAGATGGGCTAAACCAACCTGTCATGGTCGAATTACATCCTCCCTCATCTGATGTGTACGCAAGAAGCCCTAGAAAATAGGGGAGGGAGGCGCACCAACCTCCTCCTTCCTTGGCTGGTGGGTCCCACTCAACCACTTCCCTCAACCACCTCCCATGGCTTATCCCTATCTCTCCCTTGGTTTATCTTCATCCTAACTAATCCTACAACTAACCAAGCTTATCCTCATCCAAGCCTTGGTCGAACCAGCCTTCTTTCCACATGTCATGTGCGCACACCTCCTTGAAAGGAGGAGATGGTGCGCACCCTTCTCTCCCTCTCTTTCTAGTTGGCGCATAATCATCCTCAACAACCAACTATGGGTTATCCTTATCATCCCCAACCTCCCTTGAGTTATCCTTATCTCCTCTCAACAACCTCCAGCCTTATCTCCTCTTGGAGATGGCGCCCCTCAGCCCCTATAAAAGCCCCCTCAGCTGGCCATGTGCAGGACAAGCTGATCACCCTGCGGAAGCCCTGCCTCTCCTCCCTCTACCCTGCACCAAGAGAACTTCTCCTTGCTTGGACGTCTTCATCAAAAAGTCAGAAACCTCTCCAGCCCCCTTGTGGTGCTCCAAGTGAAGAAGAAGAAGGAGAAAAGGCCTCCCTCCAGCAGGTGAGCCAGCAGCAGGTGCAACCAGCCCACCTGATTGGTGTGCCAACTTCAGCAAGTGCAGCAAGCTCTCTTCATTCCTTTGCTCCATACATCAACATCAGCAAGGAGAAGACCCCCTTTTCTCATCCAACAGCAAGAGAATAAGGGTTTGGTGGCACCTTCAGCCCATCATCTTCAACAACACCTGCAGTGCAAGAGAGAAGAAAAAAACCGGTGAGTTGAAAAAGTGTGTTCCGATGTAGCCTTTTAATTCAACTCTTCCCCTTCTCTTCTCTACCCCTATCCATGGTGGCATACCCTCTGAGTAATTCCCATTCAGCCCCCTTTGAGTTCCCTTCACGTTTGTCTACAGAAAGCCCCAAGTGTACCCTCTATTTGGCCATCACAAAAGAACAGCCCCTTGCTGCCCCTTAAAACAGGCCTCTGAACCAGACCCTTTGTGCACCCTTTTGGCCCTCCATGATTGGCCTCTAAACCTTCTACTATGATGCTTGGTTTGACCCCACTGATGGTCACTTGGACATGCACCTCCTGCCTCCCCCAATCAGGCCCCGAATGGCATGCAAAACAGGCCTTCTTGCTGGCCCAAGTTCTGCCCCCGTTGTGAGCACTCATGTCAGGCCCCTTTGATGGTCACCTAGTTTGCCCTATGTGCAACACACCCAATACAGCTTCTACAGCACCCCCAAACAAACCAAACATCCTCTTTGATGTGTGGAAGGAGGGGTGACAGCCCGGGCCTCTTGGAATCCGCCGGACGGGCCAAGAGTTAAGCCGGGTGGCCCTGATTTCTACATGTCAAAATGCCCTTTGTGCATTCCTAAACCAGTCCTAGTTCACACCTAAACCTGCCCCTTGTGCCGTCCTACCAAAAGCCCACCTAAACAGCACCTTAGCCAACCCATTCCAGCCCCTCTGAGGCTCACCTACTCCGCTGCTACAGCAAGATGTCAAGGTGCAAAAATGGAGTGCAAATCAGGCCAATCAGGCCATGGAGGTGCAAATCTGGCCCATTGGGTCATGAAGCTCAAAATAGGCCGCCAGGGCCCATGAAGCTCAAGATAGGCCAACCGGGCCGACGTAGCATGAAGACCGGCCCATTGAGTCGTTGACATGAAGTTGCCCATTGGGCCTTGGACACTTAAAATAAACCTTAATTAAATGTGAAGGTGAAATGCCAAAATTAAATAAGGAGTTAGTCCACAACTGGACGCTTCATTGGGCGGCTCATCCGGCATGCACCGGAACATTGACCCGGGCGTAGGCATGGGACACGCTTCCCACTGCAGACGGACCCTTCCCACTACTTGGAAAGTCAAATGACTATGCCTTGTAGGACGGGTAAAATTCCACACCGATTGGAAAATAAGGCGGCATGCTGCCAAAATTTTCCCAATCAAGTGGTATTTTACACCAAGGGAAGGATATTCACACATTTGCACCATTGACAGCATTGAACATGGCATATGAACTGCCACATCTGATGTACACCAGCATGAGCATGAATATTCAATGAACATCTCAAGTGCCGAGTTGATTGCATGTGACTGGGCATCGACACTAGCCCGACAGACCGGATGTGATGCAAACCGAACAAGAGTTAACCAAATCTGAAGTTAACTTAATTAAATCTGAAAATGCATTCAAATTAATGACATTAAAAATGTTAAAAAAAAGTAATTAAATTAATTTACTTGATTAACTGGATAATTAGAAGAAGAGAGATTAAAATAAAAAGTGAGAGAGAAGAGAGAGGTGTGCGGGAGAGAGAGAGAACAGAGCAGGGCGGTTGGCGTGAACGCACGTAGGCAGCTGCTGCGGGCAAGGCAACTGGAAGGAGAAAGAGTCTAGAGGGCGTCGAGGGTGTGCGGGTGGGCATCGTAGCAACGCGCAGGGAGGAAACCACGCAAGGCAGGAACGAAAACAGAGAGAGGGAGCGTGGGAGGCAGAGTAGCAGGCGGAGGCCGACGGCGAGCTCGTCGCGTCGAGGCTACGACGATGTGGAAGAGGAGACGAAACGGTGGCAACGGCGACAAGGTGGAAGAGAGGGAGGCGAAGTGGGGGCAGCAAGGGGGTGATGGCAAAGCGAGGCGACGCGGGAGAGAGAGCAGAGCGGGGACCGGGGGGCGGAGGTGGACGCGGCAGTGCACAAGGGCCCGGACGCAATAGAGGCGTGCATGAGCAGCCACGGCGAGTGAGGTGGAGCACGCGGGAGACATGAATGCGGGTGAGCCAAGGCAACGGGCTGATGAGTGAGAGATAGAGAGAGGGTGAGAAGAGAGCGCTGGCGGGGCGGGGTGAGTGCGGCAGGCAATTGCCAGGCGAGGGGGTAGAATTAAATAAAGAGAGGGTGGGTAAAAGCGGTGGCAAGAGAGCCAGAGAGGCGATGGAGGGAGAATGTTCTCAACGGGGGAGACAGAACGGAAGGCGGTGATTTTTTTAAAAAATTTTCTTAAATAATCGAATGTTACATCCTTTCTTTCTCACAACAATTTTATTCTCAAAATTTTAAAATATTTTTCCAAAAAATATTGATGTTCATCATCTTCTAATGTCATCCTCGAAATTTTAAAATATCATTTCTAAAATACTTGTATTCCTCGTCCACCGATTTCATCCTTTTTGACAACCCTTGTTAATTAACAATATCTTCTCCTATTCTAACTAATCATCCAATCACAACATATTAATAAGGCCTAGTTCCCTATCATTCATAATTTGAGAAAATCTCTCGTATCATAAATTTTTTTATCTCATAAATCACCCAAATTCATTATTCCCACATAGGGAAAACAAATTATTCTGATTATTCTCATGTCTATCTTAGAATCTTTCCAAAATTCAACCATGAGACTAACTCTTGATATCGATTAACATATCTTTCTATTCACATATCTTGACAATCCAACTTGCTTATATATCAATTATATCATACAAAAATATAATCTCATGATATAATTAGTAATCCAAATTATTGACATTCTATATTTAAATATTTTGCATATCAATGTCATATAGATCAATTATCCTTTTCAATAGTATTTAATAATCCCAAAATCTTCACATAGATCAAATCTAATAATCTTGTCCAAGGTTGACAACTCGATCTTTATTTACCTAAAATTTTCAAATATACTAGATCTAAAGACTTGACTCCATAACATACCTACCTAATGTTATAATAGGCAATTAAGTTGAAAGAATCCAATTTAGATAAAAATAAACCTAAAAAATAGTTTATATGATATTTTAGCAATTGGTGGGTCTAGTTTATGTATGTGTTTAGCAATCAGATTCGTTAATATATTAGGATAGTTGGGCATAAGTCTTACTGAGTTAGTGTGACTCATTCCAATTTTATCAACATTTTTTAGGTATTTATGTCTAGCACAGTAAAAACGTAGTGGATATGGAAATCCGAGAAGTTAGATGATTTCATACTTGATTTTGATATTTAAATTATTTAAATTTTAGCATTATATGATTTTTTATTGAATCATTTGTTTTATGAAATGGGATCTGTTATAATCTTTATTTTTCCCAAACTGATGCAATATAGGGTTTATTTCTTTGGTACTGTCGTCGGATTTATTCTGCTGTGCCTGTTGTGAAATCCGAGGCATGACACTATTGGTGCTAGGGTGAGGGGGGAAGGGACCTTGCCATTAGGGTTGTAAACGGGTCGGATTCGGTAGTGGAATCATCATAATTCGATTCCGATTCCGTTAAGGGTTAAGGAGTTCCGATTCCGATTTCGATAATTTCAGAATCACTATATTTCAATTTCGATCCAATTCTGATTCCGTTATCGAAATTGGATTCGAATCCAGTAATATCCGAAATGCATATTAAACATTAATTTATATTAAAAAATGAGTTAATAATTCACAATAATTACTAAAATTTTATATTATTTCTTTAAAACTTTATTTTATCATTTTATTAATTTATATAATATATTTTATAATTTATTTAACTTTATTTTTTATTTATTTTTATTTATTTATTTATTTTTATTGAAATTAGATTAACAAAAAATGAAATCAACTGATTTCAATTCTGATTTCAATAAGTTACCAGAATATTTGATTATAACTTATAGGACATAAAAACAAATTCTAAACTCGTTAAATTTTATCATAATCAAATCGAAATATCGAAATATCAGATTCTATTTATACCCCTACCTACCATCATGGGGAGAGGCAATTGAGGAAGAAGGAGAGGGCAGATAGTTTCCATCGTACACTTAAAAGGGGATTCCATAATCAAAAATATCCCGTGCATCAGGAAGGATGGTTTATCCTTAGTATTATTCTTATTTTTTAAGATAAAATTGATTAAGTTAAATTTGGTTAAAATTTATTTTATCAGTGAAACAAATAGAGATTTAGAGATAAAATAACTTTATGGCTACTTATCCTTGTACCAATCAGAGCAAAGAGACTACTTGTTAACATCGATTTACGGTCATGATTGATCCTTTATTTTATTATAATTTCCATTGCATTTATATATATATTTCAACGATGGATTTCAGGTTGACAAAATAAAAGTTTAAGGTGTACTAGCAAATAAATAATACATTTAAATTTATCAAAAAATATAAACATAGAGTTAAATTATAAAAAATAATGAAAGTTGATATATATATAATGTGACATATGACTAAATGTATATAATGTCATGACTCATGATTTGAGCTCTTATGATTTAGTTAATTCAAATTCTATCCATTAAATATTATTCAGTGATTTCTTATTTTATCGATCAACACGGACACTAGAGTCCATTTGGTTTCATGTAAAAGTAAAATCAAAGGAAAAATTTTTAGTTGGATATTATTTTCAAGAAAACTCAAAACAACGTTAGTCGTTTGGTTGCATGGAGTTGATTTTCACGAAGTTTCAACAAATGCTTCAAAACAGTAAGATATAATTTTAGAAATTTTTATATAATTAAAATATTTATTTATAGCAAACATTGATGCAAAAATAGATTAAGTTAATTATTTGTTATTAATTTATTTTTAAATAAATTTTAATACTTATTTTATTATTTATATATCAATCAAATATTTTTGAAAAACAAGATCTATTATTTATTTTTTTAATTATTTTATTAAATTATTTTCGGTCATTTGAGTATATGTTCATCATTTGTTATATAAGTAATTTGTATGATACATTAGTTTTTCAATAAATTTATTTTATTTGTCAAGTACATAAAAATAAAATAATTTTATAACTACTGTTATATGTATTTATAAAATTAATTTTAAATAGTAAACTCCTTAAAATATATAACAGGTGTCATCCATCATTTGCCGAAAATGGCGTTCGGTGCGTTCCAGCTGATGCCAAAATCCGGATTGGTACGACATGTTCTATAGTTTGTTTTCCCTGATTTTTATTTTACTTACAAACAAATAAGATAATTGACATTGCTTTCCCGAAAATCAGCGCATGCAACACATTTTACCCGCAAACAAACGGGCCCTAGGTTTCTCATTGACATCAAGGCCCGATCATGACATCTTTTATAATCCTTTTTAACATTACATATATTATACATTTCCAAAAGGAAAATTTTCATCTATTAAGAAAGACTTTATGCCCCCACTTAAATGATCTACCTGGGTTATTTGTCCTGACACGTGTGCACTGCAAAGTGGGGAAGATAGAATACTGCTAATTAGGCCTAATCCCATATTATGCCCTCGGGATATTATTATTAGGCATGTTTCTAATTCTACTCATTTATCTTTTCGCTCTACCTAATGCCCTATTTAATTAGAGTTTAAAAATTGTTATTATATCAATATTGAGATTAAAATATTAATATAAAAATTTAAATAAATTGACATTTTTATCATATCTAAATTATAAATTTTAAAATTAACATTATTAACCAAATATCTTTTACTTATTGTTATTAATATCAATTTTAAAATTGATAATAATAAAAATATCTAATAATGTTAGCAAATATTGCAAGTCTCCGGGGGGTTACATTACAGGCGTACAGGATGTACGAACTGTTGGGAATCGGTCCAATCAGATTGGCGCAGCGGAAAATTTACGATTCCCCGTATATCATTGTCTTGGTCTCGATCGAAACCGAACGATGTCGCCAAAACCGGTATACGAAACGATTTCGAATACGTACCTTTGTGGGATTCAAATAATCCCTAAAGATCGGAGAAGATCGAGCGTTCTCACGATCGTTCAGCCACTCAAGTGTGCGGCCTCTAGTCGTATCCACACGAGACGCCTCCATAGTCGGGTTCTCCTTCGCGTCGGACCTTCCGACTCGCCCCGGATGAAGTCCTATCGACTCTCGATGGCCTCCAGCATGGGAAAACGTGAAGGAGAGAGGTAGGGACAAATTTTGCAGCCTTGGCTTGTGGGGCTCATGCTCAATTCGCTATTATATAGAGAATTTGGAGTTTTTCACAAAAGCCCCTCCTTTCTCTATATTTACACCCTTGCCCCCAAACTTATGGATTAGCCCTTACGTGTGTGACCCACTAGGCCCAATAGCTCATTTGGTTGAGGCCTAATTAAAAGAACAACTTCTTTTAAATTAAATCTATTATCTCATAATAGATTTAACGGCCTACCGATCATGAAGGGTACAAGCCACATCCTATGATCCCAAACGGCTTCGGGGATAAACTCCTCTCCAAAGAGCCTTTCCATCATCGGTTACCACACGGATATAAAACTTCGTCCATTCAATGTCCCGGTCGGATAGGAGTACGGCATTGACTGTCAACTCCTAATTGTACCGACACTATGGAATCTTGTACTCTTAATTGGATCAATTGGAAAACTCTTTTCCAATTATCCTATCTACCTTGGCCAAGGATTTAGAGTACTATCCATAGGACATTCTCTCTCTCCTACCGAGAGTGGACGATCCCTTATTGTCCGCTCAATTGCCTCCACCGGATTTCCCATATACCCAATCCATTAACTATACAGGACCACAATACTAAGTGATCCATAAGTCAATAGTCAAAGTACATGGTACGCCCGGCAAGACATCTTTGGCAACTCAAGTCAAAGATCCAACCGTGCAACCGTGATGATAGAATACCCTGATCGACAGTTCGGTAAGATACCATTCAGGGATTCTATAATGGTCAGTTCAGTGAACTCATTCCTCTAATGAGCACCTGTATATGTATCTCAGTGTCCCCACACTGATGACCAATGAGATCGGTCATTCTCATCATATGAGAAGATATCATATACACTAGTCTTACTGGATCCTTGATGTCCCATCTCGAGGATCCTACGACTAGGAACATTTAGAGTACATGCTTCTAGATGATTGATCTCATTATCATGATCTCATCATGATTCAATCATCATTGCATGCAACCTAGGACTTCATTACGATAGACGCATCTAGTTAATGCAAGTAATGAAGATTATGCCATTTATACTAAATAAGATATTACAAGAAATGTAAAATCATATCACATATGATTGGCTTGTAGGGCATACATTTCTATCATGCGAACTTAGACAGGATAGAATATCCCTGCAAACAGAAACAAACATTAATCAACAAATTATCCTTGTCCAACGGCAATAGACCGTATTTTTATTTTTCATCGCAAAAGATGGAAATGGATGAACCCACCCGTGTTTCGTGTAATGTGAAGGGAAAACCACCGGGCTCTCGAACAAACTGATGAGCAACAAATGGGAAATTAAACGGACTTATTCTCTCGTCGTCTCTTCCTGTCCACGTACACGGAAGGAACGAATGTGTACAAATAATATCAGCGCAGTCAGGACCCCTCCTGAGGCGAGTCCCTCAGTCGCCAGTCGCATGACACCACGTTATGCCTAGAACAATGCACCAAACGACTGTAGAACGGTGCCAACCTATTAACGGTGCCATTCCTCACGTCTGTTATCCTTCTGTGGCATCCTCATTAATGATGATGTGATTAAAAATTTTCATTTAAAGTAGCGCGCGCTATCTCACCGTTTAAACTGTTTTCTCTTTCTTGACTACTCTGGCAGGCGGCAACTCTATTTCTGAATAAATTTTACTTATTTTTTATATTATAGTAACTACGTTTCTCTCCTTAGTGAAAGAATATTTAATGGAGTACATCAAACTATACGCATGATTGAACTTATTCGGGAATTAAATATTATTATTATAAAATCACCATTTAATATCATATTGTTAAATAAATAAAATAGTTAGACATAACTAACATAATTTTATCTCGGCACACTCTTTGCAAAAGAGAAATTACATTCTATCCAATTTTTTTCATAAAATATGTCTACAGCTATTTATTTTCAGCCATACGAAATATCTAATATATCTATTGATTAAAGGTGTAAACGAAATCCGATAATACGAAATTTTGATTCGATTCTGATATAAATTAACAACTTCGGAAACTGCTTTTCAGAAGTTACTAACCTTCTCCATATGTTACTAACCCTTTACATAGCCCCCTTAACCCATTTTTCAGAAGTTACTAACCCTCTCCATATGTTACTAACCCTTTACATCGACCCCTGAACCCATTTTTCGAAACTTACTAACCCTCTGCATATGTTACTAACCCTTTACATAGCCCCCTTAACCTATTTTTCGGAAGTTACTAACCCTCTGCATATGTTACTAACCCTTTACATCGACCCCTGAACTCATTTTTCAGAAGTTACTAACCCTCTCCATATGTTACTAACCCTTTACATAGCCCCCTTAACCCATTTTTCAGAAGGTACTAACTCTCTCCATATATTACTAACCCTTTACATCGACCCCTGAACCCATTTTTCAGAAGTTACTAACCCTCTGCATATGTTACTAACCCTTTACATAGCCCCCTTAATCCATTTTTCGGAAGTTACTAACCCTCTGCATATGTTACTAACCCTTTACATCGACCCCTGAACCCATTTTTCAGAAGTTACTAACCCTCTCCATATGTTACTAACCCTTTACATGGCCCCCTGAACCCATTTGTCAGGGGTTACTAACACTCTCCATATGTTACCAACCCTTTACATGGCCCCGTGAACCCATTTTTCAGAGGTTACTAACCCTATCCATATGTTACTAACCCTTTACCTGGCCCTCTGAACCCATTTTTCAGAAGTTACTAACCATCTCCATATCTTACTAACCCTTTACGTGGCCCCCTGAACACATTTTTCAGAAGTTACTAACCCTCTCCATATGTTACTAACCCTTTACATGACCCCCTGAACCCATTTGTCGGGAGTTACTAACCCTCTCCATATGTTACTAACCCTTTACATGGCCCCATGAACCCATTTTTTGGAAATTACTAACCCTCTGCATATGTTACTAACCCTTTACATGGCCCCCTGAACCCATTTGTCCGGGGTTACTAACCCTCTCCATATGTTACTAACCCTTTACATAGCCCCCTGAACCCATTTTTTAGAAGTTACTAACCCTCTCCATATGTTACTAACTCTTTACATCGACCCATGAACCCATTTTTCGGAAGTTACTAACCCTCTCCATATGTTACTAACCCTTTACCTGGCCCCCTGAACCCATTTTTCAGAAGTTACTAACCCTCTCCATATGTTACTAACCCTTTACATCGACCCCTGAACCCATTTTTCGGAAGTTACTAACCCTCTCCATATGTTACTAACCCTTTACACGGCACCATGAACCCATTTTTCAGAAGTTACTAACCCTCTTCATATGTTACTAACCCTTTACATTGACCCCTGAACCCATTTTTCAGAAGTTACTAACCCTCTCCGTATGTTACTAACCCTTTACATGGCCCCATGAACCTATTTTTCGGAAGTTACTAACCCTCTCCATATATTACTAACCCTTTACCTGGCACCCTGAACCCATTTTTCGGAAGTTACTAACCCTCTCCATATGTTATTAACCTTTTACGTGGCCCCCTGAACCTATTTTTGAGAAGTTACTAACCCTCTCCATATGTTGCTAACCCTTTACATGGCCCCCTGAACTCATTTGTCGGGGGTTACTAACCGTCTCCATATGTTATTAACCCTTTACATGGCCCCATGAACCTCGAAAAATGGGTTGAGGGGGCCATGTAAAGGGTTAGTAACATATGGAGATGGTTAGTAATCCCGACAAATGGGTTCAGGGGACCATGTAAAGTGTTAGTAACATATGGAGAGGGTTAGTAACTTCTGAAAAATGGGTTCAGGGGGCCACGTAAAGGGTTAGTAACATATGGAGAGGGTTAGTAACCCCGACAAATAGGTTCAGGGGACCATGTAAAGGGTTAATAACATATGGAGAGGGTTAGTAACTTCTGAAAAATGGGTTCAGGGGGCCACATAAAGGGTTAGTAACATATGGAGATGGTTAGTAACTTCTGAAAAATGGGTTCATGGGGCCATGTAAAGGGTTAGTAACATATGCAGAGGGTTAGTAATTTCCGAAAAATGGGTTCAGGGGACTTGTAAAGGGTTAGTAACATATGGAGCGGGTTAGTAACCCCCGACAAATGGGTTCAGGGGGCCATGTAAAGAGTTAGTAACATATGGAGAGGGTTAGTAACTTCTGAAAATTTGGTTCAGGGGGCAACGTAAAAGGTTAGTAACATATGGAGAGGGTTAGTAACTTCTGAAAAAAGAGTTCAGGGGCCAGGTAAAGAGTTAGTAACATATGGAGAGGGTTAGTAACCTCTGCAAAATGGGTTCAGGGGGTCATGTAAAGGGTTAGTAACATATGGAGAGGGTTAGTAACCCCTGACAAATGGGTTCAGGGGGCCATGTAAAGGGTTAGTAACATATGCAGATGATTAGTAATTCCCGAAAAATGGGTTCATGGGGCCATGTAAAGGGTTAGTAACATATGGAGAGGGTTAGTAACCCCCGACAAATGGGTTCAGAGGGTCATGTAAAGGGTTAATAACATATGGAGAGGGTTAGTAACTTCTGAAAAATGGGTTCAGGAGTCGATATAAAGGGTTAGTAACATATGCAGAGGGTTAGTAACTTCCGAAAAATGGGTTCAGGGGTCGATGTAAAGGGTTAGTAACATATGGAGAGGGTTAGTAACTTCTGAAAAATGGGTTCCAAAGTCGTTAATTTATATCGGAATCGAATCAAAATTTTGGATTATCGGATTTCGTTTACACCTCTAATCAGTAGATATATTAGATATTTCGTATGGCTGAAAATAAACAGCTGTAGACATATTTTATGAAAAAAACTGGATAGAATGTAATTTCTCTTTTGCAAAGAGTGTGCCGAGATAAAATTATGTTAGTTATGTCTAACTATTTTATTTATTTAACAATATGATATTAAATGGTGATTTTATAATAATAATATTTAATTCCCGAATAAATTCAATCATGCGTATAGTTTGATTTTCTCCATTAAATATTCTTTCACTAAGGAGAGAAACGTAATTACTATAATATAAAAAATAAGTAAAATTTATTCAGAAATAGAGTTGCCGTCTGCCAGAGTAGTCAAGAAAGAGAAAACAGTTCAAACGGTGAGATAGCGCGTGCTACTTTAAATAAAAAATTTTAATCACATCATCATTAATGAGGATGCCACAGAAGGATAACAGACGTGAGGAACGGCACCGTTAACAGGTTGGCACCGTTCTACAGTCGTTTGGTGCATTGTTTTAGGCACAACGTGGCGTTATGCGACTAGTGACTGAGGGACTCGCCTTAGGAGGCGTCCTGAGGCGATCCGAACTCGAACTTAGACAGGATAGAATATCCCGGCAAATAGAAACAAAAATTAATCAACAAATTATCCTTGTCCAACAGTAACCGACCGTATTTTTATTTTTCATCGCAAAAGATGGGAATGGATGAACCCACCCGTGTTTCGTGTAATGCGAAGGGAAAACCACCGGGCTCTCGAACAAACAGATGAGCAACAAATGGGAAATTAAACGGACTTATTCTCTCGTCGTCTCTTCCTGTCCACGTACACTGAAGGAACGAATGTGTACAAACAATATCAGCGCAGAAGGCAGCTAAATAAAATATGGCAATGACGGCGGTGTCTCTCTCTGTCTCTCTCTCTTCGACGTACTACCGTTTGGAACCCACGGCCCTGCCGCAGAGCAGCGCGTTGGCAGGAATGTCGTACTCGTTGGAGTAGCTCTTCTCCGACGTCCAGACCCTGATGTAAAACTGCTGGCCCAGGTACTGCCTCGCCCACATGGCGGACCTCACGTTCCACATCCCCTGGTTGTCCAGGGACACCAGGATGGCACTCCACCCCTTCGGGAACACCTGCGCGGCATTTTATCGAACATGTGTCGGGCGTCATTCCGGTCGAGAAGCACTACGGAGCACCGTTCGGAGTGGGCCTGCGCGAAGGTCAGAAGGATTACCTGAACGGTGCTTCTTGTCGTTGCATCCACCAGGTTGTAGCGCCTTCTCAGCTTCGGTTCCCACTGTCCAGATCCGTATCTGTTCGCCACGTCGATCGGAGAAGAGAATTTTGAGTACAAGGAATGATTCTGTCTTCCCCGAAGAAAGAGGCAGAGAGAGAGCCGACTTACGCGACAACCCAGAAGTCGTAGCCATCCACGTGCCATGTCTGCATGGTTTTCTCCGTGTTCTGGAAGACGATCTCGACGAAGTCGTGGAGGCCGAACCTCAGAACGGAGGTGGCGAAGACGACGTTGTCCCCGCCAGCCGGGGGCTGCGCCGGGATGTTGTCGACGCTGAAGACGCCCGGGATGTTGAAGTGGTCGGCGAGCTTCAGGGGCGTGTCGGGGAAGACGTAGGAGACACCATTCACGGTGTAACGCCGCTTCCCTCCCACTACGGCAGCGCCGCTGGCCATGTAAAGGGACCTCGTCCTGGTGATATTCCCGTAGTGGTAGGAGCCCTGGGGGTTTGGTCGGGCGGCGTTCGCCGTCAGGTTCCACCTGATTCGCAACAGGCGCATCAGCCTCCACGGTAAAGATAGATAATCGGCGGCAGTGAAGGAGGATGGTAGCAAGCCTGCAGGTACCTGAATGTCCGGGCTTGAACCATGGAGCCGTGCATCTGGTAAGAAGGAGGGGCGGGGAGAGGACCAGAAGCCTGGGACATGGAGTTGGAGTAGTGCAGGACCGCGGTGGCCGTCAGAACCTTCCTGTTGAACCTGGTGGACGCGACGATGTAGTAGTCCTTGGCAGGCTGATCCAGGGTTACGAGGACCGCCATGGACTGGCCGACGTGCACGTCGATGGACTCGTAGTATTCTTGGATGACATGGGAGCCCTCGATCTCCACCACCTTCATCTTGTGGCCCTGGATCCTGAAGTTGAACGTCGTCGACAGGCCAACATTCGACACCCTGAGCTTGTACGTCTTCCCTGGAAGAATCAAATTCCGCCGATCTATAAGGATCTTTCCCGTTTCCTTCTTATCCAATATATTGATTGGTCCAGCCGATCGAAGGATCTTACCTTGATCTCCGGTGAAGGTGGTGTCCTGAGGCCGTCCGTTGATGAGCAGACCGTCCGGAAGAGGAAGATCCCTTCCGTCGTCCAACGACTGCCTCATCGCCTGAAGTTCGACGGAGTCATCGTGATTCAATCGTGATTCAATCGTCTTTCCGATTAATTTTCAACATGGAGGACGGCTCTATCCGATCCGGGGGGGGGGGGGGGGACTACGTACTGACCTTGTGGTCTGTCTTGTACCAGTCACCGATAAGCAGCGTGAAATCTCCGACGGGCACCGGGTACGGTATTGAGATTACCGACCTCTGGTTGATGTTGAGGCCGCCGAAGCCCCCCGCGGCGCGGTGCATTGCCGTCGACGGAAAGTAGTAGAACGAACCGACCTGATCCTTCGCCTGCCACTTGTATGTGAAATTTCCGTCGGCGGGAACGGGGCAGTTGGTCCCGAGAACGCCGTCCTGCCACGAGTTCTTCCTCTGCTTGATCCCGTTCCTGCATTCGGAACAGAGGACACGACCGCGGTTGAGGAGGGAAACAAGAAAGAGGTACACGGCCGCGACGTGACCGGAGCAACATCGGAGGACGCACCAAGTGATGAGGAAGGGCTCGTCGAGCTTGTTGATGACATTGACGATGATGTTGTCGTTGGTGACGCAGTCGATCTGGGGTCCCGGGAATTGCCCGTTGATGAGAATGCCCTGCGAAGAAGAAACGAAAAACAGAGTCGGTCGTCGTCGTGTCCCGTCGGCTCTGCACACAAACGTGGGCGAAAGCACCAAACGCCGCCGCGCTCACCAACCTTCTGGGGGACGCCGAGAGGGTAGATGGTGCCGTAGGTGACGGTCCAGGTGTAGAAGCGCGACGGGTCATCGGCGTGCGCCAGAAGCATGCTCAGGCACGCAAGCGCCCCGCAGAGCACGCGCAGGAGAGCCGCGCGCCGCATCCTTCCGACGTCACTGCTGCTCGATTGGAACGGGAGGGCGAATCCGCCGGTGCCGGAAGCGTTCGACACAGAAAATCGGGAGGAGGAAGAGGAGGAACCAGAAAAGAACGACTCAAGGTGCGCAGCGACGGCGAAGGTGGCGGGTAGCGGTGAAGTACGAGACCGAGTTGATCGATGGGCGGAATGCCTTGTTCCTCGGGGGGTATTTAACAGATGAGGCGGGAAGCGGCAAGATCCGCTCTCGTGTATAAGAGGGGACGGCGGGGGCGGAAGAGATGCGGGGGGGGAGATATCCCGAGTTCTTCGTCGTCCGCCGCGGCGACCGCCGCTGAAAAGGGCAGTCTTCACATGACAAGTGATTGCAGTTCCGTGGTTACACCGCAACGCCAGCTGGACCGTGCCGAGGCGGTGTTTGTCTCGCTTTGCTGCGGGCGGCGGGGGAGTTGGCAGATCTCACTCCGCCGTCGACGTAGACGCGATCGCTCACCGGCCGCCCTCGGGTAACGCGCTTCCGCGTTGAAGAAGGCAGCAATTACAAGAACGAAATTTGCTTATAACAATTGTTTCCACGTATTAACTTCGATATTCTACTGAAACAATGAGACTTTTGGCCCGGTTTGTCACGTCCCGAATTTAATCCTGCACAGCAGAATATAATCCGATGACGTAACTGAGGAAAATAACCCCAAAAAATATATCGATTCGGAACAAATGAGACTAATATCACAATTCCCAAGATCCCTTCTAAAATATCATGGTAATAATACAATTTAAATAAACATATACCAATCTATGACATAAAGATCATCTAATTGTCTTCTCGAGAATCGATCCACCACGTTTCCGCTGCGCTATACCTGATTACCTGAAAAATTGATAAGAGGATTGGAATGAGTACGACAACTCAGTAGACACCCCATCATCCGCCAAATCGGATAGCCAGAAGGCCCTAGATGTTAATTAAATAGGTACCCAGACCTACACCAATTATATGTAAATATAGGCTAGTTAATACATTAGATATGTGACTTAATCCATGTGTTTTACACCACCAACCAAATCCTATAATCACACCAACCAGCACCTATATGCATCATAACATGACCTAGAAAGATGGTATGAACATATGCATAGACACCTACTATATGCTCCATATGATGATATACTACAAATGAGACACACCATACATACACCATGCTACATAACTTGATACTTGACAAAATAAAATACATTACTAGACCATCTATACCATACCATGCAAAATACATCTATCCTCTAACAAGAATCACATTCACACATATGCACATATCCTCTAATAGATGCACATATCTTGTTCACAGATCTCCATTAGCAAGGAATGCATCGTCTTGCCATCTCAACCAGCTACCACCAGATCTATCATATATAAATACCATATACTAATCGAAATCCCATAGTGCACCTAGGCAGTGGTGGCACGTAGGATGCCCGCGGGATCTGGGATCGAAGGATGCACCAGACGGTTCTAACCCCTCGCTGCCCTCGAGTCACGACTAACTAGTCTGGTGTAGCTCAGTTTTCCATTCACAGTTTCAATACATCATGCATCCACCTCAATCATGCCGTGCCATGATCACATTTATAAGATAAATGACATACACCATATCATGCTATGACAAATATACCATCAATGCAAATACCATGACCAACTACACCTAAACAATATGTTCATGATACTAGAACCATAAAATGACAATAATACATATGAGCTAGTATGATACCACCACGTACTCTCAATCAAAACATGATATGAACAGACCCAATCAGACCATATCTTTTGGTTTAAAGACATAAACATGGCTGAAAAATCAAGTAGTTAATGAGACTAACTCAACAATATCTAGCTTAGTTACCTATCACCTTATATATACAATGATATTAACTCGAAAGAATAACCAAGGACTACCTAGATGTAGGTTATCAAAAAATGGACTATAATCAACCAGGAACATGATGATTAACATGCTATAAACAACCTGAAATAACAATACTACGATCTCCATTACATACGAAAGAACCAACACCGCTAACTACGCTGACCACGACATACAATGCTAACCCAGCTAATTAAATCAATAGTAATCACTACAAGTCATGGAGAATTAAATAGAATTTTAAATGATAATAGACACGTCAAGGGTGCCTACCAGATCGACGCGGGAAAAGTCGGAGATCGGCAACCGAAAACGATATCGAACGTTGATGACGTGATGCACAACTTGAACCAATCGAAACGGCTATCTCATGGCACCTAGGCTGCTGAAAAGGGATCTGAAAATGTACCATTGGATCAAGAGAGAATAGAGAATAAAATTAAGGGGAATAATATCCTGAATAATAGGAGAGAGGAGAACAAGATAGGAGAGAGAGGATGCTCACGGCGTTGGAGAGGGGCAGGGCGCACAAAATGGCGCGGCGGAGGGGCGACGTACGGGGTGAAGAGGTCTGGCGCATGGCGGAGGCGGCCGGCGTACGGCGGCAGCGCTGGCGGGCAATGCGCGCGCGGTGTTGGCCTGCGCGGCAACTGGGCGGCTGTCCTCGCTGGGGCCGCGAGGGCGGGCTCGCGCGAAGAGGCATGGCGGCGGGCGGAGGTGGCTGGCAGAGGCGCGCGCACCGCGAGGAGGTGACGACGCGGGGCGGTCAATCGCCGAGGGCGGCCTACGAGGAGAGAGAGGGAGAGGGACACGGCTGTGCGGTGCGGCAACTGCAGCATCAACGCGGCTGCAGAAGGGGGGGTTGGCGTACGTAGGAGGAACAAGAGAGAGAGAGGGGGGAAGAAGAGAGTAAAATATGGAAACCGTGAGGAAAAGAAGGGAAAGGATAAATATAATAATTAATATACATAAAATTCACATTAAATATTATATTAAATAATATTTAACTTTAAAAATATACCATACGTTACAATCTACCCTCCTAATAAAAATTTCGTCCTCGAAATTTCAACCGGACTCATCAAAAAAAACTACGGGTGAAGACGCCTCATCTCTTTTTCTACTAATATTATCCTCTCTATAAACTTTATTAGTTAACAGTATCCTCTGCAATTCAAATCCATAATCCAAATATCATATAATAATGAAACCCAAATCCACAATATTTGTAGACTATGACAAAAATCTCTTATATTAAAAGTATTTTCCCAAAATTCTACCTTGCTACTGAATCTTGATATATGTTGACCAAACTCTCTATCCACATATCTATCAATCTAAATTATCTATATATTATCTATATCATCCAATCACATAACCTCGTAGCCTTAATTCCGATGACCATTACTCCATATTAATATACCAATTCTAAAAATTTTGTAGATCAAAATGATATGGATCAAGTATTCTTCACAAAAGTATTCAATAATCCAACAGACCCTACATTGCTCAAATTAATAACCTTGTCTAAGATTGATAACATTGATCATCATCTATCTAAAATTTCAAATATATTCAATCTGAAAATTTTAACATCATAGCATACATCCCTGGTGCTATCAACGACACAATCTACTTATCTAACTAATAATCCAATTATGATCCAATATCAAATTTAATTGATCCAACCAATATCTTATCTAAAGATTGATATACCTCATCATCATCACTAAAGTGATTGGATTCACTAATCTGAAGCTATATCATTATAGGTATTGATCATATAATCCACAATAGAGAAGAAAATTCCTTAGCTATTCCTCTTACAATCTTTTATCTAGAGATCATTTCTAATAAATTGCGGTCTAACTAATTCATCCACTACATTTAATCACAATATGACAATCAATCTATCATCGTCAACTCAAGTCTAAATCTAAGTATACAAACTCTGCTCCTATCGAAGTTTGTAATTCAAGATTTGGAGCGAGAATGAGTTCTCAAATCGGATAAGTCAAACTCGGATCATGGTAGATAGAAATAACTCGTGAGTTCAAGGTTGATAGATAATAGACGATGATCTAGATAATATGATCATGCTCTAAAACAGATTGCCAAAATCTTAAACTAATTACAACCCTATCTAGATAATCGCCTATGCTCTAAAGTTTATATATGATCTTCTATAAATCTCATCCTCAATATCAAAAAGATTATCAATGCTATGCTCATGCCTATGATTCCATTCAATCTCAAAGTCAAGTTTCACAAAAATAATGATGCCATGAAATGAAGTGTATCACCAGATTTATGCTATCCACTTATCCAATCAATGTAATTATTCTTAACCTCTATATCATTTATACACATGATCTCAAATATAATCACCTCATACCATCTATATTATATAAGTCCTCAAGATGACCAAATCTCTAACTTCCAAAGCAATTCTAATAAGTTTACTACTTTTGACAATATTAACATCACCTAAACCATAATGATTCAATAATCAAGTATATCATCATAATCAAGAATAAATAAATTATCTCTAACCTTCATCATAAGAACAATATCTATTTGTAATCATATATAATCAGCAAAAGATTCTCACTCTTAATGAGTTCTCAAATCTCCTCTTCTACAAATCTATCTCTATATCTACCACTCTCACGATTCATTCTCATTTCTTCCTTAAAATAAGGTTATATTCATATTCTAACTACTTCCAACCAATTAGCAAGATATATCCCATCATCATGTTATCTCTATCTAATCTAAAAGATCACCTCCAATAGACCAAGGTCCAAACTCCACATAAGATCAACCTATGAATGGTCACAACATACAATTAAGATAATCTAGAGTCAAGATTTGGCTAGATTGATTAGACAAGATATAAAGAGATAAATGAGTTCAAAATCGATAATGAAGATCAAAGATTGTGATCGGGAGAGTATAATTATAATATCAATCAATTGCTAGTACATTACAACACCTATCTATAATCATACTCAAGTCGTTTATAATTCTCCAACTCATACTAAATCATCTAAATATCTCTCCTCACAACTTACACTTAATCCGAATTCCATCCTCGATAATATGAAAAATGCCACTTATTCAAAGCATGATAAAATTCTCTTGATCTTTACTTTACAATTTCAAATTGATAATCTCATTCCCATGCCTCATTTCTTTTCCATTCAAAACTATATAGTGGAAGCAATACTTCAATCATCATTTCACTTCAAATTTGATAAATCTAATACCAAAATCACATGTCATCCTATCCTCATACCATACATTGATATTCCATCAAATAACATACAATGATAAATCGGATTAATCCTAGATAGACAAAATAAATCATTATCATCATCCCATATAGATTATCTAATTAAATCAATTTGAAGATTCACTAATCTATCATTTATCTATTGATCATATGATATCATCATGATTCCAACCATTGAATTTACCATCAATCCAAATCACTAACCCTGTTAAATCTGAAAATTCAAACTTAAAGTACAAACCAACCGAACAATGATCAAGCTTCATATATCAATCATTCGATAATCTAATATATAAATCAATAATCTTACCTTAAGATTGATAAAAGAAATTCTTAATCAAGTCAAACCACAAGATCAATCAAACTTGAAATTCAGTCATCACAAATTAATTATTCAATTTAAAACTTTAATGACTTGATCACCTTATAATGATAAAACCCAATAAATCCAATTTGATAATATGATCTTATAAACATAAATCCAAACTCCAAGATCCACAAAATCTGAAAATTAAATCATCATAAAATGATGTAAGTATTTATCCAATGTAAACCTCTAATAATCCAACATCAAACTTCTATGTCATTCAATCTAATAGACAACCTAAATTATTCTGTCTGCCCAAGATCATTTTCTTCCAAACATCAATTCCATCTAATCCAAACCGATACTATAAACTCGGGCTAGTCAAAAATAGACCTTAAGGCCGAGTTAATGCTCTGATACCAAGTTGTCACGCCCCGGATTTAATCCTGCACAGCGGAACATAATCCGACGACGCAACTGGGGAAAATAACCCAAAAAAATATATCGATTTGGAACAAATGAGACTAATATCACAATTCCCAAGATTCCTTCTAAAATATCATGGTAATAATACAATCTAAATAAACATATACCAATCTATGACATAAAGATCATCTAATTGTCTTCTCGAGAATCGATCCACCACGCTTTCGCTGCGCTATACCTGATTACCTGAAAAATTGATAAGAGGATTGGGATGAGTACGACGACTCAGTAGACACCCCATCATCCACCAAATCGGATAGCCAGAAGGCCCTAGATGTTAATTAAATAGGTACCCAGACCTACACCAATTATATGTAAATATAGGCTAGTTAATACATTAGATATGTGACTTAATCCATGTGTTTTTACACCACCAACCAAAGCCTATAATCACACCAACCAGCACCTATATGCATCATAACATGACCTAGAAAGATGGTATGAACATATGCATAGACACCTACTATATGCTCCATATGATGATATACTACAAATGAGACACACCATACATACACCATGCTACATAACTTGATACTTGACAAAATAAAATACATTACTAGACCATCTATACCATACCATGCAAAATACATCTATCCTCTAACAAGAATCACATTCACACATATGCACATATCCTCTAATAGATGCACATATCTTGTTCACGAGATCTCCATTAGCAAGGAATGCGTCGTCTTGCCATCTCAACCAACTACCACCAGATCTATCATATATAAATACCATATACTAATCGAAATCCCATAGTGCACCTAGGCAGTGGTGGCACGTAGGATGCCCGCGGGATCTGGGATCGAAGGATTCACCAGACGGTTCTAACCCCTCGCTGCCCTCGAGTCACGACTAACTAGTCTGGTGTAGCTCAGTTTTCCATTCACAGTTTCAATACATCATGCATCCACCTCAATCATGCTGTGCCATGATCACATTTATAAGATAAATGACATACACCATATCATGCTATGACAAATATACCATCAATGCAAATACCATGACCAACTACACCTAAACAATATGTTCATGATGCTAGAACCATAAAATGACAATAATACATATGAGCTAGTATGATACCACCACAGACTCTCAATCAAAACATGATATGAACAGACCCAATCAGACCATATCTTTTGGTTTAAAGACATAAACATGGCTGAAAAATCAAGTAGTTAATGAGACTTACTCAACAATATCTAGCTTAGTTACCTATCACCTTATATATACAATGATATTAACTCGAAAGAATAACCAAGGACTACCTAGATGTAGGTTATCAAAAAATGGACTATAATCAACCAGGAACATGATGATTAACATGCTATAAACAACCTGAAATAACAATACTACGATCTCCATTACATACGAAAGAACCAACACCGCTAACTACGCTGACCACGACATACAATGCTAACCCGGCTAATTAAATCAATAGTAATCACTACAAGTCATGGAGAATTAAATAGAATTTTAAATGATAATAGACACGTCAAGAATGCCTACCAGATCGACGCGGGAAAAGTCGGAGATCGGCAACCGAAAACGATATCGAACGTTGATGACGTGATGCACAACTTGAACCAATCGAAACAGCTATCTCATGGCACCTAGGCTGCTGAAAAGGGATCTGAAAATGTACCATTGGATCAAGAGAGAATAGAGAATAAAATTAAGGGGAATAATATCCTGAATAATAGGAGAGAGGAGAACAAGATAGGAGAGAGAGGATGCTCACGGCGTTGGAGAGGGGCAGGGCGCACAAAACGGCGCGGCGGTGGGGCGGCGTACGGGGTGAAGAGGTCTGGCGCATGGCGGAGGCTGCCGGTGCACGGCGGCAGCGCTGGCGGGCAATGCGCGCGTGGTGTTGGCCTGTGCGGCAACCGGGCAGCTATCCTCGCTGGGGCCGCGAGGGCGGGCTCGCGCGAAGAGGCATGGTGGCGGGCGGAGGTGGCTGGCAGAGGCGCGCACACCGCGAGGAGGTGACGACGCGGGGCGGTCAATCGCCGAGGGCGGCCTACGAGGAGAGAGAGGGAGAGGGACACGGCTGTGCGGTGCGGCAACTGCAGCATCAATGCGGCTGCAGAAGGGGGGGTTGGCGTACGCAGGAGGAAGAAGAGAGAGAGAGGGGGGAAGAAGAGAGTAAAATATGGAAACCGTGATGAAAAGAAGGGAAAGGATAAATATAATAATTAATATACATAAAATTCACATTAAATATTATATTAAATAACATTTAACTTTAAAAATATACCATATGTTACACGGTTTGATCAGAGTGTTGAAGCTAATTCTGCCTCAATTTTCATAGTAGCTGAAGATAATATGATATTTGTAGTTTATACGCTATCCAAGCAGGCTCAAAGTATTAAGAGAATGATTTATTGAACTATAGTCGTAGAAAGTTGGACCTCTGTGTTGAAATAAAGCACTATTTTATCGGCGAGGAAAAACATCTTCAAATGTTTTCTATGTAGGGAGAAAAAGAAAATCCGCCTTATTTGCCATGATTTTGTGATAATTTCTTGCTTGACATGTTGAAGTAATTTTCCTTTTACGGACGGCTATGACGATTAAGCCCTTCGGTGGGAGGCCACGGATTTGACCCCACATCGCGCCCATACGCACTCGCAGTTAGAGCTGTCAACGGATCCATTTCGGGTTGAAATTTTCAAGATCCAAACCCGAATCCGATAAGACAAACCCGAATTCAATAACATATCCGATAATATATTGAATTTCAGATGTAGATGTAAACCTATATCCAACAATAGTACCAAATCTGGATCACCCGTAAATCTTTATCTTGCCGTCCCCGAGTTTGAGCGACATCTTCTCGAGCTACCTCTGCAGGCTGTCCATGTCGCTCTGCAGCTCCAGGTACTTGGCCTTGACGCTCCCCAGCTCGAACTTGAGCGTGTTGATGTCCTTCTTCGCCACCGCCCATCCCTCCTGGAAGGACTGCGGCGTCCCTTCCAGCAGCTGCTTCCTCAGGGGAGCCATGGGCTGCAGGTAGCGGTGGTACTGCTGTGCTGGCGGCATCTCTCCTCCCGCCGCCGCCGCCGCCGCCGCCTCCTTGAGGGCGGAGTTGGCGATGGCGTTGCTGATCTTGACCTGCTCCGAGATTTCTTCTCTGCCCCGATCTCGCCGTCCCCCTGTGCCGATCTCCCCTCTCCCTCAGACTCTCATGAAGTTTCCTATCGGCTACGGAAGCCACCCCCTCTCGTCGAACTCTTTTTCTCCTTCTCCCTCACTTACAGTCGACACCGCGGCCCTTCCCTATTTTTGCCAGATCAGCAACGGGGAGCCCCTCCTTTGCCACCACCGTCGGCCTTCGTCCCCCTCACTATTGTCGTCGTAGATGCTAGCATCCTCCCCACCATCCGCCATTGGCTGTCGCCCCTCGCAGTCAACTGCCATCCCTCGCCACCAGTTGCCTCCCTTCCGTGAGCAACCGTGCGCGTGTGCAGACCAACCAACCACCCGAGACCCTTCTTGTTGCCAGCCTCCAGCCTTCCCCCCTCCTCGTTGTCATCATCTCCATCTACCTATCCCCCCTCTGTCTCGCCCTCCAATCAAGACCGAAATGTTCAAAAATGAAGGTTCGATGAGGTCAGGTATGCTGGGTCTCCCCGACGAGGTGGTTCCCCCTTTGTTATCCGCCTCCCGTTTCTCTTTCCAAAAAGCCCCTTTGAAAGAAGGGGATGTCGGGGATGGACGCCGAGCGGCCTGTGGTGGCAGGGGATGGAGGCGGCGGGGCTTTGGCCGCAATCCACCGCATGTCGACGGTGGCTGGCGACGTTGAGGGGTTGGCAGAGTTCCGAGGCCAACGCTGTGGCGCCTGGCCTGGGTGCTCTGGCGACAACACTGGAGACGGTCGGCGACCATCTATAGGAGAAGAACGGAGGGAAGGAGAAGAAAGGAGGATGGAGGAGGAGGAACACTGGATGAGAAGCCGAGTGCCTAGCGCCGCTGCGGTTCCGCTGTGCTGCCGAGTGCCGAGCGCCGAAGAGCGGCTGACCATCGAGAGATCGGGTCCAGCAAACCCTATCAGGCTCTCGAATGTAGCCTGGAATGTATTTCATTTGACGCCATCTAACGAATATCCAATCCTCTTTATCAATTCGGATTCAGGCAGAATTATGGATTTCCTGAATCTATTGACAGGTCTACTTGTAGTCTCAACTGTTATGATATCTTCTTTTAAAAAAAGAATTGTTTTTTGCTTGTTAATTAATTCTGTAAACGAAAAATATGATATGAGAAAATAAGTCGATTTGTCGACCAATCTTGAGTCGGTTGATATTTTCTCTACTCAAGAAGAGTAAGACAAGGATTCGAGGATCAGCAGAGTCTAGCCTTGGGGATAGTTGGATCGAGTCTTCACTTATGTACAAAGCAATGTGTCCTTTGTCATTCGGTCACGTTATCTAAAAAAAGAAAATAAGTTGATTTGATGGACATGCAAATCAAATAGAGAGAGCGTCAGCGGTTGACATCTTCATACGACCCCAGGTGTTATGAAACGACTTCGTCTCACATACGAAGAGGTACGCGCGCGTAAATGAATCACACAAGTGATCAGAGATACAATCAATTGTTTTACCATAAACTCTTAATATTTTCTAGCTTACGCAACATAGTTATCCGTTTGTTTGGTTGATTAAACGAGTGTTCAACCTTTCGATATATTTTTTTGTGTGACAAAATATATTATCCAGTACAATTTAGGATAACAAATGCGCATGAATTACTTCAACGTGACCGACCCGAGAAGTATTTGCATATAAAATCGGTAGAAAATTGAAATGTCCGAAGAGAAGTATGGTGATTGTTTGGTGGCAACAGAAGTCAATTAATAATAACATAGATCTCTTTAAAAACAGTTTCCTTGTGAAATTATATTCTGTACTTATCAAACTAACTTTTGTCACAAGAAACTAAGAATTCTAATATTCTAATATATATATAGATCTCACTCCATCTAATCAAGTCAGAGTTTGAACTCAAATAAAGGTTTAATTCAAATTTAAGTCCGAACTTAATTTGAATTAGTTGATGAAATTTGATACAAGCCTGTTTATAAAACTCAAACTCAAATTTAGTCTAAGTTGTATTATACTCAAACTGTCAAGCTAATTGTACTAACTTTGCTCTTAATTTATTTAATATATTTAATTAAAATTTTATAACAACTAAGTTTTTTATTTAATTTTTAAATAACTATTTTATTAAATAGTTGTTCATCAGTTTTATTGAGTCTAGCAAAAGTGTATTCCATTTGCTTATTTAACATAAAACTGGGCTGACTTAAACTATATATATATATATATTATTGACCCGTTTGCACCCTTATGTGTGTGTGAAACTTGGCAAAGAAGGATGTCTTGTATGCTAAATGATAATACGTTACCAAACTGATTATTTATAGTGTCGTTTTGAACTGAGAAGCGGATTTGATTTAATTAGATGACTAAAAGAGTAAAAATCCATGGTCAACCAAAAGACATAGTGAATTTAACCCTAATTAATCTTTGATGCACGATTAATGACGAAGAAATAATTAAATTAGCTCGTAGTCAACGAATGTTAATTAATTACTAATCGCATCACCTGACCGACTCGAGTGGTAAGCATATATACACGGACATTCGTGGATCAGAATAGCTAGCCGTGATTAGGACGTAGTTAATTTATAAGATCAACATTACTCAAGGCATGAATGGCGGTGGCTCTCATCTCCAAATTAACAGCAACTATACACAATACGCCGAGATCGATCGACGACCATTTCCGGGAGGTCACATGGAGCATGCAGCTAGCGTCATATATATCTATTTGACTTTCTGCTAATTAGTTAATTTTTTAATAATTTAGTCGAGATAGAAGCTTCGGGACGGGGGTGCCAGCCAGCTCGGGCGTGTTTAAAATTCCGAGCCAAATAGTTAAGTATATTGCATTATTGCCCCCAATTGTATGTGTAGCCACTAGCCATGTGATGGGAATGTGTGTGAGAGATAGAAAGAGAGAGAGGTAACCTCACCGTCACCGCTAGTCAGACCGACCGCGCAGACACGCCCCCTCCAGAAGTCCAGCTAGATCGCAACACCTGGCGTCCGATCTCGTTCAGAGCAGCTGCGATCGTTCGGCCGCGATCCAAGAGGATGCCTTGCCCGAGAGAACCATCGGCACGTGGATTTGCCCGGAGTGCATAGAAGACGTGTGGACCCCACTTGCCCGTCCGTCTACCTAAAAGCCCATTCAACTCCCACGTTCACGCCAATTGCGTGAGATATATAAATCTAACTTAATATAATAACAGCGAATGTCATTTTTTCGTCCTCCCATTTTTGACCGTCCGTTCATCATCGATTTTTTGTTTACCACCGTCGGATATAACGGCATCCCTCGTGACCGCTTCAAACTTCGCGATTCTTCCTCTCCGCCCTTTCAGCCAAACCCTGGCGCGATCGATCCTCTCCTCCGCATCCTCCGCCTCTCATTCTTCTGCCAACAGACCTATCACGTCCTATTTTCCGCCTCCACCCGAGGCATCCATTGACAATGGTAAGATCAATTTTCCACCTCCACCGTGGGTGCCATGTTCACCTCATCTTCTGACGCAGTTTCCACCTCTACCAAACCCCGCATAGCACCCCCGAACCCCATCTCGCTTGTTCCTCCGGCGGCACACCGGCCAGGAGGCATCTAGGATAGCCGACGCCCACCGTCGTCTCCACTGTGGCCTGCGCACCAGAACCATGGAAGTCGCACAGTCGAAGAAGAACAAGGGGGCAAGCTCTAGAGCGTCTCTGCCCCCATAGCATCTCCGTCTCTCCTTGCCCCGCAGCATCTTTGTCTTCTCCGCCCTGTAGCTCCGTTGTGCGATGGAAGTTCTACCCTCCGCCCCTCCGCCGAATGCTTTGATTATTCAAGGACCAGCAGGAGAGGAAGAACACCAAGTACACCTTCCAAGCCCCGTCCATTGCTCATGAATATCCTGATGTTTTCGGCATACCTATCTGGTCCGACATCCATTGAAGCCCCAAGCCGCAGTGTTTGGGGAGCCATCGCGAAGCCCACTATTGCAGCGTCCGAAGCCCAATCGTGAAGCCCCATTTGAAGTGCTCCGGTGTCCAACGTAACCCCAAACCTGGGGGAGCCATATCGAGACTCATAGTCCAAACAATGGTAGTACCTACGGTGCCGGGGAATCTATGCAAGTTGCTGAATTAAACGCATTTTAGGAGTTAATAGCCACTATTATAAAGGAACAAAAGCATGCATTATCATAGGCTTACTATTAATCTCATTCACAATGATATTAGTTGCTTCAAGTTTTATGGATTTTCTAGTATCTTATTTGTGCTACAATGCTGCGCTATTTAGCCATGTTAATTTTTAGTTTTTTTATTTGCCTTGAACATTTTACCGCAGGAGACTTTCTAACATTCAAGTCACATATACCCAACATTCTCTTGCTGGATGGATAGCATACAGTCAGGACTCATTTTGATTTGGTCAATTACCAAGTATAGATACATGCACTGATGCACTAGTATATATATATATGTATATGATATCCGTATGAATTTGGGCTGAGGATTACAAATTCGAAGTGATTTTCGGTTCGGCAGCTTGCCACGAAGCTTGTTTGAACTATTGAAAAATCGCTTATGATTTCTCTAGTGATGTTTTGATTCAGATTTCTTATCTCTTTTTCAAAGATCAAAAAGTAGTTGACACAGATATATGCATTATAGTTTACATAAAGTAATTTTGACAAATAAATACTTATCTCAGTTAAATTAAATAATTTTTAAAATAAGATGATAGATTTGAAATCAATAAAGTGTTTGATTACACGATAAATTAAATTCTTTTATAATTTTATGTTTTCATGATAAAATTTATTAAAAAATATTTAAAAATTATTATAATTTTATATTTTTAAATAATTTTATTTTTGAAAAAAAGGGTGCTATATTTTTTTATCTCGTGATATCTTGTTTAGTCACGTATCAAGATAAATTTATGTTATTAACTATTTCATATTTTATTTTAATACAAGTTTTTATTATGAATTTTATAAATTTTATTTTGCAACTAAATATCTCATAATTTAAATTGAAGAGTTTGAGTTAATTTGTTTTTTAATTATTAGAAATATGTTTTATTTCACACATATAACTAAATTAAAGAATCTTGAACAAGTTGTCAGTTTGCACAATAAATTTTTATATATTTTTAATGTCAAAATTTTATGTTAAAATAAAATTTAAACTAACCAGAGACATAAATTTGCTACGTTTGGAGAGATGTGATAACAAAAAAAAAGTGAAGATGGTGTAGAATTAAACAGGTGATAAATAACAAAAAAAAAGTGGATCTTGCCATTTTTTATTCACCAAGTAAATCTTTCTTAAAACATAAAACTATAATAGTTGTCGAATATTTTTTTTCAACAAATTTTACAAAAACCATAAAATTATAACAAAAATTTAATTTATCATGCAACCAAACGCCCCTTTTGTTTTCATTTACAAGGAGCCTATTCAACACAAGGTTAGAATCTCCAATTTATTTTTTTTATTCTAGGTCTCAACATACAACATCGGATCCTTGCATCCATTTGGTTGTACGTAAAAAAAAACTAATGAATTTCTTACACAAAAATATTTTCTCATTGAAAATAAAATACAAACATCCTATTTGGTACAATGAAATGATTTCTTTAAAATCATTTTCAAATATAAAGCAGTTTCTATTTTTTTTAGTATTTAACATTTACTTTCTAATGACATTTTGAACTTAATAGCAACACAATCTTATCGTGTACGAATACTGAAAGCTATATAAAAGTATATTTTACATTTTATTATAACTTTTATTTTCTAAGAGTAGTTGAAACCTAGATATATTATAGTTTTCTTTAATAATTAATTCAAATAATTTTTTTTTAAAATTACATTATGCATTAAAGAGTTTGCGTTCATCTCTTTTTTAATTATTAGAAAGGCATTTTTTTCGTAAAAAAGAATTTATAAAAGTTGCCTGGTTGCACAATAATTTTTTATATATTTTTATGTTAATTTTTTAAAATAAAATTTAAACTAGCCAAAGGCATAAATTTGTTATGATGGGAGAAATGTAATAAAAAAAGTAGAGATGGTGTATAACTAAAAAAGGTGAGAAATCAGAAGAAAAAAGTGGATCTTGCCTTTTTTAACCAATAAAGAAATCTCTCTTAAAATATAAAACTGTAATGGCTCCCAAGTATTTTTTCTAACAATTTTTTACAAAACATAAAATTATATAAAAAAAAATTTATAATGCAACCAAGCACTCCTTTATTTTCTATTTACAAGGAGCATATTTGACGCAAGGTTCAAAATTTTAATTTTTTTAATTCTAGGTCTCTACATACAACATCGGAACCTTGCTGCGTCCATTAGGATGTATGTAAAAAAAAACTAGTAAATTTTTTTATATAAATTTAGTTTTATACTGAAAATAAAATAAAAATATCTTGTTTCGTACAATGAAATGATTTCTTTAAAATCATTTTCATTTATTAAGCAATTTTTATTTTTTTAGTATTTAACATTTACTTTCTAGTGACATTTTGAACTTTATAACTACAAAATTTTATCATGTACAAATACTGAAAGCCATATAAAAATATATTTTACGTTTTATTATAAATTTTATTTTCTAAGAGTAGTTGACACCTGATATATTATATTCTACTTTGATGATTAATTTAAATACAAGCTTTTCTTTTAAATTACATTATAAATTAAATAAAATTGTTATTTATTAGTTCATATTTTAATATTTGTCAGAAACTTATTAAATAGCTTTAAAAAATCACGCTTGAAAGGTAAGTCCAGACAAAAAAATTTATTGTATTATCACAAAATTGAGGAGTTATGGCTGCGGTCGCCATTTCTATCGTCGCAGTGTTCATTCGTTTGTTCTGATGGAAACTGGCATGAGAACATTTTTAAACTTTGAAGAATGCTAAGGCCCGTTTGATAACATTATTAGGCACGTATATTACTATCAATTTTAAAATTGATATGGATATAAGACAAATAAAAGATATTTTGTAATACAAGTGTCTCAGTTGCATCAATTTTGATATTCATACTCTAATCTCTAGAGAAATCGATATCAACATTAATATAGCATAAATTTTGATACTTTAACCAAACATGTCATTAAATTAAATGAGTTAAGAAAACCCATTTCCTGTCAACATATAAACCAAATAAAGATTCTTATTAGAAAATGTGCTGTACGTAATTTAGTTTATATAAGAATCCATATGAAACCTTTATTAGACAATAAGTTGTGGTTAAGAGAAACAACATCTATTTTTCACTTGTAATGTAGAATATTTAAGCATGTGAATGTAACATTGATTTTATAAAATTGTTATTTATATCTGACAGGGTGCTTGGTTACCTTTTTAGTATGTTTTTAGTATTAACTTTAAAATTAAAATGGAAAATCGGTGCCTTCCACGTTTGGAATTAACTATCTTTTTTAGGAGTAAATACTCCCATACTCATAACTGGTAAAAATATATGTCTTATAAGTTAATCATATATGATATGATTTGACATTTTTTAAAATATCTCATTTAAATAATTAGAAAAATCTTCGTTACTAGTTCTCATTAAATACAAATATCGTAATGAAGAATTTGATCACATACAATAATGATTAAATCATGCTGAGATCATAATAATGATATTGATCATTTAGAGGTATGTGAACTAAATGTTCATAATTATAGGATCCTTGAAATGAGATATCAAAGATCCTTGAAAATTTAGTGTATGCGATGTCTTCGTATATGATGAGCATGGCTGATCTCATGGTAATTAGTGTAGAGACATTAAGATACATATACATGTGCTCATTAGTTGAAAAAGTTTACTGAATTGACCAAATTAGAAATCTTGAATGGCATCTTATTGAACTGTCAATCAGGATTTTCTATCATCACGATTGCAAGGTTGAATATTTGACTTGAGTTACCAAAGATGTCTTGTTGGGCGGAACTTGTACTTTGACTATTGACTTATGAATCATCGTTTAGATGGTCCAGTATAGCAATGAATTGGGTACAAAGAAAACCTGATAGAGGTAATTGAGCAGGCAATAAGAGATTGTCCACTTTCAGTAAGTGAGAGTGAATGTCTTATGGGATAGTACTCCAAATATCTAGACAGGGTAGAGATGATAATTAGGAAAATGAGTTTTTTCAAATGATCTGATTTCGAGTACAAGATCATATAAAGTTGGTATATTAAGAAGTTGACAATCGATACCATACTCTTTTTCGACTAGGACATTAAATGGACAAGGGTTTATATCTATGCGGTAACTGTTAATGGAAATGCTCAATGAAGATAAGATTATCCCTATAGTCATTTGGGATCATAAGATGTGACTTGTACCTTTCATGATCGGTAGGCTAATTAATTTGTTATCAGATAACATATTTAATTTAATTTAATAAAATTATTCGATTTTAATTAGGTTTCAACTAAATAAGCTATTAGGCCTAGTGGGTCACACACATAAAGACTTATCCATGAGTATAGGAGCAAGGGTGTAATTTATAAAGATTTTGGATTTTTATAAAAATTTTAAAATTCTCTAAAATTACGAATGGTTTCAGACAAACTCTATTAAGCCAATGGTGAAAATCACATCCTCATTCTCCTCATTATCTCCTCATCTCTCTAGAAGGTGTCCATGGTCAATGGAGCTCCATTCGAGAACAGTTCTCAAGGCCGGCGCGAAAGGAGAACATATTATGGATGAAGTTCGTGTGGATACCACTAGACACTAGACACTTAAATAGTTTTTAGAGCTTCAAAAGCTCATCTTCTTCTCCTTCTCCATTGGATTATATGAATTCCTATAAGGTATATTCGAACCCAATTCAATCAATTTTTGGTTTTCGTCATTTAGTTTCGATTGTGATAGACTCTAAATGAACCCATAGGAATCGTCTATTCCTCTACACTAAAATTTGTATGATGATTATATACAATAGTATCAGAGTTTGGTTCAAGTCTCAGTCAAAATCGACATCAAATCATTGTTATTTCGTGTAATTTATATGTTCTCAAATATGTGCAAACATTTATTTTGTCGTGGCCACCATAATTTGTATGTGATTCAGATAATAGATTGGGTGGCACTGGTAGAATCGTGTGATATAGGACTTTCCAACGCCACAAATCATTTGAATTTTGGTGCTCTGTAGCATCCGAGAGAAGCCACCATGGTTGGTGTTTTTGTCAAGTCCGAACTCACTTGGATTTGGGGATTTTCTAAAATCTCCGTCCATAGAGAAAATTGAAGCATGAAAAAGATTTTATAAGATAGGTAACAACATTTCCAAACCTTTTCCCATGATCTTCTACTTTTAATGGCGGTGGACAAAGAGAATTTGAGATTATTCTAGCGAACTAGGGTTCTGTTGGGTCTGGCGGTGTAGCCCTATTTCTACATGATTTACCATCAATATAAAAAATTTCTCTAAGGTAATATATAAATATTTGGAAATGTCATTATATGAGAATTCTATACTGTATTTTTGAAGATTTTTTAGTTTATGAGATAAGGAGTTATCTAAGTTCCAAGATGGTATTTTTTGCTATGGAATCCAAATGACCTCCTCCTCTTCTTTTCTTTTTATGGTCAACTTCCATTTTTTCTGGTGATAAGGCCGACTGTTTAGGAATACTCATTGATGATTCTAACTCACATTTTTTTCCAGAATTTTCTAAGCTCAGGATAAGGAGATAATGCCAGTTTAAGGGGAGATTATCCTTCCCTGATGAATAGTGCTACAGGGGTGTCGACTCCGAAAACGGGTTCCGGATCGGCACCTCAAGATAAGAAGGTAAAAGATGGAATAGGGGAATGGGAGTGAATCGTAAAACACTCGGAAAGCAGTAAAAGGTCCTCATCTCGGTCCCACACTCACATTGATCTCCGAACTTTCATCTCACGGCGTCGCTCGAGCACCGGAGACGGTTCGGGTCATGTGGGAGGAGAGTGAGGAGGAGATGAAATTAAAACATGAAAGATGTGGTCGCCAGGAGCCGCGGGCTCCGCTTTATAGGATAAAAACAAGAGATGAGTTGATTTGACCGTGTACCTTAGCGCGGGAGATCGGGATATGGGTTCAACCTTCTTCTTCCTCGGCCGGCCGATGAAGAAGAGTCTCCAACCGATGCTAGCTTGATCAACCTGTGCAACTAGAACAATAAACCAAGTGAATAAGATGATTAGAACTATGGCAAGTGTAGTAACTGTAGAGAGAATATGAGAAAGAAGCAATTGGAATCGAACTCACCGGATTGGGGCGAGTCCTAACCCCTTTTTGTGTATTTTTTGATTATGTAAAAATGATGTAAATGAACTAAAATATGCTTTAAAACAATAAATAAACTGAGTTAAGGGAGTTGAGAAAGCTTATGGAATGGATCGGCTTGAGTTGAAGCCGAGTTGGTTGAAGAAGGCCGGTTCGGGTAGCCTTTGCACCCTTCTGGCGCGACTTTGGTGCAGAGGATGCTACGGACTACCCCGATGTCAGAATAGATTGAAGTTTGTTGGAGTATATGGAGAACTCAGAGAGTAAGAGTTCCTATGTTTATTACTTCTCCGAAATCCTCCTGTAGAAGTCAGTAAAAATTATTAAAGTGGGAGGATATAGACAACAGAACCTGGATGCGCGCCCTCAGTGTAGCAATCGCCACGAACAAACGGCAAGTCGGAATTGAGTGCCGTCAGTTGGAGATGAAAGAGGACGAAGCGATGAACATCTTATATGTTGAAGACTTTTGCAGAAGGAGTCTCAGATTTTCTGAAAAAGTCGATGAAATTGGCTGATGAAGAACACCCGGATCGAGCCTTCTCCTTCACCTCGGGATCGATTTCTTGACTTCGGATCGCCTTTGGACGTCGGGATGGCTTTGGAGAAAAGCTTGGACGACCTCTGGACAAGCTAGGCACCGGGGATTAACCTTGGGTCGTTGAGAATGGCCCTCAATTTATAGGGGAAGGAAGCCGGTGCAAAATTTGGAAACTGGACCGACCGCGCCCCCACGTTTCAAAGAGGACGAGGGCGCGCAGGGCGCGCCCCCCTGTTTCAAAGGAAGCGGGGGCGCGTTACGCGTCTCACTGTTAAAAATCTACGGAATCTTCCGGAAATTGCTAAAAATCGACTTGACATACGTAATGCGCCCCCGAACCGGGGGCGCGGTACAAATAATCGAAAATCCTCCGCGGAAACCTTCCAAAATCCGGTTTAGAAGGTGCTAATCGGGGTAATTTGCAATTTAAAGAAACTGACCGCGCCGCCGCCTTTCAAAGGAACCGGGGGCGCGCAGGGCGCGCCCCCGGGTTGAGGGCGCGCAGGGCGCGCCCTCCTCTTTCAAAGGGAGCAGGGGCGCAGTACACTCTCTCTCCTGCGTGCGTGTTCCGCGAGCCGTATCTTGCAAACGAGATGTCCGATTCGGCTCCCGTTTGTCGCGTTAAAAAGAGGGCCCTCAACCGCACCTCCTCAAGTCGGTAAACCAGCCGGCATGACTCCCGATATGTTCGCACAGGGCTTTCTACCGGTTTACCCTCTTGCGGAAAGTCGAAACCCGGGGCGAAGATCCGAAAGAGCACGGTTCCGATCGAGAAATCTCGGGTCAACTCGGGATGACTTAAAATGATGACCGAACAAGTCCGGTACGACCGGAAAACCCGAAGTCATCGAAAAATTTGATATTAACCTGGTAAACGTGAACCGAAACTCGGAAAAGCCGGGAAACCCTAAAATTGACCGAAATGGCCATATGGCCCCGGTTGATGAAAATATTCGGCTAGAATCGACCCGGATGACTTTAAAAGACCCGGTGATGATCGGAAAGGCCTAACATGTGGTCTGGGATAGCCGTGTCAGCACAGATCGAAAAAGCCGTAATGAAAGCCGTCATTGACCGACGCCTACCGAAATGACTTCTCAGAAACCCTGAATGTTACGGAACACATGCGGGATTCCAGAGACCTTCAATTATGAACCATTCAAGGATGGTCATCGAGCAGGCTTCGTGTTTTTACAGTTCACGTGCGGCTCTCGCTTGAAGGTTACGGCAATATTCCGGAAATCATTGGTCCATTCTCAACTTACAAGGGGCTCCACCAATGTCCTTAGCTCATCTCCACAAGGTAATCCGGATCAGATAACGGTCAAATAAAGGATATCGCCTATGGAATAAGAGTCTGGGGCTCTGAATCAAGCGAATTTGGCGTGTCTACAGCTTGCCTCGCCTTGATGTCGGCTTTGCAAGGGAATGGCATGTAGCGGAGCGAAGTGAAACGTAGAGAAAGCGTAGCGAAGCGAGATGTATCGTAGTGGAATGTAGTGGAGTGAAATGGTGATGGACTGAAAAGGTGGCATCAAGGTGTAGATATAGACACGTTTAACGACCAGATTCGGTAAGACGAATCTCCTCAAGTCTCCTGGTTAACCGCCATGTTTCATCAAGTCTTCCTATGTTCGATTGGTAAGAGATGTGCCATTGGCATGAGAGAAGAATAGCCAACCCCCAACGTGGCGGGGAGTCCCCAAAACATGGGTTCGTAGGTTCATCATTAGCCGGTAACCCGATCTTTGCGGTGTTCCTGTACTGTGATGGGTTGAAAATTTTTAAAAAAAAGAGATTTGTTTTGAAAAAGTAAAAGATTACCAATCGAGCACATTCAGTCTTTCTGATTCATTTAAGTCTTCCAAGAGACAAGATTTGATTCGGAATGGAATGATCTTAGATTCCGAAAGGCAAATGTTTAAGCATAGACCGTGCAGATAGTGACGGTGCAAGTTCTGATCAAATAGAAGGTCCTTGGCGGGACGAGTTGGCTGCCATGGTGGGACGAATAGCAAAGAAGTTGCAATGGCCACAGTGGTGAAAAGAAATGAAAGATTTGAGGGCACAGAGTGGTTACCGAACACGGTGGGATTAATAGACACGGTGGGATATTAGAGAGATTGGTGGGACTAGAGATCATGGTGGGATTAGAGAACACGATGGGATTAGAAAACACGGTGGGATTTAGAATGATCGAGAGAGTGAGAAGGTGAAGTTTAGGAAATGATGTATGCAATGACAAAACAAAATGTAATGCAATTAATGCTACATGATGCATATTGGGCTCAAGGAAACAAAACAAAACTTGTATAACAAATAGTTGAAGATATAGATTGTCTATGAGGTCAAGATACCCATTCGGGCACTATCGTCCCTCACAGCACAACTTTGGCTTATCCGTGAGCATTAGAGATGACCTGACCATAGTAGATTTTGATGAAGGGGATCTCGGGTCAAGTCTTCTCCGTACTCATGGTCTTCAACAAATCATGCATAAGATAATAATACACGACTAACGACTTATATGTTAGCCGGCAAGAAATGGGGGTTTCCCATGTCCACTCTTCCATTTCTGCGAGCATTTCCTTGGCCACTCCTTCGGAGTTTTGCCGGAATGAGGCAGTTGCGGCAGTATTTGTGGAGATGGTTTCCATGCCTTCTCCACGTGGTCGTTCTCCTGGAGTCGGTGGCAACAGACGCTGATATCTGTAGCAGGCTTAATCTTCTTCTGGTGTCGTAGCTGCTTTTCTTCCTTGTTATAGCACTTCTTGCTTCAGTGTTGTTTTGATCTGTTGGCGAGATTCTCACCCCTCCTTGACTTGTGTTTCTTTTCTGAAATACTTAATAGAAGGGTTAAATCTGCTCTATGGCTTACCCCCTTGCCTATTGTTGTCTTGCCTTGCTTATATGTCAAGGGGGGTAGCCTTATTAACAAGGTAACATGAACAAAATGACTAACAAGATAAGCAAGGTAAAAGTTAAGAGAGCTTACCTGCTATGGCGAGAGTTACTCCCTTCTTGATCTTAGAATCCTGAAACACTTAATGAAGGGGATTAAATCTTCACCATGGCTTATCTCTTTGCCTATTGTTGTCTGCCTTGACTTAGGTCAAAGAGAGGGGCCTTCTTAACAAGGTGTAATAACCTAAATGACCGAAATGAAATGGTTAAGAGAACTTACCTGTCGTTGAGAGAACCTTCTCCTCTTATTTTAAAGTCCCTGAAAACACTTGATAAAAGAGGATTAGATCTTCTCAACGACTCATCCCTTTGCCTATTATGGCCAACTTTGACTTAGGTCAAAGGGAGGAGCCCTCTTAATGGGGTGATAATGAAGGTAAATATGCAATGCGGAAATGAAACATGCAAGACATAAAGATAAACATGAATGCTAGCAAAGGCAAAATTCAAGGTTATGCCAAGTTAGATGATGCATTTTTTTAAGATTTTTGTAAAGTATTCAATTTTTTATTTTTGAAGATATTGGATTTTTTTCTTTTTTCTTTTTTTTTGAATTTTTGAAAATATTCAAAAAAAAATTAGATTTTTTTTGAAAATATTTGATTTTTTTGGATTTTTTTTGAAACTATTCATTTTTTGGGATTTTTGTGAAGAATGTGCCGGTATTGAAACAATTCATCGATCTTTGAGTGTTAATCAAGATTCAAGTGATGAACACCACGTGAAAATAAGGTTCCCTACCCAGAATCTTTCTTGCCCTCTTCTCTTGATCGGTTTTGATTCCCCCTGAGTTTGGATAGTTTATCCTACCCTGGGGGTTTTAAGATGGAAAAATAATAGAGGAAGTCTTTGACAGGATTTGGGGATGTTGAGGAGGGTTTCTCTACTCATGCCCAAATTGCCCGTTGGGGTTCGGCCTCTTTGGGTCTTTTCTACATGTGGCACTTACTTAGACAAGTCTTTGACCTGTGGGGTCATTGCCCATTTTTTTGGTGCCTTTTTTTTCATTTTCTATTCTTCTGGGTACTCATTCAGACAGGCCCATATTTCACGACGCCAAATTCGTCCTTTACCTACGTGAACCCATCGCGTAGGTGAGAATTTGGTAGGTATATGTATCATATACCGACATAGTATACCTACCAATTAGTTGCTCGTAGGTAAATGTATCAACACCTACGGATTACCTACGCAAGACATCCTGTAGGTAAACATTATACGTTATCAATGAATCTAATCCGTCCATTTGAAATATGCGGACGGCTGAGATCTATCCGAACATTTTACTACCACTTGAATGCCCGCGCGATCGACCGACCGTCCTCGCACAGCCCCCGACGCGGGCTTCCTCTCCACTCGACACTTCCGGGCGATTTCCGGCTCTCCACTCGACGGCGATTTCCGGCTCTCCACTCGACGCTTCCGGGCGGTCCATCGACGGCGTTTCCAGGCATTGCATCGACGGCGATTCCCGCTCTCCATCCTCTGCTATTCCCGCTCTCTCCACTCGGCGCTTCCACGCAGTTCATCTTCGGCGCTTCCAAGCGGGGCGGTCGACTAGTGGACCGTAAGGGGAGCTGTCGTCGCTTGAATCAGTCGTCCGAGCGACCTACGACCTACTTGTAAGTGTTTCGCACCTTTCCTTTACTTCGATCGATTTTGGGTTCCATATATCTCAGCTCGTTCAATACGTACAGTACGATTTAGGGTTTTACAAGTTGTAATTCGGACTATGTTCTGCCCATCGTTTCCCTATGTTGAGAGTGTTGCAATGGGGGATCAAGTAGAACACTTAGGACCAAGATTAATTTGTAAGATGTTCATGTCGGCTTTGGCATTTTCTCAGCTTTACTTTGTTTGTAGATCGACTGGCTTTATGCGTAGTCGCGAGAAACAGCACTTATTTGTCATATTCAAAAGGATTTTTTATGGATTCCTATTTAATTATCTGTCTGGTCTGATGTTCGTTCGACAGAAGATGATGATCAGCATGATAGTTGTTTAAAACAAGTATTTTACCTGTTTATAATTCACTCAATCAGTTGTTATCACAGATTGATATATCTTGGACAGCTACATGGCTACTCGTGAATGTTTGCATGATCAGAAACAAAAGTGTAAGTAGTGTAGCTGTTTAAATTTGGACTTTGAAAAGGCTTACGATGGATAGAGTGGAGAGGTTCGAACTTGCCAGATTCATGCAACTGATGGGTTTTAATCACAAATGGATTGAGTGGATCAAGTAATGCATTTTATGTGGACATTAATGGGAAGGTTTTGACTTCTTTGATTCTTCAAAAGGTCTTCGTCAAGGTGATCTGATCTCTCCATTGCTTTTTGTACTTAATAGCCAAATTTTGAGCATTATGTAAGAGAAAACCAAGCAACACAATTTAATTGAGGTTCTTGAAATGGGAAGTGTCTAGAAGCATATCACACATCTTCAATTTGTAGATGATGCACTTCTTTTCTTCGGGGGCTCCACAAATGGATCAACTTAAGAATTATGCTCTCGGCTATTTGAGTCCCATCCGGACCGAAAATTAAAAAGAATAAATGTGACCTAGTTGGAACCAATCTGAATGAGTATCAACATGATCAGAAGTAGTGCATTTTCAGTATAATACTTATACTATTATTATAAGAAATTGTGGGAGCCTGAAATTGGAGGGTTGTTGTCATTATAATACTTATGGTTCGCCTGCAATAAAGTTCTATATTGTTAAAATGGCGTGCATAAGCACTAAATGTACTGTTTGATATACCTGAATCAGTATGCCTTAACCCAGAAATGAAATAAAAACAGTGAAAAGTGTAAACTACTAATCTCTTGAGATTGAAACTACTATTCATATAAAAACCTTAATTTCTATGTTACCGCCCGGTAACTGTATTCTGATTTTTTTAGCTCTATATCCTTGTTTCTTTTGCTTTTCAACGTGTCTTAAGGCTTTACAATTTCTTTACAGTTACTTTTAGGTGCTATTATCTGGAGTTCATTGATTCGATTACCCTCTTGTCACTTCGAAAATGAGGTAACACTTATGCCATAAATTTCTGACTATATTTTGTCAATCATTCATCCTCTTGTTAGAAATTTCATGTTTTCAATAATGATTTTGTTTGTAGTTGCATTTTTTCTATATATCTGACAATACATCTTCTTGTTTTGCATTCGGACACATGTTCACTATATCTTTAGCAATAATATGTTATATTTTTCTTGCTATCCATTTTTCAAAATTGTAGGATGCATTTTTAATTATTATCCATGTTTTGATCTATAGTCATATGGATTGGAGCTGGATGGATTTGCCAAGAAATGTGGGTGGCTATTACGATGGTGTTGAGAACTTTTTAAAGTTTGCATATAAAAGCATACCATCGAGTCGAAAGATAAGATGTCCATGTGTGAAATGCGCATGCTTGAAAAAATGTGAAATGCATATTATTAGAGAACACCTCTATATAGACGGCGTTATAAAGGACAAACGATTTTGGAAGTTCTATGGTGAAGAGTCAAGTCAGGGAAGATTTGAAGAAAGTGTAGATGAATCAAACATGTATGAAATGTTAGCCGATGTCTTTCCGACGTGTGATGATGAAGTATATGATAATGATTCTAAATCCTTTTTGGACTTGTTAAAAGAAGTCAACCAACTTTGTTTTTTCCGGATGCAAGAATTTCGCAAACTTTCTTTCATCATTCGATTGCTAAACCTTAAATGCATGGGTGGATTGAGCAATAAAATATTTGATGTTTTATTGAAGTTATTGAATGAGTTGCTCCCAGATGGGTCATCATTACCACGATCATTTTATGAGATGAAGAAGCTACTTGATAAGTTAGGATACGGGTATAGAAATATTGATGCATGTCCGAACAATCGTATGTTGTATCAAAAAGAATATGAGAAGTGTAATTCTTGTCCCAAATGTGGTGAATCCCGGTGGAAGTCATTTAAATCGAGTAGCTCGAAAAAAAAGAAAAGAGTACCTCAAAAGGTTCTCCGACATTTTCCATTAATTCCACGATTAAAGAGACTCTTCACATGTTCAAAAACATCACTCAACATGAGATGGCATCATGAGAAACGCGAGGAGGACGGTATGTTAAGACATCCCGCTGATTCGGCTTGCTGGAAAACATTAGATGCCATTGATGATTTTGGGTTAGAATGTCGGAATGTCCGTCTAGGATTAGCCTCTGATGGGTTCAACCCGTATGGGAACATGAATGTCACTCATAGTACATGGCCAGTGTTGATTGTACCTTATAATCTACCACCTTGGGAATGCATGAGAAGTACCAATATATTGTTGTCCCTTCTCATCTCTGGTCCAAAAGGTCCCGGTAACAACATTGATGTTCTATTACAACCATTGATTGAGGAGCTACAAATCCTATGGAATGGTATTGATACCTTCGATGTAGCTAAAGGCGAGATTTTTCGGTTGCGTGCAGCCTTATTATGGACCATTAATGACTTTCCAGCATATGCTTACTTGTCGGGTTGGTGTACTAAAGGTAAATTAGCTTGTCCTAACTGTAACAAAGACACATGTTCTACTTGGTTAGAGTGTAGTACGAAATTTTGTTACACATGTCATTGTAGATGGCTTGGAAACAATCACAAATTCCAAAAGATGAGAACAAAATTTGATAGTCATGAAGAATGGGGTGACAAGCCATTGATGCTATCTGGAGATCAAATCTTACAACAGCTAGAGCATTTTAACTCTCACGTTGCAAACGAAGACATCAAGAAGAAAGGTAAAAAGAGAAAGAGAAGTAAAAAGGATGATAGAAAGTACCTTGGGTGGAGAAAAATGAGTATTTTCTTCTCTCTACCTTATTGGAAATCATTGTTGCTACGCCACAATTTAGATGTTATGCACATTGAGAGGAATGTGTGCGAGAGTATCATAGGCACCCTTCTATCCATTGAGGGGAAGAACAAAGATGGCTTGAAGGCTCGTCGAGACTTACAAAAGTTGGGTATAAGAGAATGTCTTCATCCACAAGAACTTGGACCAAGCAAAATAATGTTACCACCGGCTCATTTCACATGCGGCGAGAAAAGAGAAAGATATCATCTTCAAACTATTTCAATCTGTTAAGGTTCCTGATGGTTATTCTTCAAACATTGCAAAGCGCTTTCTCAACAAGGATAAGAAGTTGTGGGGGTTGAAGAGTCATGACTACCATGTGATCATGCAACAATTACTTCCAATTGCCGTTAGGGCACTCCCAAATATTAATCTATCTTCTTCACTAAGCGACATTTCTCAGTTTTTCCTCAATTTATGTTCAAAAGTTGCCTATGCTGAAGACTTTTACCAACAAGGCCTACATATTGCAAGAGTATTATGTGAACTAGAGATGATATTTCCACCCGATTTCTTTGATATCATGGTGCACTTGATCATTCTTCTAGCAGAGGAGGCGAGGATTGCTGGGCCGGTTCAATATAGATGGATGTACCCATTTGAGAGGTATCATCAATAGTAGAAGGTTTTTAATTGCCATTTAATATTTAGTAGTAATCATTATTTCATATCATTTCAGGTATTTGGCTAAACTAAAGTCTTATGCGACAAACAAGACCTTTCCTGAGGGTTCAATTGCAGAAGGTTATATTGTTGCAGAGACAATCACTTTTGCCTCTCGATATCTAAATGATGATGTAGAGACATGGTTCAATAAGCCACGCCGACAAGCAGAATATAAACCAAAAGAAGTGGAGGAAGGATGGGAAATTTTCATGGAGACATGTCACCCACTTGGAGCAGCTACAACATATCGATTACAGATTATTGAGTTGGAAGAGATTCATAAATATATCCTATTCAACTGTACCGCTATGAACAAGTTGATTAAGTCAGTGTACTACTATAACATGTAGTTATGTTATTTGTACATCTCCATCAAGCATCCAAAATAATATTGTTTGTTTCTTGATTACAATGCAGACTCCACATTGATGAGGTTAGAGAAACTTGTCCTGAGCTTCTTAACACTGATGTGGAACAGATTCATACACGTACCTTTGTAGAATGGCTTAAATTTAAGGTAACTAGCATAAGCTCTGTTGGATTTAACGTTAAATTTTTTATGTTGTGATTGTAAATTATGCATTAAGGTTAAATGATATTTTAAATTTGCTTAGGTGCACAAGGAACAAGAGATGACCACAGGAGACATGTCATCTTATCTTCGTTGGATTAAAGATTTGCCAATGGACGTCGTTAAGAAATATGAGTCATGTATAGCCAACGGTTTTAGGTTTCACACTAAAAGTCTTGAAGAACGTCGAGTGACCCAAAACTCGGGTGTTATGCTGAGTGCTGAAGATAATGTGATTTATTACGGTGTTCTTCATGAAATTCTAGAAGTTGATTACTATGGACACATGAGGGTAATATTGTTTAAGTGTGATTGGGTAGATTTGAATAGAGGTGTCAAACAGGATGGACCTCTTACCCTTGTAAATCTTTTATGTAAGTTAAGAACAAGTGAATGTTATATTCTAGCATCACAGGCAGAGCAAGTTTGGTATGTGGAGGATCCTAGGAACCTTGGTTGGTGTGTTGTTCGCAAGACAACTCCGCAAGATTTTTACAACTTATCAAGACATATTTCTGAAGACAAACCCGATTTTCTGGACATACAACCAACACATGCAGAGCAAGGACAAAGTTACCAAGATGACAATGATATTCAGAACATAACTGGTCGTAGATCCGATATAGATGGTCTTGAAGTTTAATGTAACTAATTTTGATATTCCGCATGTATGCTAATGTCAGACTGAATTTTGATATAGACTGAATTTTGATATTCTGCATGTATGCTAATGTCAGACTGAATTTTGATATAGACTGAATTTTGATATTCTGCATGTATGAATTTTGACATAGACTGTTATGTATGCATGTTAATGTATGAAGAGAAGCGTTATGTATACCCTGTTATGTATGCACTGTTATGTATAGACTGTTATGTATGAATGTTCACTACCGATGTATGAATTTTGGTATAGACTGTTATGTATAGACTGTTATGTATGCACTGAATGTCATTGATATAGACTGTTATGTATACACTGTTATGTATGCATGTTCACTACCGATGGTGCAGACCTTTTGTTTTGTTTGCAAATTTTCTTTGTCTAGGTGGGGTTTTAAAAGATGTTGATTCGGGGAGAGGTTTGTAGCTACACTTTTTCCGTTTACTACTGACGATAAAATTACTGAAAGTGTCAATTTCAGGGGGAAGAAGATTATGGAATCACTGTCATACAAATCTGATGGTGTCAAGTCCAAGGAGAAGGGGTTGTGGGGGCCTGATACATCATCCAATCCACTCCCACCGAAGAAAATCAAACATATTTCAGACATCTATGACATCTCATCCACAGAAAAGAACAAGTTGGACTCGGAACTATTCCAACTTTACATAGAGTATGTTTTCTTCTACCTTGGTGTTTTGTTTTTCCCTTTTCTATAAAGAACATATTTTTTACATAATGCATGAAATCAGCATAACATGGTGCTACATAACATGGTGCATAAAGGTCCGATGGGAGTAGATTTATGTAACAGAGCAACTTTATGATTGGACCATTGCATAACATGGTGCTACATAACAGAGTTTTGTCCCCTCATATATAGAACCTCATATATATTTCTATGTCTATTTATATGTCCGATTGGAGTAGATTTAAACCTTGCTCTGTTTTAGGAATTTTGGAATCATCTCTAGATTATTCTTGAGTCTTTGGGCTGAACAAAAAAGAGATTCGAGTTTTTAACATTTTGGGATTATTTCTAGATTATTCTTGAGTCATTGCATGCATATCAGATTCGACTATTTCATGTTATTTGTAATTCCATTGTATAACATGGTTATACATAACAGATTTTTGTCACTTAATGAAATATTAGAATGTTTTGATACTAAGAATCTTATGCCCTTTTTGTGTATTTTGATGCAGAGGCCCTTATTAGCACATGTTTCAAGGTGATGTATGCATACAATTTAGATCCGACTTTTCATGTCGCTTGCAACATCTAGTTTTTTGTTTAGCCTTTAATATACTTTGACATTGCTAGGAGACCGTCAGCTTCTCCTTGATTTTGACTGATGCATGTTACTTTTTTATTGTCTGGACAGATCTTGTGCAATTTGGCTGGTCTCACAACATTTGACCCTTCAGACATATTATTTTATTGTGCAGATATGAATGTCTTTGTTATTTTTAACGTTTCTACATTTTAGCTAACTCTAACTTGTTTGAATTGTGCAGCCATATGTGGGGCCAACTTCAAATTAGCCAAAATTTAAGTGCTGCAATTATAGATTGTTTATTGTTTTCTATGTATATTAACGGTAGTCGTAGGATTGTAGAGTACATTCAGAAGGAAGAGATTTTCTCCAAGTCTTATATCCTTGTTCCAATAGTAGATGGGTAAGTGGAATTTATGATTTTGTTCGATGCGGACTATGATACATTATTTGTCACCTCTCTAACCAAAGATGTTGTAGTGGTCATTGGAGGCCGTTGATTTTGTGCAACTTGGCTGCCTCTTTTGAGTCCGAATTTGGACCATGTATGATTGTTCTAGACTCACTTCTGTTGTCCGAGCCACAGAGGCAGGAACCTCTCATTAGGAGGTAAATTGCACCCTATGCTTTTTCTTCTTTGGGCTGCCCTAATCTAGGATCTTAATTTATGATTGTTGTCTTCTCAGGTTGGTCAAGGATATATACAATGCAGAAGGGAAGATGGTTAGTAAGAAGACCTTAAAATCCATTCCATTCTTCATTCCCAAGGTATTAAGAAACTAGACTTTCACAAGATTACGTAAGAAATATGTGGTGTTTACATTGCCTTCTTCTAGGTGCCACAACAAAGAGACGACGTTGAATGTGGCTTTTTCACTCTATACTTTGCATATCTTTTCCTTAAGAGTGCTCCACCGACCTTTTCTCGACTATCATCTCCAGCTTTGGTAAATCTCGTATCTCAAGCTTTTCTTATTTTTGTCCCAATCGATAGCGTTACTTCATAATTACTTTTATTTGCTCAATAATGTAGATGTCGGAAGATTGGTTTAGCACGAGGGAAATTGATGGTTTCATTATGAAAGTAATAACGTACGCTAAACGGGGAGACTTGTGGGTCTCTTCAGCTTCATCATCCACAAAGTGTGAGGAGGAAAATGAAGTTGCTCCCAAGGGAGAAGACACCGAAATTGAAAGTCCCGAAGTTGTAAAAAAGAAAACGAGAGGCCGCACATATTGTCGAGATGTGCATGTGCTAGAGGATGGGAAACTCATTTCGTTGAGTGGAATGAGTTAGGACAACCGGTTGGGAAGGGTGGAAGGTCACTTAGGACCTTTTTGGGTACAATTGCCGGGAATGCCGACAACTGCCCAATCAACATTGGATCTTGGGATAAGATGCCACCAGAAAATGTTGATGACATCTGGGCATTTATTAAGGTAAAATTTTTAAAGTAGATCTTATTAGTTAGTATCAACGTTAAGTGTCTTTTACCATCATTTTGTTGTCATTCTTATGTAGAGAAAATATGAAGTTGATGAGGGAGATGTATTCCAGAAAATGTTTATAATGAAAGACCTTGGGCATAAATGGAGATATCACAAGTACTGCCTAAGGAAAAAATTTTTTGAACAAAAAGATCCACCTGCTGGTCTATATATTTCTAGTGAGATGTGGGAGTCCGCGAAGGCATCTTGGTCATCTCCTGATTTCCAAGTAAGATTCAATTCTGTTTAGTATGAAACTAGTCTTTTCCTTAGTTAGTTGAGTCGATATGAGTATTAAAGGTATAGACAGCTTAATACATTTCTTTTCCTATTCATAGAAGAGAAGCGAAGTGAATCAAAAGAACAAAAGTCTGCTTAAAATTCATCATTGTCTTTGGAACTCGGTCCTTTGCAGATGTAAGGAAAATAGAGGTAAACTCTATCCTGAATTAACATTGATGAATGTTGCATTGATGTTCCTTTTACACCCTCCATGCAGCTGCTAGCCGTTGTTGGGATTGTTGGTTTGCTTGTGTTCATTAATTAGCTGTAGCTAGCGGTTCATTATTTATTTGCTACATGCCTTCAAATTATTTCTTCTTACCTTATATATTGTCATGGTACAAACACCATCCTTCAATTTTCTTTTGGCGTTCTTATTTGTCATTTATACTCTTACAATATATGGCATTTTGCTTCTCTGCTTGAAGAATCCATTATGCATTATACTTACCTGAAAATAGATGTTTGGGCATGCCAGTGCACTCATCCAACTTTATTAAATTGCATAATTTCATAGCACCTCCTGACATATTCATTTCTTAGGTCCCTTGTGGACCTGGATCAAAACATCATCATGCCATTTATTAGTATTTGACGTCTACACACTAACAATGAGCTCCTCGTTTAAGAAATCATTGTACATTCTATTTACTGAATGTGTGAGTGGGATCTATCAATTGACCCAAGAAATTTGTGATATGATCTTGGATTTGAATGGAAAGAAAAAACCAACTAATATGCCAGATAAGAGGAAGGTAAAGAAGAAGACTGACCCCTCTTTGTAGCCAAATGGGTGTTATAATTTAAGCATCGATGACTTAGGAACAAATGGTATCATGATGACTGGTTGGTTGAGAGGTAGAAGTGTATTTAAAATTCTAAATTGAATGAATTTTACACAACTCTAAGGTTGCATGCCTGTACACAAGATGAGAATTATACATGATTCTAATGTTGCATTGATGAATGTTGGACAGATTCTATTATCTTTAACTTTGATTTAACATAAAATTTTTCAGGTCGCTAAAACTGGGAAGGATGTGGATAGGGCAGACATATTCATCATCACTCACACAAAGAAAGATGGAAAGGCTGTAAACGATGATTGTGCCCTTGCAATTGTAAGTACTTATCAATTGTTATATCATTAAAAGATTTGACATCATGTTACTAATACCTTAGGCAATGCGGGAAAGACTCAAGGCTATAAAATCGGTTGCACCATCGACCGACATGCATTCCATTGCGGCTAAATCGGATGTTTTCTCAAAAGTCATGGGGAAGGACAAGAATGGAAGAGTCGGGGGCATTGGCACAGTCCGTCCCCCACTTACATTTGGGGAGAGAAGGGTGAATCCTCCAATGTTCTAAGGAAAGAGTTATATGAACGTCTCCAACTTCTAGAATCGAAAGTTGCTAAGCGGAGAACAAACCCCAAGAAGAGGTATACAATTTTGATTATATACATAATCTTTTGGAAGTTTCATAAGTGAGACAGGTTTGCACCCATCCTAATTGATTACGCAATTTTCTTGTAGTCTGGAATCCGATCATCAGCTGCAAGCAAGTTGTCACCATCGGATGCAAAAAATGTAAGTTAATAACTCCATCCACCTATCATCAATGTTTTAAAATATTTTGCCTCTGTTTCTTAGCAGAAAGTAGTAGGTTAGTACTGATTACTTTCATTGTATTTCTGATTAATGAAACAATTATTCTTCAATATTACTAATTGCCGGGAGGTTAGTACGATTACTACTAATCAGTAGTAGGTTAGTTTCATTGTAAAATTCTCTTTAGTTTCATTGGTTAAGTTCGATTAATGTTTTGTTGTTAGCGTATTCTTTTCTTGTAGTTCTCTTTGAGAAGGTTTTATATTCCAGCAGATTCATGGATGTTCATATTCCATCATATGAAATAGCTCTTCTTTTCTTCTTTTCATGGATGCCTATTCATGTTTTATGTTCCAGCGTATTCTTTTCTTGTAATTCTTTGATTATGTTTTGAATACCTCTTCCAGCATATTCATGGATGTTCATATTCCAGCATATTTTCATTCTCCCAATTAAATTCCTGTGGTCACTCAGTATGTTAATCTGTACATTTTTTGGGTGTACCATATCAATAGGTAGGGAGAAGGGTGAAGCTCATGGATTTAGAGGGTCAGTGTGTTGCTGAAGGTTTTTTTATCAGTGACAACCCTTCAAAAATGGTGATGGACAGATTTCTTGGGGAAGTTTTTTATGAGGTCTCAGTTCTCATTGTCACAAACCCGAATGCCCCTCTGTTTGTGAAGGACAATCATAGGAAGAAGATGCAGGATGCCATTGGGAGTCGTATAATCTGGTGGAGAGTTTATGTAAGTCATTCATACAATTTCAAATACATCACAGTCATTTTCATGTTGATCACTTCTTTTATTTTTATTTTAATGGCCATTGCGAGTTATCTTCCACCAAGATTGATTACATTAGCATCCACAAAGGTTATCTTCAACCAATATTGCTTACTTGTGCATCCACGAAAGACATTTGAAATGTTAAACATTTAGGATGTATGTTGGTTGTGAGGGAAAGCTGAAACACCTTGTCTCATCTCCCTTCGGTGTATCATACATGTGTAACTGTGTTACTCCAACAGTGTCTTAGACTTTATTTTAAACTTAGATGCTCAATGTAATATGTAATTCTGATGTATGCTGGTTGGTGCTTGTTTTTTTCAGTAATGTACAAATTTTATTCATGTAAGTCCCAATTCTGTGTGTTTTTTTGGATTGGTTATATACCATTTTAAATTCGACTCCTTAGTAATGGTCTCTATTTTTATGACATTTTACACATGAGAAGGAGTCAAATAAGAGGCAGGTTTAATTTTGCAGATCCATGCCTCTTCTGAGCTACCGCTGGGTGCTCAGAAGTTCTGTGTTTTTTTTGTAGCTTATGTGCTACAAGTCCAGGATCCACAACTTACGTGCAGATCCATGCCTCTTCTGGGCTACTGCTGGGTCAGATATTCTGGACCAGTGACCATCTTTCCCATCCTCTTCTGGGCTACTGCTGGGTCATAATTCCTGAATCCACAACATAGGTGCAGATCCATGCCTATTATGGGCGAGTGCTGGGTCAGAATTCATGGAGCCCCCTTTTGTTCTAGTGCTCTGAGCATCCATCCAGATTCCTTCCAGCTTTCCCAGCCTTGTGGTCAATTTGGTACAAGATTGACTTGGAGATAAACTCGCAAACTCATGTTCAGGAGAGGATTTTTTCTTTTATTTTATGTGTGTCTTTCTATTTCTTTTAATTTTCGAGAGATTTCTAAAAGAAATCCCTCTTTATAAATTATGACACGGAACACAACTCAACTTATCTCTTGGGGGCAATTTGGTATAAGATTGATTTGGATATAAACTTGGCTTATTTATATATCCTCATAATTTAGGAAATAAATTTATTTATCTCTAAGATTTAGCGAGATAAATCAAACTTATTCCATAAATAATGCGGTGCCAAACCGCCCTTGATAAATGCTACTAATTAAAGCAAGTTCCAATCTAGTATAATATATAAGTTTGGTGGCAAGTAAAAATTTAGATGGGAATTAAGTTGTATGGTATTTTACTCTCAAATATATTCTTGCGCCGGAAAAATGAGATCTTTATCATAAACGAGTTGGTAGGTCTCTTACCATGAATTCTTATATCTAATATGAGTTGAACAAAACAAATGAAGCCTAGCTTCCACATGGGGGTTCAAGCAAATTAAAATGAACAATTGATCTATATTCAATTAAAAAGTATGGACTTCAGAGCCCTTTGATAAGGTAAAGATATAATTAATTAGCCTCTCACTTAGGTGTTAATGCCAGAGATGTCTCCTTTCTGTGGAAGGAGTAGGAAACATAAAAAGAGATCATGTTGAATTTAACTTCATGTTGACTAGTTCGTATGTGTAAATCTGTTTTTGATATATTTAATTTGAAATTTGAGATTTGAATGGAACAATGTGTAATTAAATAGGTTGTATGGAACAATGTGTCAAGAGCTGAAATATGAATGGATGTATGGAATAGGTTGTATGCAACGGATACATGTATGAAACATGTTGTATGGAATAGGTTGAATGGATGTATGGAATATGTCATCCAATGTATGAAACAGGTTGTATGGAATAGGTTGAATGGATGTATGGAATAGGTCATCCAATGTATGAAACAGGTTGTATGGAACAGGATTCATGTATGAAACAATGTGATTCAATGGGAGTATGAAAGAAACGGGCTGAATGAAACATGCTATATGGAAAAGTGTGAAGTGGTGGACCAATATTGTTTGTAACTGTTTGTATGGAACATGGAACATCTTGTATGAATGAAACAATGTGATTGAATGGAATATGGTATGTAATGATGTGTATGGATAACTGTGGCTGTGGAACAATGTGTATACGATTGGTTGAACAACTTGTATGAATACCTACGGTCTCTCGCCCGTAGGTAAATGTAAAACGCTGCCACGGATCCAATTAATATTGTATCGCTACTATTACCTACGCGAGGAACCGTAGGTATGCATGTTTGAATCAATTTTCTTGACCTACGCTTGCTAAACAGTAATTATGTTTTACCAACGGGTATATATACCGTAGGTATACAAAGGAACTATACCTATGGGTGTTGTTGAATCGTAGGTATAGTACATGTACTATACCTACGGGACATACCGTAGGTAAAATATATACCGACATGTCCTAGCCCGACGCGACGTCCTACGGGTGGTCCCGTAGGTAAATTGAAATACCTACGGGAAAATAAGCTTTACCTACGTTTTTCTCGCATAGGTAAAGGACGAATTTGGCGTAGTGTTTGTTTAAACCTGTGGGGTTCATTGCCCATCTTTTGGCACCCTTTTGCACCCTATGAGACGGCCTCCTACTAAGGCGGCGGGCATTTTCGATACTATCCTCCCCTAGTCCCCTTCACCTATCTTGGACCGAATAGAAGAGAATATGGTAAGGTTTCCTTTCCGGCTTCAGGGTTCTGCCTTGCCTCTCTCGAGTGTTGGGCTATCTAGATTCTAGGATTGGGAGGTGTTGTGTGTGCAAGGTGATGCCTACCCTTGACTTCTAGCTAACACTCTTGGATTGATGACTTAATATCATACCAGAAATTCTCCATTTTATTTTCTAAGGAAAATATTTTTTAAGGTAAACGTCGTTCCATGGATGGTTCAATTTTTCTCCATCGGCGTTGGTTAGCTCATATGCATTACCTGGATATTTTTCAGTTATAACAAAAGGCCCTTCCCAGTTAGGTTGCAACTTGGAGCGGGGACCACCCGGCTTAACGAATATGCGTTTTACTACCATCTCGCCGATTTCGAATTTTCTCTCTACTACCCTCTTTTGATACCTTTTCAATCTGTTCTGATAAGTCCGGGCATGCTCGGAGGCGGCCAACCTTCTTTCATCTAGGCGTTCAAGTTGTGCAAGGAGAGATTCTCGTCTCTCATCGATAGGGATGTCCCTATCGAGTTGAACTCAGAGTGAGAGCATACGGAGTTTGACCAGTGGGGGTCCATACAGAAGTACGATAAGCCCATAGGACATCTACAAGCTTATCTGGCTAGTCTACGAACTTGCTAGACTTAAAGCTTTTCTTGATGATTTTAATCAAGGTTTTGTTGGTGGCTTCTACTTGACCATTGTCTTGCAGGTAATAAGGAGATGAATGATGCAATGCAATGCGGTACCTGTTGCAAAGATCACGCAGATCTTGAGAGAGAAATTGCGGTCCGTTGTCGGTGATGATGTCGCTGGGTATCTCAAACCTGGCGATGATGTTGCGTTTGATGAAGGAGCATAGTGTTGATGTCTTGATCTCCACGAACGCTTCCGCTTCTGCCCACTTGGTGAAGTACTCTATTGCCGTCATGATGAATGATTTGGAACGGATTTCAGAGTTAAGATCACTTAGGGTTTTGCCTTGCCTCTCTCGAGTGTTGGGCTATCTAGATTCTGGGATCGGGAGGTGTTGTGTGTGCAAGGTGATGCCTACCCTTGACTTCTAGCTAACACTCTTGGATCGATGACTTAATATCATACCAGAAATTCTCTATTTTCTTTTCTAAGGAAAATATTTTTTAAGGTAAACGTCGTTCCATGGATGGTTTAATTTTTCTCCATCGGCGTTGGTTAGCTCATATGCATTACCTGGATATTTTTCAGTTATAACAAAAGGCCCTTCCTAGTTAGGTTGCAACTTGGAGCGGGGACCACCCGGCTTAATGAATATGCGTTTTACTACCATCTCGCCGATTTCGAACTTTCTCTCTACCACCCTCTTTTGATAAAATCTTTTCAATCGGTTCTGATAAGTCCGGGCATGCTCGGAAGCGGCCAACCTTCTTTCATCTAGGAGTTCAAGTTGTGCAAGGAGAGATTCTCGTCTCTCATCGACAGGGATGTCCCTATCGAGTTGAACTCGGAGTGATGGAAGGAGTACTTCGTACGGGTCCACTGCTTCCATCCCATATGCGAGAGCATATGGGGTTTGACCAGTGGGGGTCCATACAGAAGTACGATAAGCCCATAGGGCATCTACAAGCTTATCTGGCCAGTCTGCGAACTTGCTAGACTTACAGGCTTTCTTGATGATTTTAATCAAAGTTTTGTTGGTGGCTTCTGCTTGACCATTGCCTTGCGGGTAATAAGAAGATGAATGATGCAATGCAATGCGGTACCTGTTGCAAAGATCACGTAGATCTTGAGAGAGAAATTGCGGTCTGTTGTCGGTGATAATGTCGCTGGGTATCCCAAACCTGGCGATGATGTTGAGTTTGATGAAGGAGCACAGTGTTGATGCCTTGATCTCCACGAACGCTTCCGCTTCTGCCCACTTGGTGAAGTACTCTGTTGCTGTCAGGATGAATGATTTGGAATGGATTTCAGAGTTAAGATCACTTTGAGGGCCAATGATATCGAAAGCCCACATGGCGAAGGGCCATGGGGCATGAATCGGATGAAGGGAAGATGCGGGAGAATGGATCTTGTCGGCATGGAGTTGGAAAGAATGACAGTGCCGGAAAAAGACGGAGCAATCCTCTTCTAGGGTTGGCCAATAATACCCCTGCCTGATGATTTTCTTAGCAAGAGCTTGAGCATTGACATGGCCCCCACAGACCCCGAAATGTGCTTCCTTAAGCACCAATTATGCCTCTTCTTCATCAACGCATCTCAATAAAATTCCGCTCAGGCTCCTCTTGTAGAGCAGCCCTCCTAGGATGGTATACCTCTGGGATACTCTCCTGATGGCCTTCTTTTATTTGTTGTAGAATACGATAATAAACCACCATTAGTATGGCATATTAGATGCCATATAGCTTAATGGCTCACACTTCTTAGACTGGTTTAGAACTAAGAGAATTGTTCTCATAGTTGACCAATTAACTATTCTACTTGAGAAGTAGGTGTCTCCTAAATTATCTAGTGATATGAAAGAAAGATAAGATCTTATCTTATAGACAAGATGCATTGTTTGCCTTAAACTAGATGTTAGTCTCTATGAGACATAATTATAGAGACAACATGGATAGATGGATATGAGATCCATCATGGCTCATAGTGATGAGTTAACTAAAGGGCAACTTAGATCAACAATACATCTTAATTACTTCTTGTTGGTGAGACCAATTGTAAGAAGTAAAATCATTAGATAAAAATAGGAGAGAGTTAATAGTAAAAGAAGGCGGTCAAGATAATAAAGCCAGAATAAGACATGATTCTTACACTGTCATGATGATGATAAGTGGAAGAGAGAGTACAAAGTGTTTTGTATATAATGCAAAGGTGGAGCTTGAGAAGCTTCATGTATCCAAGTCATTGGCACTTACTTGTTTTAAATATACACTTAATAGTATTAGATACTATATGTGTATATCATAATATTAGATACTATGGATGCATCTGATGGTATGAGATACCAAATATGCATCTTATATCTACAAGGAGTTGTAGATGATGACAAGTAAATGAAGGCTTAATAAAGAAGATATTGACCTACATATGTAATGGTGCAAAAGTTGCATCATTATTAGTGGGAGGTGCAATTCTTTAATAACCTTATGAAGATGTCTTAATAATTAATATTGCTATTATATCCTTCTACAAGAACATTATATGATTTCCTACTTGAATAAATGTTGATTTATTCTAAGCTATGGAATTGATAGATGTTCTAATAGATTGAATGGCAAAGTGTTTGCCAGTGGGAGCTTAATGAATTGTTTAATCATATTTGATATGTTAGCTCTCATGTTATGTGTGAATATTCCTTTTAAGAGGAAATGGGTTGATTTAGATCAATCTACACTTTAGCTTTATATAGACATGGAGAATGGGTTAATGAGTTATTAGAACTCGTACATCTAGATGTATGTTAGCCCATATCTAGTAAGGCTAAAGAAGAATATTTCTACTTCATTATTTCAAAGATGATGTCTCTAGGTTTGGAAACATGTACTTTATGAAGTACAAAACTAAGACCTTTGAGAAATTATTTGAGATTAAGAATGAAGTAGAAATACTAATGGAAAGAGTATTAGAACTCTTTGATGAGATCAAGGAGGGGAATACTTAAGTACATAATTTACATATAATAGAAGGATAATAGAATCTAATGGACATCTTTACACATTTTAGCTTAATTGAGTAGCTAAAAGGAAAAAGCCATATTATGTAGGACATAATATGAACAATGACAAGCTTTGCAAATTTCCTCTTTGTCTAATTTTGGTTAAGTACTCGTTATAACCACTTGTTCTTAATAGGTACCTTCTAAGTCTGTTCTGATTATTCCATATAGGATATGGAAAAGGGGTTAAAACTTGACCTTAAGCAAGTTAAGGTTTCGGAATGTCCGACCTGGTGAAGAAGTATAACTCTAACAAGTTAGAATATAAGACTATGAAGTGTTGCTTGTGGGATATCCAAAGGAAACTTTTGGATATTAAATATACGACCCTTATGTATAAGGGTATGTGTTACTCAGCTCACTATATTTCTAAAGGAAAAGTTCCTTCTTAAGAAAGATAGTGGGAGCAAGGTATATATGGAAGATGTTCCAGTCCCACAACCCAATAACACTTCTATTAAGGTGCTAGTTAATAATTACACAAGGACAAATCATAGGTCTTTACTTGTGTCCATTCTACCTAAGAGATATGTGAGACGTATCTCTGATAGATGAAATGAGGCATAAGATAATAAGGATATTGATCCTAGGATCTATATATAACCAATATGAGATATTGATTCATTAATGGGAAGAGACAATAAAATCCGATATAAACTTTATCTATTCTAATCAAGTTTAGAACTTGATAGATCCACCTAAGGATATAGTATCCATAAGGAATAAATGGATCACTAAAGAATAGATTGGAGTGGATTAGAAGGTAGATACCTTCAAAGGTGAGAATAGTTGAAAAGGATATCATTGAAGTCAAATGGTTGACTATGATGAGATCTTTTACCTATTCCATTGATTAATCTATTCGGATTTTGATTGTTACACTCTATAATTATGTGATAAGCTAATTGGATGTTAAGATAGTGTTCCTCTAAAGTATTTTGAGGAATAGGTGTATATGATACAACTATAGGGAATTAAATCCCAATAACATCCAAGAAGAGTGTGTATTAAGTTCATTTATGGACTAAAGTAAAACTTCCCGTAGATTATATATAAGGTTTAATGAGATTAAATCTTATAACTTCGTTAAGAACGAAGAGGAGCCTTGTGTATTCAACAAGATAAGTGGGAGTGCTGTTACTTTCTTGACATTTTATGTTGATGACATACTACTCATTGAGAATGAAGTAGGTGTGTTATCATAAGTGAACCTAGCTATCAAATTGATCCTCTAAACACAATTTGGGTTTTGAGATCTATGGAGATAGATCTAAAATCAATGCCCAGTTAATGTACGTAGTCACCATAGTCAAAGGGTTTGACATGATAAACTCCAAGATAGGTTTATTACCTATGTGGTGTGGAGTTGATCTCTGTAAAGTGTTGTCTTTGTAGACTTCTTGAAAGATAAAGAGATCACATAAATAGAGCCCTTATGCCTTTGTCATAGGGTCTATTATTTATATGATGCTACGTACATGATGTGATTAATGCTCTAAGTGTTATGAGCATTCATCAGGAAAATCCAAGTGAGAGTCACCTGGATAGTTTAGAGATATATTATTTGGTACTTAAGAAGCACTGAGAATGTATCTCTATACACTGGAGGATAAGACTTGAAGTCTTGTAGTTTTACAAACACAAGCTTCTAATCAAATAAGTTTGATATTAAGTCAGAATAATGGTGGTGCAGTGAGTTGAAAGAGTTTTATGTGATAGAACACCGTAAGTTCTACAACATATGTAAACAAGTTTACATAGTGGTTGCACACTACTTGAGAAGTAGTCTAGATGAAGTTTTTCATCTACATATTTGATATGGGATTGTCTCAATTTTCTCTCGAAAGTGTATCATTGTTTTGAGAAAACAATGGAGTAGAGCCGATGTCTCATCGAAGTTTAGAACTTCGTGGCGATACCATACAATCGTAGAGATTGCAACTTATAGAGATATAATTAAAGATAAAGTATCTACCGTTAATAACATTGCGGATCCACTAATCGAAGCGATTACTCAAAGAGTGTTTGAGCTTCACCTCGAGCCGATATAGATCAGCTAGATGGGTGATTGGCTTTAGTGCAAGTGGGAGATTGATAGAAATGTATGCCCTACAAGCCAATCATATATGATATGATTCGACATTTCTAGAAATATCTCATTCAATTAATTAGGCAAATCTTCATTATAAGCTCTTATTAGAAGCGAATATCATAATGAAGTCCTTGATCAAATACAATGATGATTAAATCATGATGAGATCATGATAATGAGATTGATCATCTAGAGGTATTTGATCTAAATGTTCCTAGTCATAGGATACTTGAGACGGGACATCAAGGATCCGGATAGACTAGTGTATGTGATGTCTTCTCATGTGATGAGGACGACCGATCTCATTGGTCATTAGTGTGGAGACACTGAGATACACATACAGGTGCTCATTAGTTGAATGAGTTCACTGAACTGACCGAATTAGAAACCCTGAATGGTATCTTACCGAACTATCTATCAGGGTCTTCTATCATCACGGTTGCATGGTTGAACCTTTGACCTGAGTCGCCAAAGATGCCTTGTTGGGTGGAACTTGTGCTTTGACCATTGACTTATGGATCACAATTTAGATGGTCCTATATAGCGATGGATCGGGTACAAGGAAAATCCGATGGAGGCAATTGAGCGGACAACAAGGGATCATCCACTCTCGGTAAGTGAGAGTGAATGTCCTATGGGATAGTACTCTAAATCCCTGGCCAGGGTAGATAGGATAATTGGAAAAGGAGTTTTCCAATTGATCCAATTCCGAGTACAGGATCCTATAGAGTCGGTACACTAAGGAGTTGACAGCCGATGCCGTACTCCTTTCCGACTAGGACATTGGATGGATGAGGGTTTATATCCATGTGGTAACTGATGATGGAAAGGCTCAATGGAGATGAGATTATCCCCATAGCCATTTGGGATCATGGGATGTGGCTTGTACCCTTCATGATCGGTAGGCCGATTAATCTGTTATCGGATAACGGATTTAATTAAATTAAATAGAATTGTTCTATTTTATTTAGGCCTCAACCAAATAGGCTATTGGGCCTAGTGGGTCACACACAAAAGGACTTATCCACAAGTATAGGGGCAAGGACGTAATTTATAGAGATTTTGGGTTTTTATGAAAAATTCCATAATTCTCTATAAATACTAATGGTTTCAGCCAAACCCCATCAAGCCAAGGGTGAAAACCACGTCCCAAGCCTCCTCCCTACCTCCTCTTCTCTTTAGAAGGTGTCCATGGTCGATGGAGCTCGGTTCGGGAAGAGTTCTCGAGGCCGGCGCGAAGGGAGAACCTGCTATGGATGAAGTTCGTGTGGATACTGCTGGAGACCGGACACTTGAACGGTTTGTAGAGCTTAATAAGCTCATCTCTTTCCTCTCCATGGGATTATATGAATCCCTATCAGGTATATTCGAACCCGATTTGATCGGTTTTCCATTTTCGTCGTTCGGTTCTGATTGAGACGGATTCTAAAGGAACCCATAGGAATCGTCGCTTCCACTGCTCCAAATTTTTATGGACGATTCCTTACAATAATGATATCAGAACTAGGTTTAAGTCTTTTTTGAAACTGACATCGTTTCAAAGTCATTTCATATATTTTGTGTTTTCCCAAATCTGTACCAACGTCCATTTTGACGAAGCCACCATAAATCAAATGAGATGCTGTTTTGAGTTTGGCTTGCTCTAAATGAATCTCGTGACAAAGGGCTTTCCAATGCCTTTAACTTTTTGAATTTTGGACCATTGGAGAGTCTTATAGAGGATCTGAAAAGTGGTGATCTTGTTTTACGAAATTCATGATTTAGGGATTTCTTGAGCTCTTCTTCTATGAAGACATTTGATGCCTTATGGATAGTTTAGAAGTAGGTAATGTGATTACCAAGAGTTTTTCATCATTCCTTGGCTTCGATTGGTGCCATTAGAGGTCGATTGAGTGTTCTTTTGACGAGGTGAAGCTCTAGGACCAGCAGCGGCTCTTTCTGATTTTCCCGTTGATTTAGATTTTTTTTCATCGAAAGGAAATGAAATTTTTGGATTCTTTGTTCGATTAGATTTGATCTACTATTTTTTTAGATCCTTTTGGAAGCTGAAAAGACTATATTTTAGAAAGTCTTGAAGCCCCTTTTCTATGGTTACAATTCACCCTTATCGGGTGAAGAAGATAGACCCATTGGGACCTGATAGTTGGATTTAGATGCCGGTCAACACGTTACAAATGAGGTTTGACCGTGGATGGCTCACCGCGTGCCGTGCACATGTTTAAACAAAAAAAAATTAACATGCATGAGCACACAACGACTCGCGGGCAGACCTGCTTGCAGCACATGAGACGGCACCGTGTGTCTGTGCTATGGCGCACAATCGGCACACCAAGGACCTGGGGTGGAGTGGTGCAATGCACCTAAATCTTTAAAATTGATTTTAAACTACTTGAAATAAAAATAAAATTCAAAAAATACCCAAAAAATTTTAAGAAATAAAATTTTTTAAATTATATAATAGATTATCAAGATGTTTAATGATTTATTATGTGGTTTTGAGCCTTATTGTCATAGATTCATTCATTGTTAAGTTTTAAAATTGTTTGGATGACCTAACTTGTTAAATTAATGCCTAAATTAATTCTATAAAATGTGATTTTTCATAATGATGATTAAGACATTTATTTGACATTTTGTACAGTTTTTGTGAATGCATGGATTGTCTAAATTGTTTGGAGTTACCTTTATTCAACATATAAATTGTTTATATAGTTATTTCATGTTATTTACTTACTAAATAATTATAAAAGCATGAAATTAAGAATTTTAAAGCATACAATGAATATTTTTATGATATAATAATTATATCATATTATTACCATGTATTAGCACTATGTTCATGTGATGATATATATGTGAATGTTTGAATGATCAGGGACTTAGAATGTATGTCATGTGATGATATTTATTTTATGTGTGGCATATAACTAAGGGCTTGCATGCCTAATCTTCTCTCTTATCAATTCTAATTGTATATTCAACCTCTCTCTCAAATGTACTACCCCATGATTAAGATCAATATTTCTTATTTGATTAATGTACATTTATGGGTCTGCGTACCCTTAATGCTCTTGTAATGACAAAAAGACCGATCGAGATAGAGGAGAGAGCAAGATGCTTGGAGAAGAGTTCTTTAAGACTTAGTAATGTGTCAACACCGGCTTAGAATGTTGAATCCTTTAATGCATACCGATCTGACTTCGATCATGCATTAATGAGATGAAGTCCATGATCATCTATTTAAATTTTACATATCAGATATGTATGTGTGTATGTAAAATACCATAAATATATGATATTTAATGGTATACATTTATTTAGCACATACTGTGATGAGACTAAAATAAAAATCCCTCTTTGTTTAATTAGGTCAATGAACATAGGGCATTAAGAATGACCCGCGTAACCATCTGTTGCTATGATCTCGATGAGTTAATCTTAGATTTGATGAGTTTGTTATGTTTCTCACAAGATTCACTCAATAAGGGATTGATGATCATGGCCAAGTCTTAAAACCGAACATTGGGGTGGACCATTTGTATGACCTTGTTATGTTTCTAACAAAGACTATGTTGAGAATCCATGCCCATAATGTAACGAGTGGATTCAGCCTAACTGGAGTATGTGACTTGTTGTGTTTTCCTCAAGGTCATGACTCTAGAAGCCAAATGACTAAGAGTTACAAGAGTTGCAACTAGCAAAAATTATCTACCTATTAAGTATGAGATGACTTATGATATTTTATAATTAATTTAATATTTGAATAATTTATATCAAAATTAAATGTTGCTAAAGTTAAGATAGAAAAATTCTTTGTTCTAAAATTAATGATTATTACATTAGATTAATTATTAAATTATATAATAAATAGATTATAAAAAATTTTATTATAAATTATTAAATTGATAAAATAAGATGTCGATCATAAATTATTATTATTTTTAGAGTAAAATATTATTATATATAATTTTTATAAATAATGAAATTAAATTTAATTAAGTGAGAAAGATAATGTTAAACGTGAGAGAGAGGGAGAGCGTGCGCACATAAGTAGGGATGTCAATAGTTACCGATTATCTAATTATCCGACCCGTTCGCTAGTTAACGAACAGTTAATGGATAGTTTAAATTTTCCGAATATGTTATCCGTGTTCGTTTACCGATTAATCGTTATCTTAGCGGATGCAGTCATGGATACACTATAAACTGAACTTGAAAATCGTTATTCGTATTCGATAATTAATACATAATACAATAACTCACCATCTATGACATCTAAGCACATATATGTCCCACATAGAAAATCTTATTGTTCTTAATTCTCCGGTTCACCCTCCTCCCTAAGATCTCAACATTGGACAAACCTTGCCTTGATATCCGACAACGATGTCTTCTTCCTCTTCCGCTTCCTGACGATATGCTCCACATACGTGACAATGGATTCTTCCCCTCCTGCCAAATTTGACATCCCGAGATAATTGTCATCTTGGAGAAACTAATCAACGGTGTGATCAATCGAATAGTCGATAATGACACAAAATAGGAATAGACATTACAGTTCCATTAGAAGATATTTCACTTTTGCTGTAGATCTATTATCTCATATTTTATGTTGGACATGTATTATTTTAGATATGTAACTAAGTTTTTTTCTATTTCATATTTTGTGTTACGCATCTAATTATTTACCGTAGACTCAAAAAACATTTTTACTATAAACATGTAAATCATTTTTTTGTATCTCATGTTTTGTGTTAGAAATATAACTAAGATTTTTTTTCTAGTACATTGCTGAAAATAGATGTTTTGATTGTAATATATATTTTTTGTGTGTGTTTCTTCAGTAAAATTATCTTTACTTCTTTATTTTCTTGAGTTGTATCGTACCTATATTATCTCTTTATATATTTGATAATTGCCTATTATTCGACCGTAAATTATTTATAAGTGAATAAAATAATGTGGTTCGCGAATACACTCTGATAATTAATGAGCAGTAAGTAGATACATTTTTTTCTTATAAGATAAGAAGAGAGAGAGCTTAAGGACGAGGGAGAAATGTGCAGAAGGTGAAATCGCTAATAATCATTTTGGACAAATCATGTTAATTTTGGGGGGAAAAAATTCTTGTGAGTTAATCTTCGAAACATTTTTTTAAAGTGTGCTATTTTAAAAATTTTCTGACGTTTGACGGTTCCTTTCTTTTCCCTCCTCCCCCCACAACTGTCAGACGTAACGCAGTGCTGCCCTGTTGCTTCCACCACTGCTCGGTGAGCCCTAGAGTCCGCCACTCAGGTGGTTCGACTGAAAAATATGCACAAGCTACTACGTCTGCTATCGGTCTGCTTGCGACGATGGACCGGCACAAAGCGTCGTGGATCATGGAGTTCGTACTACGCCAGCCCATCGATGATTGGCTCGCCAAGCAGATCCTCCTTCGCCTACCCATCCCGCCCGTCCTCGATCCCGACCTCCGCAAAACCTTCCTCCTCCGCCGCCTCTCCTCCGTAATCTCCGCCGAACGCCCCCTCTGCCATCGCACACTCGACACCCTCGAGCTTCTCGAGGAGCAGGACCGCTCTCTTCCCTCCCCCGGTACTCTCCATGCCCTCAAGGCCGCCTACTGCGCAGTCGCTACCGAGCTCACCGTGGCGCCGCTGAGGATGTCCCTTAGCTCCGAAGACGCTGAGACCCAATTTCTCGAGGCTGTCGAGCAGATATGGAACCGCCGGGTGGCTGACTTGGAGCGGTCAGATGCAAGACGATTGGCGGGCGAGGAGCTTATGAAGTTTAAAAGGGAGGTGGAGGATGCGGTGGCGGGCGCCAGGGGAAGGAGGCGGTTGTTACGACGAGACACAAGGCAAGAGGCGGAGGCGGCTCTGAGGGAGTATGTGAGTCGCCCTGGAAGACATGGGCCCTCCCCAGCTGGAGCTTATAGCTGAGCAGGTGGCTGGGGAAGCCAGCGCCGGACGGGGAATAGGATACGAGCGGGACGCTAGAGCCAGGGATACGGCAGGGCTATCTGATGAGCCCCCAGCCAGTGCCGGGGAGAGAGGTAAAGACGAGCGGCCCTCCGGAGCGGCCGTTTCAATGGAACCATCTGGCATGTTCTCAGCCAGCGCTAGTGGGCTTCGCAGAGATGAGAAGATCACTGGAACAATGGTTGACGCAGAGTCATCCGACCCAATCTCAGAGCTAGGAGTCTGCGCCAAGACTACCTTTGGAGATTTGTGCCATCTCCACCTTGCCATTGGGATTGGTAGAGATCCTCAAGCTGCAGATAATGGTTATGCTCTGCTTTCCTTTTATACTCCCCTTTCTGACCTAGAAACTGAACTGTTGTTATCAATAGGGATAGTCAAGCCAAGGTTTTAGCTTTTTTTCCTTCTCATAAATACACGTTATTGAACATTATTGTAATCAGTTTTTATTCTGATGATTTTACTTTTTCCTGTTGTAAAAAGGAGTTTAATTTACTAATTTATTCAGAGAAATATAAGGGGATTGGGCGAGCTGGACAAGAAGACTTATCATTGCCTTTTTGCGAAGCCGGTAAAGGAAAAGTAGAACAGGGTTCCATGTCAGTATGCCTGCCAAAGGCAACAACAGTTTCTCTTCCAGAAACCAATACTAAGACAGCAGTTATCTGATCAGGTGGACCTCAGTATGTCTTGGGTAGAGGATATATCAAAACCAGATGTGGACCTGAGGGAGAATTGGAATAAAAATGCAGAAAACTAAGAATCTAAAAAAAATGCCATCATCAAACAAAAAGCTCATTCAGAAATCAGATTAAACATGATAAATCTCAGTTAAATCTGAAACCTCAAATCTTAAATTCCAACTCAGATTTTCAGATCCGGAACAGCACCCTGTAAATTAAACTAAAAAACTCAGTCAACTCTCAAAACTGCCAAGTCCAGCCAAAACAAAATTGAGGAATTTGAAATTTATACAAGAATCACAAACAAAAAATCCCATAAGCTTAGTGTTGACACCTAAATTTTTGAAAAAAAAATGAGGCCAATTAAAAAAAATGGCATGCTCGGTCTCCCTGAGGAGTCGGGTTGTGTACAGCATGTACAGGCACCGTAGACAAGCCCAAACGATCTCAATTCAGTCCACCTGCAATGCCTATCGACATAGCCCATGATGGGACTCCGATTGGCCCAATTCGGCCGGCTGGAGAGGCCCATTTGCAAGCCATCTCCAAGGCCCACGGGCCTGCTCAAAAAAGGGCCGGACAATCCTCTAAATGGGCCAAGGAAGCTGCCCGCGGACCTGCTCAAACCTGGGGCTCGACAGAAAAGAAAAGGAAATATAATAAAAGAAGCAGGAGATCCAGCAGGGCTATCAGAGTCCTAAAAGGGTGGAATCTCCCGAATCCTCCTCAACGTTGAGGCATGTTTAGCAGGTTTTGCAAAAAAGGGGGGAGATCGTAAAGTGGAGGGAAGTCCATCCCGCGCACGGTGGATCCCCTCCGAGTCCTCCACGGACTGGGATACCCTTGATTCGGCAGGTCTTCTAACGGAGGAAGGGGGTGTAATCCTACTCTACGCGGCAGAAAGAGTTGGAAAGGAGAACGGGAGTGAATCCCATAAATCCTAGATCTCTCCGAGTCCGGCTGGAGCCGGAAGTTCTTCTTCGGCAGGTATTCTACGGAAGGAGGGAGAGCGGAGGGACCTATAAAACTCCATCGGGGCAGTCACACGAGAGGAAGAGGGAGGTAGGAGCAACCAAGAGATCGAAAAGAGAGAAAGGAGAAGAGCATTGAGCAGGAGGGGATTTACCGGAGCCGGGGAGTGTCCCTTTCTTCCCCCGCCGGTTTCTTCTCCCGCCGGACGCCGTAGCCTCCACCGCACACCGCAGAAAGCACCGTAGAAGTCCAAATATCCTCCTGTGACCACCGGTGAGAACTTCTTCTCCCTCCCCTAGGGCCGACGGACCCTTCTCCTCCCTCTACCAGTGCCGCTGCCGTCGAACGCAGCCGGAAACTGCCGCAAACGAAGCCGAGGTGCCGCCGGGAGCCAAAGAGAAGCCGCGCGGGACTGTAGTAGGGGGACAATAATGTCTCCCCCAACATATAATTTTATCAATATAACATTGCAAACATTCATTAAAATTAAGATATGGTCTTTGATCCTAATTTATGCTCCCACTAATTTTCGACGAATTTGCATAACCCTCATTATGCAAAGATGGGATATCATGATGAAATCCTAGTGGGGACTAAGACCCTATTAACTTTATGGTGATGACCTTGTGGTAGCACAACAAATCACCCCATACTTAATAGGTAGGTAACTATTGCCAGTTGCAACTCTTGCAACTCTTAGTCATTTAGCCTCTAGAGTTATGACCTTGTGGTAGCACAACAAGCCATATACTCTAGTTAGGTCAAACCCGCTTGTTACGTTATGAGAATGGATTCTTCACATAGCCCTTGTGGTAGCACAACAAAGCCATGCAAATGGTCCACCCCAAGGTTCGGCAAATGCCTTAGCCATGATCACCAATCCCTTGCTGAATGAGTCTTGTGGTAGCACAACAAACCCATCCAATCTAAGATTGGCTCATCAAGACCATAACAACGGAAGGCTACGTGAGTCATTCTTAATGTCACACGTTTATCAACCTAATTATGACAAGGAGGGATTTAATTTTAGTCTCATCAATAATATGTGCTAAGTATATATAATACCTTTGGAATATCATATATCTAAGGTATAACCAGTAGCACACATCCACATATCAAATATGCACAAAAATCAGGTGATCATGGACTTAACCCTAAGCATGCACCTAAGGCACCCCTATAGGTGCAAATCCTTGCTTCAGATGCTTGAGTTGGCATGCTCCCACTTCATAAGGGTGCTTCTCCAAGTGGTCCCACTCTCCAACCTTCCACGAACCGGCTTCTAACTCTTACAAGCGGCTTAAGGGTATGCAGACCCCACAAATGTACATAATTCAATAAGAAACCTTGGTTTTAACCAAGGGGAGTACATTAATGGAGGGAGGTAGAATGTACAATCAGATTGTATAGAGAGAGAGGAGGCACACGCAGGCCCCATTTAATAACATAACCAACATAATTAAAAGCAATCACAAGTCAAGCACAATTAAGTCCATGATCACCTCCATACACACACTAACATTCATCACATGAACATAGAGCGCATACGTGATAATTATATGAGATATATCATATATATCAGCATAAAATTATATAATTTATTTTGAAATTCTCAATTTCATGTATGTCGAATTTTCATGAAATAAATAACATGAAAATAACATGACAATAACATATAAACAATTTATATGAAATGAACATACAAAATTAAACTATTTAGAACATTCATGTATTCCCAATACTGTGCAAGGTCATAAATTAATGTCCCAATTTATATTCTGTAAAATCTCATTTTACAGAATTAATTAAGACACTAATGATTTAAGTTAAACCTTTAAAACAATTTTAAAGTTTAACCATGAGTGAATCTATGTAAATAGGGCTAAACATCATCTAACATGTCATTAAACACTTTAAAACATGTTAAATAATATTATAAAATTTTTCAGAATTTTTCTGGAATTTTCTGGCAATTTTTCGGAATTTTCTATGATTTTAAACACTTTAAAATCATAAAATATAGTGTCTGGCGCAATGCGCCGCGCGCTTCGGCGCACTGCGCCACGCCGGCGAGCGCCTGTGTGCGCCCTGGCGTGCGCCAGTCCTTCATCGCGTGTGCGCCGACCGTTGGTGCGCCGGCGCGTGCGCCGATCGACTTCCCCCGAACAGGCGCATAAAGCACTGTTCATCCGGGAGAAAATTAATCTCATTAACTCGGACTTATCTCCTTATCCCGGACTCCGAAAAATCAGAAAAAATATGCTTGGAATCCTTATCGAATAAGGAATCCAAAACATTCGGCATCATATCCAGAAAAAATCGAAGTCGACCGAAAAATGAGAAGGAAGAGGCGGCGGTCACCCAAATTCCGTAGCAGAAATCCCAATTTTGTAACGAGGATAACTCCTTATCCAGGAAGCCAAATATTCTCCAAAAATACAATTTAGAATACTCATCATATGAAGTTTCCAAATATGTATATATCCCTTTATAGAAAAATTTTCTATCAACGTAAAATCAGGAAGAAACAAGTCGGCGCCGCCAGACTCCGCATAACCCTAGTTCGTCGGAAAACTCAAAAATTCTCATCCTCCGCCGTCGTTCAAAGATGGAGATCAAAGGTAAAGGTTAGGTAATCATATTACCCATCTCCTAAACCTTTTACAAGTCTCAATTTCTACTTTGGACGGAGATTTCACAAAATCCCCAAATCCGGGTGTCGGTTCGGGCATGACAGAAACACCAACTTTTGAGGCTTCTCCCGAACACTACAGATATCTAAACTTCAAAAGGTTTGCGGCGTTAGAAATAACTATATCACGAGATTCTACCAAGTCCAACCAATCTTTTATCTGAGTCATACACAGAATATGGTGGCCTCGTCAAAACAGATGTTTGCACAGATTCGAGAACACATAAATAACATGAAATAATGTCGATTCGACGTCGGTTTTGACCGAGACTTGAACCGGGCTCTGATACCACTGTAAGGAATCGTCCATAAAAATTTGGAGCAGCGGAAGCGACGATTCCTATGGGTTCCTTTAGAATCCGTCTCAATCAGAACCGAACGACGAAAATGGAAAACCGATCAAATCGGGTTCGAATATACCTGATAGGGATTCATATAATCCCATGGAGAGGAAGAAGATGAGCTTATTAAGCTCTACAAACCGTTCAAGTGTCCGGTCTCCAGCAGTATCCACACGAACTTCATCCATAGCAGGTTCTCCCTTCGCGCCGGCCTCGAGAACTCTTCCCGAACCGAGCTCCATCGACCATGGACACCTTCTAAAGAGAAGAGGAGGTAGGGAGGAGGCTTGGGACGTGGTTTTCACCCTTGGCTTGATGGGGTTTGGCTGAAACCATTAGTATTTATAGAGAATTATGGAATTTTTCATAAAAACCCAAAATCTCTATAAATTACGTCATTGCCCCTGTACTTGTGGATAAGTCCTTTTGTGTGTGACCCACTAGGCCCAATAGCCTATTTGGTTGAGGCCTAAATAAAATAGAACAATTCTATTTAATTTAATTAAATCCGTTATCCGATAACAGATTAATCGGCCTACCGATCATGAAGGGTACAAGCCACATCCCATGATCCCAAATGGCTATGGGGATAATCTCATCTCCATTGAGCCTTTCCATCATCAGTTACCACATGGATATAAACCCTCATCCATCCAATGTCCTAGTCGGAAAGGAGTACGGCATCGACTGTCAACTCCTTAGTGTACCGACTCTATAGGATCCTGTACTCGGAATTGGATCAATTGGAAAACTCCTTTTCCAATTATCCTATCTACCCTGGCCAGGGATTTAGAGTACTATCCCATAGGACATTCACTCTCATTTACCGAGAGTGGATGATCCCTTGTTGTCCGCTCAATTGCCTCCATCGGATTTTCCTTGTACCCGATCCATCGCTATATAGGACCATCTAAATTGTGATCCATAAGTCAATGGTCAAAGCACAAGTTCCACCCAACAAGGTATCTTTGGCGACTCAGGTCAAAGGTTCAACCATGCAACCGTGATGATAGAAGACCCTGATAGACAGTTCGGTAAGATACCATTCAGGGTTTCTAATTCGGTCAGTTCAGTGAACTCATTCAACTAATGAGCACCTGTATGTGTATCTCAGTGTCTCCACACTAATGACCAATGAGATCGGTCGTCCTCATCACATGAGAAGACATCACATACACTAGTCTATCCGGATCCTTGATGTCCCGTCTCAAGTATCCTATGACTAGGAACATTTAGATCAAATACCTCTAGATGATCAATCTCATTATCATGATCTCATCATGATTTAATCATCATTGTATTTGATCAAGGACTTCATTATGATATTCGCTTCTAATAAGAGCTTATAATGAAGATTTGCCTAATTAATTGAATGAGATATTTCTAGAAATGTCGAATCATATCATATATGATTGGCTTGTAGGGCATACATTTCTATCAATTATAAGGAATCAGTCCAATTAAATTGGCATAATAGAAGATTTTCCATTCCTCATATATCAATATCTTGGTTTCGATCGAAACTTAATGATGTCGCCAAAATTGATATTCGAAATGATTTTGAACATGTACCTTTGTGGGATTCAAATAATCCTTATAGATCGAAAAAGATCAAGCATTCTCATACTTTTCAAGCTACTCAAGTTTGTGGCCTCTAGTCATATCCACACAAACTGCTTATAAAGTCGGGTTCTCCTCCGTGCCGGCGTCGACCACTCATCCAGAACGAAGCTCCACCAATCAATGCCAACTTCTGGGGTGGGAGACGACAAAGGAGGGTGGCTGAGGTGCAAAGAGCTACCTTGGCTTGATTAGGTTTGTGCTCTCATCACCATTATTTATAGAACTTGGAGTTGTACAAAAAAATCTCTCCTTATTCTATAAATTAACCCAAGCCCCAAAACTTACGAATTAGTCCTTATTGTAGACACGCCAAATTCACCTAATTAAGAACATAAAACTCATGTTTTATAGGGTAATATGTGTGATTAATCTTAGAATGATTCCGGGTCATTTTAAAGTTGATTTGGAGCTTCGCCGAGCGAAATCGGACGTTTTTTGGAGTTTTCCGCACGAAGCCATAATTTCCAAGCGAAAGTCACACGTAAATTGTATAAACACGGAAATTGGCTGAATGACCAATGCCTAATGATCATACATTGAAGGTTATCGTCAAATTCACACTCCGGACAAGTTTTGTGTCATGCCGTGTGTGGGAACCTCGGGAATCTTTTTGATTCTTCGAAATGATTTTTTGTTTTGTATATTTTAAAATATCGACATCTGAATTTTCTAGCAAAATAGGTGATAGACCATAAAAATACTAGATAGTTCGGGTGATATTAGAAGAGTATAGAACTGAGGTTTGGGTTCTGTGAAAATATTTTTGACCTCTCTCCATCGGATGGTGTGAATATCTGATGTTCATTTACATTGAGCAAACACTCGAACACCCTTGATTAACTGCCATAGCGATCTTGTTTAACGAGAGCATGCACATCCACAACGTATAAAGAACACAAAGGGCCCTGGCCTTTCTTGCCCGATGAGATGCAAACAAGTTCGATTAGATTTTGTTTGAAGTTTATTTATGTTTGATTTATGAATGGATTTTGATGTGGTTTGAAATGTTGATTTCATATTTTGATTTGACTAGGATTTGAATATTATCTTTTTTGAGTTTGTTTGATTTATTTTGTTTGTTTTACTTCAATTGGTTGAAGTTTATTTTATTTTGTTTTAAGTTTTGAATTTTAGATGTGTTGATCAATTTTGACTTGTTTAAGTTTAATTGACGTGTATTGAGTCACTTTCATGTGATTTTCTCATGTTGGTTGGAGTTTTAATACCGATTCGGGTGCGTTCGGCATGTTTTAAATATTTTGAAGTTTGATTTAAATTGATTAAACTTGAACTTCAGATTGTTAACGATCTGATTTCACATGTTTTAAGATGTGTTTCTAGATGCGTTGATGTGTTTTTAATATGTTCATTTCAATGGGTTGTAAATTATTTGATGTGCACTTGTTTAAGCATTTGAATTCCAATGAATTAAGTGTATTGAATCAAATTTTTCAGATAGTATTAAATCTGATTCTTGTTGAATGTTAAAGCTTTAATGATTTGTTTTAAGCATGTTTTAAGGTTGGCTTGAATGCATTTTCAGATTTAATTAAGTTAACTTCAGATTTGGTTAACTCTTGTTCAGTTTGCATCACATCTGGTCTGTCGGTCTAGTGTCGATGCCCAGTCACATGTAATCAACTCAGCACTTGAAATGTTCATGTTCAAAATATTCCATGTCAATGTACATCAGATGTGGCAGTTCATATGCCATGTTCAATGCTGTCAATGGTGCAAATGTGTGAATGTCCTTCCCTTGGTGTAAAATCCACTTGATTAGAAAAATTTTGGCAGCATGCCGCCTTATTTTCCAATCGGTGTGGACTTTTACCTATCCTACAAGGCATAGTCATTTGACTTTCCAAGTAGTGGGAAGGGTTCGTCTGCAGTGGGAAGCGTGTCCCATGCCTACGACTGGGTCAGTGTTCCGGTGCAAGCCGGATGAGCCACCCAAGGAGGTGCGCCCACGTGGTGGTGCTAACTCCTTATTTAATTTTGGCATTTCGCCTTCAGATTTAGTTAAGTGTGCTTTTTAAATGTCCAAGGCCCAATGGGCCAACTTCATCAGCACAATGGGCTGGTCTTCATGTCATGTCAGCTTGGTAAGGCCGGTCTTCAAGTCATGTCAACCTGGTTGGCCTGTTTTGAACATCTTGGGCCCTGGTGGCCTGATTTGTTCTTCAAGGGCCAGCATGGCCTATTTGTAGCGCTTCAAGGACAAAATGGCCAGCTTCAAACCCTGTATGCCTTTGCCATTTTTTGTTTATTCTTGTAGCAGCAATAGGTGGTGCAAGCCTCCATGTAGAGAGCTAAAGATGGGCCTGTTTTGGTGCTGTTTTGAGAGCTGCCAATGGGCTGACTTCTTTTGCCATTTAGGTGCTATGTTGAAGGCCCATCAAGGGGGCACACAAGGACCTAATTAAGGTGTGTTTTGAGAGCTATCCATGGGCTGACTTCTTTTACCATTCAGGTGCTATGTTGAAGGGCCATCAAGGGGGCACACAAGGACTTGATTAAGGTGTGTTTTGATAGGCCAAACATGGGCTGAAAGGGGGCTTATGTTCGGATGCTGTTCAGGTGGGCATAACTTGGACTATTTGGATGGCCAAATAGGGAAGTCAAGGGGCTGTGCAAAGGCATTTGATGAGTGAAAATTAGGGCCACCCGGCTTAACTCTTGGCTTGTCTGGCGGATTTCAAGAGGCCCGGGCTGTCACCCCTCCTTCCACACATTAAAGAGGATGTTTGGTTTGTTTATGGTGCTGTTTAGATGACCATCAGAGGGGTTAGATAGGTGTTGGTTTCGAAGCCATCAAAGGGGCCTGATTTCAGGGCTAGTAGTGGGGCCTGATTTGGGTATGTTCTGAAGTCTGTCCATTTGGGCAGAAAGGATGGTCAAACATGGCCTGATTAGGAGCATGTTTAGGAGCCTAATTGGCTGCTATAGGGATGGAAACAAGGGGCACGGTGTTAGGTGACAGCATGGGGTTGCTTGGGGATGCCAAATGGGCTGTTTACAGGCCACCTATGGGCTATGCACACATGGATAGCAAAGGGGGTCTGAAATGAGGGGCCTAAAGGGCTGATCAAAGAATGTTTATGAAGCCAACATTGGGAGGTCTAACATGGCTTTAATGGTACCAACACGGCTGGGTTGTTTTGGAACATTTGAACGGCCAAGGAGGAGGCCGAGGGGAAGAGAAAGAAGAGAAGAGAAAGAGAACTAGAAAGTACTACATCTTCCCTCACCTTTTGGCACAATTCTTGTTGGAGATTGAAAGAGAAAGTGGTTGTCCCTCCTTTCTTCTTCTCCTTCTTCTTTTCTTGCTATGTATGGGGCTGGAATTGGCGCACCAAGATGGAGCACTTGTTGTTGAAGTTGATGTATCCCAGATGGGCTGCTGCTGGCGCACCTGCAAGAGGGAGAAGATTTCTCCTTCTTCTTCTTCACTTGGAGCACCACAAATGGGATGGAGAGGTTGCTGACTTGCTGATGAAGACGTCCAAGCAAGGAGAAGATGTCTTGGAGCAGGGTAGAGAAAGGAGAGGTAGGGCTTCCGCAGGGTGATCAGCTTGTCTTGCTCACATGACAGCAGGGGGGTTTATATAGGAGTGGGGGAGATAAGGATAACTCAAGAGAGGTTGAGGATGATAAGGATAACCCATAGTTGGTTGTTGAGGATGATTGTGCGCCAACTAGAAAGAGAGGGAGAGAAGGGTGCGCACCTTCTCCTCCTTTCAAGGAGGTGTGCGCACATGACATGTGTCAAGGAGGCTGGTTCGACTAAGGCATGGATAAGGATAGGCTTTGGTTAGTTGTAGAATTAGTTAGGATGAAGATAAACCAAGAGAGTGGTTGAGGGTGATAAGGATAAGCCATGAGAAGTTGAGGTGGTTGAGGATGAGATAATGATAAACCAAAGAGAGATGGAGAGAGTTGGGAAAGCCTTGCACACCCTCCCCTACTTTCTAGGGCTGTTTGCGCACCCATCAGATGAGAGAGGATGGTAGGTTCGGCCAAGACAGGTTGGGTTAGCCTATCTTGGGTTAGGTTTAACCCTGGTTTGATCAAAGTGCTTTAGATCCAATGGCTAGCATTAATTCCAACCAAAACTAATTAAATAAATCCCAAATTGACTTCAAAAAATTCCAGAACATGCCCTGATGGCCATTGATCTTATGCTCCATCCTGATGTGTGGTTAAGATCACTTGAATTGCAACGGATCTCCTGATTTAGCTAGTTTCTCCAATCTGTGCGATCTCGGCTATTGATAAGCTAGAAATTGCAACTAAGTGCAATTAAGTTATCCAATTGGACAAATTTTATTTTTCATGCATCAATATTCAAAAGATCTATGTTTCAGGCCAATAAATCAAAATTTCCAGCCCATGGGTCGATCCGGGAGCTGATCGGACCATTATGCCCCTGGCGTCATTTAACACGAACTTTGGCCAGATTTATTCTTTCTTGCATATCTCTTCAACTGGTGGTCGGATTTTCAATCCGTTTTGAGCGTTGCCTAGATCTATCCAATATTGACAATGTGGTAAGGTTGGAATTCCATGTTAGAGTCCCAACTGATCCCAAAGTGTCGGGGGAAAAATGGTCATTTCGGCTTTTCGATGTCCATTTTCCATGTTTTGGGCACCGTTGTGATGCTCTTGACTGGGGCTATGCAATGAGCACATTATCTTGGCCATTTGTAGCATGTAAAGCCATGCCAAGGCATTTCCAGAGCCTGTTTATATCATCTATTCATGAATTTTCCGAATCTGGGTCAAATTTTCTGCACCGACTTTAGCATTGCTGAAACTTGTATCAAGCAAGCTAAGCGAAAATTTTTGATGCCAACATCGTGTCTTTCCGGTTGGCCGTCAGAGTCCTTCCAACTGGTATCGGATCTTCTGTTCACTGTCCTAACTTCTAGATAAAATTTTGAAGTTTTGGAGGGTGTTATGACTAATCTGTTGCTGTAGAAAGCTTCTTCGGCCTGTTATCTTTTTAGCTCAACAAACAACATCAAATTCCGAGTTCGGGAGTGTCAACAATGGCTTCTGGAAGAAAGACGCATAGAAACAGTCCCATGCGCCCTGGTCCCTGGGCACATGTGCCCTGGACCCAGGGCAGGTGGCCATGCGCCCTGCCCCTGAGGCACGTGGCCATGTGCCCCCGATCGGAGGCACTAGGTAACCAGTTTTCCACTGAGACTCTACCTCTGACCGGATCGGATCAAATTTTTCGGCCGGATCAGACCGACTTTGTAGGGTGGATAGCATGCGCCACCTCTCTAGGACCAGGGTGCATGGTCCCCTATTTTTGAGGACTGATCACGATGTTTTTCTCCTATAAATTGAAACCGATTCCGGTCATTCTAGAGGCTGGTACACGACCCCCCAGGCATCTCAAGACGTCCAAGCTCTCTCCTACATCAATTTTGAGTTTTTTAGAGAGAGAATTTTGAGTTTTCAGAGCATAGAAAATCAATATTGTTGTGTGTTTACATCTGCTGCCCGAGCTCTCAACATCAAAGTTCTTCCTCTCCAAGTCTTCTTCAGTTTTCAATCGACGGCACATGATTCCAAGGTCGGGGCTGGTTGTGACGAGCGTAGAAGCAAAGTCGCGCCTAACAGATCCTAGACTGCTGCTCTACTTTTTCAACAACCCATATTTGGCTATATCTCTCTCTATTCTTTTTAGAATCTTTCTGTTCTTTTTCTATGTCTTTGTTTCGCGATTCTACATCCTCCTATAATTTTTTTTACATTTTTTGCATTATTTTTAGTCTGTTAATCCGAAAATAAAAAAAGAGGGGTTAGAGATAACCCGAATCCAGTTAGTTTTTAGTTAGTTGTGTGTTTTATGTCATTTTCTTTACATATAATCCACTTTGTTTAGTTCTAATTGTCCTTTTCACTTGTTTGTTTGTCTAGTTGCATAGAAAATCAAGCACCCACGCATTGAGGACTCTTCTTCATCGGCCGGCCGAAGAAGGAGAAGCTTTGACCCGCACTTTTCATGCTAAGGTACACACGGTCAATCTTATTTCATAAATGGTAACCCGTGGTTCCTGGAAACCACATGTCTTAATTTCTTCTTTTCATCCTCCTTTCACATGACCTGAACCATCTCTTTGGTGATCGAGCGACACCAATGGATAAAAGTTCGGGGATCAATGTGAGTGTGAGACCGAGGTGAGAGTTGCTTTCCGTGTTTCCTTCCTTTCTTTCTCATCCCCTCTTGAGGTGATGATTCGGATTCACGAACTTCCCTAAAAAGGAGAGGCCCCATCAAATTTTTGGAGTTGACAGCTTTGTGGCAACCACGGTGGGACAAGCAATGTCTTTAACCATGGGTGCTTAGTGTATCTTTTCAACTAGTTCTTGTTCTAGACCGGTTCCCGCGTGAACCTTTCCTTCTTTCCACCTCTCTTAAATTTCATGTCATCTCAAAATTTCTGATTTCACCCATCTTTCATTAGATATGAAGTGCCAAGTACCTCATTTAATTTCTATCATTTTATTTCAGCCAATTCTCGTGTGAACCCACCTTTGCTTTAAAATTGGTTCCCGTGAGAACCAACTCTCTTCTACAAACTGGTTCTCACATGAACCAACATTTATTTTCAATCATTCATTCCCTCCTTGCTGCAGGTTATCACCCTCAAATTGGTCACCGCATGACCCTCTTTTATTTCTTGTTGCCATTTAAACCGGTTCCCACGTGAACCACCTTTTTTCCTTTTAAACCGGTTCCTGCGTGAACCAATCTCTTTCTTTACTTTGGTTCCCACGTGAACCAAACCACTTTCCTTCAGATCTATCCTCACTTGGATCAGATCCTTATTCACCTTTAATTGGTCCTACGTGGCCTTCTTTCAATCATTTAAACTGGTTCCCGCGTAAACCACCTTCACTTTTTAGCCTAGTTCGCACGTGAATCAGCTTATTCTTACATCGGTCCCCGCGTGGACCACTCTTTTTGCTTGGCTATCAAGTCTGAACCCTCTTCTTTTCATCACTTTTTACTATCTCCATTTGGATCTCGTGTGAAACAAGGTCAAGATTCTAGTTTATAGCTGCTTGTCTAGTTTCTAGTTATTTTCCTTGTGTCATTGCTTGTTTATTTAAGTTTATGTTTTACTTATTACCTGCTTTATTACTTGATTGCATTCTCTGCTCCTTCTCTCTACCTCCTTCTTTTACACTTTTCTTCTTTTGAGGCGGGATCTCACTCTCCCATTTACCCCTTCCATCTAAAACACCCTCTTGGTGGATTCTGACCTCTCTTCTGGGATATTCTTTTCTAGTTGACTTGGTTGGCTTTCATTAAGGCCTCTGTAATTCCTCACACGTGGAGTATTCTTCTTCACGATCAGGTTGGTTCTACCACTCCCCAAAACTCGAAGCATCCTACGTTACCTACACGTGGTGAGATTGTGTGAAACCTAGGTCATTAGAGATTGGAGTTAGGATCCTAACCCATTTGTTGAGAGAAAAATTCTTAACAAATCCATAAACCTAAGGTTTAATCAAAATCATTGCGTAATCTTGTTTTCAAGTCTTTGCATCACTTGTTTGCCAAACAAAAATTCAAAACTCTAGCATTTTTTGCAAGATACTAAAAACTTGAAAAAAGTTCTTTGTTTGTTTTGCCAACTCGTTTGTTTTACCCTCTCCTTGAAGTTGAAGGGTGACAATGCAATTAAGGTCTGGAAGACACGTTGGAATGGCAGAACACGCTGAATATCGAGAACACGAGATGGGTCACCAACCAATTCCGTCAGACGGTCATGTTAATCCGTTGTTTGAGTCAGAAGCACAAGAGGTCCCTCAACCATCTGCCCCTCGTGATGTTGAACAACTCTTTAGGGAGTTGGCTCTCTATACTGACCTAGAAACCTACTCCCGTATACAATCCATGGTAAAGGCAAAATTGCCTCTGATCAAGCTGAAGCCAACCAAGTTGCCTCATCTCCTTGTCCTATGGTTTGACCACCACTCATTCAATCATCCTTTGTTTAACCACCTATTGTTCAGCAATCTGTGATTCAACCATCACTGTCACAACCATCTGTAGTTCAACCATCTATAGTTCAACCATACGTGGTTCAACCATCATTTGTCCAACCACCTTATTTCAACCATGTTGCTCCCTTGGCCCAACAAGTCATGGGATAATCTTCAGAGAATTTGTCGAGTCATGCTTTTTAATTCCAGAATCACGCATATAACCACATATCCCTACCAATAAACCAATAACCTGCTCTCACCTAGGCAATCATGGATCAGCTCACCCAGATGGGAATGTTATGAAGAGCTGAGATGTCGCCTAGACTCCAAGTCAATTCCTGAGGTCTCTATTCCTTCTTTGCTAGTTCTTCACCTTCCATCTTCTGAACTACCAGTTTATCGCCGCTACAATGGTACTGGCAATCCTTTTCTCCACCTAAATATTTTCTCTACGAGTCCTCATTCTGGAAAAATGATCGTAGAGTTCTTGCTTTCTTGTTCCGTCGATCACTAGAAGGGTCTGCAATGGAATGGTTCTACTCGCTTGACCCCTTTGAGGTAGGAAATTTTGATATTGTCAAGACCAAATTTTTGCAAAGATACAGAGACCGGGTGGCACCATCATGCTCCATTACAGATTTGATTGTTGAGAAGATGAAGGAGAAGAGAACTTCATAAAGTTTGCTGATTGCTGGAGTGGAATGGCAGAGAAACTGATAGATGTTATTTCAAAAGGGGAATAAGTGAAGATGCTCATTGGGAACACTACACCTGCCCTTAGGAACATCTTGATTATGCACCATCCTACCACCATGAATGAACTTTATAACAGTGCCCGATACTTGCAAGCCCACTTCAAAGATGCCACAATGATAAATCCATTTGATCCCAAACCTAGAAACATCAGGAAGACTCCCTCTGCACCAGTTGAGCCTACAACCGAGGGAGTGGTCAACAATGAAGCTATGTGGGAACCTCGGGAATCGTTTTGTTTCTTAAAAAAGATATCTTGTTTTTGTATGTTTTGAAATATCGACATCCCAATCTTCTAGTAAAGTAGGTGATAAACCATAAAAATACTAGATAGTCCGGGTGATATTAAAAGAGTATAGAACCGAGGTTCGGGTTCTGTGAAAATATTTTTGACCTCTCTCCATCGGATGGTGCGAATATCCGATGCTCATTTACATCGAGCAAACACTCGAACACCCTTGATTAACTACCATAGCGATCTTGTTTGACGAGAGCGTGCACATCCACAACATATAGAGAACACAAAGGGCCCTGGCCTTTTAGGCCCGATGAGATGCAAACAAATTTGATTAGATTTTGTTTGAAGTTGTTTTATGTTGATTTATGAATTGATTTTGATGTGGTTTGAAATGTTGAATTTAGATTTCCATTTGACTTGGATTTGAATGTTACTTGTTTCGGTTTGTTTTAATTGTTTGGTTTGTTTTACTTCGATTGGTTGAAGTTTATTTTTATTTTTTTTGTTTGAACTTGATATTTTAGATGTTTTGATCAATTTGACTTGCTTAAATTTAATTGACATGTGTTGAGTCATTTTCATGTGATTTTCTCATGTCGGTTGGTGTTTTAATACTAATTCGGGTGTGTTCATTATGTTTTAAATGTTTTGAAGCTTGGTTCAAATTGATTAAACTTGAATTTCAGATTGTTAATGATATGAATTTGGCATGTTTTAAGATGAATTTCATATGCATTAATGTTTTTTTTATGTTGTTCTTTTCAATTGGTTTGATTTGCACTTGTTTAAGCATTTGAATTCAAATGGATTAAATGTATTGAATCAATTTTTCCAGATTGTATTAAATCTGATTTTTGTTGAATGTTAAAGCTTTAATGATATGTTTTAATCATGTTTTAAGATTAGTTTGAATGTATTTTCAGATTTAATTAAGTTAACTTCAGATTTGAGTAACTCTTGTTCGGTTTGCATCACATCCGGTCTGCCGGGCTAGTGTCGATGCCCAGTCACATGCAATCAACTCGGCACTTGAAATGTTCATTGAATATTTATGTTCATGCTAGTGTACATCAGATGTGGCAGTTCATATGCCATGTTCAATGTTGTCAATGGTGCAAATGTGTGAATGTCCTTCCCTTGGTGTAAAATACCACTTGATTGGGAAAATTTTGGCAGCATGCCGCCTTATTTTCCAATCGGTGTGGAATTTTACCCATCCTACAAGGCATAGTCATTTGACTTTCCAAGTAGTGGGAAGGGTCCGTCTGCAGTGGGAAGCGTGTCCCATGCCTACGCCCGGGTCAACGTTCCGGTGCATGCCGGATGAGCCGCCCAATGAAGCGTCCAGTTGTGGACTAACTCCTTATTTAATTTTGGCATTTCGCCTTCACATTTAATTAAGGTTTATTTTAAGTGTCCAAGGCCCAATGGGCCAGCTTCATCAGCACAATGGGCTGGTCTTCATGTCTCATGGCTTGAGAAGGTCAACTTCATGTCATGTTGGCCCGGTTGGCCCAATTCAAGCTTCATGTCTTCATGGCCCGATTGGCTTGTTTTACACCTTGTTTGGACCAGAATCGAGAGCCACCTTCTCAAGCCCTTGACCCATCATGTGAGCCAAGGGGGATCAGGCCGTCACCCCTAACCTGGTCCTTGCAAGGACCTGTTGTAGCCTCGGTTTGTTGCACTTGTTCGCAGCACCTGTTTTGATCTCCAGGGGCCAAAATGGCCTGCTTCGACAATCTGCAGAATTTGACTTCTAGTGTTTGCCTTCTTGCTGTAGCAGTGGGCAACGGAAGCCTCAGAGGGGCTGGAATGGATCTGTGGGGGTGCTGCTTGGAAGAGTTGGAAAGGGGACTGCACAAGGGGCAGGTTTAAGGCAAGTTTGAAAGGGTTGATTAGGTGCTGCACAAAGGGCATGTTGAAAAGGATTTCAATGCCTCAAAGGGGCTGTTTGATATTGAAATAAGGAAGGCCACACAAATGGGCTGTCTTGGTTGAAGTTGAGAATCCGCCTGAGAGAGACTTGGCCCGTCGTACGGATTCCAAGAATTCCCAGGACATCACCCTCTCCTCCAGCCAAAACGAGGGATCAAGAGCCCGCCCGGGGGAGACTTGGCCATCTTGTGGATCCAAGAATGCCCGGGACATCACTCCATCCTCCTCAATGGGTAAGGGATCTGTTTAGAGAATAGGGCTGATTGGGTGCTATAGGGAAGTTGAACATGGGATTTAAGTGGTACGAACAAGGCTGAGTTTTTGGAGCTTCTTGAATGGCCATAGAGAAGGCCGAGGGGAAAAGAAAGAAGAGGGGAGGAAAAGAACTAGAAAGTACTACATCTTCCCTCACCTTTTTTTGCACAATCCTTGTTGGAGATTGAAGGAGAAGCTGGCTGGCCTTATACCCTTCTTCTTCTTCTTCTTCTTTTGTTGCTGAAAATGGGGCTGGAATCAGTGCTCCAAGAAGGAACACCTGCTGTTGGAATCGGTGCACCACCGATTGGGCCGTCTTGGCGCACCTGTTGGAGGGAGGCCTTTTCTCCTTCTTATTCTTCACTTGGAACACCACCAGGGGGCTGGAGAGGTTGCTGACTTTCTGATGAAGACGTCCAAGCAAGGAGAAGCTCTCTTGGCACAGGGTAGAGGGAGGAGAGGCAGGGCTTCCGCAGGGTGATCAGCTTGTCCTGCACATGGCCAGCTGAGGAGTCTTTTATAGGGTCTGAGGGGCGCCATCTCTAGGAGGAGATAAGGCTGGAGGTTGTTGAGAGGAGATAAGGATAACTCAAGGGAGGTTGGGGATGATAAGGATAACCCATAGTTGGTTGTTGAGGATGATTATGCGCCAACTAGAAAGAGAGGGAGAGAAGGGTGCGCACCATCTCCTCCTTTCAAGGAGGTGTGCGCACATGACATGTGGAAAGAAGGCTGGTTCGACCAAGGCTTGGATGAGGATAAGCTTTGTTAGTTGTAGGATTAGTTAGGATGAAGATAAACCAAGGGAGAGATAGGGATAAGCCATGGGAGGTGGTTGAGGGAAGTGGTTGAGTGGGATCCACTAGCCAAGGAAGGAGGAGGTGGGTGCGCCTCCCTCCCCTATTTTCTAGGGCTTCTTGCGCACACATCAGATGAGGGAGGATGTAATTCGACCATGACAGGTTGGGTTAGCCCATCTTGGGTTAGGTTTAACCCTGGTTTAATCAAAGTGCTCCCGATCCAACGGCTAGCATTAATTCCGACCAAAACCAATTAAATAAATCCCAAATTGACTTCAAAAAAATTCCAGATCATGCCCTGATGGCCATTGATCTTATGCTCTATCCTGATGTGTGGTTGAGATCACTTGAATTGCAATGGATCACTTAATTTAGCTAGTTTCTCTGATCGGTGCGATCTCGGCCATCGATAATGCCGAAAACTGTATCTGAGTGCAATTACCTTCTCCTATTGGCCAAATTTATTTTTCATGCATCAATATTCATGAGATCAAATTTTTGGGTCATGAAAATTGAAATTTTCAGCGCATGGGTCGATCCAGAGCTAATCGGACCATTATGCTCCTGGTGCGAGAACATACGGCTTTCCGTCCGGATTTGCTCCTTCTTGCATATCTCTTCATCCGGGGGTCGGATTTTAGATCCGTTTTGAGCGTTGCCCAGCTCTATCTAACCTTGACAATGTGGTAAAGTTTTAATTCTATGTTAGAGTCCCAATTTGTCCCAAAATGTCAGGGGCAAAATGGTCATTTCGGCCTTCCGGTGTCCATTTTTCATGTTTTGGGCACCGTTGCGAAGCTCTTGACCGGGGCTATGTAATGAACACATTATCTTGGCCATTTGTAGCATGTAAGGCCATGCCAAGGCATTTCCAAAGCCTGTTTACATAATCTATTTACTAATTTTTCGAATCTGGGTTAGATTTTCTGCACCGGCTTCGGCATTGCTGAAACTTGTATAAAGAAAGCTAAGCGGAAAAATTTGATGCCAACAAATGCCCCCCATGGGCAGTTTCTTGGAGATGGGAGTCGAGAAGGGACTGCCCATGTAAGTTGGCCTCCGATATTTGTTCTGCTTTGTCCTTGGCAATCTATCCACTGCTTCTGCTACATGAGCTTTCTTCAGGACTGAGAAGGGCTTGGGCCCTTGTACATGACCAGCCTTGGCTTCTTTTTGTGTTTGGTTGCCCATCCTCCATTCAATAGGCACATTTGATGGTGTCAATTCTTGCATGCTCTCCAACAAGCAAGCTTTTTGAATGAGCCAGTCTTTTATTTTTTTCTTTGTTTTTTTTCTTGGTTTTTTGTTTTTTATTTGTTTTTGTTTTTGTTTGTTTTTGTTTGTTTGTTTTTGTTTTTGTTTGTTTTTTTTTACCGATCCGACCGTCTCTTGCAAGATTTTCACCCGGACCAGCCCCCTTGATGTTTTGCCTACACGCCTCCAGAGAGGTTTTCATGTAGCAGGGTTACATGATTTTGCCTAGAGTGCCCTTTCAGGTTTTCATTCTAGCCAGGTTTTCTCTCTTCTTTTCTTCTCTTTTTTTTCTCTTTTTTTTCTTTTCTTCTTTTTTTTCACTTTCTTTTCTTTCTCTCTCTCTAATGTACAGGGAATTAAGGCTTCTCCCCAAGCCGTATTCAAATAGAATGAACCAGGTTGAGATTAGTGATAACTCAACACGGGGGTCCAACCAAAATTGTGAAACCAATCAAGGGGCTTCAAACAAGTGAGTGGAGAGACCAACACAGAGGGGGTTCCTAACAAGGATAAGACCAATCCAAGTGCAAAAGGTAACTTGGCATGAGGGATTAATCAAATAGGTGAGAAACCAATGCAAAGGGGGTTCCGAAGAGGATAAGATCAATCCAAGTGCAGAAGGCCGCTTGGCATGGAGGACCAATACTGAAGCCATCTCAAAGGGGGTTTCAAACAAGATATGACCAATGAAAGTGCCAAGACAATTCAACATGAGGGTCAAATTTTTGAAACTGACACGTAGAGAGTTTCAATCAAGGCAAGACCAATCCAAGTAGGGGAAAACAACTTGGAATGAGGGTCGAGTGAATATGAGACAAATCCAAGTGCTAGGGGAAACTTGGCCTGGGGGCCTAATAAGGTTGTAAAACCAACACAAAGGGATTTCGGGCTTGCCTACAAGGCAAAGTTTGTGGACTACAAAGGGTCCGGTAGGAAATCTCAAAGGGTTGGTTTCCTAGGGGTCCACACAAAGGGTAGGACTAATAGTGCCACAAAGGGGTGAATGGGAGCCTCAAAGGGGCTGGTGTCCCATGGGTCTACACAAGGTGTAGGAATAGAGTGCCACAAAGGGGCGAATGGGAGCCTCAAAGGGGCTGATTTTCCAAGGGTCCACACAAAAGGGTAGGACTAAAGTGCCACAAACGGGCGAATGGGAGCCTCAAAGGGGCTGGTGTCCCATGAGTCTACACAAGGTGTAGGAATAGAGTGCCACAAAGGGGCGAATGGGAGCCTCAAAGGGGCTGGTGTCCCATAGGTCTACACATGGTGTAGGACTAAAGTAGGGCTATGGAAGCCAAAGTGGCATTGTAGAAGCCTTGTTTGGAGCCTCAAGAACAAGTAGTCAAGGCAACTAGTTGTGTAGGCTACCGAGATCGGGATGATCAAGGTAGTGAGAGTTTTAAAGCCATACAAGACCAACCTCTCCAAGATGGTTAGTTTGTTGAAGGTTGCCTAGAATGATGGTCCAGATAATGTATGTTTTTGTAGGTCATCAAGACTGGATGGTCATGACAACGTGGAAGCTTGTAGACCAACAAGACCAGAATGGTCAGGGTGGTATGGGTTTGAACTAATTTCAAAAATTGTTCAGACCAGGAAGGGTCATGACAGTATGAGTTTTTATGGGACGTGTGGGGTCAAGATTGGAGAAAGTTTTTTTTTTATTTATGGACCATCAGGATCGGAATGATCAAGATGGTGGGATTGCTAAAGCCAAAAGAATGACTGAAGGGATAAGAATGAGTGAGAGTAGAGTAGGGTATTACCCTTCGTCCCTTTCAAGATGGAGTGTGGGAACTTCCCCCGAATTTTAAAGGTGGGAGATGGTCTTCCTCGTCGCCTCAGGTATGGTCTCTCTAGCATATTTCTACAAGGTAGATGAGCCTATGAGAGCCTTTTCGTCATTGGCAACTCGGACCTCCTCCCTAATAAAATTAGGGGAATGAACCCACCCATCTTGTTAGGTTGGGGGCTTGCCCTAGTTGATTATTTTTTTGTTTCTGTTTTTTTGTTTGTTTGTTTGTTTTTTTATCAACCTGATTGCTCCTTTAGGGAGTTTTCACCCAGGCTGACCCCTTTTCACTTTTCCCTGTGCGTTCTATTGCAGGATTTTCACACGGCGGGGTTATCCAATTTTGCCCAAGGCGCCTTTGCAGTTTTCGCCTTGGCTGGATGTTTTGACATTTTTGCCCTTGGCCATCCATTGTGCATGATCGACCAAGTCTATCGGGCATCTCTATTTTTAGCCCCATTTTTTTTTTTGAATGAAGTGAGAAAAGACCTAGCTTTCAATGTTGGTGGCCTCTATGTGGAACTCGTGGTCAGGGGCGTAGTACCTTTTAAGGTGTTTGCCATTGAGTGGTGGGAAAGGAGTTTCCCCAACAATGTAGGGTCCTAACCAGTTCGGGAGGAACTTGTTCTTGGGACGACCAGCCATGGCATCCTTCTGCTTGACCATCACAAGGTCACCTTTTTGGAATGCCATGTCTTTGACTAGCTTGTCATAAGCTCAAGTCATCATGGCTTGATAAACTTTGAGATGTTGGTAAGCCTTGAGCCTATCACCCTCCAGCTTCTCAAGTTCCATGAACCTCCTATGCACTTCATCGGGCTCATCGGATGGGAGGCCATGATGGACGGCAATTCGGTAAGAGGCCAACTCTATCTCCACTGGAACAACAGCCTCACTTCCATACACTAAGGAGAATGGAGAGCAACCCGTGGGGGTCTTGTAAATTGTACGGTAAGCCCAGAGTGCTTCCTGCATTTTTTCATCCCAATTTCCTTTCTTGCTTCCGACCACCTTGACCGAAGTTTGCAAAGAGTCTTGTTGAAGGCCTCTCGCTAGGCCATTGGCTTGAGGGTTGTAAATGGTTGAAGTCCTCCAATCAATGTGGAACTTAGCTGTCATCTTGTAGACTGTCTGATTTCTGAATGGGGTCCCATTGTCTGACATGATTCGACTAGGAACACCATATCTGTATATGATATTTTGCCGAACAAAGCATGATACCACCCCGCCTGTAACTTCTCTGGCAGCTATAGCCTCAGCCCACCTAGAAAAATAATCCGTGGCCGCTAAGATGAACCTAGATCCTCGGGCAGATGGCTTGAATGGTCCAACTATGTCCATTCCCCATTCGGCAAAAGGCCAAGTAGGGGTAGTTGGATGCAACTTCGTGTGTGGGCGTCAAGGAATGGTCCCGAAGGCTTGGCACTCATGACAACTCTTGGCGTACTCGTTACAATCAGTGAACATCGTCGGCCAGTAGTAACCCTTTAACTTGATGGCGATCTTCATTTTGGGTCCAGATTGGTGAGCACCACACAATCCGCTATGGACCTCTCTCATGATTTGGATAGCTTCCCTCTTGGATATGCACCTCGCAAGGACAACCCGTTCTTTTTCTGGCACAAGTCGATACAACTCCCCATGAATGAGCTGGTAAGAAGTTGCCCTTTGAGCCAACTGTACACGTTGAGCGCGATCTTCAGGAAGAGTCCCATTCTTGAAGTCAATAATGGGTTGTCGCCAATCGACTGCATCAGGTTCATCTTCATTGTCTTGAATGGCATTGGCCTCCAACAGGGTGAAGCCATCTGCACGTCTACTTTTGTCTGGAAGGAGTCGTCGACATTTGACAACAATCTCCAACTTCCCATCTGGTGGAAGCTTGATCGCAGAGGCGAGCTTGGCCAAAGCATCAGCCTGGGAATTCTGTCCCCTCCTGATGTGTTCAATGTCGAAAAGATAGAACTTTTTTGACAAGTGGATGGCAGCCGTGTGGTATGGAACCAACTCTGGCTTGCGAACTTCAAAGATGCCCAAGATTTGTTGCACTACTAGCATAGAGTCTCCAAACACCTGGATACACCTGATTCCCATGTCAAGGGAAATCTCAAGGCCGACGACGCATGCTTCATACTCGGCTTCATGGTTTGTATAGATTCCTGAGAGGGAACATGACTCATGTAGTACACCCCCGTCAGGGCTAAGGAGTACAATGCCCGCACCTGCTCTGGGCCTCGCTTTTCCTGTTGTCCTTCTTTCAACACTGGAAGCACCATCAAAGAACAATTTCCAGTGCTTGACATTGATTTGTTGGGCTTCTTTTGCTTCTCTCAAAGTTTCTTCATCTTGTAACTGAAGATTGAGAGGGGAATCTTCTGAAATAGGGTGAGTGGCGAGGAAGTCTGCCATCCCTTGACTCTTGATAGCTTTCTGGGGGATATACTGGATATCAAACTCCATGAGCATGAGAGCCCACTTACCCAAATGTCCGGTAGGGACAGGCTGCTTCAACATGTACTTAAGAGGATCAAACTTGGATATTAAGCTAACCTCGTGAGCTAGGAGATAGTGCCTCAATTTCTTAGCTGCAAAGACTAGGGCAAGGCACATCTTTTCCATGGGAGAATACTTGTGTTCGGGACCTACCAACCTTCTGCTAAGGTAGTAAAGTGGCTGTTCCTTCCCCTCATCATTCAACTGGGCAAGCATTGCCCCCAGGGAGGCATCGAGTGCTGTGATATAGAGAATCAAAGGACGACCTTTGACAGGTGCCCCCAGCACTGGCGGGTTAAGAAGATACCTCTTAAGCCCATCAAGGGCGGCCTGACAACTATCATCCCAAATGAAAGGGGTGCCTTTCTTGGCTAGCCTAGAGAAAGGCTGGCACCTACCAGAGAGATTGGCGATAAAGCGCCGGATGTAGGCAATCTTGCCTTGAAGAGACCTTAACTCACGTATGTTTCGAGGCGGAGGTAATTCTCTGATAGCCTTGATTTTATCAGGGTCAATCTCAATACCCCGATATCTGACAATGAACCCCAAAAACTTGCCACTAGAGACACCGAAAGCACATTTCATTGGATTCATTTTCAATTTATACAGGCGAAGTCTTTCAAAGACTGTTTCCAAGTGACCCAAGTGGTCAGCCCGCATCTTAGTTTTAACAACAAGGTCATCTACATAACACTCCACCAAATCATGCAACATCTCATCAAAGATCTTTGTCATGGCTCATTGGTATGTTGCCCCTGCATTCTTCAAGCCGAATGGCATCCGCTTGTAGTTAAATATACCCTTGGGGGTACGGAATGCCGTGAAGTTCTTGTCCTCCTCCGACATCAATATCTGATTGTAGCCAGATGACCCATCCATGAAGGACAAAACCTCGTGTCCCATGGTCACATCCACCATATTCTCCGGTATTGGCAAAGGAAAGTCATCCTTCGGGCAGGCCTTGTTTAGGTCCCGGTAGTCTATGCACACCCGAATCTACCCATTCTTCTTTTTGATAGGAACAATGTTGGCGAGCCAGACTGGATAAGTGCAAGGCTTGATGAAGTCCACATCCCTGAGCTTGTCGACCTCTGCATTGACCTTGAGTTCTAGGTCAGCACGCATCCGTCGTTGGGCTTGCTTGATCGGTTTGATAGTCGGGAGGATGGCAAGATTGTGGACTGCCACCTCAGGGGCTAAACCTGGCATTTCATCATAGGACCATGCAAAGCAATCCTTGTATTCTCGGAGAAGAGCTCTGTACCGGTTTCTTTCTTCTTCAGTGAGAAGGGCACTGATAAAGGTTGTCCTAGGGTCATCTGGAGTCCCCAAGTCAATTTCCAGGAGATCATCGACCGTTGCCTGGCCACCATCTTCAATTTCTTCCGAAGTTGGGCTGAGGTCCATGAACTTAACATCATCATCTTGCTCATCCTCACTAAGAGGGGCTTCAACTTGTGCAGGGGAGGTAGAGGCTTGCTGTACAAATAGCTTGGCATTAGTCTGGCTGCTACCAAGGCCTTGAATCAATATTTCTTCATCCTCGGATGACTCATCAAAGATAGGGATGGAGCTGCTAGGCTCACCACCATGCTGGATGCTGATCATTTCTACGGCATAATGGACTGGCACCTCATAGTCAGAGTCATATGCCAGGCCAGGATGCTTGCTGGTCGTGTTTTGGCCATCCTGGGGATTACACATGTTGTAAAAAGCACGGGCCTTCTTCCGGGACTGCCTCTGGGGAATTCCCATCTTCCGATGAATGTGGAGAATACCAGGGGAGACCCCTGGTGATGGCTGAATCGTCACTGACTGAGAATCTGAATGCTCGGGCCACCCAAAGTCATCTTTTTGGGCTCGCTTCTTCATCATTTTAGCTTTGTAAAATGTCAGGATAGGGCCAGGTGGGTAGGAGACTCTGAATGTAGATGCTATCCTCAACCATTCGCAGCTCACGGTCTCCTGTCAACCACAACAAATCTTGAGGCATGCAGATGCTATCCTCAATCTCTCTTGTGACTGAATTTGCATTGAAGCTAGTCGGGCGCCATTCTTTGCGATACGCCTGGGTCGTGGGACCCTGGGATTTTAATGAAAGTCGGAGCATCTTGGCTTTGACTTCATCAACTTGAATCTCATCATCCTGGGGGTCTTCAGCCTCCATCTTTTCTTTTTCTTTATTGGGCACAGGTTTTGGCGGCCCAGTCTGAAAGTATGGGATGGCATCAGCAAGGTGACACTCCGCAATCTCAAACGGGGACTGATCAGCCTCAATTCTATACTGCCTCCCTTCCTTGTTGTACTTTATGCATTGGTGGAATGTGGATGGCACAACACAATTGCCATGAATCCAAGGACGTCCCAACAATGCCCTATAAGTTGTGTCAGCATCAATGACATAGAAGATGGTCTTAGCCATCAAACCTCCTACATCCAACTCCACATCAACTCGACCTAAAGCCTCCTCGGAGTCTTGATTAAAACCAGAGATGGTCACTCCAGGGGCCTTCTGTAGATAGGGTGTCAAGAAAAGAGACCTGAATGTCTTGATGGGCATGAGATTGCATGCTGAACCGGCATCAATCATGATGCGATTCATCTCATACCCATTTATGGATCCTTTCATGTATAATGCTCTATTATGAAAAGCACTAGGAAATACTATGTTCTCGTCTGTGAATGACACAGAAGCCTCATAGGCGTCAAACTGTTCAAGCTCGGCAATGTGAGCTTCATACACCTCTGGTTGCTGCAGAACTACTATCAGGGTATCGCGAAGCTCTTTGTTCAAGGAGAGCACTTCCCAAATATTGAGGCGTACAGGTAGCCTCCTGATCTTAGATAGCAGGGAGGTGTTGACTCGATCCCTGGTTTCGCCGCTGTTGGATACCTGGCCACAAGGGGGTCGGCTGGTCCACCCGAAAGTTTGATGTAGCAAAGGGCTGCGAAGGGCTTGGGCCCTCATCTTCATCCACGGAATGATTTAACCGAGAGGAACTAGGCTGGTTGGCCTCTCGGCATCCGTGTCTTGAACATGGGCTGATGTCGATGGTGCGTCGACCCGGTGCTTGGCACACTTGGACCATTGGCAGATCCGTTTAAATTAGTGTTGTGCCCAGGGGGCTGTCTGATGATTGGAGTAGGCACTGGGCCATGTCCCTCATCCTCAAGGTAGATAACCTTATCTGTAAGCTGGATTTGATAACCACGCTTCTTTTGGGATATTCGTTCACTTCTCCTCGGGGCTGAGAGGTTGATCTGAGGACCCCGACGAGCCCGTCCTTGACTTTTATAGGACGTTGGAGGAGGGTAATTTACCATGTTGCAGGAGAAGGTCTGAAACTGGGCCATGAGCTCCTCTACGTCAGGCTCCTCTTCACCGTCTTCCCAAAAATCTGCAATTAGGGCTAGGGCTATCTCCTCACCAATCCCCGCCCTCTGCCTAAGGTTAAGTAGACAATTGGTGAATCTCTGGCACTTGGCCCAATCACCCCAAGGGATGAAATCATCAAGAGTCAGGGGTCCTGAAGGCTGCTTTGGAACATACTCCTCAAGTTGGTCAATCAACTTCTGGAGCTTCTGAACTAGTGTCAAGCTCTGTTGCCGGGCTTCAATCTTCCTCAGGCGTTCTTCTTGCCGCTGAGCTCTTCTCTTCTCGGCTTTTCTCTTATTCTTGAGCTGCTTCCTCCGGTGTGTAGCATCAGATGGGCCATGCGGTGGAGCTACTTGATTGTTTTGACCCTCAGCTGCTGCTTGGTCCTCAGCCTTACGTAAGGCAACTTCTGCTCGAACTCGAGCCCTCTCTTCTCGCGTAGGGATAACTTGCCAAGGTCTCTCAGGGTCCTCGGCTGCTTCTTGGATCTGGCATTGGCGTTGAGCCTCGGCCTCAACATTTTTCTGTGTAACCTCACAAGGGAGCTTCTGATAACTGGAGAAGAATTGGGGGCACGCAGAACTTTGTGAGGTGCCCTCAGCCATATGTTTCTTTGGCCTACCAACTTCAGAGGTGGCATGAATGACATAGGAAGAACTTGCCGGGCTTGAGTTGACGTGGGGCCGCGGTGGTTGAATGAGGTAACGTCCGATCTTAAGGACCTCATTTCTGATCAAGTCTTCAAGGTGCTTCTTGACTGCCCGACAGTCCTCAATGGAGTGTGACTGTGTATGATGATATCCACTACCACCCCTAGGAAAGGACATGAAGTGGAAGCCCCTATCCAGATGTGGTTCCATCGGGCCTCCCCTTGCAACCACCTCATAGAGATGGCCTGTCATTGCCTGAGGAAAGGAATACCGTGAGTAAACATGATACCGTCGACGCTTCTTCGGCCTATCCAGGTGCAATGCTTCAACAAGTGCCCTCGGGGAGCATGCAGAGGAAACTTCAGGCTCTGCCTCGTACTGATCAGTGCTTCCCCAAAGCTCATCGAGTTGATTAACAGTTTGTTCTGACGGCTGAGGTGAGTCAGCAAAAGATCTCCCCTGGGCTTGCAGAGGAGGGGGGCAAGCTTCTTCATACGTCATCTCGCTAGTGAGCAACTCGGTGACATTAGCCATGGTGGCCATAATGTCTGCCTCTAGGTGTACACATCTAACTCAGAATCCCTCCAGAATGGAACGGACTCGGGACGCCAATTGATAAACCGTGGGGTGCGGAAGCCGTTCCATGTCAGGACGCCATCGTCGTTCAGGTGGAGGAGGAGGAAGCCCCGGAACAGGATGCTCCGGTCTGTAATGTACCGCATTGACCGCAAAGTTCGTCAGGGGTCGAGGCTTGACATGAGGTTGTGGGGGCTGCACTAGTCAGTTCCCCAAATTAAGAACTTGGTCCTAGATCAATTTTTTGGCCAAGTCCTTGAACTGGTAACAATCTTCGATCATATACCCCAATAGTCTATGGTACGGGCAGAAGTTCGGTTCTTGACTCTTAGCAGCATCCTCCGGGTGTCGACTCGTCGGCAGGCTAATTAGTCCATTCTTCATACAGGCATCAAATAATTTCTTTGTATAGTCTCGTGTGAAGGATTAGGGCTTCAAAGCACGTTCTTCCCATGTGGGCCTTGGAGCAAGATTGGTGGTATTCCTCTGAGGGGGTGCCATGGTAGCACTTTTGCCTCCAGCATTATTATAGGGTCTTGAAGATGACGAGACATCCACTGTATTGACATCCCTAGAATCGTCGTTTGTCCTTCATTGTCCTTGATCTTACAGCTGCCACCAAAGGGTTATTGACATAGAAGTGTTCTATGTCAGCAACCGTGACATTCAAGTCATCAAAGGATTGGATACGTGTCCCCAACACCTTTTCTTGGATCTCAGCCCGAAGGCCTCTCTTACATAATGCAACTGCCTCCTCATGCAAAGGTGGATTGGCACACTTCATGCATACATTTCTCCAACGACGAATATAGTCGACTGCCGATTCATTTCGTCCCTGGAACATAGTGGTCAACTCGACCAAGGTATGCGGCCGCTCAGAGAAACTAAACCTCTCAATAAACTTTCTTTGTAGATCAGGCCAGTCTACTACTGACCCAGGCTTCAACTTAGAAAACCACTCAAAGGCTGTGCCTGTTAGAGTGGTGGCGAAGTACTTAAGAAAGTACGATTCGCAATGTGCTAACTCACCCATGTGAGTGTAATATAAAGCCAAATGCTCCCTGGGGGACCCACGCCCATCAAACTTGGAGCACTTGGGCACCTTAGAGACGTCAGGAGGAAGCTTCACATACTGATGATGTGGTGGGTATGGGACTTGGTAGAGGCCCGCCACGCCTTGTCCATCGTCATGTTGCGCCAAACGCATAGAAATCATTTGATCTATCATAGCTCGCTGAGAAGACTCAAGAAAATCTTGCTGCAGTGGAGGCAGAGGGGCTTGGTACTGTGGTTGAATGAAGATATCATCATCCATGGGTGGTCTAGGAGCTGGATGCATGGGAGTAGTAAGACGAGGTTGTGCTACAGGTGGTAGTTCTCCTTGAGTAATACGGGGCCCATCTGAAGCCTCGGTGGCACTTGATGCTTGTGCTGGTTGAGAATGGAGCAAGCCGGAACTGGCAAGGAGAGCCCGGAGCTGTTGATTCTCCCTCCAAAGATCTTCTAATTTCATGGCCAGTGGCATGACCACTACTTCATCACTTGGCACAATATCCTTGTCCTTACGACGGCGTGCGCCCTCCGCGGCGATGGTAGATTGACGTTCGGCCATACTACGTGTGACGGGCCCAACATGAACTATAGTCTGAGAGTCCTCTGGAACATCATCAGGGTGACCAGCACCTGCAGTGTAGCAAGTGTATACTCTTATCTGGCCTCCTGGCCCCCGTGCTACTTGGCATTTGGGGGCAGTGTCAGACAACATAACTCGGTCAAGGACTGACCCTCTTATGTGTGGTAGCTCCCGTGGAGCAATGGTCGCATGACCATCATCAAAATGATAAAACTGCCGCCGGTGGGGTGGCGCAAACTGAACCTTCGGCCGAATAGAATTGGCCTTTGGTTGCTGCGGGGGGTTGAATACAGCCCTCGGCTGTGGCCGCGGTTGGGACTTCAGCCCAGAAGGCCCCTCGTCTGGGTGAGGTTGACGATAGGCTTTGGAGACAAGTGGTTTTGCAAGGGGAATGCTAGCCTTAGGGCACCAAACCTTCGAGATCGGGACAGAGGGTCTGAATCCCTACCCCCGGTGGGCACGAGTGTCCGCTGTCTGGGACTCTCGGCGAAAAGACGCTTGAATGGGGGACGTGCCCCCAATCAGTGGAACCGGTTGCCGAAATGAAAAGTCAGTATTTGGGCTGACTGCCGGAGTCTTCGATGCGACGGGCAGCTGCTGCCGGGTCTTCTTGGGCTGGACCATTGAGCGGTCAGCCGGGTGAGCCAAAAACTTCATGGGGAGTTTGCCCCCGGTTGGTTGGGCAGAGAACCGAAATGGTTGGTCAGCAAATCGACTGTTTACATAGAACTTTTGATGGGCAGGTGGTAGCACCTGCAGGTTCTCTTCGACATAGACCGCTGATCGGTCCAAGGATGAAAAACAAGCCAAGGGATGGCCCCTCGCCCAAGCTGATATCTTGAAAGCCGCTGATCGGTTCGAGTCTTCAAGTTTTTTAGGAGAGGGCTGCCCCCTCTCAACAGCATCCCCGGCCACTGGTTGGCCGGTCTTCCTGGAACGGGCAGAACGTTGACTCTTCCCCCGTACAGTTGGCATATTCTTAATAACGGGTGTAGCAGGGGCCCGTAACTCATCATCCAACTGGCTCAGAGCAACGAACCGGTTGACAAGGGGTAGAATGATAAGCCGCGGTCGGCGGCGCTTCTCTTCCCTAAACTCAGAGGGAGTCTTGATGAAAGTGGCTGGGCGGGTACGGTACCAAGGGCACCGTACGTTACCAACCTCCAAGTTACGTCGGGAGCCATGTTCAAGCCGAAGCTTGCGCAGACTCGACTGAGGAGATGCGGGCGCGGGCCCGGAGTTAACGGTGATAACATTCACCAAAAATGGCTCCTGAAGAGGAGCTGGTTGAGGTGACTTTGGGAGGGAAGCCTCAAAGAGTAGGGCGGCATCCGCAGAAGCTATTTGAAGTTGTTGGAGGGGATGGACCTCCTCCTCAGAAGTGAATGGCTCCTCCAGTGTGGCACCAAGACGGTCAGGGTGTAGCACAACTTTGGGGAAATAGCCAAAAGTGATGCCGGTGGTGACGGCACCAATGCAACGGCTGTTGATGTAGGCCTCGGAATAACGAACACCGTTGTCAAACTCCATTGAACCTGCAAAAACATACAAGGCCGACCTGATCAGATGAAGAGAGTCTTTGAAGAGATAGTGGGTGTGTACTTTCTCAGATCGCTATGGCAGAGAGATGAAGGGAAAGAGAAGGTCCCACCGGGCGTGCCAATTTGTGGGAACCTCAGGAATCATTTTGTTTCTTGAAAAAGATATCTTGTTTTTGTATGTTTTGAAATATCGACATCCCAATCTTCTAGTAAAGTAGGTGATAAACCATAAAAATAGTAGATAGTCCGGGTGTTATTAAAAGAGTATAGAACCGAGGTTTGGGTTCTGTGAAAATATTTTTGACCTCTCTCCATCGGATGGTGCGAATATCCGATGTTCATTTACATCGAGCAAACACTCGAACACCCTTGATTAACTACCATAGCGATCTTGTTTGACGAGAGCGTGCACATCCACAACATATAGAAAACACAAAGGGCCCTGGCCTTTTAGGCCCGATGAGATGCAAACAAATTTGATTAGATTTTGTTTGAAGTTGTTTTATGTTGATTTATGAATTGATTTTGATGTGGTTTGAAATGTTGAATTTATATTTCCATTTGACTTGGATTTGAATGTTACTTGTTACGGTTTGTTTTAATTGTTTGGTTTGTTTTACTTCAATTGGTTGAAGTTTATTTTTAATTTTTTTTGTTTGAACTTGATATTTTAGATGCTTTGATCAATTTGACTTGCTTAAATTTAATTGACATGTGTTGAGTCATTTTCATGTGATTTTCTCATGTCGGTTGGTGTTTTAATACCAATTCGGGTGTGTTCAGTATGTTTTAAATGTTTTGAAGCTTGGTTCAAATTGATTAAACTTGAATTTCAGATTGTTAATGATATGAATTTGGCATGTTTTAAGATGAATTTCATATGCATTAATGTTTTTTTTATGTTGTTCTTTTCAATTGGTTTGATTTGCACTTGTTTAAGCATTTGAATTCAAATGGATTAAATGTATTGAATCAATTTTTCCAGATTGTATTAAATCTGATTTTTGTTGAATGTTAAAGCTTTAATGATATGTTTTAATCATGTTTTAAGATTAGTTTGAATGTATTTTCAGATTTAATTAAGTTAACTTCAGATTTGAGTAACTGTTGTTCGGTTTGCATTACATCCGGTCTGTCGGGCTAGTGTCGATGCCCAGTCACATGCAATCAACTCGGCACTTGAAATGTTCATTGAATATTTATGTTCATGCTGGTGTACATCAGATGTGGCAGTTCATATTCCATGTTCAATGTTGTCAATGGTGCAAATGTGTGAATGTCCTTCCCTTGGTGTAAAATACCACTTGATTGGGAAAATTTTGGCAGCATGCCGCCTTATTTTCCAATCGGTGTGGAATTTTACCCATCCTACAAGGCATAGTCATTTGACTTTCCAAGTAGTGGGAAGGGTCCGTCTGCAGTGGGAAGCGTGTCCCATGCCTACGCCCGGGTCAACGTTCCGGTGCATGCCGGATGAGCCACCCAATGAAGTGTCCAGTTGTGGACTAACTCCTTATTTAATTTTGGCATTTCGCCTTCACATTTAATTAAGGTTTATTTTAAGTGTCCAAGGCCCAATGGGCCAGCTTCATCAGCACAATGGGCTGGTCTTCATGTCTCATGGCTTGAGAAGGTCAACTTCATGTCATGTTGGCCCGGTTGGCCCAATTCAAGCTTCATGTCTCCATGGCCCGATTGGCCTGTTTTACACCTTGTTTGGACCAGAATCGAGAGCCACCTTCTCAAGCCCTTGACCCATCATGTGAGCCAAGGGGGATCAGGCCGTCACCCCTAACCTGGTCCTTGCAAGGACCTGTTGTAGCCTCGGTTTGTTGCACTTGTTCGCAGCACCTGTTTTGATCTCTAGGGGCCAAAATGGCCTGCTTCGACAATCTGCAGAATTTGACTTCTAGTGTTTGCCTTCTTGCTGTAGCAGTGGGCAACGGAAGCCTCGGAGGGGCTGGAATGGATCTGTGAGGGTGCTGCTTGGAAGAGTTGGAAAGGGGATTGCACAAGGGGCATGTTTAAGGCAAGTTTGAAAGGGTTGATTAGGTGCTGCACAAAGGGCATGTTGAAAAGGATTTCAATGCCTCAAAAGGGCTGTTTGATATTGAAATAAGGAAGGCCACACAAATGGGCTGTCTTGGTTGAAGTTGAGAATCCGCCTGAGAGAGACTTGGCCCGTCGTACGGATTCCAAGAATTCCCAGGACATCACCCTCTCCTCCAGCCAAAACGAGGTATCAAGAGCCCGCCCGGGGGAGACTTGGCCCATCTTGTGGATCCAAGAATGCCCGGGACATCACTCCATCCTCCTCAATGGGTAAGGGATCTGTTTAGGGAATAGGGCTGATTGGGTGCTATAGGGAAGTTGAACATGGGCTTTAAGTGGTACGAACAAGGCTGAGTTTTTGGAGCTTCTTGAATGGCCATAGAGAAGGCCGAGGGGAAAAGAAAGAAGAGGGGAGGAAAAGAACTAGAAAGTACTACATCTTCCCTCACCTTTTTTTGCACAATCCTTGTTGGAGATTGAAGGAGAAGCTGGCTGGCATTATACCCTTCTTCTTCTTCTTCTTCTTCTTCTTTTGTTGCTGAAAATGGGGCTGGAATCAGTGCTCCAAGAAGGAACACCTGCTGTTGGAATCGGTGCACCACCGATTGGGCTGCTGTTGGCACACCTACTGGAGGGAGGCGTTTTATCCTTCTTCTTCTTCACTTGGAACACCACCAGGGGGCTGGAGAGGTTGCTGACTTGCTGATGAAGACGTCCAAGCAAGGAGAAGCTCTCTTGGCGCAGGGTAGAGGGAGGAGAGGTAGGGCTTCCGCAGGGTGATCAGCTTGTCCTGCACATGGCCAGCTGAGGAGTCTTTTATAGGGTCTGAGGGGCGCCATCTCTAGGAGGAGATAAGGCTGGAGGTTGTTGAGAGGAGATAAGGATAACTCAAGGGAGGTTGGGGATGATAAGGATAACCCATAGTTGGTTGTTGAGGATGATTATGCGCCAACTAGAAAGAGAGGGAGAGAAGGGTGCGCACCATCTCCTCCTTTCAAGGAGGTGTGCGCACATGACATGTGGAAAGAAGGCTGGTTCAACCAAGGCTTGGATGAGGATAAGATTGGTTAGTTGTAGGATTAGTTAGGATGAAGATAAACCAAGGGAGAGATAGGGATAAGCCATGGGAGGTGGTTGAGGGAAGTGGTTGAGTGGGACCCACTAGCCAAGGAAGGAGGAGGTGGGTGCGCCTCCCTCCCCTATTTTCTAGGGCTTCTTGCGCACACATCAGATGAGGGAGGATGTAATTCGATCATGACAGGTTGGGTTAGCCCATCTTGGGTTAGGTTTAACCCTGGTTTAATCATAGTGCTCCCGATCCAACGGCTAGCATTAATTCCGACCAAAACCAATTAAATAAATCCCAAATTGACTTCAAAAAAATTCCATATCATGCCCTGATGGCCATTGATCTTATGCTCTATCCTAATGTGTGGTTGAGATCACTTGAATTGCAATGGATCACTTAATTTAGCTAGTTTCTCTGATCGGTGCGATCTCGGCCATCGATAATGCCGAAAACTGTATCTAAGTGCAATTACCTTCTCCCATTGGCCAAATTTATTTTTCATGCATCAATATTCATGAGATCAAATTTTTGGGTCATGAAAATTGAAATTTTCAGCGCATGGGTCGATCCAGAGCTAATCGGACCATTATGCTCCTGGTGCGAGAACATACGGCTTTCCGTCCGGATTTGCTCTTTCTTGCATATCTCTTCATCCGGGGGTCGGATTTTTGATCCGTTTCGAGCGTTGCCCAGCTCTATCTAACCTTGACAATGTGGTAAAGTTTTAATTCCATGTTAGAGTCCCAATTTGTCCCAAAGTGTTAGGGGCAAAATGGTCATTTCCGCCTTCCGGTGTCCATTTTTCATGTTTTGGGCACCGTTGCGAAGCTCTTGACCGGGGCTATGTAATGAACACATTATCTTGGACATTTGTAGCATGTAAGGCCATGCCAAGGCATTTCCAAAGCCTGTTTACATAATCTATTCACTAATTTTTCGAATCTGGGTTAGATTTTCTGCACCGGCTTCGGCATTGCGGAAACTTGTATAAAGAAAGCTAAGCGGAAAAATTTGATGCCAACAAGCTATAAACATTGTGGGGGAACTAGGGAGGGAACCGTCAAAATCAGTTTAAGAACCCACTGCAAAACCTTTCCTACCACCCCCCTCAACAATAGGTTAGGCCACAACAACCACGACAACCATGACAACCACCTCGGCCAGTAACACAACCCCAGCAACCTCGCCAACCTACCTACAATAGTGCACCACCACCACCCAATCATGCACCACGAAGAGGTGGTCTTAGAAGAGAGAATTATCAACAACTTCCTTACTCCTTGACCGACATCTTCAATGTACTCATGGTAGAGAAACAGTTGGAATTGCCCAAGAAAAGAGAGGTTTGGCCAGCAAATGCATATATGTCCCGATACTGTGCTTACCACCAGTATCCTGGTCACGCTGTAGAAGTGTGTTTTCAATTCAAGGATTACATCCATGATCTGAATGACTAAGGCAGCATTGATTGGGCTCAAATGGGGGAATGCATACAGACAATGAAGACTAGGCAGCAGCAGCGGTAGTGTCCACTGACTCAATCTCAACAACAACCTAGCTTAGGAATTGTTCAGAATCCGCTACCATTCCATGCTCCCGCTCCAGCACCGGCACTAGCACATCCAAACCCAGGAATTGGTCTAGTACACTCCATTGTCCAGGAAGATGCCAGCCGTGCTCAAGGTTGGCAACTATAAAACCACAATACAACCATGCCAGTCAACCCAGCTAGGCCTCCTGCTAGGAACCCTCCTAGACAGATAATCCGTGCACCTTCTACTCCACAACCACCACCAAGCTTAATAACCCAACCACTGGCCACCACTTTTTCTCGCCAACTCATCATTAGGCCAGCCCCCGCCTTGACTACACCTCCCTCAACCATTGCTACACATTGGCCCTTGTTTATCCAACCACCACAATCACCACTAAACCTGAACCCCCCGCCTATGAGCTTTGTCACTCCAAAACCCCAGCCTAACATACCACCAACACCTTCATTAAACCCATCAACCACTCCTGCACCCCGGCCTCTTCTTATCAGGCCACCAGTATCACCATCACTACCACCTCCAAACCCTACCCGTCTACCCATAAACCCAATCATTCCAGAACCACCAATCCCATTGCCTACCATACCTGCACCTACACTACCTGTTCCACCACAGCCCACCCCAGTTAACCCATCACCTCTACCTGACCGCCAAATAGCCCCGGTGCTTTGGAGTGGGAGGATGTTCCAACGGCTCTTTCCCCAAGCCGGGACTCAACCACAGGATCTAGTGGAGGAGGAACGAGTGGAAGAACCCTTGCCGAGCACGGCCTTTGATTTGTTGAAACATTTGGATAGGACACCGGCCGGCATCTCTATACTTGAGTTGATTAAAAGATCAAAGGTGCACCAGGAGATTTTACAACAATATTTGCAAAGGTTCATGATGAATGAAGATCTCCCACCTGAGAAAATCACTACAGTGTTAGCTCTTAGAAACTCACTTTCTCTTAGGAGGAATTAGTAAATCTAGAGGTCAGGAGATATGCTTTGCATGTAGCTGTGGTTATTTGTAATATTGAAGTGAAATCATGTTTGGTTGACATTGGAGCTTCTATCAACATTATGCTGCCAGAAACTTTGCAGTTGTGCGGCATTTCTGAATAAGAAATCAAGCTATCTTGTGCCATGGTGACTGCCTATGACAACTCCAAGAAGTCTGCCCATTGGGTGGTCACTCTAGAGGTTAAACTTGGACAATGAGTGGTCACAACTGACTTCATATCCTGGAACTGGATCCAACTTTTCGGGCTATACTTGGGAGGCCTTATCTGGAAGTAATAGGAGATGTGGCTTCAACAAACCACCAGTGCATAAAGTTCCCCTTTAAAGGACAAGTTATCAAGGTGACTAGCATGCCTGTAAGGGACAAGATGAATGATGCTATTTTTACATCACCCCTAGGTTTATCAATACAACCCCAGATCTTAACCCCAGATCTTAGTGGGAGAGTTGCCAGAAGTTAAATGCATGACTGCCTCTTTACCAGACACACTGGGATGGTAGATGATGATGAAATTGGGCTATCAGCCTAGAAAAGGTTTGAGCAAGGATCTTCAAGGGATCACTCAGCCCATTCAATCTATGAAAAGGCCACGCAGGCAGGGGTTGGGATACAAAGAGGATTCCATCACAAGGAGGGTCTTCTATCCAGGATATGCCATGGGACTCCATACATTCTTTATCAAAGGGGAGACCATGATGATGGCTGAAGATGACAAAAGTTCCATTATAGCTGTCAAGAGAAGGAAGGCTCCAGATGAAGAAGAAGACTTAGAAGACCTATGCTTATCTTTGACTCGTTTGTTCTCAAGTGGGGAAGAGCACCAGGAACCACTCAAGGGCAGACCAATCTTGGATCATCTTTCTGAGCAGGCTACCAACCAAGTCAAAACCATTCCACGAGGCCCAAATACAACAATCCCATGTTTGAACCTGGTACCATTGTTTCTAGATATTTTGGATGGACTTCCGAGCCCACTTATCCACTTTGGGCCCATGTGCCCTCTTAAACCTTCTATTCTCACTGGGCTTGCTTGCCCATTTACTTCCCTCATCAGCTCCAGAACTGAGGGTTCTTTCTAGCATGGGCTCACATGCCCATCCATTTCTAAAATTGGGTCCACATACCTGTTTACTTTTTTCATCAGTTTTGGGCCCATGTGCCCATTTTTTGTTACCATTGGGCCCATGAGCCCCTTTTTTCCCTTTATTCTTAAGTTTTTCTCTCTGATAATTCAGTCAGCTTCTAGCAAACCTCGAGTCATTCTGACTCATTCTATCTTTTTACTTGAAAATCCAAGAAAAGCATCTTCTCTGAAACTCACATTTCCATCGAGGAGACATCTCTACTCATCCCAGAGGGAGCTCCCAATCAGGGATCCCTCTCTTCTGAATCATTGATCGATATACTCAAACCTCCCTCCACTGTAAATACCGCCTTTCCAGCTTTATCTTCAGTAGGTCAGGTTAGGTTAGAAAATAGGAAAGTCAGAGGTAAACGAGTTCCAAATAGGTATATGCAACAATTAGCACAGAAATGCATAGAGTGTGCAAGGTTGTCAAACTTTTTAGAGAATACCATTTAGCTGGATGAAATCCGATATGAGAATGAGCATAACATAGATCATACTTTGGGGGTATATGCGGTGGTATCATAAAAGGATCCTGAATTTGAGGATGAAATCGAGGACTTGGTTGATGCGTATGCATCTGTACTTAGAAGATTTGAAGAAACTTCTGCCATAGGGAATGAACCAACCAAGGAATTGAATTTAGGACCCTTGGAAGATCCTAAGACTATTTTCATCAGTGCAAACCTCACTCTCTCAGAAGAACAATGTTTGATCAAAGTTTTGGAATAATACAAGCACTCGTTCGCATGGACATATGAAGACATGCCGGGATCAGATAATTCATTGGTTGAACATAGATTAACCTTGAAACCTGGAACTACCTCGGTTAAACAAAAGCTCAGGAGGTTCCACCCTAATATTGCACTCAAAATGAAAGAAGAGGTTGACAAACTACACTAAGCAAAATTTATTAAAGTTGTTCTATATCCACAATGGGTGGCTAACATAGTCCGTATTATGAAGAAGGATGGACGGGTTCGGATATGCATAGATTTCAGGGACTTGAACCAAGCGTGTCATAAGGATAATTTTCCTTTGCCTCATATCGATGTTTTGGTTGATAACACAGCTGGATTTGAAATACTTCATTCATGGATGGCTATTCTGGATACAATCAATCCGGTTAGCTGAGGAGGACCAAGAGAAGACCTCGTTCACTACACCTTGAGGAACATATTGCTATGTTGTCATGCCCTTTGGGTTAAAGAATGTTGGTGCTACATATCAGAGGGCTATGATGGCTATCTTTCATGACATGATGCACACGCTTGTAGAGGTGTATGTGGATGATTTGGTTATCAAGTCTAAGAGTCGGGAAGATCATTCTGAAGTGCTAAGGAAAGTTTTGTAGCGAGCTAGATAATACAAGCTGAAAATGAACCCTAAGAAGTCATCAGGAAAGCCACTAGGGTTCATAGTAAGCAAAAGGGGCATAGATATCGACCCAAACAAGGCTAAAGCAATTATTAGTATACCTCTTCTGAAGAATATGAAAGTGCTTCGAGGATTGATTGGGAGGCTACAATTTGTCCGCCGGTTTATTCACAACATTCCCAAAGGTATAAGCCTTTCGATGAGTTAACCAAGGCGGAGGCCGAGTTTAAATGGAATTCGAAGTGCCAGGAGGCGTTTGATAGGTTGAAAACATACCTGACAAGTCCCCCTATACTTAGACCAACAATTCTCGACAAGCCCTTGGTCCTCTATATTTCGGTTCTTGAGAACTCTCTTGGGGCAGTCCTTGCACATGTTGATGAAGAAGGGAAAGAACGAGCTACTTACTACCTGTCTAAGATGTTTGATGCTTGTGAGATAAAGTACACTGTGGTAGAAAAGACCTATGCTGCTCTTGTTTGGGTAGTTCAAAAACTCAAGTATTATTTTCTTACTCACCAAGTCAAGCTCATGGCTTGTAGCAATCCTATCAAGTTTCTATTAGAGAAGACCATCTTGACTGATCGGTTAGGGTGATGGCAGAGCTTCTTGTCCCAATTTGATATCACCTATGTTCCACAGAAGGCAATCAAGGGCTATGCTATTGCTGAACACCTTGCCTATCATCCCATACCCGTCTTTGACCCAGTTCGGTTGGAGTTCCTGGATGACGAACTAATGTCAGTCCGATCTTCCAATCTTTGGACATTATATTTTGACAGGGCTCTAAACTCTCATGGTAGAGGGATAGGTATTGTTCTTTTGTCACCTGAAGATGTCACCATTCCACAGGCTTTTCAGCTTAGCTTTTCGGCAACAAACAACATAGCTGAGTATGAAGCCTTGCTGGCCGGGCTGTAGGCTGCTCATTTCCATGGTGCCACCGAACTAAGGGTGATAGGTGATAGTCAATTGATCCTATGCCAAGTCCTATCCAAATACCGAACTTCCCATCTAAACCTCAAAGCCTACCAGGAGCTCACCACTTGCTACATCAAACTAGTCTTCAAACTCACCTTTGTCCATGTCCCCCGTTCTCAGAATATCCTCGCCAATGCCTTAGCTTCACTAGCTTCATCTCTATCTGTCCCGCTAGGCAGTCAAGTGCGGACTATCCACATCTGTAAGAGGTCAATTCCAGCAATTGAGGATGGACGTTTTCTGAAGGTTAAGGAGAGGTTCAACAAAAAAGAATACTTGGAACACAAAGAAGAAATCTCCTTAATTGAGTTGGAAGAATTAGAAGAAGGTGAGAGACCTTGGTATGACGAGATTGCGAGGTATTGCTAAGATCAGTCATATTTGCCTGGATCAACCACCAAGGAAAAAAAAAGGTAATTAGAAGAGTATCCCAGAGGTATACAATCCTAGGAGGTGTGCTCTATAAGAGTAGCTTAAGTGGAATCTTACTCAGGTGTCTTGATGAAGAAGAAGCCGAGTTGGTGCTGAAGGAAGCACATTCTGGAGTTTGTGGTGGTCATGTGAATGCCCAAGCCCTTGCTAAGAAAATCATCCGACAAGGGTATTATTGGCCAACTTTAGAAGAAGACTGCTCCATCTTTGTCTGGCACTGTCAGTCATGTCAACTCCACGCCGACAAGATTCGTTCTCTCGCATCTTCCCTTAATCCAATTTATGCCCCATGGCCTTTCGCCATGCGAGCTTTTGATATCATTGGCCCCTTGAGTGACCTCAACTCCGAAATGCGCTCAAAATCATTCATTCTGACGGCAACAAAGTACTTCACAAAGTGGGATGAAGCGGAAGCGTTCGTGGAAATTAAAGCATCAACATTATACTTCTTCATCAAGTGCAACATCATTGCAAGGTTTTGGATCCCCAGCGACATCGTCACTGATAATGGGCCACAATTTCTCTTTCAAGATCTGTGTGATATTTGCAACAGGTATCGCATTTCATTGCATCATTCATCACCATACTATCCTCTAGGCAATGGTAAAGCAGAAGCCACCAACAAAACCTTAATCAAGATCATCAAGAAATCTTGTAAGTCTAGCAAGTTTGCCGACTGGCTTGATAAACTTGTAGATACTCTATGGGCTTATCGTACTTCTATAAGGACTCCCATTGGTCAAACCCCATATGCTTTGGTATATGGGATGGAAGCAGTGGTCCCCTACGAAGTATTACTTCCACCTCTTTGAGTTCTGCTCGACAGGGATATTCCTGTTGATGAGAGACGATAATCTCTCCTTACACAGCTTGAACTCTTGGATGAAAGAAGGCTAGCCGCCGCCGAGCATGCTCGGACTTATCAGAATAGACTTAAAATATTTTATCAAAATAGGTGGTTGAGAAAAATTCGAGATCGGTGAGATGGTCATTAAAAGAATTTTCGTTAAACTGGGGGGTCCCCGCTCCAAATTGCAACCTAATTGGGAAGGGCCTTTTGTAATCACTGAAAAGTATCCAGGCAATACATATGAATTGACTAATGTAGATGGAGACAAATTGAATCATCATTGGAATGGAGTTTACCTTAAAAAGTACTTTCCATAAAAATGGAGAAACCACTGGTATAATCTCAAGTCATCGATCCTAGGCTGTTCGTAAGAAGTCAAGGGTAGGTACCATTCTACACACATAACACCTCCCAATCCTAGAATCCAGACAACCAGACACTTGCGAAAGGCAAGGCTTCTATCTAGAAACGGAAGGAGTACCCTTACCCTATTCTCTTCTACTCGGTCCAAGATAGGGAGAGAAGATTAGAAAGGGATAGTATTGAAAACACTCGCTACCCTAGTAGGAGGCCGTCTCGGAGGGTGCAAAAGGGTACCAAAAGATGGAAAATGAACCCCTTAGGTTAGAAAAAGAAAAATGATCAACCTGTCTGAATGAGTACCCAGAATAATAGTCAAGGCAAAAGGCACTAAAAGATGGGCAATGTCTCCATGGGTCAAAAAAAACCTGTCTAAATATGTGCCACATAGAAAAGAGCAAAAAATAAAAAAGACCCAAAGAGGACGAACCCCAATGGGCAATTTCAGTATGAGTAAAGAAATCCCTCTCAACATCTCCAAACCGTATCGAGGACTTCCTCTATACTCTTCCTCCTTAAATCCCTTGGGTATGGTAAACCGACCGAATCTAGGTGGAATCCAAGCCGATCAAAGAAAGAAGGTTAGAAGGATTCTAGGTAGGAAACTTTATTTTTGCACGTGGTATTTACCACTTGAGTCTTGACCAACCCCAAAGATTGATGAACTGTCTCAAATACTAGTATTTCCTCTACAAAAAAATTGAATATTTCAAAAAAAATAAAAAAATTGAATATTTCAAAAAAATCCAAAAACTTTGCATATTTTGAAAATCTAAAAAAATGAATGCTTTTAATAAAATCTAAAAAAAAATCATCATTAGCTCAGTCATGATCATTGCCATAGTTTTTTTTTTTGAAAACCCATTGCCTTAGTTGCATCCATGTTTATTTTTCTATCATGCATATTTCTATTGCTGCATTGCATGTTCATTTTTTGCTTTAATTACCTTATTAAGAAGGCTCTTTCCTTTGACCTAAGTCAAAAGTTGGCCATAATAGGCAAAGGGATGAGTCGGGTTAAGATCTAATCCCCTTTTATCAAGTGTTTCATGCATTTCAATGTAGGAGAGGAGAGGATTCTCACCACGGCAGGTAAAGTCTCTCAACCTTTACCCCCATTTTAGTTAAGTCATTTATTTTATTTTCACCTTGTTAAGAAGGCTCCTCCCTTTGACTCAAAGTCAAGCCAAATGAAAAATAGGCAAAGGGATGAGACATGGATAGAATTGATCCTTTTGTTAAGTGTTTTTAGGCACTACATAGAAAGGAGGATGGATTCTCGCCATACAGGTAAGTTTTCTTAACCCTTTTCACATTTTTTTTTCTTTCCACTTCTTATTTTTCACCATGTTAAGAAGGCTATGCCCTTTGACAAAAGCAAAGGGCCAAGCCACCAAGTTAAACTAATCAAAATTGTCGAAGTGATGTTGCATACATAACCAAAACAAGCCAAGTAGACACAAACACTAATTCATTCATGAAGCAAGATACAAGTCAGAAGCCAGATACAATGATACTGGGCATACAAATCAAAATCTACTCATCCCTACGCTCAAGAGAAGAAACTAAGTAGTCAGCCACACTCAGAGTTTGGCTTCTCTCTGGATCAGCTCCACCCTGTGTTGTGTGGCCTTGACTATGGTGTGAGCTGCTCTGGTGGGTCCGTGTGCCGTTCTGGTGGCTGCCACTTTGATGGGTGCCATTCTGATAAGTCCAGCTGCGAGTAGACTGGCGGGCCATCTCACGGTGAAAACGTAGTTTCGCCTGGGCAGAAACAAGATCAATCTGCGTCTGGTACTGCCTCTGCTCCATGGCACAGATCGCGGCATCTCACTCACGAAGGGCAGCTGTATGTTGGTTCTCCACCTCACGAAGAGCCTCAAAGTGGCATCGGTCATGCGCCAATAGCTTTGCATCAAAGTCCAATCGAAGCTGAGCCATCTCAAGAGTGGGCACCCGAGCCTGCAACTCAGCCTCCAAGGCTTGGATCCTAGAAGAAGACTCCGAAGAAGAGGTGGCAACTGATAGCTCTAGTGCAACCACCTACAAGCAATGTATAAGGCTTAGACAGTGAAAGAACAAGTCTGGTAGCACCTATCAAGATGTTACCATGATCTCCTTCTCTACTAGAGATTGTCTCGCGGCAGCCAGCTCATCTCGTAAGGCTCTCACCTCCTTAGAAGAAGAAACACCCTCTGAACGGGCCATGTGCTGCAAGTACATAAAGAAGGTCAAATATCTGATAGCTTAATTGAAGAGCACAAGACACACACATACCTCTGCCTGTAAAGCTGCCTTGAGGGAGGGTCACCTCCTCCTCCAACTCACAGATTTGTGCTCGATACTGGGTGAGCATGCCCCGGAAATCCTAATGAAAAGAAATTTTAAGAGACAACGCAATGCAATGATAACAAAGAGACAGTGACAAAAAGCTAACCTGGCTAGCATAGTCAAAAAGATGACCGTAAGCCGCACCATAAAGGTGAGTGAAGTCTGTGTAATCCACGGCAGTCGAGAAAACCACGATGCCCTTGGTCTCCCAGTCCTCCAAGGCAGATCGGTATCGGGCTGCCCATTTTACTGAGTGTGTCAACCCCTTGGTGCTATGGCTGTGTCTGGAAGGAGGAGGGCACCACTCCTGATAACCGCCAAATGTCCTCATCACGAGGCGAACCCAGAGTGGCTCCACCTCGTTCAAACAATGGAGGTAAATGTCGCGGCCGAAGAGATGGGCACCCTTCTCCACCCACTCGACACTCTCATCATCGGTAGTCAGATACGGGCGCCAGCATACCTACCAGAAAGGAAATGATCAGCAATTAACAAACAAAAGCAAGGAAGAATAGGGAGACGTACCCGTGCAGAAGAAAGACTCAACAGCTCGCCTTGAAGACAAAGGAGCTGGTGTGCATGAGAAGTAGTGTCATAGATGGCGTACCAGTGTGCCATCAAAGGCAGGCAAAATGGGTGATCCATTCGACCTCGGCCTAGTGGAAGATAAAGGTAACTCCACACTTGAAATAAACACTTTGTTAGTATAAGCATAACATGCAACAGGGAAGCAAGCCATAGAAAGAAAAATACCTGAAGAGAAGGTGTGAAGCCACCCACAGAGACAGTACCACTGTCGGGAGAGAGACTGGCAAACAGATGTGCCAGTACAGCTGCACCCCAGGCATACTCGCCGATGGACTCCATGTTGGCCAGGAGCGGAAGGAACCGTAGGTGAACCTTCTCGGTCTTGTTGCCCAACAACAAGCTACCGAAAAAGAAGAGCAGAAATCAGTGGAGATCCCGATCCATCTCCGCTGATCCGGGAGGACCACACAGTGTCGCAGATACCTGGAGAATCAGGTGATCCTCGTAGCCCTTGGTAACCTTGCCCCGTTGCATCTGAGCCTTTGTCAGGCCCACTAACTCGAAACATTCCTTCCGAGTGATCGACAGGATTGCCTCGTCATGTGACCAAGGTGGGGAGTAAGAAAGAAGCATCGCTGCCATCTCGGCATAGTTACCATATGTGCAACCGATGATGGCGCGCCCATAAACCCGCAGCCCCATGATATGGGCCATGTGCTCTAGAGTAGGGACCATATGCCCCCAGGGAAGAAGAAATGAACAAGTCACAGCATCCCAGCGAACCCTCAGAACCTGGATCGGAGCCAAGTCCTCCCAAAGCACTGACAAATGTAGGATGGGACCAAATCTTATCTCATCCAGGCGGTGACGCTGGAACAGTTGAAGATCCCGGTACGCCAATTGTTCCAGTAGCCATGATATACACAACTTGATCCGTCCCTGCAAATGGAAAAGTTGTTCAAGTCAAGAACTGATCACAAAGATGGTAGAGAATTTATAGCCAATTCAAAGGACATTTACATCATGTGGGGCTTCCGGCTCAGAAGGGCCAGCCTCGTCGTCATGCACACACGCACGTCGAACCCTCTTCGGCATCTGCAAATTTCAAAATTGGTCAGTTTTTTTTTTCAATTTCAAAACAATCACCAATCTAAGAATGCTAGAGCTGACGTGTGCCTAGACCAGGGGCCCATGCGCCCTGGGTCCAGGGCACATGCGCCCTGACCCAAGGGCACATGCCCTTGTGCCCTGGCTTGAGGGCACATGCACCCTGGTTCTAGGGCACATGAACCTTAGATGTACACCGATCTTCTTCTAACCCGAAAATAGCACAAACGAACTCGGAATCGCATGAAATCATAGTCAAAACGAATAGAATGGAGAGATCTACATTTTCTTTAACTGGTGTACTGACCTTTGAGCGTGATTCGGGCTTTGAAAGTGTAGAATCAGTTGGAGTAGGTCTGATAAAGAGAGATGCTGTGAGTGGTGAAATGAGCTGGTAGGGGCAGTAGATCTATTTATAGAGGTAAAAATATGTCAAAATCATAAATATTTTAAAAATTACCTTGCCACTCTTGAAATTGAGTTGATCATAACGCTACTGAAAGAATTTCAAATGGATTTCTGAATTGCTTAGAAAATTTCATTGAAAAAAAATGCATGTTTAAATTTCACGAAAAATCCATTTCTTAATGTTAAATCTTGCAAATCATGGCGTAAAATAGCTGTTTCTATCATGCATTGTTTTGGTCATACATTGACAAATTTTCAGGCATAAGGTAAAATTTTATGAATTTTCTATTGCAAAATTGACATGAAAAAATTCATTTTATATTCATAAATGACCAAAATTTGTTTGACAAGAAAGAAAAGAAAATGGCAATAAAAGGATGATTAGGTACAAAGAAGCTGCAACTAAGAAAGATAACGACACTGGTCATCTGGACTCTCCTCGATAAGCGTGCCTAGACGCTGCAGCCGGCTCATTCTCTATAAGGCAATAGATGTCTTAGCTTCCTCCATGTCATCATTTGTATCAAGCTTCCTATCTTTGATAAGAGTCAAGTGTGAAAGCATAGGTAGTTCATGGCGAGGCAAACCAATCTGAGAATGACACATGTGCGGATTGTACAGAACAAAAGCCGAGCCAGTAACCAGTTGAAGATCCACGCCAGGAGCAAAACAGAACTGAACATCTCTCTGTTGCATAATGACTAGACTGTGCACAAAGCCTGAATGACTCATGAAAGTAAGATGGATATGCCAATCTGTCCGTTTCTTCAATGAAGCACATTTGTTGGAAACTGTGTCAGGAAAACTGAGAGCTGCAAAGGACTGTGCTGGAAAAGCCGTGAAGTAGTAGTAGCACTGCTTGATGGATTAAACTTGAAGTGAAGATCTACCCAGCAAGCAAACAGAAGAGCACTACCAAACTTAGGACATCTCACTCAAGAAGAAGACAAGCCACAGTAGAGAAAGCCAAGCACTGAAGGACCAAGCCGCTTGCCTCACCAGATTCCGCGAATACACGAGAGTTGTCCCTGCTCTAGAAAGCCATCTTCTGTGGGAAACAAGAACACAACAGTAAGGCAAGTAGCAAAACCCTTGGAGACATGAAGAAGCTGTGTCTCATCAAGGCCGTGAGAAGACAAAGTAGAGATGGTCCAAGCAGCTAGTTTTTGGAGATGGATTCGTTTTTCGGTGATAAGGGAACTGATTTGCTCTGTCTCCATAAAATCTTGCAAGAACTCAAGGCAAGACACTGATCTACAAGGAATAAACATGTTTGCAATTTCACCTTTTCTAGTACGCGGTAGTCCAAGAAACAACTCTACTTCTTCTAGCAAGATGGTGCATTCAAAAGAGTTAAGGACAAAGGTGTGAGTGTCAGGATGCCATAGCTCTACTAAGGCACCCATCAATCCAAAGTCCAAGTGACATTCTGCATAGTGTTTCACATGAACCAGAAAACTGGTCAAGCCTCAACCACTCAGGATTGATTTCACTGACAAATGGAGCACTCTAAGCAGATCTTTAAACCAGACAGGTGAATAGAATCTTCGAGGACCTGGAAAAAGAGGGTAATTCTGCATAAAACCATCAAAAGAGGCTGTCAGGTATTTGTACTTTTCATAATAATAAAAAAATTTCCCCAGGGGTAGGGTGCATGTGCCCCCACATGGGGGCACATGGCCAGGTGCCCCACCCCCGAGCGCATGGGCATGTGCCCCCATCAGGGGCACATGGACCCAAATTTTCGAAAATTCAAAACAAATTCAAAAAAAATCACAATCAATAAAAAGCAAGGTTTTCTTACCATATTTGCTGAAATCATCCCCTTTACATGCCCTGGAATGCTTGAAATTGCTCTTCCTAGCTCAGAACACATCTTCTTAGAAGGAGGAGCCATTTGGACAGAAATAAGATCGATTTTCAAGCTTAAGAAAGTATTTATAAGGGAGGATTAGTCCAATTTTGAGTCAAATTCGTATTTGAAAAAGTTTTTTGAGGGTAGGGCACATGTGCCCTCATCTGGGAGCACATAGCCAGGTGCCCCACCCTAGGGCGCATGGGCAAGTGCCCCCGATTGGGGGCACATGGACAAAAAAATTTGAAAAATTCATAAAAATCTCAAAAAATAAAAAATTGTCTAAAATGTTGAAAATGACATTTTTGCTAAAGGAATCATCATTAAAAGCATTGTTTTGACCTAAAAATGATAGTTTTAATAGTAAAAATTTTAGTTGTTTATTTCGAGAAGAATCTGCTTCATATAACAATTTCGTCTGTTGGGTACTTACCAGAAATGTGCACGCAACCTTTTAAGCCCAACAGATGAATGGGTGAGATCGGTGTTCCAGAAGGAACGCCATCTCAGCCCTGCGACGAAAAGAAAGAGAGCGCCACCCAGTCAAGTATTATCATGGTGCTGATGAATCATGCGGTTGATGCAAGTTGATAAACCATGCCTGAAGACTTCACCCAGTTTCACATCAATCTCACATCATCACTATCATTCCATTTTGCACTTCACATCACTCCTACCATTTGTCATTTAGTTATGTTAACTTCATTTGATATGTATTATATGCATTGATGTTGAAGATCTTAAGGGTGAAGATGACTGGGCTCGAGATCCCCTTCAACAAAATCTACGACGGCTTGGTCAATTCTTCACACTCACAGATAAGCCAAAATTGAACATTGAAGGGACGATGGTTCTTAATCAGGTGTCATGACTTTTAATAGACAATCTATATCTTCAACTATTTTCTACATAATTTTCTATGTTTTCATATCCATCTTCTTTTTCATTCTTCATCATTACCAATGTTATCTCACAATGTTTTACTCTTTTATTTTATCCCACCATGTTTTATTATTTCCTTTCTTTTATCCCACCGTGTCTTTTATTTTATCCCACCATGTCTTTTCTTTCTTTTATCCCACCACGTCTTTTATTTTATCCCACTGTGTCATGTTTGTCATGCCAATTCTTTCCCATCATTCTATGTTAGTCCCACCACTATCTTTCAATCCCACTATGTCTTAAGTCTGTTTTACCATTTTATGAATACTTGGTTATCTGCCAGAGCATGATTCATGGTTTTCACAATACCCGAGCAATTTTGTTATGCTTAAACAAACCCTTTTAGAATTTGAGGTTATTCCACTCAGAATTAAACTGAGTATTTTGGTAAAATTAAATGAACTTGAGATTCCAAATATGATGGATTGATATTCTTTTCATTTTAAAATCAATTTCTCTTTTAAACTTTAGCCCATCACAGTACAAGAACAATGCAAAGTTCAAGTTGCTGGTTGATGATGAACCTACGAATTCGAGGACTCCTCACCATGCTGAGGGTTGGCTACATCCTTTACCCTTTATTTTTCATCTCTCGTGCCGATGGCATGTCTTTTACCAATCAATTATATGAGATTTTGATGGAACATGAAAATGATCTAGAAAACTCAGCCAAATTCATTTTGCTGGATTGGGTAGATAAGCGTGTCTATATCTACATCTTGATGCCACATTTTTAGTCTATCACCATTCTATTCGGCTACATTCATCTACACTCACTTGCATTCCATTACAGTTCACTATGAATCACTCCACTTCATTACATGCCATTCCCTTACAAAGCTGACATCAAGGTGAGGCAAGCTGTAGCCACACCAAATTCGCCTAATTCAAAGCATAAAGCTCGTGTTTTATAGGGTAATATGTGTGATTAATCTGAGAATGATGCTGGTCCTCTTAAAGTTGATTTGGAGCTTCGTTGACTGAAATCGGACGTTTTCTAGAGTTTTCAGCATGAAGCCGTAATTTCCAAGCGAAAGCCACACGTAAATTGTGTAAACACGGAAATTGGCTGAATGACCAATGCCTAATTATCATACATTGAAGGTTATGGTCATATTCACACTCCAGACAAGTTTTGTGTCATGCCATGTCTTTCCGGTTCGCCGTCAGAGTCCTTCCAACCGGTATCGGATCTTCTGTTCACTGTCCTAACTTCCAGATAAAATTCTGAATTAATTAAGGGTGTTATGGCTGATCCATTGCTGTAGAGGTTTCTTTGGCCTGTTATCTTTCCAACGCAACAAACGGCATCAAATTCCGAGTTTGGGAGTGTCCGCAATGGCTTTTAGAAGAAAGACGCGCAGAAACAGTCCCATGCGCCCTGGTCACTGGGCACATGTGCCCTGGACCCAGGGCACGTGGCCATGTGCCCTGCCCCTGAGGCACGTGGTCATGTGCCCCGATCGGGGGCATGAGGTAATCAGTTTTCCACCGGGACTCTACCTCTAATCGGATCGGATCGAAATTTTCAGCTGGATCAGACCGACTTTGTAGGGTGGATAGCATGCACCCCATGGAGGGGGCGCATGCGCCCATTACTAGGGCGCAAGGTCCCCTATTTTTGAGGACTGATCGTGACGTTTTTCTCCTATAAATTGAGACTGATTCTGGTCATTCCAGAGGCTAGTACACGATCCCCCAGGCTTCTCAAGACATCCAACCTCCCTCCTGCATCAATTTTGTGATTTTTAGAGAGAGAAATTCGAGTTTTTAGAGAGAGAAAAGTCAGTTCAGGAGATAGGAAAGCTGGTCTGCAGGTGATCTGCCAGGTCTCTCTTCTTCAGCTTCTACAGCAGCGTGTGGACATCTGCTGCCCGAGCTCTCAACATCAAAGTTCTTCCTCTCCAAGTCTTCTTCAGTTTTCAATCTATGGCACATGATTCCAAGGTCGGGGCTGGTTGTGACGAGCGCAGAAGCAAAGTCGCGCCTGACAAATGTTGGACTGCTGCTCTACTTTTTCGGCAACCTATATTTGGCTATATCTCTTTCTATTCTTTTCATAATCTTTGTGTTGTTTTTTCTATTTCTTTGTTTCATATTCTACATCCTCCTATAATTTTTTTTTATATTTTTTGCATTATTTTTAGTCTGTTAATCTGAAAATAAAAAAAGAGGGGTTAGAGATAACCCGAATCCAGTCAGTTTCTAGTCAGTTGTGTGTTTTATGTCATTTTCTTTTCATATACTCCACCTTGTTTAGTTCTAATTGTCATTTTCACTTGTTTGTTTGTCTAGTTGCATATAAAATCAAGCACCCACGCGTTGAGGACTCTTCTTCATCGGCCGGCTGAAGAAGGAGAAACTTTGACTCGCACTCTTCATGCTAAGGTACACACGGTCAATCTTATTTCATAAATCGGAACCCGCGGTTCCTGGCGACAACATGTCTTAATTTCCTTCTTCTCATCCTCCTCCCACATGACCCGAACCATCTCTTTGGTGATCGAGTGACGCCAAGGGATGAAAGTTCAGGGATCAATGTGAGTGTTGGACCGAGGTGAGAGTTGCTTTCCGTGTTTTCTTTCTTCCATTCTCATCCCCTCTTGAGGTGACGATCCGGATTCACGAACTTCCCTGAAAAGGAGAGGCCTCGTCAAATTTTTGGAGTCGACACTTATGTGTGTGACCTCCTAGGTCCAAGAGCCCATTTGGTTGAAACCTAAGTAAAAGAATATTTTTTTAAAAATTAAATTTGTTATCTCATAATAGATTTAACGGCCTACTGATCATGAAGAGTAAAAGTCACATCCTATGATTACAAATGGCTTCAGGGATGAACTTCTCTCCAAAGATCCTTTTCATCACTGGTTACCACACGGATATAAGTCTTCATCCATCCAATGTCTCAGTAGGATAGGAGTACTACATCGACTGTCAACTCCTAGATATACTGACACTATGGAATCTTATACTCATAATTGGCTCAATTGGAAAACCCTTTTCCAATTATCATATCTACCTTGGATAAGGATTTAAGTACTATCCATAGGATATTCTCTTTCTCCTACTGAGAGTGGATGATCCCCTATTGTCCACTCAATTATCTCCACCGGGTTTCCCATATACCCAATCCTTTAACTGTACAGGATCAGAATACTAAGTAATCCATAAGTCAATAGTCAAAGTACTTGGTATGCCCGACAAGATATCTTTGGCGACTCAGGTTAAAGATCAAACTATGCAACCATAATGATAGAATACCCTGATTACCAATTCAGTAAGATATTGTTCAGGGATTCTATATTGGTTAGTTTAGTGAACTCAATCCTCTAATGAGCACCTATATATGTATCTTAGTGTCCCCACACTTATAACCAATGAGATCGACCATCTTCATCATATGAGAAAATATCACATACATTAGTCTTACTAGATCCTTGATGTCCCATCTCAAGAATCTTACGACTAGAAATATTTAGATCGTATGCTTCTAGATGATTGATCTCATTATTATGATCTTATCATGATTCAATCATCATTGAATGCAATTTAGGACTTCATTACGATAGACGTATCTAAATAGTGCAAGTAATGAAGATAATGCCATTAATATTGAATAAGATATTAAAAAAATGTAAAAAATCATATCATATATGATTGGTTTGTAGGGTATACATTTCTATCATTTTTGGTCAAGGTGGTCGGAAATAAAAAAGGAATTTAGGATGAGAAAATGCAAGAAGTGCTTTGAGGTGTATCGAACAGTGTACAAAATCCCCATGGGTTGCTCTCCATTCTCCCTGGTGTACGGGGTGAGGCCATTCTTCCAGTTGAGATAGAGCTGGCCTCCTACTTGGTTGCTATCCACCATGGCCTCCCAACCAATGAACCCAACAAACTACACATGAGGTTCATGGAACTTGAAAAGTTGTAGGGTGATAGACTCATGGTCTACCAGCATCTCAAGTTTTATCAGGCCTGGATGACTCAAGCTTATGACAAGCTGGTCAAAGATATTGTGTTTCAAAAATGTGACTTTGTGATGGTCAAGCAGAAGGATGCCATGGCTGGTCATCCTAAGAACAAGTTCCTCTCGAATTGGTTAGGCCCATACATTGTTGATCGGGTCTTTGAAGGCAGAGCTTATGCAATAGTGGACAACAAGGGGGAGACTCCATTCCCACCACTCAACGGAAACATCTCAAAAGATACTATGCTCTTGATCACAAATTCCATGGGGGTGCCATCAACAATAGAAGTCGAGTCTTTTCTCGCTTCTCTCTAAAAAAAAGGCTAAAAATAGAGATGCTCGACAGACTTGGTTGACTAATCACACAATGGATGACCAAGGGCAAAAATGTCAAAACATCTAGTCAAGGTGAAAACCTGCAAAAGTGTCGTAGGCAAAATTGGACAACCCTGTTGTGTGAAAATCCCGCAATGGGACGCACAAGCAAAATTGAAAAGGGTGATGCCTAGGTGAAAACTCTACAAAGGAGCAGCCAAGTTGATAAGAAAATAAAATGAAAAGTCAATCAACAGGGGCAAGCCCCCAACCTAATAAGGTGAGTAGGTTCATCTTCTTAATTTTATTAAGAAGGAGGTCCAAGTTGCTAATGACGAAAAGGCTCCCTTAGGCCCATCTACCTTGTAGTAGAAATATGTTTGAGAGACCATACTTGAGGCAACGAGGAAGATCACCTTCCACATATAAAATTTAAGAAAAGTTCCCACACTCCACCTTGGAAGCGACAAAGGGTAAAACCCAACTTTGCTTTGACACGTTCTTTCCACTTCAGTCCTTCTCTTGACTATGACAATCCCATCATCTTGATCATTCTAATCCCGATGGTCTACAAAGGCTTTTTTCTGGTCTTGGCTCTTTAGTCCACATGGCCGACAACAAATCTTCTCCTAACCTTGGCTATTCGGCCCACACGACCCCTAAAAGCTCATACCACCAAGACCCTCCTAGTCTATGTGGTTTTAGAATTCATATTAATCTTCAAGTCCATACCATCTTGATCATTTCGGTCTAGTTGGTCCACAAATATTCATATCATCTTGATCACTCTGGTTTTGATGACCTACAAGAAAACATACATTATCTTCAACACTTTCACCACCCTGACCATGGCAGTTCAGGATGACCTAAAACCCTCACTACCCTGATCACTCTGATCTTGGTAGTCTACTATGGGAGCCTCAAAATTCTTTGTAGTTTGGAAAGATTTTATTTGTCTATGTTTGAAATATCAACATCTGAGTTTTCTTGGAAAATAGGTAATAGCCTATAAAGATACTAGATAGTCGGGTGATATTAGAAAAGTGTAGAATCGTGATTCAGGTTCTGTAAAAATATTTTTTGACCCCTTTCCATCGGATGATGCTAATATCCAATGTTCATTTACATCGAGTAACTACTCGAATACCCTTGATTAACTGCCATAGCGATCTTTTTTGCTAAGAACGTGCACATCCACAACATGTAAAGAACACAAAGGGCACTAGACAATTTTGGTTAAGTTTTCTTTTAAGTATGTTGAAAGCTTGTTCAAAGTTTAGTTTTTTTCAGAGTTGGTTTGAATTTAAGTTTGAATGTTGAATGTTAAGTGTTGGCTTTGTTGTTCAAGTTGAATGACTTGGTTTTGACTTAGTTAAATTTTAAATCAATTTCAATTGAAGTTGTTGATGAAATTATTTAAGTGTTGATGAACTTAAGATGTTTGGAGTAATTTGATTTGTCTAAGTCTGGTTAACATGTGCTAAGTCTTTTATTATATCAATTGATGTTGTAATGCTGGTTTGAATGTGTTTAGTATATTTTAAATGTTTTGAAATTTGATTTAACTTAGTTAAGTTTAAGTTTAGATGTTAAGGATTTGATTCCTCATTTGTCTTGAAATAAATTTTAAGTGTTTTGAAATATTTTTGACATGTTGTACTTGTCTTATTTAAGAAGTTAACTTTCACTTGAGTTAAGTATTTTAACTTAAATGTTCAAATTTGTATAGGTGTTTTCATATTCAATTGAGTATTTTGGACTTAAATCTTATGTTAAGATTTGGTTAAGTCTGTTTTCAAATTTAATTAACTTTTTTAAGATGTGTTTAAGTATGTTCATACTTAGTTTTAAGTTCAATTTGCATCCCATCCGGTTCGTCGAGTTAGCATTGATGCCCGAATGCATGCAATCAAGTCAGCACTGAAGTTCACATCATTTGTTCATGTTTGTATACATGGTACATGTGTAGTTCATATGCCTAGTTCATCAATGTCGGCAGTTCATATGCCATGTCAACAAAATGACTAAGTGTAGATTGCTTCAACTGTCAAAGAGATTTCGTTCCCAAGGTGAAAACTCCCATAGGATCAGGAAAATTTAGACAACATGCCATCTTATTTTCCAATCATTGTGGAAATTTACCCATGCTATATACTTAAGTCTTTTTGACTTTTCCACATAGTGGGAAGGGTTCATCTGAATAGGAAGTATGCCCCATACGTGTGCTTGGGTCAGCATACCAAAAATGTGTTCGGACTAGCCACCCAATAGAGCATCTAGTTGTGGACTAACTCCTTAACATAGTTTTTAATCCAAGCCTGAGGTAGCATCCAGTGGTGGACTAACTGTAGACACGCCAAATTGGCTTGATTCGGAGCCCTAGACTCTTATTCCATAGGCGATATCTTTTATTTGACCATTATCTGATCCGGATTACCTCGTGGAGATGAGCTAAGGACATTGGTGGAGCCCCTTGTAAGTTGAGAATGGATCAATGATTTCCGGAATATTGTCGTAACCTTCAAGCGAGAGCCGCATGTGAACTGTAAAAACACGAAGCCTGCTCGATGACCAACCTTGAATGGTCCATAATTGAAGGTCTCGGGAGTCCCGCATATGTTCCGTAACATTCCGGGTTTCCGAGAAGTCATTTCGGTAGGCGTCGGTCAATGACGACTTTCGTTATGGCTTTTTCGATCTGTGCTGACACGGCTATCCCGGACCACATGTTAGGCCTTTCCGGTCATCACCAGGTCTTTTCAGGTCATCCGGGTCGATTCTAGCAGAATATTTTCATCAACCGGGGCCATATGGCCATTTCGGTCAATTTTAGGGTTTCCCGACTTTTCCAAGTTTCGGTTCACGTTTACCGGGTTAATATCTAATTTTTCGATGACTTCGGGTTTTCCATCGTACCAGACTTGTTCGGTCATCATTTTAAGTCATCCCAAGTTGACCCGAGATTTCTCAATCGGAACCGTGCTCTTTCGGATCTTTGCCCTGGGTTTCGGCTTTCCACGAGAGGGTAAACCAGTAGAAAGCCCCGTGTGAACATCTCGAGAGTCATGCCGGCTGGTTTACCGACTTGAGGAGGTGCGGCTTAAGGTCCTCTTTCAAACGCAACAAACGGGAGCCGAATCGGACATACCGTTTGCAAGATACGGCTCGCGGAACGCGCGCGTAGGAGAGAGAGTGTACCGCACCCCCACTCCACTTGAAAGGGGAGGGCGCGCTCTGCGCTCCCTCAACCCGGGGGCGCGCCCTGCGTGCCCTCAAACCGGGGGCACGTCCTGCGCGCCCCCGGTTCCTTAGAAAAGCGGGGCGAGGTCAGTTTCTTTAAATCGCAAATTACACCGATTAGCACCTTCTAAACCTGATTTTTGGAAGGTTTCTGGCGCTAATTTTCGATTATTTGTACCGCGCCCCCGGTTCGGGGGCGCGTTACGTATGTCAAGTCAATTTTTAGAAATTTCTGGAAGTTTCCGTCGATTTTTAGCAGTGAGACACATAACGCGCCCCCGCTCCCTTTGAAATAGGGGGGCGCGCAGACCGCGCCCCCGAAGTGGGGGTGCGCCCTGCGCGCCCTTGGTTTGAGGGCGCGCCCTGCGTGCCCTCGTCTCCTTTGAAAAGCGGGGGCGCGGTCGGTCCAGTTTCCAAATTTTGCACCGGTTCCTTCCCCTATAAATTGAAGGCGATTCTCAACAACCCAAGGTTAATCCCCCGTGCCTAGCTTGTCCAAAGGTCGTCCAAGCTCTTCTCCAAAGCCGTCCCGATGTCCAAAGGTGATCCGAAGTCAAGAGATCGATTCTGAAGTGAAGGAGAAGGCTCGATCCGGGCGTTCTACATCAGCCAAATTCATCAACTACTGAAGAAAACCCAAGACTCCTTATGCAAAAGTCTTCAACATAGAAGATGTTTAACTCTTCGTCCTATTTCATCTCCAACTGACGGAACTCAATTCCGACTTTCCGTTTGTTCGTGGCGATTGCTACACTGAGGGTGCGCATCCAGGTTCTATTTTCTATATCCGCCCACTTTCAGAATTTTTAATGACTTCTAAAGGAGGATTTCGGAGAAGTCATCAACATAGGAACTCTTCCTCTCTGAGTTCTCTATCTACTCCAACAAACGGCACTCAATTCTAACATCGGGGTCTTCCGTAGCATCCTATTCACCAAAGTCGCGCCAGAAGGGTGCAAAGACTACCCGAACCGGCCTTCTTCAACCAACTCGGCTTCAACTCAAGCCGATCCATTCCATAAGCTTTCTCAACTCCATTAACTCAGTTTATTTATTATTTTAAATCATCTTTTAGTTTATTTACATCATTTTTACATAATAAAAAATACAAAAAAATGGGTTAGGACTCGTCCCAATCAGGTGAGTTCGATTCCAATTGCTTCTTTCTCATATTCTCTCTACAGTTACTACACTTCCCATAGTTCTAATCATTTTCTTTCACTTGGTTTATTGTTCTAGTTGTACAGGTTTATCAAGCTAGCATCGGTTGGAGACTTTTCTTCATCGGCCGGCCGAGGAAGAAGAAGGTTGAACCCATATCCCGATCTCCCGCACTAAGGTACACGGACAAATCAACTCATCTCTTGTTTTTATTTTATAAGGCGGAGCCCGCGGCTCCTGGAGACCACATCTTTCATGTTTTAATTTCATATCCTCCTCACTCTCCTCCCACATGACCCGAACCATCTCCGGTGCTCGAGCGACGCTGTGAGATGAAAGTTCGGGGATCAATGTGAGTGTGGGATCGAGGTGAGGACATTTTACCGCTTTCCGAGTGTTTTCAATTCACTCCCCCCTTTTTTCCCCCTCTTCTATCTTTCACCTTATCTTGAGGTGCCGATCCGGAACCCGTTTCTGGAGTCGACAGCTTTTTGGCGACCACGGTGGGACAACCAATGTCTTTAACCGTGCTAGCTTGATTGATCCGTGCAACTAGTTGTTTTCCGACTTGGTTCCCGTGTGGACCGGCTTGTCCTTTACCTTTTTCATGTTCATTTACTTTTAAAGTTGCTGTTTACTCTTCCTTTAAAGATTGTCTCCCATGTGGACTTGGTTTGCTTGTCTTTTAATTTCAACCCGGTTCCCGCATGAACCACTTTTCTTCTTATAAACCGGTTCCCGCGTGAACCACCTTTCTTTTCCAACTCGGTTCCCACGTGAACCAACTTATTTTCAAATCGGTCCCCGCGTGGACCATCCTTTTACCTTTACTTCAGATTTGTCCCCACTTGGACACTCCATTACAAGCCGGTTTCCGCGTGAACCACCTTTTAGTTGCTAGTTGCTAGTTACTTGTTTACTTTATCATTGCTTGTCTTGATTGCATTCACTTGTTTGATTTATTTAATAGCTTTCATTCATGTTTGCATATTGATTGCTTCTTCTCCTTCCACCCTCCATTTTTCATTTTTGCATTAGCTTTTGCATCGGATACTGGACTTGCTCCAATCCGTAGGGCATTCGAGGCAGGGGCTCTCTCTCCCGACACACCCTCACCCTCCAAACAACTTCTTGGTGGATTCTTACCTCTCTTCTGGGATATTCCTTCCTAGTTGATTTGGTGGTTTCCATCAAGACCTCCGTAAGTCCCCATCCATGGAGTATTCCTCTCCGCACGATTGGGCCGGTTGTACCACTTTCCCAAAACACAAAGAACCCAAGTACCTACTCGTGGTGATTGAGTGATAACCTTAGGTCTTGAAGATTGGAGCAATAGGAACCATACCCATTTGAGTGAACAATTGCTAACAATCTATCTAATCTAAGGTTTCAACCCAAAAATTGTCGAGTAGTCATTTTAAAAACTTGTTTGCATAATTTGCTTGCTCACAACAATTGAAAACAACCAAATTTTTTTTTCTTCTTTCAAAACACCTAAAAAAAACAAAAAAAAAACATTTTTAATTTTGTGTTCAACTTGTTTTCCAACCAACCAAATTGAAACAAAAAAAATCAAACAAAACAAAACATAAAAAAATTTTCAATTGTGTGCTTTGCTTGCTCTCTTTTCTAACCATCTTTCTAGAAATAGCGACATGATGCCCATGATGCTAAAGTCCGGAAGCCACGTTGGGAGGTCGGACTACTACAAGCAACAGGAGTACGGGGAAGGTCTCTACAAGCTCCAACAACAACCCGAGAGCCATGTCAATGCTGCTATGGAACCTGAAGTGCAAGGGGATGCCCATTAGTCTGCTTCATTTAGTATAGAACAAGCTCTTAAGGATCTATCTTTTCATCTTGATCCCAATACCTTGTCATTCATACAATCTTTAGTGAAGGGCAAGATGCCTACTAATCAAGGTCCAACCAAAGTCAACCGAGCTGCCTCGCTTCCCCAATCGGCAGTTCGACCTCTTACCATAACCCCACCTGAGCAGAACTGCCATGTTACTTCATCTACTCACCCCATTGTGGGTCATTCCTTAGCTTGCACACCAACCCACCCCCCTCCCATCCGAGTGCCACATGCACACCCACTGGTGAATTCCTCCCCACCTGTTGCCAAGGATCAGCAAACCCTTGAATTTCCCCTCTATACTATCTACATCCCCCAATCACAAATGCCAACCTACCATCGCTACAATGGCTCAGGTGATCCCTTCACCCATGTCAATGATTTCCTGAGCAAATCATCTCGATGGCAGAATGATAGAAAGACCCTTGCCTTTCTTTTTAGGAGATCTTTAGAGGGTGCAGCCCTAGATTGGTTTTTTTCATTAAACGAAGTAGAGATATGGGATTTTGAAATTGTCAAGGCCAAATTCTTGAAACGATATGGGCCAAGCTATTCAGTAATTGGGGAAGTAAAAGAAGATATGGAATTAATGCAACATTCTGATGAATTGAGGCCCAGGCTTGAGATGAGCATTGATGCTATGCACCAAGCTAGGAGCCTTCTCCAACCTCATCCAGATCATCATCATCGACTGACTCCTCGACACCAGTTGATTAGGCCACCCATGCCCCAACCTCAGCCGGTCATGCAACCCATGCTAATGGCAAAACCAAATGTGCACAATCAAGCTCTTCATGTCAATTGTGCCAACACCTCATTATCAAAATCGAATTCTCAGCCTATTTCACCAACAACCCCTCGGCCAATCATCCGGCTCTTGGCCTCTCAACCTATTCCACCAACAACCCCTCGGCCAATCATCCGGCCCTTGGCTTCTCAGCCTATTCCACCAACAACTCCTCAGCCAACCATCCAAGCCATGACTCCTCAACTAATTACACCAATAGCTCCCCAGCCTGAACCGACTTCTATGTATGCACCACTTCAATCAACCCCTCAAAATAGGGTTCACCCTAAGTCGGTTAAGGCTCTTGCTTCTTCTATTGCTCCTGCCTTGGCAGAGGAACTAGTCACTCCGATCATCCATGCTCCTACCATGGCAGATGATTCAGTCACTTTGACCCTTCATGCTCCTGCCCTGGCAGAGGAATCAACTCCTCAACATATCCTTGCTCTCTCTCAAGCTCAAATTTAGACAGTAGGAGAGGTCAAACCAAACTCTTCTGTCATTCTAGAATCCTCTAAACTAGGCATGCCCTCTTCCCCAGAACAACCTGAGGAGAAGCCTACTATAGGGAGCTTAGATGAGGGGATCACAAATTTAGTTGATTGTCAAGGACTAGGCAAGGATTCTCCAGGTATAGATCAAATGTTGCCATCATTGGAGTTGATCCCTGAAGCTGGGGAGATAGAATTGACCCTTGAACTGAAAAATAAAGGAATAGAATTGGTCAGTGAAATAGGGAATGAATCGACAAGCCTCCTGAAGGATGTAGACCTTAGCAAAGGGATACTAGGACCTCCTCCAGCTAGGCAGGCAAAATCCTCGAAATCAGTCTTAAGGCCACGACCCTTGCCTCATTCTCCTTATAAAGAACAATCGAACCCATGGGCCCACAATCAATCAATCTTAGGGCCACAACCCTTTCTTTACCCTCCTGTCAATCAAAGATCAGGCCCATGGGCCCACAGTTCCTCAATCTTAGGGCCACCATCGTTTCTTTATCATGCCCACAACCATAAAATGGACCTATGGGTCCCTAATTCTTCAATCTTGGAGCCACCACCCATACTTCATCCTATTCGATTGGGCTCTTATGCCTCTCTTCTGCAATCGGGCCCTTATGCCCCACTTCTGCAATCGGGCCCTTATGCCCCATTTTCAGGCACTTATGCCCCTTCTCATCAATCGGGCTCTTATGCCACTTTTCATCAACTAGGCCCATGTGCCCCTTTCCATCAGCCGGGCCCACGTGCCCCCTTTATCCAACCGGGCCCATGTGCCCCTTTTAATCAACCGGGCTCTTATGCCCCTTTTCTTCAACCGGGCCCACGTGCCCCTTTTAATCAATCAGGCTTGCGTGCCCCTTTCCTTCCATCGGGCCCACGTGCCCATAATTCTTCTGAATCGGGCCCATGTGCCCTTAATTTTTATAAATCGGGCCCACGTGCCCACAATTCACCTCAATCGGGCCCACGTGCCCATAATTCACCTCAACCGGGCTCACATGCCCATGTTTTTCTGCAATCGGGCCCATGTGGCCAAATTTCTTCTAAAACAGGCCCACGTGCCCACCTTCCATCAACCTCGGGCACACATGCCCACACTACTTCAACTTCGGGCCTGTATGCCCTCATTTCTTCACCATCGAGCCCGCGTGCCCATACTTCTTCAAAATCGGCCCCTCGTGCCCCTACTTCTTCAACTTCGGGTTTGCGCACCCATACTTTTCAATGGCACCAACGAGCCCATCACAAATCACAATCTTTCTCCCAACCATCTAAATCGGGCCCGTGTGCCCGCTCTTTTCATTGGGTCCCTCGAGCTCAACCTCCAATCGGGTCTTTGAGCCCATCACCTCCAATCGGGCCCTCATGCCCATCAACATCAACCGGGCCCTCTATCCCACATTCAAATCTTGGGCTCACGTGCCTCTTGATTCCAACTACTCCCAGGCCTTCAAGCCCACTTTCAACTCACGGGCCCAAGAGCCCATTTTAACTTACTTTTGTTTCCAAGCATGTTTATTTCCTTTTAAATTCTCTTTCATTCTCTAAATTTTACTTTCAACAAAAATATCAAGGTAGCCTGGGTGATACCACAATCTTTGCCTTTTACATCATTAATTTTGACTCCGCCATGCTAAATCAGATCCTCCACATCTTTCACTTTATCTTATGACTATGAATCTTCAATCCAATGCAATATGGTGCATATCAAAGTGGAAACAGTTGGGCAAGGCAAGGCATGGCAGGCAAGGCAAGGCAAGCACAAGCAAAGCCGTCATCAACAATGAAATTCTTCTTCTCTCAGGTATTACATGAAATTGCATTCATCATCATTATGTCTTCCGCAAGGCAATATTTTTGTAATGATTTTGAACTTCACAATTTTAATGGAGAGAAATTCATGATTGATGATATTTGTAGCTACCTTGTTTTTATTAAACAAATTCTTTACATTGCAAGTTATGTTTTCAATTGATTTACCCATGGAATGTAATCTACCTCAAAAATGGAGAGAACTACCAGTATGACTTGAGTTCACATGTCCTATGATGTTCTCTAGGATTCGAGGGTAGATACCATACTACACACACAACACGTCCCTATCTCAGAATCTGGATGACCCAACACCTAAGAGAAGCTAGGCAAAGCTTAGAGATGGAAGGAAAACCCTTACCCTACTCTCTCCTATTCGGTCCAAGATAGGTGAAGGAGATTAAAGAGGGAAAGTATAGAAAGCATCCGCCGCCCTAGTAGGAGGCCGTCTCAAAAGGTCCAACTTCTCCAAAGAAAAAAGGGTGCTAAAAGATGGGCAATGAACCCCACAGGTTTAAACAAATATGGGCCTGTATGAATGAGTACCCAAAAATGCAGAAAATGAAAAAAGGCACCAAAAGATGGGCAATGACCCCACAGGTCAAAGCACCTGTCCGAATGTGTGCCACAAAAATAGGTTTGTCAATAAAGAAGAAAAGACTCGAAGAGGCCGAACCCCAACGGGCAATTGGGTGTGAGTAGAGAAATCCCTCTCGACATCTCCAAAGCCTATCAAGGACTTTCCCTCAATTCTTCATTCTTACCCGCAAGGTGTGGGTGAACCAACCAAATCAAAGATAAACTCTAGCTGATCAAAGGTTGAAGGTCGGAAAGATTCTGGGCAAGGAACCCCATTTTGCACATGGTGTCTACCAACGAACCTAGAAAAACAACCAAGTGATGAGAACTTGTGTCAATACTGATTTTTCTCTCCCCAAAAAAATATTTTCAAAAAAAAACTCCCAAAAAAAGTTGAATAGTTTCAAAAACTCCAAAAAAATTTAATATTATCAAAAACTCAAAAAAAGATTGTTTTCAAAAATCCAGAAAAATTGAATCTTTTCAAAAAGAAGAAGAAGAAGAAAACTTCATTTTCAAATTCCAACAAAATTTTCAAAAAAAAAATCACCATGCTCGGTTTGAATTCTTGTCTTTACATTCATTGTATATTTGCTGCTTTATTTTTTTTACACCCTTAAGAAGGCTATTACCCCTTGACAAAGGTCAAGGCATACTGCAACTTGCAAGGGGTATAAGCCGCATTGTTGTTCTAATCTCTTCCTTTTAAGTGTTTCAGGCACAAGAAAAACTTTACATCCCTTGACAAAGGTCAAGACATACTGCAACTTGCAAGGGGGATAAGCCATATTGGCATTTTAATCTCCTTTTTCGAGTGTTTCAGGCACGAAGAACAAACGAGAAGAACTACACAACAAGGCGATGCTCGCCACTTCCCACCCCTAAGGATTCTTAGGAGGAGGTGTCACCATAACCTCGGCTTCAACTCTACCGAGGAGCTTTCTTTGCAAGACTTCAATAAGGCGATGCTCGCCACTTCCCTCCCCTGAGGATTCTCAGGAGGAGGTGTCACCATAACCTTGGTCTCAACTTTGCCGAGAAGCTTTTGCTCTGTGTCCTCATTAGGACACATGAACTCTTTTGTGAGAATGCATGTTATCACATCGCAAACTCACTGTTATCATTTCCTTTCTTAGCATATATTAGGTGCATTACTATTTATTTTATGCATTGACGTCGAAGACCATGAATGCAAAGAAGACCAGGCCCGAGATCCCCTTCATCAAAATCCACGACGGTCAGGTCATTCTTTGTGCTGATGGATAGGCCAAAGTTGTGCTTTGAGAGATGATGGTTCCCAAATGGGTATCTTGACCTCATAGACAATCTATATCTTCAACTAATTGTTAAGTTTTGTTTTGCCTTTTTGAGCCCAGCATGCATCATGTAGCATTAGTTGCATTGCATTTCATTTTGTCATTGCATACGTGCGGGAGCCCTTCATAATCTTCACCTTCTCACCCTAATCTCTAAAATCTTGTATCCTAATTCCGATCATTCTGAATCCCACCGTGTTTGATAATCCCACCGACCTTTCTAATATCCCACCGTGTTTGTTAATCCCACCGTGTTCGGTAGTCACCTTGTGCCTCCAAATCCTCCATCACCACTGTGGCCATTGCAACACTTCTTTGCTATTCATCCCACCATGGCAGCCAATTCTTCCCGCCAAGGGCCTCCTATTCGAGCTGAACTTGCATTATCGCTATCTTCACGGTCTATGCTTAAACATTTGCCTTTCGGAATCTGAGATCATTCCATTCCGAATCAAATCTTGTCTCTTGAAAGACTTAAATGAATCTAAGAGCCTGAATGTGCACGATTGGTATTCTTTTACTTTTTCAAAACAAATCTCTTTTAAATTTTAGCCCATCACAGTACAGGAACATCGCAAAGATCGGGTTACCGGCTGATGATGAACCCACGAACCCATGTTTCGGGGACTCCCCACCGCGTTGGGGGTTGGCTATTCTTCTCTCGTGCCAATGGCACATCTGTTACCGATCGAACATAGGAAGACTTGATGAAACATGGCGGTTAACCAGGAGACTTGAGGAGATTCGTCTTGCCGAATCTGGTCGTTGAGCGTGTCTATATCTACACCTTGATGCCACCTTTTCAGTCCATCACCATTTCACTCCACTACATTTCACTACGATCCATCTCGCTTCGCTACGCTTTCTCTACGCTTCACTTCGTTCCGCTACATGCCATTCCCTTGCAAAGCCGACATCAAGGCGAGGCAAGCTGTAGACACGCTAAATTGGCTTGATTTGGAGCCCTAGACTCTTATTCCATAGGCGATATCTTTTATTTGACCATTATCTGATCCGGATTACCTCGTGGAGATGAGCTAAGGACATTGGTGGAGCCCCTTGTAAGTTGAGAATGGACCAATGATTTTTGGAATATTGCCGTAACATTCAAGCGAGAGCCGCACGTGAACTGTAAAAACACGAAGCCTGCTCGATGACCGACCTTGAATGGTCCATAATTGAAGGTCTCGGGAGTCCCTCATGTGTTCCGTAACATTCAGGGTTTCCGAGAAGTCATTTCGGTAGGCGTCGGTTAATGATGGCTTTCGTTACGGCTTTTTCGATCTGTGCTGACACGGCTATCCCGGACCACATGTTAGGCCTTTCCGGTCATCACCGGGTCTTTTCAGGTCATCCGGGTCGATTCTAGCCGAATATTTTCATCAACCGGGGCCATATGGCCATTTCGGTCAATTTTAGGGTTTCCCGGTTTTTCGAGTTTCGATTCACGTTTACCGGGTTAATATCAAATTTTTCGATGACTTCGGGTTTTCCGGTCGTACCGGACTTGTTCGGTCATCATTTTAAGTCATCCCAAGTTGACCTAAGATTTCTCAATCGGAACCGCGCTCTTTCGGATCTTCGCCCCGGGTTTCGGCTTTCCGCGAGAGGGTAAACCGGTAGAAAGCCCCGTGTGAACATCTCGGGAGTCATGTCGGCTGGTTTACCAACTTGAGGAGGTGCCGCTTAAGGTCCTCTTTCCAACGCAACAAACAGGAGCCTAATCGGACATCCCGTTTGCAAGATACGGCTTGCGGAACGCGCGCGTAGGAGAGAGTGTACCACGCCCCCACTCCACTTCAAAAGGGAGGGCGTGCTCTGTGTGCCCTCAACCCGGGGGCACGCCCTGTGCGCCCTCAAACCGGGGGCACGTCCTGCGCGCCCCCGGTTCCTTTGAAAAGCAGGGGCGCGGTCAGTTTCTTTAAATCCCAAATTACCCCGATTAGCACCTTCTAAACCTGATTTTTGGAAGGTTTCCGGTGCTGATTTTCGATTATTTGTACCGCGCCCCCGGTTCGGGGGCGCGTTACGTATGTCAAGTCGATTTTTAGAAATTTTTGGAAGTTTCCGTCGATTTTTAGCAGTGAGACGCGTAACGCGCCCCCGTTCCCTTTGAAACAGGGGGGCACGCAAACCGCTCCCCCGAAGTGGGGGCGCGCCCTGCGCGCCCTTGGTTTGAGGGCGCGCCCTGCGCCCTCGTCTCCTTTGAAAAGCGGGGGCACAGTCAGTCCAGTTTCCAAATTTTGCACCGGCTTCCTTCCCCTATAAATTGAGGGCCATTCTCAACGACCCAAGGTTAATCCCCCGTGCCTAGCTTGTCCATAGGTCGTCCAAGCTCTTCTCCAAAGCCGTCCTGACGCCAAAGGCGATCCGAAGTCAAGAGATCGATTTCGAAGTGTAGGAGAAGGCTCGATCCGGGTGTTCTACATCAGACAACTTCATCGAATTCTTCAGAAAATCCTAGATTCCTTCTGCAAAGGTCTTCAACATATAAGATTTTCATCTCTTCGTCCTCTTTCATCTCCAACTGACAGAACTCAATTCCGACTTGCCGTTTGTAAGTGGCGATTGCTACACTGAGGGCGCGCATCCAGGTTCTATTTTCTATATTATCCCACTTTCAGAATTTTTAGTGACTTCTTCAGGAGGATTTCAGAGAAGTCATCAACATAGGAACTCTTCCTCTCTAAGTCCTCTGTCTACTCCAACAAACGGCACTCGATTCTGACATTGGGGTCTTTCGTAGCATCCTCTGTACCAAAGTCGCGCCAGAAGGGTGCAAAGACTACCCGAACCGGCCTTCTTCAACCAACTCGGCTTCAACTCAAGCCGATCCATTCCATAAGCTTTCTCAACTCCCTTAACTCAGTTTATTTATTGTTTTAAAGCATCTTTTAGTTTATTTACATCATTTTTACATAATCAAAAATACAAAAAGGGGTTAGGACTCGCCCCAATCCGGTGAGTTCGATTCCAATTGCTTCTTTCTCATATTCTCTCTACAGTTACTACACTTCCCATAGTTCTAATCATTTTCTTTCACTTGGTTTATTGTTCTAGTTGCACAGGTTTATCAAGCTAGCATCGGTTGGAGACTCTTCTTCATCGGCCGGCCGAGGAAGAAGAAGGTTGAACCCATATCTCGATCTCCCGCACTAAGGTACACGGTCAAATCAACTCATCTCTTGTTTTTATTCTATAAGGCGGAGCCCGCGGCTCCTGGCGACCACATCTTTCATGTTTTAATTTCATCTCCTCCTCACTCTCCTCCCACATGACCCGAACCATCTCCGGTGCTCGAGCGACGCCGTGAGATGAAGGTTCGGGGATCAATGTGAGTGTGGGATCGAGGTGAGGACATTTTACCGCTTTCCGAGTGTTTTCAATTCACTCCCCCCTTTTTCCCCCTCTTCTATCTTTCACCTTATCTTGAGGTGCCGATCCAGAACCCGTTTCTGGAGTCGACACTAACTCTCTATATTTAGTTTTCTTTAGGTATGAAGCCTGAGCCTGAGGTAGCACCCAATTGTGGGTTAACTTTCCAGACTTAGTTTTTTTAAGATTGAAACTTGAGGTAGCACCTTGTTTTGGGCTAACTCCCCATACCTATTCATTTTTTTAGTGTGAAGCCTAAGGCAGTGCCCAGTGGTGGGCTAACTCCTTAGTCTTAGTCAATTCTTTTTAAGTTTTTGGTTTGAAGTGCCTGGGTCAGTGTCTAGTTGTGGACTACTCCCTAAACTTAATCATTTTGTCTAATGCCCACTGGGATAGTACAAGTCTCATAAGCACAATGGGCCGATCTTCAAGTTCTTGGGCCAAAGAGGCCTGTCCTTGTCTTCATAGGCCAGCAAGGCCTATTCTTTGCACTTCAAGGCCAACAAGGCCTACTTCACAACCTGTATGCCTTAGTTCTTTTTATGCTTTTCTTGCAGCAGCAATAGATGGTGCAAATGAGCCTCAAGAGAGCTAAGGCTAAACCTGTTTTGGATGCCACCAAATGGGTGTTGTTTTGATGAATCATTTAGAGGGTGATTGAAAGATGTACATGATTGCCATATCAGTGGACAAAAATGGAGCCACAATTTGGGACCTATATAGAGGCTAGCAAAGGTGATCTTAACAGGTGCGAGGGGTCCATATGGGAATGAAAGGTTATAAGTGACATGTAGACATGCCAAATTGGCCTAATTCGGAGCTTAAGACTCTTATTCTATGGGTGATATCTTTTATTGGATCGTTAAAAACCAAACTGAACCACCTTTTGAGGATGAGCCAAGGGTCCCGAGGGCGAATCAAGAGCTTATTGGGTCATCTGAGGATGGGTTATATATTTTTGAACAAACTAATGTCCACCAAGCAAGGACCATTATGTCATGTCTTTCTGTGATTGTTGTGTGGTCTCTTTTAGTTTGCTACTTGCTGTTATGGTTTCTAAGTTACTGTGAGGTCATTTCAGTCAGTATCGACTGGGACTTTAGATCATACCAGTTTGTCTATTCGTTTTGGGACTAATCAGTCAACACAAAATCCCACTGGGTGTCTCCAGGTTACTTGGTCATTAAGTCCAGTCTTTATGATCACCGCCAAGCCTTTCTAGATTTTTTGAGTTTCTCTCATATTTTTTGGTCACCAACCCAAGTCGTACGGGTTGCCACAAGCTTTTTCAATTGTCGTTCTGATTTTTTTGGGTTATCCCCATCTTTCTGAATTCTGGGTCCTTTGAGTTGTCTCCATACATCCGATCGACATTCTGGGTCAATTCTAGTCGTCGGCGCCGACTGTGTCATGTCCCTATCTTCTACCAAGGCATGCATTGCACTCCCTGACTTTACTCTCCAGACAGGGGCGCGCTATGCGCACCACTTCTTTGCTCTTGGAGTGAGGGTGAGTTGAGAGCACCCTTAGTCTAAGGGCGCCTTGGGCACTCCCTTGAACCCTAGCCCCCCTATGCGTTCCCCCACCAAGGGGGTGCAGTCAGTTGAGACAACCCTTCTGCCTTCTCCTTGGTTTGGGGCTTTCCACATTAGTTTTGGAAAGGTTCCATTTGAAAAATTTTGATTTGGACTATGCCCCCGAGTCTAGTGTGTGGTCCCATATTTTGGCATTTTTTTAGAAGTTTTCGGTCAACTTTTAGCATTTTAGGTCAACCACGCCCCTGGGATGTGGGCGTGGTCACTGTTCCCTAGAGGTGGGGCGTGGTCAGTGTGCCCCCCTCTTGTTCTTCATCTAGGGGCATGGTCAGTGTGCCCCCATTTGTTCTTAAACCTATGACACGATGGTCTGCCTTCCTCGTTTTGCACCAATTTTGTTCTTCTATAAATGCATGGCATTGGCAAACAACATAGGGTTAAAATCCTCACACTCCAACCACCCTAGGCTCATCCGAAGCAGCTACAATTGTTCTCCCCTCATCCCGGTACAAGAAGTTGGTCCAAAGAGAGAGAGAGAAGTCTAATCAATGCTCTATCATGCTGTCCACTGTTCTTTGGATTCCATAGAGTTAAACGGGCATATTCAGGCTAAGCCTTATTTATAGAAGTTTTCTTTGTTGAGTTATCTTCCATCTCCAACAAATGGCACTTGATTCTAACATGCCGATTGTCTATTGTGATCTCTACATAGATATCACGCTACAAGATTGTGCTTTTCTACATCCCTTCTCTTCAACAATTTTTACAAGATTCCATGGATGCATTTTGAAGAAATCATCAACATAAAAATTCTTCCTCTTTAAGTCTTCTTCCTACTTTAAGAAACATCATTCAATTCCGACATGTGGTCTCTTCAGGGCAAGCTCTGACAAAAGTCACACCAAAAGGAGTCCATCGTGCCCCCTTTCTAGGGCACGTTGACTGTGCCCCCTTTCCTAGGGCACGTTGACCTTGCCCTAACCTGATTACAAGCCATCCAAATTAGTAATTTCTTATTCATTTTAGCTCCTATTTGAGCCATTTAAATTTTTACTTTTTTCTTATTCATTCAGCATCATTTATACATCACTTTTATTAAGTTTTGAATCATTTTATATATTATAAAAAATAAAAAAGGGGCTTGGGCTAACCCCGAAACTAGTTGTAGACACTCCAATTTGATCTTATTTGGAGTTAAAAACTTTTATTCCATTGGCAATACCCTTTATCTGACCATTATCCGATCAAAATCACCTTGTGGAGATAAGCCGAGGACGTCAGTGGAGAGCCATGTGAACTGAGAATGGATCAAAGATTTTCGAAGTAAAGCCATAACCTTCAGGTGAGAGCCACACGTTAATCATGGAAACATGAAGTCCGCTCAATGACTGACCCGTAATGTTCCACAATTGAAGGTCACAAAAGTCCCACATGAATTTCGCAACATATTAATTTCCGACAGGTCTTTTTGGCGGTCACACGACTATGTCGGCTTTTATTGAGGCTTTCCGATCAGTACTATCACGACCATCTCGGACCATGTGTTATGTCTTTCCAATCATCACAGGGCCTTTCTAGGTCAACCCAGGACATTTATTATCACCAATCGGTGCCATACAGTTATTTCGGTCGATTCTAGAGTTTCTCAATTATTCTCAGCTTTTCGATGTTCACCTCGCGTTAACCGGATCATTCTCGGCTTTTTCAATGATTCCAAGTTTTTTGGATCACATCGGACTTGTTCGATCATTGTTTTAAGTTCTCTGGAGTTTCCCTCAACTTTTTGATCGAAACTGTGTCTTTTTGGATCGTCGTTCTGGCCTTCGGCATCCTCAAAATCTTAAACCGGAGGTTAAAATCTCGTACATAAGTCTTGGGATGTGTGCCAACTGGTTTGCTAATTTAGAGAGCTATGTTTATTAGTAATCTTTCAAATGCAACAAACAAGAGTCAAAATGGACATCCTATTTGCATGTTACGTCTTGTGAACGTAGGGTGCACATGAGATAGAATTGAGCATGCCCTCAAACTAGGGGCACGGTCAGCATGCCCTCACCCCGAGGTCAATGTGCCCCCAGACTAAGGACGCGTCCACTTCCAGAAACCGGAAACCTTCCCATTTTCTGACTTTCTAAACTGGTTTTAGAAAATTTCCCCCCTTAAAAATCAATTATTTTGGTCACACCCGAGGGTCGAGGGCACGTTCATTTTTTCAACCCAATTTTTAATAGTTTTCAAAACAATTTTGGTGATTTTTGGCAATGATGCGCTGGACATGCCCTCAAGGTGAGGGCGCACCCTCCGCGCCCCCAACCCGGGGGCATGTCTAGTTTCTTTCCATCTTTTGCGCTGGGTGTACTTCTATAAATTGTGGGCTGTTCTCAATGACTGGAGGTTACCACACATCCTCCAGCATGTCCAGAGATCATCCAAGCTCTCTCCCAAGCTTTCTTTCACATTCTTCTCCATCCTGTTGGTGAGAGATCCACCACGATGTGAGAAAGGAGGCCCGATTCTTGCTCTAGACATCAATGTTCTTCATCAGTCTCTATGGGATTTTCTAGAAGCATGCTGCAAAAGGAGAAAGCTTCCTCTCTACATACCCTTTCATTGCAATAGACATAACTCTATTCCGGGGTGTCGTCTGTCCGTGGTGATTGCTGCACCGAAGGCGCATAATCAGATTTTATTTTTTACATCTGCCCACTTCCCAAAATTCTATAGGTCTACACGAGCATATTCTGGATAAGTCTTCAATATAAGATATTTTCTTATCTAAGTCCTCTATCCTTAGAAATAAACATCACTTAATTTTGACATCGGGGTCATCCATAGCAGCCTTTGTACTGAAGTCGCGCCGTTAAGATAACGTACTCACCTAAGTGTAGGCCATCCGAACCGATCTTCCCTCACTTGTTTCGGCTCCGATCTGAGCCATCTTACTCTATAAGTCTTTCTCTCTTCACTTCATAGAATTTTTAGGTCTTCTTAATTTAGTTTTGCATTATTTTATACCATTAAAGACACAAAAAAGAGGGGTTAGGGCTTGCGCCAAACCGGTGAGTTCTAATCCAATTGCTTATTTTCTCATCATTCTTTTTATAGTTTCTACACTTCATCTAGTTCTAATCAATTCATTTCATTGTTTTAAGTTGCACAGATTCATTCAAGCTAGTAGTGGTTGAGGACTCTCCCTCATCGGCTGGCCAACAAAGAGAGAAGGTTGAACCCGAACATTGATCTCCCATGCTAAGGTACACATCTTTCCTTTTATTTTCATTACATAAAGAGGAGCCTGCAGCTCCTAGCGACCACATCCTCTAATTTTTTTTATGCATTAATTTCTTTCTATTCCATCCCCACTCTCCTCCCACTTGACCTGAACAATTTCGTTGGTGCTCGAGCGATGCCGAGAGATGAAAGTTTGGGAGATCAATGTGAGTGTGGGACCGAGTAGAGAGCTTTTTCACTTTACTTCTATTTCTTTATCATTTTCTCTTGAGGTGCCGATCCAAATATGACAAACCCATTTTCAGAGTCGACACCAGTGAGGTGTATTCTGGTTGCTATTTTTTATGTTATTCTCTTTATATTAAGTACACTTATTTTAGTTATAATTATTTCTTTCACTTGTTTTTTTGTCTTCTAGTTGCATAGGTACTATCAAACAAGCAGTGGTTAAAGACTCGTCTTCATTGGTCAGCCAGAGAAGAAGGAGGTTGAACCTACATACACATTTCCCACTCTAAGGTACACACATTCATCTCTTGCATACTCTGTACTTCATTTAATTCAATTTCAGAGCCCACGACACCTGGAGACCACATTTCTTACTTCCACCACATCCTCTACTCTTTCTCCCACTCCCTTTTAATTTTATTTTCCTCATCCTTCTCTCACATAACTAAACTATCTCTCCGGTGCCCAAGTGACATTGAGGTCGAAAGATAGGGGATCAAAGTGAGTTTAGGCTAAGATGAGAATTCCCTCCATTTTTCTAAGGTGCCAACCTAGACACATCCCATTTTTGGAGTCGACATGACCTATTGGGATTTAAAGATGTGATAGTCCTCGTGGGGATCTATAAGTGAAGGTGCTAAAGACACAATGGTCTGCATGGAGACCGAAAGTTGATTAAAAGGAGTCCACAGAAGTAAAGATGCAATGGTCCATGTAGGGATCAAAAGTAAGAATGCGATGTCCACATGGGGACTAAAAAATGAGCCATGGTAAGAATTTAAGTAAAGAAGGCCCATGGTGGGAATGTGATGGTCTTCTTGGGGATCAGAGAGGAAAGAGCATGGGTCCACATGGGGGACTATAATCTGAAGAAACTTGGTCCACATGGGGACTGAAAGTTGAAACTAGATGGGGTCCACAAGGTGATTGAAAGATTAAATGGGATGGGGTCTATGCGGGGACCGAAAGTTGAAATTGGATGGGGTCCACATGGGGATTGAAAGTTGAAAAGTGACAGTGAGAATTAAAGGTGCAAAAATTGATAAGTAGAATATGTGCCATGTGAGGATTGGTGTGATGATGTAAGGTGGTCCATGTGGGGAACTAGTGTGATGGTCCCTGTGGATAACCGGTGTGATGGTCTTTGCAACGACTAGGAGTTATGAAGCAAGGTGGTCCTCATAGCGACTGATGTGATGAGAACATATTGGACACATCATGGGAAAAACATGGTGGAATGGAACATCATGGGATCATACCTTGGTGAGATGATAGACAAAACACTAGAGAGATGAATCCATGGTGGGATGTGTAAGAGGCCCTCATTGAGGTTGGAATGGAGCAAGTCATGCCATTGTGGGGATTAAAGATGTAATGGTTCATGTGGGGACTAAGAGTGAAAATGTGCCATGGTGGGAGTTGAAATGAATGTCCCGCCCTGGATTTTTTTTAAATTTCACAGCAGAATAATCCGATGACGCGACTGGGGAAAATTAACCCCATAAAAACATCGGTTTGGGAAAAAAATGAAGACAACTAAGTTACAGTTTATACATCCATAGAATCAAATTAAATACATTGCTATGCTATAATCTAAACAAATCTAATTACTATCTAAATTACATGAATCATCCTATTTGCTTTCTCGGGAATCAATCCATCATGCTTCTGCTGCGTTAAACCTGATTACCTAAAAATTGATAAGAGGATTGGAATGAGTACGACGACTCAGTAGACACCCCATCATCCGCCAAATCGGATAGCCAAAAGGCCCTAGATGTTAATTAAATAGGTACCCAGACCTACACCCATTGTATGCAAATATAGACTAGTCAATACATTTAATATATGACTTAATCCATGTGTTTTACACCACCAACCAAAGCCTATAATCACACCAACCAGCACCTATATGCACTATAACATTACCTAAAAAGATGGTATGAACATATGCATAGACACCTACTATATGCTCCATAAGATGATATACTACAAATGGGACAAACCATGCATACACACCATGCAACACAACATAATAATTTACAAACTGAAATACATTACTAGACCACCTATACCATACCATGAAATAATGCACCTATCATCTAATAAGGATCACATTCACATAGATGCACCTATCCTCTAATAGATGCATATATCCTCTACATAGATTTTTATTAGCAAGGAATGCGTCGTCTTGTCACCTCAACCAGCTACCAGCAGATCTATCATATATAAGTACCATATATTAATTGAAATCCCATAGTGCACCTAGGCAGTGGTGGCACGTAGGATGCCCACGAGATCTAGGATCAAAGGATGCACCAGATGGTTCTAATCCCTCGCTGTCCTCGAGTCATGACTAACTAGTCTGGTGTAGCTCAGTTTTCCATTCACAGTTTCAATGCATCATGCATCCACCTCAATCATGCCATGCCATGACCACAAATATGCAAGATCAATGAACATCAACAATACTATGCCATGACATAACAACACAAACTATGAACATTAACTTGAATGTATACACAACTAATCCATGTTAGACAACCATGCTCAAAATGAACTAGAATGAGACAATATCCACATACAAACACCTAAGCATGATTAAACATGGACATAACTAGATGACGGAAGATTAATCACCATAACCTCTAATTTTGTTAACCTATAATCACAAACATAATAAGGTTCACTTGATCTATATACACTAAAATACAACCGGATGACAAATTTAAAAAGACCAATATTACACTACTACTAAGTATGATCATATATATATATATATACATAAACAAAGACAAGCACCTATCATCACATATTACTACACAACTAGCTAATTAACCAATGTTAACTCACACAAATTACGCAAAAACGTAACTACACACCCCTTTAATTAAAAAGTCAATTCTATAGTCCATGGAGAATTAAAATAAGAATTTTAATGATAGTAAACACATCAAGGATACCTACCGGATCGACATTGGAAGAGTTGGGAATTGGTGACCGAAAAAGATACCGAACGTCGACGATGCAACGCACAAATCAAACCACCCAAATTAAAGATCCTCCACCTCCAAGGCTACTGGAAAAGACAGAGTGGGGGGGGTCAGGCCATCGGATCAAGGGAAAAAAAGAGTAAATAATATCCATGATAATATGATGGAGAGAATAGATAGGAGATAGAGAGACTCACGGAGGCGGATGGAGGCGGCGCACAGATGGCGCACGGCGCTGCGTGGTAGTGAGCGGCGACCGGCCGCGTGGGCGGCTCGCGCGAAGGGACGCGGTGGCAGGCGTGGCTGACCATGGCGACGGCGTGCATGGAGGCGCGCTCGCGGCGGTGTTGACCGGGGCTGGCAGCGCTTCTGGCCACGTGGAGGCGAGGTAGCGACGAGCGGAAGCGGACAGCGATGAGCAGCCGCGGTGCAGCACAGACGGAGATGGCGGACGTCGACATCCGCGGGGGATGTTGGCCGCGGCGGCTTGGTGCGACGCGTGGCACCGAGGCAAGATGAGCATGGCGGCAGATCCAATGGGCGAAGGGGGAAGAGAGGAAGATGCGGCGACGTCTGAGGGAGGGCTGTGGACGTCGGCGCCGGCAAGCGCTGAAAGACGCACGCGGGAGGCACATGGGAGGGCAGAGATCGCAGCCGGACAAAGACAATGTGTCATGCGGACGACGTCCGCTCGCCTGCATGGTGCTGGCATGGCGGCCATGCGGTGGGATACAGGGATGGGCGACGACGACGAGAAGAAGGGGGGAGATGCTGGACGGCGACTGGCGGGCTGCGGCTGGTAGGGCTGGCCGCTCGTGGGCGGCACGCGAAGGCGAGGGGGGGGGGAAACGCCAACACGCGCGGGCGATGGAGAGGAGACAGAGAAAACGGCTGATGGCGGTGGGGGTGGCGACGGCACGCGCGGGCGCGGTCGCACGGTGACGTCGGCGAAGGGTGGAGACCGGCAGCCAGGCGGCATCCATGAGGAGGCGTGCACGGTGGGCGTCGACGAAGGGTGCGGCGGTGATGGCGAGGTCATGGCGGTGACGTCGGCGAGGCGGGCAAGGTAGCGCGGCAGCCTAGAGAGAGAGAGAGAGAGCACACGGCGAGGGTAAGATGGCAGGTGACAATCGGCGAGGGTCGGTGCGGAGACGACGAGCCAAGCGAAGCTGAGTGAGAGAGAGAGCGACAGTGCATCTAGGGTTTGAGGGAGAGAAAGACGATGAGGCGACGGCGAGGTGGAGGAGAAGAAAGCGGTTTCAACGAGAAGAGGAGAAAACGGCAACGCGTACACTAAGGAAGGTAACATGCCGATAAATAGAAAATAGAAATTTTTAATAGGATACAGCTTTAAAGGGATATAAATCTAACGACGTAAGGAGATAAGCATGAGGAAGGGGGGAACATGAGACTGATGGGGATACAACTAAAACAATAAATAAATATTATTAATAAGATTGTACGTAATTAAGAAAGAGAGAGAGATAAAATTGAGAAGATATTAAATAAATAATTAACTCCTATTATAATTAACATATAACTATCTACTAAACTAATAACACACAATATAAATAAATAAAAACACTTACATATCTATATAAATGTCTTAAAAATAATTAAGCGCAACACGGAAATAATTAAAACACCGCGATAATAACCTATATAATATTATAAAAAAACCCAGAATATTACAATGAACGTGGTGTATTTTAAGAAAAAGTATGATGGTCCTTATGGATGCCAAGAAGTGTAAGATATGGGGTTTTCCACACGAGGACCAATGTGATGACGTAAGGTGGTCCATGTGGTGACCAAAAGTAGTGATGAAAGGTTGTCCATGCAACGACTGAGATTGTAATGAAAAGTGGTCCACATGGGGACTAGGGTTGTGATGATGATGAAAGGCGGTCCACACGAGGATCGGGGTTGTGATGAAGAAAGGTTGTCCATGCGGGGATCGATGTCGTGAAAGCAACATGGTGGGTTGAACAAGGTGGAACAATCGTACCATGGTGAATCTCAACTAAGATACAATGTGAGTCGTATGATGCATGAATGCAAGGCTTAAAGAAATAGAAATTACTATAAAAAATAGTTAAAGATATAGGTTGTGTGTGACTCACATCATTTCTACTCATACAACTTTGGTCTATCTACAAATGTAGATAGTGACTAAGTCATCACTAATTTTGTTGAAGGGGTTCTCAAGCTCAATTGCTATATGAGGTCTTCAACATCTCAAATACTATTATTTTGAGAGATGCAACATGGAGATGCAAGTCCTAATGAGGCTCATGGTAGTCCTCTTTTGATTTTCCATTTTTTTTATTTATGTTGCTTCTCCATATTCAAATCAAGTGCTCGAGGAGAATATCGTAGGATATTGACATGCTCATTGCCTTGGGGAGGGGTCCCTCCTATTTCCTACATTCACTTAAATAAAAGATCATTAGAGCTTTATTTTGGCTTGGTTCCTTGCATGAAGTTGTCTTGATCTTTTGTCAAGGGACATAAGTATTTTCAAAATGTGGATAATTCATTGAGTGTGCATTGTAGGAAAGAAATGTGCAAAACATGAATTAAAAATGAATGCTTAAGCCGAATAAAATACCATTAGGAATTTTTCTTGAGTTTGTTGAATTTTTAATTTGTTTGGGATTTTGATGTGTGCAAGTTTGGAAACAAACATGGATACAAGAGGCATGTAATAAAAATGTTTTAAATTTTAAATTTTAAATTTTAAATTTGTTTTAGTTTTGAAATTTTATGATTTTTTGTGTGTTTTTGAACTCTTCAATTTGTTTGAATTATGAAGAATTTGCAAGTTTTTGTTTGCAATGGGGGTGATCATCATTGCATTTTGGTCCACTTGGGATAGATGTCCCTAGCTTTTCTCTGAGGAGAAAAAGTAAGCACCATATGCAAGAGGAAAGAACCTTTCATTCAGAATCCTTTAGACCTCTGACCTTAATCAGCTAGGTTTTGCCTAGATTTGATTGCTTCACCCTATCCACAGGGGTTATAGAAGGGAAAAAATTAAGGGTAAGTCCTTGATAACTTTTAGGGATTTTGAAGTGTCTCTATACTTGTGCCTCTTCATGTCCTTCCTTCTTTATTAACTTGTCCATATTTCTGGTCTCTTGCCATTTTTTGGAGCTCTTTTACTACTTCTGCTTTTTCTTTGGCTTTTACCTTTTCTTTAGGGCTTAAAAGTTGGACCCTCTAAGATGGCCTCTGCTAGGGTGACAGGCGCTTTGATACTCTCTCTTCTAATCCCCCATGTCTACCTCAGACTGAAATTGGAAAAGAATAGGACAAGAGTATACTTCTCACATCCATGTCATTGCCTAGCTTCTTCTCGACATCAGGTCATTGGAATTCTAAAGTCTAGGCATGTTGCGTGTAAAGTATGTTGTCTACTCTTGATTCTTAAGGGAAAATTGGGGCACCCAAGAGCAAGTGGAATTCAAGTTTTGTCAGCCATCACCTTAATTTTGTGTTTTTATGATTTTTTTATTTCATTTATTTGGAATTGATTCTATGGATAATTTTCTTTGCCTTGACTTGCACCATTCATTATCTTTACAAATTTTATCACAACTAAAATGGGATTCTTTTAATTATCTTCTCTCCCAGTAAAAGTTTAAATATGTTTTGATATGTTTGATATGTTTTGCATACTTGGATCAAAATGTTAAACTTGCATATTCATGCTTTAAGGATAATATAATGCATACAATACCTGAAAGAAGATGAAGTTTATTATTTCTAGAACAACATTGTTTGCTCTTGTTGTTTCATTGACCTACTGGTGCCTTATCCTATCTTGTTTTTTCTATTTCTTATATTTGACAATGGTGCTGTTTCGATATCCTAGGGCTGGAATTATTGATGTTGTTGAACAAGAGTTAGAAATATCATTGTGGAAACTCTAGAGTTGTTGCCTAGATTGAGAGGAACAAGACAAAATGGGCCATGAGTGCCTGATCCTAAGGTGGTGTTGCTGAGTGGAATGGTCTCGAGAGCCTGATGAAAAGGTGGGCATGCGGGCTCAATTGGAAGTGGTGGGCATGTGATGCCTAATTGCAGGAGGTAGGAATGCAATTTTTGATTTAGGGAGGTGAAGATTGGGCTTGCATGCCTTGTTGGAGGAATGAGGTATGTGAACCCAGTGTTCAGAAAGGGGACTGGGCACATGGGCATGACAAAATAAGAGGCAATTGGGTATGTAGGCTCGATACAAAGACATAGGCATATGGGCCTGATAATATAAAAGACAATGGGAGCATGTGGTTCAAATTGAAGGACTAGGGCATGTAGGCCCGATTATTGTGAGGCAATGAGTTGTATGGACCTAGTATCATAGGAAGGAATTGGGCTTTTGGTCCTAGTAAGAAAGGAAGAAATTGGGCACATGTGCCTGGTAACAAAGGAGGTAGCTAGACTCTTGGGCTAAATTGAATGACTGGGGCATGTAGGCCCAATAATAGATAAGAAAACTGGGCATGTGAGCTCAATAAAAGAGGAGGGAATGGTCGTGGGATTGGTGGCAAAGGAGGTAGTTAGGCTTATGGGCTCGGTTGAAGGACTGGGCCACCAAGGCATGATAATAGTAAGAGAAATGGGCATATGGGCCCAGCAAAGAAAGTAATGGGTGTCAACTCTAGAAAATGGGTTACGGATCGGCACCTCAAGAAAATGTGATGATAGAATAGGGGAAAAGGGAATGAGTCGGAAAACACTCAGAAAATGGTAAAATCCTCACCTCAGTCTCACACTCACATTGATCCCTGAACTTTCATCTCATGGCGTCGCTCGAGCACTGGAGACGGTTCGGGTCATGTAGGAGGAGGTGAGAAATAGAATGACTTAGAACATGTATAAGAGAAGAAGTGGTCACCAGGAGCCATAGGCTCCGCTTTATAGAATAAAAACAAGATTGAGTTGACCGTGTGTACCTTAGCACGGGAGATTGGGATGTGAGTTCAACATTCTTCTTCTTTGGCCGGCCGATGAAGAAGAGTCCAACCGATGCTAACTTGATCAATCTGTTCATCTTAAAAACAATGAACAAAGTGAAGAGTTTGATTAAACTTGATAGAAGTGTAGAAACTGTAATAAGAAGATGAGAGATAAGCAATTGAAACCGAACTCACCGGCTTCGGGGTGAGCCTTAACCCCTTCTTTTTTGTGTTTTTGGTTATGTAAAAATGATGAAAACTAAACTAAAAGATGTTCTAAAACAGTAAATAAACTGAGTGAAATGAGTTGAGAAAGCTTATGGAGTGGATCGGCTTGAGTTGAAGCCAAGTTGGTTGAAACAAGCTGGTTCGGGTAGCCTTGCACCCTCCTGGCGCAACTTCAGTGAAAAAAATTTTACGGACGATCCCAATGTCAAAATGGAGTAAGGTTTGCTTATATGAATAGAGAACTCAAAAAGGAACAGATCTCCTGTTGATGACTTCTCCGGAATCCGTCCTTACAAGCCTGTAGAAAAGCTGAAAGTGGACGGATATAGAAAAGTAGAACTTGGATGCATGCCCTCAGTGCAGCAATCACCATGGACAGACGACAAGTCAGAATCAAATGCCGTTAGTTTCAAATGAAGGAGGACGAAGAGAAGAGCAATTCTTCTGTTGAATACTTTTGTAACAGAAGCCTCATATTTTTTGTAAAAGCTGATGAAGTTGGTTGATGTAGAACGCACATATTGAGCCATCTCCTTCGCTTCGGGATCAATCTCTCGACGTCGGCACGGATTTGAATGTCGGGATGGCATTATAAGGGAGCTTGGATGACCTTAGGATGAGTTAGGCATGGGGGGGGGGGGTTAACCTTGGGTCATTGGGAATAGCCCTCAATTTATAGAGATGGAGAACCGGTGCAAAATATGAAAACTGGTCTGACCGCGCCCCCGCGTTTCAAAGGAAGTGAGGGCACGCAGAGTGCGCCCTCACCTTGGGGGTGCGGTCTATGCGCCCTCCTATTTCAAAGGATGCGGGGGCGCGTTACGCATCTCATTGCTAAAAATCGCTGGAATCTTCTGAAAATTGCTAAAAATCAGACTGGATAAGATGAACGTGCCCCCGACCTAGGGGTACAGTCAAAATAAATGATATTAAGCGGGAGAAACATTCCAAAATCCAGTTTAGAAGGTGCTAATCGGGGTAATTTCTTGTTTCCAAAAATAGACTGCACCCCCGCCTTTCAAAGGGAGTGAGGGTGAGCAGGGCGCACCCCCAATGTGAGGGTGCGGTCACCGCGCCCTCTCATTTCAAGCGGATCGGGGGCGCGATACACTCTCTCTTGCATTCCGCAGGGCGTAACTTGCAAATGGGACATCCTATTTGGCTCCCATTTGTTGCGTTGTAAAGGGGGCATTAAACCTCATATCCTCAAGTCAGTAAACCAGCTGGCATGACTCCCTAGATGTTCGCACGAGACTTTCTACTAGTTTACCCTCTCGCGGAAAATTGAAAACTGTGGTGGAGATCCGAAAGGGCATGGTTCCGATCGAGGAATCTCGGGATGACTTAAAATGATGACCAGACAAGTCTGGTATGGTCAAAACACCCAAAATCATTAAAAAATCTGAGATTAACCCAGTAAACTTGAACCGAAGCTCGAAAAAGTTGGGAAACCGTAAAATAAATCAAAACGGCTGTATGGCCCCAGTTTATGAAAATATACTGCTAGGATTGACCCGGATGACCTGAAAAGACTTGGTGATAACCAAAAAGGCCTAACACGTGGACCGGGATAGACGTGCCAACATGGATCGAAAAGCCATAACGAAAAGCCGTTATAGACCCACGCCTACCGAAATGACTTCTTGAAAACCCTGAATGTTACAGAACACATGCGGGACTCCTGAGACGTTCAAGTATAGACCATTCAAGGTCAGTCATTGAGCAAGCTTCATGTTTTCACGGTTCACGCGTGACTCCCGCTTGAAGGTTACGACATTATTTCAGAAATCATCGGTCCATTCCCAACTCATGAGGGGCTCCACCAACATCCTTAGCTCATCTCCACGAGGTAATTCGGATCAGATAACGGTCAAATAAAGGATATCACCAATAGAATAGAAGTCTAGGGCTCTAGATTCGGCCAATTTGCCATGTCTACAGCTTGCCTCGTCTTGATGTCAGCTTTGTAAGGGAATGACATGTAGCGGAGCGGAGTAAAATGTAGAGAAAACATAGTGAAGTGAGATGGATTGAAGTGAAATGTAGTGGAGAAAAATGGCAATAGACTGAAAAGGTGGCATCAAGGTGTAGTTATAGACACGCTCAACAATCAGATTCGGCAAGACGAATCTCCTTAAGTGTCCTGGATGACTGCCATGTTTCATCAAGTCTTCCTATGTTCGATTGGTAAGAGATGTGCCATTGACACTAGAGAATAATAGCCAACCCCCAACGCGGTGGGGAGTCCCCGAAACATGGGTTCATAGATTCATCATCAGCCAGTAACCCGATCTTTGCGGTGTTCCTGTACTGTGATGGGCTAAAATTTTTAAAAAAGATTTGTTTTAAAAAAGTAAAATAATACCAATCGAGCACAATCAGGCTCTCAGATTCATTTAAGTCTTCCAAGAGACATGATTCAATTCAGAATGGAATGATCTCAAATTACAAAAGGCAAATGTTAAAACTCAGACCATGAAGATAGTGACAGTGCAAGTTCTAATAAAATAGGAGGCCCTTGGTGGGATGAATAGCAAGAAGTGTGTTGCAGTGGCCACAGTGGGGATAGAACTGAGAGATTTGAAGTCACAAGGTGATTATCGAACACAGTGGGATTAACAGACATGGTGGGATTAACAAACATGGTGGGATTAGAAAGATTGGAATTGGGGTACATGATGGGAAGAAGGGACACGGTAGGGTTCAAAAATATCCGGACAGAAGTAGAAGATCATGAATGATGTATGTAATGACAACGAAAAATGCAATGCAACTAATACTACATGATGCATGCTGAGCTCAAGAAAATAAAAACAAAACTTGTATAACAATTAGTTAAAGATATAGATTGTCTATGAGGTCAAGATACCCATTAGGGAACCATCGTCCCTCATAGCACAACTTTTTGCTTATCCGTGAGCATGAAAGATGACCCGACCATCGTAGATTTTGATGAAAGGGATCTCGGGTCAAGTCTTCTCTGCATTCACGGTCTTCAACATTAATGCATAGAATAATAATACACGACTAACGACTTATATGTTAGCCGGCAAGATATGGGGGTTTCCCATGTCCATTCTTCCTTTTCCGCAAGAAATTCCTATCATTCATCAAAATGTTAGTCAAGAATGAACAGAGATGTCCATTTGACCTGAATAAAGATAAAAATGAACAAATTTGATTTAACAAAAGTTTTGAATTTTTTTCTGAATTTTTCTAAATTTTCTGAAAATTTTGGTGATTTTTCAAAGAATTTGACCGAACGTGCCCCCGAATCGGGGGTGTAGCCTGCACACCCTTGTTGGCATCAAAATTTTCCGCTTAGCTTTCTTGATACAAGTTTCAGCAATGCCGAAGCCGGTGCAGAAAATCTAACCCAGATTCGAAAAATTAGTGAATAGATGATGTAAACAGGCTTTAGAAATGCCTTGGCATGGCCTTACATGCTACAAATGGCCAAGATAATGTGTTCATTACATATCCCCGGTCAAGAGCTTCACAACGATGCCCAAAACATGAAAAACGGACATCAGAAGGCCGAAATGACCATTTTTCCCCTGACACTTTGGGACAAATTGGAACTCTAACATGGAATTCCAACTTTACCACATTGTCAAGGATATATATAGCTAGGCAACGCTCAAAATGGATCGAAAATCCGACCCCCGGATGAAGAGATATGCAAGAAAGAGCAAATCCGGACGGAAAGCCGTATGTTCTCGCACCAGGGGCATAATGGTCCGATTAGCTCTGGATCGACCCATGGGCTGAAAATTTCAATTTTTATGACCCAAAACTTTGATCTCATGAATATTGATGCATGAAAAATGAATTTGGCCAATGGGAGAAGGTAATTGCACTCAGATACAGTTTTCGGCATTATCGACGGCCGAGATCGCACCGATCAGAGAAACTAGCTAAATTAAGTGATCCGTTGCAATTCAAGTGATCTCAACCACACATCAGGATAGAGCATAAGATCAATGGCCATCAGGGCATGATCTGGAATTTTTTTGAAGTCAATTTGGGATTTATTTAATTGGTTTTGGTTGGAATTAATGCTAGCCGTTGGATCGGGAGCACTTTGATTAAACCAGGGTTAAACCTAACCCAAGATGGGCTAACCCAACCTGTCATGGCCGAACCCCATCCTCCCTCATCTGATGTGTGCGCAAGAAGCCCTAGGAAATAGGGGAGGGAGGCGCACCCACCTCCTCCTTCCTTGGCTGGTGGGTCCCACTCAACCACTTCCCTCAACCACCTCCCATGGCTTATCCCTATCTCTCCCTTGGTTTATCTTCATCCTAACTAATCCTAAAACTAACCAAGATTATCCTCATCCATGCCTTGGTCGAACCAGCCTTCTTGCCACATGTCATGTGAGCACATCTCCTTGAAAGAAGGAGAGGGTGCGCACCCTTCTCTCCCTCTCTTTCTAGTTGGCGCACAATCACCTCAACAACCTCCCTTGAGTTATCCTTATCATCCCCAACCTCCCTTTAGTTATACTTATCTCCTCTCAAAAACCTCCATCCTTATCTCTTCCTGGAGATGGCGCCCCTCAGCCCCTATAAAAGCCCCCTCAGCTGGCCATGTGCAGGACAAGCTGATCACCCTGCGGAAGCCCTGTCTCTCCTCCCTCTACCCTGCTCCAAGACAGCTTCTCCTTGCTTGGATATCTTCATCAGCAAGTCAGAAACCTCTCCAGCCCCTTGTGGTGTTCCAAGTGAAGAATAAGAAGGATAAAAGGCCTCCCTCCAGCAGGCGCGCCAGTAGCAGGTGCAACCAGCCCACCTGATTGGTGTGCCAACTTCAGCAAGTGCAGCAAGCTCTCTTCATTCCTTTGCTCCATCCATCAACATAAGTAAGGAGAAGACCCCCTTTTCTCATCCAACAGAAAGATAATAAGGGTTTTGTGTCACCTTCAGCCCATCATCTTGAACACCACCTGCAGTGCAAGAGAGAAGAAAAAAAAACCGGTGAGTTGAAAAAGTGTGTTCCGATGTAGCCTTTTAATTCAACTCTTCCCCTTCTATTCTCTACCCCTCTCCATGGTGGCATACCCTCTGAGTAATGCCCATTCATCCCCCTTTGAGTTCCCTTCACGTTTGTCTACAGAAAGCCCCAAGTGCACCCTCTATTTGGCCATCACAAAAAACAGCCCCTTGCTGCCCCTTAAAACAGGCCACTGAACCAGCCCCTTTGTGCACCCTTTTGGCCCTCCATGTTGGCCTCTAAACCTTCTAATATCATGCTTTGTTTGACCCCACTGATTTTCACTTGGACATGCACCTCCTGCCTCCCCCAATCAGGCCCCGAATGGCATGCAAAACAGGCCCCCTTGCTGGCCCAAGTTCTGCCCCCGTTGTGAGCACTCATGTCAGGCCCCTTTGATGGTCACCTAGTTTGACCTATGTGAAACACACCCAATACAGCTCCTACAGCATCCCCAAACAAACCAAACATCCTCTTTGATGTGTGGAAGGAGGGGTGACAGCCCGGGCCTCTTGGTATCCGCCGGACGGGCCAAGAGTTAAGCCGGGTGGCCCTGATTTCTACATGTCAAAATGCCCTTTGTGCATTCCTAAACCAGTCCTAGTTCACACCTAAACCTGCCCCTTGTGCAGTCCTACCAAAAGCCCACCTAAACAGCACCTTAGCCAACCCATTCCAGCCCCTCTGAGGCTCACCTACTCCGTTGCTACAGCAAGATGTCAAGGTGAAAAAATAGAGTGAAAATCAGGTCAATCAGGCCATGGAGGTGCAAATCAGGCCCATTGGGTCATGAAGCTCAAAGCAGGCCAACTGGGCCATGGAGACATGAAGCTTGAATTAGGCCAACTGGGCCAACATGACATGAAGCTGGCCTTCTCAGGCCATGAGACATGAAGACCAGCCCATTGTGCTGATGAAGCTGGCCCATTGGGCCTTGGACACTTAAAATAAACTTTAATTAAATCTGAAGGCGAAATGCCAAAATTAATAAGGAGTTAGTCCACAACTGGACGCTTCATTGGGTTGCTCATCCGGCATGCACCGGAATGCTGACCCGGGCGTAGGCATGGGACACGCTTCCCACTGCAGACGGACCCTTCCCACTACTTGGAAAGTCAAATGACTATGCCTTGTAGGATGGGTAAAATTCCACATCGATTGAAAAATAAGGCGGCATGCTGCCAAAATTTTCCCAATCAAGTGGATTTAACACCAAGGGAAGGACATTCACACATTTGCACCAATGACAGTATTGAACATGGCATATGAACTGCCACATTTGATGTACACCAGCATGAGCATGAATATTCAATGAACATCTCAAGTGCCGAGTTGATTGCATGTGACTGGGCATCGACACTAGCCCGACAGACCGGATGTGATGGTAACCGAACAAGAGTTAACCAAATCTGAAATTAACTTAATTAAATATGAAAATACATTCAAACTAATCTTAAAACATGCTTAAAACAGATCATTAAAATTTTAACATTCAACAAAAATCATGTTTAATACAATCTGGAAAAATTGGTTCAATACACTTAATCCATTGGAATTCAATTTCCTCAACAAGTGCAAATCAAATAATCAAACCAATTGAAATGAACACATCTAGAAAACATTAATGTATATGAAATTCATCTTAAAACATGCCAAATTCATATCATTAACAATCTGAAATTCAAGTTTAATCAATTTGAATCAAACTTCAAAACATTTAAAACATACTGAACACACCCGAATCGGTATTAAAACACCAACCAACATGAGAAAATCACATGAAAATGACTCAACACATTGTCAATTAAACTTAAACAAGTCAAAATTGATAAACACATCTAAAATATCAAGTTCAAACAAAAATAAAATAAACCTCAACCAATTGAAGTAAAACAAACCAAACAATTCAAACAAGCTCAAAACAAATAACATTTAAATCCAAGTTAAATGGAAATCTGAAATCAACATTTCAAACCACATCTAAATCAATTCATAAATCAAACATAAAACAACTTCAAACAAAATCTAATCAAACTTGTTTGCATCTCATCGGGCTTGAAAGGCCGGGGCCCTTTGTGTTCTTTACACGTTGTGGATGTGCATGCTCTCATCAAACAAGATCGCTATGGCAGTTAATCAAGGGTGTTCGAGTGTTTGCTCGATGTAAATGAACATCGGATATTCGCACCATCTGATGGAGAGAGGTCAAAAAATATTTTCACAGAACCCGAACCTCGGTTCTATACTCTTCTAATATCACTTGGACTATCTAGTAGTTTTTATGGTCTATCACCTATTTTACTAGAAAATTTAGGTACGATATTTCAACATTAAAAAAAAAAACAAATCTTTTTAAACACATTTCAAGAATCAAAACAATTCCCGAGGTTCCCACAACCCTCAGATGGGGGTGCGGCCTACGTGCCCTGGGATTGGGGGCGTGGCCTAAGTGCCCCCACCGCGGGGGCGCGTTCGGTCCTAGTTTCCTAATTAAACCGAGTCTGAATTTGGTTCAAATTGGGGCCAATTTCTCTTATAAAAACACCCTATAGGACGACCAGAACGTCTTACCAACACCCAGGATGTCTCCTCCTTTGAAGAAATAGTGTATTGGCTCGGTTCGAGATATTTCAAGTGTCCTAGGTCATTTGAAGGCCAGAATCGGTGCCAATTTGGTAAGTTTACTGCCAATTTTAGCTTTCAACTTTTTTCCCCTTCTTTTCTTAAGGAATTCTCTCTTACCTTCTATTTGGGTGTAGGATTACCCAAACTTTCCAGGACCACACCGGTATTGCTCTCCTCCTTGGCTTACCAGCTTGCTCAATGTCCTTGGTTGTCGGTCAGAGCGACTCTTCGGGACTGGGGCTTGACCGGGCTCTTGATCCATGCCAAGAAATATTCAGGCTACTCACTTGAGTTTGGCTTGATGGGAGCTCTTGTTGAGTTGTGGCACCTCGACAATCAAACGTTCGTGTTCAGCAGCTTCGAGTGTACAATTCTTCTTGAAAAGGCGGAGCTCCTTCTTGGCCTTCCTCGGACTAAAAAGGGAGAAACTGAAGATATGTTCATCCCTTCTAGACCCCCTCTCTTGCCTGGAGTTCCTACAGGATTTCGTCGAGGATCGCCAAATCAGCTCTTTGTTGGCCGGCAAGCAAATCAGCGTTCCCAAGTTGACAGGCTGGACAATTTCTCTTCTGACGGCTCCTGGTCTGGACAAGGACCGGATTCTGCGCGGCGCAAAGGGTTTCACGTCCTGTCTTGCCGCGGTGTTCTTGTTCTCTGCGGAGAATGGCTTCCTAGAGCCTGATCAACTCTTGTGCATCAACGGCATCTGGAGTGGCGTACGACTAGGGCCTTCGGTTCTGGGCTTCTTGTACTACAAGCTGTCCACAGCTTGCGTGGGCCGTCTCTTTTTTGTAGTGCTCTTCTACTGGCTTGCTGGGCCGACCTCCACTTCAAGTTCGATCTAGCTGGTGAGGTAGCCACCATGTCACAACTCTTCCGCCACAGCCCCTTGTTCCCATATGCTGCTGCACTCGGCTTTGGAGAGAGAGTTACTAACAGGTGTGCAGTGGTGAAGAAGAGGCCAGAGTGGCATGCTCACTTTGCTTCCATGAACCATTCTAGCTTCTTGCACTCTTCTGCTGCCCTGATGCATAAGGACTTCCAGGTGTGCTTCACGCCTCGCGTGGATCTCCGCCTGGTTACTGGCTCAGCTTTCATGTTGTACAATGGCCACCATTGTCACTCTCAGATCAGCTTGCCTCGGTACAAGCTTCCCAAGTTGTCCCACTACCACCTATCATGAGCAGGCAACTTGGCTCTGCGGACGAGGAGGAGGATGCGATTTCAGCAGTTGCCTTGTGGGAGACGAGTCGAGTATACTACCCAGGCCTCCTGATCGAGGAGAACCCTGGTCGGAAGTGCCGCTACATCTCTGAGTTGAAGCTTTTGCTTTCTTGAGACATGTTGTGGTTAGACATGTTGCGGTTATTTTGAATAAACAATGAATTTTTTTATAGCAATTTTGAGTGAAAATTCAATGAAAATTTACTTTGTTTCATAAAATTTCAAGACAGAAGTTGACAATTATGATGAACATGTCTTGTTATTTTTCAACTCCAAGAAAGTTTTTTAATATGAAATGAAGTATTTTCCATAGATTTTAAATTGCTATTTTTCTTTAACTAATTTTTCAAAGCAAACTGTGAGTCTGATGATTTTTATTTTGGTGGCTCCTTGATCGACTCGATTTTCTAAATAGCGTGGCACCTTCTAGAATTTTTTCTATTTTTATCAATTTCGGCCCTGAAAAATATATTTTTAGCCATTTCTGACTAAGAAATGCATAGAATTTTCTCCGATCACCAGAAAAATGTTAGCTAGTGATGATAAAAAAATATGAATATGTTTAGATAATTTAGGACCCTTACATTCAAAGTTATGTAAAAAGAAAATTTTTTTGTGGGAATTTAAGAAGAATTTTTCTTTACAAAATTATTCCGAGCAAACAGCTTATCGAATCGCGATTCTTTCGATTGGGTGACATTTTCAAATTTCTACCATTTTTAAATTTTTATGCTATATAAATATCTCTTGAGGGTAAGAATCTTTCATTTCAACCTGCACATCATCTCTCCTCACTTAGAAGCTTCAAAGCTTCAACTCATTTTCGGGGTCCGAGACATCTTCAAAGGTCAATGCCCCTATTATAAGAAATGTAGATCAGGTTATGCTCTTTTATTTGGTTCAAGTTTCACGTGATTCTAAGTCCATTTGAACAAGTTATCGTGAAAGTAAGAATCGGGCTGTTGAGGAGGGTTGTGCGTGTAAGGAATCGTCCATAAAATTTTGGAGCAGCGGAAGCGACGATTCCTATGGGTGTAGACACGCCAATTTGGCCTTATTTAGAGCTTAAACCATTATTCCATTGGCAACATCTCTTTTAGACCATCAAAATCATGATGAACCACCCTTTTGTATGAGCTGAGGTGCTTATTGGAAATAATAGGATGATTTTCTAATTTCTAATCAAATTCGTGTTTGCCGAACAAGAGACTCTTGGTGGTGTGCCAGATTATGCTTTTCCTAGCATATTCTCTACTTGAAAATTTTTCACAGGATTATTTGTACATCCAATGAAGAAGTCTTCAACATCAATAATCTTCCTCTCTGAGTCCTCTTTTCAATGCAACAAACGGCATTTAATTCCGATCTACCATTTGTCTGCAGCGCCTTTTAGAAGTCAGACGTGCAGTTCTGTCCGCACGCAGCACCTATCAAGCCCAATTGCATGCAAGCCCAGCCCATTGGGCACATATCTGACCAATTCACGACCTTACCTTCCTTTTTCCTCCTCCATATCACTTTTTATAGCATCTGGAAGCTTCATGGTCTAAATTAGCATCATCAAATGATGGCAATCCAACTTGTTGTCTTGTATATCAATACTTGCCATTTTTAGACTAGATTTGTTTCCTCTTCAAGTGGAGGCATATTTTGAGCATGGGGAAGGTTATACACGGTTTCAAATCTCTCTCAATCATTTAGGTAAGTTTCTAGATGCCTCAAGATGAAACTTAGCAACATTAAATGGAGGAAATCCAACCTATGGTCGGATGTATCAAAACTTGCTATTTTTTGACCTGGTTCTCATCCCCTATAAAGGGAGACTCATATGAACGACCTAAGAAGGGCATCCCCATCCTCCAGCACTTCTCTCTTCGTCCTCCAGCCACCCTTGGCTCGTCCCAACCTCCCCAAATCGTCCTCTCTTTGTCCTGGTGCCCGGAGATCATCCCAAAGTGAAGAAGAAGCCGGTCTATGCTCCAACGTGCTGCACTGCTGATCATCGGATTCTACAGATATTTCTAGTCATTTTATGGCCTTAATTCCTTCATATGAAGTGTTGTTCATCAGGATATCTTTCATCTCCAACAAACAGATATCAATTCTGACATTTCCTCTGCTTGTTATGGCATCAACACCGGCGCTGCACAGACAGATCCGAAGTCTTCTCTTCTAAGTCATCATCTTCTCAGTCAATTTCAGTACATTTAATGGTGGATTCAACCTATTCATCCTTCATAGAAATTGTTACCCGGTGAGTTATATTTTATCTTAAACAAGAATCATTCAATTTGGATATCTGTGGTGCCCATAGAATGTCCTACATCGACATTGTGCTGGGAGTTTCCAGAACTTCACTGCCCAAGATCCGGCTTATCAGGTAAATTCAGATTACTTATCATAATATTCAGGCAAACTTGTCTTCATATCAAACCTCCCTCGGTGAGTTATCTTTATTTTTTAATAAATTTCACTTGATTCTTACATCGGTGCTGTCCTCTACGGTCTGCATCAGAGCCGCGCAATTTACATTAAATCTGTCCAACCCGGTTGCCACTTTGCACTGGGTTGTGTTGTCTTTAACCATTTATATTCTTTTTTCTTCATTCAAATCATTTAGTTCACATTTAAGAATCATTTTTATTCAGTTTTACATCATTTCATACATCATAAAAAAACCAAAAAAGAGGGGTTAGGGCTAACCCCGAATCCGGTGAGTTTTGTTTCCAATTGTCGTTTTATGTTATTACTTTTACGAGTTACTACACTTCACTCGGTTCTAATCCTTCTTCACTTGTTTTCTTGGTTTATTGTTCTAGTTGCATAGGTTTATCAAGCTAGCATCGGTTGGAGACTCTTCTTCATCGGCCGGCCGAAGAAGAAGAAGGTTGAACTCACATCCCTTTCTCCCACGCTAAGGTACACACGGTCAACTTCTTAATTTTCATTACATAAAGCAGAGCCCGCGGCTCCTGGCGACCACCTTTCATTCATGTTTTAATTTCATCTCCTCCTCACTCTCCTCCCACATGACCCGAACCATCTCCGGTGCTCGAGCGACGCCGTGAGATGAAAGTTCGGGGATCAATGTGAGTGTGGGACCGAGGTGAGGACCTTTTACTACTTTTCGAGTGTTTTCCGATTCACTCCTCCTTTTTCCCAATTCCATCTTTCACCTTCTTATCTTGAGGTGCCGATCCGGAACCCATTTCTGGAGTCGACAATGGGTTCCTTTAGAATCCATCTCAATCAGAACCGAACGATGAAAATGGAAAACCGATCAAATCGGGTTCGAATATACGTGATAGGGATTCATATAATCCCATGGATAGGAAGGAGATGAGCTTCTCAAGCTCTTCAAACCGTTCAAGTGTCCGGTCTCCAGCAGTATCCACACGAACTTCATCCATAGCAGGTTCTCCCTTCGCGCCAGCCTCGAGAACTCTTCCCGAACGGAGCTCCATCGACCATGGACACCTTCTAGAGAGAGGAGGAGGTAGGGAGGAGGCTAGGGACGTGGTTTTCACCCTTGGCTTGATGGGGTTTGGCTGAAACCATTAGTATTTTTATAGAGAATTATGGAATTTTTCATAAAAACCCAAAATCTCTATAAATTACGCCATTGCCCCTGTACTTGTGGATAAGTCCTTTTGTGTGTGACCCACTAGGCCCAATAGCTTATTTGGTTGAGGCCTAAATAAAATAGAACAATTCTATTTAATTTAATTAAATCCGTTATCCGATAACAGATTAATCGGCCTACCGATCATGAAGGGTACAAGCCACATCCCATGATCCCAAATGGCTATAGGGATAATCTCATCTCCATTGAGCCTTTCCATCATCAGTTACCACATGGATATAAACCCTCATCCATCCAATGTCCCGGTCGGAAAGGAGTACGGCATCGACTGTCAACTCCTTAATGTACCGACTCTATAGGATCCTGTACTCGGAATTGGATCAATTGGAAAACTCCTTTTCCAATTATCCTATCTACCCTGGCCAGGGATTTAGAGTACTATCCCATAGGACATTCAATCTCACTTACCGAGAGTGGACGATCCCTTGTTGTCCGCTCAATTGCCTCCATCGGATTTTCCTTGTACCCTATCCATCGCTATATAGGACCATCTAAATTGTGATCCATAAATCAATGGTCAAAGCACAAGTTCCACCCAACAAGGCATCTTTGGCGACTCAGGTCATAGGTCCAACCATGCAACCGTGATGATAGAAGACCCTGATAGACAGTTCGGTAAGATACCATTCAGGGTTTCTAATTCGGTCAGTTTAGTGAACTCATTCAACTAATGAGCACCTGTATGTGTATCTCAGTGTCTCCACACTAATGACCAATGAGATCGGTCGTCCTCATCACATGAGAAGACATCACATACACTAGTCTATCCGGATCCTTGATGTCCCGTCTCAAGTATCCTATGACTAGGAACATTTAGATCAAATACCTCTAGATGATCAATCTCATTATCATGATCTCATCATGATTTAATCATCATTGTATTTGATCAAGGACTTCATTATGATATTCTCTTCTAATAAGAGCTTATAATGAAGATTTGCCTAATTAATTGAATGAGATATTTCTAGAAATGTTGAATCATATCATATATGATTGGCTTGTAGGGCATACATTTCTATCAGTGCGGTCAACGCAGTGCATTGACCGCGCCCTCATCCTGGGGGCGCGCAGACTACGCCCCCAAGTGGAGGGTGCAGTCAGTGCGCCCTCCATCTTCTAAGGGGGAGGGGGTACGCTGAGCGCACCCCTGTTCTGAGGGTGCGCTCAACGCGCCCCTAGATAGAGGGCACGCGCGCCCTCCCTCTCGAAAGACGGCAAATTTTTTTAATAAAAAGACTTATATAAAAATATTTGATGTGAACTTCCCTTTTTTGTGCAGATGCTGAGATGCATTCGTCGCCATGACTCCGATTCCGAGGAGCTCGAGTTCCCGACAGTCCGTGAGGTACGTTTTCTTTTTTTTCTGCACTTAATGATTAGTTCCTTTGCATTTTGACAATAAAGTTGAGTGAACTAATGAAATGAATCTCTTGCGGGCCTGAATAAAATCCTAGATCTCATGGGACTTGGTGCACGCCGCCTACCTCGGTCTACCGGACTTCCAGTAGGTTCGGTTGGAGGAGATGGGGTTTGGGCCCATCCTCCGGGTGACTCCATTTTGGGAGGACCTACCACTGATGCAGGTCCTCCGCGAGTCCTGGGACCCGGACTCTTTCGTTTTTCTATTCCCTTGGGGTCACATGGTGCCCTCCCTAGAGGATGTTGCACACATCACCAGTCTCCGTGTTGACGGTTAGCCGGTGGTGTGTGCCATTTCTTCTGATTATTCACGAGAGTTCCAGGCCCTTTTCGCATATGAGCCTGAGTTCGACCCGGAGGATGGCCTATGCATCATCGCCAGACTAGAGGCTGGTGAGATGGTAGGCCTGGTAGATGCCAAGTGTGTCTGTGGTGAGAGAAAAGATAGCTTTTTCTGCCACATGGTTGGCTAGGCTGTGCGGCGTTTATCGGGTTACCTGGCTCCTTGGAGGCGGATATAGACTTGCGCCGCTTCCTCCTCTTCTTCTTTGGGAGCCTTCTATTGGGCTCAAAGACGGACCACATCCATCTGCGGTTCCTTCCTTTGCTTGCTTACCTGGAGCAGGTTGGCACATACACGTGGGGGGCAGTGATGCTCGCCCATCTATTTTGTGGCCTCCAGCCTGAGGCGGGCTATGTTTCAGTCGCCGGCTTCTCTCCTTTTCTCCAGGTGACTTTTAGCAGCTTTTCATTTCTGTACACTTGTATTGCTCTACTTTGTTCTACGTTGCTTGATGAGTTGTGCCTTTTACAGGTATGGAGCTACCTTTACTTCCCCCTGGGCTGAGCATAGCAGTCCTACCCTCGACCTCTTCCCTCTGATGGCTCACTGGGAGCCCATCCGCCCTCCTGAGGGCCATCGTAGCCAGCTGGCTTCGATCTATGCGTAGATGCTCCGCTTCCCACACACTGACGTAGGTTTTTATTTATGCATCAATATTCTTTCGGTGTATTGATAATCATGATTTTGCTTCCTATAGTTGTGTTGGCGGCCATATGTTATGACCGATGACTATCTCCATCCCTGGATTGCTTAGGTTGGTCGTGTCTTCGGCCGTGATCTTCACCTCCTATGCATCAAGGAGCTGGCGCCACTGTAGCTTTGGTTCATGGCATGCGCCCTTGGCCTAGAGCAGGATTGGTTGGAGCCTCCTCCCTCTCTTCCTCTTGTCGAGGTTCGTCCTAGACGCCTGCTCCTCCCCGTGGACTGGGTGGAGAGGTACCACGCCTCGATCACACTATGGTATGAAGGCGGTGAGGTAGTTATTGGCTGGGCAGAGGAAAACCAAGACTACTTCAACGATACGAGGCAGTGTACGGCCACTTATTCGTCCCCGAGGGTCAGGTAAATGCTTCTTCATTTTCTTCAATTCTACGTTGTTGTTCTCTTCTGACCTTCGTGACATTTCAGGAGGCTTAGGCTCTATTGCTCGCCAGAGACTGGAGATCGTTGATCTTCGACAGGAGGTGGCTACTCTTCGTGGCATGTTGGAGACTGAGGTAAGCAGTGCCTTGACCATCACTTCTATTCTCGTCATATACTTGCCTTGCTCTGACGTGTTTTCTTCTGTTCGTAGTGGAAGGCCCGTGCCGAGGGTTCACCTCCTTCTCTGTCGAGGGAAGAGGTGGCCGAGCTCCGCCAGCGTTTGAGTGAAGCGAGAGAGGCCCTGATGATGAAGGAGACATAGGTATCTTTTCTTTGATTCTCTATTCTGATTGTTGATATTTCTTAGTTCGTATTCTTTCTCTTCTTCCATGTTGTGGAGCTCCAGGGTGCCCTTGCTTCGTCATCTACCCACATCCAGTCCTTGGAGACCGAGGTGGAGACCGAGGTGGAGACCTGGCGGTCTACCCCAGCTGACCTTTGTTCCCAGATGATCATTTTGAATCTTCGCCTTCATCATGAGAGGACCCTGTAAGAGATAGAGCGCGAGCATAGCCAGGCTATCTAGTCATTGGGGTAGATGCACTTACAGTTGCAGGTTCGTGCGACGATGGTGAAGGCGACCTTGCAGTTTACCGCCAGGGCATTCCTCCACAGTCGGGCTAGAGTTGCACCCACCAGAGCAGCTCCCACCAGAGTGGTACACAGAGGAGTGGCGGCGTCGCTCGTAGCTGGAGTCACCACTGTCAAAGCCAGCAGGGGCAGAGTGACCAGAGCTAGAGTCACGAGCGTGGTGCTTCTGCGTTCTTGGCCACTTCTTTAGAGCATCACCACAACGAGGCGACTGCAGCTATCAACTCTGAAAATGGGTTCCGGATCGGCACCTCAAGAGAAGGTGAAAAATGGAATAGGGGAATGGGGGTGAATCAGAAAACACTCAAAATATGGTAAAAGAGTCCTAACCTCGGTCCCACACTCACATTGATCCCCGAACTTTCATCTCACGGCGTCGCTCGAGCACCGGAGATGGTTCGGGTCATGTGGGAGGAGAGGGAGGAATAAATAACTTAGTGCATGAGAAGATTGAAGAAGTGGTCACCAGGAGCCGTGGGCTCCGCTTTATGTAATGATAATAGAAAGAAGTTGACTGTGTGTACCTTAGCGCAGGAGATGATGTGTGGGTTCAACCTTCTTCTTCTTCGGCCGACTGATGAAGAAAAGTCCAACCAGTGCTAGCTTGATTAATCTGTGCAACTTAAAGACAATGAAAACAAATGAAAGAATGAATTAGACTTGAGTGAAGTATAGTAACTGAAATTAGAAGATGTGAAGTTAGCAATTGAAATCAAACTCACCGGCTTTGGGGTGAGCCTTAACCCTTTTTTTGTGTTTTTAGTTATGTAAAAATGAAAAAAACTAAACTAAAAAATGTTATAAAATAGTAAATAGACTGAATGAACTGGGTTGAGAAAGCTTATAAAGTGAATCAGCCTGAGTTGAAGCTGAGATGATTGAAACAAGCCGGTTCGGGTAGCCTTGTAGTCTCCTGGCGCGACTTTGGTGCAGAAAACTCTATGGATGACCCCGATGCCAGAATCAAGTGACGTTTGTTTCTATGGATGGAGAACTCGGAGAGGAAGATATCCTATGTTGATGAATTATCTAAATTTATTTTTTAGAATTCTTTAAAAAATATTAAATTAGACGGATATGGAAAATAGAACCTGGATGCACGCCCTCAGTGCAGCAATCGCCACGGATAGAAGGAAAGTCAGAATTGAGTGCCGCCAGTTTAAAATTAAAGAGAATGGGGAGAGGATAGGAACAACTCTTCTATTGAAGACTTTTTCAAAAGAAGCTACTAATGTTCTACAGAAGCCAATGAAGTTCGGTTGCTGCAGAACGCACAGATCAGACTTCTCCTTCGCTTCGGGATCGATCTCTCGACGTCGGATCGCCTTTGGACATTGGGACAGCCTTGTGAGAGAGCTTGGATGACCTTAGGACAAGCTAGGCATGGGGGTTCAACCTTGGGTCATTGGGAATAGCCCTCAATTTATAGAGAATGGAAATCGGTGCAAAATATAAAAACTGGACCGACCGCACCCCTGCGTTTCAAAGGAGGTGAGGGCGTGCAGGACGCACCCTCAACCTGGGGGCACGTAGGATGCACCCTCACCCTGGTGGCACGGTCTGCGCGCCCTCCTGTTTCAAAGGAGGCGGGGGCGCGTTACGTGTCTCATTGCTAAAAATCACCGGAACCTTCTAGAAATTGCTAAAAATTAGACTTGACACAAAGAACGTGCCCCCGACTTGAGGGAGCGGTCAAAATAATCAATCTTAAGCAGGGAAAACTTTCCAAAAAATCTGGTTTAGAAGGTGTTAACCAGGGGTAATTTCCGATTTCCCAAAATAGACTGTGCCCCCGCGTTTCAAAGGAAGCGGGGGCGTTCAAGGTGCGCCCCCGAACTGAGGGCGTGCAGGGTGCGCCCCCAGAGTGAGGGTGCTTAGGGTGTGCCCTACCCTTTCAAGGGGAGCGGGGGCGCGTTACACTCTTTCTCTTGCGCGCGTGTTCCACAAATCGTAACTTTTAAACGGGATGTTCGATTCGGCTCCCGTTTGTTGTGTTGGTGGAAAGAGAGCCTTCAACCGCACCTCCTCAAGTTGGTAAACCAGCCATCATGACTCCTGAGATGTTCACATGGGGCTTTCTACTGGTTTACCCTCGTAAAAAGTTGAAAACCGTGGCGAAGAGCCAAAAGGGCACGGTTCCGGTCGAAGAATCTCGGGTCACCTCGGGATGACTTAAAATGATGACCGAACAAGTCTGATACGATCGGAAAACCTGAAATCATCGAAGAATCTGAGATTAACCCGGTAAATGTGAACCGAAGCTCGAAAAGGCTGGAAATAACCGGGAAACCCTAAAGTCGACCGAAACTGCCGTATGGCCCCAGTTGATGAAAATATACGGCTAGGATTGACCCGGATGACTCGAAAAGACCTGGTGATGACTGGAAAGGCCTAATGTGTGATCTGGGATAGCCATGTCAGTACAGATCAAAAAAGTCATAATGAAAGCCGTCATTGACCGATGACTACCGAAATGACTTCTCAGAAACCCTGAATGTTACAGAACACATGCGGGACTCCTGAGACCTTCAATTAAGGCCTATTCAAGGTTGGTTATTGAGCAGGCTTCGTATTTTCACGGTTCACGCGTGGCTCTTACTTGAAGGTTACGGCATTATTCTAGAAATCATCGGTCTATTCCCAACTCACAAGGGGGCTCCACCAAAATCCTTAGTTCATCTCTACGAGGTAATCCGGATCCGATAATGGTCAAATAAAGGATATGTCCAATGGAATAGGAGTCTAAGGCTCCGAATCAGGCCAATTTGGCATGTCTACAGCATCCACTTTGGCGGACATGGCTATCATGCCTCCACATGGTCGCTCTCCTGGAGATGGTAGCAGTAGGCACTGATATCTGTAGCAGGCATAATCTTCTTCTGTTGTAGCTGCTTTATTTCATTGTTGTAGTACTTGATGGTGTAATCAGATCTGTCTTTTTCGGAGTCACTTACACTATTCTTTTCTGCTTGACATCACTCTAAAGGGTAGTTAGTATCACCTTTCGACTTGGCCCCTTGCAAGTTTGTCAAGGGGTGGAAGCCTCTTAAAGATGGTAAACGTTAATAATAAAAAAGACAGTAGATGTAAAGTTAATAAACTTACCTATTGGCGAAACTTCCCCTTCCTTGACTCATGTTTCTTTCCTGAAATACTTAATAAAGGGGTTAGATCTGCTCTATGGCTTACCCCCTTGCTTATTGTCATCCTGCCTTGTTTGTATGTTAAGGGGGGTAGCCTTATTAACAAGGTAGAATGAACAAAATGACTGAAAATAAATAAGGTGGAGGTTAAGAGAGCTTACGTGCTATGGCGAGAGTTACTCCCTTCTTGATCTCAGAATCCTGAAACACTTGATAAAAGGGGATTAAATCTTCACCATGGCTCATCTCTTTGCCTATTGCTGTCTACCTTGACTTAGGTCAAAGAGAGGAGCCTTCTTAACAAGGTGTAAAAATAACCTAAATGACCGAAATGAAATGGTTAAGAGAACTTACCTGTCATTGAGAGAACCTTCCCCTCTTACTTTAAAGCCCCTGAAAACACTTGATAAAAGAGGATTAGATCTTCACAACGACTCATCCTTTTGCCTACTACGGCCAACTTTGACTTAGGTCAAAGGGAGGAGCCCTCTTAATGGGGTGATAATAAAGATAAAATGTAATGTGGAAATGAAACATGTGAGACATAAAGATAAATATGGATGCTAGCAAAGGCAAAAATCAAGGTTATGCTAAGTTAAATGATGCATTTTTTTAGATTTTTGAAAATATTTAATTTTTTGGATTTTTTTGAAAACATTTATATATATATTTTTTGGATTTTTGCAACTATTCAATTTTTTGGATTTTTGTGGAGAATGTGCCGGTATCGAGACAATGCATTGGTCTTTGAGTGTTAATCAAGATTCAAACAATAAACAGCACGTGAAAATAAGGTTCCCTACCCAGAATCTTTCTTGCCCTCTTCTCTTGATCGGTTTGGATTCTCTCTGAGTTTGGATAGTTTACCCTACCCTAGGGTTTTAAAATGGAAGAATAATAGAGAAAGTCTTTGATAGGATTTGGGGGTGTTGAGGAGAGTTTCTTTACTCATGCCCAAATTGCCTATTGGGGTTCAACCTCTTCGGGTCTTTTCTACATGTGGCACTCACTTAGACAAGTCTTTGACTTGTGGCGTCATTGCCCATTTTTTGGTGCCTTCTTTTCATTTTCTACTCTTCCGAGTACTCATTCAGACATGCCCATATTTGTTTAAACCTGTGAGGTTCATTGCCCATCTTTTGGCACCCTTTTGCACCATATGAGATGGCCTCCTACTAAGGTGGTAGGCATTTTCGATACTATCCTCCTCTAATCTCCTTCACCTATCTTGGACCGAATAGAAGAGAATAGGGCGGGGGTTCTTTTCTACCTTTAAGGTTCTGCCTTGCCTCTCTCGAGTGTCGGGCTATCCGAATTCTAGGAATGGGAGGAGTTGTGTGTGTAGGGTGATGTCTACCCTTGTCTTCTAGCAAACACTTTAGGATCGATGACTTAATATCATACCATAAATTCTCTATTTTTTTAAGGAAAATATTTTTTGAGGTAAACGCCGTTCCATGGATGGTTCAATTTTTCTCCATCGACGTTGGTTAGCTCATATACATTGCCTGGATATTTTTCAGTTATATCGAAAGGCCCTTCCCAGTTAGGTTGCAACTTAGAGCGGGGACCACCCGACTTAACGAATATGCGTTTAACTACCATCTCACCAATTTTGAACTTTCTCTTTACCACCCTCTTTTGATAAAAGCTTTTCAATCTGTTTTGATAAGTTCGGGCATGCTCGGAGGCGGCCAACCTTTTTTCATCTAAGAGTTCAAGTCGTGTAAGGAGAGATTCTCATCTCTCATTGACAGGGATGTCCCTATCAAGCTGAACTCAGAGTGAAGGAGTACTTCATACGGGACCACCACTTCTATCCCATATGTGAGACCATACGGGATTTGACCAGTGGGGGTCCGCATAGAAGTACGATAAGCCCATAAGGCATCTACAAGCTTATTTGGCCAGTCCGCGAACTTGCTAGACTTATAGGTTTTCTTAATAATTTTGATCAAGGTTTTGTTGTGGCTTCTGCTTGACCATTTCCTTGTGAGTAGTATGGAGATGAATGATGCAATGCAATGTGGTACCTATTGCAAAGATCGCGCAGATCTTGAGAGAGAAATTGTGATCCGTTGTCGGTGATGATCCCAAGGCATCAACACTATGCTCCTTCATCAAACGCAACGACATCACCAGGTTCGGGATCCCGAGCGACATGGTGAAGGGCCATGGAGCATGAATCAGATGAAGGGAAGATGCGGGAGAATGGATCTTCTCGGCATGGAGTTGGCAAGAATGACAGTGATGGACAAAGATGGAGCAATCCTCTTTTAGGGTTGGCTAATAATACCCCTACCTGATGATCTTCTTAGCAAGAGCTTGAGCATTAACATGGCCCCCACAGAACCCAGAATGTGCTTCCTTAAGCACCAACTCTGCCTCTTCTTCATCAACGCATCTCAGTAAGATTCCACTCAGGCTTCTCTTGTAGATCACCCCTCCTAGGATGATATATCTCTGGGATACTCTTCTGATGACCTTCTTTTCTTTTGCATTGGGTCCTGGTGGATGTGACTGATCATGACAATACCTTGCGATCTCATCAAACCAAGGCCTCTTACTCTTGTCTAACTCTTCCAACTCGACTAAAGAAATCTCCTCTTTCTGCTCTAGATATTCATTTATGCTAAATCTCTCCTTGATCTTCAGAAATCGACCATCCTTAATTGCCGACATCGACCTTCTACGGACGTGGATAGTCCACACATGTCTACCTAGCGGGACTGATAGAGATGAAGCTAAGGAGGCTAAGGCATTAGCAAGGATGTTCTGAGCTCGAGGAACATGAACAAAAGTGAGTCTGGAAAAGAGTTTGATGTAGCAAGAGGTGAGTTCTTGGGAAGGTTTGAGGTTTGGATGAGAAGTTCGGTATTTAGTTAGGACTTGGTGAAGGATTAGTTGGCTATCACCTATCACCCTCAATTTCGTGGCACCATAGAAATGAGTGGCCTCCAGCCCGGCCAGCAAGACTTCGTATTCAACTATGTTATTGGTTGCTGGGAAGTTGAGCTGAAATGTCTGTGGAATGGTGACACCCTCGGGTGATAGAAGGATGATTCCTATTCCCTTTCCGTGTGAATTCAGAGCCCCATCAAAATATAATGTCTAAAGATGGGAAGATCGGATCAAAATTAGTTCGTCATCTGGGAGCTCCGACTGGATTGGGTCAAAGAGGGGTATAGGGTGGTGGGCTAGATGTTCGACAATGGCATAGCCCTTAATCGCCTTCTGGGGGACATAGGTGATGTCAAATTGTAAAAGAAAACTCTGCTAACGACCTAACCGATCAGTTAGAACAATTTTCTCAAGAAGGAATTTGATGGGATTGATGCGGGCGATAAAATTGACCTCATGAGCTAAGAAATAGTGTTTAAGCTTTTGAACTACCCAGACTAGTGCAGCACAGGTCTTCTCCACTATAGTATACTTCTGCTCACATGAATCAAAAATCTTTGACAAATAATAAGTTGCCATCTCTTTCCCTTCTTCATCCACTTGTGCAAGGACTACCCCAAGAGAAATTTCCAAAACTGAGATGTACAGAACTAAGGGCTTACCAGGGACTGGTGGTCTAAGCACAAGGGGTCTAGCTAGGTATCTTTTCAAACCATCGAATGCATCTTGGCACTTTGAATCCCATTTAAACTCGGCCCCCACCTTGGTCAACTCATAGAAAGGTTTAAACCTTTGGGAATGTTGTGAGATGAACCGGCGGACAAACTGTAGCCTCCCGATTAATCCTCGAAGTTCTTTCATATTTCTCAGAGGAGGCATACCAATGATTGCTTTGGCCTTGTTTGGGTCGATCTCTATGCCTCTTTCACTCACTATGAACCCCAACAATTTTCCTGAGGATACTCCAAACATGCATTTCTTTGGGTTCATTTTCAATTTATATTCTGTAGCCCTTTGCAAGACCCTTCTTAGCACTTCAGGATGATCTTCTCGGCTTTTGGACTAATGACCAGGTCGTCCACGTACACCTCTACAAGGGTATGCATCATGTCGTGATTGATAGCCATCATGGCCCTCTGATATGTTGCGCTAGCATTCTTCAGTCCAAAGGGCATGATGACATAGCAGTAGGTTCCCCACTGTGTAGTGAACGAGGTCCTCTCCTGGTCTTCTTCAGCTAACCGGATCTGATTATACTCAGAATAGCCATCCATGAACGACAGCATCTCGAATCCAGCAGTGTTATCAACCAACACGTCAATATGAGGTAGAGGAAAGTCATCTTTAGGACACGCTCAGTTCAAGTCCCTGAAGTCCATCCTTCTTCATGACAGGGACTATGTTTGCCACCCATTGCAAATAAAGGATGACCTTAATAAATCTTGCTTGATGTAACTTGTCAACCTCTTCTTTCATTTTAAGTGCAACATTGGGGTGGAATCTTAATTTTTTTTGATTGGGATAGCTCCAGGTTTCAAAGTTAGATGATGTTCAACCAACGAGTTGTCTAACCCCGGCATGTCTTCGTATGTCCATGCGAACGTGTCCTTATATTCTTTAAAAATTTTAATTAAGCTCTATTCCTCAGTGGGAGTGAGGTTTGCACTTAGGAGGATTGTCTTAGGATCTTTTGGTGTTCCAAGATTTAATTCTTTTGTTGGTTCATCGATCGTGGCTGATGGTTCTTCAAACCTTTGAAGTCCAGATGCATACGCATTAGCCAAGTCCTCAATTCCTTCCTTGAAATCATGATCTTTTTCTGATAAAACCTCGTAGGCTCCCAGTGTATGATCTACATTGAATTCATACTCATATTGGATTTCGTCAAGCTGGATAGCATTTTTCAAAAACCTTGGCAGCCTTGCACATTCCTTGCATTTCTGAGCTAATTGCTGGAGATATCTCTCTAGAACATGCTTACCTTGAGTTTTCTTCTTTCCTAGCCTAACTACTCCTAAAGAAAACGGAATTGAAAAGGTGATATTTACAATGGGTGAAGGATCGAGCAGATCGATCAGTGAATTGGAGAAGAGGGGTCCCTGGTTGGGAGCACCCTCCGAGACAAGCAGAGATGTCTCCTCAATGGAAAAGTGAGTTTACGAGAAGACTTTTTTTTTGGTATTTTGGGTGTTTTCAATAACGGAAAGAGAATGAGCCAATGGAGCTCGAGCAGAAATAGAAAGCTTAAGTAGAAGAGAGAAAAATGGGCTCACGGGCCCCACAATGGCAAGAAATGGGCGCATGGGCCCAAAGCTAGAAAAGAAATCTAAGTGGCACGTGGGCCCAAAGTTAAGGAAGAAATTTAAAGGGCACGAGGGTCCAATTGGTGGGCATGTGGGCCCGGTGTTGTTAAAGTGTTGTAGGCATAGGGGCCCAGTGGAGTAAGAAGATTTAAGTGGGCTCTCAGGCTAGTGAGCAGTTTGGGTGGCCAAGCTGGCCCAGAGTTAAAAATTGGGCTAGAAAGCTCATCATGTGCATCTAGGAGGGAGAGTGTGAGGATATTGAAATACGTGACCGTAGGATACGTCTCACGTGGGATGTTGAATGGAGGTTTGCTAGAATGGATGAGTTGTTTAGAAAAGGATTTTCCCTTGAACGATTCTTCCTCCTCCATAAACAATCGAGCCAGAGATGAACTCAAGTTGTCCACTTCCTCCTCTTGCTCTGGTGCCTTCCTCCTCTTGACTAGTTCTTCTTTGTCTCCGGCCATCCTCATGGTCTCCCCATTGATGAAGAGTTTTTGGAGTCCCATGGCATTTTTTGGCCGGTAGACTATCCTCGGAGTGAAACTGGGCTCATAGCCAAGCCTGTGCCTTCTTGGTCTCTTCACAGCTTTGATGGGGTGCACAATCCCCTGCAGTTCCTTTCCCAGCCCCTTTCCTAGCTGATAGCCCATCTCTTTCATCATTCGCCACGCAACTGTATCTGGAGGTGTCGTCAACACCATGACCTCGGGCAGCTCTGTAGTTGAAACCAATGGCTGGACAAGTTCTGATACTGACAGTGCAGAAGAGGGGTCATCCTCGTCATTTAAAATGGGGATGTTGGTTACTTTAATCACCTAGCCCTTGTATGGGAACTTCAGACATTGATGATTAATGGAGGCAACAGCTCCTATTGCCTCAAGATATGGGCGTCCCAAAATAGCTTTAAATGTGGGGTCCAGTTCTAAAACATGAAACTCGGCGGTGACAGCACACGGCCCGAGCCCTACTTCCAACATAACCACCCCTCGTGCCAACTTTTGGGAGTTGTCATAGGCTATCACTGCGATGACAGAAGGCTTGATTTCCTCATCGGATATGCTGCAAATTTGTAATGTTTCTAGCGGCATGACATTTATAGATGCTTCGATATCAATCAAGCAAAACTTGATCTCTACGCCTCTGATGACCACTGCGACGCGTAAGGCATACTTTCTGTTTTTAAGCCGTGCCAACTCCTCCTATGTGAAAGTGAGTGCCGGGTGTTCACTCCTTGGGGCCAGGACAGTAATGATCTTCTCAGGCAGGAGGTCATCATTGACCATGACCCGCTGCAAGTATTGTTGTAGGATGTCTAGATGGTTCTTTGAACTCTTTATAAGCTCCAGGATTGAAATCCATGCCGGCATTTTGTCCAAGTGCTTCAACAAGTCATATGCCATGCCGGGCAACGGTTCTTCTACCACCCCCTTTTTTGCTTGCTCCTGTGGTTGTGTCCCAGCCTAGAGGAAGACCCTTTGGAACATCCTCCCGCTACGAAGTACCAGTGCCAGCGTGGTAGTGGGGAGTGGTGATGATGGTGATGGTAGGGTTGGTTGGGATATTGAGGGGCCCATGGTAGGTAGGGGTGGTGAGGATCAGATGATGAGGGGTCATGGGGTAGTAGAGGGCGGTATGTTGTGTGATGGTTGGGGTGTTGGTGGTGATGGTCGAATGATGAGGGGTCGTGGAGTGGTAGCGACTGGTAGGTTGGGTGACGGTCAGAAAATGAGAGGTCAAGGGGTGGTGGAGACTGGTAGGTTAGGTGATGTTTGTTTTGGGGTGTTGGTGGTGGTCTAATGATTAGACACTTGGTAGGAATGATGGTTGATGGGTTAGTTTGGGGTGATGGTTGGGGTGTTGGTGGTGGTCTAATGATTAGGCGTTGTGGAGGGTTAATGGCTAGTGATGGCAGTGTTGGTGAGATTGGGTTTTGTGGCATTTAGGTAGTTTGTGGGCTGGGGACAACTCTCGGTATGGAGAGTATGGTGCAATTTGTAGGTGGGGCTGGTCTGGCGGGCATGGAGGCAGTTTGATCCTCAACCTGCCAACCCTGGGAGTGGTGGGTTGACTAATCAATGGCGAAGTGGATGAGGCTGAGTTGCTGGTTTGGTGGTGCTGGTGCTAGTGCTTGAATGGGTGCATGTACCAGTAGTGGATCTTGAGCTATACCCAGGCTGGGCTGCTGTTGTGCTTGCTGTCGTCGTGGTTAATTCCGCCGCGCCTTCATTGCTTGAATGGATTCTTCATCTGTCCCCAGTCAATGTTCCCCTGATCGTTGAGGTCATGAATGTAGTAGTCTTTAAATTGGAAGTAGACTTCCACTGTGTGCCCAGGATACTGATGGTAGGTGCAGTACTTTGTCATATCAGCATTCGTCAGCCATCCTTCTCTCTCATTTGGAAGCTCCAACTGTTGTTCAGCCATCAATGCATTGAAAATATCGGTGAGGGGGAATGGCAGTTGAGGATAGTACTCTCTCTTGGGTCCCCCCTCCTTGGTTGGTTGGTTGGTGGTGGCACTTGGTTGTAAGCTTGTTGTTGTTGTGGTTGTGGTCGGTTGTAGACAAGTTGTTGCTGAGGTGCTCGGTTATAGGCATTTTGCTGTTGGGGTGCTCGGTTGTAGGTGGGTTGCTGTGGTGGTGCTCGGTTGTATGCAAGTTGTTGTTGGGGTTGAGGAGTTGGCTGAGGAGCTGGCTAGTATTGTTAGTTGGGCAGTGAGTTATGGTATTGACTTTGGCAATACCCACCCTGATTACCTATGGCATTGACACTCTCATTGTTCACTACCCCTTCGTTGGTGGGCCCTACAGGCGTAGGCTTTCTAGTGTTACGGGGTTTGGGGTCGAACTGGTTGATCAAAGAAGCGTCCTTGAAATGGGCTTGGAGGTAGCGGGCGCTATCACACAACTCACTCATGGTAGTCGGGCGGTGCATGATCAAGGAGGTTGCGAAGGTTAGGCATGGTATTCCCGATGAGCATCCTCACTTGCTCCCCCTCTGAGATGGTATCCACCAGCCTCTCAGCCATTCCCCTCCACTGATCGTAAAATTTGGCAAAATCTTCTTCCAGCTTCATTTTCTCAGTAATTAAATTAGTTATCGTGTAGGCTGGTCCCATCCGGTCCTTGTACCTCTGTAGAAACTTTGCCTTGACAATATCAAAATCCGCTGCCTCAATAGAATCAAGAGAAAAAAATCAGTCAAGGGTGGATCCTTCCAATGACCGAAGGAATAGAAAAGTAAGTGCTTTGCAGTCATTCTTCCAGAATGCAGAGTCGTATAGAAAGCTCTTTAGGTGGTTAAAGGGGTTCCCGATCCCATTATAGCGTTGAAAGTTTGGAATTTCAAAAGGAGGGAGATGTAGGACCGGAAAGGATGGGACAAAGATTTCAGGGGTGGCTTTAGAATTGAGGTGATGCCTCAGCCCTTCAAAGCGCTCATTCATCTGGCTAAGTTTTTCCATGAGTGCCTGGGTGAGACTGGATTCCTGAGCCACCAGAGCAAAGTATTTAGGTGAATGGGTTGGAAGAGGTGGGTTGGAAATAACATTATGTGAATGCCCCACAACAGGGTGAGTGGAGACACAACAGGGTGAGTGGAGACACAGCAGGGTTACCCAGGAGAAGAGATGATCAGGGGCCTGACTCCTGATTGAGGTGGTGAGGGGGCTTGATTTCCCTCGACCGAATCTTGATTGGTGGGCATTTTGCCCTTTGTCAAAGATTGCACAAGTGAAAAGTATTCAAGGTCTAGATGGAGAGATAGACCCTGGAGGAGTTGCTCCACGCTAAGTGAAGTAAGTTGATGAGTAGGATTTTTAATTTTAGGCTCCCTAATGGCATTGACATGGCCCTCTAGTTGGACCATGGGTTGTTGTAGCTCGTAGTGGCCCATTTCGTACTCCAATTCTTGCTCGTAGTAGTTCGACATCCCGTTGTGTCTTCTGGACCTTAGCATCATGAGCATCCTGTCAAACTTTCAAACAAAATGGTTGAAAGAAAGCAAATGAAAGGTGTAAATGCAAAGAGAAATTTTGTTTGATTATGCTTTGTTTTTGTTTGATTTGATTTGGTTTCAATTTTGTTGTTTGGCAAGCAAGTTGAACACAAAAAGTAAAGGGATTTTTTTGTTTTGTTTTAGGTGTTTTGAAAGAAGAATATTAATTTTTTTGGGTTGTTTTAAATTGTGGTGAGCAAGCAAGTTATGCAAACAAGTTCTTAAAATGACTACTGGACAATTTTTGGGTTGAAACCTTAGATTTAGATAGATTGTTAGTAATTGTTCACTCAAGTAGGTATGGTTTCTATTGCTTCAATCTTCAAGACCTAAGATTGTCACTCAATCAACATGAGTAGGTACTTGGGTTCTTCGGGTTTTAAGAAAGTGGTACAACCGGCCCAATCGTGCAGAGAGGAATACACGGATGGGGACTTACAGAGGTCTTGATGGAAACCATCAAATCAACTAGGAAGGAATATGTCAGAAAATAGGTAAGAATCCACCAAGAAGGTGTTTGGAGGGTGAAGGTGTGTTGGGAGAGAGAGCCCCCGCCTCGAATGCCCTACGAATCGAAGCAAGTCCGGTACCCGATGCAAAAGCTAATGCAAAAATGAAAAATGGAGGGTAGGAGGAAAAGAAGCAATCAATATGCAAACATGAAATGAATGAAAGCCAAGCAAGTGAATGCAATCAAGACAAGCAATGGTAAAGTAAAACAAGTAACTAGCAACTAGCAACTAAAAGGTGGTTCACGCTGGAACCGGCTTGTGATGGAGTGTCCAAGTGGGGACAGATCTGAAATGAAGGTAAAAGGATGGTCCACACGGGGATCGATTTGGAAATAATGTGGCTCACGTGGGATCCGAGTTTTGAAAAGGTAGGTGGTTCACGTAGGAACCGATTTTTGAAGTAAAAGGAGTGGTTTACGCGGGAATCGGTTTTTGAAGGAAAAGGAGTGGTTCACGCGGGAACCGGTTTTTATGAAGAAAAGGGTGATTCACGCAAAAACTGGTGTAAGAGATGACAAAATGGAAAGAGGGCCACGTGGGGCCAATCTGAAGGTGCTATAAAGAGGTGGTCCACGCGAGGACTGATTTGAAAATAAGTTGGTTCATGCGGGAACCGAGTTGAAAAAGAAAGGTGGTTCACACGGGAACTGGTTTATAAGAAGAAAAGAGTGGTTCACGCGAGAACTGAGTTGAAATTAAAGACAAGCAAGTCAAGTCCACATGGGGGACAATCCTAAAGGAAGAGTAAACAGCAAGTTTAAAGGTAAATTGATATGGAAAAGGTAAAGGACAAGGCAGTTCGCGTGGGAACCAAATCAGAAAACAACTAGTTGTGCGGATCAATCAAGCTAGCACAGTTGAAGACATTGGTTGTCCCACCGTGGTCGCCAAAAAACTGTTGACTCTAGAAAATGGGTTACAGATTGGCACCTCAAGAAAAGGTGATAATAGAATAGGGAAAAGGGAGTGAGTTTGAAAACACTCAAAAAGTGGTAAAATCCTCACCTCGGTCCCACACTCACATTGATCCCCGAACTTTCATCTCACGGCGTCGCTCAAGCACCGGAGACAGTTTGGGTCATGTGGGAGGAGTGTGAGGAATGGAATGACTTAGAACATGAATAAGATAAGAAATGGTCACCAGGAGCCGCGGGCTCCGCTTTATAGAATAAAAACAAGATTGAGTTGATCGTGTGTACCTTAGCGCAGGAGATTGGGATGTGAGTTCAACATTCTTCTTCTTTGGCCGGCCGATGAAAAAGAGTCCAACCGATGCTAACTTGATCAATATGTTCATCTTAAAAACAATTAACAAAGCGAAGTATTTGATTAGACTTGATAGAAGTGTAGAAACTATAATAAGAAGATGAGAGATAAGCAATTGAAACCGAACTCACCGGCTTCGGGGTGAGCCTTAACCCCTTCTTTTTTGTATTTTTGGTTATGTAAAAATGATGAAACCTAAACTAAAAGATGTTCTAAAACAGTAAATAAACTGAGTGAAATGAGTTGAGAAAGCTTATGGAGTGGATCGGCTTGAGTTGAAGCCGAGTTGGTTGAAACAAGCTGGTTCGGGTAGCCTTGCACCCTCCTGGCATGACTTCAGTGCAGAAAATTCTACAGACAATCCTGATGTAAGAATCAAGTTATGTTTATTTCTATGGATAGAGAACTCAAAGAGGAATAGATCTCCTGTTGCTGACTTCTCTGGAATCCATCCTTACAAGCCAGTAGAAAAGCTGAAAGTGGACTGATATAGAAAAGTAGAACCTGGATGCATGCCTTCAGTGCAGCAATCGCCACGGACAGACGACAAGTCAGAATCAATTGCCGTCAGTTGCAAACGAATGAGGAGGAAGAGTAGAACAATTCTTCTGTTGAATACTTTTGCAATAGAAGCCTAGGATTTTCTGTAGAAGCTGACGAAGTCGGTTGATGTAGAACACACGGATTGAGCCTTCTTCTTCGCTTCGGGATCGATCTCTCGACGTCGGCACGAATTTGAATGTCAGGATGGCTTTGGAAGGGAGATTGAATGACCTCAGGATGAGCTAGCAGCAGGGCTTAACCTTGGGTCATTGGGAATAGCCCTTAATTTATAGAGATGGAGAACTGGTGCAAAATATGGAAACTGGTCTGACTGCGCCCTGCATTTCAAAAGAAGTCAAGGCGCTCCCTCCACCTGAGGGCATGCAGAGCACACCCTCACCTTGGGGGCGCGGTCTGAGCGCCCTCCTGCTTCAAAGGATGCGGGGGCGCGTTATGCGTCTCATTGCTAAAAATCGCCGTAATCTTCTGAAAATTGCTAAAAATCGGACTTGATAAAATGAACGCGCTCCCGACCAGGGGGCGTGGTCAAAATAAATGATATTAAGAGGGAGAAACTTTCCAAAATTTGATTTGGAAGGCGCTAATCAGGGTAATTTTCATTTTTTGAAAATAGATTGTGCCCCCTTTCAAAGGGAGTGAGGGCACGCCCTCGGACTGAGGGCGCACAGGGCACGCTCATAGTGTGAGGGCATGGTGACTGCGCCCTCTCATTTCAAGCGGATCGGGGGCGCGGTACATTGTCTCTCCTACTCGCGTGTTCCGCGGGCTGTAACTTGTAAACGGGACATCTGATTTGGCTCCCATTTGTTGCGTTGGAAAGTGGGCATTAAACCGAAGCTTCTCAAGTCAGTAAACCAGCCGGCATGACTCCTGAGAAATTCTCACGGGGCTTTCTACCAGTTTACCATCTCGTGGAAAGCTGAAAATTGTGGCAGAGATCCGAAAGAGCACGGTTCTGGTAGAGGAATCTCGGGATGACTTAAAATGATGACCGAATAAGTCCGGTATGTTCGGAAAACCTGAAATCATTGAAAAATCTGAGATTAACTGGTAAACTTGAACCGAAACTTGAAAAAAGTCGGGAAACCCTAAAACTGACTGAAATGGCCGTATGGCCCCAGTTGATGAAAATATACAGCTAGGATCGACCCGGATGACCTGAAAAGACTCGGTGATAATCGGAAAGGCCTAACATGTGATCTGGGATAGCTGTGTCAACATGGATCGGAAAGCTGTAACAAAAAGCGGTTATAGACCCATGCCTACCGAAATGACTTCTCGGAAACCCTGAATATTACAGAACACATGTGGGACTCCCGAGACCTTCAAGTATGGACCATTCAAGGTCAGTCATTAAGCAAGCTTCGTGTTTTCACGGTTCACGCGTGTCTCTTGCTTGAAGGTTACGACATTATTTCAAAAATCATCAGTCCATTCTCAACTCACGAGGGGCTCCACCAACATCCTTAGCTCATCTCCACGAGGTAATCCAGATCAGATAACGGTCAAATAAAGGATATCGCCAATGGAATAGGAGTCTAGGGCTCTGAATTTGGCCAATTTGGTGTGTTTACAATGGGGTGCGTGGGCTTGGTAGTAGAGGTCGTAATTGGACACGTGGGGTTAGTAACAAAGAAATGAGTTGGGCTCGTAGGCTTGGTAAAAGGACTAGGACTTGTGGGCCCAAATGAGTGAATGGGGTGTGTGGGCCCAATAATGGGTGATGGGCACATGGGCCTGATTGAGAGATATGGGCAGGAGGGCTTGGTTGAGTGATAGAGAATGGGGGTCATGGCATGAGGATTGATGATGACGTTGAAAGAGGAGCTTGTGGGCCCATTTTAAAGGATTGACACTAAGGCCCAATTAAGGGACGTGGAATGAGGGCTGTGGCCGAAGGATTGATAATGTTGAAGGATGGTGTGTGGGCCTAATTGAGAAATATGGAATGAGGTCATGGCCTTAAGATTGATGATGATGTTGAAGGAAGGGCATGTGGCCCCTTTTGATGAGTATGGCTAATGGGCCGATTTCAAAGGAAGGTGTGTGTGTGGGCCCAATTAATGGAGACTATAGGCATATGGGCCCAATTGAGAAGAATAAAATAGCAGTCATGACCCAAGGATTGATGTTGAAAACTTGGGTTGCCTAACTAGAGGGGGTCCTGACATACCCTTACCATTGTAATCACTGATCATGATTGATTTATAAGTGAGTTTCTTTTTCTTTATGAACTTCTTGGCTGGTAGCTTAGCAAATGCCCTTGACTTCTTTAAGAGCTGATGGACCAATGGTGGACCTTGTTTGCCCTCCTCAACTTGTTTACCTTTTCAATCAAAATGATCTTCTAAGCTCCCAATTCTAGGGACCAATTTTGATTTGCCTTCTTTCAACTTAGGGATTGACTCTTAGTAGTGTAGTCCTGCCCTTGAAGCTAAACATAATGATTGTATAGGTAGGGCAATCTCTATCAAGTCCTTTCTTAGCCCCTTGTTGAGTTGATATCTTAGCTTTTTTATAATCTTTCAACCTACATTGCCTGGTGTTCGTTCACTTTTCTTATGACTATTCAGGGGTGGATGATGTGCTTGGTTCAATGTATGCTAGAGGGATTAGAGTAATGAGCTGAGAATCAGATGTTATAGAATCACCATTGATTTAATATTGAGTTCTTGCATTGGGCAATTTTAAAAGATTGAGGGGATCAACTGGGATTCAAATGTGGGAGGATCATTAATCTTAATATGGGGTTCCTCCATCAGCTGATCTTGAGAGAAGAAAGAAATCAACATAGATTCAGATGTAGAATGATCATTGATCTTGATCTTAGATTCCTCCATTGGTTAATCTTGGGAGATGGAAGTGAACATTAGAGATTTAGATTTGGGAAGATCATTGATTTGACTCCTCCATTGGCTGATCTTGGGAGATGGAAGTGATCACCAGAGGTTTAGATGTGGAAGAGTCATTGATTTCAAAATTGGACTCCTCCATTGGCTATTTTTGGGAGATGGAAGTGATCGTCAAAGGTTCAAATGTGGGAGGGTCTTTAATTTCAAAATTGGTCTCCTTTATTGGTTGCTCTTGAGGGATGGAAGGAATCAATAAAGATTCATATGTGGGAGGATCATTGATGTTGATCTTGAAATTTTCCATTGGTTTATTTTGTTCATGTTCGGCTTTATCCTGACATAGAGCCAAAATTGTCATGATTAGATGACAAATTGGGAAAACCAATTCAAGCACTAGGGTTGGTGCACAAACAAAGGGAAGACTTTGACTAAGTACAACCAACCGAAGATGTTGTGAAGGAATAATTTGTGGTGCAACTGGCTGAGGAACTGGAGGTTAAGCAATTAGTTGTGGCTGGAGGACTGATTCAATAGGGAGATCTTGATTGTATGCAACTGGTTGTGGGGGTTGCCAAAGAGATGAGGGTAGTGCAACCAGTTGTGGTGTCGCAAATCATGTAGTTGGCTAAGGCACATGGGCATTAGGTGATTGTGAGTCCAATAGATGTTTAGGCTCTTTTTATTGCTTTTCACATTGGTTAAGTTTGTCAGCTATGACCTAATTGTTTGAGATTGCCTAAGTGACAAGTGGAAAAGGCTGCACTAGGAGATGTGTAGAAGGCACCCAAATGGGAGTAAAGTGTGACAGTGTGGCAAAGTGAGTGGGATTTGGTGTCGAACAAAGTGAAGGATGAGCAAAATGAGTATGGTTGGTAATGTAGGCTGAGAAGCACTAGTGTGTGTCGAGTCTATGATGATCTAGAAGATTCAAAGTGGATCGAGAGAGAGGATAGAGATATTCTATTGTAGAGTTAGAATTAGGACTATGAGTTGGACTTTGCACAGTTCCTTGCAGCATCAATGGCATATTGGTAGTGTAGAATCTCGCCTTGTTCATCAACCTACCAGGTTGTGTAGACATGATGCAAAGTAAATTGAAACAAGTTTCTTGACAAACAAGCTTTTACCAAATGGGGTGTTTGGTTACAATTTTTCTATCTTTTTAATCAAAATTTTAAAATAAAAAAATATAGAGTGATTAGTTACTATTTTTAAGTCCTTTATGATTTTTTAGAAATGCTACATCTTTCTTCTTAAAACTCTTTTGAAATCGAAACAATGCTTTACTCGTTTTTTCTTGAGTTAGATGCTGGAGGCAAGACATCGAAGGTGGGACGTGGACAACACCTCTTTGTCTTTTGAACACAGGTGCCTCTTTAGTGTCTCACAGCAAACTCCAACACAAGTACTACTTCTTTGTCCCTTTGGTGTTTAGTGTAAGGAATCGGTTCAATCAGATTGGTGTAGAGAAAATTTTTTGATTCTTTGTGTATCATTGTCTTGGTCTCGATTGGAACTGAACAACGTCACCAAAATCGGTATTTGGAATGATTTTAAACATGTACCTTTGTGGGATTTAAACAATCCTTATAGATCGGAGAAGATCGAGCATTCTCATGCTCTCCAAGCTACTCAAGTGTGCGGCCTCTAGTTGTATCCACACGAACCACCTCTGAAGTCGGGTTCTCTTTCATGCCAATGTCAATCACTCCTCTCAAATGGAACTCCACCATCAAATGGCGGCTGCTAGAGTGGGAGATAGCGAAGGAGGGTGGATGGGACGCAGAAAGCTCCCTTGGCTTGATAGGGTTTGTGCTCTCATAGCTATTATTTGTAGAACTTAGAGTTTTTCATTAAAAGCCCTCCTTACTTTTTAAGTTAACCCAAGTCCCTAAACTTACGGATTGGTCCTTATGTGTGTGACCTCCTAGGCCCAAGACCCTATTTGATAGAGACCTAATTAAAAGAACAACATCTTTTAAATTAAATCTATTATCTCATAATAGATTTAACAGCCTACCGATGATGAATGATACAAGCCACATCCTATGATCCCAAATGGCTTCTAGGATAAACTCTTCTCCAAAGAGTCTTTCCATCATCAGTTACCACATAGCTATAAATTTTCATCCATTCAATGTCCCGGTCAGATAGGGGTACGGCATTGACTGTCAACTCCTAAATATACTAACACTATATAATCTTATACTCGTAATTGGATCAATTGAAAACCCTTTTCTAATTAGGCTATCTACCTTGGCCAAGAATTTAGAGTACTATTTATAGGACATTCTCTCTCTCCTTCCGAGAGTGGACGATCCCCTATTATCCATTCAATTGACTTCACTGAGTTTCCCATATACCCAATCTATTATACTATACAGAACTACAATACTAAGTGATCCATAAGTCAATAGTCAAAGTACATGATACGCCTGACAAGATATCTTTGGCAACTCATGTCAAAGATCCAATCGTGCAACCGTGATGATATACCTTGATTGATAGTTCGATAAGATACCATTTAGGGATTCTATACTGGTTAGTTCAATGAACTCATTCCTCTAATGAGCACCTATACATATATCTTAGTGTCCCCACACTAATAACCAATGAGATCGGTCATCCCCATCATAGGAGAAGATATCATATACACTAGTCTTATCGGATTCTTGATGTCTCATCTTGAGGATCCTATGACTAGGAACATTTAGAGTACATGTTTTTGGATGATTGATCTCATTATCATGATTTCATCATGATTCAATCATCATTTCATGCAAGTTAGGACTTCATTACGATAGACGCATCTAGATAACGCAAGTAATAAAGATTATGACATTAATTCTGAATAAGATATTATAAGAAATGTAAAAGCATATCACATATGATTGACTTGTAGGACATATATTTCTATCAATCTCCCACTTGCACTAAAGCCAATCACTCACATGGCTGATCTCCATTAGCCCAAGGTGATCCTCAAACACACTTTGAGTCAGGGCCTTAGTTAGTGGATCTGCAATGTTTATGGTTTAAGATACTCTATCTTTATTCATATCTCCTTGACTTGTAGTCACTCTGATCAAGTAGTATTGTCATAGAAGTGTTTAAACTTTTGATAAGACAAAGGCTCCACTATAAAAGTAATGATCCATCATTTTCACAAAATAATGGTACATTATTAAAGATATTAAAGACAACTCCCTAATAGAAGATGAACTTCTTCATCTAAACTACTTCATAAGTAGTTGACAACAATTATAATTTTTAAACTTCACAGTGTCTATAATATGGAACTTTTCCAGCTCACTGCACCACCATCTATGTAAACATGTACCCTAAAGTTATCTAGCTACTAGCTAGTCACATGAAACTAAAAGCTTAAGTCTAACTCAAAACTTCTAGTCCTATCCTTCATACTATAAATGAATCCTTGGTACTTCTCAAGTACTTAAGAATATACTTGTCAACTATACAGTGACTCTCACTTGGATTTGCTTGATGATTACTCATAACACTTAGAGTACTCATCACATTAGGCTATGTACATAGTATACATGATAGACACTATGACTAACGCATAAGAGACTATATTCATGTATTCCATCTTTTTTTAAAAGAGATAAACTCCATAACTTATAGGCAATACACCTATATAGGAGTTTCTATGTCAAACCCTTTGACTATGGTGTTTATGTACAACAAATGGGTTAAGCCAAGCATCCTTTTTAAATCTATCTCCATAGACCAAAATTCTTAGGAAGCTTCTCTCATAATAATTATGGAGGATTCATTTTATAATTAGGCTTCACTGATGATAACATACCTACATCATTCATAATGAGTAGTACGTTATCTATATAACATGTCTTGGATACAATAGCACTCCTGTAATACGTGGTGGTTTAAAAAAAATCAAAATAAAAAAAACTTTGCTGCTTTCATCACCGCCACCTCCCCCCCTCTAGAACTTTCTCCCGCCATCGCCTCCTCCTTCGCCACCTTCGTCATCTCTGTCTTCCCCCCCAATCGCGTCGTTGCTTCCCTGTTGCATCTCTTCGTCGTTGTCGTCGCAAGCGACGCCGTGGTCATAGCCTCCCGCCCCCTCTCTTGCGTTGTCGCCTCTGCTGTCCAGCCCATGCATGTTGCCGCCGCGAGCATCTTCGTCGCTGCCATCGCCCGCCCGTGGCCATATAAATGTTCATTCTGTATCTTCCTTTAAATAAATGCAGACTAATTATAGTTAACAAGCTTGTCCATGAAACCTATCAACCTATTAGCAAGAACTTTTGTGATTAATTTATAGTTGCAATTAAGAAGGCTATATAATTACTTAGACATTTATAAATTCATTAGAATTTATATCTCAATTAACATGAATCAGATATAATTAAGAGGGAAAAGAATGAGAGGGAGAGAGCGGAAGTGATGGTGATGCGGCGGCGACCATGGAAAGGAGAGAGGGAGGGCTGGGTGGCCGCGGGCGGGTGATGGCAATGGCGACGATGCTTGTGGCGGCAACGAGCATGGGCTGGACGGACACAGAACGACGACGACTACGTCAAACTGGGAGAATATTAATCTTTAATAAACTATCAAGTGGAGAATATAAATTGAATTATGACCTCTTATAATTATCTTTGATCCTTGTTTTGAATAATGTTAAATCATTAAAAGTTTAATTGAATGAATCCGGAATTGCTTGATGATTATGGAATTGTGATGGTTAATTGTATTATTTGTATTAAGTTATGAAAATTGAGTTATAACATGTTAAGATTATAATTATATCTGATTCATGTTCATTGATGTTAACTTAACATGATAATAATATAATAAGATTATACTAATATATGATTCATTAGAATTTATAATTAATATTATAATTATCCTTAGAAAGAGAGGGAGAGAGTGGGAGTGGCAGCGATGATTGCGACGCGGCGGCGACCATGGGAAGGAGAGAGGGAGGGCTGGGTGACTATAGGCAGGAGATGGCAGCGGAGACGATGCTCGCGGCGACGATGAGCAAGGGCTGGACCGCAGAGGTGACAACATGAGAGAGGGGCGGGAGGCTGTGACTGCAGCATCGCTTGCGACGGCAATGACGAGGAGATGCAATGGGAAAGCAACGACCTTCCTGCATGCATGCGTGCTTCAACCCATGAGCGTGCAGCCGCTTGGCATTCACCGTGATCCCGTCGTCTCCCTCTTTTTGTCACCCTCGCATGCACCAATGCGTAGCGCTGCGACCCCCCTTTCTTGTCACCGTACATTGCTGGTGCACCCCCCACATTCCTGCGCACCCACGCATGGTGCGCATTCCCCCCTCTTGCCGCATAGACACACTCTCTCTCTACCTTGTCTGTTCGCACAACCAGCCACCCCTCAGCCACTCTATCTCTCTCTCTCTCTCTTACCCTATATACCCGCGCGTGCTTGTTGTCCCCGTGTCGCCTCTCCTATGTGCTCTTAGCCACCCAGCCGTCTGTACCAATCCAATAAAGAATCTAACCGCCCACTTATAGGTAGCTGGCGCCACCTTCCCGTTGATTCACCTAGGTGAGCCTTGTCATCTCTTTTTCTATTTTATTTTGAGAAATATCTATTCTTTAGCAGATTAATAAATATTGATATCCTCCTAGTTTTGTCATCATCATTTGGCATTGTCGATTGACGTAGTCATCGCCATTCTGTGCTTGGGCATCCAACTGACTTCTTTTGGACTTGAGAATTTACTGATAACCTTGAGGTAGGTGTGGACACACTAAATTTGTCTAATTCAGAGCATAAAACTCACGTTTTATAGGATAACATGTGTGATTGATCATAGAATGATGCCGGATCCTTTTAATGTTGATATGGAGCTTTGCCGAATGAAATTGAACGTTTTCTGGAGTTTTCTGCACAAAGTCATAATTTCCAAGCGAAAGACACATATAAATCATGTAAACATGGAAATTGGCCAGGTGACCAATGCCTAATGATCATGCATTGAAGGTTATGATCAAATTCACACTCCGGATAAGTTTTGTTTTATGCCGTATCTTTCCGGTTGGCCATCAGAATCATTATGACCAATATCATATCTTTTGTTCACTGTCCTAACTTTTGAATAAAATTCTGAAGTTTTGGAAAGTGTGATGGCTGATCCGTTGCTATATAAAGCTTATTCAGCTTGTTATCTTCCCAACGCAATAAACAACGTCGAATTCTGAGTTTGGGAGTGTCCGAAATGGCTTCCGGAAGAAAGACACGCGGAATTAGTCCCATGAGCGCTGGTCCCTGGGCACATGTGCCCTACCCCAGGGCACGTGGCCATGCATCCCCACTCCAAGGCACATGGCCATGTGCCCCAGATCGGGGACACCGGTTTTTGATCGGGACTCTACCTCTCACTAAATCAGATAGAATTTTTTGACTGTATTAGACCGATTTTCTAGGGAGGATTGGATGCGCCCCATAGTGGGGCACATGCATCCTGGGTCAGGGTGCAAATACCCTATTTTTAGCACGGATCAGACCTGTTTTTCTCCTATAAATAGACTCTGATTCCGATCATTACAGAGCTAGTTCATGACCCCCAGGCATCTCAAGACATCCAAGCTCACTCTTGCATCAATTTTGTGATTTTTAGAGAGAGAATTTTAAGTTTTTAGAGCAAGAGAAGTCGGTTCAGGAGAGAGGAAGGCTGGTCTGCAGGTAATCTGTCAAGTCTCTTTTCTTTGGCTAATACAGTAGTGTGTGGATGTTTGCTGCTTAAGCTCTCAATATCAAAGTTCTTCTTCTCTGAGTCTTCTTCTGTTTGCAATTGATGGCATGTGATTCTGAGGTCGGGGATGGTCATGGCAAGCGCTGAAGTAAAGTTGCGCCTGGTAGATCCTGGACTGCTGTTCGGCTTTTTTGACAAACCAGATTTAGCCATATCTCTCTCAATTCTTCTCAGAAATTTTCTATTCTTTTACCTATCTCTTTGTTTCGTAATTATCCATCCTCCTATCATTGTTTTACATTAGTTTTAGTCTTTTAATTTGAAAAATAAAAATGGGGTTAGAGATAACCCAAATCTGGTCAGTTTCCTTTTAGTTGTGTTTCATGTTATTTCTTTTACACATACTCCACTTCGTTTAGTTCTAATTGTCTTTCCATCTATTTGTTTGTCTAGTTGCATAGGAAATCAAGCACCCACGTGTTGAGGACTTTTTCATCGGCCGGCCGAAGAAGGAGAAGTTTTGACCCGCACTCTTCCAGCTAGTACACGGTCATTTTTATTGCATAAAGCAGAACCTGCAGTTCCTGGCAACCACACATGTCTCAATTTACTTCTTCTCATCATCCTCTCACATGACCCAAACCATCTCTTTGGTGATCAAGCGATGCCGATGAATGAAAGTTCGGGGATCAATATGAGTGTGGGACTGAGGTGAGTTGCATTCTGTGTTTTCTTCCTTTTCTCATCTCCTCTTGAGGTGTTGATCCGGATTCACAGGCTACCCTAAAAAGAAGAGCCCTATTCATTGTTTGGAGTCAACAACTTTGTGGCAACCACAGTGGGACAAGCAATGTCTTTAACCTTGGGTGCTTAGTATTTTCTTGCAACTAGTTCTAGTTTTAGACCGGTTCCCGTGTGAGCTTTCCTTCTTTCCACCTTTCTTAATTTCATGCCATCTCAAATTTTCTGATTTCGCCCATCTTTCATCATATCTGAAGTGCCAAGTACCTCATTTAATTTCTGCCATTTTATTTTAGCAGGTTCCCACGTGAACCCACCTTTGCTTTTAAAATCGGTTCCTGCACAAACCAACTCTTTTCTACAATCCGGTTCCCATGTGAACCAACATTTATATTCAGTCATTCAAATCAGATTTTTTCTTCTTTTGCTGTAGGTTATCACCCTCAAATTGGTAATCGCGTGACCCTCTTTTATTTCTAGTTGCCATTTCAACCGGTTACCGCGTGAACCACCCTTTTCCCTTTTAAACTAGTTCCCGTGTGAACCAATTTCTTTCTTTACTTCAGTTCCCACGTGAACCAAACCTCTTTCTTCAAATATATCTCCACTTTGATCAAATCCTTATTCACCTTTAATTGGTCTCACGTGGCCCTCTTTGATCATTCAAACTGGTTCCCATGTGAACCACCCCTTTGCTACCCAAAATTGGTTCCCACGTGAACCACCTTCACTTTTACCCCAGTTCCCACGTGAACTGGCTTATTCTTACATAGGTCCCCACGTGGACCACCCATTTGCTTGGCTATCAGATTTAAACCCTTTTCTTTACATCACTTTTCACTACCTCCATTTGGCTCCCATGTGAAACAAGGTCTATGTTTTTAGATTCTAGGTTCTAGTTGCTTGTCTAGTTTCTAGTTACTTGCCTTATGTGATTGCTTGTTTATTTAAGTTTATGTTTTGCTTATTACTTGCTTTATTACTTGATTGCATTCTCTGCTCCTTCTCTCTACCTCTTTCTTTTACACTTTTTTTCCTTTTGAAGTGGGAGCTCACTCTCCCATTTACCTCTCCCATCCAAAACCTCTTGGTGGATTCTGACCTCTCTTTTGGGATATTCCTTCCTAGTTGACTTGGTTGGCTTTCATCAAGGCCTCCGTAATTCCTCATATGTGGAGTATTCCTCTTCACAATCGAGTTGGTTGTACCACTCCCCAAAACTTGAAGCATCCTATGTTACCTACACGTGGTGAGATTGTGTGAAACCTAGGTCATTAGAGATTGGAGTTAGGATCTTAACCCATTTGTTGAGAGAAAAATTCTTAACTTGTTTAATCAAAATCATTGGGTAATCTTGTTTTTAAGCCTTTGCATCACTTGTTTGTCAAACAAAAATTCAAAACTCTAACATTTTTGCAAGATATTAAAAACCAGAAAAAAAGTTCTTTGTTTGTTTTGCCAGCTCATTTGTTTTACCCTCTCCTTGAAGTTGAAGGGTGACAATGCAATTAAGGTCTGGAAGGCACATTGGAATGGCGGAACATGCTGAACGTCAAGAGCATGAGATGGGTCACCTACAAATTCTGTCAGATGGTCATGTTAATCCCTTGTTTGAGTCAAAAGCGTAAGAGGTCCCTCAACTATCTGCTCCACGTGATGTTGAACAACTCTTTACGGAGTTGTCTTTTTATACTAACCCAGAAACCTATTCCCGTATACAATCCATGGTGAAGAGTAAAGTTATCTCTGATCAGGTTGAAGCCAATCAAGTTGCCTCATCTCCTCGTCCTATGGTTTGACTACCACTCATTCAATCATTGTTTATTCAACCACGTATTGTTCAGTAATATGTGATTCAACTATTACTAGCTTAACCATCTGTGGTTCAACCATCCATGGTTCAACCATCATTTGTCCAGACACCTTATTTCAACCATGTTGCTCCCTTGGCCCACCAAGTCATGGGACAATCTTTAGACAATTTGACAAATCATGCTTTTTAATTCCAGAATCATGCATCTAACCACATACCCCCACTAGTAAATCAAGAACTTGCTCTCACCCAGGCGACCATGGATCCGCTCACCTAGATGAATGAAAGCTATGAAGAGCTGAGATGTCGCTTGGACTCCAAGTCAACTCCTGAAGTCTCTATTCCTTCTTTGTCGGTTCTTCACCTGCCACCTTCTGAACTACCAATTTATCGCCACTACAATGGTATTGGCAATCCTTTTTTCTACCTTAAATATTTTCCCTATAAGTCCTCATTCTGTAAAAATGATTGTAGAGTTCTTGCTTTCTTGTTCTGTCGATCACTAGAAGAGTCTGCATTGGAATGGTTTTACTTGCTTGACCCCTTTGAGGTAGGAGATTTTGATATTGTCAAGACCATATTTTTGCAAAGATATAGAGACCGGGTGGCACCATCATGCTCAATTACAGATTTGATTGCTGAAAAGATAAAGCCCGAGGACTTCATAAAGTTTGCTGATCGCTGGAGGGGAATGGCAGAGAAACTAACAAATATTATTTCAGAAGGAGAACAAGTGAAGATGCTTATTGGAAACACTATACCTACCCTGAGGAATGTTTTGATCATGCACCGTCCTACCACCATGAATGAACTTTATGACAGTGCTCAATACTTGCAAGCCCATTTCAAAGATACCACAATAATAAATCCTTTTGATCCCAAACCTAGAAACATCAGGAAGACCACCTCTGCACCAGCTGGGCCTACAACCGAGGAAGTAGTCAACAATGAAGCTGTGAACATTGTGGGAAATTAGGAAGGGAACCATCAAAACCAGTTTAGGAACCCACCGCAGAACCTTTCTTACCACTTCCCTCAACAACAGGTTAGGCCACAACAACCACAACAACCACCTCAGCCAATAGCACAACCCTAGCAACCTCATCAACCTACCTAAAATAGGGCACCGCCACCACCCAATCAAGCACCATGAAGGGGAGGTCCTAGGAGAGAGAATTATCGACAACTCCCTTACTCCTTGATCGACATCTTCAATGTACTCATGGTAGATAAATAATTGGAATTGCCCAAGGAAAGAGAGGTTTGGCTAGAAAATATAGATATGTCCTGATATTGTGCTTACCACCGGTACCCTAGTCATACCGTGGAAGTGTGTTTCCAATGCAAAGATTACATCCACGATCTAAATGACCAAGGCAGCATTGATTGGGCTTAACTGGGGGAATGCATACTGGCAATGAAGGCTTGGTAGTAGCAGTGACAGCGTCCACCAGCTCAACCTCAACAACAACCTGGTTTGTGGATTGTTCAAAATATGCTCCCATTGCATACTCTCGCTCCGGCACCGGCACTAGCACACCCAAATCCAAGAATTGGTCTAGTACACTTCATTATCCAGGAAGTTGCCAGCCGTGCTCAAGGTTGGCAACTAGAAAACCATGATGCAACCATGCCAGTCAACCTAGTTAGGCCTCCTACCAGGAACCCCCCTAGATAGATAATCCGTGTACCATCTACTCCACAACCACCACCAAGCTCAATAACCCAACGCTTGGCTGCTACTTCTTCTCACCGACTCATCATTAGGCTAGCCCCCGCCTTGACTACACCTCCCTCAACCATTGCTACTCATCGGCCCTTGCTCACACTGCCACCACAATCACCACCAAACTTGAACCCCCAGCCTATGAGCTCTGTCACTCCAAAACCCCAACCTATCACACCACCAACCCCACAACCTACCACATCAACCACTCCTACACCTCGGCCTCTTCTTATCAGGCCGCCATCATCACTTCACTACCACCTCCAAATCCTACCCATCTACCCACAAACTCAATTATCCCAGATCCACCAATCCCATTACCTACCATACCTGCACCTACACCAACTGTTCCACCACATTCCACCCCACTTAACCCATCACCTCAAACCGACCGCCAAATAGCCCCGGTGCTTCGGAGTGGGAGGATGTTCCAACGGCTCTTTCACCAAGCTGGGACTCAACCACAGGATCCAGTGGAGGAAGAACAAGTGGAAGAACCCTTGCCAGGCACAGCCTATGATTTGTTGAAACATTTGGATAAGACACCGGCCTGTATCTCCATACTTGAGTTGATTAAAATATCAAAAGTACACTAGAAAATTTTACAACAGTATTTGCAAAGGGTTATGGTGAATGAAGATCTCCCATCTGAGAAGATCACTACAGTGTTAGTCCCTAGAAGTGAGCACTCAATGCTCACTTTCTCTTAGGAGGAATTAATAGATCCAGAGGTCAGGAGATATGCCTTACATGTGGCTGTTATCATCTGTAATATTGAAGTGAAATCATGTTTGGTTGACATTGGAGCTTCCATCAATGTTATGACGCCAGAAACTTTGTAGTTGTGCAGTATTTCTGAATAAGAAATCAAGCCATTTTGTGTCATAGTGACAGCTTATGACAACTCTAAGAAGTCTGCACGTGGGGTGGTCACTTTAGAAGTTAAACTTGGACCATGTATGGTCACAACCGATTTTCATGTTTTAGAACTGGATCCAACTTTTCGGGCTATACTTGGGAGGCCGTACTTGGAAGCAATAGGAGCTGTGGCTTCAAGAAATCATCAGTGCATAAAATTTCCCTTTAAAGGACAAGTTGTCAAAGTAACTAGCACGCCTGTAAGGGACGAGCTAAACAATGCTTTTTCGCCCTTAGGACTGTCAATGCAACCTCATATATCAATGGGAGAGTTGCCAGAAGTTAAATGCATGACCGCCTCTCTACCAAACATAGTGAGATAGAAGATGATGATGAAATTGGGCTATCAGCCTGGAAAAGGTTTGGGCAAACACCTTCAAGGCATCACTCAACTGATCGAAACTGTGGAAATGCCACATAGGTAGGGGTTGGGATACGAAGAGGATTCCATTCCAAGGAGGGTCTTCTAGCCAGAATATGCCATGGGACTCCACACATTCTTTATCAAAGGGAAGACCATGATGATGGCTAAAGATGACAAAGGTTCCATTACAGTTGTCAAGAGGAGAAAGGCTCCATATGAAGAAGAAGGTTTGGAAGATCTGTGATTGTCATTGATTTGTTTATTCTCAAGTGGGGAAGTGCACCAAGAACCACAGAAGGATAGACCAATCTTGGATCATCTGGTTGAGCATACCACCCAAGTCAGAATCATCCCATGAGGTCTATACCCAACAATCCCATGTTTAAACCTCATGCCATTGCTTTTAGATCTATTGGATGGGCTTCCAAGCCCACTCTCTTCTACCAAACTGACAACTCACTTTAGACCCATGTGCCTTCTCTAGCCTTCCACTCTTACTGGGCCTGCTTGCCCATTTAATTTCCTCATCAGCTTCAAGACTGAGGGCTCTTCCCAGCACAGGCTCATATGCCCATCCATATCTAGAATCGGGTCCTAGTACCCGTTCACTTTTTTCATTAGTTTTGGGCCCATGTGCCCATTTTCCGTTACCATTGGGCCCACGAGCCCCTTTTTCCTTTTTATTCTTAAGTTTTTCTCTCTGTTAATTCCATCAATTTCTAGCAAGTCTCGAGTCATTCCGGCTCAGTCTGTCTTCTTACTTGAAAATCCTAAAAAAAATGTCTTCTCTGAAACTCATATTTCTATCGAGGAGATGTCTTACTCATCCTAGAGGGTGCCCCCAATCAGGGATCCCTCTCTTCTGAATTATTGATCGATTTACTCGATCCTCCCTCCATTATGAATACCATCTTTCTAGCTTTGTCTTTAATAGGTCAAGTTAGGTTAGAAAATAGGAAAGCTAGAGGTAAACAAGTTCCAAGTAGATATCTGCAACATTTGGCATAGAAATGCATAGAGTGTGCAAGGCTGCCAAACTTTTTAGAGAATACCATTTAGCTGGATGAAATACAATATGAGGATGAGTATAACATAGATCATACTTTGGGAGTATATGCGGTGGTACCAGAAAAGGATCCTGAATCTGAGGATGAAATCGAGGACTTGGTTGATGCATATGCATTTAGAATTAGAAGATTTGAAGAACCTTCAGCCACAGGGAATGAACCAACCAAGGAATTGAATTTAGGACCCTTGGAAGATCCTAAGACTATCCTCATCAGTGCAAACCTCACTCTCTCAGAAGAACAATGTTTGATCAAAGTTTTGGAATAATACAAGCACACGTTCGCGTAGACATATGAAAACATGCTGGGATTAGATAATTCATTGGTTGAACATAGATTTACCTTGAAACCCGGAACTACCCCGGTTAAACAAAAGCTCAGGAGGTTCCACCCTGATATTGCACTCAAAATGAAAGAAGAGGTCGACAAATTACACTAAGCAAAATTTATTAAAGTCGTCCTATATTCGCAATGGGTGGCTAACATAGTCCCTGTTATGAAGAAGGATAGACGGGTTCAGATTTACATAGACTTCAGGGACTTAAACCAAGCGTGTCCTATGGATGATTTCCCTTTACCTCATATCAATGTTTTGATTGATAACACAGCTGGATTTGAAATGATGTCATTTATGGATGGTTATTCTGGATACCATTAGATCTGGTTAGCCGAGGAGGACCAAGAAAAGACCTCGTTCACTACACTTTGGAGAACATATTGCTATGTTGTCATGCCCTTTGAGTTAAAGAATGCTGGTGCTACATATTAGAGGGTTATGATGGCTATCTTTCATGACATGATGCACACCCTTGTAGAGGTGTATGTGAACAATTTGGTTATCAAGTCCAAGAATCGGGAAGATCATGCTGAAGTACTAAGGAAGGTTTTGCAACGGCTAGAGAATACAAGCTAAAAATGAACCCTAATAAGTCTACGTTTGGTGTTTCATCAGGAAAGTTACTAGGGTTCATAGTAAGCAAAAGGGGCATAGAGATCAACCCAAACAAGGCAAGGCAATCATTGGTACTCCCCCAAAAAATATGAAGGAGCTTTGAGGATTGATTAGGAAGGAGGCTACAATTTGTCTGCCGATTTATCTCACAACACTCCCAAAGGTGTAAACCTTTCTATGAGTTAACCAAGGCGGTGGTCGAGTTTAAATGGGATTCAAAGTGCCAGGAGGCATTTGATAGGTTAAAAACATACCTGGCAAGTCCCCCTGTACTTAGACTGCCAATTCCTGACAAGCCCTTGGTCCTCTACATTTCGGTTCTTGAAAATTCTCTTGGGGCAGTCCTTGCACAAGGTGATGAAGAAGGGAAAGAGCGAGCTACTTACTACTTGTCTAAGATCTTTGATACTTGTGAGCTGAAGTACACAGTGGTAGAAAAGACCTGTGCTGCTCTTGTTTAGGTGGTTCAAAAACTCAAGCACTATTTTCTTGCTCTCCAAGTCAAGCTCATTGCTTATATCAATTCCATTAAGTTTCTATTGTAGAAGACAATTTTGATTGATCGGTTGGGGCGATGGTAGAGTTTTTTGTCCCAGTTTGATATCACCTATGTTCCGCAGAAGGCAATCAAGGGTTATGCTATTGCTGAACACTTTGCACATCATCCCATACCCATCTTTGACCTAGTCCGGTCAGAGTTCCCAGATGACAAACTAATGTCGATCCGATCTTCCAATCATTAGACATTATATTTTGATGGGGCTCTGAATTCATATGGTAGAGGGATAGGTATTGTTCTTCTGTCACCTGAAGGTGTCACCATTCCACAGGCTTTTCAGCTTGACTTTCCAGCAACCAACAACATAGCTGAGTATGAAACGTTGCTAGCTATGCTGGAGGCTGCTCCCTACCAGGAGCTCACCACTTGCTACATCAAGCTATTATTCAAACTTACCTTTGTCCATGTCCTCCATTCTAAGAATGTCCTTGCCGATGCCTTAGCTTCACTAGCTTCATATTTATCTGTCTCGCCAGGCAGGCAAGTGCGAACTATCAACATCTGTAAGAGGTCAATTCCACCCATTGAGGATGGACGTTTTCTAAAGGTTAAGGAGAGGTTCAAAAGAAATGAATATCTGGAACATAAAGAAGAAATCTCCTTAATTGAGTTAGAAGAATTAGAAGAAGGTGAGAGACCTTGGTATGATGAGATTATGAGGTATTGCCAAGATCAATCATACCCGCTTGGATCAACCCCCAAGGAAAAGAAGGCAATTAGAAGAGTATCCCAGAGGTATACAATCCTAGGAGGAGTGCTCTACAAGAGAAGCTTAAGGAATTCTACTTAGGTGTCTTGATGAGGAAGAAGCTGAGTTGGTGCTAAAGGAAGCACATTATGGAGTTTGTGATGGCCATGTGAATGCCCAAGCCCTTGCTAAGAAAATCATCTGACAAGGGTTTTATTGACCAACTCTAGAAGAAAACTATTGCATCTTTGTCTGGCACTGTCATTCATGTCAACTCCATACCGACAAGATTTACTCTCCCGCATCTTCCCTTCATCCAATTCATGCCCCATGGCCTTTTGCCGTGTGGGCTTTTGATATCATTGGCCCCTTGAGTGACCTCAACTCAGAAATGCGCTCAAAATCATTCATTCTGACGGCAATGGAGCACTTCACAAAGTGGGTTGAAGTGGAAGCGTTCGTGGAGATTAAAGCATCAAAAGTTTGCTCCTTCATCAAGCGCAACATCATTTGCAAGGTTCGGGATCCCCAGCGACATCATCACCGATAATGGTATGCAATTTTTCTCTCAAGATCTGTGTGATCTTTGCAACTGGTATCGCATTTCGTTGCATCATTCATCACCATATATCCTCGAGGCAATGGTCAAGCATAAGCCACCAATAAAATCTTAATTAAAATTATTAAGAAATCTTGTAAGTCTAGCAAGTTTGCTGACTGGCCTGATAAGCTCGTAGACACCTTATGGGCTTATCTTACTTCTGTAAGGACTCCCATTGGACAAACCCCATATACTTTGGCATATGGGATGGAAGCGGTGGTCCCTTATGAGGTATTATTTCCATCTCTCCGAGTTTAGCTTGATAGGGATATTCCTGTTGATGAGAGACGCGAATCTCTCCTTGCACAGCTTGAACTCTTGAATGAAAGAAAACTAGCAGCTGCCGAGCATGCTCGGACTTACCAGAGCATAGAAAGAGGGTGGTCAAGAGAAAATTCGAGATCGGTGAGATGGTCATTAAAAGAATTTTCGTTAAGCCGGGGGGTCCCCACTCCAAATTGCAACCTAACTAGGAAGGGCCTTTTGTAATCACTGAAAAGTATCCAGGCAATGCATATGAATTGACTAATGCAGATGAAGAAAATTTGAATCATCCTTGGAATGGAGTTTACCTCAAGAAGTACTTTCCATAAAAAATGGAGAAATCCCTGGTATAATCTCAAGTCATCGATCTTAGGCTGTTTGTCAGAAGTCAAGGGTAGGTACCATCTTACACACACAACACCTCCCGATCCTAGACTCCAGACAACCCGACAGTTACGAAAGGTAAGGCAGAAATCTAGAAACGAAAGAAGTACCCTTTACCCTATTCTCTACTACTTGGTCCAAGATTGGGAGAGGAGATTAAAAAGGGGTAGTATCGAAAATACCCGCCACCCTAGTAGGAGGCCATCTCGGAGGGTGCAAAGGGGTGCCAAAAGATGGGCAATGAACCCCTCAGGTTAAAAAAAAAATGATCAACCTATTTGAATGAGTACCTAGAATGATAATCAAGGCAAAAGGCACTAAAATATGGGCAATGTTTCCATGAGTCAAAAACCAATCCAAATATGTGCCACATAAAAAGAGCAAAAAATAGGAAAGACCTAAAGAGGCCAAACCCCAACGGGCAATTTGGGTGTGAGTAGAGAAATCCCTCTCAATATCTCCAAACCCTATCAAGGACTTCCTCTATACTCTTCCTCCTTAAACCCCCAGGGTAGGGTAAACCAACCGAATCTAGGTGGAACCCAAGCTGATCAAAGGAAGAAGATTAGAAGGATTCTAGGTAGGGAACTTTATTTTACACATGGTTGTAGACACGCCAAATTTGCCTAATTCAGAGCATAAAACTCATGTTTTATAGGGTAACATGTGTGATTGATCTTAGAATGATGCCAGGTCTCTTAATGTTGATTTGGAGCTTCACCGAATGAAATCGGATGTTTTCCGAAGTTTTCCACACAAAGTTATAATATCTAAGCAAAAGTCACACGTAAATCGTGTAAACACGGAAATTGGCTGAATGACCAATACCTAATGATCATACATTGTAGGTTATGGTCAGATTCACACTCCGGACAAGTTTTGTTTCATGCCGTGTCTTTTTTGTTGGCCGTTGGAGTCATTCCGACCAGTATCAGATCTTCTGTTCACTGTCCTAACTTTCAGATAAAATTCTAAAGTTTTGGATGATTATGGCTGATCCATTGCTATAGAAAGCTTCTTTGGCCTGTTATTTTTCCAACGCAACAAATGGTGTCAAATTCTGAGTTCGGGAGTGTTCGCAATGGCTTCCGGAAGAAGGACTCACAGAAACAGTCCCATGCGCCTTGGTCCCTGGGGACCCGGAGCACATGCCCATGTGCCTTGGACCCGGGGCACATGCCCATGTGCCCTGCCCTTGAGGCACGTGGCCTTGTGCCCCTGATCGAGGGCACGAGGGTTTCAACCAGAACTCTACCTTTGAACGAATCAGATTGAATTTTTCGATCAGATCGGACCGATTTTTTTAGGTGGACAGGATGTGCCCCCACTTGGAGGCACATCCGCCCAGCACCAGGGTGCATGTGCCTAGCATCAGGGTGCATGCGCCCAGGACCAGGGCGCAAGATGCCCTTTTTTTTAGCTTTGGATCGCGACGTCCGTCTCCTATAAATAGACTCCGATTCCGGTCATGCCAGAGGCAAGTTCATGACACCCCATGCATCTCAAGACATCCAAGCTCCCTCTTGCATCCATTTTGTGATTTTTAGAGAGAGAATTTCAAGTTTTTAGAGAGAGAAAATTCGGTTCAGGAGAGAGGAAGGCTGGTCTGCAGGTGATTTGCCAGGTCTCTCTTCTTTGGCCTTTACAGCATCGTGTGGACGTCTGCTACCCTATCTCTCAACATCAAAGTTCTTCCTCTCCAAGTCTTATTCAGTTTTCAATTGACAGCATGTGATGTCGAGGTCGGGGCTGGTCGTGATGAGCGCAGAAGCAAAGTCGTGCCTGGCAAATCCTAGACTGCTGCTCAGCTTTTTCGACAACTGATATTTGGCTATATCTCTCTCTATTCTTATCAGAATCTTTCTATTCTTTTTTCTATATCTTTTTTTTGTGATTCTCCATCCTCCTATCATTTTTTTTTTACATTTTTTGCATTATTTTTAGTCTATTAATCCGAAAATAAATAAAGAGGGGTTAGAGATAACCCGAATCTGGTCAGTTTCTAGTCAGTTGTGTGTTTCATGTCATTTTCCTTACATATACTCCACTTTGTCTAGTTTTAATAGCCTTTTCATCTGTTTGTTTGTCTAGTCGCATAGAAAATCAAGCACCCACGCGTTGAGGACTTCATCGGCCGATCGAAGAAGGAGAAGCTTTGACCCACACTCTTCACGCTAAGGTACACACTGTCAATCTTATTTCATAAATCAGAACCTGCAGTTCCTGGTGACCACATGCCTTAATTTTCTACTTCTCATCCTCCTCCCACATGACCCGAACCGTCTCTTTGGTGATCGAGCGATGCCAAGGGATGAAAGTTCAGGGATCAATGTGAGTGTGGGACTGAGGTGAGAGTTGCTTTCCGTGTTTTCTTCCTTTCTTTCTCATCCCCTTTGAGGTGACGATGCCGATTCATAGACTTCCTTGAAAAGGAGAAGCCCCCGTCGAATTTTCAGAGTCGACAATGGTATCTACCACTTGAGTCTTGGCAAACTCCAAAGACCGATGAACTGTCTCAAATACCAGCTTTTCTCCACAAAAAAATATTTTGAATATTTCAAAAATCCAAAAAAAATGCATATTTAAAATATCAAAAAAATGAATATTTTAACAAATCTAAAAAATTTGAATATTTATGAGAAAATCCAAAAAATACATCATTTTTAGCTCAGTCGTGATCATTATCTTAGTTGCATCCATGTTTATTTTTCTGTCATGCATATTTCCATTCCTACATTGTATGTCCATTTTTACTTAGTTACCTTATTAAGAAGGCTCTTCCCTTTGACCTCTGTCAAAGTTGACCGTAATAGGCAAAGAGATGAGTCGTGGCGAAGATCTAATTCTTTTTTATCAAGTGTTTCAGGCATTTCAGTGTAGGGAGGAAAGATTCTCACCATGGCAGGTAAGTTCTCTTAACCCTTACCACCATTTTATTTCAGTCATTTATTTTATGCTACCTTGTTAAGAAGGATTCTCCCTTTGACTCAAAATCAAGGCAAATGATATACAAGCAAAGGGATGAGTCATGATGAAAATTTAATCATCTTTCATAAGTGTTTTTAGGAGCTAAAGAATAAAAAAGAGAAGGGCCATCAGGTATAATTTTTTGCAAAAAAAAAAAAAGGCACATGGCCATGTGCCCCATCCCTCGGGTGCATGGGCATGTGCCCCCGATCGGGGGCACATAGACCAAAAATTTGAAAAAAATCATAAAAATCTCAAAAAATTAGAAATTGTTCACAATGTTGAAAATGTCATTTTTACTAAAAGAACCCCCTTCAAAAATATTGTTTTAACTTCTAAATGATGGTTCTAATAATGAAAACTTCAGTTGATCATTTCAAAAATATTTTGCTTCATATAACAATTTCATCTGTTGGGTACTAATCAGAAATATGCAGGCAACCTTTTAAGTCCAATAGGTGATTTGGTAAGATTGATATTTCTGAAGAAAGTTCATGCTAGCCCTACGACGAAAAGAAAGGAAGCGCCACCTAGCCAAACATTATTATGGTGTTGTACTCCATCAAAAGGCAAGACAAGAATGGACTAGAGATGCTGATGAATCAAGCAGTCGATGCAAGTTGATAGACCATACCTGAAGACTTCACTCATATTCACATTCTCATCCTCATGTTATCATCAGCATTCCATTCTACACTTCACATCACCTTTACCATTTGTCATTTAACTACGTTAGGTTCATTTAATATGTATTATATGCATTGATGTTGAAGACCTTGAGGGTGAAGATGATAGGGCCCGAGATCCCCTTCAACAAAATCTACGACGGCTTGGTCATTTATTCACACTCATGGATAAGCCAAAATTGAACATTGGAGGGATGATAGTTCCTAATTAGTTCTAATCAGGTGTCTTGATCTCCAATAGATAATCTATATCTTCAACTATTTCCTACATAATTTTCTATGTTTTTGTATCCATCTCTTTTTCATTTTTCATCATTACCAATGTTGTCCCACCATGTCTTTTATTTTATCCCATCATGTCTTTTATTTTATCCCACCATGTTTTCTCTTTTATCCCATCATGTCTTTTATTTTATCTTACCGTGTTTTACTCTTTTTTCCCACGGTGTTTTTTATTTTATCCCATCGTCCAACATGTCTTTTATTTTATCCCACCGTGTCATGTTTGGCATACCATTGTTTCTTCTTTCCCATCATTCTATGTTAATCCCACTGTTATTTTTCAATCCTACTATGGTTTGAGTCTGTTTTGTCATTTTTTGAATAACCAAATTTTTGCCTGAGCGTGATTCACGGTTTTCACGATACCTGAGCAAATTTTGTTGTGCTTAAATGTTCCCTTTTAGAATTTGAGGTTATTCCACTAAGAATTAAGCTGAGTATTTTGGTGAAACTTAAATGAACTTGAGATTTCAAATATGATGGGTTGGTATTCTTTTCATTTTAAAATCAATTTCTCTTTTAAACTTTTAGCCCATCACAATATAAGAACGCCGCAAAGTTCGGGTTGCTGGCGGATGATGAACCTACGAATTAGGGGAGTCCTCACCGTGCTGAGGGTTGGCTACTTCTTTATCCTTTTATTTTTCATCTATCGTGCCAATGGCATGTCTTTTACCAATCGATTATATGAGGTTTTGATGGAACATGAAAGCGATTTAGAATATTCAACGAGATTCATTTTGCTGAATTGGGTTGATAAGCATGTCTATATTTACACTTTAATGCCACCTTTTCAGTCCATCCCCATTTCATTCTACTACATTTATCTACGCTTACTTACATTCCATTACAGTTCACTCCGAATCACTCCGCTTCATTACATGCCATTCCCTTACAAAGCTGACATCAAGGCGAGGCAAGCTGTAGACACACCAAATTTGCCTAACTCAGAGCATAAAACTCATGTTTTATAGGGTAACATGTGTGATTGATCATAAAATGATACTGGATCCTTTTAATGTTGATTTGGAGCTTTGCTAAATAAAATCGGACATTTTCTAGAGTTTTCCGCACAAAGCCATAATTTCCAAGTGAAAGCCACACGTAAATCATGTAAACATGGAAATTGGCTGGGTGACCAATGCCTAATGATCATGTATTGAAAGGTTATGGCCAGATTCACACTCCGGACAAGTTTTTTTTCATGCCGTATCTTTCCGGTTGGCCGTCAGAATCATTCCGACCAGTATCGGATCTTCTGTTCACTATCTTAACTTCTAGATAACATTCTGAAGTTTTGAGAGTGTGATGGCTGATCTGTTGCTACAGAAAGCTTTTTCGGCCTGTTATCTTTCCAACTCAACAAACGACATCGAATTCCGAGTTCGGGAGTGTCCGCAATGGCTTCTGGAAGAATGACATGCGAAATTAGTCCCATGCACCCTGGTCCTTGGGCACATGTGCCCTGCCCCCCAGGGCACGTGGCCATGCTCCCCCACACTGAGGCACATGGCCATTGCCCCTGATCGGGGTCACGAGGGAACCAGTTTTAATCGGGACTCTACCTCTCACCGAATAGGATCAAATTTTTCGACCATATCGGACCAATTTTCTAGGGAGGATTGGATGCGCCCTGAACTAGGGCGCATGTGCCCTGGGTCAGGCACAAATACCCTATTTTTTAGCGCGGATCAGACCTATTTTTCTCCTATAAATAGACTCCAATTCCGGTCGTTCCAGAGGCTGGTTCACGACCCCCTGAGCATCTCATGACATCCAAGCTCCCTCCTGCATCGATTTTGAGATTTTTAGAAAGAGAATTTTGAGTTTTTAGAGAGAGATAAGTCAGTTCAGGAGAGAGGAAGATTGGTCTACAAGTGATCTGTCAGATCTTTTTTCTTCGGCTTCTACAGCAGTATGTGGATGTCTTCTGCTCGAGTTCTCAACATCAAAGTTCTTCTCTAAGTTTTCTTCTTTTTGCAATTGATGGCACATGATTTCGAGGTCGGGGCTGGTCGTGGCAAGCACTGAAGCAAAGTCGCGAATGAAAGATCTTGGATTGTTGTTTGGCTTTTTCGACAAACCAGATTCGGCCATATCTCTCTCAATTCTTCTCAGAAAATTTATGTTCTTCTTCATATCTCTTTGTTTCGTGATTCTCCATCCTCCTATTATTTTTTTACATTAGTTTTTATCTGTTAATCTAAAAAATAAAAAAGAGGTTAGAGATAACCCGAATTCGGTCAGTTTCCTTTCTGTTGTGTGTTTCATGTTATTTCCTTTACACAAACTCCACTTTGTTTAGTTCTAATTGTATTTTCACCTGTTTGTTTGTCTAGTTGTACAGGAAATCAAGCACCCATGCATTGAGGACTCTTCTTCATCGGTTGGCTGAAGATGGAGAAGCTTTGACCCGCACTATTCCTACTAAGGTACACACAGTCATTTTTATTGCATAAAGCGGGATCCACGGTTCCTGGCGACCACACATGTCTTAATTTCCTTCATCTCATCCTCCTCCCACATGACCTGAACCGTCTCTTCGGTGATCGAGTGACGCCGAGAGATGAAAGTTCGGGGATCAATGTGAGTGTGGGACCGAGGTAAGTTGCTTTTCATATTTTCTTCCTTTCTTTCTCATCCCCTCTTGTGGTGGCGATCCGGATTCATAGACTACCCTGAAAAGGAGTCCCGTTCATTTTTCAGAGTCGACAGTAGGCATCTCAACTTTTCTTAGCATGTTGACATGTTAATTGATGTGTTAAAATTAATATATCTCCTTCCCATGTCAATATATTAAAAGCTATATAATTACTCAAAAATTTATAAATTCATTAGAATAGATATCCAAAAATATTGAATCACATTTGGAATTTCAATGAATCAGATATGTCAATTATCAAAGTCATACATAACAATTTTTCTTAATTTAAATTTTCATGTAATAGACCCAATCAGAAACAATATGCAAATGTATCAAGTCATGCTGAACAATTTACCTTAATTCACAATTTCATGTAATAGACCCAATCAGAAACAATATGCATTAGACATGCTAAACTTTAATTGATCCTGATTTAATATCAATCCACAAAATGATACATATACATGGTCAAATGACTATTAACATAAATTAACCACATTCCATAATCATCAAGCAATTCCAGATTCATTCAATTAAACTTTTAATGATTTAACATTATTCATAACAAGGATGAGAGATAGTTATAAGAGGTCATAATTAAATTTTCATGAATAATACATACAATGCCATTAATTATCACAATACATCTAATTTAAGAATTACTAAACAACGATTTACTAAATTTTCATCTATCTAATGCAATGCATGAAAATGAATAAAATATATCTAAATGACATGATTAACATCTAATTAAACACACGCAGACACTTAAATAAAACAATTAACATTTATTCAAATTTTTCTATCTAATAATCTAATTAACAGGTTTTAACGCATCATTTAATATATCGACAAGTTAAGAAAAGTCGGGATGCCTTCCTCGAGGTGATCGATAAATTTTCAAGTTTAGAAGAAGTTAGTTGGATGCCCGAGCACAAAACAATGATGACTACGTCAATCGGCAATGCCAAAGGACAATGACAACTAAAAGGATATCAATATTTATTAATCTATTAAAGAATAGATATTTTTCAAAATAAAATAGAAAAAGAGATGACTAGATTCACCTCGGCGAATCAACCGGAAGGTGGTGTCGGCTGTGACTGTAAGTGGGCCGTTAGATTGTCTATTGGGTTGGTGTAGACGGCTGGGCGGCCAAGAGCACATAGTACAGGTGGCACGGGGACTGCAAGCATGCACGGGCGTATAGGGGGAGAGAGAGAGAGAGAGAGAGAGAGAGAGAGAGAGAGAGAGAGGCTGAGGGGTGGCTGGTTGTGCGAACAGACAAGGTAGAGAGTGTGTGTGGTAAGAGGGGGGAATGCACACCGTGCGCGGGTGGGCAGGCACGCGGGGGCTGCACCAGCAACGTACGGCGACGAGAAAGGGGGGTCACGGTGCTACGCGCCGGTGCACGCGAGGGTGATAAAAAGAGGGAGTCGACGGGGTCACAGTGAATGACAAGTGGCTGCACGCTCGTGGGTGGAAGCACGCACGCAGAAAGGTGCAAGCTGCACAGGGCAGCATAAATCAGAGAGGGGAAGAGAGGGAGAGCATGAGTGGGAGGCGACGGTGGGCGACGACCGCAATGGCGATGACGCCGTAAAGGAAGAGGAAGAAGAGGGAGACAGTGGCGACGGTGACGGCGAAAGCGGCAACAGCAGGGTGCTTACGCGGATAGGGGATAACAGGGGATGCGGCAGACAGCAATGAGAAGAAGTTGTAGAGAGAGAGAGACGACGAGAGAGTGGGGGGGCTCTTGCGGCTGCACCACGTTTGTGTGGGCGCGGCAACGGAAGAGAGAGAGAAGAGTGGGGGATCGCAGCGACTGAAGAGAGAGAAGAGCGCACACGCGGAAGGAGGAAAGGAACGAGAGGGAGAGAGCGGGAGTGGAGGTGATAGCCGCGATGCGGCGGCGACCATGGGAAGGAGAGAGGGAGGGCTGGGTGACCGTGGGTGGGCGACGGCAGAGGTGATGATGCTCGCGGCGGCGACGAGCATGGTTGGATGACGAAGGCAACAATGCGAGAGAGGGGGTGGGAGGCTATGACCGCAGCATCGCTTGCGACAGCAATGTCGAGGAGATGCAGCGGAGAAGTGACAACGCAATTGGGGGGGGGGGGGGAGGAAGATGGAGGTGACGAAGGCGGCAAAGGAGGAGGCAGTGGCAGGCAGGAGAAAGTTCTAGAGGGGGGGAGGTGGCGGTGACGAAAGCCGCAAAGTTTTTTTTTTTTTTTATTTGTTTAAACCCACCACATATTTTAGCATACATCCACACTAGAAGTTGATGAAGAAAAACCTGGCAGATCACCTGTAGACCGGCCTTTCTCTCTCCTGAACCAACTTCTCTCTCTTTAGAAACTTGAAAATCTCATTCTAGAAATCACAAAATCGATGCTGGACGTCAAGAGATGCCCGGGGTCGTGTTTCAGCCATTGGAATGACCGGAATCAGAGTCTTTATAAGAGAAGAACATCGCGATCCAATCCTAGAAAATAGGACCCTTGCGCCCTAGCCCAGGGTCATGCACCCCCTCCTCGGGGTGCATGTTATCCACCCAAAAAAATAGATCTTATCCAGCTGAAAACTTCAATTCAATCTGGTCAGAGGTAGAGTCCTGATCAGAAATTGGTTCCCTTGTGCCCCCGATCGGGGGCACATGGCCATATGCCTCAGGATGGAGGTGCATGGTCACTTGCCCTGGGACCAGGACACATGAGACTGGTTCCGCGCGTCTGTGTTTCAGAAGTCATTGTGGACACTCTCGAACTCAGAATTCAATGTAGTTTATTGTGTTGAAAAGATAACAAGCCAAAGAAGCTTTATACGGTAACACATCAGCCATCACACTCTTCAAAACTTCAGAAATTTATCCGAAAGTTAGGACAGTGAATAGAAGATCTGATACTGGTCGGAATGATTCTGACGGCCAACCAGAAAGACACGACATGAAACAAAACTTGTCCGAAACATGAATCTGATCATAACCTTCAATGCTTGATCATTAGGCATTGGCCATCCAGCCAATTTTTGTGTTTACACGATTTACGTGTGGCTTTCGCTTGAAAATTATGGCTTTGTCCGAAAAACTCCGAAAAATATTTGATTTCATTAAGCAAAGCTCCAAATCAACATTAAAAGGACCCGACATCAATCTATGATCAATCAAGCATGTTACCTTATAAAACATGAGTTTTATGCTCTGAATTAGGCAAATTTAGCGTGTCTACAATGTGTTTTAACTTGTTGGTGCCAAAATGTCACCTGCATCTCTCTTGTTATTTATTGAAAATAAAAAATGCCAAACATAATCCACATTACCCAAAATGGGTGTTTTTATGCTTTCAATATTGTAACTCCACATAAAAAAGCAAAATGACACATTTTAAGATCCAATTTTTAATGTTTTCTTTATTTTCATTATTTTCTCCATTTTCTTATTTTTATGATTCTTTATAATTTTGCATTTTTTAGACAGTACACACCTTTTAATAGGGTCATGTGCTGATGCACCCTTAAAGTGGGGTGTGTGAGCTCTCTTCTTGGGTCATGTCCCTGAAATGGAAACTACATTATCTTCAATCTGTTCTAACTCCAAGTTAGACCCTAGCCCTTCTTCCCTTCTTAAACACCTACAGAGCTCGTGGGAGGCCCTGAGATTGACCAAAATGGCTCCTCACTCTAATAAAATTCATGTTAATTTTGGGAGGATATTTCAAGCATTCCAGGACACATTAAAAAAAGTATTTCAACAAAGGACTTGAGTGTTGGTGGAAAGTATTGATACTAAAGAGATTCTTGTGTCCCAATAAGTGATTGTGCGATGTGGCATTGTGTGTTGGGAGTGACAATGGTGATGCATGATGTGAGAAAAAAATGTGTGATGATGAAGTGACAATGATGATGTATCAAGAGTAATAATGATGTTATACAAAAAATATGTGATGACGACGACAATGGTATTCAACGAAGATGATCATCTTTGAGGGCTTCAACTCCATGTGCTACTTCTGATCAACTTTTCCATGTTGTAGCCAAGTTGTGGAGGCATTAGGAACAAGTATGTAAAAATAACACATCTTAAACTTTGCAAGTGCAACCTGAATGAAAGCACCAACTTGTGTCTTGATGTAGTCTATCAACCTCCATCGACCACTTGATTTATCAGCATGAAACTTCAACTAGCTCTTATCTTTTGTTATGATACGAAACTCTTAGGTCGATGTCTTCAATTTTCATTTTCCATGCAATGATTTGCTTTTATCTCTTAAAGAACACTAGTCACATATTTTCACATGTTGGTGCCAAAATGTTCCCTACATGTTTCTTGTTAGTTATCAAAAATTAGAAATGACAAACAAGATCCTCATTACCTAAAATGTGTGTTTTCATGCTTTTAATATTGTAACTCCACATCAGAAACCAAAATGCCACCTTTTAAGATCTAATTTTTAATGTTTCTTTATTTTTATTATTTTCTCAATTTTTTTATTTTTTAGATAGTACACACCTTTGAATGTGTCACATGCTGATGATGTGCCCCCAATGTGGGGCGCATGTGCCATCTTTTAAGTCTTGTAATAGAAACTATGTTATTTTTGATAGAAATGTATACCCTACAAGATAATCATATATGATATGATTTGACATTTCTTGATATATCTTATTTAATTAAATAGGCAATTTTTCATTACTAGCTCTTCTTATAAGTGAACATTGTAATGAAGTTCTTGATTACATGTAATGATGATTGAATCATGATGAGATCATGATAATGAGATTGATCAACTAGAGAAATGTAATCTAAATATTCTTGATCATAGGATTTTTTAGACAAAGCATCAAAGATCCAGATAGACTAGTGTGTGTGATATCTTCTCATATGACGAGAATGACTAATCTTATTGGTCATTAATGTGGAGACACTAAGATACACAAACAACTACTCATTAGTCAAATGAGTTTATTGAACTGACTGAATTAGAAACCCTAAATTGTAATTTATGAAACTGTCAATCATGATTTTCTATCATCATGGTTGTATGGTTTAACATTTGACCTGAGTCACCCAAGGTGCCTTGTTACATGAAATTTGTGCTTTGGGCATTGATTTATGAATTACTATTTAGATGGTCTATGATAGCGATGGATCGGGTACCAAAAAAACTTGATAGAGGCAATTGAGTTGACAACAAGGAATGGTTCACTCTTAGTAAGTGAGTGTGAATATTGTATGGGATAGTACTCTAAATCCCATGCTATGATAGAGAGGATAATTGAAAAAAAGAGTTTTTTAATTGATTCAATTTTGAGTATAGGATCATATAGAGTCGGTATATCAAAGAGTTCACAGTCGATGTCATACTCCTTTTCGACTAGGACATTGAATAGATGAGAGTTTATATCCATACAGTAACTGATAATGGAATTACTCAATGAAGATAAGATTATCTCTATACCCATTTGAGATTATGGGAAGTGACTTGTACCCTTCATGATTAATAGGCCGATTAATTTGTTATCAAATAAAAAATTTAATTTATATAAATACAATTATTCTATTTAATTAGGCCTCAACCAAATAGACTATTGGGTCTAGTGGGTCACACACATAAGAACTTATCCTTAAGTTCAGAGGCAATGACATAATTTATGGAGATTTTGGATTTTTATAACAAATTCTATGTTATCTATAAATATTAATAGTTTCAGCCAAAACCTATCAAGACAATGGTGAAAAACCATGTCCTCAGCCTCCACCTTTCCTTCTAATCTTTCTAGATGGCATCCATGGGTGATGGAGCTCCTTTCGGGAAGAGTTCTTGAGTCTAGTGCAAAGGGAGAACATGCTATGGATAAAGTTCATGTGGATACTACTAGAGACCGGGCATTTGAACAGTTTGAAGAGCTTGAGAGGTTCTTCTTCCTCTTCAATGGATTATAAGAATCGAAATCAAGTATATTCTAAGTCATAGAGATCCATTTTCGGTTGTCATCGTTCAGTTTCAATTGAGACAAAATCAACATGAACCAATAGGAATCGTTGTTTTCACTACACCAAAATTTTTAGTACAATTCCTTACAATTTTTAATATGCTTTTTCCATGTTAGACCCTAACCCTTCTCCCCTTCTTAAACACTTATAAAGCTCATAGGAGACCCTAAGATTGATAAAATGGCTCCTCATTCTAAGGAAATTCACGTTGATTTTATGAGGGTATTTAGAGCATTCCATGACACATAAAATTAATAAATTTGGCAACACATGGTGAGTTCTCTACATTTGATCCTTTATGATTTGTTCTTTCATTTTCATTCTTTATAGATTTTTTTTCTTGAATTTTTGATTTTTTATGACATTCTGTGAGGACACCACCTCTATCGAAGTCATGTACTAATGCACCCTGGTCAAGGTCACATGCCAATGCACCCTCAATCAGGTCATGTGCTAACATGCACTAGATCGGGGTCATGTAGGCTAGAAACATGATTTTTAACTATCTTACAATATCTGATGTAGGTTTACCCAAGTTTCTTAGGTCTATACCAATTTTGTATACTTCCTTGGTCAGATTAGCTTGTCAGCATCCTAAATTCGCTGGTTCAATCATTTTTGACCAATTAGGGATTGAAAGGATTGCTAGTTTATGTGAAACATTATTCTAGTTTCTTCTTGGAGTTTAGTTTGATGGGAGTCTTGGTAGAGTTATGGCATATGGACATGCACACACTTTCATCTTCAACTCCTTTGAGTGTACTATATTGTTGGAAGAGGTGGAATTGTTGCTTCGTCTTCCTTAGTTTCAGATGGGTGAAAAAGAACATATGTTTACTCCTTCTAGCTTGCTATCATGCTCAGACTTCTTGCATAATTTTATTAGGTTTGGTGGCATTGGTGGATTATAGGCAAAAGGATCCATATACCGAAGCTTGCTACTTAGACTATTGTTACTTTGTCAACTGTTGGTACTGTAGACATGACAATTTGGCCTTATTTAGAGCTTAAAACTCTTATTCCATTAGACAACATCTCTTTTAGACCTTTAAAATCAAGTTGAACCATCCTTTTAGATGAGTTGAGGAGCTTATTGGAAATTTAAGGAAGAGTTGTCAATCCCTGGTTGAATATGTGTTTGCCGAGTGAGGACCATTATGTCGTGTCCTTTCGTCATGTCATTTTATGTTTTTTTACTTACCGTTAGAGTTTCTTGGTTTTCGTTGGGTCATCCCGATCAATACGGGGGTAGGGCATATTAGATTCAACCCACCATTTCCTGACCAATCAGTTGGCATGGAACCCCACTGGGCATCTCTGGGTCACTTGGTCACTAATTTTCATCTTTTTGGATCTTTCTGAGTCTTACAGGTTCCTCCTGTCATTTTCGGTCTTACAGGTTGTCAACCCATGTTGTATGGGTTGCTGCCAGCTTTTCCAATCATTCTAAGTTCTCTGGGTCATCCCCGGCTCTTCTAGGTATCTTTCCAAGTTTTTTAGGTTCGTCCCATCATTTTCGGTCATCAACCCGAGTTGTACGGGTTGTCGCTGGCTTTTTTGGTCATTCCATGTTCATCAGTTCATCCCCGACTCTTCCGAGTATCTCTCTGAGTTTTTCGGTTTCCTCCCATCATTTTTGATCATCAACCCGGGTTGTACAGGTTGCCGCCAACTTTTTCGGTCATTCCAAGATCTTCGGGTCATCCCCAGCTCTTTCGAGCACCTTTCCAAGTTTTTCGGGTCCTTCCTGTCATTTATGGTCATCAACCTGAGTTATACAGGTTGCCACTAACTTTTTGGGCCATTCTGAAGTTTTCCACGTTATCACCGGCTTTTCCAAGTTTTGTATCACCACTTCGGCCTTTGACATTCTCGAAATCATAAATCGAAGGTTAAAATCCAGCTAGTTTTTTAATTTGAAGAGCTACGTTTGCTGGTCCTCATTCATACACAACAAATGTGAGTCAAAATTGACATCCCGTTTGCAAATTACGGCTCGCGAACAGAATGCGGGCAGGAGAGAGAGTGGAGGGTGCCCTCAAACTAGGGGCGCGGTTGTGCGCCCTCACTTTGTGGGCATGGTCTATGCACCCTCAGTCTGAGACCATGGTTAGTGTGCTCCCAAACTGAGGGTGTGGTCAGTTATGAAAACCTGAAACTTGCCATGGTTTTGACATTCCAAACCGGTTTTAGGAAAGTTTTCTCTCTTAAAAATGATTATTTTGACTGCACCCCCGGGTCTAGGGTGCATTCATTTTGTCAATATGATTTTTAGCATATTTATGGATTTTTCCAGGTTTTTTTAGTAATGACACACTGAATGCGCCCTCGATGTAAGGGCATGCAGGCCACGTCCTCAACCCTCAGCTGATGGAGCAGCCTGCGCGCCCCTAGGTTGGGGGCATGGCCACCGTGCCCCCAACATGGGGGCACGTTCAGTCTGTTTCCCTATTTTGCACTGGTTTTGATTCTTTATAAATTCTTAAAATTGAGGTACAATCCAGGATTCCTCTTCTCATCCTCCAGCTACCCTAGGCTCATATCAACCTCTCCAATTTGTCCTCTTTCCATTTCGGTGCCCAGAGATCATCCCGAAGTAAAAGAGAAGATGATCTATGCTCCAACATGCTGCTTTGCTGATCATCTGCTTCCACATAATTCTATGAGCATTTTTTGGCCAATAATTCTTCATATTAAGAATTCATCATCAAGCAAACTTTCATCTTCAACAAACGATGATTAATTCCTATGTCACTACTTCTCGTGATGGCTTCTACACCAGTGTTGCGCAGATAGATCCGAAGTCTCCTCTTCTCGGTTATCATTTTCTCAATCAATTTCAATAAAATTACTGGCAGATTCAATCTATAAATCCTTTATAGAAACTATTCCTTGGTGAGTCATATTTCATTTCCAATAAGAAACATTCAATTCCAATATCTGCAGTGCCCATAGCATGTCCTACATCAACATTGTGCCAGTGGTTTCTAGAACTTCACTATCTAAGATCCGACTTATCAGGTTAATTTAGATTATTTATCATAGAATTCAATCCAAATTGTCTTCACCTTAAATATCCCTTTGTAAATCTTCTTTATTTTAAAATAAATGGAAGTCCATTCAAACTTTTGGATTGTCTGTGGTGATCGTTTCAACAAAGTCGCATAATATGGTATTGTTTCCAATTTTTGTCCACTTCTATAATTTCTATAGGGCTGTACGGACATATTGGAGAGAAGTTATAAACATATAAACTCTTAATCTTGAAGTTCTCTATCCATTGAAATGAATGGCACTCAATTCCAACATCGGGACTACTTGTGGTGAGCTCTGTATTAGAGTCATGCCAGATAGTGTCAATGTGACCCCAAACCAAGGTCGCACCCATTGCGCCCTCAAACCTAGGGCATGCCCACCATGCCCAAGTCAAGAGCGCATCCACACCTATGTGTTGTTCGACGAGATCAGTGATATCTTCCCATTTTTGCTCTGATTTGAGCCTTTCAAGTTTCTATTTGTTCGTCATTCATCCAGCATCATTTATACATTATTTTTATTTAGTTTTTGCATCATCTCATATATCATAAAAAAAGGGATAGGGCTAAACCCGAAATTGGTGAATTTCTTTCCAATTGCCATTTTTCATGCCACTTTCTATCTAGTTACTACACTTCACTCAATTCTAATCCTTCTTTCATTTGTTTCTTATTTTCTTGTCTTCTAATTGCACAGGTACATCAAGCAAGCAGTGGTTGAGGACTCTCTCTCATCGACCGACCGACAAGAAAAAATGTTGAACCTAAACATCGATCTCTCGTGCTAAGGTACACAATCAATTCTCTCTTATTTTAATTACAGAAAGTGGAGCCCACGGCTCCTAGCGACCACATCTTCCAATTTCTTTTATGCATTAAGTTCCTTTTATTCTGTCCTCACTCTCCTCCCACATGACCCGAACTGTCTCCGGTGCTCGAGTGACGTCTAGAGATGAAAGTTCAGGGATCAATGTGAGTGTGAGACCGAGGTGAGAGTTCTTTTTGTATTTTCCTTTTATCTTTCTTTTTCACTATTGAGGTGACAATTTGGATAACGACAAACCCATTTTCAAAGTCGACAAGTTTTTAGTGACTATGGTTGGACGACCAATGTCTTTAACCGTGCTAGCTTGATTTGTCTGTGAAACTAGTTTCATTCTGATTCGGTTCTCACACGAACAACCTTTAGTCACTAGATTGTTTATTTGTTGCATGATTGCTTATCTTGCTTGCATATATCATTCACATGCTTGATTTGCATCATAGATTGCTTTCATCTCTCATTCATGTTATTCTACTTTTGTATAAATTGAATGCTCCTCTTCCTCTCTCTCTTTTTTCATTTGCATTAGATTTGCATCGGGTACTATACTTGTTTTGATCTGGGCATTCTAGGCGGGGGCTCTCTCTCCCAACACACCTTCATCTTCTAAACAACTTCTTGGTGGATTTTGACCACTCTTCTGGGATATTCCTTCTTAGTTGACTTGGTTTGTTTCCATTAATACCTCTATAAGTCTCCATCCATAGAGTATTCCTCTCTGCACGATCAGGCTGGTTGTACCAATCATCCCAAAACCCGAAGAGCCCAAGTACCCATTCATGGTGAGTTTGTGATAACCTTAGGTCATTGGTGATTGAAATGATAGGAATTAATCCTACAAGTGTTGAGTGAACAATTATTAAAAATTCATTACTCCAAGGTTTCAATAAAATCATTGTGTAATCATTTAGGATTCTTTGCATAACTTTTTTGTCAAACCAAAAATTTAATACAACAAAAAAATAGAAAACACCAAAATAACAAAAAAATGAGCTCTTTGCTTTAATATGTGTCCAACTTGTTTGTCTACAAAAAGTGAAAGAAAAATCTCTTAAAGAAAGACACAAAAAAAAGAATTGTTTGAAATCAAAACCTAGTCAAGGCAAAACTGGGTCCATTCTTTTTCATGCCTATGATGGTGAGGACGGTTGAGATGTTCGGCAGGCTGAATTGCTACACCATAGAAGTCAAAGAACAACGAAGAAGGATTCAAGGATAGGCCTATGAGCAAGGTTCTACTTTTGAACAATTGACATCAGATGATACTTCTCCTTCCTTTGATCGTCAATCATTCATACAGGAGTTATGTCAATGTGTTCCTGATCAGGTCCTCCATGCCATTTGTACTGTAATAGGTGACAAATGGCTTGCCGATCGTGGTTTTTAACCCGGTGTAACCCAAGCTAGCCATTCCTGCACTAGTCATGATGTTTCCCATTCTTCTTACTCTGGGATGAGTTCACCTGGCCTGACTCCGGGCCACCCTAATCTCTCTCAACCTTTAGCCTGCACACCAACCCACCTTTCTCCCATCCGAGTGCCACGTGCACACCCCTGGTGAATTCCTCTCCACCCGTTGCCACGGATCAAGAAACCCTTGACTTTTCCAACCATAGTATCTACATCCCTCCATCACAAACATCAGCCTACCATCGCTACAATGGCTCAGGTGATCTCTTCACCCATGTCAATGATTTCTTAAGCAAATCGTCTCGATGGCTAAATGATTGAAGAGCTTTTGCTTTTCCTTTTAGGCGATCTTTAGATGGTGTAGCCCTAGAATGATTCTTTTCACTTGTAGAAGTAGAAATATAGGATTTTGAAATTGTCAAGGCAAAATTTTTGCAATGAAATGGTCCGGGCTATTCAATAATTGGGAAATGAAAGAGAAGATGTGGAATTAATGCAATATTTTGATAAATTGAGGCCCATGGCTAAGAAGAACATTGATGTTGTGCACCAACCTAGGAGTCATCCCCAACCCCATCCAGATTATCATCAGCTAACTCCTCGACGCCTTTTGATTAGGCCACCCATGCCCCAACCTCAGCTGGTCATGCAACTCGTGTCAATGGCACAACCAACTATGCATAATCAAGTTTCTTTTGTCACTTGTGCAAATACCTCATTACCTAAACCTGCTCCCCAACCTTAAACTCCACCAACATTTTCAAAGGCCCCTTGGCCAATCAACCAACCTTTGGCTCCATAGTCTACTTCACCAATGGCCCCTCAGCCAACCACTTAGCTCTTGGCTTCTTAGCCAATCCCACCAATGGCCCCTCGGCCGACCATTCAACCTTTTCTTCCCGCACTGCTTGAACAAACCTTGGTGTCGACTCCGAAAACGGGTTCCAGATCGGCACCTCAATAAAAGAAGAAGGTGAAAGATGGAATAGGGGAAAAAAGGGGAGTGAATTGAAAACACTCAGAAAGCGGTAAAATGTCCTCACCTCGGTCCCACACTCACATTGATCCCCGAACATTCATCTCACGGCGTCGCTCGAGCACCGGAGAAGATGAAATTAAAACATGAAAGAATGTAGTCGCCAGGAGCCGCGGGCTCCGCTTTATGGGATGTAAATTAAGAAATGAGTTGAATTGACCGTGTACATTAGCGTGGGAGATCGGGATATGGGTTCAATCTTCTTCTTCTTCGGCCGGCAGATGAAGAAGAGTCTCCAATCAATGCTAGCTTGTTCAACCTGTGCAACTAAAAAAATAAACCAAGTGAAGAAAATAATTAGAACTATGGGAGATGTAGTAACTGTAGTAAGAAGATGAGAAAGAAGCAATCAGAATCGAACTCACCGGATTGGGGTGAGCCTTAACCCCTTTATTTGTATTTTTGATTATGTAAAAATGATGAAAATAAACTGAAATATTCTTTAAAAAAGTAAATGAACTGAGTTAAATGATTTTAGAAATCTTATGGAATGGATTGGCTTGAGTTGAAGCCGAGTTGGTTGAAAAAGGCCGGTTCGGGTAGCTTTGCACCCTTCTGGTGCGACTTCGGTGCAGAGGATGCTACGGACGACCCCAATGTAAGAATCGAGTTCCATTTGTTGGAGTAGACGGAGGACTCATAAAGGAAGAGTTCCTATGTTGATGACTTCTCCTAAATCCTCCTGTATAAGTCAGTAAAAATTCTGAAAGTGGGCAGATATAGAAAATAGAACCTGGATACGCGCCCTTAGTGTAGCAATCGCCACGAACAAACGGCAAGTAGGAATTGAGTGCCTTCAGTTGGAGATGAAAGAGAACGAAGAGAGGAACAATTTCTATGTTGAAGACTTTCGCAGAAAAAGCCCCTGATTTTCTGAATAGGTCGATGAAGATGGTTGATGAAGAACACCCGGATCGAGCCTTCTCCTTCACCTCGGGATCGATTTCTTGACTTCGAATCGCCTTTGGACGTCGGGACGGCTTTGGAGAAGAGCTTGGATGACCTTTGGATGAGCTAGGCACCGGGAATTAACCTTGGGTCATTGAGAATGGCCCTCAATTTATAGGGGAAAGAAGCCGGTGCAAAATTTGGAAACTGGACCGACCGCGCCCCCGCTTTTCAAAGGGGATGAGGGTGCGCAGGGCGCGCCCTCAAACCAAGGGTGTGCAGGGTGCGCCCCTAGTTTGGGGGCGCGGTCTGCGCGCCCCCCTGTTTCAAAGGGAGCGGGGGCGCGTTACGCGTCTCACTGCTAAAAATCGACGGAATCTTCCGGAAATTGCTAAAAATCGACTTGACATACGTAACGCGCCCCCAAACCAGGGGCGCGGTACAAATAATAAAAAATCCTCCTCGGAAACCTTCCAAAAATCCGGTTTAGAAGGTGCTAATCGGGGTAATTTACGATTTAAAGAAACTGACCGCGCCCCCGCCTTTCAAAGTAACCGGGGGCGCGCAGGGCGCGCCCCCGGTTTGAGGGCGCGCAGGGCGCGCCCCCGGGTTGAGGGCACGCAAGGCGCGCCCTCCGCTTTCAAGCGGAGTGGGGCGCAGTACACTCTCTCTCCTGCGCGCGTGTTCCGCGAGCCGTATCTTGCAAACGGGATGTCCGATTCGGCTCCCGTTTGTCACGTTGGAAAGAGGGCCTTCAACCGCACCTCCTCAAGTCGGTAAACCAGCCGGCATGACTCCCGATATGTTCGCACGGTGCTTTCTACTGGTTTACCCTCTTGCGGAAAGCCAAAACCCGGGGCGAAGATCCGAAAGAGCACGGTTCTGATCGAGAAATCTCGGGTCAACTCGGGATGACTTAAAATGATGATCGAACAAGTCCGGTACGACCGGAAAACCCGAAGTCATCTGTAGACACGCCAAATTGGCTTGATTCGGAGCCCTAGACTCTTATTCCATAGGCGATATCTTTTATTTGATTATTATCTGATCCGGATTACCTCGTAGAGATGAGCTAAGGACATCGGTGAAGCCCCTTGTGAGTTGAGAATGGACCGATGATTTCTGGAATATTGCCGAAACCTCCAAGTGAGAGCCGAGCGTGAACCATAAAAACACGAAGCCTGCTCGATGACCGACCTTGAATGGTCCATAATTGAAGGTCTCGGGAGTCCTGCATGTGTTCCTTAACATTTAGGGTTTCCGAGAAGTCATTTCGGTAGGCGTCGGTCAATGACGGCTTTCGTTACGGCTTTTTCGATCAGTGTTGACCCGGCTATCCCGGACCACGTGTTAGGCCTTTCCGGTCATCACCGGGTCTTTTCAGGTCATCCGGGTCGATTCTAGCCGAATATTTTCATCAACCGGGGCCATATGGCCATTTCGGTCAATTTTAGGGTTTCCCGACTTTTCCGAGTTTCGGTTCACGTTTACCGGGTTAATATCAAATTTTTTGATGACTTCGGGTTTTCCGGTCGTACCGGACTTGTTCGGTCATCATTTTAGGTCATCACAAGTTGACCCAAGATTTCTCGATCGGAACCGTGCTCTTTCGGATCTTCGCCCCGGGTTTCGGCTTTCCGCGAGAGGGTAAACTGGTACAAAGCCCCATGTAAACATATCGAGAGTCATGCCGGCTGGTTTACCGACTTGAGGAGGTGCGGTTGAAGGCCCACTTTCCAACGCGACAAACGGGAGCCGAATCGGACATCCCGTTTGCAAGATACGGCTCGCGGAACACGCGCGCAGGAGAGAGAGTGTACCGCGCCCCCGCTCCCTTTGAAAGAGGAGGGAGCGCCCTGCGCGCCCTCAACCCGGGGGCACGCCCTGCGTGCCCTCAAACTGGGGGCGCGCCCTGCGCGCCCCCGGTTACTTTGAAAGGCGGGGGCGCGTTCAGTTTCTTTAAATCGTAAATTACCCCGATTAGCACCTTCTAAACCGGATTTTTGGAAGGTTTCCGCAGAGGATTTTCAATTATTTGTACCGCACCCCTGGTTCGGGGGCGCGTTACGTATGTCAAGTCAATTTTTAGCAATTTCCGGAAGATTCCATCGATTTTTAGCAGTGAGACGTGTAACGCGCCCCTGCTTCCTTTGAAACAGGGGGGCGCACAGACCGCGCCCCCGAACTGGGGGCGCGCCCTCGTCCTCTTTGAAACGCGGGGGCGCGGTAGGCCCAGTTTCCAAATTTTGCACCGGCTTCCTTCCCCTATAAATTGAGGGCCATTCTTAACGACCCAAGGTTAATCCCCGGTGCCTAGCTCGTCTAGACGTCGTCCAAGCTCTTCTCCAATGCTGTCCCGACGTCCAAAGGCGATCCGAAGTCAAGAAATCGATCCCGAGGTGAAGGAGAAGGCTCGATCCGGGCGTTCTGCATAAACCACCTTCATCGACTTCTTCATAAAATAAGGGGCTTCTGCTGCAAAAGTCTTCAACATAGAAGATGTTCATCTCTTCGTCCTCTTTCATCTCCAACTGACGGCACTCAATTCCGACTTTCCGTTTGTTCGTGGCGATTGCTACACTGAGGGCGCGCATCCAGGTTCTGTTTTCTATATCCGCCCATCTTCAAAATTTTTACTGACTTATACAGGAGTATTTCGGAGAAGTCATCAACATAGGAACACTCTTCCTCTCTGAGTCCTCCGTCTACTCCAACAAACAGCACTCGATTCTGACATCAGGGTCGTCCGTAGCATCCTCTGCACCAAAGTCGCGCCAGTAGGGTGCAAAGGCTACCCGAACCGGCCTTCTTCAATCAACTTGGCTTGAACTCAAGCCGATCCATTCCATAAGCTTTCTCAGCTCCCTTAAATCAGTTTATTTATTGTTTTAAAGAATCTTTTAATTTATTTACATCATTTTTACATAATCAAAAATACAAAAAAAAGAAGTTAGGACTCACCCCAATCCGGTGAGTTCGATTCCAATTGCTTCTTTCTCATCTTCTTACTACAGTTACTACACCTCCCATAGTTATAATTATTTTCTTTACTTAGTTTATTGTTATAGTTGCACAGGTTGAACAAGCTAGCATTGATTGGAGAGTCTTCTTCATCGGCCGGCTGAAGAAGAAGAAGGTTGAACTCACATCCCAATCTCCCACGCTAAGGTACACACGGTGAACTTCTTTCTATTTTCAATACATAAAGTGGAGCCCGCGGCTCCCGGCGACCACCTTTTACTTATGTGCTAATTTCATCTCCTCCTCACTCTCCTACCACATGACCCGAACCATCTCCGATGCTCGAGCGACGCCGTGAGATGAAAGTTCGGGGATCAATGTGAGTGTGGGACCAAGGTGAGGAGTCTTTACCGCTTTCCGAGTGTTTTCAATTCACTCCCTTTTTCTCCTATTCCATCTTTCACCTTCTTCTTTTGAGGTGCCAATCCAGAACCCGTTTTTGGAGTTGATAGCTTTTTGGCGACCACGGTGGGACCACCAATGTCTTCAACCGTGCTAGCTTGATTCAACCGTTCAACTAGTTGTTTTCCAATTTGGTTCCCGCGTGAACCGGCTTGTCCTTTACCTTTTTCCATGTCAATTTACCTTTAAAAACTTGCTGATTACTCTTCCTTTAAGATTGTCCCCCACGTGGACTTGATTTCTTGTCTTTAATTTCAGCCCGGTTCCCGCGTGAACCACTTTTCTTCTTATAAACCGGTTCCCGCGCGAACCACCTTTCTTTTCCAACTCGGTTCCCGCATGAACCAACTTACTTTCAGATCGGTCCCCGCATGGATCACCTCTTTACAGCACATTTATATTGGCCCCACGTGGCCCTCCTTCTATTTTGTCAACTCTTACATCGGTTCCCGCGTGAACCACCCTTTTCTTCATTAAAACCGGTTCCCGCGTGAACCAAACCCTTTTTCTAAACCGGTTCCCGTGTGAACCAACTCACCTTGAGATCGGTCCCTGCGTGGACCACCCCTTTGCACCAATTAGATTGGCCCCACATGGCCCTCCCTTCCTTTCTCCAATTAAACAAACCGGTTCCCGCGTGAACCACCCCTTTTACTTAAAAAAAAAAAAACGGTTCCCGCGTGAACCACCTACCTTTCCAAAACCCGGCTCCCGCGTGAGCCACTTTATTTTCAAATCGGTCCCTGCGTGGACCATCCTTTTACCTTTACTTCAGATTTGTCCCCACTTGGACACTCCATCACAAGGAGGTTCCCGCGTGAACCTCCTTTTAGTTGCTAGTTGCTAGTTATTTGTTTTACTTTATCATTGCATGTCTTGCTTGCATTCACTTGTTTGATTTATTTAATAGCTTTTATTCATGTTTGCATATTGATTGCTTCTTCTCCTTCTACCCTCCGTTTTTCATTTTTGCATTAGCTTTTGCATCGGGTACCGGACTCGTTCCAATCCGTAGGGCATTCGAGGCGGGGGCTCTCTCTCCCAACACACCCTCACCCTCCAAACACCTTCTTGATGGATTCTAACTTCTCTTCTGGGATATTCCTTCCTAGTTGATTTGGTGGTTTCCATCAAGACCTCCGTAAGTCCCCATCCGTGGAGTATTCCTCTCCGCACGATTGGGCCGGTTGTACCACTTCCCAAAACCCGAAGAATCCAAGTACCTACTCGTGGTGATCGAGTGATAACCTTAGGTCTTGAAGATTGAAGCAATAGGAACCATACCTACTTGAGTGAACAATTGCTAACAATCTATTTAATCTAAAGTTTCAACCTAAAAATTGTCGAGTAGTCATTTTAAAACCTTGTTTGCATAACTTGCTTGCTCACAACAATTGAAAACAACCAAACAATTCTTCTTCTTTCAAAACACCTAAAATACAACAAAAAAAAATCCCCTTTAACTTTTGTGTTCAACTTGCTTGCCAAACAACCAAATTGAAACCAAATCAAATCAAACAAACAACCATAACCAAACAAAAACTCTCTTTGCATTTACACCTTTCATTTGCTTTCTTTCAACCATTTTGTAAGGAAATTTGACAGGATGCCCACTCTAAGGTCCGGAAGACATGTCGGGATGTCGGACTACTACGGCCAAGAAGAGGAGTACGAGACGGGTCACTACGAGCTTCAGCAACCCGTGGTCCAACCAGAGGGCCATGTCAACGCCGTCAGGGAGCCAGAAATTCAAAATCCTACTCATCAACCTGCATCACTTAGCGTGGAGCAACTCCTCCAGGGTCTATCTCTTCATCTAGACCCCGAATCTTTTTCGCTTGTGCAATCCTTGACAAAGGGCAAGATGCCCGCCAATCAAGATCCGGTCGAGGGAAATCAAGCCCCCTCACCACATCAATCAGCAGTCAGGCCCCAAATCATCTCTTCTCCTGGGCAACCCTGCCGTGTCTCCACTCACCCTATTATGGGGCATTCAGATAATTTTGTTCCAATTCCTGTTTCCAACCTACCTCTTCCAACTCAGTCACCTAAACACTTTGCTCACGTGGCTCAGGAATCCAGCCTCACCCAGGCATTAATGAACAAACTCAACCAGATGGATGAGCGCTTCGAAGAGATGAGGCACCGCCTCGATTCTAAAGCCATCCCTGAAATCTCTGTCCCATCCTTCCCAGTTCTACACCTTCCTTCTTCAGAGATACCAGTCTTCCAACGTTACAATGGGACTGGTAATCCTTTCAACCATCTAAAGAGCTTTCTATATGACTCCGCATTCTGGAAAAATGACCACAAAGCCCTTACCTTCCTATTCCATCGGTCATTGGAAGCAGATTCTATTCTCTTGATTCCATTGAGGCAGCAGATTTCGACATTGTCAAGGCAAAGTTTCTACAGAGGTACAAGGATCGGGTGGGGCCAGCCTACTCGATAACTGATTTGATTGCCGAAAAGATGAGGCCGGATGAGGACTTTGCCAGATTTGCTGATCGGTGGAGGGGAATGGCTGAGAGGCTAGTAGATACCATCTCAGAGGGGGAGTAGGTGAGGATGCTCATAGGGAACACCATGCCCAACCTTCGCAACCTCCTGATCATGCACTGCCCAACAACCATGAGTGAGTTGTGTGATAGCGCCCGCTACCTCCAAGCTCACTTTAAGGACGCATCCATGATCAACCCGTTCGACACCAAGCCCCGTAACACTAGAAAGCCTACACCTGTAGGACCCACCACCGAAGGGGTAGTAAACAATGAGAGCATCAATGCCATGGGTAACCAGGGTGGGTATCGCCAAAGCCAATACCGTAACTCACCACCCAACCAACAATACCGCCCAGCTCCTCAACCAGCTCCTCAGCCCCAGCAGCAACTGGCATACAACCGGGCACCACCATAGCAACCCACCTACAATCGAGCGCCCCAGCGACCAAATGTCTACAACCGAGCACCTCAACAACAACATGTCTACAACTGACCACAACCACAACAACGCATTGATGGCTGAACAACAGCTAGAGCTTACGAAGGAGAGAGAAGGATGGCCGGCCAATGTTGACACAACAAAGTACTGCGCTTATCATCGGTATCCTGGGCACACGGTGGATGTCTGTTTCCAGTTTAAAGACTATATCCATGACCTCAATAATCAAGGGAACATTGACTGGGCACAGATGGAAGAATCCATTCAAGCAATGAAGGCACGTCATAATCAACCACGACGACAGCAAGTACAACAGCAGCCCGGCCTAGGCATAGTCCAAGATCCGCTCCCGGTACATGCACCCATACAAGCACTGGCACCAGCACCACCAAACCAACGACTCGGCCTCGTCCACTCGGCCATCGAGGAGGCAACCCACCATTCCCAGGGTTGGCAGGTCGAGGATCAAATCACCTCCATGCCTGCCATACCAACCCCACCTACAAACCGCACCATACTCTCCATACCAAGAGTTGCCCCCAGCCCACAAACTCCCCAAACACCACTGCCCCCAACAACCATCAACCCTCCACGGCGCCTAATCATTAGAACACCGCCAACATCCCAACCATCACCCCAACCTAACCCACCAACCACCATTAATCCTCCGCGGCATCTAATCATTAGACCGCCACCAACATCCCAGACATCACCTAACCTACCAGTCACTGCCACCCCACGACCCCTCATCATTAGACCATCACCACCAACACCCCAACCATCACCCAACATACCGGCCTCCACCAATCCACGACCCCTCATCATCCGATCCTCACCACCCCTACCTATCACGGTCTCCTCAACCTACCAACCAACCCTACCATCACCATCATCACCACTTCCCCCTACCACGCTGGTGCCGGTACTTCGTAGCGGGAGGATGTTCCAAAGCGTCTTCCCCCAGGTCGGGATGCAACCACAGGAACAGGTAGAAGAGGAGGTAGTGGAAGAACCATTGCCCGGCACGGCATATGACCTATTGAAGCATCTGGACAAAATGCCAGCACGGATTTCAATCCTAGAGCTGATTAAGAGGTCAAGGAACCATCAGGACATGCTACAACAATATCTGCAGTGGGTCATGGTCAATGAGGACCTCCCACCCGAAGAGATCATTACTGTTCTGACCCCGAGAAGTAAACATCCGGCACTCACATTTACACAGGAGGAGTTGGCACGGCCAGAGATCAGAAAGTATGCCTTGCGTGTCGCAGTAGTCATCCGAGGCATGGAGATCAAGTCCTGCTTGATTGACACTGGAGCATCCATAAATGTCATGCCCCCAGAAACATTGCAACTTTGTGGAATCTCTGATGAAGAAATCGAGTCTTCTGCTGTCACGGTGACTGCATATGACAACTCCCGGAAGCCGGCACGAGGGGTGGTTACGTTGGGAGTAGGGCTCGGGCCGTGTGCTGTCACCGCCGAGTTTCACGTTCTAGAATTGGACCCTACATTCAAAGCTATCTTGGGACGCCCGTACCTTGAGGCAATAGGAGCTGTTGCCTCCACTAATCATCAGTGTCTGAAGTTCCCATACAAGGGCCAGGTGATCAAAGTAACCAACATCCCCATTCTGAATGACGTGGATGACCCCTTTTCTGCTCTGCCAATATCAAAATTTGTCCAACCGTTGGTTTCCACTACAGAGCTGCCCAAGGTCATGATGTTAACGACGCCTCCAGATACAGTTGCATGGCGGATGATGAAAAGGATGGGCTATCAGCCAGGAAAGGGGTTGGGAAAGGCGCTACAGGGGGTTGTGCACCCCATTAAAGCCGTACAAAGACCAAAGAGACACGGGCTTGGCTATGAGCCCAGTTTTACTCCGCGGATGGTCTACCGGCCAAAAAATGCCATGGTACTCCAAAAATTCTTTATCAAAGGGGAGACCATGATGATGGCCGGGGACAAAGAAGAAGAACCAGTCAAGAGGAAGAAGGCACCAGAGCAAGAGGAGGAAGTGGACAACCTGAGTTCATCTTTGGCTCGGTTGTTCATAGAGGAGGAAGAACCAGTCGAGAGCAAGTCCATCCCTAAACAACTTGTCCACTCGAACCCACCTCCAAACAACATCCCGTGTGAGCCGTATCCTACGGGTTGTATTTTAAAATCCTCACTCTATCCCTCTTGGATTCACTTGATGGGCTATCTAGCCCAATTCCCACTTCTGGGCCAAAATGGCCACCTGAACTGATCATTGGGCCTGAGAGCCCATTCAAATCTTCTTACTCCACTGGGCTTCTATGCCCATTCCAATCCAACAACCTTGGGCCCGTGTGCCCACCAGTCGGGCCCACGTAACCTTTAGATTTATTTTCTTGCTTTGGGCCCGCGTGCCCACCATTCGGGCCCACGTGCCCCTTAGATCTTTTCACTAGCTTTGGGCCTATCTGCCCATTTCTTGTCATCATCGGGCCCGCGAGCCCATTTTTCTCCCATTTGCTTAAGCTTTCTATTTCTGCTCGAGCCCCATCGGCTCATTCTCTTTTTGTTATTGAAAACACATAAAACACCCAAAAAAAACATCTTCTCGCAAACTTAGTTTTCTATTGAGGAGACGTCTCTACTTGTCTCGGAGGGTGCTCCCAACCACGGACCCCTCTTCTCCAACTCACTGATCAATTTGCTCGATCCTTCACCCATTGTAGGTACCACCTTTTCAATTCCATCTTCTTTAGGAGTAGTTAGGGTAGGAAAGAAGAAAATTCGAGGTAAACGTGTTCCAGAGAGATATCTCCAGCAAATAGCTCAAAAATGCAAGGAATGTGCAAGGCTGCCTAGCTTTTTGGAAAATGCTATCCAACTTGATGAAATCCAATATGAGAATGAATTCAATGTAGATCATACACTGGGAGTTTACGAGGTCTTATCAGAGAAAGATCCTGATTTCGAGGATGAAATTGAGGACTTGGCTGATGCGTATGCATCTGGACTTAAAAGATTTGAAGAACCATTAGCCACGGTGGATGAACCGACAAGAGAACTGAATCTTGGAACACCGGAAGATCCCAAGACAATCCTCCTAAGTGCAAACCTCACTCCCGCTGAGGAACAGAGTTTAATTAAAATTTTGGAAGAATATAAGGACATGTTCGCATGGACATACGAAGACATGCCGGGGTTAGACAACTCGTTAGTTGAACACCGTTTAACTTTGAAACCTGGAGCCACCCCGGTCAAAAAAAAATTAAGGAGATTCCACCCTGATGTTGCACTTAAGATGAAAGAAGAGGTTGACAAGTTACATCAAGCAAGATTCATTAAGGTCGTCCTTTATCCGCAATGGGTGGCAAACATAGTCCCTGTCATGAAGAAGGATGGCCGAGTTCGGATCTGTATAGACTTCAGGGACTTAAACCAAGTGTGTCCTAAAGATGATTTTCCTCTACCTCATATTGACGTACTGGTTGATAACACTGCTGGATTCGATATGTTGTCATTCATGGATGGCTATTCTGGATATAATCAAATCCAGTTGGCTGAAGAGGACCAGGAGAAGACCTCGTTCACCACACCTTGGGGAACCTACTGCTATGTCATCATGCCCTTTGGACTGAAGAATGCTGGTGCTACCTATCAGAGGGCAATGATGGCTATCTTCTATGACATGATGCATACCCTTGTAGAGGTGTACGTGGACGACTTGGTCATTAAGTCCAAAAGCCGAGAAGATCACCCGGAAGTGTTGAGAAAGATCTTGCAAAGAGCTAGGGAATATAAATTGAAAATGAATCCAAAGAAATGAACGTTTGGAGTATCCTCAGGAAAACTGTTGGGGTTCATAGTGAGCAAAAGGGGCATATAGATCGACCCAAACAAGGCCAAGGCAATCATTGGTATGCCTCCTCCAAGAAATATGAATGAACTTCGAGGATTAATCGGGAGGCTACAGTTTGTCTGCTGGTTCATCTCACAACACTCCCAAAGGTGTAAACCTTTCTATGAGTTGACCAAGGCGGGGGCCGAGTTCAAATGGGATTCGAAGTGCCATGATGCATTCGATGGATTGAAAAGATACCTGGCTAGTCCCCCTGTGCTTCGACCACCAGTCCCTGGCAAGCCCTTAGTTTTATATATCTCGGTTTTGGAGAATTCTCTTGGGGCAGTCCTTGCACAAGTGGATGAAGAAGGGAAAGAGAGGGCAACTTACTATTTGTCAAAGATCTTTGATCCATGTGAGCAGAAGTATACTGTAGTGAAGAAGACCTGTGCTGCACTAGTCTTGGTAGTTCAGAAGCTTAAACACTATTTCTTAGCTCATGAGGTCAACCTTATTGCCTGCATCAATCCCATCAAATTCCTTCTGGAGAAAACTATTCTAACTGATCAGTTAGGTCGTTGGCAGAGCTTCCTTTCCCAGTTTGATATCACCTATGTCCCTCAGACGGCGATTAAGGGCTATGCCATTGCCGAACATCTAGCTCATCACCCTATACCCCTCTTTGACCCGGTCCAATCGGAGCTCCCGGATGATGAACTAATGCTGATCCGATCTTCCCACCTTTGGACATTATATTTTGACGGGGCTCTGAATTCTCACGGTAAGGGAATAGGAATCGTCCTTCTATCAACCGAGGGTGTCACCATTCCACAAGCATTTCAGCTTGACTTCCCAGCAACCAACAATATAGCTGAATACGAAGCCTTGCTGGCCGGGCTGGAGGCCGCTCATTTCTATGGTGCCACGGAATTAAGGGTGATAGGTGATAGCCAACTAATTCTTCGCCAAGTCCTAACTAAATACCGAACTTCTCATCCGAACCTCAAACCTTACCAAGAACTCACCTCTTGCTACATCAAACTCTTTTCCAAACTCACTTTTGTCCATGTTCCTCGAGCTCAGAACATCCTTGCTGATGCCCTAGCCTCCTTAGCTTCATCTCTATCAGTCCCGCCAGGTAGACAGGTGCGGACTATTCATGTCCGTAGAAGGTCAATGCCAGCGATTAAGGATGGTCAATTTCTAAAAGTCAAGGAGATATTTGGCAGGAAGGAATATTTGGAGCAGAAAGAGGAGATTTCGCTAATCGAGTTGGAAGAGTTAGATGAGGGTGAGAGGCCATGGTTTGATGAGATCGCAACGTATTGTCAAGATCAGACATATCCACCTGGATCAAATGCAAAAGAAAAGAAGGCCATCAGGAGAGTATCCCAGAGGTATACCATCCTAGGAGGGGTGCTCTACAAGAGGAGCCTGCGCAGAATTTTATTGAGATGCGTTGATGAAGAAGAGGCAGAATTGGTGCTTAAGGAAGCATATTCCAGGGTCTGTGGGGGCCATGTCAATGCTCAAGCTCTTGCTAAGAAAATCATCAGGCAGGGGTATTATTGGCCAACCCTAGAAGAGGATTGCTCCATCTTTGTCGGCACTATCATTCTTGCCAACTTCATGCCGACAGGATCCATTCTCCCGCATCTTCCCTTCATCCGATTCATGCCCCATGGCCCTTCACCATGTGGGCTTTCGATATCATTGGCCCTCTAAGTGATCTTAACTCTGAAATCCGTTCCAAATCATTCATCCTGACGGCAACAGAGTACTTCACCAAGTGGGCAGAAGCGGAAGCATTCGTGGAGATCAAGGCATCAACACTGTGCTCCTTCATCAAACGCAACATCATCGCCAGGTTTGGGATACCCAGCGACATTATCACCGACAACGGACCGCAATTTCTCTCTCAAGATCTGCGTGATCTTTGCAACAGGTACCACATTGCATTGCATCATTCATCTCCTTATTACCCGCAAGGCAATGGTCAAGAAGAAGCCACCAACAAAACTTTGATTAAAATCTTGAAGAAAACTTGTAAGTCTAGCAAGTTCGCGGACTGGCCAGATAAGCTTGTAGATGCCCTATGGGCTTATCGTACTTCTGTACGGACCCCCACTGGTCAAACCCCGTATGCTCTTGCATATGGGATGGAAGCGGTGGTCCTGTACGAAGTACTCCTTCCATCACTCCGAGTACAACTCGATAGGGACATCCCTGTCGATGAGAGGCGAGAATCTCTCCTTGCACAACTTGAACTCCTAGATGAAAGAAGGTTGGCCGCTTCCGAGCATGTCCGGACTTATCAGAACCGATTGAAAAGATTTTATCAAAAGAGGGTGGTAGAGAGAAAGTTCAAAATCGGTGAGATGGTAGTAAAATGCATATTCGTTAAGCCGGGTGGTCCCCTCTCTAAGTTACAACCTAACTGCAAAGGGCCTTTTGTTATAACTGAAAAATATCCAGGCAATGCATATGAGCTAACCAATGCCGATGGAGAAAAATTGAACCATCCATGGAACGGCGTTTACCTCAAAAAATATTTTCCTTAGAAGAAAAAAATATATGGAGAATTTCTAGTATGATATTAAGTCATCGATCCAAGGGTGTTAGCTAGAAGTCAAGGGTAGACATCACCTTGCACACACAACACCTCCCAATCCCAGAATCTGGATAGCCCAACACTCGAGAGAGGCAAGGCAGAACCCTGAAGGCAAAAAGGAAACCTTACCCTATTCTCTTCTATTCGGTTCAAGATAGGTGAAGGGGACTAGAGGAGGATAGTATCGAAAATGCCCGCCGCCATAGTAGGAGGCCGTCTCATAGGGTGCAAAAGGGTGCCAAAAGATGGGCAATGAACCCCACATGTTTAAACAAATATGGGCCTGTCTGAATGAGTACCCATAAGAATAGAAAATAAAAAGAAGGCACCAAAAGATGGGCAATGACCCCACAGGTCAAAGACTTGTCTAAATAAGTGCCATATGTGGAAAAGACCCGAAGAGGTCGAACCCCAACGGGCAATTTGGGCATGAGTAGAGAAACCCTCCTCAACACCCCCAAATCCTATCAAAGACTTCTTCTATTATTCTTCCATCTTAAAACCCCTAGGGTAGGTTAAACTGTCCAAACTCAGGGGGAATTCAAACTGATCAAGAGAAGAAGGCAAGAAAGATTCTGGGTAGGGAACCTTATTCACACGTGGTGCTTATTACTTGAATCTTGATCAACACTCAAAGAACGATGAATTGTTTCAATACCGGCACATTCTCCACAAAAATCCAAAAAAAATGAATATTTTCAAAAATCCAAAAAATCAAATATTTTCAAAAATTCAAAAAAAATTGAATATTTTCAAAAATCCAAAAAAAATTGAATATTTTCAAAAATCAAAAAATAAAGTTGAATATTTTCTAAAATGCATCATTTAGCTTGGATAACCTTGATTTTTGCCTTTGCTAGCATTCTTGTTTATCTTTATGTCTTGCATGTTTCATTTCCGTATTGCATATTTACCTTCATTATCACCCCATTAAGAGGGCTCCTCCCTTTGACCTAAGTCAAAGTTGGCCATAATAGGCAAAGGGATGAGTCGTTGTGAAGATCTGATCCTCTTTTATCAAGTATTTTCAGGGACTTTAAAGTAAGATGGGGAGGTTCTCTCAACAACAGGTAAGTTCTCGTAACCATTTCATTTCGATCATTTAGGTTATTACACCTTGTTAAGAAGGCTCCTCTCTTTGACCTAAGACAAGGCAGACAGCAATAGGCAAAGAGATAAGCCATGGTGAAGATTTGATCCTTTTCATTATGTGTTTCAGGATGCTAAGATCAAGATGGGTATGACTCTCACCATAGTAGGTAAGCTTTCTTACCCTTATCTTATTCATTTTTAGTCATTTTGTTCATATTACCTTATTAATAAGGCTACCCCCCTTGACATATAATCAAGGCAAGATGACAATAGGCAAGGGGGTAAGCCATAGAGCAGAACTAACCCATTTATTAAGTATTTCAGGAAAGAAACACGAGTCAAGGAGGGGGAAATATCGCCAATAGGAATTGCTCACAGAAACAGAAGAATCAACATGGGAAAACCCCATAACTTGCCGACTAGCATATATGTCGCTAGTAGTGTGTTATTATCTTATACATTATTTGTTGAAGACCATGAGCACGGAGAAGACTTGACCCGAGATCCCCTTCATCAAAATCTACGACGGTCGGGTCATCTCTAATGCTCACGGATAAGCCAAAGTTGTGCTGTGAGGGACGATGGTTCTCGAATGGGTATCTTAACCTCATAGACAATCTATATCTTCAACTATTTGTTATACAACTTTTGTTTTGTTGAGCCCAACATGCATCATGTAGCATTAATTGCATTACATTTTGTCATTGCATACATCATTTCTTAGCCTAATCTTTAAACCTTTTAAACCTTTCCCAATCATTTTGAATCTCACCGTGTTTTCCAATCCCACCGTGTTTTCTAGTCACACCAACCTTTCTAATATCCCACCGTGTCTTCTAGTCACACCAACCTTTCTAATATCTCACCGTGTCTGTTAATCCCACCGTGTTGAGTAATCACCTTATATACCCCAAATCCTCCATCACCACTATGGCCATTGCAACACTTCTTTGCTATTCATGGCAGCCAATTCATCCCGCCAAGGGCCTTCTATTTTGATCAGAACTTGCACCGTCATTATCCTCACGGTCTATGCTTAAACATTTGCCTTTCAGAATCTGAGATCATTCCATTCCGAATCGAATCTTGTCTCATGGAAGACTTAAATGAATCTAAGAGCCTGAATGTGCTCGATTGGTATTCTTTTACTTTCTCAAACATATCTCTTTAAACTTTAGCCCATCACAGCACAGGAACACTGCAAAGATCGGGTTACCGGCTGATAATGAACCTACGAACCCATGTTTCGAGGACTCCCCACCGCGTTGCGGGTTGGCTATTCTTCTCTCGTGCCAATGGCACATCTCTTACCAATCGAACATAGGAAGACTTGATGAAACATGGCGGTTAACCAGGAGACTTGAGGAGATTCGTCTTACCGAATTTGGTCGTTGAGCGTGTCTATATCTACACCTTGATGCCACCTTTTCAGTCCATCACCATTTCACTCCACTACATTCTACTACGATCCATCTCGTTTCACTACGCTTTCTCTACGTTTCACTCCGCTCCGCTACATGCCATTCCCTTGCAAAGCCGACATCAAGGCGAGGCAAGCTGTAGACACGCCAAATTGGCTTGATTCAGAGCCCTAGACTCTTATTCCATAGGCGATATCTTTTATTTGATTATTATCTGATCCGGATTACCTCATGGAGATGAGCTAAGGACATCGGTGAAGCCCCTTGTGAGTTGAGAATGGACCGATGATTTCTGGAATATTGCCGAAACCTCCAAGCGAGAGCCGAGCGTGAACCATAAAAACACGAAGCCTGCTCGATGACCGACCTTGAATGGTCCATAATTGAAGGTCTCGGGAGTCCCGCATGTGTTCCGTAACATTCAGGGTTTCCGAGAAGTCATTTCGGTAGGCGTCGGTCAATGACGGCTTTCGTTACGGATTTTTCGATCTGTGCTGACACGGCTATCCCGGACCACGTGTTAGGCCTTTCCGGTCATCACCGGGTCTTTTCAGGTCATCCGGGTCGATTCTTGCCGAATATTTTCATCAACCGGGGCCATATGGCCATTTCGGTCAATTTTAGGGTTTCCCGGCTTTTTCGAGTTTCGATTAACGTTTACCGGGTTAATATCAAATTTTTTGATGACTTCGGGTTTTCCAGTCGTACCAGACTTGTTCGGTCATCATTTTAAGTCATCCCAAGTTGACCCGAGATTTCTCGATCGGAACCGTGCTCTTTCGGATCTTCGCCCCGAGTTTCGGCTTTCCGCGAGAGGGTAAACCGGTAGAAAGCCCCATGAGAACATATAGGGAGTCATGCCGGCTGGTTTACCAACTTGAGGAGGTGCGGTTGAAGGCCCTCTTTCCAACGTGACAAACGGGAGCCGAATCGGACATCCCGTTTGTAAGATACGGCTCGTGGAACACGGGCGCAGGAGAGAGAGTGTACTGCGCCCCTGCTCCCTTTGAAAGAGGAGGGTGCGCCCTGCACGCCCTCAACCTGGGGGCGCGCCTTGCGCGCCCCCGGTTACTTTGAAAGGCGGGGGCACGGTCAGTTTATTTAAATCGAAAATTACCCCGATTAGCACCTTCTAAACCGGATTTTTGGAAGGTTTCCGCGGAGGATTTTCGATTATTTGTACCACGCCCCCGGTTCGGGGGCGCGTTACGTATGTCAAGTCGATTTTTAGCAATTTCTGGAAGATTCCGTTGATTTTTAGTAGTGAGACGCGTAACGCGCCCCCGCTTCCTTTGAAATAGGGGGGCGCACAGACCGCGCCCCCGAACTGGGGGCGTGATTTGCGCGCCCTTGGTTTGAGGGCGTGCCCTGCGTGCCCTCGTCCTCTTTGAAACGCGGGGGCGCGGTAGGTCCAGTTTCCAAATTTTGCACCGGCTTCCTTCCCCTATAAATTGAGGGCCATTCTCAATGACCCAAGGCTAATCCCTGGTGCCTAGCTCATCCATAGGTCGTCCAAGCTTTTCTCCAAAGCCGTCCCGACGTCCAAAGGCGATCCGAAGTCAAGAAATCGATCCCGAGGTGAAGGAGAAGGCTCGATCCGGGCGTTCTGCATCAACCATCTTCGTAGACTTCTTCAGAAAATACGGGGCTTCTTCTGATAAAGTCTTCAACATAGAAGATGTTCATCTCTTCGTCCTCTTTCATCTCCAACTGACGGCACTCAATTCTGACTTGCCGTTTGTTTGTGGCGATTGCTACACTGAGGGCGCGCATCCAGGCTCTGTTTTCTATATTCTCCCACTTTAAAAATTTTTACTGACTTCTACAAGAGTATTTAGGAGAAGTAATCAACATAGGAACTCTTAAACTCTGAGTTCTCCGTCTACTCCAACAAACGGAACTTGATTCTGACATCGGGGTCGTCCGTAGCATCCTCTGCACCAAAGTCGCGCCAGTAGGGTGCAAAGGCTACCCGAACCGGCCTTCTTCAATCAACTCGGCTTGAACTCAAGCCGATCCATTCCATATGCTTTCTCAGCTCCCTTAACTCAGTTTATTTATTGTTTTAAAGCATCTTTTAGTTTATTTAAATCATTTTTACATAATCAAAAATAAAAAAAAGGGGTTAGGACTCACCCCAATCCGGTGAGTTCGATTCCAATTGCTATTTTCTCATCTTCTTCTACAGTTACTACACCTCCCATAGTTCTAATTATTTTATTTACTTAGTTTATTGTTATAGTTGCACAGGTTGAATAAGCTAGCATTGATTGGAGACTCTTCTTCATCGGCCGGCCGAAGAAGAAGAAGGTTGAACTCACATCCCAATCTCCCACGCTAAGGTACACACGGTCAACTTCTTTCTATTTTCAATACATAAAGCGGAGCCCGCGGCTCTTGGCGACCACCTTTTACTTATGTGCTAATTTCATCTCCTCCTCACTCTCCTCCCACATGACCCGAACCATCTCCGGTGCTCGAGCGACGCCGTGAGATGAAAGTTCGGGGATCAACGTGAGTGTGGGACCGAGGTGAGGAGTCTTTACCGCTTTCCGAGTGTTTTCAATTCACTCCCTTTTTATCATATTCCATATTTCACCTTCTTCTCTTGAGGTGCCGATCCGGAACCCGTTTCTGGAGTCGACATCATCGAAAAATTTGATATTAACCCGGTAAACGTGAACCAAAACTTGGAAAAGCCGGGAAACCCTAAAATTGACCGAAATGGCCATATGGCCCCGGTTGATGAAAATATTCAGCTAGAATCGACCCGGATGACTTGAAAGACCCGGTGATGACCGGAAAGGCCTAACATGTGTTCTGGGATAGCCGTGTCAGCACAGATCGAAAAAGCCGTAACGAAAGCCGTCATTGACCGACGCCTACCGAAATGACTTCTCGGAAACCCTGAATGTTACGGAACACATGCGGGATTCCCGAGACCTTCAATTATGGACCATTCAAGGTCGGTCATCGAGCAGGCTTCATGTTTTTACAGTTCACGTGCGACTCTCGCTTGAAGGTTACGGCAATATTCTGAAAATCATTGGTCCATTCTCAACTTGCGAGGGGGGCTCCACCCATGTCCTTAGCTCATGTCCACGAGATAATCCGGATCAGATAACGGTCAAATAAAAGATATCGCCTATGGAATAAGAGTCTAGGGCTCCGAATCAAGCCAATTTGGCGTGTCTACAACTTGCCTCGCCTTGATGTCGGCTTTGCAAGGGAATGGCATGTAGCGGAACGAAGTGAAGCGTAGAGAAAGCGTAGTGAAACGAGATGGATCGTAGTAGAATGTAGTGGAGTGAAATGGCGATGGACTGAAAAGGTGGCATCAAGGTGTAGATATAGACACGCTCCACGACCAAATTCGGCAAGATGAATCTCTTCAAGTCTCCTGGTTAACCGCCATGTTTCATCAAGTCTTACTATGTTCGATTGGTAAGAGATGTGCCATTGGCACGAGAGAAGAATAGCCAACCCCCAACGCGGTGGGGAGTCCCCGAAACATGGGTTCGTAGGTTCATCATCAGCCGGTAACCCGATCTTTGTGGTGTTCCTGTACTGTGATAGGCTAAAGTTTAAAAAGAGATTTGTTTGAAAAAAAGTAAAAGAATACCAATCGAGCACATTCAGGCTCTTAGATTCATTTAAGTCTTCCATGAGACAAGATTCGATTCATAATATAATGATCTCAGATTCTGAAAGGCAAATTTTTAAGCATAGACCATGAAGATAATGACTGTGCAAGTTCTGATCAAATAGAAGACCCTTGGCGGGACGAATTGGCTGCCATGGTGGGATGAATAGCAAAGAAGTGTTGAAATGGCCACAATGGTGAAAAGGAAAGAAAGATTTGAGGGCACAAAGTGATTACCGAACACGGTGGGATTAATAGACACGGTGGGATATTAGAAAGGTTGGTGGGACCAGAAAATATGGTGGGATTAGAAAACATGGTGGGATTAGAAAACACGGTGGGATTTAGAATGATTGAGAGAGTGAGAAGGTGAAGTTTAGGAAATGATGTATGCAATGATAAAACAAAATGTAATGCAATTAATGCTACATGATGCATGTTGGGCTCAAGAAAACAAAACAAAACTTGTATAACAAATAGTTGAAGATATAGATTGTCTATGAGGTCAAGATACCCATTCGGGAACTATCATCCCTCACAGCACAACTTTGGCTTATCCGTGAGCATTAGAGATGACCCGACCGTCATAGATTTTGATGAAGGGGATCTCGGGTCAAGTCTTCTCCGTGCTCATGGTCTTCAACAACTAATGCATAAGATAATAACACACGACCGGCGACATATATGCTAGTCGGCAAGTTATGGGGGTTTCCCTTGTTGATTCTTCTGTTTCTGTGAGCAATTCCTATTGGCGATATTTTCCTCTCCTTGACTCGTGTTTCTTTCCTGAAATACTTAATAAAGGGGTTAGATCTGCTCTATGGCTTACCCCCTTGCCTATTGTCATCTTGCCTTGCTTATATGTCAAGGGGGGTAGCCTTATCAACCAGGTAGAATGCACAAAATGACAGGCAAGGTAAAAGTTAAGAGTGCTTACCTACTATGGCGAGAGTTGCTCCTTTCTTGATCTCAGAATCCTGAAACGCTTAATGAAGGGGATTAAATCTTCACCATTGCTTATCTCTTTGCCTATTGCTGTCTGCCTTGACTTAGGTCAAAGAGAGGAGCCTTATTAACAAGGTATAAAAATAGACTAGATGACCGAAATGAAATGGTTAAGAGAACTTACCTGTCGTTGAGAGAACCTCCCCCTCTTACTTTAAAGTCCCGGAAAATACTTGATAAAAGAGGATCATATCTTCACAACGACTCATCCCTTTGCCTATTATGGCCAACTTTGACTTAGGTCAAAGGGAGGAGCCCTCTTAATGGGGTGATAATGAAGGTAAATATGCAATGCGGAAATGAAACATGCAAGACATAAAGATAAACATGAATGCTAGCAAAGGCAAAAAAAACAAGGTTATGCCAAGTTAGATGATGCATTTTTCTAGATTTTTGGAAAGTATTCAATTTTTTATTTTTGAAGATATTCAACTTTTTTTTTGGTTTTTTTTGAAAATATTCATTTTTTTGAAATTTTGAAAATATTTAATTTTTTTGGATTTTTGAAATTATTTGATTTTTTTGGATTTTTGAAAATATTCATTTTTTGGATTTTTGAAAATATTCATTTTTTTTGGATTTTTGTGGAGAATGTGCCAGTATTGAGAGCATTCATCGATCTTTGAGTGTTGATCAAGATTCAAGCAATAAGCACCATGTGTGAATAAGGTTCCTTACCCAGAATCTTTCTTGCCCTCTTCTCTTGATCGGTTTGGATTCCCCCTGAGTTTGAACAGTTTTCCCCCCTAGGGGTTTTAAGATAGAAGATTAATAGAGGAAGTCTTTGATAGGATTTGGGGATGTTGAGGAGGGTTTCTCTACTCATGCCCAAATTGCCCGTTGGGGTTCGGCCTCTTCGGGTCTTTTCTACATGTGGCACTTACTTAGACAAGTCTTTGACCTGTGGGGTCATTGCCCATCTTTTGGTGCCTTTTCTTCATTTTCTATTCTTTCGGGTACTCATTCAGACAGGCCCATATTTGTTTAAACCTGTGGGGTTCATTGCCCATCTTTTGGCACCCTTTTGCACCCTATGAGACGGCCACCTACTAAGGCGGCGGGCATTTTCGATACTATCCTCCTCTAGTCCCCTTCACCTATTTTGGACCGAACAGAAGAGAATAGGGTAAGGTTTCCTTTCTGCCTTCAGGGTTCTGCCTTGCCTCTCTCGAGTGTTGGGCTATCCAGATTCTGGGATCGGGAGGTGTTGTGTGTGCAAGGTGATGTCTACCCTTGACTTCAAGCTATCACCCTTGGATCGATGACTTAATATCATACTAGAAATTATCCATTTTATTTTCTAAGGAAAATATTTTTTGAGGTAAACGCCGTTCCATGGATGGTTCAATTTTTCTCCATCGGCGTTGGTTAGCTCATATGCATTGCCTGGATATTTTTCAGTTATAACAAAAGGCCCTTCCCAATTAGGTTGCAACTTGGAGCGGGGACCACCCGGCTTAACGAATATACGTTTGACTACCATCTCACTGATTTCAAAGTTTCTCTCTACCACCCTCTTTTGATAAAACCTTTTCAATCGGTTCTGATAAGTCCAGGCATGCTCGGAAGCGGCCAACCTTCTTTCATCTAGGAGTTCAAGTTGTGCAAGGAGAGATTCTCGTCTCTCATCGACATGGATGTCCCTATCGAGTTGAACTCGGAGTGATGGAAGGAGTACTTCGTACGGGACCACTGCTTCCATCCCATATGCGAGAGCATACGGGGTTTGACCAGTGGGGGTCCGTACAGAAGTACGATAAGCCCATAAGGCATCTACAAGCTTATCTGGCCAGTCTGCGAACTTGTTAGACCTACAGGTTTTCTTGATGATTTTAATCAAAGTTTTGTTGGTGGCTTCTGCTTGACCATTGCCTTGCGAGTAATAAGGAGATGAATGATGCAATGCAATGCAGTACCTATTGCAAAGATCACGCAGATCTTGAGAGAGAAATTGCGGTCCGTTGTCGGTGATAATGTCGCTGGGTATCCCGAACCTGGCGATGATGTTGCTTTTGATGAAGGAGCATAGTGTTGATGCCTTGATCTCCACGAACGCTTCCGCTTCTGCCCACTTGGTGAAGTACTATGTTGCCGTCAGGATGAATGATTTGGAACGGATTTTAGAGTTAAGATCACTTAGAGGGCCAATGATATCGAAAGTCCACATGGCGAAGGGCCATGGGGCATGTATCGGATGAATGGAAGATGCGGGAGAATGGATCTTGTCGGCATGAAGTTGGCAAGAATGACAGTGCCGGAGAAAGATGGAGCAATCCTCTTCTAGGGTTGGCCAATAATACCCCTGCCTGATAATTTTCTTCGCAAGAGCTTGAGCATTGACATGGCTCCCACAGACCCCAGAATGTGCTTCCTTAAGCACCAATTCTGCCTCTTCTTCATCAACGCATCTCAATAAAATTCCGCTCAGGCTCCTCTTGTAGAGCACCCCTCCTAGGATGGTGTACCTCTGGGATACTCTCCTGATGGCCTTCTTTTCTTTTGCATTTGATCCAGGTGGATATGTCTGATCTTGACAATACCTTGCGATCTCATCAAACCAAGGCCTCTCACCCTCATCTAACTCTTCCAACTCGATTAGAGAAACTTCCTCTTTCTACTCCAAATATTCCTTCCTGCCAAATCTCTCCTTGACTTTTAGAAATCGACCATCCTTAATCGCTGGCATCGACCTTCTACGGATATGAATAGTCCGCACTTGTCTACCTAGCGGGACTGATAGAGATGAAGCTAAGGAGGCAAGGGCATCAGCAAGGATGTTCTGAGCTCGAGGAACATGGACAAAAGTGAGTTTGGAAAAGAGTTTGATGTAGCAAGAGGTGAGTTCTTGGTAAGGTTTGAGGTTTGGATGAGAAGTTCGGTATTTGGTTAGGACTTGGCGAAGAATTAGTTGGCTATCACCTATCACCCTTAATTCCGTGGCACCATAGAAATGAGCGGCCTCCAGCCCGGCCAGTAAGGCTTCATATTTAGCTATATTGTTGGTTGCTGGGAAGTCAAGCTGAAATGCCTGTGGAATGGTGACACCCTCGGGTGATAGAAGGACTATTCCTATTCCCTTACCGTGTGAATTCAGAGCCCCGTCAAAATATAATGTCCAAAGGTGGGAAGATCGGATCAACATTAGTTTGTCATCCGGGAGCTCCGATTGGACCGGGTCAAAGAGGGGTATAGGGTGATGGGGTAGATGTTCGGCAATGGCATAGCCCTTAATGCCTTTTGGGGGACATAGGTGATATCAAACTGGAAGAGGAAGCTCTGCCAATGACCTAAACGATCAGTTAGAACAGTTTTCTCCAGAAGGAATTTGATGGGATTGATGCGGGCAATAAGATTGACCTCATGAGCTAAGAAATAGTGTTTGAGCTTCTGAACTACCCAGACTAGTGCAGCACAGGTCTTCTCCACTACAGTATACTTCTGCTCACATGGATCAAAGATCTTTAACAAATAGTAAGTTTCCCTCTCTTTCCCTTCTTCATCAACTTGTGCATGGATTGCCCCAAGAGAATTCTCTAAAACGGAGATATATAAAACTAAGGGCTTGCCAGGGACTGGTGGTCTAAGCACAGGGGGACTAGCCAGGTATCTTTTCAAACCATCGAATGCATCCTGGCACTTCGAATCCCATTTGAACTCGGCCCCCGCCTTGGTCAACTCATAGAAAGGTTTACACCTTTGGGAGTGTTGTGAGATGAATCGGCGGACAAACTGTAGCCTCCCGATTAATCCTCGAAGTTCTTTCATATTTCTTGGAGGAGGCATACCAATGATTGCCTTGGCCTTGTTTGGGTCGATCTCTATTCCCCTTTTACTCACTATGAACCCTAATAACTTTCCTGAGGATACTCCAAACGTACATTTATTTGGGTTCATTTTCAATTTATATTCCCTAGCCCTTTGTAAGACCTTTCTTAACACATCCGGGTGATTTTCTCGGCTTTTGGACTTAACGACCAGGTCGTCCATGTACACCTCTACAAGGGTATGCATCATGTCGTAGAAGATAGCCATTATTGCCCTCTGATAGGTAGCACCAGCATTCTTCAGTCCAAAGGGCATGACGACATAGCAGTAGGTTCCCCAAGGTGTGGTGAACGAGGTCTTCTCCTGGTCCTCTTCGGCCAACCAGATTTGATTATATCCAGAATAGCCATCCATGAATGACAACATCTCGAATCCAGCAGTGTTATCAACCAGTACGTCAATATGAGGTAGAGGAAAGTCAGTTTTAGGACACGCTCGGTTTAAGTCCCTGAAGTCTATACAGATCCGAACTCGGCCATCCTTCTTCATGACAGGGACTATGTTTGCCACCCATTGCGGATAAAGGACGACCTTAATGAATCTTGCTTGATGTAACTTTTCAACCTCTTCTTTCATCTTAAGTGCAACATCGGGGTGGAATCTCCTTAATTTTTGTTTCACCGGGATAGCTCCAGGTTTCAAAGTTAGACGATGTTCAACTAACGAGTTGTCTAACCCCGGCATGTCCTCGTATGTCCATGCGAACGTGTCCTTACATTCTTCCAAAAATTTAATTAAACTCTGTTCCTCAGTGGGAGTGAGGTTTGCGCTTTGGAGGATTGTCTTGGGATCTTCCGGTGTTCCGAGATTCAATTCTTTTGTCAGTTCATCCACCGTGGCTAATGGTTCTTCAAATCTTTTAAGTCCAGATGCATACGCATCAGCCAAGTGTAGACACGCCAAATTGGCTTGATTCGGAGCCCTAGACTCTTATTCCTTAGGCGATATCTTTTATTTGACCGTTATCTAATTCGGACTACCTCGTGGAGATGAGCTAAGGACATTGGTGGAGCCCCCCTTGTTAGTTGAGAATGGACCAATGATTTCCGGAATATTGTCGTAACTTTCAAGCGAGAGCCGCACGTGAACTATAAAAACACGAAGCCTGCTCGATGACCGACCTTCAATGGTCCATAATTAAAGGTCTCGGGAGTCCCGCATGTGTTCCGTAACATTCAGGGTTTCCGAGAAGTCATTTTGGTTGGCGTCGGTCAATGACGGCATTCGTTACGGTTTTTTTTGATCTGTGCTGACACGGCTATCCCGGACCATGTATTAGGCTTTTCTGGTCATCACCGGGTCTTTTCGGGTCATCCGGGTCGATTCTAGCCGAATATTTTCATCAACCAGGGCCATACATCCGGTTCGGTCAATTTTAGGGTTTAGCGGCTTTTACGGCTTTTGATTCATGTCTACCGGGTCAATCTCAGATTTTTCGATGACTTCGGATTGTCCGATCGTACTGGACTTGTTCGGTCATCATTTTAAGTCATCCCAAGTTGACCCGAGATTTCTCGATCGGAACCGTGTTCTTTCGGATCTTCGCCCCGGGTTTCGGCTTTCCGCGAGAGGGTAAACCGGTAGAAAGCCCCGTGCGAACATATCGAGAGTCATTCTGGCTGGTCTACCGATTTGAGGAGGTGCGGTTGAAGGCCCTCTTTCCAACGTGACAAACGGGAGCCAAATCGGACATCCCGTTTGCAAGATACGGCTCGCGGAACACGCGCGCAGGAGAGAGAGTGTACTGCGCCCTCGCTCCCTTTGAAAGAGGAGGGCGCGTCCTGCGCGCCCTCAACCCGGGGGCGCGCCCTGCGCGCCCTCAAACTGGGGGCGCACCCTGCGCTCCCCCAGTTCCTTTGAAAAGCGGGGGCGCGGTCGGTTTCTTTAAATCGCAAATTACCCCGATTAGCACCTTCTAAACTGGATTTTTGGAAGGTTTCCGCGGAGGATTTTCGATCATTTGTACCGCGCCCCCAGTTCGGGGGCGCGTTACGTATGTCAAGTCGATTTTTAGCAATTTCCGGAAGTTTTCGTCGATTTTTAGCAGTGAGATGCGTAACGCGCCCCCACTTCCTTTGAAACAGGGGGGCGCGCAGACCGCGCCCCCGAACTAGGGGCGCGCCCTGCGCGCCCTTGGTTTGAGGGCGCGCCCTGCGCGCCCTCGTCTCCTTTGAAATGCGGGGGCGCGGTAGGTCCAGTTTCTAAATTTTGCAACGGCTTCCTTCCCCTATAAATTGAGGGTCATTCTCAACGACCCGAGGTTAACCCCCGGTGCCTAGCTCGTCCAGAGGTCATCCAAGCTCTTCTCCAAAGCCGTCCCGACGTCCAAAGGCGATCCGAAGTCAAGAAATCGATCCCGAGGTGAAGGAGAAGGCTCGATCCGGGTGTTCTTCATCAACCATCTTCATCGACTTTTGCAGAAAATCCGGGGCTTCTTCTGCAAAAGTCTTCAACATACAAATTATTCCTCTCTTCGTCCTCTTTCATCTCCAACTGACGGCTCTCAATTCCGACTTGCCGTTTGTTCGTGGCGATTGCCACACTGAGGGCACGCATCCAGGTTCTGTTTTCTATATCCGCCAAATTTCAGAATTCTTACTGACTTATAAAGGAGGATTTCGGAGAAGTCATCAATATATGAACTCTTCCACTCTGAGTCCTACGTCTACTCCAACAAACGGAACTCGATTCTGACATCGGGGTCGTCCGTAGCATCCTCTACACCGAAGTCGCGCCAGAAGGGTGCAAAGCTACCCGAACCGGCCTTTTCCAACCAACTCGGCTTCAACTCAAGCCGATCCATTCCATAAGCTTTCTCAACTCATTTAACTCAGTTCATTTACTGTTTTAAAGCATATTTAAGTTTATTTGCATCATTTCATACATCATAAAAAACAAAAAAAAGGGGTTAGGGCTAACCCCAATCCGGTGAGTTCGATTCCGATTGCTTCTTTCTCATCTTCTTACTACAGTTACTACACCTCCCATAGTTCTAATTATTTTATTCACTTGGTTTATTTTTCTAGTTGCACAGGTTGAACAAGCTAGCATTGATTGGAGACTCTTCTTCCTCGGCCGGCCGAAGAAGAAGAAGGTTGAACCCATATCCCGATCTCCCACGCTAAGGTACACGGTCAATTCAACTCAACTTCTTGATTTACATCCCATAAAGCGGAGCCCGCGGCTCCTGGCGACAACAATTTCTCTTATCATGTTCTAAGTTATTCTCCTCCTCACTCTCCTCCCACATGACCCGAACCATCTCCGGTGCTCGAGCGACGCCGTGAGATGAAAGTTCGGGGATCAATGTGAGTGTGGGACCGAGGTGAAGACATTTTACCGCTTTCCGAGTGTTTTCAATTCACTCCCCCTTTTTCCCCAATTCCATCTTTCACCTTCTTCTCTTGAGGTTCCGATCCGGAACCCCTTTTCGGAGTCGACAGCTTTTTGGCGACCACGGTGGGACAACCAATGTCTTCAACCGTGCTAGCTTGATTCAACCGTGCAACTAGTTGTTTTCCAACTTGGTTCCCGCGTGAACCGGCTTGTCTTTTATCTTCCATGTCAATTTACCTTTAAACTTGCTATTTACTCTTTCTTTAAGATTTTCCCCCATGTGGACTTGATTTTCTTGTCTTTCATTTCAACCCGGTTCCCGCGTGAACCACCTTTCTTCTTATAAACCGGTTCCCGCGTGAACCACCTTTCTTTTCCAACTCGGTTCCCGCGTGAACTAACTTATTTTCAGATCGGTCCCTGCGTGGACTACCTCTTTACAGCACCTTTAGATTGGCCCCACGTGGCCCTCCTTCTATTTTGTCCACTCTTACATCGGTTCCCGCGTGAACCACCCCTTTCTTCATTAAAACCGGTTCCCGCGTGAACCAAACCCTTTTCTAAACCGGTTCCCGCGTGAACCGACTCACTTTCAGATCGGTCCCCGCGTGGACCACCCCTTTGCACCAATTAGATTGGCCCCACGTGGCCCTCCTTTCCTTTTTTTCCAATCAAACAAACCAGTTCCCGCGTGAACCACCCATTTTCCCTACAAAAACTGGTTCCCGCGTGAACCACCTACTTTTCCAAAACTCGGCTCCCGTGTGAGCCACTTTATTTTCAATTCGGTCCCCGCGTGGACCATCATTTTACCTTTATTTCAGATTTGTCCCCACTTAGACACTCTATCACAAGCCGGTTCCCGCGTGAACCTCCTTTTAGTTGCTAATTGTTAGTTATTTGTTTTACTTTATCATTACATGTCTTGCTTGCATTCACTTGTTTGATTTATTTAATAGCTTTCATTCATGTTTGCATATTGATTGCTTCTTCTCCTTCTACCCTCCATTTTTTATTTTTGCATTAGCTTTTGCATCGGGTACCGGACTCGTTCCGATCTGTAGGGCATTCGAGGCGGGGGCTCTCTCTCCCAACACACCCTCACCCTCCAAACACCTTCTTGGCGGATTCTAACCTCTCTTCTGGGATATTCCTTCCTAGTTGATTTGGTGGTTTCCATCAAGACCTCCGTAAGTCCCCATCCGTGGAGTATTCCTCTCCGCACGATTGGGCCGGTTGTACCACTTCTCAAAACCCGAAGAACCCAAGTACCTACTCGTGGTGATTGAGTGATAACCTTAGGTCTTGAAGATTGAAGCAATAGGAATCATACCTACTTGAGTGAACAATTGCTAACAATCTATCTAATCTAAGGTTTCAACCCAAAAATTGTCGAGTAGTCATTTTAAAACCTTGTTTGCATAACTTGCTTGCTCACAACAATTGAAAACAACCAAAAAATTCTTCTTCTTTCAAAACACCTAAAAAAAATCCCTTTTAACTTTTATGTTCAACTTGCTTGCCAAACAACCAAATTGAAACCAAATCAAATCAAACAAACAACCATAATCAAACAAAAACTTTATTTGCATTTACACCCTTCATTTGCTTTCTTTCAACCAAGTTTGTAAGGAAATTTGACAGGATGCCCACTCTAAGGTCCGGAAGACACGTCGGGATGTCGGACTACTACGACCAAGAGGAGGAGTACGAGACGGGCCACTACGAGCTGCAACAACCCATGGTTCAACCAGAGGGCCATGTCAACGCCGTCAGGGAGCCAGAAATTCAAAATCCTACTCATCAACCCGCTTCACTTAGCGTGGAGCAACTCCTCTAGGGTCTATCTCTTCATCTAGACCCCGAATCCTTTTCGCTTGTGCAATCCTTGACAAAGGGCAAGATGCCCGCCAATCAAGATCCGGTCGAGGGAAATCAAGCCCCCTCACCACCTCAATCAGCAGTCAGGCCCCAAATCATCTCTTCTCCTGGACAACCCTGCCGTGTCTCCACTCACCCTTTTATGGGGCATTCACATAATTATGTTCCAATTCCTGTTTCCAACCTACCTCCTCCAACTCAATCACCTAAACACTTTGCTCCCGTGGCTCTGGAATCTAGCCTCACCCAGGCATTAATGAACAAACTCAACCAGATGGATGAGCGTTTCGAAGAGATGAGGCATCGCCTCGATTCTAAAGCCATCCCTGAAATCTCTGTCCCATCCTTCCCGAGTTCTACACCTTCCTCCTTCGTAGATACCGGTCTTCCAACGTTACAACGCGACCGGTAATCCTTTCAACCATCTAAAAAGCTTTCTATATGACTCCGCATTACGGAAAAATGACCGCAAAGCCCTTGCCTTCCTATTCGTCGGTCATTGGAGGGATCGCGCCTGGACTGGTTCTATTCTCTTGATTCCATTGAGGCGGCAGATTTCGACATCGTCAAGGCAAAGTTTCTACAAAGGTACAAGGATCGGGTGGGGCCAGCCTACTCGATAACTGATTTGATTGCCGAAAAGATGAGGCCGGATGAAGACTTTGCCAGATTTGCCGATCGGTGGAGGGGAATGGCTGAGAGGCTAGTAGATACCATCTCAGAGGGGGAGCAGGTGAGGATGCTCATAGGGAACACCACGCCCAACCTTCGCAACCTCCTGATCATGCACCGCCCAACAACCATGAGTGAGTTGTGTGATAGCGCCCGCTACCTCCAAGCCCACTTTAAGGATGCATCCATGATCAACCCGTTCGACACCAAGCCCCGTAACACTAGAAAGCCTACACCTGTAGGACCGACCACCGAAGGGGTAGTAAACAATGAGAGCATCAATGCCATGGGTAACCAGGGTGGGTATCGCCAAAGCCAATACCGTAACCCACCACCCAATCAACAATACCGCCCAGCTCCTCAACCGGCTCCTCGGCCCGGCAGCAACTTGCATACAACCAAGCACCACCACAGCAACCCACCTACAACCGAGCGCCCCAGCAACCAAATGCCTACAACCGAGCGCCCCAGCCACCAAATGCCTACAACCGAGCGCCTCAACAACAACATGTCTACAACCGACCCCAACAACAACAAGCCTACAACCAAGTGCCACCACCAGCCAACCGACCTAGGAGGGGGGGACCCAAGAGAGAATACTATCCTCAACTGCCATTCCCCCTCACCGATATCTTTAATGCATTGATGGCTGAACAGCAGTTGGAACTTCCAAAGGAGAGAGAAGGATGGCCAGCCAATGTTGACACAACCAAGTACTGCTCTTATCATCGATATCCTGGGCACACGGTGGATGTCTGTTTCCAGTTTAAAGATTACATTCATGACCTCAACGATAAAGGGAACATCGACTGGGGACAGATGGGGGAGTCTATTCAAGCAATGAAGGCACGTCAGAATCAACCACGGCGACAACAAGTACAACAGCAGCCCGGCCTGGGCATAGTCCAAGATCCGCTCCCGGTACATGGACCCATACAAGCACCGGCACCAGCACCACCAAACCAATGACTCGGCCTCGTCCACTCCGCCATCTAGGAGTCAACCCACCATTCCCAGGGATGGCAAGTCGAGGATCAAATCACCTCCATACCCGCCATACCAACCCCACCTACAAACCGCACCATACTCTCCATACCGAGAGCTGCCCCCAGCCCACAAACTATCCAAACACCACTACCCTCACCAACCATTAACCCTCCACGATGCTTAATCATTAGACCATCACCACCAACACCCCAACCATCACCCCAACCTAACCCACCAACCACCATTAATCCTCCAGGGTGTCTAATCATTAGACCGCCACCAACACCCCAAACATCACCTAACCTACCAGTCACTGCCACCCCACGACCCCTCATCATTAGACCATCACCACCAACACCCCAACCATCACCCAACATACCGGCCTCCACCAATCCACGAACCCTCATCATCCGATCCTCACCACCCGTACCTACCATGGGCTCCTCAACCTACCAATCAACCCTACCATCACCATCATCACCACTTCCCCCTACCACGCTGGCGCCGGTACTTCGTAGCGGGAGGATGTTCCAAAGGGTCTTCCCCCAGGTCGGGATACAACCACAGGAACAGGCAGAAGAGGAGGTGGTTGAAGAACCGTTGCTCGGCATGGCATATGACCTATTGAAGCACTTGGACAAAATGCCGGCACGGATTTCAATTCTGGAGCTGATAAAGAGGTCAAAGAACCATCAGGACATCCTACAACAATATCTGCAGCGGGTCATGGTCAATGAGGACCTCCCGCCTGAGAAGATCATTACTGTCCTGACCCCGAGGAGTGAACATCCGGCACTCACCTTTACACAGGAGGAGTTGGCACGACCAGAGATCAGAAAGTACGCCTTGCGCGTTGCAGTAGTCATCCGAGGCGTGGAGATCAAGTCCTGCTTAATTGACACCGGAGCATCCATAAATGTCATGCCGCCAGAAACATTGCAACTTTGCGGCATCTCCGATGAAGAAATCGAGCCTTCTGCCGTCACGGTGACCGCATATGACAACTCCCGGAAGCCGGCACGAGGGGTGGTTACATTGAAAGTAGGGCTCGGGCTGTGTGCTGTCACCGCCGAGTTTCACGTTCTAGAATTAGACCCTACATTCAAAGCTATCTTGGGACACCCGTACCTTGAGGCAATAGGAGCTGTTGCCTCCACTAATCATCAGTGTCTAAAGTTCCCATACAAGGGCCAGGTGATCAAAGTAACCAACATCCCCATTCTGAATGACATGGATGACCCCTCTTCTGCACTACCAATATCAAAATCTGTCCAGCCGTTGGTTTCAACTACAGAGCTACCTGAGGTCATGGTATTGACGACGCCTCCAGATTCCGTTGCATGGCGGATGATGAAAGGGATGGGCTATCAGCCAGGAAAAGGGTTGGGAAAGGAGCTGCAGGGGGTTGTGCACCCCATTGAAGCCGTACAAAGACCAAAGAGACACGGGCTTGGTTATGAGCCCAGTTTCACTCCGCGGATGGTCTACCCGCCAAAAAATGCCATGGGACTCCGAAAATTCTTTATCAAAGGGGAGACCATGATGATGGCTGGGGACAAAGAAGAAGAACCAGTCAAGAGGAAGAAGGCACCAGAGCAAGAGGAGGAAGTGGACAACCTGAGCTCATCTTTGGCATGGTTGTTCACAGAGGAGGAAGAACCAGTCGAGGGCAAGTCCATCTCTAAACAACTTGTCCACTCGAACCCACCTCCAAACAACATCCCGCGTGAGCCGTATCCTACGGTCACGTATTTCAAAATCCTCACTCTATCCCTCTTGGAGTCACTTGATGGGCTATCTAGCCCAATTCCCACTTCTGGGCCAAAATGGCCACCTGAACTTATCATTGGGCCTGAGAGCCCATTCAAATCTTCTTACTCCACTGGGCTTCTATGCCCATTCCAATCCAACAACCTTGGGCCCGCGTGCCCACCAGTCGGATCCACGTGCCCTTTAGATTTATTTTCTTGCTTTGGGCCCGCGTGCCCACCATTCGGGCCCACGTGCCCCTTAGATCTTTTCACCAGCTTTGGGCCTATCTGCCCATTTCTTGTCATCATCGGGCCCGTGAGCCCATTTTTCTTCCATTTTCTTAAGCTTTCTATTTCTGCTCGAGCCCCATCGGCTCATTCTCTTTTTATTATTGAAAATACCCAAAATACCCAAAAAAAAATGTCCTCTCACAAACTCAGTTTTCCATTGAGGAGACGTCTCTACTTGTCTCAGAGGGTGCTCCCAACCAGGGACCTCTCTTCTCCAACTCACTGATCGATCTGCTCGATCCTTCACCCATTGTAAATACCACCTTTTCAATTCCGTCTTCTTTAGGAGAAGTTAGGGTAGAAAAGAAGAAAATTCGAGGTAAACGGGTGCCAGAGAGATATCTCCAACAAATAGTTCAAAAATGCAAGGAATGTGCAAGGCTGCCAAGGTTTTTGGAAAATGCTATCCAGCTTAATGAAATCCAATATGAGGATGAATTCAATGTAGATTATACACTGGGAGTTTACGAGGTCTTATCAGAAAAAGATCCTGATTTCGAGGATGGAATTGAGGACTTGGCTGATGCGTATGCATCTGGACTTAAAAGATTTGAAGAACCATTAGCCACGGTGGATGAACCGACAAAAGAATTGAATCTCGGAACACCGAAAGATCCCAAGACAATCCTCCTAAGTGCAAACCTCACTCCCACTGAGGAACAGAGTTTAATTAAAATTTTGGAAGAATATAAGGACACGTTCGCATGGACATACGAAGACATGCCGGGGTTAGACAACTCGTTAGTTGAACATCGTCTAACTTTGAAACCTGGAGTTACCCCGGTCAAACAAAAATTAAGGAGATTCCACCCTGATGTTGCGCTTAAGATGAAAGAAGAGGTCGACAAGTTACATCAAGCAAGATTCATTAAGGTCGTCCTTTATCCGCAATGGGTGGCAAACATAGTCCCTGTCATGAAGAAGGATGGCCGAGTTCGGATCTGTATAGACTTCAGGGACTTGAACCGAGCGTGTCCTAAAGATGACTTTCCTCTACCTCATATTGACGTATTGGTTGATAACACTGCTGGATTCGATATGTTGTCATTCATGGATGGCTATTCTGGATATAATCAAATCCGGTTGGCCGAAGAGGACCAGGAGAAGACCTCGTTCACCACACCTTGGGGAACCTACTGCTATGTCGTCATGCCCTTTGGACTAAAGAATGCCGGTGCTACCTATCAGAGGGCAATGATGGCTATCTTCCATGACATGATGCATACCCTTGTAGAGGTGTACGTGGACGACCTGGTCGTTAAGTCCAGAAGCCGAGAAGATCATCCTGAAGTGTTAAGAAAGGTCTTGCAAAGGTCTAGGGAATATAAATTGAAGATGAACCCAAAGAAATGCACATTTGGAGTATCCTCAGGATAACTGTTGGGGTTCATAGTGAGTAAAAGGGGCATAGAGATCGACCCAAACAAGGCCAAAGCAATCATTGGTATGCCTCCCCCGAGAAATATGAAAGAACTTTGAGGATTAATCGGGAGGCTACAGTTTGTCCGCCGGTTCATCTCACAACACTCCCAAAGGTGTAAACCTTTCTATGAGTTGACCAAGGCGGGGGCCGAGTTCAAATGGGATTCGAAGTGCCAGGATGCATTCGATGGTTTGAAAAGATACCTGGCTAGTCCCCCTGTGCTTAAACCACCAATCCCTGGCAAGCCCTTAGTTTTATATATCTCGGTTTTGGAGAATTCTCTTGGGGCAGTCCTTGCACAAGTTGATGAAGAAGGGAAAGAGAGGGCAACTTACTATTTGTCAAAGGTCTTTGATCCATGCGAGCAGAAGTATACTGTAGTGGAGAAGACCTGTGCTGCACTAGTCTGGGTAGTTCAGAAGCCTAAATACTATTTCTTAGCTCATGAGGTCAATCTTATTGCCCGCATCAATCCCATCAAATTCCTTCTAGAGAAAATTGTTCTAACTGATCGGTTAGGTCGTTGGCAGAGCTTCCTCTCCCAGTTTGATATCTCCTATGTCCCCCAGAAGGCGATTAAGGGCTATGCCATTGCCGAACATCTAGCCCATCACCCTATACCCCTCTTTGACCCGGTCCAATCGGAGCTCCCGGATGACGAACTAATGTTGATCCGATCTTCCCATTTTTGGACATTATATTTTGACGGGGCTCTGAATTCACACGGTAAGGAAATAGGAATCGTCCTTCTATCACCCGAGGGTGTCACCATTCCACAGACATTTCAGCTTGACTTCCCAGCAACCAACAATATAGATGAATATGAAGCCTTGCTGGCCGGGCTGGAGGCTGCTCATTTCTATGGTGCCACAGAATTAAGGGTGATAGGTGATAGCCAACTAATTCTTCGCCAAGTCCTAACCAAATACCGAACTTCTCATCCAAACCTCAAACCTTACCAAGAACTCACCTCTTGCTACATCAAACTCTTTTCCAAACTCACTTTTGTCTATGTTCCTCGAGCTCAGAACATTCTTGCTGATGCCCTAGCCTCCTTAGCTTCATCTCTATCAGTCCCGCTAGGTAGACAGGTGCGGACTATCCATGTCCGTAGGAGGTCGATGCCAGCGATTAAGGATGGGCGATTTCTGAAGGTCAAGGAGAGATTTGGCAGGAAGGAATATTTAGAGCAGAAAGAGGAGATTTTGCTAATAGAGTTGGAAGAGTTAGATGAGGGAGAGAGGCCTTGGTTTAATGAGATCGCAAGGTATTGTCAAGATCAGACATATCCACCTGGATCAAATGCAAAAGAAAAGAAGGCCATCAGGAGAGTATCCCAGAGGTATACCATCCTAGGAGGGGTGCTCTTCAAGAGGAGCCTGAGCGGAATTTTATTGAGATGCGTTGATGAAGAAGACAAAGAATTGGTGCTTAAGGAAGCACATTCCGGGGTCTGTGGGGGCCATGTCAATGCTCAAGCTCTTGCCAAGAAAATCATCAGGCAGGGGTATTATTAGCCAACCCTAGAAGAGGATTGCTCCATCTTTGTCCGGCACTATCATTATTGCCAACTTCATGCCGACAAGATCCATTCTCCCGCATCTTCCCTTCATCCGATTCATGTCCCATGGCCCTTCGCCATGTGGGCTTTCGATATCATTGGCCCTCTAAGTGATCTTAACTCTGAAATCCGTTCCAAATCGTTCATCCTGACGGCAACAGAGTACTTCACCAAGTGGGCAGAAGCGGAAGCATTCGTGGAGATCAAGGCATCAACACTGTGCTCCTTCATCAAACGCAACATCATCGCCAGGTTTGGGATACCCAGCGACATTATCACCGACAACGGACCGCAATTTCTCTCTCAAGATCTGCGTGATCTTTGCAACAGGTACCGCATTACATTGCATCATTCATCTCCTTATTACCCGCAAGGCAATGGTCAAGCATAAGCCACCAACAAAACTTTGATTAAAATCATCAAGAAAACCTGTAAGTCTAGCAAGTTCGCAGACTGGCCAGATAAGCTTGTAGATGCCCTATGGGCTTATCGTACTTCTGTACGGACCCCCACTGGTCAAACCCCGTATGCTCTCGCATATGGGATGGAAGCGGTGGTCCCATATGAAGTACTCCTTCCATCACTCCGAGTTCAACTCGATAGGGACATCCCTGTCGATGAGAGACGAGAATCTCTCCTTGCACAACTTGAACTCCTAGATGAAAGAAGGTTGGCTGCCTCCGAGCATGCCCGGACTTATCAGAACCGATTGAAAAGGTTTTATCAAAAGAGGGTGGTAGAGAGAAAGTTCGAAATCGGTGAGATGGTAGTTAAACGCATATTCGTTAAGCCGGGTGGTCCCCGCTCTAAGTTGCAACCTAACTGGGAAGGGCCTTTTGTTATAACTGAAAAATATCCAGGCAATGCATATGAGCTAACCAACGCCGATGGAGAAAAATTGAACCATCCATGGAACGACGTTTACCTCAAAAAATATTTTCCTTAGAAAAGAAATTGGAGAATTTCTAATATGATATTAAGTCATCGATCCAAGGGTGTTAGCTAGAAGTCAAGGGTAGACATCACCTAGCACACACAACACCTCCCGATCCCAGAATCTGGATAGCCCAACACTCGAGAGAGGCAAGGCAGAACCCTGAAGGCAGAAAGGAAACCTTACCCTATTCTCTTCTGTTCGGTCCAAAATAGGTGAAGGGGACTAGAGGAGGATAGTATCGAAAATGCCCGCCGCCTTAGTAGGAGGCCGTCTCATAGGGTGCAAAAGGGTGCCAAAAGATGGGCAATGAACCCCACAGGTTTAAACAAATATGGGCCTGTCTGAATGAGTACCCGAAAGAATAGAAAATGAAGAAAAGGCACCAAAAGATGGGCAATGACCCCACAGGTCAAAGACTTGTCTAAGTAAGTGCCACATGTAGAAAAGACCCGAAGAGGCCGAACCCCAACGGGCAATTTGGGCATGAGTAGAGAAACCCTCCTCAACATCCCCAAATCCTATCAAAGACTTCCTCTATTAATCTTCTATCTTAAAACCCTAGGGTAAGGTGAACTGTCCAAACTCAAGGGGAATCCAAACCGATCAAGAGAAAAGGTCAAGAAAGATTCTGGGTAGGGAACCTTATTTTCACGTTGTGTTCATCACTTGAATCTTGATTAACACTCAAAGATCGATGAATTGTTTCAATACTGGCACATTCTCCACAAAAATCAAAAAAAAATGAATATTTTCAAAAAAAATCAAATAAAAAAAATCAAATATTTTCAAAAATTCAAAAAAAATGAATATTTTCACAAAAATCAAAAAAGAAGAAAATAAAAAATTGAATATTTTTAAAAATCCAAAAAAAAGAAAAGAGTTGAATATTTTCAAAAATAAAAAAATTGAATACATGCATCATCTAACTTGGCATAACATTGATTTTTGCCTTTGCTAGCATTCATGTTTATCTTTATGTCTTGCATGTTTCATTTCCGCATTGCATATTTACCTTCATTATCACCCCATTAAGAGGGCTCCTCCCTTTGACCTAAGTCAAAGTTGGCCATAATAGGCAAAGGGATGAGTCGTTGTGAAGATTTGATCCTCTTTTATCAAGTATTTTCAGGGACTTTAAAGTAAGAGGGGGAGGTTCTCTCAACGACAGGTAGACAGCAATAGGCAAAGAGATAAGCCATGGTGAAGATTTAATCCCCTTCATTAAGCGTTTCAGGATTCTGAGATCAAGAAGGGAGCGACTCTCGCCATAGCAGGTAAGCACTCTTAACTTTTACCTTGTCTGTCATTTTGTGCATTCTACCTGGTTGATAAGGCTACCCCCCCTTGACATGTAAGCAAGGAAAGACAACAATAGGCAAGGGGGTAAGCCATAGAGCATATTTAACACTTCTATTAAGTATTTCAGGAAAGAAACACAAGTCAAGGAGGGTGAGAATCTCGCCAACAGGTATGTCTCTTAACCCTACATCTATTATTTACTTTTATTATTTGCCATCCCTTAGAAGACTTCACCCCTTGACAAACTTGCAAGAGGCCAAGCCAGAATTTGAAACTGACTATCCTTTCGAGAAATGTCAAGTAGGTCAAACAACACTGAAGCAAGAAGTACTATAACAAGGAACAAAAGCAGCTACAACACAAGAAGAAGATTAAGCCTGCTACAGATATCAGTGTCTGATTGCCACTGACTCCAAGAGAATGACCATGTGGAGAAGGCATGGAAACCATACCGCCGCAACCGCCTCGTTCCGGTGATGCTCCAAAGGAGTGGCCAAGACAGGAATTGGTCGCGGAAACAGAAGAACGGACATGGGAAACCCCCATAACTTGCCGACTAGCATATATGTCGCCGGTCGTGTGTTATTATCTTATGCATTAGTTGTTGAAGACCATGAGCACGGAGAAGACTTGACCCGAGATCCCCTTCATCAAAATCTATGACGGTCGGGTCATCTCTAATGCTCACGTATAAGCCAAAGTTGTGCTGTGAGGGACGATAGTTCCCGAATGGGTATCTTGACCTCATAGACAATCTATATCTTCAACTATTTGTTATACAATTTTTGTTTTGTTTTCTTGAGCCCAACATGCATCATGTAGCATTAATTGCATTACATTTTGTTTTATCATTGCATACATCATTTCCTAAACTTCACCTTCTCACTCTCTCGATCATTCTAAATCCCACCGTGTTTTTCTAAATCCCACCGTGTTTTCTAATCCCACCATGTTTTCTAATCCCACCATATTTTCTGGTCCCACCAACCTTTCTAATATCCCACCGTGTCTATTAATCCCACCGTGTTCGGTAACCACTTTGTGCCCTCAAATCTTTCATTTCTTTTCACCACTATGGCCATTGCAACTTCTTTGCTATTTGTCCCACCATGGCAGCTGATTCATCCTGCCAAGGGCCTTCTATTTTGATCAGAACTTGCACCGTCATTATCTTCACGGTCTGTGCTTAAACATTTGCCTTTCGGAATCTGAGATCATTCCATTCCGAATTGAATCTTGTCTCATGGAAGACTTAAATGAATCTAAGAGCCTGAATGTGCTCGATTGGTATTCTCTTACTTTTTCAAAACAAATCTCTTTTTAAACTTTAGCCCATCACAGTACAGGAACACCGCAAAGATCGGGTTACCGGCTGATGATGAACCTACGAACCCATGTTTCGGGGAATCCCCACCGCGTTGGGGGATGGCTATCCTTCTCTCGTTCCAATGGCACATCTTTTACCAATCGAACATAGGAAGACTTGATGAAACATGGCAGTTAACCAAGAGACTTGAGGAGATTCATCTTGCCGAATCTGGTCGTTGAGCGTGTCTATATCTACACCTTGATGCCACCTTTTCAGTCCATTGCCATTTCACTCCACTACATTCCACTACGATCCATCTCGCTTCGCTATGCTTCCTCTACGTTTCACTCCATTCCGCTACATGCCATTCCCTTGCAAAGCCGACATCAAGGCGAGGCAAGCTGTAGACACGCCAAATTGGCTTGATTCGGAGCCCTAGACTCTTATTCCATAGGTGATATCTTTTATTTGACCGTTATCTAATTCGGACTACCTCGTGGAGTTGAGCTAAGGACATTGGTGGAGCCCCCCTTGTTAGTTGAGAATGGACCAATGATTTCCGGAATATTGTCGTAACTTTCAAGCGAGAGCCGCACGTGAACTGTAAAAACACGAAGCCTGCTCGATGACCGACCTTCAATGGTCCATAATTAAAGGTCTCGGGAGTCCCGCATGTGTTCCGTAACATTCAGGGTTTCCGAGAAGTCATTTCGGTTGGCGTCGGTCAATGACGGCAATCGTTACGGTTTTTTTTGATCTGTGCTGACACGGCTATCCCGGACCATGTATTAGGCTTTTCTGGTCATCACCGGGTCTTTTCGGGTCATCCAGGTCGATTCTAGCCGAATAGTTTCATCAACCAGGGCCATACATCCGGTTCGGTCAATTTTAGGGTTTCGCGGCTTTTACGGCTTTTGATTCACGTTTACCGGGTCAATCTCAGATTTTTCGATGACTTCGGATTGTCCGATCGTACCGGACTTGTTTGGTCATCATTTTAAGTCATCCCAAGTTGACCCGAGATTTCTCGATCGGAACCGTGCTCTTTCGGATCTTCGCCCCAGGTTTCGGCTTTCCGCGAGAGGGTAAACCGGTAGAAAGCCCCATGCGAACATATCGAGAGTCATTCCGGCTGGTCTACCGATTTGAGGAGGTGCGGTTGAAGGCCCTCTTTCCAACGTGACAAACGGGAGCCAAATCGGACATCCCGTTTGCAAGATACGGCTCACGGAACACGCGCGCAGGAGAGAGAGTGTACTGCGCCCTCGCTCCCTTTGAAAGAGGAGGGCGCGCCCTGCGCGCCCTCAACCCGGGGGCGCACCCTGCGCGCCCTCAAACTGGGGGCGCACCCTGCGTGCCCCCGGTTCCTTTGAAAAGCGGGGCGCGCGGTCGGTTTCTTTAAATCACAAATTACCCCGATTAGCACCTTCTAAACCGGATTTTTGGAAGGTTTCCGCGGAGGATTTTCGATTATTTGTACCGCGCCCCCGGTTTGGGGGCGCATTACGTATGTCAAGTCAATTTTTAGCAATTTCCGGAAGTTTTCGTCGATTTTTAGCAGTGAGACGCGTAACGCGCCCCCGCTTCCTTTGAAACAGGGGGGCGCGCAGACCGCGTCCCCGAACTGGGGGCGCGCCCTGCGCGCCCTTGGTTTGAGGGCGCGCCCTGCGCGCCCTCGTCTCCTTTGAAATGCGGGGGCGCGGTAGGTCCAGTTTCTAAATTTTGCAACGGCTTCCTTCCCCTATAAATTGAGGGCCATTCTCAACGACCCGAGGTTAACCCCTGGTGCCTAGCTCGTCCAGAGGTCGTCCAAGCTCTTCTCCAAAGCCGTCCCGACGTCCAAAGGCGATCCGAAGTCAAGAAATCGATCCCGAGGTGAAGGAGAAGGCTCGATCCGGGTGTTCTTCATCAACCATCTTCATCGACTTCTGAAGAAAATCCGGGGCTTCTTCTGCAAAAGTCTTCAACATACAAATTATTCCTCTCTTCGTCCTCTTTCATCTCCAACTGACGGCACTCAATTCCGACTTGCCGTTTGTTCGTGGAGATTGCCACACTGAGGGCGCGCATCCAGGTTCTGTTTTCTATATCCGCCCACTTTAAGAATTTTTAATGACTTATACAGGAGGATTTCGGAGAAGTCATCAACATAGTAACTCTTCCTCACTGAGTTCTCCGTCTACTCCAATAAACGGAACTCTATTCTGACTTTGGGGTCGTCCGTAGCATCCTCTACACCGAAGTCGCGCCAGAAGGGTGCAAAGCTACCCGAACCGGCCTTTTCCAACCAACTCGGCTTCAACTCAAGCCGATCCATTCCATAAATTTTCTCAACTCATTTAACTCAGTTAATTTACTGTTTTAAAGCATATTTAAGTTTATTTGCATTATTTCATACATCATAAAAAAACCAAAAAAAAGGGGTTAGGGCTAACCCCAATCCGGTGAGTTCGATTCCGATTGCTTCTTTCTCATCTTCTTACTACAGTTACTACACCTCCCATAGTTCTAATTATTTTCTTCACTTGGTTTATTTTTCTAGGTGCACAGGTTGAACAAGCTAGCATTGATTGGAGACTCTTCTTCCTCGGCCGGCCGAAGAAGAAGAAGGTTGAACCCATATCCCGATCTCCCACGCTAAGGTACACGGTCAATTCAACTCAACTTCTTAATTTACATCCCATAAAGCGGAGCCCGCGGCTCCTGGCGACAACAATTTCTCTTATCATGTTCTAAGTTATTCTCCTCCTCACTCTCCTCCCACATGACCCGAACCATCTCCGGTGCTCGAGCGACGCCGTGAGATGAAAGTTCGGGGATCAATGTGAGTGTGGGACCGAGGTGAAGACATTTTACCGCTTTCCGAGTGTTTTCAATTCACTCCCCCTTTTTCCCCAATTCCATCTTTCACCTTCTTCTCTTGAGGTGCCGATCCGGAACCCCTTTTCGGAGTCGACACCAAGTCCTCAATTCCATCCTCGAAATCAGGATCTTTTTCTGATAAGACCTCGTAAACTCCTAGTGTATGATCTACATTGAATTCATCCTAATATTGGATTTCATCAAGCTGGATAGCATTTTCCAAAAACCTTGGCAGCCTTGCACATTCCTTGCATTTTTGAGCTATTTGTTGGAGATATCTCTCTGGCACACGTTTACCTCGAATTTTCTTCTTTTCTACCCTAACTACTCCTAAAGAAGACGGAATTGAAAAGGTGGTATTTACAATGGGTGAAGGATCGAGCAGATCGATCAGTGAGTTGGAGAAGAGAGGTCCCTGGTTGGGAGCACCCTCCGAGACAAGTAGAGACGTCTCCTCAATGGAAAACTGAGTTTGTGAGAGGACATTTTTTTTGGGTATTTTGGGTATTTTCAATAACAAAAAGAGAATTAGCCGATGGGGCTCGAGTAGAAATAGAAAGCTTAAGAAAATGGAAGAAAAATGGGCTCGCGGGCCTGATGATGACAAGAAATGGGCAGATAGGCCCAAAGCTGGTGAAAAGATCTAAGGGGCACGTGGGCCCAAATGGTGGGCACGCGGGCCCAAAGCAAGAAAATAAATCTAAAGGGCACGTGGGCCCGACTGGTGGGCACGCGGGCCCAAGGTTGTTGGATTGGAATGGGCATAGAAGCCCAGTGGAGTAAGAAGATTTGAATGGGCTCTCAGGCCCAAGGTTGTTGGATTGGAATGGGCATAGAAGCCCAGTGGAGTAAGAAGATTTGAATGGGCTCTCAGGCCCAATGATCAGTTCAGGTGGCCATTTTGGCCCAGAAGTGGGAATTGGGCTAGATAGCCCATCAAGTGAATCCAAGAGGGATAGAGTGAGGATTTTGAAATACGTGACCGTAGGATACGGCTCACGCGGGATGTTGTTAGGAGGTGGGTTCGAGTGGACAAGTTGTTTAGAGATGGACTTGCCCTCGACTGGTTCTTCCTCCTCTGTGAACAACCGGGCCAAAGATGAACTCAGGTTGTCCACCTCTTCCTCTTGCTCTGGTGCCTTCTTCCTCTTGACTGGTTCTTCTTCTTCGTCCCCGGCCATCATCATGGTCTCCCCTTTGATAAATAATTTTTGGAGTCCCATGGCATTTTTTGGCCGGTAGACCATCCGCGGAGTGAAACTGGGCTCATAGCTGTCGACTCTGAAAATTCGACGGGGTCCTCTCCTTTTCAAGGAAGTCCGTGAACCCAGATCGTCACCTCAAGAGGGGATGAGAAAAGAAAGAAATAAAACTCGGAAAGCAACTCTCACCTCGGTCCCACACTCACATTGATCCCCGAACTTTCATCCCTTAGCGTCGCTCGATCACCAAAGAGACGGTTCGGGTCATGTGGGAGGAGGGTGAGAAGAAAGAAATTAAGACATGTGGTCGCCAGGAACCGTGGGTTCCGATTTATAGAATTAAAATGACCGTGTGTACCTTAGCGTGAAGAATGTGAGTTAAAGCTTCTCCTTCTTCGGCCGGCCGATGAAGAAGAGTCCTCAACGCGGTGCGTGCTTGATATTGTGTGCAACTAGACAAATAAACAAGTGAAATATACAATTATAACTAGACAAAGTGGAGTATATGTAAGGAAAATAACATGAAACACACAATTGACTATAAACTGACCGGATTCGGGTTATCTCTAACCCTTTTTTTTAATTTTTGGAATAACAGAAAAAAAGTAATGAAAAAAAATGTAAAAAAATGATAGGAGGATGGAGAATTACTAAACAAAGATATAGGAAAAAGAACTAAAAGATTCTGAGTTGAATAGAGAAAGATATAGCCAAATCTGGGTTGTCGAAAAAGCTGAGCAGCAGTCCAGGATCTGCCAGGCGCGACTTTGCTTCTGCGCTCGTCAAGACCAGCCCCGACCTCATAATCAAGTGCCATCTATTGTAAACTCAATAAGACTTGGAGAGGAAGAACTTTGATGAAGAGATCTCAGGCAGCAGACGTCCACACACTTCTGTAGAGGCCGAAGAAGAGAGACTTGGCAGATCACCTGCAGAACAGCCTTTCTCTCTCTTGAACCGACTTTTCTCTCGCTAAAAACTCGAAATTCTCTCTCTAAAAATCACAAAATCAATGCATGAGGGAGGTTGTACGTCTTGAGATGCCTGGGGGGTCGTGCCCATTCCTTTGGAACGACCGGAATCAGAGTTAATTTATAGGAGAACAGACGGCGTTATCCGGGCTAAAAAATAGGGGCCTTGCGCCCCACCCCTGGGCGCATGCACCCTAGTGAAGGGCGCATGCGCCCCACTGAGGGGCGCATGTGCCCCCCAGTGAGGGCGCATGGGCACAAATCCTGAAAAAGTTGGTCTTATCCGATCGTCAGTTCAGTGGTAGAGTCCCGGTGAAAAACTGGGTCCCTCGTGCCTCAAGGGTAGGGAGCATGTGCCCTCAAGTGAGGGCACAAGGTCATGTGCCTCACTGGTAGGGCGCATGGGCACGTGCCCTGGGTCCCGGGCGCATGTGACCAGGAACCCGGGCGCATGGGACTGGTTTCGCGCGTCCTTCTTCCGGAAGCCATTGCGAACAATCCCGAACTCAGAATTCGACGCCGTTTGTTGTGTTGGAAAGATAACAGGCCGAAGAAGCTTTCTATAGCATAGAATCATACATCACACCCTCCAAAACTTCAGAATTTTGTCCGGAAGTTAGGGCAGTGAACAGAAGATCCGATATAGGTCAAAATGACTCCGACGATAAACCGGAAAGGCGCGGTATGCAACAAAACCTGTCCGGAGTGTGAATATGACCATAACCTTCAATGCATGATCATTAGGAAGTGTTCATTTAGCCAATTTCCGTGTTTACACGATTTACGTGTGGCTTTCGCTCGGGAATTACGGCTTTTTGCGGAAAACATCGAAAAACATCCGATTTCGTTCGGCGAAGCTCCAAATCAACTTTAAAAGACCCGGCATCATTATAAGGTTAATCACACATGTTACCCTATAAAACATGAGTTTTATGCTCTGAATTAGGCGAATTTGGCGTGTCTACAGCTTGCCTCGCCTTGATGTCGGCTTTGTAAGGGAGTGGCATGTAATGAAGCGGAGTGATTCGTAGTGAATTGTAATGGAATGCAAGTGAGTGTAGATGAATGTAGCGGAATGGAATGGTGATGGACTGAAAAGGTGGCAACAAGGTGTAGATATAGACACGCTTATCTACCCGATCCAGCAAAATGAATCTCTCTGAGTATTCTAGATTGGTTTCATGTTCTATCAAAACCTCATATAATTGACTGGTAAAAGGCATGCCCTTGGCACGAGAGATAAAAAAGTAAATGATAAAAGATAAAAGGATGTAGCCAACCCTCAGCATGGTGAGGAGTCCTCGAATTCGTAGGTTCATCATCAACCAGCAACCCGAACTTTGCGGTGTTCTTGTACTGTGATGGGCTAAAGTTTGTAAAAGAGAAGTTGATCTTAAAATGAAAAGAATACCAATCCATCATATTTAGAATCTCAAGTTCATTCAAGTTTCACCAAAATACTCAGTTTAATTCTGAGTGGAATAACCTCAAATTCTAAAAGGGTTCATTTTAAGCAAAACAAAATTGCTCGGGTATCGTGAAAACCATGAATCACGCTCTGGTAGAAAACCGAGTGTTCAGAAAATGACAAGACAGATTTAAGCCATAGTGGGATTGAAAGATAATGGTGGGAGTAACATAGAATGATGGGAAAGAAGAAACAATGGCATGACAATTGCCATGGTGGGTAAAATAAAAGACACGGTGGGATAAAAGAAAAGAAAAAATAAAATATGGTGGAATAAAAAGAAAAGAATAAAACATGAAGGGATAAAATTGGTAATGATGAAAAATGAAAAGGAGATGGATGTGAACACATAGAAAATCATGTAGAAAATAGTTGAAGATATAGATTGTCTATTGGAGGTCAAGACACCCGATTAGGAACCATCGTCCCTCCAATGTTCAATTTTGGCTTATCCGTGAGTGTGAAGAAATGACCAAGCCGTCATAGATTTTGTTAACGGGGATCTCGGGCCCAGTCATCTTCACTCTCAAGGTCTTCAACAATAATGCTTATAATACGTATCAAATGGACCTAACATAACTAGGTGACAAATGGTAAAAGGTGATGTGAAGTGCAAAAATGAAGTGATGGTGATGATGTGAGATTGATGAGAACGTGGATTTGAGTGAAGTCTTTAGGCATGGTCTATCGACTTGCATCGACTGCCTGATTCATCAGCATCTCTGGTCCATCCTCGTCTTTCCTTCTGACGGAATACAGCACCACGATAGGTAGTGCTTCCTCTCTTTTCGCCACAAGGTTGGCATGACGTTCCTTGGGGAACACTGATCTCATCAATTTACCTGTTAGGACTAAAAAGGTTGCCTGCACATCTCTGGTTAGTACCCAACAGACGGAATTGTCATATGAAGCATATTGTTCTTAAAATGATCAATTGAAGATTTTACTATTTGAAGCATCATTTGGATGTCAAAACAAAGTTTCTAATGATGGTTCCTTTAGTAAAAATGTCATTTTTAACATTATAGACAATTTCTGAATTTTTGAGATTTTTCTGATTTTTTTTTGAAATTTTTGGTCCATGTGCCCCTGATCGGGGGCACCTGGCCATGCGCCCTGGGGTGGGGCACCTGGCCATGTGCCCCCAGATGAGGGCACATGCGCCCTGAGGCAATTTTTTTTTTCCAGAAAAATTTGTACCTGATCGCCCTTCTCTTTTTGCTTCTTCAGCTCCTAAAAATACTTAATGAAAATGATTAAATTTTTATCATTACTCATCCCTTTTCCTGTATATCGTATGCCTTGATTTTGAGTCAAAGGGAGGAGCCTTCTTAACAAGGTGGAACAAAACAAATGACTTAAATGAAATGTAAGGGTTGAGAGAACTTACCTGTCGTGGTGTGAATCCTCTCCTCTCCAACGTTGAAATGCATGAAACACTTGATAAAAGGGGATTAGATCTTCACCATGACTCATCCCTTTGCCTATTATGGTCAACTTTGACTTAGGTCAATGGGTAGAGCCTTCTTAACAAGGTAATTAAAGCAAAAATGGATATGCAATGAAGAAATGAAAATATGCATGACAATCATAAGCATGGATGCAACTAAGGCAATGATCATGACTAAGCATTTTTTTGGATTTTCTTGAAAACAATCATTTGGATTTTCAAAAGTATTCAAAATTTTTTTGGATTTTTGAAATATGTAATTTTTGGATTTTTAAAAAATGCATTTTTTGGGTTTTTGAAATATGCATTTTTTGTGGATTTTTGAAATATGCACGTTTTTTTTGGGTTGTTGAAATATTCCTTTTTTTTTGGGTTTTTGAAATATGCATTTTTTTGGGTTTTTGAAATATGCATTTTTTTTGAAATTTTGAAATATGCAACTTTTTTTGTGGAGAAAATGGTGGTATTTGAGACAGTTCATCGGTCTTTGGAGTTTGTCAAAACTCAAGTGGTAGATGCCACGTGCAAAAATAAAGTTCCCTACCTAGAATCCTTCTAACCTTCTTCCTTTGATCGGCTTGGATTCCACTTGGATTTGGTCGGTTTACCCTTCCCTAGGGATTTAAGGAGGAAGAGTATAGAGGAAGTCCTTGATAGGGTTTGAAGATGTTGAGAGGGATTTCTCTACTCTCACTCAAATTACCCATTGGGGTTCGGCCTCTTTGGGTTTTTCTTTCTTTTTTTGCTCTTTTCTATGTGGCACATATTTGGACAGGTTTTTTGACCTGTGGGGACATTGCCCATCTTTTAGTGCCTTTTGCCTTGACTATCATTTTGGGTACTCATTCAGACAGGTTGATCATTTTTTCTTTTTCTAACCTGAGGGGTTCATTGCCATCTTTTGGCACCCTTTTGTACCCTCTTAAACGGCCTCCTGCTAGGGTGGGAGTGTTTTCGATACTACCCCTCTCTAATCTTCTCTCCCTATCTTGGACCGAGTAGAAGAGAATAGGGTAAGGGTACCCCTTCCATTTCTAGATTTCTGCCTTGCCTTTCGCAAGTGTCGGGTTGTCTGGATTCTAGGATCGGGAAGTGTTGTGTGTGTAGGATGGTACCTACCCTTGACTTCTCACGAACAACCTAGGATCGATGACTTGAGGTTATACTAGTGATTTCTTCATTTTTATGGAAAGTACCTTTTGAGGTAAACTCCATTCCAAGGATGATTCAATTTTTCTCCATCTGCATTAGTCAATTCATATGCATTACCTGGATACTTTTCAGTGATTACAAAAGGCCCTTCCCAGTTAGGTTGCAACTTGGAGCGGGGACCCCTTGGCTTAACGAATATGCGTTTAACTACCATTTCACTGATCTCGAATTTTCTCTCGACCACCTTCTTTTGATAAAACCTTTTGAGTCTATTCTGATAAGTCCGGGCATGCTCAGCGGCGGCTAGCCTTCTTTCATCCAAGAGTTCAAGCTGTGCAAGGAGAGATTCTCTTCTCTCACCGACAGGAATATCCCTGTTGAGCTGAACTCGGAGAGATGGAAGTAATACTTCGTAAGGGACCACTGCTTCCATCCCATATGCCAAAGCATACGGGGTTTGTCCAATGGGAGTCCTTACAGAAGTACGATAAGCCCATAGAGCATCTACAAGCTTATCAGGCCAGTCGGCAAATTTGCTAGACTTACAAGATTTCTTGATGATTTTGATTAAGGTTTTGTTGGTGGCTTCTGCTTGACCATTGCTTTGAGGATAGTATGGTGATGAATGATGCAATGAAATGTAATACCTGTTGCAAAGATCACGCAGATCTTGAGAAAGAAATTGTGGCCCATTATCGGTGACGATGTCGCTGGGGATCCCGAACCTTGCCAGGATGTTGCGCTTGATGAAGGAGCAGACTGTTGACGCTTTAATCTCTACGAATGCTTCCGCTTCAGCCCACTTTGTGAAGTACTCCGTTGCCGTCAGAATGAATGATTTTGAGCGCATTTCGGAGTTGAGGTCACTCAAGGGGCCAATGATATCAAAAGCCCACATGGCGAAAGACCATGGGGCATGAATTGGATGAAGGGAAGATGCGGGAGAGTGAATCTTGTCGTCATGGAGTTGACATGAATGACAATGCCGGACAAAGATGGAGCAGTCTTCTTCTAGAGTTGGCCAATATTACCCTTGTCGGATGATTTTCTTAGCAAGGGCTTGGGCATTCACATGAACACCACAAACTCCAGAATGTGCTTCCTGCAGCACCAACTCGGCTTCTTCTTCATCAAGACACCTAAGTAAGATTCCACTTAGGCTTCTCTTGCAGAGCACTCCTCCTAGGATTGTATACCTCTGGGATACTCTTCTGATTGCCTTCTTTTCTTTGGTGGTTGATGGATATGACTGATCTTGGCAATACCTCGCAATCTCGTCATACCAAGGTCTCTCACCTTCTTCTAATTCTTCCAACTCAATCAAGGAGATTTCTTCTTTATGTTCTAAGTATTCTTTTCTGTTGAACCTATCCTTAACCTTTAGAAAACGTCCATCCTCAATTGCTAGAATTGTCCTCTTACAGATGTGGATAGTTCGCACTTGCCTGCCTAGCGGGATACATAGAGATGAAGCTAGTGAAGCTAAGGCATCGGCGAGGATATTCTGAGAACAGGGGACATGGACAAAGGTGAGTTTGAAGAATAGCTTGATGTAGCAGGTGGTAAGCTCCTGGTAGGGTTTGAGGTTTGGATGGGAAGTTCAGTACTTGGATAGGACTTGGCGTAGGATCAATTGACTATCACCTATCACCCTCAGTTCGGTGGCACCGTGGAAATGAGCGGCCTCCAGCCCGGCCCGCAAGGCTTCATACTCAGCTATGTTGTTGGTTGCTGGAAAGTTAAGTTGAAAAGCCTGTGGAATGGTGACACCTTCAGGTGACAGAAGGACAATACCTATCCCTCTACCATGAGAGTTCAGAGCCCCGTCAAAATATAATGTCCAAAGATTGGAAGATCGGACTGACATTAGTTCGTCATCCGGGAACTCCGACCGGACTGGGTCAAAGACGGGTATGGGATGATGGGCAAGGTGTTCAGCAATAGCATAGCCCTTGATTGCCTTCTATGGGACATAAGTGATATCAAATTGGGATAATAAACTCTGCCATCGCCCTAACCGATCAGTCAAGACTGTCTTCTCTAACAGAAACTTAATGGGATTGATACGAGCATTGAGCTTGACTTGGTGAGCAAGAAAATAATGTTTGAGTTTCTGAACCACCCAAACAAGAGCAGCACAGGTCTTTTCTACCACAGTGTACTTTAGCTCACAAGCATCAAACATCTTGGACAAGTAATAAGTAGCTCGTTCTTTCCCTTCTTCATCAACTTGTGCAAGGACTGCCCCAAGAGAGTTCTCAAGAACTGAAATGTAGAGGACCAAGGGCTTGTCGGGAATTGGTGGTCTAAGTACAGGGGGACTTGCCAGGTATGTTTTCAACCCATCAAACACCTCCTGGCACTTCGAATCCCATTTAAACTCGGCCCCCGCTTTGGTTAACTCATAGAAAGGTTTACACCTTTGGGAATGTTGTGAGATAAACCGGCGGACAAATTGTAGCCTCCCAATCAATCCTCGAAGCTCTTTCATATTCTTCGGAAGAGGCATACCAATAATTGCTTTGGCCTTGTTTGGGTCGATCTCTATGCCCCTTTTCGATCTCTATGCCCCTTTTGCTTACTATGAACCCAAGTAGCTTTCCTGATGAAACTCCAAATATACACTTCTTAGGGTTCATTTTTAGCTTGTATTCTCTAGCTCGTTGTAAAACTTTCCTTAGCACTTCAGAATGGTCTTCCCGACTCTTGGACTTGATAAAAAAATCATCCACATACACCTCTACAAGGGTGTGCATCATGTCGTGAAAGATAGCCATCATAGCCCTCTGATATGTAGCACCAGCATTATTTAACCCAAAGGGCATGACAACATAGCAATATGTTCCCCAAGGTGTAGTGAATGAGGTCTTCTCTTGGTCCTCGTCAGCTAACCGGATCTGATTGTATCCAGAATAGCCATCCATGAATGAAAGCATTTCAAATCCAGCTGTGTTAACAACCAAAACATCGATATGAGGTAAAGGAAAATCATCTTTAGGACATGCTCGGTTCAAGTCCCTGAAGTCTATACAAATCCGAATTCGTCCATCCTTCTTCATAACATGGACTATGTTAGCCACCCATTGTGGATATAGGACAACCTTAATAAATTTTGCTTGATGTAGTTTGTCGACCTCTTCTTTCATTTTGAGTGCAATATCAGGGTGGAACCTCCTGAGCTTTTGTTTAACTAGGGTATGTCGACTCTGAAATTCGACGGGGTCCTCTCCTTTTCAGGGAAGTCCATGAACCCAGATCGTCACCTCAAGAGGGGATGAGAAAAGAAAGGAATAAAGCTCGGAAAGCAAATCTCACCTCGGTCCCACACTCACATTGATCCCCGAACTTTCATCTCTTGGCGTCGCTCGATCACCAAAGAGACGGTTCGGGTCATGTGGGAGGAGGGTGAGAAGAAATAAATGTGGTCTCCATGAACCGTGGGTTCCGATTTATAGAATTTAAATGACCGTGTGTACCTTAGCATAAAGAATGTGAGTTAAAGCTTCTCCTTCTTCGGCCGGCCGATGAAGAAGAGTCCTCAACACGTGGGTGCTTGATATTCTGTACAACTGGATAAACAAACAAGTGAAAGAGACTATTAGAACTAAACAAGGTGGAGTATATGCAATGCAAATAACATAAAACACACAATTGACTAGAAACTGATCGGATTCGGGTTATCTCTAACCCCTTTTTTTATTTTGGAATAACAGAATAAAAGTAATGCAAAAAATGTAAAAAAATTATAGGAGGATAGAGAATCACGAAAAAAAGAGGTAGGAAAAAGAACTGAAAGATTCTGAGTTGAATAGAGGAAGATATAGCCAAATCTGTGTTGTCGAAAAAGCCGAGCAGCAGTCCAGGATCTGCCAGGCGCGACTTTTCTTCTGCGCTTGTCACGACCAGTCCCGACCTCGGAATCAAGTGCCTCGATTGCAAACTCAAGAAGACTTGGAGAGGAAGAACTTTGTTGAAGAGAGCTCGGGCAGAAGACGTCCACACACTGCTGTAGAGGCCGAGGAAGAGAGACTTGGCAGATCACCTGTAGAACAGCCTTCCTCTCTCTTGAACCGACTTTTCTCTCTCTAAAAACTCGAAATTCTCTCTCTAAAAATCACAAAATCAATGCAGGAGGGAGATTGGACGTCTTGAGATGCCTAGGGAGTCGTGCTCATGCCCTTGGAACGACCGGAATCAGAGTTAATTTATAGGAGAACGAGCAGTGTTATCAAGGCTAAAAAATAGGGGCCTTGCGCCCCACCCCTAGGTGCATGCGCCCTGGTGCAGGGCGCATGCGCCCCACTGAGGGGCGCATGTGCCCCCCAGTGAGGGCGCATGGGCACAAATCACGAGAAAGGAGGCCTTATCCGATCGGCGGTTCAGTGGTAGAGTCCGGGTGAAAAACTGGGTCCCTCGTTCCTCAAAGGTGGGGCGCATGTGCCCTCAAGTGAAGGCACAAGGTCACGTGCCTCACTGGTAGGGCGCATGGGCACGTGCCCTGGGTCCCGGGCGCATGTGACCAGGAACCCGGGCGCATGGGACTGGTTTTGCGCGTCCTTCTTCCGGAAGCCATTGCGAACACTCCCGAACTCGGAATTCGACGCCATTTGTTGCGTTGGAAAGATAACAGGCCGAAGAATCTTTATATAGCATCGGATCAGCCATCACACACTTAAAAACTTCAGAATTTTGTCCGGAAGTTAGGGTAGGGAACAGAAAATCCGATATAGGTCAAAATGACTCCGACGGCAAACCGGAAAGGCACGGTATGCAACAAAACTTGTCCGGGGTTTGAATATGACCATAACCTTCAATGCATGATCATTAGGCATTGGTCATTCAGTCAATTTCTGTGTTTACACGATTTACGTGTGGCTTTCGCTTGGAAATTATGGCTTTTCGCGAAAAACTACGGAAAGCATCCGATTTCATTCGGCGAAGCTCCAAATCAACTTTTAAAGACCCGGCATCATTATAAGGTCAATCGCACATGTTACCCTAGAAAACATGAGTTTTATGCTCTGAATTAGACGAATTTGGCGTGTCTACAGCTTGCCTCGCCTTGATGTCGGCTTTGTAAGGGAGTGGCATGTAATGAAGCGGAGTGATTCGGAGTGAACTGTAATGGAATGCAAATGAGCGTAGATGAATGTAGCGAAATGGAATGGTGATGGACTGAAAAGGTGGCATCAAGGTGTAGATATAGACACGCTTATCTACCCGATCCAGCAAAATGAATCTCTCTGAGTTTTCTAGATCGCTTTCATGTTCTATCAAACCCTCATATAATTGACTGGTAAAAGACATGCCCTTGGCACGAGAGATGAAAAGTAAATGATAAAGGATAAAAGGATGTAGCCAACCCTCAGCGTGGTGAGGAGTCCTCGAATTCGTAGGTTCATCATCAGCCAGCAACCCGAACTTTGCGGTGTTCTTGTACTGTGATGGGCTAAAGTTTTGTAAAAGAGAAGTTGATCTTAAAATGAAAAGAATACCATTCCATCATATTTGGGATCTCAAGTTCATTAAAGTTTCACCAAAATACTCAGTTTAATTCTGAGTGGAATAATCTCAAATTCTAAAAGGGTTCGTTTTAAGCAAAAAAAATTTGCTCGGGTATCATGAAAACCATGAATCGCGCTCTAGCAGAAAATCAAGTATTCGGAAAACGACAAAACAGACTTAAGCCATAGTGGGATTGAAAGATAATGGTAGGACTAACATAGAATGATGGGAAAGAAGAAACAATGGCATGACAATTGCCATGACACGGTGGGTAAAATAAAAGACACGGTGGGATAAAAGAAAGGAAAGAATACAATATGGTGGAACAAAAAGAAAGGAATAAAACATGAAGAGATAAAATTGGTAATGATAAGAATAAAAAAAAGATGGATGTGAAAACATAGAAAATTATGTAGAAAATAGTTGAAGATATAGGTTGTCTATTGGAGGTCAAGACACCTGATTAGGAACCATCGTCCCTCCAATGTTCAATTTTGGCTTATCCGTGAGTGTGAAGAAATGACTAAGCCGTCGTGGATTTTGTTGAAGGGGATCTCGGGCCCAGTCATCTTCACTCTCATGGTCTTCAACATTAATGCATATAATATATATAAAATGGACCTAACATAACTAGGTGACAAATGGTAAAGGTGATGTGAAGTGCAAAATGGAGTGTTGGTGATGATGTGAGGTTGATGCGAAGCTGAGTGAAGTCTTCAGGTGTGGTCTATCAACTTGCATTGACCGCCTGATTCATCAGCGCCATGATAATATTTGACTAGGTGGCGCTCCCTTTCTTTTCGTCACAGATCTGGCATGACGTTCCTTCTGGAACACCGATCTCACCAATTCACCTGTTGGACATAAAAGGTTGCCTGCACACTTCCGGTTAGTACCCAACAGACGAAATTGTCATATGAAGCAGATTGTTCATGAAATGATCAACTGAAGATTTTACTATTAAAATCATCATTTGAAGGTCAAAACAATGTTTTTGATGATGATTTCTTTAGCAAAAATGTCATTCTTAACATTATGCTCAATTTCTGTTTTTTTTAAATTGTTCTGAATTTTTCGAATTTTTTGTCCATGTGCCCCCGATCGGGGGCACCTGGCCATGCTCCCTGGGGTAGGGCACCTGGCCATGTGCCCCCAGATGAGGGCACATGCGCCCTGAGGCCAATTTTTTTTTTTTAGAAAAAAATTGTACCTTATCGCCCTTCTCTTTTTTGCTTCTTCAGCTCCTAAAAACACTTAATGAAAATGATTAAATCTTCATTATGACTCATCCCTTTGCCTGTATATCGTATGCCTTGATTTTGAGTCAAAGGGAGGAGCCTTCTTAACAAGGTATAGTAAAACAAATGACTTAAATGAAATGTAAGGGTTGAGAGAACTTACCTGTCATGGTGTGAATCCTCTCCTCTCCTGTATTGAAATGCCTGTAACACTTAATAAAAGGGGATTAGATCTTCATCACGACTCATCCCTTTGCCTATTATGGTTAACTTTGACTTAGGTCAAAGGGAAGAGCCTTCTTAACAAGGTAATTAAAGTAAAAAAATGGATATGCAATACAGAAATGGAAATATGCATGACAGTCAAATAAACATGGATGCAACTAAGGCAATGATCATGACTAAGCAAATTTTTTTTTTGGGTTTTCTTGAAAAAAATCATTTGGATTTTCAAAAGTATTCAAATTTTTTGGATTTTTGAAATATGCATTTTTTTTTTGAATTTTTGAAATATTCATTTTTTTGGGTTTTTGAAATATGCATTTTTTTTGGTTTTTGAAATATGCATTTTTTTGGGTTTCGAAATATTCCTTTTTTTTGAGTTTTTGAAATATTCCTTTTTTTGGTTTTTTAAATATTCCTCTTTTTTATGGAGAAAATGCTAGTATTTGAGACAAGTCATCGGTCTTTGGGGTTTGTCAGGACTCAAGTGGTAGATGCCACGTGCAAAAATAAAGTTCCCTACCTAGAATCCTTCTAACCTTCTTCCTTTGATCGGCTTGGATTCCACCTGGATTTGGTCGGTTTACCCAACCCAAGGGGTTTAAGGAGGAAGAGTATAGAGGAAGTCCTTGATAGGGTTTGAAGATGTTGAGTGGGATTTCTCTACTCTCACTCAAATTACCCATTGGGGTTCGGCCTCTTTGGGTTTTTCTTTCTTTTTTTGTTCTTTTCTATGTGGCACATATTTGGACAGGTTTTTTTTGACCCATGGGGACATTGCCCATCTTTTAGTGCCTTTTGCCTTGACTATCATTCTGGGTACTCATTCAGACAGGTTGATCATTTTTCCTTTTTCTAACCTGAGGGGTTCATTGCCCATCTTTTGGCACCTTTTGTACCCTCTGAGACGGCCTCCTACTAGGGTGGCGAGTGTTTTCGATACTAACCCTCTCTAATCTTCTCTCCCTATCTTGGACCGAGTAGAAGAGAATAGGGTAAGGGTACTCCTTCCATTTCTAGATTTCTGCCTTGCCTTTCGCAAGTGTCAGGTTGTCTGGATTCTAGGATCGGGAAGTGTTGTGTGTGTAGGATGGTACCTACCCTTGACTTCTCACGAACAACCTAGGATCGATGACTTGAGGTTATACCAGTGGTTTCTCCATTTTTATGGAAAGTACTTTTTGAGGTAAACTACATTCCAAGGATGATTCAATTTTTCTCCATCTGCATTAGTCAATTCATATGCATTACCTGGATACTTTTCAGTGATTACAAAAGGCCCTTCCCAGTTAGGTTGCAACTTGGAGTGGGGACCCCCTGGCTTAACGAATATGCGTTTGACTACCATCTCACCGATTTCGAATTTTCTCTCGACCACCCTCTTTTGATAAAACCTTTTAAGTCTATTCTGATAAGTCTGGGCATGCTCGGCGGAGGCTAGCCTTCTTTCATCCAAGAGTTCAAGCTGTGCAAGGAGAGATTCTCTTCTCTCATCGACAGGAATATCCCTGTTGAGCTGAACTCGGAGAGATGGAAGTAATACTTCGTAAGGGACCACTGCTTCCATCCCATATGCCAAAGCATACGGGGTTTGTCCAGTGGGAGTCCTTACAGAAGTACGATAAGCCCATAGAGCATCTACAAGCTTATCAGGCCAGTCGGCAAACTTGCTAGACCTACAAGATTTCTTGATGATTTTGATTAAGGTCTTATTAGTGGCTTCCGCTTGACCATTGCCTTCAGGATAGTATGGCGATGAATGATGCAATGAAATGTAATACCTGTTGCAAAGATCACGCAGATCTTGAGAAAGAAATTGTGGCCCATTATCGGTGACGATGTCGCTGGGGATCCCGAACCTTGCCAGGATGTTGCGCTTGATGAAGGAGCAAACTGTTGACGCTTTAATCTCCACGAATGCTTCCGCTTCAGCCTACTTTGTGAAGTACTCCGTTGCCGTCAGAATGAATGATTTTGTGTGCATTTCAGAGTTGAGGTCACTCAAGGGGCCAATGATATCAAAGGCCCACATGGCGAAAGGCCATGGTGCATGAATTGGATGAAGGGAAGATGCGGGAGAGTGAATCTTATCGGCATGGAGTTGACATGAATGACAATGCAGGACAAAGATGGAGCAGTCTTCTTCTAGAGTTGGCCAATAATACCCTTGTCGGATGATTTTCTTAGCAAGGGCTTGGGCATTCACATGACCACCACAAACTCCAGAATGTGCTTCCTTCAGCACCAACTCAGCTTCCTCTTCATCAAGACACCTGAGTAAGATTCCACTTAGGCTTCTCTTATAGAGCACTCCTCCTAGGATTGTATACCTCTGGGATACGCTTCTGATTGCCTTCTTTTCTTTGGTATTTGATCCAGGTGGATATGACTGATCTTGGCAATACCTCACAATCTCGTCATACCAAGGTCTCTCACCTTCTTCTAATTCTTTCAACTCAATCAAGGAGATTTCTTCTTAATGTTCCAAGTATTCTTTTCTGTTGAATCTTTCCTTAACCTTCAAAAAACGTGCATCCTCAATTGCTAGAATTGTCCTCTTACAGATGTGGATAGTCCGCACTTGCCTGCCTAGCGGGACAGATAGAGATGAAGCTAGTGAAGCTAAGGCATCGGCGAGGATATTCTGAGAGCGGGGGACATGGACAAAGGTGAGTTTGAAGAATAGCTTGATGTAGCAGGTGGTGAGCTCCTGGTAGGGTTTGAGGTTTGGATGAGAAGTTCGGTACTTGGATAGGACCTGGCGGAGGATCAATTGACTATCACCTATCACCCTCAGTTCGGTGGCACCATGGAAATGAGCGGCCTCCAGCCCGGCCAGCAAGGCTTCATACTCAGCTATGTTGTTGGTTGCTGGAAAGTTAAGCTGAAAAGCCTGTGGAATGGTGACACCTTCAGGTGACAGAAGGACAATACCTATCCCTCTACCATGAGAGTTCAGAGCCACGTCAAAATATAATGTCCAAAGATTGGAAGGTCGGACTGACATTAGTTCGTCATCCGGGAACTCCGACTGGACTGGGTCAAAGACGGGTATGGGATGATGGGCAAGGTGTTCAGCAATAGCATAACCCTTAATTGCCTTCTGTGGGACATAAGTGATATCAAATTGTGATAAAAAACTCTGCCATCGCCCTAACCGATCAGTCAAAATTGTCTTCTCTAACAGAAACTTAATGGGATTGATACGAGCAATGAGCTTGACTTGGTGAGCAAGAAAGTAGTGTTTGAGTTTCTGAACCACCCAAACAAGAGCAGCACAGGTCTTTTCTTCCACAGTGTACTTCAGCTCACAAGCATCAAACATCTTAGACAAGTAATAAGTAGCTCGTTCTTTCCCTTCTTCATCAACTTGTGCAAGGACTGCCGCAAGAGAGTTCTCAAGAACCGAAATGTAGAGGACCAAAGGTTTGTTGGGAATTGGTGGTCTAAGTACAGGGGGACTTGCTAGGTATGTTTTCAACCCATCAAACACCTCCTAGCACTTTGAATCCCACTTAAACTCGGCCCCTGCCTTGGTTAACTCATAGAAAGGTTTACACCTTTGGGAATGTTGTGAGATAAACCAGCGGACAAATTGTAGCCTCCCAATCAATCCTCGAAGCTCTTTCATATTCTTCGGAGGAGGCATACCAATAATTGCCTTGGCCTTGTTTGGGTCGATCTCTATGCCCCTTTTACTTACTATGAACCCAAGTAGCTTTCCTGATGAAACTCCAAATGTACACTTCTTAGGGTTCATTTTTAGCTTGTATTCTCTAGCTCTTTGCAAGACTTTCCTTAGCACTTCAGAATGATCTTCCCGACTCTTGGACTTGAAAACCAAATCATCCACATACACCTCTACAAGGGTGTGCATCATGTCGTGAAAGATAGCCATCATAGCCCTCTGATATGTAGCACCGGCATTCTTTAATCCAAAGGGCATGACAACATAGCAATATATTCCCCAAGGTGTAGTGAACGAGGTCTTTTCTTGGTCCTCCTCAGCTAACCGGATCTGATTGTATCCAGAATAGCCATCCATGAATGAAAGCATTTCAAATCCAGCTGTGTTATCAACCAAAACATCGATATGAGGTAAAGGAAAATCATCTTTAGGACACGCTCGGTTCAAGTCCCTGAAGTCTATGCAAATCCGAATTCGTCCATCCTTCTTCATAATAGGGACTATGTTAGCCACCCATTGCGGATACAGGACAACCTTAATAAATTTTGCTTGATGTAGTTTGTCGACCTCTTCTTTCATTTTGAGTGCAATATCAGGGTGGAACCTCCTGAGCTTTTGTTTAACCGGGGTAGTTCTAGGTTTCAAGGTTAATCTATGTTCAACCAAAGAATTATCTAATCCCGGCATATCTTCATATGTCCATGCGAACGTGTCCTTATATTCTTCCAAAACTTTGATCAAACATTGTTCTTCTGAGGGAGTGAGGTTTGCACTAATGAGGATAGTCTTAGGATCTTCCAGGGTTCCTAAATTCAGTTCCTTGGTCGGTTCATTCCCTGTGGCTGATGGTTCTTCAAATCTTCTAAGTCCAGATGAATATGCATCAGCCAAGTCCTCGATTTCATCCTCAAATTCGGGATCTTTCTCTGATACCACCTCATATACTCCCAAAGTATGATCTATGTTATGCTCACCCTCATATCGGATTTCATCTAACTGAATGGTATTCTCTAAAAAGTTTGGCAGCCTTACACACTCTACGCATTTCTGTGCTAATTGTTGCAGATACCTATTTGGAACTCGCTTACCTCTGACTTTCCTATTTCCTAACCTAACTTGACCTACTGAAGATAAAGCTGGAAAGGTGGTATTTACAGTGGAGGGGGGATCGAGCAAATCGATCAATGATTCAGAAAAGAGGGATCCCTGATTGGGAGCACCCTCTGGGATGAGTAGAGATGTCTCCTCGATGGAAATGTGAGTTTTAGAGAAGACATTTTTTTTTTGGGTTTCTCAAGTAAAAAGATAGAATGAGCCTGAGTGACTCGAGGCTTGCTAGAAGATGACTGAATTAATAGAGAGAAAAACTTAAGAATAAAGGGGAAAAAGGGACTCGCGGGCCCGATGGTAACAGAAAGTGAACACATGGGTCCAAAACTGATTAAAAAAGTAAACGGGTACGTGGACCCGATCTTAAAAATAAATGGGCATGTAAGCCCATGTTGGGAAAAGCCCTCAATTCTGAAGTTGATGAGGGAAGCAAATGGGCAAGCTGGCCCAGTAAGAGTGGAAGGTTGAAGAGGGCTCATGGGCCCAAAGTGGGTAAGTGGGCCCTGAAGCCCATCTAAAAGATCTAGAAACAACGGCACGAGGTTTAAACATGGCATTGTTGTATTTGGGCCTCGTGGAATGGTTTTGACTTGGGTAACATGCTTAACTAGATGATCCAAGATTGGTCTGCCCTTGAGTGGTTCCTGGTGCTCTTCCCCACTTGAGAACAAACGAGTTAAAGATAAGCACAGGTCTTCCAAGTCTTCTTCTTCTTCATCTGGAGCCTTTCTTCTTTTGACAGCTATCATGGAACTTTTGCCATCTTCAGCTATCATCATGATCTCCCCTTTGATAAAGAATGTATGGAGCCCCATGGCATATCCTGGCTGGAAGATCCTCCTTGGGATGGAACCCTCTTCATATCTCAACCCCTGCCTGCGTGGCCTTTTCACAGTTTCAATTGGCTGAGTGATCCCTTCAAGATCTTTGCCTAAACCTCTTCTAGGCTGATAGCCCAATTTCATCATCATCCGCCATCCCAGTGTGTCTGGTAGAGAGGCGGTCATGCATCTGACTTCTGGTAATTCTCCCACTGAGATCTGGGGTTGTATTGATAGACCTAGGGGTAAAGAAGCATCGTTCAGCTCGTCTCTTATAGGCATGCTAGTCACCTTGACCACCTGTTCTTTAAAGGGAAACTTTATGCACTGGTGGTTTGTTGAAGCCACAGCTCCTATTGCCTCCAAGTATGGCCTCCCAAGTATAGCCCGAAAAGTTGGATCTAATTATAGAACATGAAATTCCGTTGTGACCGTACATGGTCCGAGTTTGACTTCTAGAGTGACCACCCTGTAAGGAATCGCCCATAAAAGTTTGGTGCAGCGGAAGCGACGATTCCTATAGGTTCCTTTAGAATCCGTCTCAATCAGAACCGAACGACAAAAACCAAAAATCGATCAAATCGGGTTCGAATATACCTGATAGGGATTCATATAATCCCATGGAGAGGAAGGAGATGAGCTTCTCAAGCTCTCCAAACCGTTCAAGTGTCCGGTCTCCAGCAGTATCCACACGAACTTCATCCACAGTAGGTTCTCCCTTCGCGCCGGCCTCGAGAACTCTTCCCGAACGGAGCTCCATCGACCATGGACACCTTCTAGAGAGAGGAGGAGGTAGGGAGGAGGCTAGGGACGTGGTTTTCACCCTTGGCTTGATGGGGTTTGGCTGAAACCATTAGTATTTATAGAGAATTATGGAATTTTTCATAAAAACCCAAAATCTCTATAAATTACGCCCTTGCCCCTGTACTTGTGGATAAGTCCTTTTGTGTGTGACCCACTAGGCCCAATAGCCTATTTGATTGAGGCCTAAATAAAATAGAACAATTCTATTTAATTTAATTAAATCCGTTATCCGATAACAGATTAATCGGCCTACTGATAAAGAAGGGTACAAGCCACATCCCATGATCCCAAATGGCTATGGGGATAATCTCATCTCCATTGAGCCTTTCCATCATCGGTTACCACATGGATATAAACCCTCATCCATCCAATGTCCCGGTCGGAAAGGAGTACGGCATCGACTGTCAACTCCTTAGTGTACCGACTCTATAGGATCCTGTAATCGGAATTGGATCAATTGGAAAACTCCTTTTCCAATTATCCTATCTACCCTAGCCAGGGATTTAGAGTACTATCCCATAGGACATTCACTCTCACTTACCGAGAGTGGACGATCCCTTGTTGTCCGCTCAATTGCCTCCATCGAATTTTCCTTGTACCCGATCCATCGCTATATAGGACCATCTAAATTGTGATCCATAAGTCAATGGTCAAAGCACAAGTTCCACCCAACAAGGCATCTTTGGCGACTCAGGTCAAAGGTCCAACCATGCAACCGTGATGATAGAAGACCTTGATAGACAGTTCGGTAAGATACCATTCAGGGTTTCTAATTCGGTCAGTTCAGTGAACTCATTCAACTAATGAGAACCTGTATGTGTATCTCAGTGTCTCCACACTAATGACCAATGAGATCGGTCGTCCTCATCACATGAGAAGACATCACATACACTAGTCTATCCGGATCCTTGATGTCCCGTCTCAAGTATCCTATGACTAGGAACATTTAGATCAAATATCTCTAGATGATCAATCTCATTATCATGATCTCATCGTGATTTAATCATCATTGTATTTGATCAAGGACTTCATTATGATATTCTCTTCTAATAAGAGCTTATAATGAAGATTTGCCTAATTAATTGAATGAGATATTTCTAGAAATGTCGAATCATATCATATATGATTGGCTTGTAGGGCATACATTTCTATCAATCTCCCACTTTCACTAAAGCCAATCACCCATCTGGCTGATCTATATCAGCTCGAGGTGAAGCTCAAACACTCTTTGAGTAACTGCTTCAGTTAGTGGATCTGCAATGTTATTAACGGTAGATACTTTATCTTTAATTATATCTCTATAAGTTGCAATCTCTCTGATTGTATGGTATCGCCACAGAAGTTCTAAACTTTTGATGAGACATCGGCTCTACTCCATTGTTTTCTCGAAACAATGATACACTTTCAGAGAAAATTGAGACAATCCCATATCAAATATGTAGATGAAAAACTTCATCTATACTACTTCTCAAGTAGTGTGCAACCACTATGTAAACTTGTTTACTTATGTTATAGAACTTACAATGTTCTATCACATAGAACTCTTACAACTCACTGCACCACCATAATTCTGACTTAATATCAAACTTATTTGATTAGAAGCTTGTGTTTGTAAAACTACAAGACTTCAAGTCTTATCCTCCAGTGTATAGAGATACATTTTCAGTGCTTCTCAAGTACCAAATGATATATCTCTAAACTATCCAATGACTCTCACTTGGATCTTCTTGATGAATGCTCATAACACTTAGAGCATTAATCACATCATGTACGTAGCATCATATAAATAATAGACCCTATGACAAAGGCATAAGGGCTCTATTTATGTGATCTCTTTATCTTTCAAGAAGTCTACAAAGACAACACTTTACAGAGATCAACTCCACACCACATAGGTAAGAAACCTATCTTGGAGTTTATCATGTCAAACCCTTTGACTATGGTGACTACGTACATTAACTAGGCATTGATTTTAGATCTATCTCCATAGATCTCAAAACCCAAATTGTGTTTGGAGGATCAATTTAATAGCTAGGTTCACTTATGATAACACACCTACTTCATTCTTAATGAGTAGTATGTCATCAACATAAAATGTCAAGAAAGTAATAGCACTCCCACTTATCTTGTTGAATACACAAGGCTCCTCTTCGTTCTTAACGAAGTCATAAGATTTAATCTCATTAAACCTTATATATGATCTATGGGAAATTTTACTTCAGTCCATAAATGAACTTAATACACACTCTTCTTGGATGTTATTGGGATTTGATTCCCTATAGTTGTATCATATACACCTATTCCTCAAAATACCTTAGAGGAACACTATCTTAACATCCAATTAGCTTATCTCATAATCATAGAGTGTAACAATCAAAATCCAAATGGATTAATCCATGGAATAGGTAAAAGATCTCATCATAGTCAACCATTTGACTTCAATGATATCCTTTTCAACTATTCTCACCTTTGAAGGTATCTACCTTCTAATCCACTCCAATCTATTCTTTAGTGATCCATTTATTCCTTATGGATACTATATCCTTAGGTGGATCTATCAAGTTCTAAACTTGATTAGAATAGATAAAGTTTATATCGGATTTTATTGTCTCTTCCCATTAATGAATCAATATCTCATATTGGTTCTATATGGATCCTAGGATCAATATCCTTATTATCTTATGCCTCATTTAATCTATCAGAGATATGTCTCACATATCTCTTAAGTAGAATGGACACAAGTAAAGACATATCATTTGTCCTTGTGTAATTATTAACTAGCACCTTAATAGAAGTGTTATTGGGTTGTGGGACTGGAACATCTTCCATATATACCTTGCTCCCACTATCTTTCTTAAGAAGGAACTTTTCCTTTAGAAATATAGTGAGCTGAGCAACACATACCCTTATACATAAGGGTCGTATATTTAATATCCAAAAGTTTCCTTAGGATATTCCACAAGCCAACACTTCATAGTCTTATATTCCAACTTGTTAGAGTTATACTTCTTCACCAGGTCGGACATTACGAAACCTTAACTTGCTTAAGGTCAAGTTTTAACCCCTTTTCCATATCCTATATGGAATAATCAGAACAGACTTAGAAGGTACCTATTAAGATCAAGTGGTTATAATGAGTACTTAACCAAAATTAGACAAAGAGGAAATTTGCAAAGCTTGTCATTGTTCATATTATGTCTTACATAATATGACTTCTCATTTTAGCTACTCAATTAAGCTAAAATGTGTAAAGAGGTGTCCTTTAAAATTAGATTCTATTATCCTTCAAATATATGTGAATTATGTACTTAAGTATTGTTGGGAATCGGTCCAATCAGATTGGCGCAGCGGAAAATTTACGATTCCCCGTATATCATTGTCTTGGTCTCGATCGAAACCGAACGACGTCACCAAAACCGGTATACGAAACGATTTCGAATACGTACCTTTGTGGGATTCAAATAATCCCTAAAGATCGGAGAAGATCGAGCGTTCTCACGCTCGTTCAGCCACTCAAGTGTGCGGCCTCTAGTCGTATCCACACAAGCCGCCTCCATAGTCGGGTTCTCCTTCGCGCGTCGACCTTCCGACTCGCTCTCGATGAAGTCCGATCGACTCTCGACGGCCTCCATCATGGAAAAACGTGAAGGAGAGAGGTAAGGACGAATTTTGCAGCCTTGGCTTGTGGGGCTCATGCTCAATTCGCTATTATATAGAGAATTTGGAGTTTTTCACAAAAGCCCCTCCTTTCTCTATATTTACACCCTTGCCCCCAAACTTATGGATTAGCCCTTATGTGTGTGACCCACTAGGCCCAATAGCTCATTTGGTTGAGGCCTAATTAAAAGAACAACTTCTTTTAAATTAAATCTATTATCTCATAATAGATTTAACGGCCTACCGATCATGAAGGGTACAAGCCACATCCTATGATCCCAAACGGCTTCGGGGATAAACTCCTCTCCAAAGAGCCTTTCCATCATCGGTTACCACACGGATATAAAACTTCGTCCATTCAATGTCCCGGTCGGATAGGAGTACGGCATTGACTGTCAACTCCTAAATATACCGACACTATGGAATCTTGTACTGCATTGGATCAATTGGAAAACTCTTTTTCCAATTATCCTATCTACCTTGGCCAAGGATTTAGAGTACTATCCATAGGACATTCTCTCTCTCCTACCGAGAGTGGACGATCCCTTATTGTCCGCTCAATTGCCTCCACCGGGTTTCCCATATACCCAATCCATTAACTAGACAGGAGGACAATGCTAAGTGAACCATAAGTCAATAGTCAAAGTACATGGTACGCCCGGCAAGAGATCTTGGGTGACTCAGGTCAGAGATCCAACCGTGCAACCGTGATGATAGAATACCCCGATCGACGGTTCCGGTAAGATACCATTCGGTGGATTCTATAATGGCCGCTTAGTGAACTAATTCCTCTAATGAGCATCTGTACATGTATCTCAGTGTCCCCACACTGATGACCAATGAGATCGGTCATTCTCATCATATGAGAAGATATCATATACACTAGTCTTACTGGATCCTTGATGTCCCATCTCGAGGATCCTACGACTAGAAACATTTAGGTTACATGCTTCTAGATGATCGATCTCATTATCATGATCTCATCATGATTCAATCATCATTGCATGCAACCTAGGACTTCATTACGATAGACGCATCTAGATAGTGCAAGTAATGAAGATTATGCCATTTACCGAATAAGATATTACAAGAAATGTAAAATCATATCACATATGATTGGCTTGTAGGGCATACATTTCTATCAATCTCCCACTTGCACTAAAGCCAATCACCCACATGTCTGATATCCATCAGCCCAAGGTGACCCTCAAACACACTTTGAGTTAGGGCCTTAGTTAGTGGATCTGCAATATTTATAGTTTAAGATACTCATCTTTAATCATATCTCCTCAAGTTGCAGCCACTCGATCAAGTAGTATTGCCACGAAGTATGTTTAAACTTTCGATGAGACAAAGGCTCCACTACAAAAGTAATGATCCATCATTTTCACAAAATAATGGTACATTATCGTAGATATTAGAGACAACTCTCTAATATAAGATGAACTCCTTCATCTAGACTACTTCACAAGTAGTCGGCAAAGAATTATGATTTGTAAAATCTACGAAGTGTCTATAGCATGGAACTTTTCCACCACCGCACCACCATCTAGGTAAAACATATACCCTAGCTACCAAATTTTTAACTATAAGTTTAAGTCTAACTCAAACTTCCAATCCTATCCTCCATACTCGAAATGCATCCTTAGTACTTCACAAGTTCTTAAGGATATACTTCTCAACTATCCAAAGGACTCTCACTTGGATTTGCGTGATGATTACTCATAACACTTGAAGTACTCATCACATTAGGCTATGTACATAGTATACATGATAGACCCTATGACTATGGCATAAGAGACTATATTCATGTATTATATATCTCTTTAAAAGAGATAAACTCCATATCTTATGGGCAAGGCACCTCTATAGGAGTTTTTCATGTCAAACTCTTTGACTATGGTATCTATGTACAACAAAATGGGTCAAGCCAAGCATCCCTTTTAGATCTATCTCCATAGACCTAAATCCTTAGGAAGCTTTTCCCTAATAATTATGGAGGATTCATTTTTATAGTTAGGCTTCATGGATGATAACATACCTACATCATTCATAATGAGTTGTATGCCATCAATGTAAAATGTCTAAAATACAATAGCACTCCCACTAGCATTTTTATGCACACAAGATTCTTCTTCATTCCAAATGAAGTCATAAGATTCAATCTTATCAAATCTTATATTCCAAGGTTGAGAATGTTGTTGTAGTCCATGAATGAACATTACCAACGTGTACACATTCTTTGGATGTTTTGGGATTCACATCCCTCAAGTTGTATCATATACAACAGAGGTTGTATCATATACACCTCCCCTTAAAATTCACCATTGGAGAAATATTATCTTACATCCTAATTGACATATCTCATAGTCATAATGTGTACCAATAAAATCTAAATGGATTGAATATGGCAATGGTTAAAAGATATCATCAAGGTCAACTCCTTAACTTAGATGATGCCTTTTCAATCATCCATGCCTTGAAGGTCTCACCTTCAAATTCACTCCTATCCATCTTATCATTTCATTTACACCTAATGGGTACTTTACCCTCGTGTGGATCCACCAAGTTCGAACTTGGCTAAAATAGATGGATATTATTATAGATTTTATAGTCTCCTCCTATTTTAGAATCAATATCTCATATTGCCTTTCAAAGGTCTTTGGATCAACATCCTTACTTTATTGTGCTTATTTTCTTCCATTAAAGATATGTCTCACATATCTACAAAGTTGAATTAGCACAATCTAAAGACCTATGATGCGTGCTATTATTAATCCGGTACCTTAATAGAAGTGTCTTTGGGTTGTGGGTCTAGAACACCTTCCGTAAATTTCTTGCTCCCACTATTTTTCTCAAAGAGGAACTCTTCCTCTAGGAATATAGTAAATTGTGAAACACATACCCTTTATCTCATAAAGTGGTATATTTAAATATCCTTAAGTTTCCTTAGGATATTCCACAAGTCTACACTTCCTATCTTATATTCTAATTATTATGGGTTACACACCTTCATCTTGGCCGGACATTCCGAAATCTTAACTAACTTAAGATCAAGAGATAACCCCTTTATCCATATCATATATGAAATAATCAGAATAAATTAGAAGGTACCAACACAAAGTGGTTATATTGAGTGCTTAGCCCTAAATAGACAAGGAAGATATTACAAAGGTTGTCATTACTTGTGTCATGTCACACATTACACAATCACCCTTGTTTCTACTACTCAAGTAAGCTAAGGATTTTAGGGAGATGTTCATTAAGGAAAAGTTGTATTATCCTTCAAATGATGTGTGAATCTAGTACTTAAGTATTTCACTCCTTGACCTAATCAAAAAGCTTTAATACTCTTTCCATTTATTCTTTACTTCATTTATTACCTTAGATAATTTCTCAAAGTCTCATATTTGTACTTCACAAGCACACATATCTATGCCTAGAGAAATTATCTATTAAGGATGAAGTAAGAATGTCCATCTTTAGCCTTAATAGACACGACCAATACACATCCAAATGTATGAGTTCTATTAACTCCTTGGTCCACCCTCCATTTCTAGTAAATGGAGAGATAGTCATTTTTCAATGAGATAAGACTCATATTTGGTTAATGATTCAAAATCATTTGCCTTTATGTTTCCATCTATATGGAACTCCTTAAGTCTTTTCTCATTGATATGACCATGTCTATATTAAGCTAAAGAAATAGATTGATCTATATCAACCCATTTCCTCCTAAGAGGAGCATTCACACATACCATGGGAGCTTTCATATCTCATATGAGTAAATTATTTACTAAGCTCCCACTAGCAAACATTTTGCCATTCATAATCTTAGAACAATTATCATTTCCATAACTCAAAATAAATCAATATTTATTCAAGTAGGAAATATCGATATTGTTCATATACAAGGATAAAACCAACAATCTTCATCATAAAACACCCTAAAAGGCTACTAAAGATTTGTACCTCCCACTATCAATGATACAACTCTTGCACCATTTGTATATGTAGGTTAATCTTTATACATCAAGCCTTCATTTACTTGTCATTATCTACAACCTTTGTAGATATAAGATGCATATTTAGTATCTCATACCAATAAATGCATATATAACATCTTATAGAAGATATGTATATCTAATATCTCATACAAGATACACACATCCGGTATCTTATACCATAAGACATATGTTTAGTATCTTATACTATAATATACACAAATAGTATCTTATACTTGATGTGTATATGTGTATGACAAGTAAGTCAATGACTGAGATGCCAGAAGCTTCTCAAGCTCCTTCTTTGCAATATATATTCAATATACTTTCCACCAATCATCATCATGATAGTAGAAGAGCAATCCTATGTCCTTTTGGGCTTACTATCCTCGACCAACTTCTTGACTTTTATCTATGCCTTCATTTTCTCATATAATGATCTTACTTCTTTTCATTGGTCTTACCAACAAGAAGTATTGAACATGTATTGTTATTTTAATCTTGCCTTAAATTTGCTCATCACCATGAGTCATGATAGATCTCATATCCATCTATCTATGTTGCCTCTAAACTTCATATAGAGACTAACATTGAGTGTAAGGCAAACAATACATCTTTCTAATGAGATGAAGATCTCATCTTCTCTTACTACATTAGATGATTAGCAGCACCCACTTCCCAAGTAGGTTAGTTACATGGTCAACCATGAGAACACTTCTCATGATTCTAAACCACTAAGGAAGTTAATATAAATGAGCCTAATGACTTCAAGTATGCAAGATAACTGATGGTTAAGAATCTAAATACATAATGGAGATATGATTCTATTTGAAAATATTGCGTACATTCAATGTAAATTAAGATGTGGTCTTTTATCCTAATTTATGCTCCCACTAATTTCGACGAATTTGCATAACCCTCATTATGCAAAGACGGGATAACACGATGATATCCTAGTGGGGACCAAGACCCTACTAACTTTATGGTGATGACCTTGTGGTAGCACAACAAATCATCCCATACTTAATAGGTAGGCAACTATTGCCAATTGCAACTCTTGCAACTCTTAGTCATTTAGCTTCTAGAGTTATGATCTTGTGGTAGCACAACAAACCATATACTCTAGTTAGGTCAAACTCGCTTGTTACGTTATGAGAATGGATTCTTCACATAGCCCTTGTGGTAGCACAACAAAGCCATGCAAATGGTCCACCCCAAAGTTCGGCTAATGCCTTGGTCATGATCTCCAATCCCTTGTTGAATAGGCCTTGTGGTAGCACAACAAACCCATCCAATCTAAGATTGGCTCATCAAGACCATAACAACGGAAGGCTACGTGAGTCATTCTTAATGTCTCACGTTTATCGACCTAATTTAAAATGAGGAGGGATTTTATTTTAGTCTCATCATAGTATGTGCTACATATATATTTGAATACCTTTGAATACCATATATCTAAGGTATCTAGCACACACACATACATATCAAATATGCAAAATTTAAATAGATGATCATGGACTTTCATCACATTAATGCATGACCGGAGCCGATGGTATGCATTAAAGGATTCAACATCCTATGCCGGTGTTGACAAGCCATTATGCCTTGAAGAACCCTTCTCCTTGCATCTCGCTCTCTCCTCCACCTCGATCGGTCTTCTTGTCATTACAAGAGCATTAAGGGTACGCAGACCATAAATGTACATTAATCAAATAAGAAACCTTGATCTTAATCAAGGGGAGTACATTTTAGAGGGAGGTAGAATATACAATCAAAATTGATAAGAGAGAAGATTAGGCACGCAGTTCTTAATTACATGCCAACATTAAATAAGCATCATCACATGACACACATTCTAAGTCCATGATCATCCAAGCATTCACACATACATACCATCACATGAACATAGTGCGAATACGTGGTAATAATATGATATAACTATTATATCATAAAAGTATACATCATATGTTTTGAAATTCCCAATTTCATGCTTGTCTAATTATTCATGAAGTAAATAACATGAAATAACATATAAACAATTTATATGACATAAACAAGCATCTCCAAACAATTTAAACAATATATGTATTTCCAAAACTATACAAAGTGCCAAATCAATGTCCTAATCGTCATTCTGAAAAATCATATTTTACAGAATTAATTTAGACATTAATTTCTCAAGTTAAGTCATTAAAACAATTTTAAAACTTAACAATGAATGAATCTATGACATCAGCTCAAAATCATATAAAATATCATCAAACACTTTGATAATATAATATATGATATTCCCGAATTTTTCACAAATTTTTTTATTGGCATTTTTCGGATTTTATTTTGATTTAAAACAATTTTAAATCAAATAAAATGGTCTTCGGCGCATTGCGCCACCCATCCTCCGCGCCGGATGCGCCGCCCGTGCGCCGCAGGTGCCAGCGTACGGCGCCGTCCCGCGCGCGCGCGCGCGCGTGCGCCGCGAGATGCCGCGCGCGCGTGCGCGCGCGCCCGTTCAAATTCAAAATATTTTTTTTTTTTTAATTAAAGCGCGCGCCGCAGCCGCGGTCAAACCGCGTAAGGCGCGGTCAAACCGCGTAGACGTGCGCCGGATCCGACTATCGGGTCCGGACTATCCCGTCTTCTCCACCTGATAAAGGTGAATAGTAACCGCGGAAGAGGAGTTTTAGGACCTTCTTAAATCCGGACATTCCGATTTCGAAAAAATAGCCAAAAATAGTGGTTCGATTCCAAATCGAACAAGGAATCCAAAGATACCATTTTCTTTCCATGAAAAAATTCCAATCAACGGGAAAATAGGAAAGAAGCGCCGCCGGCCCTAAAGTTTCTCCCCTCGGAAAAACTCTGAATCGACCTCCGATGGTGCCGTTCGAAGCAAAATAACGATGGGAAACTCTTTGTAATCGTATTACCTATCTTCTAAGCCATCTATTAGACATCAAATGTCTCTATGGAAGAAGATCTCAAGAAATCCCCAAATCAAACCGGTGAATTAGTAAAATGAAATCACCATCTTTCGATCCTCTACCGGACTCTCCCGTGGTCCAAAATTCGAACGGTTTGCGGCGTTGGAAAGCCCTTTGTCACGAGATTCATTCGCAGGCAACCAATCTCCAAAACGTATCACATACGATTTATGGTTACTCCGTCAAGATGGACGTTTGTACGGATTCGGGAAAACATAAAATATATTAAACGACGTCGAAACGACGTCGGAATCGAACGAGACTTCAACCTCGGCTCGATACCACTGTTGGTAATCGGTCCAATCAGATTGGCGCAGCGGAAAATTTACGATTCCCCGTATATCATTGTCTTGGTCTCGATCGAAACCGAACGACCTCGCCAAACCGGGCATACGAAACGATTTCGAATACGTACCTTTCGCGGGATTCAAATAATCCCTAAAGATCGGAGAAGATCGAGCGTTCTCACGCTCGTTCAGCCACTCAAGTGTGCGGCCTCTAGTCGTATCCACACAAGCCGCCTCCATAGTCGGGTTCTCCTTCGCGTCGGACCTTCCGACTCGCCCCGGATGAAGTCCGATCGACTCTCGACGGCCTCCATCATGGAAAAACGTGAAGGAGAGAGGTAAGGACGAATTTTGCAGCCTTGGCTTGTGGGGCTCATGCTCAATTCGCTATTATATAGAGAATTTGGAGTTTTTCACAAAAGCCCCTCCTTTCTCTATATTTACACCCTTGCCCCCAAACTTATGGATTAGCCCTTATGTGTGTGACCCACTAGGCCCAATAGCTCATTTGGTTGAGGCCTAATTAAAAGAACAACTTCTTTTAAATTAAATCTATTATCTCATAATAGATTTAACGGCCTACCGATCATGAAGGGTACAAGCCACATCCTATGATCCCAAACGGCTTCGGGGATAAACTCCTCTCCAAAGAGCCTTTCCATCATCGGTTACCACACGGATATAAAACTTCGTCCATTCAATGTCTCGGTCGGATAGGAGTATGGCATCGACTGTCAACTCCTAGATATACCGACACTATGTAATCTTATACTTGTAATTAGATCAATCAAAAAACCTTTTCCAATTATCCTATCTACCTTGGCCAAGAATTTAAAGTACTATCCAAAGGACATTCTCTCTCCTACCGAGAGTGGACAATTCCTGATTGTCTACTCAATTGCCTCCACCGGGTTTCCTATATACTCAATTCATTAACTATACATGACCACAATACTAAGTGATCCATAAGTCAATTTTGAAAGTACATGGTATGCTCGGTAAGACACAGTTGGCAACTCAAGTCAAAGATCTAACCATGCAACCGTGATGATGGAATACCTTGATTGACAGTTTGATAAGATACCATTCAATGATTCTATACTGGTCAATTAGATGAACTCATTCCTCTAATGAGCACCTGTATATGTATCTCAGTGTCCCCACACTGATGACCAATGAGATCGGTCATTCTCATCATATGAGAAGATATCATATACACTAGTCTTACTGGATCCTTGATGTCCCATCTCGAGGATCCTACGACTAGAAACATTTAGGTTACATGCTTCTAGATGATCGATCTCATTATCATGATCTCATCATGATTCAATCATCATTGCATGCAACCTAGGACTTCATTACGATAGACGCATCTAGATAGTGCAAGTAATGAAGATTATGCCATTTGTACTGAATAAGATATTACAAGAAATGTAAAATCATATCACATATGATTGGCTTGTAGGGCATACATTTCTATCAAGTATTCCCCTCCTTGATCTCATCAAAGAGTTCTAATACTTGTTCCATTAGTATCTCTACTTCATTCTTAATCTCAAACAATTTCTCAAAGGTCTTAGTTTTGTACTTCATAAAGTACATGTTTCCAAACCCAGAGACATCATCTTTGAAATAATGAAGTAGAAATATTCTTCTTTAGCCTTACTAGATATGGGCTAACATACATCTAGATGTACGAGTTCTAATAACTCATTAACCCATTCTCCATGTCTATATAAAGCTAAAGTGTAGATTGATCTAAATCAACCCATTTCCTCTTAAAAGGAATATTCACACATAACATGAGAGCTAACATATCAAATATTATTAAACAATTCATTAAGCTCCTACTGGCAAACACTTTGCCATTCAATCTATTAGAACATCTATCAATTCCATAACTTAGAATGAATCAACATTTATTCAAGTAGTAAATCATATAATGTTCTTGTAGAAGGATATAATAGCAATATTAATTATTAAGACATCTCCATAAGGCTATTAAAGAATTGCACCTCCCACTAATAATGATGCAACTTTTGCACCATTTTATATGTAGGTCAATATCTTCTTTATTATGCCTTCATTTACTTGTCATCATCAACAACTCCTTGTAGATATAAGATGCATATCTGGTATCTCATACCATTAGATGCATCCATAGTATCTAATATTATGATATACACATATAGTATCTAATACTATTAAGTGTATATTTAAAACAAGTAAGTGCCAATGACTTGGATACATGAAGCTTCTCAAGCTCCACCTTTGCATTATATACAAAACACTTTGTACTTCCTCTTCCACTTATCATCATCATGACAGTGTAAGAATCATGTCTTATTCTGGCTTTATTATCTTGACCACCTTCTTTTACTATTAACTCTCTCCTATTTTTATCTAATGATTTTATTTCTTACTATTAGTCTCACCAACAAGAAGTAATTAAGATGTATTGTTGATCTAAGTTTCCCTTTAGTTAGCTCATCGCTATGAGCCATGATGGATCTCATATCCATCTATCCATGTTGTCTCTACAATTTATATCTCATAGAGACTAACATCTAATTTAAGGTAAACAATGCATCTTGTCTATAAGATAAGATCTTATCTTTCTTTCACATCACTAGATAATTTAGGAGACACCTACTTCTGAAGTAGAATAGTTAATTGGTCTACTATGGGAACAATTCTCTTAGTTTTAAACCAGCCTAAGAAGTGTGAGCCATTAAGCTATTTGACATCTAATATGTCATACTAATGGTGGTTTATAATCGTATTCTACAACTGAGATATAATTTTATCAAAATAACATTGCAAACATTCATTAAAATTAAGATATGGTCTTTTATCCTAATTTATGCTCCCACTAATTTTCGATGAATTTGCATAACCCTCATTATGCAAAGACGGGATATCACGATGAAATCCTAGTGGGGACTAAGACCCTATTAACCTTATGGTGATGACCTTGTGGTAGCACAACAAATCACTCCATACTTAATAGGTAGGCAACTATTGCCAGTTGCAACTCTTGCAACTCTTAGTCATTTAGCCTCTAGAGTTATGACCTTGTGGTAGCACAACAAGCCATATACTCTAGTTAGGTCAAACCCGCTTGTTACGTTATGAGAATGGATTCTTCACATAGCCCTTGTGGTAGCACAACAAAGCCATGCAAATGGTCCACCCCAAGGTTCGGCAAATGCCTTAGCCATGATCACCAATCCCTTGCTGAATGAGTCTTGTGGTAGCACAACAAACCCATCCAATCTAAGATTGGCTCATCAAGACCATAACAACGGAAGGCTACGTGAGTCATTCTTAATGTCACACGTTTATCAACCTAATTATGACAAGGAGGGATTTTATTTTAGTCTCATCAATAATATGTGCTAAGTATATATAATACCTTTGGAATATCATATATCTAAGGTATAACCTGTAGCACACATCCACATATCAAATATGCACAAAATCAGGTGATCATGGACTTAACCCTAAGCATGCACCTAAGGCACCCCTATAGGTGCAAATCCTTGCTTCAGATGCTTTAGTTGGTATGCTCCCACTTCAGAAGGGTGCTTCTTCAAGTGGTCCCACTCTTCAACCTTCCACGAACCGGCTTCTAACTCTTACAAGCGACTTAAGGGTATGCAGACCCACAAATGTACATAACTCAATAAGAAACCTTGGTTTTAACCAAGGGGAGTACATTAATGGAGGGAGGTAGAATGTACAATCAGATTGTATAGAGAGAGAGGAGGCACACGCATGCCCCATTTAATAACATAACCAACACAATTAAAAGCAATCACAAGCCAAGCACAATTAAGTCCATGATCACCTCCATACACACACTAACATTCATCACATGAACATAGAGCGCATACGTGATAATTATATGAGATAAATCATATATATCAGCATAAAATTATATAATTTATTTTGAAATTCTCAATTTCATGCATGTCGAATTTTTCATGAAATAAATAACATGAAAATAACATGACAATAACATATAAACAATTTATATGAAATGAACATAAAAAACTAAACTATTTAGAATATTCATGCATTCCCAATACTGTGCAAGGTCATAAATTAATGTCCCAATTTATATTCTGTAAAATCTCATTTTACAGAATTAATTAAGACACTAATAATTTAAGTTAAACCTTTAAAACAATTTTAAAGTTTAACCATGGGTGAATCTATATAAATAGAACTAAACATCATCTAACATATCATTAAACACTTTAAAATATGTTAAAAAATTTTATAGAAATTTTCAGAATTTTATGGATTTTTATGACAATTTTTCGGATTTTTCTATGAATTTAAACAATTTAAAACCATAAAATATAGTGTCTGGCGCAGTGCGCCGCGCGCTCCGGCGCAGTGCGCCACGCCGGCGAGCGCCTGTGTGCGCCCTGGCGTGCGCCACTCCTAAAGCGCGTGTGCGCCGACCGTCGGTGCGCCGGCGCAGGCGCGTGCGCCGATCGACTTCCCGCGCGTATGGCACTGTTCATCCGAGAGAAAATCTCTCCAATAGAATCGGATTTATCTCCTTATCCCAGACTCCAAAAAATCCGAAAAAATATGCGTTGGAATCCTTATCAAATAAGGAATCCAAAACAGTCAGCCTCATATTCCGGAAAAATCTCAGTCGACCGAAAAATGAGGAGGAAGAGGCGGCGGTCACCCAGATTTCGTAGCAGAAATCTCTATTTTGCAACGAGGATAACTCGTTATACAGAAAGCTAAATATTCTCCAAAAATACAATTTAGAATCCTCATCAAATGAAGTTTTTAAATATGTATATATCCGTTCAGATAAAAATTCTCTATCAACGGGAAATCAGGAAGAAGCAAGTCGGCGCCGCCAAACTCCGCAGAACCCTAGTTCGTTGGAAAACTCAAAAATTCTCATCCTCCGCCGTCGTTCAAAGCTAGATATCAAAGGTAAAGGCTAGGTAATCATATTACCCATCTTATAAACCTTTTTCAAGTCTCAATTTATTCTGTGGACGGAGATTTCACAAAATCCCCAAATCCGGGTGTCGGTTCGGGCATGACAGAAACACCAAATTTTGACGCTTCTCCCGAACACTACAGAGATCCAAACTTCAAACGGTTTGCGCCGTTGGAAAGACATATATAACGAGATTCTACCAAGGCCAACCAATATTTTATCTTAGTCATACAAAAAATATGGTGGCCTCGTCAAAAGAGATGTTTGCACAGATTCGGGAACACAAAAATAACATAAAATAATGTCGATTCGACGTCGGTTTCGACCGAGACTTGAACCGGGCTCTGATACCACTGTAAGGAATCGCACATAAAAGTTTGGTGCAGCGGAAGCGACGATTCCTATGGGTTCCTTTAGAATCCGTCTCAATCAGAACCGAACGACGAAAACCAAAAACCGATCAAATCGGGTTCGAATATACCTGATAGGGATTCATATAATCCCATGGAGAGGAAGGATATGAGCTTCTCAAGCTCTCCAAACCATTCAAGTTTCCGGTCTCCAGCAGTATCCACACGAACTTCATCCACAGCAGGTTCTCCCTTCGCGCCGGCCTCGGGAACTCTTGCCGAACGGAGCTCCATCGACCATGGACACCTTATATAGAGAGGAGGAGGTAGGGAGGAGGCTAGGGACGTGGTTTTAACCCTTGGCTTGATGGGGTTTGGCTGAAACCATTAGTATTTATAGAGAATTATGGAATTTTTCATAAAAACCCAAAATCTCTATAAATTATGCCCTTGCCCCTGTACTGGTGGATAAGTCCTTTTGTGTGTGACCCACTAGACCCAATAGACTATTTTATTGAGGCCTAAATAAAATAGAACAATTCTATTTAATTTAATTAAATCCGTTATCCGATAACAGATTAATCGACCTACCGATCATGAAGGGTACAAGCCACATCCCATGATCCCAAATGGCTATGGGGATAATCTCATCTCCATTGAGCCTTTCCATCATCGGTTACCACATGGATATAAACCCTCATCCATCCAATGTCCCGGTCGAAAAGGAGTACGGCATCGACTGTCAACTCCTTAGTGTACCGACTCTATAGGATCCTGTACTCGGAATTGGATCAATTGAAAAACTCCTTTTCTAATTATCCTATCTACCCTGGCCAGGGATTTAGAGTACTATCCCATAGGACATTCACTCTCACTTACCGAGAGTGGACGATCCCTTGTTGTCCGCTCAATTGCCTCCATCGGATTTTCCTTGTACCCGATACATCGCTATATAGGACCATCTAAATTGTGATCCATAAGTCAATGGTCAAAGCACAAGTTCCACCCAACAAGACATCTTTGGCGACTCAGGTCAAAGGTCCAACCATGTAACCGTGATGATAGAAGACCCTGATAGACAGTTCGGTAAGATACCATTCAGGGTTTCTAACTCGGTCAGTTCAGTGAACTCATTCAACTAATGAGCACCTGTATGTGTATATCAGTGTCTCCACACTAATGACCAATGAGATCGGTCGTCCTCATCACATGAGAAGACATCACATACACTAGTCTATCCGGATCCTTGATGTCCCGTCTCAAGTATCCTATGACTAGGAACATTTAGATCAAATACCTCTAGATGATCAATCTCATTATTATGATCTCATCGTGATTTAATCATCATTGTATTTGATCAAGGACTTCATTATGATATTCGCTTCTAATAAGAGCTTATAATGAAGATTTGCCTAATTAATTGAATGAGATATTTCTAGAAATGTCGAATCATATCATATATGATTGGCTTGTAGGGCATACATTTCTATCACACCCCATGTGCAGACTTCTTGGAGTTGTCATAGGCCGTCACCATGGCACAGGATGGCTTGATTTCTTGCTCAGAAATGCCATACAACTGCAAAGTTTCTGGCGGCATAACGTTGATAGAAGCTCCAGTGTCAACAAAACATGATTTCACTTCAATATTACAGATAACCACAGCCACATGCAAAGCATATCTCCTAAATTCTGGATCTGCTAATTCTTCCTGAGAGAAAGTGAGTGTTGGGTGCTCACTTCTAGGGGCTAACACTGTAGTGATCTTCTCAGGTGGGAGATCTTCATTCACCATGACCCTTTGCAAGTACTGCTGTAGAATCTCCTGGTGCACCTTTGATCTTTTGATCAACTCAAGTATAGAAATACGGGCTGGTGTCTTATCCAAATGTTTTAACAGATCATACGCCGTACCAGGCAATGGTTCTTCCACTTGTTCCTCCTCCACTGGATCCTGTGGTTGAGTACTAGCTTGGGGAAAGAGCCGCTGGAACATCCTCCCACTCCGAAGCACCAGGGCTATTTGGCGGTCGGGTAGAGGTGATGGGTTAACTGGGGTGGGAACAGGTGGTGTAGGTGCAGGTATGGTAGGCAATGGGATTGGTGGTTCCAGGATGATTGGGTTAGTTGGTAGAGGGGTAGGATTTGGAAGTGGTAGTGATGGTGATACCGGTGGCCTAATAAGAAGAGGCCGGGGTGCAGAAGTGGTTGATGAGTTTAATGAAGGTGTAGGTTGTGAGATTGGTTGTGGTGCTGGTGGTATGATAGGTTGGGGTTTTGGAGTGGTAGAGCTCATAGGCTGGGGGATCAAGTTTGGTGGTGATTGTGGTGGTCGGATGAGCAAGGGCCGGTGTGTAGCAATGGTTGAAGGAGGTGTGGTTAGAGAGGGGGCTGGCCTAATGATGGGCCGGCAAGAAGAAGTGGCGGCCAGTGGTTGGGTTATTGAGCTTTGTGGTAGTTGTGGAGTAGCAGGTGCACGGATTATCTGTCTAGGAGGGTTCCTAGCAGGAGACCTAGCTGGGTTGGCAGGCATGGTTGCATTTTGGTTTTCTAGTTGCCAACCTTGAGCACGACTGGCATCTCCCTGGACAATGGAGTTTACTAGACCAATTCCTGGGTTTGGATGTGCTGGTGCCGGCGCTGGAGCGGGAGCATGTAATGGGAGCGGATTCTGGACAATCCCCAAGCCAGGTTGTTGTTGAGGTTGAGCCGGTGGACACTGCCGCCGCTGCTGCCTAGCCTTCATTGCTTGTATGCATTCCCCCATTTGGACCCAATCAATGCTGCCTTGGTCATTCAGATCGTGGATGTAATCCTTGAATTGAAAGCACACTTCTACAGTGTGACCAGGACACCGGTGGTAAGCACAGTATCGGGACATATCTACATTTGTTGGCCAAACCACTCTTTCCTTGGGCAATTCCAACTGTTTCTCCGCCATGAGTACATTGAAGATGTCGGTCAAGGAGTAAGGGAGTTGCTGGTAGTTCTCTCTCCTAGGACCTCCCCTTCGTGGTGCTTGATTGGGTTGTGGCGGTGCCCTATTGTAGGTAGGTTGACGAGGTTGCTGGGGTTGTGCTACTAGTTGCGGGGGTTGTTGTGGTTGTCATGGTTGTGGTGGCCTAACTTGTTGCTGAGGGGGGTAATAGGAAGGGTTCTGTGGTGGGTTTTTGAACTGATTTTGACGGTTCTCTCCCTGGTTCCCTACAATATTTACAGTTTCGTTGTTGACCACTCCCTCGGTTGTAGGCCCAACTGGTGCAGAGGGGGTCTTTCTAAAGTTTCTAGGTTTGGGATCAAATGGATTTATCATTGTGGCATCCTTGAAGTGGGCTTGCAAGTATCGGGCACTGTCATAGAGTTCATTCATTGTGGTAGGACGGTGCATGATCAAGACAATCCTCAAGGCAGGTGTAGTGTTGCCAATAAGCATCTTCACTTGTTCCCATTAAGAAATCACATCTGTCAATTTTTCTGCCATTCCCCTCCAGCGATCAGCAAACTTTATGAAGTCCTCTTCGGGCTTCATCTTCTCAGCAATCAAATCTGTAATGGAGCATGCTGGTGCCACCCGGTCTCTGTATCTTTGCAAGAATTTTGTCTTCACAATATCGAAGTCTCCTGCCTCAAAAGAGTCGAGTGAGTAGAACCATTCCAATGCAGACCCTTCTAGTGATCGACGGAATAAGAAAGCAAGAACCCTACGATCATCTTTCCAGAATGAGGATTCATAGAGAAAATCTTTAAGGTGGAGAAAAGGGTTGCCAGTACCATTGTAGCGGCGATAAACTGGTAGCTCAGAAGGTGGCAGGTGTAAGACTGGCAGAGAAGGAATAGAAATCTCAAGCACTGACTTGGAGTCCAGGAGACATCTCAGCTCTTCATAACGTTCATTCATCTGGGTGAGCTGATCCATGATTGCCTGGGTGAGAGCAGGTTCTTGGTTTACTGGTGGGGGTATGTGGTTAGAGACATGATTTTGGAATTGAGGAGCATGACTTGGCAAATTTACTGAAGATTGTCCCATGACTTGATGGATAGGGGGAGCAACATGGTTAAAATAAGATGGCTGAACAAATGATGGTTGAACCACAGATGGTTGAACTATAGAAGGTTGAACTACATATGGCTGTGCTAGTGATGGTTGAATCACAGAATGTTGAACAACCGGAGGTTGAACAAAGGGTGATTGAATGAGTGGTGGTTGAACTAGAGGACGAGGAGATAAGGCAACTTGATTAGTTTCAGCCTGATCTGAAGCAATTTTTCCCTTCACCTTGGATTGTATACGGACATAGGTTTCTGGGTCGATATAGAGAGACAACTCCCTAAAGAGTTGTTCAACATCACGAGGAGCAGATGGTTGAGGGACCTCTTGCGCTTCTGACGGAATCGGTTGGTGACCCATCTCGTGCTCTCGATGTTCAGCTTGTTCCGCCATTCCAACGTGCCTTCCAGACCTTAGTTGCATTGAACTTTAAAGAGAAAAACAAACAAGTTGACAAAGTAAACAAAGTACTTTTTTTGTTTTTTTTTAGTTTTTTGCAAAAAGTTAGAGGTTTGAATTTTTGTTTGACAAGCAAGTTATGCAAAGACTTGAAAGCAAAATTACGCAATGATTTTGATTAAACCTTAGGTTTATAAATTTTGTTAAGAATTGTTCTCTCAACAAATGGGTTAGGATCCTAACTCCAATCTCCAATGACCTAGGTTTCACACAATCTCACCACGTGTAGGTAACGTAGCATGCTTCGGGTTTTGGGGTGTGGTACAACCAACCCGATCGTGAAGAGGAATACTCCACGTATGAGGAATTACGGAGGCCTTGATGAAAGCCAACCAAGTCAACTAGGAAGGAATATCCCAGAAGAGAGGTCAGAATCCACCAAGAGGGTGTTTTGGATGGGAGGGATAAATGGGAGAGTGAGCTCCCGCCTCAAAAAAGTGTAAAAGAAGGAGGTAGAGAGAAGGAGCAGAGAATGCAATCAAGTAATAAAACAAGTAATGAGCAAAGCATAAACTTAAACAAGCAATCAACACCAGACAAGCAATTAGAAACTAGACAAGCAACTAGAAACTAGAATCTAGACTTGTTTCTTATGTGAGCCAAATGGAGATAGTGAAAAGTGATGGAATGAAGAGGGTTCAGATATGATAGCCAAGCAAAAGGGTGGTCCACGTGGGGACCGATGTGGGAACTGGGGTAAAAAGTAAAGGTGGTTCACGTGGGAACCGGTTTTGGGTAAAAAGGGTTGGTTCGCGTGGGAACCGGTTTGAATGGTCAAAAGAGGGCCACGTGGAGCCAATTAAAGGTGAATAAAGATCTGATCCAAGTGGGGATAGATCTGAAGGAAAGTGGTTTGGTTCACGTGGGAACCGAAGTAAAGAAAGAGATAGGTTCACGTGGGAACCGGTTTAAAAGGAAAATGGTGGTTCACGTGGGAACCGGTTTAAATAAAATGCAGAAATTAAATGGCATACTTGGTACTTCAGATCTGATAAAATATGGGTGAAATCAGAAATTTTGAGATGGCATGAAGTTTAAGAGAGGTGTAAAGAAGGAATGGCTCACGTGGGAACCGGTCTAGAACTAGAACTAGTTGCAAACAAAACACTAAGCACCCACGGTTGAAGACATTGCTTGTCCCACCGTGGTCGCCACAAAGCTGTCAACTCTGAAAATTCGACGGGGTCCTCTCCTTTTCAGGGAAGTCCGTGAACCCAGATCGTCACCTCAAGAGGGGATGAGAAAAGAAAGGAATAAAGCTCGGAAAGCAAATCTCACCTCGGTCCCACACTCACATTGATCCCCGAACTTTCATCTCTTGGCGTCGCTCGATCACCAAGGAGATGGTTCGGGTCATGTGGGAGGAGGGTGAGAAGAAATAAATGTGGTCGCCAGGAACCGTGGGTTCCGATTTATAGAATTAAAATGACCGTGTGTACCTTAGCATGAAGAATGTGAGTTAAAGCTTCTCCTTCTTCGGCCGACCGAGGAAGAAGAGTCCTCAACGCATGGGTGCTTGATATTCTGTGCAACTAGATAAACAACCAAGTGAAATAGACTATTAGAACTACACAAGGTGGAGTATATGCAATGAAAATGACATAAAACACACAATTGACTAGAAACTGACCGGATTCAGGTTATCTCTAACCCCTTTTTTTATTTTCGGAATAACAGAATAAAAGTAATTAAAAAAATGTAAAAAAATGATAGGAGGATAGAGAATCACGAAAAAAAGAGGTAGGAAAAAGAACTGAAAGATTTTGAGTTGAATAGAGGAAGATATAGCCAAATCTGTGTTGTCGAAAAAGCCGAGCAGCAGTCCAGGATCTGCCAGGCGCGACTTTGCTTCTGAGCTTGTCACAACAAGCCCCGACCTTGGAATCAAGTGCCGTTGATTGAAAACTCAATAAGACTCGGAGAGGAATAACTTTGATGAAGAGAGCTCGGGAAGAAGACGTCCACACACTGCTGTAGAGGCCGAGGAAGAGAGACTTGGCAGATCACCTGTAGAATAGCCTTCCTCTCTCTTGAACTGACTTTTCTCTCTCTAAAAACTCGAAATTATCTCTCTAAAAATCCCAAAATCAATGCAGGAGGGATATTGTATGTCTTGAGATGCCTGGGGAGTCGTGCTCATGCCCTTGGAACGATCGGAATCAGAGTTAATTTATAGGAGAACGAGCAGTGTTATCAAGGCTAAAAAATAGGGGCCTTGCGCCCCACCCCTGGGCGCATGCGCCCTGGTGCAGGGCGCATGCGCCCCACTGAGGGGCGCATGTGCCCCCCAATGAGGGCGCATGGGCACAAATCCCAAGAAAAGAGGCCTTATCCGATCGGCGGTTCAGTGGTAGAGTCCGGGTGAAAAACTGGGTCCCTCGTGCCTCAAAGGTGGGGTGCATGTGCCCTCAAGTGAAGGCACAAGGTCACGTGCCTCACTGGTAGGGTGCATGGGCACGTGCCCTGGGTCCCGGGCGCATGTGACCAGGAACCCGGGCGCATGGGACTGGTTTTGCGCGTCCTTCTTCCGGAAGCCATTGCGAACACTCCCGAACACGGAATTCGACGCCGTTTAATGCGTTGGAAAGATAAAAGGCTGAAGAAACTTTCTATAGCATTGGATCAGCCATCACACCCTTAAAAACTTCAGAATTTTGTCCGGAAGTTAGGGCAGTGAACAGAAAATCCAATATAGGTCAAAATGACTCCGACGACAAACCGGAAAGGCACGGTATGCAAAAAAACTTGTCCGGGGTGTGAATATGACCATAAACTTAAATGCATGATCATTAGGAATTGGTCATTCAGCCAATTTCCGTGTTTACACGATTTACGTGTGGCTTTCACTCGGAAATTACTGCTTTTCGCGGAAAACTTCGGAAAGCATCCGATTTCGTTCGGCGAAGCTCCAAATCAACTTTAAAAGATCCGGCATCATTATAAGGTCAATCGCACATGTTACCCTAGAAAACATGAGTTTTATGCTCTGAATTAGGCGAATTTGGCATGTCTACAAGGTAGTTCCAGGTTTCAAGGTTAATCTATGTTCAACCAATGAATTATCTAATCCCGGCATATCTTCATATGTCCATGAGAACGTGTCCTTATATTCTTCCTAAACTTTGATCAAACATTGTTCTTTTGAAGGAGTGAGGTTTGCACTGATGAGGATAGTCTTAGGATCTTCCAGGGTTCCTAAATTCAGTTCCTTGGTTGGTTCATTCCCTGTGGCTGATGGTTCTTCAAATCTTCTAAGTCCAGATGCATATGCATCAGCCAAGTCCCCGATTTCATCCTCGGATTCGGGATTCTTCTCTGATACCACCTCATATACTCCCAAAGTATGATCTATGTTATGCTCATCCTCATATTGGATTTCATCTAGCTGGATGGTATTATCTAAAAAGTTTGGCAGCCTTGCACACTCTACGCATTTTTGCGCCAATTGTTGCAGATACCTATTTGGAACTCGCTTACCTCTGACTTTCCTATTTCCTAACGTAACTTGACCTACTGAAGATAAAGCTAGAAAGGTGGTATTTACAGTGGAGGGAGGATCGAGTAAATTGATCAATGATTCAGAAAAGAGGGATCCCTGATTGGGAGCACCCTCTGGGATGAGTAGAGACGTCTCCTCGATGGAAATGTGAGTTTCAGAGAAGACATTTTTTTTTTTGAAATTTCAAGTAAAAAGATAGAATGAGCCTGAGTGACTCGAGGCTTGCTAGAAGATGACTGAATTAATAGAGAGAAAAACTTAAGAATACAGGGGAAAAAGGGGCTCGTGGGCCCAATGGTAACAGAAAGTGGACACATGGGTCCAAAACTGATGAAAAAAGTAAACAGGTACGTGGACCCGATCATAGAAATAAATGGGCATGTGAGCCCATGTTGAGAAAAGCCCTCAGTTCTGAAGTTGATGAGGGAAGCAAATGGGCAAGCTGGCCCAGTAAGAGTAGAAGGTTGAAGAGGGCACATGGGCCCAAAGTGGGTAAGTGGGCCCTGAAGCCCATCCAAAAGATCTAGAAACAATGGTACGAGGTTCAAACATGGGATTGTTATATTTGGGCCTCGTGGAATGGTTTTGACTTGGGTGGTATGCTCAACTAGATGATCCAATATTGGTCTGCCCTTGGGTGGTTCTTGATACTCTTCCCCACTTGAGAACAAACGAGTTAAAGATAAGCACAGGTCTTCCAAGTCTTTTTCTTCTTCATCTGGAGCCTTTCTTCTCTTGACAGCTATCACGGAACTTTTGCCATCTTCAGCCATCATCATGGTCTCCCCTTTGATAAAGAATGTATGGAGCCCCATGGCATATCCTGGCTGGAAGATCCTCCTTGGAATGAAACCCTCTTCATATCCCAACCCCTGCCTGCGTGGCCTTTTCACAGTTTCAATTGGCCGAGTGATCCCTTGAAGATCCTTGCCTAAACCTCTTCCAGGCTGATAGCCCAATTTCATCATCATCCGCCATCCTAGTGTGTCTGGTAGAGAGGCGGTCATGCATCTGACTTCTGGTAAATCCCCCACTAAGATCTGGGGTTGTATTGACAAACCAAGGGATAAAGAAGCATCGTTCAGCTCGTCCCTTATAGGCATGCTAGTCACCTTGACCACCTGTCCTTTAAAGGGAAACTTTATGTACTGGTGGTTTGTTGAAGCCACAGCTCCTATTGCCTCCAAGTATGGCCTCCCAAGTATAGCCCGAAAAGTTGGATCTAATTCTAGAACATGAAATTCCGTTGTGACCGTACATGGTCCAAGTCTAACTTCTAGAGTGACCACCCCATGTGCAGACTTCTTGGAGTTGTCATAGGCCGTCACCATGGCACATGATGGCTTGATTTCTTGCTCAGAAATGCCACACAACTGCAAAGTTTTTGGTAGCATAACGTTGATAGAAGCTCCAATGTCAAACAAACATGATTTTACTTCGACATTGCAGATGATAACAGCCACATGCAAAGCATATCTCCTAAATTCTGGATCTGCTAATTCTTCCTGAGAGAAAGTGAGTGTTGGGTGCTCACTTCTAGAGGCTAACACTGTAGTGATCTTCTCAGGTGGGAGATCTTCATTCACCATGACCCTTTGCAAGTACTGCTGTAGAATCTCCTGGTACACCTTTGATCTTTTGATCAACTCAAGTATGGAAATACGGGCCGGTGTTTTATCTAAATGCTTCAAAAAAACATACGCCATGCCCGACAATGGTTCTTCCACTTGTTCCTCCTCCACTGGATCCTGCGGTTGAGTACTAGCTTGGGGAAAGAGCCGCTGGAATATCCTCCCACTCCGAAGCATCGGGGCTGTTTGGCGGTCGGGTCGAGGTGATGGGTTAACTGGGGTAGATTGTGGTGGAACAGGTGGTGTAGGTGTAGGTATGATAGGTAATGGGATTGGTGGTTCTAGGATGATTGGGTTAGTTGGAAGAGGGGTAGGATTTGGAGGTGGTAGTGATGGTGATACCGGTGGCCTGATAAGAAGAGGCTGGTGTGCAGGAGTGGTTGATGAGTTTAAGAAAGGTGCTGGGAATGTGGTAGGTTTTGGTGTTGGTGGTATGATAGGTTGGGGTTTTTGAGTGGTAGAGCTCGTAGGCTGGGGGTTCAGGTTTGGTGGTGATTGTGGTGGTCGGATGAGCAAGGGCCGGTGTGTAGCAATAGTTGAAGGAGGTGTAGTTAGAGAGGGGGCTGGCCTAATGATGGGCCGGCAAGAAGAAGTGGTGGCCAGTGGTTGGGTTATTGAGCTTTGTGGTAGTTGTGGAGTAGCAGGTGCACGGATTATCTGTCTAGGAGGGTTCCTAGCAGGAGACCTAGCTGGGTTGGCAGGCATGGTTGCATTTTGGTTTTCTAGTTGCCAATCTTGAGCACGACTGGCATCTCCCTGGACAATGGAGTGTACTAGACCAATTCCTGGGTTTGGATGCGCTGGTGCCGGCGCTGGAGCGGGAGCATGTAATGGGAGCGGATTCTGGACAATCCCCAAGCCAGGTTGTTGTTGAGGTTGAGCCGGTGGACGCTGCCGCTACTACTGCCTAGCCTTCATTGCTTGTATGCATTCCCCCATTTGGACCCAATCAATGCTGCCTTGGTCATTCAGATCGTGGATGTAATCCTTGAATTGAAAGCACACTTCTACAGTGTGACCAGGACACTGGTGGTAAGCACAGTAGCGGGACATATCTGCGTTTGCTGGCCAAACCTCTCTTTCCTTGGGCAATTCCAACTATTTTTCTGCCATGAGTACATTGAAGATGTCGGTCAAGGAGTAAGGGAGTTGCTGGTAGTTCTCTCTCCTAGGACCTCCCCTTCGTGGTGCCTGATTGGGTGGTGGCGGTGCCCTATTGTAGGTAGGTTGACGAGGTTGCTGGGGTTGTGCTACTGGTTGCGGGGTTGTTGTAGTTGTCGTGGTTGTGGTGGCCTAACCTGTTGTTGAGGGCGGTAATAGAAAAGGTTTTGTGGTGGGTTTATGAACTGGTTTTGACGGTTCCCTCCCTGGTTCCCCACAGTGTTTATATCTTCGTTGTTGACCACTCCTTCGGTTGTAGGACCAACTGGTGCAGAGAGGATTTTCCTGAGGTTTCTAGGTTTAGGATCAAAAGGGTTTATCATGGTGGCATCTTTGAAGTGGGCTTGCAAATATCGGGCACTGTCATAGAGTTCATTCATGGTGGTAGGACCGTGCATGATCAAGACATTCCTCAAGGCAGGTGTAGTGTTGCCAATGAGCATTTTAACTTGTTCCCCTTCAGAAATCACATCTGTCAATTTTTCTGCCATTCCCCTCCAGCGATCAGCAAACTTTATGAAGTCCTCTTCGGGCTTCATCTTCTCAGTAATCAAATCTGTAATGGAGCATGCTGGTGCCACCCGGTCTCTGTATCTTTGCAAGAATTTTGTCTTCACAATATCGAAGTCTCCTGCCTCAAAGGAGTCGAGTGAGTAGAACCATTCCAATGCAGACCCTTCTAGTGATCAGCGGAACAAGAAGGCAAGAACCCTACGATCATTTTTCCAGAATGAGGATTCATAGAGAAAATCTTTAAGGTGGAGAAAAGGGTTGCCAGTACCATTGTAGCGGCGATAAACTGGTAGCTCAGAAGGTGGCAGGTGTAGGACTGGCAGAGAAGGAATAGAAATCTCAGGAACTGACTTGGAGTCCAGGCGACATCTCAGCTCTTCATAACATTCATTCATCTGGGTGAGCTGATCCATGATTGCCTTGGTGAGAGCAGGTTCTTGGTTTACTGGTGGGGGTATGTGGTTAGAGACATGATTTTGGAATTGAAGAGCATGACTTGGCAAATTTACTGAAGATTGTCCCATGCTTTGGTGGATTGGGGGAGCAACATGGTTAAAATAAGATGGCTGAACAAATGATGGTTGAACAACAGACGGTTGAACTACAGATGGTTGTGCTAGTGCCAATGATGATTGAATCATAGATTGTTGAACAACAGGTGGTTGAACAAAGGGTGGTCGAATGAGTGGTGGTTGAACTAGAGAACGAGGAGATAAGGCAACTTGGTTAACTTCAGCTTGATCTGAGGCCATTTTGCCCTTCACCATGGATTGTATGCGGGCATAGGTTTCTGGGTCAGTATAGAGAAACAACTCCCTAAAGAGTTGTTCAACATCACGAGGAGCAGATGGTTGAGGGACCTCTTGCGCTTCTGACTCAAACAATGGATTAACACGACCATCTGACGGATTTGGTTGATGACCCATCTCATGTTCTCGATGTTCAGCTTGTTCCGCCATTCCAACGTGTCTTCCAGACCTTAGTTGCATTGAACTTCAAGGAGAAAGTAAAACAAACAAGTTGACAAAGTAAACAAAGAACTTTTTTTTTTGTTTTTTTAGTATTTTGCAAAAAGTTAGAGGTTTGAATTTTTTTGTTTGACAAGCAAGTGATGCAAAGACTTGAAAGCAAGATTACGCAATGATTTTGATTAAACCTTAGGTTTATAAATTTTGTTAAGAATTGTTCTCTCAACAAATGGGTTAGAATCCTAACTCCAATATCCAATGACCTAGGTTTCACACAATCTCACCACGTGTAGGTAACATAGGATGCTTCGGGTTTTGGGGAGTGGTACAACCAACCCGATCGTGAAGAGGAATACTCCACGTATGAGGAATTACGGAGGCCTTGATGAAAGCCAACCAAGTCAACTAGGAAGGAATATCCCAGAAGAGAGGTCAGAATCCACCAAGAGGGTGTTTTGGATGGGAGGGGTAAATGGGAGAGTGAGCTCCCGCCTCAAAAAAGTGTAAAAGAAGGAGGTAGAGAGAAGGAGCAGAGAATGCAATCAAGTAATAAAACAAGTAATGAGCAAAACATGAACTTAAATAAACAAGCAATCAACACCAGACAAGCAATTATAAACTAGACAAGCAACTAGAAACTAGAATCTAGACTTGTTTCTTATGTGAGCCAAATGGAGATAGTGAAAAGGTGATGGAAGGAAGAGGGTTCAGATCTGATAGCCAAGCAAAAGGGTGGTCCACATTGGGACCGATGTGGGAACTGGGGTAAAAAGTAAAAGTGGTTCACGTGGGAACCGGTTTTGGGTAAAAAAGGGGTGGTTCACGTGGGAACCGGTTTGAATGGTCAAAAGAGGGCCACGTGGGGCCAATTAAAGGTGAATAAAGATATGATCCAAGTGGTGATAGATCTGAAGGAAAGTGGTTTGGTTCACGTGGTAACCGAAGTAAAGAGAGATTGGTTCACGTGGGAACCGGTTTAAAAGGAAAAGGGTAGTTCACGTGGGAACCGGTTTAAATAAAATGCAGAAATTAAATGGCATACTTGGCACTTCAGATATTATGAAAGATGGGTGAAATCAGAAATTTTGAGATGGCATGAAGTTTAAGAGAGGTGGAAAGAAGGAATGGCTCACGTGGGAACCGGTCTAGAACTAGAACTAGTTGCAAACAAAACACTAAGCACCCACGATTGAAGACATTGCTTGTCCCACCGTGGTCGCCACAAAGCTGTCGACTCTGAAAATTCGACGGGGTCCTCTCCTTTTCAGGGAAGTCCGTGAACCCAGATCGTCACCTCAAGAGGGGATGAGAAAAGAAAGAAATAAAACTCGGAAAGCAACTCTCACCTCGGTCCCACACTCACATTGATCCCCGAACTTTCATCCCTTAGCGTCACTCGATCACCAAAGAGACGGTTCGGGTCATGTGGGAGGAGGGTGAGAAGAAATAAATTAAGACATGTGGTCGCCAGGAACCATGGGTTCCGATTTATAGAATTAAAATGACCGTGTGTACCTTAGCATGAAGAATGTGAGTTAAAGCTTCTCCTTCTTCGGCCGGCCGATGAAGAAGAGTCCTCAACGCGGTGGGTGCTTGATATTCTGTGCAACTAGATAAATAAACAAGTGAAATAGACAATTAGAACTAGAAAAAGTGGAGTATATGTAAGGAAAATAACATGAAACACACAATTGACTAGAAACTGACCAGATTCGGGTTATCTCTAACCCCTTTTTTTTAATTTTCGGAATAACAGAATAAAAGTAATGAAAAAAAATGTAAAAAAATAATAGGATGATGTAGATTCACTAAACAAAGAGGTAGGAAAAATAACTGAAAGATTCTGAGTTGAATAGAGGAAGATATAGCCAAATCTGTGTTGTCGAAAAAGCCGAGCAGCAGTCCAGGATCTGCCAGGCGCGACTTTTCTTCTGCGCTTGTCACGACCAGTCCCGACCTCGGAATCAAGTGCCTCGATTACAAACTCAAGAAGACTTGGAGAGGAAGAACTTTGATGAAGAGAGCTCGGGCAGAAGACGTCCACACACTGCTGTAGAGGCCGAGGAAGAGAGACTTGGCAGATCACCTGTAGAACAGCCTTCCTCTCTCTTGAACCGACTTTTCTCTCTCTAAAAACTCGAAATTCTCTCTCTAAAAATCACAGAATCAATGCAGGAGGGAGGTTGGACGTCTTGAGATGCCTGGGGGTCATGCCCATGCCTTTGGAATGACCGGAATCAGAGTTAATTTATAGGAGAACAAACGGCGTTATCCGGGCTAAAAAATAGGGGCCTTGTGCCCCACCCCTGGGTGCATGCACCCTGGTGTAGGGCACATGCGCCCCACTGAGGGACGCATGTGCCCCCCAGTGAGGGCGCATGGGCACAAATCTCAAAAAAGTTGGTCTTATCCGATCGTCGGTTCAGTGGTAGAGTCCCGGTAAAAAACTAGGACCCTCGTGCCTCAAGGGTAGGGCGCATGTGCCCTCAAGTGAGGGCACAAGGTCATGTGCCTCACTGGTAGGGCGCATGGGCACGTGCCCTGGGTCCCGGGCGCATGTGACCAGGAACCCGGGCGCATGGGACTGGTTTCGCGCGTCCTTCTTCCGGAAGCCATTGCGAACACTCTCGAACTCGGAATTCGACGCCGTTTGTTGCGTTGGAAAGATAACAGGCCGAAGAAGCTTTCTATAGCATAGAATTATACATAACACCCTCCAAAACTTCAGAATTTTGTCCGGAAGTTAGGGTAGTGAACAGAAGATCCGATATAGGTCAAAATGACTCCGACGGTAAACCGGAAAGGCGCGGTATGCAAAAAAACTTGTCCGGAGTGTGAATATGACCATAACCTTAAATGCATGATCATTAGGCATTGGTCATTCAGCCAATTTTCGTGTTTACACGATTTACGTGTGGCTTTCGCTCAGGAATTACGGCTTTTTGCGGAAAACATCGGAAAACATCCGATTTCGTTCGGCGAAGCTCCAAATCAACTTTAAAAGACCCGGCATCATTATAAGGTCAATCACACATGTTACCCTATAAAACATGAGTTTTATGCTATGAATTTGGCGAATTTGGCATGTCTACAATAGCCAAGCCCGTGTCTCTTCGGTCTTTGTACGGCTTTAATGGGGTGCACAACCACATGCAGCTCCTTTCCCAACCCCTTTCCTGGCTGATAGCCCATCCCTTTCATCATCCACCATGCGACTGAATCTGGAGGCGTCGTCAATACCATGACCTCAGGTAGCTCTGTAGTTGAAACCAACGGCTGGACAGATTTTGATATTGGTAGTGCAGAAGAGGGGTCATCCATGTCATTCAGAATGGGGATGTTGGTTACTTTGATCACCTGGCCCTTGTATGGGAACTTTAGACACTGATGATTAGTGGAGGCAATAGCTCCTATTGCCTCAAGGTACGGGCGTCCCAAGATAGCTTTGAATGTAGGGTCCAATTCTAGAATGTGAAACTCGGCGGTGACAGCACACGGCCCGAGCCCTACTTTCAATGTAACCACCCCTCGTGCCGGCTTCTAGGAGTTGTCATATGCGGTCACCGTGATGACAGAAGGCTCAATTTCTTCATCGGAGATGCCGCAAAGTTGCAATGTTTCTGGCGGCATGACATTTATGGATGCTCCGGTGTCAATCAAGCAGGACTTGATCTCCACGCCTCGGATGACTACTACGACACCCAAGGCATACTTTCTGATCTCTGGCCATGCCAACTCCTCCTGTGTAAATGTGAGTGCCGTATGTTCACTCCTCGGGGTCAGGACAGTAATGATCATCTCAGGCGGGAGGTCCTCATTGACCATGACCCACTGCAGATATTGTTGTAGGATGTCCTGATGGTTCTTTGACCTCTTTATCAGCTCCAGAATTGAAATCCGTGCTGGCATTTTGTCCAAGTGCTTCAATAGGTCATATGCCGTGCCGGGCAATGGTTCTTCTACCACCTCCTCTTCTGCATGTTCCTGTGGTTGTATCCCGACCTAGGGGAAGACCCTTTGGAACATCCTCCCGCTACGAAGTACCGGCGCCAGCGTGGTAGGGGGAAGTGGTGATGATGGTGATGGTAGGGTTGGTAGGTAGGTTGAGGAGCCCATGGTAGGTAGGGGTGGTGAGGATCGGATGATGAGGGGTCGGGGATTGGTGGAGGCCGGTATGTTGGGTGATGGTTGGGGTGTTGGTGGTGATGGTCTAATGATGAGGGGTCGCGGGGTGGTAGTGACTGGTAGGTTAGGTGATGTCTGGGGTGTTGGTGGCGGACTAATGATTAGACGCCGTGGAGGATTAATGGTGGTTGGGGGGGTAGGTTGGGGTGATGGTTGGGGTGCTGGTTGGGAGGCTGGTGGCGGTCTAATGATTAAGCGCCATGGAGGGTTAATGGTTGGTGAGGGTAGTGGTATTTGGGTAGTTTGTGGGCTGGGGGCAGCTCTCGGTATGGAGAGTATGGTGCGGTTTGTAGGTGGGGTTGGTATGGCAGGCATGGAGGTGATTTGATCCTCGACCTGCCAACCCTGGGAATGGTGGGTTGACTCCTCGATGGTAGAGTGGACGAGGCCGAGTCGTTGGTTTGGTGGTGCTGGTGCCGGTTCTTGTATGGGTGCATGTACCGGGAGCGGATCTTGGATTATGCCCAGGCCGGGCTGCTGTTGTGCTTGCTGTCACCGTGGTTGATTCTGACGTGCCTTCATTGCTTGAATAGATTCTCCCATCTGTGCCCAGTCAATGTTCCCTTGATCATTAAGGTCATGGATGTAGTCTTTAAACTGGAAACATACATCCACCGTGTGCCCAGGATATCGATGATAAGCGCAGTACTTGGTTGTGTCAACATTGGCCGGCCATCCTTCTCTCTCCTTTGGAAGTTCCAACTGTTGTTCAACCATCAATGCATTAAAGATATTGGTGAGGGGGAGTGGCAGTTGAGGATAGTATTCTCTCTTGGGTCCCCCCCTCCTAGGTTGGTTGGCTGGTGGTGGCACTTGGTTGTAGGCTTGTTGTTGTGGTTGGGGTCGGTTGTAGACATGTTGTTGTTGAGGCGCTCGGTTGTAGGCATTTGGGTGCTGGGGCGCTCGGTTGTAGGTGGGTTGCTGTGGTGGTGCTCGGTTGTATGCAAGTTGCTGCTGGGGCTGAGGGGCTGGTTGAGGAGCTGGGCGGTATTGTTGATTGGGAGGTGGGTTACGGTATTGGCTTTGGCGATACCCACCCTGGTTACCCATGGCATTGATGCTCTCATTGTTTACTACCCCTTCGGTGGTGGGTCCTACAGGTGTAGGCTTTCTAGTGTTACGGGGCTTGGTGTCAAACGGGTTGATCATGCATGCGTCCTTAAAGTGGGCTTGGAGGTAGCGGGCGCTATCACACAACTCACTCATGGTTGTTGGGCGGTGCATGATCAGGAGATTGCGAAGGTTGGGCGTGGTGTTCCCGATGAGCATCCTCACCTGCTCCCCCTCTGAGATGGTATATACTAGCCTCCCAGCCATTCCTCTCCACTGATCAACAAATCTGGCAAAGTCCTCATCCGGCCTCATCTTTTCGGCAATCAAATCAGTTATCGAGTAGGCTGGCCCCACCCGATCCTTGTACCTCTGTAGAAACTTTGCCTTGACAATGTCAAAATCTGCCGCCTCAATGGAATCAAGAGAATAGAACCAGTCCAGGGCGGATCCCTCCAATGACCGACGGAATAGGAAGGCAAGAGCTTTGCGGTCATTTTTCCAGAATGCGGAGTCGTAGAGAAAGCTCTTTAGATGGTTGAAAGGATTACCAGTCCCATTGTAACATTGGAAGACTGGTATCTCTGAAGGAGGAAGGTGTAGAACTGGGAAGGATGGGACAGAGATTTCAGGGATGGCTTTAGAATCGAGGCGGTGCCTCATCTCTTCGAAGCGCTCATCCATCTGGTTGAGTTTGTTCATTAATGCCTGGGTGAGTCTGGATTCCTAAGCCACGGGAGCAAAGTGTTTAGGTGATTGAGTTGGAAGACGTAGGTTGGAAACAGGAATTGGAACAGAATTATGTGAATGCCCCATAATAGGGTGAGTGGAGACACGGCAGCGTTGCCCAAGAGAAGAGATGATTTGGGGCCTGACTGCTGATTGAGGTGGTGAGGGGGCTTGATTTCCCTCGACCGGATCTTGATTGGCGGGCATCTTTCCATTTGTCAAGGATTGCACAAGCAAAAAAGATTCAGGGTCTAGATGAAGAGATAGACCTTGGAGGAGTTGCTCCACGCTAAGTGATGCAGGTTGATGAGTAGGATTTTGAATTTCTGGCTCCCTGACGGCATTGACATGGCCCTCTGGTTGGACCATGGGTTGCTGAAGCTCGTAGTGACCCGTCTCGTACTCCTCCTCTTGGCCGTAGTAGTCCGACATCCCGACGTGTCTTCCGGACCTTAGAGTGGGCATCCTGTCAAATTTCCTTACAAAATGGTTGGAAGAAAGCAAATGAAAGGTGTAAGTGCAAAGAGAGTTATTGTTTGGTTATGGTTGTTTGTTTGATTTGATTTGGTTTCAATTTGGTTGTTTGGCAAGCAAGTTGAACATAAAAAATTAAAGGGATTTTTTTTTGTTTTAGGTGTTTTGAAAGAGGAATTTTTTTCTTTTCAATTGTTGTGAGCAAGCAAGTTATGCAAACAAGGTTTTAAAATGACTACTCGACAATTATTGGGTTGAAACCTTAGATTAGATAGATTGTTAGCAATTGTTCACTCAAATTGGGTATGGTTCCTATTGCTTCAATCTTCGAGACCTAAGGTTATCACTCAATCACCACGAGTAGGTACTTGGGTTCTTCGTGTTTTGAGAAAGTGGTACAACCAGCCCAATCGGGAGGAGAGGAATACTCCACGGATGGGGACTTACGGAGGCCTTGATGGAAACCACCAAATAAACTAGGAAGGAATATCCCAGAAGAGAGTTTAGAATCTACCAAGAAGGTGTTTGGAGGGTGAGGGTGTGTTGGGAGAGAGAACTCCTGCCTCGAATGCCCTACGGATCGGAACAAGTCCGGTACCCGATGCAAAGCTAATGCAAAAATGAAAAATGGAGGGTAGAAGGAGGAGAAGCAATCAACATTCAAATATGAATGAAATCTATTAAATAAACCAAGCAAGTGAATGCAAACAAGACAAGCAATGATAAAGTAAACAAGTAACTAGCAACTAGCAACTAGCAACTAAAAGGTGGTTCGCGCGGGAACCGGCTTGTGTTGGAGTGTCCAATTGGGGACAAATCTGAAGTAAAGGTAAAAGTATGGTCCACGCGGGGACCGATTTGAAAATAAAGTGGCTCACGCGGGAGCCATGTTTTGGAAAGGTAGGTGGTTCACACGGGAACCGGTTTTTGAAGGAAAAGGGGTGGTTCACGCGGGAACCGGTTTGTTTGATTGGAGAAAGGAAGGGAGGGCCACGTGGGGCCAATCTAATTGGTGCAAAGGGGTGGTCCACGCGGGGACCGATCTTAAGGTGAGTAGGTTCACGCGGGAACCGGTTTAGAAAAAGGGTTTGGTTCACGCGGGAACCGGTTTTAATGAAGAAAGGGGTGGTTCACGCGGGAACCGATGTAAGAGTTGACAAAATAGAAGGAGGGCCACGTGGGGCCAATCTAAAGGTGCTGTAAAGAGGTGGTCCACGTGGGGACTGATCTGAAAATAAGTTGGTTCACGCGGGAACCGAGTTGGAAAAGAAAGGTGGTTCACGCGGGAACCGGTTTATAAGAAGAAAAGTGGTTCACGCGGGAACCGGGTTGAAATGAAAGACAAAAAATTAAGTCCACATGGGGGACAATCTTAAAGAAAGAGTAAATAGCAAGTTTAAAGGTAAATTGACATGGAAGATAAAAGACAAGCCGGTTCACGCGGGAACCAAGTTGGAAAACAACTAGTTGCACAGTTGAATCAAGCTAGCACGGTTGAAGACATTGGTTGTCCCACCGTTGTCGCCAAAAAGTTGTCGACTCCGAAAACGGGTTCCGGATTGGCACCTCAATAAAAGAAGAAGGTGAAAGATGGAATAGGGGAAAAAAAGGGGAGTGAATTGAAAACACTCGGAAAGCGGTAAAATGTCCTCACCTCGGTCCCACACTCACATTGATCCCCGAACTTTCATCTCACGGCGTCGCTCGAGCACCGGAGATGGTTCGGGTCATGTGGGAGGAGAGTGAGGAGAAGATGAAATTAAAACATGAAAGAATGTGGTCGCCAGGAGCCACGGGCTCCGCTTTATGGGATGTAAATTAAGAGATGAGTTGAATTGACCGTGTACCTTAGCATGGGAGATCGGGATATGGGTTCAACCTTCTTCTTCTTCGGCCGGCCGATGAAGAAGACTCTCAAATAAATGCTAGCTTGTTCAACCTGTGCAACTAGAAAAATAAACCAAGTGAAGAAAATAATTAGAACTATGGGAGGTGTAGTAACTGTAGTAAGAAGATGAGAAAGAAGCAATCGGAATCGAACTCACCGGATTGGGGTGAGTCTTAACCCCTTTTTTTGTATTTTTGATTATGTAAAAATGATGCAAATAAACTTAAATATGCTTTAAAACAGTAAATTAACTGAGTTAAATGAGTTTATAAAGCTTATGGAATGGATCGGCTTGAGTTGAAGCCGAGTTGGTTGAAAAAGGCCGGTTCGGGTAGCTTTGCACCCTTCTGGCGCAACTTCAGTGTAGAGGATGATACGGACGACCCCAATGTCAGAATCGAGTTACGTTTGTTGGAGTAGACGGAGGACTCAGAGAGGAAGAGTTCCTTTGTTTATGACTTCTCCGAAATCCTCCTGTATAAGTCAGTAAAAATTATTAAAGTGGGCGGATATAGAAAACCGAACCTGGATACGCGCCCTCAGTGTAGCAATCTCCACGAACAAACGGCAAGTCGGAATTGAGTGCAGTCAGTTGGAGATGAAAGATAACGACGAGAGGAACAATTTCTATGTTAAATACTTTTGCAGAAGAAGCCCTGGATTTTCTGAATAAGTCGATGAAGATGGTTGATGAAGAACACCCGGATCAAGCCTTCTCCTTCACCTCGGGATCGATTTCTTGACTTCGGATCGCCTTTGGACGTCGGGACAGCTTTGGAGAAGAGCTTGGATGACCTTTGGATGAGCTAGGCACCGGGGATTAACATTGGGTCGTTGAGAATGGCCCTCAATTTATAGGGGAAGGAAGCCGGTGCAAAATTTGGAAACTGGACCGACCGCGCCCCTGCTTTTCAAAGGGGACGAGGGCGCGCAGGGCGCACCCCTAGTTCAGGGGTGCGGTCTGCGCGCCCCCCTGTTTCAAAGGGAGCGGGGGTGCGTTACGTGTCTCACTGCTAAAAATCGACAGAATCTTCCGGAAATTTCTAAAAATCGACTTGACATACGTAACGCGCCCCCGAACCGGGGGCATGGTACAAATAATCGAAAATCCTCCGTGGAAACCTTCCAAAAATCCAGTTTAGAAGGTGCTAATCGGGGTAATTTATGATTTAAATAAACTGACCGCGCCCCCGCCTTTCAAAGGAACCGGGGGCGCGCAGGGCGCGCCCCCGGGTTGAGGGCGCGCAGGGCGCTCCTTCCTCTTTCAAGCGGAGTGGGGGCACAGTACACTCTCTCTCCTGCGCGCGTGTTCCGCGAGCCGTATCTTGCAAACGGGATGTCCGATTTGGCTCCCGTTTGTCGCGTTGGAAAGAGGGCCTTCAACCGCACCTCCTCAAGTCGGTAAACCAGCCGGCATGACTCCAGATATGTTCGCACGGTGCTTTCTACCAGTTTACCCTCTCGCGGAAAGCCGAAACCCGGGGCGAAGATCCGAAAGAGCACGGTTCCGATCGAGAAATCTCGGGGGGATGACTTAAAATGATGACCGAACAAGTCCGGTACGACCGGAAAACCCGAAGTCTTCGAAAAATTTGATATTAACCCGGTAAACGTGAACCGAAACTCGAAAAAGCCGGGAAACCCTAAAATTGACCGAAATGGCCATATGGCCCCGGTTGATGAAAATATTCGGCTAGAATCGACCCGGATGACTTGAAAAGACCCGGTGATGACGGGAAAGGCCTAACATGTGGTCTGGGATAGCCGTGTCAGCACAAATCGAAAAAGCCGTAACGAAAGCCGTCATTGACCGACGCCTACCGAAATGACTTCTCGGAAACCCTGAATGTTACGAAACACATGCGGGATTCCCGAGACCATCAATTATGGACCATTCAAGGTCGGTCATCGAGCAGGCTTCGTGTTTTTACAGTTCACGTGCGGTTCTCGCTTGAAGGTTACAGCAATATTCTGGAAATCATTGGTCCATTCTCAACTTGCGAGGGGGGCTCCACCCATGTCCTTAGCTCATGTCCACAAGATAATCTGGATCAAATAACGGTCAAATAAAAGATATCGCCTATGGAATAAGAGTCTAGGGCTCCGAATTAAGCCAATTTGGCGTGTCTACACTTGGCTCCTTAACCAATCCCACTACATAGGGCTTCTCCTTAGTTGGTTGCACAACAATCGGTCATTTCATCTATTGCTCTTGCTCCAATAGAAGAATCAATCGCTCGTACTATTTTTGCTCTTACTGGAGCAAATGATTTAGTAACTTTGACCCTTCATGCTCCTGCCCTAGCAGAGGAAACAATCCCTCCCACCATTCATGCTCTTGCCTTAGCAGAGGAACCAATCACTCCAATAATCCTTGCTCCTACCGTAGCAGATGATATAGTAACTTTGACGCTTTAAGCTCCTACCTTAGTAGAGAAACCAAACACTGCAACCATTTGTGATCTTGCCATGGTAGATAAATCAATTTCTACCCCACAGCATGTCGTTTCTATTTCTCATGATCCAAGTCAGCCAGTAGGGGAGGTTGAACCAAACCCTTCTATACTTCAGAATCTCCTAGACTAGGCATGCCCTCTTACATAGAACAACCTGAGGAGAAGTCTATTGTAGGGAGCTTAGATGATATAATCACAAACTTAGTTGATTGTCAATCTAATGAAAGACTAGGCAAGGATTCGTTAGGTATTGATCAACTGTTGCCATCATTAGAATTGACCCCTGAAGTTGGGCAGACAGAATCGACCCCTAAATTGCAAAATAAGAAGATTGGATTGGTCAATGAAATGGGAAAAGAAAATACAAACCTTCCGAAAGACAGAGACCATAGCAAAGGCATATTGGGACCTCCTCTAGCTAGGTAGAAGAATTCTTCAAAATCAATCTTAGGGCTGCGCCCCTTACCCCATTCTCTTCATAAGCTTCAATCAGGGCCAAGGGCCAACCATCCATCCATATTAGGACCATGACCATTTTCTCATCCTTTCAATCAATGATAGGGCCTATGGGCCCACAATTCCTCAATCTTAGGGTCACAACCTGTTATTCTTCTTGCAATCATTGATTGGGCCCATGGGCTAAGAATCTTTCAATCTTAGGGCCATGACCCACATTTCTTCCGATTCAATCAGGCCCTTATGCTCCTTTTTCTAGCTCTTATGCCCCTTTCCCTCAACCGGGCCCACATGCCCCCTTTATCCAACCGGGCCCATGCACCCCTTTCCCTTAACAGGGCCCATGTGCCTCTTTATCCAACAGGGCCCATGTTTCCCTTTCATCAACGGGGCCCTGTGCTCCTTTTCATCAACCAAGCCCATGTGCCCCTTTCCTACAACCGGGGCCATATAACCCTTTTCCCCAATTGGGCCCACATTCCCCTTTCCTTCAGTCGGGCTCACATGCCAACAATTCTTCCCATTTGGGCCAACGTGCCCTTAACTATTTTAAATTAGGTCCGCATTCCCACAATTCACCTCAATCTGGCCCATGTGCCAGCAATTCACCTCAACCGAGCTCACATGCCCACGTTTTTATGCAACTAGGCCCATGTGTAAAAAGTTCCCAAATTCCTTCTAAATCGGGCTGCCATGCCCACCTTCCATCAACCTCAGGCACACATGTCCACACATTTTCAACTTTGGGCCCACATGCCCCCATTCCTTCACAATCGGGCCCGTGTGCCTAGACTTCTTCAAAATCGGGTCCTCGTGCCCCCACTTCTTCAACTTTGGGCTTGCGCACACATACTCTTCAATGGCACCCGCAAGCACATCATAAATCTTCCAAATCACAATCATGCTCCCAACCGTCTAAATCGAATCCATGTGCCCGCTCTTTTCGTTGGGTCCCTTGGGCTCAACCTCCAATCGGGCCTTCAAGTCCATCACCTCCAATCGGGCCCACATGTCCATAAACATCAACCGGGCCCTCTAGACCGCATTCAACTCTTCGGCCCACGTGTGCCTTGATTCCAACCATTCCCGGGCCTTCAAGCCCCTTCTCAACTCTCGAGCCCAAAAGCCCATTTTAATTCACTTTTATTTTCAAGCAAATTTTTCTCTTTTTGCAATTCTCTCTCATTTTTCAAACTTTACTTTCAACAAAAATCAAAGGTAGAGAAATTTCCTAGGTGATACCACAATCTTTGCCTTCTACATCATTAATTTTGACTTCGCCATGCCAAATTCGATCCTCCACATCTTTCACTTCATCATATGGCTCTAAATCTTCGATCCAATGCGAAATGGAGCATATCAAAAGTGAAAGTAGCAAAGCAAGCATAGACAACGTCGTCATCAACAATAAACTTCTTCTCATAGGTATTCATCTCCATCATGTCATTCGCAAGGCAATGTTTTGAGTTTCATATTTGCATGAAAATATTAACTAAGAGAAATTTGTGATTGATGATATTTGTAACTACCATATTTTATCAAAATGAATTCTTTGGCAAGGCATGTTTTTAATTGATTCATCCATATCCCACACACAACACATCCCGATCCCGTAACTGGATGACCCAACACCCGAGAGAAGCTAGGCAAGGCTTAGAGGTGGAAGGAAAATCCTCACCCTATTCTCTTTTGTTCGGTCTAAGATAGGCAAAGGAGACTAGATGGAGAGAGTATTGAAAGCATCCGCCGCTCTAGTAGGAGGTTGTCTCAAAAGGGTGCCAAAAGATGGGCAATGTATCCCGCATGGTTAAACAAATGTGGATTTGTCTGAATGAGTACCCAAAATATAGAAAATGAAAAAAGGAGCCGAAAGATGGGTAATGACCTCACAGGTCAAAGACCTGTCCAAATGTGTGGCATAAAAATATGTTTGTCAATAAAGAAGAAAAGACCTAAAGAGGCCGAACCCCAACTGGCAATTAGGTGTGAGTAGAGAAATCCCTTTTGACATCTCGAAAGCCTATCAAGGACTTCCTTATCAATTCTTCATTCTTAACTCCCAGGGTATGGGTGTACCAACCAAATTAAAGCTAAACTCTGGCCAATCAAAGGTTGAAGGTTGGAAAGATATTGGATAACGAACCCCATTTTACATATGGTGTCAAACAACGAACCTAGAATAACAACAAAGTGATGAAGACTTTTGTCAATATTTATTTTTCTTTCTCAAAAAAAGTTGACTACTTTTAAAAAACAAAAAATCTCAAAAATAATATTTTTAAAAATACAAGAAAATGAATATTTTCAAAATTTCAAAAAAATTAATAATTTTAAAAAATTTAAAATAATTAAAATATTTTCAAAACTCCAAAAAATTTAATATTTTAAAAAAACTTTTTTTACTCCAAAAAAAATTTAATATTTGAATTTTTTTTCACCATGTTTGGTTTAACTTTTCGTCTTTAAATTCATATTTACTTTCAGCCTCTCATGTTTTAATTTCTTCATTGCATATTTGCTACTACACCCTTACCCTTGACAAAGGTCAAAACATACTGCAACTTGCAAGGGGGATAAGCCACATTGCAATTCTAATCTCTTTTCTTCTAAGTGTTTCAGGCACAATGAGAACTTTACACCCGTTGACAAAGGTCAAGTCAGATTGCAACTTGCAAGGGGGTAAGCAACATTGAAATTCTAATCTTCTTTTTCTAAGTGTTTCAGGCACAAGGAAAACTTTATGTAACATGATGATACTCGCCACTTCCCTCCCCTGAGAATTCTTTGGAGGAGATGTCATCATAACCTCTGCCTCAACTTTGCTGAGGAGTTTACCTTTTGCAAGATTTCAACAAGGTGTTGCTTGCTGCTTCCCTCCCTAAGGATTCTTAGAAGGAGGTGTCACCATTGCCTTGGTCTTAACTTTGTCGAGGAACTTTCTTCAACACAGCTTCATTTCCTCATCAGGGCACATGAACCCTTTTGTGTGAATGCATGTCATCACATCGCAAACTCATCATTTTCATTTCTTCTTTTAGCATATATTAGGTGCATTACTATTTATTTATGCATTGATGTTAAAGACCATGAGTATGAAGAAGACCAGACCCGAGATCCCCTTCAACAAAGTTCACGATGGTCAGGTCATTCTTTGTGCTCACGGATAAGCCAAAATTAAATATTGAGGGATGATGGTTCCCGATTAGGTATCCTGACTTTTGATGTTCAATCTATTTCTTCAACTAATTTATTAAGTAAAGTTTTGACTTTTTTTAAGCGCAACATGCATCGTATAGTTTTGCATTAGTTCCATTGTATTCTTGCTTATCATCTTTACATCTCTCCATGGTCATCACTTCCTCTGAATCCCACTGGGTCTTTTCATGCCATTATTTATCCCAATTATGATGCTTTCAATATCCCACCATGTTCTTTAGTCCCACCGTGTCCATCATCTATCATAATCACCTTGTGTCTCACAACATCTTTCATCACTATCCCACCATGGCCATTGCAACACTTTCTCGCTATTATCCCACTATGGCAATCACCTCATTTTCTATCCCACCATGGGCACCCATTATGATCATCATTCTTGCACCACCATTATTATCACGATCTATTGATTGAGCTTAAACATTTATCTTTAGAAATTCGAGGTCATTCCATTCTGAATCAAATCATATCTTTTGGAAAACTCAAATGAATTTGACAGCCTAAAGATGCTCGATTGGAATTCTTCTATTTTACAAAATGAATTTCTTTTAAAATTTTAGCCCATCATAATATACACCACAAAGATCAGGTTGCTGACTGATATGAACCTATGAACCCATTATTCGGGGACTCCCCATGGCGTTGGGGGTTGGTTATTCTTCTCTCGTGCCCATGGTACACCTCTTACCAATCAGACATAGGAATACTTGATGGAATGTGGCAGTGATCCAAGGAATGTGAGAAGAGTCACTTTGTCAAATTTGGTCAATGAGCACGTCTATATCTACACCTTGATGCCACCTTTTCAGTCTATTGCTATTTTGCTTCGCTACATTTATTTACATTTCACTTCGCTACATACCATTCCCTTTCAAAGCCAACATCAAGATAAGACAAGCTGTAGACATGCCAATTTGGCCACATTTGGAGCTTAAAACACTTATTTTATTAGGCAACATCTCTTTTAGACCTTTAAAATCAAGTTGAACCATCCTTTTGAATGTGCTGAGGAGCTTACTGGAAATCTGAGAAAGAGTTGTCCATCCCTGGTCAAATATGTGTTTGTTGAGTGAGGACTATTGTGTCGTATCCTTTCGTCAAGTCATTGTACATTTTTTTGCTTACTGTTAGAGTTTCTCGGTTGCTGTCGAGTCATCCTAGTCACTACCAGGGGGCCAAGGCATATTAGATTCATCCCATCATTTTCTGACTATCAGCTGGCATGAAACCCCACTGGGTATCTCCGTGTCACTTGGTCATTAAGTTTTGTCTTTTTGGATCTTTTTGAGTCCTTCGGGTTCCTCCAGTCATTTCTGGTCATCAACCCTTGTTGTATGGGTTGCTGCTGTCTTTTCCAGTCATTCTGAGTTCTCTGGGTCATCCCTAGCTCTTCATCTTCCTAAGTTTTCAGTTTTCTCCCGTCATTTTTGGTCGTCAACCCAAGTTGTACAAGTTGCTGCCGGCCTTTTCTGTCAATACGAGTTCTTCAGGTCATCCCGGCTCTTCCGAGCATCTCTCCAAGTTTTCCAGGTTCCTCTCCGCATTTTTGATCATCAACCTGATTTCTACGGGTTGATGCCAAATTTTTCAGTCATTTCTGAGTTCTCCGGGTCATTCTTGTCTTTTTCGAGCATCTTTCCAAGTTTTTCAGGTTCTTCCCATCATTTTCGATCGTCAAACCGAGTTGTACAGTGTGCCGCCGGCTTTTTAGGTAATGCCAAGTTCTTCGGGTCATCCCCAGATCTTTCGAGCACCTTTCTGAGTTTTCTCAGTCCTTCCTGTTGTTTACGGTCATCAACCCAAGTTGTACAGATTGCCATCGACTTTCTGGATCATTCCAAAGTTTTTCACATTATTGCCAACCTTTTTGAGTTTCGGATCATTGCTCCGGCCTTTGGCATCCTTAGAATTGTAAATTAGAGACATGTTTGTAGGTCTTGGGACATGTGCTAGCTGGTTTGCTGATTTGGGGAGCTATATTTATAGGTCCTCTTTTATACACAACAAACGGGAGTAGAAACGGACATCTCATTTGCAGGTTACGGCTTGCGAACGAAACAAACACAGGAGAAAAGGTGCAGCACGTCCCTGAACTAGGGGCGTGGTCTGCGCACCCTCACTTTGAGGGTACGGTCTACGTGCTCTCAGTCCTAGGGCACAGTTAATGCGCCCGAGAACTGAGGGAGCAGTTGGTTCCTGAAACCAAAAACTTGCCCTATTTTCGACTTTCCAAACCAGTTTTAGGAAAGTTTCCCCTCTTAAAAATGATTATTTTGGATGCGCCCTTGAGCCCCCGGGTCGGGGGCGTGTTCATTTTGTCAATCTAATTTTTAGCATGTTTCTGGAATTTTCCAGAGTTTTTTTGCAATGACGTGCTGAACGTGCCCTCAAAGTGAGGGCGCGCAGGCTGTGCCGTCAACCCTCAGCTGAGGGTGTAGCCTGTGCGCCCCCAAGTTGAGAGCGTGGCCCCCAACCTAGGGGCACTTTCAGTCTGTTTCCCTATTTTTCATCGGTTTTGATTCTCTATAAATTCTGGCCATTGGGGTATGACTCAAGATGCCTCTCCTCATCCTCCAGCCACCCTAGACTCGTCTAAAACTCTCCAATTTGTCCTCTTTTTATCCCGGTGGCCGCAGATCATCCCAAAGTAAGAGAGAAGCCGATCTATGCTCCAACATACTGCTGTGCTGATCATCAGCTTCCACATAATTCCTTGAACATTTTCTGGCTGAGAATTGTTCATAATATGTGTTCATCATCGAGCTAAATTTTGTCTCCAACAAATGGTGATCAATTCCTACGTCTCTACTACTCGTGATAGCTTCTACACCGGTGCTGCACAGATAGATCCGGAGTCTCTTCTTCTCAGTCATCATTTTCTTAGTCAATTTCAATACAATTACTGGCAGATTCAGCTTATAAATCTTTCATAGAAACTGTTCCTTGGTGAGTCATATTTCATTTCCAATAAGAACCATTCAATTCCAATATCTGTGGTGCCCATAGGATGTCCTACATAGACGTTGTGCCGGTGGTTTCCAGAACTTCATTGTCTAAGATCCAACTTATCAAGTAAATTCAGATCATTTATCATAGAATTCAATCCAAATTGTCTTCACCTTAAATAACCCTTTGTAAGTCTTCTTTATTTTAAAACAAACAAAAGTTCATTCAGACTTTTGGATTGTCTGTGGTGATCGTTTCAACAAAGTCGCGTAATATGGTATTGTTTTTCAATTTTTGTCCACTTCCATAATTTCTATAGGGCTATACGGACATATTGGGGAGATGTTATCTCCATGTTCTTTATCCATTGCAACAAATGTCACTCAATTCCAACAATGGGACTGCCCATGGAGAGCTCTGTAACAAAGTCGCGCCAGACAATATCAACGCGCCCCCAAACCTAGGGCACGCCCACCGCGCCCTCAAGTGAAGGGAGCGTCCACACCTGTGTGTTGTCCAGTCAGATCCGTGATATCTTCCCTATTTTAGCTTCAATTTTAGCCATTTATGTTTCTTCTTCTTCGTCATTCATCCAACATCATTTATATATTATTTTTATTTAGTGTTTGCATCATCTCATATATCATAAAAATTTAAAAAAAGGGGTTAGGGCTAACTCCAAAAGCGGTGAGTTTCTTTTCGATTGTCCTTTCTCATGCCACTTTCACTTGTTTTCTTGTCTTATTGTCTTCTAGTTGCATAGTACATCAAGCAAGTGGTGGTTGAGGACTCTCCCTCCTTGGCTGGCTGACGAGGAAGAAAGTTGAACCCGAACATTGATCTCCCACGCTAAGGTACACACAATTAATTCTCTCTCTTATTTCAATTACATAAAGTGGAGCCGCGGCTCCTGGCGACCACTTCTTCCAATTTTATTGATGTATTAAGTTCCTTTTATTCCATCCTCACTCTCCTCCCACATGACCCAAATTGACTCTAGTGCCTGAGCGATGCTGAGATATGAATGTTTAGGGATCAATGTGAGTGTGGGACCTAGGTGAGAGTTCTTTTCCGTATTTTCCTTCCTATCTTTCTCTTTCCCTATTGAGGTGGCCATCTGGATAATGACAAACCCATTTATGGAGTCAACAGGTACCAATGAGCTTTAGCTACTTAAGGGGTTTGCCTCTTGTCTAGCAGTGACTTTTTTATTTCCTACGGAAGATGGATTTCTGGATCCAAAATAGCTGTCCTATATGAGAGGAACTAGAATGGAGAGAGGATCAGTCCTTTTGTGCTTGGTTACTTATACTACAGCCTGACTTCCAACAGCTTGGGACATCCACCATTTAGTAGTGCCTTTCTCCTGGCATGATGGGCTGATTACTATCTAAAACTTGATCCATCAATTGGTGCAAAGACTATCTCTTAGCTTTTCCATTATTGTCTATTGTTTCCATACGTGGCCACTTGGCTTTGACAATAAAGTGATGAACAAGTGTGTGAAGTTGAAGAAGAGACCAGAATGGCGCACACACCTTGCTAACATGAATCACGTGAGGCTTCCTTCATGCCCCAATAGCCTTGATGAAGAGAGAGATAATTACAGATATGCTTCACTCTGTGTGTTGACCTCCATTTGGTAACTACTACTTTCTTCATGTTTACAATGCTCACCGGTGATACTCTTAGATTGGATTGCCTCACTATAAGTTACCATTTCTATCACACTTTTCTCTTATTAAGGATAGGAAGCTCAGTTCTACTAACAATGAAGAGAAGGTTCAAACTACCGCTACTTTGTGGAAGATGAGTTAGGCAATCCGACTTGCCCACTGACAAAGATATGGAAAGGAAACGACCCTACCTTTCCTGGCTGAGGCTTTTACATACTTGATTGTCTTTACTTTGCCTTGACGTTGTGTCTCATATCTGTGGTCATTTTTTATATGAATAAAGAATGAATTTTCCAGAGCTTAAATTTGATGAAAATTTCTTTCTATAAAAATGTTAGCAAGCTACATCAATAAAAATCACCATTTTCAGATATTTATGAATGCCTTACAAAAAAATTTTATTTGCAAAACTAGATTTTTCATAAATTTTGGAAGAGTTTTCTAAAATTTTTACGTTTACTTAAAAGTAGACATTTATTTAATGTTTTTAGTGGATTTGCACTTAACCCAATTTTCTAGACTCTTTTAGTAAATTTTTATTTTTTTGATTTTTTGACCAAATTATCCTTATGTAAATATGGCCATTGACAATTCATTTGATCCTTCTCACTATCTCTCCTACCTCCAAAGAATGTTGTCTCTCAAGCAAAAGAAGTTCCCTGTCATGGCTAGTCTCTAGCAAGGCCAGCCGTAGATGTACCTAAGTAACATCCATAGGCTCCTTATAGGTCTTCAACTGAGCCTTCATGGCCTGAATCCTAGAATAAGATTTAGTTGATGACGAAGTAGCTAACTTTGCAAGTTAGCAACTTGAAAAATTAGTTCACTAATTGGATCAAAGTTGGTATGTCAAGATTAAGCAATGGAAGTAGAAAGAACCTTAGTTTCCTTTACTGCCAAGGCCTAGTTTGTTGAAGCTAGATCAACAAGCAAAGTAGCCACCTTGTTACTATACTAGAAGGTTGAAGCATCACTAAGGTGAGCCCTCTTTTGTACCAAAGATAAAAATGACAATCCGTATGAAAACGAGCACAACAAGATAATAAAAAAGAGATTTCTCTTATCTCCAAAGTCGGTTGCAAAGTCTAGACTTGCTTCTCAAAGCTGGTGATCTATATCTTCAGCTTACTGTTCAAGGCATGAGTCTCCTAAAAAATGAGAAAGATAGTAAAGGCAAGAACAATGACAATAAAAGAATAAAGGCAGCAAAAAAAGGTTACCTAAGAATCAGTATCGAAGAGGTAGCCATAAGCATCGGTATATCGATGAAGATAGTTAGAGTTGTTCATTGCGGAAGAGACCACTAGCTCTCCACTAGAGTGCCAAATATGTAGGGTCTTGGTGCTCCTCTTGATCCGATCAACTAAGTAGACCAAGCAGCATGTATAACATCCCATCTGCAAGGATAGGAGGATGACCCACTTCCATGATAACCCTATGCAATGCATGAGCCTCATACACAAAGGCTCTTACTCATTGATACGATAAAGGTAGGTGTCATGACCACCTAGGGTTGATTGTGGTCTTCAATTTCAAGGTATGGCTACCAATAGATCCGCACAAAAATAAGAGAATGGATAGCACGGGGAATAAATAAGAGCATAAATTAAAAGGATAAAAATACCTAGCTATGTTGCAAGCGAGACGAGACCATGTCGCACCATCATCATTTGGTGGGCGTGGGTGGCAATGGAATGAGATAGAACCCAGCACACTAGCAAAGGGAAGTGACCAAGGTTCCTAATCACAACACAACACAAGGGAATGTATAGATAGCTTCGAACCTGCAAGAAAAAAGGTTCCACATAACCACATAAGTAGATAAGCACTGGAGAAACAAAAATAATAAATTATTTGAAGAAATAGTTTGAAGCTTCTAGTGGATAAAACCCCTCTCTCGAGGGGAACGATTGTCAAAAAGGTGGGCAAGCATCACTCCTAGTAGGCATATTCACTGACACACTCCAAGTTAGCTAAGAGGGGGACAAACATAAGATGGATTTTCTCAGTCTTCGGGGCTAGAAGCAGATGCCTGTAGACACGCAATTTTGGCCCAGTTGGAGAGTTCAAATTCTTGTTTACATGAAGAATATTTAAAGCACATCATGTTTTCCGGACAGATCAAGTTTTTGGCACATTCCGAATGGTGGGTCTATAGAGCAATCGAACGAGCCAAATGCCCCAAGAATAGGGCACCTGGCGCCCTATATATAGGGCACCTGGCGCGTTATATACAGGGCACCAGGTACCCTATAAACAGGGCGCCTGGAACCAAATCTGATCGATTTGACAGGCTGATTTGACCCCCCGCAGTGACTTGTTTTGTCGACCTGACAAACCTCATGATATTAGCGCCCCATATACAGGGCGCTATGCCACATGGCACTGTTTTTCGAAAATGGCCAAAGTGCCCTCTTTTGGGCTATAAATAGACCCCCATTTGGAGCTTGGAGGAGGTTCCAACTCCGTGCCACCCTAGAGCTCATCCAACACTATGATTCTAAGCCACATTCACCCTCCAAAAGCCTCCAAATCGATCCAAAATCCTCCACCAAAAACCCTAAAACCTTCTGTTTCTGTCACCCAGAAATATGATTTTTCTCCAACTTTGAGAGCCCCTATCCGACTCTCCTCATACATCCATCACCCAAACCACCTTCCCCTAGCTTTATTTGCATATTGTCTACAAGGAGGAGCTCTTACTTCATCCCGGAAGCCACCCAGCACTCCGGAGCGGCGTCGCGAAGAGAAGAAGAAAATCTGTTCGGGCCAGACTTAGTGCCCCGTATACAGGGCGCTTTGACCTTGGTCAACGTGCCCCATAAAGGGGGCACCTGCTCCTGGTGCCCTATATATAGGGCACCAGGAAGGGCAGAAGTTTGTTTCATCGTTTTCGAAGTCCGATCGCCCGTTTAATCGAGTTCTTTTCTCCCGTTTTCGCTTTTGCATTGATCATCATGTTATTTAGCATGTCTTAGAACATTTTTTCATTTCATATATGTTTAAAACCTACCAAAAATAGGGGTTGGGATCTCGTCCCAATCCGGTTAGTCTCTTCCCATTTGCATGTTTGAATCTAAATTCGAGCACGATACTATGCTTTCGTTAGAACTAATGAAACCTTCACTTGTCTACATGTTTTCTTATGGACATTCTTAGGTAAATCCGATCGAGGCAGAGCTTCAACCGGATTGAATGCAAAGGATTCACTAAGCTCTCTTCTTTCGGCCGGCCGAGAGAGGAGAAGTCGGAACTCAACAATCTCCCCGCTTCCGAAGGTACGACGGTCATCTTTCTATTTCATTTTCTTTCATTCCACCATATTTTGGAGCCTTTGGTTCCTGGCGACCACACCTACATAACACACCACCCACCAACACACACCGAGGCGGGCGTAAGGGTTCCGGGAGGGGAGATCCGCGGATGTCCCGTTCCGGGTGCTTACACCTTTTGGCGACCACGGTGGGACCGACTTTGCTTTAGTGAAATCCCACTTTATTTCCTAACAATGTCCATCTGAAAATCATGTTTACTTTCATTTCCATGTGAGTCATTTCCATTTCCTTACATTGTTGCTTGTTTACGTTGCTTACTTTTCTTCGAAGCATCATCTTGTTTCTTCCAAGTTTACTTGCTCTCCGTTTGTCATTTTAAAAGCATATCCATCTGATTTCCAACTTTGTTAATCAACTTATTTCACCTTAGTATTTTAGATATCATCTTCTTTGCTAAGTCTAGTTCTCCTTTAACAAATCTTTCAAAGCATGCTTAGTTAAATTAGTTATTTCTTCCATCCTAGCTTAATTTCATATCATTGTCTTGTTCACTTGCTTCCTACAACATCTCATTAATCATTGTATGCTTTTATTTTCTTCTTGGTTGCTTCTTATTCCTTGAAATTTCACTTGCATTTAGTTTGCATCGGAGCTTCGGGTCCGCCCGTCTCCTTAGGACATCCGAGAAGGGAGGCTCTCTCCTCCCAAAGCCCCACACACCCAAACACCCCTCTTGGTGGTTGCCAACTCCTCCTCCGGGGATTCCCTCTCGGAAGGACCGGGTAGCTTCCATCAAGACCTCCGTAAGTCCCCAGACATGAAGGATTCCCTCTTCACTGATCGGGCTGGTTGTACCATTTTATCCCAAAACCCGGAGTACCTATTACCTATCGTTGTGAAAAGAGTAACAACCTTAGATTGCTCGGCATTGTGAGAGCATAGGGTCCTACCCATTTATTTGAGTGGACAATATGTCTTTTAACAAGCCATTAACTTGAGGTTGAAACAAAAAAATTGCGTTAATCATTCCAAGTCTTTGCTATTACTTGTTTGCAAACAAAAACTGAAAATTAAACAAAAATCCCAAAATCACCTAAAAAGAACCAAAACAAAAAAATTTTGAGGTTAATTTGCTTGACAACTTGCTTGTCCGACAAAAGAAAATCAAAACAAAAAAGGGGTAAAAAATCAAAATTAAAAAAATCCTTAAGCTTTTATTTGTCAACCTTCTTTTTCTATTGTGTTTATGAATTTAAGGTCAGGTCGAGTTATCGGAATGGTGGATCAAAGATGCGAGCAACTACAATTGGAATACGACTAGCCTTATTTCTACCCTGATGCCGTGTGTGCCGTCAACGAACCTGAAGTTCTCCCTGAACCTAGTCAAACTTCTCCTCGACTCAATCCCAATTCACTTTGGAAGGCATTCTCTCATGCCGACCCTACCCAACTCCAGGCTATCAAAGCCATCCTCAAGGGCAAGTCCCCCACCGACCACATTCCTCCCGAAGGTGGCCTTCATATCTCTACCCCTCGGTCAGTGGCACACCAACCCAATGTGCCCACTCATGGCTATTCTCATACCGGGCTCATAGCCCCATTTTCTCCTCATCCGGTGGCTAATCTAGATCACCCCAATACAAATGTTGTTGTTCCTTCTAGACCACCAGTTTATTCTTCTAATCATCTCAACCCTACTCACCCTTTGGTGCATCCCCCAATATACCCTTCTCATCCGGTCACTTCGGCCCACCAAATCCCGATCCCGGTGCACCAAGCACCCACTCCTCCTCCTCCTCTTGGGGAACCTTCTGTCGATCTGGCTATGATTAATAAAATCAATCGCATGGACGAACAATATCGGGAGCTCAAACGATTGATCGACACACGAGCTCTCCCCGAAATATCCCTTCCCTCTCTCCCCATGTTCCATCTTCCTCCTTCTGAAATTCCCATTTACCGCCGATATATTGGAAATGGGAACCCTTTCATCCACGTCAAAGACTTTCTCTATGAGTCTGTCATGTGGCAGAACGATCCGAGGGCCCTTGCATACCTATTTAGGAGATCACTAGAGGGCTCTGCGTTGGAATTGTTTTATTCACTTGACCCCTTGCAAGCTAGCAATTTTGACACCGTCAAAGCAAAATTTCTGCAAAGATATCAAGATCGAGTCGGTCCTACCTATCAATCACAGATCTTATGGCTGAAAGAATGAGGAACGATGAGGACTTTATAAGATATGCCGATAGATGGAGGGCAATGGCAGAGAGGTTGACAAATGCACTGTCAGAATCAGAGCAAGTAAAAATGATCATCACCAATGCCACTCCGGCCCTGAAGAATGTATTGGCATTACATCACCCTGCCACGATGAGCGAACTCTATGAGAGAGCACGGTACATCCAAACCCAACTCCGAGATTCTCCCATCATGAACCTCTTCGACCCTAGGCCCCGAACCACCAAAAAGACAACCACCACCACCGGCCGGGCACCGTGACTGAAGGCGTGGTAACTAATGAACATGTCAATATCATAGGGAACCCGCCCAACAATCACCAACAGCAATACAGAAACCCTCAGTCCAGAAATCCCCGCCAAACCCAGCCGGCACCTCGCCCTCAGACTCAGCCCCAACCTTTTCACCACCAAGCACCAAACCAGTATCCCCAACGACCAGTGCAAACACCAGTTCACCAGCAACCCCGGCAATTGGCCGTACAAAATTTTGCACCTCAACCACCACGCCAACCAACCACCTATAACCAGGCACCTCCCCCCGCCGCCTACGTGCCACGAAGAACAGGGCCTAGGAGAAATCATTACCCGCCATTACCGTACTCTCTCGTAGATATTTTTAACGCTCTTATGGCGGCAGGGCAGATCTCATTGCCGAGAGAAAAGTTGGAGTGGCCGCAGAATACCAACACAGACAAGTACTGCTTATACCAAAGATACCCAGGGCATACAGTGTTGAACTGCTTTCAGTTTAAAGATTACATCCATGACCTCCACGAGCAGGGAAGTATTGACTGGGGTCAAATAGGCGAATACATCAAGGCTGTGAAGAACCAACCCCAGCAGCAACAGCAGGCACCAGCTCGACAACAACAACAGGAACCCGGCCTAGGAATTATTCAGAACCCGCTACCCGTGCACGCACCTGCAACAGCACCAGAAAACCAGAGGGTTAACCCTATCTTAACCTCCACCGATGAACCCCGCGATAGAGGTCAGAATTGGCAAATCGAGGGACCTGCTTCCTTCATAAACATCAACCCTCCAAACCACGTTAACCGAACCATTCACTCCATACCCCGAGTTATCCCCGCCAGAAGAAGCCAACCGCCGATTATACGCACGCCACCACAGCCAACCATAACACCACCAGCCGTACAACTCCAACCGGGTAGGACCTTGATCCGCCCGGTCGAACCCCCACAAATACCACCACCACTAGGACCCATCATTGTACCACCTCGTGCAACCATGCCACCACAACCTACCCGTATCCCCACAACCCGAACTATCATCACCACACCCCTACTTAGGCCTCCCATCATCCGACCTAACCCTCCGTCTACCCCCACTACACCAACCACAGCCCCTCAGCTTGCCACGGTGCTTAGAAGCGGGCGCATGTTTCAAAGGATTTTCCCCCAGACCGGTCAACCCGGACGGTCACAAGAAGAAGAAGAAGAGCACCCAGAAGAGCCAATGCCAGGGACATCATATGATTTGTTGAAACACCTTGACAAAACCCCTGCGCGGATTTCCATCCTGGAACTGATCAAAAGGTCCAAAGCCCGTCAAGAAGTTCTTCAACAATATCTGCAAAGAGTGATGGTCAATGAAACCCTTCCCCCCGAAAAAATTGCGTCGGTCTTGACCCCGAAAAGCGAACACCCTGCTCTCATTTTCACTAAAGAAGAATTGGCCGAACCAGAAGCGAGAAAATATGCACTATGTATCACTGTCAGTATTAACAGAACAGATGTTGAATCTTGTCTAGTTGACATCGGTGCATCTATCAATGTCTTGCCACCAGAAACACTACAGTTGTGTGGAATCCCAGAAGAAGATATTCGGCCATCACAAATCACTATGACAGCATACGACAATTCAAAGAGGCCCGCCCATGGCATGGTCACACTTGAAGTCAAACTCGGACCCCGGGTTGTTACTGTCGACTTCCATGTTTTGGATATGGATCCAACTTAGCCATCTTGGGAAGGCCTTACCTGGAAGCATTGGAGGCCGTAGCTTCAACCAATCATCAATGCATCAAATTTCCCTTCAAGGGACAAGTTGTCAAGGTGGTAAGTATGCCCGTGGATTGCTTGGTTACTCTCCCCCCTGGCTTGCCGAATCAACTGGTATTTACAATCCTCGATCTGCCGAGGGATAAAAGACAGTCCAGGCAAGTTTGAAGAAAGAAGAAAGATGACACCAAAACCCTTGGGTGGCGTATGATGGAGAATCTGGGATATAAAGAAGGCCGAGGACTGGGGAAAGAACTGCAAGGCATCACAGAACCCATCTAGCTAGTGAAGACAACATCAAGGAATGGGATAGGGTATGATGGGACACGAGATAATGGCCAAAAGACCGGCCAAAAATACTTCCGAGGATGTCTGCCAAGTTCATTGATAAGAGAGAAACAATACAGATGATTGAAGAGAAGGAACCACAAGAACAAGTGAAGAGGAAGAAGGTGAGAAACCTAGAGGATGAGACATATATTGACGTATCATGGTTATTTTATGAAGAAGGGTCGAGTGATGAATCGTTCTGCAACGAGCCTTCTAGCAGTCAAAATCCAGGGCATTCACCAAGTGTCATCTCCTCGGATCTAGCAGACTCATTCCCGACAAATCCATTGTCAGTTCCACCAGATAGCAAAGACGGATGCCCTCTTTACCCGTCTTTGCTTGATTTGTTCCCCTCTCTGTCAATATCTCAACCCGCGTTGGAAACAACAACCAACCAAACCCCCTCTGTGTTTATGTTTAGTACTTCTCAAAAAGATCAAAAAAAATGTCCTTTTCTCAACCCAAATTTCGCTCGAAGAAACGTCCCAACTCGCTCCGAAGGATGACCCGAATCAGGAGGCCACCCGATCTCTGATCGATCTCCTTTTCCCTTCGCCAATAAATTCCACTCCGTCCACCTCCTCCTCACCTCCTTATTTACCTCCTTCTTTAGGTTTAGTTTCCAGCAAAAGCAAAACAAAAGTCGAGAGGTAGAAGAGTTCCGGGAAGATATACGCATCGATTAGCTCGGAAAAGCTTAGAATGCGCCAAGCTACCAGAGTATTTAGAGGATGCAATCCAGATAGGAGAAATTCGATATGAGGAGAGGAACAATATTGATCCGACTTTAGGGGTCTACGAGGTTGTATCAGAAAAGGATCCTGACACTAAGGATGAAGAGGAGGATTTGGCTGATGCCTATGCATCCGGTTTAAGAAGATTCGAAGAACCATCAGCCACGGTGGATGAACCGACTAAGGAGCTTAATCTCGGAACACCGGAAGATCCTAAGAATATCCTCATCAGTGCCAACCTCGCCCCTTTAGAAGAACAGAATCTAATGGGGGTATTACAAGAATACAAAGACACGTTCGCTTGGACATATGAAGATATGCCGGGGTTAGATAAATCATTGGTAGAACATCGACTGACTTTAAAACTTGAGGCTACCCCGGTCAAGCAAAAGTTAAGAAGATTCCACCCACCCGTGGCATTAAAGATGAAGGAAGAGGTCGATAAGTTGCACCAAGCAAAATTCATTAGAGTCGTCCTCTATCCACAATGGGTGGCAAATATAGTCCCAGTCATGAAAAAGGATGGAAAGGTTCGAATTTGCATAGACTTCAGGGACTTAAACCGAGCGTGTCCAAAAGATGATTTCCCCCTTCCTCATATCGATGTTCTTGTTGACAACATAGCTGGATACGAAACCCTATCATTCATGGATGGATACTCAGGGTATAATCAAATCCGGTTAGCAGAAGAGGGTCAAGAGAAGACCTCATTCACTACACCTTGGGGAACTTATTGTTACGTCGTCATGCCCTTCGGATTAAAGAATGGCGGAGCAACTTATCAAAGGGCCATGGTAGCAATATTTCATGATATGATGCATAAATTTGTAGAGGTGTATGTGGATGATTTAGTGGTCAAATCTCGAACCCAAGAGGAGCATGCTGAGGTGTTGAAAAGGGTTTTGCAACGAGCCAGGGAATATAAGCTCAAGATGAACCCCAAGAAATGTGTGTTTGGAGTATCATCTGGAAAGTTACTTGGGTTCATTGTCAGCAAAAGAGGCAAAGAAATCGATCCCAACAAGGCCAAAGCCATTATTGACATGCCTCCATCAAAGAACCTAAAAGAGCTGAGAGGGTTAATTGGCAGGTTACAGTTTGTTCGCCGGTTTATCTCATAGCACTCCCAAAGGTGCAAACCTTTCTATGAGTTAACCAAGGCGAAGGCCGAATTCAGATGGGATTCGAGATGTCAAGAGGCATTCAATGGTTTGAAGAAATATTTGTCAAGCCCACCTGTGCTCAAGCCTCCGGTTCCCGGTAAACCCATGATCTTATACATCTCAGTCTTGGAAGGATCCTTGGGAGCAGTGTTGGCACAAGTAGATGATGAAGGGAAAGAGCGAGCAGCATACTATCTGTCCAAAATCTTTGATCCTTGTGAACAAAAGTATACAACCATGGAGAAAACCTGTGCCGCCCTGGTTTGGGTGGTCCAGAAGCTCAAACACTACTTTCTGGCCCACGAGGTTAATCTCATTGCTCGCATGAACCCCATCAAATTTCTTCTTGAAAAATCTGTCCTAACTGATCGTTTGGCACGCTGGCAGAGTTTTCTCTCCCAATTTGACATCACCTACACCCAACAGAAGGCAATCAAGGGCTATGCAATTGCCGAGCACCTTGCCCATCATCCTATCCCAACCTTTGACCCTATCCAGTCAGATTTTCCCGATGAAGAATTGATGTCCATTCGATCTTCTAATCTGTGGACTCTATATTTTGACGGGGCATTAAACTCCCAGGGTAGAGGGATAGGGATTGTTCTTCTGTCTCCCGAAGGTGTCACCATTCCACAGGCTTTTCAGCTCCATTTTCCAGCAACAAACAATATAGCTGAGTATGAAGCCTTGTTGGCCGGACTGGAGGCCGCTCACTTCTATGGTGTCACTAAACTAAGGGTAATTGGTGATAGTCAGTTGATACTCCGCCAAGTACTGGCCAAATACCGCACATCTCATCCCAGGCTCAGACCATACGAAGAACTCACCACTTGTTACATCAAGCTATTCTCCAAACTCGAATTCATTCACGTTCCTCGTGCTCAAAATATTCTTATCGATGCTCTTGCCTCTCTGGCATCTTCACTATCTGTCCCGCTAGGCAGACAGGTTCGGACTATCTATGTCCGCCGACGTACCATTCCGGCAGTAGAAGATGCACGATTCTTGAAGGTTAAAGAAGAGTTTGAAAGGAAAGAGTACATTGAGCAAAAGGAGGAAGTATCTTTGGTCGAGTTGGAGGAACTAGAAGAGGGTGAAAAACCATGGTTCAGGATCAGAAGTATCGTTGTCAGGATCAGACGTACCCACCAGGATCAACTGCCGAAGAGAAGAAAGCCATAAGGAGAGTCTCCCAGAGATACACCATCTTAGGCGGGGTGCTTTACAAAAGGAGCTTGGCCGGTGTTCTGTTAAGATGTGTAGATGAAGGAGAGGCTGAATTGGTGCTCAAAGAAGCACACTCCGGAGTATGCGGAGGCCATGTAAATGCTCAAGCCCTCGCCAAGAAGATCATCAGGCAAGGGTATTATTGGCCTACTGCGGAAGAAGATTGCTCGATCTTTGTCCGGCACTGTCATCAATGTCAACTCCACGCCGACAAGATTCACTCTCCCGCATCTTCCCTTCATCCGATCCACGCCCCATGGCCCTTCGCTATGTGGGCTTTTGATGTTATCAGACCCCTCGGTGACCCAAACTCCACAAACAAAACCAAATCCTTCATCCCAACTGCAACGGAATACTTCACCAAATGGGCAGAAGCGGAAGCATATGTGGAGATCAAGGCATCAACAGTTTGCACCTTCATCAAGCGCAACATCATTGCCAGGTTCGGGATCCCAGGCGACATCATCACCGACAATGGACCTCAATTCATCTCTCAGGAGCTGCGTGACCTTTGCAACAGGTATTGCATCAGATTGCATCATTCATCTCCATATTATCCTCAAGGCAACGGTTAGGCAGAAGCCACCAATAAAACCCTGATAAAAATCATTAAGAAGACTTGTAAGTCTAGCAAGTTCACAGACTGGCCAGATAAGTTAGTTGATGCTCTATGGGCCTACCGCACTTCTATTCGAACCCCAACGAGTCAGACCCCCTATGCCTTGGCATTTGGGATGGAGGCGGTAGTTCCATACGAAGTAATCATTCCTTCCCTCCGAGTCCAGATCGATAGAGATATCCCAATGGATGAACGTCGAGATTCTCTTCTCGCGCAACTCGAACTCTTGGAAGAAAGGAGGCTGGCCGCTGCCGAACATGCTAGATCTTAACAAAATAGACTTAAAAGATTTTATCAGAAGAAGGTGGTGGAGAGAAAATTTGAAGTCGGTGAGGTTGTGCTTAAAAGAATATTTGTTAAGCCGGGCGGTCCCCGCTCCAAACTTCAACCTAATTGGGAGGGTCCATATGTAATTTCAAATTTGTTTATCCCGGTAATTCATATAAGCTAACTAATGCGAAGGAGAAGAACTAGCTCATCCCCGGAATGGTGTTTACCTCAAAAAATATTTCCCTTAGAACAAAAATCAAAAAAAAATCTATAAAATCCAAAGGTGTGAAGTATCATGATAGCATCTAACGCTTACTTGCCCGGTGCATCAACTTGTCGCTTAGGGAAATAAGAATAGGCATCATACTGCACACACTACACACCTAGTTTTGAGATCCGATGATCGGAAGTCAGAGAGAAAGCTAGGCAACGCTTGGCAAAAGAAGGTCAACCCAATTCCATTCTCTTCTCGTTTCGGTTCAGAATAGATGAAAGGGGTTAGAATAAGGAGTATCAAAAATGCCCGTTGCCTTAGTTGGAAAATGCCTCCGAAGGTCTGACTTCTTAAAAAGAAGAAAAGGTACCAAAAGATGGGCAATGACCCCTCAGGTCAGCGAAAGAATAGACCTGTCTGAATGTGTACCCACAAAAGCCCAAGAAAAAAAGGCTCCAAAAGATGGGCAATGAACCCCTCAGGTCAAAATCACGCAAAAGAAAAGAAAGACCTGTCCGAATGTGGGCCATCAAAGAAAAGGGGCTAGAAGGAAGGACCCGAGGATGTCAAATCCCAAGCAGGCAACGCGGGCACCAGTAGAAAAACTAATTCGACACCCCTGAATCTTAGTAAGGACTTACCACCGAGCCACTTCCCTCTTTATCCTTGCGGATACGGCTGACCAACTAGATCCAAGAAGAACCATAGCCTATCAAAGGCAAAAGATCAGGAGATCTCAGGCTAGGCACTTTCTTACACGTAATGCCTACTCTTAGCCCTTAAGTAACAATGAGAAGCACCTATGGCAAGCAGGGCAGAGGATGAAATGATCGTGTCCCTAACACCAAACAAAAAATCAAATATTTCAAAAAAAAAGCACCAAACAAATCTGTAAAGTCAAAAATCCTAAAAAAAGGAAAATATTCAAAACACTAAAAAAAAAATCATAAAAGTTCCAAAACATCAAAAACATTATAAAAACATCAAAAGCCCAAACAAATCAAAAAATCCAAAACACCCAAAAATGTTGCTTCCTAATTGACTAGTTGCCTTTGCATTCATATTTAATTTTAGTCTTGCATGTTTCCTTTTGTGCATACTCATTTTCTTCTGTTATTTTACCTTGATAAGGCCTATGTCCCTTGACAAAAGATCAAGGCAGCTTTGCCCTTTTCTTACAAGGGACTAAGCCTAAATAAAGTTCTAATCGCCTTTTGAGTAAACGCAGGGAGTCAGGAAAAGAAGTCAACAACTATCACTATGAAGAAGAAAGGTACATCAAAGATAGGAGGGGGCCGGCACATCACAAATCGCTGCCTCCCTCTGCTGGAGCCTGATCACCCGGAGGTGGCATGGCTAACCTCTCCTCACCTCTCCTCCTATGACTACTAGTCTGAGAGGAACCCGAGTGGGTGGGTCCCCTCAGCGTGGTCCCACGGGAGTCGGAGCGGTGAGAGTGGCTCCGAGATCGGGACTGCAACACCTGCATCATCAGCTGACGATGCTCCGCCTCCACCCGATTAATCAAGCGCAACATCATTGCAACGTTTGGGATCTCCAGCGACATCGTCACTGATAATGGGCCCCAATTTCTCTCTCAAGATCTATGTGATCTTTGCAACATGTACCACATTTCATTGCATCATTCATCACCATACTATATCCTCGAGGCAATGGTCAGCGAAGCCACCAATAAGACCTTAATCAAAATCATCAAGAAATCTTGTAAGTCTAGCAAGTTTCTTTGATTGGCACGATAAACTTGTAGATGCTCTATGGGCTTATCGTACTTGTAAGGACTCCCACTTGACAAACCCCATATGCTTTGGCTTATGGGATGGAAGCAGTGGTCTCTTACAAAGTATTACTTCCATCTCTCTGAGTTGAGCTCGATAGGGATATTCCTGTTGATGAGAGATGAGAATCTTTCCTTGCATAGCTTGAACTCTTGGATGAAAGAAGGTTAGCCACTGCCAAGCATGCCCGGACTTATCAGAACAGACTTAAAAGGTTTAATCAAAAGAGGGTGGTTGAGAGAAAATTCGAGATCGGTGAGATGGTCATTAAAAGAATTTTCGTTAAGCTGGGGGGTCCCCGCTCCAAATTGCAACCTAGCGGGAAGGGCCTTTTGTAATCACCTGAAAAGTATCCAGGCAATGCATATGAATTGACTAATGCAGATGGAGAAAAATTGAATCATTCTTGGAATGGAATTTACCTCAAAAAGTATTTTCCATAAAAATGGAGAAACCACTGGTATAATCTCAAGTTATCGATCCTAGGTTGTTCGCGAGAAGTCAAGAGTATGTACCACCCTACACACACAACACCTCCTGATCCTAGAATCCAGATAACCTAACACTTGCGAAAGGCAAGGAAGATATCTAGAAATGGAAGGAGTACCCCGACCCTATTCTCTTCTACTCGGTCCAAGATAGGGAGAGAAGATTAAAGAGGGGTAGTATTGAAAACACTTGCCACCCTAGTAGGAGGCCATCTCGGAGGGTGCAAAAGGGTGCCATAAGATGGGCAATGAACCCGTCAGGTTAGAATAAAAAAATGATGATCAACTTGTCTGAATGAGTATCCAGAATAATAGTCAAGGCAAAAGGCACTAAAAGATGGGCAATGTCCCCATGGGTCAAAAGCGTGCCCAAATATGTGCCGCATAGAAGAGTAAAAAAAAATAGGAAAGACCCAAAGAGGTTGAACCCCAACGGAGCAAGTTGAGTGTGAGTAGAGAGAAATCCATCTCAACATCTCCAAACTCTATCAAGGACTTCCTCTATAATCTTCCTCCTTAAACCCCTAAGTGCGGGCGAATCTAGGTGGAACCTAAGCCGATCAAAGGAAGAAGGTTAGAAGGATTCTAGGTAGGGAATTTTATTTTTGCACGTGGTATCTACCACTTGAGTCTTAACAAACCCCAAAGGCTGATGAACTATCTCAAATACCATCAATTTTTTCACAAAAAAATGAATATTTCAAAAATCTAAAAAAAATTCATATTTCAAAAATCCAAAAAAAACTACATATTTTAAAAATTCGAAAAAAATTTAAAAATTGAATATTTCAAAAAATCTAAAAAATCGAATATTTTAAAAAACCAAAAAAAAAAGAGTGAATGCTTTCAATAAAATCCAAAAAAAATACATTATTAGCTCAGTCATGATCATTGTCTTAGTTGCATCCATGTTTATTTTTACATCATTTTTCTATTCTTTGCATTGCATGCTCATTTCTAACTTTATTTACCTTGTTAAGAAGGGTCTCCCCTTTGACCTAAGTCAAAGTTGACCATATTAAGAAAAGGGATGAGTCAATGTGAAGATCTAATCCTCCTTTATCAAGTGTTTCAGTGAATTCAATGTAGAAGGAGAAGATTCTCACCACGGCAGGTAAGTTCTTTCAACCCTTACACCATTTCATTTAAGTCATTTAGTTTATTCTACCTTGTTAAGAAGGCTCTTCCCTTTGACTCAAAGTCAAGATAAATAAAAAATAGGTAAAGGGATGAGACATGGATAGAAATGATCCTTTTGTTAAGTGTTTTTAGGCACTACATAGCAAGGAGGATGGATTCTTGCCACCCTGGTAAGTTTTCTTAACCCTCTCCACATTTGCTTTTTTTCTCACTCCTTATTTTTCGCCACGTTAAGAAGGCTATGCCCTTTGACAAAAGCAATGGGCAAAGCCACCAAGTTATACTAATCAAAATTGTCAAAGTGATGTTGCAGACACAACCAAAACAAGACAAGTAGACACAAACATTGATTCATTCATGAAGTAAGATGCAAGAAGCACGACACAATGACAGGGCATACAAATCAAAATCTACTCATCCTGACGCTCAGGAGAAGAAACTAAGTAGTCAGCCACACTTGGAGTCTAACTTCTCTCTGGATCAGCTCCACCCTGTGTTGTGTGGCCCCGGCTCTTGTGCGAGCTGCTCTGGTGGGTCCGTGTGCCGCTCTGGTTGCTGCCACTCTGATGGGTGCCACTATGATGGGTCCGACTCCGAGTAGACTGGCAGGCCATCTCATGGTGAAAACGTAGTTCTACCTAGGCAGAAACAAGATCAATCTATATCTGGTACTGCCTCTACTCCATGGCATGGATCGCGGCATCTCACTCACAAAGCGCAGCTATATGTTGCTTCTCTACATCACGAAGAGCCTCGAAGTGGCGGCGGTCCCCGCGCCAATAGCTCTGCATCAAAGTCCAATCAAAGCTGAGCCATCTCAAGAGTGGGCACCCGAGCCTGCAACTCAGCCTCCAAGGTCTGGATCCTGGAAGAGGACTCTGAAGAAGAAGCGACAACCAATCGCTCTAGTGCGACCACCTACAAGCAATGTATAAGGCTTAGACGGTGAAAGAAAAAGTACGGTAGCAACTATCAAGATGTTACCGTGATCTCCTTCTCCACCGAAGGCTGTCTCATGGCGGCTAGCTCATCTCGTAAGGCTCTCACCTTCTCATCGGTCCTCATCGGAAGAAACACCCTCTGTGCGAGGCCATACGCTGCGCAAGTACATAAAGCAAGTCAAATATACGGCGGCATAATTGAAGAGCACAAGACATACCCATACCTTTGTAGAGCTACCTTGAGAGAGGCCACCTCCTCTTCCAACTTACAAATTTGCTCTCCAATCTTGGATGAGCATGCCCCGGGAATCCTAAAAAAGGAAATTTTATGAGACAAGGCAATGCATTGATAACAAAGGTACATTGGAAAAAGCTAACCTGGCTAGCATAGTCAAAAAGATGACCATAAGCCACACCATAATGGCGAGTGAACTTCGTGTCATCCACGGCAGTCGAGAAAACCACGGTTTCCTCGGCCTCCTAGTCCTCCAAGGCAAATCAGTACCGGCCAGCCTAGTTCACTGAATGTGTCAACCCCTTGGTGCTATGGCTGTGTCTGGAAGGAGGAGGAGGGCACCACTCCTGATAACCACCAAATGTTCCCATCACGAGGCGAACCCAGAGTGGCTCCACCTCATTCAGACAATAGAGGTAAATGTTGCAGCCGAAGAGATGGGCACCCTTCTCCACCCACTCTGCACTCTCGTCATTGGTGGTAAGATATGGCGCCAGCATACCTACAAGAAAGGAAATGATCAGCAGTTAACAAACAAAAGAAAGGAAGAATAGGGAGATGTACCCGTGTAGGAGAAAGGCTCAACAACTCGCCTTGAAGATGAAGGAGCTGGTGTGCGTGGGAAGTGGTGTCATGGATGGCGTACTAGCGCGCCATCAAAGGCGGGGGAAATGGGTGATCCATTCGGCCTCGGCCTAGTGGAAGGGAAAGGTAACTCCACACAGAAATTAACACTTTGTTAGTACAAACATAACATGCAACGGGGAAAGCAAGCCACGAAGAGAAATACACGAAGAAAAGGTGTGAAGCCACCCACGGAGACAGTGCCATTGTTGGGAGAGAGGCGGCAAACGGATGTGCCGGGACCACCGCACCCCAGGCATACTCACCGATGGACTCCATGTCGGCCAGGAGTGGAAGGAACTGCAGGTGAACCTTCTCGGTCTTGTTGCCCAACAACAAGCGGTTCAAAAAGAAGAGCAGAAATCGGTGGAGATCCCGATCCTCCTCCGCTGATCTAGGAGGACCACACAGTGTCGCAGATACTTGACGAATCAGGCGATCCTCATAGTCCTTGGTAACCTCGCCTCGCTGCATCTGAGCCTTTGTCAAGTCCTCTGGCTCGAAACGCTCCTGTCGAGTGATCGGCAGAACTACCTCATCATGTGACCGAGGCGGGGAGTAAGAAAGGAGCGTCGCTGTTATCTCGGCGTAGTTACCATATGTGCAATTGGTGATAGCGCGCCCATAGACGAGGAGCCCCGTGATATGGGCCACGTTCTCCAGAGTAGGGACCATATGCCCCTAGGGAAGAAGATTTGTCCCTGCAAATGGAAGAGTTGTTTTGGTCAAGAAGCAATCACAAAAAGGGGAGAGAACTTAAAGCCGAGTTCAAAGGACATTTACATCGCGCGGAGCTGCCCGGCTCGGAAGGGCCAGCCTCATCGTCATGCGCATGCTCACGTCGGCTTGTCTTCGGCATCTAAAAATTTCAAAATTAGTCGGTTTTCAATTTCAAAACAATCACCAATCTAAGGATGCTAGAGCTGACTTGTGCCCGACCCGGGGCCCATGCGCCACGGTACGATGGCTCATGTGCCTTGACTTGAGGGCACATGCGCCTTGACCCAAGGCACATGCCCTTGCGCCTGGTACGAGGGCACATGTGCCACGACTTGAGGCACATGCGCCCTAACCCAAGGGCACATGCCCTTACGCCCTGGTACGAGGGCACATGCGCTGCGGCTTGAGGCCACATGCCCTTGTGCCACGACTTGGGGGCACATGCACCCTAGGTCCAAGGCACGTGCCCTTGTGCCTTGGTTTGAGGGTACATGCGCCCTGGTTCTAGGGCACATGGACTCTGGATCTGCACACGATCTTCTTCGACCCGAAAATAGCTCAAATCAACTTGGAATCACATGAAATCATAGTTAAAACAAAGATAATGGAGAGATCTACATTTTCTTTAACTGAAATCTTGACCTTTGAAAGCAATTCAAGCTGCGAAAGTGTAGAAGAAGTTGAAGTAGCTGCGAGTGAAGAGAGTGGTGTGAGTAGTGAAATGAAATTTGGTAGGAGCGGTAGATTTATAGAGGTAAGAATATGTCAAAATATTGTAAATTTTAAAAATTACCTTGCCACTCTTGAAATTGAGCTAATTACAGCGCCACTGAAAGAATTTCGAATGGATTTCTGAATTGCTCAGAAAAATTCTCTGAAAAAATGCAAGTTTAAATTTCATGAAAAATCCATTTCTTACTGTTAAATCTTGCAAATCATGGTGTAAAATAGCTATTTCTATCATGCATTGTTTTGGTTATACATTGACAATTTTTCAGGCATAAGGTAAAATTTTGTGAATTTTCTATTGTAAAATTGACATAACAAAATTCATTTTATATTCATAAATGACCAAAATTTGTTTGACAAGCAAGAAAAGAGAATGGCACTAAAAGAATAATCAAGTACAAAGAAGCTGCAACTGAGAAAGATAGCGACGCCGGTTATACGGACTCTCCTCGGTAAATGTGCCAAGACAATGCGAGTTGGCTCGTACTCCACAAGGCAATAAATGTCCTAGCTTCCTCCGTGTCTTTATACGTATCAAGCTTTCTCTGTCTTTGATAAGAGTCAAGTGTGAAAGCACGAGCGAGTTCATGGCGAGGCAAACCAATCTGAGAATGACACCTATGCAGATTGTACAAAACAAAAGCCGATCCAGTAACCAGTCGAAGATCCACGCAAGGAGCAAAACAAATCTGAACATCTCTCTGTTGCATAATGACTGGACTATGCACAAAGACTGAAGGACTCATAGAAGCAAGATGAATAAGCCAATCTGGCCGTTTATTCAATGAAGCACATTTGTTGGAAACCATGTTAGGAAAGTAGAGAGTTGTAGCATACGGGAACAAAGGACTGCATTGGAAAAGCCGTGAAGTGGTAGTAGCACTGCCTGATGGATCAAACTTGAAGTGAAGATCTCCCAGCAAGTAAACAGAAGAGCACTGCCAAACATAGGATGTCCCACGCAAGAAGAAGACAAGCCATAGTAGAGAAAACTTGAGCAGCGAAGGACCAAGCCGCTTGCCGCACCGCATTCCACGAATACACGAGAGTTGTCCACCTTTCTGAGAAAGCCATCTTTTGTAGGAAACAAGAAAACAACGACAAGATAGGTAGCAAAGCACTTGGAGCCATAAAGAAGGCTTGTGTCTCATCAAGGCCGCGAGAAGACAAAGTAGAGATGGTCCAAGCTGCCCGAGTTTTGAAGGTTGATACATTTTCCGGCGATAAGAGAGCTGATTTGCTCCTGTCTCCATGAAATCTTACAAGAACTCAAGGCAAGACAACGATTCAGAAAAGATAAACATGTTTACAATCTCACATTTTCTAGTACGTGGTAGTCCAAGAAACAACTCTGCCTCTTCTAGCAAGATGGTGCATTCAAAAGAGTTAAAGACGAAGGTGTGAGTGTCAAGATGCCATAGCTCTACCAAAGCACCCATCAACCCAAAGTCCAAGTGATAGTTTGCGTAGTGTTTCGCATGAACCAGAAGACCGGTCAAGCCCCGACCACTCGGGATTGATTTCATTAACAAATGGAGCACTCCAAGCGGATCTTTAAACCCGGACGGTGAGCGAGAATCTTTGAGGACATGAAAAAAGAGGGTAATTCTATATAAAACCATCGAAAAGAGGTTGTCGAGTATCTGTACTTTTCATAATAAAAAAATAACAAAATTTTCCCCAGTGGTAGGGCACATGTGCCCTCATATAGGGGCACATGTCCAGGTGCCCCACCCCCAGGCACATGGGCATGTGCCCCGATCGGGGGCACATGAACCCAAATTTTTGAAAATTCAAAAAAAATACAAAAAAAATAAGAATCAATAAAAAATAAAATTTTATTACCAGATTTGTTGAAATCCTCCCCTTCACATGTCCCGAAATGCTTGAAATTGCTCTTCTTAGATCAGAGCGCATCTTCTTAGAGCCCATTCTTACTTCCATGTTGCTCTTGGTGGTGTGCCAGATTAAGCTTTTCTTAGCATCTCCTCTATTTAAAAAATTTTCACAGGATTTTGTGAAAGTTTACTGAAGAAGTATTCAACATGAATAATCTTTTCCTCTTAGTCCTCTTTTCAGTGCAACAACGGCATTCAATTCCTATCTCCTATATCACTTGCTAAAGTATCTGGAAGCTTCATGGTCAAAATTACCATCATCGAATGATGTCAATCCAACTTGTTGTCTTGTACATCAAAACTTGCTATTTTTAGACTAGGTTTGTTTCCTCTTCAAGTGGAGACATATTTTGAACATGAGGAAGGTTATCTATGGTTTTCAATCCCTCTAAATCAGTTAGGTAAGTTTCTAAAAGCCTCATGATAAAAATTAGCATCATTAAATGAAGAAATCCAACCTATGGTCGGTTGTATCAAAATTGCTATTTTTTGGCATGTTTCTCATCTCCTATAAAGGGAGACTCATATGAACAACACAGAAGAGCATCCCCATCTTCCAGCACTCTTATCATTACCTTCCAGCCACCCTAGGCTCGTCCCAACCTCCCCAAATCGTCCTCTCTTTGTCCCGGTGCCCGGAGATCATCCTGAAGTGAGAAAGAAGTTAGTCTATGCTCTTACGTGTTGTGCTTTGCGATCATTAACTTCTAAATATCTTTACGATCATTTTCCGGCACAGCGTCCTTCATAATAAGTGTGCTTCATCAAACTATCTTTTATCTTCAACAAATGGAGATTGATTCCGACATTGCCTCGACTTGTGACAGCTTCTACACCGACACTACATAGACAGTCCGTAGTCTCCTCTTCTTGGTCATCATCTTCTAAGTAAAATCCACTACACTTGCAGATTAAGCCCATACATCCTTTATAGAAATTGTTTCCCCGGTGAGTTCTCTTTCATTTAAAATAAGAATCATTCAATTCAAATATACGTGGTGTTCGTGGTACATCCTACATTGACATTGTGCACTGTGGTTTCTATAACTTCACTTCCAACAACGAAATTTTAAGTAAAATCATACCACTTACGAAAGGATTCACGCAAACTTGTCTTCATATTAAACCACTTGGTGACTCTTCTTTATTTTGAAACAAACGACACTTAATTACGACATCGGTCTTTGTCTGTTGCGGTCTTTGTTATCTTTAATCATCCATATTATCTTTGCTGACTCTTCATTCATATCAATTAGTTCATATTTTAGAATAATATTTATTTAGTTTTTGCATCATTTCATATATCATAAAAAATCAAAAAAAGGGTTAGGGCTAACCCCGAATTTGGTGAGTTTCTATCCAATTGTCATTTTATGTTATTATTTTTTATAGTTACTACAGTTCACCCAATTCAAATCCTTCTTTCACTTGTTTTCTTGTCTTTTTTGTCTACTAGTTGCATTGGTACATCAAGCTAGCATCGGTTGAAGACTCTTCTTCGTCGACCGGCCGAAGAAGAAGAAGGTTCTACACACCATCCCTCCCGCGCTAAGGTACACACGATCATTCTTGTTTCTATTTCATAACGTAGAGCCCGCAGCTCCTGGTGACCACAATCTCATTATTCATGTTATAAGTCATTCTATTCCTCACTCTCCTCCCACACAACCTGAACCGTCTCTGGTGCTCGAGCGATGCCATGAGATGAAAGTTGGGGGATTAATGTACGTGTGGGACCGAGGTGAGGATTTTATCGCTTTTCAAGTGTTTTCCAATTCACTCCCTTTCCCCTATTCTATCATTACCTTTTCTTGAGGTGACGATCTGGAACCTATTTTATGGAGTCGACAAGCTAAACAACACATACCTTTATACATAAGAGTAGTTTATTAATATCTAGAAGTTTTCTTTAGGATATCCCACAAACTAATACTTTATAGTATTATATTCCAACTTGTTAGAGTTATACTTCTTCATCAGGTTGGATATTCCGAAACTTTAACTTGCTTAAGGTCAAGTTTTAACCCCTTTTTCATATCCTATATGGAATAATCAGAACAGACTTAGAAAGTACCTATTAAGATCAAGTGATTATAACGAGTACTTAGCCACAAATAGACAAAGAGGAATTTTGCAAAGAGTATCATTGTTCGTATTATGTCCTACGTAATATGACTTCTCATTTTAGCTACTCAATTAAGCTAAAATATGTAAAGAAGGTGTCCAATTAGAATATATTATCTTTCAATTATATGTAAATTATATACTTAAGTATTCCCCTTCTTGATTTTATCAAAGAGTTCTAATAACTCTTTCCATTAGTATCTCTACTTCATTCTTAATATCAGATAATTTCTTAAAGGTCTTGGATCTGTACTTCATAAAGTACATATATCCCTACCTAGAGACATCATCTTTGAAATAATAAAGTAGAAATATCCTTCTTTAGTCTTAATAGATATGGGCTAACATACACGTATATGTATGAGTTCAAACAACTCATTAACCCATTCTCCATGTCTACATTAAACTAAAGTGTAGATTGATCTAAATCAACCAATTTCCTCCTAAACAGAGTATTAACTCATAACATGAGAGCAAACATATCACATATGATTAAACAATTCATTAAGCTCCAACTAGCAAACACTTTGCCATTCAATCTTTTAGAATATCTATCAATTTCATAGCTTAGAATAAATCAACATTTATTCAAGCAAGAAATCATATAATGTTCTTGTATAATGATATAATAGCAATCTTAATTATTAAGACATCTCCATAAGGCTATTAAATAATTGTACCTCCCACTAATATTGATGCAACTTTTGCACCATTTCATATGTAGGTCAACATCTGCTTTATTAAGCCTTCATTTACTTGTCATCATCTACAACTCCTTGTAGATATAAGATCCATATCCGGTATCCCATACCATTAGATGCATCCATAGTATCTAATATTATGATATACATATATAGTATCTAATACTATTAAGCATATATTTAAAACAAGTAAATGTCAATGACTTGGATGCATGAAGCTTCTCAAGCTCCACCAATGTCACTATCATCATGAGAGTGAAATAATGTTATGTCTTATTTGGGCTTTATTATCTTGACCACCTTCTTTTACTATTAACTATCTCCTATTTCTATCTAATGATTTTACTTCTTTTTATTGGTCTCACCAACTAGAAGTAATTAAGATATATTATTGTTCTAACTTGCCCTTAGTTAGCTCATCACTATGACCCATTGATGGATCTCCTATCCATCTATTCATGTTGTCTCTACAATATTTCATATCATATAGAGACTAACATCTAATAAGGCAAACAATGTATTTTGTACGTGAGATAAGATCTTAACTATTTTTCACATCATTAGATAGTGTAGGAGACACCTACTTCTCAAGTAGGATAGTTAATTAGTTAACTACAAATATAATTCTCTTAGTTCTAAACCGGTCTAAGAAGTGTGAGCCATTAAGCTATTTGGTATCTAGTATGCCATACTAATGGTGGTTTATCATCGTATTCTACGAGTGAGATATAATTTTATTAATATAACATTGCAAACATTCATTAAAATTAAGATATGGACTTTCATCCTAATTTGTGCTCCCACTAATTTTCAACAAATTTGCATAACCCGCATTATGCAAAAACGAGATATCACGATGAAATCCTAGTGGGGACTAAGACCCTATTAACTTTATAGTGATGACCTTATGGGAAACACAATAAGTCATCCCATACTTAATAGGTAAGTAATTTTTACCAATTGCAACCCTAATAATTTTTAGTCATTCGACTTCTAGAGTTATAACCTTGTGGGAAACACAACAAGTTATATACTCTAGTTGGGTCAAATCCGCTTGTTATGTTATGAGGATGAATTCCTAACATAGCCCTTGTGGGAAACACAACTAGGCCATACAATGGTCCACCCCAAAGTTTGGCAAATACCTTGACCATGATCACTAATCCCTTGTTGAATGAGTCTTGTGAACAACACAACAAACCCATCCAATATAAGATTGGCTCATCAAGACTATAACAATGGAAGGTTATGTGAGTCATTCTTAATATCACACGTTATCGACCTAATCAAAACAATGAGGGATTTTATTTTAGTCTCATCAATAATATGTGCTAAGTATATATAATAACCTTTGGAATATCATATATGTAAGGTATAACCTATAGCACACATCCACATATCAAATATGCATAAAAATAGGTGATCATGGACTTAACCCTAGGCATGCACCTAAGGCACCCCTATACGTGCAAATCCTTGCTTCAAATGCTTGATTTGGTATGCTCACACTTCAGAAGGGTGCTTCTCTGAGTGGTCCCACTCTCCAATCTTCCACGAACCGGCTTTCTAACAATTACAAGCGGTTTAAGGGTACACTGACCCACAAATGTACATAACTTAATAAGAAACCTTGGTTTTAACCAAGGGAGTACATTAATGGAAGGAGATAGAATATACAATCAGATTGTATATAGAGAGAGGAGGCACACACATGCCCTATTTAATAACATAACCAACACGGAATTAAAAAAGCAAGCACAAGCCTGGTATGCATAATTAAGTCTATGATCATCTCCGTATACACACACTAAAATTCATCACATAAACATAGAGCACATACGTGATAATCATATGAGGTATATCATTTATATCAACATGATAAATTATATACTTTGTTTTTGAAATTCTCAATTTTAAATGCATGTCTAATTTTCATGAAATAAATAATATGAAAATAACATGCTCAACATATAAATCAATTTATATGAAATAAACATACACATCTAAACTATTTCGAACATTCATTCTATTCCCAATCTTTGTGCAATGTCAAAAATTAATGTCCCAATTTCTATTACAGAGAAAAAATCTCATTTTACAGATTTAATTAAGACACTAATTATTTAAATTGATTTAAGTTGTAACCTTTAAATCAATTTTAAAAGTTTAACTATAAGAAAATCTATGTAAATATGGTGCTAAAATTACTTAACATGCCATTAAACATGATAAAACATGTTAAATAAAAACATAGAATTTTACGGAATTTTCTTGGAAGTTTTTTGGTAACTCTTTTGATTTTTACCTATGATTTGAAACAATTTAAATGATAAAATAAGGTGTATGCGGCGCGATTAGAGACGTGCGTGCCGACGCACTACGCCACGTCGATGAGCACCTTGTGATTCTGCCGACGTGCGCCAGCATTTGTGCGTGCTACTGCTGTTGACCGATGTACTTTTTTGCCTCTGCACGATGTCCTCTATGCGCTCCTAACACTATTCGACGAAGGAGAAAGTCCATCCCATAGAATTGGACTTTATCTCTTATTCAGAACCTCAAAAAATTCAAAAAAATATGCGTTGGAATCTTCATCAAATAAGGAATTCAAAACAATTGGCACACTCATGTCTAGGAAAAAAATCTCAACCAATCGTAAAATAAGGAAGAAGGAAGCGGTCAACGAGATTCCATAGCGAAAATCACCATTTTACAACGAAAATAACTCCTTATCCGGAAGCCAAAAAATCTTCAAAACATAGGTGGATTCCTCATGGTGAAGTTTCAAAATATATATATATAATTTTAGATAAAAATTCTCTAACAATGAGAAAAAAGGGAGAAATCATTCGGCTGCACCGGACTCCCGTAGAACCCTAGTTCAACGAAAAAATCTAAAATTCTTTCCCCCTCCACCGCGGGTTCAAATTTGGGGATCCGGAGAGAAAAGGTTAGGTAATCACATTACCCATATTTTGAGATTTTTTCAAGCTTCAATTTCATCTGAGGACGGATATTTTACAAAATCCCCAAATTTAGGTGACGTTTCGAGCATGACGAAGCTTCAACTTTTAAGGAACTTTCTTTCTAACTCTACAAAGATCCGAACTTTCGAACGGTTTAAGCCCTATATAACTAGATTCTACAGAAGTCAACCAATCTCTTATATGAATCACATACGGATTATGGTGGTCTACGACAAAACAAATGTTTATACTTGGATTAAAAGAGAACACATAAATAACTATGAAACAATATAGATTCGATATCGGTTTCGACCGAGGACTTAACTGTGAACCGGGCTGTATGATAAAGCTATAAGAAATTGTCCATAAAATATTGATGTAGCTAAAGCGACAATTCTGTATGGGTTCTTTTATAATTTGTCTCGATTGGAACGTGTTCGAATGACGAAAATGAAAATTGATCGGAAATCGGGTACGAATATCCACGATGGGAGTTCCATATAATGCCATGAAGAGGAAGGAGATGAGCTTCTCAAGCTCTTAAAATTGTTCAAATGCTTGGTCTCCAGCACATGAACTTCATCCATAGCGAGGTTCTACTTCTTGCCAACCTCGAGAAGCCCTTGTTCCCGAACGGAGCTCCATCGGCCCGCAAATAGCAACCACTAGAAAAGGAGGAGGAGGCAGGGGTAAGTGAGGTGAGGATGTGGTTAACACACCTTTGTCTTCATAAGATTATGGCTAAAACCATTAGTATTTATAGATAATTTTGACATTTTTCATAAAAACTTCCAAAATCTCCATAAATTACGCACTTGCCCCATATCGACTGCGAAAAGGGGTCGACGGGGTCCTCTCCTTTTCGGGGAAAGTCAGTAGACCCGGATACCGTCACCTCGAGAGGGTATGAGAGAGAGAAAGAAAGAAAGAAAAGGAATAAAGCACGGAAAGCAACTCTCTCTGCTCGGTCGCACACTCACATTGATCCTAGAACATTCATCCATTGGCGTCGCTCGATCACCAAAGAGACGGTTCGGGTCATCAGGGAAAAAGAGGGTGAGAAAAAGAAATAGAGATTAAGACATGTGGTCGCAAACGGCGAGGGGAACGTGGGTTCCGATTTATAGAATTAAAATGACGGTATTTACCTTAGCGTGAAGAATGTGCGTTAAAGCTTCTCCTTCTTCGGCCGGCCGATGAAGAAGAGTCCTCGAAACGCGGTGGAGTGCTTGATCACTTGCAACCATGTGGAAGAAGCTAGACAAAAAAAAACAGTGAAATAGACTATTAGAACAAAACAACGTGGGTATATGTAAGAGAAAATAACATGAAACACACGATTGACTAGAAATTGACCGGATTCGGGTTATCTCTAACCCCTTTTTTTATTTTCAAAATAACAGAATAAAAGTAATGCAAAAAAATATAAAAAAAAAAATGATAGGAGAGAATGTAAAATCAGTAAACAAAAAGAGAGATAGGAAAAAGAATTGAAATATTACGAGTTGAATAGAGAAAGATATAGCCGAATACGTGATTTGTCGAAAAAGCCGAGAGACAGCAGTCACGGGGATCTGCCAGGCGCGACTTTGCTTCCCTGCGCTCGTCACGACCAGCTACAACATCGGAATCACGATTCTGATCGATTGAAAACTTAAGAAGACTTGAATAAGAAAGAACTTTTATGAAGAGAAGGCTCCCGGGCAGAAGACGTCCACACACTGCTGGCAGAGGGCTAAGAAGAGAGACTTGGCAAATCACCTGCGGAAACAATAGCCGTCACTCTCTCTTGAACGGGCACCACCTGTCTCTCTCTAAAAGCTCCGAAATTATCTCTCTAAAAATCACAAAATCAATGTAGGAGGAGGTTGGATGTCTTGAGATGCCTGACGTATGATTCATACACCTTTTGGATGACCGGAATCGAGTTAATTTATGGAGGAGAACGGAGATGGTGTTCATCCGGAATTTAAAAAATAGGTGCCTTGCACCCTTTAAACGCATGTGCCCTGGTGCCGAGCGCGGCGTAGCACGATGAGGCGCGTGGCACAATTCCCGAAGTTGGTCTTATCCGATCGTCGGTTCAGTGGTAGAGTCACGGTGAAAAGGCTTGGGTCCCTCGTGCCTCCAAGGTGGGGCGCATGTGCCCTCGAAGTGAGGGAGCACAAGGTCACGTGCCTCGCGGGTAGCGGCGCACTTAGGCACGTGCCACAGGTCCCGGGAGCATGTGACCAGGAACCCGAGCGCATGGGGCCGACACCGCGTCCTTCTTCCGGAAGCCATTGCGAAGCAGGTCCCCGAACTCGGAATTCGACGCCATTTGTTGGGTTGGACAGAATAACATGCTGAAGAAGCTTTCTATAGCATCGGATCATCCATAAAACCGTCTCAAAACTTCAGAATTTTATCCAGAGGTTAGGGTAGTGACAGAAGATCCGATATAGGTCAAAATGACTTCGACGACAAGCTTGGAAAGGCACAAAATGCAACAAAACTTGTCCCGGAGTGTGAATATGACTTATTCATAACCTTCAATGCATGATCATTAAGGCATTGGTCATTCAGCAAATTTACGTGTTTACGAACGTATATGTGGCTTACGCTCGAGGAAATTACGACTTTTTGCGAAAAACTTTGGAAAGCATCAAGATTTCGTTTGGCGAAGCTCCAAATCAACTTTAAAAGACCCGGCATCATTATAAGGTCAATCGCATATCATGCCACAGAAAACATGAGTTTTGTAATATGGAACAAGGCGAATTTGTGGCATGTCTGTGAAACACTTATCGCCTTGATGTCGGCTTTGTAAGGGAGTGGCATGTAATGAAGCGGAGTGATTCATGGTGAAGTGTAATGGAATGCAAGTGAACTTAGATGAATGTAGCGGAATGGAATGGTGATAGGCCAAAAATGTGGCATTAAGGTGTAGATATAGTGCACGCTTATCTACTGATCAATGAAAATGGAAGTCTCACAGTATTCTAGATTGCTTTCATGTTCTATCGAAAACCTCATATAATTATTTGGTAAAAGACATGCCCTTGGCACGAGAGATGAAAAAGTAAATGATAAAGGATAAAAAGGATGTAGCCAACCCTCGGCGTGGTGAGGAGTCCTCGGTCGTAGGTTCATCATCGGCCCGCTTAACCGGAGAACTTTGCGGTGTTCTTGTACTATGATGGGCTAAAGTTTGTAAAAGAGGTGATGCAAAATAAAAAGAATGCCAATCCATCATATTTGGAATCTCAAGTTCATTCGAGTTTCAACAAAATACTCGGTTTAATTACGAGTGGAATAATCTCAAATTCTAAAAGGGTTCGTTTTAAGCGAAAGCAAAATTGCTCGGGTATCGTGAAAACCATGAATCATGCTGTAGCAAAAAAGTGAGTATTCGGAAAACGACATCAGCAGACTTAAGCCATAGTGGGATTGAAATATAATGGTGGGACTAACATAGAGTGATGGGAAAGAAGAAACAATGGCATGACAAATGACACGGTGGAGTACATAAAATGAGGTACACGGTTGGATAAAAGAAAGGAAAGAATAAAACATGATGGGATAAAAAAGAAAGGAATAAAACATGATGGATAAAATTGGTATTAATAAGAATGAAAAAGAGATGGATAACGACATAGAAAATTATGTAGAAAATAGTTGAAGATATCGATTGTCTATTGGAGGTCAAGGCACCGATTAGGAACCATCGTCCCTCACGATGTTCGATTTTTGGCTTGTCGAAGTGAGAGTGTGAAGAAATATTGAAGAAAGCCGTCATAGATTTTGTTGAAGGGGATCTCGAGCCCAGTCATTTTCACTCTCAAGGTCTTCAACATTAATGCATATAATATGTCAAAATGGACCTAACATAACTAGGTAAGCGAAATGTTAAAGGTGATGTGGGGGGGGGTGCACCGTGGAGTGTTGGTGATGATGTGAGGTTGATGCGAAAAGGTGAGTGAAGTCTTCGGACGTGGTCTATCAACTTGCATCGACACTGATTCTATCGGCGCCATGATAATATTTGACTGAGTGGCGCTCCCTTTCTTTTCGTCGCAGAGAACTGGGTGTTCCCTTGGAAGGTGCCAAGTCTCACCAATTTCACTGTTAGGTAAATAGTTGCACATTCTGGTTAGTACCCATAACAGGCAAATTGTCCGCATACGAAGCGGAATTATTGTAAATGATCAGCGAAGATTTTACTATTAGAACCATCGTTTGGATGTCAAAACAACGTTTTTTATGATGGTTCCTTTAGCATAAATGTCACTTTTAACATTATAGACAATTTCTGAATTTTTGAGATGTTTCGAATTTTTCTAATTTTTACTTCATGTTCCCCAAATCTGAAACCACAATATGCGCCCTGGGGTGGGGCACCTGGCCATGTGCCCCCAAAATGAGGGCACATGCGCCACGAGGTAAATTTTTTTTTTTTTGGAAAAAATTGCTACCGATTGCCTTTCTCTTTTTGCTTCTTATCTGAAAATACTTAATGAAAATGATTAATTTTTCATCATGACTCATCCCTTTACTGTATATCGTATGCCTTGATTTTGAGTCCAAAGGAGACGCCTTCTTAAATAGGTAGAATTAAAAAAAAATGACTAAAATGAAATGGATGTAAGGGTTAAGAGAACTTACACCGTGGTGTGAATCTTCTCCTCTTCTACATTGAAATGCACGGAACACTTGATAGAAAGGGGATTAGATCTTCACCGTGACTCATCCCTTTACCTATTATGGTCAGCACTTTGACTTAGGTCAAAGGGAGGAGCACTATTAACAAGGTAATTAAAGTAAAAAAATGGATATACAATGCAGAAATGGACATATGTATGACAATCAAATAAACACGGATGTTAATGCAATGATCGTAGTGAGCATTTTTTTTTAGATTTTGTTGAAATATTCAGTGTTTTGGATTTTTGAAAAGTATTCTGAATTTTTTTTTTTGGATTTTTGAAATATGCAATTTTTTTTGGACTTTTGAAATATGCATTTTTTTGGGTTTTTGAAATATGCATTTTTTTATTTTTTTTTTTGAAATATTTATTCCTTTTTGTGGTTTTTGAAATATTCCTTTTTTTGGGTTTTTTTTGAAATATTCCCTTTTTTGGGGGTTTTGAAATATTCCTTTTTTTGGGTTTTTTTTTGAAATATTCCCTTTTTTGGGGGTTTTGAAATATTCCTTTTTTTGGGTTTTTGAAATATTCCTCTTTTTGTGGAGAAAATGTGCTAAGTATTTGAGACAAGTCATCGGTCTTTAGGATTTGTCTCTCGGGAACTTAAGTGGTAGATGCCACGTGCAAAAATAAGGTTCCCTACCTAGAATCCTTCGCCTTCTTCAAATCGGCTTGGGTTCCACCTGGATTGGGTAAGTTTACCCTACCCAAGGGGTTTTAAGGAGGAAGCGTACAGAGGAAGTCCGCCGGTAAGGTTTGAAGATGTTGAGAGGGATTTCTCTACTCTGACAAAATTACCCATTGGGATTCGGCCACTTTGGGTTTTTCTTTCTTTTTTTGCTTTCTTTTCTATGTGGCACATATGCGAGCAGAGTTTTTTTTTGACCCGTGGGGACTTGTTGCCCTATCTTTTAGTGCCTTTTACTTGTTATCATGACGGGTACTCATTCGGACGGAGTTGATCATTCTTCCTTTTACAACTTTGGGGGTTCATTGCCCGTCTTTGTGACCACCACCTTGTACCCTGCGAGGCCGGCCCTCTTATACTAGGGTGGCGAGTGTTTTCGATACTACCCCTCTGTATGCTTCTTTCCCTGTCTTGGGTAGGGTAGAAGAGAATAGGGTAAGGAGGTACTCCTTACATTTCTAGATTTACACTTTGCCTTTCGCAAGTGTCGGGTTGTCTGGATTCTGGGATTGGGAAGTGTTGTGTTTGTAGGATGGTACCTACCCTTGACTTCTCAGGAACAACCTAGGATCGATGACATGAGATTATACCGATGGTTTCTCCATTTTTATGGAAAGTACTTTTTAAGGTAAACTCATTCCAAGGATGATTCAATTTTTCTCCATACGCATTAGATCGATTCCTTATGCATTGCACGGATACTTTTGATGATTACGAAAGGTCCTTCTAAGGTTGGGTTGCAACTTGGAGTGGGGACCCCTTGTACTTAACGAATATGCGTTTGACTACCATCTCACCGATCTCGAATTTTCTCTCGACCACCACCTCTTTTGATAAAACCATTTGAGGTCTCTATTACGATAAGACCGGGCATGCTCGGCGGAGGCTAACTTCTTTGTCCAAGAGTTCAAGGTTTGTGCGAGGAGAGATTCTCTTCTCTCGTCAACGCGGGAATACCCCCTGTTGAGCTGAACTCGGAGAGATGGAAATGTGCTTCATAAGGGACCTTTGCTTCCATCCATTATGCCAAAGTATACGGGGGTTTGTCTGGTG